>OY728152.1:1712670243-1717670243 GCA_963277665.1 Viscum album | reverse complement strand
GTTGGAGAGCGCGATTGTGCAGCCACGGTAGCGGTAAGAGGGTGGCCAGCACTCGGCCGGCCGTGGGGAGGTCAGTGGTGTCGTTATACCCCTGGGTGGAGAACCGGCTGGGGATCCAGCCGGATGTGTCTCGTCTGGAGGGACACCTCCGACAGGTCCCACATCATAGTCGTCAGAATCACATGGTGCCACCTATTTTGCTAAACCCTAATGGAAAAAGGGTCGTTCGGGTGTCCTTGGGGGAGCGCCTCCCCTCCTGGGAGGTGGCTAAGGAGGACCCCACCACAAGGGAAACCTAGGCTTTGGGCCGCATCATGGCCCGCCATAGCGGGCCGCATGCCTCAGTCCGCGCCTAGTGGTACAGGCTGGGGCACCCGATTCACAGGCCAGGCCAGGCTCACCATGGCCCAGCCAATCCAGGTTGGACCTAGACCCGGTCGGACCGGACATAGATCCATCTGGGAAAAGTTTTACTTTTTTCCATTACTTGTGATCGAGAAGTCCGATTGAAGAACCATCTATGGTGCTAGAATCCTTGGATCTAGACTGTCCTTTTGGTATAATACACCTTTGTTTTGGATAATGTTGGAGTATGGCTGGGTTGGATCGAATCCAAATCAAATTGGGCCCTCAAAACTAAAAGCTTATTAACTTATAGACTGGGCATTCGATTAGCGATTTGTCTTTTGTGTTGGGTTCCATATGACACATAGGACCTTTGGGATACTTTTAATGGGACTTCGGGGATGTTTATGTATCCACTTATGGTTTGAGGTGTGGAAACTCTCAGAATCAAGCATGATTATTGCGGGAACCCTGTGGATGGATGTACATGAGGATACTTTTGATCTTGTGTGGGTCTTCTTAAGATCTTGTGTGGGTCTTCTTAAGATCTTGTGTGGGTCTATGCTCAGTGATCCTGTGTGGGTCAGCACATACCGATCCTGTGTGGGTCATCTCTAGATTCTGTGTGGTTCATCTTCAAATCCAATGTGGGTCATCTTCGATCTGGTGTGGGTCAACAGTTGAGCTTCTCAATTAAGTAAGATGGTCTCAAAAAATAGATAATCATCTATAATTCGGTACATATGTTATACTTGGTGTGAGTTGTGTCTTGACCTTTGGGGTAAACTTTTGTGTGGTGATACGTTTTTGGTAATCTATTTTGTGGTGTCACATTTGTGATACTTTCCGTCGTGGTGATACCTTTGTGGTATTCTTCTGTGTGGCATTACATTTTGGGACTTACCTTCATGGGTGATAACTATGTGGTATTATTCTATGTGGTGTATTCATTTTGGTACTTATTTTGTGGTTATACCTTCGTGGTATTCTTTCCATCATGAAACATTTGATATTTGGGATAAAGATTTGGGCCTTGTGTTTCCTCATGAGTTAGAAGAGTATACTTGATAACATAGTCATATGTATGGTAATATACCTTATTAAGGTTAATTATTGTTTTTGTGCCTTGTTGTTTACCCTTTGTGAGTTCTAGAGGACTTTCAGGGGTCTCGAGATCCCTACTGAGTATTGTTATACTAACCCCTCCACGGGCTACACCCGCGCCTTGATGTGTCTTGTGAAGACGAAAGATTGGATTGATTGAGGCTGAGGGGACATGATTGGACGCTGCTTGAAGGTGGAATATTAGACGAGATTTACTGCAAAGACGACCATATGGGGGTTTACCTTCCCATAAGGTTGGATCCTTGGTAGGTGTTCACTAGAGATGTTACTATTTTTACTTTTACTTTCCAGTATGGCTTGTATTCTGGCCCCTTTACTTACAATACACACCCTATTTACTATATAGTTTACTTTGTGCTTGTCTCTTGTTGTGTTCTTGGTTTGTGTGAGTTTACAGGTTTGAATGCAATGCCTTCCCGATTTTAGAGATATTCTGTTTTGGTGATAGTCGACAGCCCCTGGCCAATGGAAGGAAAACTTGGGGTAGTCACGACACGGGCCCTGGGGGACAGGTCATGAATGGATTCAAGTTCGATAAAAACTCTAAGGATTATTTAGAATTGTTGTTTTAAATTTATTTTTAATAATTTTTTGATTTCTGTTGAATAATTAGAATAATTATTTAGTGGTTAGGATATATATTTTGTATAATACAACATTAACATAAATATAACCCTAAATATGTTCATAGTGTTGAGATAATAAAATTTTAAAATGATTTTTTATTGTGATAAATAAATGTGATAATTTTGAGGAATTCGTAATTGATTAGTGATTTGTTGAAAAGTGATTTATGTCATCTTATATAGATTTTTTATAATTTTATATCATAGAGAACAAATTAAATAATATCATATTTTCTTGTTAAGGAGGAAATTGCCTATGTTATGAGTTTTTTCATTACAATTTTATTATAATTGCCATTGTTACCATGTTTCATTGGAATATTTGATTAAGGTAGTTATATATTTGATCTGTGATTCTACAATAAGTTAAATTCTATTTGTATTGTTAATGCTAAGTTGTTTTTGGAAATATAATAACTTTTAATGAATTAATTATATTTTAAATTTGGAAATAAATATTTGGATGGTTTCTGAGGATTTGTAGTGTCTCCCCAATATGAAATCTCTCGATTGGATTAAATGGGTTGGTTATGATACCTTAAGGGAACCTCACCATATGTTAGAAGTTAAGCACTTGTAGTAGAGGTTTGATATGTTTCGTGGGGAGACTATACCCATGGTTTGGATTAACATATTATAGGATATAATTAATATTATTAAACAGAATCAGAGAATATGAAATAGAGGAAACAATATATAATACAACCAGGAAATAAAATGTGGAACCAAATAATATAATAATAATAAAATATTTAAGGATAAGTTGAAATGTATCTAAATGTAAAATAGAAAACAATAAAAAACTTCAATAATAAGGCACAATGAAACCCAAAATACCCTAGTCTCAAATTATATTTCGGTCCCATATACAAATATCATCCAATACCGTAAACAATAAAATAACCAACAAGGCCTCTTTCCCTTATCCAAACCTACATCCATGTAATATGCTCGTTTACCAAATGGCAGCTAGAATTGGGTGTGAATAAAACATAGTAGGCTAAAACCATTATTTATAATCATAACTAGTTTGAAAAAAAGTTTATGAAATATGTGATCGCCATCATATTAATTATTTAATTAATATAATATAACAATCAACCTTCTTCGAAACCATGCCCGAGTATATTTCAGCATGTATCACAATCATTCCAACCAACAAACATATATCCATGGAACAAAAAAAAATCCGTATCTTTATTTCTATATGATATTTTCATCATGAGACTATTTCTAACCCACTAAATATATTAGTTACATCATGGGATAGGGTAGATCCTTCTCAATATAAGAATTAGAGATTGGGACTGGGAAGACACACTTAATATAAGCATTACATCATGGGATTTTGAAATTCCTTCTCAATAAAATCATTACAACTTAGGACATTATAAATCCCTCTCAATATAAGAATTATAATATGGTAATTTGATAATCCCACTAAATAAAAGAATTACTACATGGTATGGGTGTATCCCTCTCAATTTAAGACATAAAACATGAATCACTACATATTTAATATCAAGAGGGGTATCACAATATCATACCATATGGAACAATAGTTAATTATGAAAATTAAAATTTTTATTACCATTAAACCTCCATTATATATGAAATTATAAAAACTCAGATCATTAAACAAGTCCATTTAGTATGTGAATCAAAATTAAGAAAACCCTAGAATCTCAGGTCATGATTAACACACTTTATATTATTATCCAATTTCTTAAAAATCAATGGGTTTCTCACCAAAAGGGTATCTATAATCCATGTTTCACCAAAAAACTATCCTAATAAGTCAAATAAATATTTTATTCCATGGGTTACCATTAAACAGATATTAAATTAATTTAAGCACACGATACGTCGAGACTATCACAATATATCATTTACATTACAATTAAAATGAACATAGGTTTGTATTCAGTCTCACTAAATTTAACGGGTGATTAACACAACACATTCAGTGGGAAATATAACATGGAAAATGGAATATAATTTCAATAGAAGAAACTAGATCAAATAAGTTTAATAGATTTCCTAAACTAGAATGGATAAAAATGGAGGATAGGGGTAAACTTAATCATAGAGACACTTTAGCGAATAGATGGCTTATTGTAGCATCTAGAATGGAATAAATGTCCCCATAGATCCCCTGAAATTATTATATGTTTGAGAGTAGATGGATAAAATTATGGAATGAAAGAATCATACATGTTTCCAACTTGATGTTTTTGGGTTCAAGGAATACATCGCATGTAAACCATTTGTGTTTTTTATTTATAAATAAAATAGATACATTGGGAAAAAAATTACCTTGTGTAAATATTTATCTCGATCTACAATTAATTTTTTTTGAATTAGAATAAATATTTTTGAACACTTCACTTCTTGATCTATGTTATGATATGTTCTGTATGGTAGTTACACATGGAGTAACAAGTACATGGTTTGTAGCTTTTCCATGAATAGTTTTCTTCCTAACTTTTACCTATAGAACTAAACCACATCTAATTCCATATATAGCA
Source organism: Viscum album (assembly GCA_963277665.1). Classification (NCBI taxonomy): domain Eukaryota; kingdom Viridiplantae; phylum Streptophyta; class Magnoliopsida; order Santalales; family Viscaceae; genus Viscum; species Viscum album. The sequence goes on along the minus strand of OY728152.1, from coordinate 1,717,665,619 downwards.
TTTAAAAACCTCATAATACAATTTTACATGTTTATATATAGGATACATTAATTTAAATAACCATATATTCCTTATATTTAGGTCATTTTTCCCATTAAGTAATCACTATATCTTATTAGGAATCATCCATCAAGGCACCGATGGAGAACTCAAATAGAGAAGTTACTAAAAATAAGAGATCATACCACATTACCATAATATAATAGATCATCCTTGAGTATCACTAAGAATAATTTTGGGATCTCTAACAATAATGTTTTCCATTCTTCTCACATATGAGACTACCACTTGTAGGTTTCCTCATGAACATTCCCATAAGTCCACTTCAATCAAATCGATGGTATAGTCTTAGTCTAAAGTTATTTTTCACTACGAACTAAAATTGGTACTAGATTCTCCTAAATGGAAGCATCAACATGGAGATATATTTCCTTGATGCATACTATAAGAGAAGTGTTAGGACAATATTTCTACTTTTATGAAATGAGTAACAAATAGTGCATGGAAATGTAGTTTTATGCAATGGATAGTGTCTATGATAATAGAATGACCCTTTGCACTATCAAAATTTGATTGAAAAAACATGGGCACAAAATATTTCGATTTCATGACATGGAATCATCCTATCTGAGGTGACACCCAAATGAAAACACATGGACTAATATTATACTCCATATGTCATATCTAATGGTCAGAAGACACTTTTTACCTTCTCCATATTGTTACCAACCACCAATATTTCAAATGAATCTGCTCAAAAGTCTCATACAATATACTAGGTCCAAGAGGTTATAAAAAACCTACCTCTAACCAAAAAATAGTTGAATGAAATGGCCTTCGAGGTAATGTGTAACATCCCCAAATTATAAATGGTTAAATGACTAAATGATATGACTCATTTCAACAAGGTGAACCTTCGTTTTCGGGAGCCTGTCTGATTAGAACTCCACAGTTAAGCGTGTCTGGCCTGGTGTATTGATCAGGATGGGTGACCTCCTGGGAAGATTCTCAGGGTGTGTGTGAGTGAGGACAAAACACACTGGAAAGGACATGCGTTGGCCTGTGGGGACTATCATTAGTCAGATGACCCATTTAGACACGTGGGTGGACCCCGGGGTGGGCCCTACATGTCTGCGGGGCAACTGGTGGTACCTGGTGGGCTAGGACCCGACGGCCTTGTTAAGGCAGGGTGGTTGTGCTATCACCAAGACCCAGTTGTCACATTTGGTATCAGAGGAGGAACCCAGCCTTAAGTGTGGTGCACTGCCTGGGTTGAGATGTAGGGCCCACAACGAGGGTGTTGTTCTTTGAAGGGGGGGTGATTGTAACATCCCCAAATGATAAAGGGTTAAATAAATAAATTATATGAATCATGTCAACAAGGTCCACCTTCTTTTTCGGGAGTCTGTCTGATTAGAACTCCACAGCTAAGCGTGTCTAGCCTGGAGTAGTGATCAGGATGGGTGACCTCCTGGGAAGTTTATCAGGGTGTGTGTGAGTGAGGACAAAACACACTGGAAAGGACATGTGTTGGCCTGTGGGGACTATCATTAGTCAGATGACCCATTCAGACACGTGGGTGGACCCCGGGGTGGGCCCCACGTGTCTGTGGGGCAACTGGTGGTACCTGGTGGGCCAGGACCCGACAGCCATGTTAAGGAGGGGTGGTTGTGCTGTCACCAAGACCCAGTTGTCACATAATGCATCAAAATGATCCAATATGGATCAATTCTTGGAAGCTATTATTATATGAAAACTCCTTGAGTTTCATAAGCTACTCCCAAGAGACACCAAAATACAAAAATTAGGCTCATATTATATCATCTTGAACCTGAATAGTCTAATCATATTCATCAGCATTCTGAGGAAGACAAAATGATTTCAAAAGAACCAGTGATCCCAAATCCTTTGGAAGACCCTTCTATATTTTTTATATGAAATGTGGATCTCTAATTGAAATGATACTCCTTGTGGGCCAGGACTCGATGGCCATGTTAAGGCGGGGTAGTTGTGCTGTCACCAAGACCCAGTTGTCACATAATGCATCAAAATGATCCAATATGGATCGATTCTTGGAAGCTATTATTATATGAAAACTTCTTGAGTTTCATAAGCTACTCCCAAGAGACACCAAAATACAAAAATTAGGCTCATATTATATCTTCTTGAACCTGAATAGTCTAATCATATTCATCAGCATTCTGAGGAAGAAAAAATGATTTCAAAAGAACCAGTGATCCCAAATCCTTTGGAAGACCCTTCTATATTTTTTATATGAAATGAGGATCTCTAATTGAAATGATACTCCTAGTAACACTGTGAAATTGAACTATCTTATTCACCAAGATACTACACAAATCCTCAATGTTGAAGATCTCCCTAATAGGTGTGAAGTGTTATACATTTGTTAGTTGATCCATGATCACCAAAACTACATGATTCTGATGGGTTTTTCCTATATAATATTTTTACAGATTCCATATTGACACCATCACAATTCCACTCCAGAATGAGAAAAATCTTCCACATCCCAGAATTCCTCTAATGTTTGGATTCCACCTAATATAAGGTGAAACATATTTCCATAAATCCCATAACCCTATTCTTCATTACCGACCACCAATATTATGTATAGAGACCAGAATACATCTTTATATAATGAGGATGTAATGCCCATCTAGAATCATGAAACTCTTTAATCACCCCATTGCACAATCCTATTGTAACACATACATGGCCACATAAAAAAAATATAAATTCCATTTCCAAGAGACCATCTTAATGGTGTCTTCCCACCATAGAGGATGTCTCTTATAACAAAGCCCATGGATGAGTAAACTTCCCTATATTTATCTAGTCTAAAGTAATGGTCATAATAGATATTGAAATAAGATATACATATCCCTAGAAATCTTGAAAAACATGATGTTTCACTATAAAGAGTACTATTTTATATTAATCATCACAAGGCTAGAACATTTATTACGTCTTGATTTTATTGATCAAAACATAGGAAAATATGTTTCCCTTTTTTTTAGAAAAAGTGGCGGTGTCTCAGTCAATGACCATGACACAATTTATTAATAAGAAGGTGGGGGGCTTACATGATTCTGAAGTTGGGTATTTTTTTACAATCACTTTCATAAAAAGGGAGGAACTCAACAGGTAGATCCTCCTTCTAAGTAATGTCCTGACAGATACCCTTGATATAAAAACCATCAGCAACCCTGTTTACTTCACGAAAGGTGTGCGTGGAAATGTAGTTGATCTCAAATACCAAAGCCAATCATCTCATCCAGAGGGTTATGATAGGCAATGCAAGATGTATTTCTCTTTTTCAACTAGTATGGACAATGGTGGTTGATTCACTATCAATCCAGATGTTGTTCCATCCTTTTTTCTTAATGAAATCCACAATGTGAATCACAACCATCATTTCAGACTGCAAGGATGAGGCTGTATGGCAACAGCCAAAGAAGCATCCATGAGAATCACCCATTAAAATCTCCAAAGATATAACCACAACCATAATGTCCTGGATTGCCTTTATAAGTTCCTTCAACATTCACTTTAATCCATCCTGGAAGTAGATTTCACCAAAATACTTCAATGGCACGCTTAAGTTTCCTATAGATACCATCAACTCTAAGGCGACGAAGTATCTCGAAATTACAAATCGAGTAGTACAAATAAGATTTCATAATCTAAATGGTGTCCTTAATGTCCATTCGGATTCACATCCATCATGTATTTAGATTGAATGAGTAATTGTTGTGTATAATGGAATTTCTATCACACCAGATCACATGTTGGAGTTCCGCCACCGCTTCTAAGAAGAGATTTTTTTTTCTTAAGAGTCTAGGTCCACACAGAATATTAATTGAGAATTAATAGAGTTAGAGTGTAACCATATATAGACAAATAAGTCAGTAATATAATTAAAAAGAGCTGAAGCCATATCACAAAAAAATATGGTTAGCATCTTCTATATGCTGGTGGAAATATTGGCACATAGAACAAAGTTGTTTTCCAAAATATTGAATACAAACCACAGTGGGAACATTGTTGTAGGAAATACACTTGACAAGATTAAGTCTTGAAGGCTTAATCCAGCTCTTATTAAAGTATTTTAACCAAACAAAACTGATATTAGGATTTTTGATCTTATGGTTGTGAAATTTTTTTGAATCCAGATCCCCATAGTGTGAAGGATCCCATATAATAAAATCATCATTTGTATAGGAGTAATTGTCGATAATATTCTTGATCCTGTCAGGCAGGTTGTTGCTACCAGAATTCATGATGTCCATTATAGTGTAGTTGGTGTTTTATGGGATGGAGTTTGGAGGTAACATAGAAATAAGAGGGACACCAGTCCAATTATCCAACCGAAATTTCATGGAAGAATCATCACTAACCATCCATCTAGAGTTGACCATAATGTATGCAAATGATTTTCTAATGGAGATCCAAATGGATGATTGGATATAGATTAAATTACATTTCATAACTATTCTACTGAATATTTTTCTATGAAAATTGATTGAATCAGTGTTATTATTAATCAATCTCCAAGTGATTCTACCTTGAAGGGAAAAATTAATGAGCCGATGTTTTTTAATACTAATACCCCCTTTATCTAACAGTTTTCAACATGTAGCCTAAGTAATGGTCACAATTTTTCTTTAATGAATGCTACCAGTCCATGAAAAGTTCTTCATCTGAAAATTAATTTTTTTTTAAATTCCAATAGGACATTTATAAATCATCATCGAGTAGACCAATTTTGATACAAAATTAGATTTCACCAAACAAATCCTTCCTGTCATAGAGAGAGATTTACCCTTCTAGGAGTAAAGCATGTTAACCATTTGATCAACAATGGTGGAAAAGAACATGGATTTGGGCCTTCCATAAAATATAGGAACATCAAGGTAGTTGAAGGGGAAGGATCCTTCATTGATATTGAGAAAATTGATGATGTCATTTTTTCTATTATGAGAAAAAAAAAATCCAAAGTAGGCAAAAGATTTTACCCAAATTATAGATTATCTATAGAGCTCTTCATAATGATCCAAGGCATTTTTAAAATTTTGAACATTTATTTTATTTCTCTGTAATATATGAATGATGTCATCATCATAAAAGAGATGTGTAGGCTCACTTATGTTCCTAGAGGCCTGAATAAGTTTATGTTTGTTTTGAGTAACCAGTTTGCTGAGAAGCCGGCAAAGGTAATCTTCAGCTATTGAAAAAAGGATTAATTTTTACCATTTATGGTGACTAATCTAACGAAAATTTGAACAAATAGAGATACAAAACCCATATCCTATGATAAAGTTTTAGGTTCCATTATGAAACAATGTATCCGAGGATTTTTGGGTATGTGTATACCCTATTCCTATTAAAAAATATATTTTCTCTAACATCTCTTCTTATTTTCCTCCACATCCAACTCGAGATCGTGGGTAGAGTGATTCTTATTATGCTATATTCGTTGTGTGGATATATAAGAAACTAGTCAAACCTTATAAATTATAACTTCTCCAAGTACAATAATGGATAAATTAGGACTTCTCCAAGTAAAACTATATGTTTGGGTATTGTATCATTAAATTTTGAATTTGGTTTCTCTGTGATTTTTTTTGGTTTTGGTTGGATGATGCAGTCAGGTTGTGTTTTGGTTTTGGTATGTGTGGTTTCCACTATACCACAAATTGGATTAAAGAAAATACATAAAAAATAGATTAGGTGGTAATGAACTAAAATACATTACTACTTCACTCCTTAGTTACTATGTTTGAAACCTTTTCAAGGTTCACAAACACTCCTTCCTTCAAAATGATATGGCCAAATAAGTTGTCTTTAGAAATACATAAACTAAATTTGGCTAGATTGGTGTGAATATGATGATGTCTAAAAATATTATAGATGATGTCATATTTTTTGGCATGATCCTGCACTAAAATAGAGTAAAATAAGATGTCATTGAAAAAACAATAGTCCCGAAAAGAATAAATGATTTTCTTAAAAAATTCCTTGAATACTGACGAGGAGTTTGTCAAAATAAAAGACATCGCTACAAACTAATACGATCCAATAATGATATAAAAATAATATATAGGTATTTTTTATGGTCTCAACCTCAACTATTGATATCCATATCTCAAATTCTTCTTGGAGAAGTTCATGGAATCTATCAACTAGTTGAACATGTCATTGATATATGTAATATGATACTAGTTTTTGAATACTACTTAGTTCAATGTTATATAATCTACACATAAATGTGTAGTACCACCGGTATTATTGGAAAACAGAACAAGAGAATCCAAAATATATATACTAGGCCCTATTAAACCTTTATATTGTAGATAATCCAAGTACAAATTTATCTCCTAAATCTACACTAGTTACATTTTACATTGTAGGATAGAAATTGGATCTATTTCTGACACCATCATGATAATGAAATAGATATCTTACTTTGGTGGAAATCCATATAACTGGTTAGTAAAGGCATTCAAATACTGGCGTACCATTATAGGAAAAAAATCCAACTATATTCCACCATCAACCAAATTAAGCCTTGCTATCTGAGCCATGAGAAAATCAAATATTCACTGAATTAGTATCGTATAACCATAATGATGATCCCATTCCCCTTGTGGATAATTTTTTCCTCCTTGGGGTTATATAATGTTAATTATACTCTTGTAACAGCAAATATTATCCTTGTTATAAATAGTGAATCCATAACATGAATAAATTAAAAACATATCATTTTCAACACTAATAGTTCCCAGAAGAAATAGTAAACAAAAATATATAGAAGACACACCTTGAAACATTTAATATTCTCTAATAACACTCTTAAAGGTATATTTATTGATAAAACACCCACTAATATTTCCATATCCAATACCAAATTATTTTAAAAAATGGAAGATAAAAAATGAATATGATGATCCTTTATCAATAAAAACAAAACCAGGGGTAGATGATATAAGAATCATATCTCTAACAGTAGATAGAACAACATCAAAAATAGTTGGTGTATGTTTCATAACATGAATTTTAATAGAACCTCTACCATGGTTTCAATTATAACTCCATTGATCTATTACTCCTCAAAATAGCTGCTAATGCCATAGGGGTAGTGTAACCAAAACCCCGACATGATCATATAGTGTAACTCCAGCTACATGTCTAATGAGGAGTATCTGAGACCTTTCTAAACTCTAGTTCCTATCATAACTTCCATACCAATATTATATTGAAATGTTTCCAAAAAACAATTACAATAGGCTCATAATTCCAGAATAATGACACTCTAAAAAAGCCTAGAGGAACTGGGGATGTTTGAGGCCCAACTTGTCACTCTAAAAGAACTCCAATGGATCCGAATCCTAAGATGGATTCACACTACCCTTATTACTTCTTATATTTTTCATTGGTGATAATAGACAAAAACAACACTTCTATCCACTAGAATAAGAACCATTAGGTCACCCTTCTAAAACATCTTGAAAATTTCTCAAGGAATCTTTTAGTTTCCCATAAAACATGAGTTCCTAATTCATCACATCCTTAATACTGATTATAGAAAAAAGATAACATGTTAACTCATCTCATAGTGAATATCCTCCTAAAAAATCCTCAACCTAGAGATCTCATAAAATTCCATAGATGATGTAATGCATTGTAGGTTGATGAAACTTTCAAAGTAGTCCATGACATAAAATACTTCTTGTGTGTGTTTCATGATATCATGATCATTTTAATCCTTCAATGTATCTAGATATAAGTTGATTAATAACATATCCTCAATTTTATTCCAAGGTAACTCCACTTTCCACCTAGATTTCATTATAATATCCAACCAATTCTAGGCAGTCACATGGAGGATATACAAATCGAAAATAATAATTATATTAATTGGTGTATTAAGATGATCTTAGTTATTATTGAATAAATCCCTCCAGATCCCTACAAACTAGGTGCCGCACTCTCCATGCAACATGGGAGGACATTGTTGCTATAACTCTCTCAACACCTCAAATATTGATGTAATGGTGTGAATTATCTCTCATTCCACGTATCACATGACCCTAATGATGTTGTCACAATGTTGAACATCCATGTAACCCAATGCTGCTAAAAGAATTTCATGTTTATTAATGTTATAAGAATTTTTATTCCCACACACTTGAATCAAAACTCAATGATGACGAATAAAAATCATCGCTACAAGACAAACAAAGTCCTTAAAACATTGGCTATAACAAACAAGATTAACATCAACTTGGGGAAAACCCAAGAACCACTACTTGTGGTATCTTAAAACATGAATTACCAAGGTTTTAGAATTATATATCCATTTTTTCATTTCATTTATCTAATATAAAAATACATTATTACCATAGCTCATATAGGAATGTTTAAAATAGATGAAAAAATTATGTCCCTATCATGAATAATTCATGTCAATATATATCTCTATATTCCTACCATGATGGATGCATACTCATATCATGCGACACAATATATTGAGTAAAAATATCAATTAAAAACAATAGAACACAACAAGTGAACCACCCAAGGTGAAAAGACAAAAATAGAAATAGGAGAACAACATAAAAAGATATCACATCCCAGGGTAGTCAGATTATCCCTAGTACAAATGTTTGTTACCCCTATGCACAAGATCATTACCATTTCCCGACACATCTTATTATCCCTTTAAACTTTATGAAATATTAATGTAATATAAAATTACATCTTTATCATATGAATCAACTATGTAATTTCCATGATCTAGTACTTTATTGTCTGGCCGAATATGGATGGTTATGAGACTTCAAGTGTGCCTCCACATATCTCAGTTGTTGCAGACTTGTAGCGGGGATGTGATATTTATATTGGGGGGAGATAATACACCATATTATAGAGTTACATAGATGAATAAATTAAAAATATAAATAAATACAATTCGAGTAAACGATGTATATAAAACTTTGAATAATACAACAATGAAAAAAAGGTGGAACCAAATTGTCAAATAATACATTTCCAGAAATTTTATCTTTAACAAAAGATTCAAAACGTTGGTAAGGGGTGGAAAACTGGTGTTATAAACTATATCAATAGTTGTACAAACCATTGGGTCTGGAGCCGTGGGGGTAGACACATCCCAACGGTTCTATGAGAACCATCGGGATCTGTCTAAAAAAATGAGTACATACCAACGGTTCAGTGAAATTGTTAGTATAAATGTTTACCAACTGTATAGAAACTTTGGTATTGTCAAAATCCATCCTTGTACCTATAGTTTACAGACCATTGGTATAGCCTTTTGCATATAGTTTCACCCAATCCTTTGGTAATTATCATGAAAAAATAACGATACTATTGGATTGTAAACTGTGGGTATATAGTTTTACCAACTATTGAAATAAAACTATTGGTTTATGTTTTGTTTTTATAGATATTCCAATTGTTTTAAACTGTTTCTAGGCCCCTTATATACTTCCAGCAGCAATCCGGCCTCCCCATGTGCACCTATAGAAATTCCACCAGCTTCTACTAGCAGGCTTGCAGAATTCATACACAATTATGAATACTCTAAGAATACATACAAGCGGTTGCAGTGGTCCATACAGAATACCTGCACAATTATGAATACCTGAAAAATTCATACACAATTCATAATACCTTAACAATTCACAATACCAAGGATAAATTCATAATTCTTTTTGAATTCCATCATAATTCATACCACAAATAATTCATAAAAAATTTGGAATACCTCCTATTTTTTATTTAATAACCCTATACACACATACATAATTTACACATAATTCATTTGGTAATTACCCCAAGTATACACATACAATAGGTATACCCATACACAATTAACACAGAAATTATAAGTTAATTAAATACATAAATAATTCAATTTAGAATTTAGGGGTGGGGTTGTTTAGGGGTTGGGGGCTCTTTAGGGTGTTGGGGTGGTTGTCAATGGGGGTAGGGGTTTCTAGAGGGTGGGGGTGTCCGGGGGATAGGGGGTGTCCAAGGGGCTATCCAGGGTGGTGTGTGGGTGATGGGGGGGTGTCCATGGAGTGTCTAGGGTGTGGGGTGGTTCCCATGGGGTGTACAAGGGGTTGGGGGCCTTTCAAGGGGGTAGGGGATGTATAGGGGGAGGGGGTGTCCTAGGGGTGGGGGTGTCCTGTTGTGGGGTGGTGTCCAGGGGGTGGGGGTCTAGGGGTTGGGGGTTATCCAATGGGGTGGGGTGGTGTCCAGGGGGTGGGGGCTATCTAGGGGTGGGGGCTGTCTAGGGGGTGGGGGATATCTAAGGGGTGTGGGTTTCCTGGTGTTTGCGGTGTTCAGGTGGTGGGGTGGTGTTTATGAGGGGTGGGGGAGGTCCAAGGGGTTAGGAGGATGTCTAGGGGGTAGGGGTTTTCCATGGTGGTGGGGTGTACGGGGGGTGGCTTTCAATGGGGGTGGGGGTATCGATGGGGTGGGGGTCCAAGTGGTGGGGTGGTGTCTAGGAGGGGTAGGGGTGTGTAGGCGGTGGGGTGTTCTGGTGGTGGGGTTGTGTCCAGGAGGTTGGCAGTCCCTCTAGTGGGGTTTAGGGTTTTCCATAGAGGTAGGGGTGTCCAGGGGTGTGGGCGGGCTGTCCACAGGGGTGGTGGGGATGTCTAGGGGGTGGAGGGCTATCCACGGTGGTGGTGAGGCTATCTCGGGGGGTAGGGGTGTCTTAACGGTGGGGGAACTAATGGTTTTAATAGAATTAATTTCATGTATTTTAATATCATTGGTGTATTTAAAATGGTTTTGGAATATATATTTTTTCAATAGTATGTGTTTCTTTGGGAAAAAATGAATTCCCTTGGTGTGTATGGTACGTAGGGGGATTTGGTGATTAGGAAATTGATTACATTTTTATTATGGGACAAAAATACTATTTTATTTTTGAAATAAAACATTAAAATGGATTTTTATAATCCATTATAGTGTTTTAAATAAAAACAAGTATGTATTATGTGATTTTGAATTGGTTTTATAATGAATTATTTATGGTGTATCTTTATGGGTTTGGTGATTTTGTGTCCCTTGAATTAGAACAACAAATTATTTTACTAATTGTTTTGTTTTTTATAATTTATAGAATGTTACAACTATAAATGTATCAAAAAGTAAATAATGGGATGTCATAGGTAGTCATTCAGGTGATCCGACTATTATCTTCCTAGTCTTGGTCTCTACTCAAAATCTTATGGATGTGGAATAACCATGTTATTCACGGATCATTGATTATTCATGTGAGTTTCTAAAATAACATCCACAATTTTTTATTGGTGATAAAGGATCCCAGGAGAAAACGATGGGGGTAGATATGATTAATGGGATCATAGATGTTTTACAAACCATAAAATCCAGGGGGTGGGGGCTGTCCAGGGGTGTGAGGGGGCTATCCACGGGGGTGGAGGGGCTGTCCAAGTGGTAGGGGTGTCAATGGGGTGGGATGGGATGTCCACGGGGGTTGGATGGGGGTGTCTAGGGGGTACGGGGTGTCCAGGGGGTAGGCGGGGCTGTCCACAAGGGTTGGAGAGCTGTCCAGGCTATTTGTCGTGCCCATGGGGTGAAGGGATGTCCATAGGGGTGGAGTTGTCTAGGGGGAGAGGGATGTCCACATGTGTGGAGGGGATGTCGGGGGGTGTTTCTAGGGGGTGGGCATGCTTTCCACGGGGGTGGGCAAGCTGGCCACCTGGTTTGGGGGTGGGTTTTCTAGGGGGTGGGAGAGCTATCTACGAGGGTGGAGGGGCTTTCCAAGGGGTACAAGGTTTCCAAGGGGTGGGAGGGATGTCCATGAGGGGGGAGGGGATATCTGAGGGGGTATAGGGTGTCCATGGGGGTGGGCGGGCTATCCAGAGGGGTGAGTGGGATTTCCACAAGGGTGGGGGGGTGGGAACGAGGTGTCCAAGGGGGTAGTACAAGATTGTGGCGGGGCTGATGGGGTGTCCAATGCGGTGGGTGGGCTGTCCATGGGGGTGGGTGGGTTGTTTACAGGGGTGGTGGGGCTGTCCAGGGGGCACGTTGTGTCCATGGGGAGCGTTGGGCTATCCAGGGGGTATGGGGTGTCCAAGGGGGCGAGAAGACTGTCCACAGGGGTGGAGGGACTGTCCAAGCGGTAGGATGTGTCTAGGGGGGTGGGTAGGCTATCCACAGAGGTCAGAGGGGGTGTCTACGGGGGAGGGGCTTTCCAAGGGTGTGATGGCTGTCCACTGGGGTGGCAAGGGTGTCCACCGAGGGTCAGGGGAGTCCAGGGATGGGGGGGCTTTCCAGGTGGTGGCTGGCTATACAGGTGGTTATGTGGTGTCCTAGGGGGTGGGAGGGGTATCCAGGGGGTGGTTCGGGCTGACCAGGGGTATAGGGTGTCGAGGGGGTGGACAGGCTATCCACAGGGGTGGTAGGGCTATTCAGGGGGTAGGGGTTGTCCAAGGGGGTTGGGCAGGCTGTCCACAGGGAAGGGGGGTATCAACATGGGGCTATCCTTGGGGTGGGTGGGCTATCCATGTGGGTGGGTGGGGTTTTCCAGGGCGGTATGAGGTGCCTAGGGGTGATCAGGGCTGTCCTAGGGGTACGAGGTGTCCAGGGGGTGGGAAGGCTGTCCACGGTGGTGGGGGCTATCAACGGGGGTGGAGGGCTTTCCACAGGGGTAGTGACTGTCCATGGGGGTGGGCGGGTTTCCACGAGGGTGGTGGGGCTATCTTGGGGGTGTAGGGTGTGCAGGGGGTTGGGTGGATTGTCCACGGTGGTGGGGGGCTGTACAGGGGAGGGGAGAATCAATCACATCAAATCATAATGTCATTATTTATTATTTATAGAAAAGAAATAAAGATAATGGGACATTACTAATTTCATATATATTTTTGTACAACAAATCAATAAACATAAAAGGTCATTAACATCAGTAAAAAAATGTAATGGATCAATTTGGCACACATCAACATCATCATAAGCCTCACCATCATCCTCATTTTAGTAAACAACATCTTCCCCACCCTCCTCAATGCCATCCTCCTCGCCCTCGTACTCATTCTCAGACTCCTCATCACCCTCCTCCTCCACCTCTCCCTCCTCCCTGCCCTCCTCCTCCAGCTCAGCCTTCTCCTTGCCCCCTCCACCTCTACCTCAGCCTCCTCCTCACCATCGTCTCGACCACCACTAGAACATCCATCTAGTTCACCATATATAGAAAACCCCGACAAAATATATTCATCTAAATCTATGTTGTCCTCTGGTGGATGTTTTGGATGTAAAACTTCAAACTTTTTCCTAAATGTAGTGTTCTCCCTTGTAGACTGGTTTACCATCTCGTTGTCTGTTTTTCAACATGTTCTAACTCACACAAAATTAATGAGGCATCTACCAACATTTTTTTCCATAAAGACTTGGAAAAATTCCTAGCATAAATTTCTCTAATCGAATGGAACAAGCGAATAACTTCAACCCTTAAATTATTGGACAAAATATGATGAATTACTATTGGAATCAACTCATACAGAAGGATGTGGTAATCATGAGTCTTGAATGATTTTATCTTCAACTCTGTTATGTTGACACATTTAGATATTTATCTTGAATATCCCTCATGAACTTTACTAGTATCATGTACATAAATAAATTTCTTTTTTCTGCAGGTGTTATCACATAAGAAGCATAATGAACATGCCATTTATATTCACTGATACGCACAGGATGCAATTCAGGTCTAATTCCGCAATCCACCAAGTCATGCCAAGACCATAAATCATCTTTTGTATTTTCCTTATCAATTAGAAGAATTTAATGAATATGGTTGTTTCATATTTATAATAACATATAATTATACATGTTATACTGGAGTTATTACTTGATAATAGAAAAAATCATATAGGTGAAGTAGAAGAAGAAATATGTTGTAAATAATCAGTAAAGGATATAACATCTTCTTCAACACACCTCTTCTAAACCTCCACATATAGCACTAAAGATGGTCTTTGAAGAAGATCGGGCCCTCTAGTATGTTTCTATGTAAGTTTATAAGAGAAATGGGTAGGGATTGGCCGAGTTTTAAAGTTCAATTGGAGCGAAGAGAAGAGGGAGGATGTACCCTTATAAAATAGAGTAGAGGGGAACTTATGTAAACCTCCAAAATATTAATTTATAATAAACTCAAACCCCATATAAAAACGTCCAAAATGACTCATATTAAAATATGAGATAATATAGGCTTTTAATATCATCAACCAACTAAATTTATTCATGTTTTAACATTATTTTAAACCTTATCATTTTGATTTATCCTTATTTAATCTAGTTAATTTTATTTGTGGTAATATTATTATAAAATTTAAATCGATATAAATACTTAATTATGTGTTTTAAATTTTCAATAATTGGATACTTTAATATATTTTCGAACATAAAAATTTCAATTTTTAATTTTTAAATATTTTTGTGATTTTTAATCAATTTAATAATATGGTATTATTATAAAATATCTGTAGTGTCTATTTTGACACTATTCATTTATTTGAATGTAAATAAAATACAAACAGATGATAAAGTCAATCCAAAATATTTAATAGATTTTTAACATGTAATATGAACCTATAAAATTAGTGGAGAACATTAATTAGTTCATATAATATTTAATTTAATATTTTTATAACCATTTATTTGATATTTCCCTTAATAAAATAATTACTACAACATTTTTTTATAATTATTTAATATACATATATATTGAATAAAAATTATAAATAAAGTAAAAAGATTAAAATAAATATAATATATTTAATAATAATACTTTTAGTCAAATTTATCTTCTAATACACCAATATTTTAAAATGTTATGTTTATTATATTATGAAGGTAAAAACATTAACATCATTTAAAATAAAATAATATAAATGTCCTAATCTGTTTTATAAGGCTTCAAATGGTCCAAAATTCTACAATTGGATGATTATGGTGTAGATATACTCTACCAATAAGTTTTTGTCAAGTTTTTAGGCCTTTTTGTGGCTATTAGTATTTTAAAAAACACTATATTTTTGATTTTTCACAAAAAAAAAATCTTCATAATTAATGTATAATATATAAATGTAAATGTATATATTTTAAAAATTGAAAATAAATAACCACGATAATGAAAAAATATTAGATTTATAATGTGTATTTATAATTGAATTTATATTCTGTATAACCTTATATTAAAAATAATTTAATTATTAATGATTGAGTGAGACATATTTCACTTTCTTTTAAATGAAATAAATTAAATGTCTTAATATCATCCAAGTGGGTACCAATAGATTCCATTTCGTCCCAAGTATGTTTTATGGAGAAATATAATCATCCAATTATATTAATACAAGTGTTAGTGTAATTTTATAATATTATCTTTACCCTTAATTACCTGATTTACCTTTAATTGTGGTAAATAAAATTAACTGTATTCACTATTCATTATGTCTAAAAAATAAAATTTAAATATTTACACAATATATAAATCTTGATTCCAAATATGGAATCTATTTTTCAAAATTCAAAACGCATAAGATGCATTAATTAATTTAAAATTAATCCCCTTGTCGAAAAAAACAGGTCTGTGTTTAAAACATTGCAAAAGATTGAAAAGTTGGTACATATGAATTCCATGTAAAATTAATGATCATGACATAAATTATATTAAATGGTGTAAATATATTCTATTAATACTTTAAAACCATTAAATATTATAATTTAATAATATAAATTAGCTCGTTGAAAAAAATTTCTTTTAAGTATAATTTAGCGTATTTTTACGATTCATCAAAATATGAATGTTATCCTATAAATATGAAAATTTTATCCAAAGAAAATATTTATATCTTGATTCAAAATAATTAGTTTATTTTCTCAAATTTAACTTATAAAATTGTCAAAATTATATTTAAAATGGTTGCACTATTAAAAGGTATAAAAAATTCATTTTATTGATATACTTCCTTTATATGAAAAATTAATTTTGTTCTCATACCATGTTCTAGAAAATCTGTATGATAAATTATAATGATATAAAATTCAAAATGTGGTTAATACTATTCATAATGGCTATTTCATAATAATATTATAATATATCATTGTTTAGTAAAACACGGTATTGCGTACCACGCAAGCTGTCGAGGAAGGTCTCTATTGCGTGTGACATAATAAAAGTATGTTGTTGTGTATACTGTAAGATAATGTTGGTGTATCATACAAAAGAAGATATCAATGAAATTAAAAAGAATATATCTCATAAATTTTCAGGGTGTTACAGTCCTGGGGGTACGCGGTCTCTAGGGGGTGGGTGGGCTGTCCACGGGGGTGGCATGACTGTCTAGGGGGGGTACAGGGTGTCCATGGGGTGGGTGGGCTGTCCATATTGGTGGAAGGTCTATCCATGGGTACAGTGGGTCTTTCTAGAGCTAGGGTAATTCTAGGTGGTTATGAGGTGTCCAAGATGGTGGGACGACTTTCCACAGGGGTGGGGCTGTCTAGGGTGGTACATGGTGTTAAGGGGGTGAGTGGGATATCTATAGGGGTGGTCAGGCTGTCCAATGGGCATGGGGTGTCCAGGGGGTGGGTGGGCTGTCCATAGGAACTACAGGGTTGTCTAGGGGGTAGGTAGTGTCTAGGGGGTGGGCGAGCTTTCCACGGGGGTGGGGTGGTAGTCCAGGGGGTATGGGGTGTCTAGGGGGGAGGGAAGGCTGCCCACAGGGAATTGGGGGTGTCCTGGGGGGTTGGGGTGTCCATGGTGGTGGGAGGGGCTATCCAGGGAGGTAGGGTTGTCGATATGGGGTGGGGGGTTCCCACATTGATTATAGTGTAGTCCAGGCAGTACGAAGTGTAAATGAGGTGGGCGGGCAGTCCATAGGGGTGGTGGGGCTGTCCCGGGGGTACAGGGTGTCCAGGTGGTGAGTGGACTGTCCGAGAGGGGGGGTGGGTGGGGCTGTCCATGGGGATATGGGTGACCATGGGGGTGGGATGGCTCTCCACTGGGGTGGGGAGGCTGTTCATGGGGTAGGGGTGTCCAGGGTGGTGGGTGGGATGTCCACGGGAGTGGCATGGCTCTCTAGGGGGGTTGGGGTAGTCCACGGTAGTGGGCGGGGCTGCCAGGGGTCAGGGGTGTCCAGTGGTGGGCGGGATGTCTATGGGGCTGGCAAGGGTGTTTAGTGGGCTACATGGTGTCCGGGGTTGGGTGGGATATCCATGTGAATTTTAGGGTTTCCCAAGGGGGTTGGGGGAGTTTAGGGGGTGGATGGATTGTCCCCAGGGGAGGTCCGCGGGGGTGGCGGGGTAATCCATTCGGATGACAGGGCTTTTCAGGGGGTTGGGGGTGTCCAGGGGGTGGGGTGGTGTCCAAGAGGTTGGGGTGGTGTCCAGAGGGTGGGGGCTATCCAGGGGGTTGGGGGTGGCTGTCCACGAAGGTGGGGTGGTGTTTGGGGGGTGGGGGTGTCCAAGGGGTTGGGGGGGCTCTCTATGGTGTTGGGTTGGCTTTCCAAGGGGGTATGGGGTTTACTGGTGGGTGGGGTGGTCCAATGTGGTGGTGTATTGGGGTTTTGGGGCTATCCAGGGGGTTGAGGGTGTTCTCCAAGGGGGTAAGGTGTCTAGGGGTTAGGGGTGTTTAGATAACATTGACAATCAGGAAACAAATTTTCATAACCCTGTTAGCCTATAATTCCCACTGGAGATGGGTTCATGGCTCAGTTGTCCAAAACATACATATTCCCATATAATTACCAACAAATATTAAGAAAAATAAAACACTCTAATATTGATTCCTAATGCCCAGAATAAATGAAAAAATATATATTCCATGAAAGTGCACAACAACACCTGAATTTCACCTCCACAGACATCCAATACTATTAACCAATAATGAATAATTTTGTGCACATGACCATGCAATTTTTTTCATTATATATATATCAGAGAGTAAAATACATGTATGCATGAATAAAATTGGTGAGTTATATGGTGGTTTTACTATTTTCTTATGGGTTCCTTACTAGGATAGAAAATGATATAAATACTTTAATAATGGTTTATAACTACCTAAAAAATTGTTACATGAATTCATAACACTCATTTTGGATTTCAAAAATTATTACAAGTGTATGAACGAACCTCTAGATGGAGTAGGAATATATGATCATGTAATAGAGTGATTTTTTGTTCTATCACCATTCACACATGAAAATGACACCAAACCCACTCTTGTGGTTCCGGTGGAAGCGCTACTTCATTAAATGACTTATTATGTGGGTATCATCATCTTAAAGTTAGAGTGTGATATTTCAAAGACAGTATTTAGCGGTACTTTCATAATGCATGACTATCTTATCGTTCCATTAAGGATAATAAATTTTATAACTATATTTATGTCTCACCAATGAAATCAGTTCGATGGACCTTAAATTTATAATAAACTAAGGATAAAATAACTCATGAGCATATTGACCTCTTCAATATCAACCAAATTTATTCTATATAGATAAATCAAAACAAAAAAGAATCCTAAATTGATATATTTATTGTGTTCATAAGTGAATCAAAATACACAATACATTATAGATAAATGGTATTAAATAATACAAAATAAATGAATGCACACCGACCGATTTAAAATGGATGAACAAAAATTACATGAATCAAAGATAGATGCCTAGTTGCAAATTAGAGTTAGCACCCTTGAGAGCAGGTTGGGAAGTATGATTAAAACTAAAACATTAAATGATTTATACCTTCTATTCGTAAGGGGATCATAATACCCTCTACATTTCATCAAAATAAAATGACAGAATCTAATATAAATGAACTCACAAGTACCGATTTAAATAGGAAGAACAAATCATTGGAAACTAGACCTTTTGTGCTGGGAAGTAGAGTTCGCATTAAGATTTATTGAAAAATCATCGAGATGGTTGACGGTTAGGGAAACATATTTGAGATGGTTCGCTGAGCTCTCATTTTGGGGAAAACTTTTTAGATCTCTGAATTCAAGATCCATGGATGCGTCGATATTTGGGGATTTTCTTTCCCAGTGGTCTTAAAAACCCATTGGGAAAGTAATTTTATCCAAACAGTTTACAATTTTTGGGAAAAAATAATTAAAAATATTCCCACAAATTTAAAAAAACCATTGAAATAAACCTCTTAAGTGGAAATATATCATATGGTTTCCTTAAACCATTGGGAAAATAAAAATATCCTATAAATAAACCAACAGTTCTATAAATCCATAGTAATAGTTTCCTTTTCCCAATAATGTTTTTACACAATTGTGAATATTGTGTTGATATATGTGGTATTTCACCATTGATAATTAACCATGTAAAGACATACTGAAATATATCATAATTTGAATCCAAAAAAAATTAAATAATGAATCAGTAGACAAAATGTTACCCAAAATACCCCAGTCCTGAACCCCATATGGACCCATCTCCAGACTCTAGCCCTTCGTGAAAACAAAATAATGAGGAACACCATTCATTTACATTGACCAAACATATATCTAATGAATATGATAGGGTTCCCAAAGGATTCTCCAATAGGGTGTGAGTATAATTTATTAAGTGGACAACACCATGTCTAAACATCATGAGTATAATAATAAATTTATTAAATATGATATAAAGGGTTGTTAATTAAACGATCAAAATAATAAACTTTATATGGAACTATGCTATAATATCCCTGAGGTTGTAGAAAAACAATGCCCACCCAGAACCATATATGCACATAAAAACACATAAATCTTGGAAAATCCAACTATATAAGAATTTCAACTTGGAAGTAGGATGATATTTCAAAATATACGAATTTTTTCATTTTAGTGGGAATATCCTGCCCAATATAAGAATTACTATATGGGATAGGGCATTTACTACTAAATATAATCATTATAACATGGGAATTGGAAACTTTTACCCAATATAAGGATTAAAGCATGTTACATGTAAAAACCCCACTAAATATAATATTTACTACATGTAACTAGGAGAATTCCACTCAATATAAGTATTATAACATGATTTTGGACAAATAAAACTTAATACAATCATGACTACCTAAATCGCAACACATTTCATGGAAACACAAACATCACAACATCACATCTTATTAATCAATGATTAATTATAGAAATTAACATTTATCTTAAAATAAACCTTAATGTATATATTGACATATCAACATCCATATCAATAAACAAATACATTTACATGATGAATGTATATCAAGAAAACACTTGAACCTAATATGATTTTAAATAAATTATTTCAATATCCTATTTAAAATTAATCAAGGGTTTTCTCACCAAAAGGGTAGCCAGAATTCATGTCTCCTTAATAGTTTAATCCATGTGATCCAACCAATATTCTATCCCATGATATAAAATTAATAGAATATTAAATTAACGAAAATATATTTGATTATGTCAACGCAGTCGCAATATTTCATATACTTGGAATCTATATAGACTATAGGGTTAGGTTCCAACTTGCTTCATTAAACCAGTAATTTACATAATAATTATAATTTTTAATTCAAACATAGATGAAGGAGTAATGGATATAAAAAAACATAGATCAACCTAGGTCAAGATACTTCCATCAGTAGAATGGAGAACAATATAAGTGATGTGTAAACCATCCAAAAACAACTAATCAGGGATGTTATTCCCAATACGAGAATGTATAATGGAAAAGGATACACCAATGTCATCAAGAAACAATCCTATGTTTTATATGAGATGTATTTAATGATACAATGAGTGAATCATTTGAAATTATCACTTAAAACCTCCTAGTATGAGGAATAAATAGTGTATAAACCTTTCACATCGTGTATTTTTCAATTGAAGAGATATCCCAAAAAATATATTACATCTATTTAAAATTTATCCCAATAGAGATGTAAAAATCATGGATTAGGTCGATGATGTGTATCCAATTAATATCTTGAACCATTTAACTTCATGTTCCTAGCTACAGTTAGACATCGTGAAACATGTCCATTGAATGTAATTGTCCATCGAACAATTTTCTGACCAATTTTTACTTATGGACCCGAACCACCTCCAAAGTCTTCCATTCAATTGAAAACCATGGTAATCCCATTTAACAAATTTATAACCAAAATCAACTAATTAAAATTAATATAAATCCATGAAAATTTTGTCATTTTTTCCTATAAATGATCTCTATATCCGAATAAGATACATCTCACAAGCTCTAACAAAAAACTCAAAGAGAGGCGTACTAGAAAAAATTTGGAATATTAATGGTTAAATAATTGTGTAATTATGTAAGTAAAATTATAGGTGATAGTTTTTAGAATAATGTATGATGGTTTCATATTTGATCAACTTTGTTAATAATTTTGGTTTTAGTAAAAACCCTCATATATTACGAATGACATTTCCATATTTTGAAGATCTTATATCTTAATAAAATATAAATTTAATGACTCAGGAATAAAGAAATATTATACCTGATTATTCATTTATCAATGTTAATGATTAAGTTCCAAATTTATTAACTCACAAACAACAGCTGTTATTGTTCTTATGAAATATAATGAAATAAATTAAGAATATTTTTTCAATTTCCCAATCCTGATAATAAAACAATTTATCAAATTTGGGAATAATATTTTGCAATAAATTTTTAAACATTTACCTTCCTTATTATGAACATATGGTATTTTTATGTATCAATGATTTATGGTCATCTGGTCATCAACATATTCTTTACAATATTCTCTACCAGTACCGATAATTCCATTGGAGCTAGTGTTCACTTCTATATACACACATTCACATCCCACAAATTTTATCTTATTTCTAAAAATAGTTTTTCTGTTCTTTCATATGACCTTCATTTTTTAATTTATTTTTAATAGTATGTTTTATAAACCCTTTTTATGATTTGGGTTTTGAAAAATGAATCTTAAAATATGAAACCATCGATTAACAAGAACAAGTTAAAATTGTTGAGGTAAAATTTATTAAATGGGGATGGGGTAAAATTTATCGCCACCATAGTTTAGAAAATGTTTCTCTTAATATAATTGTAAATCTTCTATATCATGCATTATAAAAAACACTATGTTTATATGAACTGTGATATATTATTATAAGATCGTTATAAACTAGCATTTAATATTGAATGGTATGAATTGGATTGAATACTTTATGATAAACATATAAATTTAATACTCAATATAATTGAATTTATTAATTTATTGTAAATAATAACGCAGTGTAAAAATATGTAATATTTTCCAAATCCACATTTTCCTAAAAAATATTTTTATTGCTTTTAGTGACAGAATAATTATAATTAAATTTCATGATATTTTTGGAACTTTTTTATGATTAGGTTGATATTATTTTTAAAATAATCATATGAAAATTATATTCGGAATAAATCTTTTAAATTTTTGAAATGAAATATTTTTCAAGGAATAGTGAAGATTACAAATTTTTATTAAAGAAATTTTATATTCATGTAAAAATCACATTATTACTTGAATATGATTTCGATAGAAAAATAGTATTATTTTACAGGATATAATATAATTATTATCATTTAAATCTTCATTATACCTGATTTTTTTATATGTGTATTTTTTGGGCAAAAAACACACTTTTCTTTAAAAAATTCCTCTTATTTTAAACAATTATATTATAAGTAATTTCATTCAATCATTAAAATTTAATCTTCATAAATTGATTCGATATTATGTTTAGGAAGTCCAATTTTTGGAAATAGATCCGATTTATTTTTTTATTTTTAAACAGTGAAGAATTTTATTTTTTTCTAGGGTAAATGTAAAATCATGTAATTAAGGTTACTCATAAAATGATAAAGATTAAATAATAACCAAAAAAATTATTTAATATTATTGGATTAGTATTTCATAAACAAAGTAATACAAAAGATGAATATATGTACTTTTTACCCTATATTTAAATGATTTACACCTTTATAATTTTTAAGAGAATAGAAATACAAAAATGACACACTCTAAATTTTAATGAATATAATATTTTAATATTGGGTTTAAAATAAGATAAGTTCAGTTATTAAAAAATGTGGATGTAAAATAATTTTTTTATCATATAAATTTATATATATTTTTAGTCATGAAAATCTTATCATAAAATCATACACAACACTCATACAGTAATTATTCCAAAATATGAAAATTAAATAATTTACATTATCAATATTAAAAGTTAGCTAATTTCAATGAGTTATTCTATCAAACTAATTTTCCTAATCAGTATGAAATGTTTTGACCGGTTTCAATAATTTAAATTGAAATCATTTTTTTCTGGATTACTAATAACTAAAATTAAATTAATATTGTTAAAAACAAATAAATCATATATTATAATAAATATTATTTTATTAAATGATATAAAATTCACAAAATAATTATATTTGGACAAATGAATGATATAGGGTTATAAAAATCATACATGCTGCATTTATGGTCTGTTTTCCTATTTATAGAAACTATATTAATAACATAAGAGTAATAAACATTGATATAACCATAATTTTCCAAAAGGGTTAAATAATTGTTAAAAAAGATAATGTTAAAAATACGATCCGAACAAGGCTAAATTTTATTTCATGGGTGCATAAAGCCTCATACTCATCATATTTTTGAATATTATCAATTTAGTAATTTTAAAATCGATATTATTTTTATAAATTTATTATTTAAAAAACCCCACAACTACCACCCCAATCAATTATAAAATTGTACACGTCCTTTCACTTATTTACACAACTTTGAGATTTTTGGATATTTTATACCACAAAACCCCTTATAAGCTTTATTATCCACATTCTATAGGTGTGGTTATTCCCAAAATACCACTCTAGGATTCATAATAGGATATTTAATGAGTTCATTCAATAGAAATGAGGTTCCAACACAAAGGTAGAAAGTCATACCTAAGGTATGGGATTTTTGAATCAAATTTTTTTCATTGAGAGACATTGCACATTACCCACTTATTTAAAATATTAAGATAATATACTAACCATTAATGTATTTTATGATTCTTATAATTATTTTTATAGGGAATTATATATAAATTTATGCTTATTTATTTCATTAGTCTTATTATTAAAACTCTAACAATGTGGTAATGGGTATTTTTTTATAATGTCATTGATTATTGGGAAATTTTTATAATTAATTATCAAATTATGAATTATGATGACACACCTCTCACAAAACACATGAAATCACTTCTATTATGGTTTTTTTAGGAGTATACATCATTTCAATTTTTTCTCATCTTATGTATTAAATCTTTAATGGAAAATAAACATTATTTATATCTTATGTTGATTTTTTTCATTCACATCTATTATTTCTAGAAAAATACATGTTGTTTTGACTAGTTTATTATTATTTAAGATAATTTGTATCCATGTTATAATTTTTATGATGTTTTTTGAAAGGAATATTCTATTCATTTTCTGAATAAGGAGTTTTTTAGAATTTTTTAAATATGTGAATGCAATATATTCTGTTTAAATTATAGGACATGAATAGAATTTACCTTCTTCATTACCAATAAATAATTCTAATACTCTCATACTATTATCCAAGACTATTTTCAAATAAATATTTTTCTATTACTTTTTCAATTTTTTATATTTTAATGATTTTATTTCAAATTGAAAAGGATACATTCCTGAAGAATAATTAAATTACATTTTAATGGTGTTTTTATTCATCAATGTCAACAACCCATTATATCATTTATTTTTTAATGGAGATATTACCCAATGATATCACCCACATTATTTTATTAGATAGATTTTATTTATGATGATAAAATTATTATAAAACATGTTCTGTTTTCATGGGATATACAATGATGAAGTGATGAAATGTTCTTGAAACCCAATTCTTCTATAAGGGGAATGCTATAATGAAATTTACATGAATCCTATTTCATTTCATTCATTCTCATAAGAGGATTGTTTTATGATCTATTATAACAAATTTATATGATTTTAATTATGTGATGGGTTGTACTATATATATCTCTTGTGATTATTGTAAATATGGATTACTCATGTGTAAATATGTTATGTAAGAAAATGACTACACATTAAGAATTTTAGGTGTGTACAGGGTTTTAATGTTTAATGTATTATGTATTAACCTTGTTTTTAAGACCATAATATAATGAACAGACTAGGTTCTTATTTCAATATGTTTATTTCTATACCAGGACTTAAAGTCCATAAAACTACATGTGGACTTAGATTGAGGTCCATAACTTTATATGAGCTCTTGATTTCATGTACATAACTTATTAACTTTAAAAGTTTATATTTATATATGTAGACAAAGTCACAAGTTTTTAAATTCCAAAAAATAAAATATTAAGATAATTTTATTCAATGATGGATCATGTTCTTTGTTTATAATATGATTAATGCCCTATAAAATTCCAATCATTATGACAAGACTCGTGATTATGATCTATGATATGAAGGGTATGAATTTGAAATGTTATAATCATATTTCTATATGCTTATTCTCATGTTATACCCAATATATCATTGATGTATCAATTTTTTATCCTTACTGTGGATATAATATTACCATTTATGGTGTTCCCATTTACCCAGGCAGGGAAGAATGGTATTGTATATGATTGTCTAAGACAATTTCTAGTTATGAGAAACATAGTGGTACATGATGTAGATATTTTATAAACCAGTTATTTATGTATCCTTGTTTCATATGATAGTAAACCTGTGTAATTAAATTAGGGATCATTATGTTGTGTTGAAAATATTATTCTAATTAGAATAAATATTTATGTGTTGATTGTATATATTGTTTAAATATTATATATTTCAACGATAGAAATAATAATCAGGATGGTATCTCATAATATACTCCCATTGATTAAGGACCCTTGAATGATTAAGGATGTAATTACATATTGAAAAAAATGAAATATGTATGCCTATTCATAGTAATAAATAAATATATGTTGTTTTTTAAGTCACTAAGAAACTGGTTTCCCAGATTCATTCCAACACATTTTTTTCTCAGGGTGTTAAAATAGATGAAATAGAGATATAGGTGTGTAAACTTCCATTATTCACTCTTCTAATTTATTTAGAAGTCTATAATTATTGATAGTAGTCCCTATTAATTGATGTTATGGGTTTAATCCCCATAGACTCTCATATTTTCCACTATATGTCTCATACTCATGATCCCATTAATCTGGACTAAATAATTATATATATAAGAGGATAAATATGACAGGAAATTATTTTAATACAATTTATTTTATAATTTATTATACAAATATTCACATTTTGAAATACCAAAATATTTCAATTCCGAACTTATTTTGGAAATTATGTACTTTGAACATCAACATGATGTATAGATATAATATTCATTTTTTATAATGTTCTTAGCATGTTTGTAATATTCTATTCAAATTCTGAAACCGCACAAGACAATATGGTGAAATACAGAAGAATGGTGTGAGTTATAAATCCAAGTAAGGGACTAAAAAATTACAGAAGGTGGTAAATGTTTAATTACAATCCTAGAGTCCTATCAAGTTAATATAAGAGTTGGGGTAGTACAAATCTTGAACAATAAGGCTTTCTATAACATAATGTAATATTAAAAACCTATTAATGTAGGGAAAATTTTTAACATAAAATCATAAACACAGGACTAGACTAACCATCATGATATAATATCATGGTTGAAAGGTCCGGTAATGGATTAGGTTTACTCCCTAATACCATACAATATTTATTATGAAACTAAAACATTACTCAATACTTTGGAGGGATATCAGGGTCCACCCATCATTTTCATATCTTACACATGGCTATGTGTTCCACATGAATCATACAATATAAATATGTCAATAATAAATATTAATCTCATGATAAATGAGTTTGGGTTATATTAATAAAATTCCCTAACTAATGAAAGATATTTATGTACAGGTGAATACACTAATTTGAATATAAGGATGTATAATCACAAAAAATGATTTATATAAAAAATTGATAGATAATTATTGCAGAATAATAGTGGTGAATAATTGTTAATGGAAGAGATGAATGTGGGTAGAAGTCATCCCCAATAATTTTGAAATCATCAGGGAATGAATATAGAAATGTAGGAATGTAATTTTACTTAAATAATTGGGAATTAAAAGGAATAACATAATGAATGATCTTGAATTAAGAGGATGATAGAATACCTTACATTGAGAGGGTTTTTTGAATAGATAGGGAGGATATTTTTATGGTATTTGGGAAACTATTAGAGGTATATAGAGAGATAAAGGGAGTGTAATTTCATGATACAAAGGTTATTAGTGAAGATAAATTGGTGGTTGGGTGGGTTTATATAGGTAAATGGATTAATGTTTTTTATTAATTTCAAAATTTACCTTTTGGACTCTATATGATAGTGTAATAAAAACCACAATATATACTACCATTTTTTTATGGTTTTTAACAAATTTAGGTTATTTCAGTTTATTTAAATTTTTATCCAATGATACCATTTCGATACCACCCTTGGTGTTGTATAATTGTAACATATTTAAAATAAAATTTCTACAAAAACATAAATATAATATAGGTTTGGTATAATTCATTATGGTTTTATAAAAATAATCAAATAAAATAAAACAAACTAATTGGAAAATATAAATTTTTTTGTGGATACATTTCTCTTTTAATATTAAATAACTTTTTTGCAATTACATTATCATAATATACACTATATATTTATAAATTATTTTATTTTGACCTAAAAATCTGAATTTCTCCAAAATTTTTGAAAAAAAAGTTGGATAAATATTTTGTGAAGATTTAAAAAATAATACTTATTTTATCAAAATATATCAAAATGCGTTGGAATTTATATTTTAAAATCCAAAAGACATATTTATTTAAAAATTATATTTGTTTTGAAAATTCCAATTTTCTGACCCTTATAAAATTATTTTCGACGACATAAAATTTTATTATCATTTATATTTAATGTTAATCTTTTATAAAATTATAATATAATTAAATATTTCATGTATTCATTAAGATAAATTGTATTTATTGAAACTACACATTTCCCAAATATATAATTTATTTATCATATTAAAATCTATTTTTTATCAAAATCATTATATAATCATTTAAAATATCAAAAAATATTTACGGTTAAAAAACATAAATAAATTTATAAAAAACAAAACAATTTGAAATTTTTATGGTTTATATAAATATATCTTTCTTAAACTAGTGAGTATATTAAGGGTAATTTTTTCTATGTTGATATTTTCAGGGTGTCGTTCGGTGTATATGGTATGGTATTTGATATAAATGAACTGGGGTTTATCCTATAAATAGTTTCACTAATGTTTTAATTTTTAAATCTAAAATTAGTAATGATCAAGGTAAAATGAAAGTGATGTTATCTCACTCAAATTTAATGATAAATGGGCTTCATATAGTGTAACCCAACTAGTCAAGGAATTCACTTCTTCTATATTTATAAGTGGGATTTTATGAACCCACTATAATTATATATACTAATCATAGTATCATTTTTTCATATCTATATTATTAATATTTATGATGTTTAATGGTCATTATAATTTATATATAGTATAACAAAACAAAATAGAAAATTTAGTGGATGTGTTTTCTATAACTTCGTTACATTATAAGATATTTACTCATTTAAAATGACAGGTACATCTATAATAGTTTGGGTCATTACATTATTCCCCCTTTAGAAATATCACCATCAAAATTTTCATCTCATACACTCAAAAAGATGAGGGTACATCTATTTCATCACCTCTTATTTTTCCCATGTTGATTCCTCAAACATGTTGTTCTTATGTAAAACATTGACCTAGTGAGTTTCCTTGTTTTATAGAGCATTATCCACAATATATTTGATCAAGAACAAAAAATCATCATATAATAGATCATTTTCCAATGATAACCCATAGGATTTTTACATGTGAGGGTTATTGTTTGTAATTCATTTATTTTTATAACTGAGACACATCATGTACATGATATTGGTTAGGTGGGAGTGCAAGATCCTAGGCCATCGGTCCGATTCGATCAAGGATCCCAAAGGGGATGATGTGTCTAAAACTAATAATTAATATCTTCCTAAACCTAAAGACTTTATTCTATGGGGATATATTAATGATGAATTTATCAACAACCTCAAACTATAGATCACATCAATGATTGTATGCATAGCTAATTTGTACAATTTGTGGGTATTTCATTTGATGTTGATTGGTTTGATCCTTTTCTATCATTTATTGATTATTATTAGTTCACGACATGTTCCTCTCTCCAAATAAATCCCAATATATTGGATTATTACACCTCTTCCCCTAAAATTCATCATATTGTTCTATTATAAATATTTAATGGAATCTATTAATATTTGAGAACTCTACAAGGGGAAGGTGTCAGTCCCAACATCCTTGAATGTTCATTGAATATGATCTCAAAACTTCATACAATGTTTGAACGGTTCATCCAGACTGACCATCCTTATGGGAATGATAAGAATTTCATAGAGTTAGTTATATATAAATATTTTACATAAGTTTTCTACAAAAACTCAAGGTAAACCTCAGATCATTATTAGATTCAATAGGTAGTGGAATTACATCTAGTTTAACTACTTCTCTTTTTAATATTTCTGTGAATTTTTCAAGAGAAAAATACTCATTAATAAAAATTAAATAAGGTGACTTTTTAAGGTGACCGACTAACTAATAGATGGTTTTATTGTATTAAGGTGTCTTGTGGAGTCCTATGAGGAACTAAATTGTTAATTTTTTCTTTTCACGATTTGTATGAGAAATGGTTGCATCATAATTTTAGAATACTATTTCTCAAACATGAATTACTTTCATAAAATTAATTTATATAGAAATTATTAAATCTTATTATTCATGTTATCCCACTAGAAAATTTTCATATCATATCTATACGTCATATTGCTTCCCTGATTAATTGAGAGGGATGAGATATGGGCATCAACTAGAAGTATCCTCTTCAGTTTTGGTTTTTACACAGCTCTTATCTATTTTACAAACCATTTAAATCAATTATCAAAAACATTTAACTAAAAATATTATCTACCATATTTTCAAGAATGTAATCAACTTTTTGGCTCTACTTGACCCTCTCTAGAATGGATGGATGCACAGTTTTCATAAGACGGTTTATACAACATGCAGTTATTATTTTCATCTATATCTAAAACCCTTTTTTATAATTCCTTAGTTGGGGTTCTTTTATGGGTGAATGGGGAATATTTTAAAATATATGAAAGTTTCTTGTATATTCCATAGTTTGCAGTCAATTTGAAAAATGATGTGAAATGTTAGGAGAGACCATGTAGCCAGTTTAAAACTAACAGATGACCAAGCCACACTGTACATTATAACTATTTGGATCAACTTAAGAAATTAGGCATATGAATTTTTTTAATCTGAACATACCTGATATGATCTCTAAATCACCATATTTGGGACCCAGAAGATTTGAACTACCCCCATGACAATTTCCATATCCATGATAGCTCCAAATAGTAGTTTTCCCACTTAGAACTATCCCAGAAGGGAATCAATGATTGGAGAATAGTTGTCGACCCACTCCCTGTTAGTTTCCTCTTCTTATTCTATATCTTTCACTCTCATTATTTTCCACTCAAGGGTTTTGTAAGTCTCCATGTTGTATTTTGGATATAATAACTTCTATTTTGGGATCTAAAACCTATGTATGACTACCTTTTTTCTATTTTCAACATATTTTATTGACGAATACACATTTGATTTTGGTGATTCGATATCCCATGAACTCGAGGAAGGTGGTTTTATATTTATTATCCAATTGAATATCCATAAATTTCACAATATGATTAAATTTCATTCAATTTAATATATATAATTTAATTGTTATAAACTATAATATTTTAAAAACCCAATTTAATTTGATTGGTGATTTGGTTTTGGAAATTTTATATTTTGATTAAAATCAGATAAAACCCTAAATTCCATTGAATTGGTGATTAATTTTTCAATTTTTGGTATTTGGTTGAATATAATTTGTTGAATTTAAATACATAAAATTGTTGTAAATTGTATAAAATTTAATTTTTTTAATTTAAATCATTAATGCGAATTGTGAAATTGAATCTGTATTTATTTTCAAACTATTATTTGGGAAAATATGAATAAAAAAGTTTTTGATAGAATCCTTTATGGTTTAACATGTAAAATTGATCCTTTTTATTAAACATGATTTCTTTTTGAATAAATTATAATATTTGAAATAGGTAATCGGATAATTTTATTTTAATAAGAAAAAAAATAAATTTCCCACCATTGATTTGTTATTAGAAAACATGAATGCCTTACGTATTTAGTGGGTTATTAGAAAACACCATATGATTTATAATATTTTTAAAAGTAAATGCAGAATGTCACATCCCTGATAATATTTTGATATAGTCACATGTAGACATACTAAAGGGATGTTTGTGTACACCTATTTACATTAAATATTGAGTGTGTGAAGTAACAAATCTTGGATCAATCATAACTCATAGTCATATATCCATGTTTCTCACAATATTATATTTGAAATTAATATATGTCAATTTTTAAAAAATTTACATCCCTTGTGGATTTATATAAATTTATTTATTTTAAAATAAATTATTAATGCATCTTTTTGAAATATTCCATCAATTTAAATCTAATAAATTTATTTAAATTATTTCCATTATTTGGAATTTAAATCATGATTTGATTAAATATTAGTTTGAAATTTTTGAACTGTTAATTTGAAAATTGAATGCTCATATTTGGTTAATTAAATGTTGGATAAAATTATGTAATCCTTGGTGAGACCCTAATGGTTTTTTAGCTCAAAACAAAACTCTACCTTCAGGTGTTTTTAGATTATCTCCTTCCAGGTTCGAGTTGGTGTTAAGCACCACTTAGAGGTGGTTCTATCTATTTATCCATGGACATGGAGAGTTTATTCCTTTGGTAAATTGGGTTTTCTATCAGATTTTATGGTACTTTGATGTATTACTTTGGTTTGTTTTTACATTTTTGAATTCTTATAAACTTCCGTCAATTTAATTTATTTTTCATGAATACAAATTTATTTATCTAATTAACGAATGATTCTGGAAAATTTGTTCCCACGTCAATTTTATATGATGTCAGGTGCTAGTATCCAACCAATGTTGATCTTGAACGCCGTTCAAGATATTTCAGGAATGGATCAGTTATCGGGATACCAGGGTACCTAGGCTGGTTCATGATAATATGATTAAGATCATTTTAATATTCTCATATCAATCCTTTTAATTTATAAGAAGATTGGATCAGTTAAAATAAATATAATAGATAGAGTTTTTTGGATACATTTCACATAGAGAATCATCCAATATATATCTATTGTAGAGGGGGTAATGAATTAAATAATCTAAAATCTTGATTATCTCTAACAACCTTTATTAGTGAATATTGATATCCTTTTCTATGAGTATATAATTTAGTCATTCAAGATCCACATATATGCAACACATTTCTACATAGTGGTAACATCACATTATCATAATTTCAATGATCAGTATAGAAAATTCTAGATCATTATTTGTGTTGTTATGTGCATGGATCATTAGTTTTCCAGTTTCCTAGGCCGTCACATTGTAATCATGCATGTCTACAAAATACAAGCAGTTTTGTTTTCTTGTTATGTATCACATATCCATCCCCAATGGTGGTCAATGTGATCATATGTGTATTGAATAACCTTTTATTTATATCATTAAAACTTTTTTCACTTATTAGTTCCGACAATCATTACACCATTTTGTGTAATCAACCTTAGTGGGGTTGGAAATTATGAGTAGTTTCTCACAAATCAATGATACTACAAGTGTAATCCTATGATTTTTTTGGATTTCAATGACATATATTGGAAATGTATATCATTTAATTACCTCATTTTTTAAGGATCACAAAATATGCATTTACAGATTAAAAAATGTCCCATGAATGTTATATTTTCTAACCAAAACACTCATTTGATTTAAAATGGGAATAACTTTTCATTTCACGCAATCATAATTATGGAATTTATATTCTCCTCAATTACCTCATTTATTTTGGAGTATAATTTAATTTTATCACTATGAATTGAAAAAAATTATCAAGGTAATCTCTTAAGACCCTATTCATGAAGTCCTTTAATATTTATGGATCATTAGTGATTCCCAATATAATCACAATGAACTCATAGTGACCATAGTATATATGAAAATTATTCTTATATATGTCATTGTCATTAATCGTTGATTCATAATATCCTTACCGAAGATCAATCATAATTAAATACTATGATATGTATAGTTGATTGATAAATTTATTAGTACATGGAAAAGGATACTTATTCATTACTGTTATATCAGTGAGATCATGATAATCAATGTATATGAGAATTAAACTATCCTTAATATGGATTAAGGAGTCTTGTGCACCCCATAGAGAAGAACATGGAAATATGAACTATTTTTATATATTCTCTTATAGTTGAATATCATGAATCCCCTTTTAAATTACATTTATTCTATTGCATACTGAAATATATTAATGTATAAACATGATTGAAAATTCAACCTCTCAACTAGGAGGAATACATACTAATTATTTAGGAAACACATCAGTATATTCAATCACAAAGGGCATGTCCTAAAGGATTATAGGTCCACTAGGTTAGATACCCTGAGAGGGGGGGTGAATCAGGGTATCACAGATTATAATAACTGCCCCTATTGATCTTGTTTCGCAGTTAAGAAAAAGTATTTTCACTCTCTTTCCCATAGCATAGTATAGATAGAAATTAAATCTTGCATGGGACACAAATTTTTTTACTCGGTTCACCGTCACCGGGCTACATCCAAGGAGCATACACCGACAATGTGTCGATGTTCCAAATACACTATAAGAGCACTTCTATTTACATGTTCGATGCAGACTCACTATCCCTCCCAGTATACAAACACTCACAATATGAAAGATCAGTGCTCTCTCAACTGAAATGTGCTCACTGCTTCTTCAAAAGATCCACTCACTTTTTATAGACTTGTAGGTATCTACATTATCACTAATGAAATCTGCATCTTTAATTATTGATAGATGCTATGTTGACGTTCAACTTTCACTGGAACATGAATCTCACATTGCACTGGATGTACCCGGCCACCGCAATTTTTACCCACAGCCCTTACGACACCTTGTACATAATTCCCTTGCTTTGCGTGAAATACAATTTTTTCACAACATCTATTTTACATGCCACCACCAAATTTTACACACAGCCTCTACACTGTCTTGCAAATAATACTATTGGTTTACATGAAATACAATTTTCCCGCAACATTCGTTTTATGTGCAAACTTTTTGTTTTCCCACAACCCTATTGTGCACTCCAATTTATCACACAAGAGCTCAAATACTCTCTACGTCTTGAGCTTTTTTGAATGGAGGGGGGTCACTTCATTTTTTTAGGAAAAATTGACCCCACAGAAAAACCCTCCCCGAGCGCGTAATCGAATTCGAACACAAAAAACCAATCATCCGCGCAACATTATTTTTCATGCACTGCTCCAATATTTCGCGCACCTCATCGCTTTGCCAATTTTCAAGCTTCGTACCACGAAACACCTTTTGCGTGAAAAAAATAATTCCCCTATTTCGCGCATCAATTTTCTTTTTCACGCACCGGGAAAATATTTCCCACAACACGCTGATTTTTCGAGCGCCACTATATTTTTCGTGCATCACACTAATTTTTCATGTCGCACATTATTTTTCGTCCACCGCTCGAATTTTGCGCTCTCCAGATCATCCATTCCATTGTCGAGGTTCTTCAATCAATCATGGATTGTTGAAAGCATCCCTTTAACCCAAAAAATAACCATGTAAACACCCTTTGTCAACACACTCATACATCATGGTCTTCTTTGTCAAGAAACACAACATGGAGGCCCACTTTGTCATCAAACACAATCACCTCAAAAATGCTTCAATGATGTCTTGAGGGATTTTTTTCCCAACAAAGGATGATTTATTTTTATTATCAATCATTTAAACTTAATAAAATTTATATAAATGAAATGATATCAATTATGAATATGTTGGTAGCAAAAAATATTCATAATATAACTTGAAATAGTGTAGATTTAGATGGATATTAACAATATAGTGGGTGATATAATTCTATAATAAATTTATTTTGGATCAATATATGGAAGACCAATACATTACTGTAATAGTAATATACTATTCTAATGAAAAATATCATAGGGTTTACTATGAATTTCATCCCAAAAATACAGATACGAATTGATTTATATACTGTTGATTTAATATTTTCCCCATTTTTTATTACCACAAATTGATCTAATTTTATTCATTTTGGTAGTGTATTAATATTTTTACTAAACTTGTGCGATATTACGAACTACATAGAACTATAATAAAAAAATTAACTAAGAATATTTGAAGGAATCAATAATGTACCAATCACCACTTAATTATTTACATCCACCTCAGAAGTTGTGGTGGAATAAGAACATCATTATTGCATTAGAGGCAGTCAGTGTCAATTTTCTAGGATTAAACCTCCCTTAGGTATTTATCCTACACAATTCCTATGTTCCTTACAATTGTAAAATTTTAGTGTTTACTATGTTTTGATCACATAATTCCATTTTTCCATCACTTTGGGGGGTTTTCCCATCATCAATCACTCTAATGGTTCCATTTATCACCACACCTAAATAATTTCCTCATCTCCCAAAATAAATTCATGAGCTACTTCTTCCCATAGTGTGATATGTGGGATGTTATAATTTCATTACACCATTATATTTATCCATCACCCAACCAGAATAAAGCTCTACTTTCTACCTCTTATCACCTTGAAAACCATGAGATTATTTGATACACATTTATAATTTTTGGCACATAAAACAATATTTTAATAGTTTTTAATGTTTAGAATTGATAAGTATTTTCATTGACATGGTTCTAGCCCACTAAATAAGTAATCAACATTACTTTCAGGTTTAATTAAATCCCTGAAAGAATATCGTGAAACGAGTTCTATTTTTTCCACATAACAATAAATAGTTATATCTTCCTTTTTTAAGGAAAAGGAATTATATTTCTATTTATAGTTCAAATGTGTGAGGAAAAAACTTTTTATGTCTTTTTATTCGGAAATTTTGTCATCATAATTACTTTAGTATCTTATCCAGTGTTCATATTTTTTATGAATTTCCACTATATATTACCTTCTCTATCCATATGGTAAAATGACCTTAAAATTATCATGCTTATAGAATTTATGGATAGATATGAATTTTTTTTTTTTGGATTTTATCCATTGCTCCATTTTTAAGGGATTATAAGATCCACTGAAACTCAAGGGACATTGTTTCATAAAGGTATCAATTGAAACATTCCCATTCTTGGTAGGATTTTCGTATTCCTATTGATTTATGTATTTTTTTCAAAAACCATGTTATTTACGAATTTATTTTCATGAATTTTATCGCTAGTTATCCCATCAATTTTAGAATCTCATTTGGGAACAAATTACATCTCCCATCACATTTATTTATTACCTTATTTCTCATACTTCAATACAATAAATAGATTAAATGGAAAATTATGTATGATTAATTTTAATATATTAAACACATCAATGATAATCCATAATAGTTAAATGGATAACTCGTAAATGACATATCTAAAATAACCTATGAATTTATAGGGTTTATTCTATATTATAAACGATGTATTTACTAAAATAAAATATTATTTAACATTTTATTCCCTTAAAAGTTGTTAATAATTAACTTCTGAGTTTACTAATGCATATCCTCTTAGTGTTTCAAACCTTATATGTAGCAATGTTTCTTTTGTGCCATAAGAAATGATCTATTCCATTTTGATGTGATTGTTTGGGTTTATTACCCATATTTATATCAGTTCCAGATCCACATCCACCTATAGTATCCGAAATGAGTTGTATTTTCATGCAGATAATAAAATATATGCCTGAATGGCCTGAAGGCCTTCTTTTTTATTGATTTTTGATAACCCTCCTTTCACGGGATGAGGGATAACCCATACAAGGCCCTTAGGCTCAAAGATTACATGGCATGTAGGATTAGTAGATTACATGACCCAAAGGTCTTAGGGAATTCAACCAGACTATCTACATGGAACATCCTTTCCCCAGAATCTATATCCTGATAGTAGCTCTCCATCTTTGCATGACCGTCTGGCTAGGTTTCCCATGCAAGCACAGGCTGGTACCGATGGCATAACCATACCCTCTCATTCTGAAAATCCATTTGGCTCTACTCTGGAGTGTGCACCTTCTGTGAATACTCTTATAGGGATGCTCCTTTTTTGAAGTGTGTCTAGGGCCTGCATTCATGTGGCTCGAAGGCCTTGGGGTGGCCCTAAGGCCTTTAAGGTGGCCTGAATGCCTTGAGAATCAACTAGCTCGAAGGCCATGGTTGGCCCGAAATCCTTGCAGGACCTGAGGACCAACCCGGTGGCCCAAAGCCCCAGATGGTTGAATATTTCCAGCTGCTACAGTACCGAACAGTGCCTGTTACGGTACTGCTAGAGTACTGCTATAGTAACCCAGACATATGCCTCCACATAGATTTGATCTCGTGTCTCTTGGATGCACATAGCGAGTCCTCACAAACTGGGCTGAGACTCATGTTATAATATATAACATAACAAAATTAAGGGATGTTTTCCTAGTTTTATTTTAATCGCTAAAATTTTTTCAGTGTTTTTATAATCTTAATCCAAAAAATAACTAGGATTTGTTCTAATACCATCTCTGATAACCCAAATTTGTAATAAAATTTATTTCAAAATTTATTATAGAATGTTACACATTATTAAATAGAAAAATATAATTATGAATTTTATCCTTGTGAAATTAGGTACATATAAAATCAACTCAATAAATGAATATAAATACATTGTTTGATTAATTTATAATATGATATAAAAATTCCATTTCTCTTTTAAAATATCGTGAGATAACCAAGGGACATACAAATGAAAGGGGGAACTATAAAACCAATATAGGTATAAAAATTAATAACAAATTATGATGTCGTAATTTTGAGACAATAGGGCTATCATGGTAACATAAGAGGGGTAAGAATCATAATCATGATAAACAAGGCAGGA
Organism: Viscum album; assembly: GCA_963277665.1. Taxonomy (NCBI): domain Eukaryota; kingdom Viridiplantae; phylum Streptophyta; class Magnoliopsida; order Santalales; family Viscaceae; genus Viscum; species Viscum album. Next base: position 1,717,627,146 of record OY728152.1, on the reverse strand, counting down.
TATAAAATTATATCATAATGGAAAAAAAGGAATCTGAAGAAAAAAATTAAACATTCCTTTGTAAAAATAGTTCATGGATAACCCCTATAAAATCATTACATGGTTGAAAAGTTACAATAATAGATAAGGTTTACTACCTAATCATATACATGAAATTTCATGTGACTAAAACATTACCCAATTAATTAGAGTGCTATCTTGGTGAACCCATCATTTTCATATCATGTACACGAATTAGTTTGCCCAATGAATCATATAATATAATGATTCATTTTATAAATATCAATACCATAATCAAGGACTGTGGGTTATATAAATTTTCGTAACTAATCAATTAAGGATGGGGATATCTAGTTCAATACACATGAGTGGAATTAATGATGATTATTCCTAAAAAATGTTTCGCAAGGAAAAAACCCAACATAAATACACCTACATAATAGGGGGTTGGTAATGGTTCATGAAAGAGATTTATGAGAGTGAAAGGGGTGTCTAAAAAAGTATATATCATAAGTATATTAATAGGTATTTTTATGATAATAATAGAATAAGAAAAAAATATAATTAAAAGTCATAAGTAAAAGAAGGTCCAACTTTTGTAAAAGAGGATAATGCGAGGATCCTTAAACATGATATGGTGCTTTCAAAATCATGGTAGGTTATTATTATGTGATGGGGAACACCATTCTGGGTTCTTCAAATGAAAGGTAAGAGTTAATTTATTCTCCATGGTTTTGACAGGAATATAAATGTGGGGATGGGTATGTTTATATGTCAAATGGGAGGATAGGTCATTATTAACTTATAAACAGAGGTCTTGGACCCATAAGATAATGTAATTCAAACCACAAACCATGCCATTGTTTGACAATGGTTTCTTTGGAATTTTTGTTTTATTAATTGTTCTAAATTATTTAGAATTAATATTATTAAAATAATAACCTTTTTGATGAGGATTTGAGTCATTTTTACAATGAATCCATTTCAACCACATGAAATATATTATATGTTTTTGGGGATTCATTATTGGTTTATAAAATTAATAAAAAAACTAAAGAAATTATTTTTAAGGGGAAATATATAGTTGATTATGGATATATTTTATATAATATATTAAATAAATTTTAAGTTAATATAATGTTTTAATACATAATTAATATTTTTAATGCATTTAATTTTCACCCAAAAATTTGACATTCTTCAAAAAATATGTGAGAACCACCATTGTATAATTGTGATTTTATAATTTAAAAAAATATTTATTTCAACCAAACAATTCAATATTCATGAAAATTTAATTTTTTTTATAAAAAATTCCAATTTTGTGGATGAATATTTGTTTTCTGACGATAACTATTTTCAGATTCATATAAATGTTTTTTTTAATTTCAAAAATATATTATCATTCATGTATAATATAAATTATTTAGTAATATTACATTAAAACATTATTATTCATTTTATAAATTCTTTAATTCATAGAAATTGAGTGTCTTTTTTGAGAATATATATTTCCCAAAAAAAGAATATTATACTTAATCATATAGATATCAAATTTTTATCAAACTCATTATCTAATGATTTAAAATGTAAAAATAATAATAAATCATAAATATGAAATATTAAAAATAAAAACAATTACTTTTTGTGCCAAGATAGTTATCTCTTTAATACACTTGTTAATTTTTAAAAGATAATTTGTTCAATGATGATATTTTCATGTAGTGATCTGGAATAAATGTAATGGGTCGTGATCTTAATGATCTAGAAATTCTCCTAAATAATATTTTTGAAAAAATAATTAATAAATCTCATCATAGTCTTAATCAATTTTAAATACAAGTAATTATTAGTCCCTTGTAATTTTTGATAAATGGGATTCATAGGGTATGATCCTATTGGTTTAGGAAATATCATCTTTCGTCTGTGTCCTTAAGACATTAGAAAACCCCTTTATATATACTAGTTATATGATAATTGATCAAGAATGAATTATCAATGGTTATTATGCATAGTGGTCCTTTAAATTTCATAAACCATATAACGGTCTATAGTATCAAACATATTTAATGTGTTTTCTATAACTTAATTTTTTTAATAACGCATTTATTAATTTTAAAAGGGAATTCTATTAATAATTTTTTGGGTCATTACAGTAAATATGATAAATATTATGCCTAGATGAAATTTACCTTTCTTATTCTATTATAGAGAATTAAATGAAAATATTTTTAAGGACCCACAATTATATTACCCATAGATGGGGAATACAATATTACATTGAATTAATATATAAAAGGTCACTTCATATAGAAACAAATAGTTTACTATACTTGGGATAATAAATTCATACATGATTCTCATAATAATCGGAAAACATAAGGAATAACATGAAACCATTATAAAAAAAGTTTGTATTTCCTTCCACACATCCTTAAAATCATTCAAATTTCTATTCTTGGTACCTCATAAAAGGGATATCATAATAAAAGGTGATCATAAATTCTCAGTAAGGGATTTCATATAAAATATTATATTAAAGATAAATTAGAGATAAATATAAAGTATGGTGAATAATCAATAAGAATCGCATATAATAATTAATTTGACAATGAAATATATCAGTGGATAGTAATTTATATAACCACATGGAAAACAATTATTGATTTCTTAATAATTATATTCATATTGAAAATTTTCATATTTATTGACCCATGTCATCATGGCCTTTCTTCCATGTATTTATGATATGATATCTTGTTCATAGTGTCAAGGGAAACAATTTTATAGTAATGATCATGCCGTTAATGACCCAATCCAAGATATTCATATCTTTTTTCAAGGCCCCATGCCAATAGACCATATATATTTGTGTTTTGGAAAACACTAAGTGATTCCAATTGTAGTATTTCACGTAAGACCGAGTACTTCATGTTGGTGATTTAATTTCCCCTTCAATCAATTAAATATGTGAAAAAAATTGATTTTCAATATAATTGTCAATGAAATATATACTAAATATGCATAAATAATTATTAAATATTAGTATTAATTAAATTGTAAATAATTAAAATATTTATTATCCTATCGAGTATCATTATTTGAAAGAATACATTATTTAATACCCAATGTAGAAAAGGTATAAAGTTTATTAAAATTTAAAATTATAAATTCAACCATGAAAAAAATTAATATGTATATAATGTAAAAATAAGGTTCGATAGTGATATAAAACATAAATGAAAAAAATTAATTTAACTAAGAATAATAAGTGTATAAGTGGAAAGGTAAACAAACATAAATTAGTAATAGAGGAAATAAAATCCTAAAATCAATAAAAATGAATGGTTCATATGAAAAACTATTCTTCTATACGATATGAAAGGAAATTGATGAAAAAAATATGAAAAGAACAAATATAATTTTTTTTCAACATTTTGGTATAAATATAAACCAATTCAAAAACACTTATCATGATGTATCAGGGGTATCATTAAAACATTAATTATAAAATAATTAAAAATCATAAAATCCTGATAATTAACTATGTTTATGTAAAAAATGTATATTAAGGAATATAATAATATAAATAAATAAAATGAAATATGTTTTTCTATTCATTTGGTAAAATAATATCCCTTTATATTTGGAAACATTTAAAAATGACTAATTCACAAAATAATGGAAATGTAATTTCATTTATAAAAACATAAAAAAATTTATCAGAATACTAATATTGAATAAAATCTATCATGGATGTGAATTAAGGTCATGCCTTTAGCCTATAAAAAAGTATTCTATTTAAACATTTATAAAGAGGAAAAAATGACCCTTATGAAAAACAATTTATTGATTAATTTAAAATATTTGAATAGAATGTAAATTTTAATTTTAATGACTTGGTTATTTCCATGATAAACATTGGACTTTTTCTAGGAATAATTTTAGGGCCATCTTATGTGTGAAAATGAAATTTATAAGCCTACAGTTACTGGTATTGATATTATAAAAATATAAATAATATTTATATATTACAATCATGTTTTTCCTTAAATAGTCCAATAAATATAGAATAGAGTCCTGTATTAGGAATATGAGTCCAGATTGGATTCAATAATCTGATTTTTACACCAGGAGTGACATACAGTTGGTTGGTACAAGATTCAATGTTGAGGAAACTAACAAAGGTGCATTTATTTAATATTATTAATTAATATTTTTTTCATTATTCTAAATTAATTAACCAAAATACCTATATAAATTACCCAATATTGAAAATTTGTATTGTGATCATCATAACCCTATAATAATTTTAGTGGAAGATCATTCATTATTTGTCAACATATCAGATAAGGGGATGATGAAATATAGAAAAAATGTGTATTGAAAGGTAACCTAAATAAGAGGACAACTTCAACACTAGAAAATGAATTTTTCACCAACTAGTGATTCTATATCATGGTAGGGATCATGTATTTTGGTTTCCACTAATTTGAATAAAAGAATAATAATTGATTAATTATCTAATCCTTAATATGAAAATTATTTTATCATTCACACGATCCCTATTTCTTTATTATATTATTAATCCATGTATTCTCTTTATACAGTTCATATCACCCCATTTACATTATAGTTGGATAATAATAGTTTATAATTAGTTTCCCCATTTTGTAATTCTTTTCCCCTCTCATTTCATCGTATTATTTAGTATTGATCCAAGGGGTTGTGGTTCGACATTGTCAAAGATAATTTGAGAGTGAATACACACTCATACTCGTTTTGGTAGTGAAAATGATGTATAATTTCATGAGTGTTGGATGGATCATTCAAATTCATTGGTTTTATGTCACAGTGACATGGATTTGAGGTTGTATTATACATTCTCAATCCATAAAAGTGATTTGGTGTGATAGGAGAACCCCACATGTATTCCAGGGGTTGCAATCTGTCCATAGGGAAGGAATTAGGAACAAACGGACCGGGGTCCACACTCTCTAGTGATATTTGAGGCAGAATAGGGTGATAATGATGGTTGAAATTATAGATCTAAAATCCATGTGATGAACATGTTTGTTTTCTAAAAAACATGGAAACATTTTGTGTGAACCAGGAAAACATGCTTTGTAACCCCCCTAATTGTGACACTACGGTTTTGAGTGTGTTTAAAGGTCACATTCTCTGTGGCAGAGACCAAACACAGTGTGAAACCTAACAGCTATATTAAACATGTGATAGATGTACACATCATAGAACCCATGTAGGAAGATACATTATGTTCTCTAAAAGTACAAGAGCATTACCTAGGGGCACATGAGCATAACCTTGTACATGAGAATGGTTAGGTAAACAGGCATGACCTGATGCACATGTTCATGATAGTGAGTGCATGGTTATTCAAATGGTGGATGAGTCATGTTGTATAATACACTTACCCTCTGTGATGTACTGTATTGCAAAACAATATATTTTATTGAGAGGACATGACCATGATGCCACATGTTTTGTGATACCTAGTAATTGACACTGAATTTTATTATGATCTTACACCATGTCCCTCTCATCCTTTTTGGAATAGTTTTGATCATTATTGTATCCTATCATGAGTAGTCTTCCATGTATATCACGATGTTTTCCTTTATAGTGAAAATTAAGATATGATGTGTGGCTTTGACAGACATACACATATTCATGTTATGTTAATCTATTATCATTGATCATGAAGGACCATGAAATAGAGGTCAAGGATAGAAAGACCCCATCACAATAGGTTGAGAATCCCCCACACATTATACGCTGGTTGAGTGGTACCCCAATAAAACTATGAAATATGTCTTTTAACCTATAACTTGAATGGTAACATCCTACCCCTATCCATTTTCTTCAATTTAGGAGGAATTTATACATGGCCATAGGATATATTCACAAGATTCCAAATTATGGAAATAAATACCAAGGGTATCAATAAAAAATTGAAGGATCATTCTTACTTAGAAAATAATACAACAATAAACAACGTAACCATAACCAAGATAAAAACAAACAATTATCAATACATGATGAATGGTAAAAAGATAATACAACTCAATGCACAGCAAGGCCAACCAAACTATATCTGATAACTAAAAATAAACCAATATTAATATTAAAAGTAAGAGGAAGAACAAATCAACAAGTATTAAAGACTCGAAAGTCAACAAATATTCAACTCCCGATATTCTCCAATATACAACTCTGAAATAAATATCCATGGATCATGAAAAAACTCTAATGAAATTTTCTAATTTCCCTTTACCTGTGTCATAATAAAAAACATTTTCATATTCACCGAAGAGATAAAGTTGGCTGTGGTAATGAGTCTCAGTAGGTTTTCCCCAAATTTATTCCCAACTCATTGTAATAGTATAGAAGATGTTATAAAATTAAATTTAAACAATTTTTATTTATTTCTTTTAAACATTTTTACATTTTTTATTAAACTAATGATGTTCACACCAAAATCAGTTTGAACCAAAGAACATTTATGGGATTGAAACCAAACAAGTCATTCAACCATATCTCAATAAGAATTTGGCATAACCCATTCCATTTCTCCTACCCATGCATACACACTCAAATATATAGGATTGGTGTTACCATCAATGGTGTAACTTCACATAAATACTCCTATCCATTAATTGTGGTATATAATGACCAATATTAATCCCTTTAATCTCACATCAGACAATTTAATCCTTCGACTATTCCAACAAAATCAATACAAAACAATTTCAATAAAACCATAATTTTATTGAAATCACAATTCCGTACATCAAAACTGAATGTCCATTTTAAAATCAACATTTAACAATAAAATTTCAAATTTTTATTTTCATAAAACAGTTAATTATCAAAATTGAATAAGTTGTCACTAAAGTGGATTTCCATCAAAATTTTCCCACCAATTTCATAATGATTTTAAAAAAAGTCAATTTAAATTCATGATTTAATGCTCTAATGAAAGTAGTCATGACTGAAGAAACATAACTTATAGAATATGGCCAAAATTAAGAACTACATGATTTATTATATAAATACTAGGTTGAATCTACAAAACCAATTTTAAATATAATTCTCTAACAACATGAAGTCAATTATCATCATGATTTGGAATTATATATAATAGTTATTCACCCCATGATTATATATGTGCATATAATGCAATAAGGAATAATATATATAATGAAAACTAGGATTAATGGAGACTTAGTAATAAATATGGTCTTCAACATGACAATATTTTCCAACGAATCGCTCACAGAAGGATGTGGAAACCCTCCACATCTAATAAGAGGAGGAAAATCCAAGTTATGGTTGAAATGGAAGAAAATGAGTGTTTTAAGAGAAAAACTGAGTGATATTAACTTTTTAAGAACTATCTTTTAATAGTGAATAGTTCAGTGAAATGGTTAGGAAAAACGTGCCACAAACATGTGGTAGCCACTACCTCAAAAACACATTTTTAGTGTAAAAAAAACAATTATTTGACCATTGTTGTACCTATATCCCACTTTTCATGGATAATTATAGGTGAAAGCACCATTTGAAAAAAAATGCACCTAACCATACACATTCCTATATCCCACTTTCAACAATTTTTTATTTCATTATAGTGTTACATGTTTTATATTAATGGTTATCAAACCATGCAACTCCAGAAAAGTTACCAAAACATTCCTAAATTTTTCCTAACCCTCCCAAACATCACCTAATCCATTTACAAACATAAAATACTTAAATAAAGTGTTAGTAACATGAATCTTGGGTTTTATAGTCTCCACACCATTTCACTATCTACCCATACAATATATGAACTCCCTATTGTATTGAATGAGTTTGGTACATTTCTCTATCTTTTTTTTTCACATTCCCCTATCTCTTCCATAATATGACTGTGTTCCCAAAAAAACCCCACTAGACCAATTGTTTCTCAATCATGACAGTCTCTTTCATATTCAAAATTTATACTAGGATATGTAAAAATAAATCATTTGACTCCAAGTCAATTTATTCCCATCGAATCACAAGGTCAGGATCACGAATATAGATTTTCAAATGAGGCAAAGGAAACGTGTTGTTCATTTCAATGAAATTTGGTGGAAAAGCCAACCGATTTTCCACCTCAAAACCCCACTAATTCATTTATAAATGGATTATGTATTGAGGATAAATCATTCCATTTAATTCAAAATAATGATGCACAATCCTTATAGTGGCTATCAAAAACACATGATCACTCACCTATAATGACAATGGTTGTCCACGATGATCTGCATATGATTTCAGATGACTCTCATCTATTCGTAGCCATTTCCTAATCAATTGAATCTTAAACATCATATCTTGGACATGGTTCGAACCAACTTATGATGTCTCACATGTTTCAACCCAAAAAACTATAAAATTAAATGAATTCCAATATAAATTCCAAATGATCCACATGTATCATGCCTTGATAACCATTTTTATACGAGAACACCACTAGCAATATGTCATCCTCTTTATCCATTACATAGGATGGAAACATCTTTTCCAATATTTCTATCATCAATTCATATTTTCCATTAGTCTGAGGATGATATTCCACAAACATATTCATTTGAGTCCCATGAAATTTCCATAAGGATTTACAAAAATGAGATGTAAACCTCATATCTCTATATGACACTATAGAAATAGAAACAACATTACTATTCACTAATTCTTATATATATGTCTTGTAAAATTCCTCCTCCACATGAGATTCATAAATAGTGATGAAATGGGACAACATTGTGATCAAAACCACTATCACCCATATTGAATCATGGTTCCAAACAATTCAGGGGAGACTACCCACAAGATCCATGTATATCTACTCCCATAACCAAAATAGAAATTGGTAAGGACTAGAACATACAAACATGATGCTGATTCTCTACCATTTCCTTATGACTGGTGAGGCATCATGAAAATAACTATGCCACCTTAGTTTTCATTAGGACCCACCGAAACATTAATTTCAATGTTGTATTCATATTTTTTTATTTTTGGTTGAACATCCCATATTTAATGGCAGTATGAATGAATGAGTTCTTATTGAGTATCTAATTGAATGACTGTACGATATCAAACCCATAAAACTAAACTCCTATCAATATTTCATCCCCAAATGGTCTCCCAGTTATTGAGTTTTTACCTCATATAAATGAATTCAGAATCAGATGCTCATGACTCTTTAACTATTGCAATGAAATTATCAACAAAATTATCTAGAATGAAAACTGTAACATCATCGTGTTCATCACAATCTATGTGCATGTTGTCTATCACCTATATATAATTCATTTTATCTAAAGAATCTTTTTTCAAATGAGAATAACACTTTCAAAAAACTTTATTTACCACTATATTTCCTTTCATCTATGTATATATCATATCAAATTCATGAATTTGGAGTTATTAAATCTGTTTCTCTTGTTCAAATTCAATTTTGAAGAAAATATGTTTCATGATCTTATGATATGTAATAACTATAAATTTCTCACAAAAGAGGAAAAACTCCTTTTCTTCGAAGCATGTAATATAGAAGCTAACTATAAATCATTTTTTGAGAAATTTTTGTCATGAAAAAGTAACTACCATGAGCTATAAGTAACAACATGGTCTCATTTCATGAGAACTCAGTCTATCCCAGATCAAGAAGCATCACAATACACCACATACCCTTGTCTTGATTCTAATAAAACCAACATTGTTACAGATGTATAAAAAACCTTAATATATTGAATATATTTATAATATTATTTTTTCTAGGATAACAAATCATTTTTCCTTATCAAGATTTTCATAGGGGATGTTAGTTGTGAAAAAAAACAAAAAAACATTTTTAATAACTAGATAATCCAAAGAAACTACATATTTCAATGATAATATTTGGTAGTTTCTAAGAGATAACAACCTCTATTTTTTCATTATCCACATAATCATATCTTTTAGAGATTAATTGGCCATTGAAACTTAACTCTTATATCCAAAAATAATATTTTTATAATTTGGAATAAAAATGATGGTCCCAATAAATTCTTAACATTTCATCAAAGTGTTTCTCAATCTCATTACTTTTCCAAGAATATTTTAATATGGCATGCCAAAAACCACCACAAAGAGTCCAAATATCATTATAATATCTGATACATAAATTAAATAAATATTTCTCGTGAATTAGTAAGAATTAAAGGCATAACCACATAATGGTAATGGAAATATATACTCTAGAAAGATATCATTGGAATATCCTCCTTCTTAAACCACATTTGGTGATTTCATTAGTTCGTTCCAATTTTAGAGAATTATTAGGATCCCATAAATTGAAAAAATAGTTAATCAATTCATGGATGTGTATACTGATTCATTATCGTTACTTGGTTATGCCTTTGATAAAAAAGTCAACGTGTTTGATCGAACTTTTTGAAAAATAATGTTGGTGATTAATAGTGATAAATGGTAGGTTGAATAAATCCTTTCTATAGAGATCTCCCACGTTAACATTCAATTACCACAATTTAGTTGGTTCAACAAAATAATATCGAATGGATATTGGATTGGACCTTCAAAAGCGATCAATCATAATCTCTACTTGTCTTTTACGTGAAAACAATGAATTTTTTTTTGAGAATGTCATTGAAAAAATGACCAATGTCTACTTCAAGACCACTAATATCAATTCAATACATTTATTACAAATTCAATGCAACCTAAAAATACAATATCATTCCAATTGTTAGATCGAAAAATCTAATTGCACTTTCATTTACATGGGTTTTTCCTCTAAAGAGATGTTCACAACCATCACCAACCGTAAAAATAACCATTATTGTGTAATAATAAATGTTACCCTTGAATATCATAAACCAATCCATTAACAGTATTATGTTACCAACTTCTATATAAATAATAGATAAATACCATATCAACGTAGCTTTATCAACAGTTATAAAACATGTTCTGCACATAATGCCTTGAAATTCTCTATGATCAGAAGGAGTTTAATGTTTCAAAATAAAAGGCCTTATCTCAACATTAATGCCCAAAAAATTAGTAGTAGAAGATGTAAAAAATAAAATTTATGAACTCATATAAAAAAATATTACATAAGTGAATAATTCAAATGTATAAAACCTCTCACCAGTAGTGGTCATGAATGATCACCCACAATCACCTACTCAACTCCATACATCATCGTCGCTGTTGTGACATGTTATTTTCTTCCAAATCGATATTTCCCTTATTTTAAATTCATGGTTTTCCTGGAATCATAGTAGCTACCTTGGTAATGATATCAAGAATTATTTTTTTCACTCATTCTATTGAATCATAGACCATCTTTGAAACATGAGAAGTGTCCCAAACTGATGACCTCAATGCACTTTGACAATAGCACTTATGGTTCACTATTTGACTAAATTTTTGGCATTATCTATGAGGTTCTTTATAATATTTCTTCACGTTATCCCAAGAGACACATTGGATGCAACATGGATTTCCCATAATTTTTATATATTGATTAAACGATCCGTCATCTGATTCTATACCATTCCACTTCCTTTGAAATTGGTGTCCCACTTACTCTTGTTCTCAAAATTAGAGTTCCTATAATTTCTAATAGGTATCAACATTATACCTCTAACCATATCTTCTAATATTTCCCATTTTTACATCATTAACATATTGCTAATCTCTTTATAATATTTCATATAAATCATGATAATCCCCATGAGAATTTATTTTTTTAGACCTGAATTAAAAATTGTGCCTTGATGGACAAAGTAGTACAAGAATAATGTGAAAAGTACCAAAAAAATTAATTTTCCTTATTTATGTTGTCAATAATTAGTTCCCCTTCTTCAAGACAAAAAAACTATTTCACGGTTCCAATCCAGAAAGTATGAGTATAGATTTTTATTATTGAAAAATTCTTCAAAATCCCACATGCAATGAATTTTTCTATTTTATCTTGAATTGTTAATTCCCCCCACTAGCATGAAATATCCCCTAGCATAAATTTCACCAACTTCACTTTCATCTATGCTGGTGTAAAAATTAAATATAAGATTTTATTCATCTTATACTACAATGCCTATGAATTATTTGGTTCTGAACCAACCTAAAATATGCATTGACTATACTTTTAGAACTAAATATCATGATCCACATTTCGTAGTTAATCCCTCAAGTTTCCTTTATCCACATCCCGATAGGCTTTTATAATAAACTAAACTAATTGTTAGGTCACATGTATCTTATGTTCAACCACGTTCTCTGCATCCTCTTCTAGTATGTTTCTATGATTCTTACCCGATGTCATTATATATAAACACAAAAAATTATTAAAGTATCACTCTCTTTAAAATTTAGGATTGATGATTTCAAATATACCACATTACAACTATTTGAAAATTAATTCCAATAAGTAACAATTTTATTTGTCAACCCATTTTTTAAAATTCCACCATGGATTTTAAAATCAAAACTCTTTCAAAATGGCACAAACATTCCCTTTTCAAAACCAAATATTTTAAAACAATTTCATATTTTTTCAAAAATAAACATTTTTTCACTGCACAATTAAACATTACACAATGTAAAATAGGAATTCCTATTAGGGATATATTTATATAAGGGAATATTATGATCTTCTTATTTACTAAACCCATGATAATGAGATTACAAATCCTATAATTGTCTCCAAATAAATTATATACCCAAATACCTTGTAACATGATGTTTATCATAAATTGGATAAGTGTGCCTCTTTAAAATCTATATTTCTAGTTCAGATGATCTTACACCACTCTCCCATCCCAACAGAAGGACTGAAGATTAATGATTTCATTTAACTATAATACTAACAACTGGTACCAAATTTATGTCATGGATAGAAATTCTAATACTATTAATTCCCAAAACATGTTTATATACAAAAAACAATACAATTTCAATCATCCCTCACCTCCCAAATTTCCTTGTATTAAGGTGAAATTTCTATATTTCCATACAAGATATCTCCATGAAACCAATGGTTGGTAATAAATTATAGGGCTTCGTTAGATTTGGGGGACGTTTTTTCTACTGAAAATAAATTAATCACATCCAAGATAACTGTGACAAAATTAAAAATACATGATGCACGATAATAAGGTAAAACTACTCAATGTACAAAAAAAACCAAAATATATCATAGTACTAATAGGATACAAAGATCAACATCAACTACTATTCAATGAAAAAACCAACAAAGCCCTAGGACTCCTAAGCGACCAACTCTGCAACTCCAAATAATCGCAAATATTAAACTCCATGATCCATTCATAGTTTCACATAGAACTACAAAATCAATTTCATAAAATCCATTTACCAATGTCCTGTTAAACAATATTTGAAGACACAACAATGTTCTTTAGAAGACGGTGAGTAAGGAAAATTAGTAGTTTTTCAACAAAGGAAATACATACTCACACAACTATTATTGATCATGTTATCACATTTAGGAATTATAATTTAAATAAAACACTTTAAAAAATATCCTAGTTTTTATCAAAACCAATAATTTCACAAAAAAATATATTTTACATCCAAAACAATTTTAGTGGAATGAAACCAAAAGTCCGTCTAACTATATATCAACAAGAATTTGGAAAAAACAATTCCATTTATGTTAACCATGCACACACAGTTAGCCACAAAATCTTGGCATCTCCCATTCATGTTGTAACTCCATGTTTATACTCCATCTCTTTTATGGAGGTACTTCATGAACAATACCTAACACATTCGACTCATTATTAATCATTTAAGACAACAACCATGAAAACACAATCTTTTACAAACCATTTCAATAAAATCATCATTTTATAGAAACCACTTTTTATGGAAATAAAAAATAGAAAACCATTTTAAAATAATCATATGAAATTCGTGTTACAAATTTCACTTTCCACCTAAATGATCAATTATAGAAATTCCTTAAATAGTCATTAAATAGAATTTAAATAATGAATTTCACAAAAAGTTCAAATAAATTTTAAAAAAACAATAAATTTCAAATTAATCTATCAGGTTTAAATAATCGGGGTCATGAATGAATCCACCAACCTCATATGTTATGTTAAAAATGAATAAAGTCATAAATTCATCAACAAAAATCAGGTTGAATCTCAAAAAACCAACATTATATTTTATTGTATAACATATGCAGATCCAAATAACACCATGATAAAAATTAACTATCATAGATTTGTCCAATAAGGACTATATATATAAATTTATTATAAGGCAAAAGAGTAGATCCAAAGAAGACAACTATGAACAGAGACTTACTGGCCAATATGGCCTTCAACAAACCAAAAATTTTAAGTGTATTTTTCCTAGGATCAAGGGGAAAGTCTTCAATGACTTTGGGGGGAGGGAAAACACTATTAGGGGATAAATGAAAAAAATAGTATATTAATAGAAAAAACCATTATAGACGCACATTGTAGGATCTAAATATTAACCATGCTCTTTTGGGATGCACTATTGGGTCAACCCTTAAAAAATTGTATCATGCCTTTAGAAAAACCATGCTCTAATTGTGTTTTCCCCATATTCCATTTTTCATGGTTACTCTTATATTACCACATGGATTAGCCAAACCGAGTGCATAACTTTGTGCCTACCTATATCCCATTGTATTCCTTTTTATGGTTTAGTAAAGGTGTTACATAGTATATACTAACCATTATCAAACCACTCACCTCCATTAAATCCCCAAAACAAGAAAAAATGCCTCAAAAAATTCCCAAACATCTCTCAAACCCTTCACACACTAAAAATTTACATACATGAATCCATGGGTGTTAGAGAAGCCCCCAATTGTGTTACGTCATGAGTCTATTAACCATGGAGTGGCACCATCTATCATATTTTGGAAAAAGTCCTCTATGATATGAGAGGCACCCCAATTCAAGTCAATGAATAATTTCTATAATATTTGATTTGAACCCTCTATTATTCTTGGAAAATGTTCTTATTCCATATGAGTGGGACCCTTATCCTAATATGGTGTGTTTTCTACATTATATGTGTGCAAACCCTATCAAAAAAGGTAAGTGGAACTATATCTATACATTTTTAGTTGAAACCATATCAAATTAGGACATGGGTATTCCATTCTCTAAGTCACACCCCCATCACACCAAGGTATGAGTCCCCTATCTAAAAATATACTATGTGGTGCTCCAATATCATGGAAGGTTGTTGCTTCTCCATTCACTAAGTAGAACACCTTATCACACCATAGCATGAGTTTTATATAAATTTAATAAGTGACATCCCCCTATAACACTATGTTGTGGGATCTGTATTAGATACTATTACCCCTATTGATATGGAGAAGTGTCTAGGTCCGGATCCTCCCCAAGGTTTTCTCACGCATTCAAGTGACTTGTTGGGAATCATAGATGTAATTTTTGTCCATTATAAGAGTCATGGTTTATAATTATGTTATGGAAAAGGAGATCATATTTATATATCATTGGGATCATTTTTAGCATATCATCATGATTATAGGTTTCTTATTAGTTTCTGATTATCATTAATTAATATTTTTGAGCTAAACATTTTTCAATATTTCTATTTTTCTCTCTTCAAGTTTCATGAAAACATACATAGTATGTATATACTCAAACCTTCACAGGTTTGAACTCACTTGTCATGTCTAGTACGTATGATGGGTAATTCATCGGTGAAATTGGTTATGAATTGTCATACTCAAGTGTATAAGATGTTTATGGTGGTCGATCATGGAGATGTAGAGAAGGTATCTCTCAACTTTCTTTTATTATATATTTTGTTATGAAGAGACTTCATTTCTAGTAATATGTGTATTCTTCCCCATTACACTTGACTTGTCATAAAATAAAAAATATTATTCTATATATTTTATTTCATGTATGCATAAGTAAATATGTTAATACAATTTATTATTATTTTACTAAAATGTTTCTTAGAGATGATTAGGGGTGTACTTATTGTCACGTTTAGAAATGGTCTCCCATTTATATTTTTCATTGTTAGTGAATTTCAAAATCCATAATACTTTTATAGGTGGGATTGGGGTTGTGGTATACCAGACATCCATTGTCCAGGGGGCCATAGTTGGTCATGTCATTATAGAGTGATATTAGAGTTGTTCATTACATAGGATGTGTTTAGATTTGTACCGTTATGAAGAATTTTTTTGGACCTAGGGAAGCAATGTTACAGTGTCTTGACTATGAATTTCACGCAAGGGAACACAATTTTTGTGTGTTGGATTATGTAACCATATTCTAAGACACTATCTAATTTCTTATTCCCAATATATACAGGAGAATTAGATTTAGGAAGAAATGGTAAACTAATTATATATGACGGATTCGTTTGACTTCCTTCCAAGTCTTAGCTCCCTAGAAACACTCTTTCAGTGTGGTATATCATAATGACTCATCGGATGCCTTCAAAATGATATCCATTTAGGCATTCATGACTATGTAATTAATACTACATGATGAGTTGTGAGGCCTCAATTTAGCGACTCTTTCATATTGTCATTCTTTTAGGTGAGCACCGATAATTGCTACAACATGTTGAGAATCACATGGGCCATTATTGAGTTGTCTAGGTATATGATAATTTTCATATTGTGTAGTGGATCACTCCATCCTGACATTATGATGATGAAAATAATAATTTAATGTTTTATATGTTCTAGTGATAGAGACTATTGAGGCTTCACATAAATCCATAACAGAAGGTGGTGGTGTTTTGGATCATGGAAGAGGTCCCAGTATTTGGACATGTTCTGACCATTTATGTCCGTATGTTTATCCATGTGCCCATTATTATTACTGGAGAATAATTTGTTTCTTATAGTACTATGTTGATGATACAACACTTTTGATTATTCATTGTGGGTCCAAGAGTCAGAGACTTCCTAGTATTAACGGGGATGTAGACCACCATCTAAGGTTATAGAGAACTAAAACAAGCTTGTGGTGGGATTGTCCCTTATTGTAGGAACCATATCGATGATAATAATCATGGGGAGATAAATCTAGTGTGAAACTAGGCATCATTTGATCCATTTTTTAGTAATCATGACATGGGCTTGGACACAGCAGGAAGAGGGACACATCCCTAACCAGGGCATGTACTTGTGACACACCAAAATACAATACGGGTGAGTCAGTTCTACAAAAAGGTGTTAATGTTGAGGTGTAGTAGGAATGTTACATTAAATTATGTTTTTATGTAATTTTTGTGTGATATGGTGTCCAATAAATCATTTTTAAGCAAGTAGGGTATGGAAGGGGAAATATGGAATCGAGATATAGGGGCATATAAACCCATACTTTGGGTGTGATTTAGGTGAGGCCGACATCTTTTCTTCTTTAGATTTAGTTTTGGTACAATACATAAAGTGATATTATATGGACATAGAACCTATTCTAGGACTAGAGATACCATTGGATCATTTTTTTTCTCTGCCCTTGTGTTTAGTGGATCCCAAAGAGAGGAAAAACGATCACAGACTTCCTAAAATGTGATATGACATTGGGAGGAGAGAGAGACTCACATGTTGTAATTTAGTATCCAATTTTGAAACACTGTTATTTCTTCCTTTGTGTGTACTAAATACTTATTCTATGTCTCTTATGACACTTATAGTAGATAATTTTATGAGATTTATGTTCCTGAAATTTTTGAGGGGTACGATAATTTATTCACTAAGGAAATACCATGATTAATTCTCCAACGACTTATTGTGTCTTGCATGGACATACACCAGAGGAGACCCAATATCAAAACTGTAATATTGGATGGATATGGATATCTTTTAGATCATGTGGTTTGGATGGAGGTGCCTATAGAGCAGGGACATGTTAGACGTAGTGTACTCACCTAGGAATCCTGTTGTAGTTCATATAAGAGGTGTATGAGATCTTGTGGTTACGTTTGGATTATCATCAGTCAAATTAGATGAGTTTTAAGACTGATTATATAACCCTTGGGAATGGTTGACATCATTTACCGGGGGTTTTGGGTAAATTCAATCACAGATATTGGTCTTAGGATGGGTTTTCCCCATAACTAGGTTTAGGATTAAGATATACTGAACATGGATTCCTTGTGCTTCTATTTTTTTGAGTTTTTAGTGATACCAAATTGGAATGATGAAAATATATAAAATTATATGAGACATAATATCTAAATCCTTGATAACTCTTTGATTGGTTCATAGTATTCATCTTCGATGAAACCCTTGTGTAATTGATGTTATAGGGGGAGAATGGGATATACCTGAGGATTGATTAGTATATGCTCTGAGAGTAAAATCATTAAGGTTAAATCGCAAAGATTTTATTCTTGATTCATCGATTCCACGTTGTATGATATTTCATCATATACATGGGTTTGAATGAGTACCCAAAAAAATTTGAGTCATTGGTAGCATGAGTTCCAGACAAGGGTGTGGTCGTGGAAGCAGTTGATCATAGTGAGGCATTTATATACATGTTTGAGATAGGTGATAGAGTTTTTCACCTATTTTCTATTGGTACTTATGGTATAGGATACTTTAGAATATGTCCATTGGATGGTATTTGGTCAAAAACATTTTTATCAGGTTAGTGATGATCAAATTAGTTATACCAAATCTGTGATATTACATGACTAGATAACCACATGAACTAGTCTTGATAGATTCATCAATAGGACATGAGAATTTCATCCATGATTATTAAAAGATGATTTCAATTTTCATGAAGTGATGGATGGTTATAGAGATTTTCCCCCTTGGAATTACATCCATCAGGGGTGAGGATATATCATAATCTTATGGTTAGAGTTCAAAAAGAAAAATATATTGAATAGTTTTGCTGAGTTGATCTCTTGTGGTCTCACCGAACCATATTTGAGGCCAACCATACTTCATGTTTTTTTAAATGGGATGGTACCATTATTGAATTTCTGATGGGGAATCCACAACTAGTGATAGGTTTAAATTATATATGTCTGTTCCTATAATTTCATTCCACGTTGTCCATATTTATAATGATCTAAGGGTAAATATTAGAGGAATTTTTGGGATACCTTTTAATACAGGGGAATTTATGAATTAATAAAATCCCCAGAAGACCATTTCATATTGGGATCCTTACTTCATTTCATAATTATTGATAGGTTACACAATGCATTTGGGACTCGGGTTCACTCACGCGTGGTGTCTTAGCATCGAAATGTGGCCTGGATAAGGGGACTATTTTAAATTTTTTTAAATGATAAATTTTTTCATGATGGTTTTGGAATATAAAAGGGAGAACCATATACCATTTTTGGGTTCTGTGTATCATAGAAAATACCACTACACCATCAATGCAACATAATTTGAGGCCACTTATAGGAGACTTGGTTGGTTACCACTTTACTTGATGGTTAAAGAGATAGATAGTGTTGGTGGGCCTAATGTTGGTTTATGTGATGGTTATGAATGGTTTTTCTAATGATGGAAAAAATTTGGACTTCTTAACAATGACATATTTCTTGTAAGGTCTATAAATGGTGGCCATTAGAGTTTGATGAATGAACATAGTGTTTTGATAGATGACACATCAATGAGGATGAAATGAATTTTGTTGGGATACCACGATATCTTTTGGGATTATAGGACCTATTTTTATTTTTTTAATTAGGATCAAGAGAGTTTTACCTCTTAGGATTTGACTACCATTTGTCTTGGGGTTGGTTTCATCCATCATTTGAAACTGAGGAGACATGAACATGAATCGTTGAATGATGTCAATGTGGATGATCTAGATATTGAGAGTGGAGTTTTAATTATTTAGTTTATAGATTTGTTTGATGAAATATTATGGGAGACACATTCGGGGTATGTTTTTCCCTTGGGTTCATATTTCTTTGATATCACAAGATCACTTTAGAGTTCTAATTGGAATTGGAAACATGTTGGGAAATATGTATCTTAAATTCGGGGTTGGTTTTATTTTTTCAAATTGAATAAATTGATGTTGGGGAAAGTGTAAAGACATTTTATTTTACATGAATCGATTTTGATTATTTATAGGAAATTTTTTATATCTAGATGTTGAGTAACTATGAGATTCAAATGCCCCATTAACTCAAAATTGAAAATATAAAAAAAATTAATATATTAATATCAAGCATGCATAATATTTATTAAATAGTGACATAAATCCTAAAAAAAGTTTAAGGTTGTGAATTTGAGGGCATAATAGATTCTAGGAAAATGTGTTTACTGAGGTATGACATAATGATGGATAGTATCAGACATCTAGTTGTGGTAACCAATTGAAGTAAAATGAAAGATCATATCATAGGATGATGAAAAATATGATTGTGGTTAGTCGAGGGGAAGTGAATGAAATGGCATATCATTATCACTAGAGAATGTTTTATTCACCCATGATTGATAAAAATTGAAGGTGGGAAACATCAATTCTGTATCATATCCATTTGAATAAAATATTGAGAAATGATTAATTATCCTTTTCTGAATCTATTAATTATTTGATCAATCGTAGGATCCCTGTACCTTTATTGAATTTTTAATTTCATAATCCCACTGTTTCATTTGATATCAACCTTATTATGTTATTGTTGAACCAGAATGATTGTAAAATTATGGATTAATCTTTTTCTTGTTCTTTTTTCCTCTATATTCATCACGTTCTTCTTCATTATCCAAAAAGGTCATGGTTTGATATTACTGAGGAAGGTATGAGCATGAAAAAACCAAGAGACTCATTGTGGTAGCACAAATAAAGGATATTAAAGTGATTATGGGATAAAAAGATATGATTCAAGGGTTGAGGGTGATAAAAACATGAATTATTGGTCATATTATTCATTCATCAATAATGGTTGGGGTGTGGAATGACAGGAGATCCCCACGGGCATTCGGGTGGCCATAATCCAAACTACGGAAATAGATCGGGAGTGAAAGGAAATGGATCAAAAAACCATAGAGATATTAAGGGAATAAAGTTGCGTCATTGGTGGAAATAATAATGTATAATAAATCATCATGAAGAAAATATATTGTTTTTGGTAAACCCAATTATATAGTGTGTAGTCTTGTAACATGCATTGTGTAGCTATCATAGCTATTGTTCTATGATTTTCAGATGAGTTAAGGATCACATGCCATATGAAAAGTACCACATGTAATGTGAAAATCCCAATGTGGCTAAGAAATTATCTATATAAACATGTATAGGATGAAATGCAGAAAAAATAAATTCAATGTACTCTATGAGTACAAGATTAAACATATTAGTACATTGGCTCGAACTGGTACTTGAGCACAACCAGTTTCATAACTCGGTACATGGACCCATATTGATGAACATGGCTATGGAAAGAAGAACACTAGATGGCCTAATGTCATAGATACACTCTGTGTGGTACGCTTACATTCCATATAGTAGAACATTTCTTTCCATGTCAAGTACTATAAAAGAAACGAACAAGAGGCCTTGCGAGGTCACACAGTATGTGACCCCTAGTACAGGATATGTAATTTGTCATGATTTTACACACCATTTATGTACTCATCAAGAATTGTAATTGGTATATTGAATAGTCTACAATAAGTAGTTTTATTTTAATATAATGTGTATAGCCATTATAATGGCTTCTGATATATGATATTAGGTTTTGGTGGAATGAATCTTCTTCAGGTGATACAAGACTATTAACAAGGATCAAGTACTCTCATAAGTGTAAGGATAGGTTTGGAAATATCCTATCGCAGTAGGTTATTTTTTCCTGATTCTCCTTATAGTAGTTGAGTAGTACCCTCTTTCAAACTTGGGAACTGGTCATATACCTTCATAGTGACAGCCCCAATCTTATTAGGGAGGGTTATTTTACACTTTGAGGGAACACCCTATAATACAAGTGCATGGTTCCTCTACCATATTAGTGGAGCCCCAAATCAATTTACATCCCTGGTCCTCTAAAATTTGTGTGACATCCCCATTCATACTAGGTAGTGAGGCCTCTACCCTCCAAGTAAAACACCCTATCATATTAGGTAACTAGTTCTATAATCGTTTAGGAGAACCCCACAATCAAACTATGGTTTCCTTTCACTATATGAAACTATGGAGTGTCTTCAATATCATGTTAGGGTGTGGATCCTCCACTCATTATGTGAAAATATTCTTTTACTTAGTTCACTTTTCTCTATCTAGTTATATGCTGATTATAATCCCAATATCGTGATAGGAGGTGTTCTTTAGTTCAATGAGTTGAAACCACTATACATTCTTGTATGTGGGTCAAATATATATATATTTATTAACATACGCCTAATGCACTTTATTTTGAGTCATGTATTCTTGATTATAACCCTCATGATGTGGAGAAGGAGTGAGGTGTTGGTCTTATTCATAGTTTTCTTGGAAAGAAGCGTTAGATGTTGGGGTTCATTGGTGTAATTTTGAATCTTAAGGTAAAATCATTGTTCTTGGGAATGTAATACAAGTAAAGACCAAATTTTTCATTCATTTGGACTTCATTTTGAGAATATCTTGGTGCTTATGTTTGTTGTATAAGTTTTTGATTAACCTCCTTTTGTTGGCTTGATCTAAACATTTTTATATCATTATATTCCTACAACTTCACTTTTTGTGGAATCATGTTGGGTATGTATATTCTTACCCCTTTAGGGACATTCCAGAATGTGTAATGTCTTATGATGATGAAGGAAAATTATTCTGTGACATTGATAGAGCATAGTGATAATAAAGTGTATTGTTTATATGTGATGGTATCTCTTGGAGATCTGGTTCCAGGCTCTATTAGTATGCTTTTAATTTAGTTGTTTTTAGGTTGATTCTTCATTTCTCATCAGATGTGTATATTTCCCTTTTGTTAATGGCTTACTATATTGTACTCTATTTTGATTCATATATTTATAGAATGCATGGTTCAGTTTACTTTTTACTAAATGTTTTTATTATGGGAATGTACTATTTCCTGAATACATATGGGTGTGTGTGTGTATAGGTACATTAGGCTAAGGCCTCCCATTTATATTATTCATTCTCAATGCTTGTCTCAATCCCCTAGGTTGTTGGATTTGAGATTGGGGATGTGATTACCTGACCATCTCCCAAGCCAGGTGGTCCCGGATGGGTCGGGTCAATACATTAGTATAATTTCACCTTAATAAAGAAGTTATGTATATAATATAATCAATTTAACAAAAATAAAAAAAAAGTATTTGGAAGGATACAATCCAGAAAAAAAAGGAGAAATAAGGTGATATTTTATTCTAAAAAATAATTTTATGATTTTTATATATAGATACACAAAAAATAAGAATCCATTGAAAACCCAGAGAAAACCATTGGAGAAGAAAATATAAGGGGGTTTAAGAGATAAATATCATATAATTACATAAAATAGATACAAGAATAAATAATCCCAATTAAAAGATAAATTGGAATATAAAAAAATTCATTGTATTAATAATTGGATACAAAAATTCAACCTCTGATATAATAAAATTATATTTATTAATCATATTTTTATATCTATATTTATATCTATATTAATGTATATCATTTATTTATTACATATCTTTACCAATTTACTCATAATTATATGTTAAAATTAATTAATTATGTGTTAACTCTTATATTTCAATAAAAATATAAGTAATGAATATAAATATTATATGTATATTATTTTAAATATTAATGAATAGATTTTATGGATACATATTCAATATAAATTTTTTTTACATTTTTTTATAAAAAATGGAATATTTTTGTAATAAAATAATGATTTTTATGTATTATATTTTATTATATAATTGTTAAATATCTAATATTTTTTAATTTAATAATGTAAAATGAACTTAAACTTTGATATCATCATATAAAAATAATATTTTGGACAATATTTTGGATTTTTTGAAACGATTTGTTTTTGGTGAATAGTAAAAAATGGACACATTTGAAGACATTTAATTAAATACTATATTTTAATGTGTCTCATTCTATATTGATTTTTTTATGCTAACAAAATATATGATTTATTGAAAATATTATAAATAAATAAATAGAAATTAAAATTATATTGTATTTGAGAAGTTGTATATTGTTTATGATTAAATCCCAATTTTCTATAAAAAAAATTTTTCATTATGCGTAGATATATTTTAATTAATTTATCCAAAATCTAAAAATTTTATCATTGAAAATTTATTCCATTAGTGTAATTAAGAGCTCATAATTTTTTAATTTGGTCAATTTCATATTTTTAGATTATGAATATTAACCCTGGTAAAAATATATCACTTTGATAAATAGTAAATCAGTTTAATTTTGTTAGATACATTTTGATACAGAAAAAAGATCATATTATATCTTAGTGGGGATAGGATTTCAACCATTATGTCAATATATTCTAAAATGGATTTTTTATCGAATATAAATCTAATAATACATTTATAATTTTAAAAACATGAGAATGAATACAAGTGTACCACTCCCCACACTTATTAAAGGTAACCTCCTCTACTCACATTCTCACACCTTTTAATAACACACTCTCAAAATATATTGACCTAAATCTCTCCACATCATCCCAAACCATGTACTATATATCATTTTCTAACAAAAAACCATCCTAATTAGCATTAAGGTGTATGCTAATTTTGGTTTTCCAATGTATATGTATTATTCATTAATGTGTGTTTCATGTTTTTTCTTCATTTAACTCCATAAAATATTATTTATCCATACTAAAATAATAGAATAAATATAATAAACATACTTAAAATTAATTATTATTATTTACAACAGTTTTTTCATGTAGTTTTCCATTCAGTCTGAAAGAATACATAACTCTTTCATACGTATGGATTATGACCTCCACTAAGAGATGTTTATTGTTTTTATATAACCAAATTAAAAGTTTTTTTAATATGTTTTTTAATAAATATATAAGATATTCATGAAATAATAAATTTTTTGGAAGGATTCTAAATTACTTACCATATTACCCTTCAATTCTATGGAAAATTAAAATATAACTTGTGCATACATGTGTACTACAACCTCCCCAAAGGGTTTTTCATGTATTCCTTCCACTTATTTTTATAAAATATAATTTATTGGATAAAATATGTAATATTTTTCATACTTAATATTTGTAATCTGATGGAATAATTAACTCTTTATCAATGGTCAACCCACCAAAGGTGTTTTTAAATTATGAACTGAACTTCCACAAAAAAGTAACACATGAACATAACTAATTTAACAACTACATAAGTAATTGTAATAAAAGAAATAAATGGTATGTAAATAAATTATAAAAGGAAAAAATATTTGTTAATTTTTTTTAATATTAATGTAATGTCTTGTATTTTTCATGAATTATTTTTTAAAAAATATTATATGGAATTATTTCTAGACCAAGCGTGAAAATTTCTCATCATTCCGAGGCATGGTGAACCCGGAATGGTGGTTTTCATTTTTTATGTTAAGTGAGTTGGCACTTGTGTGAGGTTGTTGATGTTTCCAAACGGATGCTCGGATTAATAATATGAGGGAAACATTGCATATTGGACGATGACTTTACTTAAGAATGAGTCTATCCTCGACCGATGCAGGTCGAGGGAAAAATTTTATTTTCAGACGTTTTTAGTAAAATAAAAATAAAATAAATTGCTAAATGTTTATTTTATTTTATGGAAACATCCAGTGCAGCGCAGTGATGGGACAACTGTTTCCTTATTTAATGGCGCATCATAATGACTCAATAATGGCAAGATAGATTCATTAATACCGCAGCGTATCATAAATGCCAATCATGTTTCCCTTTTTAATGGGTTATGCGATTGGTGGTTGTTGACGAACATTTGGGAGATATCGTTGGAGGATCCATGGAGTGCTGGAGCGAACCCTTAATGGCGAACGACGACGTATCAGAGTTGAGAATCGTTTCCCCAATTATTTTGAATGATCATGACAACCGCGATAGCTCAAAACGTTCATCAGCGATCGATCCCAGTTGAGGTAGGGGTTTGTTATTTAATTTCCTATTTCCCTCTTCTTGATTTAAAACATCGAATGGGGATCAACCACAAACAAGTTGATCTTCGGATTCGTACAATCATGCCGGTGGGATTTTTCTTTTGGATGATATCGGGGATTTGATCCATGTTTTGTTTTATTGTTTGATCCTGCTCCATTTATGCCTACTGATGGGAGCATATAAACGCCGTGACGAACGATGGCAGAGGTTCGTTTGTCATGTTGTTTTATTGGATTTATATCCCCCTTTTTCTTTTCTCACGCGTTCTTCATGTTCTTCATGGGGCGATGAACAACGGATCGTTGCGCATCCATTCTGCAACGTAGAAATCCCAAATCGAAGGATCAGAACTGCAACGACCTTTCATAGGTGCGACGACAACGGTGGAAGACGAATCATACCGAATCGGGAAGGAACTTTCTTTGAGCATTCTTCGTGTGGGATGATCAAAACATGTTTTTAGAGCCAATCAATGGCCCGAAAACATCGAAAGTGACTTTGTTGTGTCGGGGTGACCAAAACCTGAAGGTTTCGTGGAGATTAGATGGCTGGATCGACGATCGGAGAAGCTCGGGAGGTGCGCTGGCAAAGAGTGGAATTTATGGAAATTTCCAGAATACATGGCGTGTACTTTTGAAGAACACTCCGTGTAGTACTGACGGTGATGGCTAGGGTTTTGGGTCAGAGAGGAGTCACACTACGTGTGACCCTGGTCACATGGTGTGTCAGACTCTCCCCAATGCTCGGCGTGTATTTTGGGAAATACACATTCACGGGAAGATCTGCATGGCTTCAGGTGACCAGGCGTGTATAACATGGCAGAGGCGGCTACGCGGAACACATCATGCACCAGGGGGTAAACGGACATGGGTTGTAGTACATGGGTTGATGACCGTGTATGGTTCCATGGTCAGTGACACGGGGCCAACCCCAGTCACTCGGACACAGTGTGTACATCGTACTACACGCCATGTACTCATTTTTGTTCTACACGACCAGACTTATGACATGGGTCGTTGTACACGGGCAGTACTTGGGGTCAGCCAACATGGCATGTAACATTCTACACACCATGTACTTTTTGGAAAATGGATTGGTCCTCTTGTTCAGTGTATCTTGGACATCTTTTGTTCAGGTTAGTTCCCCTTCTACTTGTTCCCCTGAAGTTTAGGCATCATTTCCTCACACAAAAGTATGATCTCTTCAACCGGACATTCTGTGATAGAGTCATGCATCTATCCGAGAGGCCCGTATCGAGATCCTCTATCCATTCCTAACCCTAGGTAGAGTCAGGCATCGACATGCCCAACTCTTCCATGCATTGATCCTCTACCAAGCTGGTGTATCACCAAACTGGTGACCCGGGATGAGTCGTAGTATACGCCATAGCCCTGGCAGTGATCCACATCTGCGTATCATGATCTTTCACACTCAGGAGTGTGTCTCCTATAATGAGTGTTTCTATCTATCAGAAATCCTCTCACTTGGGAGTGTGTCTCCCATAATGAGTGTGACTACCTCTCGTGAAGGTTCCCAACGAACGGTACTTCTCGGAAGGACGTCATCAGAGCTTTAAGACTCATGGAGTGTGTTCTCCAGGGACGAGTGCTTCCCAGAATCTTCGAAATGAATCCCTAATGGGGGTATGCGGTTGTGAGACTTGCCTATAGACTATGGGTCTGGGTTTTTAGAATATCTTGTTTATTCTATATGTTCTGTAAACATACACTGGGCATAGATGACTGTACCATTACTTTGTGTACTGTTTTGTGATTTTCGGGGTCCTCTTCTGAGTATTGTTATACTCACCCTTGCATTGGCTTTGCCCGCACGTCTGGTGTCTTGTGCAGACGAGCTTCCTTTTGACAGAATCTAGGGCGGACGAGGAAATGACCGAGCTTTCTGAGTTATCTTCAGGCCAAGACATTCCTATGGCTTCGAGCATCAGTCCCAGTACCTTTTGTGTTTACAGGTTCGAATTTGCAGTTTTTAGTCTCTTGTTTTTTGTGGAATTGTATTCTGGCCCAGTTTACTTTTTAGTACTCTACCTTTCGTCATACTATGTCAGTTGGGATTAGTTTTATGCATGCATTCTTATTCCTTAGTGGTTTTTACATTTCAGAATTCTGGTCTTGGAGATGTGTGTGTGTGTGTGTGTGCAGGTACATATGCAATGCCTCCCATGTTAGCAATATGCCTAGTTAGTGCTAGTCACCAGCCCTTGGCCTATTGGAGGTGGGCTTGGGGAGTCATGGCGTGGGCCCCACTAGGATGGGTCGTGACAGGGTAGTATCATAGGTGGTCGGTTCTACTTAAGGACCAAGAGTCTGTGAGTTTGGTTTGGGGAAACACTGTTGATTGTTTCGGGTTCGGCTTTCAGGCCAGAGACTCCAGTTTTGGTGCGGCGACCGACGTATCCATAAAACAGGTCTCTGATAACCTTCTTTTCAACTCGGTACATGAAAACACGGGTTGCGGGGGAATAAAAGGTACATTAATCATATAGGAATGGGAGGTTTTTTCCCTGTCCTTTTTGTCATCTATCCAGATATACTCATTGACCATGGTACATCGTTTTTCCTTACAGGATGCCTTCGCGATGCATACCTGCTAGGATTCAGCAGTACGATCACGAGGATGACCCCCTAAGTGATGAGGCTTCGATACAGGGACCAGTTCTGCAGGCATTTCCACTAGGTGGTGCACCAGTTATGCCACCACCAATAGAGTATCCAATGGTACCTGCAGTACTGACCGTCCAGGAGAGCAGGCTTAGCGCGCTCCATGAGTTCTAGAGACAGAGAACTCTCATGTTTCGAAGCAAGCACGACCCTTAGGTGTCTGAGGAATGGCTTGATGTGGTGACTAGAGTTTTACGTCTAATGAGGACACTAGCAGACCAAATGGCGATCCTAGGAGTGAGCCTTATTCAGGGTTCGGCAGTACGATGGTAGATTTTGACCACAAAGACTCACGACGAGGAGACTCTTTAATGGACGGAGTATGATCACTATTCTGGGAGGATTTCTCTCCAGTTACGCTGAGATATGTATGCATCCAAGAGATTCTTCAGCTCCAACATGGTTGTATGACAGTATGTGACTATTCATCATGGTTCACCAACCTCCTCAGGTACTCGATGGATATGGTGAGGGATCGGTACTTCAGATCTCGTACCTTTGAGTGAGGTCTATGATGATACATCCGAGCTAGTGTTGTGCCTCTAGGAATATCGACTTATGCTGGAGTGCTCGAGTGGACTTGGTGATTGTGGGCTTCATGGCGGAGCAGAGATATCCGCCGGTAGTCAGCAGAAGGTAGACAGGTGCAGAGAACCCGGCAGTAGGGATATGACATCAGGCACATAGATCTGGATGTGGGAAATGTCATAGAAGGACCCAAGACAGGGGATCGACATTCCAGGGCTCGCAGGCTGGATCCAGCCAGCCTAGAGAGAAGTGATGCTACACATGCAATGATAGGGGACATCTCGCTAGATATTTCTCGACCCGTCGAGCTGATGACAGGGAAGAGGTGGACGGATCACCGAGGTAGAGGTAGATAACGGAACAGGATGACCCGCCAGGCGGTAGACGTGGCAGAGGATCATGGATAGTTTCAAGTGGTGGTAGACGCTTCGATTTACTTCCACCCCCACCCACAGGAGGTCCGCACCAGGCTCAGGGAGCTGGGGGATATGGGTGGGGACATCTGCATGTGGTCGAGTCATACGACCCAGGGTCTCCATGGATGATTTGAGGTACGATATGTGTCTTATCAACCTTTTCTATCGTGATTATAGAAATAGGTTCTTGTAATTACTTCATAGCCACATGTCTTGCATGAAACCTTGAGATTCCAGTAGAATCGTTGACTCGATCCTTACGTTTAGAGACACCTACGGGAGGAGATTCGACGATCACGCACCGTTGCCAACAGTGTAGTATTACCCTTGGAGGTGAGAGTTTTTGTTGGAACCTCTTGGTGGAAGTGTTGAGGCCCTATGACGTCATTGTCGGTATAGATTAGTTAACCTCAGACCATGCCTAGATTGATTATTTTAGGCGAAGAGTGCAGTGTGTCCGCCGTGATGGAACGAGGTTTTCCTTTGTCGGAGAAAAGGAAACCCAAGCAGCAAAGAATAGACTTATGCACATGAGGGTGCTGCTGATCACTCATGAGTTTTCTAGCCTTCCCCTTAGAGCAGTGGATGTTGTGAGCTCCCAGTTCCCAGCAGTAGTGGTGGATTACGGGGACGTCTTTCCCGGAGATGTTCTAGGATTACCTCCCCACTGGTAGATCAACTTCTTCATCGACTTACACCTCAATACGGAACTTATTTCCTCATAATCATATCGTATGGCTCTCATAGAGCTTCGCGAGGTGAGGGTGCAGTTGGAGGATTTGTAGAGCCAGGGTTTCGTGAGACCCAGTGTCTCACCCTGGGTGGCCCTAGTCTTGTTTCCCAAGAAGGCATACGGGAGTATGCGGATGTGCGTGGATTATTGGCGCCTGAAACAGGTAATGGTGAAGTGAAAGTATCCACTTCCGAGAATCGATGACCTCTTCGATCAGCTAAGAGGGGCACATTGGTTCTTGAAGTTTCACCTTCAACTAGGATATCACCAGCTACGAGTACGGGATGAGGATATACGGAAGACGACTTTCAGATGCTGCTACGGTCACTATGAGTACATGGTGAGGCCTTTTGGCATGAAAAACGCCCCTACAGTGTTCATGGGACAGATGAACCAGATCTTCCAGCCATACTTGGACCGGTTCGTAGTGGTCTTCATCGATGACGTCCTTGTGTACTTGGTGTCAGAGGAGGAGCACGCGAGGCACTTCAAGATGGTTCTGGACGTACTCTGGGAGCACCATCTTTATGGGAAGATCTTGAAATGCCGATTCTGGATTCAGGAGGTCCACTTTCTAGGACATTTCATATCAGCAGATGGAGTAGTTGTGGACCCAGCCAAGGTGGAGGATATGTTAGCAAGGGAGCCGCCTCGGAGCATGACGGAGGTGCGGAGCTTCCATGGGTTTGCAGGATATTACCAGAGAATCATTCCCAATTTCTCCCAGATATCAGCACCAATGATGGCCTTGACCAGAAAGGGGAAACCCTTCTTATGGATGGAGAAGTGACAGTACTCTTTTGAGCATCTGAGATGGAGTTTGACGAGTGCCCTATTCATTATATTGCTGGAGGTGGGTTTTGAGTATGTTGTTTTCGGCGACGCGTCAGGGACTGGGCTCGACTGTGTCCTAATGCAGCGGCATGCAGTGATTGCTTATGGTTCGCACCAGCTTAGGCCACAGAAGCAGAACTATGCGACACATGATCTCGAGTTGGCAGTGGTGGTCTTCGCATTGAAGATGTGGTGACACTAACTCATGGGTGAGCAGTATATCCTCTACTCTAACCACATGATCCTCAGGTACATCTTTTCACAGAAAGATCTGAATCTGCGGCAGAGAAGATTGCTATAGTTCCTCCAGGACTATGATTTCAAGATCATCTATACTCCTGGAAAAGGGAAAAAGGTGGAAGATGCTCTTAGCAGAAGGTTGAGTTCAAAGGTGTTGAGTGAGGAAACACAGCAGTTAGCCACGTTGCAGTTATCCTTCGTGGATGGAAAGGATATAGCTTACCTACAGTCTATGGTTGTCACCCCTCCACTCTTAAATTGAGGTAGGAAGGCACATCTTGTGGATGTTGACTATGTGGCTTTTCATGCTCAGTTATCCACATGACATGATCCTGATGGATATTCACAAGGTGGGGAGTAAATACTGCTTTTCAGAGGACGCACTGTAGTACCATTGGCGTTGTAGGAGGAGGTCCTGAGGGAGTTTCATACATCCCCTTAGTGGTACATCCTGGGGTGGAAAAGATTTACTAGGATCTCTGATGACAGTTCTGGTGGTTTTTCATGAAAAAAGCAGCAGCGGAGTTCATTTCTCGATGCCTCACATGCCAGCAGGTGAAGGCTGAGCACCATGTTCCAGTGGTATTACCTCACCCCTTGGAAGTTCCATAGTGGAAGTGGGATGGAATATCGATGTACATCATGAAAGGCTTATCAAAAACGTCCAAGAGGCATTATTTCATCTGGGTGAATGTTGACCGACTCACCAAGTCAACCCACTTCCTAGCTATCAGGGAGCAGAGTTCCGTAGAGAGCTTGGGACGACTCTACGTGCAGGAGATAGTTAAGCTTCATGGAGTCCCCTCAACAATAGTATCAGATCGATACGCCTATTTAACATCCCATTTGTGGAAAGTATTGCAGGATGCTTTTGGGATTCAGCAATTCTTGAGCACAGTGTTTCATCTCCAGACTGATGGTCCGACGGAGAGGAACATTCATGTTCTAGAGAATATGTTAAGATCTTGTATCATGGAATTTGGTCATAGTTGGGAGAACCAATAACCACTGGTAGAGTTTTCATACCACAAAAGCTTCCACTCCACCATTGGTATGGCACTGTTCGAGACCTTGTACGGGAGACCTTTCCGGTAACCGTTTTGCTGGACCGACCCTGGAGAGCCAGCAGTCATGGTTCCAGAGTTGGTGTGAGCTACTATAGAGATAGTGCAAATCATTCAAGAGCAGATAAAGATTGTACAGAGCCAATAGAAGTCCTATGATGACCGACGACTGAGGACTCTGGAGTTCGAAGAGGGAGACCATGTCTTTTTTCGGGTCTCACCTCGATGAGGGTTACAGAGATTTGACCGAGGCTCCAAGCTATCTATGAGGTTCATCGGACCCTTCCAGATACTCTACAGAGGTGGAGAGGTGGCGTACCTCTTAGATCTACAGCCATAGTTTCATCGGGTACATGATTTCTTCCACGTGTCGTAGCTAAGGAGGTACGTGTACGACCCGTCACACGTCATCAACCAGGGCGAGCTGGACATCGAGGATGGAGTGACCTTTGTTGAGTACTCAATGGAGATCGGGGATCGACATGAGAGGATCCTTTGTGGGTGATCGATTCCCTTGGTGCGCATCAGGTGGCAACACATAAATCTTCCGGAGAGCACGTGGGAGCGGGAGGCCCAGATCCATGCCCAATAACCTCATATTTTGGGGTAGCCTTTGTTTTTTCTTTTTAGGGACGTAAATCCCCATGGCAGGGAGAATGTAATGTCATGGATTTTCCGTGTATTGATTTTTTGAAAAAATATTATTTGGAATTATTTTGAGACCGGGTGTGAAAACACCACATCATTTCGAGGCCCGGTGATCCCAGAACGGTGGTTTTCACTTTTTAAGTTAATAGAGTCGGCACTTGTGCGTAGTTGTGGAAGTTTCCAAATGGATTCCCGGATTAAAAACATGACGGAATCGTTGTGTCCAGGAGGATGACTTTAATTAAAAATTAGTCTAACCTTGACCGAAGAAGTTTGAGGGAAGATGATTACTTTTGGACGTTTTTAGTAAAATAAGTTAAAATAAATTGCTGAATGATTATTTTATTTTATGGAAACATCCGCTAAAGCACTGCGACGAGACATATGTTTCCTTATTTAATGATGCATCATAATGAATCAAGAATTTCAAGATGGAGTCATTAATAATGCATCATATCGTAAATTCCAATCATGATTCTCATTTTAATCGGTTAATCAATTTTTGGTCATTGAAGAACTTTTGGGAAAAATCGCTGGAGGATCCGCGGAGCGCTAGAGCAAACCCTCAACGGCGAACAACGAAGGATCAGAGTTGAGAATTGTTGCATGATAAAACACTATTTTATTGAATATTTTATTGATAATAAATGAAATAATTTCCTCACATTGTGTTAAATATGTTTATTTATAAAATATTTGGGATTTGATCATTAATTTGAAAATTTGGTGAAAATTCCAGTTTTACCCTTAATAGTACACTGTAGTATTTCGAAGATAAATATTTTTATATTTATTATTTGAATTTTAAATTTTGTCAAAGTGTTCCTAACAATATTTTATACAAATTTCATTCAGGACACTAGAGCTAAAGAGTGCATTTCGAAGGATTAAATGAGCCATTAATCCAATGGTGGGCTGGACTCGGCAGAATGGACATGGGTTCTGTATTTGGGTCATATCATCTACATACGGGCTTGGATTGAGCCCAAATGCTGTGGAAAGCTCGGGGACAGGATTTTCCACAAATCATCCTTCTTAAAGGCCGGTCAATGCACGCGTTTTGGAGGTCAAATGGGCGGTGAAAGTTGGAATAAAATATTTGGCCGAGTTTTTCATTTCACACTAAAAAAGTTATGTATCCCTAGCCCTCACAAACTCTTTTTAAAGGGGGTTTTAAATCTTTTAGAGGGCTGGTAGAGGCATTGGGAAGGTGTGGACGAAAGGTTGTCTCTTGCGAGCCCCTCACAACTCTTGGAAAAAGTAAGACTTTGTGCAAACCTCTCTTCCAAAAAGGCTCTCCTCTCTCACCTTTTCTTTGTATTTCTTTTCTTTCATGTTTGTTTCTTTAATTTTTCTTCAAATAATCTTCTGTGTTCATCCCTCTTCTTCTTCTCTTAATCTTATTAATTGGGTTGGAATCAAGAGTGGAGACAATATTGGGTTCTACCCTTTCAATCCGTTGCTTATGCAAAACGTCTCCACGATGACTACACCACCCATGGAAGAGTAGTCCTTTTTAGTAATCGATCGACCTATATCCTTCTTCATTCATTTATTTTGAATCAATGAGCTACTGTAATTCACATATTATGATCTATTAATTGAGTTTTCAATTTAAATGAAACTATGCAAGCAATTTAATAGTTAACACAAAACACGTGAGGTCGGGAATTGTGTGAACTGTGAGAGCGCAACCTTAACCGGTAATTCAAAACCACACGGGATCAATTTGTAGAGTTCAAATATAATCCCTAAACTAAATTAATCCTCATTTCCAGAGTGGTTATGTGACTTAATTTACCACTGACCATAAGCTAATTATAGAACATCAATCAAATCAGGGTGTTGTGATTGCATGTTCTGAAGTTAGCCTAAGGTTAAATTTACTTCAATCTTCGTGGTAAAGTTAATTCTCGTAGGGTTTGGGATTTAACAAATTAAGGGATCATAATTAAGTGAATATTAATTTATATGATAATGATTAATAAATGATTGAAGAGGTAGAGTTAGATCGATTATGTCTTTTAAATATTGTCTAAACAAACATCTTTTTGTTGTGTCATTTTAATCAAACTTCATTTCAAAACTAAAAACAAAAAAAAATACAATCTTCTTCCAGCAAACTTCTTCTAGATTCATAAAATATAAACATCCACCCCCATCCTTTCAAGTAGTGTTTTTATTCCCTTTTATTTTACTTCTAGAATACATCTAAAAAATTTTTTAATTCGCTTCCTCCTTTGAGAGACGAACTTGGTCAGCCACTCTGCTGCACCTAAGTACCCCAAAATCATACTAATCATTTGAGGGTGCCCACGACAGCGCTCTATCAAATTGGAGCCGTTGCCGGGGAGGAAAGTAAATATTTCAACCAATTAGAGGTATTTATTTTATTTTACATTTTATTCTCTTCCTCTCTTCCTTCTTCCTTCTTTACCCAATCTGATTTTTCTTCTTCTTCTTTTATTTTCTTCTACTTCTTTTTGGACAATCAACTCAAACTTCTCAATTTTTATTTTACTATGGTCTACTTTCTTTCTTTTCATTTTTATTTAATCTATGACACAAACTAATCCCGAAGATATCTTAGATCTTGACCCTGAGATTGAACGTAGCCTTAGGGCACGAATCAGACATTCTCAATCTACGGGAAGTTTCAATATTCAACCAGTTGGTGAATTCCTCTCTTCTGGAAACATTGAAATTGGAAGAAATTCAAATTCAAATATAAAAGAGGAACCAATGGCTGGAAATAATGGAAATGAACTTAATAGAACCATTCGAGAATTGGCTGCACCTGATATTAACTATCAACCATATTGTATTGCACACCCAAATCTCGAATCGGACTTTGAATTGAAATCTGGATTAATACACCTTCTTCCAATGTTTCATGGCTTATCTGGTGAGGATCCCAAAAAACACCTTAAGGAATTTAATGTGGTTTGCTCAACATTAAAACCAAGAAATGTTTCTGAAGATCAAATTAAATTAAGAGCATTACCATTCTCACTTGATGGAGCTGCAAAAGATTGGATGTATTATTTTAAACCTAAAGATGTAACATGTTGGAATGATTTGAAACGTATTTTCTTGAAAAGATATTTTCCAGCATCAAGGACAACATCCATTCGAAAGGAGATATCGGGGATCAAGAAAGCCCAAGGGGAGTAAATGTATGAGTACTGGGAGCGATTCAAGAAGTTGTGTGCAAGCTACCCACATCACCAAATCAGTGAGCAATTACTCATCCAGTACTTCTATGAAAGACTCACACCTATGGAGAGAATCATGGTAGATGTTGCGACTGTAGGAGCATTGGTGGACAAGACAGCAGTAGCTGCACGTGCGTTGATCGACAAGATGGCCCAAAACACCAAAACATTTTGTGATAGAGGTACACTACATGTCAGGGGAGTACATCAGGTAAGTCCTTCTTATCTTGAAAGTCATTTGATTGATACTAAGTTGGAAGAATTGACCACTATGGTGAGGCAAATTGCTTTGGCACAAAAGACATCTCTACCCCCTCCTTCAAGGCCTTGTGGTATTTGCACTGAGACAAGCCACCCAACTGACTGCTGCCCACAACTCCAAGAAACAGAAGATTGTGAAGCAGTGTTCCCTGGGAGACCATTTTAGCAGCAACAACAACAACCATATCCCCAATAGAAGTTTGATCCAACATACAACCAAGGGTGGAAAGATCAGTCAGACATGAGTTATGGCTCTGGACAACAACAAAGGCCACCCTTTCAAAAAAACTTCCAGCAGCCTCCGCCTTACCAGCAGGGCTTCCAACAACCCCAAAGGATATTTGAAGCTCAAACATCTACAAGTCAGCAACAAGGGAATCATCCACCAAATGTAGATTCTAATACTGATGATCTTTTGAAGCAAATTGTTCTTAATCAACAGAATGAGCTGAAGAGTCAAAGTTCGGAGCTGAGGGAGTTGAAGACTCAAATGAGCCAGATTGCCACCGCCCTCCATGAACTTGTGAGTAAAAAATCTGGAAATCTACCTTCCCAACCCACTCCAAATCCAAAGGGGAATGTTAGTGCCATCACATTGAGAAGTGGGAAGCAAATGAACGATACATCTGCACCTACCATTCCACCGGGATTCACCTCAACTTCAGAGAAGCCGCATTCCATACCAACTGATGAGCAATCCAAGGAGAAAGATAAAGGTAACAAAAAGATTGATGATGTTCCTCCTAAACCCCTTCCTTTTCCAAATAGGGTTGTTCAAACCAAGAATATGGCTGAAGAAGCAATGAAAAAGGAGGTTTTGGACACATTCAAGTGTGTGGAGATCAACATTCCTCTACTTGAAGCCATTAAGAAAATCCCAAGGTATGCCAAATTCATAAAAGAACTCTGCACCAATTAAAGAGGGCTCAAGGGGAATGAGAGGATCAACCTTGGAAGGAATTTATCGGCACTCATTACACCAACTCTAGCAATGCCAACAAAGTGCAAGGATCCCGGGACATTCACCATCCCATGTACCATAGGGGAGTTGCACTTCTCTGATGCTCTTTGTGATTTGGGAGCTTCCATAAATGTGATGCCTCACTCTGTATTCTCTTCCTTGCAGTTTGGTGAGTTGAAGCCAACAAGAGTAGTGGTGCAATTGGCGAATAGAGCTACGGCATATCCAGAGGGAGTCCTTGAGGATGTACTTGTCCGGGTAAAAGACATGATCTTTCCAGTGGATTTCTATGTTCTTAACATGGAGGATGATTAGGTAAGTTCTCATGCCCCCATTATCTTAGGTAGACCCTTCCTCAAAACTGCAAAAACTATCATAAATGTCAATGAGGGTACACTTTCCATGGAGTTTGGAGATGAAGTTGTGATATTTAATGTTATGGATTCCATGAAGTACCCCTCAGAGGACCATTCTTCTTTTGTTATCTCCCATTTTGAACCACCAAATAAAAACTCCATAGAATTTGATTGTCCTATGCTTAGGGAGATTATGAGTATTGGTTCGAGTTTGATGTCTAAGATCGCCTCCGCACATGTTTCTGATACACAATCCTATATTGGATTTGATTTTGATGTGGATTCATATTCTGATTTTGATCATGTTCACTCTGATTATGAAATTGTTGTTGAGTATGCTGATGGATTTGATGCTTTATTCTATGATTTTGATGATGTATATTCTGATACTGATGCTCTTTGTGCACATATTTCAGTTCCTTCAATGTCTCCATCCATACTACACCCTCCATCATTAGCACTCAAGCCATTGTCACCAAATCTGAAATACTCATACTTATTGAGTGGTGAGAGATTACCTGTTATCATTGCTAACAATCTCCCTTTTGAACATGAAGAAAAGCTTTTGAATATTTTGAGGGAGAACATCAGGGCGATTGGGTGGACCTTGGCTAACATATTAGGTATTAGCCCCTCCATTTGCATGCATAGGATTCTCTTGGAGGATGGGGATAAACCGGTGAGACAACCACAAAGGAGACTCAATCCCACCCTCCTGGAAGTTGTTAAAAAGGAAGTTGACAAATTGCTCGAGGCATGTATAATCTTTCCCATTTCAGATTCACAGTGGGTAAGTCCAATTCAGGTTGTGCCTAAGAAAACTGGTTTTACTGTTGTTAAAAATGAGAAAGATGATTTAGTTCCAATGAGGGTGAAAAACAGTTGGTGTGTGTGTATTGATTATAAGAAACTAAATCAGACCACTCGCAAGGAACATTTCCCCCTCCCATTTATTGATCAAATGCTCGAGAGACTAGCTGGGAAAACACACTATTGTTTCTTGGATGGATTTTCTGGATATTTTCAGGTTCCTATAGCTCTAGAGGATCAGAAGAAGACTACATTCACCTGTCCCTTTGGCACATTTTCCTACCAGAGGATGCCATTTGGACTTTGCAACGGCCCAGGTACCTTCCAGAGATGTATGGTGAGTATTTTTTCTGATTTTATTGAGACCTGCATGGAGGTATTTATGGATGATTTTACATTGTATGGGTCTTAATTTGATGAATGTCTAATTAGTTTGGGAAAGGTGTTGAATCGTTGTATTGAGAAGAATCTGGTCCTGAACTTTGAAAAGTGTCATTTCATGGTAGAGCATGGCATTATCTTAGGTCATGTAGTGTCAAAAAATGGGATAGAGGTTGATAGATCAAAGGTATATATTATTTCATCCTTACCATATCCTTCATGTGTGTGTGATGTTAGATCTTTCCTAGGTCATGCAGGATTTTATCGGCGCTTCATCAAAGATTTTAGTAAGATTTCTCTTCCTATGTCAATATTGCTTCAAAAGGATTCTGATTTTGTGTTTGATGTTTCTTGCAGGAATTCATTCGATGAGCTAAAACAACGTCTGACCACTCCACCTATCATACAACCCCCGAGGTGGGAGATTCCTTTTGAGCTTATGTGTGACACCTCCAACTTCGCGGTTGGAGCTGTCTTGTCTCAGAGGGTGGAGGGGCGTTCACATGTGATCGCCTATGCATCAAGGACACTGGATTCAGCCCAATCAAATTAAACAACCACCCCCATCCTTTCAAGTAGTGTTTTTATTATCTTTTATTTTACTTCTAGAATACCTCTAAAAATTGTTTTAATTCACTTACTCCTTTGAAAGACGACCTTGGTCAGCCACTCTGCAGAACCTAAGTACCACAAAATCATACTAATCATTTGAGGGTGCCCACGACTGTGCTCTATCAAATTGGAACCGTTGCCGGGGAGGCAAGTAATTATTTCAACCAATTAGAGGTATTTATTTTATTTTACATTTTATTCTCTTCCTCTCTTCTTTCTTCCTTATTTACCCAATCTGATTTTTCTTCTTCTTCTTTTATTTTCTTCTACTTCTTTTTGGACCATCAACTCAAACTTCTCAATTTTTATTTTACTATGGTATACTTTCTTTCTTTTCATTTTTATTTAATCTATGACATGAACTAATCCTGATGATCTCTTAGATCTTGACCCTGAGATTGAACGTAGCCTTAGGGCATGAATCAGACATTCTCAATATACGGGAAGTTTCAATATTCAACCAGTTGGTGAATTCCTCTCTTCTGGAAACAATGAAATTGGAAGCAATTCAAATTCAAACATAAAAGAGGAACCAATGGATGGAAATAATGGAAATGAACTTAATAGAACCATTCGAGAATTGGATGCACCTGATATTAACTATCAACCAAATTGTATTGCATACCCAAATCTCGAATCGGACTTTGAATTGAAATCAGGATTAATTCACCTTCTTCCAAAGTTTCATGGCTTATCTGGTGAGGATCCCAACAAACACCTTAAGGAATTTAATGTGGTTTGCTCAACTTTAAAACCAAGAAATGTTTCTGAAGATCAAATTAAATTAAGAG
Source organism: Viscum album (assembly GCA_963277665.1). NCBI lineage: Eukaryota > Viridiplantae > Streptophyta > Magnoliopsida > Santalales > Viscaceae > Viscum > Viscum album. The sequence continues at coordinate 1,717,586,422 of OY728152.1, read as the reverse complement.
CATTCCCATTCTCACTTGATGGAGCTGCAAAAGATTGGATGTATTATTTTCAACCTGAAGATTTAACATGTTGGAATGATTTGAAACGTCTTTTCTTGAAAAGATTTTTTCCAGCATCAAGGACAGCATCCATTCGAAAGGAGATATCGGGGATCAAGCAAGCCCAAGGGGAGTCAATGTATGAGTACTGGGAGCGATTCAAGAAGTTGTGTGCAAGATGCCCACATCACCAAATCAGTGAGCAATTACTCATCTAGTACTTCTATGAAGGACTCACACCTATGGAGAGAAGCATGGTAGATGCTGCGGCTGGAGGAGCAGTGGTGGACAAGACACCAGTAGCTGCACGTGCGTTGATCGACAAGATGGCCCAAAACTCCCAACAATTTGGTGATAGAGGTACACCACATGTGAGGGGAGTACATCAGGTAAGTCCTTCTTCTTTTGAAATTCATTTTATTGATACTAAGTTGGAAGAATTGACCACTATGGTGAGGAAAATTGCTTTGGCACAAAAGACATCTCTACCCCCTCCTTCAAGGCCCTGTGGTATTTGCACTGAGACAAGCCACCCAACTGACTGTTGCCCACAACTCCAAGAAACAGAAGATTGTGCAGCAGTGTTCCCTGGGAGACCATTTCAGCAGCAAAAACAACAACTATATCCCCAAAAGAAGTTTGATCCAACATATAACCAAGGGTGGAAAGATCAGTCAGACATGAGGTATGGCTCTGGACAACAACAAAGGCCACCCTTTCAACAAAACTTCCAGCAGTCTCCGCCTTACCAGCAGGGTTTCCAACAACCCCAAAGGAGATTTGAAGCTCAAACATCAACAAGTCGGCAACAAGGGAATCATCCACCAAAGGTAGATTCTAATACTGATGATCTTTTGAAGCAAATTGTTCTTAATCAACAGAATGAGCTGAAGAGTCAAAGTTCGGAGCTGAGGGAGTTGAATACTCAAATGAGCCAGATTGCCACCGCCCTCCATGAACTTGTGAGTAAAAATTCTGGAAATATACCTTCCCAACCCACTCCAAATCCAAAGGGTAATGTTAGTGCCATCACATTGAGAAGTGGGAAGCAAATGAACGATACATCTGCACCTACCATTCCACCAGGATTCACCTCAACTTCAGAGAAGCCGCATTCCATACCAACTAATGAGAAATCCAAGGAGAAAGATAAAGGTAAGAAAAAGATTGATGATGTTCCTCCTAAACCCCTTCCCTTTCCAAACAGGGTTGTTCAAACCAAGAAGATGGCTGAAGAAGCAATGAAAAAGGAGGTTTTGGACACATTCAAGCGTGTGGAGATCAACATTCTTCTACTTGAAGCCATTAAGAAAATCCCAAGGTATGACAAATTCTTAAAAGAACTCTGCACCAATCAAAGAGGTCTCAAGGGGAATGAGAGGATCAACCTTGGAAGGAATGTATCGGCACTCATTACACCAACTCTAGCAATGCCAACAAAGTGCAAGGATCCCGGGACATTCACCATCCCATGTACCATAGGGGAGTTTCACTTCTCTGAGGCTCTTTGTGATTTGGGAGCTTCCATAAATGTGATGCCTCACTCTGTATTCTTTTCCTTACAGGTTGGTGAGATGAATCCAACAAGAGTATTGGTGCAATTGGCGAATAGAGCTACGGAAAATCCAGCGGGAGTCCTTGAGGATGTACTTGTCAGGGTAAGAGACATGATCTTTCCAGCGGATTTCTATGTTCTTAACATGGAGGATGATCTGGTAAGTTCTCATGCCCCCATTATCTTAGTTAGACCCTTCCTCAAAACTGCAAAAACTATCATAAATGTCAATGAGGGTACACTTTCCATGGAGTTTGGAGATGAAGTTGTGATATTTAATGTTTTGGATTCCATGAAGTACCCCTTAGAGGACCATTCTGCTTTTATTATCTCCCATTTTGAACCACCAAATAAAAACTCCATAGAATTTGATTGTCCTATGATTAGGGAGATTATGAATGTTGGTTCGAGTTTGATGTCTAAGAGCACTTCCGCACATGTTTCTGATACACAATCCTATCTTGGATTTGATTTTGATGTGGATTCATATTCTGATTTTGATCATGTTCACTCTGATTATGAAATGGATGTTGAGTATGCTGATGGATTTGATTCTTTATTCTATGATTTTGATGATGTCTATTCTGATACTGATGCTCTTTGTGCACATATTTCAGTTCCTTCAATGTCTCCATCCATACTACACCCTCCTTCATTAGAACTCAATCCATTGCCACCAAATCTGAAATACTCATACTTGTTGAGTGGTGAGAGATTACCTGTTATCATTGCTAAAAATCTCCCTTTTGAACATGAAGAAAAGCTTTTGAATATTTTGAGGGAGAACATCAGTGCGATTGGGTGGACCTTGGATGACATGTCAGGTATTAGCCCCTCCATTTGCATGCATAGGATTATCTTGGAGGATGGGGCTAAACCGGTGAGACAACCACAAAGGAGACTCAATCCCACCCTCCTGGAAGTTGAGAAATTGCTCGAGGCAGGTATAATCTTTCCCATTTCAGATTCACAGTGGGTAAGTCCAATTCGGATTGTGCCTAAGAAAACTGGTTTTACTATTGTTAAAAATGAGAAAGATGATTTAGTTCCAATGAGGGTGCAAAACACTTGGCGTGTGTGTATTGATTATAGGAAACTAAATCAGACTACTCGCAAGGACCATTTCCCCCTCCCGTTTATTGATCAAATGCTCGAGATACTAGTTGGGAAAACACACTATTATATCTTGGATGGATTTTCTGGATATTTTCAAGTTCCTATAGCTCCAGAGGATCAAGATAAGACTACATTCACCTGTCCCTTTGGCACATTTGCCTACCGGAGGATTCCATTTGGACTTTGCAACGCCCCTGGTACCTTCCAGAGATGTATGGTGAGTATTTTTTCTAATTTTATTGAGACATGCATGGAGGTATTTATGGATGATTTTACAGTGTATGGGTCTTCATTTGATGAATGTCTAATTAGTTTGGGAAAGGTGTTGAATCGTTGTATTGAGAAGAATCTGGTCCTGAACTTTGAAAAGTGTCATTTCATGGTAGAGCATGGCATTGTCTTAGGGCATGTAGTGTCAAAACATGGGATAGAGGTTGATAGATCAAAGGTAGATATTATTTCATCCTTACCATATCCTTCATGTGTGCGTGATGTTAGATCTTTCCTAGGTCATGCAGTATTTTATCAGCGCTTCATCAAAGATTTTAGTAAGATTTCTCTTCCTATGTCAAGATTACTTCAAAAGGACTCTGATTTTGTGTTTGGTGTTTCTTGCAGGAATTCATTCGATGAGCTAAAACAACGTCTGACCACTCCACCTATCATACAACCCCCAAGGTGGGAGATTCCTTTTGAGCTTATGTGCGACGCCTCCAACTTCGCGGTTGGAGATATCTTATCTCATAGGGTGGAGGGTCGTTCACATGTGATCGCCTATGCATCAAGGACACTGGATTCAGCCCAATCAAATTACACAACCACAGAAAAGGAGTTTCTTGTTGTCATATTTGCTTTAGATAAATTCCATTCATATTTATTGGGATCTAAAGTAGTTGTTTTTTCTGACCATGCAGCTTTGAGGTACCTCCTAAAGAAGCCAAATGCAAAGCCACGACTTATCCGTTGGATGATCCTTCTTCAAGAGTTTGACCTTGAGATAAAGGACAAGAAGGGGTTAGAGAATTTGGTGGCAGACCACATGAGTAGGCTTACTCACACACTAGAGGATGACACCTTGGACCAGGTACCACTTCAGGACACTTTTCCTGATGAGCATCTTTATTCCTTCTCAGGTACGCATCCTTGGTATGCTGATTTAGTGAACTACATTGTTGCCTCTGAAATCCCTGCAAATTTAAAGAAACATCAAGTCCAAAAATAAAAAAGTGAGTCTAGGTTTTATGTGTGGGTTGATCCTTACCTCTGGCGCATGTGTAGTGATCAAGTCATTAGGAGGTGTGTTCCCGATCATGAGTTTGAGTCTGTTTTGCATTTCTGTCATACACTTGCTTGTGGTGGACACTTTGGACCCCAACGGACAGCTAGGATGTTTTTGGACTCTGGATTAAATTGGCCAAGCTTATTCCATGATGCCTATGTGTTTTGTAAGTCATGCTCTCGTTGCCAACACACTGGGAACATTTCTAGGAGACATGAGATGCCCCAACAACCCATACTATTCTGTGAGATTTTTGATGTATGGGGCATTGATTTTATGGGTCCTTTTCCTAGTTCATTTGGATTTTTGTATATTTTTGTTTCTGTTGATTATGTGAGTAAATGGGTGGAGGTCAAGGCCACCAGGACTGACGATTCTCATGTTGTAGTGGATTTTGTCAAGGCTCAAATTTTCTGCAGGTTTGGAGTACCAAAGGCCATCATCAGTGACCAAGGGGCACACTTTTGCAATAGGAATTTTGCTTCCCTCCTTCGAAAGTATGGGGTGACACACAAAACATCAACACCATACCACCCCCAAACAAATGGCCAGGCTGAGGATTCAAATCATGAGTTGAAACAAATCTTGGAGAAACCCATGCAGCCAAATACGAAGGATTGGAGCAAGCGCTTGGATGATGCATTGTGGGCTTATAGGACAGCATACAAGACCACCATTGGTATGTCCCCATTTCGGATTGTTTTTTGGAAAGCGTGTCATCTCCCCGTGGAAGTCGAGCATCGGGCATATTGGGCTATAAAGAAATGTAACATGGATTTGGCCCAAGCTGGAATTCAAAGGAAGTTGCAAATTCAAGAGCTTGAGGAGATTCGACTGTCATCATATGAGAACTCAAGGAACTACAAGGAAAGATCAAAAGCAGGTCATGACAAAATGATCCAACAAAGGGAGTTTCATGTTGGAGAGAAATTCCTTCTCTATAGTTCACGACTGAAGTTGATGCCTGGTATGTTGCGTTCTAGATGGTTAGGTCCTTATATTGTGTCTAATGTTTTTCCTTATGGTGTAGTGGAGATCACACAATAGGACACTAGAAGGAGCTTTACAGTCAATGGGCAACGTTTGAAGAGATACATTGAGGGACATCCTACTGATGCAGTGGATTTTATCACACTGCATGACCCCATCATCACTTGATCACATCAGGCTCTTCCTAACCCTTTCACTTTTATATTATTTGTCCTATTTAAAAATTCTACATTTCATGTGCATATATCATCTCATAGGTTCACATTGAGGACAATGCAATATTTTAAGTGTGGGGGAGGGAACCTTTTAGTTTAGTAATTTCAATTGCTTTCCTGTTCAAAAAAAACCAAAAACAAAATTGTGTGTTTTTCAAATTTTGTGTGTTTATTTTACAATTTTCTATGTGTTTTTGAAACTTTTGGGCTAAAATGATTCTCATCACCATTTTTAAATCCATATCAATAAGTGAAACAATTTACCCCTTGAAACTAAGATTAAATGAATGCTGAAATGACTTTGTTTCAAGTTCAAATATTTAGTAATTTCATGAAAAGTACGCTGAATTTTGAATCCCATGCCAATATCATTGTCTTTATATTTGAAATAACTTTCCTGTGAGGCTTATAAATCATTATTTTCATATTCTTTACATTCACCTCACTTCTTGAGAGAACCAAACCATACTTGATTTAACCATAATTTGATCTATTACTATCAAAACATGAGGGTTTGGGGTACATATGTTTAAATGATTGAGGCATTTGTTTGGTATTAAAGCCCTTATTTCAAAGAATCCTTTTTTATAATGGCCTACCTTGAATATTTAATCCTTGTAGCACTTAGAAGCCATGAACAGCCTGTTAGGTTAAGCCACATTACAAGACAATTTTCCCTATCCAACCAACTCTTGAAGTGAAATTGCATAATCTAGTTGATCTTAAGTGTGGGGAAGTTGTCTTGGGTTTTTCCACCACATTCTGTGATACTTTGGGTGGAAAATTAAATTCTAAAGATATGTGTTTTCTGCTAAAGAAAGTCATTATATTGAAAGTTGTGCCTTTTCTGGAGCTTTCATGACAAGTGATGCTGTGCCTTTTCTGGAGCTTTCATGACAAGTGAAGTTGTGCCTTTTCTGGAGCTTCTAATTGAGGTGGAAAGTTGTGCCCATCTGGAGCTTTCAAGAAAATCATGTTTGAGAAGATTGACATTTTTTATGCTGAAATTATGAATGTTGTAAACCTTTCATGACTTTTAATGATGATGGAGATGAATTGATACTATGGGGATTGAAGAGAAGACCATATTTAAGTGAAAATTATATTAATGCAATTTTTCTTCAAAAGAGTCAAGCCCTCCTCATTCAGCCTCAGAGTTTTTCACATCTTAATCCTACCAACCGAAAGCCACAGAACAACCCTGAAAAGTCCTCATGATAAACATATGTCCTTGACTCACATCGGGTAGCAATGTAGGAATCTATCAAGCCTATGGTGACCCTTGTATGAGTTTGGATGAGAAAGACATTGAAAAAAAATTGATATTTGAGTGATGAGAGAAAATTCAAGCGAGGTAAGTGTTTTGTGCAAGGGTGGATAAATGAAGTGGAAATATATTGAATGATATAAATGGAAAACTTGAAATAAGGTTTTTTATGAGGCATGATATCTTTTGATTCTTGGTGTGAAATTGATTGATCTTAAGGATGTGTGTTTTAAAATTGGTTTTGATTTGATATTGATGTTTACTTGACATGAGGTTTTGCCCAGGTGTGCAAAAGGGTAAGTGTGGGGGAGTTAATAAAACACTATTTTATTGAATATTTTATTGATAATAAATGAAATAATTTCCTCACATTGTGTTAAATATGTTTATTTATAAAATATTTGGGATTTGATCATTCATTTGAAAATTTGGTGAAAATTCCAGTTTTATCCTTAATAGTGAACTGTAGTATTTCTAAGATAAATATTTTTATATTTATTATTTGAATTTGAAATTTTGTAAACGTGTTCCTAACTTCATTTTATACAACTTTAATTCAGGACACTAGAGCTAAAGAGTGCATTTGGATGGAGTAAATGAGCCATTAATCCAATGGTGGGCTGGACTCGGCAGAATGGACATGGGTTCTGAAATGATTCTCATCACCATTTTTAAATCCATATCAATAAGTGAAACAATTTACCCCTTGAAAATAAGCTTAAATGAATGCTGAAATGACTTTGTTTCAAGTTCAAATATTTAGTAATTTCATGGAAAGTATGCTGAATTTTGAATCCCATGCCAATCTCACTGTCTTTATATTTGAAATCACTTTCCTGTGAGGCTTCTAAACCATTATTTTCATATTATTTACATTCACCTCACTTCTTGAGAGAACAAAACCATACTTGATTTAACCAGAATTTGATCTATTCCTATCAAAACTTGAGGGTTTTGGGTACATATGTTTAAATGATTGAGGCATTTGTTTGGTATTAAAGCCCCTATTTCAAAGAATCCTTTTTTATAATGTCCAACCTTGAATATTTAATCCTTGTAGCCCTTAGAAGCCATGCACAGTCTGTTAGGTTAAGCCACATTACAAGCCAATTTTCCCTATCCAACCAACTCTTGAAGTGAAATTGCATAATCTAGTTGAGATTAAGTGTGGGGGAAGTTGTCTTGGGTTTTTCCACCACATTCTGTGATACTTTGGGTGGAAAATTAAATTCTGAAGAGATGTGTCTGCTGCTAAAGAAAGTCATTATATTGAACGCTGTGCCTTTTCTGGAGCTTTCATGACAAGTGAATCTGTGCCTTCTCTGGAGCTTTCATGACAAGTGAAGCTGTGCCTTTTCTGGAGCTTCTAATTGAGGTGGAAAGTTGTTCCCATCTGGAGCTTTCAAGAAAATCATGTTTGAGAAGATTGACATTTTTAATGCTGAAATGATGAATTGTGTAAACCATTCATGACTTTTCATGATGATGGAGCTGAATTGATACTATGGGGATTGAAGAGAAGACCATATTTAAGTGAAAATTAGATTAATGCAATTTGGTTTTAAAAGAGTCAAGCCCTCCTCATTCAGCCTCATAGTTTTTCACATCTTGATCCTACCAACCGAAAGCCACAGAACAACCCTAAAAAGTCCTCATGATAAACATATGTCCTTGACTCACATCGGGTAGTGATGTAGGAATCTATCAAGCCTATGGTGACCCTTTTATGAGTTTGGATGAGAAAGACATTGCAAAAAAATTGATATTTGAGTGATGAGAGAAAATTCAAGCGAGGTAAGTGTTTTGTGCATGGGCAGATAAATGAAGTGGAAATATATTGAATGATATAAATGGAGAACTTGAAATAAGGTTTTTTATGAGGCATGATATCTTTTGATTATTGGTGTGAAATTGATTTATCTTAAGGATATGTGTTTTAAAATTGGTTTTGATTTGATATTGATGTTTACTTGATATGAGGTTTTGCCCAGGTGTGCAAAAGGGTAAGTGTGGGGGTGTTGATAAAACACTATTTTATTGAATAGTTTATTGATAATAAATGAAATAATTTCCTCACATTGTGTTAAATATGTTTATTTATAAAATATTTGGGATTTGATCATTCATTTGAAAATTTGGTGAAAATTCCAGTTTTACCCTTAATAGTGCACTGTAGTATTTCGAAGATAAATATTTTTATATTTATTATTTGAATTTGAAATTTTGTAACAGTGTTCCTAACTTCATTTTATACAACTTGAATTCAGGAAACTAGAGCTAAAGAGTGCATTTGGATGGAGTACATGAGCCATTAATCCAATGGTGGGCTGGACTCGGCAGAATGGACATGGGTTCTGTATTTGGGTCATATCTTCTACATACGGTCTTGGATTGATCCCACATTTTGTGGAAAGCTCGGGGAAATGATTTGGAACAAATAATACTTCTGGAAGGCCGGTCAATGCACGCGTTTTGGAGGTCAAATGGTCGGTGCAATGTGGAATAAAATATTTGGCCGAGTTTTTCATTTCACACTTAAAAAGTTGTGTATCCCTAGCCCTCACAAACTCTATTTAAAGTGGGTTTTAACTCTTTGAGAGGGATGGTCAAGGATTTAGGAAGGTGTGTCCGAAAGGGTGTCTCTTGGGAGCCCCTCACAACTCTTGGAAGAAGTAATCCTTTGTGCAAACCTCTCTTCCAAAAAGGCTCTCCTCTCTCACCTCTTCTTTGTATTTCTTTTCTTTCATGTTTGTTTCTTGAATTTTTCTTCAAATAATCTTCGGTGTTCATCCCTCTTCTTCTTCTCTTAATCTTTTTAATTGAGATGGAATCAAGAGTGGAGACAATATTGGGTTCTACCCTTTCAATCCGTTGCTTATGCAAAACGTCTCCACGATGACTACACCACCCATAGAAGAGTAGTTCTTTTTAGTAATCGATCGACCTCTATCCTTCTTCATTAATTTATTTTGAATCAATGAGATACTGTAATTCAAATATTATGATCTATTAATTGAGTTTTCAATTTAAATGAAACTAAGAAAGAAATTTAATAGTTAACACAAAACACGCGAGGTCGGGAATTGTGTGAACTGTGAGAGCGCAACCTTAACCGGTAATTCAAAACCACACGGGATCAATTTTTAGAGTTCAAATATAATCCCTAAACTCAATTAATCATCATTTCCAGAGTGGTTATGTGCCTTAATTTACCACTGAACATAAGCTAATTTTAGAACATCAATCAAATAAGGGTGTTGCGATTGCATGTTCCGAAGTTAGCCTAAGGTTAAATTCACTTCAATCTTCGTGGTAAAGTTAATTCTCGTAGGGTTCGGGATTTAACAAATTAAGGGATCATAATTAAGTGAATATTAATTTAAATGATAATGATTAATAAATGATTGAAGAGGTAGAGTTAGATCGATTGCGTCTTTTAAATATTTTCTAAACAAACATCTTTTTCTTGTGTCATTTTAATCAAACTTCATTTCAAAACTAAAAACAAAAAAATACAATCTTCTTCCAGCAAACTTCTTCTAGATTCATAAACTATAAACAACTACCCCCATCATTTCAAGTAGTGTTTTTATTCTATTTTATTTTACTTCTAGAATACCTCTATAAATTGTTTTAATTCACTTCCTCCTTTGAGAGACGACCTTGGTCAGCCACTCTGCTGCACCTAAGTACCCCAAAATCATACTAATCATTTGAGGGCGCCCACGACAGCGCTCTATCATTGCACCAATGAAGTTGAAGGATCTCGATGACAGCGGCAGTGCGACACCTTCATCAGCAATCGATCCCAGTTGAGGTAGTGGTTTATTATTTAATTTCCTCTTTACCAGTTCGTGATTTAAAATGGTGAACCTGGATCAAACACGAACAATTTGATCCGTGGATTCATACGTTATTGAAGGAGGGATTTTTCATTGGGATGATCTCAAGGATTTGAAGCATGTTTTGTTTTATTGTTTGATCATGCTCCATTTAAGCCAACTGATGGGAGTAGATCAATGCCATGACGAACGACGGTGGAGGTTCGTTCCTCTTGTTGTTTCATTGGATTTATTTCACCCTTTTTCATTTCTCACGCATTCTTCATTTTCATCGCGGGGCGATGAACAACAGAACTTTGCACATCTGTTCTGCGACGCAGCAATCCCAAATCTAAGGTCTGAAACGATAATGACCTTGCAGAGGTGTGATGACAGTGGCGTATGACGAATCAAACCGAATCGGGAAGGACCATTCTTCAAGAATTCATCGCGTGGGAAGATCAAAACTTGTTTTCAGAGCCAGTAGGAGGCCCGAAAATAGTGGAAGAAGCTTCGTGGAGTCGGGGAGACCAAAACCTAAGGGTTTTGTGGCGATCAGACAACTAGATCGACGATTGGAGCAGCTCAGGAGGTGCGTTGACGAAGAGTGGCATTTCTGGAAATTTCCAGAATACACATGGTGTAATTCTGAAGAACATGCCATGTAGTACTGACAGAGGCAGCTAGGGTTAGGGGGTCAAAGAGGAATCACATGGAGTCTGACCCTGGTCACAAGGAGTGTCAGACTCTCCCCAAAGCTTATCTTGTATTTTGATAAATACACGGACATGGGATGATCAACATGGATTCTGGTGACACGGTGTGTATAGCATGGAATAGGCAGCTACGTGGAACTCGGCGTGTATTCAGGGGGTACACAGACTTTCGTTGTAGTACACGAGTTGATAACCGTGTATGGTCCCATTGTCAGTGACACAGGACCAACCCCAGTCACTTTGACATAGCATGTACATCGTACTACACACATTGTACTCTGTTTTTTTCTACACGTCTAGCCTTATGACATGGGCCGTTGTACACGAGAAGTACTCGGGGTCAGACAACACGGCGTGTAACTTTCTACATGATGTGTACTTTTTGGAAAACGACATGGTCCTCTTTTTCACCATATCTTGTAAATATTTCGATTGTGTTAGTTCCCCTTCTTCTCTTTCCCCTGAAGAGCAGGCATCATTTCCTCACACAGAAGTATGATTCCTTCTGCAAGACTTTCTGTGATAGAGTCAGACATCCAACCGAGAGGCCTGGATCGAGATCCTCTATCCATTCCTGAACCTAGGTAGATTCCGGCATCGACGTGACAAACTCTACCGGGCATTGATCCTCTACCTAGCTGGTGTATCACCTAACTGGTGGACCCGGATGAGTCGCAGTATCCGCCATGGCCCTGGCAGTGATCCTTATCTGTGTATCGTGATATTTCCCACTCAGGAGTGTGTCGCACACAATGAGTTCTTCTATCAATCATAAATATTCCCACTCATTAGTTTGTCTCCAGTAATGAGTGTGACTACCTCTCATGACGGTTCCCAATGAACGGTACTTCTCAGATGTATGTCATCAGAGTTGTAAGACTCGGGGTGAGTGTTCTCCTAGGATGATTTTTTCGCGGAATCTTCGAACTGAATAAATAATGGGGGTATGAGGTTGTGCGACTTGTCTCTAGACTACGGGTCTGGGTTTTATGTATATCGGGTATGTTCTATATGTTCTGTAGACATACACTATGCATAGCTGACTGTACCATTACATCGTGTACTATTTTGTGGTTTTCGGGGTCCTCTACTGAGTATTGTTATACCCACCCCTGCATGCGCTTTGCCCGCACGTCTGGTGTCTTGTGTAAATGAGAATCCTTTTGACAGCATGCAGGGCGGACGAGGACAGTACCGAGCTTTCTGAGTTCTCTACAGGCCAAAGCGTTCCTACGGCTTCGAGCATCAGTCCAAGTACCTTTTGTGTTTATATGTTGGATTGTGTAGTTTTCAGAATCTTATTTTTGGTGGGCTTGATTTCTATCCCAGTTTACTTTTTAGTACTCTACTATTCTTTATACTCTGTCAGTTGGGTTTAGTTGTATGCATGCATTTTTTTCCTTAGTGGTTTTTACATTTCAGCATTGTGGGATTGGAGATGTGTGTGTATGTACATGTGCATAGTAAATGCCTCCCATGATAGCAATATGCCTACTCAGTGCTAGTCACTTGCCCCTAGCCTATTTGTGGCGGGCTTGGGGAGTCACGACACAGGCCCCACTGGGACGGGTTGTGATAATTAATATATTTTTGTTTTAAATGAGTTAATGTATGTACATGGTGAGTAAGACTTGAGGAAATCAATTTTTATCTAAAACATCATTTCAATTGTTTCAAAAAAATATTTTCATTTCCCTGAATATCCATGATAATTAAAATAATTCATTTATATTTTTTATATTATAATTTTTATTGTAAAATTCATTTTAAAAAATTATTTACACTCTTATGGAATTTCATTAATGAATTCATTTAACATTGTCTAAACAGTTTATTTTTGAAAATATTAAAAAAGTGGGAATGGAATCATTTAATATCGTATATAGAATTTATAGGATTTCCTATCATCATTAATATTGTTCTTTATTAATATTCATCCATAATATTTCATGTGTTTTGAGAACAATATAATATATATCATTCTTTATGTATTTAATATAGAGTTTTCAATCAAAATATTATTGTATAATTATTTTTATGTGATGTCCAAATGAAATTTGGTATATGTGATAAAAAGAAAAATTTATGAAATTTTATGAATAGAATTAAATATTTTATTTATTTAATATATGCTATAGTAAATTTAAATTTATCATATCGAGGGATGAGCTCAATATAGGTCTCAATGTTATTGGATAATGATTATGATTTTCAAGGAATTATATTGTTATTAATCTAGTTGGTTATTCCACATATATGATTTTTTCTAAAATTTCCTTTAAGAGTTATGTGAAGAAAATGTCAAAAGGGTACCAACATAAATTTAATATTCCTAAAAATTTCTATTCATGAATTTAATTTTATTTCAGGATTTAATATAATGAGATTATGTTTACATAAATCTTTTCACCATTCAAGGGTAAAATTTATGTTTTGAATGAAATTTATTTCATGTATAAAATAACTTTACAAGAAACCATCATAACTATAATTTTTTAATTAATAATTATAATTTTATTTCGAATGAAAATATTTCTGCAATTAAAATTATTTCATGAGGAAGAAAATGAATATTTTACCTCAAAGATTGTTATTTGAAATTGAAAAATATCATATAGTATTTCTTGATATTCAAAATTCATTAATGGTATTATTTATATTCAATATACCTTAATGAATGGTTTTTTTCATATTCCATGTAATGAAATGTTTTTTAGGCCATAATGAAGAGTATAAAACTATATCTAGGTCCAATTTTCCAATATGAGGATTTAAGATTAACGAATAAAACACATTTTACTGAAATATGAATTCATATTTAATTATTCCTATTTATAGAATAATTTTTATTTAGAGGAAGTGTCCGGTTTTATTCAGGTTTTGTGATGTATTAATATTTTCTACTTCTCTAAAAGATTAAACATAAAAATCCTAGAAATACAATAAAGAGAAACAATTGTCATAAATTATGTAATTATGGGTTGATTATGGTCTGATGATTTGTAATTATTTTCTAAGGAATCATGTATAAAACATTCTATTTTAGGGTGTTTGTTAAAAAATACATGGAATAAATTTTAAAATGTAGATTAAATTATCAGGTAAAAATTTTGAGGTTTTCTATGTTGCTTCAAATAATATTTTATTATTCTAAAATTTTTTATAGAGTAAACAAGGTGAATGATGTGGTAATGAATAAGTATGACAATATCATTCAAAAAATGAATCCTTTAATGGTAATAATTGAAATATTTTTTCAATATGTTATATTAGTTTACATAGGCTAATAATGGTGGCACCCCTGCTAGAGAGAAGATGAACTCCCTATAGTAGATCATGTCTATAATGGAGAATTTTATGAAGCACAAACCATTGATATTTTATGGAACATTAGATATTGTAAAAATGGACCGATAGATCAATGATTTGGAAAAGATAAATATGGTTTTGGATGTCTTTAAAAAAATAATAGGTCACTCATTTTATTTTTCATTTTGATGAATAAGTCGATCACTTGTGTTCTCTAATCTGAAATTCATAGGATAATGATGATATTTTAATCCATAAAGTGGAGTATATTTGTTGTTTTTTTAGATAATTATTTCCCTAAAGGTAGTTTGACATAGGAAGAAAATGAAGATTTTAAAACTAAAGAAATATAAGGTGTAAATTATTTTATATTATTAATATAATTTTACTAGATTGTCTAGGTGTGAAAGAAATTTCATTATCAGCCATGATAATAATTTTTAATGTTTATACTCAATTCTAATACTATGTTTACAATTTTCATTGGAATTTAATGAATTTAAAATCATTGAAAAAAAATTAAAAAGTTAAGTGAGGTTGAATATAGAGTTTTTGGATTTTAGAAAAAAGTAGATAGGAACCCATCACGATGGGAGAAAATTGGAATATATAAATTGGTAAAATACATGTATAAGAGGATTAAATCACATTGATGTGAGAGTTATGGTATGAAAATTTTTAGGTAGTGTATTCTGAATTCAATAAAGTGTTATAAATATGGTATTTTAAGACATTTTTCTAACGAATGTAATGAAAGGAAATATGGAATGACCAAACTGAAAATGATAAACTTGAAGTGAAATTTTTAAATAAAATTAAACCTACTATAATGGTGATACATTTCCAAAAAAAAAATAATGATTGATTTGAATCAACATGACCATAATCCTAATGGTGGGGAAATTTTATTTTTGAATACCTCAAACAATTCCATACCATCAAATGAATTATTGATACACACACTACTTTTTTACTTAGATTATGACAATGTCTTATTTGATTTTTAGTTTAAAAATTATTTTATTTCTAAAGAATTTAGTATTTAACTGTAAATAATACATAATGAAATAGAGAAATTACATTTAATTAAAATTAATAATTTATAAATTAAGGAAAAATATTTATTTGAATCATAAAATTATTATTTGGGGAATTATTTTTCTTTAAAATATTTTTTCCTTTCCCATAGTTGAGTTTAATGTTATTATTGGTATGGATTTGATTTCTGTTTAGCATGATAATATACATTAAAGACCATGAATATTTTTATTCAAATTTTAGAGTAACCATGAATTTTTACATTATATTGAGTGCATAAAAATTCTAACATATGAATATGATAAGTGATTGTTTTAAATAGTAATGAAAGTTATATTTCTATTATTTTAAAAAATTAATGTTTTCAGATTAGTGATGTTGCAATACTAAATGATTATTTGGATGTATTTCATGGTGATTTTCTAACATGTATTCCTAACATGTAGGTTTAATTCACCGTTGAATCAATTTTATAATATAATACAATTTCAATACCCATTTTTAAAATATCTTTATTAAAGATATTATAGTAAAAAAATAAATTATAAGCATGTCTTGGAAGGGGTTCTATTCATGAAAGCATATTACCTTAGGGTGAACATAGATTATTTGTTAGAAATAAGGATGGTTTAATGAGGATTTTCATTTATTGTAGAGAAATAAATAATATTACTATTAAGATGAACTATCTATTTCCACATGTAAATGAATTATTTATTCAGTGTTAAGGTTAAAAATATTTTTTAATGATTAAACTCCGGAATACATATCATTAACTGAACTTGAAGGAGGATGTAATTTTAAATATATATTTCCATACATGGTATTGGTATTATGAGTTTGTGGTTATTTAACAAAAAATTAAATTTTTTTTTCCAAAAACTATTAAGGAAAATTTTAGAAACCAAAGATCATTCAAAAACTAAAATAACAGAGTCATTAAAGAATAATTTAATAAAACCAGAATTAACCTCCCAAAATAGTTTACAAGAGATTTTGTTAACCTGAGTGTCTAGTTCGTCCATTAGAATATCTTCTAACCAGAAGGTCAAAATGTCCTTAGACTGTATGTACTCCTCATGGATGATCTTCCCATTGTTGAAGTCCCCAACTAATATTAGTTCCTCCCTGTCTATATAGGTATATTACTCCTCATTCAGAGTCATCATTAATTATCTCTCCAATATTTTAATGGCTTTTTATTTAGTATAATCATGTGACAAAACCTGTTCAACCACTTCATCTATTGAGTTCATAAGAAATTCCAAGGATTTCTCTTGTGAAACATCTAACTTGCACTAGTTTTCCATCTACTTGGATGTCAGCTTCTTCATAGACCATGTCTCCATAGGAAGAGGAAAAAAGGAGTAGTCCTTCACCTATTTACAAATTCCCTTCCACGAATCTGTGGATTTTTTGATCGGTTCACCTTAAAACTCTTGAGTTATATACTCAATATCATTATGATTAGCATGTTGAACATATGAGTTGAGGCCAGAATCATGTTATTCCGAATCTTTATTCACACTCACTGGCCTCATAATAGAGGAATAACCATCAACATGCTCAACATAAACCTCATTCCCCACATCATATTGGATTCCAACATGGTGGCCTGATGAATTATTTTTTATGATAGAGTCCTCATTATTAACATATTTTGAAGACAATAACCCCTTTAAATCCAATATTGGGTCATCATCCTCAAGAAACTCCAAATGATTGAAAAATATAACATTAGGACCAGTTCTTTTAAATCACACCCCACTTTTGGACTTCACCCAGCTGGAATTATCTTCACAATGTGCATATTCCCCTATATTGTTTTCATCTTCATCATGCATATTCTAAATATCTACTATTTCATTTACCACTCCCATTTCTACCTTATCAAGGGGTCTCTTAATTTTCAGTCCTTCGGCATTCAGATTCTTATATACACCTCTATCCAAGGTCAAGATTCATTTTTTGGAAACTGTCTGCATCTTTTGGTTCATGGAATATGGATTGAGCCTCTTTCGTTGAATGGATGTCCTTAAATGGTAGTCCATCAGCAGTATTAGCATTCATCATAGAGCCTTCCAGCCCCAACTACTTGTGAATCCAAAATGATCACCTATAGTTGATAAACTCACATTAAGATAACACCTCTGTATGAAGTTTCCTTCAAATTAGCATCCATACCAGTCATATCTCCACTTATATATCCTTTAATCTTTCTTCTTAATCCCACATTAATCTTTAATGATGTTCAAAACCTAGCTTGTGCTTTGGCATGAACCACCTCAAACACAATCTTTATACCCTCTTGTACATGCCCAGTGGGACCATCTGCACAATTGGGCCCAGACTACAAAAAATCATTCTTTCTCGACCCTCATCTATAGGCCACCGAAGAATGGCCTAACCACATAAAAATAGAACAAAATTCCTCCTAAAATTAATAAACCACATGGTAGGTACATTGGTATTCCACTCCTAATGTAATCCAAATTAAATCATAAGGATTTTTTGAAACATCATCTTTGGCACACAATCATGGATTCATAGGAAGACACACTGCTTGGGATTGGCTTTCAAAATATAAGAACCTAACTTCCTGGTTCCTAAGACTCCTAATAATCGAATAATTATGAAAAGGAGGGATATGGTTAGGTAAACTCACAAAAATATTCGTCTACTTGATGTATCCCTTAATATAATTGTTGAATGTCCATCTAAGTAGGAATAATCGAAAATTGTTGTATATGTGAGGCTCACTCGGCCATGCTTTGATCAAGACTTCTTCTGACATGAATCAGATCTCGATGTTAATATTCCTAAGAAAAACAACATTAGACCTGTCATGTATATCCCAGGAACAAAAAATTAATATATCAAAGGTTTCGAATATGGGACCTTATGAGATATAGAAAATTGTGGGAATGACGGAATGGGGGAAGAATAATTGGTTTCTAATAGGGGATAATGGATACCCCAATCCCTTGAAGGGTCAAAATGGTACGTCCCCCATCTGTGGGGGAGGGCTCAGTATAGTTTATACCTCTATCATGAAGTGAGAGAAGTCATAAAATCCCCCTAAAAAACCCCATCTTCATTTGGTGTTAATACATTTGTCGTTACTCCCATTGGATTAAATAATGTGCTTGAGGTATTAATAGATCTTATGAGTGGAGTTTTCATAGAATATTTTGGATAAAGATATTTTTGTGTTTACTAATGATATCATTGTTTTTTCATAATATTATGAAGAACATGAAATTAATATAAGATTTTTTTTACAAATTAATAACAATAATGTGGTAAAAAAATCAGTAAATATAAATTTTTATTAAAACAGATTTATTTCAATGGATATATTTTCAAAAAAGATTTCAGATTCACAATTCAGATAAAAATCAGCTAGTTAAAAAGTTTCAAAATACTATAAATTTAATTTATATTTGATGATTTATAGGATTAGTGGGTTACTAAGAATTATTATTTTTTCAAATAATCTTCTCTAATCTATTTCTAAAACATTATTAAATAAAATATGTGTAAAATTAATCTAGAAAATGGAATGTGAAAAAAAATTTATATAATAGTATAGAATATTGGTTATTTATCTTGATATTGCCTTGACATCATGAAATGATGAATTTTTAATCTATATTTACTGTTTTCTAATGTTATTCGGGTGTCTCGTGATGAAAAATGATTTGGTTCTTGCATATGCATCAAAAAAATTAAATATCCCAAGATTGAAGTACCCCACACCTGATCATGAAAAGGATTATGTGGATTTTTCATTAAAAATATGGAGGAATGTATTATATATGTCAAAATGTGAAATATATTGTAACAATAAAATTTAAAATTATACATTCACCCAAATGAGTTTAACATTATGTAGTCAATATTGTTGGAACTAATAAAATATATTGATGCAGCTATTCACTGTCATCAAATTAGATTTTAAAAGCTATCCAATTCATTAAGAAGAAAATATAATTCATCCGTATATAGGATATGTTTGAAATATTATCTATTTATTAGTGATTTAATGGATGTTATTATAGAAATTTTCAATTTATTAACTCTTAGTCATTTGGTTCAGGTATATTTGTTAGTATATTATTAATATATTATAAAAATGCTCAAAATGAAGAGTGATATATTCAAGAAAGAGTAGTTTTGGTTAAAGAGGGTTATTTTATTGAATTAAATTATAAAAAATATGGTATTCTAAGATTTAAAATTATGACATTGTACAAATCAATCAAAAGTTAATTAATAAGTTATTATTTGTATCACACATCTACCAATTTTTTATTTATCTTTAAAATAATAAAATGATTTGATACCTCTATGAATATTATTTGTGGGATGGAATAAAGAAGGAAATTTATATTTTTATAATGAAATTATCAATATAATCAAGAAGATTAATTTAAGGTAAAACTAATGAAGGGGATTTGACAGGAATTTCCAATGCCTCAATAGAAAATGGAGAATATATCAATGAATATTAAAGTATGATTTCCAAATACAACTAAAGTTAATAATTTTTTTGGTTATTTTTAATTATTTTACTAAATCTGTGTGTTTTCATCCAATTCAGGATATTATATATTTACATCACCATTCTAGAAATTATCATAATTATATATTAGGATTTCATAGATCCCCTTCTCTATTATATCAAACCATGATCCTATGTTTACATAAAATTTCTAGAATAAATTATAGAAGTCATGGGTTACTGAATTATTTTTTATAAAAGTATATTATCATCAAACTAACTGACAATCCTATTGTAAAAATAAACCATTTGACAAATTTTCTTGTCAAAATATCACTGAATTATGAAGGACATACGTAATATCATATTTAATTAATTGAAATATTGTACAATAATAGTTTTCATTTCATTATTAATTTGACTACATTATGTAGTATTATATGAAAAAGGATATTATACAATATATTGTTTGTCTAAAGCTATAAAATGGATGATTTCGGATCCATAAATGGTCGATAAAATAGTATTGAAAGTAAATATTGGTGAGCACAACATGAGTTAATCTCATATATTTAAGAATATATTTGTATATAATAGGAAGAATGAAATTTCAAATGAGTAATGTGATCTTCTTATTTGTAAAATTTTATAATGGAAATGATTTATGTGCCTTATAAAAATTGAAAATTTAACAATATATATTTTTATTCCATATGATGCTTTGATCCCCAAGGTAATATACTTCGATGAGAATTTTACTTATGAGGAAAAACAAATTAAATTTATTGTTAATGGAGATAAGTTGTTATTGAATATGTAATTTCACATGGTTAATGTTTTATGTAATAACCCTAAGATTGAATATTTATATTTGGAAGCTGAGAAGTCTATGAGGGAAAAAGACCCCTAATAGTTTGAATGATAAATAAAATTATGATGATACAATGTCTCTAATAAAGGAAGAATGAAAAAAAAATGTGATGTTAATAAAAAATAAATTTCCTACGTTATTAATATTCATGATTATATTTTATAGAGTTGTATTCACTATAATTAATTTTTGTATTTTTTTATCGAAAAATAAATAGTTTTCTACAAACCAAAAAACAAGTCATGTTTTGTTTGAACTCATTTGATAGTTAAATGAATACGTTTATGAAATTTAACTAGATATTATGGAATTCATTTTCGACATCTACATATAATATATTCATTATAATTTGTTTCTTGTTTTTAAATGAAACGATTGATTTTGGAGTGAATAGTTAAAATTTGAATTTATCCAAAACAATTTTTCCATTTAATTAATTCACGTACATAAAAATTATTTTTTTCGTTAATTTTTACCGTAATTTATGATCCTGTGGATTAAAAAATATAAATAATTCTGTTAAAATAATTATTTTGTTTTAAATTCAAATAGGATATTTTCTTCATAGATTGAAATTTTTCTAGGAACCCCTTTTGTGTTGAGTTTTGAAAAAATGTATGAAATTGGATTTATAACTATTATAAAATTTTAATCTATATAATGGATTATAGATTTAGAACAACGTGGATGAAATTTGTTAATGTGGTTGATTCCATGACATTTTATTAAGAATAGTGAACATGGTAAAATTGTATCACTATATTAATGGTTAAATCCAGCTAATTAAAGTAAATACATTCTGACAGGGCTATATAATTACATATTATATCATATTAAGAAATTTATTTTTAACCTTATCACCATAGATTTAAAATTTCTTAGTTTTTATCCTCTTTCTAATGATTATGACATTTATAAAGCTTAAAACTATAGAAAAGGTATCTATCTAAAACACCCCTAATTTATAAAAGAGACCCACATATCCTCTCAATATCACAACATTAATATCCTATATATTAGAAAAAACCCTAAATATCCACCCAAAATATATACCCATTTCCTATAGGTCTTATTATCAATCCATTACCAACATAATAAGTCTTATTGTGTAATATTTTGTAGGTTATCCAAATATGAGTTATAATTTATTACCTAGTGTTTCATGTATATATATTCTTCCACCATTATAAAATATTCTTTAATCATAATGAAATACTAACATAAATATCTTTAATATACTAAAACATTATTATTATTATTATGGTACATCCATTTTTCTTCTCATTTTCCATACCCTAGTAAATACAAATGTCAATGGGTCGTGTTTGATGTGTATGTGTAGACTATCACAGCCATGAACTGATGAAATTTGTTCATCATGTAAAATTTTCAAGGATGTTTATAAAAATGAATATATATTATAAAAAGTATTACTATGAATTGATTTGTAATTACTAGGTGATGGAACCATGACCCTTTCACATTGGTCAACCTCTCTAATATTGTTTTGTAATTAGGAACTAACTATCTTGAAAACATAAAACATGGAATTAATTGATTTAAAAGTTGGATAATTAATAGTAATAAATGACATAAAGTATATAATAATAATGTAATAAACCTTCAATGGGTTCTTAATAACGTTTAAAAAAGTTATAAGATTATTATTCATGTTTTAAATATTGTACATGGGGAATTGGACCTGAGGTATTTCATTATTCAATAAAATGGTATTTAATAATTTTTTCAATATCTTCTTCTATGAATTCATACATATAATTTCTTGTAAAAATTTCATGAATATTATTAAAATAAATAAAATTATGTTGAATTTTTTTATACTTGGTTTGATTTCTTTATAATGTTTTGAAATTAATTTTTGTTGACCCAATGACCCTCTACCAAAGTGGTATAGGCTCCTGCTTGGAATAAAAATGTCCCTAGATCAAATATGTGTAATGAAAAGTTTCCAGGTACTATAGAAGAACTCTAGTACGACACTATAGTAGTAATGTAGCAGTGGAAGAACTATAGCAGTGGTGAGACGGTAGCAATGAAAGCACTTTAGAAAGAATTGTAGTAGTGGTGGTACTATAGAAGGTATTGTAGCATCCCAGGTACTCTTGAATTATTGTTCACCAAAGGACCCTTTGGACCACAAAATGGGATTTTAATCCTTATCTTCAGGACCCATAGCCTTGGATCTTAGGGATATGTAATGGGTCTCCCTCAACCTAGTCAAAAATTGTTATATTATTTAATAATAAAATGAGGCTTCATGCGCAACCTTTAAAAATATACTTGTTGGTGTCTTCCAAACAAGTTATTTTATATATTTAAACAAACGTGTTAAAGGAATGTATTTAATGTATATGGATTGAGAAATATTTTCCACCATCATGACAATTTTATTTAATAATTTTTTTCAATTTTTTTAAATAATTTTAAAAATAATATCTTATTTCTTTTTCTTCTATTAATTTTTTTAATTAGTTTTCAATGATATATGATATTTATCCTTATTTTTATGTGAATCAAAATTAAAATTATCCAATTATATATGATCATTTTTATATAAGTTGAATGAAATAATTTATGAGTTTTTATGATTAAAATTATGTATTTTATTTTTTTGTATCATATGTACCCAATAAATCATTAATAATATTGGGTGATCCCGATATGGATCTATAATGCATTCAGTAATGATTATGCGATCTATGTAATTTTATTGTAATTAACGAGGTTGGATATTTCATTTGTCAGAGTGTATGAAATAGTGATTGTAAGAGAGAAATGAAGATAATGTCCAAAGGTTCCAACATTTGTTTTATACGCATGAAAATGAGTTTTCATGTAATTTTCATTCATAAGGTAAGATAATGAGATTATGTTTATAGGAGTGTTTATACCCTTTTTATATGTGAAAAGAATGTAATCAAAAAATTTATTCCATGATAACCCATGTTTTACATGAAAACATGAATATTAAAAAAAATTATTTACGATTATTATTTATATGTTTTATGAAAATATTTTTTTCGGTGAATATTGTTTCTTGAGAAAGAAAATTATTATTTGTCGTCAATGTTTCGTTTGTAAATAAGGAAAAATTTCATATCGAATTAATTTTTTTTCAAAATTGTATAAATGTTCATTTTTATATTGTATGCCTTTGTAAAAAAAGTTATTATAAAAATATTTCCAATTTTTATAAAATTGACTAAGGATTGGTATGAAATTATATAATGGTCTTGCATTTCTATTTGGCGCTTCATTGTCAATGAATTGGGAATTTTTTATATTAATAGTCATTTTAAATTTAAGTATAATGTTTTTGTGGGTAGTGGATGTAGATTGGATATTACAACCTTTTATATGTGATTGATATTTCAGTATTTTCCTAATTTCTATAAACCTATAAAACTAAAATATCCCTGAAATTCAACAACGTGAAACCATTTTTATAAATTATTTAATGATAGGTTGTTTAACTTACATAGTGTTAAAATATCTAATGCATGTTTTGATTTAATGGTATTAGTACTTTCCCTTCATTCATAATTTCATGACCTATATAATTTTAACAATAAAAATTATATCATATTGATAAATCAAATACATTATTATTACTGTCTATGTAAGGTAGTTATAATAAATTATATTCATTATTCTTGGAGGCATTTTTTTACACTAATTCATGGGTGGTTCTTTAATGATTAATTGGATGGAAATATTGTGACATAAATATGGATATGTATTTAAAACGAAAAATTATATAATAATATTCAAATTAAATCATTCATTCTATATATAATCATATAATTTAGTTGTAGTTATGAAAAATGAAATATATAACTCTACGGAAGAGGTAGTTTGCACATACACATGAGTGATTCTTTCATTTTACTTTAGATAGAATGGACATATAAAATGGTTTTATAATTTACAAAAAAATTGTGTTACAAAAAAATATAATTATGATATTTTTTTTATGGTTATAGAGGTCTTAGAGGATGTTTGAAAAGAAAAAATATAGAAACTTCTTCAAAAGATAATATTCATTATCATTGGATTATCTCCATTGAAAAAATATTAAGGCTTCATATAGAGTTTTTTTTTGGAATAAGATGGCCACTTGATCCACAATAATGGTGTTTTAAGCGTATTAGGGAAGAACATGGATGATTTAAGATAAATTTTGTCGTGTGAATATGATATGAGATGAGATTCCCTTTTATATGCAAGTGTGGTGGGCCTTTTGTAAATACAATAATATTTAAACTAAAATATTTTTATTTTAAAGGTAAATAACATAAAAATGAAAAAATATAAAATTAAAGGATAAATTAGTGTCTACATAAACTCATGAAATAAATTTTTGAATGTTTTAGTGTAATTTTTTGACATATCTCTTAGTGTAACAATCTTGTTATCCCATTTAATCTTTAATGTCAGGAAAAAATGTTTTAACATGTTAATTATTCATTATCACTTATAATGTAATGGTCCTTATTAAATAATTAGAATATTATAAATCCAAATATAGAATCCATTTAATAATATTAAATTATGAGATTTGGTAAAAAGTAATTCTTATATATGTTCACAAAATGCAGTAAAAAATAGTTTTCATTATAAAATGTATCTCTAAGAATAAAAATAAATTTAAACTAAAATAATGTATAAAATTTATTCTCATGACATATATTGGGTGATAAGTAAAAAAAATAGAGTTATAATACATTAAAAACAATTTAAATCCTAATGTAACTTCTGAATAAAAAAATTAATGACAATTATAAAAAATAGTTAATTTTTTAGAATATTACATCAATTAGGATACACATTCTAAAATATAGATTTCTGAATTCAAACTAATATATTTAAATGATTTATGTTTATTATTATTATTATATATATACAGTATATTGTTTTCAATCTTTCAAGTGATTATTGTACCTTATTGATTTCATAAAGGCCAAACTATTTGTAAAAATATTTTTTCACTAATCATAAAAATAAATTGTATTAGAAAAATATAATTTATTAACCCTATGATAATTATTAGGGGATGAAATGAAAAACTATAAATGTATCAAATTGAAATTATAAAATTTTGGAATTGATCAATTAAATGATAATAATTACAAAAAAATATATTATAGAAAAAATACATTTTTAAACATCAAGTGTTATTAAAAACATTTTAAATATATATATATAATTAACTACATTCAACTTATTAGTTTACTTGTTGTACTATTTTTATAGTGATGATTTTATTAAAATATAAAAAATTTGAAAAATAGTTTATTTAAAGTACACTTTTTCAACATTTAAGGATCTTAATCATATAAATTTATTTTTTATAATTATTAAAAAAAATTAGATTCAAATAAAAACATAATGTATTTATAATTATTTATTACTATATTACTACTTACTAAAGGATTAATGTAATATTTTTGACATGTTTTAGTTTTTTGACGGGTGTGTTATAAGTGATTAAACATTGTATTTATCTAAAATGTAAAAGTTGTAGTAAAATAATTGGGTGTTATATTATGCCTCATAAAATAATTGTTTCCACAAAATTTTATTTTGGTGTTAACATAACAATTTTATCATGAAATTCTTATAATAATAGATTTAAATTTCATCCTGATATATAATTCCAAATTTACTACTATTAATAGTTTTTTAATTATATATTTCTAAAACCATGTATGTGTCAGTATATGATCCAACATAAAAACATGTTTCTAGGGGAATACATTGAAAGATGAGAGGAAATTCCCCATAGAAGAATTGATAATTTTGACTTATTATTATTGGTTATTGAGGAATCATTTTACTATTATGATATAGAATATTTTTATTTATAAATAATATGCTATAATTTTATCCATTTATTGTGTTTTGTTTAGTTTTTAACCTATTAAACCTCTCATTTTGTATGAGGTGAATAAAACGGAAGAATGTGTCATGCCTAAAGCATGAAAATAAAATTTTAATGGATTAATATATAAATGAAATATTGATATGTATTTTATGTTAACTTTTCCCACTCACTATAAAATTGTGAGATGAGTAAAAATAACCCATAATAAAACACTAATTATAAAATAATTTATTATAAAAAATAAAAATAAAAATATATTATATTATAATTTATTTATTAATTTATTAATCATCTAAAGTTTATAATCCTCAAAAACTAGGTTTTTATTGTAAAAAATTAGATTAAGGACTAAGATTGTGTCTGTGAAAAAGGATATCAATCTTAACATACACCACTCGATATATTCTCATTATAACTATATTATTAATGATTATCTCAATTGAAAACTCCTTCCATAGTGTGATAATTGATGATTAAATATCCTTTAAAAACAAATAAGACTACAATATCTAAAATGAAATTATCCATTGGTTTATGATAAAAAATTTTAATGTCAAAACGTTAAAGAATTAAAATTTTCATATAGTAATTTTATAAGATTTTATATTCCCTCTCTGCCTATTCTGATGTAAATTCCATTGATGATTGGCTCAAGGGTTTGAATAGAGACCCATATCATTAAAGTTAAAACACTATTATTTATGAGTTTATTCATTCATTTTCATTCATGATCTAGATGACTCTCATCTCCAAACTTGTAACAACCTCCCATGCACTTTATACTGGTAATATTTTATAAAAAATAACTAAATTTATCCAATATTGTAATGTTTATACTGCTTTTTATTCTCTATAATAACAATTTATTTTACCTTGGATCCTATTAATCAATTGATTTCAATGGAATTTAACTGGCATTGATATATATATATATATTTGTATTCCTTAAATTAATTTCATTCTATTTTATCTTATAATGATAACATTTGATAGCTAAGAGACCCTTCATATGATTATCTTAAACCCATCAATGACTTGATCAATATTATTTTTTGGAATACATATATTTTTCTTAGTGTTTTCTTTTCTAATTTCACAGTTTTTTCCTCGTAATCAGCAACACTTTCCGATAAATTTTATCACAAATTAATGAATTAACTCTCCATATCCTTTTGTTTCCCTTGAGTAAAATATTTCTCAAAGAATAATACTTTTAAATTCATCTATTTCATTTTCTATACCACAAATTTTTTTATTTTGAATCAACAACCTTAAATGAAAAATATCTCTTATTAAGGAATACACTACATTGTCAACCATCCCTCTTCAATTACATAAAAAATATATAAATATATTTCAAAGGGGATTGATCCAGGTTGAAACCAATAATTTTGTAAAATTTCATTTTCTATTAAGGATATTAAAAGTCTGAAGGTGTCACACCCGTCTTGTTATTTGGAATAATTTTGCTATTTATTTTTAGTGAACCCCTTCCCCTTTGTAATTCCTATGTGTTTTGGAGAAAAATGTGAAAATTTGGGCGGACAGTGTCTGGAGCACAGTTGGCACACCGTTAATTGAAACTATGTTCCCAACCCTGGTAACTGTGCAACAAAGTGAGTTTTTTTGGAAGATTGTTATCACACAGTTATAACATGGTTTGAAAACCTTGTGGTCAAACCATGTGGCATGTCCTATTTTGAAACTAGAAAAGTCATAATTTCTATACGGTTTGAAAAACTATGTGAACTAACCGTGAAACTAGCCCAGTTAATTCAAATTTTGATATTTACCTTCTTCCCTTCTGGTATTTGACCCCAAATCCACCACTCTCCTTCCACACTCAAGATTTCCATCCCTATAAATCTCTATTCGTCGCTCCTAATTCCTTATTCTTCAATTTTTGAGCTGGATTTTGTGGGATATATTCATGATTATTTATGTAACTAAGTTTCTCTATTGTTTTATTCTCAATTAATTCTCTAATCTTGGATTTTATTTAATTTTTCGATGTTTTTATCTTCTCAAGTGTCAAGGATTTTGATTCTGGTGTTTGATGTTCATTTTATGGGTTTAATATATTTTTTATTGTTCGATCTTGTTACCATGTGGAACTATTGAGGTTTGTTTGGAGTTTCCCACATAAGTTTGTGGATTTTCACACCTGAGGTTATTGATTCCATACATATACATTATTTAATGATTTGATCATGATTTTAGGATAATTTTAGAGTTTTCTATGATTAATATATGAGGTTGTAAGCTTTTTTAATGGTTTTAATGTGAATTAGGTTTGAAAATTATTTTTATATAAAAAATTGGGTTAATTCCTTATGGAAACCATTTTTGTATCAGTTGACAGTGTTTTATAAATTTTAATTTTTTTATTAAATTGTGTATGTGATGGAGATCATGTTTGGAAAAGTTTATGGTGTGATTATGATTTTAAAAATGACTTTGGGTGTAGATGTGGTGGCATATTTTATGTATTTTATATTTTTTGGCTTGTGTATGTTGGTGTGGTGTGTTATGGGAAATGTGAAACATACTTGCGAACAATGGGAAACATGGGTAACTATGTGGGAATAGTAGTAAAACTATTACATAGATGTGGAAGTGGGATTATCTCAGTTTCAATAAGTGGGATTGATTATGACAACACTAACTAAATATTTATGATGATTGGAGACCACTAGGCACGTGGGGTCTCCCCTCATAGTGTATCGTTCTTGATAAAGTTGTTAAGCATGGTTTCTGAGACATGTTTCACCGAGATACAATGATCATAGTTTCCAATTGATATCTAGTTCCTAGAGAGTTTTAATGTTACTAGTAATCTTGGTTATATATCACTTACCATCAACATAGTGTATCCCATGTTTGTGATTTCAAAAGAATGGTTGTTTTCATTTAATTTTGTTTTTGATAAGAAAAAATCAATTATTTCATTTTTATATAACACACAATTTGTTAATATAATAATGTTTATTCGATGGCATACTTTTTGGGAGGAATCCTATAGAATTATCTCACACCCTACGTACAACTTTGGTTTTAAGTTTACTTGGTAATGTTTGACACATGTAAGGAAAAAGCTTTTGGAGATGGTGGTTCAGGTTTCTAAAGGTTCTCCTTCAGGATACATTGTGGAGGTGCCTTGTGGGTGATTCACTCTTAAAATGTGGTGGTTTTTATATGTAATTTCCTTAATTTTTAGTTGGAGCCTTTTTTTGGTCTAAACCATGTAACTCATATCTGGGAATTTTTTTTTTGGCATGTTTGTTTCTGGTTTTCAGAATCAGTTTTGCTATTTAGTTTGTAAATTTTTTTGATTTTAATATTGGGTAAATCATTCCCACTCGTTACTAAGGATACCCAAGAACATGTGACAGCCCATGGGGATCATGAAATCCCTTCAGGCCATTCCACAGATCGGGTCAAAAGCCAGTATAGATGACAACCTGTCTCATTTTGTGACAAAATAGTATCAGAAGAGGTTAGACATTTTTGGTAATTTTATTTGGGATGGGTCTTGATACACAGAATCTAGACAGATGGGGCTTCGAGTTTTGGTTTCTAGTAGGATTCTTAGCCATCAAACCTCATGGTAATCCTCAAGTTACAATGGGAAGTTGGTATATCTATTTAACTTCTCCCTAAGATGGGACTTACAAGATGTAGGATGTGCATGCATATTGGGTGATGGAGAATTGTTTTGGTCATTTTGTTGTCATGATGAGTTATATTTATTTATATTTGGAATTATTTCTTAATTTCATTTGGTGTAGTATATTAATGATGATCCATGTGACATTCACTTTTTGTTACAACATGCCTCCACAAATAATTCCCCTACCACTACGAGATCAGGATGAAGAGAGTTCACCCACAACACTTCATCATTGGATGGTAGAATCTATGGTCTAGGTTATTTAGGATATTTATATTGAGTGGATCGTGGTCCTACTCCAATCATTGAAAAGGAAATTGGTAATAGGAGGGGAAAATATCCATAGTTTCTTAAGAAAAAATCTCCTTCATTCTAAGTTAACATGGAGCATCAATAAGAGAAATAGTGGCATGAGAAGATATATGGAATATTTAAATTAATTGAAACTCATTAAGAGGTCAGGGAGAAATTCATCTTGTTTTTTCTAGATGATCCCAGTCGATGGAAGTGGGTCTTAGTGGTCCAAACATGGAATCGTGAGAAGATGAAATGTTAGGACACCATGATAGTATTAAAGAATCAATATATCCCTGAGGTCTTGGCCTATTCTATATCCCAATTGTTAATTGATATTTATTTTGGGGACAATTAGTAATGGAGTACTGCAACTGCTTTTCTGATCTAGTTTGGTATGAATGTAAAATAGTTTCCAATGATAATACAAATTCTAAGAGATTTTAGAGGGTTCTACAATAAGAGTTATATTCTATGGGATTTCTATTTAAGTTAAAAATATATGTTGAAGTTGTTGATTTAGATTTTATTTGTGGATATTGAACACAAGTGTAGGTTTGGTTCCTATGGGGCTATGTATACAATGGGAAGAAGAAGTTCATCCAAGAAGAATAAGAAGCGATATTATATAGGGATGAAGAGAGGTGGTAGTTCAGGCCATCCATCCAGGCAGTGATAATATGTGTCTTATCATGTAAGGTTAGTTCTACGACACAAATGTGGAAAGGAAGGGAACATATAACCTATGTGTACATCTTCTCCTAAACCATGTCATAGATATGGAGATATGGGGTAGTGGTAGTATTTTTTCAATATGATGCTCCCATATTTGTGTGTGGTAGGATCTATAGATTATTGGGGAATATCAGCTAATTAAAGACCATCTAGGGTGGTGGGATATCATTTGGGTATTTGTAGTGGCATGTCTAGATCTTATTCTATTTAGATTCAATTAAAGGAGGAGCCACAAGCCTGTGGTCATGATTAGAATCATGTGGAGACTATGCATCTTCATGATCTGGATCAAGAACTACCGGTATTAGATGTATGACACATGAATTTTTAGTGTACCATGCTAGTTTCATCCTCTATAGTATTTTTTTGATACTGGTGATTTTGATTATTATATATCTTCCCTCCTTTTGAACCTATTGAATTTTCCAACCGAGATGACGTTTTTTGCGATGGAGTTGGTAATGAATTTTAGTAAGAAGAAATACAATGGTATTAGGTTCCCATCTTGTGAACTCTCTATGTATGTGGTTGAGCTAGAATGGGATCTCTTAGTCTTTGATGAGGAACATTTTTGTTTAATCAATTTTAAGGATTGTATGTTGTTCTTCCAAATGTTCAATGACTGTTACCAGAGGTGGGTATGTTTCATGGAACATGATGACATTGATTAGGGTTTTCATGGGGAATTGGATCCTTGGTCAGGTCATGGTTGACCTGCTCTCTCGGAATTGGGAAATCATGTTTACCAATTACCATTACTTGTGCTTGAGGACAATTGTGGTGCTCCAAAGTGTGGATTACATCCAATAGTGTATGAGTTTTTGAGGTATTTTGAGTTTATTTTTCATTTTTTACCTATGGAACTGTATGTAAAGTTTTTAATAGATTTTTCATTAAGAACAAATCCTATATCTCTTACCGCATACCGTATGGCCCCTACACGATGAGAAAACTAGAGATACAGTTGTATGAGTTAAATCCAAAAAATTCATTCACTTTGGCATCTCTCCTTGGGATTTCAAAATCATTCTCATGAATAAGGCGGTAGATCTCTCCGGTTGTGTAAATATTACCGAAATCTAAATATGGTTCTCGTTAAGAACAAGTATCAATTGCCCAAAATTGATTAATTTTTTACCAGATGAAAGGGGAAAATTGGTTTTCCAATATATGCATGAATCATGGTTACCGTCAATATTGGTTGAAAGAGTCAAATATTCCAAAAACTATTTATGAAGTAGGTATATCAACATCCAGTACTTGGTATTTATTTTGGGATTGATGAATGCTTCAGTAGTCTTTAGGGAACACATGAATATGGTGTTCCAAAAACATATTCAATCATTCAATGTGGTTTTCATAGACAAAATCCTGGTTTATTTTTTCTTAGAGGAAGGGCATCATACTCATTTAAATATCTTGTTGGGAACATTGCACGATCAACTTTATTATGAAAGGATATAAAATTGTGCTTTCTGGATCAAGGAAGTAATGTTTCTGGGTTATGTAATTACAGAGAATTGGATTTTGGTAGACCCTTAGAATATCAATGTAGTTATTTAATGGGAGAAGCCAAAGAATGTATTCAATATCATTAGTTTCCTTTCCCTTGTAGGTTTTTATAGGCGGATCATCTGGTATTTCTCTTGGCATGCTTCTTAAATGACAAAACTCACTCAAAAACGCTTAAAGTATAAGTAGATAATAGTATGTCGGGAGTACAATGAAGAACTGGTGTTGAGTTTCACTACCACAACCATGATTATCTTTTTAGATTCAACAAAGGGTGTGTGGTTTATTGATATGCTTTTTGTTTGGGTCACAGGTGTATTCATATTCATGACTATCATGTGTTGTCATACGGTTATCTCCAACTCTGGCCACATGAAGATAATTACATAAACCATGACTTGGATTTAGTGGTTGGGAGGCATGCCATGACGATTTGGCATCATTGTCTTTTTTTTGGATAATCATGTTGTCTATTCTGATAAACAAAATTGGCCTCAATATTCTCCCAATAGGTTTTGAATTTGATGTAGTACAATGGGATCAAATATCTATTGGGGTTCAACATTGACATTATTTATACCCCAAGAAAGGGTAATTTGGTGGATTACACCTTTTGTAGGAAGGTGATGGTGTTGAAGTTGAGGAATTATAGTGATGAGATGAATTTTATTTTTCTTTTTTTCCAGATGCACTTCGAGAAAAAGGGGAATAATAGAGTTGTTTTCATCGCTAGTTATTAGTTGGATCCTTCTCTTCTATAGCTGATTTAATGAGGTAATCTAGGGGAGGATCTAAGCTATCAGTCGAAGTAGTTACCTCATGTTGGGGATTCACAATGAGTTTGGACAATATCTCCCAAGAAAATATTGTTTTTCAAGAACTTCTTATTGGTTCTATTGTTCTATGGAAGGTGGTGATGTAAGATAGACACTGGTCTTAGTGTTTTTATCATCCTAGCGATACCAAGATTAATTATGATCTTACTTGGTAGTTTTGGTGGACTTGTAAGAGACGAGATATAACAGATTTTGTATCGAGTTCCTATTCGTGTCAAATGTTAAAAGTAGAGCATCAAAGGCCCATTGGTTTGCTTCAACTAATAAACATTCCAACATGGAAGTTGGATGATATAGACATTTGTTTCATTATTGCATTTCCTCTTACACCTCAGTGATGGAATTCTATTTTGTTAATAATTGACCATATTACCAAATCATCCCATTTCATTCTGATCAAATATTTAGAAATTGTGGATGAGTTGGGCCGGTTGTATGTTGATGAAGTCCTAAGGTTTCATGTTGTTCCATTAGAAATTTTTGGATAGGGAACCCAATTAAACCACTAGTTATAGGAAGGCCTTCAAATTGAATTGGGGTCATATATCAAACGTAGTACAACACACCACCCTGAAACTCATGATCAGACGAAATAGGAAAATCATATTTTGGACGACATGATTCGAGAATGTGTTTTGGATTTATGTGGTCTGTGGGATAGTCAGTTGGTATTGTTTGAGTTTTTTTATAATAACATTTATTAATCATAAATTAAAATGAATACATTTAAGGAGACTTATCTTTGGACTTATTAGTCTCATTTGTGTTGGGATGTGGTAGGTGAGACATAACTTTTGGGACCGAGCCTAGTGGAAGAGATGTCTGTGAGTGTCAAGATGATTTAGAAGTGATTATTGACAATTAAGAGTCAACAAAAATACGTTTATGTTTCGAAGTGTCATGATCATTTGTTTTATAAGAGTGAAAAGGTGTTATGGAATGTGGATCCTCCCTTAGGTCATTGCTATTTGGGATTGTAGGGGAAGCTAACACTGAGATATGTCAAACATTTTGATATCACTAAGTGGATTATCATGATGGAATATAGGTTTGATTTTCCTTGATAGAGGATTTTGATTCATGATTTATTCCATGTCTCTCAATTGAATAGGAACATTCCAAATCTATACCATGTGAAAACTAGGAATAATTATAGTTAGAGCCCAATTTATCTGTGTTTGAATGTCCAGTACAGATAGTGGATTCCCATAAGTAGGTGCTTCATGGAAAGTCAATTCCATTGGACTATGTTCTTTGGAAATATGGTAGTGATATGAATGAGTCATGGGAGTATAATTCATGGGTTGGGTAGGATTACCCATTCTCATTTATCGATCATGTTTTGAGTTGAATATTTGGGGATTTAGTGTTATCATGTTGGGTAGAATTTTCACACATGTTCTGTTATTTTGAGTCATTTTTTAATTTATTTTTAGTCTATATTTTTATCTTTTTATTTCCCATGAGTTTTTGTGAATGGTGTGAAACATTCAGTGGATAGTGTGTCATGAATGGTTGGCACACAATTTTTAGTAATTGTGCACCATACCTAGTTAACCGTGTGGGAAAGTGATGTTTTTTGACAGTGTCTTATGGAACAGATAGAGCATGGTTTGTAAACCATGCGTTCTAACTATGTGACATGTCCTACTTAGACAGTGGAAACCAATATTTCACCACATAGTTTGAAGAACCATAATGGACTAATTGTGAGACATGTCAGGACATTAAAATTTGGATTCTTTCCATATTTCCTTCTCATATTTAACCTCAAATCCAACCTCTCCTTCCCACTCTGGATTTCAATCCCTATAAGCCTCCATTCCTCACTCTTTCTTCTATAGACCTCCATTATTGAGGTAGATTTAGTGAGAGATCTTATAGATTATTATATAAGGTGAGTTTCCCCCTTTTTATTCTCAATTCCTTTTATATTCAACTGTTATATTTCTTTTTTCTTAGAGTTATTCTTCTCTAAAATATAGTGTTCCATTTTTTCGAATTGATATTGAATATTTGGGTCCAAAATCAATGTTTAGGGTTCAATCATGTTTCATTATGGTGTGGTTGATGTTTTTTACTAGATTTGGTATATTTCTACACTTGAGGTAGGTTATTCCATGCTTAAACATTATTTGATTAATTTTTCATTCTTTCTTGAGTATTTTAGAGTGTTATATGACTAATATGTTTTGCGTGAATTTATTTTAATAAAGTTTTTGAAATGTATTTGGTTCAAAAATGGTTTTTATTTAAAAGGGGTTAATTACTTATCTAAACCCATAATGTGTCCCTTGATATTGTTTTATAAGTTGTGAAATTAGTTTTGTAATCTTTGTAAGTGATGTTGACCATGTTTGGAAGTGGTTTTGGTGTGTGGATGATTTTAAAAAGGAATTTGGATTTACTAGTATTGGAATAATTTTTGTAATTTGTATTGATTGGATTGTGTATATTAGTGTCAGGTGTTATGTGAAATGTGAAACACCCATTATAACAAAGGCAAACCTAAGTTACTATGTTAGTGTACTAGTACTAATACACTAGTGATACAGTTTTGGCCTTGTCTCTGTTTCAATTAGTGGGATTGAATATAACAATAATAAATAATTATTTGATAATGATTGGAGACTACTTGGATATTGGGGTGTCCTATAATAGTGTCATGTGCACATGAAAACATTTAGTCATGGTTTCTAATCCATTTTTTACTAAGATATAAGGTACCTAGTGTCGCATTTCAAGCTAGTTCACAGAGGGTTTTCCCATGACTAGTTCTCTAGGCCATATCAC
The DNA here is from genome assembly GCA_963277665.1 of Viscum album. Classification (NCBI taxonomy): domain Eukaryota; kingdom Viridiplantae; phylum Streptophyta; class Magnoliopsida; order Santalales; family Viscaceae; genus Viscum; species Viscum album. Next base: position 1,717,549,957 of record OY728152.1, on the reverse strand, counting down.
ACATACTATCAGAATAAAGTATGAATTATATGTTATTTAAAAATAAATAATGTTTTAATTTAATGTGGTTTTCCTTCAAATTGTTTCTATAATTTCATGTTGTTATCAAACATGCATTTTATTTATCATATATAGTTTATTTCATGAATTACATATTAGGTGGATTACTGGACATTAGGTGACTCCCGAATGGATCCAACCACAACTAGCAAGAGAATGTCATGAGTCATAATTCATATAGGGAATGGGTGGTCCCATGTTGTGAGAGAGTAAATGAATGAATATCATGGGTCAGGATCCTATAGGGAAAAAGTATGTGTGGTGGTGTCTGTAGGATCTAGGGGTGAACCCCCCATTTATGGCATTATGGAACAATAGATGCTGATTTAATAATAAATTAGAGGGATGATATTGTGGGATTTCTCATTATGACTTAAGGATGAGGGTATTGTTAACCAATTATTTTAAAAAATAATGATATATTATCAAATTCATTATCAATCGATTATGAAAATCTGTTGAAATCATGTGAGACACCATTTGAAACTCACTATCTCATGTGGTTCTTATTCAAAATAAGATAATCCGAAACACATCATTTTCAACCTCCTGACACCTAGGTTTGAAATCACAAGAAACACCAGATGCTCACTCAACATCATTGTCATATCTAGTCCTTCATTTATATCTGGTTGAGAATGATACAACCAACATAGGTGTCCCTATGATTGGAATCTTCCATTCGACATGTACATGATCCATCTTTTCAATCCCTTCATATGAACCAGTTCCATATCCCTTGAATGTCTTCCAGTGTATAAATCCAATACTTGATGATATTCTGATTATATGGTCAAATTAAAGATATTAACTAATGTAATATTATGATGTTTATGACCATGTGAACCACTAGTATTCATTAAGATTTATTGGCTGAGTAAATTTACTTTATCGAGATGATTTCCACAATTCATGTAAGAGGACATTGAGAGAAACTGATTATTTGATTTCAAGAGAGTCATCTCATGAAGGAATGAAGATCACGTGATTCCATCTTTTAGACAATGATGTCAATGTGGAAAATCCTCTATTGCCTTAGCTGATACATGTGAAATGAACACCATAAAAAGGGACATCTACCTCATCCTCCTTCAAACTAAAAATACCCCAAACCACCTTCCAAAAAAACTCACATGTTACGAAAATAACGATAGTAGAGAAGAAACACAAGGGTCGACCATCACCTTTAGATACCTTCTCTTGGAAATTATGGGGCTTCTATAATAGAAATATACGGATTGAAATACACTGTAATAACTCATTGTGTGATTATCTTAAGAGAATTAGATCACATTGAAGAATAAAACCATTCAAATCCCTTATATAATGGAGTCTATGCTTAGCCATGTACCTCCTATGATTGTTTTCATATTACTTTGCAAGACCTCCCTTCATATCACTTTATGAAATGAGTAATAGAACATAATCTGATGTGGTAGGATATGTCCTTGGACATGAAAATTATCATACTAGGGTATGTAAGAATATAGTAGTATACCTGCATCTTGTGATGTCACAAACCCTTGGCCTCGTGGTACTATGTTGCTTAAACTTGTGGTGCAGACAAATATAATTCCTCCAATGAATGACATGAACTAAACCTCACCATACTATGTATACATTCTTCAATTCATTCAATGAAATTAATGGTTTCCCCAATTACATGAACATAAAAAACATTGAAAGACCTCATGATTAACAAATAGGTCACATGACTTCAGGCTTCAGGCCTTTTCAATATGAAAACACTCGTCGATATAAAGTTGACTTTTTCATGTGACTGAGATAAAAAAATACCCTCAAAATGTTAGATTAAGGACTCATAAATCCTAAATATGGTCATGTGAATCACATGAGTAGTGAGACCTCATGTGGTTCCATCATGTTTGAACCCCTCCACATATTCATGGCACTGGAACTCTTGGAAATTCCCCTCCATCGCCATGAAAACCCTATGAGGTGTAGTTTTATGAAAATCCGAGGATATTCACCCCTCTACCCTGGATAATTGTTTCCTATGCTACTATGAAGAAGTTTCCCTTTGTGAATTTAATGTATAAACTAGGATAATACAAATATCATGGACAAGTTCATGAGACAAACAACATTATTAATCTAAGGTCATAATATTGAGTGTTTCTTCATTGGAATTAGGATATTCTATGGTATCCATGTACATGCCACACTGATGGTATGTCAGACCCTAGAAAAGTTGGTTTTATCTCATGATTTATTGTTGATGTTTTGCTATTGTCACATGCTTTCCCATTGACATGCCAGCATTGTCATTTGATTTTCGATTGACCATTTATATTATTCTAATGACATATTATTGACATGTCACTATTTTGATGAGATAGTCTATATGAATTTCATGCTAATCATGAGAAGCACTATGGATTTTTCTACATTTTTAACGAAATTTTTTCATGGGAAACGCTATTGGATGATGTGTAAGAATATTTTAGAATTTGGTATGATCATGATATTTACCATTGAAATGTCAGTTTTTTGTTGTGATAGTATACTAAAATGTCAGATTTATCTTTTCCAAGACCCTGGACATGTCTTGATAAGTTATACAGAGCATCAATGACATGTCTTCATTGATGTTTCAAGGATATCCATGAAAAGTAAAATAAGGACAAATCTTCCATATTATTCTGATTCCCAAAACATGTTAGGCAGACAACCAGGGCTTGTCCTGCTTGCAAAACAAACATGAAAGGAAAATCACATAGGACATGTCCACTTAATTGAGTAGATACACATATAAACATTCCATTTGGATCCTCGCGATGTACCATCATCTTCATATCTATTTTGAAGGGATTAACCCTTAATAGGAAAAGGTTTACACACTCATGTTCCCTTATTGGTTTCATGCTCCCAAACATACCTTTCATGGTATCAGTCTCAATTTATATTTCATAAGATTGATATTTGGTATTACATAGGGAAACCTTAGTGTGTAAGCCTTGATCAGTGACATAATATGATATGCCCCCAATATCATGGTAGCCTTGGTGTGTAATACCATCTTCAACTAAAATACGAGAACTCTAGTTCTTGTCCCAATAGGATACGTATGATTCCTTTTTAAGGAATGTGATATATGGACATACAAATATGTGTAGTTATAGTCAGGTATCTAATATTTCATCCATCATTTCCCAATCATTCCAATATGATGATTATCATTCTTAATTGAATATGATATTGAAAATAATTGAACAACAAGGAATCTAATTCCTTCTATAACATGAATTCATAGCATGCCATCCAAAAGGCATGATCTCCAATGAGCATGCACTTTTTTAAGTCCATACATCTCTTACTTGTTTACCATTATTCATATCCATCCACAAATATATGAGAAGTGGGATCATATGTAGGTTTCATTTTAATTAAAAGACCCAACCACACATCCAAGTACCCCCAACCCATCAACATGTTGGGGATGAATTGAACTAAGATAACATATATTACGATTATCCAATAGCATATGTAGGATGACTTACTAAGGCCCTATATCCACAACATATCCTCCTTTATATGTGTAATCATACTTCTTAATGTATAATTTTAATGTGTATTCCACGTATGGATATGCCCTCATGCAATTTTTTCAATCTTCTTCTACCCATTTTTTTCTCACGTCGAGCAGGAGTAATGTTGGTTTAGAGACTGGAAATTATTGTACCAGTAATGTGATAAGAATTCCCCATGTTGGGGTCAATATTATTACGTAATTATGATTATATGTCATCATTTCTCAAAGGGATACACTCTCAATGACGCAATCATGGGCATGCATAAGTCTCGTATAAGGCCACTTTGTTTGTATCAGTCGCAAACAACATGCCTAAGTAAGATCTATATAGACTCACGTTACTTTCTCAAATAGGATACGTAGAACACATCACCAAGGTCCTTCATAGATACTTATATCCATATCGCATGATGTTAAACTATATGAATGGGTTTAGTCACGTGACCTCAAACTATGTATAACAAACAATGTGTGTTTTCATTGCTATTAAATGGCTCCACATTCCCCTGATGTTCTCGGTGCTCTCGACACTCCGCCTTCTTCCCCTTCATCCTAGAGTTTGATTTCTCCCAATGCTCGTAGTGCCATTTTTTCAAGTCTTTGATTCCTCCAGGTCCTCTCCACTTTTTTATTTTCTTTCAATGGATCTTGGTATCCTCTTCATGTTTCTTCTCCCCCGACTATGCGATGGCCTTTCTCAGGTGCTTTACTGTGCTATGAACCCGAGTTCCACCCCCCTATCCAGGTCAGATCTAGAGTGGTGGGAACACTGAGGTTTTTGGGATGTGGTTTGGAGATCGAGGATCCTCTCGACACTTCTGGTCTTCTTCATTTAGGGTTTCGGCCCCCGGTCTCCTTCTGGGTTTCATCACCTGATCTCTTTTCCCATATTTCATCCTCTGGTTCCTTTCCCGTTCTCTGTTCATCAATATTGGTGATTTAGGGTTGTCTTCTGTTTGGGATTTTGGTTTTTCTATTTCTGGTTCATCTTTGGATTTGGTGTCGGCATAGGTTGTTTTTTGTGATGAGGCATGAGGGCAGCGGCGAGGTCCCTGGTTTGAGGTATCCCAGATGGTGACGGTCTTGCCGCTGTTTCATCATAAAAAAGCCCATTTTTTCTCTGCTCTGGAGCCAGGATTCCATTTTTTTCTCTGAGCTGGAGCGCACGGTGGTGTTATCGGTTCTTAGGGAATTGAGTTTGAGAGGGTGGCTTCGGGAGGTGACGGTGATGATGATCATTCTGAGGCATCTAGGCCATGTTGTTGTCAGCAAAGTTTGTAGTGATAGTGGCACGGTGGTAGAGACTCATTGACTATGGGACTATCACAATGACGATGATGATGGTTTGTAGTCATTTGGTTTTGGTCAAATTTTTGCTGGGTTCGTTCTTACGAAGGTCATGACTCTCTGTGGAGGATTTAAGTTGTTTCAACTCTGCCCTGGTTTCGTGGTTCGTCTCTCCTCTCAAGGTCGGTCCGGTGTGGCGGATATCAATGAAGATTTTGGATCTGTTGTTCATGTGGTGAACGGTGTTCACAGAGGCTAGACCTCCGTTTGTTTGTGAGAAGTGATGGAAGTGGGGTGATGATTGTGGCTACGTCGTGGATGGTGCATTGTCTCAACTGCAATGGTGTTGACGCAGTACGCGATACTGTATTCCTGGGCAGCTCCGTGATTTGCAGTCTGGGTTGACGCGTCGGTTCCTGCGGCTGCCTTCTGGATTTTTATTTGGTTTTGTGATTTTAAATTTGAATGGTATAGTGGTGGACTATTGGTTGTGTATTTGGTTTCTGCCGTGGCCTTTTAAATGGTGTAATTTGATTGTGTGGTCCCAGTTTATGAAAAAAATTATTTTGAGGTGTTTTCATTTCTATTTCGATTGGATACAAAATACACCTTAAAGAAGTTAAATTACATAACCAAGAAGACTAATTCCCCCTAAATGATGAATAAAATCCATAGTTCATGAACATGGTCACAAAACATTGAATAATAAATAAATGATAAGTTTATGGAGAACCCATGACATCAGTACACTCGCTCATATCAATACATGTTCTTAATAACTCTATTTCATAGTGATAACTATACCTGTATCGAAGTATGGGATTCATTCATGAACATATAATAAATCTATATTAGAGTCCTGTAGTAGGAAACAATTCCCCTAAAATGGGTATGATGAGCCCATCTTTCTATCATCTAGAACAGTGTGGGTTACCTAGAATTGTTGGGTTTAAAACCACAAAGGACCACCTACCCCTGGAATGTAGTTCCAGACCCATTTATGGAAGTGGGGATCATTATGAGTTTATAATAATGTCTAAAAAATCACGAACCTCGATGTGAGAAATTGAGTAACGCATTGAACCCTACACAATCAAATTGTATCCTAACCCCATCCACAATTATTCAAATAAATCAAAATGGTCAAACCAATGTGAAATTATTTAACCTTGTCATAAATTTAATGGTTCAAAGGTGAAGATTATCATTTTCTGATCAAGGTAATCATCACTCACCTATCACAAAACATAAAGGAAAACCGGACACATTTCTTTTAACTTCAGGGAACCTTACATAAAAAATGGAACTCCTCTTTATCCATTAACTATTAATGTAATTGATTTAAAATTCACTATTATATATGAGGATTCACTAATAACATGTATTGTTTCACAATCCAGTTTTTCTAGATTCTATAGAATAACAATTATATCATTAAATGTTCCAAAAAATATTGAGATCTCTAGAAAATATAATTTATCATCAAGGCCATGACGTATAGTTCCACTAACACAACACCACTAGTATCGGTTGCATAGCATCCTGGTTCGGGATTACCACATCAACAACTCAATCATGATTATAGAATCATATTTTGTAATCCGTTAGAAGATGAATTCTCATGGCCTTTATTTCCCATGATTTGTTGTATGAGAGGATGTGGCCACTGATAAAAAATTTATTCACATAGGGAGCCTATATCTAGAGTGAAAAAAATCATAGGATCCCTACATTATGGAGTTTGATGTGGATAGCCTACATAGAAAATCCTTCATGAAGGATCTATATAGAATGGATTCCATACATTTTCATAATCATCTTCAACATGTGACAATGATTCCATAAGGAGATGTTGAGGTGGTTCTGCATACACATACTATCCAAAAATAGGGAAAAGAGAATTACAGCCCAATAGAGGTATCCAAATAGTGATTAATTTGAGAATGATTATATCCATGCTACATCAATTCATTAATAGGTCCACCAATGTTTCTTTATATAGGACTTGGGAATGATAATTAGCCTTGATATTCTATTAACATAAATAAATTCCATTATGTTTCTAATACTTGAGTTATCATGTTAATTAGATGAGGTTATGTGAAGAGATAATAAGAAATGAGAATAAATTGAAAAGAACTTTAAAATAAAATTTAATAGGATTTAACAACATTGACATAATCTCCTTGAGAACATCCTTAAGGATATTCATTTTGGAATTTTGGTGAGTCAAAAAGGTCTTGGACATGGGTAAGAGTCTTTGGAATGGAATTGGGTGGAAATCAGACAATCTAAATGGATTTGGAGGTGTGTGGAAAAGAGTTGGTGATGGTGTTGTTCGTAGTGAAGGAGTGATGTGTTTTTTGATTATTTTATTCATTAGTTAATTTTTTTTGGAACATGACTATGTATATTTTGAACCTTATCAGTACACATATTAAAATAATGAATAAAATTTCTACATTTTGGTCTTAAATCAACCATAAATCACCCATTACTCAACAATTCATGATTTTATTAAATCCTCTAAATTAATGTATTTCACTAATCATTATAAATTCATCTATTTTAGAAAAATCCTTGAAATTCATCCAAACCATTTTTTGACATGTTGAATACGAAAAAGTAGTCAATTTTATGAAAATAATTTTCTAAATTTTATAAATTAAAAATTTAATTAAAATCACACTTTATCCTCGAGGCCATGATGTACAGTGCCACTAACAGAACACCTATATTATCAGTTGCTTAGCATCCTGGTCCGGGATTACCACATCAACAACTCAACAACTCAATCATGAATATTGAATCATATTTAGTAATACATTAAAAGATGAATTCCCATGGTCTTTATTTCCCATGATTTGTTGTATGAGAGGATGTGGCCCTTGATAAAAAAATTTATTCACATTGGGAACCTATATCTAGAGTGAAAAAAATCATAGCTTCCCTACCTTATAGAGTTTGATGTGGATAGCCTTCATAGAAAATCATTCATGAAGGATCTATATAGAATGGATTCCATACTTTTTCATAATCATCTTCCACATGTGACAATGATTCCATAATGAGATGTTGAAGTGGTTCTGCATACACATACTATCCATTATAGGGAAAATAGAATTACAACCCGCTAGAGGTATCCTAATAGTTATTAATTTGAGAATGATTATATCCATGCTGAATCAATTAGTTAATAGGTCCACCAATGTTTCTTAATATAAGCCCAAAATCAATCTTAGATCATAAATATTCATGAGATTTTGACATCATCACACCTTTCTTTGGTAACTGTGGGGTCCTAGATAGAACCCTATCTCATAGGGAATGAGGTAGTTTTGTCATAAATTTCCATGTTATGATCTTAAATATGGGAACTTTCCCCTAAAATAGTAGCATTGGAATGAACACTTCCAATAGTATAGTGGGCACAAACCCTACAAATAGTATACACAACACCATGCTACCAAATGAGATAATGCAGTGAGGTGGAGCACCAACCCAATTATATATTAGTTAATATGATATAAATCATATCTTTAGAATCCTCATTAGATCTAACTAGAACACTCCTGAAGTGTACAATGATACACTCCTTCAGTCATCTGAGTCACAGCAAGTGGGCATGCCTTATACCATTGGCAGAGAAAATGAATGGTCCATTGGAATCTTTTAATCATACATAGAAGGTTCTACCTAATGTGTTGGTACTTCATTCGTAATAAAAATAGAGAATATGGCGAGTAGAAGTAGTGAATAAATAATATGGGTTCCATGTGGTAACAACTATCATCATCCACTTTCCCTACCACCAGTAGAGGAGAGGGTGATTGGTGTCATATACATTCCAACCCCTAGATGATGAAAAGGAAATTTCCATTGAAGAAAAAATCACCCTAGTCTAATGAGGGAAGAGGGAAACAAGAGAAATAATTGTGGGAATAATATTGGGATCTCTAACTCAGATTAATGAACTTGTACATGCCTATAGAATCACTCAATTAAGTGTTGTTCCCTAGCTCACATGACGGGGTGAATTTTCCAATTTTCTATCCCCTCATAGTGAAAATAAAAGAATTATTAAACATCTCTCCTACCATTAGGGATGGTTAATTTATAAATTTTCCTCCTTCTATATTGGTTATTATAAAAACCACATGTCCTCAAATGTTTCCTAATATCCTCCAAGAGAGTTTGGATGTTTTAATTCGTGGGAAGCCTCTTCATCATCCAAGACCCAAAATGCTTCATCACCTACACCTGGATCAGTAAAAAAATACGATTTTTTACTCTAAGATCCTGATATAACTCGGTGAATACATTTATAGAGGCATATATAATAATTAGGAGAAGCTTCATGATCTCCCATAGCTTGAGGACAAACATTGAAAATATTTTCCAACCAATCAAGAAATGTTACTAGGAATTTCATCTATTCTAAAAAATATATTTTCATAGAGATATCAACAATGAGAAAGATGAGTGAGGAAAGGATGATAATCCATGACAATCATTTCCCCTATAATGGACATATCAAGAATATAATAGAATGTTTATCATACATTATGGACAATATTTAGGTGAATATGGACATATGGATATTGGAACCATCAATAACTGATTACCCACTAAAGTCGTATGATCACTCGGTATAGGACATACCTATTGTGAAACATAGTGTGATCCAAATAACTCATAGGGTTCAATTCATATCTTGTAATTAAATATTTAACGATGATGTAGGGAAAGGCTGATAGAGTCACTATATGATACATTAAAGTGGCTTTTGAGCATTATGAGGATGTTTCTGGTCAATTTATCAACTGGGAGAAATCCTCGGTGTGTTTTGGGAAAGGGGTGATTGTTTCAAACAAAAATAGAGTTTCCCGAAAGCTTGGGGTTAAAAGGGGGTCTCTACCCTTCAACTATCTTGGAGTTCCACTTTTTTGGGGTGCTGTTAAAAGATGTCATTTGGAAAATATTTATCTCAGGATTATTAATCAACTTGCTACCTGGAAAGGTTAGTCTATGTATCATGTAGGTTGTGTATATCTTGTTAACTCTGTGATCAATTCCAGGTGTGTCTTTGTTTTCTCCTTATATAGATGGCCGAGAAATCTTCTTAAGGATTTAATGAAGATGATTCAGAATTTTATTTGGACTGGTTCAATTCATTAAAGGAAGCTTTTGACAGTTTCCTGGAGTAATTGCATTAGGCCTGTTGAAATTTGGTTTCAGGGGACTTAAGGATCTCATGATCTTTAATGAGTCTCTCATTAAAAAGATTACTTGGTCTCTTTTGACTACCAATGATTTTTCCCTGGTGTTTTTGTGGAATAGAGTTTTCACAAAGTTGTTTAATGGGTATTCTCTTTATGTCCCTTCCTCGATATGGTCATCATTTAAGTATGCTTATTTATTCCTTTCACAATCTTCTAAATGGGTGGTTTTTCGGAATTCAACTCCGAATTGCTGGAAGACTGTTTGGTTATCATGTAACGACCCGATTTTTTTTAAATAAATATTGTTTCCTAATTTTATGTGTTATTTTATTTTATTTTTATACTCAACAAAAATGTTTCATTTGATAACATGAGTATAATTAAAATGAGACTGTTGGGTTTTGACTGTTATTTGACCATTGGTCAATATGACCGCTGAAAACTAAACGTTTTGACTATTGTCTCTAAATACAAGCAATCTTGGTTAATTAATATAGAAAGATGATTCGATGGCCTCACCCAGTAGTTTTGGACCGATCTAAGCCCATCTAACAGAACTTGGGAAGGAGGTAGCACCACTGGGATTTTCTCTGGACCAAACCCAAGCTGAACTTCATCGTATAAAGCTAGAACGGGATCGCCTTCGTGAGAAGTTCAAACTGATAGAAATTACTACTCGTGCGATGTTGGCCGAGCCTCCCTCGGATTCCCTCACCTTAGCACACCTTACACTTAGGTCCTATGCTGGTGTGATAAGGGGCTATGTAAGGAGACCGTAACTGTCTTGTGTAATCCTTTGTTTTAAATAAAAATTTCGATTTCTTTTATGAATTTTCAAATGACCGGATAAATATAGTATGCATATTTTTGATGAATTTTAGAAAAAGGATATTTTAAATATGTTTATGTAAACCCTAAATAATTAAAAATGTGTAATGATTTTCAAAAAATGGTCTTCTACAATTATGTTTAGTACGAAATTTAGAGTCTAATAAGATGAACTTGATTTTTGATGAATAGTAAATTATGAATAGTAAATTATGAATAGTGATTTTATGATTAGGAATAATAATGTGTCCAAATGGATTAGTAATCCCACTTAAAGAAAGTATTAAAATAAGCTAGGCACTTTGATTAAGTAATGTGATTCAATAAAATAGTTAAATAACGGTTTCATAAATTATTATTCAAGTATTAGTTTTTTCAGATGAATAGTGTTTTTTAATTAAAATTTTAATTAAAAATATTTAGAATTTTTTTTTATAAAATGGACTTCATTTTTGAACTCAGAGCATCGATATTATGTTAAGGTAATTTTTGGAGATTTTTCTGAAAAAAATAAATTTTCGATGATTAGTGTTTTTAATTAAAAATTTAATTAAAAATATTTAGAAAATTATTTTTATAAAATGGATTTCATTTTTGAAATCAGAGCATTTATATTTGGTTAAGGTGAAATTTTGGGATTATTCTGAGAAAGTTGAATTTTTGATGAATAGTGAAAATACAGTTTTTAAGTTACCGGTGTTTAATGACATCATTAAATGATGTATTAAGTATGTAATCAATATGGCCGACTTATGAATAGTAAGATAAGGTATGAGGTGTCCCAAGTTGCCAATACCATGGGCAAATACCATGGGCAAGCCCATGGTTTTGCCAAAACCACTAATGAGGTGTCCCTTGGCCATTAATGCCTTGTCCCCTCACTTTCCCTATAAATACCAAGCCATCCTCTCATCCATTCGACTCCCCACTCTCCCCCAACGATGTTCTGGTCTCCTTACCTCCTAAGGAGTCCTCACAAGGTGCCCCCAAGCCCTCAAGGTCCAAACCTTTGAGTTTTAAGAGTTACGTTTTAAGGTAAGGGATCTAACCTCTCTCTTTCATTTCAAGTAATCTCTTTTATGTCATTCCTTTTATGCTCCATGTTCTTATGTTGGAGGATGTTTTTTTATACTCCTCTTACTTCCCTTTTCATGTTCATATAATGAGATATCCCCTCTTGCTCTCATTATTTCGTTTTATGATGTTTTAAGTGGCGCCGTTAGGCTGCCGAAATTTTTGTAACAGATTCTTTCTCCCTTCTCATTTTTCAAGATCTATTTTCATGTAAAGTATTTCAAGTTCCCTTTTATTATGTTGGGGTATGATATATAAATTTATCATACTGATCTTTTATTATCATATGATGAGAGACCCCATTTGATCTCTTCAATTCAGTATTTTGAAGTTTTAAGTGGCGTCGTTAGGCTGCCGAATTTTTAAGTGGTTCTTCACCTTTCTCGTTTTGAAGTTCTACTTTCATGTCAATTATTTCAAGTTCCTTTTTGTTATGTTGGGGTATGATCTCTATATCTATCATACTGAGCTCTTATGTTCATATGATGAGAGAACCCATTTGATCTCTTCAATTCAGTATTTTGAAGTTTTAAGTGGCGTCGTTAGGCTGTCGAATTTTTTAGTGGTTCTTCACCCTTCTCGTTTTCAAGTTCTACTTTCATGTCAATTATTTCAAGTTCCTTTTTGTTATGTTGGGGTATGATCTCTATATCTACCATACTGGTCTCTTATGTTCATATGATGAGAGACCCCATTTGATCTCTTCAATTCAGTATTTTGAAGTTTTAAGTGGCGCCGTTAGGCTGCCGAATTTTTAAGTGGTTCTTCACCGTTCTCGTTTTGAAGTTCTACTTTCATGTCAATTATTTCAAGTTCCTTTTTGTTATGTTGGGAAATTATATCTATATCTATCATACGGAACTCTTATGTTCACATGATGAGAAACCCTATTTGATCTTTTCAAATCATTTTTGTTGAAGTTTAAGTAACGTCGTTAGGCTGCCGAACTCTCATAAGGGAAATCTAATTTTTGTCTTCCTTCCATGTTTTTCATTTCAAATGGTATGTCCTTGAAATTTCATTACCATGATCATGTATCCTTCTTATTCTGTACATATACTATTTTATGGGTCATTTATGAATGTTTGACCCATTTTACCTCTCTTTTTAATGTCTTCTAAAATCTCGTAACATAGCCGTTATGCTGCAGAATTTCCGTCTCAAAATGTCTCTCTCTTTTTCTAAAGTTCTTTTATATTATTAAGTGAATACTAAAAGATCTTTATTCTAAAGGGGTATTCACATATATACCAAAATGTTCTATTTTAAATTCTGGGATTTACATACATGAGACCCACCTTCCTTTTCTGTGGGTTTTAAAGTGATGTAAAGATCATGTCTTTAGAGCAGTTTTTAAAACGTTATGATTATGAAATGAAACCCATTTATTTTATGCTATATGGGTTATTTATGAAATTTTTTATGATGATATATGTGGATCACATGATAATAAATGCAAATTTAAGGGTGTGCCCTGATAGCGCTCCAATGCATTGGGTAATGATGTAACCACTAGAGATTACAATTTTCACGATACCTTGGTGAATAACCTTGGTAATTTTCAAATGACACCTTGGGGATGGACCTTGGTGATATGTTCATGATTTTCTATGTTAAATGATGTAGCCACATCTTCAAGTTATGAAAAAGTTTTATTTTTATATGCATCATGATTTCATTTTCATGCCTTAAAGTTCTTTTCATGACTTTATTGATGTATCTCAAGTTCATATGTAAAATGTTTCACTTGTTTCCCTTGTCGGGCCTTCTGCTCACCCTTCCTTTTGATGTTTGTCCCCAGGTTATGAGATGTAGTAATGAGCCTTGGGTGAACATGAGGATAAGCCTTTCAAGTGTTTAAGAAGAATGTTTTTTTTGTTTCATGTTTTATGTTCCTTGTTTCCAAGACACTAAACCTTAAAGATCCTCAGTTCCTTGTAATAGAATGAAAGTTATGTTATAAAAAGACGGGATGCTATATATCATGTGCCATTGATGACGAGATTGATATTCCTTCTGCATTGAAGGATCTTTCTATTTCTGAATTTCATAATAATATTATGGCTCAAGGGTTAATTTTTGATCCTCTGAATATGGAGTTGGGAAGGTATCATTATTCTACGATGGACACTTTTATTTGGCTGCCAAGTCTTACTGGAACTTTCAATACCATAGAGGATTATAGATCCATGTGTTCTTATCCTTTACTGGTTTTTTCTTGGCTTCTTATGTTTCATGTTTCTTTTATCCCACCGGCTCAATATTTTCTTATGTGGAGAATTTGGAAGTGCATAATTCCATTGCAATGGATGCTACAGTGTGCTGGATTTTCTCTTGCACCTATTTTCTTTAGTTATCTTTCTACTGAGGAAACCATTGATCATTTATTTATTACTTGTCGATATTCATTTGGTTTATGGAAGTATCTGCAGGGTGTCCACGGATGCCAGCTAAATTTAGTGAATTTTGCGCTACTTATGGATTATATTCATCGAACTGATTACAACTCTCAAGTGAAACCACTTCTTCTCTATGTAGTCTAAGTGATGGATTCCTTTATCTGGAGGTCCCACAACACTTTTGTTTTCGAGAAAAAAGATACACCGATTTCTGTTGGTGTACATGAGCTTCATATTGGTGTTCTTTCTGCTGCACGGGCTCAGATTAGAGTCATTCGGAATGATGTTTCAGATCTGGTTGTTCTATGAACTTTGGGTGTTTCTGGAAGATGTAAGAAGATGATTATGTTGAAGCATATATAGTGGATCCTTCCTATTTCTCGATGTATGAATGATAATGTGAATGGTATGGCTTCAGGTGCACCATGGCCTTCTGGCTATGGTGGAGTTTTTCGTACTTATCGGGGCATTGTTAAAGGCTTCTTTTACCATTTTTTAGGAAATGGATTGTCGATTGAGTCAGAATTATGGGCTATGATTAAGGCTATATGATATGCTTCTTTTTATGTATGGATGACATTATGGATGGAATCTGAATCATCTTTAGTAGTTGATAAACTTCTAAATCATTCATGGAATGTTCCTTGGGGAATGCTTTCTACTTGGGATGATTGTCTCAAACATGTGGAGAAAATTTGTTTGGTTGTCACTCATGTTTATAGGGAGGAAAATTAGGTTGCTGATGTCTTTTCCAAGCATTATATAGAGGTTTTTTTCTCTTTATGATCCTTTGTTTCACCAACCTTTTTCTCTGGTTTGGTTGATGCTAATGCGCAGGGTGACGCGTATATGCGCCTTCCTTGACACCATGTTTCCCCTTGTTTTCTGCACTTAATTTATTTTTTAATAAAATTTTTCAGGGAGTATGTTTTCCTGCTTCTAAATCTTATGATTATTTATCAAGGCTGATTCTTTTGGGGGAAAAACTTGTCCCCTGGTATTTTGATTATACCCTAGAAAATTGTTTGAGGGAACCCTTAAAAATTAGGAATCCAAAAAAGGAAGGGTTAATATTCCATGACCACCGTTTCCCCTACCATAAATAACTTGGGAACATAATATATAGATTATTTGTCATCAAGGATTGGATGTAGAAACATGTAAGCGCATGCTTGATAGCATTGACGGATCCTGAAACCCAGGCAATATGAATATGATTTATACAAACTCTATAATAAGAGCCTCTATCATGATAGATTATTGACATCATCCTTACATAAAGTTGTTAAAAATAATGGCCATAATCCT
This sequence comes from Viscum album, assembly GCA_963277665.1. Lineage (NCBI taxonomy): Eukaryota > Viridiplantae > Streptophyta > Magnoliopsida > Santalales > Viscaceae > Viscum > Viscum album. Next base: position 1,717,534,226 of record OY728152.1, on the reverse strand, counting down.
TACCTAAATACATTAACCTTCCTGTACTGCGTCCTTACCAAAAGATGTCAACATACATGGATGATGTCCTTGCAAAAATACATTAAACTATATGAACCATGACCTTTCAAAAAGACATTAAAAAGCCTGAATGACGTCTTTACTTCATGACATTAAACTATAATGTTTTATTGAACTACATAAGTAATTATCCTCATCAAAATGAGATAGATTCGAATTCATGGATTTAATATCATTAAGAAGCCACCAATATTCATGTACTTATTTCATGATGTTAAATTGAACAATTATAGTCCTTAAGGACTGATGTTAAACTGTATGTATTTATAGAACTATGTATAGAATGACTCCCATATTATAGAGATATTGAGGGATTCCTCGATACAATATCATCACTCATCCCCTTATATTCATGTCTTTACAGCATGTTGAAAAACTACACATAACATTTCCCGGTCATGGGATGATAAACTATGTAGCATATCAATATATGACAGACAATGTCTGCATCTAGTGGAAATTGATGTTTCTTTAATAACATCCCATTAAGAATAATGATGATAAGAACTATATCACAAAATCACCAATACACCTTAATCTCTTGCTGATGGAGTTCTCTGATAGGTCATCACCACAAACACATAGATTTGCGCATCAAGGGAAAATAATCACGCACAGAAGGTTGTGGACTATAGAGATCACAGTAATAACACATCTAGTTTAGAGAATATATTCTATCATATCCGAGAAACATAAATTAGTCATGTATCAATTCATGACCCATTCATACAATCCAACAGTATATTCTGATAGGACAAGGATTACATGAGTGTGTGTATATCCCCACCATAATCAATGTCGTCGACCTATATATCCTTCCATCAGAGAGCATACATAAATATGTTCTTGTACATACCCTATATAAGTTCCACTGATGTTTCAAAGAAATAGATGAGCTCTATATGTATATTCAGAGTGATGATGCAAGGATAGGCATAGCTGCCTATCTCGACCACAAAAACCACACAATGCTCTAAACAATATGAACATGTTTCTACTATGGATAATGAATATACCATTTCCTCATCTATGATTATTATTATCACATTTTGATAAAGGAAACACAAAAGTAACATATGAATATCCCAATTCCCATTGGGAATCACCAAATGAGGGTGGAACATACCTCGTGAAATTCGAATATTCTAGTCATAAAATACATGATACATATTCCAAAGGCCCAGGATCAGGCTCATGTTTGCAGTCTATATGGGGTTCAACCTGTGAGAGTGGAATAATCAATGTGGAAGGCTCATTTACCTAATGAAGAGAGGACGATTTCAAACTTTAAAGGACTACGATTGGATTCATATCCTTGTTGTAGCAATGGATCACAAAGTAAGAGATACAAATGCCTTAATGTAGACTAATATTCCTGTAAAAAAAGTTAATCAAAAAATAATAATAACATACAAGAGGTGGAACAAATCTATTCTCCCATTTTAGAGGTACATTGACATATTATGATAGGGAATAGATATTCATACTAGGATCATATTTTCATTCCAACTATGGATCACCAAATGAGTGATGCATGTTCATCAGGATAAGAAAATACCCATTTCGGAAAATATCATTAACATAATCCAAAGGCCCGAGATTCGGATCATATCCACATTTTGGCCATGCCCCTCCAAGTGAGAGTTTAACATTCCTTGAGAAAGGATCATATCTATGTAAAAGAGAGTCATTGATAAACTCCAACAGCTTCTCAGTAGAACAATCATATTCCTTCAGCACCATATGGTTATCAATAAATTCCAATATCCATCATATAGTAGAGTTATATCACATATCAACACCAAAATATAGGATATAGTATTTTAGTGATGGTGTACAGTAAGGCTCATACCCCAAACATCATAAATTCCAAGTTTTATTGAGGGTTTTTAGTCATATTTCGAACACACCAATGGTATAATGAATCTTTATCCAAATAAAAAGGTTATCATTACCCTGATATTTATCCATATCGTAGTGTGGTGATGGATCAAAACAACTCTAATCCTTTCATCAGACTTGGTCAAAATACCCATGAAAATATCTCCCACATAATATTAAATACTCCCCTGTCCTATAACCCTTCTTATAGAGAGGTGAACGAAAACATCATTCACCATTATATTGAATATTTATAACAATACTTGGGTTAACTGTATGTAGTACCCATATCAACCATAAAAAACACATCACCATGGTCTTTAGGATATCCAAACAGACAGTATATAGGATATGACTAGGTAGATACATATATATTTCATGAATAAGTGGTTGAAAAAAACATATGGATCATTTTAGCTGGAATAATCCTTCCAAATATTTGAAGAAATATTGCCACATACAATCAATAGATCCCAAATGGGATAGAATGGGATAACTAGAGTTCCTCCTAACGACATGATGTTAAACAATAAAGAGCATATCTTAACCACATTATTTTAAATTGTATGTAGTTTATCATGACCACATGACATTAAAATGTTATGAAATTTTCGTTACCACATGATAGTTACATTATGGAGTTCGTCCCGAGCACATCATGTTTAACTGTATGAAGTTCGTATTTACCACAAGATGTTAAATTGAACTGAGACTGACCTATAAATTTGATATTAATGATTATATAGGCCTTCTTAACAGTATGAATTTAATATTTATGATGTAAATCTTGAAAACAGGATGTTAAACTGTACTGAACATGTCCTAACCAAAATATGATAAAATGTATAGAATCCTTCCAAAAAATATGGAATTAAACTATATAAATCATGTGTAGGTGAATATAAATGAAAATACACAGTCTCGTGTTTGGACCAACTAACAATAATGTTTTTGTATTTATCTTAGTTTTATGGTGTTTATATACACAATAATTTCCTAGTTAAATGACGTTAAACTACATATGAACACCCTAAGAACATGAATGTAAACTGTAAAAAGTACTTCCTCACAACATTATGTTAAAATACATAGACCCCCCAATGATTTTTCATCATCCATAAATGGAGACCCATGTACTTTTGGCATGTCTTAAAACTTCATAGAATCTCACTCTTTGCCACATCATATTAAAATTACATAACTGGTCCTTACCATTTGACATTAAACTAAAAGCAATTTGTCCACACTGCATGTCTACAAAATGATTGGAAATAGTTGTCTAACTAATGACTCACAACAGATGAGCTCCATCTATTAGAATATATGATAAAATTCCTCCATCACTACGTGAGGGCATGTTCTACATAGTTTGCCTCTAATTCTAAGTACTTCATGTGGGTTGATTCCTTCTACCATAAGATACATAGGGATGCCAGAACCTCTATTTTTGGGCCCATCCATAATATTAATTCCCTTTCACATCGGGTTACCCACATCCTCACTACATGACATTAAACATTATGAATGATGTTATTAAAATATGAAATTAAAATATACATGTTTCTATAACTATATAATATTTCATTATCATTTCAATGAGATACAAATGGATTCCTCAATCAAATAACCTTGGACAAGAACCAAATGAAAAAAAATTCCCCTATCATATCCTTAATATCCTATGAATTGTGAGAGGAATCATTTCCATTCCTTGTTTCATACACTAAAAATAACACATGTTATCTTCTGAAAATCAATATGATATTTCCCATACAAACCAGAAATAGCATCCCAAGATACTGTTATCATGGTCCTGATTTCCACACCATTAAAGGAATTCCAGGATTCCTAACTGCTTGATTTTAAACAGCACGATTTTTTTCCATTGCATGAACTAAAAAAACTACACATTCATGTGGTCCCCACTGGATAGGACCACTATTTTGTGTGATGGTATCCTACCGCATCTAAATTCAAGAACCACATGTTATTGGATTCATGAGATCATACAATATGTAGTGACACCTGAATCTCTTATCGCGGGTCTAGTCACAAAAAACAAGCCCAAAAATTCCCCCTCCCATAGTGTAAGACACACATGAAAAGGAATCTTTTTCCTCAATAACTATGTTTTTCTTGATTACAATTACCATATTATATGTATTTATTCTCAAATTTCTATCCACGTGTCTTACCACAATACCATTTTCCATGTCGGGAAGCCTACATAATTTTCACATATCATTAAACAACATGGTTCTTTGATAAGTACATATTAATTGAATGTTATTTTAATAGGATACATTGTTATTCCTAGATCTCTAGTATTGGGTCATTATATAACAATAAATAGTTAAAAATGGCTACCCCTGTGTATTGGTCAGAGCTATGTAGAGAGCTTTTCATTCGAGAACTACATGTTGGATGATTCCTATCATTATATCATACTAAGTAATTCTCATATCTCCAATACAGGGCCCAACTATAAATAAATTATAAAAAAATACACCCCAACCACTTAGGGACTGAGTCATACAAACTCAACTCATCTTGGTATGAGTTAAACCATTATATGGCCTACATGTTCATATAATATATTACAGATTTTTTTTACTTCAGTTCCCAACATCATTTACAAATGACAGTAAACTGCAAGAAAAAAATATTTCCTTACAATATGAAGTAAAAATGAAATGAAAATTTCAATGTCACGTGACAGTAAAACTACATGAAAAATAAACACCTACTACAGGATGATAAAATTTGTATTCCATCAACTATTATCAATATTATCAAAGTAAAATATGTTCCATACCCCATTCAACTCGAGTATGGGATTCTTCCACCCCCTTTTAACAACCTAATTCCATTTTACATACACTATAACATGATAACATAAGGTTTCACTAATCCTTTAATTAAACATGGAAATGAAAATGGATCTCTCTTATTGACCATGATATTGATGAATAAGGGGCGAGACCTACAAATTTGGGATGTCTTGGCTCAATCGGATGGGATTTCTAATTATTGATAGAATGACATCACCATAAAAGAAATCAATAACTACGAGTGTTTATGGAAATCCCTAGTAAGATTTTCCCTTTCCATTACTCATGACTTGATAATCTTGATCCGTGATTTTAACATTTCATATCCTTGTCAGAAGGATTTTTGAGTTCTTTGGCCTTGGGAATCATAATTAGGCTATCATGTAACATCCCCCATGTTAGGTCCATGTGATTTTGGACCCTAAACATCATGCGTTTTTTACAAGATGTACATCATTAAACACTATCCTATAATGTTCCAAATTTCAATAACATAAACTTCTTCGGAAAGAGACACAAAAACTTTTAAGGTTGAAAACCCACAAGGTGAGTCCTAAGAAAAATATGAGTTTTCTCTCACCAAACTCTTCATATATAATTTTTTTAGAGAAGATAGATAAAAAATAAAAAAAGAATAATTCTCATATGGACTAATTTTTATCCCATGTAATAGAAAATCTATCCTCTGTAGACCCCATTGTTTTGGAAAAAGTTAGATTAGTTGTTTTTCACATATCTCCACTATGATAACATGTTGTCTTGGAAGTGAAACTGTTTTTAGGGTACTTTAACCATTCATGGATAGTACATTTTTATCAAACCACACATCACAATTTGAGTGGCTTCTGTCCTCAAAAACCTTTCATGGACCTTATTTAGTAAAAAAATTATATCTATTTGGACATTCTGTTAATACATAAGGAATTGGACCAAAAAACAAAAGACATCATGGCCCTATGTAATGGTGTTTCTAATTCTTATTAGACAAAAAACACTATGGAATAACCCATCACCTAATGGTGTAATGGATTATTCCTGGAAGGAATATTCCATATATTCTTCATGGCATAATGAAGTTTAATAGTAATTAATTGTCCCTTTGAATATATATTCAATAGGATTATACATCTGTGATGTTACATCTCCATTTATTATAACCACTCTATGGGATTGTATGCAACACTCCATTATTGAACCTTCTGTTGACCCACACCATGTGAATTGAAACCATAGAATGTAGGGCTCCAGAATCCAATATATGAGATAAACTACAAAAAGGTTCCTTAACCCTTATCTAGTAGTCCTGACTCAACACCGATCATCATATTCTGGATGATTGAATCTTCACAAATCGTTCCTGGCCATGGGAAAAGATTTGGGATTTTCTATACTAGGCCACAATTGTAATAAATATGGATTCATGAATAATAATTTATACCTACATATTATATATATCTCCTCCTTTAAAAAAGTAACCCCAAGCCTCATGATTCTTTATTACATTGTGGAAAAAGTACGGAACATATGCTGTTTGTTTCTTCCACAAAATGTATTCTACATTCCTTGATCCAATGATTCATGAACATGGACATTTGAATTTAACAACCAATACCCCAACTATCCATGTAGGATTTGATATCCTTAATATTTTTTAGAACTACCAATATTACCCCTATTCATTCATGTCCGTTTTAAAATTTTGGAGATGCCATTTTTGACCATATTGGAGATTCATAAGGTCTTTTACCTACCAAAAAGAGTCATTTATTCTTTGTATAAATTGAACTCCAATTCTCATGAGCCCTGGAAACACCACAATAGAACACAACACATTAGGGTGTTTCAGTTCATCCATTTAATTTTTTATCCATTCCATATTCATCAATGTCCAAGATCAAAGACCATAAATTATAGAATATCAATGTTCTATGTAATAATAAAATACTATATAGAAAAGAAAAACTCTAATCTAGATGACCCTAAACTACAACACACAAAAAAATGTTTGATCAAGAATACCTTAAACTACCACAAATCAATAATTCGTGCTTGAAAAAAAAAGAACTAAAACACATCAATGATTAGAGATTTAATACCCTAAATTAATGTAAACCAATTTTATGAGATAACCAAAACTAAAAATTAGAATAATTATGGTCTAGAATTCAGTACATTAAAACAACCAACTGAAAGAGACATAATTCTCCCTAGTTTGAAAACCAAAATATGTAATTCTAGGAAAAAATCAGGTCAATACTCACTGGACACAATTTTTTTTGTTACCATGAATATATTGAGATTATATTAAATGGTAGAGGCCCAAATTTCTTTTAATGATACTTCAGAAAAATCAATGTCCATTCTCGCAAAATATTTCCACTCTATAGAAATTATACAACTATTTGGTCAACATAAACAAATAGATAGAGATATTGTGGGTACCAAAAAATATGTATAGAAAAAATAAAGCTATGATCATTAAGTACCCTATAATAGGTAGATGTTAAAGCATTATACCTTCAGGATGGATACCATACCAGAAACATACTTATAAATTTGGTGATCTCAAGACAACTAGGACTGATATATCAATGACGAATCACATTTTTTTGGGCATTCCTGAACATTTTCAAATTGAATCATATTTTATGATAAGAACTATAATTCAATATATTGGAAATTTTTTATAATAAACACAAATTATTGATATCAGGGATAATCTTGGAATAATCTCAACCAAAATATAGATATCTACCCATGAATTTATCCAAGAACAATGAAATTCTCCTTCCTATATATGTGATAGATCCATGTATGGAAATTATTAATAGAGACAATTATCCATGAAACTATATTCAATATGATAAATTTTGATTATCATTGTAATATATAGAAAAACAATGTACATGTTGATTCACATTCTCATGGGTTACGTAGCGATGTCTAAGTACCTTACTCGGATCCATCCACATGTTCCTTTTCATGAAAACCCAATTCCATTATCTAATTTACACACATAAAAATGTCTATGTGTCCATTTTTGAAGCCAAATATATGTCCTATATTGTATTTATACAAGTATTCATGGCCATGAATATCATCATAGTATAACTTGATATTTCCTTAGTCAATTCACTCTGGGTAGACGCCCTCAGGGGGTGTAATATCAAATATCATAAGGTGTTTATAGTTTTGGAAAATTTATCTATGTTTTCCATATTATTATATACATTTACTTATAAATTAATCTCATTATAATGGTTGTAATTTTGTTGGAACACATAATTGTGTTTTAGGACAATTTATATTAGGGATTTCAGAATATTGAAGGAAATTAATGAATAATTATATACTACATTAAGGACCTCGAGAATGCATCATTGAAGAATATATTTGATGTGTAAATCGGTAAAGTTATGGTCCTTTTATGCACTCATTTTACTATAATTTTATTCTACGTAATTTTGAGTATTACTCCCAACTTAGCAACAAATATGGCTATAGCACAAACTATCTTGGTCAAAGGACTACCACATTCCCATTTGGAACCAAGGATGACCATGTCCAACGAGAGCCATCTCGGGCTAACCATAGCATGACAAGTGAAATTGTACATGGAGGGAATGATTTGGACTATATATAGGTCCCATTATGTTTGAGATCAAAGGTGCACATAGCATGGGTTGGGTTCCCACAGGGGCAAAGCCTGGGTGTTGATATGTGAAGGTGGTATAGGTTCTAGACCCCATTTCTGGATAGATGGAATAGTAGCCACTGATTTGCATATAAATAGGAGGGAAGGAATTGTGGGATTTGGATTTGTCATGTGAGGTCGCATGTACTATTTTAATGTATCATATTTTCCATGTATTATTTTTTTGTATATTATATGTATTATTTTTTAGATTAGGGACTAAGAAGGTATTCCATTCTAAAGGTCTAGTGTTCCTAGAATAAATGATTGAAATTTATATAATATAATAAATATATCATGCATTATGTTATAATCAATAATTTTTATAACATATAAATGGGTTCCATGATAAAAAATATATGGGAATCCTTGAGTTCATAATGCCAGTTTTACCCTATGAGAGACATGACATTCATCGACATGGGTTGTTTGTGAAAAATTATTTTTGGAAATGAAAATGAATAAAATAATTTAATAAATTAGTTTTATTTATTTATTTATTTAAAATAATGTGTAGTATTTAAAAATATTATTATTTCATAATTCTGGGGTTAGCTGTATAACACTAAAGAAGTTGGAGAAACCTTTGTGAGACTGTTGGAGAATTCTCTTAGGCAATCGGTGAAATGGTCATAAATCGACGATTGATACACCTTGGATTCAAAGGATATCTCCAATGATGGTGGACTAACCTTTCTCTCCATCAATTGTCAATATAAATTGATATAGGGAGTTTTTTATTTGAATCTTACATGTTCTTGATTTCTATAATGAATGAAAATCAATCAATGAATACATTGATATGCAGGTAGATAGTAATGTATGATGGGTTGTTTTGTGGTGTTTGACCAGATACTATCTTTTTGATTTGATTTATTTTGATTGTATTTATTAAGGAAATGAACCAAGATATACCTGAAAATAGATCAAGGTCTATTTCTTTTCTTTTATTTTTGTTCTTTTCTCACTCGTTACTACATTCATCACATATATTCTTCATTTTTCCCGGGACTTAAAAAAATTCCAATAAATCAATCGTTTCTCACAGGATTCTTATTGCAATGATCCGACATTTCAGATTTGGGATCAAAATGACATGGAAAAGATGAAAAGATAAGTATATATAGTGATTTGGAATTTAGTGGATACCTAATTTTTTTTTCTTCTGTGTTCTTCGGTAAATAATCAATAATGATAATTCGATCCATTTTATGAGAAGATCTGATATTGAATTTTGTTGTTTTATAAATATGAGGATTGGATGATTTAGGATATTCAATATAGTAGTAAAATTATTATCCCATTGAATAATAGAAGAGTTTTATTGAAAACATGAGTATATCTAGGATTATTCATTTTTTTAAATAACACATTGTGTACTCCGGATCTACACACCATGTGAGGACCCTTTTGAATCAGGTGTGGGTTTTGAAGGTTGTTAAATATCACAAAACATGAGATCCCTATCAAATGGAATTTTATCTCTCTAAAAGGACTTGGCTTGTACATGGTATGTACATGGAAAGAGGGTGGACTACATGGGTTTGATAATGTTGTGTGCTCTCCCACACAGACACGACCTAGACCAGGTATAGGAGATAAGATCTGTACTTGCACATGGGAAAACGTACATGGTTTGGATCCATTTAATAGATCATGGGTAGACAATACAAACATCCAACGCGTTGTGTATTGGGTTATGGAATTGGATTGATGACACACTTTGTTTACACGGTTATGACCCTAGGTCAAGGGATACAATGTGTGACACCTACTACACACGGTGTACAATTTTATACATGGTTAAAAGTACATGTCTATCATTTTGTGGAAAATTTCCATTATGGAATGTTCTCCTTAACCCTTCCCTGAATTTTAGTATGGAATTATAATGTAATCCAAGGACTAAGATCCCTTTATCATGAATTCTTGGATATATTCATTGGTATCTCTCTATGAGGCATGTAGTGAGATCCTCTTTTCATCTTCATTCCATAGGTGAAGTTCATGGTGATTTCGTGACCAACACTACATGGGCTTAGATACTCTACATAGCGGGATAATCCAAATTTTATTGTTCTTATCATCCACTAGCTTTAGTAGTGATCATAATCAATGCATAATATTCACATATAATTATAGGAGTGTATGTTCTCATAAATAGTCCTGATATAAATTAACACTTATAAGGACGTCGTCTGTGTTAGAACACTCAATAGTGTGTTCTTCTAGATGAGTGTGTTGTGGAATCTTCAAACTTGAATCCAAAGAAGATATACTATGGAAGGGACTTACCACTTGACTATGTGTCTTTATTGTGTTTATCTGGAAATTCTTGTTATATGGATTGTAGAATTATACTATGTAGAGCTAACTGTAGTTCCTTTTTTGTATGCTTTTTGGTTTTGGGGTGTTATATGTAGTATTATTATACTCCCCCTTCATGGGATTTGCCCTTACCTATAATTTCATGTAATGTTAGTCCTATTTTTTATAGATTCTATAGGCGTACTATGACTAGATGGTGCCTATTGATACTAGACAAACCAAATAGTGTTTAAACAACTATTTGTAGTAGTCCCTTTACTTTATATCATGATGGAATCTTTTTGAATACTTTTCATATTATGATATTATCTCTACATGTTAAATTTCTATTAATTTATATCATACTCTTGTTATGGTATTTAGAGGTATGCATTCTTTTTGTTCAGTAATTTTTACATTGTAACATTTTATAAGCTTGGAGATGTGTGTGTGATTGTGTAGTTAATTAAACTAAGTTCTCCAATGTTAATTATATACCTTCCCATTGATATTCATAGACCCTGGCCTATTAGTGGAGGTATTGGGGAGTCGTGACATGGGCGCCTCAAGGATGGGCCAGGAAATAGTGGTATCAATGTGGGATCATTATAAATTTACATCCAAGAGTATGTGAAATTGGTTTTGGGAAATAGTGTTATGTTTTTTGAGTTTGGATTTCAGGCTATAGACTCCAGTGTTCATGTGGAATCTTATGCATCCATACACCAAAACTATGACACTATATTTTTGAATTGGTACATAAGGAAATTGGACATTGAGAAAACAATGGTACATGCATCATATATGAATGTGTGGTTTTTTCATGTCCTTCTTTAGTCATCTCTCTAGATATACACACTGATCATGGAACATCATTGTTTTTATAATGATTTTGTGATGTATTTCATGTAGGATTTAGCATCATGATCAAGGGGATGATCCTCACTATGATTTGGAATTGATACAAAGTCCAGTTGCCAAGATGTTACCTATAGTATGTTCACTACTCATACCACCACCTAAAGAACCAATTGTGGTAGCCATGGCCCTAATGGATGAGGTGCACAGGATGAGACCCCTTCACTATTTTTAATGAAAGAGACCACTTAGGTTCTAGGGAGATCTTTACCATAAGGAATATAAGACATGTATTGAGATGATGACCCAATTTTTACATCTACTCAAGGAAAATGAACATTAGATGTTGAACCTGGTGGTGAGAATTCTGCAAAGCTTAGTAGGGAGATTTTGGGGATTAAAGACCCAATCTATCAATAAGGAGACTGATTCATTGATATAGATTAAGTACATTTTTAGAGATGATTAATCAGAAACTATGATGACTTATGTACTTATCTATGAGATGATAAAGATCTAGTAGAGAAACATGATTGTATCTGAGTATTCATAGAGATTTACCATCCTCTACATGTACATTATGGATATGGTTATCAATTGGTTCTCCATGTCTTAAACAATTAAGTGAGTAGGGTATAAAGACATCAAAGTCAATTTTATCTCTCAATACACTCCTACCTATAATGGGGTTCTATTGTGAGCTTCTGTAGCTGAGAGTTTCATTGATGAGAAGATACATATGTTTTTTCAATTGTGGCCATGTAAGAGAAGAGAACACAGAATAAGGGATCTGATGTGAGTCGTAGAGACCTGAACATGTGAGATGTTTTAGGAGGAGGTCCCATGGAGGATAATCTATAGTTTAGGACACACATTTTTGGTCTTGTTAGCTGAGAGATATGTGATTATACTCCTCTGATAGTAGGGTAATCTTGCACAAGCGTATCTGGCAAAAAAAAAACATGATAGAGACAGTGGATGGGCCACTAAGGTAGAGACATTGGCTAGAGCATAAAGGTTTTCAGGGTGGCTGTTATAGATGAGGAGATGGTATACTAGAAGGTGGTTTCATTTTTACTTGTTACCACCATAGTCCCCAAGTGGGCTACAAAAGGCATCAGATCCTGGAGGATAGTGGTGGGGAAAACCGAAGGTGGTCGAATCTTACGAACCAAATGTCCTAGTAATGATATGAGGCAAGATCTGTTTCTTTTCAGCCTTAGCTGCATTAAAGATATACATATGTTATAATCTTTACTTTTATTCCACACACATTGGATGATATTTATAAATTCATATTGAACATTAGGCTCAACAAATATGCTTGTAGAATCCTATTGGAGAAGGTTTAGGGACCACACACTTGTGTAAAATAGTTTGAAAAAGCACTTTGAAGTTATTGTTTTTTTGTATTCTATTGGTAGTATCATTAAGGAATTCTGAAATCATTATTTGTATGTATTGGTAATTTAAAGTTCATTCTAATATTGACATTTTTAGGTTAATGGTAGGGTGTGTCCATAGTTATGGAATCATGTTCTTCTTTTTTGGTTTAATGGAAACCCAGATATCATGGGATAGACTCATGAATATGTGGGTATAGCCCATTAATCATCAGTTGGACAACATATCCCTTGGTGCAGTGGATGATTTGGCTTCCTAGTATCATATAGTTGTGGAAGAGTACAAGGACTTATTCCCTTAATATGTTCTAGGTTTACCTCTCCTCTGCTATATATAATTATGAAGTTATCTACACCCCAGGATGACACCGATATCTATACCAGCATATCAGATGGATAAAGTAGAGCTTCATTAAATGAGGGTGTATTTGGAGAAAATCCAAATGAAGGGATTTATTTTATTTAATGGTTAAACCTATGAAACCATAGTTTTTATTACGAGAAGGAAGATTAGACTATAAGCTTTGAATTAGGTGACCATTAAGAACAATTATCCATTTCCAAGGAATCATAAACTCTTTTATTAATTGGGAAGGGAAATGTGATTCATGAATTCTGAACTTGGGCCATGTTTTCACCAGTTGTTAGTAGGATATGAGGATATACAAAAGATGAAATTTTGATGTTGTTAAAATCACTATGTGTATTTTCTAATTCCATTTGGCATGAAAAAAACTCTAGTAGTTGTCATGGGACTCTTGAAACGAATATTTTATTCTTGTATAGACTGGTTGATGTTAGCTATGATTCATGATATCCTTGTGTACTCAGAGCACAATAAGGAGCACTAAAGACAAATAGGGATAGTTTTGGACGAACTCAATGAGTTCATGCTTTATAGAAAGATATAAAATATTCAATTAATTATTTATGAGGTCCATATTTTTGGGACGAGTTATCCCATCAGATGGAATTGTAGTTGACTCGACCAAATTTGAGGAACTATTATCTTGGGAGACACCGAAAAAATGAGATGGAGGTGCAGATCATCCTTGGGTTTTAATGATATTACCCAATATTCATACATTATTTCTCCAAAATATCATCAAAAATTAAATATTGGACTCATAAGGGAATACTTTCATATGGATAGATAGGTTTCAGTAGTCATTTCTATAGTTTAGATTTAGTTGGACGAGAGATCCCATCATGATATTCACATAGTAGGGTGTGAGGAACATCGTTTTCTGTGTTGCATCCAGAACTTGGTTTGGTTGTTTTATAGTATAAGGGTAAGGTGTTTTTGCCTATGGATTGTGCTATTTGGGAATAAATGTGCAAAACTATGTGACCCGTGATCTTGAGACACCAACAGAAGTCTTCACATTATTGATTTGGTGACACAACACAGTGGTTGAGTGGGTTATAATCTACTCTAATCAGTAGTGTCTCTGGTATATCACCTCTTAGAATGATATTTTACTTTTGATGTAGCCGATAGATATTTTCCCTACAAAACTATGACATTGAGATTATATATGCTCTTGGGAAGGGGAGTGTTGTATAATATTCTTTGAGTAGGAGATATTGTTCATAATTACTAAATGATACATCGAGTAGATAGCCACATTGCAGTTATCCTTTCTGGTTGGAGATGGTGTATCTTACCTCTAATCAATGGTTGTTGTCCCTCCTCACTTGTAGTGTGTCAGGAAGACACAACATAGGGATTATGACTATGGGATTTTACATACATAGATATCCACATGGCATGCTCAGGATAGATATTATATAGGTGGGGAGTACAATACTCTTTTAGGTGAAAATACAATGGTACATGTAATCCAGTAGGAGGAGGTTATGAGATATTTTCAGACATATCCTTAGGCAGTACATCCATTTTTGGAATATATTTACAATTACATATGAAATCATTATTGGTGGCCAGGTATGAAGAAAGGATTTTTATATTTTGTATATTGATGCATTACATGTCAGCACGTGATGACTGAGAACCATGAGACAATGTGATAAGATAAAACTCTTAAGGTACTAGTGATGAAGTGGGATGTGATATATATGGAAATTTTTATGGGCTAACCAAAAAAATATTTGGGACACAATAACATATAGGTGAACATTGACATACTCACCAAGTCATCCCACTTCCTAGCTATATGTGAGTAGAGTTAAATAGAGATATTGGGATGCCTATATGTTTGAGATATTGATCAAATTTATGGATTTCCATGAAATAATTTTTCCAATCATGATTCTCACATTACATCCCTATTGTGGATGGTATTACAAGTGGAATTTGGGACCTAGTTATGCATGTGTAAATAATTTCACCAACAAACTGATATCCAGACTGAGAAGACCATTCAGGTTCTGGACGATGTGTTGGAAGATATTATATTAGAGTTTGATCATAGTAGGGAGGATCAACTACCCCTGGTGGAGTTTCATTACAAAAACAGCTATCATTCCACCATTGGTATGGAAACATTTGATGCTCAGTTTTGGAGATCTGGTCAGTCACCACATTCTAGGGATAACCTCGTAGAGTTAGCGCTCATGGGCTCGGTGTCCATGCAAGATATAATAGTAAGGTTTAGATTATCAAAAATTTGGTAAATAATTAATAGATCTTCCAGAAGTATTATGCTGACAAACGGTGAATTCATTTTATGTTCTAGTAAGCAGACCATGTGTTCCTACAAGTTTCAACTCAATGTGGATTACATAGAATTTATTGCAGCAATAAGTTATCTCAAATGTTCATCAACCCATTTTGGATACTATGTAGAGTTCGAAAGGTGGTGTACTTATTATATTGTCCTATATTGTTAGACAAGGTTCCATGTGACTTCCTCATGTCATATTTGAGGAATTTTGTTCATACCCCATCACAAATTATTGAATGGGGTGAGCGAGATATTTAGGATAGTGCAGCCATTCCGGAGTACCTTGTAGGCATTGAGGATTGGTAGGATAAGATCCTATATTGGGGATCGATTCCATTATTCGATGTCTGGTGGAAATAGTTTAAACTCTAGGATAGCACATGGGAGTGAGAGTATCATATTTTTTTCTAAGTACCCACATCATTTAGAGTATCCCATATATAGGATTTTTAGGGATGTAATTCTCCAATATCAGTAGAATTTAATCTCCCGTGTTTTCTATGTATTTTTCTGCATATTATATAGATTTATTTTTTGATTAGGAGATGACAATACATGGTATGATGAATCCTAGTCTGCCAAGAATTAATATTTCAAATATATTAAATTTCATGTGAGTGCAGTTTTACTAAAAGAGGGAAGTAACTTATAAACCAGTTCAAAGGTCAAAAATATAAGTGTAAAATTTTATTTCAAAATGATAGTTTCACCACAGTCAAGACTTAACATTACTAGGCATGCATCGTTTGTGGAAAGTCCATGTTATATTGAAAATGATTAAAATGATTAAAATAAATAAATAAATTGTTTTATTTTCAATTCTCGATGGAGTGAATAGTTAGTCTTTAACAAGAATATTATGTCAGTATTCTAGCGTCTTCCCCATAACCCTAGATGTGTTAGAGAACCCTTTAAGAGTAAATCAGATAATTCTTTTTGGAAATCATTGATAGGAAAATAGATTGATGATCGATGCACCTCGTATACACATGTGCATGTTAATAAAAATAGGAAACCTTTTTTCATCAACAATTGATCAAAATGGGGGAAGGGTGTATGTATGGATTTTATTCTTTTTTGATATTGATTTATATGATGAGAATTAATCGATCATGGATCATATTGATCCACAGTTTGATCATCATGTGCTATGAGTTGTATTTCAGGGTTTGAAGGGATAATATATTTATGATTTGATTTACTTTTACTGTAATCATAAAAGATAAATTCAAGATTAAATTTACAAAAACGAGGTGCATTTCACATATACATACTTATTCTTTCCCCCCTAGTACTGCATTCGTCAAACGCATTCATTGTTTCACCGGTGACTCGAAAAATCTATGTCAATGAATCATTGACTTATAGTTTCATGGTGATAATATCTGAAATATTTGATTTTGGATTATCTTTACATGTAAGAGGTGTGAGGATGGTGTGTCATGTCCCACTTTCATCATGATGAGGGAAGGGATAGAATATTTCCAGGCCCTTCCTTATTAATGTTGAATGTGGGATAATGACACACGAGACCCCCCTTTAATAGAACCCGGAGTGGAAACTGGCAACAAGGGAAAGAAATCAGACACAAAATTCAAGGCATTTCCATTTTTATTTAGTAGGATTGGGAAATAAGATGATAAATCCCCAAAAACACAAAAATTGGAAGTAAAAGTAAGTCCAAAACAATCGATTCCCATATGCATGTTCCAATATAAATTGTTATAAGGTATAAGAAAACTCCAAAGGGAAGTACCAAAAGAAAAGAAAAACCGCAAATACAATTGTCCCAACATACGAACTAGTAGGGTCTCTCATGGTCCTCAATGTTATCCTAGAAACCTGAAAGTTGTTTTATATATGTAGTCTGAGTATACTGGTATACTCGGAAGGGAAAACCAAAAGCGCTCTTCCACTAGTGGGGAGGCATTTTAATGCCCTGTGAAGAAATTAGATAACCAAATCACCTAGAAAGGAAACTATCAACCCAAAAAATAACCAAGGAACTCTCCCCAAATAACAAAAATCAAGTAAAGTAGTAGTAACAATTGATGTTTGGGCACAACACACCACATTCCCACTAGTTATTGAAGTCTTAATACTCGTCAGATCTTCCCTGCCATTTCATCACAATCCCACTAACATACCCCACCCACACACACATGGGATACCAAAACCACATATCCCACCAACAAACACCTATCCCACAACCACACGTAACCACAGCTATAGACACCTGGTCCTGAACAACTGTCACCATGCCTGAAGACACCTGGGCCCGAACAACTACTGCCACACCCAAAGACACTTGGGCCTCATCCTGATTATACTTGGGAAAAAACCTACTTGCACACAACTCATCAAACCACCACAGAATACCCTTCTTGAAGAAAAATGGGCTATAATGTACTTCATGCCATTATATCCTGCCTGAAGAGTCTTGTGATATTCGCTAAAGGGATCCAATATGGTGCTAATAACCACCCACTCATAGGTGTTTAGGGAAAAACACACACCACCATGAAATGGGGGTTTTTGGCATGAAGTTGTCTACTTGGGTTGGGCGTGAATAAGAAACATAATATCTAAATTATACATATCATTAAAAGAACACTCATTCTATCAAAGGGGTTCCAATACTAGCCCATAAAAAACACCCTCATCACTATTCATTCATAAAAGGCACAACAACCACATCCAAGCTACAACTCATTCCCGGAAAACAATTCCCCATTGAACCCATTCTTGTTTTCATGATCGTGTGATTCCATTAAAGTAATTCTTCACTACGGGGAAACTAATATGCATATACATAAGCCATGGAAGGAAAAACAATCAACAAGAAATTTATGCATTCACACATGGTTCTCTTGTATGTCACCACAACAAAAGGGATCCTTGAGATCCCTCAATGTGATGGAACCAAACCAAGCCCCACCATACGGTCCCACACGGTCTTATATCCACAATCCAAAAACTGCATCCCAATAGGGGATCCCATCCACATCCATGTCACCCCACTAGATCCCAGCAGAACAACCACACATATAACCATGATTGAGCAAGGGAGTTTCCAGATTTAAACACACCATTCATTGAGTTCTTTATTTTCTGTTTGGTAAACCGGTGTGTTCAAACAACTATTCTTTTTCACTAGACATCCATTTAATAAACCTAGCTTACACGATTAACCAATTTCCATGATACAGCAATACAATCATCACAGAAAACAAGGGACCATTAGTTTTCAAGGAAATACCACCAAAAAACACTATTTTTAGTGGACCGAAGCCCATACAATTCACTACATATAAATAAGTGTATAAGAGTACAACAACATCATCAAACACACACCTTCATTAATTAAATGTCTGTTTATTATATTTGTTATGGTTTTGATTAATCCATCCTCATAGATACATTAGCATACTTTCCCTTCCTGATACACAGTAAAGAGAGACAATGGAAGAACCCTACTTTGATGATCAACGATCAATGTTTTCTCAATGCGCCCAGAACTGGGGTTTCACGATTTGTAGGGAAGGATCTATGGGGGCTCTATGTGTGGGTAATAAAGGTTACATCATAGGTTCAGTACTAGCCTTAGTAAGGGGGGACAACAATTCACCATGGAAAGGAAAAGAAACCACTAAAGAAGAATAAATAATTCCAGTATGATAAAAAGTCAATATCTTGGAGTTACGGGTTAGGAATTTTGAGTGGATTTAAAGTTAGATCATGGTTTCACCATGCATTCAGACAGTTACACACGATGGAACTAATTTTAATTTAATAATTCTCACTAGATAGGTGGCCATAATAGCTATGAGTTAAAGGGTTTCCATTAAATAGTGGAAAATTCATAATAGGGGTGGAACTAGAATGTACTGGAAAAGGGTGTGGAACGAAGGAAAAATCGACACATATTGGTAAATCAAGGGTCGCCAAGATATTGGGGTATTTTAGATATAATTTATGGGAATTTAATGGCTTATAAAGGGGTATTAAAACACTTTTGTTTCAAATGATACGTTGTAGGAGGGAAACTGGAAAAGGAAACAAGGGCGGGACACTGTTTGGTGGGACACCGTAAGTGGTTCCATGGTCACTGTGTCACAATCACGGTGCCACCATAAGAAGTGCCACCATTTTGGTTTTCAACCATGATGGTGTGACCATTACAGGGTCACTGTCTTGGTTCCACTGTAAGCAGTGCCACCATAAGTGGTGCCACCGTAAGCGGTGCCACCATTTTGGTGTTCGACTGTGACCGGTGCCACTGTTTTACTGGAACCATTTGATGGAAATGATTTTTTAGAAAACTCCTTAATGAGACATTGTTCAGGACATTACATCAGATACGTCTAATCTATTCTCACCCTTGAGAATGAAAACTAGACCCAAAGAAAAAACAGGGGTCTGAAAAACAACCATGAATGATACCTCTCAATAGTTTACCTCCTCGATATGTAGAAACCGTTCTGTACCATGTATCCCCATGAACATGTAGTGGTCATACCATCCATACATATGGATTATGGAGTCCCTTCTTCCATGTGAAGATATTATCCTCTTTGGGAAGCTTGTACTCCCCCAGACGGGTTTATCCACATCCACATAAATGCGTCGTGATTAGGGATCAGGTCCCCCCTCCCTACAGTAAGGACTCTTCACACACAACAAGTGAACTAGTGAAATGATCTATATCATAGTTAATAAGGTCAAACACTATATCTCAATAATGTACAAAAATATATGGGAACGAAATTTAAAATAACTCTGGGTACTGAGAATGCATATGTGCCTACTGTTCCCAGGTACTCTCCTCGAGGTCACCAAGCCTCCACAACACATGAACCAAGGGAATGGTTTGTCCATGAAGCATCTTCTCCTCACGATAATCGATCCTAACTTCTTGCACTATGAATGTTGAATCTTCCTAGATATCCGTATTTACTTAGTCTAGGATGTGTGAATCATCATGTAGATACCAATTGAGCTGAGACAGATGGATGGTGTCATGCACCCTCAGTAGCGGCGGTGGTAGTGACAGCTGATAAGCCACTTCGCCAACCCACTGCAACAACTCAAAGGGTATGAAGAACCTAGAAAAAAAGCATACTCCCCATGTTGAAACTCCATTTCACACACTGAGGGGAGACCTTCAAGAACATGTGGTCCCCAAACATGAACTCCAGGGGTCTCCTCCTATGGTCGACATATTCCTTCTATCGTTCATGATCTATCATTATCCTCTCCCTAATAATATGAACCTTCTCTATCGTGTTATGCATTACCTCCAGGCCAAGATCACCAGTTTCCCCGACCATTTTCCAGAACACGGTTGAGAAACACGACCTCCCATACAAGGCTTCAAATAGAGCCATGAAAATGGTAGAGCGATATCTATTTTTTTAGGAAATATATATCAGAGCCATGTTTCATACCAACAATCCCCCAAAGTCTAAAACACATGCCCGAAGAATATACTCCAATGTCTGGATGGTGCGTTCTGTTTTCCCATATGTCTAGGGGTGGAAAACAGTGCTAAGGCATAGTTGGGTGCCAAAAGTAAGTTTCAAAACTTTTCAGCACCGTGTGGTAAACCAGGTATCCCGATCCAAGACTTTGGACCTAGGATCTCCATGCCACTGCACCACTTCATCCATGTATCTCTGTGCTCGGGAATCCACCACAATCGACATCATTATTTCTAGAAACTGAGCTGATTTTGTCAGCAAGTCCACCACCACCCAGATATCATCATCACAGCCTTAAAATTTGGGTAATCTCATGATTAAATCCATTGAGATGTCATCCCACATCCACTTGAGGACATATAAATTTTGTAACAAACCTCCTGTGAAATTGTGTTATGCCTTCACCTGCTGAGACATGAGGAACTTCGCAACAAACTCTTCCACTTCCCTCTTAACCTCAGGCCACCAAAACTAACCCCTCAAGCCCCAGTACATCTTAGAAACTCCTAGGTGAACCGCTAGGGGTGAGTTATGGAACTCACCATGAACTCTTTTTCACATTCCCATTGGGATGAACAACATCCCATGAAACATTATCTGATTCAGCCCATATTTCAACCTTCCACCTAGAGCATCACCCTAACTAATGCGATCAAGCATCACTTCAGCCTCAAAGTCCCCCCACTAGGAATAATCCACCTGCTCTAAAAGATAGGGTTATACTATCAACTGGAATAGACGACCTCAGCCATCCTACACCCATGAATACAGGTGTAGGGAAGCCAACTCCTCCATCACCTTCAAAGCATCTGTTGACTCTTGAACTGCATCCTTCTGTGACCTCCTGCTCAAGGCATCAACCACCATGTTCCCCTTTCATGAGGTGTAGAAAATTTCGAAGCCGTAGTCTTGAAGAAATTCTATAAACCTCTGATGTCGTAAGTTAAAGTCTCGCTGAGAGAAGATATACCTCATGCTCTTGTGATCCATGATTACCACAAAAAAATCCCTGCTAAGGTAGTGCTTCCACAACTTTAGTGCGAACACAACCACTATAAGCACCAAGTCATTAGTGGAATAGTTAATCCATTGGGGATGTAACTGCATAGACCCATAAGATATCACCCCTACTGTTGCATCAGCACACAACCCAAGCCTTGTCATGAAGCATCAAAGAACACCTCAAACACCCCCCTTCTTCCGGTAACCTCATTATTGGGGAACTAACCAGCTTCCCCTTCAAATAACCGAAGGATTCCTAACATTCATCACTCTATACGAAAGCCTAGATATTCTTGGTTAAGTATGAAAAAGTTGATAAAACTCAATAAAATCTCGACATGAACCTCCAATAATAGCCTTCTAGACCAAAGAAACTATGAACCCCTATCCCATTATTGGGTGCGTCCCAAGAAACAACCACTTGGACCTTTTACTGATCGACCCTTATTCCCTTCTCGGACACCACATGTCCAAGGAAGTGCACCTCTCATGTCCAGAACATGCACTTGGACCTCATCCCATAGAGTTGGTGCTATCGAAGGACTTCTACAACTGTTTTCAAATGCTCAGTGTGATCCTCCTCTAATATTGAGTATATTAGGATGTCGTCAATAAACACCACTAAGAACCAGCCAAGATGTTCTGGGAATATGGAGTTCATGATCCTCTTGATCATGGCATGTATTTTCCTAATGCCGAACGACATGAATGCAAAATGAATGTACCCATATATGCACCTAAAGACAATATTCTAGATTTAACCATCCTTCACTCTCAACTTGTGATATCAATACCATATGTCGATCATAGGGAACCAACATGCGCCCTTCAACTAATTAAAATGGTTTTCTATCCTTGGGAGAGGGTAATTGTTCTTCAACATTACCCAATTCAGTCTCTCGTAGTATATGCATAGCCTATGACCACTATCATCCTTCTTCACATAGAGGATTGGAGCACCCCATCGTGATTCACATGTTCAAACAAAACACTTCTTTCATCATATAATCTATCAAGATTCAAAACCTACACAACTCATAAGGCCCCATCTGATAGGGATAAATCGAAATCGGACAGGCACCTGGTTGCAAGTCTATCACGAACTCAACATCACTAAAGGGGGTAGAGTCAACACCTATTTAAGGAAGACATCCAAGAAATCGCTGATGATCCCTGATATGTCCACCATATCTATGTCTACTAACTCCACTGACAGATCGGCTAATAAGGAACGAAGGGGATCCACTCACCGGCTGCCTTCCTGGATACCCTACTCGTGGATGAAATTCACACGTTTTCCGACCATATCCAAAAACAAAATCCATCATCAGAAGAAAATCTATAGCATCACATATAGAGAACATATAGTCGATTCCATGAATGATATCATAAATTTGTATCTGTAGAAAAAGAAGATCCCCAATGAACTGATGTGGTCCCGACATCAGTCTACATCCTCAACAAACACAAAAGAAGATGGTCTGACCTTCGACTGGAGTACTCAAAACAAGGGGTATAGAATGTATCTCTGTATCTAGAACCAAAGCATGGGCTAGTCTGGGTGAAAGAATAGTTGTGTGAATATTCTAAATCATACAAGATGCACACTAGTGTACTAAATAATTTTTTCATATCTCCGATGGATTCTGGCCCTGCAGGAACAGCTGCCTCTATGGCGTGAATCTACCCACACCCCATCTCCTCTACCCCTCAGCTTTCGGCCTCCTCCCTGACCATGCCCTGATCGATGTCCCTAATGAGTTCCCTGAGGTCGGCCTCCTCCTGCAATGTCTGCTCTTGGAGGAGCGGGAGCTCGCTGTCCCTACTGCTGCTACTGAAAGGGTCTGGATGGAAACTACTGCTACTGAGGTGGGCACTAAAGCTACCAACCACCACTGTATTGCACTCGGTCTAGGCCCGGATTCCAAAGATGCCTCCGACTTCCACAGATGAAGCATATCAGTCCTGGGCAGGCATAGAAGGGGAGAGGAATAAGTGATCGAAACTTGGACTACTGGGGCCTTCTCCACACTGGCCAAAACCAGGAAGCTCCGAAAGCAATAGGACTACGACTGATGACCTTCCCCTTTGATGAGCCAAACTGGCTCCCCTCTTTGAGCACACCTCCCAGTGTATGCATCCTCTCCTTCACATCAGCCTTGTTCTAGACATCCATGTATGTCTCTTTAGTGAAGGGAGTAACATCATACTGAATAGAAGGATAGAGTGCCACATCTAAACATATCACAAGAGACTCTTAATCTGGAAAAAAATCCTAAGCAAAGAAAAATGAGATCATCAAAATTGATCCACATTTCCCTAAGTAACATGCTTCCCTACTAATAGGAGAGTTGGTCCTACCACTTCTGTGCCTTCATCGTTGAAGAGAGGAATTCCAACCAGAACTCGCTCTCGATGTTAGTCCACAAAAACTCATCCTACCAATTCTCCTTGAAATAGGGAATCAACCACTAACGTTCACACCCCACATCTTGATTACAACCATAAGAACATTGTACTTCTTTAAAGACATGATCATTCATAATGAAATCACCGGCTCCTCGAGCCATCTCTCTATCTCCAAGATTAAGATCCTACCCTCGTACTTTTCGAGGGTCTGTCACTAGAAGTCACAATGCGCCTTTTTTCACTAGTCTTCATCCTACTACACTCAATCATACCATTATTGATAAGCTAAATCATCCTCATGAACCTCGATCTCCCACAGTACTTGTAGTCATCGTTCAGGTGCCAGATTTTCAAGGTAAACATGGGATGCCTATTCCCAAGTAGTGTGTTTGATTTCTTTTAATATGACATAGACTTTTTATTAATTTTAAATCCCCAAAATCCTCAAGACACACAAGAATACAAGTCATTATGATGGATGAACCTTTTTTAGGGTCTCTACCCTCCAATCTGTGTAGCCTTACTTCGTCGTTTGGTAAGCCCAAAGTCCATTCATTAGATCACGGGGGCCCTAAAATCTTGTGTCTTTAATGGTATTAACTAGCCTATTGCACATTCCAAGATTTCATAACACTATTTCCCTACCATCCCATGCAATCCTCATTGTACCAAACATTGAACTCCATCCTATCTCTCAACCTCTATTGATACTATTCTCTCACGACCCACCTTCACCAAGATAAGTGAATGGACAACAGATTTTGAGATTGTTCATTATTCATGATGAAGGAGGGATAATGACCCTCGAGAACCGCCTTCAATAGGTCTTCGAGGGGCGACTAACACTAAGGGTATGTAACCACATGGAAAATGGAAGGCATTACCATTTTTATTTTATAGGATCAGGAGATACGATAATAGATCCCAAACAACACCAAAACTAGAAGTAATATTAAATCCAAAAACAATCTTTTCACATATGTATGTTTCAATATAACGTTCTACAAGGTTCAAGAAAACACCAAAGGGAAGTACCAAAAGAAAAGATAAACATAAACAGAAACTGTCCCAACGTCTAAACTAGTAGGATCTCGCATGGTCCTTGATGTCATCTTGGAAACCTGAATGCACTATTATATACATAGGGTGATTATACTTGTATAATCAGTAGGGAAAACAAAAATTTCTCATTCACAAGTGGGGAGGAATTCAAATTCCCTACGACAAAAGGTGATATCCAAAGCACCTAGCAAGGAGACTATCCACCCAAACCTCATCAAGTCACACTCCCCAAAAACACATGTCAAGTAATGTATTAGTAATAACACATCGATGTTTGGGTACCCTACACCACCATCCCACTGGTTATATAAGACATCCTGTGTGTCAGACCTTCCCCACCATTTCATCAATGTCCTACTACCATACCCCACGCCACACACACCTGGGATACCACAACTACACATCCCTCCCACAAACACCTAGTCCACAACCACACATAACCATGCTCACAGACACCTGGCCCAGAACAACTACTACAATGCCTGAATAAACTCAGGCCTGAACAACAATTGTTATGGCCGAAGACACCTAGGCCTCATCTCAAAGTCACTTGGGAAACAACATACCTCCACACACCTATGCCAAAAACCACAACATACCTTTCATGAGTAATATTGGCCTATAGTGTACCTCATGTCATCAAATCTTGTCCGAAGAGTCATGGGATACTCAGGAAAGTGAGAAGAAAAGGAACTAATAACCAGCCACTCATAGGACTGTGGACAAAACACCACCCATGAAATGGTGGTGTTAGGCACGAAGTGCTCAACTTGGGTGGGGCATAAATAAAAAAAATAAGAACAAAATTATACATATAGGTAAACAAGTACTCATCCCAACCAAGGGGTTAAAACACTATCCCATACTCAAACACCCTAATTAATATTCATTCACAAAAAGCACAACATCCACAACCATGTCACAAATCATTCCCAGAAAACAGGTCCCCATTGAACCCATTCTAGATTTCATGTTCAAGTGATTCCATAAGAATAATTCTTCAATACTGGGAAATTAATAGGAATAACATCAATCCATGGAAGGAAAAACAATCAAACAACAATTTAAGTGTTCACACCTGATTTTGTTGTAAGTCACAACAAAAAAAGGGATCCGTGAGCTCCCTCAAAGTACATGAACTAAACCATGCCCCACCATACTTCCCCGCATGGACTTAGATCCACAAACCAATAATTTCACCACAACAAGGGATCCCATCCCCATCCATTTCACCCATCAAGAACCAAACAGAACCTCCACAAAAATAACACAAAAGAGAAAGGCAATTTAATGATTTAAACACATTATTCATTGAGTTCCTTATTTTCCATTTGGTTAACTGGGGTGGTCACACACGTTTTATTATGCAGTGTTATAATTTTTTGATGTTTCACACTTTTTATAAAAAGTGATTTCAAAAAATTTAAAAATAATAGATTTAGAGATAAGAAAGTGTAAAAGAGTAGAACAACATCATCAAAAACAACCCTTCATTCTTTAAATGTCATTTTATTATCTTTATTAAGTATTGGATTCATCCATCCCTATAAAAACATTAGCATACCCACCCCACATGATACACAGTAAATTGAGTCGAAGGAAGAACCCTACCTCGATGATCATCAATTGATGTTTTTCTCCACGCGCCGAGAACTAGGTATGTGGGATTTTTAGGGGATGCAATATGGGGGCTCCAAGAGTGGGTATGAATGTCTCTAACACAGGTGCACCACTAGCCTCAGTATGGGGTATCCCAAAGAACCAAGGAAATGAAAAGACACCAGACAAGAAGAAGATATAATTACCATGAGATAAAAAGGTGTGATCCAAGAGTTACGAGATATAGATTTTTAACGTCTTTCAAGGAGGATCATGGATTCACCCCATGTTCAGATGGTTACAAACGATGGAAATAATTGTTATATAAGAATTCTCATCGATGAGTTGGCCATAATTGCTATGAGTTAAAGGGATTCTTTTAAAAAGCGAAAAATGAGTAACAACTATAGAACTAGAATGTTTGAAACAATGGAGTTGAAAAAAGGAAAAAGCCACATGTTTTGGTAAGTCAAGGGTCACTCAGCTCTTGGGGGATTTTAGATATCATTTATTGGATTTTAGTATCTTAAAAATAGGTATTAAAACACTTTTGAATCAAATGATACATGGCGGAATCAGAACTGGAAAAGGAAACAATTGTGGGACACCATTTGGTGAAAAAAGTAGGTGGTGTGACACTCACGGTGCCACCGTCACAATGCCAATGTAAGAGGTGCCACTATTTCGGTGCGTGACCATAATGGTGCGACCATTAAATTGCCGCCATCATGGTGCAACCATTTTTGTGTGTGACAATGAAAGGTGCCACCATTTCAGTGGAACTATTTGATGGGATCGAGTTTTTGGAAAACACTTTAATGGTTCATTTCCTGGGCTATTAAATTGAGATAGAGTGATTCAGTTGATTCTGGATACCCGATTTTGTGTTTTAGAGTGCAAAATGAAGAGTGTAAATTTTATCCATTTTATCAGATGATATGATGATGAAATGTAGTTTTCGATGAAAGTGACTCTTAGATGAGTTGTTATATTCAATATCACGGATAAAATATTGCTTGATCAATGGTCTGAGGATCTGGATCTAATGCAAGATCATATATTCTATTCTTCAAAATTCTAAACAACATGGCATGTAATCCAGATCTATATGGCATGTGTGGCCCCCTAAGCTGAGTCTAGGTCTTCTAGAGGATGTTAAATATTAGACGGACTGTAAACCCTATCACATGTAGATTGGTCTCTACTAGATTACATTGCATGTACCCAGGAAGTACATGGACACACGGTGGACTACACAGGTTAGAGTATGTAGTGTACTCCTCCACATGGACAAGGCACAAACTAGGTACTTGGCCAAATACATGAACATGTACACATAAAAGGTATATGGATGTATCTGTGTAATGGAACATGGGTACACTATAAGGGTATCCAACAATACATGTATTAATACACGTTCCAGGCATGATAACATGGTCCATTTACATGGGAAGGATTAGAGGTTAGGGGACACAATATGTGACACCTACTACAAATTCTATACTCTTTTATACATGGACTAGATACATTATCATTATTATATATGATTTTTTTCACTATGGAATGTTCCCCTTATCCCTTCCATGAAGGTTGGTTTGTAACCCTTGGAAAATCCCAGGACAATGCTCCCATTAACAAAAATTCTTGGATAGAGTCATTGCAATCCCTCCAAGAGGCCTGGAGTGAGATCCTCTATTCATATTCGTGCCCTACGTGGATTTATTATTATGTTTGGTTCCAAAACTATTTGGGAGTTGATCCTCAATATAGTGTGTATATTTAGATTCAGTTGTTGGTATCACCCTATTGACATGGAAGTGGCCATCATCTATGTATCAAATTCTCTCCGAACTATCAGTATTTTCATTATCCTGTTAAATTTAGAAAAGAATTAGCTCTCTGCTGGAAATAATTGTTGCTTTTTGATTCAATATTGTGTAATTAGGTATCATTGCTTCTTGTAATCAACAAGTGAGAATCCTAGGTTGGTATACTATTGTTGTGAAATACCTCCATTCTATGTGTCATTTTTGAGAATATCTGGATATTCTTGTTAATATTATTGTATAAATTTACATGTGTAGTGATAATTGTGTTTTTTTCTTATTTGTGATTTCAAGGTCTTCTAATGAGTATTATTATACTCACCCTTGCATGATATTTTCCCTCACATGTAATTTCTTGGGTAGATGACCAAACTTTTGACATAGTCCAAGGTAGACCCAGACAAGACGATGTTGTGTGAGTCCAGAAAGACCGAGGTGTGTTCCTGTATGTTTTTGATAACTATTATAGTACATACATTCATGTTGGACATGTGTTTTTTAGAATCCTCATGGTGGTATTTTATTGTGACATGTTTTTTTCTTTTATATTCTATCAAAATTGGGTTGGATATTTAGATGATTTCATGTATTGTTGTTCATTAGATTTTACAATCCATAATTTTATAGACTTAGATGTGTGTGTGTGTGTGTGTGTCCATGTACTTAGGATAAGGCCTCCCATTTCATTGATATGCCTTATCGATTGTTTCCTCTAGCATTGCGCCTGTAGGTGGTGGAATTGGGGGGTCACATAAGAGGCCCCTTTGGGAGGGGATGTGGGAACTATTCAGCAGTGCCATAAAAATATGGATATAATCTTGACCTCTCAATATTTTGATCATAGTCATCTGTTGAAATCCCATATGTTTCCATTTGAATATCATGATCCCATGTGGTGATTATTCTAAATAATAAAATACCACATACATAATCATCACTTCTCTGGACACCATTGTTCAACATCGTGACACACACAAATTACTCACTCGACATAATTTCCATCCATGATCCTTTTTTTCTATATAATGAAACTTGTGAAAACCAATATGGACGTCCATTTGATCAAAATATTACATCTAACTTGTACATGATCTGTCATGTGAATCACATCATAAGAACTATTGGAATATTTCAAGAACTACCACCAGTGCATCAGTCCATCACGTGATGATATCCTGATCATGTGATCAAAGTAAATAAAATCACTAAGTCACTGCATGATTATTATGAAGCTGTAAAATTCCAATCTCCTATAATATTTATTGTCTAAAAAAATCAATTTTGTTGTTATGTTGGCCGCTAATTTTTTAAAATTCCATTGCAAGAAAATGATAATGTGATCAAAAGATAGCTATCACTTGATGAAATGAAGATCACATGATGTTATCTAGTTGATGGATGATTTCGACCATAAGAAGTCACACCTACCTCATCCGATACACCTGGAATTCCCACCATGAAAAGAGATATAATCCTTGACCTCCTTCAGCATATAAATACCTCAAATTCCCTTAAAAACACATGTAATGATAGTAAGTAGAGGATCAAAAAAATAAAGAGCCCAACCACTACCTTCATAGATACAATGCAAGTAATTATGGGGCTCCCATAATGAGAACCCACAACATGAATGTTTCTCTATGATGAAATATCATGATCAAATTATGATGAAATAAACACTTATAATAGTAACACCATGTACATCCCCTATAAAATGGCACATACACACGACCATGCACCACCTTTGACTGTTTTCAAGATCCATCATAAGACATACATTCAGATAATGAATCACACGTGAGATAATGACTCAAGATAAATTATATGATAGTTACTTTTATATAAAACTCTGTCATACCGGTGTCCTCGGGGCATACACCAATGTATATGCATATTGCGATTCCTCAAACCATCAGTCTCTTTGTACAACTTTTCAGATACTTTTGGTGCATACACATGGAATCTCCCCAATATATGCCAGAAACTCCTCCTCGTCATGAAATTCATAACTTCATCCATATACATGACTGCATCTATGTGAACCACCGATGAATGAACATAAAAACAATCATATGTCATCATGAATTTTAGGTGTACCAAATTTAATCTGGCATCATGATGATCCATTAAAAAAGCACCCATCGACATGAAATTTTTTTGGCATGTGTACAAGATAATGGAAAAACCCTCACATTGTTGGAAAAACCTTTTACAGTGACCAATTATGGTCATGTGAATTTTATGAGCTATGGTGCTTCATGAGGTCCATCATGTTTGCACCCCTTAACATGTGCATTCCGTTTGCACTCATGGATAAGCCCTTCCATCAAAAAGAAAACCCTAGGAGGTGATGTTAGAATAAAACCCTTGGATATTCACCCCCAAACCAAGGTGAATTGTTTTCCATGTAGATATGAGGCATTATCATTGAGGTAATTCAACATTAACACTAAAATGGGAACCAGATCAATGACATTGTTGAGAAACCCCACATCAATATTAATGTTAGGTAACATGATTGAAAGATTCATAACTGGACACATGCTGCCCTTGGGTGGAATTGGACATGTCACTCTGACCACAAGACATGAAAATGATGAGCCATTTATTCTCTAGAATAATTTTTCACCTATCAACATTGTGAATTGATTTTAAATTTACATTTCTACTTTGGCATTATATTTGTTATGGATAATTATTGTTGATCTAGAGACAACTTACTAACAATTTAGTATTTCCATGTGATAGTTTTTGGAAAAGTCGCGTCGATCATGTGAAGAACCTTGGATTTTTTCTCCTTGATTATGCTATGATATCTTGGTAAATGCAATTAGATCTTGCGAGGAAATATTTGACATGTCTACATGGTCATTCTATTAACCCTAGACATTTATGTTTTGTCATGCGACTATCACGACCCGTCCTCGGGGCCCGTGCCGTGACTACCCCAAGCCCGCCTTCTATAGGCCAGGGGATGGCGACTACCACCAAGGCATAATTCCTGATAAAACGTGAAGGCATTGCATTTATAAAGAAAATAAACACATAGAGTAAGCAAGAAGAAGTAAACATTAAGTAAAACTGGGTACAATAGTAAGTGTGGAAAAGTAAGTGGGCCAGAATACAAACCCAAACTGAAAGTAAATTACAACTGAAAAAGGAAGTACAACAACTAAAAAGTAAAGCCGCAACGTCGAGCCATCCACTGGAAGTACCACCTGAAGGGTGGGTACAGATATCCTCCTCATCTCCTTGGGTCCAGCCGTCCGCTCCGAGTATTTCATGCCCAGTGGTCCACCTACAGGTATAGACCTGCTCCACAAACCTCAACCACAATCAGCGAGGTCCATCGTCTGCAACCAACAAAATGTAGTGCGGGAATAACCCGTGCAGGGGTGAGTATACGCTACTCAGTAGGGACCCCGAGGCCCCCGAAGGTCTCCCAAAATAGACAAAGAACAATCCACAAAGGGAAGATACAATCACGAAGTAACATCCAACACTACTTAGGTATATGCCCATACATATACCTAAGTCATCAATTCCCGTTCGGCTCCAACATCCGAGCCCAAGTACAACACAGTCCACACAGGAAATCATAACCCAATCCACACAGGAAAGCATAATGTAATCCATAGAGGATAACAAGTCAATCTTATCGAATATAAGGATTGAAAGACAAGACTTAGCTCACACAGGAATACTTCTTCGTAAGACGATAGAGATGATCAGATGTAGCCACGGAATCATCTAAGCCACCGGACCAACTTAGGGTCGATAGGTACTAACCCCCGCAATGACCCACATATGATCGATAGGTACTAACCCCTGCAGTGATCCACATAGGATCGATAGCTACTAACCCCCGCAATGACCCACATAGGATCTGACCCACACAGGATCGGTATGCGCTGTCCCACACAGGACCGCTGAGCGCTGACCCACATAGGATCTGATCCACACAGGATCGGTAGGCACTGATCCACACAGGATCGCTAAGTGATGTGGTCATCGTTGTCGAACCCATGGAGGATTCCCATGCAGTCTTCATCATCTTCGCAGTCACAACCATCTCCAGGGTTCCCGCACACATCAAGCTCATTTCAGAAGGGTCCGCTCCACAAGTCGAGGGTCTGATAAATCAACTAACACGAAGTCCAGAGTTAATGTATCCAAAAGTTCCGTAACGTCAAAAGGAACTCAACGTGACAGACGGCGCGTCAATCGAACGCCCGGTCTGAGAGTTATTTGCTTTTTTCGTTCCAGGGGCCCGGTTGGTTTTTAAGTCAAAACCAATGCGACCATACTCCAACTGTGTCCAAACCTTGAGTGGAGTAATCCAAAAGGTCTTTCTCAGTAAGTGGAATCCAACAAAGTCGACGACACATCAATCAGACGTCCGGAGCTCAAGTTATAGGTGTTTCCGCTCACTGGGCCCGATTGGTTTCGAGTTCGAACCAACCCGACCATACAAAAAGTTCTCCGAAACCTTGAGTGTAATATACCGAAATGACCGTCGCGATCCAAGGATCTCATTGCTGTTGACGGTGCATTGATCGGAGGTCCGTCGCCCATGCTATGGGAATTTAAACGGATCTGTCTGAAAATAGGGGGTTTGGGCGCGGTCGACCCGGCCCAATACCCCCACCTCCCCCCCCTCGGGTCGACCTGAACCGGGTCCGGGTCTGGACCAGTAGGGTGCGGCCCAGCCCGAGGGGCACGGCGTAGCCCGGGGGGCACCGCTCGGCCCCGCCGGCGCGGCCCAGCCCGACCTGGGCACGGTCTGGCGGGCATGGCGCTGGGGTGGCGCCCTCGTGACTAGGCGGCTCAGCCAAAATAGCCGAGCGGAAGGGGGGGGGGGTGCGCTGTCCCCCTGTTTGACAACTGCTGCCCCCCCCCCACATGGGGGCTGCTCTCCTTCTAGCCAGGGGTTACGAACCCCCAGTCTCCCCCTGAAATGGCTGGCCCGGTCCGGCCGGCCGGTTGTTGCCGCCGCGGGACTGCCGCGGTCCCGCCCTCCTGCTCCAGGGGTTGGCGGTTCTGGCCGCCGCTCCCCGCACCACTGCGGACATAGGCCGCGACCTTGTTCGATCAGCGCGGTGCGATGGCGCCACGCCCCTCCACCCATACTTCATTTTTTCCGCGCGGTGCAACGGCAGCGCGCTGCCTTGCTCGCGCCGCAACAAAATCAAGCATCAAGGGGGGAGGAGGGTCGGCCGTGTTCGTGCGGTATGACCTCCTCCCATTATTACGATAATAGGCGGATCAATTAGGAAAAGATGAATGACAAAGAAAGTATTCAAGAAGAAGAAAATTAACCCCTACCACAAGCGTTTTTGATTCGTCGCGGAATAGAACATCGCGGAAGAAGGCGTCGCGGAAGGAGGATCGTCGGCGTCGCGGTATACGGCATCATGTCGTCAATCTCTGAGGATGGTGTCTCTCATCAGCTTCGGAGAGGAAAGAAGACGGTTCGACAAACTCCTCTTTGCGGTGACGGAGTTCTTTGTCGAAGACCAGCATTCTTCATTGGCGACGGTGCGTTCTTCATGTTCTTCAAGGAGGAAGAAGAAGTTCAAGTCTTGAGAGAATCGTCTCCATATTATCCCAGCACAACCAAAAATCCAACTTAAAGAAATAAGACCTTGTCTTATTTCATTAACACACAAGACAACTTAAAATTTGAAATTCTAATTGAATTCAATAATTAATTACTTTGAATAAGTTAATCAATTAATGAGTTGACTTTTCATTTAATGGGGGTGCAGGTGCATTACCTAATTAAATGAGGGGGTTTGAGGAAGTTGAATAGGTGAGGATCATGGGGGCCCCACCTGACAAATATCCTACCTAGTGGAGTAGGATATGGGGGGTCCCACTCCAACCACTTAACATAGGTTAAAATGATTTGAATAAAAATAAAATTGGTTGCACCATTGTATTTTATTCTGCACATAACCCAATATTTTAATTACCACACCCGAGAAAACGCAACTGTAGAAAAGGTGTTAGTAAGCAATTAACTGCGCTGCGATTCCATCGGTGTCCTCGGATTTCTATTCCGAGCACCGGTTCAAATTTTAGGAAATCCTGCTTGTTTGTTCACTGAACGTACCCCAGCTAATCATTAGAAAATTATTCCGGGCTCTCCGGGCCTCAGAATCAGGTGCCGTCAGAAACTACGTTGTTGTAAAATTCTTAAGAAAATTAAGAAAAAATATCCCTTGAATTTTATGGGTCTTTAATTTTTTTTGACGACCCGTCCTTAGGGACCGTGCCGTGACTACCCCAAGCTCGCCTTCCATAGGCCAGGGGCTGGCGACTAGCACCATGGCGTAATTCCCGATAAAAAGGGAAGGAATTGCCTTTATAAAGTAAACAAACTTACAGAGTAAACAAGAAGAAGTAAGCACTAAGTAAAACTGGGTACAATAGTAAGTGCAGAAAAGTAAGTGGGCCAGAATACAAACCCAAACTGAAAGTAAGTACAACTGGATAAGGATATACATCAACTGAAAAGTAAAGCGGCAATGTCGAGCCATCCACTGGAAGTCCTACCTGAAGGGTGGGAACAAATATACTCCACAGCTCCTCGGGTCCAGCTGTCCCCTACGAGTATGTCCCGCCCAGTGGTCCACCTCCAGGTACCGACTTGCTCCGCAAGCCTCAACCACGATCAATGATTTCTGTTGTCTGCAACCAACATAACGTAGTGCGGGCATAGCTCATGCAGGGGTGAGTATACGCTACTCATAGGGACCCTGAGACCACCGAAGGTCTCTAAAAATCAACAAAGAATAATCCACAAAGGAAAAATACAATCAAGAAGTAACATCCAACACTACTTAGGTATATGCCCATACATATACCTAAGTCATAAATTCCCGTTCGGCTCCAACATCCAAGCCCACGTACAACCCAGTACACATAGGAAATCATAACCTAATCCACACATGAAAGAATAACATAATCCACACAGGATAACAAATCAATCTTATGGAAGATAAGGATTGAAATTCAAGACTCAGCTCACACATGAATACTTCTTCATAAGACGATAGAGATGATCAGAAGTAGCCACTGATTCATCTAAGCTGTCGGATCCATTTAGGATCGATAGGTACAAACCCCCACAATGACCCACACATGATAGATAGGTACTAACCCCCGCACTGACCCACACAGGATCGATAGGTAATAACCACCGCAATGACCCACATAGGATCTGACCCACATGGGATCAGTATGCGCTGGCCCACACAGGACCACTGAGCGCTGACACACATAGGATCTGATCCACACAGGATCCGTAGGCACTGATCAACATAGGATCTCTGAGTGTTGTAGTCATCACTGTCAAACCCACGGAGGATTCCCATGCAGTCTTCATCGTCATCGCAGTCGCAGCCAGCTCCAGGGTTCCCACACACAACAAGCTCGTTTCAAGAGGGTCCTCTCCATGAGCCGAGGGGATGATACATAAACTGACACAAAGTCCAGATTTGATGTATCCAAAAGTTCCATAATGGTAAAAGTAACTCAACGTGACAGACGTCGCGTCAATCGGACGCCCGGTCTGAGAGTCATTGGCTTTTTCGTTCAGGGGCCCGGTTAGTTTTTAAGTCAAAACCAGTAGGTCATACTCCAACTGCATCCAAACCTCGAGCAGAATAATACAAAAGGTCTCTCTCACTAGGTGGAATCCTAAAAAGTCGACGGCACGTCAATCAGACGTCCGAAGCTCAAGTTATAAGCATTTCAGCTCCAAGGGCCTGGTAGGTGTAATGTTCGAACCAACCCTTCCATAAAAAAAGTTCCCCAAAACCACGAGTAAAATATACCGAAACGACCGTCTCGATCCAAGTATCGCATCGCAACTGACGGTGCTTCGATCGGAGTTACGTAGCCCATGTTATGGGCATTTAAACAGATCTGTCCGAAAATAGGGGGTTCGGGCCCGGTCCGACCCGACCCGATACCCCCCCTCAGGTCGACCCGAAACGGGTCGACACGAACTGGGTCTGGGTCCGGATCATTTGGGCGAGGCCCGGCCCGGCTGGCGCCGCCTGGCCCGACGGCCGGTTGGCCTGCCGCATGGCCTACTCGGCTGACCGAGCTGAGCGGAACAGGGGTGGCATGTTGCACCCCTGATTGAAAAAACGCAGCCCCCACATGGGGGGGGGGGGCGCTCCGGTAGCCAGCCTGGGGTTTCGACCCCCGGCATTCATGGTAACCGGCCGGCTTGACCGGCCGATGGGTCACCGTGGGACCCCCATGCGGGACCCGCCTCCTTGCTCCGGTGGCCGGAAGCCGGCCGTCGCTCCCCCGCACCACCGGAACCATAGGCCACGACCTTGTCCGAACGGCGCGGCGCGACGGCGCCGCGCCCCTTCGCTGCGGCCCCGATCTGGGAGCGGCCTCTTAGAGGTTCTCCGGCACGGCGCCGCGGCCTGGTCGACTTCAATGGCACGGCACGACGACACCACGCTTCTCCGCCCATACTTCATTATTTCCACGCGGTGCAACGACACCGTGCTGCCTTGCTCGTGCCACAACAAAATCCAACATCATGGGGGGGAGGAGGGTCGGTCGTGTTCATGCGGTCTGACCTCCTCCCGTTATTACGATAACAGGCGGATCAATTATGAAATGATGAACAGTGACAAAAGTATTCACAAAGAAGAAATTAACCCCTACCTCAAGCATTGTTGATTCGTCACGGAAAAGAACGTCGTGGAAGAAGGATCTTCGGTGTCACGGTATACGACATCGCGCCATCGATCTTTGATAATGGCATCTCTCACCGGCTGTAGAGAGGGAAGAAGAAGGTACAACGAACTCCCCTTTGCGGTGACAAAGTTCTTCGTCGAAGACCGGCGTTCTTCGTTGGCAACGGTGCGTTCTTCGTGTTCTTCAAGGAGGAAGATGAAGTTCAAGACTTTAGCGAATCCTCTCCAAATTCTCCCCACACAACCAAAACTCCAAATTAATGAAATAAGACCTTGTCTTATTTTATTAACACACAAGCCAAATTAAAAATTTAAATTTGAATTGAATTGAAGAATTAGTTACTTTGAATAAGTTAATCAATTAATGAGTTGACCTTTCATTTAATGGGGGGTGCGGGTGCATTACCTAATTAAAAGAGGGGGTTTGAGGAAGTTTAATAGGTGGGGATAATATGGGCCCCACCCCACAAATATCCTACCTAGTGGAGTAGGATATGGTGGGTCCCACTCAAACCACATAACATAGGTTAAACTGCTTTAAATAAAAATAAAATTGGTCGCACCATTTTATTTATTCTTCACTTAACCCAAAATTTTAATTACCACACCCGATCAAACGCAACTCCAGAAAAGGTGTTCCCAAGAAATTATCGGTGGTGAGAATTTATCGGTGTACTCAGATTTCGATTCCGAGCACTTGTTCAAAAGTTAGGAAATCCCGGTCGTTCGTTCACTGAACGTACCCAAGCTAAACTTCAGAAAATTATTCCGGGTTCACCAGGCCTCAGAATCAGGTGTCGTCAAAAACTATGTTCTTGTAAAATTCCAAAGAAAATTAAGAAAACAAATCCCTTGAATTTTACGGGTCTTTACATTACTCC
Organism: Viscum album; assembly: GCA_963277665.1. Taxonomy (NCBI): domain Eukaryota; kingdom Viridiplantae; phylum Streptophyta; class Magnoliopsida; order Santalales; family Viscaceae; genus Viscum; species Viscum album. Next base: position 1,717,495,517 of record OY728152.1, on the reverse strand, counting down.
CACCTCATGTCTTTATGTCCCCGTAAAGATACATCATAAACTATGGGAACAAATGTGGGTACTGAGCACGAATATGAGCCTCCCGCTCCCATGTTCTCTCCTAGAGGTTTCCATGCGGCCATCTGATGCGCACTAGAGGAATCGACCATCCACGTAGGACCCACTCTTGGCGATCCCCGATCTCCACTGGGACCTCCACAAAAGTCACCCCATCATCAATGTCCACCTCCCCATGGTCGATGATATGCGTCGGGTCGTGCACCTATCTCCTCAGCTGAGATATGTGGAAGACGTCTTGCACTCGGTGCAAATGAGGTGGTAGAGGCAGGCGATAAGCCACCTCGCCAATCCTACTGAGGAACTGGAATGGTCCAATGAAGCACGAAGACAACTTTATGCCTTGGAAAAATCTCCGTAATCCACGTCGAGGTGGATATCTCAAGAAGACGTGGTCGCCTTCCTCGAACTCTAGTGGCCTCCGCTTCCTGTCAGCATAAGACTTCTGCCAGCTTTGAGCTGTCCTCATCTGCTCCTGGATGACCTGGACCTTCTCCATCGTGGCCTAGATCATCTCCGGTCCCACAAGTGCTGACTCCCTAGGGTCTGTCCAGCACAACGGTGATATGAAAGTTCGGTCGTACAACACCTCGTATGGTTCCATCCCGATGGTGGAGTGGTAGCTGTTGTTGTACGATAACTCTACCAAGGGTAGTTGATCCTCCTAGCTACGACCAAAGTCGAGGACACATGCACGAAGCATGTCTTCGAGAGTCTGAATGGTCCACTCCGTCTGACCATCCGTCTGAGGGTGAAAGGCGGTTCTCAGACGTAGCTGTGTCCCGAACACTTCCTACTACCCCTTCCAAAGCCAGGAAGTAAAGCGAGCATCTCGATCGGAGGCGATTGATGATGGAACACCATGAAGCCTTACAATCTCCTGAACGTAGAGGCGTCCCAAGCTCTCCACTGAGCCCTGCTTTCTGATGGGTAAGAAGTGTGCTGACTTGGTGAGTCGGTCGACAATCACTCAAATGGAGTCTTGACCTCTGGAAGTGCATCAAAGTCCTATCAAGAAATCCATAGATATCCCATCCCACTTCCACTCCGGGAACTCCAAAGTCTGTACCAAGAATTCTGGTACCTAGTGCACTGCCTTCACCTGCTGGAAGGTGAGGCATCGTGAAACGAACTCTGCTACAGCCTTCTTCATACCCGGCCACCAGTGATGTTGTCTGAGATCCTGGTACAAATTCGCCACTCCTGGATGTACCGCTAAAGGGGAAGTGTGAAACTCCCTCAGAACCTCCTCTGGTAGCCTCAAGATAGGTGAGCTGGTCAATCTCTGTCTCAGTTCCTGTAAGCTCTGCTGACATCTGTCTGACCACACGAAGGGTTTTCCCTTCTTCGTTAATGTTCTGCAAGGCTACAATGATTTATCATTTGACGAAAAGAGAAATACGGTCTCATTCCATGGATGAACCACGTTCCTTTCCTAATACAGTCAATCCCATCATGATCAGTTAATTCATGCCATTGATGACGTCTTAAGGCCTCGGCGCTGCTACCAAGAGATCCAACTGTTACTCTCACCTCCAAGGGTTGAGTCACACTGTCGGCATCAGTGTGTGGTCACTGGGTCTCCTCCAGTAGGAATCTTGTATGTGAGGGTCAAGTCAACAGTTTTTAACCGGAATCTCTTAGTATTAACATACAAAGGACAAGAACGAAAACCACACTATTGAAAGAGACTTTTATTACTGAAAATAAAGGAATAAGGACACAAAGAAACACAAACAATGAAGATAGAGGCATTATGGGCAAATTCCTCCATGCCTGGAGCTAGTACCACACTTGTCCACCCGCTTCCAGTGCTCCATGATCGTAAGCATTAGCTGCCTGAAGTTGTGCTCTCCCCTGTGGTCGGGGTGGACCTCCTGGTGGTTGTGGTGGTAGAGCCTCAAAACGTCGTCCACCACCTACCGCTCAACCAGCTCCTCGGCCTCATCCACCTGCTCCCTGCGGACCGCCACGGTCAAACCTTGGCCTTTTCCTGGGTGGTTCCTCAACCGTCTACTGTCCCTCTGCATGGCGGGTCAGGCAGTCATGAGCCAAGTGGCCCTGCCCGCCGCATGCATAGCACTGTCTTCCACTCGTAAGACTGGCTCTACTGCGTGTGCCTTGCACCTCTGAGCCAGAATCATGTGCTCGTCCGCCTGATGGCCTGGTCCTCTTGGACCTATGAGACATCTGTCTACTACCGGCTGCAGAAGACTCCGCTACATGTCACCCTGCGGTAGGTCTCGCTGCTGATGTAGGCTTAGCAAGAAAGCTCTCAATGATAAGGGCTCACTCCAGTGCCCCTACATGTGTTGGAATGCTGAGTGAGATCAGCGATGCCCTCATCTCATGCCCCAATCCCTGCACGAAGGTCCGAGCCCGAAAGAATGGGTCATGTACCATGTCTGTCGAATAGAGCGAGAGATTGGTAAATCTCACCAAGTACTGGGTGACCGTCAGGATGCCCTTCCGCAGCTATAGAAGCTCCTGGATGCGCACCGCACAACGGGTGGCTAGGACGAACTCCGAGCGGAAGAGGCTCTCAAAGTCCGTCCAGAGGAGTGGTGCCTCATCGTGCACCTGGAGCATCAAGCTCCACCATTTGCCTACTACCGCGTGCAGGAGACTCGCTACAAGGATCACCAAGACGTCTGATGGTGTCCTTACTAATCGAAAAACTCATTCAAATGCCTCCAGCAAATCCTCAGCTGTCTGAGGGTCCGTCTCCCCGTGGAACCTGGGCGGTCTCTAACGCTAAAACTAATGCAGTGCACCAAGGCGACGTGCACTCTCAGTGGCTTGGTCTGGTTGCATTGGTGGCTCAGCGGGTAGTGGTACCGTCGGTGCCTCCGCAGTAATAGGGCCTTGCACCGAGGCCTCATCGCTCGGTGGGCTGTCATCATGTACAAAACTCGGAACCCTAGCTGGCTGCCGTCATGGGGAAATCCTGAAAAGAGAAAAGTGTGACACGGTCAATATAGTATACCTGGTGAGCTGACACATAATAATCACAAAGATAACTTTTGAAACACACATGCAATCAATGTTTTCGTGCATTGAGTCGGAAATCAGAAGTCAGGGTCCTAGTGTATGGATACGTTGGTTTCCGCACCAACACTGGACTCCCTGAACTGATTACCACACTCAATACCCTTAACAGTATTGCTTCAGGGGGGGGGGGGTGAGAGTAACGGTTGGATCTCTTGGTAGCAGTGTCAAGGCCTTATGACATCATCCATGGCATGAATTAACTGATCATGATGGGATTGGCTATATTAGGCAAGGAACGTGGTTCATCCAGGGAATGAGACCGGATTTCTATTTTCGGAAAAGGAGAAATCTTTGCAGCTTTGCAGAACGTTAACGAAGAAGGGGAAACCTTTCGTGTGGTCAGACAGATGTCAACAGAGCATCCCAGAGATGAGACAGAGATTGACCAGCGCACCTATCTTGAGGCTACTGGAGGAGGTGCTGAGGGAGTTTCACACTTCCCCTTTAGCGGTACATCAAGGAGTGGCGAAGATGTACTAGGATCTCAGACGACAACACTAGTGTCCGGGTATGAAGAAGGATGCGGTAGAGTTCGTTTCTCGGTGCCTCACCTACCAGCAGGTGAAGGCAGAGCACCTGGTACCAGCAGGCTTGGTACAACCCTTGGAGGTCCCGGAGTGGATGTGGGATGGGATATCTATGGATTTCGTGACTGGACTTCCACGTACTTCCAGAGGTCACAACTCCATTTGGGTGATTGTCGACTGACTCACCAAGTCGGCCCACATCTTACCCATAAGAGAGCAGGGCTCAGTAGAGAGATGGTCGTTTAGGTGTATTACACTTAAGGTTTTGTAGAACTTTGGGTACGGCCGGGTTGGTTCGAACACGAAACCAAATGGGCCCTTGGAGCGGAAACACTTATAACATGAGCTCCAGACGTCCGATTGACGTGCCATAGACTTTGTTGGATTTTTCTTAGTGAGACGGACCTTTTGGATTACTCCGCTCGAGTTTTGGACGTAGGTGGAGTACGACCGGGTTGGAGTTGACTTAAAAACTAACCGGGCCCCTGGAACGAAAAAGCCAATAACTCTCAGACCGGGAGTCCGATTGACACGCCGTTTGTCACGTTGAGTTCCTTTTGACATTACAGAACTTTTGGATACATCAAATCTGGACTTCGTGTTAGTTGACGTATCAGCCCCTTGGCTCGTGGAGAGGACCATCCCGAAACGAGCTTGCTATGTGTAGGAACCCTAGAGCTGGCTGCGACTGCGACGACGATGAAGACTGCATGGGAATCCTCAGTGGGTTCAACAGCGACGACTACAACATTCAGCGATCCTGTGTGGATCAGTGACTACCGATCCTGTGTGGATCAGATCCTGTGTGGGTCAGCGCTCAGCAGTCCTGTGTGGGCTAGCGCATACCAATCTTGTGTGGGTCAGATCCTTTGTGGGTCAGTGCGGGGGTTAGTAACTATCAATCCTGTGTGGGTCACTGGGGGGGGGGGGGGTTAGTACCTATCGATCATGTGTGGGTCATTGCGGGGGTTAGTACCTATCGATCCTGCGTGGGTCCATCAGCTTAGATGAATCAGTGGCTACATCTGATTATCTCTATTGTCTTATGAAGAAGTATTCATGTGTGAGCTGAGTCTTGACTTTCAATCCTTATCTTCGATAATATTGACTTGTTATCCTATGTGGATTACGTTATTATTTCCTGTGTGGATTGGGTTATGATTTCTTGTGTGGACTAGGTTGTTCTTGGGCTCGGATGTTGGAGCCGAACAGGAATTGATGACTTAGGTATATGTATGGCCATATACCTAAGTAGTGTTTGATGTTACTTCGTGATTGTATCTTTCTGTTGTGGATTATTATTTGTGGATTTTGGGAGACCTTCGGGGGTCTCATGGTCCCTACTGAGTAGTGTATACTCACCCCTGCATGGGCTATGCCCACACTACGTTGTGTTGGTTGAAGACGACGGACATCACTGATTGTGGTTGAGGATTGCGGAGCAGGTCAGTACCCGGAGGTGGACCACAGGGCGAGACGTACTCAGAGTGGACGGCTGGACCCGAGGATCTGAGGAGGCTATCTATACCCACCCTTCAGGTGGGACTTCTAGGGGACGGCTTGATGTTGCAGCTTTACTTTTCAGTTGATGTACTTACTTTTTCAATTGTACTTTACTTTCTGTTTGGGTTTGTATTCTGGCTCACTTACTTTTCCACACTTACTATTGTACCCAGTTTTACTTAGTGTTTACTTCTGCTTTCTTAATCTGGGTTTTTGTTTAATTTATAAAGGCAATTCCTTCCCTTTTTTTCGGTTATTATGCCTTGGTGCTAGTTGCCAGCCCCTGGCCTATGGAAGGTAGGCTTGGGGTAGTCACGGCACGGGCCCCGAGGACAGGTCGTGACAAATTGGTATCAAAGGGGGGAGGAGGGTCAACCGTGTTCGTGCGGTCTGACCTCCTCCCTTTATTATGATAACAGGCGGCTCAATTAGGAAACGATGAATGAATATGAGAGTATTCATGAAAAATAAAATTAACCACTACCTCAAGCGTTGTTGATTCGTCGCGGAAAAGAATGTCGCGGAAGAAGGCGTCGTGGAAGGAGGATCGTCGGCGTCGCTGTATACGGCGTCGCGTCGTCGATCTCTGAGGATGGCGTCTCTCACCAGCAGTAGAGATGGAAGAAGAGGGTACGACGAACTCCTCTTTGCGGTGACAGAGTTCTTCGTCGATGACCGGTTTTCTTCATTGGCGACTGTGCGTTCTTCAGGTTCTTCAAGGAGGAATACGAAGTTCAAGTCTTGAGATAATCCTCTCCAAATTCTCCCTGCACAACCAAAACTCAAACATAAGGAAATAAGACCTTGTCTTATTTAATTAACACAAAATCCAACTTAAAATTTGAAATTCGAATTGAATTCAAGAATTAATTACTTTGAATAAGTTAATCAATTAATGAGTTGACTTTTTATTTAATAGGGCTTACAGGTGCGTTACCTAATTAAAAGAGGGGGTTTGAGGAAGTTGAATAGGTGGGGCTCGTGTGGGTCCCACCCCACAAATATCCTACCTAGTGGAGAAGGATATGGTGGGTCCCACTCCAACCACTTAACTTAGGTTAAACTACTTTAAATAAAAATAAAATTTGTTGCACCATTTTATTTTATTCTTCACTTAACAAAAAATTTTAATTACCACACCCGAGCAAATGCAACTCTAGAAAATGTGTTCCTAAGAAATTACCAGCGCTGCGATTCCATCGGTGTTCTCGGATTTCGATTCCATGCACCGGTTCAAAAGTTAAGAAATCCTACTCATTCGTTCACTGAACGTACTCGAGCTAATCTTCGGAAAATTATTCCGGGCTCACCGGGCCTCGGAATCAGGTGCCGTCAGAAACTGCGTTCTTGAAAAATTTCAAATAAAATTAAGAAAAAATTTCCCTTGAATTTTACGGGTCTTTACAGTTATAGTCTGATGTCAAGAAAGGATAATCATGCATAAGTCCCTAGACATTTTTTCTTAGGATTTGAAAAGTATATGAGAAATTTACACTATGAATATGTGAATACATCAAAGATATGTCAATTGAATAGCTAGAAACCCTTGGACATGTCTTCCATGTCAGACTGATACCCCAAACACGTCTGTCATAAAACAATGACGTCTCTTACATGATGAAAAACATGTAAGGAATATACCCCCAGGCATGTCCAATTTATCAAGTAGATACACTTATACTCATTCCATATGGACCCCGAGTAATGAACCATCATCAAGATACCCATTTTAAAGGGGCATGTTTTTAATGAAAACTTTGTTACACACTGGTGAGACCCTATTGGTTTTATTCTCTTAGAAAAACCTATCATGGTAACCATATCTATTTACCTTTTGAAAGACAGATAATGAGTATGAAAATGAGAAACCATAATCTGTAATCCCTTATTAATTACAAAATATGACATTTCCCCTGATATTAGGGTAGCATAAGTGTGTAATCCCTAACTCAATTGAACTACAAAAAAAATCTTATTTTAGTACAAACAGGATATATAAGATTCCATCCTAAGGATTTATCACCAATGGGAATCCACATTGATATAATTTCCCTCATGTCTCTCAAATGTTTTCTGTTGGGAACCAATCATTACCTTGGGATGATCATCCTTCCTCATCCATCAACATAATGTGAAATCATTGAACTACGAGGACTCTGATTATTTCAATGACTAGCATATGTAGGATTCCTCGAAATATTCCTAATCTCCATGGGGTATCCCCTTTGCTTTTGTTCCTCCATCTAACAAAATTCCCCCATCGTTATTCACCATATAATAGTGGATGAGGAGTGGGTTCATAAATAGGAATCATTTTATGTATAAGTTTTGTTCATGCCCCAAAGTACCTCATATCCATCAGCGTGTTAGGGATGAATTGAACTACAATAACTCTAATTCCTACTATAAAATAGGACACGTAAGATGACATACTATGCCCCAAGAACAATACCATATACTAAATGGGATGGGTCATAATACCTCTCAATGGGAAACATTAATGTATAAGACTCATAAAAATATAATCTTCTCTAATGTGTTAAATATTTTGATATATCTTATTTCTCACACCGAGCTTGAATCGCATGGGATTAGGGACTGGTGCTGATTATAGTGATAATGTGATGATAATTCCCCAAGGCGGGGTTACCATTGGGTTGCATTTATTATTACATATCCTCTTCTCTAAAATGGAATCATACTTGAAAAGGTAATCAAATAGATTTCATATATGGATATTTCTCGTGTAAGGCCTATGTGGTTATATCTCTCAAAAATTAGATTTCCTATAATAACAATATAGACTCTGATTCCTACATCGAATAATAATTACTAGATTCTTAAAATGGTTGGACCCTAATATTTACATCTATAACTCTTGTCGTTACGCTTCATAGATGAGTCCAGTCATATGACCTAGAAAAATGTCACATAAACTAAATGGGTTTTGATTCCTATGTTAAAAGGATATGTAGGATTCCTCGTATATGTTCAATAACTTCTCCAATAAACCAACCACCCCTGTATCATATTAAACTAAATAGATCCTCATCAAGATCAAAAAATAATCATAAATGAATAAGATAGTGATAGAGAACCAATGACATGCACACAATCGCTCCAATCAATACATATTATTAATCAAGATATTAACATAGGGGTAACCCACCTAAAATAAGAGAGTTTTATGTATTTAATGAAAATATATTAAATATATTAGAGTATCCCATTGTAGGAAATAATCACCCCACAATGGGTGTCACAAGTAAGATCTCCCATCCTTCCAACAAATGTATGTTTCTAAGTGTCACTTATTTTGGAATCCATAAGGAACACCTCCCATTGGAATGTTTGTCTGCACCCAATTATGGATGTGGGATCCATTCAGAGTTTATAAGAATGTATAAACTAAAGATAAACACCGATGGGAGAAATTGAGTAGGGAATTTATCCCCACACTATCAAAACATCTCATATTCCCATCCAGGTCTTTTTCTGAAGAAACAATATATTATTGAATTTTCAATGGGTTAATAGTTATATTTATGGATTGAGGTTCATATCACATGAATTGTTCATACATAATTACTTAATACTATTTAAAAATGCTGTTCTATATAGTAAAATTTATTGGTTATATCATGAGTTATGTAACCTATAATAGTCATAATATTTTAAGTTCCCACACTAGCCATGTTGACATTCATAGTAGGTGAACCCCAAAATTGGATTTTTATGCGGATATTTTCTTCATTTCACCCACTAAGAACTATCTATAAATAATGAAATACACTTGATATCAGAAATTATCCTGACTATTGAGTAAAAATATAAAAATAACTGAATATTTATAGAATATTATTACGGTTTAACTTACTTCTTATACTATATATATTCTTCTGAAATATTATTCCCATGTGTCACAAAAAATATAAGTCAATACAAACAATAAAAACTAAATATGAAGAAAGATAGAAATGTTTTTTACATTATTACATTAGTACAAGATACAAGATATTTTCTGAAAGATGTTCATTGAATTTAGTAGTCATGGGAGACTAGATACATACATTATTCACATATTAAATTGGAAACATAAATCGTAACTTATTATAATCAAAATAACATTATTATTTCCCTTAGTATATTATTTAAATCATTCAATTTTCCCTTATTATTTCCATGAGGAATGGAAAAAAATATAATGGGTAAAATCAGATATTCTGTAAGGGATTCTATACAATGTAAGTTATCAAGAATTCATAAGGAATACATAATTCTGAAGTGTGAATATGGTGAGTAATCAATAAATATTAAATATAATAAACAACTTAAACATGAAATATATCCACGTATAGTAATTTTAATAGTCATATAGACATTAAAAAAATATTTTTTAATAATGGAATTTATAATACTATACATAATAATTATTGAGTTAAGTTGTTGTTATCTTTTTGATATGGGATCATTAAAAGACACAATTATATTATAGTAAAGGGATATTATATAGTCATATTTAATTTTTTATTAAGGCATTAGGCTATGATAATATGCTCATTCAATTATTTACAAATTCCAAGACACCTTATATATATGGGTTGGAATACAACACATAATACCCATTCTAGTTTTTCTCTTGAGGTGTATTGATTCATTGTGGTACTGTAACGATCCTTATCTAACACATACAAACATCTAATGCATTACTAAAATATATAATGATTAATAAATACATAATAAATATGAATTATTAGTAAATAACAATCCATATGGAATCAATTATATGAAATTTCAAAATTCCTTAGTCAATGGAATAAAATTATTAAATAATTACGTCATGTAATACCCTCTGTAACAATGACATATACTTACATCAATATTGAATGGATAAATTTACCCATGTAACAAAATTAAATGGATTTATTGTCAAAAAAAATATCCGAATGTGATAGAGATTATGACATCATGGTTTTAAATGAACCTATAATAATTCTTGTACAGGATATAAGGTATCAACTATATATCAGTAAAGGATAAAAGAAGATCATAAGTTATTTGGAAATATTTTTTTTAAATATACAATTCAACTTGAAATTATAGAGTTAAATGGAAGACATCATTTATTATAACATTCTTAAAACTATTGACACTATTTTGTAGAGATGTATATATAAAAAACATCCAAAAACATTTTCAGTGATGTAAAGGATACATTTAAAATTTTATTTTAAACATCATTATTAATAATTGGACTGTGAAAAAATATAATTTATAAATAAAATATATAGAAATTGATAAAAATATATATAAATAATATGCACCCCCTTTTATAATCATTTTAAAAACAATAAACCATTAATTTTGGTATCTTTTCAAAAGGAAAATTTCCATAAATAATTGGATAAGTATTTTTTAAAAAAATGAAAATGATAAATTTGAAAATGTTAATGTATAATGTATATAAGAATTAGAAATTATAATCAATATGTAAATGATAAAAATAGATTCTTCTCACTGTTTTGAAAAGAGGGTAAACATGACTAGTAAAAAATAGTAAACAATTTCCATTAAATATTATAAATATATTTAAAAAGATCAACAAAATTATAATCATGAAATAATTTATGCATATTAATTATCATTGATAGGGAAAATTATTGAACATGGATATGTAAGATAACTATTCAAGATCAAAAATAATAAATAAGGTGTGTTTTTTTATAAAAAATAGTTTGGTGGTTTTGAGTGCCCAATGTATGAAAATTTTAAGGAATACATGTAAAAATATTATATAACTAGATGGTAATAAAATATAATTTATTTATGTTATTAATCCAATATAATACTACTATTGAAATTCAATCTTGAACAATCATTATTAAAAATGAGATTGAAACATAGACTCTTAACGAGGTCTATGACCTTTTTGAACGCGATACATCATCATATATAATAAATTTATATTTATTATATATAAATATAAAAAAATATTTATATCTATCATTATTGATAACATTTATTAAAAACATATTTTTACTCACTATTAATCATTTTAAATCTGTTATCTAGTTGTCAAAAATGATGTTTCTCAAGAATATTTTGATTTGGATGTTCCTGTCCCTTTATCTTGGTCATGGATTCATTAACTAAATAATGTAATTAATTTAATATTTTTTTAATTATTGATTATATATAATTTCATAACAATCAATGTATGGTGGTTTGAAGAAACTAAATACACCCTTTATGGAGGTGGTAATTCACTCATATGGGCCTGTGAGGTTTTCATTTTTCAAAAATTTAATCAAATGTATGTAAATAATAAATTATATTTATAAAACCATAATTATATAAATAATATAATAACTATAAATTTATTACATATATATAACCAACAATTATTGGTGATGTTGAAAAATGAAGTACATCACTACATAGTGGTTTCAATCCACAATTACACGGAGAAAAGACTTCATTTTCCATTAGTGTGTAATGACATATAAAATGATTATAAAAAAAACACAAAATTTTTAAGTATAATAATAATAATAATTTCAATATGTTTTTATGGTTATACATGATTTAGCCGATTTTGATGAATAAATAAATATTAATGAGCTTGGAAAGAACCTGTACCTCTTCCTTAGATGATATCCTTTAAAAACATCTTAAGCCTTCCTTGATTGATATTTTGGGATTCGAAAAACCAATAAATCATGCATTAGGATGAATATAGGGTATTTAGATAGTTCATTATTTATAGATGGGGTATTTTGGTATGTGTATAAGTTATTAGATGAGGTTGATTTTTTAAATTTAGTGCGGTGGTACTTTGGTAAATACTATAAATTTGAAATAATATAAAGCCATATTCCTTGTATAGTATAATTAAATGAAAATATTAATAAGATATGATATGTTAAGGAAAATATAAAATAAAAAAAATAATTTTTTTAAAAACATTAATGATGATTTAAAAATAATCTCTATGTTAAATCCCAGCGTTAATTCTTTTAACTGATATTGTGGTTATAAGATTTTTACCATGATAGCTACATATTTTTTAAAAAATAAATGGTAATTATAAAATAATTTAATTATTATGATTCCAAATTTAGAATTTAATTTATGATTATAAATTTATATAAGTGTAAAAAATTAAATTTTATATATGTATGAATAAAATAGTAAAAAATAGTTATCTGGGAAATTTTAATTTTATACAATAAAATTAAATAATACCAAAATAATCTATATAATTAATTATTAAGAAGTTTATTAGTATCATCATAAAGAATTATATTATTATTTCTTTTAATAAAACTGAAATTTTAATTTAACATCATAATTACTTAATAATTGGAAAGGATAAAAAATTTTATTATTAGAAGAAAACATCACTTGGGCTCTGAAATGTCAAAAATCGGTTAATAAATTTATCATAATATTTTTAAATAGATTATTTTATATAATAAATATAAATTTTGTATATAAAAAGGTGTTTATAACATTAATGTAGTTATTATTCCGTAATGATGTCAAAAAATAAACAATCTTCATAAAAATGGTATTTGTTACTATTCACCTAAAAACATCATTTTCAAAAAAAATATGAAATATTAACCCTACATGTGTTTATTCATGATGAGTTCAAATAATGAACGTATTTTAGATGATAAAAAATATAAATGTTTTGAATATCTATTTCTAATAATATTATTAAATAAAACATCTATAATTGAAAATTAACTTTTTCAAAATCATTTGTTATTAATATTATATCATTACAATTAAAATTTAACTACGTTTTCATTTATTGTTTCATACATTTATGTATCTAAAATGTAAAAATTTTATTATAATACAAAAAAAATGAAAAATACTAATTTCAAATTTTTTTACAAGTTCATTTATTAAAATTCTATCATGTAAATTATCTATTTTCTGATTAGTAAATTTCAAATATAAAAAGTATTCATAATTGATTAGTATATTTAAATTTATTAATGTTTTATTTTAATATTTAATGACTCATTTTAGTATATTGTTTCATGTGTTACAAACTTTTCAACATATTATTTAATTAATGGAAGAAATATAATAATATCATAAGGTGTTATATAATTGTTTCACGAAATTTACTAATTTTCCATTATCAACATGGAAATGTGATTGAATTTCAGATCTATGTGATGATTTAATAATATCAATCAATTTGGGAATAGATGTTTATGATATTTATGACTATGACCTCGATAGTTCTATCTCCAGACTATATATGTATGAAATTCTTGGGAACTGTATAGTGATTATCCTAGATTGATGAAACCAAAAATCCACTAGATGAGGGGGTGAATATTATCAAAATTCCCTCAAATCAATGGGTTGGGGTGGTTTACTATCAATATCTATGGGGTAATACACAATAATCTATCAATGGGGGAAATCATCTCTAGAGATTGTAATAATTTCCAAAATATTTTTATTCTCCCACTATAACTGAAAAATGTTTTCTTCAATATAGATTTCTATATATAATTCTACGGAACGACTAGTAAAATTCCAGATGGAACTGATTCCTTTTTGAAAAGAAATATATATGGCTGATTATGAGAGTCTAGGTGTGGACCCTATTGAATAGATCTACCATGAACAATAGTCATATTTTCTATCCAATTTTTTTTGGAAGAATCAATGAGATTTATGATGAATTTTCAAGAGGAAGGTGTGTTCTCACTTAGCTATTATTTTTGAGTTATAGGTGTATATGTTGGGAAAAACTAATTATCCTAAAATTATAGTGTAAGTGGTTGATCAACTCTATTAAGATAGATCTGATGGAAAATAATGGAACATTCCTCTAACCCGGTTAACACAAGAATATTAAAATAGAGTAGCTCATTTCATAATAATTTAATTTATTAGTGAACTTGTTTCATAAAAATGTAACATTGAATAAGTTTAATTTAGCTCCCTTATGAAAATTGTGTTTCATTTATTGGTAGGGTTCATATTTACTTATTTTGTTGTACGATGAATGTGCCCAAATGATGGGGTAATTACCTCATTTTGACTCTTGATTGAATATCTGACCCTATATGATACCTCTTTCTAATTTTCGTTCTTTTACCTTTTTTATTAGATCTTATGAGGTGGAAACGTGGAAATGAATATAGTTAGTGATATAGAAGGGTTCTTAGTTATAACAGGTTTAATCTATCATAACGTCATAATGGAATTCATATTTTCAATTGTATTCTAGATTATCTCATCAGAATCATTTACATATTCCAATACATGGCTGTTTTTAATAATTCACCATTTACAGAAAGAATGGATGATTCAAAATTCAAATGTACTTAAGTGTTATAAAGTTGTAATTGACCATATTTTCTCACAAATCCTTGATGATGAAGCATTCTTGTGTCATATAAAACATTATAAAATGGAAAGGGTAATAATTTAGTTGATAATTTATTCATCCTTAATTTAGCTTCTTGATTTTTGAAAATGTGAAAATTCATACATCTAAAAGAGAAATGAAGTTTCCCAGAATATGATCACTATGGAAGTAAACATTTTTACTCTTCTTACATTTAAGTTCATGTAACATCATTTTTTCTAGTGTGATGGTAGATATTTCTACCATCATTGTGTATCTTATTTATGATGGATGTTCATGATGATCAATTTTATTGGTTAATTTAATATCATATTATAGATGTTTAAATATATCTATGAACCTTGAGAACCCATCATGATACTTCATGGGGATGGGTGTCACTTATTACTCATTCGGTAGGTTCTTCGTATATATCTTTTGTAATTTTTCATGGGGATGATTCATTTAAAAAGAGTATACCAAAACCATTCATATTTGAAATAAATATTTAATTATATAACCATTAATCATTAAAAAGGATAACTCAATGAAAATTAGATTCCTAATGATATATAAAATTATTCAGAGAAATTGATGATCAATATTATCACATATTAGAATATACTCAACCATATGATTTTAGTTCCAATTGAAATGAATGAGATTTTAGGGTATAGATTAATCATCAAATATTAATAGTCTATTATATACTACGGTTCGTGACATTTGAATACATTATAAATGAAAATGGGAAATATGTTTATCTATATTCCCAATTATATTGAATTTTATGAAGTTAGGGACCTGAATGATAGGTGGAAGGGAAGTCAAATCCGCTCACATTGGATACAAAATACTCTCAATTTTTTCCATTACTAGTTATTCTTCATAATCATCCATCCATGTATTAATGAAATCCAATGATTCCATGTATTCTATTTCACGAGCTCAAGATTTTTTAAAAATACAATATTAGTCTCGATTTTCATGATCAATATTAATTATTTATTGGTAACTCGCATGATTTAGGCATCAATGAAATTTATAGCTTGTAGCATTGTCTTGCCTTAGTGATGAAGTATAATGGGTTATTTATATAATGTTTGTTTGATGATGTTTCCTGATTCATAATTTTTGGGAAAATAAAACTCATCTCATTGAAGAGGTTCAATAATATTATGTAATGAATCCCTATCCTAAATATTATACACGATGATTATGTTTCCTATGTTCAATTACGTATTGATATGATCAACCTTATTTATTATGTTCTTAAACTGACTAATGTGAACTACTACTGTGATGTATTCACTAACACTGGGTGATTGATATGATATAAATTTGTAAATAAATTCTCCATTTTTCATAAATGATTCTACTCTAGGGGGGGCTTCCCTACATATTCCACTTTAAAAATTTGTTTTATAGTTTCATGATTTGTAACAAATATTGTGACAATAGTAACAACATTTACATATGGGTAATGTATCATAGGGGAAAAAATTATTTCTATGAGGTATATCGAGGATCTGTGTATGTTCCTGCGTATAAATACAATTATAGATGGTCATGGCGGTAAAAACTCCCATAGTCCATTTTTCTTCGGCTTCCCATAATATATTATAGATGTAGATACAATTTTAGATCACTGCTGTCATCAAATATATGTTTTTCAATGACTTTTATGTGATGAAAAAAAAACTATGAAAATAATCATGTGTGTTAAGTCCCTCCACATTAGTGAGGGGCCTATTGAATCTATCACTATAGAAATATTTCAAAACATATGATACTTATATAGAATGGGTTTTTATTATATTATCTCAACAATCTAGAGAAACTGATTGGCCATTGGGGTTTTGGTAGTAGTAATAATATTATTTTTTCTCTTGAGTGTTTGTGGTTTGATTATCATAGAAGGCTCTCTATTAAGATTCTTGATTCTGGGTAACATAAGATTTCATTGCTTCATATGTATATTATTATAGAATTTGGGTCTCACATTGGTGATGATGAGCTTATGGAATATGTTCCCTCATAGGAATCTCTAGGATATTTGCATGCATGTAGTGGATATCCTCTTCTACCTCTCTAATATAAGGAATATAGTAAATTGTTACTCCATGGAGATATTCCTAATGATATTGGATATTTTGATAGAGGCCTCCTCCAACCGAATATCTTATATGGATGTCATTGTCCTATATGGCCTTAGTCCTTCTTGATTGGAAAATTTTATTTCAAAATTTATAATTATCCAATCCGGGAGTTGTTATTACATGAATGAAATTCACCAATTGAAAATTTTTGAATAGCGTAAATGATAACGTATATCAATTCATCAGTTATGGGGTAGTTGTAAAATTGAAGAATCATATAATAAAATTTTAATAAGTTGGTGGTTCATGCAAACTCTTATAGTCATGATTTTCTATTATACTAGCTAGTGATACTAATATCTTGTGGAATATTTATCATCAATGATATTTTAATTATATCATATCACAAGAATACCATTATTACAGGACCACAATTAAAAATTCATGATCAGCTATAATATTTCATAAGTAAGAATTTTCAATGCGTTCACCATTTAAATTCCACCACACCTCCGCTCCCACTTGTTTTGAGTGGGTGTGAACCTTATTTCCTATAACTATTTTACACTATTACGTTGATAGTGATAATTTGGGCATCATATTATTCAATAGTATTGGACGTTCAACTAATCTCACCCATTTGGTGGGGGGGGGGCAGTTATTCTAAACATTATGACTCCCATAATGATTTAATAAATGATTGTGAACCCTTCCTTGTAACGATATTAGTTTCTTTTTATGAACATATTTAATAAATATTTGAATATATATGGTATAAAATTTAGTAATTATATTACTTCTAATTGATCAAAGCACTTGGTTACATGATAATTTGAATCCATATAAGAGGTCACTTATGAGTATATCCACATTTATGGAGTTATTGGGCTCTTATGAAAGGAAGATATTGGGGTTTTAGAATTTGTATTAGGGTAATAAAATGGGATTTATATGTATCTCTATAATGGTAATACTAACCCCTATAGTTCAACTCCATATAATGGGAAATGAGATACCTTTTTTGGAAATGTTTTAATGACATTATTCATTTCCATTTAGTACATACATCCATGTCTACTTCAAAAATATTAGAATTTTAATATGTTAAATATTTGGGAAAAAGTTCAATGTAGTGATTTTCGTGGGACATACACATGGGAATCCCTTTTTTTAATTATATATATTGGTAATGTGATAATAGAAAGTTGTAAGGGATTAAAATAGGTAGAAGGGTTTTTTAATATCCTCATGTCATTCCATGAGGGATTGTTATGATGACCATATAAAAATGTTGTATCTCTTTATGATTATCATATAACATATCTTTTTCTAATAATATGTAGAATGATTGTAATAGTTTTTTTGGGGGTATGTTGGATGTCAACCTTTAGTCTCTTTGTAACTAGACAAGGAAGGATTCCTATAATAAGCAATGATTACACCTAGTTGGATGCATGTATATTGTTTTATAGACCCAATATATTGATATGTATATGAGGATGTAATAATAGAATGATATGGGATTCAAAATAGTTTGATACCAAAGGTATGCATTGGAGTTTTTGGATTGAACCTTTTATAGGAATCCACTATATATTGGATATCATGAATCAATGAATACATAGTTTGATTTTCATTATTTAAGGTCGTGAGAAATGTCCATAATGTGTAATTTTACAATTGTGGGTAAGTATGTTTATTTTATGAAATGGTAAATAATAAAATCATAATTTATTATAATTCATGTTTTATGATTTTTTATTTTTCCAATCTATTAGAAAATAGATATGAATATATAAGTATGAGGCTAATACTTTGTAAGAGTTATATATAATGAAAAATAAACGACTGTAAAATACAGAGAAATTTTGGGTACCTATAGGAGTATCTCATAACAAGGAATATATGGTATTGATGGAAGATCCTACTTGAGGTATGGGAAAATATATACCTAATAAGGAAACATGGGTGAAGTGATGTCTAGGTAGGATGCATCAGAAAAGTGGATCCAATTTAATAATCATGGGAATGTGGCTCCCAAGAAATATTCATTATATACTAGGATAAGGGGTACTCAAGTATTAGATCATATGTTGTTGAGTTTTTTGTGGTCTGAATCCCATGAGGTTTGGTACGTGAATGGTATGGAACCTGGTTAGTTGGGTGATTCTCTCGATCGAAACCTATGAATAGAACAAAATAGGTTGTCCTAGCTGTATGATTTTTATCTAAATTATCCTTAGTATAGTGTTTAAAAACCACTTTAAGGAGGATTATTTTAGAGGTATTTTTTGGTAGGATAGTGTTCCATTTTATCTGGCACATAAGATGAATCAATCGACCACTAATATTGTTGTTAATAGAAGACTGGGTTTATTTGATAAGAAAACCCAAACCAGTTTCAGTGCGTGGTGTTGGATCTGTGGTGGGGCACACCCATGATAGTGTGGTTATAGTAGGCAGTGGAGAGTTTAGTGCCATAAAACATGCATAAGTGGTACGATATTTAGAGTAGAGTGTATGGATTTGATCACCTGTGACGGATTCCTGATGATGAATAAATAAGTATAGAACAAGAGTCTTATCACCAAAGAATGGAACATTAGGCTAGGTAATGTAATGTTTAAGACGACATTTTACTTAATCTATGATAAAATACCAACAACAAATAACCAAAAAATTGATACGACATTCATTTTTTCTATATGAGTAGTCCAATCAATGAATGTGAAATTAGATACGCCTCTTAGTACTATATTCCTTATATCAAGTGTTTTTAAAGGAAAATTTTTTACCATAATAATCATGAAAATATTTTTGCGATTTTTTATTGCCTTATTATTATCAATGGATGGAATATATATCTAACTTCAAATTTAATGTTCTCAAAATAATGTCACCCAAATAGATATCATTCTCAATGGAAAACCATCCCTTGTTGTTTGAGTAGTTATGTGATACAAGGATAACATGTTTTTATCTTAATTGGAAACGTAGAAATTTTTGTGTCCAACCTTTACTTTTTTGTGTAGGAGAGGGTATTAAAATTTATTATACATAAATGTGGATTTCATGTATTTATCAGGGCCAAAAACCACTTCCCAATTTTATCTCACCAATAATTACTTTGATACCTAATTTATAAGATAATTTCGATTAATGATCACACAAAATAATTATTTATAATGGATAAAAACAAGAACAACATCATTGTTTTCATTATAATTAGATTGATATTTAACTCCTCGTCGCCAAATATTCTTCTCACATTAGTCACACTCCCCACTAATTGTGGAAATATTTATATTATCTTCCCTTTTCTTATTACATTAAATTTATATATAAATCATTTAATTTTAAATTCAAATCTTCCTATATGAATTTTTCACTTTTCACCAATGGACTTGGCCATAAAAATACCCATTAATAAACAATTAACATGACCAATCTGACTATAATCCCTTGAAATATGAGATGGATTCAAACATAAAAAATTAACTATATTTACATTCATCATGAGTTTACTTCCCCCATCATGGAGTGATCCTTATTTGAAACTACCAAATTTTTGGATGTTTTCCTTCCTATAATCTTGATAAAATTAGACAAATTATTCGATAGAGTCACTCCAATTATTATCTATAAATCTTAAAAATATCAGACCTTGACCTCATCAAATCATCTCCAATCTCAATCCATATGAGATGTGGACCAGTCTATTACTGTTTGACATCCATATTCTTATAAAATCATTCCTAAAAACATTTTTCTCTTAACAAACCATCTATATACATACCTTGTACATTCCCATGTTGAAATCATTTCATTATAACCACTATGGTGTTTGATATATGTACATGATCTGATATAATCATCTTTATATTAAAAATTTTACCATATTATAGTAGCTAGAAACTATATTATGTGAACTCCACTATTTCATGATTCCATCTATAATTGTAAATTTTTCTGATTACCCTCATTGAATGAACCTTTTTTATAAAATAATAAAACATACATACCGTAGTGTTACCTTTATGTATTATATATATCCTTTATTTTCATAATGAAAATGTTTTTTACCATTATTCATAATAGAGAAAATTATAAAAACCTCTAAGTATCACATATTACCCTGATTCACTATCTCATAACTCTTATTAATAATTATTTGGTCTTATGTGGAATGGGGATACTCTTAAATATCCAAGGCTCTAGTTGTTTAACCCTAACACATTTCACAACACATCTACTAAATATTTAATAATTTTATTTTCATAATTGACGATCAAATTCCTTAGTTATCCATTATTTATGTTTTTTATTCATATGGATGTCATATTTAATAATATTTATGACAGATTTCTTTTAGAACCAAAAATTTCAAAACAACATCCCAACCTTCTCCAAACACCTCTAATATTATTACTAAAAATTAATTAAAACATAACGTTATTTGGATAAAAAATTCACCAAATATTTATTTTTTGAAACCCCTGTAAAATATGTATTCCATGAAAATTTGTATATTATCATTCTAAATCTATCCATTCATGATACTAAAATTATTATTCTATAACTTTGAAAATAAAATTCCATTTTATTATCCTTTTGTAAATTATATTTCATAGGATCTATCAAGAAAATATTCCATTTTCTTCTATTGAGAAAAAAAGGTAATAAGAAATTCTAAATTCTGACATGAGTAAAATATTATTGTTGGAAATTAGAGAATAAATTAATTATATAACAGAAACAACAAATTCAATTCAAACCTCCATTAAACTGTATATTTTATATGTATTCTGCAACCTGTTATCTTATTTCTCATTATAAATGATTAAAATATACAAGAATTGAAAATATCAATCTTAAATATTATATAAAATGTGGATATGGGTGTTTCTAAACCATATCAAGCTGAAGTTGTAAGTTGAACACCATCGTTCAATTGACGCTTCTCAAATGATTGCGTGGGTAGTTTTTTTAAAATGTGAACCACTAATTTGTTGATATCCACATATTCCATCTTGAGGATGACTTTATGTACAATCTCTATAATTAAATTGTTTTATATATCAATATGATTCATTTATGATAATTGAAATATATTTTATTAATCTTAATGATACATTATTTTCTATAATAGACTACAAAGGGATCACCACATTATTTCTTGGATCCCCAAAAAATTATTTTATCCAAAACAGTTGTGTGAATAATTATGTTTTTGTAATGTAATAATAATTAGCTATTCTACATGAAATTATATATTAATTCATAATGATCCAATAAATTCATTTTATATTGAATAAAAATATCCTTCACTCATTTATTTTTTCGACCCATAATGTCTCCAACCCAATCCACATATAGTTATGAATATAACTTCACAGAATTATCTTTATAATATAACCATCTTTAATCAAATGTGTCTTGAATATACCTCAGTATACATTAAATACCCATAACATGTTCCACATTGGAAAACCATTAAAGGAGGTAATCTAAACACCTAAGAATATATGAATCTTCGTTTCTTTGATATGTAATAAACATACATCAATTTTTTGTTGAAGTGTTGGATCAACCAGTAATCTATATTTATGTTTTGAAATCAATGTTCTAACTATAATAAGTGTTGAAACTTGTTTTATATCATGAATCTAAATCCTAGTTAGAAAATCATTATCATAATTTATTTTTAATGAGACATGAATTATCATTTTGATAAATTATTGCTCAATATAATATGTGTGTTTTCTTATCATATATATATATTAAAATCAAATTTAATAATCTATGTGAATTAATCTAAAAAATTCATTGTTATTCTTTCTAATATGATTTTTTATGCATATAAAAACACCATTTAATAATATTCCTTTTACAATTTTAAATAAATATTTTGATAAACTCCACCTATTATAAAATCCAATGTCTTTATAAATTTTTACCATCAAGTATAATATGATTTTGGTTCTTGTATCAAGCTATAAATTCACTTCTTCAACCTGAACAAAATTGATTCATCATTACAGAATAGAAAGCCCCAACTTTTTTTCAATTTATTCTTCTTTTTTGAGAATTATTTTGAAAAATTCTATCTTGAAATTCATTTACTCGGTTCTAAATTTCTTCTAAATCCACATATATAGAAATAGTCGTATCGACCTATGTCCAATAGTAGTGTGAATGTTTTTTATCATAAATTCCTTATAATTTTTCATATGACATTCACACCCACGTTTTATTGGTTTGTATCATGTTTCCATAATCATCAAGGTATTTAGAAACATTCATTGTTCTAATGATATATTAATTTTTTACAAAATTAGAATAATCCATTTATAATTTGTCTTAATTTTTTTAACTCTATATTCTCAGTCCTTACCAATGAATCAACTTTCAAAATTTATCCACAATGTATAGATCCACCCATGATAATATTATATAATTTTATTTATTTATAATCCATTCAGTTTGTATTAGAGTAGATTAATCTCATATAAATTATAATCCACCAATATCATCTCATCAACTACTATATTGGGTCAATGGTTGACTCCCTTCACATGTTTCAATACTTAACAATATATTGTCGAAGTTATATTAAAATGTTTTACTTTGTATTGAACTTTTATTTTTATTTATTTTTTTATATTAGAAATTATATAAATCAATAAAATATTAAATTAAATATTAATTCCTCACTATTTTAAACAACTTTTTTCATCACTTATTTCAATGATATTGTTTATCCTCTTTTTGAGAAACATATTAGTCATAATATGGAAGGAGTGTCCAAAAAATATCCCTTCTACCACTATATCTCAATATTTTCCATATTTTATATTTTTTTTATAAATGTATCTCTTTATGTCAAACACTTTAATGCAATTTAACAATGTCTTCCCACCATTCTACATATCAGATTATGACTTCATGTAACAATATAAATTAAAAAATCATTAGTTTTCTTGGAAAATACCACATGTATTTAGTCATTCTAATAGTGATGATAAATAAAAATTTATATGGAAAAAATATTTGTTTGTTGTTTACCATTTGATTTTTAATTTAGTAGACCATGACTTATTCTTCTGTTCTCACTGATAGGACTTCATGATTTTTAGAATTATTCTCCAAGTACATTTCTACTGTATGATTGGGTTAAATTGTGACATTGTTAGATAATATAATCTAGATCATTCTTTTGGTCTCAGGCATATATCTTCACAAAAATAACTTAATACACACAATGAATTATTTGTTTTTCTACATGATAATGATACATGGTATTCTAATTTAATAATCCACATAAAATATGATTTATATATCATTGTATGTTCCAAAAACCATTATATGATCAAACACATTAGTGTTAATTGGAATTAGTATATTTAAAAACATATATTTGTTTTTTCATAATACATGTTTTCTCCAAATTTTTCCTCTTATAAGTCATTCAACTTTCTTCTCCTGATTTCATCATAGTGTTGATTTTTCAATATGTATTTTCAATTTTGAATAACTTTCAATATGTATTTAATGAATATGGTTGATAAATCATTTCCAAGGGAAATTTTATTATTCTTACATATGGATAAAGGTGAAATCATTTAAATACACATAGTATATATTTCTATTAATTCTAAATTACTATATAGTTTTGTTTTCCATTTTTCCATTGATAAAACAACTAGTCCAATTGAACGTCACCTCTTGTATTGCGTCATAATGTTGACTAAATATTAACATGTTATATATAATTCCATCATCATAATAGACATAAATATTCCTCATAAAATATTTATCCATTCTTATCATTTGATTTCCATTTATTTTTAATTATCTACACTTTATGAAACAAACCATAATTCTAAAATGAGCCTTCATATTATTCTATAGATTCATGTTTTTTGTTTTTCTGGATAAACACCCCTTCAATAAATCCAGAACTCCATATTTTTAGAGTAATATAGTGAACTATCACCTAAAATAGCCTTCCCATTCTTCATATATTAATTCAATGATACACATGGTTGATTTGGGAATGGTTGTTTTCAACCCATTATCTTTAGCACAGGCCATGAGATCACACTTATATTCCCCTAATGGATCAAAACTATATTACCAAATGATCATGTTGGTTATATAGTATCCATTATCCTCTGGATTCAATTAGAGTAATGTTCAATCCTAGGATTCATACAACTTATTGATTTTTTGAAAACTAAAAATAAACTATAATAGTATCCATATAATGAGTTGTGTATTTAAGTTATTGTTTTACATGCATTGTAAAAGGAAAATATTTTTAAATGTGAAAATATTTTATATTTTGATCAAAGGGATTTATAGAAATTAGCAGAGTATGAATTAATAAATATTGAAAATTCCTTCATTAAAAATTCACACCATGAATATTATTCATGATGTGATTCTTTTTCTTAGAAGATTCGTAGAATTTGGCATAATATGTTAAAATGATTCTTGATATGAATATTTATCTTGGATGATTCTGTGAAGATAGTTTAGTTAGGGAAAAATAATATATTGGGATGTTTTTTACACATCATGAAAACATTGAACGTGAGAAACATTAATAGTTGAAGTTCCTTTAAAAAAAAATTAAACTCATATAATTCACTCTGTGAATCCAATATTCATGTTGTGAATCAATCATATTCAATAGTTTTTATCATGAAGCACGAATTCCAACTCTGAAAATCTTTATGAAAGCTTCCCTCTCAATTCAAAGGATTCATTTTTGTGCATTATGGGTTATTTTCACTCAAAAGGATAACCTCAGTTTACATTATAACTATAGGATGGTTTCACAACTTCTCTATATTATATGGCTTCTCAGATTCTTCATTTTAGTTTGACAATGTAGTAGTGATGGAAGTGTTTTTGGATTAGATTGTGATTGGATTGTGATTTCTATAAAAATATATTATTATTCCATCATCCAATTTCTTTTATAAGCTAATATTCTAATTTCCAATATCCATTTTTTGTACGTGACTAGTTTTCCTCTCATTTTATGGTAGTTTTATCTCAAAAAATTTTATATAAAAAATTTTGTTTAATATTATTAATTTATTTAGGTGATCCAATGAAATTTTTTATTTGTGATCATGGGAGTTTTACTAGAAGAGATTCATTTTTAGGGGATATTTCATTAAAATTGGATTTATGCATTCCATGTTTTTGATGATATTATTCAATGTTGATTGTTAATTGAAAATGGATTTTCATGATCATAAGAGGGATTTATTTGATGTGAAAATTATTAATTAAATTTGACCCTTGTTTTTAAATCAATATTGACAAAATTTTCACATCGGGTAAACATAGGTGCATTGGGTAATTGACTTTCCACACATTTGGTGTTTAATACATAAATATTTTTTATGAAACCTTAGTGTATGTAATTAAACTAGTGGTTTTATTAGTAGGATCCACATTATTTCTAGATTTGACCTTCTCTTTCATGTATAGTATGTATTACTAAATGTTATCGAAAAAATATCATTATTTTTAATTTATCAATATTTTATTAAATGATTGTATTTTCATTGTTATTTGTTTTCATGATTATATTTTTATATATACTTTCTTGGTTTTTTACATTCTCTCCCATTTGATTTCAAACATTACTTATATCTAGATTAGGGTATTATGGTATGTTTTAATGGTAACAAGGGAGGCATTAAAAAATGATATATTTTTGTAAATTCATTATAAACTAGAGTAGTTTTATTGTTATAAAAAATTTATTAATGATATTTTAAATTTTATATATTATTTGGAAGATTAATATAAGGAATTTTTATCACAAAATACTATTTCCTTTCGATATTTGTATTTTTTATTTTACAATTCCCATGTAAAGTGGTTGGAATTATGTATCATTATAGTTTCACATTCATTATTCATTTTCATATCATGATGTTATGGAAATGATTTTTGGTCACATGGAGTATTTATGGTCATGTATTGTGTTATTTTTCAATTTTATCGTATATGGATTTGTTTTTTTGTCTGATGGATAAGGGTGTTTACTCTTTTATGCTATATTTTACTATGTTGTACATCAGTTATAAAATAGATGTGTCATTCATTACTTCTTTTCATTAATTACTACTTTAAAAAATATTTAATTATGGGAATATTAATTATAAACTAGAGTAGTTTTTATGTTAGAGCTAATATACTAATGATACTATAACTTTTATATATTATTTTGAAGAATAATATTAGGAATTTTCATCACACAATACTATTTCCTTTCGATAGTTTTAGTATTTGTTTTACAATACCCATGTAAATTGGAATGCATTATGGATCACTCTAGTATCTATTTTATTAGTATTTTTCATATCTTGATGTTATTTAGGTGATTATTGGCCACATGGAATCTTTTTGGTCCGGTATTGTTTTAAATTTCGTTTTTATCTTATTTGTATTTTTTATGTCTGATTGATATGGGTGTTTACTCTTTTCTTCTATATTGTAATATGTTGTATATCAGTTATTAAAGAGACTTGTCATTCGTTACTTCTTTTAAATTTATGGTTCCACTTTTGGTGTGACTTTCCCAGTGGACTCCGGTTGTTTCATTAAAAATTATTAACAGAGAGATTATACATCATATTATGTTGTGAAACTACATAGGTTTGGTTGAGTTTTATTACTAGATTAGAGTTATGATCATCAAAATTCAGATAGTATGTGTGGGAGTGATCAAGGCCACCACACTTTTATGTATACACCTGTGCTACCTTGTGTGGTTATGGATTTTTTTCAAATATTTTGTCTTGGTATTTTGGGTTTTATGAAAAAATTTGTGATTATTTAAAGTAATATACTAATTATTTTTGGAAATTTTCTTCCATTAATAGTGGTCATAATTTCTTTAAATGCTAGTTTTTTAAGAATAAATTTTAAAATCTAGAATATGGAAGTATGATTTTAGAAAATTTTATTAAAACTGATTTTCTATTTTCTTGTGATTGATAAACAATTTATTTGATTAGATATATTTAAATTCTGTGAGTGGAAGCTATGAGAAATTATCCATAGGTTATTCCTCTAGAGGATCCTTCATTAGTGGAAGATATAATGCATAATAATTAGAATATGGGTTGAGTAATATTCAGATATATAGGATGAGTGGTGGGTCATGGATAAAAATTTTCGATGAAAAATACAGTAATCGTCTATGGAAATAAAAGTTCACTTGTATTAAAGGAATGGATTAATTCTATTATGATGATAAATATATTTTTGAATACCATGATGTAATCTAAGGTGAGTTTTCCACATTTTTTATTGAGGGACTAAAAAGTAGATGGTGGTAATATATTATTTATACAATGATTAATGAGTATATTACTAGGGATTCATTCATGAAAATATTTAATGTGCAGTTTTATCAATACACTTTACTTGTGGGTAATACCCAAGAGTTTCTAAACATAGAGAATGGAGAATTTACCATTATGGATTATTCCACCCACCATTAATCATTGGATTACATGGTATTAGATCTTGTCAATAATCATTACAGTAACAGCCTCGAAACCCAGACATTCGAAATGATTTTAAATAAAAAAATCATTTAATTTTTTTCTTGGATACAAATAATTATGACCCATTTTTTTCCTATCAACATATTACAGACCTAAAAATGAAATTTGGGATAATATACATACCCTATATAAATTTTGATTAAAATTTTATAGATTTAGTATTAACATTGAATGGCATGGATTTTTAAAATTTAGTGGGGCGACACTTATAAATTTGAAATAATATAAATCCATATTCCTGGTATAGTAGAATTAAATGGAAATATTTTTAATATATGATATTTTAAGGAAAATATAAAATAAAAAAATAAAATTTATAAAAATCATAATGATGTTTAAAAAATTTCCTCTATGTTTAATCCTAGCTTTAATTCCTTTAACTGATATTTTGGTTATAAGATTTTTACAATGATAGCTACATAATTGTAATAAAATAAATTGTAATTATAAAATAATTTGATTATTATGATACTATATTTAGTATTTAATTTATGATTAGAAATTTATATAAGCGTAAAAAAATTAAATTTGATATATTTATGTGAAAATTGTAAAAAATAATTATCTTGAATATTTTAATTATTACCAATAAAATTGAATAATACCAAAATAATCTATAGAATTAATTATTAGGAAATTTATTAGTTTCATCATAAAGAATTATATTTTTATTACTTTTAATAAAATTAAAATGTTAATTTAACATCATAATTACTTAATTATTGGAATGGATAAAAATTTCTATTATTAGAAGAAAACATCATTTGGGTCCTGAAATGTCAAAAATCGGTTAACAAATTTATCATAATAGTTTTAAATAGATTTTTTTTATGTAATAAATATAACTTTTGTATATAAAATGGCGTTTATAACATTAATTTAGTAATTATTCCATAATGATGTCAAGAAATAAACAATCTTCGTAAAAATGGTATTTGTTACTATTCACCTAAAACAACATTTTCAAAAAATAGGAAATATTAACCCTAAATGTGTTTATTCATGATGAGTTCAAAAAATGAATGTATTTTATAACATAAAAAATATAAAAGTTTTGAATTTCTATTTTTAATGATAATATAAAAAAATCTGTAATTGAAAATTAACTTTTTAAAAATAATTTCTTATTAATATTATATCATTACAATTAATATTTAACTACGTTATAATTTAAGGTTTCATACTTTTATTTGTCTAAAATGTGAAAATTTTATTATAATACAAAAAATAAAAAATACTTATTTAAAAAATTTCCTTTTACAAATTCATTTTTTAAAATTCTATAATGTAAATTATTTATTTTCTGATTAGTAAATTTCAAATATAAAAAAGTAATCATAATTGATTAGTATATTTAAATTTATTAATTTTTTATTGTAATATTCAATGACTCATTTTAGTATATTTTTTCATGTGTTACAAGCTTTGCAACATAGTATTTAATTAATGGATAAAATATAATAATATCTTAAGGTGTTATATGATTGTTTCCCAAAAGTTACTCATAATCCATTATCAACATGGGAATGTGATTGATTTTGATATCAATGTGATGATTCCATAATATCAAACAATTTGGGAATACATGTTTATGATGTTGATGACTATGAACTTGATAGTTCTATCTCCAGACTATTTATGTATGAAATTCTTGGGAACTATATAGTGATTATCGTAGATTGATGACACCAAAAATCCACTTGATGAGGTGGTGAATATTATCAAAATTCCCTCAACTCAATGGGTTGGGGTGGTTTACTATCAATATCTATGGGACAATTCACAATAATCTATCAATAGGGGAAATCATCTCTAGAAAATGTAATAATTTCAAAAGGATTTTTAGTCTCCCACTAAATAAGAAAATGCTTTCTTCATTATAGATTTCTCTATATACTTCTAGGGACCGACTAGTAAAATTACACATGGAAATGATTCCTTTGTGAAAGGAAAGATAGGTGGTTGATTATGATAGTATATTTGTGGAACATATTGACTAGATCTACCTAGAACAATAGTCATATTTTCTATCCACATTTTGTTTTGAAGAATCAATGAGATTTATGACGCATTTTCTAGAGGAAGGTGTGTTCTCACTTAGCTATTATTTTTGAGTTATAAGTGTATATGTTGGGAAAAGATAATTAACCTAAAATTATAGTGTAAGTGGTTGATCAACTCTATTAAGACAGATCTGATGGAAAATAATGGAAAATTCTTTTGACCTGGTTAATATAAGCTAATTAAAATAGAATACCTCATTTCATAATAATTTTATTTTGTTGTGAACTTGTTTCATAAAAATGTAACATTGAATAAGTTTAATTTAGTCATCTTATGAAAATTGTGTTTCATTTATTGGAATGCTTCATATTTACTTTATTTGTGTTACGATGAGTGTGCCCAAATGATGGGGGTAATTACCTCATTTTGATTCTGGATTAAATATCTGACCCTATATGATACATCTTTCTAATTTTATTTCTTTTACCTTTTCTGTTTGATCTAATGAGGTGGAATAGTGTAAATGAATATAGTTAGTGATATATAAGGTATTTTAGTTATGACATGTTTAATCAATCACAACGTCCTAATGGAATTCATATTTTCAGTTATATTCTAGATTATCTCATCAGAATCATTTACATATTCCAATACATGGTTGTTTTTAATAATTCACCATTTACAAAAAAGAATAGATGATACAAAATTCAAATATACTTAGGTGTTATAAAGTTGTAATTGACCATATTTTTGACGAATCCTTGATGATGAAGCATTCTTGTGTCATATTAAACATTATATAATAGAAAGGGTGATAATTTAGTTGATAATTTATTCATCCTTAATTTAGATTCTTGATTTTTGAAAATGTCAAAATTCATACATCTAAACGAGAAATGAAGTTTCTCGGAAAATGATCACTATGGAAGTAATAAATTTTACTCTTCCTACATTTAAGGTCATGTCACCTCATTTTTTTGAGTGTGATGGTAGATATTTCTACCATCATTGTGTATCTTATTTATGATGGATGTTGATGATGATCAATTTTATTGGTTAATTTAATATCATATTATAGATGTTTAGATATATCTATGAACCTTCAGAACCCATCATGATACTTCATGGTGATGGGTGCCACTTATTACTCATTCTGTAGGTTCTTCTTATATATCTTATGTAATTTTTAATGGGGATGATTCATTTAAAAATACTATACCAAAACCATTCATATTTGAAATAAATATTTTATTATATAACCATTAATCATTAAAATGTACAACTTAATGAAAATTGTTTTCCTCAGGATATATAACATTATTTAGAGAAATTGATGATCTATATCATCACATATTAGAATATACTCAACCATATGATTTTTTTTCCAATCGAAATGAATGACATTTTAGGGTAGAAATTAATCATCTAATATTAATAGTCAATTATTCTAGTGCGGTTCTTGACATTGGAATACATTGAGAATGAAAATGGGAAATATTTTTATCTATATTCCCAATTATATTGAATTTTATGAAGTTATGGACCTTAATGATAGGTGGAAGGGGAGTCAAATCCAACCACATATGATAAGAATTACTCTCAATTTGTTCCATTAACGGTTATTATTCAAAATCATCCATCCATGTATTAATGAAATCCAATAATTCCCTGTATTCTATTTCACGAGCTCAAGATTTTTTCAAAACATAATATTGGTCTCTATTTTGATGATCAATATGAATTATTTATTGCTAACACGCATGATTTAGGCATCGATGAATTATATAGCTTGTAGCATTGAATTCCCTTAGTGATGAAGTCAAATGGGTTATTAATATAATGTTTGTTTGATGATGTTTCCTGATTCAACATTTTTGGGAAAAGAAAACACAGCCCGTTGAAGAGGTTCAATAATATTATGTAATACATCCTAATCCTATATATTATACATGATGATTATGTTTCCCAAGTTCAATTAATTATTGATATGATCAACCTTATCTATTATGTCCATAATCTGACTAATGTGATCTACTACTGTGATGTATTCACTAACACTGGGTGATTGATATGATATAAATTTGTAAATAAATTCTCCTTTTTTCATCAATTATTCTTCTCTAGGGTGGCTTCCCTACATATTCCAATTTAAATTGTTGTTTGATAGTTTCATGACTTGTAACAAATATTTTGACACCAGTTACAACATTTACATATGTAAAATGTATCAAAGGGGAAAAATTATTTCTATGAGGTATATCGAGGATCTGTGTATGTTCTTGCCTATAAATAGAATTATATATGGTCATGGGGGTAAAAACTCCCCTAGTACATTTTTCATCGGTTTCCCATAATATATTATATATGTAGATATAATTTTAGATCACTTCTGTCATCACATATATGTTTTTCAAAGGCTTTGATTTGATGAGAAAAAACTATGAAAATAATCATGTGTGTTAATTCCCTCCACATTAGGGAGGGGCCTATTGAATCTATCTCTATAGAAATATTTTAAAACATATGATACGTATTGAGAATGGGTTTTTATTATCTTATCTCAACTATCTGGAGAAACCGATGGGCCATTGGGGTTTTGGTGGTAGTAATAATATTATTTTTTCTCTTGAGTGTTTGAGGTTTGATTATCATAGAAGGCTCTCTATTCGGATTCTTAATTCTAGGTAACATATAATTTCATTGCTTCATATGTATATTATTATAGATTTTGGGTCACACATTGGTGATGATGAGCTTATGGAATAAGTTCCCTCATAGGAAGCTCCTGGATATTTGCATGGATGTAGTGGATATCCTCTTTTACCTCTCTAATATAATGAATATAATAATTTTTTACTCCATGGAGTTATAACTAATGATATTGGATATTGTGATAGAGGCGTCCTCCAACTAGATATCTTATATGGATTCCATTGTCCTATATGGCCTTAGTCCTTCTTGACGGGAAAAATTTATTTCAAAATTTATAATTATCTAATCCAGGTGTTGTTATTACATGATTGAAATTCACAAATTGATTTTTTTGAATAGGTTAAATTATAACGTATCTCAATTTATCAGTGATGGGGTAGTTGTAGAATTGAAGAATCATATAATAAAATTTTCATAAGTTGATGGTTCATGGAATCCCTTATAGTCACGATTTTCCATTATACTAGTTAGTGATACTAATCTCTTGTGGAATATTTATCATCAATGATATTTTAATTATATCATATCACAAGAAAACCATTATTACAGGATCAAAATTAAAAATTCATGATCAGATATAATATTTTATAAGTAATAATTCTCAATGCGTTCACCATTTAAATTCTACCACACCTCCGCTCCCACTTGTTTTGAGTGGGTGTGAACCTTATTTCTTATAACTATTTTTCACTATTAAATTGATAGTGATTATTTGGGAATCATATTATTTAATAGGATTGGACGTCCAACTAATCTCACCCATTTGGTAGGGGGAAGGGGGCAGTTATTCCAAACATTAGGACTCCCATAATAATTTAATAAATGATTGTGAATCCTTCCTTATAACGATATTAGTTTTTATTTATAAACATATTTAATAAATATTTGAATATATATGGTATAAAATTTAGTAATTATATTACTTCTAATTGATCAAAGCACCTGGTTACACTGTAATTTGAATCCATATAAGAGGTCACTTTGGATTATATCCACATTTAGAGAGTTATTGGGATCCTATGAAAGGAAGATATTGGGGTTTTAGATATTGTATTAGGTTAATGAGATGGGATTTATATGTATCTCTATAATGGTAATAATAACCCCTTGTGGTTCAACTCCATATAATGGGAAATGACATACCTTTTTTGTAAATGTTTTAAGGACAATAGTCATTTTCATTTTTTACATACATCAATGTCTACTTCAAAAATATTAGAATTTTAATATGTTAAATATTAGGGAAATATATCAATGTTTTGATTTTCATGGGACATACACATTGGAATCCCTTTTTTTAATTCTATATATTGGTAATGTGATAAGAGAAAGTGGTAAGGGATTAAAATAGGTAGAAGGGTTTTTTAATATCCTCATGTCATTCCATGAGGGATTGTTATGATAACCACATAAAAATTGTGTATCTCTTTATGATTATCATATAATTTATCCTTTTCTAATCATATGTAGAATGATTATAATAGTATTTGTGGGGGTATGTTGGATGACAACCATTAGTCTCTTTGTAACTAGACAAAGAAAGATGCCAATAATAAGCAAGGATTACACCTAGTTGGACGCATGTATATTGTTTTATAGACCCAATATATTGATATGTATATGAGGATGTAATAATAGAATGATATGGGATTCGAAATAGTTGGATACCAATGGTATGTATTGTAGTTTTTTGATTGATCTTTTTATAGGAATCCATTATATATTGGTTATCATGAATCTAGGACTACATAGTTTGTGTTTCATTATTTAAAGTAGCGAGAAAGGACCATAATGTGTAATTTTACAATTTTGGGTAAGTATGTTTATTTTATGAAATGGTAAACAATAAAATCTTAATTTATTAAAATTCATGTTTTATTTTTTTTGAATTTTCCAATCAATTAGAAAATAGATATGAATATATATGGATGAGGCTTATACTTTTTAAGATTTATATATAAGGAAAAATAAATGTTTGTAAAAAACAGAGCAATTTTGGGTACCAATAGGAG
The DNA here is from genome assembly GCA_963277665.1 of Viscum album. Lineage (NCBI taxonomy): Eukaryota > Viridiplantae > Streptophyta > Magnoliopsida > Santalales > Viscaceae > Viscum > Viscum album. The sequence goes on along the minus strand of OY728152.1, from coordinate 1,717,460,567 downwards.
TATCTCATAACAAGGAATATACGGTATGGATGGATGATCTTGCTTGGGGTATGGGAAAATATACACCCAATAAGGAAGAAATGTTGAAGTTATGTCTAGGTAGGATGCATCAGAAAAGTGGATCCAATTTTAGTAATCATGGCAATGTGGCTCCCAAGAAATATTCAGTATCTACTAGGTTAAGGGGTACTCAATTATTTGATCATATGTTTTTGGGTTTTTTAGTGGTCCGACTCCCATGTGGGTTTGTACTTGAATGGTATGGAACCTGTTTACTTGGGTGATTTGCTCGATCGAAACCTATGGATAGATCTAAATAGGAGGGTCTGGCTGTATAATTATTATCTAAATTATCCTTAGTATAGTGTTTAAAACCCACTTTAAGGAGGTTTATTTTGGAGACATTGGTTGGTAGGATAGTGTTCCATTTGCTCTGGCACATCAGATGTATCCATCCACCACTAATATTGTTGATAATAAAAGACTGTGGTAATTTTATAAGAAAACCCAAAATGGTTTCGGTGTGTGATGTTGGATCTGTGGTGGGGAACACCCATTCTAGTGTGGTTATAGTAGGATATGGAGAGGTTAGTGCCATAAAACATGCATAAGAGGTATGATATTTAGTGTAGAGTGTATGGATTTGAGCACTTGTGATGGATTCCTGATGATGATTAAATAAGTAAAGAACATGAGTCTTATCACCAAAGAATGGAACATTAGTCTAGGGAATGTACGGATTAAAAAAATATTTTATTTACTCTATGATAAAATACCAAACAAAATGACCAAAAAATTTGATATGATATTATTTTTTTCTATATGATTTGTCCAATCAATGAATGTGAGATTAGATACGCCCATTGGTACTATATTCCTTATATCAAGTGTTTTTAAAGGAAACATGTTTTCCACAAAAATCATGAAAATATTTTTGCGATTTTGTATTTCCTTTTTATTATCAATGGATGGAATATATATCTAACTTCCAATGTAAGGTTCTCACTATAATTTCACCCGAATAGATATAATTGTCAATGGAAAACCATTCCATGTTGTTTGAGTAGTTGTGTGATACAAGGATAAAATGTTTTTATCTTAATTGGGAACATAGAATTTTTTGTGGCCAACCTTTACTTTTTTGTGTAGGAGAGGGTAGTAAAATTTATTATACATAAATGTGGATTTCACGTAGTTATCAGGGCCAAAAACCATGTCCCAATTTTATCTCACCATTCACTACTTTGATACCTAAATTATAAGATAATTTTAATCAATGATCACTCAAAATATTTTTTTTATAATGGATAAAAACAAGAACAACATCATTGTTTTCATTATAATTATATTGATATTTAACTCCACGTCACCAAATATTCTTCTCACATTAGTCACACTCCCCACTAATTGTGGAAATATGTATATTATGTTCCCTTTTATTATTACATTGAATTTCTATATAAATCATTTAATTTTCTATTCAAATCTTCTTATAAGAATTGTTCACTTTTCACCAATGGACTTGTCCCTTAAACTACACATTAATCAACAATTAACTTGACCAATCCGACTATAATCCCCTGAAATATGAGATGGATTCCAACATAAAAAAATTAATATATTTACATTCATCATGACTTTACTTCCCCCATCATGGAGTGATCCTTATTTTAATCTACCATATTGTTGGATGTTTTCCTTCCTAAAATCATGATCAAATTAGACAAATTAATTGATAGAGTTTCTCCAATTATTATCTATAATTCTAAAAAATAACAGACCTTGACCTCCTGAAATCATCTCCAAAATCAATCCGGATGATATGTGGACCATTCTATTACAGTTTGATACCCAAATTCATAGAAAATATTTCCTCAAAACATTTTTCACTTAACAAACCCTCTATATAAATACCTTGTACGTTCCTATTTTGAAATCATTTCATTAGAACCTCTATGGTGTCTGATATATGGACATGATCTGATATATTCATATTTATAATAAAAATAATACCATATTATGGTAGCTAGAAACTATATTATGTAAACTCCTCTATTTCATGATTCCATCTATAATTGTAAATTTTTCTGTTTACCCTCATTGAATGAACCTATTGTATAAAATAATAAAACTTACATACTGTAGTGTTACCTTTATGTATTATATAGATCCTTTATTTTCATAATGAAAATGTTGTTACCATTATGAATAATAGAGAAAATTATAGAAACCATTAAGTATCACACATTACCCCGATTCACTATCTTATAACTCTTATTAATAATGATTTGGTATTATGTGGAATGGGGTTACTCTTAAATATCCATGGATCTAGCTGTGTAACCCTAACACATTTCATAACTCGTCTAATAAATATTTAATAATGAATTTTCATAATTGATGATAGAATTCCTCAGTAATCCCTTATTTATGTTATTTATTCATATGGATGTGGAATTAAATAATATTTATGACATATTTCATTTAGAACCAAACATTTCAAAACAACATCCAAACCTTCTCCAAACACCTCTAAACATATAACTGAAAAATAATTAAAACATTACATTATTTGGATATAAAATTCACCGAATATTTATTTTTTTAAACCCATGTAAAATATGCATTCTATTAAAATTTGTACATTATCATTATAAATATATCCATTCATGATACCGAAATTATTATTCTACCACTTTCAAAATAAAATTCCATTTTATTATTCTTTTCTAAATTATATTTCATAGGATCTATCAAGAAAAGATTCTATTTTCTTCTATTGAGAAAAAGGGTAATAAGAAATTATAAATTCCGACATGAGTAAAATATTATTGTTGTAAATGAGAGAATAAATTAATTATATAACAGAAACAATAAATTCAATTCAAACCTCCATTTTAACTATATATTTTATATGTATTCGTCAACCTGTTATCTTATTTTTCATTATAAATGATTAAAATATACAAGAATTGAAAATATAAATCTTAAAAATTATATAAAATGTGGATATGAGTGTTTCTAAACCATCTCAAGCTGAAGTTGTTAGTTGAACACCATCGTTCAATTGATGCTTCTCAAATGTTTGTGTGGCTAGTTGTTTTTTAAAAATGTGTACAACTTATTTGTTGATATCCACATATTCCATCATGAGGATGCCTTTTTGTACCATATCTATAATTAAATTGTTTTATATATCAGTATGATTCATTTATTATAGTTGAAATATATTTTATTTATCTAAATGATACATTATTTTCCATAAAATACTACTAAGGGAATCACCAAATTATTTATTGGATCCCCAAAAAATTATTTTATCTAAATTAGTTGTGTGAATAATTCTGTTTTTATAATGTATCAATCATTAGCTATTCTACACGAAATTAATTTTTAATTCATAATGATTCATTAAATTCATTTTATATTGATTAAAAATATCCTTAACTCATTTATTTTTTCGACCCATAATGTCTCCAACCCAATCCACCTTTAGTTATGAATATAACTTCACAGAATTATCTTTATAATATAACCATCCTTAATAAAATATGTCTTGAATGTACCTCAGTATACATTAAATACCCATAACATGTTCCTCATTGGGAAACCATTGAATTTGGGAATCTAAACACCTAAGAATATATCAATCTTCATTTATTTGATATGTAATAAACATCCCTCAATTTTTTGATAAAGTGTTGGATCAACAAGTAGTCTATATTTATGTTTTCAAATCCTAGATCAAACTATAATTAGTTTTGAAACTTGTTTTATATCATAATTCTCAAACCTCGTTAGAAAATAATTATCATAATTTATTATTAATGACACATGAATTATCATTTTGACTAAATTATTGATCAATAAAATATGTGTCTTCTCTTATCATATATATATTATAATCAAATTTAATAATCTATGTGAATTATTCTAATAAATTCATTATTATTCTTTATAATTTGATTTTTTATGCATATAAAAACACCATTTAATAGTATTCCTTTTACAATTTTACATAAATATCGTGATAAACACCACCTATTATAAAATACAGCATCTTCATAAATTTTTACCATCAAGTATAATATGATTCTGGTTCTTTTATCAAGATGTACATTCACTTCTTCAACCTGAACACAATTGATTCATCATTACAAAATAGAATGTCCCATCTTTTTTTCAATTTATTCTTCTTCATTGAGAATTATTTTGAAAAATTATATCTTGAAATTCATTTATTGGGTTCTAAATTTCTTCTGAATAAACAAATATAGAAATAGTCATATCGATCTATGTCACAATAATAGTGTGAAGGTTCATTTATCATAAATTATTTATAATTGTTCATATCACATTCAAACCCATGTTTCATGGGTTTGTATCATGTTTCCATAATCAGTATGGTATATAAAAACATTCATTGTTCTAATGATATATAATTTTTTTACCAAATTAGAATAACCCATTTATAAATTTTCTCAATTTTTCTAACTCTATATTCCCAGTCTGTACCAATGAATCAACTTTCAAAATTTGTTCCACTATGTATAGATCCACCCATGATAATATAATAGTATTTTATTTATTTATAATCCATTCAGCTTGTATTAGAGTAGATTAATCTCATATAAATTATAATCCACCAATATCATCTCATCAACAACATTATTTGGTCAATGGTTGACTCTCTTCTCATGTTTCATTACTTAACAATATATTGTCGAAGTCAAATTAAAATGTTTTACTATATATTGAACTTTTCTTTTTATTTATTTTATTATATTTGACATTATATAAATCAATAAAATATGAAATTAAATATTTATTCCTCACTATTTCCAACAATTTTTTCATCACTTATTTCAATGATATTGTTTATCCTCTTTTTGAGAAACATATTGGACATACTCTCGAAGGAGTATCCAAAAAATATCCCATCTCCCACTATATCTCAATATTTTCCATTTTTTATATATTTTTTATAAATGTATCTCTTTATGTCAAACACTTTAATGTGATTTAACAATTTCTTCCTACCATTCTACATATCAGATTATGTCTTCATCTAACTATGGAAATTAAAAAATAATAAATTTTCCTTGAAAATACCACATGTATTTAGTCATTCCAATCATGATGATAGATAAAAATTTATATGGAAAAAATATTTTTTTGGTGTTTACCATTTGATTTTTAATTTAGGAGACCATGACTTATTCTTCTATTCTCACTGATAGGACTTCATTATTTTTAGCATTATTCTCCAAGTACATTTCTACCATATGATTTCGGGTACATTGTGACATTTTTAGATAATAGAATATAGATCATTATTTTGGTATCATGCATATATCTTCACTAAACAACATAATACACACAATGAATTATTTTTTTTCCAACATGATAATGATACATGGTATTCTAATTTAATAATCCACATAAAAGATTATTTATATATCATTGTATCTTCCAAAAACCATTACATGATTGAACACATTAGAGTTAATTAGGATTAGTATATTTAAAAACATATTCTTTTTCATAATACATGTTTTCTCCAAATTTTTCCACTTATAAATCGTTCAACTTTCTTCTCCTGATTTCATTATAATCTTGATTTTTCAATCTGTATTTTCTATTTTTAATAACTTTCAATGTGTTTTTAAAGAATATGGATGATAATTCATTGCCAAGGTAAATTATATTATTCTTACATATGGATAAAGGTGAAATCATTTAAATACACATGGTATATATTTCTATTAATTAAAATTACTATATCATTATGTTTTCCATTTTTCCTTTGATAAAACAACTAGTCCAATTGAATGTCACCTCTTGTATTGCGTCATAATTTTGGCTAATGATTAACATGTTATATATAATTCCATCATCATAATAGAAATAAATATTCCTCATAAAATATGTATCTATCCTATTCATTTTATTTACATTTATTTTTAATTATCTACAATTTATGAAACAAATCATAATACCAAAATGAGCCTTCATATTTTTTTATAGATTCATGTTTTTTGTTATGTTGGATAAAAACCCCCTTAAAATAATCCAGAGCTCCATATTTATAGATTAATATAGTGAAATATCAGCTAACATAGCATTCCCATTCTTCATATATTAATTCTATGATACACATGGTTGTTTTGGGACGGGTTGTTTTCAACTCATTATATTTAGCACAGGCCATGAGATCACACTTATATTCCCCCAATGGATCAAAACTATTTTACCAACTAATCCTTTAGGTTATATAGTATCCATTATCCTCTGGATTCAATTATAGTAATGTTCAATCCTAGGATTCATACAATTTATAGATTTTGAGAAAAATAAAAATCAACTATAATAGTATCCATATAATGAGTTGTGTATTTATGTTATTGTGTTAAATGCATGGTAAAAGGAAAATATATTTAAATTTGAAGATACTTTTTATTTTGATCAGAGGGATTTAGAGAAATTATCGGAGTATAAATTAATAATGATTGAAAATTCCTTCATTAAAAATTTACATCATGAATATTATTCATGAGGTGATTCTTTTTCTTAAAAGATTTGAAGAATTTGTCATAATATGTGAAAATGATTCATGATATGAATATTTATCTTTGATTATTCTATGAAAAATTGTTTAGTTTTAGAAAAATAATATATTGGGATATTTTTTACACCTCATGAAAACATTGATCATGAAAAAATTCACTAGTTGTAGTTCCTTTAAAAAAATTAAACTCATATAATTCACTACGTGAATCCAATATTCATGTTGTGAATCAATCATATTCAATAGTTTGTATCATTCAGCATGAATTCCAACTCTGAAAATATTTATGAAATATTCCCTCTCAATTAAAAGGATTTATTTATGTGCATTATGGGTTATTTTCACTAAAAAGGATAACCTCAATTAACATTATAACTCCAGGAAGGTTGCACAACTTCTCTATATTATATGGCTTCTCAGCTTCTTCATTTTAGTTTGACAAGTTAGTGGTGATGGAAGTGTTTTTTGGATTGTGTTGTGATTGGTTTGTGATTTCTATAAAAATATTTTAGTATTCCATCATTCGATTTCTTTTAGAAGATAATATTATAATTTCCAATATCCATTTTCTGTAGGTGACCAGTTTTCCTCTCATTTTATGGTAGAATTATATCAAAAAGAATTATATAATAATTTTTTTATAATGTTATTAATTTATTTAGGTGATCCAATGAAATTTTTTATTTGTGATCTCATTGGTTTTACTAGAGGAGATTCATTTTTAGGGGATATTTTTTTTAAAATTGGATTTATGCACACCATGTTTTTAATGATATTATTCAATGTTGGTTGTGATTTGAAAATGAATTTTCGTGATCAGAAGAGGGATTGATATGATGTGAAAATGATTAATTAAATGTTATCCTTTTTTTAAAACAATATTTACAAAATTTGTACATCGTGTAAACTCAGGTGCATGGGGAAATTGAATTTCCACGCATTTGGTGTTTAATATATCAATAGGTTTTATGAAACCATAGTGTATGTAATTAAACTAGTGGTTTTATTGGTAGGATCCACATTAGTTCTATATTTTAACTTCTCTTTCATGTATAGTATGTATTACTAAATGTTATTGAAAAAATATCATAATTTTTAATTTATCATTAGTTTATTAATTGATTGTATTTTCATTGTTATTTTATTTCATGATTATCTTATTATATATACATTCTTGGTTTTTTATATTCTCACCCATTTGATTTCAAACATTACATATATCTATATTAGGGTATTATGGTATGTTTTAATGGAAACAAGGGATGCATTAAAAAATGGTTAATTTTTTTTTGAAAATTCATTATAATCAAGAGTAGTTTTAATTATAGAGGAAATGTATTAATGATATTGTAAATTTTATATATATTTTGGAAGATTATTATTAGGAATTTGTATCACACAATACTATTTCATTTCGATATTTTTACTTTTTCTTTTACAATTCCCATGTAATGTGGTTGGCATTATGAAGCATTCTAATTTCACATTCGTTATTTTTTTTAATATCTTGTTGTTATGGATGTGATTTTTGGTCACATGGAGTCTTTCTAGTCATGTATTGTGTTAATTTTCATTTTTATCGTGTTTGGATTTGTTTTTTTGTCTGATGGATATGGGTGTTTACTATTTTATTTTATATTGTACTATGTTGTACATTAGTTATAAAATATAATAGTCATTCGTTACTTCTTTTCATTCATTACTTCTTTAAAAAGTAGTTAATTTTGTGAATATTCATTAAAAACAGGAGTTGTTTTTATGTTATAGCTAATATACTAATGATATTATAACTTTGATATATTATTTGGAAGAATAATATTAGCAATTTTCATCACACAATACTATTTCCTTTCGATAGTTTTAGTTTATGTTTTACAATACCCATGTAAAGCGGCATGTATTATGGATCACTCTAGTATCTCTTTTATTATTCATTTTCCTGTCTTGATGTTATTGAGGTGATTATTGGCCGCATGGAATCTTTTTGGTCAGGTATTGTTTTAATTTATATTTTTATCTTATTTGGATTTTTTTATGTCTAAGGGATATGAGTGTTTAATCTTTTCTTCTACATTTTACTATGTTTTACATCAGTTATAAAAGAGACTTGTCATTCGTTACTGCTTTTAAATTTATGGTTCCACTTTTGGGGTGACATGCCTAGTGGTTTCTGGATGTTTAATTAAAAATTATTACTAGAGAGATTGCATATCCTAATGTTTTGTGAAACTAAATAGGTTTGGTTCAGTTTTATTACTAGATTAGAGTTACGATCAACAAAATTCATATAGTATGTGTGGGTGGGATCAAGGAAAACTCACTTTTATGTCTACACCTGAGCTACCTTGTGGGGTTATGGATTTTTTTCAAATATTTTGACTTGGTATTTTGGGTTTTAAAAAAAATTGGGGATTATTTACAGTAATATATTCATTATTTAAGAAATTTTCTTCCATTAATATAGGTCATAATTTCTTTAAATTCTTGTTTTTAAAGAATAAATTTGAATTTCTAGAATATGGAATTATGATTTTAGAACATTTTATTAAACTGATTTTCTATTTTCTAATAATTGATTAAAAATTTATTTGATTAGATATATTTAAATTTTGTGAGTGGAAGTTATGAGAAATAATCCATAGGTTATTCCTCTAGTGGATCCTTCATTAGTGGAAGATATAATTCATAATAGTTAGAATATGGGTCGAGTAATATTCAGTTATCCAGGATGAGTGGTGGATCATGGATCAAAATTTTCCAAGAAAAATACAATAATCTTCTATGGAAATAAACGCTCACTTGTATTAGAGGAATGGATTGATTCTATTGTGATGATAAATATCTTTTTGAAGACCATGATGGAATTTAAGGTTTGTTTTACCCATTTTTTATTAAGGGGATACAAATGAGATGGTGGGAATATATTTTTCATACAATGATTAATGAGGATATTACTAGGGATTCATTCATGAAAATATTCAACGAGAAGTTTTATCAATACACTTTACTTGTGGATAATACCCAAGAGTTTATAAACATAGAGAAAGGGGAATGTACCATTATAGATTATTCCACCCACCATTAAATATTGGTTTACTTGGTATCAGATCATGTCAATAATTATTACAGTAACAACCCCGAAACCCACACGTTTGAATTCATTTTAAATAACAAAATCATTGAATTTTTTTCTTGGATAGAAATAAATATGACCCAATTTTTTTCTTCTATCGACATATTACAACCTAAAAAGGAAATATAGGATAACATACTTACCCTATATAAATTATGTTTAAAATTTTATAGATTTAGTATTAACATTGAATGGCATGGATTCATAAGAAACTAGCTCATAATGATCAAAATTATCTCCCAATATTCCAATATTTTCTTATTTCACAATAGGTAATCAACATAATCCTTATGGAATCCATATATAGATAATTAATTTTACATCATACCTCATAATTAATGGAAAAATAAACATAATAAGGGTGACGATTGAAATATTTCCATTTCATAGGTTATGATTCAAAAAGGATTTAAAAAACATGAGCGGTGAGAATATAACACTTTCATAAAATATGAAAATGTAAAATAAATATAAGAAAAGAAAAAATATTGGAAGATAAATATTATATTCATGACACACTGATATCCCCAATTGATTCCCCATACTTATATTGAAATGGGTTCACTCTCAAATCTATCATAGTAGTCGAGTTTCACTCCCAATACCATCATAGGAAAAAAATTCCCTTACTGAACCGAGTTCACACCCCATTCTAGTCCTATCGATCTCAAGATATATAAATCATTACAAAATTCATTAGAGGGATAAATAGTTCCCTAACATTAAATAATTAAGACCATATATATGTGTTCTACCAGAACATAAATTAGTCATTATATCGGAACCCATTAAAAGAAGTGATTTTCATAAACATTTCATTATAAGATAACATGTTAAAAACATATGATTCTTCAATACTATCTTATCACAATAATAAGCCAACCATATAAAGAGTAGTGATGAAATAATCGAATCATACACCTTGTAAATTTTAAGTAACATCAATTACTTTAATATTAGTATAAAACTGGCTTTTAATGATGACTTGAAATAATTTTTGATAAAAATATCATTTCTATTTCAAAATCATTTATTTTATAATACAAGAAATTATAATGTAAAACAATTTCTTTCAAAACAACCCTATAATATTGTAATTTAATCTTAAATTAATTATGAAATCATGATTGTAGGAATATTTCCCCATTCATATATGTTAAAAAACATTCCTTCAGTGTGTTTTTAGAAATCCCAAAAAGTATCACATTTGGAAAAATAAAATAATATTTTATTTAATATAGTTTGTGTAGTGTAAAACAAGGGTGAGAATGAATTTCTTAAATCATATAAGGTTATTAAAAAATGAGAAATGAGACTAATAAATGGACATATAATTGAAATATTCCCCAATGGCGACTTAAATGTAAACTATCCAGAATAATGAAGCTATTATGAATTAAAACCATAATGAATGTTTTGATTATAAGTAACAAGCCCCCTAAAATAAATAATATCGTCATACAAATTAATTACCATAATGATTAAGGGATTAATTATATAAAATTTAATGTTTCATTTTGTACTCTATACAAAAAACAAGTGGTCAATATAAAATATGTCTCACAAAAGAAAAAGTGAGATGAGAAAGACTTATCAATTTGTAATCATTTGAATCATATTTCCCATGAATGAATTAAATTTAACAAAAAATAAAATATAATTACAATAAAAAACATTTCAGAGGGTCTTTATGTACACCTTATAAAAAAATATAGGTGTGTAAAAACAAAACATTCCATAAGAAGGTAGACATTATATTAATGATAAGAAGGTAGACTTTATATTAATGTCACAAAAAAATTATTATATCAGTAGTATAATATATGAATTCTAAACACATTACAATAAACTTCCATTAATAATAATGAAGAAAAATGATTGGTATCACTATATGGTTATGGAAAACAGTACATTCACAAAAGAGATACATTCACTTCTATTTTGATGGGAAAGAGAGTGTATAACATTTTTTTCGTAATAATAATAGAATTAAATAATATTTTGTATAAAATATTTAATATTTTATGATAAATATCATATATTTATAGGAGTTTAATAAGAGTGTAAAGGTAATTTTATCTGTTTGAGTGATTGCCTCTTCTTCAGAAAATCTCCTTTAGATATCCTATTAGGGTTATTGGGTTGGTATTTTGAGATGAGAAACACCTAAAAAATGTATTTTTTAGTTATGAAGATAAATATAAAGGTTATGGTTGGTTTCGATGTCTTAATGTAGTGTAAATAATTGGGGGAGGAAGTTCCCTTTTATAATTTAGGTGAGTGGGACATTATGAATTTCCAAAATAAAATAAAAATATAATAATTCTATTCTTGAGAAATATACATTCAAATGGTCATTAAATGGAATATAATGTTGAATAATATTTTTACACAATAAAAAAATTGATTTTGGGATTTTTTGTTGTAATTTTAGTCCTTATCATTTTGACTAACCATTCATTAACTTATTATAATTTTAACTATATTGACAACTTATTCAATATTAAAAGGATGTAATTTTTTACTTATATAGTATAAATTAGACAATAAATATCCAATATATGATATAATAAACAATAAAGTAAAACATTTTCAATTATTTTGTTTTTTTATAATTTTAAATAATTTAATAAAATAATTATTTTAAAAAATATCAAGAGCCCTAATTTTAAAAAAAATCATTACATTGACAATAATATCGTTATTCAAACACATAAAACTAAGACCAAGTATTTAACGAAATCCCCAAAACGTCATTGTAATCTATAAAATTCTCTTATGACAATATTTTTATCATATTGTTATACTTTAAATATTTTTATTATCATTTATTTTATTTTCCCATTAATTAAATAATTACTACATCATCATTCTATACATATTTATGTTAATTATTTAATTATAAAAAATAAAAATTTCCTATAATGATTAATATGAGTCTCATACAATAAAAAAATATTTATAGTCAAACTTGTCCTCTGGATAATTACTTATTAAATATATTATATTTATTAAAACCTAGAGTGTGACATGTTCAACATTTATTGGAATAAAATATAAGATATGTTATAATCACATCCAAAATGATATAAATGGATATAAAACAGAAATTTTAATTTTTATGAACCTAAATAACTTATTAAAAAAAATTGGAAATTTTTTATTAATCATTGTATATTCCAAAAAAATTAATTTTTCCATGATTTACCAGATATACCATTTACCGTGGTAACAAAAATTATAAATGATACTATTTATCATGTATAAAATAAAGTGTGTAAATTTAATAAAATTTTATATAATTATTAGGAAAATTTAATCCATTTTAAAATTTTCAATTAACATGACACTATAAATTTAAATAAAAATTGAATAGAAAAATACAATGACAAAACTTTTTTATGAAAAATACGATTTTAATTGTGAAATATTATTTTAATAAACACATTTTAAAAATAAAATTTAAATAACATATTTAGATTATTTATAACGAAAACGAAATGAATAAATTTTGAAACTAATCCAAAGTATAATTTTAGTTTTTAGATTCTTTTTAATAAAAAAAATATTTTATTGATAAAAATTATTTTTCACTTTTTAGTTAAAATAATTACTTCAAAAAATTTATATAAAATTAATCTTATAACATTTTTAAAAATTTGAATTAATAATTTTCCTTTTTTTTATATTTTTTAAAAAATTTACATAAATTTAGTATATAATTTTCATCAATAAATAAATAAAAATTGTGTTTTTTAATGAAAATAATTCAATAAAGAATAAAATATCTCAATTCAAAAAACCGTTCTTATTTCCTAATAATTTAATTATAATTTTATATTGACTAAAATATAAATATATTCTACAAAATAGCTAATACTATACATAACATCCTTTTTAACAGCTTGATTATAAGGATCGTATTTAATAATAATTTTTCCTAGTTCATTTATGCTTGATGTTTTATATTATCTCACATATTTTTCCTTTTAAAATACTAGGATATTAAATTCTCCCACCATTAATAAATTTCACCCTCACAATTTGAACATGGTATCTGTAGCAAGTGCTTTTAATATTATAAATACCTTTCATGAAATCCCATATGAAATAAGGTCAATAAAACATCCTCTTGAAAGGAGATAAAATTATGTATTAACGTCACTATAATTATAAAATACAATGTTTCCATATAAAAAATTTATTTCAAATTTAAAACATGATATGGAGGAGTAAGAATAACTCCCAGGGACTATTATAGATTGGTATAGAACATGTTCATGAAAATGTAAACCATCACAAAACTAGAAATGATTAATATGTTAAAATTCCATTGATTTATTATTAGGAAAACTGGATAGATAAATTTTTATTTCAAAACTATTTTCCTAGGTTGGTTAAATGTCGAAATGAATAATTTTGTTTCTGTACAATACCAGTAGAATTTTAACGATTATATTCCAACCCAATCTCATTTTTTATCCAAAGGATGAGTGTTTAAGATAATATTTTCATTTTGGAATCACTAAAAATAAATTTTAATGAATCAAATAATTTACAGTGTAATTATATTATAGTCTTAATGTATTTTATCATTAAACAATACATAAATGGTAAACCCAATGTATGATAATTACCAAAATACATAATCCAAAAAAATCAACAATTTTACATAATGTTCAACCTAGATAATTCGAAAAATTACAATCTTATAATTCCATTATTTATACCATTTGAATGTTGAAATTAAAAAATTATTTAAATTTTATCACATCATCATCCATGATTAATTTAATATTTATCTCCTAAAATTTTTACACCCAAATCATATTATCCTCAATATACACAGACCATTTTCATAAATAACCTAAATCAATAGAAGTCCGCAAAAATATCATATGTCTAAAAAATAAATTATAACCATTAATCCAAATATGAAATACCATAACACATTGTTATCCTTAATCAAATAGGGTTCCCAAATAAGTGACCATCTTTTTAAATAACAATGATCACTTAAAACAAAATCAATTTCAAATACCATGAATATCTATGTGATAAAAAATATATTCGAAAAATTATAATAACATTTATCCTTTGAATAAATTAAATAAAATACTTACCCTAACATCATGTTGGATAGTGGTTGGTGATGCTACCATGTCACCATTTTTTTGTGGGATCAAACATCACATCCTTTCCAGATGTGACAGGTTGTCACAAGGACAATAATTTCCATTGTCTTAAATACAAAATAAATATAATTCTTATAAAATTCATGTAAATGTAAAAAAAAAATCCAAATAACATTATTTTGTTGAATAGTAATTAAAGTATTTATCCATAAAGTATATATCGTAATTTTTTTTCATAACTACAAATTACTTAAGGACAATCACCACGAAATGAATTGTCATATATATCCAAAATTTTATCCATACCATCAATCATATGTAAAAATATTAAAATGATAATTATTACTCAAATATATATTTCATAACATAATAATATGGATTACATATAACTCATAATCTATTAAAAAAACATACAAAAAAATAAATAGTAACCATATAATTTCATCACTTAAAACATAAAAAAGCAGTGTCTAAGACTCGTAAATTATAATAAAGATCAAAATTATATTCCAAATATTATATGTATATATTTAAAGAAAACCTCACATGAGAACATTATAATCTATTCTTTTCTCTGAACCATGCTCTGATACGAACAATAACATCCCCAAAAATCATGCTTCTAGAATCTATGCTAAAAATGATAATAATAAGTTTTTGGATTTTTAAATGATGAATATTTTCTTAAAATCAACTATATAAATGATAAAAGAAAATAATATATCACATGAAGACTATATAAATTTTTATTTTTAGCATATTAGATAATTAGGACAGACAATTAACATCATGGACTCATAAACAATTGGATCAAAAAGGTCAAAATTAGATCCAAATATACCCATCATTTAATATGTCACAATAGTTCATCCACATAATAAATGTGTAATATTTATAAATATAATAAATTTGATAGATTTCATCATTACATAGGATAAAATAAATGAAATATGGATGAGTACAAATGATCAATAAGGTTAAATTTGTGAGATGTCAGTGATCCTTTAAGTAGATCATGATAAAAGGGGTATGAGAACATGAGATTATAATTTCAAGTCATTAGCCTGAAAATAAATTATCATAATCTCATGTGATGATATAAATATTGGATTTTCATAAAAAATGATTCCTATTAAAGTGAAGAACATATCCCATTAGAATATAACATAAGAATATAATAACAAATTGTAGAATATAAATATTCATAGAAAATCCATGGGTTGATACACCTCATGGGATAAAACACAACCATCCCCATAGGAAACAAATTCTACATTATAGAAATGGTTCACTGTCAAACCATCATAGTAGTCAATGTTCACATCTTGGACCGTCATAGCAGACACAATCCCCTTTTAAGCTCTTTTTACTCACCGTAATTTTCTTCTATATCTCATGATATTAAAATCATTAACTTATGTGTTGGAGGGAGATATCAGTCCCAAACAATACATAATTAAATACATACGTATTTTTAGATTATTAACATAAATAACTTATCATATCAACACCCATATAATTAAATGCATTTCATAAAAAATTCGTCATAACAAATCACATAGAAAATGAATAGTTTTATTAAATATCATACCATCGTAATCACAAAAAAAGGGAATGAGTAAGGATGGTAGAATTGTATATATGAATAGTAAATAATATGTAACCTAAAATAATGTTATATTAGATGAATTTTTTTTAAAGATCACATGGAATAATTATTGAGGAAGATATACATTACATTTTCAAATCTGTTCTTTTAAAAGACATGAAATTATAAAAGAACAAATTTTCGTTCAAAATAATTATATAAAATTTTAAAGAATGTTTCTAATCATTAGGGAATAAAGAAGGAGGGAATATGTAATCATTTATTATAATATAAAATTATTTATTTAGTATTTATATCAAAAAAGTCACAAAGTATCTCTTTTGGAAAATTATAGAAAGATTCCATTTAAAATAGTTTTTAAAAATAAAACATTGGTGAAATAACTTTTTAAATTTAAAGAATATTAGTATGACTTGTTTTAATATTTATAGAAAATGTAGACATGAAATTTAAAAAAATAACCTTTAGGGGCTTAATCATATAAATTATTTAATAACGAAAGGATTAGGAAATAACCCCTTATATCATGGATTTATTTGGAATCATAAGTTCCATCAAAGAATTAAGTTCAATAAATTTTAAAAATGATGAGGTTAATGAGATTAAATATATATCAGATCAATGTTTTTGTATGTACACCACACAAATGAAATAGGTATTGAATACAACATCTGTCGCACAGAAGAATAAGTGAGATGGAAAACCGTTACCATTTTATAATTAGTCGATTCATATTCCCCATATAAGAATTAATTTTAACAAAACATTAAATACAATAATATTAAATTACATTTCAACGAGGTGTAATATACAAAAAAATAATGGTGCTTGATATCAAAATATTCTTCAATGAATGGAAATATATATAAATCCCCTTACCTTAGGATTCATTTATTTGTACTTGTTTGAAAATCTTGTTTAAAAAATATAAATTTATTATAGATATATTCCAGAACCGTAATTATATATAATATAACATATATTATTTACTTATACTATTTTATCACCTCTTCATCATTATTTTTTTGTTAAAATAAATATTTTTGGTCGTAACTCATTTGATTTTCATGTATGTTTCGGTTTGGTAGTCTTGATCCTTATATATTGATCAAAATAAATAAATTTATGAAATGTTATTTATGGAATAAAAATAAGAAATATTCATTATATAGATATTTATAATCATATATAAAATGTATAGTTAATAAAATAAATTACATTATTTATGGTGACAGTTGCCCATATGTACGTAAGAACATTGTTTCAATTTTTTAACCGATGGAATTAAATAAATGGGAATAATAATTCAACATTTTAGAATCAATATAATAGATATATATGTCTATATATATCATATATTTATATACAAAAATTTAATCCTTATTACCATCCATGTGAAATATAAATGGAAAAAAGTCACACTACATCCTAGAGATGGTAGTCCATACGTATGGATCAGGGATGTAAACTTTTCCCAGAAGATATAATGAAATTAATTTAGACATGATATTATGATTATAAATGTATAATTATTTAATAAATATCATATAAAAAAAATTAATACCATCATAACACAAATTAAAAAAATTTGGTGATTAAAATTGAATTTTATCGGTACATGTAGACAGGAATCAGTATGTACACCTGCATGACATATTCACATCTAATTTGTTAGGAAAGTGTGTGTGTAATGATATATTAATAAATAATAATAACATTACAGAATATTTAGTATTATAAATACATTATTTTATGATAAATATCACATATTTATTGGATTTAATGAAGTATAGAAAAATAATGTGATCAGTTAGAATGATTATCCCTTCTTCGAAACAACTCATTTAGATCTCCAGTAATGGGATGTAGGGTTGATATTTTGGGAATAAAGACACCTATATTATTAATATAATTTGGTTATACGATAATTTTATATGGTTTGGTTTATTCATATGAGTACATTTATGTTAAATAAGTGTGGGAGGTGGTGCCCAATTTTAAATAATGTGAGGGGAATATTTAGAATTTACTAATAAAATAATATATAAAAGACTATTCGATATCAAACTAATTCAAAATGGTTATTTAATAATATATCAATTAGTATAGGGTTGTTATTATATAAATATAATACTTTATAGACATGTTTTTGTCTAATTTTATGTCTTGTAATTTTTCGTAAACCAAAGTTAACCTATTTTAATATGAATAATGGTAACAACTTTTTATACATTAAAAAATGAAATTTTTACATATAAGGATTAAATTTAACAATAAATGGAAAATTTAACATATTCTAGACCACATGATGTAACATTTTCATAAAATATCTGTAGATCCAAATAAAAAAAGTCTATTTTTATAATGTATCGGTTCAATCAATTTTAACATTATTCATTAATTTGACTTTAATAACATAACTAAAAAACCTGTCATTTGAAAAAGTCATTTTAAAAAATAAAACTTTTTATTGGAATCTATTAAATTCTTTTATGATCTTAATTATCATATAATATAATATATTTAATATTTTTAAATTCATTTATTTCATTTTTCCATTTATAAAATAATTAATGCATATATATTGTTTGATTATTAAGAGAAATAATTTAATTACATAAAATTATAAAAAAATTTCCATGATAATTATAAATAAATTTTCATATAAATAATATTTATTGTATAAAATATTATCAGGATAACACCATTTTAAAAATATTATAATTATTAAAATTTAGAGTGTGACATGTTTGACTTTTCTTGAAATAAAATATTATAAATGTTATAATCACATAAAAAGGAAATAAATTTTCATATAATGGAAACCAAAACCATTATGGATGAAAATAATTAATCTAATTTATTTGATAAGTGTTAGTTTCATTTTATTATCCATTTTATATTATTTTTACGCTTAATTACAAAATTTACCCTTTACCATGGTAATATAAATTATGAAGTGATTCTATTCCAAAAGTGTAAAAAATGGGTATATTTAAGAAAGTTATTCCTCGTTATTCCAAATACAGAATATATTTTACTAATCCAATTCATAATTTTTAGATGATTTATAATAAAAATAACATTTTCAATGAAAAATAGTATTTTTCACCAGTCATTGAAATTCAATAATCATTGAAAATTCTAAACATTTAATATTAAGATAAATTTGAACTTTTGAATTCATAAATGATACATTTTTTTAAATAATTTTAGTATACGTTCTGGGTTTCTATTATATTATATAAACTAATCAATGCAATAAATATCATTTTTGTAGAAGACATGTCTTTGTAGAATAAAATGGCTTTACTTAAAATTGAGTTCTTATTTTCTATGAAGTTATTATAAAATTTATAAAAATTAAAAACATTATAAATATATATATACGAAAATTTAGTTAATCCTATTCATACACACAAATTTAACTGTTTGGTTATAATAATCATACTTAAATAATAATATTTCACAGTTTGTTTATGCTCGATGTTTCAGGCTATCGAACATAATATTTCCTTTTAAAATATTTGTATATTTATATTATTTGTAGACTGAATTGTTTTAAATGGGTAAGAGGGCCAATATTAGGTCAATGATGGTTCACATGTTCCATTAAAATTTTGTGCAGATGTTCAATAAATTAGCTATTGAAGAGGCATGCATAACTCGGTGAATATGTTTGACTGTAGCTATAGTGGATAATTTTTTTGGGCGTGTCTTTCTTGTCTGGAATTGGAAGCACCAAGGTAGCCAGTTTTTATCAGGACCAGTTTTGGGGGAATCATCAGGATAGTATCTTTTTTTCTATAAACAGTGTGGAATTACTTGTTATGCCTAGCCAAATAGTATGGAGGCTCCCATGAAATTTCATATCTAGAGACAAAAATTCCATATAATACATTTTGGGGAAGTATATCCCAAGGAAGTAAGGATGAATATACTCTCACCAAGGGTTCATAGGATTGTTCAGATCCTTCCAAGGGTGGTGTTTCCCATCCATTGGCCAAGGAGGATGTGTGGGTTCTAATGAAATCCCCCGGGGGGGGAGGTTAGACATCATTTTTTAGTGCAGTATGCTCTCTAAGAATATGAAGAAGGGACATGTACTATTATAGGTAGGATGTTTATTTTTTCTTATATTGTTCTATATTTTCTTAATATGTATCATACTCATTGTATTAGGTTATAATTATTTTTATAAATTTTTGGATTACATTATAATCATATACCATTCAGGATGTATCTTTTATACAATTTTGAATGCGGTATGAAAAAGGATTCAAGTTTCCCACATGTCCGGTGATGATATCCTACATTGGGGTGGTGTGATACCTCTAGGATTTTGATCTTAATATCATTGACTTGTTATAGGAAAGGTGTGGATGGTTAGTTTTATGGGCCACATAAAATTTTATAATCATTAATAATATTGTTTATCTCTAGAAAGAGTCACCCATGTCATTAAGGGTGATTGATATTCTAGATGAAGCTGTTAAAAATTTTCCTAAATCAACCCAACATGTCACCTAATCGATCTCATAATAAAGAATCAAGTGCATTGCCCAATATACTAGTGAATGAAATAGAGCGGAGAGTAACTACAAGTGTTCAATGAAGGGACTATGTCCATAGATCATAGATAATTAATAGAGATATGTAAATAAACATATAATAATTTTTTAACATCATTCTGTGTATAAATAAATAAATAGAAGAAATAACCCTCTAAATAATGATTTTAACATTCAAATCAGTGACAAGAATACATACACTATTAACTAATTTGGTCGAAAACATAAATAACTTAATAAAAGAAAATAAATACTTAGGACATTACTAATACTCCAAGACAAACCACATTCTCGGTCACCATGTCTATTGAACTGTTCTAGCATGAACCAAGGACTCCACATGCGTGGCTCCACTCAAACATGAGACACAAGGCCACCACTCGATCCAACACATCCTATTCATAACAAGAAACTATACATTAGATCATTACTTACACTTAGGTGAACATATATGTGGTGAGAAAAATATCTCGGTAGGAAACCCGCAAATGGCCAACTTATCATCTTCCATCATAACATGTTCCTCTAACTTCCTTAATGTCTAGTCCAGCTAAATGTGACTGGTAGCATGAAGGATAAAAAAGAAATAAATGAAAAAATGGTAAAAATTTTATTGCGTCATACATGTGTTTCTAGTATGATACCCATAGGTAAAACTACACTCACTGTAGACACATCCATATGAATGTTGAAAAGTGTTTGACATAGGCACAACATCAAGAGCATCTACTTGATCATGAAGGAGCTCAAAAGGTCAACACGAAGACATGGATTCTTTTTGTATCATTTAATATCATAAAAAGAGTGAATATAATAAAAAACAAATAACAAGCAGTAGGACTCCTGTGGTTATACTTGAACTAGTCATAGGGAGTCCCTATAGACCATTTAGAGCACTACAATTTCAAAACACATATAGAAATAAATAGGATAATGAACATATTAGTGCATAATTAGGATATTTGAATAGGCCAAAAACCTATATATTTATCCTTAGGATCCCAATATACTCCTTTGTCAACTAACATTAACCATGGGATAACTTATGAGCCACGTCAGTTTCACTCATCTTGATCATCCATTATTCCTATAGCCCCACCTATAGACTACCAACCATCTAGTGGAGGAGTGTAACAGAATAAATATCATGGAATATTCCATGTATTATAATGTCCCATTATTATTTGATCTCATCCATCTGTAAAATAGAATATCCCCAATCCTCTAAGCATCAAATCTAACAACATTTACAGGTAACACACACACCCTCCTTCCAACACAACTAAAAAAATCACTAGTAATACCACAAGATAAACAAACACATTGTAGTGTCTATTGATACCAAAAATTCATAAAAATATGAATCTCAACCAGGTTATCCTATAGGAAAACCTACCATTTGTTCATTCCTTTGAAAATTTAACTTAGGCTAGTCTCCCAACTCAATCCCATGGAAATCTAAACTAGAATAGAAACCTCAGGAAACAAATCACCAAGAAGGTAATTCCCCAGAAAAAAGAACCATAAATTTTTTCATTCTCTCATAAATGGAAGCTATAAATATCTGATATACCACATTGTGGAACATACTATAAGGCTCAAATTTTTCCCATCCTTAGGAAACTAGAAAAAAATATCATGTAACTGAACTAATAATCCCATCCAATAAAACACCTGATCTGACCTCCAAAAATATATCAAAATAAGCTTGATAAAAATCACGTGGAATCCTCAATCTAACATTATATAGAAGAGAGCACCCTCACATTATAATCACAATATTCCACTCAGCCCCTGTAAGGATCCACAAACAAAAACCTTAATGAAAATATCCCACAAAATAAAATAGTCCAAAACACCATCTAGATGTCCTCTAAATGTTGATTGGCTTATTCCACAGTGGCCTATGTGAAAAAATAATTATAATGGTCTACTCACTATTCCAATTCTAGATCCAAGGAACAATGAAAATCAAAGCCCCTTTATATAGAAAACATAATAGACTATTCTCTCAATGCTACTCCGGACCATGTACTTCTACATGGCTAGAGTTTATATGGGGTCTAGATGTGTACCAATACGTGGTCAGTGAAGACATGGTGTCTTTCCATATAATATTACATGACAATATTCCCATTACATGTGTTCTCTATCAATATAATTGGCCTCATTATCATGTCCCACTATACAAGTTGTACATACAGTACACGACATGTACACCCCGATCTATGCATGCCCATGTACATGGCCACATGACCAGGTATATGGACAAGTAGTACTATACGACATCTAAATAGAGTACATGACCTTTAATTATAAAATTTTTATCTTCCCCATATTGGAAGAACATATTTCAAGTGTCCATCAAACCACACATTATGTGATCAAGATTTCCCAAATAAAAATTCATATAAATGACATGAAACACCCTCACTCACACAAATATCATAAGAAAAAACCATGATGGGTCCAATAATGTCAAAAAACATGAGAGAAGAATAAGAAACAATCCAATGACTATTTATGGTGAAAACATTAATAACCCCCAATATATCAGAATAATCCATAGAATGTTCAATCTCATTATATTCATCATTGCCCACAAGAAGAATCATGGTGATCTGAGCTCCATAGTGGCACCTCATTTCCCCCCATCTCCCTCTTCCCTATCTCTACTAACACACTAAAATATAAAACAATACCTATAATAGAGGGTTTTATTTATAACCTAGGATGATGAATGTAGATAAAAATAAAAAACTATATATGAATCAAAAATGAAAATAAAAAGAAAAGGTAAAAAAGAGAGACAAGAAAAGGTGGCCCGAATGAGACCTGATGACTAAAACATGATTATTCCCTTTCAAGGAAATACCACCATTTAGACCCAAATAAAATGATAGAATTATTATACCAAACTCTAAAATAATATATCACTGAATGAACATGCACATAAATATAATATTTAATTAATTAAATATTAATATTTTTTGGAAAAATTATAATGACTTGGAATTCTAAAAAATCCATGTAGTAGGTTAAAATATATTCCTGGACCAATGGAGTGGATTTAATTTTTATCCAATAACACATGAGAGGATACATTATCATTTTTCTCCATGAAAACTTCTAGATAATAAAAAATTATAATTTGGCCTATATTTATTATAATTTCATGACATGGTTAATGACACTAGGAGAGTGGAGTTTTTGTTCCATTTTATTGGGTGATTTCATTTTAGGTTTTAGAGATGATTCATGATGGCATGATCCTTGTTTGAGAAGTCCACATCTTGTTGTGAGATGTGCATACCATATGGAATTTTAATATTATATTTATTATTTACCATGATGAAGAGAGGTCAAGAACACCTTTGAACTGAATCATGGTACCCCAATAATTTCTATGTGATCTTATTATATAGAACCTACAATGGTATAAGAATTAAAGGTTTTGATTTCAATCCTTGAGGATAAGGGGTTTATTCATCAAATAATTTCACCTTGTTATTCATATTTCCGCTTTTCATGTATGCAATATGGGATCCGCCAACTATTTATTGACAATAAAGAGTTAATCTAAATGATGGTAGAGAACAATTATCCCTTACCAAGGATTATTTTATCTCTGATAATCTCAGATGAGTACATTGGTTTCCAAATATTTTCCTTCAATCTGGGTACCACCAATTGAGCAGCTGAGAAGAAGATATATTGAAGACAATGATTCAGATCCAGTTTCAGAATTTAATGTTTTAGGTTATTATATTTAGTCTTAGTAAAAATATTTTAGTGTTAATTTTGTTGACAAATCCGATCATTAATGGGTTCTAAGTCAATTTTTCTATAGTGACTGTGGATTTTATTTTTAAGTAATCAATATCAGAAGTGGAAAACATGGATCATTTAGATGAAATCCATATAAAAATGATGTAATATCACTATACAGTAAGATTTAAACATGTGATATTTGGATCGAAGAATTGATGTTTTTGGGTCATGTTATTTCTAATAGTGGAACCTCAATGAATCTCGAAACAATCTAGGTGGTTATGTGTTGGGAGAAGCCCATAATTTTTTTTGACATCTAAATATTTTTGTCAATGGTTAGTTATTATAGAGGATTCATTCTATAAATATAGATTCATTCACATTTTTTGAAACATTATTAGATATGATTATATAGTTTTAGTGGAATGAAAATGGAAGAATTAATTTTAGTAATTGAAGGATATGCTATCTTCATATCTAATTTTTATTCTTTCAGAAACAGGTATTTGTTATGATTTTTTATTTGGTGATCTTGTAAGGGTTTTTGGTGTGACATTATACTGTGAAAAAATACCATTTTCTATAGTTCTCACCAGTTATACCCTCATGATAAGAAAACTCATAAAAATGATATAGAGTTTGTAGTTCATATGTATGAAAAGAAAATATGGTTCTATTATCACAGCGAGAAGCAATTATTGGTATATCATGGGCATAAAATCCTAAAATAAATTTTCACATAAAGGGATTTGATTATGAGACAATGATGATTGGTTGGTAATATTTAAATTTTTATATTGATAATACATATACTCCTATGAATAACACTATGGTAGATAATTAATTAAGAAGGATGTGTCTGACTGAAGTAGTGAGGGAATAAGTAGACAAGTGTTATTTGATGAGTTTTCTCATTGAAATGATCATGTGAGTGGAGGAAGCTATTGGGATCATGTTATTAGATTCATAGAATATTAAATATTCTTTTCCTGAGAATGTTCATCTTGATTATGTATCTCAATCTGATTTAATGTTTATAATGTGAAATCCAAAAGGTAGGGACACCCCAAGAAGTTTTCTTATTCTCTTGGTTGAGATTTTTATGATAAAAGAATGTTGATTACTATGATTTTTTAGAGGAAATATTTTATTTATATTAGACAAACATTATTTTTTGTTCATACACCCTTTGAAAACCAAACATTTATCCTGATCATTGAATTTTGTGATGGGGGATAGGGATGGGGTGGCTGATTAAATATTTCGAGTTGTAATGAATTTATTGTTAGAAACATAATGTTGAACATATAAGGATTGTGGGTATGTTGTAACCCTTAAATATTACTATATGGATGGTTTTTCAGGAGGATATGGATTCCCATTTGAAATAAATCACAATATATAATATGTAGAAGTATCGATAGATAAATATATCTATCATGGTCCTTGAGTTTATACTGAAGGATTGTGTTCATGGCATCAGTTGTTCATTGTATAACAATATTCCAATGGAATTGTTTTCAGCAAATTTTTTTTATTAGGACACGATTAATAAGAAAATTTTTGGGATTTTATTGGTGTCCTTGTTGATTTCCTTTGTGTAGGAAAAATTCAAGGGAGGGTTCCTTTGTTGGGACCTGTATTATTCAGAAACTAAAGAAAAATGTGAAGTTGATTAGGGATAGATTTTTCTTGATATTTTATCATAAACTATCATATGTGGACCGTCATCTTCAGAGTCTAGAGTTTGTGTTTAGTGATCATTTATTTTTCAGATTTGAACCGCTCCTGGGACACCATCTGCTGAGTATGTTGGGTAATTTTTCATCAAAGATTATTTTCCCCTTTGTGATCATTAGTCAAATTTCAAGGGTGCCTTATTAGTTGGAATTATCACCACATCTGACATCAATTCTCAATGTGTTTCATTTTTTCTAGAAAAAATCGTATCAATAGGATCCTTATATGTTATTAAATTAGATGATGTTGATCTTAAGCCTGAAAATAATATGGTTTAGCAACTATTTCTAATTTTGGATCACCAAGAAAATGTAAAATGTAGAAAAAAATTCATCATCCTATATACTATGGTAGTATAGATGGGATAATGATCATATGTTTCAATAATCTTTTATGATGACATGTTATTGAAATAAAATTTTAAGTATTATAGGATCTTAATAATATTCTATAGATATAAAGATTGTATGGTGGTAAAAATATAACAAAACCTATAAAAATTTATGTATATTATAATGATAAGGGACTCCTTCTTCTGTTCGAATGGATTTGGACTTCTTATGAGTGTTTTTATAGTTCCTAGGTTGGAAAATCCTTATAGGAAATATTCACATAGTAAATATGATTAACAATGAAATCTATCATTTGGAATATTCTATGATTTTTTTCCAATTCCCAAATATTATTATTGATGTGAATCCATATCCTTGGTGGCACCGCAAAAATGGTTTGGAGTGAAAAAAATTAAAAGCCATGATATTTTTACACAACATGAAAACATAAATCATAGTTAATTTAGCATGGGTAAATTCATTTTTCAGTGTATATTAATCACATAGCATTCAATATGTAAATCAATAATTCATATTGGGAATCCTTCTAATCTAGGGATTTTTGTTATGCTGCACATATTAATAAACTTATATGATTCATGGAGGCTTCCTTTCACTCCATTGGTTTCTATTAGATGTGTTGTGGGTGGTGTTACCTATTCTCGATCATCTTATTCATCATTTAATCTCTGATATGGTACCACCAATTCTCTATGACATGAATACTTTCTACTTCTTCATCATCATTGGTTGCGATGGTTATAGTGGATCCATGGTTTGATTAGATTGTGATCAGTTTTTGTTTTCTATAAATCCTTTTAAATTTCCAATAATAGATTGTCATTTGGTGTACAATCTACTCACTTCAATCTATATTTTCACTGTCAACTAGGTTTCCTCCATTATGGGTATATGTGTCTCCATATAAAGGGGTGAATATAAAAATCCATTATGTTCATATGAAATTATCTAGCTTAGCCAGTGAAATTGTTTGATTTGATATATTGATGGTTTTGTTTGATTAAATGCATGTTTCAATGATTTATTTCATTAAAAATATGATTTCTTACAAATTATTGTTTGATGAAATTCATCAATTGTGGATTTATTTTAAAATATTGATTTCAATCATAAATTTGGAAAGGATTTAATGTGAAAAATATTTATTAAATGTTAACATGGGTTTTAAATGGATTTTAAAAATAATGACACATTGGGTATCGTTTTGTGCATCAGGAAATAGAATAGTAACACTTTGTATTTGTAATTCCATAAGAGGTTTTATATCACATTTTTTGAGTAATTCAACAAGATGTTATATTTTTTGCATCCACCTTAGTATTTTATAGGGTATTTCCATTAATTTATATTAAATATCCTAAAATTATAGTATATAAATTTAATGATTTTTTATTTAGGATTGGTATATCACATGATGGTATTTACTTTGTTTTTTACTATCATTCTTATATTATTATGTCTCTATGATTTTTTTACTAATGAGATCATTTTTTATTCATAAATGACATGTTAATAGATTTCATTAATATTGTATGTTTTAATAAAAACTGTGTGATGAATTTTAAAATGGTTTATTTTATGAAATTAAATTTTAAACTGGATTAGTTTTAATCGATGATATAATGCATTTTTAATATTATAAACTTTTAATGTTCTTTAGTGATATTATTTTTTACTTTGTTGTCACATGATAAGAAGTCATTAGGGAGGTTGTAGATGTTGACTCGTAGGAGTATTTAAAGGGAATCTCACTATATAAAATTTAACATTCTCTTGTTGACATAATCTTTATCAAATGATATTATCGAGGTGTTGGTTTTTCATTAAGAGACATACTGTCCTTGTCTTTTTTTACTTTTGACATTTAGATTTTTTGGATTGTTTTTCATGTATCATATATTTGGATGTTAACTCCTTTATTAACATTGTAATTTTTTGTTACGATATTATATATGAGGGATGTCATTATTTGTTACATGTCATTATATGGAGGGCCTTTTCGTGTGACTTGTATAGTTGACATAGGTTGGTTAGTTACATATAAAATATGATTTCATGATCTATTGTTGACTCCCAAGAGGGCCACGCTTCCTATAATTATTTACTTACATTCACAAAGTCATTTTAGAGCCAAGATATTTATAAAACAGACATTTCATATAGGGTAGTATTTTTTGATTGGTACAACTCCATTGGTTTCAAGCATCTGGGATGCATTTGTAGAAAACCTACCTTGGATTTATTTTTTTCAAAATTGATGACACCCTTGCCCATCTGTCAGAGTCTTTTCCCAATTTTTATATAACCAATAATCCTTTTATATATTCTTATTAGTTTTGTCAGATATATATTACCGATCATTCTAAACCCAATAATATTTTTGAAAATATTGTCCTTTTATTTTTTTACTTGACCATCCTTTGAAAATGAAAAAATTATACTGAAATATGATCAACCCATTTAATTATATATTTAATTAAAAAATTAAGATCATTAGCCAACTTTTTCACTATTTAATTTTCGGTATCAAATCAACTATTTCATCACAAGGTACTTAGTCTACCTCATGTTTTTTCACCAATATTTTAACCAGACTAATTTCAAATTTGACATTATTAACAGATATGATTGAATCCCTTATCAGGATACCTATATTATGAGTTTCCAACCTTAAACATCCAACTCATTGTGATGTAAATTAAGGTGAATGATTCCATTACGTTTCTCTTCATCATCCATTTATAATTTCGTCTTTTAGATATATCAACCATAAAAACATCCATATCTAAAATAAATCCAAACTCATCATAATTAAAACACCCATTATAACATTATGCTTCTTTACATAAAATTTTTTTTCCACTGGAGACTATTTCTTAGTGGATATCCTTATTTAAAGTTCCATATTAGTTTTAACATATTTTATTGACATAATAAAACAACATACATAGCTTAACTGTTGTCCTTACGTGGATATCGTTTTGTGATATTCAAAACATTTAAAAAATTATTGAATGAAAATTACAACATAACATTAGCGATACCCTAACATTTCATGTATTTTGTTGGTACCTTAGACATAGATTTATCACTATCCTATTTTTATTTTATTTTATTCATATGTTTCATTATATTTTACATGGATTTTAATGAATATTATTTAGACTATTTGATAGATTATATTTATAAAATCAAATTCAATTCATAATCCCATGTCTTTCTATTATGTTTCATGGAGGGAATTATATGAGACATTGTTCCTCAAGATCAAAAAACCTAATATTATAAATGTATTGTAATATTTTAATATCTTTTATTATAATTTAAATAACATTCATTTATTCTCCAAATCCATAGATGGATCCAATTACTGTAATGGGATATTTAAAGAAACCATAAATATTATGAGTTGCCTTAATCTCCAAATGAACAATTTTTTATAAGGAGTTTCTATATTATCCTATTTTACAATTATATATCCATCATATGTATTATATAATTTTTTACATATATTTTAAATATCTATATCACATTATATTTATAATTTTTTTTTGATAAGTCTTTAGATAATGACTTTTTTCTATTTTAATCAGTATAGACATGTTTCATATTGGGTTCATCTAATATCTTTTTCATAGAATCACTTTTTCTTATTCCATTATTTTTATAATTAAATACAACAAGTATAAGGTTTAAAAAGTTATACCCCATTATATTGTTCCGTATATAAGAATGAAATAAATCTAAAAATTTCATTAATCACATTCCCTATGTTATATATATAGTAATGATTTATATACCAGGAAAATACCTTGGGGATTTTATACCACTTATTGAAACTACAATCCCAATACACCCTATGTGTGCAGGGGGGTATTTGGGTTTTTATAATTTTCCCATCTACTAGATATTATAATTATGTTCTCATAAAAAATATAATACCTTTCAATGATCAATCACACACACTATACATATTCTAAAAATAAATATAGATATATAAAGATTTTACAATTTTCATAACTAAAGGGATAATAATAGGAGGATAAATGAATGGTGTTCCAATATTTCATATCATAATACTAATTATAGTTGGTGATTCAATGGTTCATGAATGATTCCCCAATTATCCCTTTGTCCCTCTGTTAAACTACCATTCTACCCACCTATTTAAGACAAGGAATATCAGAAAATATAATAAGATAGTATACCATATTGTTTTATTCAAAATTATAAATAACATACTAATAATGGTGTTTCCATTATATGTTTTTTCTTACTTTATCTCCTCAAATTGAATGGGAAAACTAATTTTAGTCCCTCTTCTCTGAAATTATCTATATACTTTAATTAATTTCTTTTTCCTCTTTCCAATAATTTTTCTTTAGACCTAGGATTTTTTTTTCAAATCATGATCTACAAAATCATATGTTGTCACCCAATGAATGTGTTTTCAAACCACCCATTAATATATAATATAATTTAAAAAGTCAACATTAGTCCCATGAAATATGAGATGAATTTCAATATATAGAATTTCATTGATTTTCCTTATTTTGGGATATAATTTCCCAATCATGGAATGATACTTTTTATAATCCAATAGATTACATTTATATTTCATTCAAAACAAAATGATCCAATTTAAAACAATATAGAAAAAATATATTCAAATATCATATTTATATCCAATAAATATTACACTATGATCTAAAAAACTTTTTTCAAAAATAATACTATTTGTGATGTAATTATCTAGATTATTATTTGAGGACAAACTTCATTGAAAATACATCCTCATAGTAACATGGTTATGAAGATTATGGTGTTGGAATCTAATATCTAGTATTTTTTTTGTTTCAGTCATGGATGTAATTTGATATATTTATCTCTACAAAAAAGAAACACCTTCTTATCATTCATAGAAATTGTAGTATAAGAACTTTCATTATACCTTGTTGTTATATCTATTAGAAAAGTCGAGATTTACACTTACTTATTAGGCAACCCTTATGTTTCATATGAAAAAATTGGGTTATCCTTATATGTTATAGGAAAAAATTATGAATCATTAAAATAACATTGAGAACCCATAAATATCATCTAATAACCTTTATGTATGATTTTTATTAATATATAATAAATTAATGACTCTAAAAAATCTATGAAATTAATTTGTTAACCCTTATACAATGTGTAGCATGGGTTGGTACCATTATATAATCCATTTCATAGTAGTATCTCATGTTCCATAGTTCATACTCATATATGATTTTTGTACCCTTAAGTATGAGATCATTCATAATTTTAAGATAAATTATTACTAGATTAAAACATTTCAAATCATTTTCGTATACTGTTCAAAAAATTTCCATTATTTTACTTCAAATCAAATCCAAAATTATATCAAATTGTTGAAACAAATGTAGTTTTATTTTTTTTAGGTTATCCACTTTTATAATTTTTTGAAATTTAATTACTAATGTTTCTTAAAAACTATGAAAAGAAATGTGGAAGCATTAATAAAATTTTTTAATGTGCCTATTAAACCATAATTTTAAAACAATATCTACTTATTCATGTTTTAAAATATGAATATAAGTATACATATTTTCAGAAATGTTCCTAATTAACATATTTTTAAAAAATATTTCTAATTAGAGCAAATAAAAAAATGATAATTAACTACAAATATTTTACCCATGTTTTCTTATATCATAGTTAATTATACTAGAATCATTTATTATATATATGTATATATGTGTCTGTGTGTGTGTGGGGGGGGGGTTATTTTTGTAAATTTTTTCATATTTTTAAAAGTTAGCAAAATGAATAAAATAATTTATTTATTTTTTATAAATAAATTTTAAATTGTACCTCATCCCATTTACTACGAATTGTTTGAAATTTCAAAGGACATCATATCCCTTCAAATTTATCTATTATTTTTCCACATGGTGATTTCTTATCAAAATATTACAAATTATATGAATAAAAGTGACTCAATTCACATATAATAATCTCATCATTATTATTCATCATCTTCTTCATAATTGCCTCATTATTTTTCATCTTAATTATTTATATATATTAATTACATTACTTATACATAAATTTCAAGAGTATATATCTTAGGTTATAAATATTTAGGTTTACATCATTTTTTGGATTTTATAGACCTTCATGGGTGTCAAAAAAATCTCTTTTTATAGATTAATGTCATGTGAAATAATTTTGAACACATTCCAATATATAACTCAATGAAACACCTTTTTAAAATTCAAAACATTTTTTCATTTAATTTTTAACATATTTATATATTTTTTTTCTAATAATAAATTTTTATATTATGTTTTTTCTCATAAAACAATCAAACTGATTTTGATGGTTGGATTTCTTGTGATATATATGTCTAATAAAAAGAATTTGGTATAATTTTCAATTAATAAATTTTTGTTTTCCCATTTTAAATATATTTTAAAATGATTTAATTTAGTTATAATGGAAATAATCAATAATTATCTAAAAAACTTTAAAACTATATTTTACTATATTTGTTTTGACATTAAAATAAGCATTGTTATTTTACATCCTTTTTTGGAATAACAAAACGATCATTTAGATAAGACCTATGAGTTTTTTATGTGATTTTAAAATTTTAAATAATTTATATTTAATGTTTTCATTTATATGGATATTGAATTATAGAAAGTGGGATGATTATTATAGAAATTTATGGTAAATTATGATGATTATTTGAAGGATTTATTAGGTTAGGTAAGATCTTTTTTACATAATATGTTAAATTGATATTGATATATTTGAAATTGCTTCCCCCCAACATTTAGAAAATATAATGGGGTATTTTGGGGAGGATTTTGAAAAAAAGGAAGAGTGATTAACTAGTTGGTATTATTATCTTGAAATTTTGTACCATATATATATATCACACAAGATAATTGATTATATCCTATGATGTAAGAGGGTGAAAATTTGGATTAATTATTGAGGACTTCATTATAGGATGGAATATAGTTTTTATTTGTTTGGATAGAGATTGTCTCTTTAGAAGCTAATGTGTTATCCAATGATGATAATTATGTAAGGGTTGTTTTATTCCCTTTTATATGTATTTTATTATCATGGTTTATTAATAAGTTATAACTTTTGTTATAATGTATTTTTTTGATATTATAATGTTCCCTGATGATTGAGGAGTATTATTTTTATTTCATGATTGTATTCATTATACTATTTAATTATATTATGATACCAATGATTTGGTTGAATTTTATGTTTACAACTATTTCCTTTCTATTTTCTAGTAAATTAATTATACTTTATTTTTTCATAATAACTTATTCATATCAAAGTGTTTCAATATAACTTATCTGGAAGCTTATTTTCAAGAATAATTTTGATGGACTTTTTTCAAAATAGTAATGAATTACTTTGATGGATAATTGTTAAGTATAAAAAGTTTCAAATGATTTTTCTTCTCTATGGATTATTTTTTAATATTATAATTTCTTTATATTTAAATGTATAAATTTATTGTTTTACTCTTAATAACCCCTCTTTAAGGAAACAGATTGAAATAATTTTTGGTTTATAATGAAATGATAACTATTGTACCACCCTCGTAAATATATTATGTATGATGAAAATAATATTTTACATTGATGTATTTTCAACTAGTATTTAATATTTTATCCTTAAAATGAATTTTATGCAACATATTGTTGAATAAATGTTGGAATTTTTTCTAACACTGACATATTAAATTCATGTGTATTTTTATATGTTTAATATTATATAGGGAAATATTGTTTTCATTTTGATTATATTGGATGAACATTTAATGTGTAAGTATTTTGAGGAGGTGGAAAAGTGAGGATTACAATATTATTAAATAAAGACAGGTGGAATTATCTTTTTTTGTTCAGTTCTTTAGATTATGTATTATTTCTATATATTGTATATTCAACAAATTTTGTTTTTCATTACTTTATTCCAATTTTTTTAGACCTAACACATGTTGTTGTTAATGTATTAATATTATGTTTAGTTTCAAATATTTTTTAATGTAAATTACATGTTTAATTATGTTATTATTTCATATTTTGTTATCTATACATTCAGAATAATGCATCTTACATTTATAACTTCTATAACATGTGGTGTTGTTATACAGTAATTTGGGTGGAAGTTATAATTTGTTTTATATTTATTAATGTGAACTATTTTTTATAGAATACATTTGGTCCCCAAATACTATTTTCCAACCCTTGACGACTTGGAAGATTCAACATTTCATTGTGGTGGACTACAATAGGTGACGGTACAAGGAAGGATGAGTTAGAACAATTCATTACATGTTGAATTAATATTTTATAGACCATCTCAATGGGGGAGGGGTGTCTTGGAGAAGATTGATATGGATTATCGGTTAACATAGTATTGGATTGTTGATTTTTCTTAATTTAGTTTTACCTTGATGCATTGAAATTTGAGATATCCTCTGAGTTTCTAGAGATACCAATAGGGGGTTTTACAATGATTGATTTTTAAATGAGGGTTACATAACTGCTGAATTATTTATTTAACTTACATAAAGACAATTCTTGGAAGTATTTTCAGTTTTATATCTCACTAATATAGAATGTTCATTCTCTGTAGAGTATTAGGAATTCAATAACCTGAGGATCTAGTGGTATATTATCATTCATTCTGAAAACAGGGTTCTTGGAGACATTTAGAGTGGAAGAGGGGTAATAATATCAAAATATACATAGTAGATATCCTATAGTGTGTTTCATGTGTAGTTGATCTTGTGATATGTGAGGAACATATCTAAATGATTTTAGGGAGTGTCAAATGTGTTAGAGGATAGGACATGACCAATGCCTCCTTCAAGAAATACCTTAAGAGTAAAGTGGATGTGAATTAACATAGAATAAAATATCACATGGACACATTGATGTAAATCCTTGGGGACATGGTAGGGGTTTAAAAAGGATATCTTCAGTTCATAGTGGATTGGCATTCCAGATACCAATATAATAGATGTTGACTTACCAGGGTTTCAGGGCAAGTGTATCAAAATTATTCTATATGTATACTCCTAAGAATGTGTCAATATATACAAATGTGAATAAACCAATACTAAAATGTACTTTTTTGTGATGTATAATCTCTATACTGAATTATTTGTTACTAGTGAATCACACTTATTTTATTTCCCTTTCTTATTTGGTGATTTAGGCTTTAACATAGAAATTTATCTGTGGTTTGTTTATGGATAATAATTTGTAAAGTAGGACTGATTAGATTTGTATATTTATAATAAATAAGAATATTTTTATTATAAATGGATATCCATGGGATGTTTTAATTACCGATATGTGTAGTTTTGATGTGATATTGGGTGCTGACTAATTAACCCATTTTTCTTAAATATTTATTTTTATCATTTATTAGTGTAATTTAATTCTTCAACATGTGAAAATTATACCTTTAAAAATGAGTAAAATGTATATGTTGGATAAATGAAAAATAACCATGTTAAATTAGGTTCCAACACTATTTACGTGGTTGGTTTATATTAGGATTAATAATCGAGATAGTGTTATTTATAATTACTCAGTTTGTTTTAATTTTATTGACATATTTCCAAATTAATATTTTCAAGTATCTATAGTTATGGAGGTAAATGTAAAATAACATGATATATGGGATGAAGACTAAATTTTCTCCATCACATAGTTTGTATCTAGTTGAGTTGATAGAGTTAAAGGCTTCAGAAGAGGATTTAAATATATAGAGATTTACCATATAATGTATTTCTTTATGGGGAGACCATGTGTAATTATCTAAGAGGGAAGATAGAAGAATAATATTATAAATGTATTAGAGAAACATTATTTCATTAACAATTAATAATAAGTAAAACTTCCCATGACTGATGATATAATTAATGAAACGGGGGCCACTACATGTTTTTCAGAGATTGATATGAATTTTGGGTAACAACAGCTTAGGGTACCGATTGAATATGTTAAAATTAAAACACTAAGAAGTTTATATATATATATATATTTATATTATGATTTCATATCATTTCTATTTTTGGGAATTAATGTGTTATAAGAATTCATTTAATTAATTAACCAAATTTTCTATCTATATCTATATTCATTTATGGTTATATTTATTGATTATGTAATGGTTCACTCTAATTCTGAAGAGGATCATAATAGGAATATATAAATTTATTTAAAATTTTATGTGATAATTATTTTTATTAAAAGATTTTGATATATTTATCATGTAGTAGGGATGTAATAATTTTGTTATATACGGTATCTATGTTAGGAATTTGTATATATCCTTAGAAGGTATAAGTAGTGAAATCATGGGATGTTATAAAAAATGTTAATTAGGTAAGGTTTTTTCATTGTATGGTGGGTTATAGTATAATATTAATATACGATTTCACACAGGGAGATGCATCAATTATTATCCCAGCCATGAAAGGAGTGAGATTTTACTAGGATGAAGAATAAGATTCAAATTTATAGAATTTAAGATAAAAAATAACATTAGCATCGATATGAAATTTCCTGAAACAAAGTAATCACAATTTTGTATGTAATGATTGATTAAGAATGGAATGGGGTATTTTATCTATAGTGTTAAATTGATATCATATGGTTTTGATAGTCAATCTATATCATAATAAATAAAAATATACATGATAATGTGCTAGAGGGGTTGAAACTTGAGTAAAAATGTCATGAAATTATTTTTTATTTATATTTATTTTTTATACTGAATATACATGGTATATATTTATCATTCCTCATAAAAAGTTTAACATTTTATATAGGGGTAGTGTGATGAATTATAATTTCATAGAATTATAACAAGTTGTGTTAAGGTGCTGGGGATGGTGGAAGTGAGTTTTTAGGTGAATTGTGGATGGATAATAGCTTATTGGGTAATAGGAAAAAATTATATTGTGGATTACAATTCTATACTCTATGTTCAAAATATAATTCTCATATATTATAAAATCATCCTAGTGGGGGGTTCATATATTTGATGAAGGGATTGTAGAATCCATTATCCACCACACTGTTCCAATTAAATCATGTTTTCTCTTACCATGTCAAGGATTATAAAAATAACAACAATATCTTATTATCGGGTAAAAATACCTCAAGGTGTATTATTTGTATATTTTGGATGTGATTGTGTATAATGAAAAATCTATATGTCTATGAATAATAATGGTTGGTATTTTCCTATTATGGTGTTTAAGTCAGTGTTGTTTCCTAGTGTTTTCTAAATTTTTGTACCCCAACATTGGGTGTAATGACCCGGAAATTACATGTAATGTTTTTAATTATATTGAATTATTACAAGTCTGTGAAAATTGATGGCATGTGACTCTATGGCCCAGAATGATCATAATATAATTTTGAACTTTTTTTATGGTACGTTCAGCTAATGTGCGAGTGGTGATTTCTATATTTTGAACCGGTGCTCAGATTAAATATCAGAGGTCACCATTGAATTCATAGTTCCGCGATTCGCTTAATGGAATCATAACATTGTTTAGGAAAATAATGATAGAAAAGTTAAATTTTGGATCTTTGAAATAAAGAAATAATATAATAAAATAACTAATTTTTATATTATTTTTCTACATTGAAACCATTGAGCGATGGTGGTGGGGCCACAACACAACACCATACTTTAAATAAGAGACTTTTAATGGAATGAACCTCTCGTTTATTAGTTTTTTAATGACCACTCTTGTGTGTTTAATTGACACATTAATTACGGTTAATTAATGAATCATAATTATAAAACAAATGTGGTAGATTTATCTTATTTAATCAAGGTTATAGAATGGGTTTCTGGGATCTGTGTGAGGAAGCTATGAAAAAACGCCGATGGAAACCTACTCCAATGAAGAATGAGGAATGAACAAATGACAACGAACTCCCCTTCAAATGAGGGTTCTCATTACTTCATCTGCAACGCCTTCAACCAATTTTAGGTAGGGTTTTTTAAATAATTCTAGGTTTCATCTCTTTTTTGATGATGTTGAACACTTCCCTCGTAATGATGCTAATACAGAGGACGCGAGATGAACCGAACAAGGCATGGACACTCCACGGATCCCAATATTGGATGTATTCTTCGTGGTTGACTGACCAAAGTGGTGGAAAGATGATATTGGGGGCCACACAGTGATGACGATTTATTGGAAGGCCTGTAGGAATAGTCGAAAAGAAAATTGGTCCACTAGAGCTTCACCATTGGCTCACAAAAGCTTTGTCGATGCGATGATGCCAATGACAGGAGAAGGCGTCGGTCGACTCCCACCGACCATGAATAGGAGGCAGTGCCTGGAGGCACTACAACAGATTGGGGTGGGCAACCAATGTTGGAAGCATTGATGGAGGTGGCGCACCACAATACTGTGCTGTAGAAGAGGGACGCAGATCCGAGTCGTGGCGGAGGGAAGAACTACACCCACTTGTCCAGTGTTGACCATTACACATTGACCGACCCGCTTCAACATCTCCAACAGACATCACTGATTGAAGACTCGAATGGACTAAGTATGTTTGGTATGGGAGCTAAACCTCGTGCCAAGCTAGCAGGCCGCACCCAGCCAGTGAGCCGGGTTGGTCCAGCTGCCCGGCGGGCCGCGCCAAGCCTGGTTGGCCGGGTTAGTCCCATATCCCAGGGGCCTGAGCCCATGAACAGTGGGAAAAGCTCATGTCCAGCCCCATTGGGATGGTCCCAGCCAAACCGGGCTGAGGAAATGTAACACCCGGAGATTTTATGAAAAATATTATTTTAATTTCATTAATGTATTATGTTGTATTCTACACCAAGATTACCTTGCGCTATATGCAACACCGTATTAGCTTGCAGTATACGCAACACTATTCTTGGACCGTGTTACACACAATTTTGATAATAGTTATTCTACGCAACATTGAGTATATATATATATATATATATTAAATGTATAAATGAAATATGGTTGGATTCTGTTATACGAAACAACAAAGGATTCTTTCACAACACGCAACCCTGACTTGGCTTGCATTACACGCAATCGCAACCTTCCTCGATAGCGTGTGTTGTACGCAATACCGGGTTTTAATAAACAATGTTATATTATTATAATATTGTCATGAACTAGCCGTTATGAATAGTATTAACTAACTTTTGAATTTTATAACATTATTATTCATCTTACACATTTCTAGAATATGGTATAAGAACAAAATAAATTTTTCGGGTAAAATAAGTATTTTTCAAAAAATGCAGTTTTGCCGCCTTTTGATAGCGCACCCACTTTAAATCTAGTTTTTGATATGTTTATAAGTTCAATTTGACAAAAATAAAATTCTTCTTTGGAATCAAGAAATAAAAATTTACTTTGGATAAATTTTTCATATTATTCTGGTAACTTTCACATTTTAATGAATAGTAAAAACACGCTATATTTTAATTAAAAACAACGTTTTTCATCGTAATATCTTATGTGGTTAAATTATAATATTTAATGGTTTTAAAGTATAAATAGAATATATTTTTACCATTTAATATAATTTATGTCATTATCATTGATTTTACCTTGAATTCGTAGGTTAAATCAATTCAATCTTTTGCAATGTTTTAAACAAAAACCCGTTTTTATTCGACAACGAGATTAATTTTAATTTAATTTATGAAACTTCTGTGTTTTGAATTTTAAAAAATGGATTCCATATTTGGAATCAGTGGGTCCAAATTATGTTAATAGGATACTTTTTATTTTTGGGAATTATGAATAGTAACTATGGTAAATTTTATTTACCATAGTTAAAGGTAAATCAGGTAATTAAGGGTAAATATAATATTTTAAAATTACCCTAAAAAATGTCAAAATACTATTGTATGACTAAAAAAATACCCATATCACCTAAGGGTCGGATTAGATTAATTTAATTAAATTTTTTCAATGAAAATAATTTAATTATTATTAAAACCAAAGAATGTGACAACATGTCACTTTCTTAAAGCTTATAAGTATAATAATTTTAATCTAGTGATAAACTTTATGAAACTTCAAAAATGAATAGTCTCCAGAAAGCTAATACAATTATCTACATCATAGGAATTTATTTAGAATTTTTAGGGATTAAATAATTATCATTTATTATGACAGAAAGATGATGCAGTAATTGTCTTATTAATGAAATATTGATATAATTGATGTTATAAATGCCCAAATAAATGTAATTTGAGACTTTTTATGACTTAAACTAATTTTATAGGTTAATATGACATGTTATTGTTGATTTAAGTAACTTGGTTCTAACTTATCATTCTGTTATGAATTTCATAAAAATCATGTACCAAATAGTGCCAAAATTGACATAAAATAGTTTTTAAAACAAATATTATATTATTAATTGTTATTTTATTCCTAAAAATCTAAGGTTCGGCCAAATGAATTAGATAAGATTATATATATTAATAATAAACATCTTGGGGTTCTTTTGGCTTGATATAGTATGTTTATTAACCATATAGTGTAAGAAAACAAAAAGACACGGTAAAAGATAAATTATTTAACATAGAGTTAAATCTAATTGATAAGGTTAAAATAATAACCTAAACTTTTCTAAATCCTATTGGTTGATAGGATTTAGACCCATACCCACTTTACCTTCGAAATAAGACCCTTTGGAACCATTATAAACCGATTTTTACTTTAATATAAAATAATATTTTGAGATATTCCTAAGGTGCCCCTCTCCTCCCTTATAAAAGGGCACCTCCTCCCTCTCTTCCTCACACAACTTTGAGCCTTCAAGCTCGGCCAAACCATGCCGAAATCTCTTCTCCACTTCCATAGTATCATCATAGAGGTCCTGGTCTTCTTCAAAGACCATCCTTAGTTCTTTAAGTGGAGGTTAAGAAAAGGCGCGTCAAAAAAGAGGTAATATCCATTACCGATCTTTTTTTTTAATTTCTTTTTTCTTCAACTTCTTCTTCTTTATTTGTTTCATGATAAAGTAATAACATCATTATTAATTACATACTGATATGTTATTATAAATATGAAACAACCCTAATTCAACTTCTATCCATCCTACGGGAAAATGAAATCACCGCATGTGCGTACGTACGGAATACCGTCTCCACGCCGTGGTGTAATCTATTTTCCACCATCACCATACAAGGATGAGTATAATGGTGTAATGAGTAACTATATATGATTATTATAGAGTGATATTGATACTGAAATAGTATACATACACTTCAACACAATTCCACGACCATGGGAACGATATCATCGCTCGTGCGTACGTACGGACTACCGTCTCCACGACGCGATGAGATTCATTCTCAATGATTAACCATTCATGAATGATTATAAAGTATATATAAGATGTACTAATGAAATATATTACATAATAATGATACTGGATTTATTTATATATTTATATTTATGTCATCTACTTAATTCCATTCAATTCAATAAGGAAACGAAAACAGCGTTCATGCGTACGTACGGACTACCGTCTCCATGAACGGTGTATTTCTTTCCCTTTAATGATTTATTATATATATGTATATCCTGAATATATATATATATATAAATCATGTTTTATGTTCTGGAATTAAGTAATCATGATCTAAGTAATCATATGAATAATTACAAGTCAAAACACGGACGACAAATGAAACAATTTTACCCAAAACGCTCTTTAACATGGAATTTACAAAAGAAAGGGTAATATAAAGTCATAAGTGAACCATATAAGATATCATAACAATGAATATGATTCTGTAATAAGTAAATGACATTATTTAAATCATTATAAAGGAGGTTCGGACAGTTACGAAGCAAATCGGACCTAAGGTAAGGAAAATATCACAATCTCATTTTTATCCGAGATTGTTTCTACTTTGGCATTTACTGTGGTGTATTTTATCATCCACATCCATGTTCCATCAATATGTAATATTGTTTCCATCCACT
Organism: Viscum album; assembly: GCA_963277665.1. NCBI lineage: Eukaryota > Viridiplantae > Streptophyta > Magnoliopsida > Santalales > Viscaceae > Viscum > Viscum album. Next base: position 1,717,417,627 of record OY728152.1, on the reverse strand, counting down.
TACAATAGTTTAAATCCAATTTTACCCTTCGGTGACTTTTTAGTAAATAATATGAAAGGAATCTTTTGTTGTTTTTCGTACGAGGTACTTTTTGACTTTTCCGACAAAAGTACGAAGAATGTTTTTTTAACATATACGACATGAATGGAATTTTAAAACTTTATTTCCAATAAGCTTCCATTACAAGTTTTCAAGTTTATTTTTAATAAACTTCATTTAGTTTATAATTGTATGACATGTTAAGAAAAGAAAAGTGTTTTTTTGAAGTAGAAAGGATATTTTCCTCAAGAATGGAGTTCAAATGTTTTATCAAAATTATTTTCCATATAAGATAATATAGGGTTCTGTTTTTATCCCTATTATAACATTGATTTGATTATGTTTTGAGGGAATTATTTTTATGAAGTCATTTACCTTATATGATTTGTTTTATGATGTCATGATGTTTCAAGAATCCCATTTTTGTTATATGTGTTATGCGATGATGTATGATTTATGATTATGTGGCACACATAAGAAAGGATTCATTATAAGATGGGTGGGACCTATATCTCCCTCCAATGCATTGGGTAAAGATTTTATATCTCATGAGATAGACATGGATGAAATGGTAGGTTATACCGGTTCGGTGAAACAGGACTGAAATGAGGGTTACTCGATTCAGAAAGGGACTTTGTCCACTAAGATAGTCTTGGAAATGAGTCTTGACTAACAAGAAATGATTCTCTATGATTATGTGTGTATGCCACAAAGTTTCATGTTTTAGGTTATGATTATTGGGATTTCATTTCACTACTATGATTTATCCCATGTTATGAAATTATGCTCTCTTTTGTAGGTTAAGATTTCCAAAAGTTATGTTCTTATGAATATGATGTGATTGATTTTTCTTTTGTATACCCTTACTGATCATTTGAGCTCACCCTTTTATGTTTTCTTTTCCCCAGGATATAAAGAAAGGTTTTAGGTAAAAAAAGGGAAGATCTTTATGGGAGATATTGAAGATCTTTCACCACGATTAGAAGATTACGTTCCGAGTTTCCAAAGACACTAAACTATTACGATACTTGTGTGTGTGTTTTTGTTATGTACTAAGTATTCCACAAATGTAATGTAATGTCCATGTACATCAAGATACGGGTCTCTACAGTTGGTATCAGAGGAAAGGTTTAGTCAACCTTTGGAAACTAGGATGCGAGAACTTTAGTGAGATCCCTAGAGATATTTATAAGGTATGTCTAGGGATGTCCCTAAGGATAAGTATACGTATAGGATACAGTCCTAGAACTAAGGTAATGATCATATAATTTAACATAAGATGTTAGATATTGAGGGTACTCCCCCTTTATTATGTTGTTTTCCCTAGCATGATTTTTTCCTCTCACACTATTCTTTTTTGGGTTTTAGAAAATGGATGGAAACAAGATGATTCACGATAATGGAGGATATGATGGACAATGGAATGATATTCTTCATAATGAAATGGGATTTGGAAGTCCAAACATCATTATTATGCCGAATCACCAATCTCATAATATGATCAATAAAGTAAAATTTGGTAAGTTTCCTGACTCGGCTAATAAGAGAAATATGGAGTTTCATGATGATCATAGAGGAAAGAATGTTCAATTTCCCCTATGTAAATCATGTGGGAAGAGGCATCAAGGAGAATGTTTCAAAGCAACTGGAAGATGCTTTGGGTGTGGAAAAGAAGGACACAAAGCAAGTAAATGCAAAGGAAAAGGTTCAGTTAACAATATGGATGAGGATAATGGTATTGCTACGACATCAACAATAGTCAAATGTTTTAAATGTGGAATGTACGGGCATTATGAAAACCAATGCCCTAAGGGAAAGTCTCATTAAGATAATCAGTATGGTCGTATGGGAAGTATTTATGTGGATGATGATGAAGAGACTACAAATGATATGTGAGATGAAAGAATTGTTGATGCTCGGTCAATGGATTAAGAATGTAGTGGAATTATTACATGTTTATCATGTGTAATGTTGTATAAGTAATCTCATGGTACTATGGAATAAAGAGACATGTAAGGATTGTTACACTGTTGTCTGATTAATGTTACCAGTATCCATGAAAGGTTATTCAGATATTTTTGGAATGTAGATGATATGCGCATAATGAAGGGATAAGGAGAAAATTAAATGTTTGATAGTATTAATGAGCTCATGACTCATATAAGGAGAAGGTTGTATCATGGTTTGAGTATATAGAATTTTTGGATTTTGGTATGTGGAAAGAGTTATCTTTTGACAGCATTCATGTTTTCACTAAGGTTTAATGGGTATTCATTTTTTTTCAAGAGAATACATCATTAAGGTATTCACATGATTGGAATGTGACCAATAAGATATATGGGGGATAAATGATGGTATTCACACGCTTGGTTGGCGACATTTCAAGTAATAATTTTCTTTATACTATGATCTTGGATCGAAGTATTTTAGATAAGCCTAAAGATTGTAATGGATTATGTTAACCATAAGTTAGTAATGTTTAAGTATAGAACTTTTTTTGGTATTATTTATGTGATGTTATAGTAATGTAGTTTTAGAAAAAGGACAACCTGCAGGACGGGCGACAACCCATCGCTTCAGACAAGGCTGTGGGAATCGAACCCACAACCGAAGTGCGACTGGCCTTTATCCCCTACAACTGACCTACAGGAAGTCCCTGTTTAGTAGAAACTAGTTTTATTATATTAAGCAGTATGATATGTGAAGTATAAGTTCATTTTAGGAACCATATATGATTAATATCACTATAGATGGACTTATGTATTTTTTGATAACTTTTCTAACCTTTTGTTTGAGACAGATGGAATGACCCATCATTCTATCACATGATCTGCTAACACATCACGAATGACAAATTCAACTTCATTTCTTTAAGAGATGAAGTGGAAATTGTCCAAAGAACGACAAACGGTGAGACTATACCAAAATCACGAAAGTATTTCTTCTAATTCCAATTTCATCAACTTTATGGAAATGATCTTGAAAACCAAAAATTTTGTCTTAGTGCTCTTATATCTGATGAATCAGATGGTACCTTAGATCATCACAAATTTATGGCTTTGTGATTTCTAGCTTTTCCATAGACATGTTTTCTACCACTCTCCATCAGAACATGATGGTTAGATTTCTCTTCCATATCCATATTTTCACCTATGTGGAAACCCAGTGATTAGTTTATTTGGGTAACCGTTACGTTTCATACTTTTGTTTTTGAAGATAAGTTTTGGTATTCCTTTTTACTATGTGGGTTTCTATCAAAGAAACTTTCAAATAGTAAACCATTTATAACCCCGACGAATTTCGAGGGCGAAATTCATTTTAAGGGGGGTAGAATGTAACACCCTGAGATTTTATGAAAAATATTATTTTAATTTCATTAATGTCTTATGTTGTATTCTACACCAAGATTACCTTGCGCTATACGCAACACTGTATTAGCTTTCAATATACGCAACACTATTCTTGGACCGTGTTACACACAATTTTGATAATAGTTATTCTACGCAACATTGAGTATATATATATATATATATTAAATTTATAAATGAGATATGGTTGGATTCTGTTATATGAAACAACGAAGGATTCTTTCACAACACGCAACCCTGACTTGGCTTGCATTACACGCAATCGCAACCTTCCTCGATAGCGTGTGTTGTACGCAATACCGGGTTTTAATAAACAATGTTATATTATTATAGTATTGTCATGAACTACCCGTTATGAATAGTATTAACTAAATTTTTAATTTTATAACATTATTATTCATCTTACACATTTCTAGAACATGGTATAAGAACAAAATAAATTTTTCGGGTAAAATAATTATTTTTTAAAAAATGCAGTTTTGCCGCCTTTTGATGGCGCACCCACTTTAAACCTGGTTTTTGACATGTTTATAAGTTCAATTTGACAAAATAAAATTCTTCTTTGGAATCAAGAAATAAAAATTTACTTTGGATAAATTTTTCATTTTATTCTGGTAACTTTCACATTTTAATGAATAGTAAAAACACGCTATATTTTAATTAAAAACATCTTTTTTCATCATAATATCTTATGTGGTTAAATTATAATATTTAATGGTTTTAAAGTATAAATATAATATATTTTTACCATTTAATATAATGTATGTCATTAGCATTGATTTTACCTTGAATTCCTAGGTTAAATCAATTCAATCTTTTGCAATGTTTTAAACAAAAACCCATTTTTATTCGACAACGGGATTAATTTTAATTTAATTTCTGAAACTTCTGTGTTTTGAATTTTAAAAAATGGATTCCATATTTGGAATCAGTGGGTCCATATTATGTTAATAGGATACTTTTTATTTTTGGGAATTATGAATAGTAACTACGGTAAATTTTATTTACCATAGTTAAAGGTAAATCGGGTAATTAAGGGTAAATATAATATTTTAAAATTACCCTAACAAATGTAAAAATCCTATTGGATGACTAAAAAACGACCCATATCACCTAAGGGTCGGATTAGATTAATTTAATTAAATTTTTTCAATGAAAATAATTTAATTATTATTTAAACCAAAGAATGTGACAACATGTCACTTTCTTAAATCTTATAAGTATAATAATTTTAATCTAGTGATAAACTTCATGAAACTTCGAACATGAATAGTCTCCAGAACTCTAATACAATTATCTACATCATAGGAATTTATTTAGAATTTTTAGGGATTAAATAAGTACCATTTATTATGACAGAAAGATGATGCAGTAATTGTCTTATTAATGAAATATTGACATAATTGATGTTATAAATGCCCAAATAAATGTAATTTGAGACTTTTTATGACTTACACTAATTTTCTAGGTTAATATGACATGTTATGGTTGATTTAAGTAACTTGGTTCGAACTTATCATTCTGTTATGAATTTCATAAAAATCATGTACCAAATAGTGTCAAAATTGACATAAAATAGTTTTTAAAACAAATATTATATTATTAATTGTTATTTTATTCCTAAAAATCTAAGGTTCGGCCAAATGACTTAGATAAGATTATATATATTAATAATAAACAACTTGGGGTTCTTTTGGCTTGATATAGTAAGTTTATTAACCATATAGTGTAAGAAAACAAAAAGACACGGTAAAAGTTAAATTATTTAACTTAGAGTTAAATGTAATTGATAAGGTTAAAATAATAACCTAAACTTGTCTAAATCCTATTGGATGATAGGATTTCTACCCATAACCACTTTACCTTCGAAATAAGACCCTTTGGAACCATTATAAACCGATTTTGACTTTAATATAAAATAATATTTTGAGATATTCCTAAGGTGCCCCTCTCCTCCCTTATAAAAGGGCACCTCCTCCCTCTCTTCCTCACACAACTTTGATCCTTCAAGCTTGGCCAACCCCTGCCAAAATATCTTCTACACTTCCCTATTATCATCCTAGAGGTCCTGGTCTTCTTCAAAGACAATCCTTAGTTCCTTAAGTGGAGGTTAAGAAAAGGCGCGTCAAAAAAGAGGTAATATCCATTACCGATCTTTTTTAATTTCTTTCTTCTTCAACTTCTTCTTATTTATTTGTTTCATGATAAAGTAATAACATCAGTATTACTTACATACTGATATGTTATTATAAATATTAAACAACCCTAATTCACCTTCTATCCATCCTACGGAAAAATGAAATCACCGCGCGTGCGTACGTACGGAATACTGTCTCCACGCCGTGGTGTAATCTATTTTCCACCATCACCTTACAAGGATGAGTATAATGGTGTAATTAGTAACTATATATGATTATTATAGAGTTATATTGATACTGAAATAGTATACATACACTTCAACACAATTCCACGACCATGGGAACGATATCATCGCTCGTGCGTACGTACAGACTCCCGTCTCCACGACGCAATGAGATTCATTCTCAATGATTAACCATTAATGAATGATTATAAAGTATATATAATATGTACTAATGAAATATATGACATAATAATGATACTGTATTTATTTATATATTTATATGTATGTCATATACTTAATTCCATTCAATTCAATAAGGAAACGAAACCATCGTTCATGCGTACGTACGGACTACCGTCTCCATGAACGGTGTATTTAATTCCCTTTAATGATTTATTATATATATGTATATCCTGAATATATATATAAATATAAATAATGTTTTATGTTCTGGAATTAATTAATCATGATCTAAGTAATCATATGAATAATTACAAGTCAAAACACGGACGACAAATGAAACAATTTTACCCAAAACACTCTTTAACATGGAATTTACAAAAGCACGGGTAATATAAAGTCATAAGTGAACCATATAAGATATCATAACAATGAATATGATTCTGTAATAAGTAAATGACATTATTTAAATCATTATACAGGAGGTTCGGACACCTACGAAGCAAATCGGACCTAAGGTAAGGAAAATATCACAATCTCATTTTTATCCGAGATTATTTCTACTTTGGCATTTACTGGGGTGTATTTTATCATCCACATCCATGTTCCATCAATATGTAATATTTTTTCCATCCAATTACAATAGTTTAAATCCAATTTTACCCTTCGGTGAGTTTTTAGTAAAGAATATGAAAGGAATCTTTTGTCATTTTTCGTACGAGGTACTTTTTGACTTTTCCGACAAAAGTACGAAGAATGTTTTTTTTAACTTATACGACATGAATGGATTTTTAAAACTTTATTTCCAAGAAGCTTCCTTTACAAGTTTTCAAGTTTATTTTTAATCAACTTCTTTTAGTTTATAATTGTATGACATGTTAAGAAAAGAAAAGTGTTTTTTTTTGAACTAGAAAGGATATTTTCCTCAAGAATGGAGTTCAAATGTTTTATCAAAATTATTTTCCATCTAAGATAATATAGGGTTCTGTTTTTATCCCTATTATTACATTGATTTGATTATGTTTTGAGGGAATTATTTTTATGAAGTTATTTACCTTATATGATTTGTTTTATGATGTCATGATGTTTCAAGAATCCCATTTTTGTTATATGTGTTATGCGATGATGTATGATTTATGATTATGTGGCACACATAAGAAAGGATTCATTATAAGATGGGTGGGACCTATATCTCCCTCCAATGCATTGGGTAAAGATTTTATATCTCATGAGATAGACATGGATGAAATGGTAGGTTATACCGGTTCAGTGAAACATGACTGAAACGAGGGTTACTCGATTCAGAAAGGGACTTTGTCCACTAAGATAGTCTTGGAAATGAGTCTTGACTAACAAGAAATGATTCTCTATGATTATGTTCGTATGCCACAAAGTTTCATGTTTTAAGTTATGATTATTGGGATTTCATTTCACTACTATGATTTATCCCATGTTATGAAATTATGCTCTCTTTTGCAGGTTAAGATTTCCAAAAGTTATGTTCTTATGAATATGATGTGATTGATTTTTCTTTTGTATACCCTTACTGAGCATTTGAGCTCACCCTTTTATGTTTTCTTTTCCCCAGGATATAAAGCAAGGTTTTAGGTAAAAAAAGGGAAGATATTTATGGGAGATATTGAAGATCTTTCACCACGATTAGAAGATTACGTTCCGAGTTTCCAAAGACACTAAACTATTACGATCCTTGTGTGTGTGTTTTTGTTATGTACTAAGTATTCCGAAAATGTAATGTAATGTCCTTGTACGTCAAGATACGGGTCTCTACAGGAAAACTCCTTCAGATCAGACTTGGACTAACATAGAGCCATGTTTCTCTTAAAGGTATATATCACCAAAACTGTATGTCTGTTTGATGAACCATATGCAATGCTGTAAACTATAGGATAGGGTGGTCCGTTTGATACAATCTGTTTTTATTTTGAAAAATGTTGGAGTACCGCCTGGATGGATCAGGCACAAATCCAACCGGGCCCTTGGCACTAAAATTCATATAACATACATACTGAATGCCCAATTAATGCTCCATTTATTGTGTTGGATCCCTTATGACATGGAGGTTCATATGGTTAGTTATTTGTGGGACTTCGTGGTGGTTGAGGTACGACTGATATCATTTTGATGCAGTTTCTTAGAAACTCAAGTGCACTATGTTCAGGATTCTTGTGGATGGCTGTTAAGTGACTTATGAGTCTTTGTAGACCGGCATTAGAGTGACCCTATATTGATCAACAGTGGCGTGAACCATTGAGGAAAGCCATAGAATGGCCAATCATTGATCATCAACTTATGACCTTGTGTGGATCGATGACTTACGACCCTGTGTGAATTGACGACATAAAACCCTATTTGGATCTGTGTCATATAACCCCCTATGTATTTATGACTTACAACCCTATGTGGATTGAAGAATTACAACCCTGTGTGGATCAGAAGTAGAGAAACCTGATGAGATGCAACCTTAGAGAGTCATGTCGGGGATCAGTACCTTATGACCCTATGTGGATCGACTATGTTTGACCCTATGTTGATCGGTGACTTATGAACCTATGTGAATTGGCTTTTGAATGAGTTCATCATGGTATAATAGTGGAACTTCATAATAGAATAAGATGAACTAGATCTTGAATAAACATTATACTCATTTTCTAATGTAATATATGTGGTTTGATATGAGCATTTACTTGTGCATTACTATTGGGATCATGCTTTGTGGTTATTCCTATGTGGAATTATGGGGGACCTTCGAGGGTCTTGGGATCCCTAATGGTATTGATATAATCACCCCTGCATGGGATTCTCTTGAACCTTTTTGTATCATGTGTAGACAACAAAAAACTTCAACCGAGGTTAGGGAGTCACGACCAGATAGTGCAAGGAGGTGACTGGTTGACGTGGAGAGCCATATGGATGAGCTATACCTATCCTTCAGGTAGGATCCTTTGCAGATGACCTTAAAAGTTTTTTTTCATTTTTTTATCTCTTTTAGATGGCCTTACACTCTGGCCCCTCTACATTCAATATTTACACATACAATCCGTGGTGGATTTTAGTTGTGGTTGTACCTTTATTCTTCCATTGTGTTTTACAAGTGCGCAGTTTTCCTTGTCCGTGTGTGTATAGGTTTAGAGAAACTTCCTTCTTATTTTAGGTATAATAATTTCTGATGCTAGTCGCGAACCCCTGACCTATGGAACATGGGCTTGGGGTTGTCACAGCACGGGACCCGGGAGACGGGTTGTGAAAAAGTGGTATAAGAGGCAGTCGGTTCTACAAAAGAACCAAGACTCTGATTTTTTCAATGGGGAAATAGCGTTTAGTGTCTTGAGTATGGTTTTAGTTTAGGGTGTCTAGTATTGGTGTGGTGATTGATGTATCCATACACCAGGAAACTGAGTTCTAATTTTCATGTCGATGCATGAAAAAACTGATTGTGTGTATTTTAGAAATGGTGTTCTTTTGATCTCTTTTGAGTGAACTCACAGGGTATATCTTATTTTCCATGGATCATCAATTTCTTGGACCAGATTTCACTATGTAGATAGATAACTAGGATTCAAGATAGATGTTGTGATGACGGGCCACCGAGTGATGATTATTTGGTGCAGGGCCCTCATACGGGGATATTACATTCCGGTGGTGCACAAGAAGCACAATTTTTTTTAGGGTAGTAGTTTCTACCTGACCCACCAGCGGATGTTGCACATAGACGTAGAGCACTACACAAGTTCTATTGGAAGATACCTATGAGGTTTCGAGGTGTGATGGATCCAAAAGTGGCTAAGGACCTTATGGAGGCTATGGCTAGAGTTTTCATCCTAGTTGGGACACCGGCAGACCAGATGGTGATCATTGCTACTAGATTCATACATGGCACAATAGGGATATGGTGTATCTTGATGCTTCAGATTCCCGATGAGGCAACCCTCATCTTGTTGGAATTAGAGGGATTCTTCACGGAAGTGTTCATTAGAACAACTTTATGCTCTATGCGTATTCAGGAGAAACTACAATTACAATAGGGCATCCTGACAGTGGCTCAGTACTTGTAGACATTCACTGACATCTCCCATTACTACACTAATATGGTATGAGCCCCTATCGTTGTGGAACAATCCTTTGACTAGGGTCTCCGATAGTAGATCAGAGCGTCGATGATATCGCTAAACGTACCAACATAGGCTAGACTTCTTGAGAGAGCACATCTGGTGGAGAGATTCCTATCTAAGTAGGCAGTGATAGTTAAATCCACCACAAGAAAAAAATGTCGCCAAGTAATTTGTGGCGGGAAGTAAGTAGATAATGATGGGGGGAAAGATAGCTAGACCATCTAGTGGACGACCCCAGGATGCAGGGTCAAAGGTGCGGAGTTCGTGAGATAGAGTGGGTCAACAGAGGAGTAGACTATGATACTCATGCGGTGGGCAGGGTCACATGGCTTGCCACTGCTCGACCCTTCTTATTAGAGATCAAAAGATGGTCGAGGGACCTCCCATGAATATTCATAGAGTCGAGTGAGGAGGTCATTTGGGCGACACACTTGGTAGAGGAGCAGGTTGTGCCGCAGGCAGTGGGCAACGATTGGAGGTTCAACAGCCACCACCCCTAGGTTTTCCACCCCCGATGACTGGGAACTGGTGGAAAGGGACGAGTTCAGCTTCATGAAGTTGAGGTTTATGACCACATCAATCCCCAGATTATTTTAGGTACTATATGTGTCTACTCCACCCTTGTTTCATCTCTTATAGGGAGAGTTTCAATTCACTAATTTATTTCCACGGCTCTCGTTCAAATCTCGGATATTCTAGTAGATCCATTGGCTCGATCCTTACAATTAGGTACTCCAACAGGAGAGGATTATATGATTACACAGTTGTTTCGGTAGTTTGATATTAATCTATGAGGTGATAGATTTGAGTGGGTCTCCGAGTAGCACCATCGAGTCCATACGATATCATTTTGGGTATGGACTGGTTATCCACTCTCCATGCTCAGATCAAATATTTTTTGCACAAAGTGCAGTGTGACTGAAAGTATGGGACCATTTTTTCTATCACTAGCAAGAAGGGAACCTTTTTAGCTCAGGATGGACTTTCTCAAAGGAGGGTGCAACCGATCACTTATCAGTTGGCTAGACTCACCCTTTGTTTAGTGGATGTGGAGAGTCTGATCTATCCTATGGTGTTGGACCAATTTGTTGACGTGTTTCCAAATAATGTTCCAGGTTTACCTCCTCATAGAGAGTTAGAATTCAACATCAACGTGTACCCTGGGAAAACACAGATATCAACATCAGCGTATCAGATGGATCCCATGAAGCATCATGAGTTGAGGGTACATCTAGGGGACTTGCAAGGTAAGGGTTTTATAAGGCCCAGTGTTTCTCCATGGGCATTCTCGATTTTGTTATCCAAGAAGATAGAAGGGATTTTGAGACTTTGCGTAGACTATCGGTTCCCGAACGAGGTGAATGTTGAGAACAATTAGCCACTCCTAAGGTTTGAAGATATCTTCGATCATCTGAAGGGTGCTAGGTGGTTTTTGAATATAGGCCTCAAATCAGCATATCATCAGCTCAAGAAAGAATAATAGGTCCTACCAAAGACAAACTATAGTTGTAGGAATGTTATATATGTGTTCTTGGTGATTCCTTTCATCATGACCAATGCTCTTACAATGTTCATGAGAAAAATTAATGCAATAATCTGTCCCTTACGGTGATTTCTTCTTGGTGGTATTCATTTACTACATCTTCATATTCTCGGTTTCGGAGGAGGAGCACGCTATGCATCTACAGAATGTTTAGAATACACCCCGAGAGAACCACTAATATGGAACGATCTTGAAGTTATAGTTCTAGATACAAAAGGTCCACTTTATTGGACACATTATCTTAGAGTTTGTAGTTTTAGTGGATCCAGCAAAGAAATACGCAGTGCTTACTTGGGAGCCATCTAGGAGTGTGACTAAGGTACAATGTTTCTTGGGGTTGGCTGGGTACTATAGGAGATTCGTACATAACTTTTCAAAAGTATAAATACCTTTTAAAGAAATGAAAATGAAGGGAAACCCATTATTGGGGATAGATATATGCTATTTGAGTTCCCAACAGCTGAGGTGAAGAATAATTAGTTCCCCCCTTCTTGAGGCTACTAGAAGAGGGAGTTGCATATTTATTCTACTATGACACATTAGGGATATGCCAGAGATGTGTCTTGATGCATGGGAAAACAGGGGTCACCTATGGCTCCCAGAAGCAGAGAACATACTAGAAAAATGACACTACCCATGACCTCAAGTTATAAGTAGAGTTATTTTCCTTGAAGATGTGGTGTCACTTCTATATGGATAAATGGTTTACTGTCTACTCGTATCACAATAGTCTTTTGTATATCTTCACATAGAAGGAACAGAACCTGAGACAGTTGTGATGGCCAGAGTTCCTCCAGGACTATGAATTTTTTGATATTCTACACTCTTTGGGAAGGGGAGTATGGTGGAAGACACACTTAGGTACATGTTTGGGTTACAGTTTCTGAGTGATGTGACAAAGGTGTTAGCCGCGTTGCACATATCCTTCATGGATAGATATGGAGATACATACCTCCCATCCGTGATTGTTACTCTACCACTCCTTCAACACGTTAGGGAAGAAAAACTAGGGGACGTTGAATGTGAGGCCCGACGTGCTCAGATATCCATGGGACATGATCTTGAAAGATATATTATAGGTGGGGAGCACATCATCATTTTCAGAGGATGCACCATGCTACTATTGATGCTACATGAGGATGTGTTGTGGGAGTTCCACACATCCCCTATGGTGGTACATAATAGTGTGGGGAAGATGTACCAGTACCACTGACATTAGTGCTGGTGACCAGGGATAAATAAAGCAATGGCAGAGTTCCTTTCGCGATGCCTCACTTGACATCAATTGAACAAGGAGCACCAGGTTATAGAAGGCTGGACTCAGCCACTCGAGGTGGAGTAATGTAAGTGGGATGTCATCTCTATGGACTTCATGACAGGGCTACCACGTACGACTAGGGGCCACGATTCCATTTGGGTAATTTGACCGACTCTACAAGTCATCCCACATCAAACCCCTATATAAGTTGGGACTATTAGAGGTCTTCGGATGCCTCTGCCTACAATATATTGTATGGATTTACAGGGTTCCCTTGACGATAATTTTAGATTATGATGCTCGTTTTACATCATGGTTGTGGTAGGGATTTTTGGAGATGTTCGGGACTCAGTTATAATTGTGCACTTCCTTTCATCCACATACATTTGTCTAGACGATGAAAAAAAATATACAATTGATAAAAATATTTGTTCGCATGGACTTGATTTTGGTCATAGTTGGGAGGACCACCAACCACTAGTGGAGTTCTCATACAACAATAGGTCTCAATACACAATCAGAAAGGCACCATTAGAGGCCTTATAAGGGAGAACGTTTAGATAAACTCTATGTTGGCCATATCAAGGGGAGTCAGCACTTATGGGTCCAGATTGATACAAGCTACAACGGAGAAGGTGAAGATCATCAAGTAGTAGATGATGACTACACAAAGACAATATAATTATTTTTCTGATAGGAGATGAAGGCCCTTGGAGTTTGAGGATGGAGATCATGTCTTCTAAGGAGTCTCACCATGTCACGACCCGTCCTCGGGGCCCGTGTCGTGACTACCCCAAGCCCACCTTCCATAGGCCAATGGCTGGCGACTAGCACCAACGCGTAAATCCCGGAAAAAGGGAAGGCATTGCCTTTGAAAAGTAAACAAGCACCACAAAGTAAGCAAGCGAAAAGTAAACACTAAGTAAAAACTGTAACAAGCTGTTCTAAAAGTAAAGGGGCCGGAAATACCAGCCTAAATGTAAAGTACAACTGAAAGGGGAAAACAACAACTGAAAAGAAAAGCTGCATCGTCGAGCCGTCCTCTGGAAGTCCAACCTGAAGGGTGGGTACAGATAGCCTCCACTGCTCCTCGGGTCCACCTGACCGCTCCGAGTATGTCCCGCCCAGTGGTCCACCTCCAGGTACCCTCCTGCTCCGCACGCCTCCACCACGATCAGCGATGTCCGTCGTCTTCAACCAAAACAATGTAGTGCGGGCATAGCCCGTGCAGGGGTGAGTATAAACTACTCAGTAGGTACCCTGAGACCCCCGACGGTCTCCCGAAATCCACAGAGGATAATCCACAAAGGAAAGATACAATCACGAAGTAACAACCGACACTGCCTAGGTATATTCCCATACATATACCTAAGTCATCAATTCTCGTTTGGCTCCAACGTCCGAGCCCAAGCACAACCCAGTCCACACAGGAAAGAAAAAATGTAGACCCACACAGGACAGCACAACACAATCCACAAGGAGAGTAAATAGTAATCCACATAGGATAGCTCAACACAATCCACAAAGGGGATTAAATAGTAAATCCACACAGGATAGCTCAACACAATCCACAAAGGAGAGTAAACAGTAAATCCACACAGGATAGCTCAACACAATCCACAAAGAAGAGTAACACAGGATTCAGCTCACACAGGTATACTTCTTTGGATGACGATAAAGATGATCACTGATCCATCTAATTCGTCGGACCCATAAAGGATCGATAGGTAACTAACCCCCGCAATGACCCACACAGGATCGGGCTCACATAGGACCTGTAGGCGTTGGCTCACACAGAACCGCTGAGCACTGACCCACACAGGATCAGACCCACACAGGATCGAGCCCACACAGGACCTGTAGCACTGATCCACGTAGGATCGCTGAGTGTAGTAGTCGTCGCAGTCCACTGAGAATCTCTACATAGTCGTCGCCGTAGTCCACTGAGGATCTCTGCTCAGTCGTCGCTGCAGTCCACTGAGGATCTCTGCACAGTCGTCGCTGTCGAAGTAGCAGTCACAGCCAGCTCTAGGGTTCCCGCACACAACAAGCTCGTTCGGGAGGGTCCGCTCCACGAGCCGATAGGCCGATACAGAAACTGTCACAAAGTCTGAAGTTGATGTATCCAAAAGTTCCGTATCGTCAACAGGAACTCAACATCGCAGACGGCGCGTCAATCGGACGCCCGGTCTGAGAGTTATTGGCTTTTTCGTCCCAGGGGCCCGGTTGGTTTTTAAGGCAAAACCAACCCCACCGTACTCCTCCTGCATCCAAACCTCGGGCGGAGTGAGCCAAAATATCCATCTCACATAGAGGAATTCAACGAAGTCGACGTCACTTCGATCGGATGTCCGTAGCTCAAGATATGAGCGTTTCCGCTCTGAGGGCCCGGTTGGTTTCGTGTACGAATCAACCCGGCTGAACTCAAAGTATTCCGAAACCTTGAGTGCGATATACCGAAACGACCGTCTCGATCCAAGTATCGCGTTGCCACTAATGGCACGTCGTTTGGAGGCCCGTAGCTCATGTTACGGGAATTTGACCAAAACGGTCCGAAGACGGGGGTTCGGGCCCGGGCCGACCCGGGCCGACGCCCCTGGGTCGGACGAACCGGGTCGACCCGACCCGGTCCGGCCCGGCCAGGGCGCGGTCCGGCCGATCGGACCGGCCTGGCTTGGCCAGCCCGGCCCGGCTCGGCCGCGCGACCGAGCGATGCTGGGGGGAGCCGCCGCCCCAGCGTGACACCCCCGCGGTACCCGCGGGGTGTCGCCCTGGACAACCCGGGCGACGCAGGGGGGGGGGGGGGAGCCGCCGCCCCCGCGTGACAACCCCGCGACACCCGCGGGGTGTCGCCCTGGACAGCCGGACACGGCTTCAGCCGCGTCCCGCGCGCGCCGGACCCGCGGGGCCGCGGGTTAGCGGGCGCCACTGTCTCCGGCCGCCGGTGCCGCCGCACCGGCGACTCGCGCCGCCGCCCGCTTCTGCGGGCCACCAGAGTCGCTCCGGTGGTCCGATTCCGTTCCCGTCTACGCCATTGCTCCTCCCGGGACTCGTTCTTCACTGCGGAACCATCAAACTTCTGTTGCGGCACGTTCCGTCATCGCCTGTCAAATCCGCACAACAACGAAGAACGGCAAAAGGTTTTCGGGCCGTGTTCGTTTGGCCCGCACCCTCCGCGTTAGAGATAAACAACGGGAGAAATATATTCAATACAAGAATCAACAATTTTAATGGATTAAAATTGTTCTTATTGTCTGGTTCTTCACTATTAAAAGAAACGATAACGGGAAAAAGGAATTATTCACAACAACCCATACCTCATATTCGTCGTCGTACACACGTTCTTCGCGGATTTGTTCGTCGCGGAAGGAGGGGATCGTCGCGTCGTCGCGGAAGGGCATCGCGTCATCGTGGAATCTGGCGTTGTGTCGGGGAACTCAACGGACCAAGAAACAACAGATTTAATTTAATTATATAAAATTAAATCCGTGTTTTGGTAAAAAAAACACAAGGAAGATTTAAGAGAATCCTGAAGTCTCTTACCTCAAACAGCTGATCGGAGATTTCGTTGCGGAGGAAGAGACATCGTAGAAGAACGTTGCAGGAAGGGAATGTCAGCATCCCGGAACACGGTGTCTCGTCGTCAACTCCCGCGGGTTCGGCGTTCTTTGTCGGGGGCCGGCGTTCTTCGCATTTTTCGCGTTCTTCGCGAAGGAGGATGAAGGCTCAAGAACTCTGACAAAACCTCTCAACGAGTAATCCTCCAAAAAGACTTGTTGGTCTTATTTTATTATTACGCCCACAAACGAAAAAGGTAAGTAATGACCCATCAATTCGTTGAATTAATTCAACGAATTAAACCGCCCATGTAAATCATGAAATAAACCGCCCAATTAAATGGTGCGTTAAGGATTTAAGAAAACGCGTCAGTTGACATTCATAATGACGGGTTTTCGCGGGTGCGTTACTTAGCGGAAAGAAACGGCGGGGCTCGTGTGGGCCCCACCTCACAAATATCCTACCAAGGGGGTAGGATATTTTTGGATAGCACCCTATCCATTTTAAATCAGTTTAAGTGGCTTTCAAGTGGCTTAAGTGAAATAAAATAAAGTTTGTCGAACAAATTATTTTATTTCTAACCTTTAAGCCCAAAAATTAAAAAACCACACCCGAGCAAACGAAACTCCGGAAGAGGCGTTTCTATGAAAATATCGGCGCTGCGATTTCATCGGTGCCCTCAGAATTCGATTCCGGGCAGAGGTTCAAAAGTTAGAAAAACCCGCTCGTCCGTTCACTGAATGTACCCGAGCCAAACTTCGGAAAATGATTCCGGGCACACCGGGCCTCGGAATCACGTGCCGTCAGAAACTGTGTTCTTGTAAAATTCAAAAGAAAATGAAGAAAAAAAATTTCCTTGAAATTTACGGGTCTTTACATTACTCCCACCTCAAGGCTTTACGTCCCCGTAAAGATACATCATAAACTAGGGAAACAAATGTGGGTACTGAGCACGCATCTGAGCCTCTCGCTCCCATGTGCTCTCCTGGAGGTTCCCGTGCTGCCATCTGATGCGAACAAGAGGAATCGATCGCCCACATAGGACCCGCTCCTGTCGATCCCCTATCTCCACTGGAACCTCCACAAAAGTCGCCCCATCATCCACGTCTAGCTCCCCATGGTCGATGATGTGTGTCGGGTCATGCACGTATCTCCTCAGATGAGATACGTGGAAGACGTCGTGCACCCGGTGCAACTGAGGTGGTAGATCCAGGTGATAAGCCACCTCGCCAACCCTGCAGAGGACCTGGAAAGGCCTGATGAAGCATGGAGACAACTTGCCGCCTCGGCCAAATCTCCACAAACCATGTCGAGGTGAGACACGCAAGAAGACATGGTCACCATCCTCCAACTCTAGTGGCCTATGCCTCCTGTCAGCATATTACTTCTGCTGGCTCTGAGATGTCCTCATCCGCTCCTGGATGACCTGGACCATCTCTGTCGTGGCCCGGACCATCTCTGGTCCCACAAGTGCTGACTCCCCAGGGTCTGTCCAGCACAAAGGAGATCTGCAAGGTCTGCCGTACAACGCCTCGTGTGGTGCCATCCCGATGGTGGAGTGGTAGCTGTTGTTGTACGCGAACTCCACCAAGGGTAGGTGGTCCTCCCAACTGCGACCAATGTCAAGGACACATGCGCGGAGCATGTCCTCGAGAGTCTGAATGGTCCTCTGCGTCTGACCATCCGTCTGAGGGTGAAAGGCGGTGCTCAGACGTAGTCGCGTCCCGAACGCCTCCTGCAACCCCTTCCAAAGCCGGGAAGTAAAACGAGTGTCCCGACCGGAGACGATAGTCGATGGCACACCGTGAATCCGTACAATCTCCTGAACGTAGAGACGCCCTAATCTCTCCACTGAGACCTGCTCTCTGATGGGTAAGAAGTGTGCCGACTTGGTGAGTCGGTCAACAATCACCCAAATGGAGTTGCGAACTCTGGAAGTGCGTGGAAGTCCAGTAACGAAGTCCATAGATATCCCGTACCGCTTCCACTCCAGGACCTCCAAGGGTTGTACCAAGCCTGCTGGTACCTAGTGCTCTGCCTTCACTTGCTGGCAGGTGAGGCACCGTGAAATGAACTCTGCCACTGCCTTCTTCATGCCCGACCACCAGTGATGTCGTCTGAGGTCCTGGTACATCTTCTCCACTCCAGGATGTACCGCCAAAGGAGAAGTGTGAAACTCTCTTAGCACCTCCTCTCGTAAAGCGACTGACACCAAGGTACGTCCTCTGAAAAGGACGTCGTGCTCTGCTCCAAGGGAGAAACCATTAGGTGCATGTCCCGAGGATATCTGTGCACGCCGCGTCTCACAGTCAGCATCCTCACGCTGTGCCTCTCTGACCCACTGCAGTAGTGGAGGGGTGACTGTGAGAGACTGAAGGAAGGCTGATCCATCTCTATCCACGAAGGATATCTGCAAGGCGGCTAGCTGCTCTGTCGCCTCCTCAAGTAGCTGGATGCCCGTCCTCCTGCTGAGGGAATCGACTACCACGTTCCCCTTCCCAGGAGTATAGACTATCTCAATGTCATAGTACTAGAGGAACTCGATCCATCGCCACTGTCTCAGGTTCAAGTCTTTCTGAGAGAAGATGTACCTGAGACTCTGGTGGTCAGAAAAGACTGTAAAGTGCTCGCCCATAAGATAGTGCTACCGTGTCTTCAAAGCGAAGACCATTGCTGCTAACTACAGGTCATGGGAAATGTAGTTTTGCTCATGCGGCCTCAACTGACGTGATCCATAGGAAATCATTGACCACTCTTGCATCAGGACAGACCCGAGTCTGGTCCCTGATACATCGCAGTATACTATGTATCCAACTCCCTCATCAGGAAACCTCAAGATAGGTGCGCTGGTCAATCTCTTTCTCAGCTCCTGGAAGCTCTGCTGACATCTTTCTGACCACAGGAAGGGTTTCCCCTTCTTCTTCAAAGCTGAGAGTGGCGCCGCAACTCTGGAGAAGTTCGGCACAAATCTCCGATAGTATCCGGCTAGAACCAAGAAACTCCGCACCTACGTCACGCTCCTGGGTGGCTCCCAAGCTAGCACTGCCTCGATCTTCGCGGGATCCACAACAACTCCCACCTCAGAAATGACGAGCCCCAAGAAGTGGAGATCACGTAACCAGAACTGGCACTTCGAGAGCTTGCCAAAAAGCTGGTGCACTCGGAGTGTGTCCAGTACAACCCGCAAGTGGTAGGCATGCTCCTCCTCTGTGGTCGAGTACACCAAAATGTAGTCGATGAAGACCACGACAAATCGATCGAGGTATGGCTGGAAGATCCTGTTCATGAGGCTCATGAACACTGCTGGAGCATTGGTTATGCCGAAAGTCATAACCAAGAACTCATAGTGGCCATACCGACACCTGAAGGCCGTCTTCTGCAGGTCCTCGTCTCGAACTCTGAGCTGATGATAGCCTGACCTGAGGTCTATCTTCAAGAACCATCGTGCTCCCTTGAGCTGATCGAAGAGGTCATCAATCCTTGGTAGCGGATACTTGTTCCTCACTGTCACCTGGTTCAGACGACGATAGTCGACACACAGTCGCAAGCTCCCATCCGCCTTCTTGGCGAACAATATCGGGGAAGCCCAGGGTGAAACACTGGGTCGGATGAACCCCTTGCCCTGCAAGTCCTCCAACTGTACCCACAGCCCTCGAAGCTCAGCGGGGTCCATCCGATATGCTGGAGTGGATATCGGGGATGTCCCAGGGTACAGGTCAATATAAAAGTCTACATCTCTGTGAGGAGGTAGCCCTGGAACGTCGTCGGGGGAAGACGTCCGCATACTGATCCACCACTGCAGGAAAACTAGGACTCCGCACGTCAACTGCTCCAAGGATGAGGCTAGAAAACTGATGATTGATGGGATTCCCTCTCCTCTGCGAGAGTCCGTCCTGTGCTGCAAAGGCTCCCTTCTCGCCGGTGAAGGTGAACCTGCTCCCGTCGGTGCGCACACATCGCACCTTGCACCTAAAAAAGTCAATCTGAGCATGGACTGTAGATAACCAATCCATGCCCAAGATGACGTCGTAAGGCCTCGACGCTGCTACAAGAAGATCCCAGCCAAAGATCTCACCTCCTAGAGTAAGCTCGCACTGCCGGCACCAGTGCGTAATCGTTGAGTCTTCTCCCATAGGAGTCTCTAGCCGTAGGGATCGAGCCAACGACTCTGTCGGAATATCCGAGCTCTAAACAAGGGCAGCGGCTATGAAAGAGTGACTCACTCCTGTGTCTATAAGAACTGTAGCAAGGGTGGAATAGACACAGATCGTACCTCGAATCATCTCTGGAGCGCCGTGGTCGTAGGCCTCCACTGCCTGGAGTTGTGCCTGTCTCTGCCCGCCAGCTCCCTGTGGTCGGGGCGGACCTCCTGGTGGTGGTGGTGGCAAAGCCTCAAAGCGTCACCCACCACCTGCTGCTCGGCCAGCTCCCCTGCCTCGTCTGCCTCCTCCCCGCGGACTGCCACGGTCGACCCTCTGCCTCTGCCTGGGTGGCCCCTCCACCCTCTTCTGCTCCTCAGTACGGCGGGTCGGGCAGTCACGAGCCATGTGGCCTTTCCCGCCGCACGTGTAGAACTGCCTGCCTCTTGGAAGACTGGCCCCTCGCTGTGTGCCCCGCACTGCTGAGCTAGTGTCCCGAGGTCGTCTGCCGGAAGGTCTGGTCTGCCTGGAACCCTGAGTCATGCGTCGGCTACCAGCTGTCGAAGACTCTGCTACCTTCCACCCTGCGGTAGGTCTCGCTGTGGACTCAGCCAGAAAGCTCTCGATCAGAAGGGCTCACTCTAGCACTCCTGGATGGGTCGGGATGCTGAGGGAGATCCGCGATGCCCTGATCTCGTGTCTCAATCCCTGCTCAAAGGTCCGGGCCCGGAAGAAGGGGTACCGTACCATGTCGGTCGAGTAGCGAGAAAGATCGGTGAACCTCGCCGCGTACTGGGCGACCATCAAGCTACCCTACCACAGCTGAAGAAGCTCCTGGTTGCGCACCGCATGGAGGGTGGCCGAGATGAACTCTGAGCGGAAGAGGCTCTCGAAGTCTGTCCAGATGAGAGAGGCCTCATCGTGCACCAAAAGCATCAGGCTCCACCATCGTCCTGCTGCTGCGTGCAGTAGGCTCGCCGCGAGGATCACCATGAGGTCTGTTGGTGTCCTCACTAGCCTGAAAACTCGAACGACCACCTCCAGCCAGTCCTCGGCTGCCTGGGGGTCCATCTCCCCACGGATCCTAGGTGGTCGCTAGCACTGGAACTCGTGTAGAGCTCCGAGGTGACGTGCACCGTTAGCGGTCGGTGTTGGAAGCATCGGGGGCTCGGCGAGTAAAGGTACCGTCGGTGCCTCTGCTGTCAACGGCCCCTGTACCGAGGCCTCATCGCTCGGCGGGCTATCGTCGCGCTCTACTCTCGGAACCCTAGCTGGCTGCTGTCGTCGGGCCATCCTGAAAAGGAAACAAGTGCGCCACGGTCAGAATAGTATACCTGGTGAGCTGACACAAGTAATTACAAAGAAAACTTGAAACACACATGCAATCAAAGTTTTCGTGTATTAAGTCAGAAATCAGTAATCAGGGTCCTGGTGTACAGATACGTCGGCCGCCGCACCAACACTGGACTCCCTGGACTGATAACCACACCCAATAAGCTAAACACTATTGCTTCTCATAGAAGAAAGATCAGAGTCTGCGGTAGAACCGACCACCTCTGATACCAATTTGTCACGACCCGTCATCGGGGCCCGTGCCGTGACTACACCAAGCCCGACTTCCATAGGCCAGGGGCTGGCGACTAGCACCAAGGCGTAAATCTCGGAAAAAGGGAAGGCATTGCCCTTGAAAAGTAAACAAGCACCACAGAGTAAGCAAGCGGAAAATTAAACACTAAGTAAAAACTGAAATAAGCTGTGCTGAAAGTAAAGGGGCCGGAAATACAAGCCCAACTGTAAAGTACAACTGAAAGGGGGAAAACAGCAACTGAAAAGAAAAGCCGCAGCGTCGAGCCGTCCTCTGGAAGTCCCACATGAAGGGTGGGTACAGAAAGCCTCCACTGCTCCTCGGGTCCACCTGACCGCTCCGAGAATGTCCCACCTAGTGGTCCACCTCCAGGTACCCTCCTGCTCCGCACGCCTCCACCACGATCAGCGCTGTCCGTCGTCTGCAAGCAACACAACGTAGTGCGGGCATAGCCAGTGCAGGGGTGAGTATAAGATACTCAGTAGGGACCCCGAGACCCCCGAAGGTCTCCCGAAATCCACAAAGGATAATCCACAATGGAAAGATACAATCACGAAGTAACAACCGACACTGCTTAGGTATATGCCCATACATATACCTAAGTCATAAATTCTCGTTCGGCTCCAACGTCCGAGCCCAAGCACAACCCAGTCCACACAGGAAAGAAAAAACATATACCCACATAGGATAGAACAACACAATCCACAAGGAGAGTAAACAGTAATCCACATAGGATAGCTCAACACAATCCACAAAGGAGAGTAAACAGTAAATCCACATAGGATAGCTCAACACAATCCACAAAGGAGAGTAAACAGTAAATCCACACAGGATAGCTCAACACAATCCACAAAGGAGAGTAACACAGGATTCGGCTCACACAGGTATACTTCTTCGGATGATGATAAAGATGATCACTGATCCATATAAGTCGTCGGACCCACAAAGGATCGATAGGTAACTAACCCCCTCAATGACCCACACAGGATCGGGCCCACACAGGACCTGTAGGCGCTGGCTCACATAGAACCGCTGAGCGCTGACCCACACAGGATCAGACCCACACAGGATCTGGCCCACACAGGACCTGTAGCACTGATCCACGTAGGATCGCTTAGTGCAGTAGTCGTCGCAATCCACTGAGGATCTCTGCACAGTCGTCACCGTAGTCCACTGAGGATCCCTGCTCAGTCGTCGCTGAAGTTCACTGAGGATCTCTGCACAGTCGTTGCTGTCGAAGTAGCAGTCGCAGCGAGCTCTGGGTTCCCGCACACAACAAGCTCGTTCGGGAGGGTCCGCTCCATGAGCCGAGAGGCCGATACATCAACTGTCACAAAGTTCGAAGTTGATGTATCCAAAAGTTCCATACCGTCAACAGGAACTCAACGTCGCAGATGGCGCGTCAATCGGACGCCCGGTCTGAGAGTTATTGGCTTTTTCGTCCCAGGGGCCCGATTGGTTTTTAAGGCAAAACCAACCCGACCGTACTCCACCTACATCCAAACCTCGGGCGGAGTGAGACAAAAGATCTGTCTCACATATAGGAATTCAACGAAGTCGACGGCACGTCGATTGGACATCTGTAGCTCAAGATATGAGCGTTTCTGCTCCGAGGGCCCGGTTGGTTTCGTGTACGAACCAACCCGGCCAAACTCAAAGTATTCCGAAACCTTGAGTGCGATATACCAAAACGAACGTCTCGATCCGAGGATCGCGTTGTCACTGACATCGCATCGTTTGGAGGCCTGTAGATCATGTTACGGGCATTTGACCGAAACGGTCCGAAGACAGGGGGTCCGGGCCCGGGTTGACCCGACCCGGTCCGACCCGGCCGGACCCGGTCCGGCCCGGCCAGGGCGCGGCCCAGCCGGTCGGACCGACCTGGCTTGGCCAGCCCGGCCCGGCCCAGCCGAGCGGCCGAGCGACGCGGGGGGGAGCCGCCACCCCTACGTGACACCCCCGCGGAACCCGCGGGGTGTCGCCCTGGACGACCCGGGCGACGCGGGGGGGGGGGGGGGGAGCCGCCGCCCCCGCGTGACAACCCTGAGGCACCCGTGGGGTGTCGCCCTGGACAACCGGACGCGGCTTTAGCCGCGTCCCGCACGCACCGGACCCGCGCGGCCGCGGGTCAGCGGGCACCGCCGCCTCTGGCTGCCGGTGCCGCCGCGCCGGCGACCCGCGCCGCCGCCGGCTTCCGCGTGCCCCCGGAGTCGCTCCAGTGGTCCGATTCCATTCCCGTTTGCGCCGCTGCTCCTCTCGGGACTCGTTCTTCACTGCGGAACCATCAAACTTCCATTGCGGCACGTTCCATCTTCGCCCATCAAATCCGCACAACAACGAAGAACGACGGAAGGTTGTCGGGCCGTGTTCGTTTGGCCCACACCCTCCGCGTTAGAGATAAACAACGGGAGAAATATATTCAACACATGAATCAACAATTTTAATGGATTAAAATTATTCTTATTGTCCGGTTCTTCACTTTTAAAAGAAACGATCACGAGAAAAAGGAATTATTCACAACAAACCCTACCTCGTAGTCGTCGTCGTACACACGTTCTTTGCGGATTTGTTCATCGTGGAAGGAGGGGATCGTCGCGTCGTCGTGGAAGGGCGTCGCATCGTTGCGGAATCCGGCGTTGAGTCGGCGAACTCAACGGACCAAGAAACAACAGATTTAATTTAATTATATACAATTAAATCCGTGTTTTGGTAAAAAAACACAAGGGAGATTTAAGAGAATCCCGAAGTCTCTTACCAAAAACAGCTGATTGGAGATTTCGTTGCGGAGGAAGAGACGTCGCAGAAGAACATTGCAGGAAGGGAACGTCGGCGTCACGGAACACGGCGTCGCGTCGTCGACTCCCGCGGTTTCGGAGTTCTTCATCGGAGGCTGGCGTTCTTTGCATTCTTCGCGCTCTTCGCGTTTTTCACGAAGGAGGATGAAGGCTCAAGAACTCTGACAAAACCTCTCAATGAGTAATCCTCCAAAAACACTTGTTGGTCTTATTTTATTATTACGCCAACAAAAGAAAAAGGTAAGTAACGACCCATAAATTCGTTGAATTAATTCAACGAAAGAAACCGCCCATTTAATTCACGAAATAAACCGCCCAATTAAATGGTGCGTTAAGGATTTAAGAAAACATGTCAGTTTACTTTCATAATGACGGGTTTTCGCGGGTGTGTTACTTAGCGGAAAGAAACGGTGGGGCTCGTGTGGGCCCCACCTCAAAAATATCCTACCAAGGGGGTAGGATATTTCTGGATATCACCCTATCCATTTTAACTCAGTTTAAGTGTCTTTCAAGTGGCTTAAGTGAAATAAAATAATGTTTGTCGAACAAATTATTTTATTTCTAAACTTTAAGCCCAAAAATTAGAAAAACCACACCCGAGAAAACGCAACTCCGGAAGAGGCGTTTCTAAGCAAATACCGGCGCTGCGATTTCATCGGTGCCCTCAGAATTTGATTCCGGGCAACGGTTCAAAAGTTAGAAAAACCCGCTCGTCCGTTCACTGAACGTACCCGAGCAAAACTTCAGAAACTGATTCTGGGCACACCGGGCCTCAGAATCAGGTGCCGTTAGAAATTGCGTTCTTGTAAAATTCCAATGAAAATTAAGAAAAAAAATTCCATTGAAATTTACGGGTCTTTACACACCAAGATAGGGATTACAGAGATTGGGCCGAGGTGGAAAACTATCTATGAGGTTCATCAGACAACTCCATATCTTCATCAGAGTAGTTGAGGCGGCGTATCACCAAGCTCTTCCCCCAAAGAAGCATCAGGTGAATATTGTTTTCTATATGTCACATAGGAGAAGCTACGTGGATTCTTTATCACACGTTATTGACGAGGGTGATCCAGACATTGATGATAGGAAACGTTCGCAGAGTTCTTGGTGGAGATAGAGGATCGACATGAGCGGGTACATTGTGGGTAGTCGATTCTAGTTGTATAAGTTTAGTGGTAGCAAATGAAACTCCAAGAGATCACATAGAATTGGGAGGCTTAGATTGTTCTCAGTACCCCATTTTTTTCCCTAGTTTTATTGTGTCTTTCAAGGATAAAAATCCCTATGGTGGGGAGAACGTAAAATAAAATAAATTCCATGTATTTTTTAAATTATATGGAATTATTACGAATCTCAGAAATTGACAGCAAGTTATTCCGATACATAGAGAGCCCGGAATGGAATTTTGAACTTTTTTTAATGCATGTTCCATAAAAGTGAAAGAAAAGAATTCTATCATTTTAACCAGTGATCATATTAAAAATCCATGGGCATCGTTGACTTCAATGCTCCAGGATTTTTTTAAGAGAATCTTATCTTTGTTCAGAAAAAGGCAGATGGAAAAAATATAAATTTCAGATCTTTTAAATAAAAGAACAAAACAACTAAAGGTTACTTTATTTTTCTGTTTTGAAACCGTTTAGTGATGGTGGTGGGACCGATTAGCAAAGTAGAAATTAAATAAGATACATTTAATGTATTGAACCTCTTGTTACTTTGTTTTGTAATGTCCATGCTTGTGTGTTTAATTGATTCAATAATTATTGATAATTAATGAGTCAAAATATTAAACACAACGTGGGAGACATATATTATTTAAACAAGGCTATGGTGTAGGTTTTGTGGATCGACGTGAGGAAGCCCTGATGAAACAATAACAGATACCTACTCCAAAGAATAACAAGGAACGAACAAATGCCATTGAACACCCCTGCGAATGCGGGTTCTTCTTCCCTCATATGCAACAACTTCCACCAATTTCTATGTAGGGGTTTTGTTTAAGAGTTTTATGATTCATCTCATTTTTGATGTTTTTGAACCTTTCTCATTTAATGAGGCTTACATAGAGGGCATGAACTGATTCGAACAAATCCTGGACCATCCACTGATATCGGTATTGATTATGTTATTTGTGGGAAACTGAAAAATGTAGTGGAAAGATGAAACCAGGGGCCACACGGGGATGAAGACGTCTCGAAAGGCCCGTCAGCACAGTCTGGAAGAAAATCAGACCACCAGAGCATTACTAGTGTCCCGCGGAATCTTCGCAGGCACGAAGGGAGAAGGGCAGACACTCGGCATAGGGCGGACCTAGGCCTTTGGGTCCACTATTGATCAGTCTACATGGACTGGCTTGCTAGAGCAGCACCAACTAGCACCGCTAATTGAAGACTCGAATAGACTTGGTCTGTTCAGGGGATGAGCTGACCCCCACACCCACCTAGCGGGCTATGCGCAGCTGGTGGGCTATGCCTAGCCATTGGGTCGGGTTGTTCCAGCGGCCCAGAGGGCTGTGACCCGCCGGGTCGGTCAGGCCGATCCTATAACCTATAAGGTTGATCCCATGGCCAGTGAGATGAGCTTTCATCCCATCGGGATGATCCTGTAGCCTAGCCCCTTCGGTTCGGGCCCAGCAGAACTGGTCCAGTCCTAGTGGCCCGAGTCGGGTCTGTTCGACCAGGTCAAACCGGACACAGACCCACTAACAGACCTATTTCACTTAAAGGGTTATATTTAAAAAACTGGACTTCCATTTGACTAATAGTTTATGGTGTTGGAACCCATAGTATGATGTGGCCCTTTTCAGATACTCCACTTGGGTTTTTGAGAACATTTTAGTATGTCTAGGTTGGATCCGACACTAAACGAATCATGCCCTCATCACCAAAATGTTGTTAACTTATAGAACGAGTGTCCGGTTGATGTTTTGTATTTTGCAGTGGAACCCTTATGACATGATGGTTAATCAGGTTACTTATTCATGGGACATCATGGAAGTTGAGGGATGACCGATATCTTGAGGAGCAGTTTTTATGAAAATCTAGAACACCAAGTGTGGGAATCGTGTTGTTGGATGTAAAGTGACTTATGAACCTTTTTAGATTGGCATCAGAGTGACCCAGTGTGGATCAGATGTAGCACAAAACCATGAAGACCATCCTTAGAGTAGCCTATCATGGATCAATGACTTATAAACCTCTGTGTATCGGTGACTTCTAACCCTATGTGGATCGATGAATTATAACCCTGTGTGGACATGTGACATACTATCCTGTGTGGATCAAGAACTTACAACAATGTGTGGATCGACAACATACGACCATGTGTGGATAAGCTGTTACACGACCAAATGAGGACTGGACTTAGAGCAGCCCATCATGGATCAATGACTTACGATCCTGTGTGGATCGATGACTTGTGATCCTCTCTGGCTCGGTGACTTACAGAACTGTATGGATCAACATTTTAATGACTTATTCATGGTACAATTGTAGAACTTCTTAACAGAATAAGATGTCCTAGATCATGAATAATCATCATTATTTTTGTTCATAATTTATATACCTAGTTTCACCCAAGTATTTACTTGTTCCTTAATCTTGGGATCTTGCTTTGTGGTTTTTCCTTTGTGGAATTATGGGTGACTTTCGAGGGTCTTGGGGGTCCCTACTAGGTATTGTTATTCTCACCCCATCACGGGCTTCGCCCAATCCTTGTTTTGTCTTGTGAAGACAACAGAAAACATTGACCGAGAATATCGATTTAGGACTAGACAATGCATGGAAGTGACTGATTTATGGGGAGAGCCATAGTGACAAGCTATAACTACCATTCTGGTAGAATCCTTGGAAGATGACATCATGAGCTATTTTTTCTTTTTTATGTATCTATTTTAGTTGGGCATGCATTTTGGCCCCTTTACTTTTAGTATTTACTTGTACTCACAGTGGTGGATTTCAGTTGTGGTTTTACCTTTCTTATTTCGTTGTTATTTACTTATCCATAGTATACCATATAAGTGTGTGTACATGTATAGAGGAAATTCCTTACCATTTTATGTATAATCCATTCTTGTGCTAGTCACCACCACCTAGCATATTGAAGGAAGGTCTGTGGTAGTCATGGCATGGGTCTTGGGGGACGTGTCATTGCATCAGGGGTTTGGTTTTAAGAAAACTATGATTTCTGATATAAGAGTGAATAGTATGAAGACCCTGAAGCACGCTTTGTGGATTAAAAATTAGGTACATGGGACTAGTTCATGGACGAACAATGGAATGTGGATTCCATATGAGTAATGGTACACTAATC
The DNA here is from genome assembly GCA_963277665.1 of Viscum album. Classification (NCBI taxonomy): domain Eukaryota; kingdom Viridiplantae; phylum Streptophyta; class Magnoliopsida; order Santalales; family Viscaceae; genus Viscum; species Viscum album. Next base: position 1,717,388,359 of record OY728152.1, on the reverse strand, counting down.
AAAGGAGGTTCACGAGATGGCATGCAGTTCATTGGAGGAAAAAGAATCATGGGATGGCTTGTCATTAGCGAAATGAGATAGTGATTTGGGCCACCACGAAGGAAGAAAATAAGTACTTAGCCACATAAGAGGAATAGATCATGGGACCACAATACTCGGCGAGGATTTGGTTAAAAATCAAATTAAGAGATTATGTGGGTTTATTTTCCTATATAAGGAGTGATTATCCCTTCATTACATAGAGTGGATTTCCTAAAAAACTCTATTTTCTCTAGGAATTTTGTGAATTCTAAAGGATGTTAGTCAGGGATAATTCCTCTATGGGTGGAGTAGTTTGAGAGTTGAATTCCATGAAAGGATATGTAGTTATATACAACGATTCATGAATAGGTTTTTCTTGAAACTGTTGCCCGAAAAATGAAATAGTAAATAGAGGATAAGTGGTTTTCAAAGGAGAAGAAGTTCAAGAAAGAGGTAGTCATTGAAACAAGGAATTATGGTATGTATAAATTTCGGTTTCATACATGGGTTAAAAAGGAACCTCAACATAGCATGTTCCTATAATTTAAGATGAATGAATTCATGAAAATAAAGGGACCTACATGTCCATAAACATTATGTGGATCCCTTCTAATGGTAGTGATCAAATTAAGAGGAAGATGATGATCCTTCCCACCTACAGTGATCTAGAGGAAGAGACATAGGGAATGAACATTGTTAATTATGTGATAAAACCACAAATCTTATAGAGGAAGTGATCTTGGTCATATAAGTGATCTAGACTGAACCTTGTAATTTGCAGTGATATTTCGTGTATTTGGTAGATCAGAATATTCATTTGAATACTCCATGGACTTATTTTATTTAGGGTGAACCAAAAAAATACTTGTTTCCTATTTATTATTTCATTTATATTCATATATTTCTACATTGTAAAGAGAGATATGTTTTTCGCTTAATGATGAAACAATATGTGAAGTGGGAGTTGTTTCATTTTTCATACCTTGATGCCCCCCAGGGTATTTGACATTGTTGACCAAATAGTCATGTTATAGATTGGATGCATATTTTAGACAATTTTTACCTTTAGATGTTATGAATCCACATCATGTGACTTCATTGTGGATAGAAAATAATAATGTTTATGAAGTGAATAAAAACATTGTTCTATCGTGTGGCTTGAAGGTATTTTGGTGAAATATGTCATGGCTCTATGATCGATGATGGTTTTGGAAATGTATATGTTATTAATTATAAAATTTATGGAGATATTTATGGAGTTTAATTTTATATCTCATCATGGTATTCTAATAAACATTAACCAGAAAAAACAATGATGTTGTCTAAGTCACCATGCTACAATTTTGTGTATTATTAAAAAAATTTAGAATTTTATTTTCCATGATATCTCTCATTAATTAATTTCATCTCCAATATTATAGTAAACATTAAAATGTACCTCTATGGTTTAATTTGAGTATACCTAGTGTATCCATGTGTTCGTAGAATCGGGATATTTAGACTTATTGATCAATGGTATTTTTTCCCATTAATTGTTTCTTATTTCATCATATTCATCAATTCTAATGGAATACAGGTAGTGGATAGTGTTTTTATATAGTATATGATTGATGTACGGTTGGAGAGATAAATGTTTTGGAGTACAAATTTTTCTTCAATAATGAAATAATTAATATATTGATTTTGATCAGGGACTCTAGCATTTTTTTGTTACGTGAAATTTTCATTATTTCGTTTAGGAGGAGAAAGGTATCTCAAGTAAATTTCGAGAAACTAAATAATAAATTAAATAAATCATTTTGATGGATTTGAATATGAATATTTAATTGATATTGAATAATGAACTGATGAATATAAAATGTAATTATTGTAATTAATGTAAGGTTATAGAACTACATTAATGATATAAATGTGGAAAAAATACGGGGATAATAAAAATGGAAAATGGTAATTCATTGAAATGTTTTTTGGTATTCTTAAAAAAACAATATAGAATATGAATTCAAAATTTCCCCCCTTGGTAATTTATATTTATATGAATGAATTATATAAAAATGATATGGTTTATGTGGTTATATAGAAATGGTAAATTAGTTAGCTTATGTGGTTATATAGAGGTCATTTGATCTAGTTATGAAATTCAATGTGGATATTAATATATAGAATTATTGGTGTATATTGAGGTTGGAATATTTTTTTGAGGATAATGTTTCATGATAATAGTTGTATTGTGGTTTTGGTTATAAAAATATAAAGCTATGTTAAAATGATAGCATTGATTGGATATTATATTTATTCGAGGTTATGAAATTTTTCTGAAATTTAATATAAGTCATGTGATGTGATTGTTAGTGGGATGTTTTTTTCATAATGATGAGGTTATTTGATATATGTGGTATTATCATCACATATACAATTATGATGTTTGTACCAATATCATTACATAATTATTATTTTTGTTTTATAATGGTCCTTGTTCCTATGGTTAGTAGTTGTTGTCTTTGGAGTTATTTTTTATAATAGTGTGGATAAAATTATGTTATATTATTTCATGGTCTTGGATTACAAGAAAAATGCGAGAAATGATATTCATTTGAAAGAATGGTGTGATAATTTCTTGTTTTTTATAATAAATTATTAATAATTATTTATATTTTTTACCATGAATTTATTAAACCGTTTAAATTTTCATATGTGAGGTTAATGGAGGACCTTACTATGTATTTTTAATGGTTCATAATATACCTACCTATTGAACAATATGTTTTGGGTGATGGATGTTTTTGATGAGGTTTATGGAAATAAGGGTGGTGTTTTAACTGAATTTTAAATGTAGGGATAATATTTTTGTTATAGAGACTTATTATATTCTCTAAATGGCTAGTTAAAAGTATTGTGTATTTCAGGGTTCTTGAAGTTATAGTGTAGGGACCCATAAAGACAAATTCTATGTCCCAAGAATTTAATATACCATTATGGTATTGATATTGTGTTGTTCCATGGTGATTCTACTGGATATAATGTAGGGTATGTGAAGGCCATGGGTTTTAACAAAGTATTTGTTATTATGGAAAGGAGGTTGGGAGAGTGGTTGGGAGTCATTCTACCATAATTTGATTTCTTATATCACAGAGACATGTTTTTAATGTGGTTGAGTTAAATTCTTATTTATTATGGTATTAATAATACAAATTAACCTCGACCCTTCCATTGTATTCTATGGCCTAAGGTAGATATGTGACATGAATTCTAGGGGGTGTATTAATTCATGTTCTATTATGCCATAATATAATGTTATATTGGATTATAAAAAATATTCATATTGAAGCATGAACTAATCCCTTATGTTGTGTTCAAAATTTATCCAACCTCATTATAAATATGGGGATTCCCCCGAATTCTAGTCATTCATAATATTTTTCCATAATTCCTTAGAAACATGAATGTGATTTTTTTACACATTAACCCCTCCCATTCAATGATCTTTCTCTATAAAAACAAGTAATTATTTATCAATGGTGTGTCATTTACCATTACATAATTTTTTTTAACTTTATTCATCGTCCATATAAAGTTGAATTTGTGTGATATAATTGAATTTTGTAAGGGAAAATTAATTTTTAGATGATGTATAGTGATATTTATATTACTAAAGTCTCTATCGGCATGGTCTCAATCATGGAGTCATATCATTTCAATATATTTAATTTTAATACGATTTTGAAGATCCAAGTAATGTAAGATATTAATACAATCCATTAATTTATCTGTAATTCCTTGTTTCATCATGATTATTTCTTAATTAGTAAAATATTATAGATTTTATTAACAAATATAGTGAATTTATGTAATATAAAATAACGAGTACGGAATGAATCACATATGTTTACCGGTTTTCAGTATTTTTTCATGGTACTTAATTCTTGTTGATTTTATTAATATTTTTTTCTTTCATATTATCCTCATTTATTGATTATGTTATATTTATTTTGAAAAAAAATATTTAGTAATTTTTAATTACATATATATGTAAATAACCCATCCTTGTTTGAAATTTGATAAAAAAAGTGTGTCACTATCAATAGAAAGTGGCTATATTAAGTTTATTTTAATTAAAAATATTCTTAAGAGTTTTGTATGAATATGTTTCCATTATTATGATTTTTTATTTGTGATTATGTAGTTTTTGTGGTTGTTATTGAAATTTTTCTATAGTGGGGTTTTGGTTAATTGGATGGAATGTATGAGGAAACGAGTCTATGTTGATTGACATTTGTTGTGATGTATGGATGTGTTGGTTGGCCATTGTGGGGTAGATAGTCTATGTTTGTTTGTATGTGACGGGAAGTGTCTCTATATTGGTTTATATAGGATTCATCCTAGGATAGTTTTGTAGCCTTTGGGTGATGTTATGTGGGGTTTCAGTGAAACATGTGTAGTATAGATACAATAGAATCTATTCTATTAGAACGATGGAATGTAAAATTCTTCATAGGATAATGGCATGGAAGGGTGTTTTTGTTTTGGTTTGTAGTATCCTGATGGTAAAAAAATGAAATAAATTCAAATGATGAATCAAAAAATGGTTGACACTATAAATGATACCAATGATGGTGGTAAATGAAATAATGATTCATTTTTATATTAAGTGGGTAATGGATATAATTAAATATAGAATATAATTTAATAACAAATGAAAATTGGTTGGTAAAGTCTAATTATAGAAATAGGGCAATGGAATTGTAAAATGGGAACATTTTATTGAATTGTATGTTTGTTCTATGATATTAAGTGCACTTTTTGTGGTGTAGTAGGTGGTATTAGTTGTAATTTGTGGTTATAGTAGTAAGGTGATGGGTGTGGAATGGGATAATGTTTTATTTATATTTTCCCTCATGGTTTGGATTTTTTTGATGATATGTATATATTTTTATATGTTTTATTTTATTATTTTTGATCTATAAACACCAACTATGTTAGATAACCATATCGACAACTAAGGGATTTGGGAGTTTTACCCACTATTAAAATTGGTTTGGTCTGAAAGTTGAATATCATATCTTCCATTCTCTATATTCATTCATAGAACATGGTGGAATCAGTATTAGGGTAGTGTCATGAATTATTGTAGTGGGAAAGCGTTTTATGTCGTTCAAGTTCATGATACTCTACGGTGATACCCTATGGTGAAAGATACAAATGTGAGTATTATGTACTTTAATGTAGTGTGTATTGCGGGGGGGGGGGTGTGCATGGTAGGATGTAATGAGGTAGATGCCCTTTTTATTCATGAATGTTTAATATTATAGTTGGTGATTTTTAAATAGAACATGTATATGTGGTTGTGAATGTAGATGTAAATTTGTGTTTGTTGATTGATGAACACACTATATGTTGGACTCTGTGAATATTGGGGTATATTAGCTCATGACCTGACCCCCATTCGATATATATATATAAATATATTGGATTAATCTTAGGATATTTGATTTTGGGGTGGGGGCCCTAAAATTTGTGGGGAAGTGGTTTTGGGGAATCTAATGTTATATAATCCCGATATGATTTGTTTTATAATTAGATATAATAATTTGCATGTGAGCCATTGTGATTCTAATATATGGTTGAACTAATAGGTTCTTTGGTGATTCTATAGTTTACTTACTGGAGAATTAATATTCTTCATTAAAATTTTTAAAAGAGACCTTTGATATTATTCAATTTTGTATTCATGTTATGATCACACACATATATGTATAGACACACTTTTTAGATTACTCGGGTGACATTGGTGATTGTTCTAGACATTACTAGATTGGATATCAGGATTTGAATGGGGTAGTATTTAATGAAATTAGTATTATTTTATCATAGGATTTATTTTATTATTAAAAATAATTTTATTATTGTATTATTTTAGATCTTGATTTTTTTATTATTGTGTAGATCAGTAGTTTATAAATTAATTTATTTTTATTATGAGCGTTATTTCTCCAATTTTATTATTTTAAACCATATTTGTGATTTTCCAACCTAGATCCCATTAGGTGAAAGAATTAGGGGTCATTTTCATAATCACCATATCCCATGTATGGGTTCCCAATGTGGGAGGATAAAGTCGAAGTGGATTCAAGGATTTTGGTCAAGATATTTAATGAATATTAGAGTTACAAACTAGTTTTATCATCATTAGTTGTTAGAGAAAAATACATGAAGACCATGGATAATCATATATAATTAGTATACTTGTTATGGAACACAATTTTAGATCCACTTATAAATTAATGTAAAGAAAATTGAGCTTAACAATACACCTAGTGAAATGGATATTCTTGTTGGGTAGAGACATATAAGTGTATCATGCATCATTCTGATTTGAGGATTTGTTTCAAATTGGGTGATTTCAGTGAAGAAAATCAATTATACTTACTATGTTACCATGAATTTATTTCGTGTGATATTAGTGGAATTTAACACACAGACACACACACACACACACACACACACAAACACACATATATATATATATCCATTTTCAGTTTTTATGGATGTAAATGAAGGGAAATAGAGGATCTCATTGATTCAATTAACATATTTTTATGTGTTACCAATGTATCAATGTCATATATCATTAATTTATTGTTTTATAAATTTATTTTTAGTTGTGTTTCTATAAATATGCATTTATATTATATTTTATGCCCTTATATTTTTAATAAATTATACGAGTCTCTATACTCAATCCCAAAGAAACTATCAAATTCATATGAGGTAAATGATAAGTGGGAACCTCGATAGTGTTAAAGCCAACACTATGCTTTCTTATATCTAGGGTGTTTAGTAAAGACTAATCATGATGATTATTGATGTTATTGTAACATGAATTATTATTGAACTATGTGTAATGGATTTCTATAACATGACCTCTATTTTAATTCAACTATTTATATATCTACATTCTCGACTTTTTGAGTAATGATTTTTAATATTGGTTCGATGAAACAATGACCAGGATGATCTATTTCAGAAAAAATAATATGGTGCTTGAAGGTAACTATTTATAGTTTGATACCGGCCAGTTATTAAAAATTCTATGCTTAACATATTGTTTTGTTCATCATGTTTACTATAATTATAATTTTTTATCTGTTTTATATAAAATAAAAAAAACATGTTATTTTGGTAATGGGGTTCTATAATATCTATTTATATCCTATTATTAATGATAAAATGAACTCTTATAATATTTTTCAACCATGTTTAACTAAATTTGTAATGATTTGTTTCATGAAAAGACAACCAAATTTAAGAATGTAACTTTTGAGATCTTGTTCCATGTTGTTTTTTGATATAAGAAGTGGTGTTTAGTTTTATTTTCATGAAATCATTGAATGGTTATATTATTTATAATTTTTCTTAATAATTTATATGTTTGTTTTTTTAATAGAAAATGTAATAATTTCATTAGTGGAATTATTGTATTAATTTAAGGTGTCTTTATTTTAGTTTATTTTTTATAATATTATTTTCATTGAGTTGTTTCCCAATGAAGATTTATTTACTTTTAAATTTTTATATCTGTTGAAATGAAGGAAATGTTTTCACATTTTAACAAAATAACTCGTTTGATATTATTTCATGAAACCGAAACATCATTTGATTTTTTATAGATTAATGCTAAATTAATTTAAGTGGTTTGTTTAGTCCATTTAATTGTATTTTGTTTTTTGAGATCATTTTATGATAGAAATTAATTTTTTTAAGGAGAAAATAAATTTTTTATTGGATGATTATTTTATGGTTGGTGACATGGGGTCGATATGGTAGAATAATTTGAAGTGGAAACCCCACAAAAGGTTACTCTTATTGATATTTTCCCAGTTTCCTAGGTAGAGGTATGAAACTCATGCATCTACTCCTCACATATTTCCACTAGAATCAATACATAGTTATGGATACATAGTATATCATCCTCACCTAAGGTCCAACCATGAGGTGGATCCCCACCAGCCACACACTCATATATGAACATGCCATCTTAATCTGAGATTTGTAACATCCTCACTCTACCCATTAGGTTAAAGGTCAGAACTATATTTGATAGAAAAGTATTCCCCTGAATGTCATGTACCTCCATGTGAATCTAATAGAACAACTCTTTTAGTTTCTACATGATATTGGCCTTCGGAATTGAAAAAATCAATGTCCTCCTTCTTTGTGCACCTCCCACTACATTGACATAACTAAGATTTTAGATATGATCAGTGACAAAATACAATTGTTACTCAGCCTATAATCAATTCCATTTGTTCATATTATGAAGTGTTATTATGTACATGAGGATTTTTTTGCTCCGTGTACAGTTAGAAAATATCTCTATGTATATAATGTATCCAAAAAATGTAAATCATGAATGAATGTAACTAACTCGAGATTGGGAATTGGGTAGTTCCTTTCGTGTGGAATCAACTATTGATCCTAGTAGGCTTTGAATTTCTCCCCCCTGCATGAGCACTAGGCCAAGAATGATTCCTGATGTGTCACAATACATAGTGTACATCATACCCTATTCTGGTAGAATCAGGATCCGTGCTGAATTATATCACTCTTTTAACCCTTTAAAGGAAATATCATATGTATCTATCTATAAAAAATTCAAAACCTTCATAGTCAATACCATCAATGACATATATTTTCATGATAAGTCTTGTTTGAAACACATGTAATATCAATCAATCCCTAAGAATCATTGTATGTTAACAAATTTCTTGGGATACTGCAAGGAATGTATGGATCTCACCTTCTCTTGGTCCAGTAATACTCAGGTCTCTGATATGATGTGACCCAGGAAGTGAAATTGATCCATCATTATGTGGAACTTTGTGGGCGTAGAATATAAATGATTCCTTATCAATGAATATAAAATGATATCAAGATTTCTGGAATGGTTCTATCAATTGGGATAATAAATATTGTAATTATCCACTACATTTACCACCAAAAAATCTAGAGGATGGAAGATTGCGTTCAACAAAACCATGAAAACAATTGGTCTCTTCATGATCCGGAAGGACCTAATCAAATACTCATATAGACTATACCTAAAATGAAAATATAAACAAGGTACATCCGTAGTTCAAACATATACTTGGTGATATCCTAAACTGAAATAAATTTTCATGAACACCCAAGATCCTAAAATATGACCAAACATGTTATATATACATGGAATTGGATATCGGTTCTTAACCAATGGCTAGTTCAATTTTTGATAATTGATTCAGATCCTAATGGTACCAAATGTCTTTTTTTAAAAGGACTGTTGAACCACATAGAGATGTACTGGTTCAAATAAATCCCCTTTTATCCAAGTCCTATAGCTTTCTCAGGAGATTATGCAACTCTACCATAGCCATCTTGTAAGGATGAATGAATAACATTGTTGATCGTACCACTTGCTATATGGATAAATTCAACTCTATATTAAGAGGTAAATAGAAATTCCATCTAAAAAACATGACCCTAAAATGATCAACCATTGTAGGAAATTCTACCAGATTCTCTCTCTGATCCTCCAGATACAAGCTAGTTATATAAGCTATCATCCCACCTAATCTAGGTTTCTCTAGTCCATCTCAGATCCCCTAGATATCACATTCACCCTTGTTATTGTGAACTGCTCCCAATGGTTATGAGAACATCACCCTCTAGTGATATAAGTCAACGTAATATTGATAGTATACAAACCATTACATCCTGAGAAATTTTTAAAAACCATCCATCCTAAGGAATTAATGATCCAAGACGAAGTTACACACACCAAACAAAAGTGGGAACTCCCTCAATGACATACAACATATTTTCGGATCCCAAATATAGTATCATGTAGAATTAATCTCTGAGTAGAAATTATAATGTTCCCAAGTCTTCTCACCACATGTGGAGATATAAAACAATGTTTTTCACCTCTATAAAAAAATATAATATTAAATAGTAGAGTCCACTATGATCGTAGATATCACCATAGATGGTCTGAAACTATACTTCTTGGGGTAGGCTATACAGATAAAAATTGGCATGTACCGTGACCCAGTGACCCCACCTTACTACCAGGAGTTGGCCCACTGTAATGTCTAGGGGTAACCAGAGTCAGGATATCCAACCAAGACCAACACTACCTCTACCTAATCGATCAGAACTACCCCAACACCCTTCTAAACATAGAGTAGTGAAACCAACTCCGGATATTGGTTTTAGAGATGAAACCCAACAACTCATTACTGAGGGAAGATACAAAAACAACATTGCACGTGAACCATCTTACACAATATCTCCAGTCTATTAGGTCACGATTTCATCGATTAATTAAGTGTATCCATATCACACACTAATGAAATAATATTGTTCATCCAAAACTCACTTCTTGAATGATACTCATTTCATGAGAATCCTCAAAACATAGTTTCTTACCACAGGAAGAAGAAATAATAGGTTAAGAAAAAGAACTATCTTACTTTATACCCCCGACATCACTCAGTCTTCGCTTTTTAATCAGTGCCAAATTCTCAATCTTAGTAGTAGAGGTCAACCTACAAACATTGACATGAGAATTGATAGCATGTCTAATACCTTACACAAATCATATAGATCTTTATATCTTATCAGTAAGGTATGTTATTGAAAAACACTACAACTCTAAAGAGTGTGTCACGTACTCTATAACCATTATTGTTCCCTACTCCAGACACATGAATTCACTAGCCAAATAATCTCACTAAATCTTGGGTTAGAAATAGTTGTAAAAATTAGTTTAAAAATAATCCCAAACCATATCTTGCATCCTATTAGTCTTGTTTAGAACATCTCACATGGGATTTTCTCCTCCATAAATCCAATGAGTCATGAGTTTCAAACTCTACTTAGGAGGTTCCTCTATATTCTCAACCATAAAAAAAATAGAATTAAGACATAACTCATCAACTTTTAGATTTCAATCCTTCTAAAACATTGGAGGATAATACTGCTAGAATATTAGTGTGAAAAAAACCATAGACAAGGATAGATATGGGGCTCTATGAAAAGAATGCTTGATGAAAAAGAACCCATATAGCAACTGTGACTCAACAACTATGTCTGTAAATAATGATATCTCCGTATATGGAACAAAGTATCCATGAATATCCCATGTCCACCACCTCAAAAGTATGGTCATCACCACCCATCTAGCATAATATTGAAACTTATTATTGTTTAATTCCTCTATAATTCCAAACACATGTCTCAAAAAATAACAACATAAAATATCATAGATGAAAATGGTAGTATTGGTCCAAACCCTACAAAATCTAGTTCATACCATATATCTTGCTCCTAAAACTAGGAAATTAAAAAAGAACAATCGCCCAAAACCACAAGAGACACTACTTCATTTCCCTTAAAAATCCAAGTCTAGGTTAAGTATCTATTTCCGTGTTCACTTATCTATTTGAAATCATTTAATATTAATTTCTATTATCACAATTTATTTTAAAGGTTAAACTAAATTGTTCAAAAAAATCAATACTTGAGGGCCCATAATATACATTTACCTAGTCATGGTGTCCACCAAATTCACACTATATCACATTCACATTAAACTATTAAATCAAAAGGTTTATCACATTCCATTCGATAAGGGCCCACATTCCATATAAATTGATTTTATTTGTATATTCCCTATCTAATAAAGAAAATCTATCACGATAGTGGGAAAAAATATCATAAAACCTATCATAATAGAATGAAATATGTATTTATTCATAGATATAATCTCATAATATGTGCCATGAGATCTCTAAAATGATCCTAAATTGATGTAAGTGATGGAATACCCACATATTGTTGGGTTTAAAAAGAAATAAAACTAATATTCTTGTCAAATAATAAAATCACAATTCAAGAGAATCACCCAACAGTGGAATAAAATCAACTATAATTTCATAATTATATAAAACCATACTTATATTAGAGGAAATTTGAATTTTTCTTGTATGTGAGGTAGCTAATCCCAGGAAAAGGTCATTACCAAACACAATTTCCTTCCTATCCCAATCCATTATTCCCCAAATAGTATTGAATACCAGAAAAAAATCCATTTTATATAACTCTTTAACTTCCCCAACCAGACACCTCTTAGTAGTTCCCCAATCCTAATTGGTCACATGGACTTGGTAACTTTTCCCTACATTTTAGAGGCTTTCAACTAGCAGTGAGTTCCGAGGGTCTATTATTGGGGATACTATGCCTTCATTTCCAGAGTGTAATACATTATAATCAAAATAATATTAAATAGGAAAATTATATGTGAAATCCAAAATACTAATAAATATATATGGTAGGAATATAGGAAAATGATAGAAGCCTCTCATAAACAATATTGATGATACATTTATCTAAAAAGATTCCAAAATAAGAACATTATAATATAGATAAATACATGTAACCAAAAGTAAAAAAAAATAAAAATATTCTATCTTCATGTACTATCACTAGCCACTACTAGGTCATGTTTTCCCATGCTCCTAATCATGTAACAAAATCAAGAAATAAAACTTATTCACTTTCCCAAGTCACGTCCTATATCCAACTATTATGGTATGAAGGGCCAGATCCATGTTATAGAAGACCAAGTCAACCTCATCATGTACCAAGAGCATCTCAAATGAAAATCATTTTAAAAAAAGTTTGATTCCTAGGAAAATTTCAACTGAACATGTCCTATGTGAGTCCATGCAATCCAAATCCAAGGGGTAGCAAGCCGTAAGGAATCCCACAGAATCAAGACCCGATAAGCATACTCTACCAAATATGTCCACTACCACATTCAATATCTTGGTATCATTATCCAAGGAATCAATAAAATCAATCACAATTTCATAACAATTAACTTTTAATTCCATATGAGTATACCCATTGATATAACCCTTCACATTCAATCACATCTCAAGTGTATACCCACATATAAATCACTACTTACATTCATTAGAAAAGAAAGAGTATTATAACTTATTTAACCCAAAAATTTATAATCCAACCATTAAATAATTCATCCTTTTTATAAAATCTCTTGGAAATGTAGGTAACCCATCACTAAAACATCTCATTCAAATCAATTAATTTAATAAATGGATTTGTACACCTTGGAAAGAATCAACTCATTACATGGATTTTTAACAAGCCTAAAACATGGTAATTTCATATGGCGTGACACATTGGGGGCCTTGGTTGGCAAAAAACCTATAACAATTCTCATGGAAGATAAAGGGAATTCCTAATAGGTTCCAATTTACCTAAATCAATTAATCATTTCAATTTAAGAGCCATGCTGTATTTTCTGGAAGGCAACTTAAAGGAAGGTAGCCCTATAAAGCACCAAACCAAACATGAGACGTATAGAACACCTACATTATATCGGTAGTAGATTTCTTTTCCACTATCAACTCTTTACTCTAAAACGATTCGTATAAAAATGAAGAGTACCCAAAGAACCTCAAATTGGGGGAAATTTGTTTTCACAAAAAATAGCAATGGCGATATGATGAATAATGAAATGGATAAAATGGAATCATGTAATCCATAAATAGGATGAAAAATGTTGTTATTCACTTGAATTAGTGCTCAGATAGGGATTTTGGATCCAATTTTACTTTTGAGCATCGAAGGGTGGGGGTGGAAATTTTAAGGCTGCTATGTAGGAGAGAAAAGGAGTGTTTAGTTTAAAATAAGTATTTATTAAATTTAATATTTTAATAAATACCCAAAACAAAAGTGAATTATGTTTTAAGAAATTATTTAAAAAGAATGAGCCAACCATTCACGGTTAGTCATAGGATAATGGTACCCACATAGTTACCTCACATGTGATGACTAACTATGTAGAAACTGTGCCAAAACTCATATTCAAAATTATCGAAATTTTCTTCATGGTCTTGATCCCCAAATTGTATGGTTTGGGTATAACCATTCAGCATATAACATCCCTATGTTAAGCCAGGAACAATTTCGTCTAACCGGGTAGACTAACCTACACGGTTTAAACTAACCATGTGCAAGTCCATTGTTGTCACAAAAACAAGGATCCATGCCGCAAATAATCCACCAACATCCATGATACTTGGAAGTTCTTGAAGGGAATACACATCACACCATATTTAAATATTCAAAGTAAAAAGAAAAGGATTTATACATCAAAAAAATTCTATGTTCTGAAAATATTGCAACATAATAAAATTTGACCCATAATTCCTCTCTCAAGGGTGGTTTAGTTGTGTTTGAGTACAAGTCTAGCCACCGAACATGTATGTCATAATCCCACTCACAAGACACATCCCATAAATGACCATTCCTTCATAGAACCCATACTAGAGGAATTGACTAGACTCAAGGGTCCATTATGATCCTTTACACTATACTAATGGGATTATCATCAACAGACTCATCAAATTATAACTAAACCTCCTCAAACATACTATAATGAGATGATTCTGAGTGATTGCGGGGTAGCGGAGATTTGGGGAAGATTTCTTGCATGGATCGAAAAATTTGAGGTAACTAGAATATATAGGATACAATTTATACTCTACCCATAATATTAAATATCATTATATATCACTATGAAAGCTAACCCTATCTCCTAATCTATCATTTCCAAGACGCGTTAAAAATTTCAAAAATACATGATACCTAACCTCGAGCTCTAGAGGTTGTCTATGGAAGTCGATGTAAGATATCTAGTGAAACTGAATAATATCTATTAACTTCTGAATAAAATTTATTTTCTAATAATTATATTTTTTAAGATATAGTACATGTAAAACTACCTCACTTATCTCTAACTAGCACAAGGGTGATTGGTGTGGCCCACTGTAGAATCCTCTTAAAGTTACTTCTGTATTTTCCCCTGATATCTTTTTTTGTAGGAGAAATCAACCAGTGGAGTATTCCTCTCCCAACACTATCCAAAATATATGATTCATATTCATATAATATCTTCAATAACCTATGTCATATGCTTAGACAAGTCATCGGTCTAGTGGTGTATGTTGTATGTTTTTCTCCAAATAAACTGTGTACTTAGTTTCTTATGAAAAAATGGGTAGAAATGATAGGTAATCTCGGTGTCCGAATATTAAATGATAGTTCATGGGACCCCACGATTTCATACTATCTAATAAATATACATAATTTCATGCTCGTCCACATTGATGGTCTACTTGATTGGAAATAAATGGTCAACCTTCCTGAGATTGTAAACAACAACCCACACAACACCATTACCTCGTGGTGACCTCAGTAATCTGATCATGAAATAAATAATGAAACATTCCAATTTCCAGTTTGAAATAGGAAACTACTATAATGGATTGGTTGGTTGACAATGCTCAACCTTCACCACCTGATAGGTGCAACATATCGTGATAAAACTAGTTGCCTCACGTTTCATACCAAGACACTGGTACCGATGGTGCAAGTCACAGTACATATTGTTGAATCAAAGATGAAATTATTAGTATTATCCATGAAACTCCAAAAAAAACTCATTGAATATGAATAAAAGAATCTTAGTTTTTCCATGGATATGTAGGATTTCATCCTCACGTATAGTCTAGCATGGTGGTTGATCCCCACCAACCACACTCTCCCATTAGACCATTCCCTTATAATTTGATATATTCATTATCCTCATTCTATCCGGTAGGGTAGAGGACATAGTTAAATATTATTGGAAATTATTGCCCTAACTATTCATCCTCTCCATGTGCTTCTCATAGAACAAGTCCATTAGTTTCACTCACTACTAGTTTGCAGAACTTCCTATATCCAAATCCTCCAACAACAAGTTCCCATTTTTTCATGAGGTTTTTTTTGGTTAATGATTATTGTAAGTATCTTTTTGTTGTTAAATAAATGTTTAATAATTTCATGGGGTGTCTCACGGTGCTTGATAGTTCATGTCATGAAATAAAAGGAAAAAAGGGAATTTCTAAGAATGTTTCACAGTTTGATCACAGTTTGTGATAACTGTGTGCGGGGAAGTCCAATCCATTAGAGCCTACAGAATGGAATTAAAAATTTTTGGAAGATGGATTTCAAAACAAGTGGGCCTCACTATGTATCTATGTGGCCGAAATCCACATATAATGTTTCGTTAAAATAGATTTCCTAGAATATGGAAACATGTGTGGGTAAAATGTGCACCCCATCAATGGTGAAAATTTTAAAAAATTGACACTTTAGTATCTTAAGATCGTATGTGATTTTCTGTCCAATTTACTCCCTTGGAACCATAGTGTTGAAAATTAATGACCCAATCCTCCAAATGTCCTCCCCATCAATTCTAGGTAGTTTGGAGTGTCCCTGGTTGATTACTAAAGATTCAAGTATGTTTAAGGAATCTTTTTAATTTCATTTCCATACTAGTCATTGTAGTTTATCCCATCTTAATCATAATATATAAAACTGTATTTATATTGTGGAAAGTAGTTTGGGACCTTAAAGAATTACTTTATTGAAATTTAAGGCTCTGATTAAGTGTGTGTTAGTCCCTGTTTTTGAGGATGGTGGTATAAAAGTAATATCGCATAGTTTTTATATGGATTTTCGCAAATGATATTGTGTTCTTATTTCCCCTTATTGTGGTTTTAGTGTCGATAATGGGATTTTTTCATGTGAGTGTCTAAATGAAAAATATAACCCATCATTATCCCAAAGAGGTTCATTATGGTTTATTTGACCAATTTATCACTATTGTTGTGTACACTGTCCTTCCCCAACATGTGTTATAGAAATGTGATGTTTGAAATTTTAGTGTGATTAGTTAGAGCCAAAAATGAACATGACGGTTGGGTAATTTAATTCTTAACATGGGATATAGTTTGTTGGGACTGGTAATGATAATGTCTTAATGGAGTGTTTTGGATGGAATGGGAATGGATTAATTAGGTTAATTGAGATTGTGTGAAATGGCTTCTGAATTTTGTAAAAATTCCTAAAAGGATTAATAAATATGGAATGGTGAACATGTTTAATTAGAAATGTATTTTAAATTGGGGAATATGAAAACATCATTTTCAAAATGGAATTCTTTAATATGTTAAATGGGTTAATGGATGTGAATTAGTGAATATTATTCATCAGTTCGGAATCAGACATGGTAAATGGGGAAAAATAGTTATGTAATTAATTGAATATTTTTAATGGATTATAGCACTATATTAATTCCATTTCAGGGATTATTTTTTATTTACATTTTTGTTGGTTTTGTCTGGATGTAATATGTAATGTCAACGGTTAATGAATAAATATGCATGCGCACATCTCTTCATAGTTTGGGTAAATTACGTGATGCTCCATGCCCAAATGTCATGTTAGAGTGAGTCTCTACACTCCACCTCATTATGATTAGGTTAGGGAAGGGAATGAAGTTGTATTCCCACAATGACTCTATTTTATGACACCACATATATTGATGCTTTAAGGTGACTATGTTTTCTATGTTGTGGTGTGATTAACCGTTGTGATGTAGGGAACTTGTATCATCCCCATTTATGAATTAAAATTTGATGAATATGCCTAATCCATTGAACATGTGAAGAACACAAATTACGTTAGGGAAACTGTATATGTAACTGAGATGTAAAAAATTTATAAATTGATTAATTAAAAAACTGTGAACAAATGAAAGATGACTTAACTTTTTCATATATTATCTTTTATATTTTATTTTATTCTATTCATATTCGATTTAATATTTTATAGACACTTATTGTGGTGTCTACTGAATTTAACATATGCCATATTTGGGCTGCCATTGGGTACATGATAAGATATCATGTTGTTTGTTCAATATAAGGGAAAATGTCATCTGTGAGGGACTTGAGTTGAAATTGGGATATGAATAGATGAGGATCAAGATATGGATTCAGGACCCTTTTAAAGGATTCGACTATTTTCTCATTATTTTGGGTTTTTCCTACAAATTTTCATTGTGGTCATGAAATTACATATTTACTACTTTTTTGTGGGCCTATACAACGTGTAGAAAATGGTTTTTTATGCACGTTCTTTTTATCACATTTTTCCTTTTTTATTCATTGTCTACATTGGATTGCTTGGATAATGATGGTATAGTCTCCCCGCATGGATTATTAGACCCTCAATTCTAGTTGGGAGCATGTTTATTGTGGGGATTCACACTTTATGTCATGTGGAAACCATGACTAGGGCCCTAGTTTAGTGGTTCTGGGATCCGGACATTACTCTGTTGTATTAGAGGAGGTCCCAATGAAATTAATATTTGGGATGGAATTTAGGATATTTGTATGTTTCACATCGGGGTAATGATTTCATGCTTGGGATTAGATAACCTATGAGTGAGAAATTAAGTATCCATGTGGGAATATTTGTTTTGGATGTGAATTTTTACAAATGATTATATTTCACCATTGGGTGATGCACTTATTGAGTGATTTGAATTTTACGATATTTATGGTTCGTGGCCAGGCAATAATGATATTGTTCTTCCATGAATCATTATATGAACCGTGGTATAATAGTAGTATGTATCATGAAAGGAACATAAATGATGGGTGTGTGGACTGAAATATAGAATTCATTTTACTTATTAAGCAATTTAAATAAAATTGTATCTGATAAAATTAAATCAATGTGTAAAATGGAAAACTATTAAATATTAGTAAGGGAGTTGTTCATAATTATGTGTTCAATTTTAGTTGAAATATTTAATTTTAACATGTTTTTAAATTGGAAATGTTTATATGTGTAAGATATATGTTATGTGTGTGGAAATTGTTTTGGAATAGGTGTCTAGTGGAAGAATTGTGACTATGAATTTTGGTTTACCCATGACTACAACGTATCATGGAATGGAATGTCGAGGGTAGTGTTTTCGATGTGATGATAATATTTGGGATTTTATTTTTACTAAAAATATTGTTCATGACCAATAGAGAATATCCATTTTTAAACATGGTAGTTCTATGTTTCGTGTTATAAGGACGCGTTTAGAATTTTATACAAACTCCACCATGACATCATTTGTCATTTGGGTGAGAAGAGGAAATTTTTGAAAAAACACTTCAACTTGTAGATCAATATAGTGTGGTGATTTGGTATAGTTGATTAGATAAGTATCATTATGTCCTTGATCTTTTTATGAAAATTAAGGAAGTTGATTGAGGGAGGTTGTACAGAGAATTTTAGAGCTGACCAATGACTTTTATCTATAACAACCTATGAAAATTACTAGAGAGTTTGGAACAGAGGTATAATAGTTCATTATAGAGTCCATTCAGATTATAATTGATCATTTGGAGACACCTTATAATAAGAAATGAATTTTGTTGTCCTATTTGATCAGAGGTCAGGCAATGCTTTAGTGGGACATCATGGTTCCAACCAAATAGGCTGAAGGAATGTTATGTAAATATTTTGGGGAAATGTTTCTATAGTATTTCAATACCAAGGCCTTAATGTAGGATAAGGCTATGGATTTTATTTTTCTGACCCACATGGAAATGTCTATGATGAACTATACTAGTTGTTTCCCTGATTTGCGAAGCTTTATTCTAGTTTTTGTAGGAGAAAAAGAAGAGGAGGAGAAACGTTTCTAGGACACTATGAGACATGAAATCAGGTATTAGGTGAATATATAATATATTAAAAAGTTTTTATAATATAGTGGATCATTCCCTTATCTCAGAACAAAACCTTATGGGGGCTTCAGCTAGTGGACTTATGAAACCAGTGGGATGGGCATGTGGTGGAGCCTCTGAGGGAAAAAAGTATCATTTTAGAAGATTACATTATGGTGTATGTGTTTAGGGTAATCATAAGAGAGGGTTATCCTATTAGGATATATATTAAGTGCTCTATTATTAGTATGATATTCTGGGAAAAATTTGCAGTTCATGATCATGACCACTAGTTGAGTGCTAGTCATGTGGAAAGATGGGTCATGTGTAGATATTCTATAGGAATCTGTTATAGTTGGGAAACGATGGTTGCTTTATGAAGATTAATAGGGTAGTATTTGGGTATGATTCCCCATATATAGTAAGTAGTTTGATCTCAAAGGTTCTTACTAGTAGAGGGGGCATACACTGTACTCTAGGGCGATAGAAACCATATCAACAGAGTAGTGTTACACTAGGAACTCTAGTTGGAGCCTTGGGGTGAGGGTAGGTCTACATTATTTAGTTCATTGTACACCTAGAGGTGATGATGTTGTAATTTCTAATATTTGAGTTATGATATTTTTAGATTCCATGCTTTATAGAGTTTTTTTATTAATTTTCCACATTTTCTTTTATCTCTGCTCGGTTTGTAGTAGTATTGGGCCAATAAGTGGAATGTGTGTGTTGTGTTTTGATGATTAAAAATACACTAGGGGTACTAGAGGAGAATATTAGTAAATTTAAGGGTATTTGATTAGATTTAGGGGGTACCATTTCTTGCACGACTTGTTTTTCCTCTAGATTTTATGTTTTGACCTAATTTTGGGAATATATTGGCTGGTGTGCTACCGAGTCTACATCAGGTGTTATTTTCACTAGATAAAACATAATCATATTGAAGGGTAAATTTAGTCCCATCATGGTAAATGATATGTGAGGTAATTTAGGGCTGGTCTAGTTTTTCATCATTTTCATGAGTGCATAGATTGAGTGTCTTGTTTAATGATTTCTAATGAGGGAGTGGAGCATAATGTCTTTCATCTAGTGGTGGATCGTTTCTAGAATGTGTTTAATGAAGACCTTTTTGGGTTCCTTACTAAGGGATATGTTGTGTTCATGATACAATTTATTCTTGAGGAAGATCCAGTTTTGATTACACTATATCAAATGTCACAAGAGGATCTCCTTCAAGAAAAGGATTAGTAAGATGAACTAGAGAGGTAGTGGATTATTAATCCTAGAATATCACTTTGGGTATCTCTAGTGTTATTTTCAAGAAGGATGATGGGACGTTGTGGCTATTTTTTTATTATATGAAGTTGAAACAAATGATTGTTTGGAACTGATATCCTCTTCATCTAATATATTATATATTTGACTATCTATGTAGTGATTTAGTGTTTTCTAAAATTGATATTTGATTAGGGTATCACCAATGGTGGTTGATACCTTCTGATATTCCACAGAAAAGATTTTTTATAATGTGTATGTTTTATGAGTTTTTGATGAAGTTATTTGGTCTGAAAAATGTGCTAACAGTGTTCCAAAATCTAATGAATCGAATCGTTCACACAATTCTCAATTTTCTAATAGTTTCCTTTGTTGATGAAATCTTGTTGTGCAATAAAATACATGATGATAATTAAAAACATCTTCACATATTCTCAAATACACTATTATTACACCTCCTATATCGAATTCTATCAAAAACACACATCTGGATTGATGGGGTGAATTTATTGGGTTACGTTATCTCAATGGAAGGAGTATCAGTAGTCCTGGAAAAGATTAGGATTTTGTTTCATGGGAGAATCCCAATAATAATTTTGATGTTTCAATATTCATGGGTTGTTTGCGTATTACAGGATGTCTATTAAAGACTTCTCTCGATTGGTAGCACCACTATCCGTTTCTACTAAGAAGCTTGTCAGTTTTGAATGCACTAGGGGATGTGAGGAAGCTTTCCTATAGTCAATTAAACTATTTACTAATACACTATATCTGATCTTACCTGATTCTAGTAAGGGGTATATCATGTTTTGTAATGCTCTTCATGTTGGGATTCAGGGTATGTTGAGATAGGATGATCGGGTCATTGTGTATGGATCACAGATGTTGAGGCCTCATTAATGAAATTACACAACTAATGATCTCAGGATGGATACGACGGTTAGTGCCTTACAATGTTGGATGAACTATTTTTTGGGAGAGTGATTTATAGTGTATACTAATCTTAAATTCCTTATGTACATCTTCTCTCAATGTGATATGAATCTTTATTATTATTTATCAGTTGAGTATATGAAATCTTTTGACTTTGAGGTGCTCTACACACCTAGAAGTGGAAATAGTGATGAAAATTCATTAAGTCAAGAAAAATCAATGTTGGGAGGATTAGGGCCCCGTATTTCAGTTGTAGAAGATGGCGTTGTTTTTTCAAATGAATATAGATGTACAATATGGGCAAGGGAAGAAAAACTTACCTTCATAGTAGGTTTTTCCATGATTTTATTTGAGTAATGAAGTGTGAGACTGAGGATCCGTAATGTTTGACTATAAAGGAATGCGTTATAGTTTTGATCCCCCTTATGGTTGGACTATTGGGGATGATGTGATAAGGTATGTTTGTGATCGTGTCCTGGGGCCATCAAGGTTATGGGAAGAGTGGATGCCAGATTTCCATCCATCAAAAGGTGTGGTGCATCCTGGTTTGACAAAATTGTATTCTTATCATCATAGGATGTATTGGTGGCCTAGGATGAAGAATGAAATTTTAATATTTGTGGAATAACTCCTTACTTGTCTGTAGGTAAAGGCTAAGCATCAGGTACAATGTGGTTTGTTATAGCCACATCCCATTACAGAATATAAATGGGATTATGTAAAAATGGAACTCATAAAAGATCTTACAAGGATGTATCAAAATAATGATTCAATCTGGTTAATTGTGGGTCATTTTACAAAAGTTGATCATTTTTTACAGATTCATTGGAATTTCACAATTGACCATTCAAGAGATTTCTATTTTTGGGAGAAAGTGTTGTTTCATGGGATACCACAGACAATATGTCAGATAATGATAAAAATATCACATCACTCTTACTAAAGGGTTTCTATAAGGATTTTTGATCATATGATTTCTTATGAATGACATTCCACATACATATGGATGGGAAATCGGAGTAAACAATTCTTCTATTGGTGGACATATAGAGCGATTGCATCCTAGATTTTGGTGGATCATGGGGAAATCTCATATAACATGATGAGTATTCCTAAAACAAAATTTTCCAGGATACAGTTTGAATAGATTCATTTGTGGAACTCTGTGGTACAACGTTTAGATATCAGTTATGTTGGTCTTAGGAGGGAGTATTAGAGATGCTGGTGTCGAGTCTTGTACAAGATATGTCGAAACAAATTATTTTGATCTAGATGTATATAAATATAGCTCAGAGTTGGTATAAGTCATATACATATATGAACCATTGAAATATTTCTTTTTCAGTGGTTGATGGTCTCTTTCATCGTGTGTCACCATGGTTGGGTCATCGTCGGATTCCAAAACAGGGTAATTTAGAACCCAAGTACATAGGGTTGTTAGATATTTTGGAGAGGATCAGATTTGTGGAATACAAATTAGATCTACCATAGTTTTATAGTGGTATGATCATTTTTTTTCACATTTATAGGTTCAGATGTATAAACTTGACCCATATCACATGATCAATGTTGGGGGTGTTGAGATTGAGGTTGATGCATCCTTGGAGAAGCATCCAGTTCATATTGTATATCATATTGATAAGGTATTCTAAGGAATGATTGTACCCTTGTCCATAATTCTATGGAATAATGGAAATATGTTGGAAGAATAATGGGAGTGGGATTTAGATGTGTGGGTATAGTGGACAAATATCTTTTCTTTAGAGGATCTGATGTTCTTAGGAGAGTGACTCCCGGATGTGTTATTATAAGGATGGTAGGTTGTAAGATAGTAGTTTTTATTAAGTAATGTTTTCTATATTGATTCAATTTAAGTCCATTTTTTGGTTAAAATAATGTTTCCTGTATTCATGGAAAAGATTAGGGGGGTCCTGGGTGTTTAGGAGATGATAGAAATGAAAAAATGGTCATTTTCATTCATGTTGCATAGTTTGCACTGGATTATTGGAAACTGTGCAAGGGGAAGAAAGAACGGTGAGGTCCTGGATAGTATAATTCAACATGGTTTACCCCTAGTTATAAAATCAAGTAAGCCTCCTTAGGTAACTATTCAACACAACTTCACTTAGACAGAGGCTTGCAGCTAGTTTTCACATGGTTTGATAAACCATGATGGTAAAACATGCACCCCATTAAATATGAACAATTTAAAAAAGGCCACTTTTGGAATATTATGTTCTTACCCAATCCCCCACCCACATTTCCTCCCATGCAACCCTAGTGATGAACATGGATGACCCAATAATCCCAATGTCAATTATTCTTTTATTCTGGTCTATTTGGAGCATAGTTAGTTACAAATCAAAACACTTGGTTAGTATAACACATCTCTTTATTCTCTTTTTTCGAAAATTGAATGGTAGTTTCTCCCATATGCATCTAAAGCTCTAAAACCCTTTTCATAGTGGAAGAGAGATTTGGAAATAAAATGGAGTCTTTTTTTGGATCTACGTCTATAAATAAGATTTTGTTCATCACTAAATTCTTGGTAGGTTGTTTAAAAGTAACATCCCATTGTTTTTATATGGATTTGGAAATATGAGATGGGTTCTTGTTTCACCCTTGTCTTTGTTTTAGTGATGTTAGTTATATTTGAAAAAATGTTTTTGTAAATGAAAAATTCAACCCCTTATGATCCCCAAGGGAGGTATTGATGATGATATGATCAATTTTGGGGCACACATGGGGTGAACCAACCTTCCCAAACTTGGGTAACCAAAATGTTAAGTATTAAATTGAATCATGTTTAGGTAGATCCCAAAATAAACATGATGGTTGGTAATTGAATGATTAATATGGGACATGGATATTTCATCCTATTATTGATAGTAGATTAAGGGGTTACTTGGCATGGAAATAAAATGGATTGATACAGTTAATTGAGATTATGAAAAATGGATTGTTAATTGTGTTATAATTCCTAAGTGTATTAGATCCTATGAAATGGTAAATTTGATAAATTGGTAATGAATTTTAAATTGTAGAATATGTTAAATGTATTTTATTAATGGAATTGTGGAATATGTTAAATGGGTTAATGCATGGAAATTAGGGACTATTCTTAGATATTTAGACATTATAAATGGGAAATGGGGATAAATAGTTATCTAATGTAATTGGAAAATGTTTTAATGGACTATGGAATGATATTCATTCACTTATTGTTTGTTATGTTTTGTGGACTCCATTTTTCATTGTTGTGTTTGGTTGTAAAATGTTTGTTAGTGGTGAATTCATAAATATGAATTCTCATATGGATTCATATTGTTGGGTATTGACAATTGGCTCTACACCCATTGGTCGATTTAGACCTAGTATATAAACTCCACCATACCATGCACATGTTCTAGAAGGGGGTGAATTTTTATTACCCAAATTGTTGAATTTGATGTGACCATGGGGACTTAGGCTTCAAGGAGAGTGTGGTGTATATGTTATGGGGTGATTACCCATAATGAGATGGGGAAATTGATTAATCACCCTTTATTCATTGAAATTTAATGAATAGTCATAATGTAGTAACTTGAATGTTAAATAAATTAGGGAAATATAGTAAGTAAGAGAGTCAAAAACAAAGTTGTAAATGGTTTAAGTAAAAATTGTGTAACAATAAAATGTAAGTTTCCTTTTTATCATATTATATTTTATTTTTTATTACATGATATATATACTGGAAAGGATACTATTTAGACACCATTTGATGTGGCCGAAAAATATTTAGTCACACAATGCTCGGGCCTCGATTTGGTGAACAAGTAGATTTCATGTTTTCATGTTAAGATAAGGGAAAAGGCCATGTTCTATGGATTTGAGTTGGACAAGGGATATGCATGGATGAGTATTTTCTCTTGGTTTCAAGACTCGTATTGGGGATATAGATGTTATTATTTATATTATATTTTCCTAGACTTTGGTATAGTGAGCATGTCATGGAAAATTTTCTCTTCGTTTTTGGTTTTGTATCCTATTTAGGAATTGGTTTGTTATGGATGTCCTATGGTTATAAAATTTTCTTACCATTCTATATTTTTTAGATATTGTGGCTTACATGGGTGAATATGGTATTGTATCATTTTATTCAAAATTATATCATGATTTTTTTCATGGTTGTGTCGATAGTGAGAATATTCCCTGATATCTTCCTTGAAAACCCTAAAAAACAAATTCTGATAAAGGTGGAAGACTTGGTTCATCAGTTCCATGAAAATGAATTGAATTGTTGTGAGATTTAATTGTAAAACGAGATACTCATACAGACCATAATAATTAAAGAATGTTTTATGAGGTAATTTTTTAGGTCAAACACATACCTAATTACATCCCAACCTCAATTCAATATTCAATAACACCTGAGCTCCTCAATGATGATAAAACATGTTATCTGTAGTAAAGGATATTAGTCCATGATTGTCAGCAGATTTAAGTTTTTATAATCCAGGTATAGCCTAGTTTTATGATCCACCTTTTTTCAAAAACTATCAGTGAACACACCTAAGAATTACTAGGTGTAATAAACCTCTTTGTCTCAAAGTCCCCTAGATGACTCTTCAGCTCCTTCCACTCCTCCATATCCATACTGTAAGGAGAAATGTATATCAAAGAAAATCACGGATCTATATCGATGGATAACTAAACCACTTTATCAGAAATTAAAACTAAAAAGGCATCCAGCTCGCATGGACATCCCATTCATCCTTGTGAGTGTGTACTACACCCTCTTTTGATGTGAACTTCATCCTCCAGTGATAGAAATCAGTGTATGATTGATATGCTATTAACCAATGCATACTGAGTATGGAATCAAACCCAGTCAACTTGAGGACATAAACACTCTAGTTGATGTGACAGCCACCAACCTCAAAAGGGAACTCCCATAACTTGCGTACATCCCCCATTATAATCTCCGATAGAGTGTTGAGATTCCTAATGATAATAGATTAATGTATAATATGTCCAATTATTTTCACTATTGGAGAAGATATTAAAATATGCGATGAAGTTGTATAAAAATGGGAAGATGCAATAGTAGATTCTATTAAGATTGGACATCTCACTATAGGTGGCTTGGTGATGGCCCCACAAGGGTAGGCTGTCTCAAAATGATCTGGTATGACCCACTATCATGTGACACAACCTCAATAGTGGGAGTAGGCCCACTCAGATGTCTCAGTGTAACTTGTGTTTGACTACCTCAACCATGTTCACCAATGACTCACCCTATGTGATAGATAGAACTGCATTCCCATAGCTCACATGGAGCAATGAAACATTCTACGGAACTTGGTGTTAGTCCTGACCTCCAACCACTCACTACTAGTGGGATGGTCCTCCAAAAATGATGCATGTAACCCATACATACACAATATCATCACTCTACTTGATCATAATAACATTGATTCTTCATGGGTCTCAATCATCAACAATGATTAAGAATTTTGGTATACTAGTACTTACAGCCTAATGTGTACTTATGTTACAAGTAGCCTCAAAATGGTCCTTCCTATCACAATATGTCAGATTATTGAGTAATGAAATAACACTTCAATTATCTATTATCCCATCTTCCCAGAGGTTGCACTCAACAATCAAAGTATGATTCACAATTTCAATGATATAGGTCAATCTAAACATATTGACCTATGGTCTGATAAAATTTCAGAGACCTCACTCGAAGATTCTCTCTCTCAATAGCTCATTAGGAAGGTATTTCATTGAAAAAAACTGAATATCAATGAAGAATAAATATTATTCCATAACTAAAATCTTCCCCTACTAATGAAAAATTAATTTCCTATCCCACTCTACCCGCATAATCTCAATGAATAAAAAGTCATAAAACCTAATTTGGAAATCAACCAAAAACATATTCCACAGCCGGTCTGCACAGTTTAGAACATCCCATCATTAATATTTTACTCCACAAAGCATGAATGTCCTTTTATTAAATCTCTTCTTTAAATGGGTCTCCATATGATAAATTATCAATAATGTTTTATTATGCCACAAATCAGCACCATGTTGATCACCATCCCCCAAAATCATGGGCGGATGTAACTTTTGTAACACTAGTTTCATCATAGACATAAAAAAGGTAATATATAGTTATCTCTAAAAAATATATAGGTTAAAAAATTTCCGCTCTTTGAACTATGCTTCGATACTTATGCCTATAGAAATAGCTAGTTCCATTGTTGACACTAAATAATTAACCATACATAACCAAATTATCATTCCCTCTGGATCATGGTGGTCACTACACTCTTAGAGTACGACATGAGGTCGTTAGGGTTGCATGACTATACAATTCCAACCACATTCGTCAAAATATAAAATCATTAATTCACACAACTAAAAATCATGGTACATGTCAAACTCTCGTAAACAAAGGTCATAAAATAAATCGTCCTCATAAATAAAAAACATTTAAAAGAATTTTCATAAAACCCCACTATAGACACCATGTTTCTCTTACTCAAAATCCTGGTCTATGCCATGTATTTTTCTATAATTCCACTTTTTCTTTTCAATTAATTTAATATCGATTTCCATTATCATAATTTTATTTAATGGTTAAACATAGTGGTTTACCAAATTCTGATCCATGATGGACCATGATCGTCATGAACCAAAGCATAGAATCCACCTATTTCACACCATTTCAAAATCATTTTAAATTGATGAATCAGATGTTGAGTTACTTTGTAATCAATAAGGACACATGTTCCTTATGAATAGAAATTTGGCATCACATCTCTATCCACTAAACAATATATATCACAATAGTATGTAAAAATATTATGTTACCTATCTCAATAGCTTGAAGAATGTAATGATTCCAAGATAGCATGGCCTAATTCATGGAATTTGATCACTAACAATAATGAAAATGATTAATTATATGGGATAATCCCATCACATAATGATGCAATAAAAATTGAACTCGTAGTCATATAAAAAATAATACAAAATTTCTTCTGCATCACACAATCGTTGAATAAAATAAATTATAATAGCCTATATTTGGAAAACTGCAATTTTATTTTATGTAATTTGGATTTCTCATGTACAATGATTAGCTACACCTGTGAAAAACACATTACCAAAACCAACATACTTCAACTTCCATTGTATACAAATAGTAATGAAAAATAAAAATAAAATCCATTTAATATCACATTGTAACATCCCAAACAAAAATTCCACTCAAAAGTACGCCATGCCTAGTTGGTCAAATGGCCTCAAGTGCATCTCCCCAAATAGAATTTCCTATCAACTAGATGTGAGGGCCTTTGGTGAATCTATAGGGAGACTATGCATCTATTACTAGAGTGTAACACAATAGATTAGAAATAACTTTCAATGGAGGATGAATATTTAACAAGAAGACAAATGATAAATAAACAAGGCATGAATATTTCAAAAATTCTAATGTGTACCATAAATAATGAAAATGATAAATGTCTCTACAAAAAAGCAAAAATATTTTTATAATAGTAATGTACAATATATGTATCCAAAAGTAAAAAAAATTCCAATGTTATATATCTAAATATAATTATAAGACTATCCTAGATCCCAAAGTAACATGCTCCTAAGAATGTTACAAAATGAAGTAATGTATTTTGGGTGCTTTCCCTAGTCCCTACCTGGATCCAAATTGTCTGTTAGGGTACCAAATAGTGACATGAATAGGGTTCGAGATACAATCCCAGTGGTTAGCCACCAAAATATGTATTAAAAAATATGTTGTGAAATATAATAATCTATATAGTGTAAAAACAATTATTTAATAAATGTGAAGGTAAAGTTTCCATGGAACATTTGTAATAAGTAAGTGACACTAAATATCCCTACATGGATCCCTAAAAAAAAAGTTCCAACTCCTAAAATAAGGAAACTAAGAAATAGATGTAACCAACATAGCTACTCCGTACACCCATACATATCTTCTCAAACACAGACATACCATACAGTGAGGTGTTAGAGTAACCATAACTGAGTTTTTCTACTAAGCATATGATATTTCCCATTTTCAATCCATATAATCAATGTGTATAACATTACCATAGTCATGTTTTACAATAAAATTGTCTAACAAAAAATTCCATTATCTATGGTGTAGAAGACTAAGGCATCCTCATCAAGTCCCAAGAGCATCTTCACGGGTACTTAGGTAGGAACTAGTTGGATTACTAGGATCATGTCAACTGAACAAGTATGACACATGTCCAAGCAAGGAAGATCCATGAGTTAGAAATTCCCAATACATCAAATAGAATCATGACCTAAGGAGCATACTCTACCAAGGCTTCCACTACCTCATTCAATATCTGGGGAATATTTTCTATGGAATCTATGGAATAAAAAAAATCATTCCAATTATCAATTCATACCATGTGAATCTACACAGTCATATAACCATTCAATTTCAATCACATCTCATGAGTATAACCATTCAAATGTCATAATTCAAATTCAATAGTGAACAATAAGAATATCCACTCATTTATCCCAACCATTTGCAATCCAA
Organism: Viscum album; assembly: GCA_963277665.1. Lineage (NCBI taxonomy): Eukaryota > Viridiplantae > Streptophyta > Magnoliopsida > Santalales > Viscaceae > Viscum > Viscum album. The sequence goes on along the minus strand of OY728152.1, from coordinate 1,717,357,855 downwards.
CCTTTCGAAAATAGAACATCAGTGTGATATCACATGGAAGTAGAGTCAAACCATCTGATAAACATCTAACTCAATTCAATTCATTTACTAACAAGATTCCTCTATCCAAGAAATAATTAACGCATCCCAAGGGTGGTTTAACATGGCTTAAAAAATGTATGTCCATATGGATCACCAATTGGGTATCCTTGGTCAGTGAAACAACCTCTAACATGTCCCATGGAATGTGGAGGGCATCCCTAACATGTTCCAATTAACATAATTAAATTATTTATTTCAATTTCAGGGCAATGCAAGAATGTACGATAGCTGGAAAAGTTGTAGGCATTCCTATAAATATGAAAACCAAAACATTATTTTATATAAAATCTATTGTAGCTCAATATTTTTATGGTTATGCTGTGTCAAAACCAGACTCGACATAGAAATGGAGAAAATGGAGAATGAGTGAAGAACATGGAATTAGAGAAAAATATATTTCAAAAAATTATCATTCTCGATATGAATAATAATGAATAATTAATATAAATGAATAGAGAAATCACTAATTCATATTGATTGACATGTGTGGTTGTTGAATTGGATATCTGAAGGAGATTTTAGATCAAATTCTCTTTAGATCATCAATGGGATCTCGAAATGTGAAGGATTTTCTGTGGCTGAGAAAAAATATATTTTAATTTAAAATATAATTTAATTATTTTTACAATTGATAAAATTACACAAAATAAATGGTTCCGAAGGTTTGAACACGCGGTTTGTAAAAACATGTGCAAACCATGCAAAATTAGATTTAGTAGAATGGAACTGTCATGGTTACCTCTTATTGTCTCTATAACCATGTAGATACTATATCAAAACATTCTTTCAAAATTATAGACATGAGAATATATACATTCATCCCAAATAAAATGGTTTGGGGTAATAATATATCATGTATCACCCATGTTTATCCTCACATAGTTTTATCAAACCATGTGAATTACCTTTCTAATTTTAAGTAATTATGTGCTATGCCATTTTAAACCCAAAGACGAGGTTCTCCGATCCAAACAATCCCCAAACACCCTTGATACCAGCATGACCTCAACGAGCATTCAAATTAGGCCATATATAAATATTCCAACATAAAATGAGGGATCTGAACATCATAAGGAAACTACGGTTCTTACAAATACTAACAGTATAGGCCCTAGATAATGGTGAAACGATGGAATGAATGAGATCTATATAGGGGAAATCAATGAATTCCCACATTTATCAACGACAACAATAAGATAATGAAAAGGGTAATTTAACTCAGAGAAAATAATAAACAATTAAACTAAAGATGGATAAAACCTAAAACTATTCTTAGTTTAATAAAATTTAATTTACGAAACATTCATATTTTACCTCATTTATATTTTAATATTATATTCATCTCAAACACTAAAATTGTTGTATATTGTTGATGAAACAATGGATGATTTATTTTTTTATGATAGACTATACCACCAACATTTAAAAGGAATCACAAGGGATTTCCATATTGTATTTTATAAATAAAAATATCGATATGTTAAAATCAATGATATGAAAATCATGAATTTGAATACATTTTATTGATATTTTATTGATCACAAACTACATTCTGATTTCCCATGTAGTGAAATTAAAATTTCAGCCATAATTATACCTACCCTTTTAGTAGACAATGGGGTTATAGAAGTTGATAATGAAGAGCCACTATGATTTCCTTCTATGGTTAAATTAAGAGTTGTGGAATGATATTATATCCATGAGGAACAATTAATTAAAGGTAAATTGGATGAATCCTTTTTAATATTGGGAGTATAGACACCTTAATTAGTATGTCCATGTGTTTCATAAAATGAACACAATCTTAATGAAGATATTTTGGATCATATATTGATATATTCTCTTCAATAATTAATGAATGATTACAAAAGATATGTGATAATGCAGAATAATGGTATGAAGGGGAACCAATCCCTGTAGTCTAAAATGAACATGAGGGATCCACTAATTTGGTAGTCGAATAAATTGAAGTAAATGGGAATGTTACATATGTAGACCCCCTCTTGAACACCAATGGGCTTGTTTCACACCATAATTTTAAATAATACATCCACCTAAAGAATTATGTTATGAATAATAATGGATCTAAAAACATGTGGTCTTTTAAATTAAAGAAAATTGACCCACATATGGTTGGGGTAACCTAAAATTATTTTTGGATATAGTAAATCAAAACGGTGTATCTGGGGAGGGATAACAAAATACTCATTTATTTCTATCTATTTTATTTTTAATAAAATATCTCATGGTTTACATGTTTGTATATATGTTTTCTAGTTGAAATAACCTAATAGGATTTCTCATGACTTTCCAAAATTCAATAAGGGATGAATTTTTTTCAAACATATTTGGAAAAATAACATCAATTCTATTTTATTATTTTTTGTATATTTTTTATCATTAAAATATTTATATTTTTCCTGGAATTAATACACCAGTATTGAACAAGTAAATGGGGGTAATTCATATAAATATTTTTAAGGATATTTTCAAACATATTATAGGTCATTTTATTAAGAATATATTATAAAAATTAATTTTTTATTTTCTTCTATGTTGAGGTTTTTGGTGCGTTTAGAGGTTATGATATTTGATCTTCAATAATCTAACATATATTGTTAAAAATTATAGGGATTATTCAATGGAAAAAATGGTTGTAATTTTTTTTAATTAGACTATTAATAACTTTATTTTCCTCTTCTTCCATGGATATTTTTATTTCATAAACTGGAAATGGAATGTGGTATAATATATTTAAATTGAATACAAATTATAACATGATGAAATTGTAATTTTTAACTTGATATTAGGAAAACATTTAATTATTTAAAATAACCCCATAGGGATCCTTATTAAAATAAATTCATGTAAGGACATTTAAACCATAGTAAAATAGTAAATATTTATTACACATTAATTAATGTTACAATTTTGCAATAGGTTTCTGGGTAATAAATTCCATTTTTTATATTGAATAAGTAATTTTTGAAAATATGGCTGGAAAAAACTCAATATGTTTATAATTATATCAACTAATTCGATTTAGTTTTGGGGATTATTTAGTCTAAAAGAAGAATGTGAAAATATAATTATAATATTGTGATTTTGGATGTATGAAGAGGGTGGGAAATAGAGATTTTATGCAGGAAAATCACCAAAATGGAAAAATAAAATTTAATATTGTCAAAGTCATAGTTCCACTAATTTTATTGAATTTTCAACATTGGAATTAGATATTTTATATAAAATTATACGGGGTAGTGATTGAGACTCATAATGGTGTATTGAAACCCATAATTATGGATGAATATATGCTTTCAATCGTTAATTGATTGTGTGTATAATGGAAAAGATAATTATTTTCGATTAATGAAATTAATTTCCTTTCCAATGTCTGTAATAATTTATGCATAGGTGAGTAATGAGAGTTAATATTTTGATAATTTTAATATGTTTTAATTGTTTATTAATTATAAAAATAAAATAAAACATGTGTAATTAACTCATTTTCAATACTTTTATAAATTAGTAGTTAAATTGTTAAATGAAATATATTTGAATTTATAATCACAAAAATGGATTTAAATTTATTTAATCATTTTAATACTAATTTTAAAATTTCCTAAACTTTTTATTATAATTTTTTCATGCCCCATTGGTTTCATGATTTCGATATGAAAAAATATATTTCATATAAAGGAAACTAATGAAGATTGAGTAAGGTTCCTCATTTGTTTCATATTTATAATGGTTATGACTGCATAGTGGGACATGCATTAAGATTATAAAAAATAGGGTTAAACTATGTCATTATACTCCTCTTAGTACATATATTTCATAAATTTGTACAAGAAAGAATTTACGAATACTTTCAATCAATGTAGAGGTTAAATCGTGAAACCAATTTTTGAAATATAAGTGTACTGAAGTAGAAGATAAAAACATATTTTCCAGAAATGGTTAATGTCAAGTAAAAATAAAAATAAAAATATTAAAAATGCACAAAATGAGAATAAATTTGGCACTCTTACACACAATTGTCATTTTGTATAAGAATTATATGAATATCATTGGGAATTAATGTGAAACATTGTGAATATTAAAGATTAGAAAAACAAATGTAAAATCTACCTTCATCAGATACACTTGGAATACATTTATAACATGAAACATTGGATTAAAAAATGAAATTTTCATAGGAGGAGAAAGGTACTTTGTTTCTTATAAATTGGATTTCCTTCTCTATTTATGAATTATTTTAATCATTGTAATATACCATTGATTGATTTTATTTTATAATTTATATATTTCATAATTAATTCATATTCTATTGAATCCTTGTTTTTCTATTCATTTCATCTCCAATTTCTTGATGTTTCCCCGAAACTGTTATTTTTATGTGATTTCCATATCATTTTTTATATAATGGTAATTGTTTATGGTTCATTTTAGGGTAATAATGGCAGGAACGATGAATTTATCAATTTCATTTCCAATATTTTTTCTAGTTATGATCATTGTTGAAGGTGATGAGTGAAGTTGTTTCCTTACACTATATATTGCCTCGTTTCTACTAAATTCCTCAAACATGGTGGAAATTATATCCTCCTGTTAATCAAATCACAAATCATATGAGTTTATTTTCATGCATTTAGAGTAGCAATGGTGTGGATTTATAATTGTTTTTGAGGTAAGGTTCATTAATTTTTTTGAGTAATGATATTACCCTCACACATAAGAGAAAAAATGTGTTATTAGACTATTTGAGAATCCACCATTATATGATTTATTTGATAAATCATAAAATAAAATTATATCATAATATGAATCATATTGAGAATTATCATTAAAATATATGATTTATAAATACTGTTAATGATGGTATAACTCATTTTAATTCAACATATTCCTATCAATATTTCATTCTAACTCATTTTTATTGAATTGTTGAATTCAATTTTAAATTAAAAAAACCAAAAAACTCCCCTTTTTTGTGAATCTATGAACTTAATAAAATATAAAAACTATTATAATTTCATTAATAATGCAGATCTATGATTGTATCCTTTATATAATAACATTTGTTAATCATTTAAGGTATAAAGTATTTGGAATTTCTATTTAAATGTAATCAATAATGATGACATTGCCAGTAAATTTCAAGAGAATGTGATTTATATAATAATATGTATTGAAATGTTTTTTGTGATAATTTTTTTCTCGATTTCCTTAATTTTTATTTTTTATTGTTGTGATTGTGTAGTTATGTGGGGGATGTTATAGAGTCCATATTTTGGATGAGTTTGGGTGTGTTATTAAGCTTGTGTTAGGAAGTGAGACGACATAGTTTGGATATTCTTGGGTTATGAGGCTATATTGGTTTAAATTATTGAGGTAAATGTGCTCTTTTATGGAGGTGTGTGTTGGGAGGAAGTGATGTATTGGTTTTCCAGGGATCCGTATCAAGCATGATTTCTAGTGGACATTTGATGTTGAATGGTCTATTAATATGTGTTTTTTACACATCTATAATTCATGTGTTATGGTTAGTAAATGAGAAGTCATATTTTGTCATTAGATAATGGAATGACATGTTTTTTATGGGTATTATTATTTTCTCAGTACTAGTATAATGAACTAAATCATAATAAAAATGTTAAATGATTGAGGCTATAAATGACAAGATTCATGTTGGTAAACGACATGATTATAAAATATTGAACAAAATGATTTCAAACTGGAATTCATTGTGTAAATAAATGGATTCATAAATGTAAATTGTTTGTGAACTAGTAAATATGGGAAAAATTTAATTGTATAGTTAAATGAGATCCTGAGAATGCTTGTCAAGGTCATTATATATTGGAAAATGGGATAGTATTTTGTGTAATAGATGGAATTAATGGTGTTGTCGGGGGATGGTATCATGGTGATGGGTTGGGTTATGAATGTTTTGTTTTGATTTGGATCATCTTTGTTGGTGTTAGGTATGGATTTTGATATATCTATGTTATATAATTTCTTTTATTTTATATATATACAGAACTATAGTCATCTAACCTTACAAACACCAAAATATTTTATGTTCCATGTATTTTACCCAATATCCATGTTGAAGAGGGTGGATTGTTGGTTACACTCTCATCCCCTCCTATACCTGCATGGGTAATTCATTGGTGTGTCGATACATTGTTGGTTCATTCATGGATTTTGGAAGAAAAAATGTATAAGTAATTCATGTTAATGATTCCCTAAGGTGATTTATAAAGACATGATATTGATATATGGTTATGTAGTGTGTATAGTGTGGGTCATGCATGGTAGAAGGATTGAAGAAAGATGTTTTACTTCATGATCATGTTACTATGCAATTAATGCTAGTGATGTGTGGATGGAATATATAATTGAATGTGTGTTTGTTTAATAATGAAAATTATTGATGATGGACATTGTGTACGGTGGAATATGTAAGTTCATGTCCTAAACCACATCAGATATATAAATAATGGATTGAGATCAATATTATTAATGTTTAGGAGTATGAGTGGAATATCATTGGGTAAAAATCTAATTTCTTAATGTATTTATATATTAATGATATTATGTAGTTATAATCAGATGATATTTTCCATGAGTGATTCATGTTGAGGATGGGTTGTCGTTTACTTGATAGGTTTGGGTTGATTATTTTGTTTGTTCAACAGAATAATAGTATTCCACATTCACATTTTCATAAGAGATATTGGCCATGATACTGCTTAGTATAATAGGTCTTATCACCCCTATATATATATTTGTTTTGGTTTTATTGTGAGTTTTGTGGAAGAGTTATAAAATATAATATTTTAGGTTGGGAATGGCTATAGAGTCTCTAGCTATAGATTTATTGATATTTTAACTAGGTATTTCTATTTATACAGTATTTATATGTACTGTGAAATTTTTTAATAAATTTTTATTTTATCTTATTGTTTCGTTCAATGGTATATTTACATACACATGGATTAAATAAGAGTAATAACTCCAATTTTCATTATTAATACTCTTATTACAGGTGGAAAACATTTTTTCCTATTGGAGGAGAGGCTCGTAAGTTTCCCTCATCTTAACTATTTTCCAAAAAATTTACTGGTCTCAGAGTTGTGTTGAAATACACATGAATGATCATATTTTTTTATATATTTTTTCAAATTTATATAATAGTTTTAGGGGGTGTGTTCAAAAATCATTGAAATAATTAGTCTCCATATTACTACATTGTTCCCACCTTCATTCATTCGTTTCTTTTTTCCTTCATACATCTTAATATCAACATTTAAATTCATTTACATGGAAAAAATAGTTAATTTCATCTATTTCACTTTTTATACTCCCTGAATATTACGTAAAAATTTATAATTATATTTCAATAATTGAAATATAGAAACTCCATTTAATATAATTTAAAGGTGATCAATTAATTATAACCATAAAATATTAATAAGACAAAATTAAAAAAAAGCTAAAATAGATATCAAATTAAATGATTCATTTAAATATTAAAATTAATTGATTTATATCATTCATGTTAATATGACTGAAATTCACATCCATGATCCATTTTCAATTCCTCATACAATGCATGCTGAAATATCATACATGAATTTTTATATTCCAACACATTAAAAATAACATATAATACTTTATAGGTAAGTTCTGAACATCATAAAATTATTATTTACCACATTTTCCCTACCTTAAGATGATTTCCAATAAAATATCCACATCATATAAAAAACTAGGACATTTTTAGAAATGTGAAAGTTTCTTATGAAACCGAAGTATATTATAAAATCAAAAAAATACCTTATGAATTCCATAATCATTGAGATTTTAACAAAATATAAATTATATAACAAAACTATAGATGCCACAATCATTCTCAAACCATTCTTAATGACATCAAATATCATCCAATGATATTCCTCAATATCTCATCTTGTTGGATTCTACAATGAAATATTCCAAACAAATCTATTTTAATTTTCTCCATAAAATTTTTTATATGATCAAAGAAAACATAATAGTCATCACATAATCGGAATTATATAATGATTCAATCCAAACTATTATTCTAGAAAAACTACATTAATTCCATTTATCTTATGCAATATATTTTCCCTCCATTTTCTATATTTTTCATTCAAAATATATAAGAAAATTGTCATCAAATTACCGACATGAATATTGAATAAAATATAATCCTTAATGGACAATTTAATGAATAGTTTATTTTATGTGAAAACCCTAATATAATTATGTCAATATGTGTCCGTTCTTACCACTTGATGATAAAAAATAAAAAATAAATATTAGGACGGTATTCAAATAAAAAATTTAAATTATTTCATAATACTAAAAAAATCTTATTCTCTATATTTTATTCAACATGATAACTTGATCCACTAGTTTACAAAAATATATAACCACATATTCCTTATTCTTTACATTTTACCTAGTCATGTTTAAGTGTATATTGGTTAACCCATTGTAGAAAATGGGAATAAGTGACTTCAAAAGTAAAATATGTCCATAAATAATCATATATGTGATTGATTCTCAAATAAATTACATTTGGTTATGTATAAAAGATTAATAATAAAATAATGTAACCTATTTTCAGGAAAATAATTACATTAAAAAGTTAAAGTGAATGATTGTTTTACTCCCTTTTTTATCTCATTTACATCAAACATCACTCCCCTTTGATAAAAATGTTTATGATGAATAATATAAGGGTATAATGTGTGATTAAAATAACTAAATAAAAAATTTATTTGAATCATTCAAGATTAAATATTTTCAAAATGTGTGGCAATTTTTATATATTATCTATTTCGTCATTAAATCAAAGGTTTCACATGACTATCTTCTCGGTAAGAAAGTTAAATAATTCAAATATGGGATTCTATTATCTATATAAAAAACACTAATAAAATCCATATTAATTCAACTTATTTAATTACCAAAATTAATGTAGAAATAGTCAAAGAGATAACGAAATATGAAGAAACTTATTATTTCCATAATGAAAACAACAAGGATGACAAGTACCTCTCAACAAGGATCCTATAGTCCTTTAAATCAGAAAATGAGGTGAAATAATTATACTAATTTTATTTTCAGGATACTTCATATATTTCATGTACATTTTCTTTATTTCAATAATTTTATTATATGGAGTTCCATTCTTAAAAATGACTAAAAATGAAAATGTAATACCTCATTTTTTCATCTTATTTTTCAGAAATTATTATTGTGATTTCAGGATTCTAATACTATCATTCAAGCCATCTGACTTGATTTCACCTTCCACATATATTCTATAATGTTTTTGGTTTATCACCCTCTTAAAACACAATAAATTCAATCACACCATGTGAAGGAACTTATTTTAATTTTGGAATCGTATTTTCTTGTTCTTCACCCATTTCATTATAAATTTTTTATGATTTTCAACATGTTTTCATGGAATAATTTTCACGCAATTACTTTTCGTAATTTACCATGTAATTTTAAATCCATATAACCCCATAAATAATATATTTAATTAATCAAATCATTCATATGTTAATATTTGACCAAACATTTAATTGTTAAAAAATATTTATTACAAACCCACAAATATATTTTGTGACGAAAATGTTGATATATTCTTTGAACCTAGGTGCCACATTCAGTAATTAAATCTCATTTTTAGAACATACATCCACCTTTCATGATTACACATATAATCTAAATAAATATTATAACAAAACTTGTAGGATTATTGTTCAAAGACCCCATATCAAAAACATAATCCATTAAAATTATATAATTTTAATTAATGGAATATATATCCTGTAAATTGTTTCAGTATCCCTTCTATAAATATATCTCCTATTTTATATATGGGAGGTGGTATTTTCTTCATATTTTCCTTTTTACATTAATTTTTATTAGTGCCCATTTCTTGTATTATTTTTATGAACTATTTCATGTTTCTTCCATTAAATACATCCACTATAAGATATTTTTGATTTTTAAGATTATTTGGAACATATTTACCTTACCTATTTGGAATCTTATTCTCATCAACATTAAACTATTCATTTTTATTACCATATAACCAGTTTAAATGTTCGTTGATTCATTTTAACCCATTTTGACTTTCATTGAATATTGATTATGTCTCAGAAGAGTAATATTCTTCTACAACCAACATTTTCAGAAGGTCTCTCAAAATTTTATATTTTTCTGCCACTATAAATTTATTATTACTGATCTTATCTCAATAAGATGATTCTTTTTTAACCTAATTCTATTTTATTTCATCCAAATTATCCTCGTCCATTATCAGATTCATCTTCTAATTCTTCAGTTTGGTATTATACATATGACATGCTTATAACTCATTCTTTAACAAGTACTTGAACTATATTTTTTCTAATTCATTATCTTCACTACATGATATATCAAAAAAATTAATATGACAAAAAAATGAGCATAAAATTTGGATTGAATTCTTTATATTGATTCTTCATATTTCTTCTTTCTCATAAACTCTATCTATTAATATTATAAAAATTCTCCATGATCATGCCCCATTATTTTATCTGATTTTCTTAATCCTCCTCATTTGATATTGATTATGTAGCCTTATACTTGTGGAAATTTATATAAAAGTGTCCAATTACATAATAATTGTAATACATTTTTGGTTGTTTGAATTTCCCTCCCTTCTTTCCCTATTTTAATTTTATTGATAAAAGATAAGTAATTTTATTTAAATCTTCACCATATTCCACATTATCAAAATCATTTGATTTAATAACATGTCCATATTTGATTATAAAATTTCTCGTACAAAATAATTCCATATTTTATTTTAATTTGGAAAGTGATATGCTTATTCATTTCCTATGTACCACGAATATTATAAATTTTATCCAAATAAATTTCATCTCAATGATCCAAATATGAAAACATCATATCAAACCAATCTGAAAAATTAATCATCATTTTTTCAGAATAATATATTAAACCCTATTTTCCCTTAATTATATAATATTTATCAAAATTTATTACACTCTAGAAAAGTAGTAATCAATTTTTTCAACAAGAATAATCTTTATATCCTAAAAAATACATATCTAAATATATAGTTTAGGTTGTTGAATTTTGAAATTCTGTTATAAATGTAATAAAATGTGTCCCAAATTTCATTGACGTATTGAAGAAAAAATAAATTTTTATAAAAATTATATAAATGAGAAATAAAAATGGTTTATTTTAAATTTTATCAAAATTTTGTGATTCAATTTTTTTAAAAAGACATAGTATATCGTTTTACGATGAATAGATATACCACTACTATTACATATCTAAACCCTAAGTCTTACATTTTTTGGTCAAAAACATTATATTCCTATTGTTGGGGTAGTTCATTCACATAAAAGATAAGACTCTTATAATATATAATCAATTCAAATTTATTGTACGCAGAAACATATTGTTTATTTTATAGGGAACCTGGTTCATCTCTTATACCTAAAGAAGTGGCTGTGGCAATTTTTTAGATTTATGAGTGGGTAGGGTGAACTATCGGTAAGATTTTTATAATTAATTAAATGGAATTAAATCTTATGAATAATTAATGAGAAGATAAAACATTAAATTGATACTCATCATCACCCTACAATAGAATGAAAATGATTAACAAAATCACAGGAGATTTTTAAATTTTTCAACCTTTAGTTAGAAACCACTCCATGTTTTGATTAGAAAAAACCCCATTATAGATTCTTATACTAAAAAAAGTGTTAATTCTATGTATTTTTCACATCTTATTAGTACAGAGTAAAAAACTTATTTTATTCCAAATTCTCATTATGATCCTATTCAAATGACTAATACGAAGAATACATCTTCACGATTTATACGAGGAAAACATTTTAACCATAATGGAAATATCACTTTTTTCTCATGGGTTCATAGAAACTACTAATAATTTATCTTCTAAATTATGTTTCTATGCTCAATTTTTCAACATATTCTATACTCCTCAAGAGAAAAAATAGGCATTGATCAAATAAATATCTATCATACTCTCTCACTACCTCTATCTCAACCTATATCACAAATTCATTAATGATCAGATACACTTCTAGCATAAAAATCATTCGACCAAAATATGCCTCATCCTTTCAGAATAGATCATGACCACTGTATCCCAATTATTATCTCTTAAATACTATTATTTATAAAATTCATAGTTTATTATTAGGAATAAAAAAGTATCCTTTATTCTACAACACTTATTTTTGGATTATTATATTACCTAGATATATTCAATTAGTTTCCATATTTAAAATATAAAAACTCCAAATTTTGTTGGTTCTTGATGATATGTTTCTTCAAATATTTTAATATATTATATATTGATTTATCATAATAAAATCATTGATAATCGCATAAAATTATACATTTATATATCAATAAAAATTGTACTTTTTCCATCCATTATTTCATCATTATATTTATATTTTTAAATTAATTTTAATTCCTTAACCATGTGTTTATAACAATATAAATATTTGTGAAGTGACAGACCTTATATAGTGTAGAATTCATAAACATCATATTCCATCTTAGATATTTATTATTTAAAATCATATTAAATTATAGGCCCACATTGTGATGTTTATATCATTGAAGAACATTAATTGCATTATCATATTTCAGTTTACCAAAATATTCTGTAAAAATTTCATAATTTATGGTTATTCGCAACATATGATATATTATGGGGAATGTATATATTATAATATGTTGGTATCATACGAGAACGATTAATATTTTAAAAACATATCAGTTGTAATTATGATGTATTGAATGAATCTGCAATTTCTTACAATACCATCAAACATATCATCTGCTCCCTTTATCTTACTAATTCCTAATATATGAAAAACTGTTCATATATCATAAAATACATGAATATGTTTCTAAAAAACATATTTTAAATTTTCATTTAAAATATTATATGTCATTTAATAGTGTGTTACACATTAGCTAAAACATATAATAAATTCAATGTAATATACGATTTTCATAAGATATTTTCCATTACCACATTTTAACTTTTTGGGGAATATGGCTCATGAAATATAAATATATTATGCACCAAATAGTATCTTATAGGAACAACCGATATATTTTAGGAGAAAAAAGTACATTATAAGAATTCCTAAATTTATTATAAATCATATACTCAAATACATTTAACGATACCAAGAATTCAATAACCGATCTCAAATATCCTAATACATTCAAAACCCGTTCTCAAAAAAATAAAAACATAATCAAATGAATTGTTTAAATCTTGAAACAAGATAAATTCAACAAAAAATATTTAAAATGAATTTACCGTTATTTTATACATATACATTTTTATTTTATGGGATTCAATGGGGGGAGGAGCAGTCTACCCATTCCAATGGATTGACGTGATAAGAACAATGTTCAAAATAATAATGTCCATCCAACCACCTCATCACGAGGAGATGAAAAACAACATACAAGATTGGGTGAGGGGTTTTTAGAGTACCACCCCATTAGAAAATTTTGAACTATAAATCGGACAAAATCCCATATAATCACCTAAAAAATATATCAAGAACACATCTCCAAAAAAAAATTGATAAAAAAGACATACATGGTATAGAAAAACATATTATATCATAATGAGAACCATATATACATTTTCATTAAGGTGGTACAAGAAAATAAAAATCCCATCACTTAATTCAACTAAACTATATAATGTATTAGAAAATTTAACAACATAATTATTAATACATGGTATAGTAATTCAAGTAAAATCAATGTTGGGATACAACCGCTATATATAGAGGTATTCACCTAGTGAACATGTTTCATGGACCAATGAGATTCATGATTTACCTCTAACTGGACCGTGTAATCTACAATATGCTATTGAACCATTTGATGACCTAACCGTCAATAATTATGATGATATATATCCTGTGAAATTATTCATATGGTCACTATCGAAGAATATGTGCATAATATACACCTTCAAAATACTTTATCCAATCATCAATTTATGTTGAATTGGTATAATTCTATGAATTTTATAATGTTGTTCGATGAACTATATCTGATTGACATCAAATGATGAATCTATCAAATATTATTTATCAGATGAAGGTGAATAATTTTCACCAATCTAAACAAAATCAAACATCAAATTGATTTGGATATAATTTTTATCCATTCATCCACATGATCTCATCCGCTATCTAATGAATGGAGTATTTTATTTGCAATATGATCAGTCGGGTCCACCTAACAAATAATTTTATCTCATACACTCTTAGACAATCGAAATTTTAAATATTTCACAAGGATTATAATTCCAATCAATATTATATTGAACAAACACTTTATCTTCAAGAATACTTAGTATAAATTTGTATTTCAATCTAAGGTGTTTTATTCTTTTAGAAAATAATTGATAACAAGTAAGATAATTGATACTCTAAATATCACATAATAAATTCCCTATGTAAAATCCTATTCATATTTCTATCACCAAGTGCATCCAAAATACTAATAATTTACTTACATTATTAGTTGCAATATACAATACATATTTTGTTGGAAAAGTAACAAATGGATGTAGTTGTTGGTCTATGTATCCCACAAAATTTTCATATAAAAAATCCCTTAATAGAACACAATCTATGAAATAAAAAACTGCACTTTTTAATCTTATCATGTTTCTAATTATCTATTCCATTATTATACTAAAATATTAAAAACTAAATAATATGTTTTATAGTGTACATTATATGCCACATTGAGCATTAATGAACAACCAAATATTATCATTTATATGTTATCACTATAAACCAGTTGTTAGAATTGTTGGAGTGAATAGTATTAACTGAATTATAAAATTATATTTCACATAGATATATATAATTAATTCCGTCACTGGTTACTTATAAATGAATTTAATTTTTTTTTTAAAAGAAAATGAAATGTTTTTCTAAAAAGTTGTTGAAATGTGCAAAACAATTTTTTATACTAATAAATTAAAAAATACCTAATATCATATTATATTAATTTTATATATATATATATATTAAATATTAATTTTAAAATTCATGTTCTATGTTTTTAATACATTATATAAGAAAAAATCATATTTTCTGGGTGAAAGAAGTATTTTTTTTAAAACGCAGTTTCACAGACTTTTTATGGGTCACCAATTTTAAAACTAATTTTTGACACAATAATATATTAAATTTTATAAAAATACTTATTCTATGAAAGCCGAGCAACAAATATTAATTTCATTAAATTTTTTTATATTTATATGGAATGTCTCATTTTTTGATGAGTAGTAAATAAATCTGCATTTTATTTGAAAACTTTTTTTTCAAAAAAAATATTTATAACATTAAATAATATTTTTATATGAATGCAAAGTATTTAATATATAATGTTTTTATCCGTTACTCTAATTTTGTTAATTTTAATCATTTTCATATTAAATTTGGATATAAAAAATTTCAATATTTCTGATGTTTTTACTTTAACAACCAATTTTCTCAATCCATCAACGAGATTACATACTTCATTTATAAAACAAAAATGTTTATAAATAAGAAAATTAATTTCTTATTTGGAATAATAATTTCCAAATTTAGTAAATAGTTCATTTTTTGGACATTATCAATAGTAATTTTATTAATTATATTATTAATGCGGTTGAAGGTAAATCATGTAAGTATGGGTAAAACTAATATTATAACTAACAAACCATTACCCTAAACATTGTCCTAATTTAATTGGATGACATTTTCTCGACCAAAATCATCATTGGGCCAAAATTATTTCATTTGGACACCATTTGGATGAGAATGAGATTTATAATATTATATTAACAAAATGTCAATTTTGTCACACATTTGATTTTAGAAAGTGAAATATTTTTCATATGAGGTAATATAGGAGATATGGTATACTAAAAATATAATTTTTAAATATATTATTATTTTCTACATAATGCATATTTATTTATAATTTATATTTTTAAAATAATTAACTTAAATCGAAACACAATGATGATGCATTAATTATTTAACTAGTAGGAGAATCCAATAAATTATATTCATAAAATAAAAAAAATAAATTAAGTAATTAATGTCATAAATGAATTTTATGGAAGAATTTTACAAATTATTTATGATTTAAGATACTTTTTTTCCGAATATATCATATAGTTTTGTTATTTTCAAAAATGTCACGTAACGAATACTGACAAAATTGACATTAATGGAATATTAAAATATGTAATATAATATTAAATAATATTTATTTTTTAATAATCTTAATTTTTAATTAATCAGCCATTGATTTTTCCCTTGGGTTTTTGTAGTAATTATATTAACCCTCAAAGTGTATATCACATGATATCATGGTAAGAATTAAAAATGTTAGGTAATTGTTATAGCTAAATGATATGGATTAAAAAATAGTCAAAAAATATCAATAATTTACTTTATGAAGGTATTTTGACACAAAATCATTCTATATATGAAATTAATAGTTTTGGAGAAATTTTAATTATAAACATGATTTTTATTAATTAAATATTTTGAAGATTTCTATGAGTTCGACTCATCTCTCATAAAATTGGAAATACATTATTGTATATTTTTTTCCAACTCAAAACCTATTTTTGTTAGAAAAAATATACCCAAATATCTTTATATAATCCATCCACACATTCTGGTGCTCTAAGTTTAGGCATAATAACCTTTTTATAAGTGTTAAGTGTTAATCAAAGGAGATCGTCTGAAGAACATTTATATTTTTCACTTAAGAGTTTGTATTTAATTTCGTGTTCACAATCCAAAAAAAATATACATATATGATGAAATAATAACATTGTATCCTCAATGTACCTTGATTTTATTATTTTAATATCATCAATTATACTCTTCCATTTTTCTATCAAATCGAAAAATCATTATTTGTTCATTCGTGCATGTTAACTATCACCTCCACGAATAAATATAATTATTTTTCCATCACAATCTCTGAATGCTAGTTATAATAACGAAATTACTATTTATGTATTATATTCGTGAAATAGTATCATAACCAATTAATAATTTATCATTTGCATTCTTCCCTTTCTACTCACATGAAAATGAAAATTTTATTCCAACGTATGTGTGAATTACAACCCCCACGAAGTGATGTAGTTAAATTCATATCATCACATTACAAGATTTATTTATATATGTTCGGTTAAATTAATTATATGAAATTATTTATATTATTTTAATTATGTAAATCTATTATAACATTTACTTTATTTCCATTGTGATAATTGAAAAATGAGAATTTTACTCATGCATACAGACGACCAAGCATATCCTTGTTAATAACATAGTTCATTTTCATAAAGATACATAATGGATCCATTTAAAATTTTAAATGATGTATAAAAATGATATCAATTTCTTGAATATTGTTTAGGAGTTGATGTACTTTTGACCACATTGACTATAGACCTTATATCAATGAAATTTTAGACTCATGTACCGAATATCATCGGAACATATGACATGAAGTTAAATAATTATGTAATATTTGTAACACAATAATAAGTCATATATAATTAATAATAAGTTATAAATAAATTCTCATTAATTAAAATAATTGTCCTTAGTTTATTATCTAAGAATATATATAACATCTGTGATGATTCTGACTCAAGCTAAATGACTCTTTAACTAAAATATCGTTTTGAGTTTTTTAAATATTTATTCATCTAAATCATTCTCATTCATGGCCATGTTTTACCAGTGGATTTATGGAATTATTTATATGAAATATCATGATGTTTTGTGGAGTTATCTCAGTCTTAATTTTTGATAATTTTCATTCTATGTTACTACCATTGTTTGGACTTATGACGTAGGGTGTGTTTGTGTAGAGTATTTTATAAAAATTATGAAGATGGGTATGTTCATGGTTTTTCCATGGTTAGGGTAAATCATGCTTCTAGAACACCTAATTGTGCGAAACCCGACATTTAGGTACACATAGTTGCTGCAAGTTTCATTAAACCGTGTTACAAAATCCAGGAAACTGTGCGGCCCTGAATAGTGAGCTCCACTCGGTTGGCGAACGATTTCACCAAAATATTTTCCCCATTCCATGAAATTGTGTACAAGATATTTATTTGTCTAAAAATTTGTTTTTAAACTGGTAAAAACACCGAAACACCAATATTTAGACCTAAGCTCGAGATTTATGGGTTTTGGGTTATTCCCAATATTTCTAGAAGGATTCCAAGGCCATTCAACCCCCATTATTCAAGATTCCAATCCATAATTTTGGATCCTCTATTCTCCTGGTATGTGGGTTATATCTCGAAACTTCTCTAGTCCATTCTTCTATCCTACCTCGATCTTTTCATACAAAATATTCTGTATTTCCTTATATCTAAAACATTGTGATGTGGTATAGATCTAGGATGGTTGATCATGATTTATATTTATGAGATCTTGATGTCATTTATCTTGATTTTGGTTAAGAGATTTTGATCTGAGACTTTTATCAACATCGTTGTGCTGCTCAGATTTTTTGGATTTCAGTTGAGAGAATGGTTTTCAATAATTTGAGGTAGGTGGTCATAATCTAATTCTTGTAGTTGTGGATTGGATATTTATTTGCAAGACTACATAATTCATAGAATCCATTCGCAAGTAAATTTCTTGAAGTGAGGTTAATAGATTAACCAATTGAGTTAACGATGCCCTATTAAAATGGGTGACTAATTTGGGAATTAATCATGTGACTAAGGGACTACACATTAGATAATTAATTTTGTGAAATTAAATAGAATATTTAAGGGTTTTAATAAAAAATTCTAGTAATGGGGATTAATTAGAAGATATTAAAATGAATAATTTGAGATAATTAATTGTGGCCTAATGTTTTCTTTTGATAATATAATCTAAATTGTTAATTGTGGGATTAATTTGGAAAATAATATATTAAAATGAGATAACTAATTCAATAATATTAATTATGGAATATGAATTCTGATATTGATTAATTTATTGATAAATTATTTAATTGTTTGAATCACATAGTTAATAATTGAGTTACCTAATGTAATGAACGTTTTTAACAAATTGTTGAATTAGTAATGGGACTCGATTGAATAATTAATTGGAAAATTATTTATGTGATAAATAATGCAAAAATGATCATTCTAAATTGAGAATTACAAAAGATAACATGTTCTCCATACTTAAGTGCAAACAAAATGGGAACAAGGTCATTCAAAATTGAGAAGTATATATGGTAACATCACCATTATACATATGAGTAAATGGAATGGTTACACGGTTATTCTATTGATGTGTATGTATTGTAACATGGTCATCATAACTAGGTTTTTTATATTGGTAACATTATAAATGTGTCGAATAAATTTGAAGTTGAAGAATAAATTAATGGAACTCCAAGTTATGGCCTCACAAGAGAATATATGAACCCCGACATGAGTTGAATTATGTATAGAGATATAATATAAACTTGAATACTTAGATATTTAGAAATAACAACATATTATGATATTGTATTACCTGGGGAACACAACAGGGTAGGGTACAAGATGAAGTTAGATTTGAGGTACGAGTATCCCTGGGAACACTAGTGTAAATATATTTAGATATAAATAAATTAAAATATGATAAACTACTTATTATTACATTTTAATTATTTATTAATAGAACTACATGAACTATATTTTTGATAGAAATGTTTAATACACTGTTGGTGGTGGATTACTGAGTCATTCACACAATCTATTTGGGATGCATGATCAGTACTTGAATAGATTATATTATTTCACAACAGGATAAGGGAAAAGGTCCTAGGATGGATTGCTGATTTGGGTCAGAGCATAGATGAGGGGTCCATTCATGGTTTGGAACTTGCTTGGGGACTCTATGTTTCATTATTATCATTTATAGTGTAGACATGTTACTCTAATATTGGAATATCATGATTTACCATTCATTTGAGTATTGTAATTCTTATTTGTTTATCTTGTAACATGGGTATTATTTTGTTTATATATTCTTCTGGTAATTTTCTTTACTTCCAATGTTGTTTTACTCTGATAAAAGAGGGTATAGACTCTCCATGATTGACTTACTAGACCATCACTTCTTGCCTACAACCTTTACCATGTGGGGAGTCGTACTTGAGGAAATTTGGTGAACTGTCTTGGGGAACCTCCATTTGGCACTCTGGTTGGGATATCACAAATGGTATCAGATCTAGTGTTCATTTGATGTTCCAACAAGGATGTTAGGCCCTTAATGTGGGAGGATTATGGAATTCCCACATCGAAGAAGGATGATCATGAAGAAACCACTTTTATGGTGGTTTGGATATCTCTCCCCTCATGAGGCATTTTCATGGGGTATTCCTGAGGGAAAGATCCTAGGGAAAGAAAAACTATGTAGGACAGTCTTAAGGTGGACAATATCATGATTTTTGGATAGAATCATCTGTCACAAATTGCATCAGAGATCGGGTTTTCTTTATTATTATTTTATCATAATATCAACGGAATGGTAGATGGTAGACTAGGAAGAGAAGGGTCTTTGTAAAGAGCTCATGCATTAGAATTTCAAACACATGTATGGGAGAAAACTTATGAACAGTAAGTGGGATTGTTGTTATTTTTTATGTTATATTTGAATATTATTTCACCAAGGGTGAGACAATTAAGATGTGATGCGATTATTGTTTCCATAAATTTTGTGTATTGATTCGGGATCTTGAATGAAATGGGAGTGGGGTCTTCATTCATTATTCTAGTAACTCATGGCTACTGTGACATGCATCATTTTATACACACATGGGAAAACGGATTATACATAAGTTGGTGAACGTGAAAAGTTTCCTTATTGTGAGATAAAAATGAAAAAAATGTTTCCTAAAATGAATTGAGTAAGATTTAAAGATGATGAAAAATGTTAATAATTCGGTTTCTAAATAATAAAAAAGATTATAAAAGTGTGTTAAACTTTGTTTACCAAAACCATGGTGTATGATGGTTATGGGTAGTGATATCACCTTGGTTTGGAAAGTGTGATGAGATAGGTTAAAAAGACTAGTTATGTTTATTTTTCCTATTTTCTAAATTATATAAGGATATTTTATGAGACTTTAGATGTGTGTTAGAATTTTTAGAGAGTATTTCTACATGAATCTTATTTAGGGGATGATCAAAGGGTGTTCTTATTTAATTTATTCCAATTAGGGAACTTGAGGCAATGATATTTGTAACATGAAGATAAAGGGTAGAAGTTTAGATAGAACTTATCTATCTTCAAGAAATTTATGGAAACATAGCCAAGGAGGGTTGTGAAAAGTATGTATGAGTGGACAAGGGTGTTTTAGTTACAACTACCTATAAATTTTAATAGAGACAGTGGACATGAAGGGGCTGAATTTTGTGTTGAATTCATAGAGAAAATACTTTACCATTTAGAGATTCTATCTAAGAGGATGGTCATGCTTCCCAGTTATATTCTACGAGGATTAGTGATGCACTGGTGGCACATTCAAGCGCGAACTAGATTGAATGATGTTTATTTGTATAAGGACATCATGGATAAGTTATTGGAGAGTTTTTATCCATATACATTGAGACAATATAAAGCATATGAGTTCATGTATCTAAAATATGGGAGAATTTCGGTAATGGACTATACTAGATGCTACAGAGATGTGAAACAAATTTCCCAAATGTTATCAGGAGGTGAGGAAACTATAGTGAAATGTTTTCAGGATTAAATTAAGTGTTAAATTAATTCACAAGTGAATATATTCATGCTAATGATGTTTAGAAAAGTGGTTGATTCATCTGTCATAGTTGAAGGGATTCTAAGGGAGGATTCTAGTGCTGGACATGTAGTTGTTATGTGATGATCAATAGGTGTGACTTCCGAGAGCATGAAATTACATTATAAAAAATTTACCCAAGGAAGTGGAGATAAGAGTAGACAAACAAGAAGGAAAGTCAGTAGGACCTTAATGGGGTGATCTTCCATCAGTGTGGCTGTCCGGGACACTATCATCATCACTATTCTCAACCACTAGTGGAGTTTCAATATTATGGAAAGATAGGACATATACATAAATTTTACAGGTCACAACAATAGAATTATACAAAAGAAATAGATGGTAAGAGTCATAGTATGGTAAGGGGATCTTCTACTCTAATATTGGACTAGTAGATAGTGTTCTACTTGTCAAGGATGATGAGATTGTAGAATTGGTGTTTCTAGGAAGGAGAGCCCTCATCAGAAGTGTTTTGCTGCTCACGGGAGTTAGAAAACATCAAATGAAATAAGGGAAACACAATTACATGCAGTATAGCCAACACTGGTGGATAGCGAGGCTAGATCATATATAATGGGAGGTATTATTCTAGTATCTTCTAATTTATCTGGTGACTTGTTTGACAGTGGTGCCTCTCATTCCTTTATATCTGCAGAATTTGTTGAGGTTTTGAGCCTGACAGTGGAGTTTGTGAGAGGGGGAAAAACTATTGACACACTGATGGGAGTGTTCTCTATGGATATCTATCTATGAAAGGGATTTTTATTAGATATCAGGGAATATCATTTCCTATGGGATCTCAATGTTCTAGATATGGCAATCCTCAACCTAATTATGGGTATTAGCTGGCTCACCACCTACTTAGCCCCCATCAAATGTTATCATAAGACACTGACCATATTGTCCCCTAAGGGTGACCTATATATTCATCATGGTGACTAGGATATAAATAAAGGCCGAGTAGAGCCAATTACTAAGAATCTCGAAGATCTCAAAAACCCTGTTTCTATTCTTTTATTGTATGAGATGGGTGTTAGGAATGATGTCCAACCACCAATAACAGAACTGTTTTAGGATGCCTTCCCTAAACAATTCTCAGCGCTACCACCTGAGATAGTCACATAATTCAATATTTAGATCCTTTTAGGGGATGATTCAGTATCTATTCCATTTTAAAAAATTACTTTGATCAAGATTCAAGAGCATTAGACTCATTTGGAGGAGTTGAAGGATAATGGATTTATCTGTAAAAGTACGTCCCTTTGGGGATCTCTTATTTTGTTTCTAAATAAGGAAGATGGGAGATTGCCTTTGCGTGTCAATTAATGGATGTTGAACACAATGACTGTGAAGAACCTATATTCACTTTCGTGTATCGACGATCTATTTGACCAATTGAAGGGATCTTTTGTGTTCTTAATGATCTATTTGAGATCAAGGAATCATATATTGAGAGTACAGATTTCTGATATACCGAGGATTTAATTTAGAATTATTTATGGCCTTTATTAGTTTTTTATAATTCCACTTGGGTTGAAAAATGCACTATAAGTGTTTATGGAATTGATAAATAGAATTTTCAATTCGTGTGTGGACTAGTTCGTGATGGTGTTTGTGGATGACATATTATTGTACTCCCTGACCCATGATGATTATGACCAACATCATTACAACATCCTAGTTACACAGAGTGATCATAGACTATATGCCAAGCTATATACGTGTTTTTATGTGATAGACCAGGTACCCCTCTAGGGGCACATCATCTCATAGGAAGGTGTCTCAATGGTCCCCGATAAAGTGACAAAAGTGTTTTCTTGGGGGTAGAACAAGTTTTTTTTGATATCTGAAGCTATCTCAGATAAACTATATATTACATGACATGCATCCAAGACATTTTCAATTTGGAATCACAACATCTAGTCTTGAAAAAAATGGGAGTAATGTTTGAATGGTAAGTGTCTTGTGGGAGATATATTCATGATTTGAATAATCTCTTAACATTGGTACCATTTTTTATCCAATTTGTGTTAATTGAAGAGTATAGATTTTATTGTTATTATTCCTATATCATACATAGAGCTATGATAATGTAGACATATTGAGTTGTGGTTTATGGGTATCAATAGTTGAGGCCTCATGAAAAAATTTATCCTATGAAGAAAAAAGATTTCTCATCATTGGTTTATGCTATTATGTGTTGGAGATGCTATATTTTTGGAGAAATGATTACAGGCTATACAGATCAAAAGAGTGTAATGTATACATTTTCAGAGTGTTATTTGAATCTTTGGCAGTGGATATTAGTTGAGTATATGTAGTCATTTTATTTTAACTGGAATACACTCCCAGTAAGGGAAATAGTGTGCATGATTCATTTAGTAGGAAAACCTATAATTAGATGTTTTATGACTCAATTGTAGAGATGAAGAAGATGCCCTTGCTAGCGGAATAGCAATTGGTGGTTCAGGAGAGTGAGGAGAAGATAACACTGGTTTCATTTGCAGTGGATACTATTCTTTTCAGATGGATCAAGGATGATAGTATGAGTATCTCATGTGTATATGTTAGAGGGAATGTTTTGAATATGAAGTGAGATCTTAATAAAAGTAGAAAGATGTACATGCGATTATATATGTGACTAATCATGTTTTGATACCTAAAATAATTCAAGAAGAGCTTATGTGGTAATTTCAACCCTTGATGTGTGCGGTGCATCTAGGAGTGTCCAAAATTTTCTATGACATACAATGATAGTTTGGGGGTCCATGCATGAAAAAGGAGATAACATGGTTTGTGACAAGATGATTCAACTATCATCTATTTAAGGCAGAGAATCAACGACTACATGGTTTTCTACCACTATTACCTATTATGGAATCGATGAAGGATTAGGAGGCCATGGAATTTTTGGGGGTTATTTCAATTATTCTTAGGAACAATGACACTATTTGGTTCATTTTGGATCGGCTGACAAAGGTAGGGCATTTCAAGCCTATAAGGGAAACCATTACAATATAACACATGGGAGAACTGTATGTTCAAGATATAGTCCTCATACATGGTGTTCCATAGACTATAGTTTTATAACATGATTCACACTTTAATTCATTCATCTATAAGGTGTTGAAAAAAAATTGGATCCCAGGAATTAGTGAGTATGACTTTCCACTAACAAATAGATTGCTAGTAGGAATATACTATACAGGTTATTAAGGATATGCTATATGCATGTGTTCCAGAATTAATTGGATCTTGAGAAAATAACATGGATTTAGTGCGGTTCAACTATAACTTCTATTATTAAGAATCTATATAGATTGAACCATAAAAATATCTTTATGGTAGGCTATGTAAACCACGTCTCTACTGGATGGAGGCTGGTGAGTGAGAGTTGTTGGGACATTGTCTCATGTAGGTCATGAAGCATCATGTTTAGATACATTGGTAACATATTTATATGGATAAGAGTATAAAAAAGATATATATTGATAGACATAGACAACCCCTATAGTTTAGAGACAGTGATCTTGTCTTCCTTTAGGTGTCACCTAGGTTTGGTCACAATAGGATATGAAGGCATGGCATGTTGGCACCAATATTTTTTGCACCTCTTGTGATAGTGGAGAGAAACCGACCAATAATTTATCGATTGGATCTTCCAAAGAGATACATCACTATTAATGATGTTTTCCATTCTATAAAACATTTTTATTATCACTTTGACCCTTCTCATTTGATCGATGTTGAAGACGTTGGTCTAGAGATAGATGTGTCCTTTGAAGAGCATCAGATACACGTGTTGGATCACATTAAACATGTATTCTAGGATAAGACTATGCTGATAGTTCTTTTATTATAGAAACATGATTGTGTACAATAGGAATAATGGGAAACATAATTATATATGAGGGCTCAATGGTCCAATCATTTTGGATCAGAATCAAAGAGTTGGTAGGTAGTGCAGCTCGAGGATGAGACATTTTATGTTAGATATAATGTTAGATCTTATCCTTTTTATGGAGTTATCTCTATCACAATTTAAGATAATTTTCATTATATTTAATAAAATTAGTTTGGAGTTATTACTTAAGGTGTGTTTGGGAGGAGTTTTTAAGAATAATTGTAAAAATGGGTCTGTGCATGGTTTGCACATGTTTAGGGTAAACAATAAACCCAACCTAGATAATCATGAAAATCTTGGTATTGAGGTCCACTAAGATGGTTCATGGTTTGGGAAACCATGTTCCCAAACCCAGGAAAGCATGTGACCAAGGATAGTGAGGTCTGCATGGTTGTTGCACAGTTTATCCAAACCAAGCACCCCTACCCAGGTAACAGTGCATGTAGTTTCAATTTATCCAAAAAAAGTTTTCAAACAACATGAACCCTTGAAACACTCCAGTTTAGTCTTAGGGTCAGGCTTGAAATGTTCTGGGAAAGTCCAAATCATTCAGGAAGGGTTCCACGGGCATTCGTCCTCGGTTCTTCCATATTCGAAGACATAATTAAGGATCCTATCTTCTACAGATAAGTTGATTTCATCCTAATACATCACCAATTATTTCTGCAATCCAACCATGATCATTTCATGGAAGATATCATCTATTTCACTTGATCTAGACCATTGTGGTGTGATCTATACCATAGACTGTGGATCTAGATATAGATTTATGAGATCTTGATGTAATTGATCTTGATTTTGGTTTAGGTATTTAGATATGTATATTTTATCAACGTTGTTGTGCTGCTCAAGTTTTATGGATTTTCATTGAGCAAACATCCATCAAATACATGAGATAGGAGGTCTAAATCTTATATCCAATGTTTTCGATTTGATATGTATATGCAATATTGAAGACTATCTATCATCTTTAGCAATTTATTTTCTTGAATTTTTTTAATAGATTGAAAAATTGTGATATCAATACTTTATTAAAATAGGGGATTAATTGTGAATTAATCAAGGGACTAAGGGGATACCCTATTAGAGAATTAATATTTTTGGAAATTGTTTACAAGAGGTATGGGTTGTTATATAGTTAATTAATCAGGGGATTATTTATTATATACTGAACATTCTTAGTTGCAAAAATTAATTGTGGATTAATTGTTTGCGCTTTATAATATGATATAGATATATAATAGTTGGATAAATTATGGAATGTTGAGATTATAATTAGAAAATTAATTATGGAATATGAATTTTGATATTGATAAATTAATTGATGAATTATTTAACGGTTTGAATCACTTAATTAATTTTTTATATAACAATTGGTATGAATGTGTTTAGCTAATAGCTTAAATGGTAATGGGATTGGGGTGTATAATTAATTTGTAAATTAATTATGTGATAAAGTAACCAAACATGGTAATTATAAATTTAGAATTAAAAATTGTAACATGGTCATCATACTTATGTGGAAAGAGAACTAGAAAAAGTTCAATCTAAATTGAGAGGTATATATAGTAACATGGTCATTATACTTATCAATAAAGGGAATTAGAAACATGGTAATTATTTTGAGGAGTAATCCTGGTAACATTGTAAAATTACTTAGGTTTGTGATATTGGTAACATTGGAAATGTGTCTTATAAATCTGAAATTAATGAATTCAATTAATGGAAGTCTGAGTTATGGCCTATGACTAGAATATTTGATCTTCTGGAGGAGTCAAGTCAGGTACTGAGATATTATTGAACCTTGAATACTTATAGCTTGATCATGAAGTGTGTATTATGATATGGTATTACATAGGGAACCGATTGACATCTAGTATGAGATTATGTTATTAATGAGGTACAAGTATCCTTGGGAACCCTAGTTTTAATGTAGTTAGATAATAATAACTGCTAATGTGATAAATTAATTATTATTTCACTATGCTTATTTCATTATAGTACTGCATGAAGTACTGTTTTCTAAACTTATTTTAGACACCGTTGTAGGTCGCCTATTGAGCCGTACTCACACACTATTTGGGGTGCCTGATCAGTACCCAAATAGATTATATTGTTGTAGGACGAGATAAGGGAAAAGGCCCTTGGATGGATTGCTGATTTGGGTTTTCTCATGGATGAGGGGACCAGACATGGTTTTGAACCCACATGAGGAGTCTATGTTTCTTGGATTTGAGTTTCTGTATAGACAGTTTACACTTATAATAGCATAGCATGTTTCCCCTTTCAGTTGAGTATTGTATTCATTTTTTGGTTAACCTTTTCATGTGTACTATTCTAGTTATATATTCTTACTCAATTGTTTATTTACATCCTCTAGTGTTTTACTTTAACAAAAGCATGTATATTCTCCCAATGAATAACATACCAGGACCTTGCTACATGTTGGAAGCCTCTAGCATGTGGGGGGAACATTTGAGGTCATGTGGTGAATCGTCTCGGGGCATCGTCACGTTACAGCCAGGTTGGGATGTAACAATATATTGACATGAATGTTTTAAAATGTGAATTTTATAATTTATATTTATGTTTTAAAATTTTATTGATATAATTCAATTAATAAATACTTTTAATAAATATTTTAAATTGTGTTTTAAAAAGCGTTGGTAATTTCATAAACATAAAATATTTTCTTAACATTGTAAATAAAATATTAAGAGTGAAATGTTGAAAATATTATGATTTTATGATTGAATATTAATTGTTCATTTTTTGGGTAGTAACATGATAAAATAATGATCAGGGGTTATGTAATAAACTAAGGATATCTAGATCAGTAATAATCTAATGATATGTTGTAACATTATAACCTACAAGGCATTGGGTTTGGTAGTTGGTCATATGGTTATTCCATTTGTAAAGTGACATATACAAAAGTCGACCGTATGGTAATTCCATTTTATTATAATTGTCCCATGATACCAATTGATATATTTTATTATTTGCTTATTATTTTTCAAGGAAATATTTTTACTTTAAAAATGTATGATTATGATATTTTTGAATTTATGAGCCTCTATTTAGGGTAAAAAGGAATGTTTTAATGAAATGTTCTATGGGTTTTCACTAGACTATTGATTTTCTATAATTAGGTCTGTTACAAATATTTTTATGCTAATACCATGTTTTTTAATGTCTTTAACATGATTTAAATATTAATAAGGAATTGTAAATTTCATGTTGAATTCCATTATATGTTTCCTTAAATGTTATCATTATTTATTTTCAACGTTTTTGATTATGGTAAAATGTATATTGTATGGAAGTGTCCAGATTTTAGTATTTTGGTTTTTTAATATATGAGTTACCACTTAATTATTTAATGATCTAAAATGAAATATCTAAAATTTTAATCTAGTTAAAAAATATTAAAAAAATTTAGGTTTATGTCAGGGTCCTTATAGTTTGTATAAGATGATGGTTTAGAAAAAGTTAGAGACTAAGATGAATTTATGTGAAGTAATATTAAGAGTTGGGGATACCCTCATTAGTTTATAATTATTTTGTTTATCATATGTTCAATGTCTCAAAACCGAATTTTTAGGCTATATGTTATGAAATTTTACAATAAATACTAGAATTTATAGAGACATTTATTTTTTTTAATTGTGTGGTAATACATTTTGGGAATAAAAATGACAGTTATGATATAAAAATTTAGATTAAAACATTTTGTGGATATTTTTTTAGGAATTTAGCATATGTAAGAATGTTATAATAATTATATAATTATAGATAGATGAAATCCCATAGGATGGATGAGATCCCAAACTATTGAAAAAAGCCACGAGAATCGAACCAAAACAGAAGGGAGATATGGGTTGATAACCAACGAATAACCTACACGATTCCCCAGGTAGTATGAATAATAGATTTTTATTTAAATTTTTATTTAGATGAAGAATATGTTTATTTTAGGAAAAAAATTTATCGTATCGAAAAAATGATTCAAGGATTAAGTGATAAATTTTATTTCTGAAGAAGTTCACTATTTTTGAAATCCTATATGATTAAGGTAAATAGAATAGTTTGGTATATTATTTTATGTATAATGGTTGAATTATATTTTGTAAAAATAAATGATTTTATTGTAGAGTTATATTGATTTGATTTATTTATGTAAATAGTTAATTTATCTTGGAGATTATGTGATTTTAAAATTTTACATTTAGGTACGAGCCTTCAAGAGTAGTTCATGTAATTTGGGGATAATTCTTAATATTTATATTTTAAGAGTATGTGAACATGTATTTTTTTGTTTTGATCTTAGTTTGGATTTTTTTGAGTAATTTGAAGGATATATATTATTTCTAAATGGTAAATGTGGAACATTTAATATTTCTATTGAATTTTGGAGATTAATGTTGTAACACCCCATGCTTCAACGATACGTTTCCCTTTGAATAATACAATAGCTTTCATTTTACGCAACTTCGAGATTCTAACACACCACAACCAAAAAATGTAGCCATTATGAATTGTAATACATGATTTTTAAAATTTTATAAATTTTATCGTTCAAAATGGAGTACAATTTTGGATTCGGAATATTGAATTTATCTTAGGGTGAATTTTTGTTATTTTTCTAAATTTTTTCAATTTTTAATGAATAGTTAAAAAAACTGAGTTATTGTTTAAAACCGAATGTTTTATTTAAATAATTATTTATTTTATTTAAGTTTATTTTAGGTAAAAATAGATACATAATACCTATATATGTACAATTTAATTCATTGTATTTAGTTTATAATAATTATAGATATATAAAAAGTTTATTGCACTTTTCACCGTCTTTTACCAATCTCCTAGGAGAATTTTCAAATTCACATAAAACATAATTTTACCATTTTTTTGAGTTGAATTTCGAAAATCCATGAATCTTGGATAATATCAAGGCATAAAATGTGGTTCAATAAGATAAAAATAAATTTGGTGAATAGTACGTTTTACTTTTATTTAACAGAGTTAAAAGTAACTAGAATAATTAAGGGTAAATATGATATTATAATTACCCTAAAACATGTCCTAATTTTATTGGATATGTATAATTCGACCAAAAATATCATAAGAATAAAATATGATACTCTTTGGTACACTTTTATTGGATTAGGACATTCATTATTATTTAATTTAAAGAAGTGTTAAAATAGTTAAAATCAAAGTTTAATAACTAAAACATTTTTAATATAGGGATAGATATTAGATAAATTCAACTATAAATATTAATTATAAAGCTAAAAATATTTTATATAATAATATAATTTTATTTATATTTTTTAGACTTTAAATAATTTAAATTATTTATGACACATTGATAATGCAGAAATTACATAATTAATGAAATTTTAAAATAATTTATATTATAGATATCCAAATAAATGTAATTTTAGACTTTTTATGAATTCCAATAATTTTATAGGATAATATGACATATTAGGGTTTTTAGATGAATTTTTTCTATGTAATAATGTAGTTATTAATTTAGAAAAAACAAAATACCCAATAGAGTCAAAATTGACATAAAAGTGTTTTTAAAACAAATATTATATTATTAATTAATATTCAACTTCTATAAATCAAAGGTTTGACCAAAGGACTTATATAATGATAGGTGTATCATTAATAAACCACATTAGGTTCTCTTGGATGTATAAAGTATTTTTATTAAACATATAATATAAAAATACAAAGAGACATGGTAAATGTCAAGCTATTTAACCAAGTGTTAATCTAAGAGATAAAGTTAATATATTGAACCAAACCTATCTAAAACCTATTGGTTGAATGTTTTTTGACCCATACCCACCATATCCTATAAATAATCTATTTTTGAAACCATTTGGCCCAGAAAATGTTTTTATTATAAAATAATATATCTAGCTTTTCCTAAGGGGCACCTCACCCCTCTTATAAAAGGGCATTCTCCCTTATCTCTAATTCACACCATCAATGTCATTTGGCTCGGACAAACTCAGCACAAATACCCTCTCAACTATCCCCCCTTCATCCTATAAGACTTACTATAGTCATAATGCCAACCTATGGAGCCCTTTTGATCTAATCAAAAGGAAGAACCCGAAGAAGAGGTAAATATTTCATCAACTCCTTCAAGTTCCATTCTTCTTCCACTTCCTATTTCACTATTGTTTCCATTATAGAATAATAACTCTAGTACCTTCTATACACTATGATTTTATTATATATATGGTACAACCAAATTCATTATTCTATCCATCCATTTAATGACATGTCACCATATGTGCGTACATGCAACTTACTGTCTCTACGTCGTGGTATAATTGTTATTCAATACATTATTATTTGGATGTGTATAATAATGATGTGGAATTGATTTAAATTATAAATATAACATGAAAATGGTTTTTTATATATGATATACCATCCAATTATATATTATTTTAATATCAAAAGAATGATATTTTCTCTTGTGCGTACGTACGGATTACCGTCTCCACGAACCAGATGGGATTCATTACCCATCGTATCCATTTAAGACTAATTTTCATTAGATGATTAAAAATAATGTTTAAATATGTCATATCACTCTGGATATGAATAAGATACATCCCATCCATAACAAATATGACACACATAACAATTTATATAAAGGATAACAAATCCTTTATCACCCGAAACAATGATAATACTAAGATATTTTTAAAAAAGAACTGTTAAAAGATTATATATGATATCATATTAATTTATATGATTCTAGTATAATTTAATAAACAATTATTTCACCATTATACATGGGGTTAGCCTACCCTATACCAAGGAAAATTACAGGGTATGGTTTTATTCCACAATCCCTTCTTTATCCGAGGTTGTTTATACGTAATTATATACTGGGACCTTGGTAGCATCCATATCCATGTTTCTTAAAAAATGTATTCCAAAACATTTTTACAATTTACTAGACTATGGGTTAAAGTCATATATACCATTTTTTGACTTTTTATAAAATGTTTTGAATGTATTCATTCCGTCATTTTTCAATGAATGTACTTTTATCCTTTTCGAAAAAATTAAGGTAAGAATGTTTTTTTAAATTATACACCGGATGAGGCTATTTTACGCCGTTATAAAATTGTCGAAGCTTCCCTTACAAGATTTTAAGAGTATTTTCAAATTAAAGTTTTTATTTTATAATTATGTGTGACTTTTAAATTATTTCATAAAATGATATATTTCTCTCAAATAGTTTTGGTTTCATCTATGTCAACATCCATTGATGGAATTTAAGTTTATTTGAAGTTTATTTATTTTTATACAAAAATTCTATATGGTATTGAAGGTTTTGTGATATTTTTGACAGTCGATGTGTTATTATTATACCATTCATGGTTTATGGATAAATTATTGACATTTTGTATGCTAGTTTTAATACGAATGTTTATGTTATGTTTAAAAATGTTCATATGAGGAATGCATTGGACTTAGTAAGATACAGGTGGAGCTTGCTATAGATCCATGATGCATCGATAGGTCTCATGAGACAAAATATTGTCTTGGCACAAGGCCCTGAAATAATATTATTTGTAGTCTTGGAAAAAGTCTTTGAATATGTGGGTATGATAGTCTATCATTACATATTCCATCATTATGAAAGTGGTTATTGATATTGCATGTGATTATTCGACTAGTATAATATCCATGTGAGCATGAAAATGGAATTATTTCATTTTATTTTTTCCATATTATGCTGAGTTTCAAGTTTAAAAGTATTTTTTTTACTTATACATTTAATTTAATGTTTATTCTTATTTGTGAATGTGTCTGCTATATTTTTATCCTTACAGAGAATCTAAGCTCATCCATTTCTATGTTTAAGTTTTCCTAGGATGTGAAGAAGTATTTTATGACTGACCATGATGGATAGTCTTAGGGGATATGAGTGTGGACTACAGAGACTATGTTGGTGTAGTTTTTCACTTTATCATGTAATAAAAGTCTTATGAATGTATCTATTTTTTCAAAGGCTACTAATCTAATTGGTATTTTGAGACTTGATGTTTTGTGCTCATGCCAATGTTATATAATAATGCCCCGAATCTGGGTAACTGGTGTCGGGGAATTACAGTTGGTATCATAGGATGTTTATTTCAAACCATGGAAGCTATATTTAGAAGAAATCTTATTAGAGCACATATCCCTAAGATAAACATTGTGTATTAGAATAGAAAAACATCCTATAATTTTGTAATTGTAGTGATTTTGTGAGTTTTCCCATAAATATATACCCGTCTGGATACGAGAAGGTAGAGGTGGCTCTGGCACAAATATACCTCGGGCTAAAACCCGAAAACACCGCTTTGAGCTAGAATCGAATGAGAACTGGTGCACAACAATAGGCCTTGCTGCACTCATGGTTACGACACTCATGTGGGATATGCCTACGATAATTCTCATTTTCTTTACAAACCATTATGAATGGTTTATTATTATATATATCCTCAATGAAAACGTTTTTTTAATATTATGGATTATATCCATAAAATGGTCAATTTATGTTAAGTGTTTTAACAGTTGGGAATTATGTATTTCGATTCATAAACTAATCTACTTTATTCCATTGTTTAGAAATGGTTCCTTGTGGAAGGACTGTAAACAATATCAATGGATGAACTCCATTCAGGGATATCCCTCCAACTCAATATAATTATAATGGAGCTCGTGATACAACTGGTGCTGATAAGCTTATCACCATACTAGGACAACTCACTCAGGTTATGAATAATAACCTAACCCGTATAGAGAACCCTGATCCACAAATAGAGGATCAATGTTAGAATGTTTCATGAGTCCACAACCACCAACATTCAATGAGAGTACAAATCCATTAGTAGAGGAGAAATGGATAAATTCCTAAGGGAAAAATTCCATTCCATGGGAGTATTGAAAGGGAAAAAGTTATCATAGCAGTTTACCACCTCGCTGGAGATGTTGATCAATGGTGGTTATTGATTGAAGCCATAAATGAATATGATGATGTATTAAATATGGAATGAAGGTATTTTAAAGAGATTTTATTAGAAAAATACTTACATCCTGACCATCGTACAGATATGGAAAGTCAATTTCATTATCTGAGGCAAAAGGAGGATTAAAATGTCGCAAACTATGAGGAAAAAATTACAAGCATAGCGAGGCATGATGCAGATTTTATTTGTTACCCAAGA
The DNA here is from genome assembly GCA_963277665.1 of Viscum album. NCBI lineage: Eukaryota > Viridiplantae > Streptophyta > Magnoliopsida > Santalales > Viscaceae > Viscum > Viscum album. The sequence continues at coordinate 1,717,322,614 of OY728152.1, read as the reverse complement.
ACTAAGAATGATCATTTTCTTTGATTGGATAAAACCGTTTCTCCATCGAGCATTAGTCTCACTATCCCTCTCATCGTACAAAGATATTGTTTCTTGTGCTATCAAGACAGAAAACGAATTCTCTATGTCTTATGACTTTAAAGTAAAGCAAGAGAAGAAGAGATCAGCTGATCACTCTATAAATAGAACTAAGGGGAGGAAGGGAAATGTTTAATATCCATCCTACAATAAATGTGGGAAGAAACACCATGGTACTTTCTTGAAGGGAATAGGAGTCTATTACAAGTGTGGTGAAAAAGGCCACCTAGCTCATGATAGAAAGGCTAAGAAAGAAACTTCCAATGTTCAATGCTACAATTGAAGGGAGAGTGTATATTATGAAAATGATTGTCCTAAGCCTCAGGGGAACTTACCTCAGAAAAGGACAAGGGATCAAGGCCAAGCTTGTGCTATCACTACTGCTGAGTTAGAAGCTCCGAAAGACATGGTGGCAGGTAATTTAATGGGCTCCTCAAGTTTTGAAAATGCTTTATTTGATTCTGGATCATTGCATTGTTTCATATTTTCCCAGTTTACTATGAAAATTAGATATTTACATTTTTATTTAACAAGGTAGTTGTTAGTTAAAATTCCTAAGGGAAGTATCATTACAACAAATTTTGGTGAATTTATCTCCATTAGATCATATAAATGATCTTTTTATACTGATCTAATCATCATACCCATGATTGAATTTGATATAATCCTCAGTATGGATTTTTTTTCCTACCATGATGTGATGATTTATTATAAGAAGAAGGAGGTTATGATTTTTGATGATGATGATAAAGAACACCTTTTCTTTAGAGCAGAATCGTCACCACCTGATTCTCTTCTAGACCCAACACCAATAGCTCAACTAAATTCAATTATTGGAGAGGAAGAGAATGAAATAACTTTAGGTGAGGAAAGTAATGTTTAAATATAGGATGTACCTATTTTTAATGAATATGATGATGTGTTTCCATAAGATTTACCTGGACATCCTCCAGAATGAGAAATTGAGTATTCCATTGACTTAATTCTGGGTTCAAGGCCCATATCGAAGACCCCTTATAGAATGGAAATTGTGGAATTAGTGGAACTAAAGAAACAACTAGAGGAATTGAGTAATAAGGGATTTATCCAAACTACTATTTCTCCATGGGGAGCCCCTATCCTTTTTGTCATGAAGAAAGATGGATCTATGAGGTTATGTATCGACTACAAGGAGATCAATTCTATAAAAATAAAGAATAAGTATCCCATACCTCGCATTGATGATTTATTTGACCAATTTAATGGAACTCAATACTTTTCAATGATTGAACTTCGAACTGGATACCATTAGCTGTGTGTGAGGAAGGAAGACTTTCCAAAGACAATATTTCTAACTAGGTATGGGCATTACAATTTTACAGTAACTCCTTTTAGATAGACTAATGAACCCTCTGTATTCATGGATATAATAAATAGAGTATTGAAGTAATATTTTGATGACTTTTTAGTTGTATTTATTGATGATATCTTGGTATAATCTAAATGATACGAAGATCATGAAAATAACTTGCGAGTTATCCTGAATACTCTTAGAATACATGAATTATATGTGAAGTTTAACAAGTGTGAATTCTAACATCATGATACTTCTTTTCTTGGACATATTATATGTAAGGATGGAATTTCCATTAATCCTTCAAATACTAAGATAATCCATGAATGGCCTGCACCGACAAGTATAACCGAGATATGCAGTTTTATTGGTTTAGCAGGTTATAATCAACGTTTCGTCCAAAATTTTTCCTAGTTGGCTAACCCATTAACAAATCTCACACAAAATGGGGTTAAATTCGTTTGGAAACAATAGTGTGAATAATTTTTTCAAGAACTAAAGTGAAGATTATTGAATGATACTATATTCACTCTACCATCGGAGAATGATGGGTTTGTTATTTATAGTGATGAATCATAGAAAGGACTTGGTTGTGTCCTTCGATAGGATGATATGGTTATTTCCTATTCCTCACGACAACTGAAAATTCATGAGAAAAACTATCCTACTCATGATCTTGAGTTAGCAGCTATAATAATTTCTTTCAAGATATGGGGACACTATTTCTATGGTGAAAAATGTTAGATTTATATTGATCATAAGAGTTTGAAGTATATTTTCTCACAAAAATAACTCATCATGAGGAAAAGGATATGGCTTAAATTATTAAGGATTATGATTTCATGGTACACTACCACCCGGGGATGGAAAATAAGGTGGAAGATGCTTTGAGTAGAAAGTATAATGGAGTTTTGATCAAGATGAGAGTTGAAAGGGATCCTATTTTCATGGATCTAGTAAAGATGGATATGGGAATCACCATGGAAGGAGAAACATTAATACTTTTTCAAATGGTTTCCAAACCATATTTATTAAAATTATAAAGAGTTCTCAGACCGATGATGAAGAGTTTCAAAAGAAGATTAAAGCTGTGAATGATTGGAGATTGAGTGACATTGTGTATGAAGATGTAATATTGACATTTGTGAAGAGAATTTGTGTTCCCAATATAAGTTATCTAAAAAAAATAGTTGGATGATTATCATTGTTCCAATTTATCTATACACCCTGGGAGAACTAAAATTTATAGAGATTTGAAGGAACATTTTTGGTGGGACAACATGAAAGGAGAGATTACTGATTTTGTGTCAAGATGTATTGTTTTTCATCAAGTGAAAGATTGAAGGAAACAGCCTTGAAGAGTCATGAAACCTCTTCCCATACCAGAGTGGAAATGGGTTAATATTACGATGCACTTTGTCATGGGACTACCAAAGTCTTATAAAAAAACGATTCAATATGGGTCATTATTGATCATCTTACAATGTCAACACATTTTATTTCTATAAGAGAAGACCTAACACTTGATCATCTACAAAGAATATATATTAATGATGTTGTGAGACTTCATAATGTACCCCTATCGATTGTTTCTGATCATGATCCACGTTTTATTTCAAAATTATGGAAAACACTTCAGAAATCCCTGGATACTGAGCTTCGTTTGATCACTGCCTACTAACCCCAAACTGATGTACAATCAGAATGAACTATTCAAACCATAGAATACATGTTGAAATCATGGTCACTTGACATTCATGGTATGAGGGATCAATATTTACCATTGGTATAATTTTCCTATAACAATAGTGCCCATTCAAGTATTCACATGGCACCATATGAAGCGTTATATGGAAAGAGATGTCGCAAACCAACTAGTTGGGATGTTGTTGGTGAAAGAAAATTTGTAGGCCTAAAAATGTTGAGGAAATGATGGAAAAGGTGAAGATAATCCATACCCACATCACATCAACTAAATGTAGGCAGAAGATCTATGCCGATAACCAAAAAAAGTATTTGGAATTTAAGGTAGGAGATCATGTTTTCTTGAAGGTATCTCCGTGGAAGAGTGTTATACATTTCGTTAAGAAGGGAAAATTGAATCCCAGGTACATCATAGCTTTCGAAATTGTAGAACGAATTGGGGTTGTAGCTTACCGTTTGACAATGCCACTATGTATCTTCAAAGTTCACGATGTGTTCCATGTATCACTATTGAGAAAATATATGCCTGACTCAATGCATGTACTCACCTTTGAGGAATTAGAACTGGAACCTGATATTTATTATTGCAAAGATCCTGTCATGATTCTTAATACAAGAGAACAAGTGCTGAAAAAAACCAGACGACTCGTCCGGTAAGATTTCTATGGAGAAACCATAAGACAGAAGAGGCAACTTGGGAATCTGATGAACATATGATGAATAACCTCTCGAGTTCTTTTCAAGAAGTCGTATTCTATAAATTTATAGGATAAAATTATTTTAAAGAGGGTTGAATGTAACACCCCTAGCTTCCACGTTATGTATTTCTTTGAATAATTCAATAGCTAGCATTGTACGCAACATCGAAATTCTAACACAATGTGACCACTAAAATTAGAGGATATGAATAGTAATACCCACTTATTGAAATTTTGTAAATTTTATTTTTCAAAATGGACTTAATTTATGGATTCAGAATATAGAATTATCTTAGGTTGAAATATTTGGTATTTTTCTGAAAATTTTCAATTTTTGATGAATAGTGAAAAACACTGAGTTATAGTTTAAATACAAATTTTTTATTTATTACTTTTTTATTTTATTTAAATTTATTTTACATAAAAATAGATACATAAAAACTGTATAGGTTCAATTTAATTCATTGGAGTTAGTTTATAATTATTTTAGATATATTAAAATTTTATAGAACTTTTCACCGTCTTTTATCCGTCTCCTAGGAGAATTTGAAAATTCACATGAAACATAATTTTACCGCTTCTATGAGATGAATTTTGAATATCCAAGAGACACGGTTAATATCAAGGAATAAAAGGTGGTTCAATAAGTTATTTTTTTTGCTTGAATAGTAACTTCTTACTATTATTTACCACGGTTAAAAGTAAATAGGGTAATTAAGGGTAAATATGATATTTTTGTTACCTTAACACATGTCCTATTTCTATTGGATAAGTATAAATTGACCGAAAACAACATTAAGAACAAAATATGAACATCATTGGTTTACTTGGATTAGATTTGTACATTTATTATTATTTTATTTAAAGAAGAGTTAAAACAGTTAAAATCAATGTCTAATAAATAAGAAAATTTAATGTTGGGCTTAAAATAAGATAAAAATGACTATAAATATTCATTAAAAAGCTAAAAATATTTCATACATAATAGAATTTTATTTATATTTTTTATACATTATATAATTTAATTTATTTGTGACACAATGATGGTGCAATAATTACCTAAATAAAGAAATATTAAAATAATTGATATTATAGATATCCAAATAAATGTAATTTGAAACTTATTATGAATTAAAATAATTTTCTAGGTTAATATGACATATTAGGGTTGTTTATATGAATTAGTTTTGAATTAATAATGCTGTTATGAATTTAGGAAAAATAAAATTCCTAATAGTGTCAAAATTGACATAAAATAATTTTTAAAAAATATAATATTATTAATTGATATTCTATTCCTAAAAATATAAGTATTGGCCAAAGGACTTATATAATGAGAGTTGTATCATTAATGATTCACTTGGTGTTCTCTTGGACTTATATGGTTTGTTTATTAAGCATATAATATAAAAATACAAAGAGACATGGTTAATGTTAGACTATTTTACTAAGAGTAAAATTTAAAAGATAATGTTAATATAGTTACCCAAACCTATCAATAACCTATTGGTTGAGTGGTGTTGGACCCATACTCACCTTATCCTCTAAATAATACAATTTTTGAGCCAATATTAACTGAAAATTATTTTATTATAAAATAATATTTCTAGCTTTTCCTTAGGTGCTCGTCACCCCTCTTATAAAAGGGCACACCCCCTTCTCTCTAATTCACACCATAAAATCCATTTGGCTCAGACAAACTCTTCACAAATACCCTATAATATTTACTCCCTTCATCCTTGAGTCCTTCCTTTAGTCAGAATTCCAACCTATGGAGCCCTTTTGATCAAATCAAAAGGAAGAACCTGAAGAAAAGGTAAATATTTCATCAACTCATTCAAGTTCCTTTCTTCTTCCACATCCTTTTTATTTGTTGTTTCCATTCTAAAATAAAAACAACAGTATCTTATATATACTATTATTTTATTATAAATATGGTACAGAAAAATTCATTATTATATCTATCCATTGAATGACATGTCACCATACGTGCGTACATACGGCTTACCGTCTCCACGTCATGGGGTAATTGTTATTCAATAAATTATTATTTGGATGGGTATAATAATGATGTGTAATTGATTAAATAATAAATATAACATGATAATTATTATGTATATATGATATAACATCCAATTATATATTATTTTAATATCAAAAGAATGATATTGTCGCACGTGCGTACGTACGGATTACCGTCTCCACCAAGGTGAGGAGATTCATTCTACATTGTATCCATTTAATACTAATTTTTATAAGATGATTGAAACTAATGTCTAAATAAATGATATAATTATGGATATTAATAAGATACATACCATCTTTAAAAAATATGAATCACATAACAAATAATATAATGGAAAAAGAATCTGTTAACACCCAAAACAACGATAATACTTAGATATTATTAACAAGGCAATGTTAAAAGATAATATATGATATCATATTAATGTATATGATTCATGTATAAGTTAATAACAATTATTTAGCCATTATACAAGAGGTTAACCTACCCTCGACCAAGTAAAAGTACAGGTTATGGATTAATTTCACAATCACTTCATTATCTGAGGTTCTTTATACGTAATTATCGACTGAGACCTTTTTATCATCCACATCCATGTTTCTTATAAATGTATTCCAAAACATTTTTTCAATTTAATAGACTATGGTTTAATTTCATTTATACACTTTTTTTATTTTTTATAAAATCGTTTGAAAGGAATCTTTCCATCGTTTTACAAACAATGTACTTTAAACCACTTCGAAAAAATTAAAGTAAAAATGATTTTTTAACATATACAGTGGCTGCAACTATTTTACACCATTATAAAATCATCGATGCATCCCTTACTATCTTATAAGAATATTTTCAAATTAAATGTTTTATTTTGTAATTATTTGTGACTTGAAAATTATTTCAAAAAAAGAGATATTTATCTCAAATAGTTTTGGTTTCATCTATGTCAACATCCTTTGATGGATTTTAATCTTATTTGAAGTTGATTTATTATGATACAAAACATCAATATGATATTGAAGGTTTAGTGATATGTTTGACTGTGGATGTGTTATTTCGATACCATTCATGGTTTATAGATAAATTATTGACATTTCGTATGCTATTTTTAATACGACTGTTTATGTTATGTTTAAACCTGTTCATATGAGAAATGTATTGGACTTAGTAAGTGACGGGTGGAGCCCGCTATAGCTACTTGATGCGTCGGTAGGCCTCATGAGACAAAATAGTGTTTGGAAAAAGGCCTTGAAAAAATATTATTTGTAGTTTTGGAAAAAGGCATTGACTATGTGGTTATGATATTCTAAAATTATGCATTTCATCATTATGAAAGTGGTTATTGTTATTGAATGTGATTATTCGACTAGTAGAATATCATTATGAATAAGTAAATGACATTATTTGATTTTATTTTATTCCATATTATTCCGAAGTTCATGTTTAATAGTCTAGGGTTTTAGTTGTACATTTCCTTACATGTTTATGCTTATTTATGAAATTTTTCTCTATATTATTATCCTTATTGAGCATCTAAGCTCAACCCATTCTATGTTTTATTTTTTCCAGGATGGGAAAAAGTATTTTATGAATGACCTGTAGATATTTTATGAGGGGATATGATTGTATACTATAGATACTATGTTGTTGTAGTATTTCACTTTATCATGTAATGCAGCGACTCTGGGTAACTGGGGTTGGGGAATTAAAAATGTTGTTTTAAATCATATAACGTAGTATTCTTTTTGAAGAATTATTTTATCTAGTCCTAATTTTTTTTATTTGGTTAATTTTTCATCATATTAAAAATAGATATTTAATAATTTGTGGATTATTTTATTTTATATATGTTGATTCTTAGGCTTCATGAGTGAAAATTTTGTCTTGATTACCCACCATTTTGAAGTAATATGATTTTGTGGATTAATTTTATAAATGAATGAAACAGTAATTGTAAAGGAAGTGTATTTACATACGTTCATAACCTTATAATTAAAAAAATTCCTCAAATAAATTAAAATGATCTTAAACTAAAATGATATATACTTATTTATCATACGAAAAAACAATGAACATTTAACCCATTGAAGATTTATTGTTTTCTGAATGTCAACTTTCTGATGACGTTGTTATTTATTACTCTCTGACTGAATGTGATAGTTAGTTTTATCTTGTCATTTTTTTACTATATTGAACCCTAGTATGTATTATCACATGTTACCATTTACATACACTACTTTATTTTAAATTTGATGTTTTATAAATCCTTTATCTGATGTGGGATTTCAGTAAAAGTATTTTTAAAATTAAAAAACTTTTTTATTGAGATTAAATTCAAAATTCTGAGGGATCAATTTCTAAATGTGGAATAATGTAACATAAGTAGTTTTTTAATAATATATAATATGTTTCATTATATACATGATAAGACACATCGAGCATAAAATAAAAAAAGTATTATCATTTAAATGTTACCATTATAATGTAGCTATTATAACTGTTAAATTTAATAGAATTAACTAAAATTTTAAAATATGGTTTCAAAAAATATATATAATTAATTCCTTGACCAATTGATTATCAATTAATGTAAAATCAATTTTAAAATAAAAGGGAAATTTTTTATGAAAAATAATTTAAAGTGCACAAGTGTTTTTATACCAATAAATAAAAAAATCAATCATGATGGATTACATTAATGAAGTAAGTAAATAGTATATTAAATATAATGTTTGAAATCCATCATATTTTTTTTTTCTAAAAGTGATATAAGATCAAATACAATTTTATGAACAATATATGTAGTTTTCTAAAAAGATGGGTTTTCTTCCTTTTGACGACACACCTATTTTAAATCTACTTTTTTTAAAATTTTATAAATTATCATCATTATTTCAAATTGGAATCTCCAAAATTTATTTATTATTTCAATTTTTAAATATTCTTTTGATACGTCTCGTTATTTTTATGAAAAGTAAAACAATTCTAAATTTGAAATAAAAACTGTTTTTTATAAAAAATTATTTAATGTGTTAAATTATACATTAATTTTTTTTAAATTTTTACTATATCATTTTTTATCAATGAATGTAATTTAGGTAATTTTAACCATTTTCACATAGAATTTGGATATAAAAAATTTGGATAGTTTTTTACCTTTTTACTTTTAAAACATGTTTTATCAATACGTCAACAAGACGAATTTTTAATAAATTTTTTATATTTAGATATTTAGAATTTATTAAAATGGAGTAAATATTTTTAATATTATGGAAAAAATTTATTAAATAGGTACGTTGTATTTTTTTTATTATCAATTGTAACTTTAGTAATTTTTTTATTAAAGCAGTTAAAGGTAAATCTGGTAAAAAAGGGTAAAAATAAAATTATAACTAATATAAAATTACCCTAACTCCTAGAATAATATAATTAAATTAGTGTGTTTTGTGAAAATTCATCCTTCCACAAAAATAATGACCTTTTTAATCCACAAGTATGAGATTAAGATATTAATAATATTACATTCAAAAGAAAGGAAATTTTGTCACACTTTTGTTTTTAACCAGTGAAATATATTTTATATGGGGACATATAGGTTATATTTTTTACTATAAATTATTTATTTAAACATAAAATATTTATATAAAATAACTAAATCAATTTATAATATTTTATAATAATATAATTACCTTAAATGGATACATAATGATGCAATAATTGTTTAATTAGTGTAAGAATCAAATAAATGATACATAAAATAGTAAAATAAATATATTTTTATATAATTAAGACATACCTGAATTTTATGGATGAATTAAATTTTTTTATTAATGATATAATTTTTTTCAAATATATGATGTAGTTACGTTACTTATGAAAAAGTCATGTAATGAATAGTATAAAATTGACATTAATGATATTTTTAAATGAATAATATTTTATTAAATTATATAAATTTATTAAAAATATATTTTTTGACCAAGTTATTTGTATAAGTCTAAAAATTTCATAAAGGACTCATTTATTGGTATGTTTTTTTATTTTCATTATATTTACCCTCAAAGTGTAAATTCCATGATTGCATGTAAGCATTAAAATGATTAAATATTGGTTAATGATAAATTATAAGGACTAAAGAATAGTAAAAACTTCTTTACATTTAATATTATGAAGGGATATCGACCCCAATTCATCTTATATTACAAATTTAAATGGTTAGAGACATTTTAAATATAAAATTAATTTATATTAATTAAATATTGTGAATATTTCCAAGATATTTATACCCTCTCTTATTAAATGGTACCCATTAATCTCTATTATTCACAGCACAATCCCTATTCGGTTTAGCCATGAATTACCCCAATATCTTCCAAGAATTCATCACCACAATATAGTGCTCAAAGATTACGCGTGACACACTCCATAGTTTTGTTAAGGTGTTAATCAAAGGATTTCATCCAAATGAGATTTATCATATTTACTTAAGTTTTTCTATTTAATTTCTTATTACTCTTCCCTAAATTCTAATTCAAACATGATGAAATAGTACATCTATTATATTGAATATATTGAGATGTTTAAATGAAAATAACACCAATCCAACTTCTTTTCTATCAAATAGGAAAAGAATTATTAATATGTGCATAAGTGTAAACTATCACCTCTATGAACTGATATAATTCATCTTCCATAAACATCCCTAAATATTAGTTATAATTCTACAATTAATACTTATATATGATATTAATGAAATATTTATCATTATGAGTGAATATAACAACATTAACGTTATTACCATCCCAAGAACATGAAAATGATAATGTTGTACGTGTGAACGTGAAAACTATCACCTCCATGGAGGGGTGTGGTTCATTTTTCATTATAAAATTACATGAATGATATATATATATAATTATACTCAAATTATTAATATGATAGTATTTATATTATTATAATTCATGAATGACCGGATAATGATAACATTTTTTCAATAATGATCACTGAAAAATAGAAACAATACTCATTAGTACATTTGGCCGACCTTCTAAATGACAATAAAATAGTTAATTTTTCATAAATATACTTAATTATTTAATTTAAAAGTTTAATTTATGTATAAATATGATAATAATTTCATTAATATTGTTCTAGATATGATGGAATAATGACCACTTTGACTGCGTATAGCATCTAAAGGTCATTTAAGAGTAATGTACTAAATATCATACAAATTACTACGTGAAAATATTTAACTAAAATAATATAAAATGATGATATGTTAAAAAAATTAATAATAATAATACTAAATGGTTCTCATGATACTAGATAATTAATCTATGTTTATTATTTGTGATGTTAAAAAACAAACATGATGATATAAAAAAAGGGTAAAGGATCACATAACTTAAACATGGTTTTATGGGTGTTAACTGTTTATTATTCTAAATAGTTATCATTCATGTACATGTTTTAATAATGAATTTATGGAATTATTTATACTGAAATTAATGTTTTAAATTACTATCTTTAAAATTTATTCAAATGGTTTCAATGTGTTAAGGGACACATTGATTCAAAATCACTTTTATTAATGTTTTAATACAGTTTTTCAGAATTTATTGGTTATTTAAATAACATGAAATGTTTCATTATGAGTGTAAGTGATATTTTATGAGTGAAAATTTGAAAATTTCATGGTTTTATGTGTTAATGGTAATTTGACATTTGACGGGTGATTATGTGATTAAAACTGATGAGTTGTTACTTGATAAATTATGGATAGTGGTATCGTGAGAAAGGAATGATAGGTGGTTGTGTTTTAACCTCAAATTCCTTGGGTTTTAAGTGGGTTTTAGGGATATATCATTTATAAGTGTGAAATGTATTGAATATTATTTAATGGTTATTCCATTTTAGTATAAATATGTCCCATTTTACCTAGTTATATATTATATCTTTGATGATGAGTTTTCTTGGAAATCATTTTATTTTAAAAAGATAAAATTATCATCATTTTTAAATGATGATGATTTATTTAGTGTAAAAATGTATGTTTTATGGAAATGTTACTTGGGTATTCACTAGATTAAGGGTTTTCGTTCTTTATGTCACTTATTGAGCTTTTTATACTGGTGAAATGTTTTTTATGGTTGTCCACATGAATTGAGAATGATTAAGGGATTGTAGAGTTGACACTGAATATCATGAATTTTCTTCATAAACGTTATCACTATTTACATAAAATGTTTTAGGTTATGGAAATAAATGAATACTATTCAGAATTTTACACCTTATATTGTTATTGTTTTATGTATGAGTCATGGCCTAATTCTGTAATGTTATAAACTGAAATGATCCTCAAATATTGATTTCCTTATAAAAAATACTTGATTATGTTATTCTTAAGGTTGTGTCCTTCTATTTAATAACATATCAATGTATCCCGCTAGTATGTATATGAAACATCTTACAATTCCCATTGAAAAATAAATGACTTGACATGTATATACCATACCATACGTTGAACCACAAATAGATGTTAAAATGGAACCTGATCCATGTCATGAAAATATTTATCCATTGATTGTTCATGTTATTTACAATGTTTTAAATATCATGTCAGAGGGGATGAGACATATTTACAATTTCTCATACCAAATATTTTAATGACCATCCTTATGTATACATTTAAGGATAAAATAAAACAATTAGTTATCCAATCCATTTTTATTCTTAGCCCTAAGATCATCTTCACATGTACGATTATATATTATCCAAAACTTATAAACAACTTCTACTAAATTCTACAATCCGATTGAACTATAGAATAATAAAAAACATATCAACCACAATCAAAAGCCATATGATATATGTTCCCTCATCCCATTTCATTATTTAAAACAACTATTGGAGTAAATGTTTTTATATTTTTGTCCATAATAAAAGTTTCCATCATCTGATTAAACTATCACATATCTTACATCAATTCATAAGGACCTCATTAAGTTTTAAAAACTCAGATCATCTATTAATTTAACTTAATGTCCCATTAGCAGTACAAGGAAAATTTATTCATCCAATTCACCATGAGGAAAATATGTATTTACATCCATATTATCTATGTGTATATAAATTAACACAATAATTTTGCACACTGTTTAAATGGATGCGTGATTTAACACCGGTGAGAAAAAATTAGAAAATTAATTACATTAAATTTTCAATAATAGCCTTAACCACCAACCATTTTTTGAAAATATTACTTCAATTAAAATCAAATTCCATATGAAAAAACCATTTTTTTCTATATCTTTATTTTATTATGAATGTTCAGTAAACTCTAATGCATTGTTGATATTTAATGAAATCATTTCCTCTTCTATGGATAACTCCAACTAATTCATGTATCTGAGAGTGGTTTCTTATTCTAGAAGCATCAGTTCCACTATACCCATTATTATTAAAATGTTCATATCATACCCAGGACTGTAAAAAAATTATTTTGTATTAGTGTATCTCCAAAGCACAAATTTATTTTTATCTAATCAAACGTCTATACCGAGTAGTCATCTACCGAAATGTTCTATTTATGGCACATGTTTGTCAAAAAAATTCCACCTAGTAGGTTAACTATACATTGTAATTATTAGAAGATTTCTATAAGGTTACTAAAATGTAGAACCATTTTGGAAACCTATATCTAATTTCCATTATCTTCAATAGATTAATTATCCTCAAATTCCTCCTTAAAAAAATATAATCTTTCTGCAAAATGTATTTAATTAAAACAATACTCATACTCTTTATAACATATTTATATCCATGAACACATAGAATATATCAATTTTTCTCATCACCATATCTTACATTTAAATACATATTTTAGTTATCCTACAACTTATATATATATCGTCAAAATTGATATGAATATATTTGATACTTCTAAAGACATTGTGATAGGTCGCCTCTTGTCTACTTCCAAATTATAATTCCTTAGGAAGTTCTTTTTTGAGAACATAATAATGAATTTTATTCAAGAAGTATAGTTTTTTTTATTTCATATTCCAAAACCTTCTTAGTAATTATACATTTAATCCTCAAACTAGAATATTTCTCCTTAATTAACAAATAAATTATTCCCAATTCTGTATTTTGTGGTGGATTTAATTGAAAAATATTGGTATCCTTCATTCCATTCCTATGAAAAATTGATTTGAATGATCTATGTGATGTAATCCTCATAATTATTTCACGAACCACTATCATAATGATGGTGGAAGGGATATCAATATGTTGTTACCTTCCTTCATCTGGATGAAGTAGAGATAATTACCCTTGAGTGCCACCTTAAATAGGATCAGGGTGGCAACCGACAACATGGGTATACAAATATCAAAAAAAATGTGATGCATTATCTTTTTTATAGTAAAAATGAGTGGGTGAATATATGTATCCAAATAAAAAAATCCAATATAGATATATATAATGAAATAAAAATCTTTCTCAGAGGCACGTTTAAAGTAAAAAATTCTAGAAAACACAAAGAAAATCCAATGTAAGTACCAAAATAAAAATAAGCAGTGAAACAAAAACCATCCACAATGTTCATGCTGGTATGGTCCAACATGGTCAATGTAATCTCCATGGATACCAGAAAACAATTTTATATATGTGGGGTGATCATAAAAGTATACTAGGTAGTAAAAGCCAATGTCACTCATTCACAAGTGGGAGAAGCATAATAATTCCCCTATGAGAAAATATTAGATACTCAAAATCCCCAATAAAGTTATACAATCCACCCCAACCCCACCAAGTCCTGATCACCAAATAATTCATGTCATGTAAAGTGAAGTAGTAATCACCTCGATATTTTGGTATCATGAACCATTTCCCACCGGTTAACTACTCTTCCCTAATGGCGAACACCCCGATGAAACTCCACTCTTCTAAAAGACCAACTATCCCAACCTACCCACATACACTAGATATGCACACCACATCACATCTTGATCGCAGAAATGTGGGCTAAAACCACCACACATCTCACCCGAAAACACCTGGCCCTCATCCCAAAGACACTAAGGAAACATCATCCTCTCACACAACCACTACCATAAGTCTAGTATTAAACCACAAACCCTTATAGCCTACATGGAGACTCTTGGGAGGTAAATTACTTCAATATGGAGATGGGTAATGTTAGTAACCAGCTATCCATCCTCTCATCAGGATGTTGTGAATGACACCCTCGACTATAATAATGGGGGTGTTCGGCACATAGTACTCAATACAGGTGGGGTATGTATAGAAAGCGTAAGGAACTAAAAGCTTTTCCAAATATTTAACAAACACTTAGCCCATCCTATGGGATTCCAAACATAAAAATATCCCACTGAAAATAACATTTTGCGCTACCCCAACATGAATGCACCACCATGAACGACAGACACTTGAATTCCAATTCACTACTAGTCCCATTTTGAAGCATACCCCTACCGATTCGTTTACCCAATTATCATTCTGCCTCATCAAATCATTCATTTATTTATTTATATCTCCACCCATAAAACTACCAAATAAATCATTCAATACATGTCAAAGAAACCATACTAACTACTACCCACAAAAAATAAAGAAATAATTGTAAATGGTAAGAGAACCCATTCTAAAACTCAAAAAACATGAAATCATGAAAAAAAACTAGTCCTGCAGCCCTCTTACCCAACCACTTCCCATATCCAGTTCCACCATATAACAAGTCCATCAATTCCACAATTAATCATTCTCTAGAATTCATATTACATCACACCTCCTACACCTCCTCATACTCAAATCCCACATCAACCACTACTAAACTACAACCACACGACACACACATACCACACCTTTCACATCCAATTAACTATTCTGCTCACCCATGTTCCCAAAATCATAATACCAATAACACCACCATATAACCCTCATAAAGTTAAAAACCCAAAAATCCACACATATCACCCAGCGGTAAAAAAAATCTAATATTATTTGGATTTATCCAACAAAGGATCATTAATTTCACATTCATTAACAAGGTGATCACAAATCATGTTTAATATTAGGGAATCCTTTTCATTTAACCGGGTATACATAAATTATCATATTTCATGTTTATAGTATTTTCAAGAGAAAATAAATAATCATCATGACACACCATGGGTGTGCAGGCATATACTGCCAATAACCATCATTTTATTAGGATATAACCCATACAATACACATTATAGATCAAAGATAATAGATAGAATCAATCAATCCTCAACATATTACCTATCCCAAAATATTTCTCCTAGTTATATTCTTTAAATTGGATTTATCCATATTTCAAGAGGATATAAGCACACCCACCATATATAATCCATAATTAAAAGAAGGACAAAGGAATCCCTATATAGAACCACAAGCTACCAAAGATTATTCCTTGCACCAATATTGGGTGTAAATAAGTAAAAGGAAAATTCAAAGAAAACTAGAATGATGGGTATGAAAAAAACACATGACTCTATGGGAAGGGGATGTTCTAAGAACACCATGAAAAAATTGGAACACACAATGAAGGGAGGTCTTAGTTAGCAAATGCAGAACCTATATCAATGGATGGAGAAATGGTTTCAAGGGCTATTATTGTAGAGTCATGGCCAAGACCTTGTGGTTTGACTATTTCAATGCCCCCGGAGTGTTAGGATATTTAATATATAAATAATATAATTTTAAATTCATTTAGAAACACAAGAAAAGTCTTTAAAGTCGATTTAAATCAATGAAAATGTATGAGGGGAGAAACTGATAAAACATGGAAGAACAAGAAATGATTCCTTAATGGGAGAGTCACTGAAAATAAGACACTGAAAGTGAGTCATCGATGTTGAGATAATAATCTTAGTCCATTAGCGTGACCTACTGATGCCTGACTCATGGATGACCTAACTAACTGATTCCCAAACTCACAGACTCCCGGACTCAACAACACCCTAACTCACCGACACCCTGACTCATTGATGCCTCAACCTATCAAAGCCTTCGACATACTGACACCCTCAAACTATTCATGACATGACCTAATGACACCTTCAACCTACCTATTCCCCCATACAACTAATGCCCTAACCTACCAGCATCTCCGACCTACCAATCCCTTATACCTACTAACACCCTGACCTACCTACACCTCATCCTACCGACACCTTCAAACTACTGACACCCTCGACCTAACAATTCCCTAATAGACCAACACCTTATCAAACCAAATCCTTCGACCTATCAATTATCTTATACTACAAATTCCATGACCTGCAAATGCATTCAACCTACTGACACCTTGACCTACCGAAGCCTTTTACCTACCAACAACCTAACATACTGATAGAAAGACTGGATGTTTTCAAAACTCATTAAATGATAAATATTTGACTACCAGAATACACCAAACACTATATTTATACAAATTAATGGACCATGGATGTCCAGGAAATTACATGAGACACCTATCAAACTATTCATTCCCTTAAGAATTTGATACCAAACACAAACGAAAGTGGGGTCTTGTAAAAAAATACAATAAGATACCTATCAAGGAAAAGCCACCTCATTGGAGTGAAACCCTCAACATCCCAGAACACATCCTTATAAATTTTCCGTAGCAAAAAAAACTGCAATACAAACTATAAAATCACAAAAATTCACATTTCCCAAATAGATGATTCGGATAATTCCTTCCCCCATGTCAATATACTAGCTGCATTGGTTGGTAATTAGTCTCCCACACTAGTTCAATCTCATCTGCATTAATGCGTATTTATTATGGATCATGTCCTCCACAACACATACATCATGGCATTAACTAACATCATATAATATGGAAACAACTCATCTTGTAGAAAACAAGGTTCATGTGTTACATCAAATTGTAATGTACATGATAAAAACAAAAAAAATCTCTGGTTAATAAGAATGGATCTATGTATTTTTCTCCCAAGAACTCTCCTCGAGGACACCATGCCTCCAGTACATGCGAACTAGGGGAATGGTCCTTCCACACAACACCTTCTCCTAATGATTCTAGATCTCCACTACTCCCTCCTAGAATTTGGTTCCATCCTTGATATCCAAATCTCCGCAATCAATGTCATGGGAGTCATAGTTAAGATAATGATGAAGTTAGGGGACATGAAATCCATCATGGTCCCTCCCCAAACGCAGTGCTAGAGCTAGATGATATTCCAACTCTCCAAGTCATCCCAACACCTCGAAGTGTCTAATGATCCTCGCAGAAATCTTAATCCCTCTATCGGACATCCACTTCCATCATCGAGGGGAAATCTTCAAGGATACATGTTCCCAAATATTGAACAATAAAATCTATCTCATAATATTGGAATTTGACTTCTTCCATTCATGTGCTTCCATCATCCTCCCACAAACAGGATACACCTTCTCTTTCCTAATCATCACCACATTTGGACCAAGAATAGCTTCCTCCCAAACTTCTCTCCATCACATTGGTGAATGACATAACTACCCAAATATATTATGGAATGGAGTCATAGAGAGATAACTATTATTGATAGAAAAATCTACTATTGGAAAGTGCCACACCTGAGACCCACTAAAGTCTAAAACACATGCCAGAAACATTCCCTCAAACATCTTGATGGTCCTCTCTATTTTCCAATCGCTGAGTGTGTAAAGAAATTTTGAGGCACAACTGAGTTCCCAATGCATGCTATAATCCCCTCTAGAATCATAATGTATATCATGTATCTCAATGTGTGACAGTGGATATTAAAACTACATACAACCATACCATCTCATCCACATACATCCCCACTAAGGAATTTAGTGCACTAAACTCATTTATCATTAATAAGTTAGAATATTTCAAAAATCGATCCAATGCTACCCAAATAGAATTGTACCCTCCTTGAGCCCTGGGTAATCCTTGGAAGAAACCCATCAATATGTTATCGAACTTCCACTCAAGGAATTGTAGGGGATGCAACAAACCACCAAGAACCTTATTATCAACCTTCACTTGTTGGAACACCAAAAAATTTTATACAACCTCCGCCACTTCCCGATTCATCATGGGCCACCATATTTATTGACTCACACCATGATACATCATGGAAACTCTTGGGATTACCACTAGGATTGATTTATGAATCTCACAGAGATCTTCCTCATCTATTTCCACAGGAACAAATATCTTATCCCCAAACAACATCTAGTTGTGACCATCCTCTGACCATCCCTCTGGACCATCATCCAGGTCAATGCGATCACCCATCACCTCCAACAATGAGTCCCCCCACTAACACCCCTCGACCTTCTACCTCTTAGATGAAAATACCATTATCTGAAACATATGGCTTCTGCCTTCATCCATTCATGCATATAAGTGCAAGGAAAAAAACTCCCCCATCACCCTCAAAGTATCCTCAGATTCCTAAACCACATCCTTATATGACATTCTTCTCAAATAATTGAAAAAAAACTCATCCTTAGGTGTTAGAGATATAAAAATTATATCCTTGGGGAATATCGATCCACCTCTCTTACAGCATGTTTAGGTCTCGCAGGGAAAATATGTACCTCAAGTTATTATGATATGTGAAGACCGAAAATCTCTCTCCAATGTGGTAATATTTCCACAACATTAGTGCGACATAGCCACTGCTCATTCGAGATTATGGGTGTCATTGTAAAATTAAAGGGGGAGTAACTTACTATACCCATATGAGATCACTCCCCAATTCTGTATCAGCACACACCCCAAGACTATAATGGATGAATCACAAAACACCTCAAATATCACATCTTCATAGGAATCCTATGAAATAGATCACTAAAACACATCCCCTTCAGGTAGTGTAAGACTTCCTGGATCTTATATCCCCATAAAAAAGCTTATCATTTTCCTATTAGAGGTGTCAACAAATCTTCTACCTAATATAAATCATGCACGAATCTCGAGTAGTAGTTTGGTAGACCAAGAAAACTGCAAACCTCTACCCCATTATTGGGTGATTCCCAACATACAAGTACATTGAACTTTGATCGGTCCAATACAAGACCCTTATGAGACACCACATTTCCATGTAATTAGACCTCCCTTGTCCACAAATTTCACTTCGGTAGCTTTCATTTGTGGTGGTGGTGCCGAATAACCTCTATAATAGTCCGGAAATGTTTGGTATGCTCCCCCAATAATGTTGCATAGATTATTATTTCATCAATGAATACAATGATGATCCAATACAGTGTATTATAGAATAAAAATATCGTAATACCCATAAACATAGAATGTTCATTCTTAACAACGAACAACATAATCCCAAACGTGATTTGCCCATACCTACACATGAAAGTAGTTTTTAGGATGTGACCCTCCATCACCATTAAATGAAGATATCCAGACCATAGATTGAACTTAGAGAACCAACATGCTCCCATTGTCTAGAAGAAAAGATAATATATTCTGGGGATAGGGTAATGGATTTTGACTATTTTTAGATTCATTCTTCAATAGTCTACAAAGAGCCTTAGACCACCATCTTCCAGCTTCACAAAAAGGCCGAAGCACCCCACAGTGACACACTACTGTAGATGAAACCATTCATCATTAGAACATATATTTGATTCCAAAAATCGTGTAACTAAGAAGGAACCATCTAAAAAAGATCCAAAAAGATCAGATGATCACTAGGCTATAATTCAATCATGATCTAAATGTCATATCGAGGGGGGTAGAGTTACAACCTCCAACAGGAAAACATCTAGAAACTTTCTGAAAACTCCTCAAATCTCCACCATGGTAGCAACATTCTGTCCCACTAATGTCTAGGAGAAAAATGAAAAATAGGGTCCACGCACCAACTTCCCATCTGACAGATCCACTCTCTTACCAAAGAAACATGATTGTATTTCATGTCTGAAAACATTACTCTTCTAAGGAAGAAGTCGATAACATTACACATATAGGGATCCTAGTTGATTGCATGTATAAAACTGTATGGATCCATAATTATTAGATATGTATCCCCAGGGGACTAATGCATCACAAACGTAAGTTGACGTCCACAGAAAACTTCAAACAATATGTTCTGACATCCGACTGTTGTACGCAACACCAAGGGAGTTGAAATTATATCTATTTCTGACCTCATAGAATGTGCTAAACTGGGTGAAATAATGGGGTACACATATCCATAATCAATCAAGACACTATCAAGTTAACTAAAAAACTAAACGTACCTTGAACGATCTCCATCCCACCTTGAACTACTGAAACTACGGTGTGTAAGTTCTCACTACCAGATTATCGTCCCCTCGGGAATTAGTCTCCTCCATGACCAAGAATTAGAAAAGTTACATAATGAGAAACCTGAGTATTTCATCCACCTACATTACTTTCCCATTGTATAAATAAGGACTCGTTTCCCTACTACTAGAAACTCATTGTTGGAAACTACTACTAAGGTAGGTGCTGAACCATCAACCTCTTCCATATTGAGCAGAAGTCTGGCTCTATCGTAGATGATTTCCATGGACATTGCATGAAAAACACCTTAGCCACAAGAAAATGTGAAAAGGGTAGGACCCGATGGTTAGGACTGAAACTAATGCAGTAATCTCTCCACAGGCCGAAACCTGGATGACCCGAACACTGGAGACTTGCTGCAGACAACCTTCTCTTTGATGAACTCATCTGAAAACCCTCTCAAAGAAGTTCTCCTCACCAGTGCATCCTTCCCAATATAAAATCATCTTTTAAATCTATATTTATATCAGTAGGGTGATGATAGAAACCACATATTTAATTTAAGGACAGAGTTCCCGCTCTAAGGGCCACACCTAAGGCTCCTAATCCAGAATGAGATCCAGAGACAAATGTAGGAGATCCTTGATGTTGATCCACAATTACCTAACCAACACACTTTCATAATATAGGGGGTGTATCTCCTACCTCTTCTCAGAATTTATCTTGGAAAATTGTAATTGTTCCCTGAACTCCTTCTCATTTTCAACCCATTAAAAATCAGTCTCCTTCCACTCCCCAATATTATGCTTCCACCACTGACATGTTGATCCCCTCAACTAGCTCAATGCCATATGAACCCAGTAATCATTCAAAGACCAGATCAAGATGAAAGTGATCATGAGAACTTCGATCCAACTATCTGACATGATATTATAGGGCATTCCCTTGTACATTCCTAGTGTTTTCTACTAGAAATAATGAATCGTCTTCTAAAACTGATTATCCTCATCCACTAGATTAACCATCTTATAGTCATCTATGTCATCCTATTGACCCCCACTACACCTACCACATGTGGGTGATTTCATGGAGCCATAGATTAATGGAAAATAAGTAACTCCTAAGCCTGGGTAGCATTGAATTTATTTATGTTTCATATTAATTTATTATTTATTTAAATTTCCTAAAAACGAACAACAAAAAAGGAACACATGTCATAATGATTCATGTACCTTTTCAAGGGTCTCTACCCAAAAAAACAGTTTATCCATACATGGTCATTTTGTAAGCTTGGATTCCTTGCATCAGATCATGGGGGCTTTAAAATCACATGTCCTAGATGGTCCCCCCTGGACTATGTCACACAACATGATCACATTACACTATTGTCCTACCCACCCATGCAATCCTCAATATTCATACCTCCAAACTCAAACCTATCTCTCATCCAACCTCACATCAGATACCATTATTTCATGACCTTATATAATCAAGAGGATGGAAGGGATAGAATGACACCAAGACCTTACTCAATCAATATGATGGAGATATAATAATCCTTGAGTCCTACCTCATATAGGCCCTCATGTAGAGACCAATAGAAAGGGTATATAAGCCTCAAAAAAATTAGAGCCATTACCATTTTTATAGTAATCATGATCGGGAGATAAGATGAATTTACCTAAAAAACATCATCAATGATATATATAAATAAACCAAAATCTATCCCACATGCATGTTTAAATTAAAACTCATGGAAGACACAATGAAAACTCTAAATTATGTACCAAAATAAGAATAATTAGTGAAAAAACAATTGTACCCAACGTATGATCTAGAATGATCCATCATATTTCATGTAATATCCCTAGAAACATGAAAACCATTTTGTATAATTACAGTGAGCATACATGTATACTAAATAGGGAAAACCGAAGTCACCCATGAACAAGTGGGGAAGCACACAAATACCCCTTTGAGAAAACAAAAGAAACTCAAAATCCCTAAATATGGTATACTATCATCAACAACCGAATCATGGTGAACTCACCTAATAACCCATGTCAAGTATAGTAAATCAGTAAGAAAATAGAATTTGGATACTCCTCACCACTTACCACCGGTTACCTTCTCATTCAAAATGGTGAATGTCATAACACTACCACACTCTTCCACAAGCCCCAATATCACAACCTGCCTACATGGGCATGATCCACACACCACATCACATCCCACCCACAGACACATGGGACACAACCACCACACATCTAGCCTGAAAACACCTAGGCCTCATCCCAAAGACACCTAAGAAAAAATCCTCCTCTGACAAAACCAATTCTATAAGTCTAGTATTAAACCTCAAGCCATTAAAACCTAACTGAATTGTTTCTGGGTGGTAAATGCCTAGATTCGGGAGCAAGGAAATGTTATTAACCAGAAATCCTTCCTCCCACTTGGATTTTTGGAATGAAATTTTCCCCCATAACAATGGGATGTTCAACACATAGTTCTCAACACGGGTGGGGTGCATATAGAAAACATCAGGAAATAAAAGATTATACATATTGATAATAAACACTCAACCCATCATATGGGATTCCAAAAATAGAACTTTCTTGCTAAAAATAATTCTTTATTATACCCATACAAACATGTACCACCATGAATGATGGTCACATGGACACCACTTCATTACAAGTCCCAATTTGAAATATACCCCCACTTGATTCTTTTAAAAAATTATCTTTCTACATTATCATATAATTCATTTATTTATTTTAATCCCTACTTAGGAAACTAACGAAAACTAAACACTATAATGGTGAATAAATTGTACCAACTACTACATAATCCATACTAGGAATGAAGGGATAATGGTAATGATACGTATTCTAACACAGAGAAACATGAAATAATGACACAACCCAGTCTTGAATCCCAGCTACCCAACCATTTCCCAGATTCAGTCCCATAGAAGAATAATTCCATCCATTCCACAATGAATCAATCTATCAACATTATATTCCTTCCTACACACTTCCCCACCTCATACTAAAATCCCACAGACACCACCACTAAACCACAACCCAATGCACACACATACCACACCATTCTCACAGAACCAACCTCTTTTCCCATGAACATAAAACCAACAACACCATAATATAACCCTCATAAAGAAAAAAACCCAACATGTCCCACACATCACATGGCCACACCAAAACAAGATCATTTTATTTGGATTTAGGTAATAAAGGTTCTTCAATTCGACATTGATAAAAAGGGTGATCACAAATCAAATTTAATCATGGGGAATCATATTTATTTAATAAAGAATACTTAATTAATTAGATTTCATGCTTAAAATAATTTCAACATAGAATCAACAATATGCATGAAGCATCATAGGTGAACAAGAAAATAAGACCGAGGACAATGATTTTTAGTGAGATACAACCCAATAAATTCAAATTACAGTGAAAAGATAAAAAGTAAAATAATGTGATCATAATCATCTTCCTCATACCCAATTATTCCATCCTATTATCTTCATTAAATACGTTTCAACTGCATTATAAGAATATAGAGGTACACCCCCCGATAAGACAATCAATTAAAGGAGAGATGATGGAATATCTACATGGAACAATAGACGACAAATGATTTCTCCTAGCACCAAAATAGGGGGTGCACGAGTAGCAGGGAAAACCCAAGAAAACTTATCGATGGATATGGAACCAAACATGACTCCGCCGGATGGAAAGAATCTAGGCCCAACATGAAAAAATGATAAAACATTAGGAAGGGAAGGTATAATCTTATAAAATCAGATCCAATTTCAATGAAAGGGGATGTTGTTTCAAGGTCCATTAAAGTCATATCATGGAAAAGACCATGTGGTTGGACTATTTAAAAGTACCCAATGAATTGTTATATTAAATATATAATTAATATCTTTTGAAAAAACGTTATAAATCCCAAATGTCTTTAAACTCGGTTTACGTCAAATACATTTTAAGAGGGGTAAATCTAGATGAAACTGGAGAAACATGTATATGTTTTGCCGATGAGTGAGTCACTGACAGAGAGTCACTGAACCTAATATACCAACACAGAAAAACTAATGTTGATCCACTAACATGACCTATAAACAACTGATTCACCAACGCCCTGACTCACCGATGCCCTATCTCACTAACACCTAGACATACCAACGCCTTCTACCTACTGATTCCCTTGACCCACTGATGCCCTGACCTACTGACGCCATCTACCTTCAGATTCATTCAACCTACCGATTCCCTATCCTAACAGAGCCTTCGACCTACCAATTCCCTCGACCTAATGACACCCTAACCTACTGACACCACATCTTACCGACACCTTCGACATATAGATGCCCTCAACCTATGGACTCCCTAACCTACCGATGGATCATCCTACTAACTCCTTCAACATACCAACTCCCTCGATTTACCAACACTCTAACCTACCAACACCAAGGACCTATCGATGTTCTATCCCACTGACTCCTTCGAACTACTCATGACCTGATACACTAATGGGAAAAATATAAATTTGGAAAACTATTGAAATGAGCTATTGTCTCCTCCCATAACACCCCAAACACTATATTTTAAAAAACTAATGGACCATGGAGGTTCAAGACATTACCCATTATCTATATTGAAACACATAATTTTTAGTTACATATTTTAAATATAAAAAAACTACCAGCTTAATATATTACTAAGTCAAAAAATATTTATTTTTCTGCATGTAAACCTCATCCATTCATGTAGAATCATCAATGAAATTCATTATCCATATTAATCATTCATTTTAGTGAATAAGTGATAGATTAAAACATCATAATGGAGAACATATTTATTGTGATTGAATATTTTCCCACAATCCATGTTAAAGAGAACACTTTTTTATATCTCTATTGTAATACTCACACATGGTACATAATCCATGTGATCATGTTTAGGTATTCTATTATCTGGAAATAAATTCCATTCATCCTGGTAAAAAAAATATTGTGAAACATTTATAGACTACCAAATGATGTTATTCTAGTCACCCCAACATCAATCTTTCATCCATTCAATCACAAAGTTTCATTTTTTACTCAATGAGAAATCACTATGGACCTTTTTTTGACTTTCCAAAATCTATTCAAATAAACCATACTAGAACTAATATAATCATATTTTCCTACTGATCAATGGTAATTCTAGAGATATAGAATAAGAATAAAACATTTCAGTCTTAAGAAGCCTCCATTTTTTACTTCGAAGTCTATCATTTCCTTTCCCAACAATATTAATAGATTTATCATCACTAATATTTAACATGAAGAAGACCATTGGTACATAATCGAACATGTACCATATATTACAAGTTAAATGAAAAGATATGAATCAACTAGAATAATCAAACTCATTGACACACCACTACCTCCACCAATTTTAATTATTAGGATAATATATCATTGAGTTGAATACTTTTTCTGATCCCTGAAATCATTCTGGATATGACTATTCCTACAAAAAATCCAATATCCATGACATTGATCATTATAATTTCCTAAAATTATACTCTATGGATTGTCATATGATGATTTATTCATATGATGGACCATCCATTAAATAGATTTACACATAATATAATATTTATAGAACTTAAAAATTATTTCTGGACATCCTTCTACATCAAATTAAAATTAATGTATTTATTTTCTGCAAAAAAGGATATTTCATATCACTTGTGTTTATCACCTTTTTACCGTGTAATCCCATCTTTCCAAGAGTGGAGAATGTAGAAACCAGTCCTATACCTCATCTATTAATTTTATATTCACATATTTGATCGACCTTAAGATCATATTGATGTCATTAATGAGATCTTATATATGTATTATATTGAATATAATCAGTCTAGGAAATATTCTCAGTATGTAATATTTGATGAGAGATATTTTCCATTTTTTAATTTTATCCAAGTATTTAAATAAAATTATTAATAGTTTTCCTTTATTTAATGATAAACAAATTGTTTTGATTAAGTGACATCCTAATAAAGAAAACACATTCTTTTACAACCACTCTAATTCATTCTTGTCCATATTCTATGCACATTAACTAATAAAGTATAATCATGATCTTTTTGTATCAAGCAACCACCATTTTTATTCTCTAAATGAAATGAAAAATCACATAAAACATGTCAATATGAACCTTCTATTTCATTAATGTCATTACGTTTAATAACAATAATTTCTCTTATCAAAACAACCTATAATCCAAATGTGTTGGTAAACCTAAATATTGTGATTGTTGTACAACCCATCCATAAGTTAACGACATTATCGTGAAAATCCATTATTATTGATATATTATGTCATGAAAATAGGTTAATGATAATTACATAACCCAAAATTGATATTCCAATATAGAATTACGGGTGATTTAGGTTAAAATGAATAATAGTGTAAAAATCATAAAGATTAAGCTACTTTAATGTTGAATATTTCATGTAATTATCTGAAAATAATACACTTATTATGTTCATCAATCACGTTCAATTATTTTGGTTTTAGTAATAAATGAATTATAAAAAAATAATGTTTACAATGGATTCCATGTATAACAGAGATATTTTACCATTAAAAACCCGAACAAAAAAATAAATTGTGTGTGAAATAATATTATTATTTCAGAAAATTTATCAAGAAATAAGATTATCAAAATTTACATAGTTTAATTATAAATGAAACTACATAATTGGAGGATGGATTCTACTGTATTTTTTTTGATAAAGATGTTTCAATTTCCATAGTGTCATAAATGTGGTAATAATCACCTAGGGGGATATATTAAAGGAAATATGATATGTTTTTTGTGGGAAAAAGGATGTAATATAACACTTAATTATTGAGGAAAAGTGGATACCTCAATATACAATGTTAAAATAAAATATGTTTTTATGGAAGTAATACTAATAGATCAATTTCATTAATGTGGGAAACATATATATTAAATGAATCAATAACCTAATATAAGATCTATAATGTATTTGATGACTAATAATTTCCATGAGTAGGGGAATAGGGGGAACAGTATGAAAAAAACATTTAATTAGATTCCCAAAAGGATTTATTGTTAAATACACAAATCATCCACTTCTGGACTATCAGTGTTGTCATTTCGTGTTGTTAGACCAACACCATTGTAAAAATTATGTTTTCAATGAAAATTAAATCACCACCCTAATGACTATATTTAGATCCCTTGTATATATTTCCCCTAAAATATATTTTTATATGAATGTGCTTCATATATATACCCTTTTTTAGTTATTCCAGTAAAATTTAATAGGATATGATGCAAGGGTCGTATCTCTTTTCAATGATTATTTACAAGTTAATAAAATAAAATTTGAAAATAAAATAATGATCCCATGTTTATTAAAGGATGGAATAAATTACCTTAATAAATTACATGCATTATATTGGGATACTTATCATAAACTATTTGAGCCTATTTGATCACTAGAGATAATCTTATTTTGAGGGAATATCATAGTAATCTAATCACACCATGGATAATGTAGATGAAACATTATTAAAAATTTAAATTCAGATTCATATACAATTTAGAAGATCACATAAATATTATATGATTTAGGAATAATTAGAATTTTGATAAGGTAATTTATTTAAGTGGGGGAGAATGTGATGACACATATTTTTATTAAATTATTTTTTATAATTAAATATTTGTGTGAGTATATTTAATCAAATAAGAAACCAAACCATAATGAGCCAAATTGCTTATATAACCATTAAAATGTTTCCTTTTAATTTTTTTTGTAAATACCGAGGATATGAAATAACAAAATAATTATGTATGTAAATGAAAATTTCATTTTTAACTATTTATTCATTGATGAAATTTAATTACTATAGCTAAAAAATAAAATCATGTTATGCGTAAAATTTATATTATTTAAAAAAATATTTTTTCATGTACAAGGAAGTTATTTATATCATTGTTTAATAATGTTGTAAATTGAATTCCATTATAATATATATAATAAAACAAGTTAACAAAAATCCAATAGTTATTAATATATATCAAATAAATTTAAATTTTTCCTAGAAGATATTTTTTCTTTGACATGTTTTTATGAGATTATGTTCTATTGAATATTTATCACTATAAAAAATTAAATCATATAAAATAAGTTAAATATTTACAATCATAATTTTTGAAATTATTATTAGGATACATTTCATTTTTAGATAAAAAATTATGTTTCTAAAACAAATATTTGTTTCCATTATAAAAAAATCATTATTCAAGGAATAAAACGTTTCTAAATATTCGGATATTAAATTTAATGAAGGTGTATAAAAATAAGTACCCAAATATGATGACTAAATATATATTATATGATGTTAAATGTAAATTATTTTGTAATTATTGTTAGATAATATTAATAACACATAATAATCAAAATAACCTGGTCCAAAATATAGGTTTCACCATAATATTACGTTGGAACACTACCTAATATAAATATTCTACATCCCCTATACACTTTTTTAACATCTATCCTCAAAAATGTACCACAAGTGCTTCCTTTACATAGGATACATTTGGGGAAGATCAAAAATCACAATGTAACCATTAGTTAGAATTTGGCTTACTTTATTTATCTTTTTAATCTAGTAACCTACAATACCATTCTAACCATATGTATGTAAAAAACTTTTAATATAAAAATATAATT
The DNA here is from genome assembly GCA_963277665.1 of Viscum album. Lineage (NCBI taxonomy): Eukaryota > Viridiplantae > Streptophyta > Magnoliopsida > Santalales > Viscaceae > Viscum > Viscum album. The sequence continues at coordinate 1,717,292,681 of OY728152.1, read as the reverse complement.
AAATTTTATTATATTGATTATATAACCATTATCTAGTCACATCCCAATAAATTAAAAAAAACATTACAATTTTTTGTTAAATAACTTTTGGATCCATGAATGACACAATATTGTTTTCATAAAAATCATTAAGGGATGGTTATAGAAAATGGTTTAGTTAATTAATTGGTAATTTATTTCCTGATTTATGTAATAGAAATCTATATTTGTAATAATATAAGTAAGAGTATCCCTAACCGATCATTATAAAACTAACCACCTAAAATGATCATATTAAGAAGAAAATAAAATTTTTTATTACAATTTTTTTTTCAATACATTTTCATTAGAACTTTTCATAATTATGATTCATAACCCTAAAAACATATAAATAATATCATTATAATTTTCTATATAATTATATTATAACTATATACTATCTGTTATAAAATACTTACACATAAATTATGAAATATTCTTATTGGGTTGGCATAAACACATACATTATCAATTATATAAAACTTCCATATAGTATGGAATAAGAAACAAATAACGTGATATTAATATGTAAATAATTATTTTTGGGATCTATTTTAACAATACCATCATATAACTAGTTTCGGTAACATTCGTTCATTTTCTAAAAATTAACAAAAATTCACATTGCCAATTATTTCTTCAAGAACCAAAATTTAAACTATCATAGAATTAAATAATAATTTTATAAACTATCAAAAATAGATAATGTAGTAATTGTTATAATATAGTAAAAAAATATTTTGGATAATAATGGATAGCAACACCACTATTTAAAAACAATCAATATTATTTAGACTAGATATTACAAGTCAATAATAAAAAACTATTTCAAATGTTGTTGATAATTACATATGAATTTAATAAAAAATTATGTATTTGAAAAGGGTTCTAAAAAGGTTTTAGATAGAGTTATGTTGTTATATATGTGATTATATTAAATTTTATTAAGAGATGAAACATGGAAAGGGTTTGTTATATGAAATTTATTTTATTAAGAATATTTACTATTATACACCATGTTTTATTTTGAATAGTGTATATACAACCCTTTTAATGTGTGGAACAAATATACACTTTGTATTCAAGGTATTTAATGTTTAATTTAAAACCATGTCATTTAAGCCATTTTGATTCACATATTTCTAAAATTGTATGGCTTTCTTTGTATCACGTTCAAATCCATGATTCAAGATGAACATTATAAACCATTATTAAATTTATGTAGTTTTTATAATACCAAATAATGTTTTTCTAGAATGATTATATTTATAGGGTTTCAAGATACTTTTTTGTTCTTCTTTAAATGGACTTTGATTCAATGGGTAACCGATTTTTAGTTTATTTCTTTAATTATCTTCATTAGATGACTTATAATTCATCATCGTGAAAATAATTCTTCCATGATTTATTTCATCCACCATAATATTAGTATTAAAGGAAAATTTCCATCCACTATAGAGAGAATCCATTTTTATTTAAAATTTAGTACCTATATAATATTAATCATTAAAAAATAAATCACTAATATGAAAAATTCCATGCATATTTAAGGATGGTTACCCTACCTTGCCCATATTTTTCATTCCATAACATTTCATACATGATATTTTTCTCATGCAAACACTATATTTTTTTCCATAATTTCAAAATAATTATATGTTTTCCCTTTTTTGATGTAGGATTTCAACATAGGTATTTCCAAATGTTCAAAAGGGTTTCCATCCATAAATAATAAAATGGTTTATTTTCAACTCCAGATTCATTTAAGATGATATTTATATATTTTAATATCATTATCAGAGAATATTATTTATAAAATTAAATTTTTTTAAGTGTTTCTGCTTCATCTTTTTAATATTTTTTATCCCATTTATGGATTCCTTATTGATGAATCAATTTTAATGTAAATTTTTTCAATTTCATTCAACAAACATTTTTTAAACCTTGATGTCTATTTAATGTATTCATAAGTAGATGTTCCTTTTAAAAATTATTTTTTGTTTCAAAATAAATTTATTCACTTTTTCATAAATGACATTTTATATTGACCATATATTATACATTATTCCAATGATTAAATAAATTTATTGATTTTTTTCATTGTATTTCAACACTATTTTATTCATTATCTATAAAAGATTTTTTACAAGGAAAATAATTTTGATGAATCATATTATACGTGTTATTACTAAATAAAATCATTGGGTGATTTAATTTTGGATATTAATCATTTACATTATTGAGGTAAATTTTTTTGATTCCATATTGAAATGTTGTGAACCCAATTTTTATTTTAATTGGTTTTTTCTAATATGCTAGATGATTTTTACAAGTGGTTGTATAATGCATGGATGAATAATAGGTGGGGTACTATATCACCCTCTGATGCATTATGATGTTAGGAATATGAATTTTTTTTGAAAATATATTTTTTGGATATTTGGTTATTCAAAACAAGAAGCTTGGGAATTATGTCTATTCACTACAGAATGTGTGTTTTTTATCTTTTTTTCATAATTATCATATGCTAATTTTGTGCCCATTTTTTATGTTAGAAAATATTAATAGTTTATATTACATATACATGCCATGTTCACATGATTAAACTCCACATCCTATGTTTATTATATTTTTATTTTTCACCATTTTTCAAGGATATATGTTTATTCATTGGAAAAAACATTTCCAATTACAATGATATGAAAAATACTAATATTATTCTATATTATTTTTAATAATAAATTTACCATATTTCATATTATCTAGTATTATTATGATCTATCCCATGATGACATGTGATACCTTTTTTCCATACGTAAGCATTTCAGATCACACCATTATATTTCTTCCTTTTTTAAAAGAAATTTGTCCACCATATTATATTGAGAAGAAAATTTTATTAGGAGATTTATTTTGGGAGATAAATAAAACAGAACAAATTAAATTTTATAATAGTCGAAATAAAGTCCTCATATGATGCTAAATAAATTATTGAGACTTATAAAAGACTCTAATCCTTCCATTAATAGGATAATTTATGTATCATTAGATGTAATTTAGAAATTATGGAAATTTTGTAACCTAAATTAATATTTATCTAAGGAATCTATGACAATTTTACATTATATTTTAAGTTCATTAAAAAATATAAAAATTTATACGTAACATTATTTTTAATGATGATGATATTTTATTCTCAGTTTGAAAATTTTTAATTTAAAAAATAATTATAATTATTATTATAGTGACCGTGTAATCATTTTTGAGTGTTACAAAATATTATGTCACCATTATGATTTAAAAGTATATTAACACGGATCTGGTTATTTTTTGAAAGATGTTTTAAAAGAATTTAATTATATAAATTATTTTGTTTACTAAAAAAATCATAGGTTTTTTACGAAAATCATTAATGTTTTAGAAACTAATAGTTTTAATTAATGTTCATTAAAGTATTATTTGTGAAATTAAAATATTATTTGATGCGTGGTTGAATTTATAATTTGATTTAGGGTTGTGTTTTTAGTGGATAAATTTTCTAATGTTTATGGACTTGAAGATGTAATTATAAATAAAATGCATCCATTGTAAATTTATACATGATAATTAAAAAGATAATTATATGTTACAAGTTATGATATGATGAAATGTTTACATTTCCTCAATAAAATTTCTGGATTAATTCTAAAGCATAATAATTAAATATTTTTTATTAAAATAATTCATGATGAATCCCTAAATGATTATGGTTTATATTAAAAATATTTATTATAGGTTTTTATTTATTAAAATATTTTTTTATCAAAAGTTCATTATTTTTTAAAAGTGATTTTTAAACATTGTTTCATATATATTTTTAAATTTTTAAATGAAATTATATTTAATTTTATAATATAAATGTATTAGGATTTGATGTGGTTTATAAGTTTGACAGATTTAATAAAAAATATTTCATAGAGTTTTGAATTATTATTATTTACTATTATTGACTAAAGGAAAATATCATTGTTTTTGTATAATAAATATTGTATTTGAATGGAATAAAATTTAACTTTATTTAAATTGAAAAATGGTTTACTAAAATTTAGTATTAGTTTTTTAAATCAATATTTATGCAAAATATATAAAATATGATGACCAATTTTTCATAATGTGTTAGGTAAAGGATTTTATACATGTACTGAATTAAATATATGACATGATCTAATGTGATATGTTTTTATATGTAAGAATTATTGAAGGGGCTTCTATTTAAAGTATCATATAAAATAAAACCATGAAGTGAAATTAGTAAGAATGAATAGGGTGAAATTATTTTGATGCAGTTCTTATAAAAATATGGTATATAAATGTGCATTAAAACTAAAATATTCTATGTTCCCATACCATGAAATATTTCATTAATATTATGTTTTAGTTGATGATATTTCTGCAAAGTTATTAAAATAATTTCCAGAAATATTGATGATATGTATCTTTCTGCCATAATTATTGATTAACATGCATTCAATTAATCGTTTTTTGATGGTTTTATTTTGCAGATAAGGGAATTTGGATGAATGATGTTTACTAAAAGTTTCTAACATACCCTTACAAAAATTATGAAATTTGGATACTTTAATCGACCATGTAACTTTGGTTATTTGTTGAAGTCACAAAGACATAGTGATTCCATGATGTTGTTCCTTGGGTGAGGATGAAGGAGTCATTGGACATGTCTTTATTAAGTTCTAGCACCAGGTCATGCTGAAGTTTCATAGTGGATTTTCTAGACCTTGGGCTAAAGAGTAGTAATAGGACATTGAGGATGAATTCAAATAGGAGATTAATACAAACTATTTTGTGGTTTCCATGGATGTGGGATCACTCTAAAGGGTGTCTATATGATTGTAAAATATGGACCATGATATGATGGAGTGATTACTTTGGGATAATTTCTTATTCATCGATATGTAGGAGTTTATTCTCCCAATAAGGAATCAATATGAGAGGATTGAGAGGGGTTTTATCCATGATTATGATAAGGAATGGGGGAGTTCTTTGAGCAATGTCAAATCATATAAATATATGTAGGGATCTATGATTCCTCTAAAGGATAAGGTATAACCAAAGGCTTCTATTTTTCTTAGATCTATGTCTCCTTAGGGGGAATTGTAACAGTTTTTGGTTGTGGAAAAATGTGGAACTGGTAGTCCAAATTTCCCATAACATGTGTAGTTACTTGGTATCATTGAAGTAGTCGATTGGTCAATATATTACTCAATTTTTCATGGGTGTTTTTTTTCAAATATATAATTTTAAATGCTAATTATAGTTTATAATGAATTATTTTTTCCTCGATCTAATTTAACACTTTATTTTGTAAATGACTTCACAAGATAAAAAATTGGATATGTGTGTTAGAAAAGGGAGAGGTTTAATAAGAGAAAATGAGATATGGGCATTGTTTAACATTATTCTTGTTATGTTAACCCCTTCTTTCAAAAATTCTCTATTGGTGATTTATCTCACCAGGTGGTTCTTGAGACCACCTTGAATCCCTTATATTGGGTAATTTTTTATTTAATATAGCAAGAATAGATTTATTGGTACATAATTTAATGACCAGGAACCATTCAACACATCATGTTTATATTCCACTAGTTACAAGGCGTTCATGCAGGTAGAGATGAGTTTGGGTGTCCTATGGTTTGTTATTTCATATAAATAAGAATGTTGATGGTCTAAGGATTTCTATTTAACTATGATAATGGAGATGGTTGTTTATGAAAATAAGTTTGGTTGGGTGAATGTTTTATAGTCTATTGTGTGGCACATGGAATCCCATAGTGGGTGAAATGTCCAAACTCGTAATTTTTTATTCTATTTTAGGAAATGCGTAATTGTTATATGTGGTTTAAATATTTTCCATAGAGATATAAACTATAATGTGTGAGGTAAGGTCTCAAATTTTTATAGTGTTAGTTGTGTAAAGATAAACCCGTTAATCTCAAATAATGGAAATTCATCATCGGAATAATTCATTGGAGACCAAAATATATAATATCTAATTGATATTGGAGGACTACCTAAAACATATAATGTTATATATAAAATAAATAATCAATTAATTGTAATTTACAATGGAATAACACCATTAACTCGTTGGCCAATCAAGATGAATAGTTCATTCCCCATAATATATTCTAATATTCCAATATTCCTTCATATAAACATCATTGGATGCTAGGATATTTTATGTCAAATTATTATGTTTCTACATAAAATTGTATCTCAACTAAAGAATCAGATGAACCCATTATAATCCCATTATAGGATGAAAAGTTAAACTCTTATTTTATGAGATAATTTAAAATAATTAAAGAAATTGTTACCATAACTAATGTATGAAAAGATAGAAATGATTGACATATTAAACAAAAATTTAGAGCATTTCATACTTGATAAAATATATTTTCAAAAATCATCAATGATAAAAACAATTATTTTTGGGTATAAATTATTCAATTAGATATCTCAATATGTCATTGTTATGAGGTTTTTGAAAAAAAGGTACATTTGAACAATTATGATTCTTGATCACACTGGATATTTATTCTATTGACTATAAATTCTTGTAAACTTTTATACTATATATTATATATAATTTGTTATTTTAATGTAGGGACATAAAAATACTTCCCATTTACTAAGTCTAACAATATAATAGTTATATCATCATCTTAATTTTCAGGTGTATCAAGATAAGATCATAGATTGTATTGATAATGCCTGATAAAAAATATAACTCAAAGCCTCATTGTTCGACTGTGATATCATAAGTACAATGTGTCAGTGTGGGATCCTATGGATGTAATAAAAAGGTACTGTATTATTTTTTATCATATTTTTTTAATTAAATTTTAATGGATAAATTTTCTGAAGTGAAAATATTATCATCCCCACTTTTATATTAAATTTTTTGAATAAATATATTTTTTTGGTAAACTTTTTTCATAAAAAAATAATTTTATATTATAATATGAAAAATGTAAAAAATAATTTTTTATTTCATAACATAGTATTAAAAAAATTATGAATAAAATAAATAATATTAATAAAATCACAATGGGATAATAATAAAAATAAATTAAATTATTCAAAGACGGATAACCAATGTATCACGGTCTACTATATAAATGGCATTCATAAACAATGTTATAAGAAGAATTTTAAAAAAGGGTAACATGATTCATATTTTGTAAAATAAATTTAAATTTTTTTTGATTAAATATAGTTATTTTTAAATGAAGTGATTACATTGTATATAATGTAATTAGAATTCCTAAATGACTATTCTAAATGTGAAAATTTGTTTTTGAATAAATTATAGATCGAATATTAACATTCCATTTTCTTAGTAACATAACCATTAGATTTATAAATGACTGTGTGGATATTTTGGGATGCATCCTCTAGAGTATAATTTTAAATTAATAAAATATATAAATATATGTTCCAAAATACAATAAAAATTACTATATCTGTTTACCATTATATAATTATAGGTAATATTTTATTATTAAAATTTATATTAAATTTTTTAATAATAAACATAGTTATAAAATTAAAAATATTTTTTTAATAACTCATTATACAATATATTTTGGTTAAATGATTTTTATTTTTGGAATCATAGTGTCAAATTATTATAAGCATGTTGTTTTTAGAAATTTTCTAAAAAATTCAAATATTTTGGTGAATAAGGATATAAATTAAATTACAATATTTATTATTATTAGATAAATACATGATTAATTATACATCGATGAAGTAAGAAATTCATTTTCCAAAATTTCAGCATTTTTTACATTTATCCAAAAAATTAAATATGGTTCATATCTTGGAAGTAATTGTTTAATTTTAAGTTTTTTAATTCAATAATTATACTGCCATTAACCCACAAATACCACCCTCCCCCACATATTTTTCATTAAATATAGAATGTCAGAATTTTCCAAAAATATATCAAATTCTCTACCGAACACTAATATCCTTGTTTATGAAACTATTTTGTGATAAAAAATAAATCATATCCTTAATATTTATACCTAAGGAGGAATATCAATGAGAGGTAAAAACATATCATACCAACACATTAATTTTGAGACTCATATTAACCATTATAAAACTATGTTATCATAAAAAATGAAATAAAAAATATAATTATACCATAATTTAGTTATAAAAAAAATAATTATTATTTCCATTATATTAAATCTTTATTAAATATGTTATTTCAAACATGGTAGATATAAACTGAATACATGGAGGAAGACATTTCAAATTCATTTAATACATTTATTGGAGGATTTAAGAATTTAATCTATGTATAATTATATAATTAATAATAAATTAAACTCATTATTAATATTATTTAATTATATAATTTTCTTTAACATAAAGTTGTTAAAAATAGACAATGATTTTTGTTTTAATATAATTGAACAAGATTACATAGAAACTATTATAAATATATAAATATTTTAGAGAAACTATTGAGCTATGAAAAGTTATTAATACTATAATGATATGAATCTCTATTCGGACACATGGCACATAAATGACCTTATTCGTCGGTATGTTTTCCTCTATTCATGTCCTACCTTAATCCCTATGTTTTACATAAGAAAACCTTAAATTTTGGGCTAAATTGATGGTTTTTGGTAGGTTTAACAAGCTACACGGTTTGGCTGTATGCTTTACTATATATTGTGATAAAACCATGAACATTGTCTAGTCATTAAAAAATGGATTTTGAACAATTTTGTAGAGACCCAAAGCTTGACGTACATAGAAATTACATTACTTTTGCAGAATACTTAATACATAACAAAAACAGACACACAATGACCGTAATAGTTTAGTGTCTTTGGAAACTCCGAACGTAATCTTCTAATCATGGTGAAAGATCTTCAAAATCTCCCATAAAGATCTTCCCCTTTTGTTTTCTTACATAAATAATTTATTTATATCCTGGGGAAATGAAAACATATAAAGGGTGAGCTCAAATTCTCATTAAGGGTAAGCATGAATAAAATAAAACAAATCATTTACATTTGAACTTAATAATATGAACATAATGTTTAAACATCTAAATCTTGAGAAATGACATAAAACATGGCAGTACATAAGGCATTGATCATAAAGAAACATTAATCATGATAAAATAGCATGGGAATAAAACATGTAATTGTGGCAACCATTAAGCACATGATATGATTTCCACAGTAGCCATGGCATTGCTGCCAAGACTATCTTAGTGGACAATGTCCCTTTCTGAATCGCGTTCACTCCTCGTTCCAGTCCTGTATTACAGAACTGGTTTAACTTGTCATTCCATCCATGTCTATCTCATGAGATATAAATCTTTACCCAATGAATTTGAGGGAGATATAGGTCCCACCCATCTCATATTGAAATCATTCTTACTTGTGCCACAAAATAAACATACATCATTCATAATAACCCAACGAATAAAATGGGTATCATAAACATAATCCCATCATCACATAATCCATATAAAAGAAATGGATATCATTTCATAATAAGAAAATTCAAACCATGTAAATCATAGAGACATTATAATTTAAACATACACATATTAAATAATGTCATCTTTGATGGAAAACAGTTTTGATAAAACAATTGAAATTAATTCTTGAGGAAAATATCCTTTCTTTTTCAAAATCATTTTCTTTTCACAAAATGTCATGCAATTTTAAAAGCAAACGATTTTGTTGAAAATAGTCATGATATCATTTTGAGGAAGCTTCATGAAAAGAAGGCTTTATAAAACTGTAAAAATCCATTCACATCGTATAAGTTAAAAATAACAATATCCTCGTACTTTTGTTGGAAAAGTCAAAAAGTTCCTCATATGGTAAAGAAAAGAAAGATTCCTTCCATACTATGTGGTAAAAGTAAGAAAAGGGTAAAAATGTCTTAAAAATACATGGAAGTAAAGTAGAAATTTTATGAAAACATTTTGAGATCATATGGACATGGATATTAAACAAAACCCCCAGTAAATACTTACGAGTAAACAATATCGGATAAGAATGAGATTGGAATAATTGTCCCCTACCTTAGGTATGATATGATTCGTATGGATCCGAATCTCCTGTATAATGATTTAAATAATTTCATTGACTTATTATATAATCATATTCATTGTTATTATATCATATATGTTTCACTTATGACTTTATATTACCCGTTCTTTTGTAAATTCCATGTTAAAGTAGCGTTTTGGGTAAAATCATTTCATTTATCGTATGTGTTTTGACTTTTTGTTCTTGGTAATATTACTTATATCCTGATTTACATAATTACAGAATGTAAAAAATGATTTATATATAATATATATTCATCATATACATATATATTGTAGATCGATAAAAGGAATGAGATACACTGTTCATGGAGATGGTAGGTCGTACGTACGCATGAACGTTGTTTTCGTTTCCTTATTGAATTGAATGAAACTAAATAGATGACATACATATATATATATATATAAATATAAATACAGTAGAATTATTATTTCATATATTTCATTATTATTCATTATATAAACTTTATGATCATTCATGTATGGTTAACATGGAGAATGAATCTCATCGCGTCGTGGAGACGATAGTCCGTACGTACGCACGAGCGATGATATCGTTCCCATAATTATTGAATAGAATTGGAGTGGATGGTATAATAAATCAGAATCATAATGATGTTATAATAACCATATATAGTTATTATTTACACCATTATACCCATCCATGTAAGGTGTTGGTGGAAAAACAGATTACACCACAGCGTGGAGACGGTATTTCGTACGTACACACGTGTGGTGATTTTGTTTTTCGTAGGATGGATAGAAGATAAAATAGGGTTGTTTCATATTTATAATAACATATTAGTATATGAGTAATACTGAGGTTATTACGTAATAATGAAAAAACTAATGAAGAGGGAGTAGAAGAAGAATGGTACTTGAAGAAAACAGTAGAAGGTATTACCTCTTCCTCGAAGTGCCTCCTTTAAAATCTCTCAATAGGGAACTAGAGTTGTCCTTTTGAGAAGACCATTATCTCTAGTAGGTTTTTAAGGAAGTGGGGAAGTGAAATGTTCAGGGTTTGTCCGAGCTTAATGTTTCCAATGTTTGTGAGGAGAAGAGGGAGGAGGTGCCCTTTTATAAGGGAGGAGAGGGGCACCTATGGAAATAAAAGAAATATTAGTTTATATTAAATCCCAATACCACTTAATAACATCCAAAATGACACATATCAAAATATTATATGAGATAGGGTTTTAATCTCATCAACCAATAAAATTTAGACATGTTAGGAATTTATTTTAAACATTATCAACTTGATTTATCCTTATTTATCAATTTAATTTTATTTGTGGTAATAATATTCTAAATTTTATATTATTATAAATTATTACATATGTGTTGTGAATTTTACATAATTTGACACTTTATGACATTTTCTACCATATAAATTTAAATTTATAATTTTTAAATATTTTTGTGATTTGTAAACAATTTTATAATATGTTATTTTTATAAAATAACAATAGTGTCAATTTTTACACTATTCATTTATTTGAATTTAAATAAAATATATACAGAACATATGTTCTAACTAAAAGTATTAATAGATTCATAAGATATCATATGTATCTAGAAAATTAGTGGAGCACATTAAATAGTTCATATAATATTTATTTTAATATTTTTAAAACTATTTATATTATATTTATCTTAATAAAATAATTTCAACATCACTATTATGTCACCTTTAATGATAAATATTTAATCACAAAAAATTATAAATAAATTAATATGATGTAGATAATTTTATTATATTTCTGTAGACTATTTATGTTCGAGGTTTCATTATGTTTATCACTAAATTAAAATTATTATACTTATAAGATTTAAGAAATTGACATGTTGTCACTTTCTTTGGTTTTAATAATAATTAAATTATTTTCATGAAAAAAATTCCATTAAATGAATCTAATCCGACCCTTAGGTGAAATGGGTCAACTGTTAGTCATACAATTGGATTTTGGCAGGTGTTAGGGTAATTTTATAATCTTATATTTACCGTTAATTACCCGATTTACCTTTAACTATGGTAAATAAAATTTACCGTCGTTACTATTCATAATGTCCAAAAATAAAAATTAGCCTATTATCATAATTTGGACCCAATGATTCCAAATATGAAATAAAATTTTCAAAATTCAAAACACATATGTTGCAGTAATTAATTTAAAATTAATCTTGTTGTTAAGAAAATGGGTTTTGGATGTTAAAACATTGCCAATGATTGAAATGTTTTTACCTATGAATTCAATGTGAAATTAATGCTAATGACATACATTATATTAAATGGTAAAAATATATTCTATTTATACATTGAAACCATTAAATATTATAATTTAACCATATAAATTATTATGATGAAAAAAGTTATTTTTATTTAAAATATAGCGTGTTTTTACTATTCATTAAAATATGAAAGTTATTAGAAAAATATCAAAAATTTATCCAATGTTAATTTTTATATCCTGATTAAAAAGTAGAATTTTATTTTGTAAAATTGAACTTATAAAAATCTCAAAAACTAGATTTAATGTGGGTGCGCCATTAAAAGGAGACAAAACAACATTTTTTTAAAAATAAATATTTTACCCGAAAATTTTATTTTGTTCAAATATCATGTTCTAGAAAATGCATAAGATAAAAAAATAATAATATAACATCAAAATTTTAGTTTATACTATTCATAACGGCTAGTTTATAATAATATTATAACCATATATCATTGTTTGGTGAAACCTGATATTGCGTACAACACACACAATCGAGGAAAGTCGCAATTGCGTGTAATGCAAGCCAAGTCAGGGTTGCATGTTGTGAACGACACATTCATTGTTTTTTATAACAGAATCCAAACATATTTCATTTATAAATTGAATATATATATATATGTATATACACTCAATGTTGTGTAGAATGACAACTATCAAACGAACTTGAAATTATGTATAACACAATCAAAGAATAGTGTTGCGTATACTACAAGCTAATACGGTGTTGCGTATAGCACAAGATAATCTTGTTGTAGCATAAAACACATTACATAAAATAAATTAAAAAGAATACTTATCATAAAATATCGAGTTGTTACATTCTACCCCCCTTAAAATGAATTTCTCCCTCAAAATTTTTCGGGGTTATACATGGTTTTCTACTTGAAAGGTTCTTTAATTGAAACCCATATCGTAAAATGAAATACCAAAACATAACCTTAAAAACTAAAGTATGAAACATAACGGTTACCAAAATTAACTAATCACTGGGTTTCCAAATAGGAGAACATAGGTGAAAATATTGACATGGAAGAGAAATCTAACCATCATGTTATAATGGATAGTGGTGGAGATAATGGCTATGAAAAAGAAAACAATCAAAAAGCCATGGATTTGTGATGATCTAAGGTACCATCTGATTCATCGGATATAAGGGAACTAGGACAACATTTTTGGTTCTCAAGATCATTTCCCTAAAGTTGATGAATTAAAAGAAATACTTATATCATTTTGGTACAATGTCACTGTTGTTCGTGAATTGAACAATCTCCACTTCATCTCTTAAAGAAATATAGTTGAATTTTTTATTCATGAAGCCTTAACAGATCATGTTATAGAATGATGGGTCATTCCATCTGTTTCAAAAAAAATGTTAGCAAATGTTATAAGTCCATCTTATGGTGAGATTGATCGTATATGGTTCCAAAAATGGGATCATGATTTATTTATCATACCACTTAATAAAATAAAACTACTTTCAACTAACCAGGAACTTCATGTAGGCCAGTGGTAGGCGATAAGGGCCTGTCTCACTTCCGTTGTGGGTTTGATTTCCACAGCCTTGTCCGACACGATGGGTTGTCGTCTATCCTACAGGTTTTCCTTTTTCTAAAACTACACTATTATAACATTCCAGAAATAATATCGAAAAATATGTTCTATCCTTAAATAATACTATCTTATTTCCAACATAATCCATTCCAATCTTTTGGCTTATACATTTGTCAAATCTCATAGTATAATGAAAAATATTACTTGAAATGTCACATAACAATAATTTGACTAACATCCTTTATCCCCCATATATCATAAGATATATCTTGTTGGTCATAGTCCAAAAATGTGAATACCTTAATCATGCATTCCTTTGAAACATGAATTACCAAAAAAACTTAGTGAAAACATGAGTGGTGTCAAAAGTTAACTCTTTCCACATAGCAAAAATCCCAAAAATTCTATATACTCACACCATGATATCAGTTTGTCCTTATATCAATCATGATATCATTAATACTATCAAACATTTAATTATCTCCTTAGCACTTCTTTATGCGCATATTAGGTGTTTTCCAAAAATATTTCAATCACTTTTTCATGGTTACCTGTACAATATAATTATGGAAAACCAATACATAGATATTCCAAAATTCCAAAATACCATAAATGAGATTCCATGATACTACTTTGAAATCTCATTACATAAACACTTAATCATTACACGACATCATTTTCATACTCAACATCACAAATAGTGATCGCATGAGACTTACCTTTATCCTTTTCCTTAAGTGGTTGCTCACGTTGATCATCATTAACCTGTGGATTAGGGCATTTATTAGCTTAATGCCCCATTTCCTTGCACTTGAAGAATTGAAGTGTTGGTCGAGAGTTCTCTGTAGTCTTTTCTATATTCACATCATTAGCAAACTTTTTCCCATTAATTTGATAATCAACTACTCGATGACCGTGTTTTCCACAATTAAAACATTTTCTAGTACCTTTTAGGAAATCTCCACCACGCTTCTTTCCACACTTTGAGTATAAAAAAAATTCATCTTCTTTTTAGCATTGTTCTGAGATTTCCCCTTGAACTCCATCTTTCGTTTCGTGTCAAAACCATGAGATGGATATGATACACCAACATCCAGTTCTACCTTGATATCACAACACACAATTTCATCCTAGCTACCGAAGTCTCTTATAGCCAATTCCCTTCGAAGAATTGTTTTTAAGCCACTAAAAAATCGATCAACTTTACTTTCAGGTTGGATGATAAAGCTATATGCATACCTTGCAAGTCTTGTAAAATTCGCTCTGTATATACCGACAGATTTATCATCCTTATGATTATGCTCAAGAAAATCCTTTTCCATCTTTGTTCCATGAATACGAGAGAAGTACTTACTGAAAAACAAGTTCTTGAACTCGTCCCATTCCATGGACTCAATTTCATCTCTTTGCCTCGTATTCTTGATAAGATTCCACCATTGATCAGCATCACCTTCCAAACGATATACTACTATGATGACTTTATCATGCTCAGAACATTGTAGAACTAAAAATATATTTTCAGGAGTACTGATCCATTGTTCAGCCACTAAGGGATCAGAAGACCCGCTCAATGAAGGTGGACGCTGCCTCATGAAGGATTCAACAAAATGTTTCTCCTTTCTCTGCTCATTTTGAAGTCCATAAGGATTCATATCTTGTGTAAGTATAGAAATAAGATTGTACACTCCATCTCCCATGACATTGGTTTTGTTAGGAGGAAAATCATTGCATTGTTCATTACATTGATCAACACGATTCCTTCGGGTTCCAACCATCATCTAATACCCAAAAATAATAGTGTGAGAGGAAAATACCATCCTTGGGAAAAAAACATAATAAAGGGGGAGTACATTCAATATCTAAAATCTTAGGTTTAATTCTATGATTTCTAGCACAATTATAGGACTATAAACTATACGTATAGTTATCCTTAGGGACATCCCTAGATATACCTTAAAAATATCTCTTGGGATCTCACTAAAGTTTTCGCGTCCTACTTTCCAAAGGTTAACTAAACCTTTCATCTAAAACCGAATGTAGAGACCTGAAGCATGACGTACATGGAAATTAAATTAATTTTTCAGAATACTTAATACATAACAAAAAAACCAAAACTCAAGGATCGTAATAGTTTAGTGTCTTTGGAAACTCGGAACGTAATCTTCTAATCGTGGTGAATGATCTTCAACATATCCCATAAAGATCATCCCATTTTGTTTTCTAACCTAAAAACTTTCTTTATATCGTGGGGAAAAGAATACATATTAAGGGTGAGCTCAAACGCTCAGTAAGGGTAAGCATGGATAAAATAAAACAAATCATATACATTTGAACTTAAAAACATGAACATAATGTTTAAACATCAAAATCTTGTGAAATGACATAAAACATGGAAGTAAATAAGGAATAGATCCTAAAGAAATATTAATCTTGATAAAATATCATGGGAATAAAACATGTAATTGTGGAAACCATTAATCACATGATATTATTTCCATAGTATCCAAGGAATTATTGCTAAGACCATCATAGTGGACAGTGTCCCTTTCTGAATCGAGTTCACTCCTCATTCCAGTCCTGTATTGCTGAACCAGTTTAACTTTCCATTACAGCCATGTCTATCTCATGAGATATAAATCTTTACCCAATTCATTGGAGGGAGATATAGGTCCCACCCATCTCATAATGAAATCATTCTTACTTGTGCCACAAAATAAACATACATCATTCATAATAATCCAACGAATAAAATGGGTTTCATAAACATAATCCCATCATCACATAATTCATATAAAAAAATGGATATCATTTAATAATAAGAAATGTGAAACCATTTAAATCATAGAGACATTATACTTGAAACATACACATATTAAATAATGTCATCTTAGAAGGAAAATGGTTTTGATAAAACACTTGAAATGATTTCTTGAGGAAAATATCCTTTCTTCTTCAAAATCATTTCCTTTTCACAAAATGTCATGCAATTTTAAAAGAAAAGGAATTTGTTGAAAATAGTCATGTATCTTTTTGAGGAAGCTTCATGAAAATAAGGCTTTATAAAATTGTAAAAATCCGTTCACGCTGTATAAGTTAAAAATAACAATATCCTCTTACTTTTTTCGGAAAAGTCAAAAAGTAGCTAGTATGGTAAACAAAAGAAAGATTCCTTCCATACGATGTGGTAAAAGTAAGAAAAGGGTCAAAATGTCTTAAAAATACATTGAAGTAAAGCAAAAATTTTAAGAAAACATTTTGAGATCATATGGACCTGGATAATAAAAAAACCCCCTGTAAATACTTACGAGTAAACAATCTTGGATAAGAATGAGATTGGAATAATTGTCCCTTACCTTAGGTCCGATATGCTTCGTATGGATCCAAACCTCCTTTATAATGATTTAAATAATTTCATTGACTTATTACCTAATCATATTCATTGTTATGATATCATATATGTTTCACTTATGACTTTATATTACCCGTTATTCTTTAAATTCCATGTTAAAGGAGCGTTTTTGGTAAAATCATTTCATTTATCGTATGTGTTTCGACATGCCGTTCTTGGTATTATTACTTAAATCCTGATTTACATAATTACATAATGTAAAAAATGATATTTATTTAATATATATTCCTCATATACATGTATATTGTAGATCGATTAAAGGAATGAGATACACTGTTTATGGAGATGGTAGGTCATACGTACACATGAACGTTGTTTCCGTGTCCTTATTGAATTGAATAAAACTAAATAGATGACATACATATATATATATATATATATATATAAATCTAGTAGAATTATTATTTCATATATTTAATTATTATTCAATATATAAACTTTATGATCATTCATGTATGGTTAACATGGAGAATGAATCTCATCGCGTCGTGGAGACGATAGTCCGTACGTACGCACGAGCGATGATATCGTTCCCATAATTATTGAATAGAATTGTAGTGGATGGAATATTAAATCAGAATCATAATGATTTTATAATAACCATATATAGTTATTCTTTACACCATTATACCTATCCATGTAAGGTGTTGGTGGAAAAATAGATTACACCACGGCGTGGAGACGGTATTCCGTACGTACACACGTGTGGTGATTCTGTTTTCCGTAGGATGGATAGAAGGTAAAATAGGGTTGTTTGATATTTATAATAACATATCCGTATATGAGGGATACTGAGGTTATTAATTAATAATGAAACAACTAATGAAGAGGGAGTAGAAGAAGAATGGAACTTGAAGAAAACAGTAGAATGTATTACCTCTTTCTCGAAGTGCCTCCTTTAAAATTTCTCAATAGGGCACTAGAGTTGGCCTTTTTAGAAGACCAGTACCTCTAGTAGGTTTCTAAGGAAGTGGGTAAGTGAAATGGTCAGGGGTTTTATGAGCTTAAAGTTTCCAAATTGTGTGAGGAGAAGAGGGAGGAGGTGCCCTTTTATAAGGGAGGAGAGGGGCACCTTTGGAAATAAAAGAAATATTATTTTATATTAAATCCCAATACCACATAAGAACTTCTAAAATGACTCATATCCAAATATTAGATGAGATAGGGTTTTAATCCCATCAGCCAATAAAATTTAGACATGTTAGGAATTTATTTTAAACATTATCAAATTTATTTATCCTTATTTATCAATTTAATTTTATGTGTGGTAATAATATTATAAATTTTATATTATTATAAATAATTACATATGTGTTGTGAATTTTCCATTATTTGATACTTTATGACATTTTCTACCATATAAATTTAAATTTATAATTTTTAAATATTTTTGTGATTTGTAAACAATTTTATAATATGTTATTTTTTTAAAATAACAATAGTGACAATTTTGACACTATTCATTTATTTGAATTTAAATAAAATATATACAAAACATATGTTCTAACTAAAAGCATTAATAGATTCATAAGATATCATATGTATCTAGAAAATTAGTGGATCACATTAAATAGTTCATATAATATTTATTTTAATATTTTTAATACCATTTATTTTATATTTCTCTTAATAAAATAATTTCAACATCACTATTATGTCACCTTTAATGATAATTATTTAATCCCTAAAAATTATAAATAAATTAATATGATGTAGATAATTTTATTAGATTTCTGTAGACTATTCATGTTTGAAGTTTCATTAAGTTTATCACTAAATTAAAATTATTATACTTATAAGATTTAAGAAAGTGACATGTTGTCACTTTCTTTGGTTTTAATAATAATTAAATTATTTTCATGGAAAAAATTATATTAAATGAATTTAATCCGACCCTTAGGTGATATGGGTCAACTGTTAGTCATAAAATAGGATTTTGGAAGCTGTTAGGGCAATTTTTTAATCTTATATTTACCATTAATTACCCGATTTACCTTTAACTATGGTAAATAAAATTTACTGTCGTTACTATTCATAATTCCCAAAAATAAAAAGTAGCCTATTAACATAATTTGGACCCAATGATTCCAAATATGAAATCACTTTTTCAAAATTCAAAACACATAAGTTCCAGTAATTAATTTAAAATTAATCTCGTTGTTAAGAAAATGGGTTTTAGAAGTTAAAACAATGCCAAAGATTGAAATGTTTTTACCTATGAATTTAATGTGAAATTAATGATAATGAAATAAATTATATTAAATGGTAAGAATATATTCTATTTATACATTCAATCCATTAAATATTATAATTTAACCCTATAAATTATTACGATGAAAAAAGTTGTTTTTAATTAAAATATAGCGTGATTTTACTATTCATTAAAATATGAAAGTTATCAGAAAAATATAAATAATTTATCCAATGTAAATTTTTATATCCTGATTAAAAAGTAGAGTTTTATTTTGTAAAATTGAAATTATAAAAATCTAAAGAACTATATTTAATGTGGGAGCGCCATTAAAAGGCGGCAAAACAATATTTTTTAAAAAATACATATTTTACCCGAAAATTTTATTTTGTTCACATACCATGTTCTAGAAAATGTGTAAGATGAAATAATAATGTTATAACATTAAAATTTTAGTTAATAATATTCATAACCGCTAGTTTATAATAATATTATAACCATATATCATTGATTGGTGAAACCTGATATTGCGTACAACACACGCTATCGAGGAAAGTCGCAATTGCGTGTAATGCAAGCCAAGTCAGGGTTGCGTGCTGTGAACGAATCATTCATTGTTTTATATAACAGAATCCAACCATATTTCATTTATAAATTGAATATATATATATATATATACACAATGTTTCATAGAATGACAACTATCAAACGAACTTGAAATTATGTGTAATACAATACAAGAATAGTGTTGTTTATACTACAAGATAATACAGTGTTTCGTATAGAACAAGATAATCTTGTTGTAGCTTAAAACACATGACATCAAATAAATTAAAAAGAATACTTATCATAAAATATCGAGTTTTTAAATTATACCCCCCTTAAAATTAATTTCTCCCTCGAAATTTGTCGGGGTTATACATGGTTTTCTACTTGAAAGTTTCTTTAATTTAAACCCATATCTTAAAATGAAATACCAAAACATAACTTTAAAAACTAAATTATGAAACATAATGGTTACCCAAATTAACTTGTCATTGGGTTTCCAAATAGGAGATCATAGGTGAAAATATGGATATGGAAGAGAAATCTAACCATCATGTTCTGATTGATAGTGGTAGAGATAATGGCTATAAAAAAACAACAATAAAAAAGCCAAAGATTTGTGATGATATAAGGTGTCATCTGATTCATCGGATATAAGGGCACTAGGACAAAATTTTTGGTTCTCAATATCATTTCCCTAAAGTTGATGAATTAAAAGAAATACTTATATCATTTTGGTACAATCTCACTGTTGTTCGTGAATTGAACAATCTCCACGTCATCTATTAAAGAAATGTAGTTGAATTTTATATTCTTGAAGCGTTAGCAGATCATGTGATAGAATGATGGGTCATTCCATCTGTTTCAAACAAAAGGTTAGAAAATGTTATAAGTCCATCTTATGGTGAGATTAATCGTATATGGTTCCAAAAATGGACTTATACTTTATTTATCATACTACTTAATAAAATAAAACTACTTTCCACAAACCAGGAACTTCATGTAGGCTAGTGGTAGGCGATAAAGGCCTGTCGCATGTCGGTTGTGGGTTCAATTTCCACAGCCTTGTCCGACGCGATGGGTTGTCGCCTGTCCTGCAGGTTGTCCTTTTTCTAAAACTACACTATTATAACATTCCAGAAATAATATCGAAAAATATGTTCTATCCTTAAACAATACTATCTTATTTCCAACATAATCCATTCCAATATTTGGGCTTATACATATGTCAAATATCATAGTATAATGAAAAAGATTACTTGAAATGTCACATAACAATCATGTGACTAACATCACTTATCCCCCATATATCATAATATATATCTTGGTGGTCATAGTCCAAAAATGTGAATACCTTAATCATGCATTCCTTTGAAACATGAATTACCAAAAAAACCTAGTGAAAACATGAGTGCTATCAATAGTTAACTCTTTTCACATAGCAAAAATCCCAAAAAATCTATATACACACCCCATGATATCACTTTGTCCTTATATCAATCATGACCTCATTAATACTATCAATCATTTCATTATCTCCTTAGCACATATTTATGCGCATATTTGGTGCTTTCCAAAAATAATTCAATCACTTTTTCATGGTTACCTGTACTATATAATTATTGAAAACCAATACATAGATATTCCAAAATTCCAAAATACCATAAATGAGATTTCATGATACTACTTTGAAATCTCATTAGAAAAACACTTAATCATTACACGACATCATTTTCATACTCAACATCACAAATAGTGATCGCATGAGACTTACCTTTATCCTTTTCCTTAAGAGGTTGCTCACGTTGATCATCATTAACCCATGGATTATGGCATTTATTAGCATAATTCCCCATTTCCTTGCACCTGAAGCATTGAAGTGTTGGTGGAGAGTTCTCTGTAGTCTTTTCTCTATTCACATCATTAGCAACCTTTTTCACATTACTTCGATAATCAACTGCTCGATGAACTTCTTTTCCACACTTAAACCTTTTTCTAGTACCTTTTAGGAAATCTCCACCACGCTTCTTTCCACACTTTGAGCATAAAAAACATTCATATTCTTTTCACCATTGTTATGAGATTTCCCCTTGAACTCCATCTTTCATTTCATGTCAAAACCATGAGATGGATATGATACACCAACATCCAGTTCTACCTTGATATCACAACACACAATTTCATCATAGCTACCAAAGTCTCTTATAGATAATGCCCTACGAAGACTTGGTTTTAAGCCACTAAAAAATCGATCAACTTTACTTTCAGGTTGGATGATAAAGCTATATGCATACCTTGAAAGTATTTTAAAATTCTCTCTGTATATACCAACAGATTTATCATCCTTCTGATTATGCTCAAGAAAATCCTTTTCCATCTTTGTTTGAAGAATACGAGGGAAGTACTAACTGAAAAACAAGTTCTTGAACTCGTCCCATTCCATGGACTCAATTTCATCTCTTTGCCTCATATTCTTGATAAGATTACACCATTGATCAGCATCACCTTCCAAACGATATACTGCTAAGATGACTTTATCGTGCTAATAACATTGTAGAACTAAAAATATCTTTTCAGGAGTACTTATCCATTGTTCAGCCACTAAGGGATCAGAAGACCCGCTGAATGAAGGTAGACGCTGCCTCATGAAGGATTCAATAGAATGTTTCTCCTTTCTCTGCTCATTTTGAAGTCCATAAAGATTCATAACTAGTGTAAGTATGGAAATAAGATTGTACACTCCATCTCCCATGACATTGGTTTGGTGAGGAGGAAAATCATTGCATTGTTCATTACATTGATCAACACGATTCCTTCGGGTTCCATCCATCGTCTAATACCCAAAAATAATAGTGTGAGAGGAAAATGACATTCTAGGGAGATAAACATAATAAAGGGGAATTACATTCAATATCTAACATCTTAGGTTTAATTCTATGATTGTTAGCAAAATTATTGGACTATAAACTATACGTATACTTAACCTTAGGGACATCCCTAGACATACCTTATAAATATCTATCCGGATCTCACTAATGTTTTCGCGTCCTAGTTTGCAAAGGATAACTAAACCTTTCCTCTGATACCGAATGTAGAGACCCAAAGCTTGACGTACATGGAAATTACATTACTATTTCAGAATACTTATTACATAACAAAAAAACCAAAACTCAAGGATCGTAATATTTTAGTGTCATTGGAAACTCAGAACGTAATCTTCTAATCGTGGTGAAAGATCTTCCACATATCCCATAAATATCATCCCATTTTTTTTCTAACCTAAAACCTTTCTTTATATCATGGGGAAAAGAATACATATTAAGGGTGAGATCAAATGCTCAGTAAGGGTAAGCATGGATTAAATAAAACAAATCATATACATTTGAACTTAAAAACATGAACATAATATTTAAACATCAATATCATGTGAAATGACATAAAACATGGAAGTACATAAGGAATAGATCATAAAGAAACATTAATCGTCATAAAATATCATGGGAATAAAACAAGTAATTGTGTCAACCATTAAGCACATGATATGATTTCCATAGTAGCCAAGCAATTGCTGCCAAGACCATCTTAGTGGACAAAGTCCCTTTCTGAATCGAGTTCACTCCTCGTTCCAGCCCTGTATTACTGAACCAGTTTAACTTGTCATTACAGCCATGTCTATCTCATGAGATATAAATTTCTACCCAATGCATTGGAGGGAGATATAGGTCCCACCCATCTCATAATGAAATCATTCTTACTTGTGCCACAAAATAAAGATACATCATTCAAAATAACCCAATGAATAAAATGAGTTTCATAAACATAATACCATCATCACATAATTCATATAAAAGAAATGGATATCATTTAATAATAAGAAAAGTGAAACCATGTAAATCATAGAGACATTATACTTGAAACATACACTTATTAAATAATGTCATCTTAGATGGAAAATGGTTTTGATAAAACACTTGAAATGAATTCTTGAGGAAAATATCATTTCTTATTCAAAATCATTTTCCTTTCACAAAATGTCATGAAATTTTAAAAGAAAAGGATTTTGGTGAAAATAGTCATGATATCTTTTTGAGGAATCATCATGAAAATAAGGCTTTAAAAAACAGTAAAAATTCGTTGACGCCATATAAGTTAAAAATAACAATATCCTCGTACTTTTGTCGGAAAACTCAAAAAGTACCTCGTATGGTAAACAAAAGAAATATTCCTTCCATACAATGTGGTAAAAGTAAGAAAAGGGTCAAAATGTCTTAAAAATACATATAAGTAAAGTAACCATTTTATGAAATCATTTTGAGATCATATTGACAAGGATAATAAACAAAACCCCCAGTAAATACTTAGTAGTAAACAATCTCGGATAAGAATGAGATTGGAATAATTGTCCCTTACCTTTGGTCCGATATGCTTCGTATGGATCCAAAACTGCTGTATAATGATTTAAATAATTTCATTGACTTATTACATAATCATATTCATTGTTATGATATCATATATGTTTCACTTATGACTTTATATTACCCATTCTTTTGTAAATTCCATGTTAAAGGAGCGTTTTGGGAAAAATCATTTCATTTATCGTATGTGTTTCGACTTGTCGTTCATGGTATTATTACATATATCCTGATTTACATAATTACAGAATGTAAAAAATGATTTATATATAATATATATTAATCATATACATATATATTGTAGATCGATAAAAGGAATGAGATACACTATTCATGGAGATGGTAGGTCATACGTATGCATGAACGTTGTTTTCGTTTCCTTATTGAATTGAATGAAACTAAATAGATGATATACATATATATATATAAATCCAGTAGAATTATTATTTCATATATTTCATTATTATTCATTATATAAACTTTATGATCATTCATGTATGGTTAATATGGAGAATAAATCTCATCGCGTCGTGGAGACGATAGTCCGTACGTACGCACGAGCGATGATATCGTTCCCATAATTATTGAATAGAATTGGAGTGGATGGTATAATAAATCAGAATCATAATGATGTTATAAAAACTATATATAGTTATTCATTACACCATTATACCCATCCATGTAAGGTGTTGGTGGAAAAACAGAATACACCACGGCATGGAGACGATATTCCGTATGTACACACGTGTGGTGATTTTGTTTTCCTTAGGATGGATAGAAGGTAAAATAGGGTTGTTTCATATTTATAATAACATTTTAGTATATGAGGGATACCAAGGTTATTACTTAATAATGAAACAACTAATGAAGAGGGAGTAGAAGAAGAATGGAACTTGAAGAAAACAGTAGAAGGTATTACCTCTTTCTCGAAGTGCCTCCTTTAAAATTTCTCAATAGGGCACTAGAGTTGGCCTTTTTGAAGACCAGTACCTCTAGTAGGTTTCTATGGAAGTGGGTAAGTGAAATGTTCAGGGGTTTGCCGAGCTTAATGTTTCCAAATTGTGCGAGGAGAAGAGGGAGGAGGTGCCCTTTTATAAGGGAGGAGAGGGGCACCTATGGAAATAAAAGAAATATTTGTTTATATTAAATCCCTATACCACATAAAAACTTCCAAAATGACCCATATCCAAATATTAGATGCGATGGGGTTTTAATCTCACCAACCAATAAAATTTAGACATGTTAGGAATTTATTTTAATCATTTTCAACTTGATTTATTCTTATTTATCAATTTAATTTTATTTGTGGTAATAATATTCTAAATTTTATATTAATATAAATAATTACATATGTGTTGTGAATTTTCCATTATTTGACACTTTATGACATTTTCTACCATATAAATATAAATTTATAATTTTTTAATATTTATGTGATTTGTAAACAATTTTATAATATGTTATTTTTATAAAATAACAATAGTGTCAATTTTGACACTATTCATTTATTTGAATTTAAATAAAATATATACAGAACATATGTTCTAAATAAAAGAATTAATAGATTCATAAGATATTATATGTGTCTAGAAAATTAGTGGAGCACATTAAATAGTTAATATAATATATATTTTAATATTTTTAAAACCATTTATTTTATATTTCTCTTAATAAAATAATTTCAACATCACTATTATGTCACCTTTAATGATAATTATTTAATCCCTAAAAATTATAAATAAATTCATATGATGTGTATAATTTTATTATATTTCTGTAGACTATTCATGTTCAATGTTTCATTAAGTTTATCTCTAAATTAAAATTATTATACTTATAAGATTTAAGAATGTGACATGTTGTCACTTTCTTTGGTTTTAATAATATTTAAATTATTTTCATGGACAAAATTCCATTAAATGAATCTAATCCGACCCTTAGGTGATATGTGTCAACTTTTAGTCATCCAATAGGATTTTGGCAGGTTTTAGGGTAGTTTTATAATCTTATATTTACTGTTAATTACCCGATTTACCTTTAACTATTGTAAATAAAATTTACCGTCGTTATTATTCATAATTCCCAAAAATAAAAAGTATCCTATTAACATAATTTTGACCCAATGATTCTAAATATGAAATCAATTTTTCAAAATTCGAAACACATAAGTTTAAGTAATTAATTTAAAATTAGTCTTGTTGTTAGGAAAATGGGTTTTAGAAGTTAAAACATTGCCAAAGATTGAAATGTTTTTACCTATGAATTTAATGTGAAATTAATGATAATGACATAAATTATATTAAATTGTAAAAATATATTCTATTTATAAATTAAAACCATTAAATATTATAATTTAACCATATAAATTATTACGATGAAAAAAGTTTTTTTTTTAAATTAAAATATAGCGTGTTTTTACTATTCATTAAAATATGAAAGTTATCATAAAAATATCAAACATTTATCCAATGTAAATTTTTATATCTTGATTAAAAAGTAGAGTTTTGTTTTGTAAAATTTAACTTATAAAAATTTCAAAAACTAGATTTAATGTGGGTGCTCTATTAAAAGGTGGCAAAACAACATTTTTTTAAAAATACATATTTTACCCAAAAATTTTATTTTGTTCACATACCATGTTCTAGAAAAAGTATAAGATGAAATAATAATGTTATAAAATTAAAATTTTAGTTAATACTATTCATAACGGCTAGTTTATAATAATATTATAACCATATATCATTATTTGGTGAAACCTGATATTGCGTAAAACACACACTATCGAGGAAAGTCGCAATTGCGTGTAATGCAAGCCAAGTCAGGGTTGCGTGTTGTGAACGACTCATTGATTGTTTTGTATAACAGAATACAACCATATTTCATTTATAAATTGAATATATATATATATATATACACTCAATGTTGCGTAGAATGACAACTATCAAACGAACTCGAAATTATGTGTAACACAATCCAAGAATAGTGTTGCGTATACAACAAGCAAATACGGTGTTGCGTATAGCACATGATAATCTTGTTGTAGTATAAAACACATGACATAAAATAAATTAAAAAGAATACTTATCATAAAATATCGAGTTGTTACATTCTACCCCCCTTAAAATGAATTTCGCCCTCGAAATTTGTCGGGTTTTATATATGGTTTTCTACTTGAAAGTTTATTTAATTGAAACCCATATCGTAAAATTAAATACCAAAACATAACATTAAAAACTAAAGTATGAAACATAACGGTTACCAAAATTAACTTATCACTGGGTTTCCAAATAGAATAACATAGGTGAAAATATGGATATGGAAGAGAAATCTAACCATCATGTTCTGATGGATAGTGGTAGAGATAATGGCTATGAAAAAGACAACAATAAAAAAGCCATAGATTTGTGATGATCTAAGGTACCATCTGATTCATCGGATATAAGGGCACTAAGACAACATTTTTGTTTCACAAGATCATTTCCCTAAAGTTGATGAATTAAGAGAAATAATTATATGATTTTGGTGCAATCTCACTGTTGTTCGTGAATTGAAAAATCACCACGTCATCTCTTAAATAAATGTAGTTGAATTTGTTATTCATGAATCATTAGTAGATCATGTGATAGAATGATGGGTCATTCCATCTGTTTCAAACAAAAGGTTAGCAAATGTTATAAGTCCATATTATGGTGAGATTAATCGTATATGGTTCCAAAAATGGACTTATACTTTATTTATCATACCACTTAATAAAATAAAACTACTTTCCACTAACCAATAACTTCATGTAGGCCATTGGTAGGTGATAAAGGCCTGTCGCACTTCGGTTGTGGGTTCGATTTCCACAGCCTTGTCTGACGCGATGGGTTGTCGCCCGTCCTGCAGGTTGTCCTTTTTCTAAAACTACACTATTATAACATTCCAAAAATAATATCGAAAAATATGTTCTATCCTTAAAAAATACTATCTTATTTCCAACATAATCCTTTCCAATCTTTAGGCTTATACATATGTCAAATATCATAGTATAATGAAAAATATTACTTGAAATGTCACATAAAAATCATGTGACTAACATCATTTATCCCCCATATATCATAAGATATATCTTGTTGTTCATAGTCCAAAAATGTGAATACCTTAATCATGCATTGCTTTGAAACATGAATTACCATAAAAACATAGTGAAAACATGAGTGCTGTCATAAGTTAACTCTTTCCACATAGCAAAAATCCCAAAAATTCTATATACTCACCCCATGATATCACTTTGTCCTTATATAAATCATGAGCTCATTAATACTATCAAACATTTCATTATCACCTTAGCACTTATTTATACGCACATTAGGTGCTTTCCTAAAATATTTCAATCACTTTTTCATGGTTACCAGTATTATATATTTATTGAAAACCAATACATAGATATTCCATAATTCTAAAATACCATAAATGAGATTCCATGATACTACTTTGAAATCTGATTACATAAACACTTAATCATTACACGACATCATTTTCATACTCAACATCACAAATAGTGATCTCATGAGACTTACCTTTATCCTTTTCTTTAAGAGGTTGCTCACTTTGATCATCATTAACCCGTGGATTAGGGAATTTATTAGTATACTGCCCCATTTCCTTGGACTAGAAGCATTGAAGTGTTGGTGGAGATTTCTCTATAGTCTTTTCTCTATTCACATCATAAGAAACCTTTTTTCCATTACTTCGACAATCAACTGCTCGATGACTTTCTTTTCCACAATTAAAACGTTTTCTAGTACCTTTTAGGCAATCTCCACCACGCTTCTTTCCACACTTTTAGCATAAAAAACATTCATCTTATTTTCACCATTGTTCTGAGATTTCTCCTTGAAATCCATCTTTCGTTTCTTGTCAAAACAATGAGATGGATATGTTACACCAACTTCCAGTTCTACCTTGATATAACAACACACAATTTATTCATAGCTACCGAAGTCTGTTACAGCTAATGCCCTTAGATGACTTGGTTTTATGACACTGAAAAATCGATCAACTTTACATTCAGGTTGGATGATAAAGCTATATGCATACCTTGAAAGTCTTGTAAAATTCACTCTGTATATACCAACAGATTTATCATCCTTTTGATTATGCTCAAGAAAATCCTTTTCCATATTTTTTCGAAGAATACGAGGGAAGTACTTACTGAAAAACAAGTTCTTGAACTCGTCCCATTCCATGGACTCAATTTCATCTCTTTGCCTCGCATTCTTGATAAGATTCCACCATTGATAAGCATCACCTTCCAAACGATATACTGCTAAGATGACTTTATCGTGCTCAGAACATTGTAGAAATAAAAATATCTTTTCAGGAGTACTGATCCATTGTTCAGCCACTAAGAGATCAGAAGACCCACTGAATGAAGGTGGACGCTGCCTCATGAAGGATTCAACAGAATGTTGCTCCTTTCTATGCTCATTTTGAAGTCCAGAATTATTCATAGCTTGTGTAAGTATAGAGATATGATTGTACACTCCATATCCCATGACATTGGTTTGGTCAGGAGGAAAGTCATTTCATTGTTCATTACATTGATCAACACGATTCCTTCGGGTTCCAGCCATCGTCTAATACCCAAAAATAATAGTGTGAGAGGAAAATACCATTTTAGGGAAAACAACATAATAAAGGGGGAGTACATTCAATATCTAACATCTTAGTACTAATTCTATGATTGTTATCACAATTATAGGACTTTAAACTATATGTATACTTAACCTTAGTAACATCCCTAGACATACCTTAGTAATATCTCTCGGGATCTCACTAATGTTTTCGCATCCTAGTTTCCAAAGGTTAACTAAACCTTTCCTCTGATACCAAATGTAGAGACCCGAAGCTTGACGTACATTGAAATTACATTACTTTTTTGGAATACTTAATACATAACAAAATAACCAACACTCAAGGATCGTAATAGTTTAGTGTCTTTGGAAACTCGGAATGTAATCTTCTAATCATGGTGAATGATCTTCAACATATACCATAAAGATCTTTCCATTTTGTTTTCTAACCTAAAACCTTTCTTTATATCCTAGGGAAAATAATACATATTAAGGGTGAGCTCAAATACTCAGTAAGGGTAAGCATGGATAAAATAAAACTAATCATATACATTTGAACTTAAAACATGAACATAATGTTTAAACATCAAAATCATGTGAAATGACATAAAACATGGAAGTATATAAGGAATAGATCATAAAGAAGCATTAATCATGATAAAATATCATGGGAATAAAACATGTAATTATGGCAACCATGAAGCACATGATATGATTTCCATAGTAGCCAAGGAATTGCTGCCAAGACCATCTTAGTGGACAAAGTCCCTTTCTGAATCGAGTTCACTCCTCGTTCCAGTCCTGTATTACTGAACCAGTTTAACTTGCCATTCTATCCATGTCTATCTCATGAGATATAAATCATTACGCAATGAATTGGAGGGAGAAATAGGTCCCACCCATCTCATAATGAATTCATTGTTACTTGTTCCACAAAATAAACATACATCATTCATAATAACCCAACGAATAAAATGTGTTTCATAAACATATTCCCATAATAACATAATTAATATAAAAGAAATATATATCATTTTATAATAAGAAATGTGAAACCATGTAAATCATATAGACATTATACTTGAAACATACACATATGAAATAATGTCATCTTAGATGGAAAATGGTTTTGATAAAACACTTGAAATGAATTCTTGAGAAAAATATCCTTTCTTATTCAAAATAATTTTATTTTCACAAAATGTCATGCAATTTTAAAAGAAAAGGATTTTTTAGAAAATTTTTATGAAATCTTTTGGTGGAATCATCATGAAAATAAGGATTTATAAAACCAAAAAAAATCCTTTAATGTCGTATAAGTTAAAAATAACAATCTCCTCATACTTTTGTCGGAAAAGTAAAAAAGTACCTCGTATGGTAAACATAAGTAAGAAAAGGGTAAAAATGTCTTAGAAATACATGGAAGGAATGTAAACATTTTATGAAAACATTTTTAGAGCATATAGACATGGATAATAAACATAACCCCCAGTAAATACTTATGAGTAGACAATCTCAGATAAGAATGAGATTGGAATAATTATCCATTACCTTAGGTCCGATATGCTTCGTATGTATCTAAAACTCTTGTATAATGGTTTAAATAATTTCATTGACTTATTACATAATCATATAAATTGTTATGATATTATATAAGTTTCACTTATGACTTTATATTACCCATTCTTTTGTAAATTCCATGTTAATGCAGCATTTTGGGTAAAATCATTTCATTTATCGTATGTGTTTCGACTTTTCATTCTTGATATTGTTACTTATTTCCTAATTTACATAATTTCAGAATGTAAAACATGATTTATATATAATATATATTCATTATATAAATATATATTATAGATCAATAAAAGGAATGAAATACACCTTCCATGGGGATGGTAGGTCGTACGTACGCATGAACATTGTTTTCATTTCCTTATTGAATTGAATGAAACTAAATAGATGAAATACATATATATACATAAATCTAGTAGCATTATTATTTCATATATTTCATTATTATTCATTATATAAACTTTAGGATTATTCATGTATGGTTAACATGGAGAATGAATCTCATCGCGTCGTGGAGACGGTAGTCCGTACGTACGCACTAGTGATTATATCATTCCCATAATTATTGAATAGAATTGGAGTGGATGGTACAATACATCAAAATTAGTATTATGTTATAATAACCATATATAGTTATTTTTTACACCATTATACCCATCCATGTAAGGTGTTGGTGGGAAAACAGATTACACCACGGCCTGGAGACGGTATTCCGAACCTACGCACACATGGTGATTATGTTATCCATAGGTTGGATTGAAGGTGAAATAGGATTGTTTCATATTTATAATAATATATCAGTTTATTAGGGATACTTATGGTATTAATTCATAATGAAACAACTAAAGAAGAGGGATTAGAAGAAGAATGGAACTTGAAGAAAACTGTAGAAGGTATTACCTCTTTCTCAAAGTTCCTCCTTTAAACTTTCTCTTAGGGAACTAGAGTTTGTCTTTTGCAATGACCAATCCCTCTAGTAGGTTTATATGGAAGTGGGGAAGTGAAATGGTCAGGTTTTGTCTAAGATAAAGGCTCCAAATTGTGTGTGGAGAAGATGGAGGGGGTGCCCTTTTATAAGGGAGGAGAGGGGCACCTTTGGAAATATAAGAAATATTAGTTTATATTAAATCGAAAACCCACTTAAAAACTTCCAAAATGACTCATATAAGAATATTATATGAGATAGGTTTGTAATATCATCAACCAATAAAATTTAGACATGTTAGGAATTTATTTTAAACATTATCAACTTGATTTATCCTTATTTATCAATTTAATTTTATTTGTGGTAAAAATATTCTAAATTTTAAATTATAATAAATAATTACATCTCTGTTGTGAATTTTCCATAATTTGACAATTTATGTCATTTTAGAGCATATATATTTATATTTATAATTTTTAAATATTTTTGTGATTTTTAAACAATTTTATAATATGTTATTTTTATAAAATAACAATAGTGTCAATTTTGACACTATTCATTTAATTGAATTTAAATAAAATATATATAGAAGATATGTTCAAAATAAAAGCATTAATAGATTAATAAAATTTCATATGTATCTATAAAATTAGTGGATCACATTAAATAGTTCATATAATATTTATTTTAATATTTTTAAAACCATTTATTTGGTATTTCTCTTAATAAAATAATTTCGACATCACTATTATGTCACCATTAATGATAATAATATAATCCCTAAAAATAATAAATAAATTCATATAATGTAGATAATTTTATTAGATTTTTGGAGACTATTCATGTTCGATGTTTCATTAATTTTATCACTAAGTTAAAATTATTATACTTATAAGATTTACGGAAGTGACATGTTCTCACTTTCTTTGGTTTTAATAATAATTAAATTATTTTCATGGAAGAAATTCCATTAAATGAATCTAATCCGACACTTATGTGATATGGGTCAACTGTTAGTCATAAAATAGGATTTTTGCAGGTGTTAGGGTATTTTTATAATCTTATATTTACCGTTAATTACCCGATTTACCTTTAACTATTGTAAATAAAATTTACCGTCGTTACTATTCATAATGCCCAAAAATAAAAAGTAGCCTATTAACATAATTTGGAACCAATGATTCCAAATATGAAATCCATTTTTCAAAATACAAAACACATAAGTTTCAGTAATTAATTTAAAATTAATCTCATTATTAAGAAAATGGGTTTTAGAAGTTAAAACATTGCCAAAGATTGAAATGATTTTACCTATGAATTTAATGTGAAATTAATGATAATGACATAAATTATATTAAATGGAAAAAATATATTCTATTTATACATTAAAACCATTAAATATTATAATTTAACCCTATAAATTATTACGATGAAAAAAGTTGTTTTTAATTAAAATATAGCGTGTTTTTACTATTCATTAAAATATGAAAGTAATCAGAAAAATATCAAAAATTTATGTAATGTAAATTTTTATATCCGGATTAAAAATTAGAGTTTTATTTTTTAAAATTGAACTTATAAAAATCTCAAAAACTAGATTTAATGTGGTTGCGCCATTAAAAGGCGGCAAAAAAACATTTTTTAAAAAAATACGTATTTTACCTGAAAATTTTATTTTGTTCACGTACCATGTTCTAGAAAATGTGTAAGATGAAATAATATTGTTATAAAATTAAAATTTAGTTAATACTATTCATAATGGCTAGTTTATAATAATATTACAACCATATATCATTGATTGGTGAAACCTGATATTGCGTACAACACACGCTCTCGAGGAAAGTCGCAATTGCGTGTAATGCAAGCCAAGTCAGGGTTGCGTGTTGTGAATGACTCATTCTTTTTTTTGTATAACAGAATCCAACCATATTTCATTTATAAATTGAATATATATATACACTCAATGTTGCGTATAATGATAACTATCAAACGAATTTGAAATTATGTGTAACACAATACAAGAATAGTGTTGTGTATACAGAAAGCAAATACAGTGTTGCGTATAGCACAAGATAATCTTGTTGTAGCATAAAACACATGACATCAAATAAATTAAAAAGAATACTTATCATAATATATCGAGTTGTTACATTCTACCCCACTTAAAATGAGTTTCTCCCTCATAATTTGTTGGGGTTATACATGGTTTTCTACTTGAAAGTTTCTTTAATTGAAACCCATATCATAAAATGAAATACCAAAACATAACATTAAAAACTAATGTATGAAACATAACGGTTACCCAATTTAACTTATCACTGGGTTTCCAAATAGGAGAACATAGGTGATAATATGGATATGGAAGAGAAATCTAACCATCATGTTCTGATGGATAGTGGTAGAGATAATGGCTATGAAAAAGTCAACAATAAAAAAGCCATAGATTTGTGATGATTTAAGGTACCATATGATTCATCGGATATAAGGGCACTAGGACCACATTTTTGGTTCTAAAGATCATTTACCTAAAGTTTATGAATTAACTGAAATATTTATATCATTTTGGTACAATCTCACTGTTGTTCGTGAATTGAAAAATCTCCACGTCATCTCTTAATCATGCATTCCTTTGAAACATTAATTTCCATAAAAACCTAGTGAAAACATGAGTGTTGTCAAAAGTTAACTCTTTCCACATAGCAAAAATGCCAAAAATTCTATATACTCACCCCATGATATCACTTGGTACTTATATCAATCATGATCTCATTAATACTATCAAACATTTCATTATCTCCTTATCACTTCATTATGCGCATATTAGGTGCTTTCCAAAAATATTTCAATCACTTTTTCATGGTTACTTGTACTATATAATTATTGAAAACCAATACATAGATATTCCAAAATTCCAAAATACCATAAATGAGATTCCATGATACTACTTTCAAATCTCATTACATAAACACTTAATCATAACACGGCATCATTTTCATACTCAACATCACAAATAGTGATCGCATGAGACTTACCATTATCCTTTTCCTTAAGAGGTTGCTCACGTTGATCATCATTAACCCATGGATTAGGGAATTTTTTAGCATAATTCCCCATTTCCTTGCACTTGAAGCATTGAAGTGTTGGGGGAGAGTTCTCTATAGTCTTTTCTCTATTCACATCATTAGCAACCTTTTTCCCATTACTTCGACAATCAACTGCTCGATGACCTTCTTTTCCACACTTAAAACTTTTTCTAGTAACTTTTAGGCAATCTCCACCACGCTTCTTTCCACACAGTGAGCATAAAAAACATTCATCTTTTTTTCACCATTGTTATGAGATTTCCCCTTGAACTCCATCTTTCGTTTCGTGTCAATACCATGAGATGGATATATTACACCAACATCCAGTTCTACCTTGATATCACAATACACAATTTCATCATAGCTACCGAAGTCTCTTATAGATAATGCCCTTCGAAGACTTGGTTTTAAGCCACTGAAAAATTGATCAACTTTACCTTCAGGTTGGATGATAAAGCTATATGCATACCTTGCAAGTCTTGCAAAATTTGCTCTGTTTATACCAACAGATTTAACATCCTTCTGATTATGCTCAAGAAAATCTTTTTCCATCTTTGTTCGAATAATACAAGGGAAGTACTTACTGAAAAACAAGTTCTTGAACTCGTCCCATTCCATGGACTCAATTTCATCTCTTTGCCTCGTATTCTTGATAAGATTCCACCATTGATCAGCATCACCTTCCAAACGATATAATGCTAAGATGACTTCATCGTGCTTAGAACATTGTAGAACTAAAAATATCTTTTCAGGAGTACTGATTCATTGTTCAACCACTAAGGGATCAGAAGTCCTGCTGAATGAAGGTGGACGCTGCCTCCTGAAGGATTCCACATAATGTTTCTCCTTTCTACGCTCATTTTGAAGTCCATAAGGATTCATAACTTGTGTAAGTATTGAAATAAGATTGTACACTCCATCTCCCATGACATTGGTTTGGTGAGGAGGAAAATAATTGAATTGTTCATTACGTTGATCAACATGATTCATTCAGGTTCCAGCCATCGTCTAATACCCAAAAATAATAGTGTGAGAGGAAAATACCATTCTATGGAAAACAACATAATAAAGGGGAAGTACATTCAATATCTAACATATTAGGTCTAATTCTATGATTGTTAGCACAATTATAGGACTATAAAATATACGTATACTTATCCTTAGGGACATCCCTAGACATACTTTATAAATATCTATTGGGATATCACTAAAGTTTTCGCGTCCTAGGTTCCAAAGGTTAACTAAACATTTCCTCTGATACCGAATGTAGAGACCCGATGCTCGACGTACATGGAAATTACATTACATTTTCGGAATACTTAATACATAACAAAAAAAACAAAACTCAAGGATCGTAATAGTTTAGTGTCTTTGGAAACTCGGAACGTAATCCTCTAATAGTGGTGAAAGATCTTCAACATATACCATAAAGATCATCCCATTTTGTTTTCTAACCTAAAACCTTTCTTTATATCCTGGGGAAAAGAATACATATTAATTGTGAGCTCAAATGCTCAGTAAGGGTAAGCATGGATAAA
Source organism: Viscum album (assembly GCA_963277665.1). NCBI lineage: Eukaryota > Viridiplantae > Streptophyta > Magnoliopsida > Santalales > Viscaceae > Viscum > Viscum album. The sequence continues at coordinate 1,717,255,395 of OY728152.1, read as the reverse complement.
ATAAAACAAATCATATACATTTGAACTTAAAAACATGAACATAATGTTTAAACATCAAAATCTTGTGAAATGACATAAAACATGGAAGTACATAAGGAATATATCATAAAGAAAAATTAATCATGATAAAATATCATGGGAATAAAACATGTAATTGTGGAAACCATTAAGCACATGATATGAATTCCATAGTAGCCACAGAATTATTGCCAAGACCATCTTAGTGGACAACGTCCCTTTCTGAATCGAGTTCACTCCTCGTTCCAGTCCTGTATTACTGAACCAGTTTAACTTGCCATTCCAGCCATGTCTATCTCATGAGATATAAATCTTTACCCAATGCATTGGATGGAGATATAGGTCCCACCCATCTCATAATGAAATCATTCTTACTTGTGCCACAAAATAAACATACATCATTCATAATAACCCAACGAATAAAATGGGTTTCATAAACATAATCCCATCATCACATAATTCATATAAAAGAAATGGATATCATTTAATAATAAGAAAAGTGAAACTATGTTAATAATAGAGACATTATACTTGAAACATACACATATTAAATAATGTCATCTTAGATGGAAAACAGTTTTGATAAAACACTTGAAATGAATTCTTGAGGAAAATATCCTTTCTTCTTCAAAATCATTTTCCTTTCACAAAATGCCATGCAATTTTTAAAAGAAAAGGATTTTGTTGAAAATCTTCATGATATATTTTTGAGGAAGCTTCATAAAAATAAGGATTTATAAAACTGTAAAAATTCGTTCACGCCGTATAAGTTAAAAATAACAATATCCTCGTACTTTTGTCTAAAAAGTCAAAAATTACCTCGTATGGTAAACAAAAGAAAGATTCCTTCCATACGATGTGTTAAAAGTAATAAAAGGGTCAAAATGTCTTAAAAATACATGGAAGTAAAGTAAAAAATTTTATGAAAACATTTTGAGATCATATGGACATGGATAATAAACAAAACCCCCAGTAAATACTTACGAGTAAACAATCTCGGATAAGAATGAGACTGGAATAATTGTCCCTTACCTTAGGTCCGATATGATTCGTATAGATCCGAACCTCCTGTATAATGATTTAAATAATTTCATTGACTTATTACATAATCATATTCATTGTTATGATATCATATATGTTTCACTTATGACTTTATATTAACCGTTTTTTGTAAATTCCATGTTAAAGGAGCGTTTTGGGTAAAATCATTTCATTTATCGTATGTGTTTTGACTTGTCGTTCTTGGTATTATTACTTATATCCTGATTTACATAATTAAAAATGTAAAAAATGATTTATATATAATACATATTCATCATATACATATATATTGTAGATCGATAAGAGGAATGAGATACACTGTTCATGGAGATGGTAGGTCATACGTACGCATGAACGTTGTTTTCGTTTCCTTATTGAATTGAATGAAACTAAATATATGATATACATATATATATAAATCCATTAGAATTATTATTTCATATATTTCATTATTATTCATTATATAATCTTTATGATCATTCATTTATGGTTAACGTGGAGAATGAATCTCATCGCGTCGTGGAGACGATAGTCCGTACGTACGCACGAGCGATGATATCGTTCCCATAATTATTGAATAGAATTGGAGTGGATGGTATAATAAATCATAATCATAATTTTTTTATAAGAACTATATATAGTTATTCTTTACACCATTATACCCATCCATGTAAGGTGTTGGTGGAAAAACAGATTACACCACGACGTGGAGACGGTATTCCGTACGTACACACCTGTGGTGATTTTGTTTTCCGTAGGATGGATAGAAGGTAAAATAGGGTTGTTTCATATTTATAATAACATATCAGTTTATGAGGGATACTGAGGTTATTAATTAATAATGAAACAACTAATAAAGAGGGAGTAGAAGAAGAATGGAACTTGAAGAAAACAGTAGAAGGTATTACCTCTTTCTCGAAGTGTCTCCTTTAAAATTTCTCAATGGGGAACTAGAGTTGGCCTTTTGAGAAGACCATTACCTCTAGTATGTTTCTAAGGAAGAGGGTAAGTGAAATGGTCAGGGGTTGGTAGAGCTTAAAGTTTCCAAATTGTGTGAGGAGAAGAGGGGGGAGGTGCCCTTTTATAAGGGAGGAGAGGGGCACCTATGGAAATAAAAAAAATATTAGTTTATATTAAATCCAAATACCACTTAAAAACTTACAAAATGAATCATATCCAAATATTAGATGATATAGGGTTTTAATCTCATCAACTAATAAAATTTAGACATGTTAGGAATTTATTTTAATCATTATCAACTTGATTTATTCTTATTTATCAATTTAATTTTATTTCTGGTAATAATATTCTAAATTTTATATTATTATAAATAATTTCATATGTGTTGTGAATATTACATTATTTGACACATTATGAAATTTTCTACCATATAAATATAAATTTATAATTTTTGAATATTTTTGTGATTTGTAAAAAATTTTATAATATGTTATTTTTTTAAAAATAACAATAGTGTCAATTTTGATACTATTCATTTATTTGAATTTAAATAAAATATATACAAAACAAATTTTCTAAATAAAAGCATTAATTGATTAATAAGATATCATATGTTTCTAGATAATTAGTGAAGCACATTAAATAGTTAATATAATATTTATTTTAGTATTTTTAAAACCATTTATTTTATATTTCTCTTAATAAAATAATTTCAACATCACTATTATGTCACCTTTAATGATAATTATTTAATCCCTAAAAATTGTAATTAAATTCATATGATGTATATATTTTTTTATATTTCATTATACTGTTCATGTTCGAAGTTTCATTAAGTTTATCACTAAATTAAAATTATTATACTTATAAGATTTAAGAAAGTGGCATGTTGTCACTTTCGTTGGTTTTAATAATAATTAAATTATATTCATGGAAAAAATTCCATTAAATGAATCTAATCCAACCCTTAGGTGATTTGAGTCAACTTTTAGTCATCCAATAGGATTTTTTCAGGTGTTAGGGAAGTTTTGTAATCTTATATTTACTGTTAATTACCCGATTTACCTTTAACTATTATAAATAAAATTTACCGTCGTTACTATTCATAATGCCCAAAAATAAAAAGTAGCCTATTAAAATAATTTGGACCCAATGATTCCAAATATGAAATCCATATTTCAAAATTCAAAACCCATAAGTTTCTGTAATTAATTTAAAATTAATCTAGTTGTTATGAAAATGAGTTTTAGAAGTTAAAACATTGCCAAAGATTGAAATGTTTTTACCTATGAATTTAATGTGAAATAAATGCTAATGACATACACTATATTAAATGGTAAAAATATATACTATTTATACATTAAAACCATGAAAAATTATAATTTAACCATATAAATTATTACGATGAAAAATGTTGTTTTTAATTAAAATATAGTGTGTTTTTACTATTCATTAAAATATGAAAGTTATCAGAAAAATATCAAAAATTTATCCAATGTAAATTTTTATATCCAGATTAAAAAGTAGAGTTTTATTTTGTAAAATTGATCTTATAAAAATCTCAAAAACAAGATTTATTATGGGTTCCCCATTAAAAGGCGACAAAACAACATTTTTTTAAAAATACATATTTTACCCGAAAATTTTATTTTGTTCACATACCATGTTCTATAAAATGTGTAAGATGAAATAATAATGTTATAACATTAAAATTTTAGTTAATTCTATTCATAATGGCTAGTTTATAATAATATTATAACCATATATAATTGTTTGGTGAAACCTGATATTGCGTACAACACACACTATCGAGGAAAGTCGCAATTGTGTGTAATGAAAGCCAAGTTAGGGTTGCGTGTTGTGAACGACTCATTTCTTTTTTTTATAACAGAATCCAACCATATTTCATTTATAAATTGAATATATATATATGTACACTCAATGTTGCGTAGAATGACAACTATCAAACGAACTTGAAATTATTTGTAACACAATCCAAGAATAGTGTTGCGTGTACTGCAAGATAATATGGTGTTTCGTATAGCACATGATAATCTTGTTGTAGCATAAAACACATGACATGAAATAAATTAAAAAGAATACTTATCATAAAATATCAAGTTTTTACATTCTACCCCCCTTAAAATGAATTTTTCCCTCGAAATTTGTCGGGGTTATACATGGTTTTCTACTTGAAAGTTTCTTTAATTGAAACCCATATCGTAAAATGAAATACCAAAACATAACTTTAAAAACTATAGTATGAAACATAAGGGTTACCCAAATTAACTTATCACTGGGTTTCCAAATAGAAGAACAAAGGTGAAAATATGGATATGGAAGAGAAATCTAACCATCATGTTCTGATGGATAGTGGTAGAGATAATGGCTATGAAAAAGACAACAATAAAAAAGACATAGATTTGTGATGATCTAAGGTACCATCTGATTCATCAGATATAAGGGCACTAGGAAAACATTTTTGGTTCTCAAGATCATTTCCCTAATGTAGATGAATTAAAAGAAATACTTATATCATTTTGGTACAATCTCACTGTTGTTCGTGAATTGAACAATCTCCACGTCATCTCTTAAAGAAATGTAGTTGAATTTGTTATTCGTGAAGCGTTAGCAGATCATGTGATAGAGTGATGGGTCATTCCATCTGTTTCAAACAAAAGGTTAACAAATGTTATAAGTCCATGTTATGGTGAGATTAATCGTATATGGTTCCAAAAATGGACTTATACTTTATTTATCATACCACTTAATAAAATAAAACTACTTTCCACTAACCAGGAACATTATGTAGGCCAGTGGTAGGCAATAAAGGCCTGTCACACTTCAGTTGCGGGTTCGATTTCCACAGCCTTGTCCGACGCGATGGGTTGTCACCCGTCCTGCAGGTTGTCCTTTTACTAAAACAACACTATTATAACATTCCAAAAATAATATCGAAAAATATGATCTATCCTTAAACAATACTATCTTATTTCCAAAATAATCCATTCCAATATTTAGGCTTATACATATGTCAAATATCATAGTATAATGAAAAAGATTACTTGAAATGTCACATAACAATCATGTGACTAACATCATTTATCCCCCATATATCATAAGATATATCTTGTTGGTCATAGTCCAAAAATGTGAATACCTTAATCATGCATTCCTTTGAAACATGAATTACCCTAAAACCTTAGTGAAAACATGAGTTCTGTCAAAAGTTAACTCTTTCCACATAGCAAAAATCTCAAAAATTCTATATACTCACCCCATGATATCACTCTGTCCTTATATCAATCATGAGATCATTAATACTATAAAACATTTCATTATCTCCTTAGCACATCTTTATACACATATTAGGTGCTTTCCAAAAATATTTCAATCAGTTTTTCATGGTTACCAGTACTATATAATTATTGAAAACCAATACATAGATATTCCAAAATTCCAAAATACCATAAATGAGATTCCATGATACTACTTTGAAATCTCATTACATAAACACTTAATCATTACACAACATCATTTTCATACTCAACATTACAAAGAGTGATCGCATGAGACCTACCTTTATCCTTTTCTTTAAGAGGTTGCTCATGTTGATCATCATTAACCCATGGATTAGGGCATTTATTAGCATAATGCCCTATTTCATTACACATGAAGCATTGAAGTTTTGGTGGAGAGTTCTCTGTAGTCTTTTCTCTATTCACATAATTAGCTACCTTTTTCCCACTACTTCGACAATAAACAGCTCGATGACCTTCTTTTCCACACATAAAAAGTTTTCTAGCACATTTTAGGCAATCTCCCCCATTCTTCTTCCCACACTTTGAGCATAAAAAACATTCATCTTCTTTTCTCCATTTTTCTGAGATTTCTCCTTGAAATCCATCTTTCGTTTCTTTTCAAAACCATGAGATGGATATGTTACACCAACTTCCAGTTCTACCTTGGTATCACAACACACAATTTTTTCATAGCTACCGAAGTCTTTTATAGCTAATGCCATTATAAGACAAGGTTTTAAGCCACTGAAAAATCGATCAACTTTACTTTAAGGTTGGATGATAAAGCTATATGCATACCTTGAAAGTCTTGTAAAACTCACTCTGTATATACCAACAGATTTATCAACCTTCTGATTATGCTCAAGAAAATCCTTTTCCATCTTTGTTCGAAGAATACGAGGGAAGTAATTACTCAAAAACAAGTTCATTAACTCATCCCATTCCATGGACTCAATTTCATCTCATTCCCTCGTATTCTTGATAAGATTCCACCATTGATAAGAATCACATTCCAAATGATATACTGCTAAGATGACATTATCGTGCTCAGAACATTTTAGAACTAAAAATATCTTTTTAGGAGTACTGATCCATTGTTTAGTCACTAAGAGATCAGAAGACCCGCTGAATGAAGGTGGATGCTGCCTCATGAAGGATTCAACAGAATTTTTCTCCTTTCTCTGCTCATTTTGAAGTCCAGAATGATTTATAGCTTGTGTAAGTATAGATATAAAATTGTACACTCAATCTCCCATGACATTGGTTTAGTCAGAAGGAAAATCATTTCATTGTTCATTACATTGATCAACACGATTCCTTCGGGTTCCAGCCATCGTCTAATACCCAAAAATAATAGTGTGAGAGGAAAATACCATTATAGGGAAAACAACATAATAAAGGGGAGTACATTCAATATCTAACATCTTAGGATTAATTCTATGATTGTTAGCACAATTATAGGACTATAAACTATACGTATACTTAACCATAGGGACATCCCTAGAGATACCTTAGAAATATCTCTCGGGATCTCACTAATGTTTTCGCATCCTAGTTTCCAAAGGTTAACTAAACCTTTCCTCTAATACCGAATGTAGATACCCGAGGCTTTACCTACATGGAAATTACATTACTTTTTTGTAATACTTAATACATAACAAAATAACCAAAACTCAAGGATCATAATAGTTTAGTGTCTTTGGAAACTCGGAACATAATCTTCGAATCGTGGTGAAAGATCTTCAACATATCCCATTAAGATCTTCCCATTTTTTTCTAACCTAAAACCTTTCTTTATATCCTAGGGAAAATAATACATATTAAGGGTGAGATCAAATACTCAGTAAGGGTAAGCATGGATAAAATAAAACAAATCATATACATTTGAACTTAAAAACATGAACATAATGTTTAAACATCAAAATCTTGTGAAATGACATAAAACATGGAAGTACATAAGGAATAGATCATAAAGAAACATTAATCATGATAAAATATCATTTGAATAAAACATGTAATTATGGAAACCATTAATCACATGATATGATTTCCATAGTAGCCAAGGAATTTCTGCCAAGACTATCTTAGTGGACAAAGTCCCTTTCTGAATCGAGTTCACTCCTCGTTCCAGTCCTTTATTACTGAACCAGTTTAACATTCCATTCCAGACATGTCTATCTCATGAGATATAAATCATTACCCAATGCATTGGAGGGAGATATAGGTCCCACCCATCTCATAATTAAATCATTTTTACTTGTGCCACAAAATAAACATACATCATTCATAATAACCCAACGAATAAAATGGGGTTCATAAACCTAATCCCATCATCACATAATTCATATAAAAGAAATGGATATCATTTTATAATAATAAATGTGAAACCATTTAAATCATAGAGAAATTATACTTGAAACATACACATATGAAATAATTTCATCTTAGATGGAAAATGGTTTTGATAAAACACTTGAAATGAATTCATGAGGAAAATATCCTTTCTTCTTCAAAATCAATTTACTTTTCACAAAACGTCATGAAATTTTAAAAGAAAAGGATATTTTAGAAAATTTTATGAAATATTTTGGAGGAATATTCATGAAAATAAGGATTTATAAAACCATAAAATTCCTTTCACGCCGTATATGTCAAAAATAACAATCTCCTGATAGTTTTGTCGGAAAAGTAAAAAAGTACCTCGTATGGTAAACATAAGTAAGAAAAGGGTAAAAATTTCTTAGACATACATGGAAGGAAAGTAAAAATTTTATGAAAACATTTTTAGAGCATATAGACATGGATAATAAACATAACCCCCAGTAAATACTTATGAGTAAACAATATCGGATAAGAATGAGATTGGAATAATTATCCCTTACCTTAGGTTTGATATGATTTGTATGGATCTGAAACTCCTGTATAATGGTTTAAATAATTTCATTGACTTATTACATAATCATATAAATTGTTATGATATTATATATGTTTCACTTATGACTTTATATTACCCATTCTTTTGTAAATTCCATGTTAATGCAGCGTTTTGGGTAAAATCATTTCATTTATCGTATGTGTTTCAACTTTTTGTTCTTGATATTATTACTTATATCATGATTTATATAATTTCAGAATGTAAAACATGATTTATATATAATATATATTCATTATATACATATATATTATAGAACGATAAAAGGAATGAAATACACCTTCCATGGAGATGGAAGGTCGTACGTACACATGAACGTTGTTTTCATTTCCTTATTGAATTGAATGAAACTAAATAGATGAAATAAATATATATACATAAATCCAGTAGCATTATTATTTCATATATTTCATTATTATTCATTATATAAACTATAGGATCATTCATGTATGGTTAACATGGAGAATTAATCTCATCGCGTCGTGGAGACGTTAGTCCGTACGTACGCACTAGTGATTATATCGTTCCACTAATTATTGAATATAATTGGAGTGGATGGTATAATACATCATAATTAGTATGATGTTATAATAACCATATATAGTTTTTTTTTACACCATTATACCAATCCATGTAAGGTGTTGGTGGGAAAATAGATTACACCACGTCTTGGAGACGGTATTCCGTACGTATGCACGCATGGTGATTATGTTTTCCGTAGGGTGGATAGAAGGTGAAATAGGATTGTTTCATATTTATAATAACATATCAGTATATTAGGGATACTTATGGTATTACTTCATAATGAAACAACTAAAGAAGAGGGATTAGAAGAAGAATAGATCTTGAAGAAAACTGTAGAAGGTATTACCTCTTTCTCGAAGTGCCTCCTTTAAACTTTCCCTTAGGGAACTAGAGTTGGTATTTTTCAAAGACCAGTACCTATAGTTGGTTTCTATGGAAGTGGGGAAGTGAAATGGTCAGGTTTTTTCCGAGCTTAAAGGCTCCAAATTGTGTGTGGAGAAGATGGAGGAGGTGCCCTTTTATAAGGGAGGAGAGGGGAACCTTTGGAAATATAAGAAATATTAGTTTATATTAAATCGAAACCCCACTTAAAAACTTCCATAATTACTCCTATAAGAATATTATATTATATAGGTTTTTAATCTCATCAACCAATAAAATTTATACATGTTATGAATTTATTTTAAACATTATCAACTTGATTTATCCTTATTTATCAATTTAATTTTATTTGTGGTAATAATATTCTAAATTTTAAATTATTATAAACAATAACATATGTGTTGTGAATTTTCCATAATTTAACAATTTATGACATTTAAAACCATATAAATTTATATTTATAATTTTTAAATATTTTTGTGATTTTTAAACAATTTTATAATATGTTATTTTTATAAAATAACAATAGTGTCAATTTTGACACTATTCATTTATTTGAATTTAAATAATATATATACAGAAGATATGTTCAAAATAAAAGCATTAATAGATTCATAAAATGTCATATGTATCTATAAAATTAGTGGATCACATTAAATAGTTCATATAATATTTATTTTAATATTTTTAAAACCATTTATTTGGTATTTCTCTTAATAAAATAATTTCAACATCACTATTATGTCTCCATTAATGATAATAATATAATCCCTAAAAATAATAAATACATTCATATAATGTAGATAATTTTATTATATTTTTGTATACTATTCATGTTCGAAGTTTCATTTATTTTATCACTAAATTAAAATTATTATACTTATAAGATTTACGAAAGTGACATGTTGTCACTTTCTTTGGTTTTAATAATAATTAAACTATTTTCATGGAAATAAGTCAATTAAATGAATCTAATCCGACCCTAAGGTGATATGGGTCTTCGTTTAGTCATCAAATAGGATTTTGGCACGTGTTAGGGTAATTATATAATCATATATTTACATTTAATTACCCGATTTACCTTTAACTATGGTAAATAAAATTTACCGTCGTTACTATTCATAATGCCCAAAAATAAAAAGTAGCCTATAAACATAATTTGGACCCACTGATTCCAAATATTAAATCCATTTTTCAAAATTCAAAACAAATAATTTGTAATAATTAATTTAAAATTAATCCCGTTTTTAAGAAAAACGGTTTTAGAAGTTAAAACATTGCCAAAGATTGAAATGTTTTTACCTATGAATTCAATGTGGAATTAATGCTAGTGACATACATTATATTAAATGGTAAAAATATATTCTATTTATACATTAAAACCATTCAATATTATAATTTAACCATATAAATTTTTATGATGAAAAATGTTGATTTTAATTAAAATATAGTGTGTTTTTTACTATTCATTAAAATAAGAAAGTTATCAGAAAAATATAAAAAATTTATCCAATGTAAATTTTTATATCCTGATTAAAAAGTAGAGTTTTATTTTTTAAAATTGAACTTATAAAAATCTCAAAAAATTGATTTAATGTGGGTGCTCCATTAAAAGGCAGAAAAACAACATTTTTAAAAAAATACATATTTTAACCGAAAATTTTATTTTGTTCACATACCATGTTCTAGAAAATGTGTAAGATGAAATAATAATGTTATAACATTAAAATTTTAGTTAATACTATTCATAACGGCTAGTTTATAATAATATTTTAACCATATATCATTGTTTGGTGAAACCTGATATTGCGTACAACACACGCTATCGAGGAAAGTCGCCATTGCGTGTAATGCAAGGCAAGTCAGCGTTGTGTGTTCTGAACGACTCATTAATTGTTTTTTATAACAGAATCTAACCATATTTCAGTTACAAATTGAATATATATATATATATATACACTCAATGTGGCTTAGAATGACAACTATCAAACAAACTTGATATTATGTGTAACACAATCCAAGAATAGTGTTGCGTATACTGCAAGCTAATACGGTGTTGCGTATAGAACATAATAATATTGTTGTAGCATAAAACACATGACATCAAATTAATTAAAAAGAATACATATCATAAAATATCGAGTTGTTACATTCTACCCCCCTTAAAATGAATTTCGCCCTCGAAATTTGTCGGGGTTATACATGGTTTTCTACTTGAAAGTTTCATTAACTGAAACCCATATCGTAAAATGAAATACCAAAACATAACATTAAAAACTAAAGTATGAAACATAACGGTAACCCAAATTAACTTATCACTGGGTTTCCAAATGGAAGAACATAGGTGAAAATATGGATATGGAAGAGAAATCTAACCATCATGTTCTGATGGATAGTGGTAGAGATAATGGCTATGCAAAAGACAACAATAAAAAATCCATAGATTTGTGATGATCTATGGTACCATCTGATTCATCGAATATAAGGGCACTAGGACAACATTTTTGGTTCTCAAGATCATTTCCCTAAAGTTGATGAATTAAAATAAATATTTATATCATTTTTGTACAGTCTCACTGTTGTTCGTGAATTGAAAAATCTCCACAACATCTCTTAAAGAAATGTAGTTGAATTTTTTATTCGTGAAGCGTTAGCAGATCATGTGATAGAATGATGGGTCATTCCATCTGTTTGAAACAAAAGTTTAGAAAATGTTATAAGTCCATCTTACGGTGATATTAATCGTATATGGTTCAAAAAATGGACTTATACTTTATTTATCACACCACTTAATAAAAAAAACTACCTTACACTAACCAGGACTTCGTCTAGGCCAGTGGTAGGTGATAAAGGCATGTTGCACTTCAGTTGTGGGTTCGATTTCCACTGCCTTGTCCGACATGATGAGTTGTCACCCATCCTGCAAGTTTTCTATTTTCTAAAACTACACTATTATAACATTCTAGAAATAATATCGAAAAATATGTTCTATCCTTAAAAAATACTATCTTATTTCCAATATAATCCATTCCAATCTTTAGGCTTATACATATGTCAAATATCATAGTATAATGAAAAAGATTACTTGAAATGTCACATAAGAATCATGTGACTAACATCATTTATCCCCCATACATCATAAGATATATCTTGTTGGTCATAGTCAAAAAATGTGAATACCTTAATCATGAATTCCTTTGAAACATGAATTACCATAAAAACTTAGTGAAAACATGAGTTCTGTCAAAAGTTATCTCTTTACACATAGAAAAAATCCCAAAAATTCTATATACTCACCCCATGTTATCACTTTGTCCTTATATCAATCATGAGCTCATTAATACTATCAAACATTTCATTATCTACTTTGCACTTCTTTATAAGAATATTAGGTGCTTTCCAAAAATATTTCAATCACTTTTTCATGGTTACCTGTACTATATAATTATTGAAAACCAATACATAGATATTCCAAAATTTCAAAATTCCATAAATGAGATTCCATGATACTACTTTGAAATCTCATTACATAAACACTTAATCATTACACGACATCATTTTCATACTCAACATCACAAATAGTGATCGCATGAGACTTACCTTTATCCTTTTCCTTAAGAGGTTGCTCACGTTGATCATCATTAAACCGTTGATTAGGGCATTTATTAAAATACTGCCCCATTTCCTTGCACTTGAAGCATTGAAGTGTTGGTGGAGAGTTCTCTATAGTCTTTTCTCTATTCACATCATTAGAAACCTTTTTCCCACTACATTGACAATAAACTGCTCGATGACCTTCTTTTCCACACTTAAAACTTTTTCTAGTACATTTTAGGAAATCTCCACCACGCTTCTTTCCACACTTTGAGCATAAAAAACATTCATCTTCTTTTCACCATTGTTCTGAGATTTCTCCTTGAAATCCATATTTCGTTTCTTGTCAAAACCATGAGATGGTTATGTTACACCAAATTCCAGTTCTACCTTGATATCACAACACACAATTTCTTCATAGCTACCGAAGCCTCTTATAGCTAATTCCCTTAGAAGACTTGGTTTTAAACCACTGAAAAATAGATCAACTTTACTTTCAGGATGGATGATAAAGCTATATGCATACCATGAAAGTCTTGAAAAATTCACTCTGTTTATACCAAAAAATTTATCATCCTTCTTATTATGCTCAAGAAAATCCTTTTACATCTTTGTTCGAAGAATACGTGGGAAGTACTTACTGAAAAAAAAAGTTATTCAACTAGTCCCATTCTATGGACTCAATTTCATCTCTTTGCCTCATATTCATGATAAGATTCCACCCTTGATAAGCATCACCTTCCAAACGATATACTGCTAAGATGACTTTATCGTGCTCAGAACATTGTAGAACTAAAAATATCTTTTCAGGAGTACTGATCCATTGTTCAGCCACTAAGAGATCAGAAGACCCGCTCAATGAAGGTGGACGCTGCCTCATGAAGGATTCAACAGAATGTTGCTCCTTTCTCTGCTCATTTTGAAGTCTTGAATGATTCATATCTTGTGTAAGTATAGAGATAAGATTATACACTCCATCTCCCATGACATTGTTTTGGTCATGAGGAAAATCATTTCATTGTTCATTACATTGATCAACACGATTCCATCGGGTTCCAGCCATCGTCTAATACCCAAAAATAATAGTGTGAGAGGAAAATACCATTCTATGGAAAACAACATAATAAAGGGGGAGTAAATTCAATATCTAACATCTTAGGATTAATTCTATGATTGTTAGCACAATTATAGGACTATAAACTATACGTATACTTAACCTTAGGGACATCCCTAGACATACCTTAGAAATATCTCTCGGGATCTCACTAAATTTTTCGCATCCTAGTTTCCAAAGGTTAACTAATCCTTTCCTCTGATACCGAATGTAGAGACCTGAATCTTGATGTACATGGAAATTACATTACTTTTTTGTAATACTTAATACATAACAAAATAACCAAAACTCAAGGATTGTAATTGTTTAGTGTCTTTGGAAACGAGGAACGTAATATTCTAATTGTGGTGAAAGATCTTCAACATATCCCATAAAGATCTTCCCATTTTGTTTTCTAAACTAAAACCTTTCTTTACCTCCTAGGGAAAAGAATACATATTAAGGGTGAGATCAAATACTCAGCAAGGTTATGCATGAATAAAACAAAACAAATCATATACATATGAACATAAAAACATGAACATAATGTTTAAACATCAAAATCTTGTGAAATGACATAAAACATGGAAGTACATTAGGTATATATCATAAAGAAACATTAATCATGATAAAATATCATGGGAATAAAACATGTATTTATGGAAACCATTAAGCACATGATATGATTTCCATAGTAGCCAAGGAATTACTGCAAAGACCATCTTAGTGGACAAAGTCCCTTTTTGAATTGAGTTCACTCCTCGTTCCAGTCCTGTATTACTGAAGCAATTTATCTTTCCATTCTAGCCAGGTCTATCTCATAAGATATAAATCATTACCTAATGCATTGGAGGGAGATATAGGTCCCACCCATCTCATAATGAAATCATTCTTACTTGTGCCACAAAATAAACATACATCATTCATAATAACCCAATGAATAAAATGGGTTTCATAAGCATAATCCCATCATCACATAACTCATATAAAAGAAATGGATATCATTTTATAATAAGAATTGTGAAACCATGTAAATCATAGAGACATTATACTTGAAACATACACATATGAAATAATGTCATCTTAGATGGGAAATGGTTTTGATAAAACACTTGATATGAATTCTTGAAGAAAATATCCTTTCTTCTTCAAAATCATTTTATTTTCAAAAAATGTCATGCAATTTTAAAAGAAAAGTATTTTTCATAAAATTGTTATGAAATCTTTTGGAGGAAGCTTCATGAAAATAAGTATTTATAAAACCGTAAAAATCCTTTCACGTCGTATAAGTTAAAAATAACAATCTCCTCATACTTTTGTCAAAAAAGTAAAAAAGTACCTCGTATGGTAAACATAAGTAAGAAAAGGGTAAAAATGTCTTATACATACATGGAAGGAAAGTAAACATTTTATGAAAACATTTTTAGAGCATATAGACATGGATAATAAACATAACCCCCAGTAAATACTTATGAGTAAACAATCTCGGATAAGAATGAGAGTGGAATAATTATCCCTTACCTTAGGTCCGATATGCTTCGTATGGATATGAAACTCCTATATAATGGTTTAAATAATTTCATTGACTTATTAAATAATCACAAAAATGGTTATGATATTATATATGTTTCACTTATGACTTTATATTACCTGTTCTTTTGTAAATTCCATGTTAAAGAAGCGTTTTGGGTAAAATCATTTCATTTATCGTAAGTGTTTCAACTTTCGTTCTTGATATTATTACTTATATCTTGATTTACATAATTTCAGAATGTAAAACATGATTTATATATAATATATATTCATTATATACATACATATTATAGATCGATAAAAGGAATGAAATACAACTTCCATGGAGATGGTAGGTCGTACGTACGCATGAACATTGTTTTCATTTCCTTATTGAATTGAATGAAACTAAATAGATGAAATACATATATATACATAAATACAGTAGCATTATTATTTCATATATTTCATTATTATTCATTCTATAAACTTTAGGATCATTCTTGTATGGTTAACATGGAGAATGAATCTCATCACGTCGTGGAGACGGTAGTCCGTATGTACGCACTAGTGATTATATCGTTCCCATAATTATTGAAAAGAATTGGAGTGGATGGTATAATACATCAGAATCAGTATGATTTTATAATAACCATATATAGTTATTTGTTACACCATTATACCAATCCATGTAAGGTGTTGGTGGGAAAACAGATTACACCACGGCCTGGAGACGGTATTCCGTACGTACGCATGCATGGTGATTATGTTTTCTGTACGATGGATAGAAGGTGAAATAGGATTGTTTCATATTTATAATAACATATCAGTATATTAGGGATAATGATTCTATTAATTCATAATGAAACAAATAAAAAAGAGGGATTAGAAGAAGAATGGAACTTGAAGAAAACTGTAGAAGGTATTACCTCTTTCTCAAAGTGCTTCCTTTAAACTTTCTCTTATGGAACAAGAGTTGGTCTTTTGCAAAGACCAGTACCTCTAGTAGGTTTCTATGGAAGCGGGGAAGTGAAATGGTCAGGTTATGTCCAAGCTTAGAGGCTCCAAATTGTGTGTGGAGAAGATGGAGAAGGTGCCCTTTTATAAGGGAGGAGAGGGGAACCTTTGGAAATATAAGAAATATTAGTTTATATTAAATCGAAACCCCACATAAAAACATATAAAATGACTCATATAAGAATATTATATGAGATAGGTTTGTAATCTCATCAAACAATAAAATTTAGACATGTTAGGATTTTATTTTAAACATTATCAACTTGATTTATCCTTATTTATCAATTTAATTTTATTTGAGGTAATAATATTATAAATTTTAAATTATTATAAATAATTACATATGTGTTATTAATTTTCCATAATTTGACAATTTATGACATTTTAGACCATATAAATTTATATTTATAATTTTTAAATATTTTTGTGATTTTTAAACAATTTTATAATATGTTATTTTTATAAAATAACAATAGTGTCAATTTTGACACTATTCATTTATTTGAATTTAAATAAAATATATACAGAAGATATGTTCAAACTAAAAGCATTAATAGATTCATAAAATGTCATATGTGTCTATAAAATTAGTGTATCACATTAAATAGTTCATATAATATTTATTTTAGTATTTTTAAAACCATTTATTTGGTATTTCTATTAATAAAATAATTTCAATATCACTATTATGTCACCATTAATGATAATAATATAATCCCTAAAAATAATAAATACATTCATATAATTTAGATAATTTTATTAGATTTTTGGATACTATTCATGTTCGATGTTTCATTTATTTTATCACTAAATTAAAATTATTATACTGATAATATTTACGAAAGTGACATGTTGTCACTTTCTTTGGTTTTAATAATAATTAAATTATTTTCATGGAAAAAATTCCATTAAATGAATCTAATCCGACCCTTAGGTGATATGGGTCAACTGTTAGTCATCAAATAGGATTTTGGCAGGTGTTAGGGTAATTTTATAATCTTATATTTACCGTTAATTACCTGATTTACCTTTAACTATGGTAAATAAAATTTACCGTCGTAACTATTCATAATGCCCAAAAATAAAAAGTAGCCTATTAACATAATTTGGACCCACTGATTACAAATATGAAATCCATTTTTCAAAATTCAAAACACTTAAATTGTAAAAATTAATTTAAAATTAATCCCGTTGTTAAGAAAAAGGGTTTTAGAAGTTAAAACATTGCCAAAGATTGAAATGTTTTTACCTATGAATTCAATGTGAAATTAATGCTAGTGACATATATTATATTAAATGGTAAAAATATATTTTATTTATACATTAAAACCATTCAATAATATAGTTTAACCATATAAATTATTATGATGAAAAAAGTTGTTTTTAATTAAAATATACTGTGTTTTTTACTATTCATTAAAATATGAAAGTTATCAGAAAAATATCAAAAATTTATCCAATGTAAATTTTTATATCCTGATTAAAAAGTAGAGTTTTATTTTGTAAAATTGAGCTTATAAAAATCTCAAAAACTTGATTTAATGTGGGTGCTCCATTAAAAGGCGGCAAAATAACATTTTTTTAAAAATACATATTTTATCCGAAAATTTTATTTTGTTCACATACAATGTTCTAGAAAATGTGTAAGATGAAATAATAATGTTATAACATTAAAATTTTAGTTAATACTATTCATAACGGCTAGTTTAAAATAATATTTTAACCATATATCATTGTTTGGTGAAACCTAATATTGCGTACAACACATGCTATCGAGGAAAGTCGCCATTGCATGTAATGCTAGCCAAGTCAGGGTTGTGTGTTCTGAACGACTCATTAATTGTTTTTTAAAACAGAATCCAACCATATTTCATTTATAAATTGAATATATATATATATATATACACACACTCAATGTTGCGTAGAATGACAACTATCAAACGAACTTGAAATTATGTGTAACAAAATCCAAGAATAGTGTCGCGTATACTGCAAGCTAATACGGTGTTGTGTATAGAACATGATAATCTTGTTGTAGCATATAACACATGACATCAAATAAATTAAAAAGAATACTTATCATAAAATATCGAGTTGTAATATTCTACCCCACTTAAAATGAATTTATCCCTCGAAATTTGTCGGGGTTATACATGGTTTTCTACTTGAAAGTTTCTTTAATTAATACCCATATCGAAAAATGAAATACCAAAACATAACTTTAAAATCTAAAGTATGAAACATAACGGTAACCCAAATAAACTTATCACTGGGTTTCCAAATAGAAGAACATAGGTGAAAATATGGATATGGAAGAGAAATTTAACCATCATGTTCTGATGGATAGTGGTAGAGATAATGGTTTTGAAAAAGACAACAATAAAGAAGCCATAGATTTGTGATGATCTATGGTACCATCTGATTCATAAGATATAAGGGCACTAGGACAACATTTTTGGTTCTCAAGATCATTTCCCTAAAGTTGACGAATTAAAAGAAATACTTATATAATTTTGGTACAATCTCACTGTTGTTCATGAATTGAACAATCTCTATGTCATCTCTTAAAGAAATGTAGATGAATTTGTTATTCGTGAAGCGTTAGCAGATCATGTGATTGAATGATGGGTCATTCCATCTGTTTGAAACAAAAGGTTAGAAAATGTTATAAGTCCATCTTATGGTGAGATTAATCGTATATGGTTCCAAAAATGGACTTATAGTTTATTTATCATACCACTTAATAAAATAAAACTACTTTCCACTAACTAGGAACTTCATGTAGGCCAGTGGTAAGCGATAAAGGCCTATCGCACTTCGGTTGTGGGTTCGATTTCCATAGCCTTGTATGATGCGATGGGTTGTCGCACGTCCTGCAGGTTGTCCTTTTTCTAAAACTACACTATTATAACATTCCAGAAATAATATCGAAAAATTTGTTCTATACTTAAACAATACTATCTTATTTCCAACATAATCCATTACAATCTTTAGGCGTATACATATGTCAAATATCATAGTACAATGAAAAAGATTACTTGAAATGTCACATAACAATCATGTGACAAACATCATTTATCCCCCATATATCATAAGATATATCTTGTTGGACATAGTCCAAAAATGTGAATACCTTAATCATGCATTACTTTGAAACATGAATTACCATAATAACTTAGTAAAAACATGATTGCTATCAATAGTTAACTCTTTCCACATAGAAAAAATCCCAAAAATTCTATATACTCACCCCATGATATCACTTTGTCCTTATATCAATCATGAGCTCATTAATACTATCAAACATTTCATTATCTCCTTAGCACTTCTTTATACGCATATGAGGTGCTTTCCAAAAATATTTCAATCACTTTTTCATGGTTACCTGTACTATATAATTATTGAAAACCAATACATATATATTCAAAAATTCCAAAATACCATAAATGAGATTCCATGATACTACTTTGAAATCTCATTACATAAACACTTAATCATTACATGACATCATTTTCATACTCAACATCACAAATAGGGATCGCATGAGACATACGTTTATCCTTTTCATTGAGAGTTTGCTCACATTGATCATCATTAACCCGTTGATTATGGCATTTATTAACATACTGCCCCATTTCCTTGCACTTGAAGCATTGAAGTGTTGGTGGAGATTTCTCTGTAGTCTTTTCTCTATTCACATCATTAGCAACCTTTTTCCCATTACGTAGACAATCAACTGCTCGATGACCTTCTTTTACAAACTTAAAACTTTTTCTATTACCTTTTAGGAAATCTCCACCACGCTTATTTCCACACTTTGAGCATAAAAAACATTCATCTTCTTTTCACCATTGTTCTGAGATTTCTCCTTGAAATCTATCTTTCGTTTCCTGTCAAAACCATGAGATGGATATGTTACACCAACTTCCAGTTCTACCTTGATATCACAACACACAATTTATTCATAGCTACCGAAGTCTCTTATAGCTAATTCCCTTAGAAGACTTGGTTTTAAGCCACTGAAAAATCGATCAACTTTACTTTCAGGTTGGATGATAAAGCTATATGCATACCTTGAAAGTCTTGTAAAATTCACTCTGTATATACCAACAGATTAATCATACTTCTGATTATGCTCATGAAAATCCTTTTCCATCTTTGTTCGATGAATACGATGGAAGTACTTACTGAATAACAAGTTCTTGAACTCGTCCCATTCCATGGACTCAATTTCATCTCTTTGCCTCGTATTCTTGATAAGATTCCACCATAGATAAGCATCACCTTCCAAACGATATACTGCTAAGATGACTTTATCGTGCTCAGAACATTGTAGAACTAAAAATATCTTTTCAGGAGTACTGATCCATTGTTCTGCCACTAAGAGATCAGAAGACCCGCTGAATGAAGGTGGACGCTGCCTCATGAAGGATTCAACAGAATGTTGCTCCTTTCTCTGCTCATTTTGAAGTCCAGAATGATTTATAGCTTGTGTAAGTATAGAGATAAGATTGTACACTCCATCTCCCATGACATTGGTTTGGTCAGGAGGAAAATCATTTCATTGTTCATTACATTTATCAACACGATTCCTTCGGGTTCCATCCATCGTCTATTACCCAAAAATAATAGTGTGAGAGGAAAATACCATTCTAGGGAGAACAACATAATAAAGGGGGAGTAAATTCAATATCTAACATATTAGGATTAATTCTATGATTGTTAGCACTATTGTAGGACTATAAACTATACGTATACTTAACCATAGGGACATCCCTAGACATACCTTAGAAATATCTCTCGGGATCTCACTAAGGTTTTCGCATCCTAGTTTCCAAAGGTTAAATAAACCTTTCCTCTGATACCGAATGAAGAGACCTAAAGCTTGACGTACATGGAAATTACATTACTTTTTTGGAATACTTAATACATAACAAAATAAACAAAACTCAAGGATCGTAATTGTTTAGTGTCTTTGGAAACTCGGAACGTAATCTTCTAATCGTGGTGAAAGATCTTCAACATATCCCATAAAGATCTTCCCATTTTGTTTTCTAACCTAAAACCTTTCTTTATATCATAGGGAAAATAATACATATTAAGGGTGAGCTCAAATACTCAGTAAGGGTAAGCATGGATAAAATAAAACAAATCATATACATTTGAACTTAAAAACATGAACATAATGTTTAAACATCAAAATCTTGTGAAATGACATAAAACATAGAAGTATATAAGGAATAGATCATAAAGAAACATTAATCATGATAAAATATCATGGGAATAAAACATGTAATTATGGAAACCATTAAGCACATGATATAATTTCCTTAGTAGCCAAGGAATTACTGTCAAGACCATCTTAGTTGACAAAGTCCCTTTCTGAATTGAGTTCACTCCTCGTTCTAGTCCTATATTACTGAACCAGTTTAACTTTCCATTCCAGCCATGTCTATCTCATAATATATAAATCATTACCCAATGCATTGGAAGGAGATATAGTTCCCACCCATCACATAATAATATCATTCTTACTTGTGCCACAAAATAAAAATACATCATTCATAATAACCCAACGAATAAAATGGGTTTCATAAACATAATCCCATCATCACATAATTCATGTAAATGAAATGGATATCATTTTATAATAAGAAATGTGAAACCATGTAAATCATAGAGACATTATACTTGAAACATACACATATGAAATAATGTCATCTTATATGGAAAATGGTTTTGATAATACACTTGAAATGAATTCTTGAGGAAAATATCCTTTCTTCTTCAAAATCATTTTTTTTCACAAAATGTCCTGAAATTTTAATAGAAAAGGAATTTTTTAGAAAATTTTTATGAAATCTTTTTGAGGAAGCTTCATGAAAATAAGTATTTATAAAACCGTAAAAATCCTTTCACGCCGTATAAGTTAAAATTAACAATCTCCTC
The DNA here is from genome assembly GCA_963277665.1 of Viscum album. NCBI lineage: Eukaryota > Viridiplantae > Streptophyta > Magnoliopsida > Santalales > Viscaceae > Viscum > Viscum album. The sequence goes on along the minus strand of OY728152.1, from coordinate 1,717,233,071 downwards.
ATACTTTTGTCGAAAATGTAAAAAAGTACCTCGTATGGTAAACATAAGTAAGAAAAGGGTACAAATGTCTTAGACATACATGGAAGGATAGTAAAAATTTTACGAAAACATTTTTAGAGCATATAGACATGGATAATAAACATAACCCCCAGTAAATACTTATGAGTAAACAATCTCGGATAAGAATGAGATTGGAATAATTATCCCTTACCTTAGGTCCGATATGCTTCATATAGATCTGAAAATCTTGTATAATGGTTTAAATAATTTCATTGACTTATTAAATAATCATATAAATTGTTATGATATTATATATGTTTCACTTATGACTTTATATTACCCGTTCTTTTGTAAATTCCATGTTAAAGCAGCATTTTGGGTAAAAACATTTCATTTATCGTATGTGTTTCGACTTTTCATTCTTGATATTATTACTTATATCCTGATTGACAAAATTTCAGAATGTAAAACATGATTTATATATAATATATATTCTTTATATACATATATATATATATATTATAGATCGATAAAAGGAATGAAATACACCTTCCATGGAGATGGTAGGTCGTACGTACGCATGAACGTTGTTTTCATTTCCTTATTGAATTGAATGATACTAAATAGATAAAATACATATATATACATAAATAGAGTAGCATTATTATTTCATATATTTCATTATTATTCATTATATAAACTTTAGGATCATTCATGTATGGTTAACATGGAGAATGAATCTCATCGCGTCGTGGAGACGGTAGTCCGTACGTACGCACTAGTGATTATATCATTCCCATAATTATTGAATAGAATTGGAGTGGATGGTATAATACATAAGAATCAGTATGATGTTATAATAACCATATATGGTTATTTTTTACACCATTATACCCATCCATGTAAGGTGTTGGTGGGAAAACAGATTACACCACGGCCTGGAGATGGTATTCCGTATGTACGCACGCATGGTGATTATGTTTTCTGTAGGATAGATAGAAGGTGAAATAGGATTCTTTAATATTTATAATAACATATCAGTATATTAGGGATACTGATGGTATTACTTCATAATGAAAAAACTAAAGAATAGGGATTAGAAGAAGAATGGATCTTGAAGAAAACCGTAGAAGGTATTACCTCTTTCTCGAAGTGCCTCCTTTAAAATTTCTCTTAGGGAACTAGAGTTGGTATTTTGCAAAGACCAGTACCTCTAGTAGGTTTCTATGGAAGTGGAGAAGTGAAATGGTCAGGTTTTGTCCGAGCTTAAAGGCTCCAAATTGTGTGTGGAGAAGATAGAGGAGGTTCCCTTTTATAAGGGAGGAGAGGGGCACCTTTGGAAATATAAGACATGTTAGTTTATATTAAATCGAAACCCCACTTAAAAACATCCAAAATGACTCATATAAGAATATTATATGATATATGTTTGTAATCTCATCAACCAAAAAAATTTAGACATGTTAGGAATTTATTTTAAACATTATCATCTTGATTTATCCTTATTTATCAATTTAATTTTATTTGTGGTAATAATATTCTAAATTTTAAATTATTATAAATAATTACATATGTGTTGTGAATTTTCCATAATTTGAAAATTTATGTCATTTTAGAACATATAAATTTATATTTATAATTATTAAATATTTTTGTGATTTTTAAATTTTTTTATAATATGTTATTTTTATAAAATAACAATAGTGTCAATTTTGACACTATTCATTAATTTGAATTTAAATAAAATATATACAGAAGATATGTTCAAACTAAAATCATTAATAGATTCATAAAATGTCATATGTATCTATAAAATTAGTGGATCACATTAAATAGTTCATATAATATTTATTTTAATATTTTTAAAACCATTTATTTGGTATTTCTCTTAATAAAATAATTTCAACATCACTATTATGTCAACATTAATGATAATAATATAATCCCTAAAAATAATAAATAAATTCATATAATGTATATAATTTTATTATATTTTTGGAGACTATTAATTTTAGAAGTTTCATTAATTTTATCACTAAATTAAAATTATTATACTTATAAGATTTACGAAAGTGACATGTTGTCACTTTCTTTGGTTTTAATAATAATTAAATTATTTTCCTGGACATAAGTCCATTAAATGAATCTAATCCGACCCATAGGTGATATGGGTCTGCCTTTAGTCATCCAATAGGATTTTTTCAGGTGTTAGGGTAATTTTATAATCATATATTTACCATTAATTACCCGATTTACCTTTAACTATGGTAAATAAAATTTACTGTCGTTACTATTCATAATGACCAAAAATAAAAAGTAGCCTATTAACATAATTTGGAACCACTGATTCCAAACTTGAAATACATTTTTCAAAAATAAAAACACATAAGTTGTAATAATTAATTTAAAATTAATCCTGTTGTTAAGAAAAAGGGTTTTAGAAGTTAAAACATTGCCAAAGATTAAAATGTTTTTACCTAAGAATTCAATGTGAAATTAATTCTAGTGACATAAATTATATTAAATGGTAAAAATATATTCTATTTATTCATTCAAACCATTAAATATTATAATTTAACCATATAAATTATTATGATGAAAAAGTTGTTTTAATTAAAATATAGTGTGTTTTTTACTATTCATTAAAATATGAAAGTTATCAGAAAAATATCAAAATTTTATCTAATGTAAATTTTTATATCCTGATTAAAAAGTAGAGTTTTATTTTGTAAAATTGAACTTATAAAATTCTTAAAAATTAGATTTAATGTGGGTGCTCCCTTAAAAGGCGGCAAAACAACATTTTTTTAAAAATACATATTTTACCCGAAAATTTTATTTTGTTCACATACCATGTTCTAGAAAATGTGTAACATGAAATAATAATGTTATAACATTAAAATTTTAGTTAATACTATTCGTAACGGCTAGTTTATAATAATATTATAACCATATATCATTGTTTGGTGAAACCGGATATTGCGTACAACACACGCTATCGAGGAAAGTCACAATTGCGTGTAATGCAAGCCAAGTCAGGGTTGCGTGTTGTGAATGACTCATTCATTGTTTTGTATAACATAATCCAACCATATTTCATTTATAAATTGAACATATATATATATACACTCAATGTTGCGTAGAATGACAACTATCAAACGAACTTGAAATTATGTGTAACACAATAAAAGAATAGTGTTGTGTTTACTGCAAGCTAATACGGTGTTGCGTATAGCACATGATAATCTTGTTGTATAATAAAACACATGATATCAAAAAAATTAAAAAGAATACTTATCATAAAATATCGAGTTGGTACATTCTACCCCCTTAAAATGAATTTCGCGGTCGAAATTTGTCAGGGTTATACATGGTTTTCTACTTGAAATTTTCTTTAATTGAAACCCATATCGTAAAATGAAATACCAAAACATAACTTTAAAAACTAATGTATGAAACATAACGGTTACCCAAATTAACTTATCACTAGGTTTCCAAATAGATGAACATAGGTGAAAATATGGATATGGAAGAGAAATATAACCATCATGTTCTGATGGATAGTGGTAGAGATAATGGCTATGAAAAAGACAAGAATAAAAAATCCATAGATTTGTGATGATATAAGGTACCATCTGATTCATCGGATATAGGAGAACTAGGACAACATTTTTGGTTCTCAAGATCATTTCCCTAAAGTTGATGAATTAAAATAAATACTTATATCATTTTGGTACAATATCACTGTAGTTCGTGAATTGAATAATCTCTACGTCATCTCTTAATGAAATGTAGTTTAATTTGTTATTCGTGAAGCGTTAACAGATAATGTGATAGAATGATGGGTCATTCCATCTGTTTCAAACAAAATGTTAGAAAATGTTATAAGTCCAACTTATGGTGAGATTAATCATATATGGTTCCAAAAATGGAATTATACATTATTTATCATACCACTTAATAAAATAAAACTACTTTCCACTAACCAGGAACTTCATGTAGGCCAGTGGTAGGCGATAAAGGCCTGTCAGAATTCGGTTGTGGGTTCGATTTCCACATCCTTGTCCGACGCGATGGGTTGTCGCCCGTCCTGCAGGTTGTCCTTTTTCTAAAACTACACTATTATAACATTCCAGAAATAATATCAAAAAATATGTTCTATCCTTAAATAATACTATCGTATTTCCAACATAATCCATTCCAATCATTAGGCTTATACATATGTCAAATATCATATTATAATGAAAAATATTACTTGAAATGTCACATAACAATCATGTGACTAACATCATTTATCCCCCATATATCATAAGATATATCTTGTTGGTCATAGTCCAAAAATGAGAATACCTTAATCATGCATTCCTTTGAAACATGAATTACCATAAAAACTTAGTGAAAACATGAGTGCTATCAAAAGTTAACTCTTTCCACATAGCAAAAATCCCAAAAATTCTATATACTCACCCCATGATATCACTTTGTCCTTATATCAATCATGATCTCATTAATACTATCAATCATTTCATTATCTACTTAGAACTTCTTTATACGGATATTAGGTGCTTTACAAAAATATTTCAATCACTTTTTCATGGTTACCTGTACTATATAATTATTGAAAACCAATACATAGATATTCAAAAATTCCAAAATACCATAAATGAGATTCCATGATACTACTTTGAAATCTCATTACATAAACACTTAATCATTACACGACTTCATTTTCATACTAAAAATCACAAATAGTGATCTCATGAGACTTACCTTTATCCTTTTCTTTAAGAGGTTTCTCACGTTGATCATCATTAACCCGTGGATTATGGCATTTAATAGTATACTGCCCCATTTCCTTGCACTTGAAGCATTGAAGTGTTGGTGGAGAGTTCTCCGTAGTCTTTTCTCTATTCACATCATTATCAACCTTTTTCCCATTACTTCGACAATAAACTGCTTGATGACCTTCTTTACCACACTTAAAACTTTTTCTAGTACCTTTTAGGCAATCTCCACCACGCTTCTTTCCACACTTTGAGCATAAAAACATTCATCATCTTTTCACCATTTTTCTGAGATTTCTCCTAGAAATCCATCTTTCGTTTCTTGTCAAAACCATGAGTTGGATATGTTACACCAACTTCTAGTTCTACCTTGATATCACAACACACAATTTCTTCATAGCTACCGAAGTCTCTTATAGCTAATGCCCATAGAAGACTTGGTTTTAAGCCACTTAAAAATCGATCAACTTTACTTTCAGGTTGGATGATAAAGCTATATGCATACCTTGCAAGTCTTGTAAAATTCACTCTGTATATACCAACGGATTTATCATCCTTCTTATTATGCTCAAGAAAATCCTTTTCCATCTTTGTTCTAAGAATACGAGTGAAGTACATAGTGAAAAACAAGTTCTTGAACTCGTCCCATTCCATGGACTCAATTTCATCTCTTTTCCTTGTATTCTTGATAAGATTCCACCATTGATAAGAATCACCTTCCAAACGATATATTGCTAAGATGAATTTATCATGCTCAGAACATTGTAGAACTAAAAATATCTTTTCAGGAGTACTGATCCATTGTTCAGCGACTAACAGATTTGAAGACCCGCTGAATGAAGGTGGACGCTGCTTCATGAAGGATTCAACAGAATGTTACTCCTTTCTCTACTCATTTTGAAGTCCAGAATGATTCATATCTTGTGTAAGTATAGAGATAAGATTGTACACTCCATCTCCCATGGCATTGGTTTGGTCAGGAGAAAAATCATTTCATTGTTCGTCACATTGATCAACACGATTCCTTCGGGTTCCAGCCATCGTCTAATACCCAAAAATAATAGTGTGAGAGGAAAATACCATTCTAGGGAAAACAACATAATAAAGGGGGAGTACATTCAATATCTAACATCTTAGGATTAATTATATTATTGTTAGCACAATTATAGGAATATAAACTATACGTATACTTAACCTTAGGGACATCCCTAGACATACCTTAGAAATATATCTCGGGATCTCACTAAAGATTTCACATCCTAGTTTCCAAAAGTTAAATAAACCGTTCCTCTGATACCGAATGTAGAGACCCAAAGCTTGATGTATATGGAAATTACAATAATTTTTTGGAATACTTAATACATAACAAAATAACCAAAACTCACGGATTGTAATAGTTTAGTGTCTTTGGAAACTCGGAACGTAATCTTCTAATTGTGGTGTAATATCTTCAACATTTCCCATAAAGATCTTCCCATTTTGTTTTCTAACCTAAAACATTTCGTTATATCCTAGGGAAAAGAATACATATTAAGGGTGAGCTCAAATACTCAGTAAGGGTAAGAATGGTTAATATAAAACAAATCATATACATTTGAACTTAAAAACATGAAAATAATGTTTAAACATCAAAATCTTGTGAAATGACATAAAACATGGAAGTAAATAAGGAATAGATCATAAAGAAACATTAATCATTATAAAATATCATGGGAATAAAACATGTAATTTTGGAAACCATTAAGCACATGATATGATTTCCATAGTAGCCATGTAATTGCTGCCAAGACCATCTTAGTGGACAAAGTCCCTTCCTAAATCGAGTTCACTCCTCGTTCCAGTCCTGTATTACTGAACCAGTTTAACTTGCCATTCCAGAAATGTCTATCTCATGAGATATAAATCATTACCCAATTCATTGGAGGGAGCTATAGGTCCCACCCATCTCATAATGAAATCATTTTTACTTGTTCCACAAAATAAACACACATCATTCATAATAACCCAACGAATAAAATGGGTTTCATAAACACAATACCATGATCACATAATTCATATAAAAGAAATGGATATCATTTTATAATAAGAAATGTGAAACCATGTAAATCATAGAGACATTATAGTTGAAACATACACATATGAAATGATGTCATCTTAGATGGAAAATGGTTTTGATAAAACACTTGAAATGAATTCTCGAAGAAAATATCCTTTCTTCTTCAAAATCATTTTATTTTCAAAAAATGTCATGAAATTTTAAAAGAAAATTATTTTTTAGAAAATTTTTATGAAATATTTTGGAGGAATCTTCATGAAAATAAGGATTTATAAAACCGTAAAAATACTTTCACGCCGTATAAGTTAAAATTAACAATCTCCTCATACTTTTGTCGGAAAAGTAAAAAAGTACCTCGTATGGTAAAATAAGTATGAAAAGGGTAAAAATGTCTTATACATACATGTAAGTAAAGTAAATATTTTATGAAAACATTTTTAGATCTTATAGACATGGATAATAAACATAACCCGCAGTAAATACTTTTGAGTAAACAATCTCGGATATGAATGAGATTCGAATAATTATCCCTTACCTTAGGTCCGATATGCTTCGTATGGATATGAAACTCCTGTATAATGGATTAAATAATTCTATTGACTTATTAAATAATAATATAAATTGTTATGATATTATATATGTTTCACTTATGACTTTATATTACCCATTCTTTTGTAAATTCCATGTTAAAGCAGCGTTTTGGGTATAATCATTTCATTTATCATATGTGTTTTGACTTTTAGTTCTTGATATTATTACTTATATCCTGATTTACATAATTTCAGAATGTAAAACATGATTTATATATAATATATATTCATTATATACATATATATTATAGATCGATAAAAGGAATGAAATACACCTTCCATGGAGATGGTAGGTCGTACGTACGCATGACCGTTGTTTTCATTTACTTATTGAATTGAATGAAACTAAATAGATGAAATATATATATATATATATATACATAAATACAGTAGCATTATTATTTCATATATTTCATTATTATTCATTATATAAACTTTAGGATCATTCATGTATGTTTAACACGGAGAACGAATCTCATCGCGTCGTGGAGACGGTAGTCCGTACGTACGCACTAGTGATTATATCGTTCCCATAATTATTGAATAGAATTGGAGTGGATGGTATAATACATCAGAATAAATATGATGTTATAATAACCATATATAGTTATTTATTACACCATTATACACATCCATGTAAGGTGTTGGTGGGAAAACAGATTACACCACAGCCTAAAGATGGTATTCCGTACGTACGCACGCATGGTGATTATGTTTTCCATAGGATGGATAGAAGGTGAAATATGATTGTTTCATATTTATAATAAAATATCAGTATTTTAGGGATACTGATGGTATTACTTCATAATGAAACAACTAAAGAAGAGGGATTAGAAGAAGAATGGAACTCGAAGAAAACTGTAGAAGGTATTACCTCTTTCTCAAAGTGCCTCCTTTAAACATTCTCTTAGGGAACTAGAGTTGGTCTTTTGCAAAGACCAGTACCTCTAGTAGGTTTCTATGGAAGTGGGGAAGTGAAATGGTCCGGTTTTGTCCGAGCTTAAATGCTCCAAATTGTGTGTGGAGAAGATGTAGGAGGTGCCCTTTTATAACGGAGGAGAGGGGTACCTTTGGAAAGATAAGAAATATTAGTTTATATTCAATTGAAACCCCACATAAAAACTTCTAAAATGACTCATATAAGAATATTATATGAGATAGGATTGTAATATCATTAACCAATAAAATTTAGACATGTTGGGAATTTATTTTAAACATTATCAACTTGATTTATCCTTATTTATCAATTTAATTTTATTTGTGGTAATAATATTATAAATTTTAAATTATTATAAATAATTAAATATGTGTTGTGAAGTTTCCATAATTTGACAATTTATGACATTTTAGACCATATAAATTTATATTTCTAATTTTTAAATATTTTTGTGATTTTTAAACAATTTTATAATATGTTATTTTTATAAAATAACAATAGTGTCAATTTTGACACTATTCATTCATTTGAATTTAAATAAAATATATATAGAATATATGTTCAAAATAAAAGCATTAATAGATTCATAAAATGTAATATGTATCTATAAAATTAGTTTATCACATTAAATAGTTCATATAATATTTATTTTAATATTTTTAAAACCATTTATTTGGTATTTCTCTTAATAAAATAATTTCAACATCACTATTATGTCACCATTAATGATAATAATATAATCCCTAAAAATAATAAATAAATTTATATAATGTAGATAATTATATAAGATTTTTGGAGACTATTCATACTAGAAGTTTCATTAATTTTATCACTAAATTAAAATTATTATACTTATAAGATTTACGAAAGTGACATGTTGTCACTTTCTTTGGTTTTAATAATAATTAAATTATTTTCATGGTCATAAGTCCATTAAATGAATCTAATCCGACCCTTAGGTGATATGAGTATGCTTTTAGTCATACAATAAGATTTTGTCAGGTGTTAGGGTAATTTTATAATCATATATTTACCCTTAATTACCCCGATTTACCTTTAACTATGGTAAATAAAATTTACCGTCGTTACTATTCATAATGCCCAAAAATAAAAAGTAGCCTATTAACATAATTTGGACCCACTGTTTCCAAATATGAAATCCATTTTTCAAAATTCAAAACACATAAGTTGTAATAATTAATTTAAAATTAATCCCGTTGTTAAGAAAAAGGGTTTTAGAAGTTAAAACATTGCCAAAGATTGAAATGTTTTTACCTATGAATTCAATGTTAAATTAATGCTAGTGACATACATTATATTAAATGGTAAAAATATATTATATTTATACATTAAAACCATTCAATATTATAATTTAACCATATAAATTATTATTATGAAAAAAGTTGTTTTTAATTAAAATATAGTGTGTTTTTTACTATTCGTTAAAATATGAAAGTTATCAGAAAAATATCAAAACCTTATCTAATGTAAATTTTTATATCCTGATTCAAAAGAAGAAGTTATTTTTGTAAAATTTAACTTATAAACATGTCAAAAACTAGATTTAATGTGGGTGTGACATTAAAAGGCGGCAAAACTGCATTTTTTGAAAAATACTTATTTTACCCGAAGAAATTATTTTTTTAACATACCATGTTCTAGAAAATGTGTAAGATGAAATACTAATGTTATAACATTAAAAATTTAGTAAATACTATTCATAATGTCTCGTTCATAATAATATTATAACCATATATCATTTTTTAGTGAATTTTGATATTTCATACAACACACGCTATCGAGGAAAGTCTTGATTGCGTGTAATGAAAGCCATGTTAGGGTTGCGTGTTGTGAAAGACACCTTCGTTGTTCTGTATAACAGAATCCAACCATATTTCATTTATTCATTGAATATATATATATACAATCAATGTTGCGTAGAATGACTACTATCAGACTAACTTGAAATTATGTGTAACACAATCCAAGAATAGTGTTGTGTATACTGCAAGCTAATACGGTGTTGCGTATAACACAAGATAATCATGCTGTAGCATAAAACACATGACATCAAATAAATTAAAAAGAATAATTATAATAAAATATCGAGTTGTTACAAATTTACCATATAGAAATAAACCTAATTCACGCCTTTCTCCCCCCATTCGTCAAATTTTTTCTATAAAATGATTTCTAGCCCACTTAAGCTTCTTTGTAACTCGTTCTTGATGTTGGTTTTGGTAGGGAAACTTAATGATTATTAATTTAAGTAAATTCCTTCCTTGTTCATTCCTTCTCCTTATATTTTCCCTCTCATTCTTAAGTTTCTAAATTTATAACATCTTGGGTTTTAGCCCTCGGGTTTAATATTGAGTTTCTTGGTTAAATATTATTTCTTATGGTTCATTTTCACTTACATGGGGTGTAGTGGTAGTGTAGTTGTAGTTTCATACAATTTTTTAGTGTTTCTAATATTCAAGGTTGGTGGTTCAGTGTGTAAACATTATTTTGTGGATTTATCATTCTTGACTAAACTGTTTAGTATGTTTCTCATCCATTGTGTGTTGTGACAAAAACCATTTTATGTATAATTGATTGGGAATTAAGTTTTAATGCTGGATTTTGACATAAAATATCATTTTTTCATTTGTATTACATGTTGTATCATTTGGGTTTATTTTATGAATCTTTTAATATAATTATTAAAAGTTCACAGGGGTGAAAATTTTGTTTTGGTATGGTATGGTTGGGAATTGGGTCTTAAATAAAGATTTTTGAAAGGATTTTGTGTGAAAACTCTTGTGTTACCTCTTGAAATTGTTTTATAAAATTATTAAAGGGATTATTAAATTTAATTGATGGTGAGGAACATTTTTTTGTACATTACTGTGTGTATATGATTTAGAAATTGTTTTTTATGTGAAAATTATATTTTAGAACATGTGGAGCTTGATTGAAAACAATGTGGGCAAATCTTGTATCTAGGTCAGTAGAATATGACTATATTACTAGTGATTCAAAGGTTCCCTTGTCTCGGTTTCACTTAGAAATACAAATTATGAAAACACTAACTAAATAATGATGATTGTGTCGAGACCACTAGGTTATGTGAGTGTTCCATACTAGTGGATAGTGCATGTGAACATACATTGATGTGGTTCATATGCCACATTCCACTGAGATATGATGTAACTTGTGCCCAATTAGAAGCTAGTCTATAAGGGTATTTCCCTTGACTAGTTCTCATTTGATATTTTTAATTATCATTGGTATATAGTGTGTTTTTAGGTAATTTCAGCAGCATGTGATATTTTATTAAAATACTATATTCTCTATAAAAATGTTCCCACATGAAAATAGTTATCATTTAAGGCAATATCAGTTTTAAAATTGTACTATAATTTTATGCTTATATAAACGTGAGATATTTTTTTTGTAATGTTTATTTAACAAAAACATTTTTGGTCGAATCCTATTGGAATTATGATCACACCCTACGTACACCTTTCGGTGAAAGTAAACATGGTAATGATTGAAAGATGAAAGGGTGAGGTCTTTTAAAATGATGGTTTTGGTAGGTAGCTTCCTTCCTTTGTATAGTGATGTGGCTATGGCCTGAGGGTGATGTCCCCTTTTCATGTGGAGGTTTTTGAATAGGGATTCATACTCTTTTTTATTTGTGGTCCACCTGGAATTTGATTAAAACTATGTAAATCCATTCTGTAATTTTTGTTAAGAATAGTTTGGTTAAATTTTTCAGATTTGGTTTATTTATTATTATTGGTTGTTTTTTGTTTATAGAATCATTTTAACCATTCAAAAACCATTATTCATGATAATCATGAACTTGTTTCAGCCTATGAGGATAGGTAATGTCCTTCTGGCCATTCCATGGACCAGGTCCGACACTAGCTTGGATGGAAACCGGGTTTGGATCATGAAAATATGGTATCATTGAAGGTTAACCAAAATGTGTCATATAATTTGGGATGAATATGGTTAGACATGAGATAGTACTATCAAGGAACATTGTTCTGGGTGAGAGTTGGGTATCTAGCCCACATCTCTTCTGACAGACATCATGTCTCCATGGAATGTATGGATTTTTTTCTTTCCCTTCTATGTAGGACATGTGTTATATAGAGTGCACTTTGACATTGGGTGGGGAAATTATTTGTTTATTTAATTATTGTGATGTTTTTTATTTTTTTATATTTTATGATGTTGCTAAAATTTTCAAAATTGTTGTACTAATTATTTCTCTTCTGACTGGTGATTTTTTGATACTTGTCTCTCTTGAAGGCTACCATACTCCCAGAGGAGGAATCCAGAGAGTGTTTTCCATCACCACATTATAATAGGTTGGCAAAGATATGGTTCAGGTTATATAGGCTCTGGGGTAGGGAGTTGGTCCTGCTGTTACTCTAGTTAGAGAAGATAAACCTGGTCTGAGGAAGATAAAGCCCATGTGTTTCTCAACAACAAGACTACTACATTCATAGTTATCACATATCCTCATGAAAAAGACAAATGGATTGAGAATATCGAGCACATGTTCGAATTCCATGACACACCTGAGGAGGTTGTGGTGAAATGTCCCACATTTCTTCAAGAAGGTTTCAGTCATTAGTTGTAGGAATTAGTTCTTCAGGATTGGAATAATGAGGAGTATATTTGTAAGTATTTCAATACCATATTCAATGAGAAGTATTTTCATGAGGTCTTATCTTATGCCATATCCCGAGAGTTCATCAATCTTTACCATAGAGATCAGTCGGTGATGGAATATGAAATCTGTTTTTTTGAGCTAGTGTTTTATATAACTAAGATTGTTTCTAATGAATCTGTGAAGGCTAGGAAGTATGAGAACTAGTGAAAACAATATATTTACTATTAGACCTTATTTCTCAAGGTGGGAACCAATTATAAGGTTGTTTATCATGCATTTATGATCAAAATTTATTAAAATTGAAATTTTATGTTTTTTGGAGTGGTGTCTAATGTGGGTAGTGGGAACACCTTAGAGAAAAAGAGGATATTGGATGAGCATGGGAAGAATGGATGTGTTATCTCAATACACCCTTCTAGGAAGTCTTCATATTGTGATTAAGATGTAGGGTATGTGGTGTTCTATTATTTTTGTAAGGTATAGCACATCCAGCCTATGTGCACCTCCCCTCATAGGCCTTGTCATCGATGTAGAGTTTTGGGGAATGTGAAGATCATTTGCAGAGTGACGCACCATCTATATTGGTGTAGGATGTGTGGATTCAAGGGGAGTTTTCAGTCCTTCAGAGATGAAAGAGACCATGGGGTCTCAGTTCGGTGTCTATGGTTGCTTGTGTGGATTATTATCTGGGTAAATCCAATTCAGGGCGGTTCTATAACTGAGTGGTCATTCTAGGTAAAAGTCAAGAAATATTCATGTTTTGTACAAGAAACTAGTAGAATTGGATGCATGTCCTTCAACTATTCAAGGAACCATTTTGTTTGCATAATCTATATATGTTGTTTTCTTAGATACATGTTATTATATTTATTTTATCTTTTTCGATCTTGTGAATCTAGAGAATTTTACAACCGATTTTTTATCATTCTTAATGATGTTGGTGACGCCATTAGGTAAGAATAAGGAGCAAGGTATGAGGTTCATATCATGTGCACATTCTGTTTTAGGGGATGATATAGAACGAGACCAACGAGATTTGGAAAAGGACTATTTTAATGTAATAATTGGAATGTATTGTCTCATTAACTTTCAAGAGTTTACCGATTTCTATAGGTGGTAAGTAGGTTTCATTGCACCAGATAGGAGTCCTCGTATTTTTTTGGGGAATGGGATCCTTGATAAGGTGGTTTGGGACCTCCACTCCCAGAATTAGGAAATATTGTCTTCTAGTTATTATCTCTCATGATAGTGGATGATGGTCATGCTCTTAAGGGTAGATTACCTCAGGTAGTGGATGAGTTCCAATAAGTGTTTCCAGATTACTGTTTAGGCTTTCCCCTAGAGTAGGATGTGGAGTTCGTGATTGATTTAGTGCATATAACATAGATAATATCTCTTCCCTCCTATCGTATGGACACTACTAAGGTGGGAGAATTTAATATACAGAAAGATGTTTTGGAATCCAAATGATTCATTCTCCAGAGCGTCTCTCCTTGGCACGCTCCTTCTATTTTTGAAATGAAGACTGATGTGTCCCTTCATCTATGTATTGACTACTGAAATCAGAATTAGTTAACAATCATGAACAAGTACCCTCTTCCCTGAATTGATGACTTTTTTATGAGATAAATGGGGGAAAGTGGTTTTACCAAATAGATATTCATTTAGGTTACTATAACGTCAGGGTGAGAGAGTGGATATCCTAAAAAAGGATTTCGATATATGCTATGTCAAATTTGAGTATTTGTACATTCCTTTCATATTTACCAAAACTCCTGTGGTTTTTATAAAACACATGAACAAGGTGTTCCAAAAATATATAGATTTATTTTTAGTGGTATTCATGGATGAAATCCATGTTTACCTGGTATCCAAGGAGGAATATGATCATCATCTTCGGATCATGTTGGGAACTCTAGGGGATCTCTGCCATTATGAAAAGTTATCTAAGTGCACATTCTAGATTAGGGAGTGGAAATTTTGGGGTCTTTTATTCTCAGAATAGGGGGTTTTGGTGGACCCCAAGAAGATAAATACCGTTATTTCATGGGGGATGTAATGCCCCGACCCCAGTTACCCAGAGTCAGTGCATTATTACATAATATTGTCATTATACAAGGAATCATATCCATAAATACTGATTTGTTTAGTATTATTGGAAACAAGATATATTCAGAAGTTCGACATTACAACATGAAAATTAATAAAACACTAATTTAGTCCATTAGAAACATACAATCCTCCTAGATCATGCATCAATTTCACTCATAACTAACTTCTTCATATCCTAGGAAATTGAAACATAAGAAATGGGTGAGCTGAAATGCTCAGTAAGGGTAAGAAATATAGAATAAGAGAACATAAACATTAGGATTAGTGAATAATTGAATACACATGCCTTTAAAAATAATAACAATGTAAACATTATGGATGAAATATGAGTTGAGTAAATAATGACATAATAAAACATTGTAATTGCTATATTACTAGTCGTATAACCATAAGAACCATCAATATTATTTTCATAATGAGGGAATGTGTAATGTAGGACATTCTGAAACATTTTTTCAGGGCCTCGGGAAAGATGTATTAAACTAATTAATGCCTCAACCAAAACCATATATCAAAATTGGAATGTCCTTGGCCAAGTCCACGTCTAATTGTCTAATGAGACCTACTGATGCACCGAGGATCTATAACGGGCTCCACACATCACTTACTAAGTCCAATACATTCCTCATATGAAAATGTTGTAACATAACCTAATAATTCGTATAAAAAATAGCATATGATATATTAATAATTTAACCATAAACCATGAATGGTATACACATAACACATCCATAGTCAAACATATCACAAAACCGTAAATACAATATAGAAGATTTGTATCATAATAAATCAAATTCAAACAATTGTAAAATTTATCAAAGGATGTTGACATTGATGAAATAAAAACTATTTGAGAGAAATATCTCTTTCTATTTTGAAATAATTTAAGAGTCTCATGTTTATATAAGAAAACTTTTATTTTTAAAATATTCTTATAAGACTGTAAGGGAAGTTTCAAAGGTGAAATAACTGCGGAGAATAACAACACCCTCCATATAAGTTAAGAAATTATTTTTACCATAATTTGTCGAAAAGGTACTAATGTACCTTATTTGGAAAACAAACGGAATGATTACTTTTAAACCACTTTTTAATAAGTTAAACAAGGGTATAAATGAAATCAAAACATACTGTAGTAAATATCATGGAATATTTTTTGAAATACATTTTTTTAAAACATGGATGTGAATTATAAAGAGGTCCCAATAGATATATATCAAAAAACAACCTTGGATAATAAAGGCATTGTAAAATTAACAATTACCTTTTACTTTTCCTTGGTAGAGGGTAAATTATCCTCCTGTATAATAGTTACATCATTGTTATTAAATTATAAAAAAACTATATAAATATATATATATCATATATAGTCTTTTAATATTGAAATGTTTATAATATTTTTGTAATATCATTGTTTCAGTTGTTAATTGACCCGTTTTCATTTATATGTTATATCAAGTAAGTATTTTTTTATGTATAGGATGTATTTGATTCATATTAAGAAATATATTATGTTATTAAATATTATTTTTGATAATAAAATGAAAATTATTCTTGAATGGTTACGATAATGAATGAATATCATCGTTTTTCTGGAGAGGGTAATCTGTACGTATGGACGAACACTACTTCCATTTTTTATTGAAATAAAACCCAATGTTACATAAGTATATTATTATTCCAGTATAATATAAAATTTTATATTCATTACATATGTTCATTAACACCATCCTTGATACATTCCATGTAGGGTATGAATGACTAATATGACTTTGAGGGGGCGGTAGTGTGCATATCGTCAAATGAAATTATAGTATATATACAACATGAAAAGAATAAGGGTATGATATTAAAGAGAATTATAGAAGCTTATAGATAAAATAAATATCATATATAATTACAGTTCCATCATAAGGGCCACCATAAGAAGTAGTAGTAGAAGAATGAACAATCATCGTTATGTTGGGCAATAGTTCATCGTCCACAGAAACATGATATTCTATACACATTAGTTGGAGTTTTGTGTAAGTGTAGTTCAAATAATTCACATACCAATAACATATTATATTGAGGATACTAGTGTTGTTATAAAAAAAAGGAATAAAATGTGTTAAGGGGGTTGGAAAAACAAAACAAAATAAAAGAACATAAGAGGAGATGTTACCTTTAAATCAGGTAACTCCCTTTGGTTTGAAATAAAAAGAATCCTTGAAGTGCCTTATGCATATGGTAAGGATTATAAGAGGAATAAAGGGATGTAGGGTTCTTAATTGGGTAGCTTTTGGAATAGCCATTTGGATTGAGAGGTGTGATAAATGAGTGACAAATGAGTTCTTTTTATAAGGGGGGGGGGGCTCTTTAAGAATGATTGAAAATATTATCACACTAAAGTGGCTCCATGGTGTCCAAAAATAGACCCAAGGATGCCCATGGTCAGATATGTATCAACTAATAGAAATAAGACACTATTTATGGTTATTTAATGTAATATTAATATTTTTTTACCCTTATTTATCAGATTTTCCCCTTTAACCACAATAACTATAATATTTACTAAAGTAAATATTCATATTATCTCAAAATAAAAGTTATCTATTTATGCAATTTGGAAATCCTAATTCCAAATATGTAATCCATTTTTCAAAATTCAAAACATAGAAGTGGTGGAAATAATATTAAAATTAATTTCCATTTTAAAAACAAAAAGCGCGTTTTATATGAAATAATAATTATCAAAATATTGACACTTGTTTATGTCTAGTTTAAATGTGAAATTACATCCAATGACCTAAATTATATTATATAATAAAAATATAATCTAATTATACTTAAAAACGGTGCAATTGTATAGTATAAAACTATTAATTATTTCGATTTAAAATCTTTTTTTTTAAATTGAAATATAGAATTTTTCACTATTCATCCAAAATTGAAATTTTTCATAAAAGTACAAAAAGTTCACACTAAGCCAAATTTAATATTCTGAATCCAAAATTGAAGTCCATTTTGAAGAATAAAATTAATAATATTTCAAAAAGTGGTTATTACTATTAATAACAGTTAGTGTTACTGGTCGTGGTGTGTTAGAATCTCGAAGTTGCGTACAACGCATGATATTTCATTATTCAAAGGAAAACGTATAGTGGAAGGTTGTGGTGTTACATTCTTCCCTCCATCAAATAATTTCTCCATCAAAATTTATAGAATTATTCTATATAAAATGATTCAGATGATTCTTTATCATATGTTCCATGGTTTCCTATGTTGCCTCTTCCATCTTATTATTTCATCATAAAACATTCACCAGATGACTCATCTGGTTTCTCAGCACTTTTTCTATGGTATCAAGAATCATGATTGGCTCTACGCAATAAGAGAAATCGAGTTCCAGATCTATTTCTTCATTGGGGAGTATATGCATTAGGGAAGACATGTATTTTCTCAATAGTGACATGTGGAACACATCTTGAACTTTGGAGAGACATGGTGGCATTTCCAAATGGTAAGCTACAACCCCAATTCATTCTAGAATTTCAAATGGTCCGATGTACCTGGGACTCAATGTTTCCTTCTAACTAAAATGTATAACACACTTACATGGAAATGACTTCAAGAAAATATGATCACCTATTTGATATTCCAAATCCCCACTTCGATTATCAGAATAGATCTTTTTCCTACTTTGAGCTGCTTTGATGTGGGTTAGGATAATCTTCACCTATTCCGTTGATTCCTCAACCAGTTCTAGACCTACAAGTTTTCATTCACCAACATCATCCCAAAAATTTGGTGTGTGAAATGTCTTTCCATATAATGCTTCATATGTTACCATCCGAATACTTGAATGAAAACTATTGTTATAGGAAATCTCTACCAGAGGTAAATACTGATCCAACATACATTGATTGTCAAGTGAGAAAGATCTCAACATATCTTCTATAGTTTGAATAGTGTGTTCTGATTTTCTATCAATTTGAGGTTGGTAGGCAGTTCTCAAACAATGTTTAGTATCCAGGGTTTCCTGAAGGCTTTTCCAAAATCATGATGTTACACTGGGATCACTATAAGAAACAATCGATAGGGGTACTCCATGAATTCTTACTACTTCATTAATATATAGTCTTTCTAAATGTTAAAATTATAAATATTATCTTACAGAATGAAAATGTTTTGTCTTCATAAGATGATAAAAAATGATCCATATTGCATCGTTTCTTCTAGGATTCCTTGGTAGTTTCATGAATAAGCCCATAATAATATCATTCCATTACCACTTAGGTATTGGAAGAGGTTTCATAAATCGTCCAGGTTGTTGCCTTCCATCTTTCACTTGTTGAAAAACCATACATATATACACATAATAAGAAATCTTTCTCTAGATGTTGTACCACAAAAAATGTTCCCTCCAATCTCTATACATCTTAGTGCTACCATGATTTATATAGAAATTGGATCCATGAGAATCACCCAACAAATCCCTTTTTTGATCAGGTATATCAGGAACACAAATTCTCTTCCCAAATTTCAAAAATCCATCTTTATATAAGATCTCAATCAATCAGCCATCATTTAGAGCCATAATATACTTTATATACTCCTCATCATTAATCTATGAACTTTTTATCCTTTTTAGTAATGATTGTTTAACAACCATTTAAAAAAGTATTGATTTTTCAGCTTCCATGATTAATCCCATATCTATCTTTACTTGATCCATTAACAAAGGATACCTTTCATTTATCCTCTTGTTCATAACCCCACAATCCTTTCTTCTCCAAGAATATGCCACTTTATTTGCCTTCCCCGGGTGGTAGTGTATAGTGAAATCCGAATCATTGAGTAGTTTCATCCATCGCCTTTGCCTCATGTTGAGTTCTTTCTTTGCGAAAATATATTTCAAACTCTTTTGATTGGTATATAACTCATATTTTTTAAAATATGGATAGTGTATCTATAACATAAATGAAAATATTAAATTGTAAAACTAATGATCATGAATAGGATAGTTTTGTTCAAGAATTTTTAGCTGTCGTGATGCACATGAAATAACTCTCTCATTCTGTATAAGGTCACAACCATGTCATTTCTTACATGCATCACTATAAATAACAAACCAATCATTCCCTGATGGTAGAGTCCAGATAGGATCATTGAAAAATATTCTCTTCAACTCTTCCAAACATTCTTCACAATATTTTTTCCAATCCAAATTTAACCCCTTTACATGCGAGATTGGTTAAAAAGTTATCCAATTAGGCAACGTTCTGGATAAAACACCGTTAATAATATGATACAACAAAAAATCTGCATACCTTAGTTATACTCATTAGTGTTGGAAATTATTGGATTTCTCTTGTCTTTGAAGGAGCAATAGAGAATCCATCAATAGAGAAAATATGTCCATGGGAAAAAATCTCAAAAATCTAGAATTTTCACATACTAAACATCCCATATAATCTAGTTCTTCTTTGGGTTTTTAGAATAGAGCGCAAGCGATTTTCATGATCTTCAATGATTGTTGAGTATACCAAGATATCATCAATAAATACCACTATAAAAGTCATAAATATATTCCTAGAAAACTCTATTCATTATATCAATGAAGAGAGAGGGTGCATTAGTCAGCCCAAAAGGCATTACTATAAACTCGTAATGCACGTACCTAGTTCGAAATGTTGTCTTCAGAATTTCTTCCTTCTTCACACACAACTAAAGGTATCCCGATCGAAGTTCAATCTTTGAAAAATATTTAGCTCCATGAATTTGATCGAATAAATCATCAATGCGAGGTAGGGGATACTTGTTCTTTATTTTTATATCATTGATCTCCCTGTAGTAAATGCACACCCTCCTAGATCCATCTTTCATCTTAAAAAAATGGACCTGGAATCCCTATGTAGAAACACATGGGTGAATAAATCACTTACTTCTTAATTCATATAGTTGTTTCTTTAGTTCCACTAATTACACAGTGGCCATTCTATATGGGGTATTCGATATGGGCCATGAACTAGAAATTAAGTTAATGGAGAACAGAATTCTTAATGATATAGGATGTCCCGGTAAATCCTTTGGAAACCCATAAACATATTCATGGAAAATTTTTTCATCTTCTATTGGAATATTCCATTCCTCACACATAGATATTTTATTCTCTTCCTCCCCAATAATTTAATTTATTAGAGAAACTTCGGGATGAACTAGATAATAATTATAGGGTGATTTTTTTTCTCTAGAGATATGGTATTCCTTACCCTCATCGCAAATTGTAACCTTATTCTTCATTCAATAAATTTTCACATCATGGTCTGAAAGCCAATCCATACCAGGGATTATATCAAATTCAATCTTGGGTATGACAATGAGATCAGATGATAAAGAACATTTATTTGTAATAATTGGATCTGATTCATGAAACATGGTTGTAATTATACATTCCTTAAGAGGTTTGACTAACATCTCCCTTGTTCAATCAAATTGAACATATCTAATTTTATTAGAAAACATGGTAGATATGAAACTATGAAATGATCGTGAATCAAATAAATCATTGGATAAAATTTAAGAAACAATTAAATTACCTTTTACTACATCTTTTGGACCTTCAACCTCAGCTGTAGTGATCACATAAGATTGGCCTTGCTCCCTTGGCAATTTATGAGGTCTGTTTCCTTGAGGTTTTGGAAATTTATTTGCATAATGTCCTATCTTCCTGAAATTGAATCATTGAAAATTGGTATCTTATTTCTTCCCCTTACTATCACAAGAAATATGACCTTTCTGGCCACAATTGAATCATACTTATTTTCCTTTTAGACTGGCACCAGGGTGCTTCCTTCCACAATTATCACATAGTCAAAATTCAACTCTTTTCTTTTTCCCTATTTCCTTACATCCTTTCCCATTGTGTTTAGTAGATCTATTCTTCTCAAGATTTTCATTAAAGTCGTATGACTTTGAGAATTCCTTTTATATCTTGATTGCACAAGAGACAATATCTTCGTACGATAAAAAGGATTGTGAGACTAATTCCTGATAGACAAATTGTTTTATCCGATCAAAGAAATGTTCAATATGAATTCTTGGGTTATGTATATAATATGATGCATGCCTTGCTATCCTTGTAATGTTAACTTCAAACATTGCGACATTCTCATCATCCTTTTTCCTCAGGCTTAGAAATTTCCTTTCCATATCCAATCGATGGTCACGAGGAATGTATTTTACAAAGAAAATATCATTAAACTCACACTATTAAATACATGATAAATCTTCTTCCTCCTTTATGTTTTTTAATTAATGACCACCATTGATCTTTATCTCCCGTGAGGCGATAAACTACCATGAAAACTTTTTCTCTTTCACTACTCCCAAAAGCATGAAATATTTTCTCTATAGAAGTTATACATTTCTCTGCAAAAAATGGATTTTTAGACCCATTGAATTGTGGTGGTTGTTTCCTCATGAAGTGGTCTAACATTTGTCCTCAGCATTGTGGATCTGGGTGCTTCATAAAGGTAATGTTATTATTAATAACCTGAGTGAGTTGTCCCAATATGGTGATAAGCTGATCAGCCCCAGTTGCATCACCAGCTCCAATATAATTATCATTAGTAGGAGGGAAGTCCCTACATGGATTACATGAATTTATATAGTTTCCATTCCTTCCACTAGGAACCATTTATAAACAATATCATACAATTGATTAGTTTTTGAATTGCTATACGTAATGCCAAACATGTAAATAACTTAACATAAATTGAACAGTTTATTGATATTATCCATAATAAAGAAAATGTTTTAATTGAAGAGTTATATAGTCATAAATCCTGCATAATGGTTTGTAATGAAAATGTGAATTATCCTAAGCATATCTCTTAGGAGTTTCGTAACCAAGAGTGCAACATGAAACATTTTCGTGTACCAAGATACCCTGGGTCAAGACCAAAACTCCTTGTTGGTGTTTTCACTCCTATTTACATCTGTTCCATAGCCACCTCCACTTGGTCGCATCCTGACAGGGATGTATTTCTCAGAAAAATCACAAAATCTCTACATTACCAGAATTCTAGTATGTTCTTATATACTTATCCACAAATATTATCTTAGGGTAATGTTCTCTACTCAGATTTTATCTAAATCTAGATTCTATGGTTTGTACAAAACTTTCTCTGATACCAATTTTAACGACCTGACCATAGTTACCCAGAGTCAGTGCATTATTACATAATATTGGACTGATACATGGAATCATGTCCCGAAAGACTGATCAATTTAGTATTATTGAAAACAATATATATACATAAGTTCAACATTTCAACTTGAAAAGAAATACACAACTTATTTATTCAATTAGAAACATCCAAGGGTCCTAGTTTATGCTTTCAGGTCACTCATAACTAACTTTCTCAAATCCTAGGAAAATGAATCATAAGAAATGGGGGGGTTCAATCGCTTAGTAAGAGTATGCAATATATCAGATGATAAAATAATCATTAGGCATGTGGAATTATTGAAATCACATTCGTTTACATATAATAAACATGTACACTTTATTGAAGGAATATGAGATGAGTAAATAATTCCATAATAAAACATAGTCAAGATAATTCTTCTAGTTGAATAACCACATGAACAATCTATATTATTTTAATAAAGAGGGAATTTATAAAGCCAGACATTCTAAAACTTTTTGTCAGGGCCTTGTTCAAGATGTCTAAAAATGATTAAGGCATCGACCAAAACCATATTTCAAATTGGGAATGACCTCAGCCAATTCTATGTCTAACAGTCTCATGAGACCTAGAGATTCTCCAAGGTGATATAGTGGGATCCACCTGTCAGTTACTAGGTCTAATTCATTCCTCATATGAAAAGGTGGAAACAAAACATAAACATTCGTATTAAGACTAGCATACGAAATGTCAATACTTTAAATATAAACCATGAATGGAATAAATACAACACATGTATAGTCAATAATATCACAATACCTTAAATAAAATATGCCATATTTTTATCATAATAAATCAACTTCAAACAAGTGAAACATTTATCAAAGGATGTTGACATAGATGAAATCCAAAAAATTTGAGAGAAGTTTCTCTTTATATTTTGAAATCATTTTAGAGTAAAATAATAATAAAATTAAACATTAATTTTGAAAATATTCTAATAATACTGTACTGGAAGCTTCAAAGGTGATATAATGGAGAAGAATAACCACACCTTATGTATAAGTTGAAAAACATTTCTTACCTTTATTTGTTGAAATGATCATAGAGTACCTCTTTTTGAAAAGGACTAAATGATTCCATTCAAACCATTTTATAAAAAGTAAAACTAGGGTATAAATAAATTTAAACCATATTATAGTAAAAGTAAAAAATAATTGAAATTCATTTTTATGATATATGGATGTCTATGATAAAGAGGTCCCGGTAAATATTTATATAAAAACAACCTCAGATAATAAAGATATTGTGAAATTAACCCCTACCTTGTCATTTTCCATGGTCTAGGTTAATTTAATCTCAAGTATAATTGTGAAATCATTGTTATTAGATTTTACAAGAACTACATATATAAAAATGATATCATATATTGTCATCTAATATTGCTTTGATAATAATATTTTAGTAGTACCATTGTTGCAAGTCTCAATTGAGTCATTTTCGTTTTTATGTTTTGTCAAGTAAGTAATGTTTGTTATGTATAGGATATATTTGATTCATATCCAGAAATATATTTTGTTATTAAATATTATTTTTAATAATAAAATGAAAATTATTCATGAATATTTATGATTGGGAATGAATCTCATTGTGTTCGTGGATACGATAATCTGTACGTACGCACGAATGCTACTTCCATTTTAAGGAAATAAAACCAAATGATACATATGTATATTATTATTTAAGTATAATATAATAAATTATATATGTTACCTATGTTCATTAACAAAATCATTTATATGTTCCATTTATGGTATGAACGAGGCGTATCACATTGAATGGGTGGTAGTCCGCACTTCTCAAATGAAATTATCATATATATACAACATGAAAAGAATAGAGGTATTATATAAAAAAGAATTAAAGAAGATTATAGACGAAATAAATATCGTAAATATCTTATTTAATTACTGTTCCATGATAATGGCCACCATATGTGGTGGTAGTAGAAGATTGAACAAACATCATTTTGTGAGGAAGTAGTTCACTATCCAACGAAACATTATGTTATATACCCATTAGATGGAGGTGTGTGTTAGTGTAGTTCAATTAATTCTAATTAAAGAGACATATTATATCGAGTATATATGTTTTGTTATTATGGTAAGGAATAAAGAGTGTTTAGGTGGTTGGAGAATTAAAATAACATAAAATAACTTAATAAGGGATATTACCTTTGAATCAGGTAACTCCCATTGGCTTGAACCAGAAGGCTTCCTTAAAGTGCCTTATGCCTATGGTAAGGCTTCTTATCGGAAATGTGGTATGTATGGAGCATAATTGTAAAGAGTTTTTATAATAAAAGTGGATTTAGAGTTGTGAGAAAATGGATAGAGGCGAGGGATTTTTATAAGGGGGAGGAGGGACACTTTTGTAATGTATGTAAATATTATTTTATTATATAATTATTTTCAATTTATAATGATTCAAAACTTATTGATGATGATTATAAGATTACTAATGTTTGAAATAAAATCATCCAATAAAAATTGGATAGGTTTTGGATACTGTTTTAATTTTTATAATCAAATTTATTCAAATCATTATTTAATGAGGTTAACACTACATCACTATTGTATCATAAATTATTTTATTTATATGATGTCTAAAAATTTAAAAAAATAACATGATATAGGAAATAGTATTATATTTCAAATGAATATTTATAGATAAATATATAACTTATATAACCCCTTGTAAAAATTATTTTACCAATAGATATATGTTTAAGTCATTTTTGTTTTTTACTTTAAATTAATTAATATAAAATGTCATTATCACACTCAAATGGCTCCATGGGGCCCCAAAATTGATCCATGAATTCCCATGGTTGGATATTTATCAAAATATATATATAGTACACATGTTATTGAAATTTAATTATATTATAATATTATTTGTTTACCCTTATTTATCAGATTTACCACTTTAACCACTGTAAATAAAATATTTCCGAAAGTAAATATTCATAATGTAAAAAAATTAAAAGTTATCTTTATCTACAATATCAAACTCCTAATTCCAAATATGGAATCAATTTTTCCATATTAAAAACATAGAAGTGGCAGAAATTAATTAAAATTTAATTCCCATTTGTCAAAATAAAAAGCGTGTTTTTTTAAGAAATAGTATCAATCAAAAGATTGACACTTGTTTATATACAGTTTAAACATGAAATTACATATAATGACCAAAATTATATTATATTATAAAAATATAATCTAATGATACTTAAAAACCATTCAAATGTATAATTTAACACAATAAATTGTTTTGATTAAAAATGTTGTATTTAATTAAAATTTAGTATTTTTCAATAATCATCAAAATTTGAAAGTTTCCAAAAAAGTACCAATCATTTACCCTAATCCAATTATGATATTATCTATCCAAAAATGAAGTCCATTTTTAAGAATAAAAATTATAAAATTTAAAAAATTTGATATTAATATTCATAACGACTAGTTTGATTGGTCTTGGTGTGTTAGAATCTCAAAGTTGTGTACAATGAATGCTCTTGGATTATTCAAAGGGTAATGTAACGTGGATGCTTGAGGTGTTACTAGGAAATCTATATAATGTGTTTGATATCAGTAGTTTCCTCAGCTGGGCATGTTACTATAGGTTGTTTGTTTGGTATTTCTCTCAGATTGCTTCTCCCATGACCGCGCTCACCCAGAAAGGGGTGATATTTGAATTGGGCCCAGAATTTCAGGAATTATTCATGGATTTGAATTTATTATTGACTAAATCCCACAATGTTTTTCATTTCATAATCTATAAATGTCTATGTTGTTTATTTTGATGCCATAGTTATGTGTTTCAGATGTGCTATTACGCATGGTGATCATGTGGTGGGAACTGGATCTGACTAAATCCAACCACATGAAATGAATTTCAAGAACCATGACATATATCTAGAAAAAGTGATTCATTATTTTAAGACGTGTCATCACTACCTCTTTGAGGATTATTTTTTGGTCTACATTGATTATAAGATCTTAGAATATAAATTCTCATAGAACGATCTTAATCTGAGGCAATGATGTTGGATCAAGTATTTGTAGGGGTTTGACATTGATATCATCTATACCCAGGGAAAGGATAATGTGGTGGAAGAAACCATATACAGAAATGTAACAATGTAATATTTTAGGAATTCCATTGATGTGTGGACTCTAATGGTGCACTTTTCTCAGATGCATGTGGAGACCACGGAGCATAGTGGAGGTGAATTCGTTGAAATTGATCAGTTGAATCCCTCTCATTTAGAGTTTATTTAGTAGGAGAAGCCTAGTGATGATCTATTTCAACGGATTATATAGTTTCATCATGGTGGGGAGATGTCTTCCTATAGTTCTTCATTTCCCAAGGGCACCTCGTTCTTCATGGGTCATTTGGTGGTTCCATTGTCTCTAAGGATGGCAGTGATGCAGGATAGCCACCAATATTAGTGGTTCATTCATCCTAGAACTACTAAAATGTTCTATGAAATAAATAGGTTTTTATATTAGCCATGTATGATATGATACACATCTTAATTCGTGTCGAGATGTTATATATGTTAATAGGCAAAAGAAGAGTACAAACAGACCCCTAGTTTTCTTCAACCGTTAACAATTCCTACAAGGGAGGGGGATGAGTTCACCATAGATTTCATTGATGGATTACAACATACACCTTCAGGTTAGAATTCTATTTGGGTATTTATTGATCTTTTGAAAAAATCATCCCACTTCATTCTGATTAGAGATACAGTTAAAGTGAATGAGTTGACCAATTGTATATTCTAGAGGTGGTATGTCATGATGATGTGCCGTCAACAGGTCTCTCAAATACAGAACCCCATTCTAGAACTCTTTTTTAGGAAGTACTTTGGAAGGCATTGGTGTTGATGATTATGATTAACATGGAATAAAACCCTAAAATCGATGGTTAGACGGAGTGAGCACATCAAATTCCATAGGACATACTTAATACAGGTGTTTTTTATTTTTGAGGATATTTGGATAACCATTTTTGATAGTTAATGTTCTCTTATAATATTAGTTATAAATCATATATTTTAATGGATCATTTTGACACGCTCTATGGATTTCCTTGTCAGTATCCCCTATGTTGGGATATGGTAGGTGAGATGTCATTGTTTGGTTCGACCATTGTACAAGTGACATATGAGTAGGTCAAGTTAATCAGGAAATAATTATTAATATCTTAGGGTCACCACAAATTTTATGATATCCATATGTATCATGATCTTTAGTTCATTATGGTTGATCGAGTATTCTTAAATGTGTCCCCTCATTCATGTTATAGTAATTTGGGAAAGCATGGAAAGCAAAAACCAAAGTACGTTTTACATTATGAGATCACTGGGCAGATTGGTATAATAGATAATTTGTTAACATCACCTTTGAGTTAATTTTTATTCATGAAATATTTGATGTCCCCCAAATGAATATGTATATCCCAGATCTATCCCACATATTCAATTGGCATGAGTACGAAATAGGTCTTGATTTATCAGTGTTTGAACGTCCGTTGCGAATAGTGGATTCCAAAGAGAATGTTCTTATAGGAATGTCTATTCCACTATCCTGAGCCCTTAGGGAGTATGGGAATGATGTGAATGAGATATGGGAGTGGATTTCATGGGGTGATAATTAGTACCCATTCTTTTTTATTGATCATGCTTTAGGTTGAATTTCAGGGGAAGAATAATTTCATGGTGGGGAGAATTTTCACATTAGCATCCTTATTTTAAGTTCTATTTTAATTCTATTCATGGACAACATTTTCCCATAGTTTTCCCCTAGTATCCCCCTTGAATTTTGAAATAAAATGAGGGTTTTTAGAAAGACAAAACATTTCTCACTTTTTGTTGTACGGTTTACTGAACCATGCAGACAAACCCTGCACAATGTCTATGTGTAAGAAAATATATTTGGGACCTTTTTTCATTCCAAAAATAAACCTAATGTTCCCATTTATTACTATTTTCTACCACATAATCCATGGAAGTCTTAGAATACCCATCAAGATTCCTTGAAAATCTTTTTTGAAGGGGTTTTTGGTTGGTAAACATTAATATTCTTCATGTGAATTCTTCCAAGTTCCTACCTTCTCTATAGGGTATATTACTTCATTCACGAGGTTATTAGTTTTCATTTTATAGGTTTTCTTCCTATGTTTTAATATTGCGTTTCTTGGATGATTTGGGGGTTTTGATATTCACGATAGCTTTTATGTGTGTAAACATTCAATGACGAATTTATATTTCATGATTATAATATTTATCATGTTTCCATTCCATTAGGTGTGGTGAAAAAAACATTTTCAGTAGAATTGATTGTTATATTAATTTTAGTGTTTCATTTTGACATGAAGTTGGGTGTTTTTCATGTTTATTAAATGTTGTATCATTTGGGGTAATTTTATGATTCATGAAATTGTTTTATTAATTGGTTTTAGTTCTAAAAATTCTAGCTTGTCATAGTATAGTTGGGATTTTGTCCTTAAAAATGATTTTTGAATGGGTTTATTGTTAAAAACATTGGGTTAATTCTTCAAATTGTATTATAAAATCTTTAATGGGTTTATTTAATTACATTAAGGGTGAAAAAAATGTGTGTGTACTATTTGGTGTTTGAATGATTTATAAAATTTATTTTTATGTTCCAATGGTATTTTAAAAATGTGGAACTTGTTTATGTTTAAATAAGGACGCACAATTATCAAGGTGGGAAGACATGGACAATAATGTTGGGGATTCAGAAGTGACCATGTCTCAGTTTCACATGGAAAGAACATTTATGACAACATTATATAAATAATTATGATTTAATTGAGACCAATTGGTTATGAGTGTGTTCTCTACTAATGGCTCGTGCGTGAGAACATATGTTTTTGTGGTTACTATGCCAAATTTCACCGATATTCGATATACCTAGTGTCAAATTGTTTTCTAGTTACTATGGGGAATTTTCCAGGGCCATTTCTCATTGGATATATTGTATTTATCACCTCAATATTGTGTGTTTTGATGGTAATATCAATAGAATTTATGTTTTCATTAAAATTGGTTATTATTTAAAAAAAATTCCTTTTGAAAACTATTTTCATTTAATGTGGCATCCCTTTAAAAATTTTACCACCATTTCCTGTTTTTGACAATATACAATATTTTTATCATAAAATGGAAATAACATGGTATATTTTTGTTTTGAATAATATTGGGATAGGATCACACCCTACTTACACATTTGGGTGTAAGTAGACTTTGTAATGTTTTACATATGTAAGGGAATGTTCTTTGGAGGTGAATGATCAGGTTGTTAGCTGCCTTCCATGGGTTGGTGCTGTGGATATGTCATGAGGGAGATGTCCCCATTAAGTGTGTTGATGTTTTAATAGAAATTGATGATCTTGATTTTTTTGGGTCCTCATAGGATTTTTTTAAAATTATGTAATCAAATTCTGAAATTTTTATGACTTTTTCTATGTAATTTTTCAGATTCAGTATATTTATTATTGTTTGTTTGTTTTATGTTTCTATAATCTGGTAAATAGTTCACAACCCATTATTAATGATACCCCAGAAATTGTGCCAGTCCAAGGGGTGATGTAACATCATTTGGAATTTTCCATGGTCTGGGTCTGCCATTGGGTTGGATGGAGACCCGACTTAGATCGTGGAAACACATCAATAGGTTTCAAAATATTTGGAAAAATACCATTCTTTAAAACCATTATCCTAAATTTGTTTTAAATTAATTGATTGAACAATCCCAGACCATCAACATGAAGAAAATGAATATAATAAAAGACGAATAAAATAAATTAAATTTATGGTAATAAATGAAATAAAAATGAATAATGCAATTTTATAATAAAATGTATAACCTTTTTTTTCATCACGAGCTTAGAGGAACAACAATGATAATTAGGACTGAAGGTAGATAAACACATTCACACAATTTATTTCATTTTTTTATTCTTATACTCAATATTTTTTATCTTCAAAATATAATCTACTGATATAAAATAGAAACATATTATTAATATATATTTCATTACTTTCTATTCTTTCATTCAGTATATGATTCTTTCTACCATCCAATCATTAATTTCATTATGATAAACTATAGAATATACATAATTGAAACTCTTAAATATCCCTTTTTATTTCATGTAAAAATAATATTTTTTTCGTTTAATTTAAATTATTATATTAAAAATTATTTAAAAATTTATAATACTATTCATTCCATTACCTTTGGGTTCATAGATTCTTCTATATAATTTGGTAGACAATTTATCAATTTCATAAAATTTAGAAAATTCCTGATTAACAAAAAAATTTATTATACCATTAATTTTAAATTTATATTTACCCCTATATATTTAAATTAGGATATGTTATTAATCTTTTAGCTTCTAATATAAATTAGTAACCTTAATTGTTTGTATGATATATCATCAATTATTTTTCAATGCATTAATACATTATTTGGTAACCCATTTCCTTTAAATAGTTTTTTATATTTATTGTAGATGTATTAATTCATAGATAATTGTGATGTGATTGTTTACAGATAATTATACTTCTTTAATCATTTTGGTAACTCTTATATCATATGATATATGTTTATTGTGCATTGGAAATGATCATAGAACATACTCTTTAGATGTGTTGGAAGAACTCAATGACTTGTGATTTGGATTTTCACTAACCATCTCACAAATCCATGGTTCGAGTAACTAATCATTAATGTGATAAGTATTGAAGTGTGATACTAATACCCATGGGTTGGAAACTAGTATATTGTTATCAATGAATAATTATTTGGAATTATTTTTCCCTAATAAAAAACTACTACATGCATGCATTTGGAACCACACAAGGCCCCTCTATAGATTTTCATATCACGGAACTCATTAATTAATCCTGGGATACATAAATAAAATCAAACATGAAATTTTTTAAAATTAGGACTCAAATTTAACCAAAATAAAAAATATTATACAATGGATATTTACATAATATAATATGATCAAGATAAATTATATATATATATACACAAGGTTAAAAAATGGAATATAATGCTAGACATGATGTCAGGTAGATGAGGTAATTTAATCTAATGTGTTTTAAAAAGCACACATATAAAAGAAACCAAAGAATCCTCTAACTATCACCTTGTGTTGTGAAGCTTCACTCCAACAAATTCACCACCTAAAACCCAAAATTATTTAACACGGATGTCCTCTAAGTCAAAATTGAGCCCTCTCTTTAGCTATATTATCCAAAATAATGTATTGATACACACAAAGGGTGTTTGTGTGGTTTGATCGTAACTATCCAAAGAGGAACCCATGAGGATTACATGATAATTCTTCAATAGACAATCAAATCACTTTATTTTAAAAATAAACATATGAATATTCAAATATAATTTCATGCAATGATAAGAAATATTTATTATAAACAATTATCACATAATAGTGCCATGTAAACAAGTAAGTTAATAAATAAATAATGGGGTAGTTACAAGGGTTATGATGCTAAAATATATCTAGGATCCTTTTATGGATTAATATATATACTATACATTTCATATGTACACATGCATCTAGAAATAGTGTCATACAGAAAAAGTTGTATCTTTAATAGCTAGAGAGGCCTCATAACTAAGGAGACAATGGATAGGTAAAGTGAAAAATTTATCTATTAAGATACTAGAACTTAGTTCCCAAACCAACCACCTAGGTTTAACATGAGGTATATATATTTCAACGGAATCAAATTTCATCACAAAAAATTAACTCCATTAAAATAGAGAATCCATATATAAATCATGAATTTTAAATGACATTATTTACATAAATTAAATGAAAATTTCTTTAAATAGAGTAAATATATTTCATTTTCTAATAAATTATTGCATGTAATTATTTTATGAAATTATTAAATCTCATTTTTATAATTCAATAACATATGGTTCATCAAAAAAAGAGTGAAAGGAACAACATAAATTAACCTCAAGAAATCATTATTAGATGGTGTGAATCCACTAACAAATAGCAAGAAATTTAGTTAAGAGTCATGAGGTGGGCCTAAAAATAATATCCCTTATAATTAAGTACAACCAACAAGAAATATATTCAACCATGTTCATAGAGAGTGGAGAAACCCATGAAAGAAGAAAAGGATAAAAACTGAGGATAATGAAGAAAACCAATTAATGATTCAATTAATAACCTTATGTTATTCCATTTGAATGAAATTTGAAATATAGGAGAAATGAGATTATAAATTCCCTAGGTATAAACTTTTTTTAATTGGTATATAGAGAAGTAAAAAATGGGTTAAATAAATTATGTGTAAAAGAATAATTTAAAACTTTTAATTTAGGGTTAGTCCACATAGTTAGAATGTATAGTGTTGGAAACCTTGCAGTAATAGTGTGATAAACACTGTTAAGAAATCACTATACATAAGTGATATCAACATAATTTTTCCATGAATTTGTATTGAACATGTGAATACCATTTTCTTGGGATCCACATATGTATGTTTATTCAACATATTATCCACTAACATTGTAATGATCTTTCAATATGGTTTATATAACCACATCTCAACTAATTATACTATGATAGAAATCACCATACTCGTTAACATGGTGAGTGTGCACAATTAGAAAAATCAATGTTCTAACTTGGAACTCTTCCATCATTTAGATTTTTTAAAAATTTAAATTAATCTAAGCCAAAAATAAAAAAATATAAATAAAATAAATAATTAATTTAATACCTAAAAATTACACCATTAAGTAAAAATTATCAGAAATTTATCACATTCCTTCACTATAAAGTCAACATAAATATTGAATAAGGTATATAAAATAATACTCCATCTCTATAAAGGATCCCCTCTAAGTTATCCCAAGATAATCAAAGTCTGTTATCCATATCAACATTATTATTAATTATTTTAAGAAAATATAGCAATGTACAGAGAAATTTCCATCGTACCAACCTATAGAGGTATAAGAAAATGGATTCTAGGGGAATTACCTCTAAATATGTTGACCCTCGGAGGACATAAAGACTTATTTCTAGAAAATTAGGATCTATTTTACAATTAGGCCTCCATAGAGGAAAGGTGATCCATGTCCCAATTACGTTTATTGTAAGTCTGACACACATGGGTTTTTTCCGTTAAGGAATCCTCTTGACTTTCTGATAATTTACAAGATGGAGAAAGGAATCACAACTTTACTGAGATTTTAGTCGTAGATAACGATATAATTGATTAAAAAACTATATTTCCAAAATATAGCTTTATTTTGGGATTCAACAATAAAAATAAGTTACTTTGAGTATGAAACATTTATATCCCATTTCATATATTCCAGACATAACACATGGTATATATCTGGACAATACATCTTTAGTAGGTATGTGCGGATGGCTTATTGAATGGATTAAATCAAAAGATGATAGTAAAAAAACTATATGACATTACTCATAATTTAATTGATCTCAATATCCCCCACATACCTTATGGTGTATTTCCCATTATTTATTAGACATAAGTGACCCGAATGTTGTTTCACATTTATAAAAATATGATTATATAAAAAGATATTAAAAATAAAATGGTGATGATTATAATAAAGATCATGGATACCTTGATTCATCATTGTTCACTAAGATAAAATTTGAATGTTACCAATATTCTTCAAAAAGAATCATCATACCACTAGATTATTGTTTCGAAACTCACTCCAATTAGGGGGAGACAAAAAAAGATGACCATATATAGTCTTAGAAGGACAAAATTTTCAAATGTAAAAATAATTATTATTATGAGGGAAAATCATTAAATATATTTGGGTGGAACATGAGTCACCAAAATTCAACTGATAAGATTAAAAAAATTCCATTAAATATTTTCCCCCCTCCCTGTCATTATAAACATTTGTTAATGAAATATAGTGTTGAAATTAGTTAGGATCCCATTATCACTTGAGGAAATTTATATAATACTAATATTAGTTAGGGATATTTATTATAAATCATATAATAAGGCACACTATGTAATTTCACAATCTATTACATGTAAATCATTTTTAGGTCCACCACATTTGTTATAATTATAATTAGAATGAAATGAATTGATGACATCAATCAATAAATCAAACCCTAAATAAAATTATTTCTTTTTGGGTATGATGTACGCTAACAAAAAATTCATGTATGTTTCAGCGAACTTTTATGTGGGGACAAGAATATGAAAAAACATAAAAATACGGATTTTAATTGTATACATTAACCTCTATTCTAGTATAGCATTATTAAATAAAATATTTCATTAAAAATATCATACCATAACACCAATATCAGGGATTCATGTGATAATAAATATTGATTTCTCCTTTATGGTACTCTCACTTAGAGTGATGGAAATCATTCATCTATACTTTCATCCTTGATAATAGAACAAAACAAAAACTAATGAAACTGATAATTCCAATGATATAAACTTACCACTCACTGGTGGTCTCTATACCGTATAATGTCCTATTGAAACCCTAAACTGCACATTCATAGGATTTTATTAATACTTACAGTTTAAGAGATGATATATTATTTCAATATTTACACAAAACAATGACTTAGTAGAGACTCTAGGTTTTTTAGTTTAAACCTTTTCAATATTTTAAATATTTATATTTTTTATATGTCATTAAACTATCATAGAGTTGTGGTAATTTTGGTGTCATGATATATATATATATTAAAAATAAAATATTTGTTTTAGATCATTTCTGTGTGTTCAGGAGAAATGATTTTTAACAGATCTAATCCCCAATATATAAATATGAGACCAAAATTTTGTTTAAAATGGTGGTTTTTCTGAATGATATGGGAAAACATCATTTTAAATAGTTTCCTCGGTTGTTGGTCTTCATGGGTATAATAAATTGAGTAAATAAATTGAAAATTTTAATTTATTAATTAATTAATTTTTCATCTTGATAAAACAAAGAAAACCTAATCCCATAGTTATTTTATTAATTAAGACCTCTCTAAATATTTCCACATAAACCCATGCTAGATAGATAGAGTGGCTGTTGAAAAGCATAGGAGTATCCATGAACTAAGGATTGATTTTTGTGATCAGAATCAGCCGTTAATTTCATTGAGGATTTTAATCTACAAATATATTTATTAAATCAATAGGGAGTTCATTGTTAATTTTATGGAACTTCATTAATTTTTGTATTGATCATTGATTTATTTTTTATGAAATAATATCTCAGCTTCAAAAACATGTATGTTATCTAGATTTATCTATGTCTAAAATTTCCAATTGTATTGTTTCTCTTCTATTTTCCTTAAATTTTTCATGCAATAGTAGTTTTATGTGGAAAACACAAAAACTATTGGTTTCTATTTATGATTTACTCTAGAATCATGAGGTGAACAAAAAATTGTATACATTAATATTACATCAAATTTTATAATTATTCATTACAAATTGTTATGATTCTTTCAATAATTTTAATGGTATAATTTCATGAAAAAGTTGTATTAATAAAAAAAAATTACATAAAACATCCAAATCATTCTTATTTATGTTCGTCAAAAAGATTACTCTCTTAAAATTGATCATAATTAAAACAATTTACCATATCATATAGAAAAGGATACATAATAAAGGGTTAACTCAGATGATATGAAAGGGTAATAAAGTGATATATTAGTCAATGATCATATTTAACAATATTATGAGAATAAAAACAAGAAAACATATGCATAAAATTTTAAAATCTGACCTTATAATTCATAGACCGTTATCACGAGTCAGGAATTAATTCTTTTTAGATCACAATAAATCTATCAAAAATTAATATTAGAAAATAATACATGGTATCATAACATTAGAATTATAAAATATCATTAAAGAGTATAAAAACATTGGAATAAT
The DNA here is from genome assembly GCA_963277665.1 of Viscum album. Taxonomy (NCBI): domain Eukaryota; kingdom Viridiplantae; phylum Streptophyta; class Magnoliopsida; order Santalales; family Viscaceae; genus Viscum; species Viscum album. The sequence continues at coordinate 1,717,195,690 of OY728152.1, read as the reverse complement.
CAACAATCATTGAAACTCTTATGTTGAGGGAACCGTGAAAGATATTTATCACCATATAAGATTGGTCTGACCACTTGTGTTCCATCTTTGGGATTGAGATAACAGCATGTGTACCATTTTTTAATGGTTTAACCACTCATATACCCGCTTTTGGGATTGGGATAACCTCTTATGTGACCTTTCAGTTCAAAAAACATTGTTATCCACCAACTTGATTTGATCAATAGAGAATAACCACATATCACATGATAATTTTCCTACTATTTATAATATAAAATATCATGAAAATGTTTACAATTTTATCATAACTTAACCCATTGAAAATAGAAATAGTTTTCACCATGATTTAAACACCACAATTAATAAACAATCCATATAATTAATAAAGATGATATCATTATATCATATTCCAAATAAATAATATCAAACATCAATTGATATTGTTAAAGATGAGAATACATTTAAAATATCACTAGAAAATTTCTTGAGGGCAATATCCATATCATTTTGAAATCAATTGTTCATACTCTAAAAATTTATAAAATATTAATTGTATAATATTATTTGAAAAGATTCATCTAAACATTTAAATTAATCTCCAATGAAATTATATGTCATGGTGTTGGTAAAACCATTCACATGCTTTACATTAAAATAATTATTCCTCTATGATTTTTGAAAAAATCCAATCTAATCATTCAATAAATGCAAAAGTATCCCTTTTGAAAGGATTAATACAAATCATTATGTGGTAGAAACGTAATTTATAAAATCACTTAGTAGTGGCTAAAAAAATAAATGAAATATTAATATAAGAAAAATATTTGCGATTAGAAATTGAATTAATGTTTATTTTCAATAAAATATTCGTTGGATCTCTGGAGCTCTTAATGGAAAGAATGAACATAAAAAAGGCTGTATAAAAAAAAATAATAAGAGAATAAATACAAAATATTTTTGAGGGGTAGTTTATATGATTATCAAAACATAAATTTAAGCATAATTAATCTCATTAAAAATCATATTGTAACATAAAACCCTTACAGATTTGTCAAATTTATTATCTAAATTGTTATAAAATAAATAAAATTAAATAAAACATTGAAAAAGCCTGAAAATAAATATATTCATAAAATAATGTATCAAAGGATAAATTTAAACATCTCATAATTGAATACAGATTTATAATGTAATATATGTCCTAAATAAGTCAATTTTAGATGATAAACCCTTTCCACATTGTTTACATTCGAATAAAAAAACTATTGGATGTAATAATTATAATTATAACATTAAATTCCAGTAATTAAGAAATTTTAATGATTTTACATGTAAAATGGGAATTATAGTCATTTTATAAATATAAATTGGTAAATTACATCTAACCTTTTTGAATGAAACAATATTTAGACGAAGATCTCTTACCTCAAGTCTGTGGGGATTTGTAAGTACTCCAAAATCCTTCATAATAAAATTAGTTTTTAAAAAAATATATACCACTACAATATAAATAACTATAATAAAATAAATGTTCCACATAATACTGCTATGAACCCACTTATTAATAGTTATTAAATAAAATCATTGATTCTAGGTGGTAAATGTTAATTGTTTTCCTCAATGATTGAATTTAGCAGTTATGTTCCTCAAACCATCATTATGGAATAATCATCCGTATAATATTAATAATATAATAAGTAATATAATTAATTATTATATAAAATTTTATATTCATACATATAATGTAGTGAATAATATTAATTTCATCACTTCATGGAGATGAAAATATATTTGGACAAATGAGTAATGTTTCCACTTTTAGATTAATATAGAGAATAATATTTAAGTCTTCACATATTTGTCTTGGGAGTAGCCCATATGATATAGGACGAATGGAAAAAATAATTGTATTATCTGTACAATTGTTTGGTATATATATATTTCTTAAATTGTGTGAATATGGGTGGTGAAGTGGTTCCCTTTTATTTGATGGGGGAGGGACACACATGAAATTTCATTATTGATTTCCATAATATATCATTAATTTTTATTTATAGTTGCTCAAATGGAAATTAATTATATGTTATAGTAATATAATTTTTAAATAAATTTAATAGATTATAATTATATGATTTTATGTGAAATTAGTACCCTTATATATTTTTATTATCTATCGGTAAACCAATTTTTACGTTAACTGTGGTTACTATTTTAAACTATTTTTACTGTTCAATAAGATTAAGACATTAGTTTTACATAATATATTTTTTTAATTATTATGATTCAAATTTTTAAATCCATTTAAATATATGAAATGTCAATATGTGAATGAATTTAATATTAAATAATGTAGAAAACTCAACAAAAACCCTTTTTTAGAAAAATTATTTTTGAAGAATAAAAACAATATACATAAGTTATATTCATTGTAAAAACAAAAACCTGATTGTGTAAAATATTTCAATGAATATATAATATAAAATTTTAATTAAAAAATTATCTAATATATATTAATTCAATTTATTTAGAAAAAATCACTTGATGCAAATTTTTTTTTAGAAAAATGTGTTTGAAGCCTAAAATGGAGTTATACCAAAATAAATTATATTATGGATTCCAATATAATAAATTGTATTATTTATAAATATGTGATTCTTATGTTACTTTATTATCCAATTTAAAAAATTGTGTCTTTAATTACATGATTTAATGAAAATAAATTAAATTTTTAGAATAATCTGAATTTTCACTATTCATAGAAAAATAAATAATTTAAGAGAAATCCAAATAAATTAATATAAGATAAATTTTAAAATATTATTTGACAATTATATTTATTACCTCAGATAAGTAATATAATAATTATATATATATATATATATATATTATAATACATTTTCACAAAATGAGGAAGAAATCGTCTGTAATAAAAAAATCAGTTGAAGCATAAAATGATTTTACTAGAACATATTATTTATTTATTATATATTAATAAATACATTTTCATTATTATGAAAATTTATACAAAAATTAAAAAATATTAAAATTATATATATTCCATTTAATTGGAAGGTTATAACATTAACATTTAAAAAATAATATTTTATATTATATCACAATTTGATTAAAACTTAGTGTTTCATGGTAAGCTAGAAATCGAGCATTTTATTAATTTAAAATAATTGTTTTGATGTGTGAAAATGACCCCCCCAAAAAACATCCTTGAAACTATTATCTAGGTAATCAATGGTTTAATATTTTGAAATATGTTTTTTGAAATCCTACTTAATAAAACGTTATAAAAATAATAAATTTGAAAAAATATGTTGGAAATATAAAGGATACCTAAAATACATAGCCCTAAGTTTTCATATAATGATAAAATTTTTGAAAATGGAAAATATGGACATGGGTAAAAATGATATGTGAAAATAATAATAGGTAGTGATATAATACATAATTATGTGAAATTTAATGACTAAAAATGCATAAATCAGTTAGGGGTGAAGAATAAATTCAATTCATAAATAATTTAGGTAAAAGGATAAAATTATTATATAAAGGTATTCTTCATGGGGTTTTACAATATAACAATATAATATATACCTAAATAATTTCTTGAAACAAATAAATATAATTTCATACATTTCTTGTGTACTTCAATTATATTCTATCGATTTTCTGCCCATATTGCATTTATCACTGAATGATTTGTATATTTTATTTTTAAATCACTAAAATATTTATATAATATATAATTATATCTATAATCAGAAGAAAAATATTAACCATATCTTCATTCAATTACCAGCACCAGAAATGTATACTATATTTTATGATAACTAATATAAAGGACCAATCTTTTGAAAAAGAACTCTATAATATTTCAATAATATTTCCAATATACCTACTCAATTATAACAAAAAATTGTGACATTCCAATATAATAAAATTATTAATAATTAAAATAAAAATAAATATTATAATTTATTTCAAACATTCAAAAACCACTATTTCTTTAATCCCCAAACAAATTAATATTACTCTTAATTTCACATACCGTAAATATAAATACCAAGATCATATATTTACCTAAAAATAATAATAAAATTAATAACTATAAAATTTCAATGAAAATATATATTATACAAAAAAAAATATTTTTTCCATATTCATCAAATAAAATCATAGAACAATCCATATATTATATAAACAAAATTAAATTATAAACTTCATAAAATAAAACATTGATCACATTATCCTTAAATCATGAATAAATTATTAGGTCTCAAATAAAATCCTATTAAAATTATCAATACTAAAAATATATTTATCCCAACAAAACATTATTTCATCAACATCTATCCAATGTTAAGGGTTTTCATTCCTGGAATCATGTGTATATATATAATATCACCAGACACCTAAATCACATTTCTTATTTATATATACAATACAATATATTCCTGAAACACCATAATTAATAAATAAAGAAGAATAATCCATTAATAGTTAATGATTATTCTAACCATAATATCATTTATAAAACACTTGTACAAAATAATTCTTAAATTTCAATATATAAGACATCAATACATAAATTTGGTTCTTAATCGATCACTCAAGATTAGTCTACTTATTCCTTAATTATTATGTCATATAATATGAAATATGAATCATGTAAATCGATTGATCAATACCCAATTAAATATTTTTATTATATTTTTCAAATATATTACAATTCTATGAATTCAGAAATTTTATTTTACATTTGTAGTCCCTTAATAATCATCAGTAAAACATTCACTAATATAAACTTCTTGATCCTTTTATCGACCATCCATGTGGGACAATGACCTTAATAATTACTTTGCATGTGAAATTTAAAACTTTTATCTATTTGTGTATGACCTATGAATCATTATTTCTATAAATTAAGTTCAAATAAATTTTAAATCATCCTTCGAAATATACATATTTATCAACATCTTTCACCTAGAAAAATCACGTTCCTATTTAGTTGAGATATTTCCCCGAAATAATTTTTACCACAATATTGACATTTAATAAGATCCATCTTATTTATTCCATAGTCTTCAACTAAACTAATTTATATTATCTATTTTTTTGGAATCTCGCAAGTATTTGGTTTAAAATCATAAATCGAGATATCTTATTAGGAATAATCACATAATTTTTAATCCCATATCTCATTACATTTGGTTTTTAAGGAGGAAAATCATGTTTTCATCCATCATAATCATAATTCACATGATTCTTTCGGTAAACATCTATAATGCAAAAAAGACTCATTTTTTGAGAAAAATTAATCACAGTGTCTAATTACATTATAATGAAATTACATTAATAGGATTTTAAAAGCCTAACACTTTCTTTTCAATCAATAAAACATACATGAACACTCTTTTTGACTTGGAACAACCTCCAATGTTCCAATTTAAGTCATAAAACAGTTATATATTCCCAACACATAAGAGGGGTGTAATATATCCACACATCACATAATCACGATCCATTAATATATATTCAAAAATAACTTGAAAACATTAAAAATCTCATCAGAACATAACCCGTTTAAAATAAAAGGATCGTTATCATGTTATAATCTTCTATATCAACAAAATAAATGAAAAAAGATTAAAGATGGTAACATTGTATCATATCCCGTCTCAATAATATTAAATAATGAAGGAGATTTTATTACATGAAAATTTTTGAAAAAATCACTGGAACCATTATTGAGGAAAAATATCCTTTCCAATATAAAATTGAATATTTAAAATATTATTTTTTTCAAATATTATGGATGTATTTTTCATCGGGAAGAACAATGGAAACATGCAATGTAACACTAAAATGAATTATAATTCATGATGAGGTAAAAATTAATTCTTGTGGTTTATGTTAACATAAAAATTCCTTTCATATTTTTGGAAAATAGTAAAAGAGTAATAAATTTAGAAATCACATAGATGATTATATTTTATAAATTATATTTTATGTCAAAAATCGATAATAATTAAATTCTAAAATTTTAGGAAATATTAAGATAATTATTAAAGAAATTTAAAATAAAATGTGAGCATGTAAGAAAAAAATTCTGGACCAAAAAGAGAAATTACGTTTTTCTTCCATGAAAATATTTTTTAGTCACTTCAGTTCATAAATAGATAAAAATAAAAGAAATCATATAATACCCAGAATTTATGAATGTATGTTAAAATAATAATATTTTTGAGTTATATATCATATAATTTCATCATCATATCTTTATGAATCAATAATCCCAATAAATATGATATTGTAACATAAAACCCTTACATCATGGTTAAATATTGAGACGTAATTTTCATGAAATAGATAAAAAACGATGGATAAAATATGATGAAATATGATACTAATGATAAATAATATGAAATGAGAGTTATATAATCCTTATTAAATAATATTGGTGTAATACATAACATATGTCCCAACGATGATGACTAGAGACAGTAAATTATTTTCACTTTGGAAAATTTTGAATAAAAAAATACTTTATGTAATAAATTTAATAGATACATTAGATACCACGAATTATGTATTATATGCGATATTACCTATAAAATTTTGGTATATACACCTAAAATGAATAAGCAGTTGCATAATATCATATATATCATAATGACACAATATCAATAAAAATAACCCCTACCTTAACCACTCATTTCTTGATATTTTTTATAACCTCTAGTATAATTAATATAAATTTATTATAATAATATAATAGAACCATTTTCATACATATATTACCACTTATATTCAACTAATATAATTTAAACATACCTTAATTAATTATGTTTTAATAAAATCATCATTTCCTTGTGTTAACAATTTCATTATTTCATGATGGCCTTAGATTGAATGTTTTTCCCTTATATATGGAACATTTTTATTATTAAAAATTTATTTATTATAATAGATATTCATTATAACCTCTTTTATAAATATTCATGCATACAAATGATGTGAAATAATTATATCACATTACAAGTTTTGTAATATGTGAGTACATTACAGACATGTTTATACTTTACAGTGTTTGAAAAAAAATTTGTAGTTATTCACCTTTATATAATCATTATAATTTCATAGTTTCCCAATATATTTATAAAATATATATGTTTTACCACATATATAAATAGGAAATGAAAAATGAGTCACATTCCATAGTGGATGTGGTAGTCCACACATACCCATGGGAAAATATATTTTGTAAAAGATGGGAATGTATGAAGGTAGATAATATCATGTAATATCACAGTAAAAATTATTTCAAAAAATGTAATATAATCTATTAAATAATTAATAATTATAATTCCTGAAATATTCGGATGATTAATGAATCATATCACAATGTCGATGCAGTATTCCACACATATACAAGGGTGATTCATTTTTTTGTCATTTTTATATAAAATTTGAGATATGGTTGTGAAATTATAAAAAATAAAATATTATTATGTTTTTTATAATGGATTAACCATGTATTTATGAATTTAATAATTTCAAAGGGTTTTTACGTGGAAATAAAATCAAATGATCTCATTTAAATTTTACACATTTTCATTTAGAGAACTCATTTGGATTACACATCAAACATTGTAAGATTAGTCCTTAGAGAATAAAGAAATCTATATGATGAATGGAAGGAGGCATGAAGGTTTTTTTGTAGTTATTGATCATTATGTAATATTCATATTTTATGAATAAGGTTTTGTATGAGGTAAAATTTTATTTGAGTTCAGGGTTACACATGGAATCTCTTATTAGATTTGAATAATACATGTGTTATTGGATCAAAATAGAGAATAATTTGAATTTATGATAATATAATGCTGATAAAAAAAGATTAGGCATATTTATAGGGAATTAATACACTTATTTCATAGATGACCCTCCCTCTCCCCCAGAAAACATATTTTAACCTTAATCTCAGTAAAAAATGTTTTCTATATTAAATATTAATTATGACTAAATATTATGTCCAAACTATTACATTATAATAATAATTATTATTAAAAATACAGAATCTATTTTGTAAGATTCACTTTCATTATGTGGAGGAATATTATTTTAAATAAGTGTGCAACATATAAGGAAAACCAGTTTTAGAAAATTGAATTTAATGAATAAAACTAATTCTACCTTATTTCTTTCACATATAAAAACATCATATGAATTCTATGTTATGACCCGTCCCTCGGGGCCCGGGTCGTGACTACCCCCATCACACCTTCCACAGGCTTGGGGTTGGGGAATAGAAAATGAAAGGAATTTCCCTTCAATGGGAAGGTGTTGCCTCAACACCTATACACACTCTGACAAGGAACACTACGCACAAGTAAATCACAATAGGATAAAGGTACAAAAACAACTACAAACCCCCAAAAACCATAAAATTATGTACAGAAATAAAGGTTCCAGAATACAAGACCAACTAAAATATAAATAGAGTAAAAAGGGAAAACTACTCCTTAGATCGTCCACCAAGGATCCTACCTAAAGAGTTGGTACAAATCATCACTGTGGCTCTCCACTTCCATATGTCACAACCATACACCGTCAAGTCCTAGCTCCTCGAAACTCATTCAAAGATGCTTATCGTTTACACAAGACACCACAAGGTGCTGGTGAAGCCCATATATGGTTGAGTATAAAAATATCCAATATGAACCCCAAGTCCCCCAAAGGTCTCTCTGAATTCCACAAATGGAAAACCACAAAGCATGATCTCAATCACAAAATCATAAGAAAAAATAGCTCAAAACATTTATATTATAGGGTAGTAAGAGTAGTATCCTTAGTTTCATCATTGAACTCCTCGGCTGCTTGAGAACACCTCCTCTATCGAGTACATTGGTCCTGCTAAGTCACAAAGAAAAGCTTCCCACTAACCTTGAACTGCTTACGTACTCCCTACCCATTGCGTACCACGGGTCTGTTAGGTCACATAGAGACGCTCCCACTATGGCCTGCTGTGTTACTTCTCCTGTCTAGTATTGTGGGTCTGTTGGGTCACATAGTGTCAGTCCCCATCATGGGCCTACAAAGTCACATAGTGGTTATTCCCACTAGGCCGTCAAGTAACCCAGAGTTGAATGTAAACAGTCTACAGGTTTCAGCTATCCATAGGGTTCATTATGAAGCATGCTTTGGAGAACAAATCCTCATTCCAGTGGTTAAATTTAAACCAGAACAAATTCCATATATGAATTCACTAGATGATCCGTAATGTCACAAGGGATCCATCGCAACAGACGGCTTGTCCACCGAACACCATTTCTATACGTTATATATATTTTAGTGTTGAGTGCCCAGTTGGATTCTGGTGTGATTCAACTCCACCGATCATCAAATTTCAATGAGATTCTCTTGGATTATCTAAAAAGGACCGCTGCATCTTAAGGGTTTTGTTCTGGGAAAATGGCTCAAAAAATGGATGTCCAGTTTAGGAGAGACGCTCGTCTAAGCATGACTAGGATAAAATGGGTATGAATATAGTCTGACCTAGCCGGAATGACCCGACACATTCCGGCTGACCCTACACGGCCCACTCGGCTGGGCGTCACCTACTTGGCCATGGAACTGCTTGACCCATTTTCTGAGCATGGTGGTCTTCTCCCATCCAGAATGACTTCGGCCATTCGGGTCTTCCAAGACGCGACACTATTTGGAAATTTACCTCCTGGATAGTCTGCGTGGACCAGATTTTTATGAACCTGTGGGTGCATATCCACCATCCACTCTGGCTCGAAGCTGCGGCCCTCCTCCTTGGAGCAATACCGACTCAGTAGCAGCTTTGGATGGAACCGCACAACCTGGCTGGTCTGTGAAGACTTCCCAGCAACGGACCCATAGGCATTACTCTTCCCTCTTCCGCAGCATGAATCTGTGGCCATCCTCAGCCGCACGAATCCACGACATTCCTTCACGTAGCACTACAACAATTTTTCCCCTCATTAAGGCAGTTTTCACTATCCCCCACACTGTTGTCCGCTGAGGCGCCTTCGGGCGCCGTTGTTCCTCTGCGACTGGCCAGTGACGGCTGCTGCCTCCCTCAGTTGCCAACACTGCCGCACCAGCATAGCTTTTGTGGGCACCAGGGAAGATATGGTTGTCCTTTCTTATACTTTTCCTCTCCTATGGGCCTCCTGGGATGATCCTATGTTGAACGACCCTTGGATCCACCTTGTCATCAAATCTTCTGGTTTCCCCACGAAGAACGCACCTATAACCGAGTTCGGTTGAGGTTCTGGGCCTTATCCATTTGGATCACACCCTCCACGTCTGTATAATAACCCAGGAAGTATTTCAAGAAGGAAAAAACTAAAATGTAAACAATTAAATCACATACCTTGTTTCTATAGGAAAGATATGTTAATGAGGAAGTAGGGTCTCCTTCCAAAGGTGTTCATTGGTGCTAGCTATCGTCCATTGATTTCTCCAACAACCTTCCCTCGATCAATGTTCTTTGTTGGAGTGGCAAGTCCTTAGAATTTATTTAGATCTTCCTCTCGTATCTCTCCCAAAACCCCAGCCCGTGGTTTTAATAAATAAATGAAAATAGGGGAAAAATGCACAAAAAACTAATGGGGTTCATTTATAAATTTAATAAATGATACTATAAACTTTCTCAACTGTGTGGTTACACAAATTAATAAATATCAAAGCTGAGCGGATAACACCATCAAGTTCTAGAAATTGAATGGATTGATGTTCCAATATGGTCCCACTTCCGTTTTTCCAATGGTTGAAAATAAAATAAAATAAAATAAGCTTTAGTTATTTAATTATTTTATTGTAAAGTACAAAAAATCAACTTTTTCATCTAACCCTTTCCAGTCAATGTCAATCATCTCTTAACAAAATCCTAATGATAAAGATACAATGGTGCCCTCATATTTTTATGCTGAGAAGCAATTAAAAAGATATAAAACGCCACCCGCACTTTTCCGGAACGTACCTAAAAAAAGTTCGAAAATTCATTTCGGGCTCTCTGATCCTCAGAATCACGTGACACCAAATTGTGATGACTCATAATAATCCAAAATAAGTAAAAATAAAATTATATAGAATTTTTGGGAGTTTATATTTTCCCCAAATTAGGGATTTTTATTGACAAAATCTATAACAGAACTAGGGATACAAATGGAGGTACATAGAACATATCTGATCCTCCCACTCCAATGTGCCCTCCTAGAGATCCCTATGCTTCTAAAATTATCCCACTAGTGGAATCGACCACCCAGGAAATACCCACTCAAGTCGATCCTCTATCTCCACTGGGAAATCCAAAAACATAACCCCATCATTGATGTCCAGCTCTCCTCAGTCGATAACGTGTGATGGATTATGCATGTACCTCCTCAACATCGAGACATCGAAAACATTATTCTATTAGTGCATCTGTGGGGGAAGAGAGGGATGGTACATGACCTCCCCTACTCTACTAAAGATTAGGAAATGTCTGATAAAACTCATTTATTTCTTTCCACCCTGGAAAAACCACTGTATTCTCCATTGGAATGAGTCTCGTAGGAAGAAAAGGTCTCCCTTCTTAAACTCCAAGGGTCTTGATCTCCTATTAACATAAGACTTCAATTGACTCTATGCAGCCTTCATATGATCTTGGATGATCTTCACCTTCTCTGTGGAAGCCTATGCAATCTCTGGACCCATATGTGTTTACTATTTGGGTCTGCCCAGCATAGAGGTGATCTAGAAGGTCGCTGATACATAGCCTTCAATGGAGCAATGTCATTGTTGGAGTAATAACTATTGTTTCCGGAAAACTCCACCAGTGGAAGGTGGTCCTTCCAACTGTGGCCAAAATCAAGGACACAATCATGAAGCATTTCCTCGAGTGTGAGTATGGTCCACTCCATATAACCATATTTTTGATGGTGAGTGGTGGTTCCCAGTCATGGCTGAGTCTCTAACACCTCATGTCATCCCAACAATAAGAAAGATGAAAAATGAGAATTCTGGTCTGAGAAGATCGTTGACGGTACCCCATGAAGTCGTACAGTCTAATGTACATAAAGACATATAAATCCCTATATTCATCCCTTCTCTTAGATGGGTAGGAATTGACCCCACATGGTGAGTCATTCAATGATCACCTAGAAGGAATTGTGGCCCATGTATGTATGTGTATCCCAGTCATATTGTCCATGGAGACGCAATCCCAATTCTATTATGACACCTCAAGTGGCTGAGAAAAGCCTTCTGGTACATCATTCTTAGCATTCACTTTCTGATACATGAGCCATCATGATACAAACCCAGCCATATCATTCTTTATCCCGAGACACCAGTACAAACACTAGAGGTCCTGGTACATCTTTTCACCAACCAGATTTATCTCTAAAGGGGATGTGTGTAAGTCATTATAACCCTCCTCCCATAGTATCACTAGTACCACGATGCATCCTATAAAGAGGAATATGTTCGCCCCACCTTCAAAAAATCATTTAGGATACATTCCAAGGGATATCTATGCATGTTAGGCCTCGAAGTCAACGCCCCCATGATGAGCCTCCGGAACTTCCTCAAGAAGCGGGGGAGTGACAATCATAGACTGGAGGTAAGCTGCTCCATCTGTATCTATGAAGGATTTCTACAAAGTGGCTAGTTCCTCTATCGCCTCACTCAGCAACTGCTGTCTTGACCTCCTGTAGAGTGTGTCTGATAATACATTCCCCATCCTAGGTCTATAGACTATCTCCACGTCGTAGTCCTCGCGGAACACCCACTGTTGATGTTGTCTCAAGTTTGGGTCCTTTTGTGAGAAGATATACCAGAGACTCTTGTGAACGGATTAAACAGTAAACCGTTAACCCATCAAGTAGTGCCACCTATTCTTTAGTGCAAATAGAATTCCTGCTAACTACACGTCAGGGTTAGTATAGTTCAACTCATTCTTTCTCAACTATCGTGAGCCTTTGGTGGTCACTGCTCGCTCCTGCATCTGTACACAACCAAGTCTAGTACCTAATGCATCGCGGTAAACTACATACCCAACACACTCTTCTGATATCCTTAAGATGGGGGCACTCATTAGTCTCCACCTTAGCTCTTGGAAACTCTGTTGGCACTTCTCTGTCCAGAAGAAAGGTTTCCCCATCGTCGTCAAAACTAATAAGGGTGTCACAACCCTGGAGAAGTTAGTTACAAATTTATAAAATAACACAACTGATCCTAGGAAACTCTGCACGTCAGTCACACTCCTGGGTGGCTCCCACTCAAGACCAACCTCTACCATTGTTGGATCCACAGAAACTCCATAATCTATGAAAACATGCCCCTGGAAGTGGACTTCCTACATATATATAACTGTAAATTAGAGAGCTTTCGATAAATCTGGTGCTCTCGTAGTGTATACGGAACTATCTGCAGGTGCATGGAATGCTCCTCCTCCATCTCCAATTACACCAAGATGTTATCAATGAAGACTACCATTAAGAGATCGAGGTAGGGATGTACGATCTAGTTCATGAGACCCATGAACACTGCCGGATATTTTCTGATTCCAATGTTCATCACCAAGAACACACATTGGTTATCCCAACATCTGATGGTTGTCTTCTGTACGTCCTTATCCCATAACATGATCAAATGATAGACTGATCTGTGGACTATCTTTGAAAACCATCATGATCTCTTCATCTGGTCAAAGAGATCATGGATCCTCGGTAGAGGATAATTGTTATTCATGGTCACCTGTGACAGGCATTGATAGTACAAAAAAGACTAAGACTCCCATCTACCTTCTTGGAGAACAAAATCAAGGTTGCCCATGGAGAATCACCGGTCCTTACAAACCCCTTCATCTGCAAGTCTTCCAACTGTACTCTCATCTCACAAAGCTCCATGGGGGCCATCCGATATGCAGGTGTAGATATCGGTGTCGTATTATGGTAAATTTTGATGTGAAAATATGCTCCTCTAATAGGGGGTAGTCCCTGAACATCATTAGTGAAGTCATCAACATACTGGTCCACCACTAGAGGATATCTCAGAATCCTCTCTTCCACTACACCGATGGTGAGGCTATCCAACTGATTAGTGATTTGGTACACCCAACTCCGAGAAAGTTCATCATGTGTTTTAATGTTTTCCTTCTAACCGGTGACTAAAAATATGATCCCACCCTAGCGGATACACCACACATCGTAACTAAAAATTTAGATCTAAGAATCGATAATGGATGGCATTTTCATACCTAATATGGGATCATAAGGCCTCGAATCTGCTACTAGGAGATACCATCCGAAGAAATCAACTCCTGGAGTGAGCTAACACGGTCTACACCGATGTGTTATTATATAATCCTCTCCCATATGAGTTTCAAATCATAAGGATCGAGCCAAAGGATCAATATTAATTCTAGAGCTCTGATCGAGGGTCCTGGAAATGAAAGAGTGATTGGAACCTGTGTCTATGAGAAATATAGCTACAGTGTAATATACACATATCGTACCTATAATCATCTCTATAGTGTCGTGGTCCTGAACCTCTACATTCCGGAGCTGAGATTTCCCCTATCTGAATGCTTTCCGAGGTCTGGTGGACCACCTGGAGTTGGTGGCAGGAACACCTCGAACAGTCACCCACTTCCTACCACTCGGATAGCTCCCCTACCACATCTGTCGCCCTGTGTACCACCTATCTCGAACTGCTGTTAGTGTCTTGGTGGCCCCTCAACAATTAGATGGTCATCTGTATGGAGGGTCAAGCAGTCACACATCAGGTGGCCCTGCCCTCCGTACAAAAAGAAAATCATGCCCCCCCCTATTTGACTCCCTTTGGACTAGGTGCCTCGCACTACCAACACTGTGTCCTTGGGTCATCCTCTGATAGACCGAGCCTGCATATGCCAACACATCTGATGTCTATTTTCTCCCAAAGTCTCTTCCACCTGGGGTCTGTTGGGAACTCAAACTGCATGTGCCTACTCCTACAAGAAGTGATCCATTAGATGGGATTGGTCCAGCACCCCATCCAATGTAGGGATGTTGAGAGGCACCATCAAAGCCTGGATCTCCAGCCTGATTCCTTTATCGAAAGCTCGATCCCTGAATAAAGGGTCACTCACAATGTATGTAGAGTAGAGGGAAAGTACCATGAACCTCTCCGAGTACTCGGTCATTGTCATGCTTCCCTGTTATAGGTGTAACATCTCTGGAATGCGCACAGAGTACAATGATGTGGGGAAAACTCTTCTCAGAAAATCCTCCCAAAGTCAACCCAAGTGAGGGTCACCTCATCATGAGTATAGATGGTCAAACTCCACTTTATCCCTACTAATCCTACCGAAGGCTCATTTCCAAGATCTTCATCTGTTCATGCGGTGTCCTCACTAAGCAGACGACCCACGTCACACCCTCTAGCCAGTCCTCAGTGAATTGAGGATTTGTCTCTCTCCTGAACCAATAAGGTCTCTTTCTCTAAAATTAACATATTAAACTGAGCCTATGAAGATCCTCTTCCGGAATAGCCAGTAGTAGATGCTGACCATCGTGCCATATTATCACTTGTGCACCACTCTATGGGGCCATCTCAAGAACAAGCCCCTGAACGGATGCCTCGTCGCTAGGAGGGATGTCCTCACGACCTCATATCTGGATTCTGGTTGGTCATCCACATTGAGGCTTCCAAAGATAGTTTAAAATGTACCATAGTTAGAAGGTTATAACTGGGGATTAAACTATTATTCAAATATTATAGGCACTTATGCAATTAGTGTTATCATGTATTGAGACAAAAAAAATCAAGGTCCTAGTGTATGGATACATCGGTCGTCGTACCAACACTAGACACCTAGAACTTGAAAGTCAGACTCTCAAAACTTAACATTGTTTCCCAAAATAAAACATCTATATCATGGTGTTTGAGGGGGAACTAACTTCCCATTGATACCTAATTGTCATGAAATGTCCCCCATTGCCCATGTCGTGACTACCCCAAGCCTACCTTCCATAGGTCAGGGGTTGGTGAAGAGCACAAGAAAGGCAATTCCATAAAATGAGAACACATTGTCTCAAAACCTATACAGAGTCAGATAAGGAACACTACACACATGTAAAAGACAATGGATGGAGAAAAGTGCAACCCCAACTAAAAACCACCACAAAGATTAAAATTATGTACTGAAGTAATGAGGACAGAATTCCAAAACAACTAAAATGGAAATACAACAATAATGGAAAATATATCAAAAGGTATTCTACCATGGTTCCTCCTTGAAGGTTAGTTACAGCTGGTTACTGCAGCTCTCCATGTCCATCGTTCACCTCTATACATAGACATGTCCTGGATCCTCAACACTCAATCAAGGATGTCTATCATATATACAAGACACGAAAAGGTGAGGGCGAAGCCAGTGTTGGGGTGAGTATAATAATACACAGTAAGGACCCCAATACCCATGAAGGACTCTCATAATTACACAAAGGATAAAACCACCAATCATGATCTCAATCTCAAAGCACAAGAAATAGACAGCTCACACCAGGTATATTCTAAGGTAGTAACAGTAGCATCATCAACCTTGTCAGCGAACACCTATGCTACTCGAGAACTCCTCCTCTATCGAGTACAGTGGTACTGCCATGTCCCATAGAGGTGCTTCCCACTAACCTTGAACTACTTATGTACTCATCCCCATCGTGTACTATGGGTCTTCTAGGTCACACATAGTAACTCCCCACCGTGGCCTGCTGAAGATATTCTCCAGTCATGTACCGTGGGTCTGGTGGGTCACATAGAGCCACTCCCCACCTTTCATATGAAAATTCACATAGATTTTCTACCCACTTGTCTTTCAAGTCACACAGAGTCTAAAATCATGAGTCCTCTTCTCTCATCTAGTCATAGGTTTTCACACATAGTGCGATTAGGAGAACCACTCCTCAATTCATTGGGTGTATTTCAACTAGCATGAAGTCCCTAGATGAAGTAACATGATGATTTATCATTTCCTAAGTGTTTCATCACTACAGACAGTATTTTAATCAAAATCCCGATATTTATGTAATATTTATTATTATAGAGAGGGCCCGGTTGGATTCTAGTACGATCCTACCTGGACAAACTCTATCATTTCCAAGTACCTCATAGAGTATCTCAAAAGGGTCTCCTCGTCCTAAGGGTTATGGCTCTGTGGACAGTTTGTCAAACAAAGAACCTATTTAAAAGATACGCATGTTTAAATCCAATAGGGGAAAATGGCTTAGGGTACGGTCCGACCGATTTGGACCTACCTGACCTGACCCACAGGGCCTAACTCGAAGAGTGTTGGGCACATCCCATCAGGCAGTAGAACAACTCGCCCAACTAGCCAGGCGCAGGGGGTCCACTCCCCTTCAAAACATCTTCGGTCGTTCAGGTAAACAAAGACACATTACCAGTTGGTGCCTCATTTCTGGCCAGTCCGCATGGACCGGACCATATGGAACCCAAGATGCGGGTCCACCCTCCACCTTGGCTCGAAGCCACGGCTATAACAACCCTGCTTTTTATTACACACTTCAAACAGATTTATTACATAAAATCTTCATTTGATGCAACATATATGATGGAGAGGTCTAGTGTCTTTGGGGATTAGAAACATTACATTCTTTCTTAGAACATAAAACACACAACATCTTTAATGAAAACATCCTTTACATGACAACTGCATTCCCTTGTACATAACATTGCATGAGATAACCAGAGGACATGCATAAGAATATGGTGAGCTATAAAGCCTAGTAATGGAATAAACATGGAATAACATGGGGAATAAAATACATGTTAGACAATAGGCATATCAATATAGGAGAGGATAAACATGAACAAAAAGACATGATAAAGCATGATAACAATAACATGAAAATGTGGCAGCAACACTTATCATGGAATTAGCATGAGCCAAGGCTCATTGCACACAGAGTTTGAGTAAACCATCATTGCAACTGAAGAATGAGTAAAAACTTGTTTCACATGAATTATCATGAGTCAACACCCATTTCACATGACGTATCAAGAAACTATACTTTACCCAATGCATTGGAGCACTATTTGGGAACACCTTTTTAAAAAATTTCATATCCTGCATAAGCGTGCCACATAGATCATATTACATGGAATCAATCAACATCATAAGTTATTTCACGATTACATAATGTTGAAAAAATACATGAATGTACCATTAAAAATGTATATTTTCATAAAGGTGAATACCCTTGATAGAGACATGGGTATGGTATTCAGTACACAATGATCTTGGCTTGGAAAAACGTAGATCAATTTCAACAGCATAATGGTGTGACAAAAGATTCCTGAAAATGGTTGATGAGAGTGAAATGGGTGCCTGATCATATGTACATGAAATGGAAAATACGAGGGTCACATAGATTCATTTACCATGAAATGTAATGGAATTCAGATTCATAATAAAAAATACTTACATGGACGTTATAGAGGAGAAATAAATATCTCGTGGAATTTCGACATGGTAGCAGGTGTACATGGAAGGAATTAATCAGAGAGAAAGGGTTAACCCTTCATCAAAACATAAAGTGGGAAGTTTGGGGGAGCTGAAAAATCATACACAAACATTTTTAATTGAAAATAAATGGGCATACCAACTTAAAGAAAATTTGACAAAAATGAGAAATAAAGAAATCCATTACTTGGAAGTGTGATCACAAAGTCTTGGGAAAGGCTTGAGAGAGGCTTAATGGGAGATTGTGGAAGATTGGGAGGATTATAGATAAATAAGGGTGGGGGTAGGTTGAAATCCAAAGGAGTTGAGTAAAGAGTAAGTGGGAACTTGGGTGGGTTTATATAGAAAAGTAGAGGGAATTCTTTATTATTTTGGTTTGTGTCACCAGACATTAAAGTAATCATTACCACAAACCAGCACATTGTTTTTTCCAATGGGGATTGGAAAAAAATATTTTATAAGTAAATTTTCCTAAAATCTTAAAATAGTAGGGTTGCATACATGGAGGTGAGTCACACTATCAAGGAAAACAATTTAAAAAGACAAAATATTTTACAAGCCTTGAAGGGTCCACCAAATCTTTTTAAAATATATCAAACAATCCCAAAATCACATTATATTAATTGTAAAATAGGTATTGCCTTAACATACAGTTTATACTATTTTATTACCTCGTTATTGGGTTATTATTATGTCATCAAACACATTATATATTTAAACGATATTTAATTTTTACCCAAAAATTCAACAGTCTCATAAAATTAGGGAAATTTCACTATTGGATAACTTTGACATCCTAATTCCCAAAATAATATTCATTTTATATAAGTATTTTTATAAATATGTGAATTATTACATTTAAAATAATAATCGACATTTATAAAAAATTTATGGGTTATGACAAAAACTACTTTCAAACGATAATAAAAATTAAAATTGCATTCCTAAAATTATATGATCATTTATATTTAATAAAAATTAATTTAATTATGATAATATTTTATTAATATATTATTTAATTCAAAAATTCATTAATTCATCAAAATAGATTTCTTAGTTGAATACTAACTAAAAATACTATTGGTAATTAAAAACTATTTACAATGAAACAATAAAAAAATGAATGCCCATTCTTTATACAAAAATAATGTACATTGTTATAGTTCTAGGGTCCTATTATAAAAACCCTTATAACACACGCATAAGATCGAAGGGTAAGTTTTTCGATGGTGATATACTCTAGGGATGGCTCAGATAACATCGCTCGAGTGGTAATTTCTATTAACATCCACATCTCTCATATTTGGTTCCACTCAAGATTAACCTTTTCAATCTCGACTTGGGCTTGGTCAAGAGAAAATCCCAATGACACCACCTCAGTACCAAGCTCCGAAAAATGGGCTCCGTATGGGGGAAGTTTACTAGATGAGTCCATCACTTCCTTTTTCTGAGTAAATTGGATTTGTTAGAGCCCTTAATTTATATTAATCATGTGATCATTATTCAATGGATATATTAAAAATGGTCATAATTCATAATGTTATTTAAAAAACCAGAAACAAAATACATGTGATTTTCACATTTTATATAACCATATTAACATATTTAATTAGATAAAGAAGAATTTCAATGAATGAATGTTTGGGTTATTACAATATTCCCACCTTAAGAAATTTTCCCTCAAAATTTCTTTTCCCCACTTTAAAACAAATGTGGGTAACTCTACTGCCCCATTACCTCTCATATACATGTCGCTTCTTCAAAAATGTTGTTTCTCCACAACACCATGATGAGGGGTATTGTCTTATTTTGTAGAAGTTTTTCTCTACAATCTAATATCTTCACTGGTTGCTCATCACAAGAATGATCATCCTCTAGCTATACTAAATCTTAAAAGAGTACATGTTAGGGGTATGGTATGTACTTCATTAAGATGGATACATAAAATACATCATGTACTTTGGACATGGTAGGTGGAAGTGCTAGTCTATAGGCCACATCGCCCACATAATCCATAATCTTGAAGGGCCCGATGTACCTAGGACATAACTTCCCTTTCATTCCAAACATCATTTCCCTCTTCCATGGAGATATGAATAGAAATACCAGGTCTCTAACTTTAATCTCTATGTGTCATTGATGGTTATATGGATAAATTTTCTATCTACTCTAGTCTGCCTTAATTGCTACTGAATGGGTTTCACCTTCTCCACCATTTCATTGACCATTTCTAGTGCTAGAAGCTTGAGTTCACCGAATTCATCCCAACTTGTGGGTGTTCTGCACCTATAACCACACAAGGCTTCATAAGGTTCTATTTGGATGGTCTTCTGAAAAATTTTATTATAAGAGAATTAATGTAGCGGAAGATGTTGGTCCCACCAAACTTTGATGTCCATATAACATGATCTAAACAAATCATCGAGTTTTTGAATAGTTCTCTTAGATTGGCCATCAATTTGAGGAGGATATTCCGTACATATGTTCACTTCATTATCCAGTAGATGATGAAGACTCTTCCAAAATATTGAGGTGAATAATGGATCTCAATTAGATTTAATAGATAGTGGTACACTTTTCAGCCTTACCACTTCCGTGATATATATCTGTGCCAGTTGATCCAATGGGAAATCATACCGAATTTTAATGAAGTCCGCTAACTTTGTAAGATGATCCACAATAACCCAGATTGCGTTGTTGCCTTTGGATGACTTCAGATGTCTGGTGACTAAGTCAAAGGTGATGTTATCCCATTTCCATGATGGTATGGGCAGTGGTTTCATCATCCCCTTAGACTTCTGTCTCTTAGCCTTCACTTGTTGACACACCAGGAACATTGATGTAAATTCAGCGATCTCCTTCTTCATATTACCCAACCAATAATTATCTCTAAAATCTAGATACATCTTTGTGTTTCCAAGGTTAAAAGAGAAATTTGATCTATGTGAATCATTCAGATGTTCCTTCTTCATCTCTAAACATGATAGAATACATAGTTATCCCCCAAATCTCATAATTCCTTCACCATTAACATTGAACTCTGAGGATTACCCTCTTCTGATAGCTTCCACATTCTTCTGAATTCCCACATCATCGTTTTGAGCTTCCTTTAACTTTTCCAAAAGAGATGGTTTAGAAATAATTTGTGAATGTATTGATGATGTTACCTTCATTATGATTCCCATTTCAATCATCATCAAATCAAAGAAGAATGGATCCTATTTAATTCTAATCAATGATATAATTGTTGGGTCATTTTACATAGAGCATATTCCACCTTGTTCACTTTTCCAGGGTGGTGATGGATTGAGATGTCATAGTCTTTGATCAGATCCAACCATCTTCGTTGGCACATGTTCAACTCTTTCTATGTGAATACATATTTGAGGATTTTTTGGTTTGTTTATATCTCACACATATCCCCAAATAGATAATGTCACCAAATGTTTAAATAAAATATCATTGTATCCAACACCAAATCAGGTGTCGGATAATTATGCTCAGGATCTTTCAATTTCCTTTAAGCATAGACAACTACTTTTTCTTTTTTCATGAACACACATCCCATGACCTTATTCAAAGAGTCACTGAATTCCACCAAACGTTATCCACTTCTTGGTAATGTGAGCATGGGTGCAGTGATAAGCCTCTTTTTAACTCCTTGATGCTTTCTTCGCATTCATCACTCTAGGTAAATAGTACTCCCTTCCGAGTTAACTTTGTAAGAGGGTTAGACAATCATGAAAAATTTCTCACAAATCATCGATAATATCTACCTAACCCCAAGATGCTATGGATATCCAATACAGATGATGGCCTCAGCCATCCCAAATTTTTTTTTTTGGAGGGATCCAATAATATCCCATTTCTTGTGATGATATGGCCAAAGAATGAGACCTCCTTCAACTAGAACTCACACTTGTTGTACTATGCATAGATGTTCTCCTTCCCCAAGGACTTTTGTGCAGTTATTAGATGATCCTCATTATCCTCCTTAGGTTGTGAGTATATTAGAATATAATATATAAAAACTACTACAAATTTTTCAACATAATACCTAAAGACTATATTAATAATGTATATAAAGATTTCTAGATAATTAGTGAGGCCGAACATTGTTACTATGAATTCATAGTGCCCGTATCTTGTATGAAAAGTAGTGTTGGATATATCTTTCTTCTTCACCCCTACATGATAATATCTCAACCGCAAATCAACCATGGATATGTATAGTGCTCCACATAGAAGATCGATCAAGTCATATATTCGGGGGAGAGGATACTTGTTCATAATCGTGATTTTGTTAAGATCACGATAATCGATGAAAATGCACATTGACCAATCCTTCCTCTTGATGAAGAGGGCTGGTTCACCACATCGTAAAGCAGTTGGGTGTATAAACCCTTTATCCAGATTGTATTGTAGTGGTTTCTTCATCTCCTAAAGCTCCACAAAATCCATTCTATATGATTTATTGGATAATGACAACGCCCCATGTATAAGATCAACTAGGAATTCAACATATCTTCTAGGAGGAAGACCAGACAATTCCTAGGGAAACACTTTAGCGAATTTCCTCACAATAGGCATGTATTCAAGGATGGTTGTCTCATTAGACTCAATAATCTTAATTAGATAGCGTTCTCTTTAGGCTATAATATCTATGCTTGAGATGATGGAGAAAATGAATATTCATCTTCTTCCTTTCACTTTTATAGAATCAGGGGTCTATTCTTCACATGGAGAGTGATATCCCTCTCACAACAATTTATGTTATCTCTATATTAGGAAAGCCAATACAAACCATGAATTACATCAAATTCCACCAGACAGAGTATGCCGAGCATAACCGGGAAAATCAATCCATAGATTATGATGTAGAAGGTGTTATATTCTTATGATGCAATGATTTCCCCATTTTCAGTACTCATCTACA
Source organism: Viscum album (assembly GCA_963277665.1). NCBI lineage: Eukaryota > Viridiplantae > Streptophyta > Magnoliopsida > Santalales > Viscaceae > Viscum > Viscum album. The sequence goes on along the minus strand of OY728152.1, from coordinate 1,717,172,201 downwards.
TCAATACTTCCTAGATTTTTGGTGGTGGTGGCATTGTTCTGCTAAACATTAGTGATATAAAAGAATGCATAGAACCTGAATCAAAAATCACATTTTCAATTTATGAATGAATATCTAGCATAACTTTTACCACTTCCTTTTCATGGTTCACATCGACTATAGTGTTGTAAAATCCCTCCCTTTCTACCTTGGAGGTTGTTGGTTTCCTCCGAAAACCCATGGCTTTGGGAGATGATTTACAAGACTCCCTATTTAATTGTAGTTGTAGAAAATAACAAGTCATTGATGTTTGAATGGATAATTCCACTCCACTATTATAGTTCTGGGTATTTCTTGATGGTAGTTAACATGTAGGTTCCCTTCTCTTCCACACCTATATAATTTCATCATCCCCTTCCAGCAATTTCTGGGGTACTTCTTTTTGCACATTTAGAAGCACCGTTGGATTTCCCCATCAGATATCCTACATTGAATTCCATCATATGCTTTTTATCCCCGTGATGACTATGAGATTATCCGATATCCATTTTGTCCTTGGGGGAACATTATACAATTTTTTCACAGCTGTCGATACCACAGATCCCCAGTGCTTTCCATAGACTAGGTTTTAGTACACCAAATAAGCGGTCAAACATCCATTCAGGGGTAATAAAAAAGCTGGTGGAGTAACATGCAATACTTCTGATGTTTTCCTCATATTCATTGACAAATTCACCATCAATTTTTTTGAGGGAATGGAAGTCCCTTTCTATCTTAAGTCGGAGGGTGTGCGAAAAATATTTATATAAACACATCTTCCAAAAATCCATCCATTCCAATGCCTTGATCTGTTCCTTAGGCTTCATATTTTTTATAAACGTCCATAATTGATTAGCTTCACCCTCCATATGATAAGAAACTAATAGAACCATCTCTTTTTCAAAACATTGAATGATGGATAAGAACATTCCAATGGAGTTGATCCATTATTCGGCGATTGAGGGATCAGATGATCCAACAAAAGTAGGAGGCCTTTGCCTCACGAAACTCTCGATAGTGAGTTGTTTTTCCGTAGTGGGTAGAAAATTCCTATCGTACCCTGTTTTTATTCAAATCGTGAGTTAAATGAGAGATAATCATGAAAATGTTTGTGATTCCCACTACAATTGGATTGGGCATCTCATTAGCAGAGTCATTACGTTGATCTTCATATATGTTGTTATCCTGAGTCCTCCTATCACTGGCCATTGGAAGAAATAAATTGAATGATAGTGGTTACACATAAATGGTAATCATAAGACAAAATAGATGACATAAAAATAACTTTTATTTCCTTAAATTATGAATCCACAGGCTTCAATCTATGTTATTCATGATCTACTTTCTAACATATATTCGTAGGTGAAATTTTTTTCATTCCTTTAATAAGTGTTCTTACTAAGATTGTTAATTTACCAAAGAATATACCCTAGGGGTGTTGTATCCTATAGTGAAACAAGTCCCATTGTAATACACCAATTACAATTTGAGTCAATCACAAAGCGGTGTTTTCAGGTTTTACCACTATGATATATCTGTGTCAGACCCACCCCTACCAACTTATATCCAGACATGGAAGCATTTTCTGGATAATATACTTACTCAACACTCACCAATACTTAGGTTTGTTTTTCTTATACTTATTCTTGTCTCTATTTCTTCACTATGTTTTTCTAATATTAATCCCAAAAATAATTAAACATGTCCTCTAATACCAACTATAAAAACCCTACTTTTTTATAACACACTTAATCCTGGTTTAATACCTAAAATCATCACATGATATAACATAAATTATTGAGAGGTCTAGTGAATTAGGCTCAGGAACATTAAATAACATCTTAGAACATAAAACACACAACATCATTATTGAAAACATCCATTACATGGCCACTACATTCCCTCATACAGAGCATTGCATTGGATAGCTTGAGGACATGTATATGAAAAGGGTGAGCTATAAAGAAAAGTAAAGGAATAAACAAGGAATAACATGAGGAATACAATACAGTTTAGAAAATAGGCATATAAATGGAGCCAAAAATAATCATTAACATAAACTCATGTTAAACCATGATAATCATAACATGGAAATTAGGTGACAACACATAATATGGAATTAGCATGAGCCAAGGCTCATTGCACATGGAGTATGAGTAAACCCTCAGTGCACATGAAGCATGAGTAAATTTTTTTTTTCACTTGAATGAGCATGAGTCAACTCCCAATCCACATGATTTATCAAGATACTATACTTTTCCCAATGCATTGTAGCCCTATTAGGGTTGACCCTTCTTCGACATTTCATTTCCTGCATAAGTGTTCCACAGGGATCATATAACATGGAATCAATCAACATCATTAATTATTCCATGATTAAGTAAGGTAGAATAAATACATGAAAGTACCATTCAATATGTATATGTCCATAATGTATAATACCATTGATAGAAACATGGGTTTGGTATTCACTACGCAATGATCTAGTCTTGAAAAAACACGGTGTAATTTCGGCAGCATAATGACGTGACATGAGATTCATGAAAATGGCTGATGAGAGAGAAATAAATGTCCCATATTATGTACATGAAATGGAAAATAATTGGGTCATATATATACATGTCCCAACCAATGTAATGAAATGTATATGAATAATACAAAAAACATACATGGATGTTAAAATGAAGATAGATATTCATCACAGAATATCGGCATGGTAACAGGTGTACATGGGTAGCATTAATGAGAGATAAAGGGGTCTCCCATTATCCAAACATATACAGGGCAGTATGGGGGATGTGAAAATCATACCCCAAAATTTTTATTTGAAAATAAAAGTGAATAACAACTTAATGAATATTCGACAAAAATTAGAATGGATGAAATCCCTTACTTGGATGTGTGACCCCAAAGGCTTGAGAGAGGTTTCTTGGGAGCTTGGGGAATCATGGTAGGATTATAAAGATAGGATATCAGGGGTTGGTCTAACTCCAAAGTCTTTTTCTGAAGTGGAAGTGGGATCTTGTGTGGGTTTATATAGAAAAGAAGAGGGAATTCATTGTTATTTAGGTTTGGGTCGCAACACATTAAACTAATCAATTACACAAACTATCCCTTGGTTTTTAACATGGTTTTTTCCCATGGGGAGTGAAAAATAATATTTTATATGTTCAATGGCCGAAAATATAAAAATAATAGGGTTTCTTAAGTGGAGGAGAGTCACACTCTTAAGGAAAACAATTTAAAAGACAAAATGGATTATAAACCTTGAAGGGTCCACTAAAGCTTCGTAAAATAAATCAAACAAACCCTAAATCACATTATTTTAATTGTAAAAAATATATTGGCTGAAAATATTGTTTATATTATTTTATTAAATCACTATTGGGTCACTATGATGTCATAAAACATATTATATATTTAAATAGTATTTAATTTTTGCCCAAATATTCTACTATCTCAGAAAATTATGAAAAAGTCACAACTGAACAATTTCAATGTACTAATTCAAAAAATAATATTCATTTTATATTTACAATTTTATAAATATGTGAATTTTTAAATTTAAAAAAACTGACATTTATCGAAAATTCATGGGTTTTTTCAAAAACAGCCTTCAAACATTAATAAAAATTACAATTTCATTCATAAATTTATACGACCATTTATATTTAATAAAATGTAATTTAATTATAATAATATTTTATTAAAATTTTATTTAATTAAAAAATCCATTATTCATCAAAATATTTTTCTTAGTTGAATATCAACTAAAAAAATTTTGTGCTTTAAAAAATATTTACAAAGTAACAATAATAAAATGAATGCACATTCATTATAAAAAAATAATGTACATTGTCATAGAGTTGGGGTCTTGTTTAATTACCCCTTATAACACCCTCATATGACCGAATGGTAAAGTGTGCTATGGTGAAAGAATCATGTGGTGGCTCAGATAACATCTCCCAGGTGGTAATTTCTATTAACTTCCACATCTCTCGTAGTTGGTTCCGCTCAAGCTTAACATGTTCAAGATTAGCTTCGTCTTGGTCATGATCAATGCCAAATGATTCCATATCCTTTATGAGATCAGACAAATGGACATCATACATTCCATGTCTACTGGATGAGGCCATAGCATCATTTTTCTGAGTAAATTGAATTTGTTAATGCCCTATAATTTATACTAATCATGTGATCACTATTCAATGACTATATTAGCAACAGTCAAAATTAATAATGGTATTTTATAATCATGAAACATAAAATCAATGACATTCTCATTTTATATAACCATAATAATACAATTATTTACTTCAATAGGAATTTCCATTAATTAATGTTTGGGTCATTACAATGAGACTCCTCTATGGTTCACTGTCGTGACCCTCCTCTGAGGCGCATCGCTGCGGACCTCCTTCACGGAACACCCCCATAGCATTTCTCCATCTTAGTAGTGGCATTGGATGGCACCTCACTAGCTAGCCGATCAACTTGGATTGGCCCACAACAGACTCACAGGCATGGTTCCACCGTCCACCATGGCTCGATGTCGCGACCTTCCTCTACGGCGTACCGTCGCTGACCGTCGACCTTCTTCAACATGGTCAGTGCTGGCAGGCCACTCCTTATTCTTCTAGGGAGCCATCAAATGACAGTGTTCCTTCATGGAGGTCATGTTCCAATCACCGCCTCCCTTGGCCTACATCACCCTTGTGCCAGTGTATCTTCTTCGGGCCACCATTGAAGCTCAGGAGGTCCGTTTTATTCTCGTTTACGCCTACTGGCCTCCCGAGACAATGCCCATGATGAGAGGGCCTTGGTTCCAACTTTCTTTCATATATTCTGGTTTCCCATAAAGAATGCAACCATAACCGAGTTCGATATAGGGGCCACAAATTTTTTGATTGGCCACCACCCTCCGTTTTAGCATAATAACATAGGAAACATTTCAATTTGGAAACAATGCAAAGGTAAACTAAGAAAACCCATACATTCTTTCCACTGGAAGGCATTGCAGATGGGACGATAGGGTTTGTGTGCGAAGGTGTTCGTCGATTATTGATATCATCGGTAGATTCCCCCCACGACCGTCGCTCGATCATCATTCATTGTCAGTGTGGAATGTCGTTGGTGTTTCATCCGAGCTACCTATCATAGATCTACCAAAACTAAATCCCAAGATTTGATAAAATAATGAAAAGAGTGGAACAATGCACCGAACAATTGATGGGGTTCATTAGTGAGTTTAGTTAATAAACATATTATTTTTCCCAATGGGGTGGTTAGTCAACTTAATAATTCTCCTTGCGGTGTGGTTACACATACTATGTGTCAAGCCGTTAAATGGTATAATGTTTCAATGTTGTCCCATCACTGTTTTTTCCAAAGGATTCAAAAATAAAATAAAATAAAAATAACTTATGATATTTTACTATTTTTTGTCAAACTCCAAGAAATTAACTTTTTCATCCAACCCTTTCTAGTCAATGTTATGTTTCTCTTAAGCAAATCTCGGCAATATGGATTCAACGGTGCCCTGAGAATTTAAATCCAAGAAATGGTTAAAATGATATAAAATTCCTCATTCACGTTTACTGAATGTACCTAATAAATGTTCAAAAATCTGTTCTGAACTCTCCGGCCTCAGAATCACATGTCTCCAAATTTTGAGGACTTGCAATAAACCCAGTTAATTTTAAAAAATTATATGGAATTATTGATTCTTAAATGTGAAAATATTTTACTAAACATATAATACCATCATTTCATTAAAAGTATAAAATAAAAGATATTATATTAATTTATTATTATAAAATTCATTTATGTGATGAAAATATTTTTTAGAAAAAGTTTTTTCTTAAGCCCCAAATTGAACTTATAACAAAATAAAGTAGAAAAACAACATTAATTTAGTTAATTAGATTATTATTAATTTAATTATAATTCGTTTAATTTAATATCAAATTAAAATTTTAAAGAGGGTTATAATTTCATGAACCTTCCTAGAGACACTAGTACACTGATATAGAGATGACCCAGATATATATTGAAGGGAATTTCCAATTCCCAAAAGTTCTTATGGAATCCGACAAGAAAAAAGGACTTAATTTTTCATATAAAAATAGAATATCAAAGATTCATGAAAGTATTATCAACACTCCAAAATTATAATTACTAGAACAAAATGTAAATAAATTTTTGTATATATAGATAACATCCAAAAGGGAATAACATTATCCACAAGAAAAAGTCTCAGAAACCCCTTTGTTTTAATTGGAAAAAAACTCCACTGATAAATTTCACTAATCAATTATGTCATGGATCATGAAAAACCCCCACCTCTAAGTGGTTATTTTTAAAGTTTCATGAACATGACATAAATAAATCAAAAAATTCACAATGTAAATGTTATGGGGTGAGATATATATCCTTACAAGGTCTCACAATGTGTTCTATAAATAATTACATAACAATTAGAAAAAATTATTCATCATTTTATTAAAGAGAACATGATATATCATTAATATCTTTTTAACAATAATATTATTCCACATTAAAAGAGATGGAATATATATAGAAAAGGATTACAAATAAAAATTTATATGAAACACTTAAATAAAAATTTCTAATGAAATAAACTTTACAATAAACATTTTCCAATAAAATCATGTTAAAATTACATTTCACCATGTAAAAAATTACCGTGGTATATTAGATTCTGTAATAGAATCCTGAAAAATTTCAAAGATAGTCTGGGGTATATATTTCTATTTAAACACTAAAAAAATCTTCCCCCCAAATTTGGAACACAAAAGGGACTTTAAAACATTCCAAGGGAAGACCTCTCAGGCCATCATGCCATAATTATCTGTTTACAGATGTCATCATAAATCCATTTTTTGGGATTAATGTTCCATGAATGATTTTCCTAATTACAACTAGTTACCATAGGTTAAATTTTATTCAAAAAAAGAAATAAATCTGAAATGGGAAAATCAAAAATTTTAAACCATTACAATTTAAAATATCTCAGTTTTTAGTATTCAACATGAATTTCCATTTTCAAAATAAAAATAACGGTTTAAAATAACTACTAACATTTAAAACCATTTTTTTACTTTGAGAAGTATTTCTAAAATTCAATATCAAATCAATTATTCAAATAAATTTCAAAATAAATCCATATTTTTGCCAAAATACCCCATAAATTTATATTTCAATAAAACTCATTGGATTTCAAAAATTTCATGACATTTAAAGTAACACATAAAATAATTAAAAATCAGTGTTTTAAAATTAATTGAAAACGCATTTCAATCTAATCAATAAAATTCATGTTTTTGTCTTACTTTAATGTTATATAGAACTACTTACCATTTATAAAATACACAAATAATTCTTGCAATGGGATCAGAAATTTAAAACTAGTTGAATGATATCAAGAAATATATCCCTGATACATGATCCCACAAAATATAGTTTACATTCCTAAATAACATGATAATTAATTATTCTATAAGGAGGATCAAAATAAACATTTGATGAAACCACATGATTGGAGATCCACTTTCCAAGATGAGATCGAATGGGATCAATGAATCTTTAATACACTTATAAAAGGGTTTGGAGGATTTAAAATATCCTCATTAGAGCCTTCAATGTAGAATGGTTTGAGTTAATGTAAAATGGAGTTATTAGGCACCATAATAGGAAGGTTTTTTTATTTATAATAAAAAATTTTGGGGAATAAAAAATTTACAAGCTTGGTTTACTGGCTAGGGTCACATAGTGAGAGAAATCGTAAACCCCTTCTAGAAAGTAGCAAATTTTCTCATTGATTGTACACTGTTTAACAAAAATTCATCAATCATAAAAAAACTTGAATATTTTAGGACTGACAGTTTGGAGGGACTTTGTTCATGGATAATAAAAACATCATTCCCCATTCAGGTGGATCAAAACAAGGTATACTACATGATTGACCAAACCACATTGTTTCCCTAAATGATACGCCAACTGTGTATAGCTCATTAGGCTTCTAAATACTTTTCAAATTATTCTAGAATAACCCTCGATCAAGACATGATGTAATGAGTGAAAATGAATGATCAATGAATAATTGAATTAAGGTACGTTGATGTTTCAACCTCCCCAAAATTAACAATGTCTATCTTTAGAAAACCCAAGAATAATATTCAATTCCAAAGAGATGTGGCCACTTCACATTTATAAATATTAATGTGGTTCCAGGTAACACCACCCATTAGGAACTATTTCTATCCCTTAATGCATAATTTATATTATTAAATAACACAAAATAACAATTTTGAAAAATTGGATTCCTCTATAGGATAATATCCAATTTTTATGGTATATCCACTATAAAGAGAGTCCCTAATGATATGAAATTTTTCATCATGATGCTTCTCTTGAAGTTTTTTCTCAAAATGATATGACATTAGTGAGAAATTTTGAAAGACAACCTCTCACCATTATTCATGTAATGATAAGTTAAATTGAGAAAACAGTTCACACAATTTAAACACTTTTGATGATTCATTCATGTTATAGGTTGAATATTTCCTACTAAATGAAATAATACTGACAATTAACTCCATTGGGGTATTGGAAATATTAATGTAAAATGATTATAGTTACTCCACACAATTCCTTTTATGTTTCTTCAATTAATATTGAGATAAGATACAACTGAATCCTTTATGGTAGGAAAAAACATAAATTTTTTTACAGAAATTTAGTAATAAAAACTCATAAGATCAATCAACTTAACTATGTGTATATGGCTATGGGTAATAGAATTATTCCCACATGGAATAAAATTCATGGATCTATAGGCTACCATGTGATCACCCAACATAATAACACTATCCAAAACAGAACCTGATGCATCACCAAATAAAATAAATCTATACATACCCTCTAGATGAAATGTGGAAGGAAATCCAAAAGAAATTCCATCTCAAAAAATAAATAAAACTTTTTTCTATCCTCTAGAACATCACTCCCATTACAGTGTGATGAATAATCATAGAAGTAATCTTTGAGTGATAATATACAAACCAAAGGTAATATCCAACTATTCCTAATAATTATCATTTCTCAATGAAACTACATGGTTGATTATATGTCATATGTTTTTTCAACATCGAAAGATGAACTCAGAGATTTTGTTCCTACACCACATGCCCCAATATTTTTTCTTTATGATTCCATAAATTATATTTTGAATGAATAATATAATTTATTTGATTTCTCAAGATTTCAAGCACTACGCTTAGTTGATTTTTAAAATCCTCATCTATTTTATAGTAAACCAAAATAACATAAAAATTATTCTATATAAAAATCAAGGACTTCATGAAATTTTATTTTTATAAAATCCATAAATACAACAAGATAATTGGTTAGGAAAAATGGAATAACAAGATACTCCGAGTGACCATACCCTCTCCAGATGTAATTCTTCTAAATGCTAGATAATTTTTATTCAAAAATATATATACCTATATAAATGATAAAACATTAAGAACCATGTTTTCCCATTTTACTATCAATAAATATCATCAATACATAGAAATTGATACTTTATATTTACTATAACTTGATTTAGTTTTTTTGGTAATCTATGCGTTGGTGAAGTTATCATTCCTAATTCTTCATAAATAGTACTGGTTCAACACAATTTTACACACATGGTATTATAAATACATTCCCTAATAGATCACAAAACTGAGTATTAAAATTCATAAACTCTTCTAGTCTTATATGGTCAGAAGGATTATAAATTAGATGAGTACTTGGTAGTAAATAAATATAAAAATTTTACTCTAATAATTGTGAAAAAAAAGAAATCAGAAGGGAACTTATTAGGAAACTCAAAATTCTCAAGAGGTAAATCATCAATAAAATAGTTTTACCCCCTGTTAAAAGTGAACAATGATATTTCCTAGACCAACATTGGAAAATGTTGTCCATCGTTACTCGACCTTAAGTACCATTCTCCTTAATATTCTTAAAAAGATGTGTCAGTTGTAGGAATAGAGAACCAACTAAGACAACTGTTAATTCAACCCTTATTGGAAATTATTCAATAAATTTCAAGGATGACATTAATGTTTTCATATCAAAGAGAAAAAAAATTATAGGAAATCTAAAATTAAGATCTAGAGAAAACATAAGTCGAACAACAGAGACCCTTCTCTCTGGGTTTTGAGGGGTGTTATAATTTCCATCAAATAAGAAAAAACATTTATTGGAATATTTATAAGTTCCATAATATTATTTTATATAAATTATTGAAAGGAAATAGTATCAAAAAATACAATCCAAATTGATAATGGAATTTTGATGGTACATCTTATTGTTTTTGGACCAATATCAGCATCTTCGAGAGACATATCCCCTATATGGAGAATTTTCATTTTTAATTATTATAGTTGGATCAGTTGGAACCCGTTAAATCATAAAGAATATTATTTCTTCATAGTACGTTTTTTGAGATGATAAGATCTGGAAACTACATATAGTAGAAAATAAATGGAATAAAATATGTAAATTTCCTATGTGAACACATGAACATTACATCATTGGTTCCTCATTACACACACATCTAGATTTCCCAATCATTATATACAAAATGAATGTGATTGGGAATCTTCCACAAATTTATTAGTTTCTGAAGAGGAAAGAAATAGTTAACCACCATGAGACACATCACAAATCTGATTTCCATTTAACAGAACTCGCATGACTGTCGTCAGGAATAAAGGAACTCATGTTAACCCTGACGTACCAAGAATGTCAAGACCAACCTTCAATTCCCTTCCAAGAAAAAAATCATAATATTCCTCCGTAATTAAAAAAAACATGATATCCTTTGTGATTTTAATGGGCCATCTAATGAATACATTCCATCAGCTTCAAATTAATCACTGCCTTAAGAGAATCTGAACAACATCAGCATGATGGTTTAGACACACAGTTTAATTGTTTTTACCTATACAGAGTTTTAAAAAATCCACTGATTTCACCATGTTTTTAGATTCCATATATAATTGAAAGTTGAAAAATTTCATGAACATCAATCTAATTGAAGAAAACATGATTTTGCACTATCACCATTGAATCCCACCATCTCCTACTAGGTCCTCTTGTCTTAATGGTAGAACATTTTTCAGTAAAATAATTTGGAACTTATAAAAAATCAGAATATAGCACCAATGGATTCTATGGTATGACTCTTTTTAAATAAAACCTATTCTATGGATTATGTTACACGCCACACTGAAATTAATTGATGAACTAAACATTATTATTAACAAGATATCATTACAACATAGACATTAGAATTTAGGGAATGAATAGTAATAACTGAATAATGAAATAAAATGATTAAAAATTTACATATAAGTAATTATCTTTTAGTTAGTTATTTATAAAATAATATAAAACAATTTTTAAAATGAAAAGAAATATTTTTGTATAAAACAATTTTGAAGAAAAAAAGTGTACTTTATGTAAAAAAATAAAAAATAACACTATTTTATTATATTAATAGAATATATATATATATTCAATTTAATTTTTTACATTAATCCTATTTTTTTTCTTTAAGTAATATAATAAAAAATCCATTTTTTCGCATAAAATATGACTTTTTCTAAAAAGAATGTTTCTCCTCCATTAGATGGAGTATGTTTTTTAATCTAGATTTTAAACCCCTACAAAATATATTTTTCAAAAACCATATCCCTTGATATAGGAATATCAAAATTTACAATGATTAACATTTAGATATTTTGGTGAAAAGAATCATGTTTTCAAGAATAGTAAAAAATTATTTAATTTAAATTGAAAACCTGTTTTTTCATAAGACTATTTTATATTGTCAAAATATATTTTTTATTTATTTAATATAATTTAGTTCATTGAATGAATTTCACATTATATGTGGATATAAAATCCTTTTAGTATTTTTTTTGTTTTTCACCTTCAAAACCCATTTGGTTTTTCCATCAATAGGATTAATTTCAAATAAATTACAGCAACATATGTGTTTGATTTTTGAAAACTTTATTCAATATTTAGAATAAATGGGTCCAAAATATGTAAATATTTCAATTTTATTTATGGAAATTATGAATTGAATCATTAGTAATTTTTTATCAACATGGTTAAATTTAATAATGTAATTAAGCATAAAAATAATGTTATAAATATATTAATATTAGATCTTAGAAATTATGTATATTGTTTTTTAATTATATAGAATTATTATGATACATTGAAAATTGATGTCATATGAATATGAGACCCGGAGTTCCCTGAATGATCCTTCAAAAAAAATTGTTATGTTTTTAATAGTATTCTTGAGACATTTTTCTGAAAAAGTGGAATAAATCTTAAATGGGTGCTTAGTTCAAAAATATGTCAGCATTATTGAATTCTGAATGGAGATTTTACCATATTAGTGACTTAAATTTAGTCGGCGCAACCCACTAGTGAGAAAACCCTAAAGTGGCATTGTTTTAAATAAAAAATTTAAATAAAATTATTTTGATTATCTAATAAATATAACTCACGAATAGCGACTCAGATTAAAAATACAAGACCACTATTGAACTCATATGGGTACTCTTTCCTTAGGTAGATACTAACATTTGCTGGCATGGTACGCCAGTGGATGTTAGTTTTTTGGCTGTAAAAAAAATTTAGTGACAATTATTTTATTATAAAATACATTACATCTAAACAGTTACATGGATTGAATATTTGAGAGTACCATTGAGATCGTGATGGCATGTTCCCTTTTGGCAGAGCCTAACCACGACCATTATAGTTTGAGGGTGACAATTAATAATTTTTAAACTTTTTAATGGTATATTCAGTAAAGGCAAGAGTGGCGTTTTCTATCGTTTGAACCGGCAATTGGATTATTAATCTGAGGGCACCGTTGAATCCACAGTGCTAGAATATTCTTAAGGGAGGCTTAACATCGAACACAATTGGTGGGGTAGAAAATTTAGTTTTTAAGACTATTTAAAGAAATGGTAAAATAATAAAAAGAATGTTATTTTTTTTCTTCCCTACCGCCTGTTGAGAAATGGTGGCGGGGACCGTGGAGCTAGTCAGACTTTTAATATTGGATATTAAATTATATTTACTCAAGGTTATGTAACTACCCATCACATAATTAATATGGCACATTAATTATGTCAATTAAAGTGGAACATTAATTACATCAATTAATGAACCTCACTAAATTCTCTTTGATTTTCCTACCCTTTTCCACCTCTATTTAAATGGTGCTATGATAGTGTTTTTGACACGACTTCTTCATGTGAGGAAACTCTGGCGATGTGACACGACACCTTCCACCAACAGAGACAGAAGCTCAGGAAACAATTAACCGGGAGCGACGATCATAAGAGGCTTCATCAAACGTGTATTATCCTTCCACCACCGCGATGGCTACAACAAATATCGAGGTAAAGGTTGTGATTTAATTAATGAATTCCCACGATTCTTCACCTCATTCTTGATTTTATCGGTGGTTATTCCGGGGGGAAATTGAATGTGGTTTATAATTATTTATATGTGATGTATAAACTATGAAAACATAAAATAATACTAACGTGGAGGGCTTTTACCATAAGAACAAGTTCCAGACACTCTTCTGTATGTTTTTCATCATGTTCTTCTTGGGATGATTTTCAACTAAACAGAAATCAGAAACCAGGAGGTACGCAACGACGAAGGAATCTTGGGAGGTTCGTAGACATATCCAAAAGGAATAACGGATCATCGAAGCTCACCTGGTGGTCCGTGGAAGATTCGTCAGCTTGGTAATGGCACAGTGGCATCAGTGACTGGTGCTGGCATACAATGTGGTGGTCGACACTCACTGGCCGCTGAAGAGGGTGGCACCTCTTGGCGCCAAGGTGGACTGGGAGGGGCTGTCGGAAATGGGTCATCTATGATGGTGAGGTGACAAACGATCATGGGATGTGATTAAGGAGTCACGACATTGAAGTCGTGGAAAGAGGGGGACATATGACCCATGGGTCCCATAGACCACCAGGCAGCGCCACATGGTACCACTTATTGAAGAGCTTCACTGTCTTCTTGAGCCGTTCGAGGAGCTGGCGGCCACAGAGCTAACAAGCCATGCAAGCGCACTAGGGTGCATCACCCGGCGGGTCGCACCCAGCTGGCAGGCCGGGTCGAGTCAGATCCAGATCAAGTCAGGTCAGCAACAAAAGGTTGAGACCAGACCCAGATCTATCGGTCCCAGATACAATCAAATGACCGTATGTTGTGAACTGAACATTCGTTCCACAAACCATATGTGGTGATAGGATCCATGAAAAAAGATGGTCCCTTTTAAGATAGTATACTAGATTTTTAGAGAAGGTTAGAGTATGTCCATGATTTATTGAATCCATATCCAACTGGGCCCTTAGTACTAAAATTCTAATAACCTACAGACTGGGCGACCAGTAGACATGTCGTCATTTGCGTTGGAACACATATGTCAGGATAGATCATGGTGTAACATTCTCATGGGACATCATTCCTGTTAAAATACAACCGATGGATTGAGGAGCGGTTTCTCCCATAAACAAGCATAATCTGAGAGGGAATCTTGTCCTTGCCTGAGAAGTGAAGAATAAAGAGCGATTCTGTGTGAACTAGCAGACAACAATTCGAAGTGAATCAGCACCCATCTATTTTGGGTGAATCATCACCCACCGATTTTGTGTGAATTATCACTGAGCAATTCTGTGTGAATCATCACCCTCCAATTCCGTGTGAATCATCACCCAGCGATTCTGGGTGACTCAGCCCCCATCGATTATATGTGAATCATCACCCATCTATTTTGTGTGAATTAGAAACTAGTGGTTCTATGTGAATCGAAAACTAAAAATTTTGTGTGAATAAATACCCAGTGATTCTATCTGAATCAGCACCCAGCGATTCTCTGTGAGTCATCACCCATCGATTATGTGTGTATTAGCACCCAGTAATTCTTTGTGAATCAACACAGAGCGATTATGTGTGAATCAGAATCCATAAATTCTGTCGGAATCAGCCCCTAGAAATTATGTGTGAATAACAACCTAGGGATTCTGTCTGAATCAACACCTAGTGATTCTGTGGCAATGTGTAGCAGTGCCTCTTAATTGAATTAGATGATCAAGACATATGACAAATCATCTGTACTTTGGTACTTTTGTTATATCTGGTTTCATTTGTATCTTTTGATTTCTTCTTTGTGATTAAGTTCATGACTGTGGTTTTCATTTATGGAATTTTGATAGTCCTCTAGGGGTATTGGGGTCCCAACTGAGTATTTTTATTCTCCCCCCTTCACAGGCTTCACCCACACCTTGTTGTTTCATGTGAAGATGACTTCCAGCCTTGACTGAGACTCGGGGAGTTAGGACATGACGGTGGACTATAGTGACTGTTGATGTGGAGAGTTGTGGAGATGTGTTTTACCTACCATTCAGGTAGGATCCCTGGCCAATGATCTCAAGATCTATTTACTGTTTTTAGTTGTAGTTGTATCTTTTCAGTCAGGCTTGTATTCCTGCTCATTTACATTTAGTACACACTTATACTAAAACCGTTTTAAATTGTTGTTAAATCTTGTTGGGTTCAAGTCTATCTGTTTGTACCGGTTTAATGGAAATGCCTTCCCATTTTAAGGATACACCTTTCAGGTGGTAGTTTCAAACCCCTGGACAATGGAAACCGGTCCTTGGGTAGTCACGGCTGGGGCCCAGGGGGATGGGTTGTGACATATAAAATTACACAAAATCCTTTCCTCAATTTAGTTTATGAGTTATTTTCGACCAAATCCATCATAGGTCCAATTTTATGTACCCTTTGATACACATGGATGACATTATGTATTTTTTTAGTACTTTATACTCATGAGAGTACAACATGTCATACTCATATTATTAATGATTATTTCATTTTTAATATGTGGTAATTAAAAATAAATCATTGAATATAAAAAGAAATTTTAAATATAAATTAAATATAATCATCATGGTAATTTATTTTTAAATTTTTTGGAAATAAATAATTACCATAATGTCATAAAAAATGATGATTTAGTATTAGTTTAATTAATGGAAATATCAAAAAAATTATATTTAAATTTTTGGAAATAAAATAGGGTTTAGATATTTAATGACAATCAAAAATTTTCTTGACAAACTATACATATTAGCTATGTATTAATGGTGTTTTTTTATGAAATAATGTTATTATGATATTTTGAAAAACATCGATAACGAATAGTATAACAATTACATTAATTAAATTTTAAAGTGATTAATTATTTTTTAAATGATATAAAATTATATAAAATCCAAATTTTTGGGAAAATATTGGGATATGTTTAAATATATTATAAATGATAATTTTATTTACCTTTTGGAATTTTAGAAAAACTATATTAACCATTAATGAATAAAATCTCATGTGGTCATGGTAATAGTTAAAATGATTAAATAAAGGCTAATGTCAAAAGATAAGGGTAATAATATGAACTAAACATGTATTAAAATTATTTTATGATAGGATTTCAACCCATAAAAATATAATATAATAGATTAATCATTTATTTATCCATTTTGAATTAATTACTAATTAATATTAATATAAATTTTTTAGAAATTCCAAAAGTTCTGATTACTGTAATTGTAAATGGAAACTTCATCCCTAAATTCTTGGCACCACATTGTGTCATCTGTCTCATCCAAACCTACAAATATAATCCCATTACATCTCTACCTTCATCCCAAAATTATCAATTTGGCTATAAATACAATTAAGGAATTCCTTTGTTATAATCCAAAAAGATGTTACTAGAAAATGAAGTAACATTCTTCAACGATTAGTTTTGATTTATTTCCTCCACAAAATATTCAACAATTATTATTAATTGAATATATAAAAACATATGTATCTTCAATATATGGATATTTTGTTATTCTAATATATTTTTGTAAAATTTCACAAACATCCATCAAATGGGATACATAATCAACATTCACATGTTCGGAGGACTACCACCACAGGAACTGATGACCATTGTTATTCTATTTACAACCTTCCATTGTTAAAAATAATGATTTATTTATAGTTTATCTATGCTATTTATTATATATATGTTATATTTAGGTTTATTTAATTTTTATATACCACATAACATTATGCTTTCCATTTTATGGGAAGACTATAACTTCTATTGTTGACGTGTTGACTAAAACTTCATAAAAGAAATGTTATAGACTAAGAAAATTCATGGAATGTATTAAAGATTATTTAAATAATTTTTTTACATATAATAAATAAATATGATAATATAATTTTAATATTTATCTTTTACTTTTAAATATTCTAATATGGAAAATAAATTTATGTAGTATTCATTCATATGATAGGCATTATGCATTATTCAAGGATCTAGGGAAGACTTCATGAAGGAATTGTCTCAATGTCCAAGATCTATCAGCAATTTGAGATTAAAATTATTTCAATGGACCATGGATGGTCACATTGGCTAAGAATCCCCTTTTAGTGTGTTTTTTATCTTACCTAATCTCGTTTTCCCCTTCCATAACCCCAGCATTCAAGGAGGAATTAATAAATCCATTGGATCTTTCATATGTGAAGATGGGAACACTCATCAACTACATGATATAGATGTCACATGTATTTGTGTTGAAATGGAAATCTCTCCACCTCTTCTGAACGGTAGACATCTCCAATCATAAGAATCACATACTTGGTGGTAACTATTTATATTTAACTCTCCTACGCACTTCTACACAGTCTACTTCCTCCAAGGCAACTCACATCTAGTATCAAGAAAACATAAGTCCAATTTTGGAGTCCCTCCCCCAATACACTCCTCCTCTATTTGTCATCCCTTGATCTGATACTAAACGAAAATATGAATACTTCTCATAATTTTGAGCCATCACAAGTGTATCCTTGGTAATTGAAAGTCCCTACAAACTCTGTCCCTAAGTCCACTTCTTCCTCTAATCCAATGGTATCTCCATGGACAAATCGTGGCCCTCCCTTTTTAGTCTTGTAGAGTGCACACATGGATATCATTATTTTGCAGCATGATGGATCCTCTAAAAACTATGTGAATCTTGAATAGATGTGATTGTTGTAGTACTCTACTAGTATTTCCAATGATAAGGTCGAACAGTGGATCATTAAGGATCCTGTATCTAAGGTCCATGATTTCAAAAAACATCACCAACCATCATCCTGCCATATACCAATGTCTAATGGATATAGATTATTATCTCAGGTGGATTTGATATGGTTACACTCTCATCTTCTCAACATACTAGAGCACATACCAGAGGACACGAAAGTCATGAACACGATACTTATTCCCATATATTAATGCTATTATTATTTCAGGGGCCAAATCCCTGCCATCTCTTCCACAATGATATATTTTATAATTTTTAATTCCTGATGTTTACGTTCTCAGGTGATGGTGGATTTCCTTTCTCCGGATCATCGATGTCGTAAGGATGTTTTTTTCTCTACATGGACACAAATAAAATTCCACCAATGTTTATAATTTTTCATCTAAGATCAGCATCCAAAACTTCATGGATGGCGATATAGGTAATCATAACATTTGGGTATTCTAAAAAAAGTCAATTTTATATGATTAAGTGGTTGAATATGATCAAAATATTTCTCTGAAGGTTGGATTGTGTTCATCTATAGGATGTATATCCTTTTTTAATTTTATGTGAAGCCCAAGGGAGAGATAAATTAGTTGGATGAAGTGTGATGTCCATGATATGGTAGGAATGGCCTGGATTGATGGAAGTGTTTTTATTTATATCTTGGAGATTTTGGAGAATAATGGGGTGGGATATTCTTAAGGAAGGGAAGAAGTTTTTTCACAAGTATTGAAGATCACAATGGTCTTATGGATATGGGATATATATTGGATATCTTCCAATGGTGTAACAATTAAAAAGGTGATTAGTGTAGGTTGTGGAACATAGATCGGTTCTTGGCTATTAGTCATGCAATTGATTCTTTCCCAAATATGGGGGTTGGTAAATAGGTTATGGATCAGTATTATCCTTTCCATTTTTATCATTCTTTTGGATAATAATTATAGATGTGACAATCAATTTTTCTACTCTAGACAGTGGGATTCAAGCCCAAGTCATCATAAGACATTGTATTTTTCTTTGTCAAAATACCTGAGTGTTTGGTCCTTGGATGGGTTTCATAATAAACTCTATCATTTAAAATGTAATATTATAACATGGGAGTCCAAAAGGCCTCTCCTTTCCAGTACATAGATTTCTATAAGGTAGTTATTTAAAATTCTTAATGTCAGAATGAATCATGATGGAATGATGATTCTTTTAGCAATCTGATGGATATGAAGACACATATTTCTGATTCTCTTCTTGAAAAAGAAATGCCAATTCAGAAAGACTCTAGAGTGACTTGTCTAAAGGAGGGAGATCGTAATACATCCTTATTCTTGTTTCATTTCAATGAGAGGAAGATCTCTTCATGTAGTATTGTAACCCATCATGTCAATCATATATCTTTCATATAATTCCTTCTTGAGTTTCTCATGATAAAAAATATTTTTTTGAGTGCATACCAGATGTGAAAGAGATATGTAAGGTAGTTATTTATCATAAGGTCGTACATGCCCCGGGTCCATTTGGATTTCTAAGAACCATCTACATTAACTCACGGTACATCATTAACTATGATCTTTTGGAATTCATTGAATATTGATTTTGTGGTAGAGGATTTCCTAGGGTTTCTTATAAAACCACCAGTATAATTATTCTATAGGTCATAGACCCCTCCTCTCTTAATAAGTATCACACGATATTCATGTGAAACTGTACATGCAATTTTCTAATAGTTGTTACCATGAAGAGACTCTTCATTCACCTTTGGAATTGAATCTATGACTATGAAGACGAATATATATGTCGATGATATAAATATGGTTCCATTTACATTTCTCATGAAATGATAAATTATAATAATAAGAAAGTATTTGGATATAATATTTCTATCAAGATTGATATATATGAGGTTTATGATAGTATAGAGTATAGATTCTTCATTAGAATGATGTTTTTCATAAGGTTATCATAATAAGATATTGATGTTCTCCTGAGGTCTATCTCATATACTTGGTTCTCTATCACCTTCAATGGAATATGTTATGGCTCTTTCATGTTGGTTTGTGCTCATTAGAAAGAGGACCACCTCTCCCCCGATGTCTTCATTCTGGAACTGGATGTGTCTTTTAGATACCTCAAAAAGTTCATTGGGGAAGGATGAATGAACTCTTTTCGATAAAATCCTATTCTTAGTGGGTCCTCACACATCTTCTTTGATGATGATGTACATCTCTTACATAACAGTAATATAATGAAAATTAATGATATTAATTGTATATTAGTTTTATATTGCAAATGGATCGGCCAATCCGTTAATCAATTGAAGAATAGTGTCTACCTGCCCTATTAATTTTTTGATTCAAGATGAAAGATGATTATGGAAAAATTGAGAATTCCATAAAAACAAATCCCCAATGGTGTATCCGGGGGAACCTATTTTCCCATATAGATTTTTTTTTCACCACTATAACAGTCTTGTTGATAAAATATAAAACATCATCCTCAACTGGAAAAACCATTTCTTATCTTTCAGTTATCACATCACAGTTGTTTACTTTGATACCGCCTCAATCCACATGCATGTCTTTTCCACTCTCATTGTTCATAAATATGTTCTCCATAGAATTGAAAACTATCATTATCTATTTCTTTGGGATATCCAGGGTAGAGAAAAATATTTCTATGTTACATGGAATATGATGGCTCGTGCTTTAGTGTATTGAGGTAATGGCCTATAAAGTGTCACTTAAACCCAGTACAATCCAAAATCGGGGATGGAATATGATTTTTTGTAAGGATGGAATTTGTACGGAATTTTGATGATAATTAAATATCATGATTATCTAGTTGGTACAAGATGTATGAGCTTCATATTGTGGAACAAAATCCATCATTATTTACATGCCTGTCATAAAAAATCTCGTTTGATTGTGGGTTTTGGTTATATCAAATACTATAATTATAACTATATATAGATGATTCTTGGATTTTATGGGATTCCCAGTACTATACCACTCTTTCACAGAAGTCGTAAAACAACCATCCTTTATTCATGCTACTCTCGATAATCATTATTAGGAAACATATAATACCGTTGTGACCAGTTCATATAAAAATAGGCTGGTCTTTACTGCCTCCACATTCAGGACCTTCTCAATTAATGGAAATAATGGATATTTCATGGGGATTATGTAAATGTAGTCTATATTTATACAATATAGAGTAATGATACCCAACCATGAAATGTTTCCTTCTTTGGAGCATTTATTTCCATAATCTTCCTACAGATGAGTTGGTGAATTGTATGGGTGACTATCTCACCTCCTACTATTACTGTTTTTATCAGACTCATGAGGATTACTCCACTCATCTATTCGTTGAAAAATATTTGGATGAGTCAATGTGGCTTAAACCTGGTTCATTTCGTGGGTTCAATTGTTGGTACCCTCCAACCTGTGATATTATTTACTCCTGGTTCAAAAATACACATGAAAAGTAATATGAATTCAATGTGATGAATCTTTTCATGGAATCTAGTTGATACACTATTTTGAATGCATGAAACAAGACTAGACATAAGGATATGATTATTTCGATGCAATCAGTTATGGTCAATGTCTGGTCCTTGGTGGTTGAGTTTCCACTCTGATTAAATACTAGGTGTATATTCATTCTTTATGTAAGCTAATGTATGGTAAATTACCTATTAAGTCCCCACACGATCCTCCATCATAGGTGAAATAGGTTATCTTTTCACCTTATAATTGTGGTCTCAAAATGAACTCTAATGAAGGATGTATGAATTTTGTCATGTGGGGAAGAGGTTTTTTTTCGCGACCAAGATGCATCAGCCATCCTTTCATTTAGTGACTCTATTTTTCATGGTGATTCTCTCTTTACTGATACTTCTTCCATGTAAAAGGGAGTGAAATTTTTATTTCTAATGGTACACCAATTTTTGGGGTGGAAAAAAATCATCCATTCTTCGTGGTTCAATCTCTATGGCTATCTCAATTCTTTGGGTTGTCACATATCTTGTACACATATGCAGAAATATTCACTACAGTCACCTGGATATTTCCCACACCTATATATATGGTAATAAGGTTGCATGTTTCCATACCCCATTGAACAACCCAATAAACTCAGGTACCATATTAAATACTAGTGGTTCCCTTACTCTAAAATATGTTAATCTTGTATGTATTGATTCTCTAGGGTTTCATTATTTTAGACCCTCATAGGTTTTTCAGTTTTTCTCCCCTATTATTAATATTTGATATCATTAGATTGGTGATGAGATATTTTTATAAGTTATTATATGATATTTTAAATATTAGTATGGGTATTTTAAAATTTAATAACATTTTAAAAACCATTTTAAATGTGGTTAATCGATGTTCACAGAAAAATAGAATTTGAGGTAATAAATATCATCTCAATTTTATTTCATTGTGGATTATTGTAATGTTGTATAACTATTTTCCCCTATATAGTAATTATACGTCCATTTTAGATGTCATATCATGAATATCCTTATTCTAATAATATTTTAATATTAATTCAATGTTATTCATTTATTGATATTATGATTAATTTTTTCAATGTGGCATAGGACACTTTTGAATGATTAAGGATTATTTTCCACAATAGTATTTTAATGATTGTGAAATTATATTTCCATTATTCAACATCATAAACCCAGTTGGTTACTTATCTTACATTGAAAAATTATTTATAAGTACTTATTATTTATTCAATATTGATTTTTATACTAAGTAACATTTTTTATTAATTAAATCTATTATTTGATATATGAGGAATGCTTTGGAATAACAGACATGGGTGAGGCCCTATTATAGATAGGCCCTCGATGAATCAGTAGTATCATGGGAGGAATTAGTTGTTCAATTCAAATTAGTTTAAACTATATTGACAATATAACTTTATGGAATCGTGGTTCATGTTCCAGATACATGACATCAAATAAAAAAGAAATGGCATTAATTAGAATTCAATTTAGTTATTATCTAGATGATTTTTCATTTGAAAAAAATCCATGGATTGATTTTATTTTCAAATTGCTGATCAAATGGAATGTGTTATAGTTATTTACCTTTCATTATTTTTTATGACTTATCATGTTATTTGAATGGAATGTGTACTCAATTATTTACCATGACAGTTTTTTGTATCTTGTATTTACTCATATTATCCATTGAATGTTTACCCTAATTGATCAATTGAGCTCACCCTTATTTTGTTTCATTTCCCCATGTTATAAATGAGATATATTTGAATGATTTTTAAACGATTTTTTATTATAATTTTTTATGTATAACTTTTTATCTATCATTCTTAGTGTAAAATGAGTACCATGTTTTCATATGGTTTCCAAAACCTGTATAATGATATTTCATTTTGGATTCAAATCATGTATCAATTATAATATAATAATTTAGTGAATTAGATCTGAGGTTCTTGGGTTAGGGTTTTAGAGTTTTTTATCATATAAAGTATATTATAAACATTATAAACTACATTTATATTATATAGAATATTTTACATAACCCTATGGTAGATGTTGATGATAATTATAGAAGAACATCACAAAGAAAACATGTTTTTGATTTTGTGATTAAATAAAAAATAAATTTTTTATTTCCTTTAATTCTATCAAACTTTTGGGATTTTACATTATGATTTATTGTATTATGTTCTAATCTAGGGTATACCATAATTTAGAATGGGTAACATGAAGGAAGAAGAGTATCAATACTCATGGTCATTGTAGAGGTTTCCCTGCCAAGAGATCGAATATTGTTGGTATTATAATTAATCAAGTTATGAATATATTAGTAAATGGTTATTAGGTTATGAAAAATAACATTTCTTGTATGAAAAAGCCTATTCCACAAAGAGGTTTCCAATGTTTTATTTTTTTATGAAACATAGGCCCCCTTCATTTTATGGGAATAGATATCCACTGGTGGATCAGAAATGGATTAACTCTTTGGAGAATACATTTTTTCCATTGAGATATGTTGCAATGAAGAATATAACAGTTTTAGTATATTCACTAAATTTAGAGGTTGACTAGTGGTGGACATTGAACCAGTGTACTAGGGGAAATGAAAATCTAATTAATAGAATTGAAGGAGATTAAGGACTTATTATTTGAAAATTACTTACCTCATAATCAAAAAACTGAGAAGAAGATAATGTTAATTATGTTAAAGAAAATGGAGGATGAATGTGTTTACATGTATAAAGAGACATTTTCAAGGTTACCAATGTATTCAATGAATTTTATATGAATCATAGAATGCTAAATTGACCATTTCATTCAAGGAATTAAGTTATGTCTCTGAAGGGAACTTGTGTGTCAACCATTTTATCCATATGATGAAATGGTTTTATGTTCTATCAAGACATAGAATGAAATATAGAAAGTTTGTATATATGAAAAGATGTAAGATAAGAAGAGGAACATGGAGAGAATGATTGATAATGGGAAAAAGGAAGTTACGATTTTCCCACATGTGATAATAGTAGATTGAATCCACAAAGTAAATGTATGTAGTGAATGGGAGTTAGTTATAAGAACGTATATAAGGTTCACCATGATAAACAATGTAAAGGGATGAATGAAAAGGGTACTATTTAGAATTATAGCAACATGGTGATGGGGAATTAAGTATATAAATTCCACAAGATTCAAGAGATTATATCTTATAAGAGGCTAAGAGATCAATTATAATCTTATGTTATTGATATAGATAAAGTAGAATGATTAATTTTTATTCTAATTTTATCATTGATTAATGTTATAATATAATTTTTTGATCATATCATAAAAATAAGTATTATTTAATATATATATATATGGAAGGTACTGTAGTATTTTTTAATAAAGTAATAGAAACTTATATGGATTTTTACTGATAACCAAGAAATGTGATTCAGTAACAAGTCGAACAATTTGGAAAACACATGGTTTATGGAAATATGGGCCTTAATATATTTCTAATGAACAGGAAATAACATTGTTCAATGTGATGATTCAAAATGATTAAGTAAATTAGGAACTAATAACTACTTTGTAAATGAATCTTAAGTGTTTGATCATCATATATTGGAATGTTTAACCACTTATGGAATGTTTTAAGTTTATCATTAGATAGTTTTTAGAGGATAATGTATTAAATCAATATATGATTCATCTTGTGCGCAAAGGGGAAGTAAGAATAGTTCAAGGCACGACTAGTGTAAAAGACTGTGTTTATAGATGCCTATATTCACTTATATTCATAGAGAGTCCAATAATTTTTCAACACTTGTAAAAGGGTATTGAAATAAAAAATTCCAATTAAAAACATTTTTTATGAAATCAATTACATTTTTCATAATTATGGATTATGAATTTGTGATCATTAACGATCAATTGAACATGTTCTCTATCACTCTCCATCAGAACATTATAGTTTTATTTTACTTCAATTTCCATGTTTTCAATAATTTTATTCTACTCAAAAGCCTAATTTTTTTGGTAACCTTCAAAATTAACATTCCTTGTTATTAATAAAATGTTTTATTCATCTTTTATCTGAGGTCGGAAAACAAAAACAATAATTTTAAAGTATGAAAATTGATTTTTAATGGGAAATTTTAAATTTTTAGGGTGCAATTTATTGAATTAAGGGAGAATGTAACAAACCATTATTTTATTATATAAAACTATTTAAATTTAAGAAGTTCAGTAGATTACATTTCATGTAACACAATGCTTAAGAGAGAAACTAAATATTATTATTTAATTGTTATCATTATAACCTATCCATTATAATGGATCTAATAAACAACATTAATTGAATTATGAAAAATATAATTGAAACATTTTAATATAAATAATTATTTCGTGCACAATTATTTATCAATGATGTTAAATCCCTTTTTAAAATAAAATATATATTTTTCTATGAAACTATATAAATGTGCATACGTGTGTCTTATAAAAATAAAATAAAAAAATAAACCTATTTGATTTTATTATTGAAATATATATATATATATATTAAATATATTTCTTAACTTTCATCCTATGTTTTTTCTATATATTATATAAGAACAAATCCAATTTTACTCATAAAGGATATATTTTTCTAAAAATATAGCTTTAAGGCCTATTGATGTTGCATCCATCTTAAATCTACTTTAGAAACATTTATATCTTCTATATGAAAAAAATTAAATTATTCATTTAAATATTATTATCAAAATTTATATTGATTTAATTTTGGGTATTTTTTTGATATGTTTCATGTTTAGATTAATAGTGAAAAAATATAGAAAGTTAATTGAAAGCAACTATTTTTTATAAATAATTTATTATGTTAAATTACATTTTTTATTTTTATTAATTATAATTATATAATGTTTTCCATTAAATATAATTTTGGTCATTTGATTAAATTTCACATTAAAATTGGATATAAAAATGTTGTAATCATTTTAACATTTTCATTTTAAAAACCAGTTTTCTTATTATATCAATGAGATTATTTTTAAATTAATTACTGAAAATTATATATATTTTTTCATTTTTAAAACATAATAACATATTTGGAATAATTAGTCCCGAATTATTTAAATAATACCCTTTAATTATCAAAAATTAGTAACAGTAACTTTAATAATTTTATTTTAAAACATTAAAATGTAAGTCGAGTAATTGATGGTAAAACATAGTATACATATTAGAAAATTACCATAACACTTGTATTAATTTTATTTTATGCGATAATCTTGAAAAAAATCATCATTGGGTTGATTTCATGGCCTCTTTGAACTAGTTGGATGAATTTATGTTTTTTAGTATTTATTCTATGAAAATTCCAATATGTCATAGTCACGTTTTTAAAAATTATTAGAATTATTATATGGG
Organism: Viscum album; assembly: GCA_963277665.1. Classification (NCBI taxonomy): domain Eukaryota; kingdom Viridiplantae; phylum Streptophyta; class Magnoliopsida; order Santalales; family Viscaceae; genus Viscum; species Viscum album. The sequence continues at coordinate 1,717,144,985 of OY728152.1, read as the reverse complement.
GTTATTCATAAGATATAATGAACAATATATAGTAATTTTAAATCTAAAATCATTATCCCAATCCTTGTAATTTATTTTTCATTTTTAGGAAATAAAAAATTACCTTGAAGGCTTACATAATTATGATGCCGTATTTTTTTAACTAATAGAAATTTAAATTAATCATATTAAAAAATTAAAAAAAAATATAATTTGAGATAATTAATGTCATAAATGACAATTATAAATAAAATATATATATTATATATTTACAAAATGTTTTGGTTTGTTGATATCATTTTTATGATCTTTTAAAAAAAGTAAAAAAATTTATAGAATCACAATTTAAATTATTTATATTTAAAAAAATTAATATTTTATGAAATTATATAAAAATTATAAATACATAAAATTTATAATAATGATTGGGATAAGGTTAAATATGTCATAAATTATCCATTTTTTCATTTTAGATATATATGTTAACCCTTAAGGAATAAAAACAGATGTTATCATTATATGTATTAATGGGATTTAATTATGGATAAAGGGAAAAAAATAAGGAAAATAATATAACATAAAAATGTTTAAAAATTAATTTTTGTGACTATGTCGACCCATCCACATATTATATTTTAAATAAATAATTATTATGCCATTTTTAATTGAACATTTATTTGTATTATTTTAATTTTTTTAGAGATTTCTAATGTTCTCCATTCCTTAATTATAAAATGGTACCTCATAAATCACATCCACACACATCATTTGTCATTTTAGATCATCCAAATCCTACAAAAATATTCTCTAAAATTTCCTCACCACATCCTCAAATTATCCCATGGGAATTAATGTAAAAAAAGGATGTCTTTTGGTAGAACCTAAAAGGATTTACCTCAAAATTAGGCAACATTCTGGAAAGATCCCTTTCATTTTATTTCATTATCAAAACCTTAAATTATTATAATTACAGGATTATATAATAACTCTAGTACCTTATATATAATTATATATTGTTATTCAATGAGTTATACCTACACATTCACAAAAATCCATGAAATGGGATACACAATCATCGTTCGTATGTACGAAAGAGTACCGCCTCACGAATAGATGACATTTATTCATCAATTTACCACCATTAATGGTGGAAAATAGTGAAAGATTTATGGTTTATATATGCTACATATTATTTAAATTATTTATTTAGTCTTCTTTAATTTTTATAAAACACATAACTGTATGCTTTCCATTTTTCGAGAATACGATAACTTCAGATGTGGATGTGTGGCCTATCTCCTCCACAAAGTAATGTGATTTCTTTAAAAAATACATGAAATTCAATAAAGATGAATTTAGTAAATGTTTTGGACACATATGAAATAATTATGATAGTATAGTTATAATATACATAATTTTGTTTCATTATCTTTAATATGGAAATTATATGGAAGTCATGTTCTTGTGTACGTATGGCCTACCAACTCGATGAACGGTGCATTTCATTTCCTATATCCAAATTTTATGGATAATTATAATTATATATTGATTGACTATATATCATATTAACATCATAGTTTATATTTTTAGATGATTGAATCATTATCTAATTAATAGAAACAAAATGTAAGAAGTCAAAATATACTCAAACAACAGGTCAATTATCACCCAAAATAGTCAATATAAAGAAAATTGTTTACAATTGGGTAATGAGATATTATAAAATGGTAATATATGATGTTATAAAAAAACTATGGTTCTGTTCATAGTAAATAAAAAATATAAAACCATTATTCAAGAGGATAAAAGATGTTATCACAACTATAAATGCAATGTAATGGATTTTGTATGAATTTCATTTCATCGAGACATATTTTAATGTTATACACATAGTTTGTTTTATATGCTTTATATGCATTCCTCTAAAATGTTATACGATGAATATGAATATTTTTGGGATATTAAATCTTTCATTTAATTTTATTTATTCATGGGTATTATGAATCATATGTTTCAATGTCTTATGGAACAATTTGGATTGTTTTAAGAATATTTTCCACAAATTGTTTTAATGATCATGCTTGGTTTTTCCATTCTCAACTTCAATAACCCTTGAAGTAACTTATCCTACATTAAGGAATTATGGATAAAACAATATTATTTATTTAAATTGTATATTTTCTAATAATGAATTTTTTTATTAATTAAATTGATTATGGTATATATGATAAAACCTTTAGACTGACCGACATGTGTGGTGTCTGATTATTGATAACTACTAGATGAATCTATAGTCTCTTTGGATGTATTGGTTGGCTAAATCGGAGTAGTTTAACTTTCCATGAGAATATATCAGCATGATATAGTAGTTCATGTTCTTAATACATAACATACAATATTAAACAATTATCTTCATTTATATTTCATTTCAAATTTTATCCACATGATTTTCACAAGTATAATATCTACAGATTCATTTAATTTTAAATAAGTTGATTAAATGGAATCTATTTTAGTTATTTACCCATCTATTTTTTTATTATTTATCCAATTATTTTAATTTCATGTGCACTAACATATTTTTTTTCTATATTATTTATTCCATATTTACTCAATTATTCTATTGTATTATTACCCTTACATAGAAATTTACCTCAAACTTATTTTCCCCCTCCCCCTGTTGTGAAGATGAGAAATTTAATTTTTTTTTCAATAACGAAGTGTATTAGAAGTTGTTATGTATTATGACTTATCATATTTTTAAAATAAAAAATCGGTACGATGAATGTATCTGGTTTCCAAAATTTCTAAAGGGATCAGTCCCTTAGATTTAGAATATTGTATCTATTTCAATGTAATAAAGTAATGCAATTTCACCAATCTTCTAGGGTTAGGCTGTTAGATAGTAAGAATCTCCATATTTGTTAACCATCCATAATCTTACGGAGGATTGTTATATCCTTATGAAGAAGGGTAATTAAATAGAATAAACTCTTATTAATGATCATTATATTTAACACTCCAACGTTCTAATATAGGTACCTGAATAGGGGTGATTCCAGCTACATATCCTAGATAATTGACAACCCACACAACTATCTCGAAAATATTTATATCCACTATAATATTTACCATCGTGGATCACTCAATGCATACATCTATGAATTATTCACCCATCTACATAGAGGAATTATGATATAAAACATCAACAGATAGCACTAAAGATATCAGGAAGGATATACTGAAAAAATAATGAATTACATTGATCAGAATATTAATATTGGGATTTCAACAAAATGAGAATAGAGGTAGTTTAATGAGTTGAATTAGATCAAAAAAATTCCTTAATTACACATTTCTAAAACACCCTGGGTGGCTTAAGGCTCATTGTGGGGAGATATTGTAATATCCCAAGTAATTAAATAATAAAGAATTTTCATATCTATGTCTATTTATTAATTAGATATAATTTTAGACGCTTAAAATGAGATTAAATCCAATCTTAAGCATATAATACTGTAATATTTTTTAAAAGATCATGTTACCGCCTTTTGATAGAAAAACTTTTTTAAATAAAACTTTTAACAATTTTATAAGCTCTATTTGTCAAAATAAACTTATTATATAGTTTTGGGACATTGAAATTTACTTTGGATAAATTTTTGGTATTTTTCTTACAATGTTCATTTTTTAATTAACATTGAAAAATATTGCATTTTACTTCAAAACTGTGTTTTCATCTAATTTAATTATATCGATAGATTGTCCATTTAATTGGTTTTAAAGTTTAATTATAATATATTTTTACCATTTAATCCAATTTTGGTGATTTTAATTAATTTTACTTTGTAATTGGGTATAAACAGGTGGAAAACTTTTGATAGATATTGTTTCTAAAAAACCCAATATTTGTTTTGACAACGGTAATTATTTTTAAATTAATTATGAAATTTCTGTATTTGGAATTTGGTAAAATGGATTCCATATTTTGAATCATACGGTCCAAATTATGTAATTAAGATTCTTTGTTTTTGGACATTTTGAATAGTAATGACATTAATTATCTTTAATTATCGTGATTAATTAGTAATCAGATAGTTAAGGGTAATAAAATAACATCATAATAATATAAAATGACCCAAAAATGTGTCCTAATTCTACTGGTTGTGTCATGGCCGAACATGGGATTCCTTGTTCCAACTTTGGGACCCCATTGAATCACTTTAGTGTGATAGTGACCTTTTATTATATTAATTTTTTAAAAGGAAAGTATAACCAAAGTATTTATCTCCCAAGTAGAAAAAAATTAATTTTGTCTGTGTGAACGACATATTAGAAAATAAATAGTCATTGGAAATATAAAAAAATTTACTACATCATAGTATTTTTTTTATAAATTGTTGACCTTAAATATATTAATTTATTTAAGGAACTATGAAGATCCATAGATTACCTCATTAATGAACGATTTAAATAAAATGAAAAGATAATGTAAAATCTAAGAGTTAAACTTGTAAAAATCAAATTGTATGGGTGTATTTAGAACCCTTACCACCTTATCCTCTAAATATATCATTGTGGTACCTTTAAAATCTGAAAATCATTTTATAATAAAGTAACATTTCAAAAATTTCCAAGAGTGTCCCTCCTCCCTCTTATTAACGGCCCCTACCTCTACCCTCCATACCCACACCTCTCAAGCCATTGGCTCAGCCAAACTCTACTCATTTTATCTCTCAAAATCCCTCTATTCCTCATAGAAGCCTTACGTTAGGTAAAAATTTCTTCAAGAAACCATTTTGTTTCAAACCAAGGGGTGTAACCAGATTTAAATGTAATGTCTTCTCTTACGTTCTTTTTTTTATTTTGTTTCTCCAACCCCCTAAACTATTTTTATTCCTTTATTTTGTAACACCAACAGAATCATCAATAAAATAAGATGTTGTTATGAGAAGGATTCGAGCTACACTTACACACACCTCCGTCTAATGGTTAAAGAACATATTGTTTCTGTGGATGGAGAATTACTATCTCACGAAATGATGATTGGTCAATCTTCTTTTAACACATCTAATGGCGGACATGAACATGTCACCATATATATATATATATATTACATATTATGTTTATGTTTTCCTTATGATTCAGTATTTTTCATTTATGGCATACCTTTATGGTTTCCATTATGGGTAAACATGATATCTACATTTTAGGAAGTGAAGACTACCGCGCCCTCAAAGTGATTTGAATCATTAATGCCGTATGTGGTATGTATAAAGGATGGAGTTAAGGATATTATATATTATATTATACTGGAATTATAATAAACCTTTATATCATTATGATTTCATTCCATTAAATATGAAAAAGAAATCAATGTAGCGTTCATGCATACGTACGGCTTACCATTTCCATGAACGGTGCATTTCATTTCTTACCACTAAATGTTATGTAATATTATAAATGCATGTATATACTGGATATATATTATATATGTGATATCTAAATCATGAATATAATTATGCATATAATGGATATTTTACCACATAAATAACTTTTAATTCCAAGACGTTTATTTTTGGATCAAGTACCAATGATATACAAAAAGACAGATATTAACTTAAATAATTACATAATGTTCATAACATGGTAATAAGTGATATTAAAGGAATAATTAACTTGAAAATGGTTATTTAGATAATATAAATTAACTCTAGTTTATTATTCGGGAGATTAAAGAATGATCGAGTCAAGTCAAACATGAGGTAAGGGACTTCATCTCAATCTCCTTTCATTGAGGCATATTTTGTTTTATACACAAATTTGTTTTATATGGTGTATAAACCCCTTTTACTTTTACGTTTATTCTAAATAAAGCTTTTTATAAGAATAATTTTACTAAAAGACAAAACAGATTTTTTTTGTCTTATGTATGCTGTGACAACGACTTCTCTGCCACAGTGACCATTAATTGAGTTTCAGCTTCCTCTACAAGCCATAACATTTTTTAAAATGAAAAATAAATACCATGATTTAATTTTCATTTATTTTTGTATTGAAAATGGTTTTTATAATGTTTGGATTATATCAATGTGTTTTTTATATCTTGTGATTGAAATGTGGAAATGTTATTTTTCCTTTATGCATGTTTTATTTTATACAATTATGGTATGGTTCTTGGTCAATGTTTATGAAGACGGGTGGCTCCATGATAAACTAAGGGTGGCTGAGCCCATGATAGCTCTCCAATTAATTGGGTAACACGAAGGGCTTAAATTCTATGTTTTCACCAAAAAGATTTAGCGAATATACTATGACGGGTATTCCAAATGTAACCATGAGGGTTACTCCCTACTTTGGAATGTTATGAATGCCTCATGTTACCTTTATGTATAATGAATTTTATGACTTATTTATGAATCTTATGATTTCATGAGGTATGTTAAAGTTCTTATGTTTAATGAGTAAAGTATGATTTCATTGATTCTTATGTATACATGGACTAATGTTATCATTCATTATTTTTAAATCCCTTACTGTGATTTTTATGCTCATCCAATGTTTTTGAAATGTTTATCACAGGTCAAGGGAATATTACATTATGTGATGATTGTGTCGAGGAAGTGTTAAGAAAGAATCCACATTTTATTTTAAATATTTCTCCTTTGATGGGAAAAATGAATACTGTATTTTCTGTAACCACATTGTTTAAATGTGGAATATTGTAACACCTGAAGATTTTACGAAAAATATTCTTTTTAATTTCATTAATGTCTTGTGTTTTATGCTACAGAAAAAGGATCTTGCATAACACGCATCGCTGAATTGGCTTGCATTACACACAAGAGCGACCTTCCACGATAGCGTGTGTTGTACGCAATACCATGTTTCGCTAAACAATGATATGCTATTAAAATATTATTAAAACTAGCCGTTATGAATAGTAATAACCACTTTTTGAAATTTTGTAATTTTTTTTTCAAAATGGACTTCATTTTTGGATTTGGAATATCGGTATTAGCTTAGGGTGAAATTTTGGTACTTTTCGGATAACTTTCATATTCTGATGAATAGTGAAAATTAGTAAATTTTAATTAAAAACAAATTTTTTAATCGAAATAATTAATAGTGATAAATTATTAATTTTAGTGGTTTGAAAGTATATTTAGAATATATTTTTACAATTTAATTCAATTTTGTTCATTGGATGTAATTTCACATTTAAACCAGACATAAACAACTGTCAATCTTTTGATAGTTATTATCTCTTAAGAACACGTGATTTGTGTTGACGGCGGGAATTATTTTTTAAATTAATTAATTCAACTGACATGTTTTGAATTTGGTAAAACAGACATCATTTATTAGTTCATAATATCAAATATATCTTAGGCCTAATTTTTGGTATTTTTTCTGGAAACTTTCATTTTTTGATGAATAGTGAAACCACTAAGTGGTAGTTAAAAAAATGATTTTTTAATAAAACATAATTTTACCGCTTCTGTCAGTGGAATTTCAAAAATCCGAGAGACACGGTTGATGTCAGTAAATAAAATGTGGTTCAATGAGATGAAAATAATTTTTCGTGAATAGTAACTTTTTACTTTTTTTTACCACGGTTAAAAGTAAATAGGGTAATTAAGGGTAAAAATGATATTATTATTACCCTAACACATGTCCTAATTCTATTGGATAAGATTAATTCGACCAAAAACAACCCTAGGAATAAAATATGACCATTTAGGCCCACATGGATTAGATTAGGACATTTATTATTATTTAATTCAAAGAAGAGTTAAAAGAGTTAAAATCAAAGTTTATTTACGAAAAAATTTCTAATACAGGGTTATACATAAGAAAAATTAGATTGTAAATATTCATTAGAAATATAATAAGATTTCCTACAAAATTATATTTTATTTATAATTTTTATACATTAAATAAATTAATTTATTTATGACACAATGATGATGCAGTAATTACCATAATAGTGAAAAATTAGAATAATTGATATTATAAATACCCAAATAAATATAAATTCAGACTTTTTATGAATTAAACTAATTTTCTAGGTTAATATGGCATGTTAGGATTGATTTAATTAACTTTTGTCGAAGTAATCATTATGTTATGAGTTTCACAAAAATCAACTATCGAATAGTGTCAAATTTGACATAAAATAATTTTTAAAACAAATATTATATTATTGATTGTTATTTTATTGCTAAAAATCTAAGGTTCGGCCAAGATACTTATATCATGATAGTTATATCATTAATGGACCACTTGGGGGTCTTTTGGATGTATATGGTAAGTTTATTAATTATATAATATAAAAATACAAAGTGTCATGGTAAATGTCAATCTAATTAACTAAGAGTTAAAACTAAAAGATAAGGTTAGTATAATGACCTAAACTTGTCTAAATTCTATTGGATGAGAGTATTTAGACCCATCCCAACCTTAGATTATAAATAAATCCATTTGGAGCTATTTAAAACCGAATTTGGATTTATAATAAAATAATATTTTTTGTTATTCCAAAGGTGCCCCTCTCCTCCCTTATAAAAGGGCACCTCCTCCCCCTATTCCTCACTCCACTTTGAGCCTTCAAGCTCGGCCAACCCCTGCCAATTTCACTTCCCCACTTCCCTAGAAACATCCTAGAGGTTCTGGTCTTCTTCAAAGACCAATTTTAGTGCCCTAGAAGAGGACTCAAAGAGCCGCTTCAAAGAAGAGGTAATGTCTGTTACGGATTCTTTTAACTTTATTTCTTCTTCCACTTCTTCTTCATAGGTTTTTTCATTATGAAGTAATAAAATCATTATCACCGATATACTGATATGTTATTATAAGTATTAAACAACTCTATTTCACCATATATCCATCCTACGGAAAACGAAATCACCGCGCATGCGTACGTACGAAATATCGTCTCCATGCCGTGGTGTAGTATATTTTCCACCACCACCTTACTTGGATAGGTATAATGGTATAAATAATAATTATATATGATTATTTTAAAGTGATATTGATTCTTAAATAGTATACATACACTCCAATACAGTCCCACGATCATGAGAATGATATCATCACTCGTGCGTACGTACGGACTACCGTCTCCACGACGCAATGGGTTTCATTCTCCACGTTAACCATTCATGAATGATTATAAAGTGTATATATAATAAGTAATCATGAAATATATTACATAATAATGATACTGGATTTATGTGTATATATATTTATGTCATAAAATTAATTCCATTCAACTCAATAAGGAATCGAAAACAGCGTTCATGCTTACGTACAACCTACCGTCTCCATGAACGATGTATTTCTTTCTATTTACTGATTTATTATATATATGTATATTCTGAATATATATTATATATAAATCATGTTTTATATTCTGGAATTAATTAATCATGATCTAAGTAATTATATGAATAATTACAAGTCAAAACACGGACGACAAATGAAACAATTTTACCCAACACGCTCTTTAACAAGGAATTTACCATAGAACGGGTAATATAATGTCATAAGTGAACCATATATGATATCATAACAATGAGAATTATTCTGGAATAAGTCAATGACATTATTTAAATCATTATACATGAGGTTCGGGCACTTACGAAGAAAATCAGACCTAAGGTAAGGGAAAATATCACAATCTCATTTTTATCCGAGATTGTTTATACTTTGGTATTTACTCGGGTGTATTTTATCATCCACATCCATGTTTCCTCAATATGTAATATTAATTACATCCACCTAAATAAAATTTAAATCCATTTTTACCCTTTGGTGAGTTTTATTAAAAGATATGAAAGGAATCTTTTGTCGTTTTTCGTACGAGGTACTTTTTGACTTTTCTGACAAAAGTAAGAGAAGAATGTTTTTTTTAACTTATACGACATGAATGGATTTTTAAAACATTATTTCCAAGAAGATTCCTTTACAAGTTTTCAAGTTTATTTTTAATCAACTTCTTTTTGTTTAAAATTGTATGACATGTTAAGAACAGAAAATGTTTTTGAAGTAGAAAGTATATTTTCCTCAAGAATGGAGTTCAAGAGTTTTATCAAAATTATTTCCCATCTAAGATAATATAGGGTTTTTCTTCTATCCCTATTATTAAATGGATTTGATTATATTGTGATGGAAATATATTTATGAATTCCTTTATCCTATATGAATTATTTTATGAAGTCATGATGTTTAAGATTCCCATTTTTATTACATGGGTTATGCAATGATGTATGATTTACGATTTTGTGGCACACATAAGAATAGCTTCATTATGAGATGGGTGGGACCTATATCTCCCTCTAATGCATTGGGTAAAGATTTTATATCTCATGAGATAGACATGGCTGGAACGGCAGGTTAAACCGGTTCACTAAAACAGGACTGAAACGAGGAGTGAACTTAGTTCAGAAATGGACTTTGTCCACTAAGATAGTCTTAGCAATGAGTCTTGACTAATAAGAAATGATTTTCTATGATTACGTGTGCATGCCACAAAGTTTCATGTTTTATGTTATGATTATTGGGATTACATTTCACTAACATGATTTATCCCATGTTATGAAATTATGATCTCTTTTTCAGGGTAAGATTTCCAAATTGTTATGTTCTTATGAATATGATGTGATTGATATTTCTTTTGTTTACCCTTAATGATAATTTGAGCTCACCCTTTTATCTTTTCTTTTCCCCAGGATATAAATAAAGGTTTTAGGTAAGGAAACAAAAAGTGTATGATCTTTATGGGAGATTTTGATGATCTTTCACCACTATTAGAAGATTACGTTCCAAGTTTCCAAAGACACTAAACTATTATGGTCCTTGTGTGTCTGTTTTTGTTATGTATTAAGTATTCTGAAAATGTAATGTAATGTCCATGTACTTTAAGCTTCGGGTCTCTATAGTTGGTATCAGAGGAAAGGTTTAGTCAACCTTTGGAAACTACGATGCGAAAACGTTAGTGAGATCCCTAGAGATATTTCTAAGGTATGTCTAGGGATGTCCCTAAGGATAAGTATACGTATAGGATATAGTCCTAGAACTATAGTAACAATCTTAGAATTTTACCTAAGATGTTAGATATCGAAGGTACTCCCCCTTTATTATATTGTTTTCCCTAGCATGATTTTTACCTCTCACACTATTTTTTTGGGTTTTAGACGATGGCTGGAACCCGAAGGAACCGTGTTGATCAATGTAATGGACAATGCAATGATTGTCCTCCTGAACAAACAAATGTTACGGGATATGGAGTGAAAAATTTTATTGCTATACTTACACAAGCTATGAATCATTCTGGACTTCCAAATGAGCAGAGAAGGGAACAATATTCTATTGAGTACTTCATGAGGCAACGCCCACCTTCTTTCAGTGGGTCTTCTGATCCACTTGTTGCTGAACAATGGATCAGTACTACTGAAAAGGTATTTTCAGTTCTTCAATGTTCTAAACATGATAAAGTCATCTTAGCAGTATATCGTTTGGAAGGTGAAGCTGATAAATGGTGTAATCTTATCAAGAATACAAGGCCAAGAGATGAAATTGAGTCCATGGAATGGGACGAGTTCAAGAAAATAATTTTCAATAAGTACTTCCCTCCTATTCTTCGAACAAAGATGGAGAAGGAGTTTCTTGAACTAAAGAAAAAGGATGATGAATCTGTTGGTATATACGAAGCGAATTTTACAAGGCTTGCCAGGTATGCATCTCGATTTATCATCCAACCTGAAAGTAATGTTGATCGATTCTTCAGTGGCTTAAAACCAAATCTTTGAAGGGAATTAGATATAAGAGACTTCAGTAGCTATGAATAAATTGTGCGTTGTGCTATCAAGGTAGAAATGGAAGTTGGTGTTACTTATCCATCTCATAGTTTTGACAAGAAACGAAATATGGTGTTCAAGGAGAAATCTCAGAATAATGGTGAAAAGAAGATGAATGTTTCCCTATGCTCAAAGTGTGGAAAGAAGCATGGTGGAGATTGTATTAAAGGGACAAGTAAATGTTTCAAATGTGGAATGGAAGGTCATTGAGCATTTGAATGCCGAAATGATGGGAAGAATATTTCTACTGATGCAAACAAAGGAAGGGATACACAGAATGAACCTACTACACTTCAATGCTTCAAGTGCAAGGAAATGGGGAATTATGCTAATAAATGCCCTAATCCAAGGGTTAGTGATGATCGTCATGAGAAACCTCTTAAGGAAAAGAACAAAGGGAAGTCACATGTGATCACTATTGGCGATGTTGAATATGACAACAATGTGGTGGAATAATTAAGTGTTTATGTAATGGGATTCCAAAATAATGTTGTATATAGTATCGTGGAATATTGGAATATTTATGTATTAGTATATTGTGGTTTTCAATGGTACCAGTAACCATGGAATGTGAATGAGATATTTTTGGAAAAAAAGATGATATGCGCATAATGAAAGGAAAATGAGAAAATGAAATGTTTGACCGTATTCATGAGCTCATGACTGATATAAGGAGAAGGTTATATCATGGTTTGAGTATATAGAATTTTTGGATTTTGGTATGTGGAAATAGTTAACTTTTGACTACATTCATGTTTTCACTAAGGTTCAATGGGTATTCATTCTTCTAGAGAATACATGATTAAGTTATTCACATGTTTGTAATTTGACCAACAAGACATATCTTATGATATATGGGGATCAACGATGGTATTAAATATCTGGTAATCATTTTCACTATATTATGAGAGTGGACTGTAGTATTAAAGATAATCCTAAAGATTGGAATGGATTATGTTGGACATAAGTTAGTATTGTTTAAGGATAGAAATTTTTTTCGATATTATTGATGGGATGTTATAGTAATATAGTTTTAGAAAAAGGACAACCTGCAGGATGGGCGAAAACCCATCGCGTTGGACAAGGCTGTGGGAATCGAACCCACAACCGAAATGCGACTGGATTTTATCACCTACCACTGGCCTACAGGAAGTCCCTGGTTAGTAGAAACTAGTTTTATTTTATTAAGAGGTATGATATATGAAGTATAAGTTCATTTTTGGAACCATATACGATTAATCTAACCATAATATGGACTTATAACTTTTGCTAACCTTTTGTTTGAAAGAGATGGAATGACCCATCATTCTATCACATGATCTGCTAACACATCACGAATAAAAAATTCAACTTCATTTCTTTAAGGGATGAAGTGGAAATTGTTAAATTCACGAACAACTGTGAGATTGTACCAAAATCATGTAAGTATTTCTTTTAATTCATCAAATTTAGGGAAATGATCTTGAAAACCAAAAATGTTGTCCTAGTTCCTTTATATCCGATGAATCAGATGGTACGTTAGATCATCACAAATCTATAGCTTTGTGATTGTTGGCTTTTTCATATCCATGTTCTCTACCACTCTCCATCAGAACCTGATGGTTAGATTTTTTTTCTTCCATATCCATATTTTCACCTATGTTCTCCTACGTGGAAACCCAGTGATGAGTTAATTTGGGTAACCGTTAAATTTCATACTTTAGTTTTTAAAGGCATGTTTTGGTATTCCTTTTTACGATGTGGGTTTCTATTAAAGAAAGTTTCGAGTAGTAATCCATTTATAACACCAACGAATTTCGAGGGAAAAATTCATTTTAAGGGGGGTAGAATGTAACACCCCAAGATTTTACGAAAAATATATTTTTTAATTTCATTAATGTCTTGTGTTGTATGCTACACTAAAAGGATCTTGCACAACACGCATCCCTGACTTGGCTTGCATTAAACTCAAGCGCGACCTTTCACGATAGCGTGTGTTGTACGCAAAACCATGTTTCGCTAAACAACGATATGCTATTAAAATATTATTAAAACTAGCCGTTATGAATAGTAATAACCACTTTTTGAAATTTTGTAATTTTTTTTTCAAAATGGGCTTCATTTTTGGATTCGGAATAACAAAATTAGCTTAGGGTGAAATTTTGGTACTTTTCGGATAACTTTCATATTCAGATGAATAGTGAAAATTACTAAATTTTAATTAAAAACAACTTTTTTAATCAAAATAATTAATAGTGATAAATTATTAATTTTAGTGGTTTTAACGTATATTTAGAATATATTTTTACAATTTAATACAATTTTGGTCATCAGATGTAATTTCACATTTAAACCAGACATAAACAAGTGTCAATCTTTTGATAGATATTATCTCTTAAGAATACACTATTTGTGTTGACGACGAGAATTAATTTTTAAATTAATTAATGCAAATGATATGTTTTGAATTTGGTAAAATAGACATCATTTTTGAGTTCATAATATCAAATATAGCTTAGGCCTAATTTTTGGTATTTTTCTAGAAACTTTCATTTTTTGATGAATAGTGAAACCACTAAGTGGTAGTTAAAAAAAATAATTTTTTCATAAAACATAATTTTACTGCTTCTGTGAGTGGAATTTCAAAAATCTTAGCGACACGGTTGATGTCAGTAAGTAAAATGTGGTTCAATGAGATGAAAATAATTTTTGGTGAATAGTAACTTTTTACTTTTTTTTACCACGGTTAAAAGTAAATAGGGTAATTAAGGGTAAAAATGATATTATTATTACCCTAAAACATGTCCTAATTATATTGGATAAGATTAATTCGACCAAAAAAAACCTTAGGAATAAAATATGACCATTTAGGCCCACTTGGATTAGATTAGGACATTTATTATTATTTAATTCAAAGAAGAGTTAAAAGAGTTAAAATCAAAGTTTATTTACTAACACATTTTTAATATAGGGTTATACAAAAGATAAATTATATTTAAAATATTCATTAGAAATATAATAATATTTCCTACATAATGATATTTTATTTATAAATTTTATACACTAAATAAATTAATTTATTTATGACAAAATGATGATGTAGTAATTACCATAATAGTTAAAAATTAGAATATTGATATTATAAATACCCAAATAAATATAATTTCTGACTTTTTATGAATTACACTAATTTTATAGGTTAATATGGCATGTTATTATTGATTTAATTAACTTTGGTAGAAGTAATCATTCTTTTATGAGTTTCACAAAAATCAACTATTGAATACTGTCAAAATCGACATAAAATAATTTTTAAAACAAATATTATATTATTGATTGTTATTTTATTCATAAAAATCTAAGGGTCGGCCAAGATAGTTATATCATGATAGGTGTATCATTAATGGACCACTTGGGGGTCTCTTGGATGTATATGGTTAGTTTATTAACTATATAATATAAAAATACAGTGTCATGGTAAATGTCAATCTAATTAACTAAGAGTTAAAACTAAAAGATAAGGTTAGTATAATGACCTAAACTTGTCTAAATTCTATTTGATGAGAGTATTTCGACCCATACACACCTTATCTTAGAAATAAATCAATTTGGAGATTTTAAAACCGAATTTGGCTTTATAATAAAATAATATTTTTAGTTATTCCCAAGGTGCCCCTCTCATCCCTTATAAAAGGGCACCTCCTCCCCCCTCTTCCTCACACCACTTTGAGCCCTCAATCTCGGCCAACCCCTGCCCATTTCACCTCCCCACTTCCCTAGAAACATCTTAGAGGTCCTGGTCTTCTTCAAAGACCTATTTTAGTGCCCTAAGAAGAGGAATCAAAGAGCCGCTTCAAAGAAGAGGTAATGTCTGTTACCGATTCTTTCAACTTTATTTCTTCTTCCACTTCTTCTTATTAGGTTGTTTAATTATGAAGTAATAACATCAGTATCACTCATATACTGATATGTTATTATAAGTATGAAACAACCCTATTTCACCATCTATCCATCCTACGAAAAACGAAATCACCGCGCGTGCGTACGTACGAAATACCATCTCCACACCGTGGTGTAATGTATTTTCCACCACCACCTTACATGGATGGGTATAATGGTGTAAATAATATGTATATAAGATTATTTTAAAGTGATATTGATTCTGAAGTAGTATACATACACTCCAATATAGTCCCACGATCATGAGAATGATATCATCGCTCGTGCGTACGTACAGACTACTGTCTCCACGACGCGATGAGTTTCATTCTCCACGTTAACCATTCATGAATGATTATAAAGTATATATAATAAGTAATCATGAAATATATGAAATAATAATGATACTGGATTTATGTTTATATATATTTATGTCATCTACTTAATTCCATTCAACTCAATAAGGAAACGAAAACAGCTTTCATGCGTACGTACGGCCTACCGTCTCCATGAACGGTGTATTTCTTTCCATTTACTGATTTATTATATATATGTATATTCTGAATATATATTATATATAAATCATTTTTTATATTCTGGAATTACGTAATCATGATCTAAGTAATCATATGAATAATTACAAGTCAAAACACAGACGACAAATGAAACAATTTTACCCAAAACGCTCTTTAACATGGAATTTACAAAAGAACGGGTAATATAAAGTCATAAGTGAACCATATATGATATCATAACAATGAGTATGATTCTGGAATATGTCAATGACATTATTTAAATCATTATACAGGAGGTTCGGACACTTACGAAGCAAATCAGACCTAAGGTAAGGGAAAATATCACAATCTCATTTTTATCCGAGATTGTTTATACTTTGGTATTTACTGGGGTGTATTTTATCATCCACATCAATGTTTCTTCAATATGTAATATTATTTCCATCCACCTAAAATTTTTTTAAATCCATTTTTACCCTTTGGTGAGTTTTAGTAATAGATATGAAAGGAATCTTTTGTCGTTTTTCGTACGAGGTACTTTTTGACTTTTCCGACAAAAGTACGAGAAGAATGTTTTTTTAAACTTATACGGCATGAATGGATTTTAAAACATTATTTCCAAAAATATTCCTTTAAAATTTTTCATGTTTATTTTTAATCAACTTCTTTTAGTTTAATATTGTTTGACATGGTAAGAAAGGAAAATGTTTTTGGAGTAGAAAGGATATTTTCCTCAAGAATGGAGTTCAAGAGTTTTATCAAAATTGTTTCACATCTAAGATAATATAGGGTTATGTTTCTATCCCTATTATTACATGGATTTGATTATGTTGTGATGGAAATATTTTTATGAATTCCTTTATCTTATATGAATTATTTTATGATGTCATGATGTTTAAGATTCCCATTTTTATTACATGGGTTATGCAATGATGTATGATTTACGATTTTGTGGAACACATAAGAATGGTTTCATTATGAGATGGGTGGGACCTATATCGCCCTCCAATGCATTGGGTAAAGATTTTATATCTCATGAGATAGACATGGCTGGAATGGCAGGTTAAATCGGTTTAGTAATATAGGACTTAAACGAGGAGTGAACTTGGTTCAGAAATGGAATTTTTCCACTAAGATAGTCTTGGCAATGAGTCTTGACTAATAAGAAATGATTATCTATGATTATGTGTGCATGCCACAAAGTTTCATGTTTTATGTTATGATTATTGGGATTATATTTCACTACCATGACTTATCCCATGTTATGAAATTATGATCTCTTTTGCAGGGTAAGATTTCCAAATTGTTATGTTCTTATGAATATGATGTGATTGATATTTCTTTTGTTTACCCTTACTGAGCATTTGAGCTCACCATTTTATGTTTTCTTTTCCCCAGGATATAAATAAAGGTTTTAGGGAAGGAAACAAAAAGTGGAAGATCTTTATGGGAGATTTTGAAGATCTTTCACCACGATTAGAATATTACGTTCCATGTTTCCAAAGACACTAAACTATTACAGTGCTTGTGTGTCTGTTTTTGTTATGTATTATGTATTCCGCAAAAGTAATGTAATTTCCATGTATGTTAAGCTTCGGGTCTCTACAAATATAATTCATGATTTATGATCTAATTATATAAAACTCTAAACCTAAAACTATCCTCAATGTGTATTCTTGTAATAACACATGATTAAGTAATGTTTAAGGCTGGGTCCATATAGTAGGTATCAAAGATCGGTTTAAATAAATTTAGGAGTTAGAATTCTATTAAATGATTATCCAAAAATATTTTTTTATGGTCAAATTAAAAATTATATAGAATTTGAAGATTACACTATTGCTTCATCAAAGATATGTTTGTTCAGAATGGTTTTCTATAGAGGAAAAATGGAAGCAGTTATAGGAAGGCATAGAGAAGGAAATGTCCTTACAAATCAGCATCCTGAGATGTTCGGAATTGGAACTAAACAGTTTGTTGCAGTAATGGAGCAGTTGACTCAAGTGATAAATGGTGGTGGTATCCATGCACGAGATCAGCCAGATCAACTATATAAGAACATGTCAATGGAGGAACATTTCATGAGGCAACATCCCCTATCATTTATAGGATCATCTGACCATGTTCTAGCTGAAGGGTTGATTAAAGCACTTGAGAAGATTTTTGATTTCATGGGGTGTTCAGACAATCAAAAGGTTAGTCTTACTCTTTACCGTTTGGTGGGTGAAGCAGATCAGTGGTGGTCGATGGTTAAAAATATCAGGGACGCTGATCAGATTGATTCCCTCGACTGGGATAATTTCAAAGGTATGTTTCTTGAGAAATATTTTCCTAAGCTTGTTCGACTTAGGATGGAAAGAAATTTCTTGGAATTGAGTCAAGAGGATGACTCAGGATGAAATCCAAAATATAGAAGGGAATTAGCATCTCATGAGTTCAAAAGTTATGAAAAGCTTTTTCAATGATCTGATAAGGTGGAAATGGAGTTTTTCGATAATCAAGAGTTCTATGAAAACAAATAGAAGAAAAGACCGAGGTGCCAGGATAAAGGGAAGAATCCTTCAAAAAGATCAGATGGTAAGAAAACTAAGTTTTTAGTTTGTGATAAATGTTGTAAAAATAATTCTAGGAATGTGTTTTGAATTCTGGGAAGTGCTAATGATGTGGTAAGATGAGACATAAGGCTGTTGATTGCATTGGAAAAGATTTTGGTGATGGTAAGATCATATTTGATTTACAGTTAGTGAAATGTTTCAAGTGAATTGAGATTGGTCATTATGAAAACGAGTGTTTGACAAAGAGCTCGAATGATGAGAAGCAGTTAGACTGCAAGAAGAAAGCTGTGGTGAAATCCTTTGCAACTACTTCAGCAGATGTTGGGCCATCAAATGAAGTGGTATCCGGTACTTTTTATTGTTTTTTCAGATTATTAATGTGTGTTGTCTGATTAAGGGTCTACACATTCTTTCATATCTGAAAATTTTTCTAGTAAATTGGGAATTAAATATCAAGAAATGACTCCTGAAATTTTGGTAAAAACAACTTGGGGATATTTTGCGTAAAAAAGAATTTATAAGAATATTCCAATCCTTATCTGTGGAATGAACCTACTTGAAAACCTTGTTGTTTTGCCTCTAGTAGAGTTTGATGTTATCCTGGGTGTTGATTGGCTCTCTGTTTACTATGCTAAGATTGATTGTAGAGCTAAAGAAGATTCTTTTGAGAAATACTTTCAGGTTGTGTACAAGAATGTAACCTTACTATTTATAACATATCAAGAGGCTCAAAAACATGTAAAAGATGCAAATGAATGTTACCTTGCACATATTGTTGAAAAAAACAGAACCGTTCAGATTTATGATGTTCCAGTGGTAAATGAGTATCCTGATGTTTTTCCTGATGATTTTCCATGAATAATACAAGATCGGGAAGTTGAATTACTATTTACTTAGTTACTGATGATAAGACAATTTCAAAACTCCGTTATCAAATGGCTCAAATTGAACTATTAGAGTTGATGGAGCAATTGCGAGATTTGTTAGAGAAATGTTTCATTCAACCTAGCACATCACCATGGGGTGCTCATGTATTATTTGTTAAAAAAAAGATGGCTCAATGATTCTTTTCATTGATTATAGATCCTTGAATAACATCATTGTTAAGAACACTTGTCTTTTTACTTGTATCGATGATTTGTTTGATCAACTCTAGGGAGCTCAGTATTTTTCAAAGATTAACTTGAGATCGGGGTACCATAAGTTGAAGGTAAATGAAGCTGATGTTGTGAAGACAACGTTTCGTATAAGATATGGCCATTATGAATTTGTAGTAATGCCTTTTGGGTTAACCAGTGCACCTGCTGTATTCATGGACCTTATGAATAGAGTTTTCCATGAGTTCTTGGATATGTTTGGGGGTGTTTTCATTGATGATATTTTGTTGTTTTCTAAAAGTAAAGTGGATCATGAAAGACATTTAAGGGTTATTTTGCGAACCCTAAAAAAAGAAATTGTATGGGAAATTCATCAAGTTTTAATTTTGGTTGCAAAAAATTTCATTCCTTGGTCACATTGTTTCTAAAGATGAAATAATTGTTGATTCTGCAAAAACAAAAGTTGTTGAAGAATGGACAAGACCCAAAAATGTAATGGAGATTCGTAGTTTTCTTGGGTTGGCAGGCTATTACCGATGGTTTGTTAAAAAAACTTCAAGGATTTCTAGTCCAATGACTAAGCTAACTTGGAAGGGTGTTATGATCATATGGACAAAAGAATGTGATGATTGTTTTTAGGAATTGAAAAAAAGATTGGTGAATGATCCAGTTTTTTCACAACCTTCTAGGAATGGTGAGTTTGTTATCTATAGTGATGCTTCATTGAAAGGACATGGGTGCGTCCTAATGCATAGTGATTAGGTAATTTCTTATACTTCACGTCTGTTGAAAACTAATGTGGTAAATTACCCTACACATGATTTGGAATTTTCTGTTGTTGTTTTTACTTTAAAAATTTGGAGGAATCATTTTTATAGAGTAAAGTGTGAAATATATACCGATCAGAAAAGTTTAAAGTATATATTCACTCTGAATGAATTGAACATGAGACAGAGGAGATAGCCTCAATTAATCAAGGATTATGATTATACAATTCAATATCATATTGGAAAAGAAAATAAAGTGTTTGGTGCTTTGAGTCGAAAAAGTATTGCTTCATTAACCATGTAATGTTTGAAACGTGATCCTGTGGTTAAGGATTTGAGTAAATTTGGAATAGAAGTTGTTGGTGCAGGATGTTCTTCTGTTTTGTTTCAGGTTTCAGTGAGATCTTATCTATCACACAGAAATAAGCAAGCGCAGAAGAAAGACAGTGGGTTGCAGAAAAAGGTAGAGCTGGTTTAGAAGGTTATGTTTTCTGAATTCAACATTGAAAATGATTGTGTCTTGAGATTTGGGATGAGATTGTATGTGCATTGTTATTCACAGTTGAAGAGAGAGTGGTTATGTGAAGCTCATAGTTCTCCATTTTCAGTTCATCCAGGTAGTACTAAGATGTATAGAGATATCTGGGAGTATTATTGGTGAGATGTAATGAAAATAGATATTGCTGATTTTAATGTAAAGTGTTTGAATTGTAAACAGGTTAAAGAAGAGCGACAATTACCAAAAGAGATGATTCATCCTTTACCAGTGCCAGAGTGGAAATGGGAGAATATATCAATGGACTACTTTGTGGGATTGCTGAAGACACCTCGAGGTAATAATGAAATCTGGGTTACTGTTGATCGCTTGACTAAATATAGTCAGTTCCATGCTATACGAGATACTTTTTCCCTAGATCAAATTTCTCATTTGTATCTTAAAGAGATAGTAAGGTTACATGGAGTTCCCCTCTCTATTGTATCTGATCATGATTCTAGGTTTACTTCTAACTTTTGGAAAGGACTTTAGAAGTCATTGGGTACTGAATTAAAATTTAGTATAGCTTTTAATCCTCAATCAGATGGGCAGTCAGATCGAACAATTCAGAATTTTGAGGTTATGCAACGTGCTTGTTCGATGGATTATCAAGGATGTTGGGACTGACATCATTATTTGGTTGAGTTTTCTTATAATAACAGTTTTCATTCCAGTTTACAGATGGAAAAATTTAAGGCATTATATGGGATGCAGTGTCGAACTCATGATTTTTGGGATGAAGTAGGTGAAAGGAAGATGATGGGACCAGAATTGGTAGAAGAGTTGGAATAAAAATTTCAGCTGATACAGAAACACGTGAGAACAGCTCAGAGCAGGCGGAAAAGTTATACAGACAACAGGAGGAAGGATCTCTGTTTTGAGGTAGGTGATCATGATTTTCTCAATGTTTCACCAAGGAAAAGTGTGATGCAATTTGGTAAGAAATGAATGATGAGTCCAAGGTTCATTGGACCCTATGAAATTCTAGAGAGAGTTGGATCAGTTTCATACCGAGTGGATTTGACTCCTATTTTATCTCAGGTACACAATGTTTTTCATGTTTCAATGTTAAGGAAGTACATTACAGATCCATCTCATGTTTTGAGTCCAGAGGTAGTTCAGTTGGAATAGAATCTATATTTTAAGGAAAAACCGGTCCAGATTCATGACCACAAGGAGAAAGTATTGCAGAATAAGGTGATTCATCAAGTACAGGTTTTGTGAAAAAAAACACATGTTTGAAGAGGCAACATGGGAATCAGAAAATGCAATGAGAGATAAATACCCCCACTTATTCGATAAGTAAACAAATTGTGGGGACATAATTTTCCAAATGGGGGAAGGATTTCACATCCCAAGTAAGTAAAGAAATAACCATTTTAATATCTATGTCTATTTATGAATTAGATAGTTTTTTAGAGGATTAAAATGAGAATAAATCCAATCTTAAGAAAAGAATACTCTAATATTTTTTAAGATTTTATTTTACCTCCTTTTGATGGAAAACCTTTTTTAAATAAATATTTTGACAATTTTATATGCTCTATTTTCCAAAATAAAATTATTCTTTAGGATTTGGAAATTGAAATTTTCTTTGGATAAATATTTGGTATTTTTCTGACAATGTTCATTTTTTAATGAATAGTGCAAAATACAACATTTTAAATGAAAATTGCTTTTTCATCTAATTTAATTATATAGATAGTTTTTTAATTAGTTTTAATGTTTAATTATAATATATTTTTACCATTTAATCCATTTTTAGTCATTTTAATTAAATTCACTTTGGAATTGGGCATAAACCAGTGTCAAAGTTTTGATAGATATTGTTTCTAAAAACCCCGCTTTTTGTTTTGACAACGAGAATTATTTTTAAATTAATTACTGAAATTTATGTGTTTGGAATTTGATAAAATGGATTCCATATTTTTAATATTAAGGTCCAAATTATGTAATTAAGACACTTTTGTTTTTGGACATTATGAATAGTAACGACGATAATTATCATTAATTATCGTGATTAATTAGTAATCGGGCAGTTAAGGGTAATAAATTAAAATCATAATAATATAAAATGAGCCCAACATGTGTCCTAATGCTTTGGGTTGTGTCATGGTCGACCATGGGACGCCTTGAGCCAAATTTGGGACCCCATGGAATCACTTTATTGTGATAGTGTCCTTTTATTATATTATTTTTTAAAAGGAATGTATAACCAAAGTATGTATCACCCATGTAAAAAAAATTTATTTTTTTACGTGTAAATGATCTCTTAGAATATAAATATTCCTTGGAAAAATAAAAATATTTTGTACATTATAGTATTTTTTTTAAAAATTTAGACATTAAATAAATTAATTTATTTATGACACCATGATGATGCAACGATTACCTCATTAATGAACGATTTAAATAAAAAGAAAAGATAATGTAAAATAGAATACAAACACATGTCAAAACTCAATTGGATGGGTGGATTTAGAACCCTTATCACCTTATCCCCTAAAAATATCATTGTGGGACCATCAAAATCAGAAATGCATTTTATAATAAAGTTATATTTCAATAATTTCCAATAGTACCCCTCCTCCCTCTTATAAAAGTCCCCAACCTATACCCTCCATAACCACACCTCTCAAGCAATTGGATAGGCCAAAAAATGCTCATTTTATCTCTCTTCATCACTCTCTTCATCATAGAAGTCTTACCTAAGGCAGAAAGCTCTTCAAGAAATCCTTTTGGGTCAAACCAAGGGGAGTTACCCAATTTAAAGGTAATGCCTTCTCTTATGTTCTTTTGTTTTATTTTGCTTCCCAAACCCCCTAAACTGTTATTATTCATTTATTTTTTAACAAAAACAGTATATTAAATATACTAGGATGTTTTTATGAGAATTATTCTACCTAAACTTACACACACCTCCGTCTAATGGTCAAAGAACTTACTGTTCATGTGGATGGCGGATTACTGCCGCACGAAACAATGATTGTTCAATATTCTTTTAACACCTCTCATGGTGGCCATTATGATGTCACTCTATTTAAATATTATATATATTATGTTTATTTTTTTCCTTATGATTCTTTATTTTTCATTTATGTCATACCTTTATGGTTTTCTGTTATGGGTAAACACGATATCTTCATTTTAGGAAGTGCGGACTACCGCCCCTCAAAGTGATTTGAATCATTAATGAAATATATGTAATGTATAAAGGATGGAGTTAATTATATTATATATGATATTATAATTGAATTATAATATACCTTTATATCATTATGATTTCATTTCATTAAATACGAAATATAAATGAAAGTAGAGTTCTTGCATACGTACGGCTTACCGTCTCTATGAACGGTGCATTTCATTTCATACCTCTAAATGTTATGTAATATTATAAATGCATGTATATACTATATATATATTTTATATATAATATATCTACATCATTAATATAATTATGGATATAACGGATATTTTACCACATGAATAACTTGTAATTATAAGAAGTTTATTTGTGGCTCAAGTACCAAAGATCTACTAAACAACCGTTATTAACTTAAATAATTACATAATGTTCATAACATGTTAATAAGTGAAATAAAAGGAATAATGATCTTGAAAAAGGTTCTTAATCAAGTAGGAATTAACTCTAGTTTATTATTCCGGCGATTAAAGAACAATCGAGTCATGTCTGACACGAGGTAAGGGACTTCGTCTGAATCTCCTTTCATTGAGGCATATTTTGTTTTATACACAACATTATTTTATACGGTGTAGGAAACCCTTTTACTTTTACCTTTATTCAAAAGGAATATTTTTATACGATGCATTTTACTAATAGACAAAATGTATTGTTTTTGTCTTACGTATGCAGCGACAATGACTTCTCCGCCACCGTGACCATTATTTGAGTTTCAGCTTCCTCAACAAGACATAACTTTTTTTAAATGAAAAATAAATACCATGTTTTAATTTTCATCTATTTTGGTATTGAAATTGATTTTTTAATGTTTTTAATATACTAATGTGTTTTTGATATCTTTTTATTGAAATGTGGAATTGTTATTTTTCCTTTATGCATGTTTTATGTGATACGATTATGATATGGTTCTTTGGAATTTTCTATGAAGATGGGTGGTTCCGTGATAAACTAATGTGGGTGAGCCCGTGATATCTCTCTAATGCATTGGGTAACGTGAAGGTGTTTAACGCTATGGTTTCTCCGAAGATATTTAGGGAATATACTGTGATGGGTATTCCAAACGTAACCATGAGGGTTACTCCCAATATTATAATGTTATGAATGCCTCATGTTACCTTTTTGACTTATAATTTCTATGACTTATTCATGAATATTATGATTTCATTAGGTATGTTAAAGTTATTATTTTATATGAGTAATGTAAGATTTCGTTGATTCTTATGTATACATGGACTAATGTTTTCATTCAGTATTTTTATATCCCATACTGAACTTTTTATTCTCATCCCAAGTTTTTGAAATTTTTTTCACATGTTAAGGTAAATGTACATGATGTGATGATATTTTTGAGGATGTTTCAAGAATGAATCCATGTTTTATTTTAAATATGTCTCCATTGATGGTAAATATGAATATTGTCTTTTATGTAACCACCTTGTTTAAATGTGGAATGTAATGCATGATTTAAGATCTAATTCTCTATTACTCTAAACCTGAAAAGATCCTCAATGTGTAATCTTGTAATAACTCAAGATTAAGTAATTTTTAAGGATGGGTACTTATAGATATATCAAGGATCCCAGTAAAAAATACCTCTTAATTCCTATCATGACATTCCAAAAATCATACTTTCATTAAGAAAAATGATTAACATGAAAATTTAATATAAAAATTTCACAGACCATCCAAGAGAATTTTGTACCCTAATACCCAATCTAAATTTAACATGAATGATGGGAATTGATGATCCCTAATGGTTGGTGACTAGAACCTGTAATTATACAAGAATAATGATTGGGTGATTTTTCCAAAAAACAATCGAAGATAAAAGATCAAATTCATCCTAATCCCCACTTTAAAATAATATGTAATAGAAAAAACATATAAAAAATACCCATATGGACATATAACACCGTAATGGAAAATAACATCCATATAAAATTATATGAAAAAATTATGAAACTAGTGAACAAAAGATCCACAAGTCACCATAACCACTCCACAATCCCTAGGATCTAAAAAATCCGCCAAATATAAGTACAACCTTCCATTTTCTCAGACCTGACATAAATAAACCTACAAAATCCAAAAGTAAATGGAAATGTGTGAGCTATAATTCCCATTATGGTCTCACCATGTGTTCCATAAACAATGAAATGAAAATTTAACCATCAGTGTGTAATTTTAATTAATCAAGGAATATTATATCATTCAAATATTTAAAAAAACAAGATTTCACACTAAAAGAGATGAAATATGTATCTAATATGGACTAAAATAACAGTTTATATAATATTATTATATTAATAACTTGGAAAGAAATAAATAGATTCATATTATTTGGAATGTATAATCAAGTCATCGAAACAAAAAATAATATAAAAAATTCCTATGGTATGTTAGTTCATGTAATATTATCCTCACTAATCTCAATAATTAACATTTTAAGGACATGTTTTTACTAAAATAATAATCAAAACCCCATATGGGGATCCCTCATGGTCCATCTACTCCCACTATGGGGAACCCTATCAAACATTAATGATAGATTAGTTTAGTAATTGTTTTCATCGTCAATCTTTTAGTAAACAATCAAGGTCCTAGAATTCTTTCGTCAGTTACCACTAACTACCAAAGATAACATATGATTCAAACAACCAATCTATGAGTCCTTGTAAAAGAAAACATGTGAAATTAGTTTTCTATTATTTCCTAGTTCTCAGTTTTAAACTTGTCATTCCCTTCTCAAAACAGAAACATAGTTTTTCATAAATTCATTATATTCGAAATATTTTTGAAATTTTATACATTTTTATTATAATTAAAAATCTGTTCAATAATGAAATAAACTTCAAAACCATTCCCTCAATTTCCAAAAATCCATCCCAAATTTTAGATATTTTAAAATTTTTGGTTTTTAGAAATTCAATTCCATTTCAATTCACACATCAAATTATTTCAAATAAAGGTTATAAAGTCCATTTAAAACTAATATTAATTCAATAATGAAAAATATGTTTCAAATATTTGTGAAATGTAATTTGGGACCACCAAAATTTTATCACCTTTTCAATAACAATTCATTTAATGGGATTGAAAATGATGACTGATTATAAACTGATCATGAAACATTACATAGATTATTGATCCATAAAAATTGAGTTTAGATCCATAAATAATATGATGATCCATTACTATCATAGAAGGGTAGAAATAATTTTTGGATGAATATAATGATAGGAGATGCACATACCCTAAGGAGACCAAACAATATCAACGACACATCGATATACCGTGAAAATGGTCTGGAAGAATTGAAATATCCTCTTGGGAACATTCATATACCAAGAGTTTGAGTTAGTATTTAATGGGGAAATTTGGAATAACAAAATAAGGGTTGAGTATTTTTTTTAAAACAAATCAGTTGAATTAATAAACTACACAATTTTTTTTCAAGGTAAGGTTGCATGGTTAGACATACCCTACACTCAACCCGTGAACCCCTACATACCAGTTCCATTGTTTCTTCTAAGTGGGGACACAATTTTTCAAATCACGTGACAACCATGAGAAACCTAAATATTTGAAGATGAAAATATTTTATGGGATTGAAACATTGTTTGGACAAACAATATTACACCATCCAATGGCTCATGTAATGACCCAAAATTTCCATGTAATTTTTTTAATTAAATGGAAATTTTATTGGTCCTTGAAATATGACCATGCGCAATTCTGAGGTCCAGAGTGCCCGGAATGATCTGTCGATGTTTTTCTACTGATTATGTTAACACGCATAAAATGTTTTCCTGAAAAAGTGGAATATCTCTTAAATGGTTACTCAGATCAAAAATCTGAGGGCACCGTTGAACATAGGATGGAGGGTTTACCCTTGGTGCGACTTAAGATTAGTCGGTGCAGCCCTCCTATGAGGAAACCCAAAAAAAGGCACAATCGTCAATAAAATAATTAAATAATATATTTTATTTTTCAAATGTGTATAACTCACAAATTTTCACTATGATTAAAAATATGAGCCCACCGCGTAACTCATGATTATATAATTTCTTTAACCAGATACTTACTTTGGCCGACACAGGCCAACAGAGAAAGTTAGTTTTTGGCCGCAAATAAAATAATTATGTGACAATTATTTTATTGTAAAATTTATAACATCTAAATGGTAAGTGAGATTAAAAATATGAAAGTAAAGTTGGGTTTTTTGGGGCGTGTTTGACCTAGGTAGAGCCTAACCAAAACTGGTGCGAGTCGAGGGTGACTGATAATAATTTTCAGAACTTTTTTTCTGGTACATTTATTAATTTCCCGAGCGGCATTTTGTTACTTTTTAACAGTTTCTCGGAATTGAAATCTGAGTGCACCGTTGAACTCGTAGCACTGGTATTCACTTAAGGAGACTTTCACCTCGATGGCAGTTGGTCGAGAGTAAAATTTATATTTTGGGTTTTTTATAAAAAAATTAATAAAATAATGTGAGCTAAAACATTACTTTATTTTTATCCGCCATGTGGAGGTTGGGTGGTTAAAACATCCATAATGGAGTTGGAGGTGGGGCCACCACACCTTAATCTTCCATGTGAGTTTATGGTTTTGGGGCCCACCAAAACTCAAACTCCCTTGTGAGGATAAATGTGGTGGGGACCACACGAAGCTTAACTCCCATATTAATGGGATGAGATGAAAACCTCTAATCTCCCCCAATTAATGTGGGGGTGGGGCCTCCTGAAATCATTCCTTCAATTAATGTCAACGGTCCTCTTAAATTGTGCCAGCGTAACATAATTGGCTTGTTCCTTTTAATTTATGTAACCGAATCATTGGAATTTAGTAAGGTTCCTAATAAATGAACCATAAAAAATTCATACGATTGTTACCTACCTCCCTACCTCTACTATTTAAAGGAATCTTGGGGGGTGGATTTGGGACGAATTCACTAAGTGACGAAATGCTGGCAATGTGACATGATGCACAACACTTGGAAGACTATGCCTTCTCCAACGAAGAACGAAGAACTCCGACCTTCTTTGACTTCTTCCACGGAGACCTACCGATGTAGAGTGTCATCAACGAGCTGACACAACATGGCTTTGGAAGTGCTTGACGGATGCGACGAACGACGATCCTCTACGTATTCTTCCGAGACTCTGTCAACGAATGACGTCCGCCTTTTTGCACCAATGTCAACCAACTACGAGAAAGGTAGAGGGTTTATTGTTATATATTATTATACCATCTTCTTATCTTCCTCATCAGATAAAAAGGGATTGTTGAGGATGTGTTATTGATCATATACTTTTCTTGATTAGCGAAATGATACCTCTAAAAACACAGAGGGTGCGGTCCAACCTAACATGGACTAACACCCTCCATCAGTTTTCTTCCTTGTGGTGATCTTCGAAGTGGAAATGAGGCACCGAAGGCTCCAATGAAAAAGGTCGTGCTACCTGTGACCTCTGCGAACCGCGCCGCCCCCACGGCCCACCAGTGTTCCCGACTGAACACTGTCAGCCCACGCCGGCCCAAGCCGCATCGAAACTAGCCTACCCGGCCACCGCTTCCCACCAGCCCACACTCTGCCCACGCACTTATGTCCTCCCACGCACTGCTTGCGTCCCACCAGCCTCTCATTCTTAGCTCACGCAAACCAGGACATGCCCGCGTGCTGCCTGCACATTCCTTTGGCCTTCCCGCGCACCTCGGGGCCTACTCGTGCACTACCGCGCGCACCGCTGGCCTGCCCGCTCCCTATGGCCTGCCCGAGCGCTACCCAGTGCCCCACCGGCCTGCCCGTGCCCCAGCTTCCAGCCGAACAGGCCGAGCCATGCCAGCCACCCGAGCCATCCTGCGTCGTCTATTGCAGTGTCGCTGGCCGAACCAGCTTGACTTTATGTAACGAGTCTCCCGAGCCGCGCCCCTCGCGCCGCTGCCGGAATCGGACTCCGGGCCGATCCACCTATGTGGTGACCACCAGGAAGAATCACTCTCATAGTCCACTGGGCCGGTCCCAGTGGACCAGGTCGAACTAAGCGGGTAGACCGGGTCGGCCCATACCGGTTTGGTCCGTGTCGGTCGAACCAGGTCGGACATGACTCGTGCCCCCTATCGGCCGCTGTACTTTCATTAGCCATATCCTTTTCACCAGACATTCGTTTGATGAACCGTCTAGGGCACTGGAAAGCGTGTAGTATGAAAATTCTTTTTCCATAATCCACATGAGGTTTGGACATAGATGGGCTATGGTGGGGTTGGATTGAACCTAAATCCAACCGGGCCCTCGGAATAGAAATGCCAATAACTCTCAAACCGGGCATCTGATTGACGCACTGTCTGTCACGTTGAGTATCTTATGGCAAGACAGATCTTTTGGAGACAAAAAAATGGGACTTGGTTGAAATTGTTGTGTCAAAAAATGGCTTGAGTAGCAAACACTCTCAGAATCCAGCGTGCTATATAAAAACCCTGTGGCTGGTTGTGCACTGTGGATTGTTCCTGGATCATGTGTTGGTCCGACAGTTCTGATGACAGTTCCTGGATCATGTGTTCGTCCGACTGTTTTAAATTATATTCAGGGATCATGTGTTGGTCTGACAGAATAGCTGGACCTAGATCATGTGTTGGTCCGATAGCATTGTCGCTGTTCTTGGATTGTGTGTTGGTCTGATAGTTATGACTTCTGTTCCTGGATCATGTGTTGGTCCGACAGAATAACTGGTCTTGGATCATTTGTTTGGCTGACAACCCTGATGATTCTGTAGCTACATCTGATCATCATTATCTCACTACAGAATTTGTATACCTGTAGCAGCTAACTCAGTGACATCTGGGTTTTCGTCATTATTGAGATGGGTTATTTGATAAATTTGGCATATGTATGGGAATATTCCTATGTAATGGCTATCTGTTGATTTCATACTTTGTGGTTTATCCTTGTTGGATTTTGTGAGACCGTGAAAGTCTTGGGGTCCCTTCTGAGTATCTGTATACTCACCCCTTCATGGGCTATGCCCGCACATCGTTGTGTTAGTTGCATACGACAGATAGAGATAACTGAGGATATGAGTAGCAGGACTAGAGGGTACCCAGAGGTGGAGCTTACGAAGAGTCGGTATATGAAGGAGACTGATAGAACTTGAGTTCTATGGAGGCTATCTGTACCTACCCTTCTGGTAGGATTTCCCATAAGATAAACCAGTAGCGACTTTACCTTTTCATCAATTGTACTTGTCAATCAGTTTTACTTGTAGTTTCCTATTGGGATTGTATTTCCAGCCCCTATTACTTTTCATCACTCCTTTGTATACAGTTTTTCTTATAATATTCCTTCCATCTCGTACTATATTGTGTGTGTTTACACTTTAAAAAGGCAATTCCTTCCCACTTTTAGGGATTTTCTCCATTGGTGTTAGTCGCCAGCCCCTGGCCTATGGAAGGCGGGCTTGGGGTAGTCACGACACGGGCCCCAAGGGATGGGTCGTGACAAAATGGTATCAGAGGAGTCAATTCTACAACAAAACTTAAGACTCTAGTCTTGTATTCTGTGAATCAACAGTGTTAAGAGTACTGAGTGTGGTTTCTAGTCTAGGGAGTCCAGTTTTTATGCGGCGTCCGACGTATCCTTACACCAGGTCCCAGACATCAGAATTCTAACTTAGTGCATGAAAACTCTAATCGTGAGTGTGTATTCAGGAGTCTTAATTTTTAACTCTTGGAGTCAGCACAGTAGATATATTTTATTGACCATGGAGCACCTATTATGCTTCAGGATTTCATTGCGTAGACCGCTTCCTAGGGTTCCCAAGAGAGTACACGATGATGGCCCACCGAGAGATGAGGCTCCGGTGTAGGGGCCTTTTACTATGTTGGCACCATTGTGTGGTGTACCAGCAGCACCACCACCCGTAGGGAAGAAGATACCATCAACCACACTAGACTACGATGCACGATTACAGAGTACTATCTTACAAGTTCCAGCAGCAGAGGCCTCTTTCGATATGAGATAGATTACCACGCAGTAGAGGGCTGGATGGAGGCGATTTCCAGAGTTTTTGACTAGTTGAGACACCAGAAGAGTAGATGGTGATATTAGATGCTTGAATTTTTTCATTTAGTGACCATGAGGATGGTCCTCATTGGGATGAGGCCTTGGTACATGGACCACTACCAGAGATAGTAGCTTCAGGTAGTGTGTCAGCTATATCAATGGTTGTTGGTCAGCAGTTGTAACCGGTGGTGCCGGTAGAGGACACTTGTAGGCTTAGTTCCTTACACGTGTCCCAGAATCAGATGCCCCTCGGGATTTGATGTGATCCTAACTCACAGGCAGCTAAGGACTGGCATGGGGAGGTGGCTGAGTGTTCCATAGAACATCTACAGCTTTAGCATGATGACGTGTCGGTAGCTGTGTATGAATCGACGCATACCGATCATTCTTGGTACTCGATGAATATGGTATGATCAGTGCTTTAGGGCTCAAAATTCATAGAGAGGTGTGTTTAAAGGACATTTGAGCCATCAAAATTCCTCTATGAATTCCTACATATGATACGATGGTAGAGAGAACCTTCGTGGTTGAATGTCCTTTGGCTGAGCTGATACAGCCAGTGAATGTTAGTAGTGGGAAAGTAGAAAAAAGGCTTCAGTCTCAGAGACTTGAGCATGTAAAAATGTTTCGGGAAGAGGATGTGTTATGGAAAAATGAATCTTCAGATTAAGAGACGTGGAAGGATATCTAGGAGAGCAACATGAAGTGGTGTGCATTTCAATATGTTACAACCACCCCCTTATGTGGAACCCAACATGCTTAGGGAGATAGAGGACAGAGGAAGAGATTATTGGGTTGCGGTCAAGGAGTGCGACCCAATGTCTTTGGGAATGATTCCAGGTACGTTCTATGTCTAATACTAGCTACCATAACAATAGATATTGGTAACAATAATTCCTTCTTTCCACGAATATTGTCCAAGACGTGGAGTTTCCAGTTAAACCGTTGACTTTACCCTCACGTCTAGAGATACCTTTGGGTGGAGACCCGATAATCACAATTTATCCAATGGTGTGATATGACCCTTGATGAGGGAGTTTCGGTTGGAACTAATTGGTGGTAGCATCGAGGACTTACGTAGTCAGTTTGGGATTGGAAATGACATCCACAGTTCACACTCATATTGAATGTATTATGCCAAAAGGTTGTGGTTTATCTACAATGTTGGGATGGGGTTTTCCTTGGTCAGCGAAAAGGAAAACCCAGGAAGCACAGGATGGACTCACCCATACAAGAGTGCAGTCGATCACTCATGAGTTAGCCGAACATACCTTTGTGCCAGACTTCTGCATTGTTGCAGCACCACTATCAGCTTTTCTGAAGAAGGGTCAACCCTTCGTGAGGTTGGAGAGATGCTAGCAGTGCACTCATGTGATGAGGCAGAGGCTGACTAGTTCCCCGATCTTGAGGCTTCCAGAGGAGGGAGTAGGTTATGTAGTTTATTGCGATGCATCAGGGACCAAACTCATATGTGTCCCGATGCCAGATTGAGTAGTGATCATATATGGTTTTCGGCAGTTGAGACAACACAAGAATAACTATGCTACCCATCACCTAGAGTTAGAAGTAGTGGTCTTTTCCTTGATGATGTGGCGACACTGTCTTATGGGAGAACGTTTTACCATATACTATGATCACAAGAGTCTTAGGTATATCTTCACTCTGAAGGACATGAACCCAAGATAGTAGTGTCAGCTTTAGTTCCTCCCAGACTATGACTTCATGATCATATATACTCCTGGTAAGGGGAATATTGTAGAAGAGCCACTCACTTAGTGATCTGGTATACTGTTTCTAGGAGAGGCGACATAGCATATATCTGCTTTACAAATATCCTTTATGGATAGAGATAGACATGCCTTCCTTCTGTATCTTATATTCACTCCCCCCACATCTTCAGGGAGTCAGGTAGGCACAGCATGGGGACACTTACTATGAGACACGACGTGCTCAGATATCCATAAGACAGGCACCTGATTGATTTTCGGAAGGTGGGGAGCATGAAATCTTCTTCAGAGGACGTACTATGTTTCCACTGTCACTTTAGGAGGAAGTGTTTTGGGAGTTTCACACATCCCCTCTAGAGATATATCCAGGAGTGGTGAAGATGTACCAGGACCATCGACGACAGCACTGGTGGCCAGATATGAAGAAGGCAGTAGTGGCGTTTGTCTCTCGATGCCTCACCTGTCAGTAAGTGAAGGTGGAGCATCCGGTACCACCAGGCTTGGTTAATCCATTAGAGGTCCCAAAGTGGAAAGGGATGAGTTATCCATGGACATCGTGATGGGTCTTCCACGTATGTTTAGGGGGGAATAACTCTCTTTGGGTAATCGTCGACCGACACACCATGTCAGCCCACTTCCTACTGACTAGAGATGGTACGAACTACCACGAAGAAGTTGAAGGTCATCCAAGAGAAAATGTAGACTGTACAGAGCAGATAGAAGTCGTATGCTGACATGAGACGGAGACCTCGGGAGTTCGAGGATGGTGACCATATCATTCTACGGGTCTCACCTCGACGAGGTCTATAGAGATTTGGCCGAGAAGGCAAGTTATCTTCGACATTCACTGGACCTTTTCAGGTCCACAACAGTGTTTGCGAGGTGGCATACCACTTAGCTCTTCCACCTCATTTTCACCAGGTGCACGAAGTCTCACACATATTCCAGACGAGGAGATACATGCATGAACCGTCGCACATCATCGACTATGGAGTGGTGGACGTTAAGATGGGGAAACATTTATGGAGGATCCAGTAGAGATTGAGGGTCGATAGGAGAGGGTCTTTCTAAGATGGTTGATGACTCTGTATTGCATTCGCTGGTGCACATGAACCTCAAGGAAATCCCATGGGGAGTGGGTGGCTTAGATGCATGCTTAATACCCCCACTTGTTCCCTTATTTATGTGGTGTGACGTATGGGAAAGTAGATCTTTGAGGTGGGGAGAATTTAAAGACCAAGAATTTACACTTAATTGTTTTTATTAAATGGAACAATTATGGGTCCGTGAAAGTTGACGGCGCGTGATTCTGAGGCCCGGAGTGCCTGTAATGATCCATCAATGTTTTTTATGCTTAAGTTAACGTGCTTAAATATTTTTCTTGAAAAATTGGAATTACTCTTAAACAGTAACTAAGATCAGAAATCTGTGGTCACCGTTGCGCTCAGGATGTCGTGTTTACCATTGGCGTAACTTAAGATTAGTCGGTGTGGGCCACCTATGAGAAAAATCAAAAATGGATTACTCATTAATAAAATAATTAAATAATTTTTTTTATTTTCCAAATGATTATAACTAAAAACACCGTAACTCAGATTAAAAAAACAAGTCCACTGCTGAAATCGTGAGTGTATGCTTTCTTAAACTATATACTAGCTTTGGTCGGTGAAGGCCACCATAAAAATTATGTTTTTGGCCGCAAATAAAATAATAAAATGAAAAATTAATTTATTGTAAAATTCATAATGTCAAAATGGTAACTCAGATTGAAAATCTGAGAGTACCATTGAGTTTTTAGGGGTGTGTTTCCCCTAGGAAGAGTCTAACATCGACCGACAGAGTCGAGGGTGACTGATAATAATTTTGGGAACTTTTTTTCTGGTACATTTTTTAAACGCATGAGCGACATTTTTTAAATTTTGAACCGATGCTTGGAATTGAAATCTGAGGGCACTATTGAACTACAACACCGGTATTCACATAACGACACTTTGAACTCGACAGTAGTTGGAATAGAGTAAAAGATAGATTTTGGGTTTTTAAAAAAAAATATTTAATTAAATTAAGTAATCCAACACATTAAATTATTTTTAGATGCCATTTGGATGTTGGGAGGTTAAAACCTCATCAAAGGATTTGGAGGAGGGGCCACCGCACCTTAACCTCCCTTTAGAGGTTATGGTGGGGGGGGGGGACCAACCGAACTCAACCACCCATGTGAGGATACATGAGGTGGGGACCACACGGGGCTTAACTCCCCTATTTGTGGGAGGAGAGGAAAACCTCTCAACTCCCCTCATTAATGAGGTGGGGATCCTCTGGAAATCCTCTCATTAATTAAATCCAACACACCTCTTAAATTGCACCAGCGTAACTTAATTGGTTTTCTCTTTTTTATTTTATGTAACCACGTCATTGGAATTTAGGACGGTTCCTAATAAATGAACTATCATAAATTTCAACGATCGTTACCTACCTCCCTGCCTCTCTTATTAAATGGATGCTTGGGGGACGTTTGGTGATGGCTTCACCATGTGACTAAACGCATGAAATGTGACGTGACGCCCAACACTAGGTGGATTACGCCTTCTCCAATGAAGAATGAAGAATGCCGAACATCTTTAGCCACTTCTTCAAACACCTACCGACCTGGAGCGTCGTCAATGAGTCGACACAACTCGGGTATGGAATTGATTGGTAGACACGACGAATGAATATCCTCTACATCTTCTTTCGCGACTCTGTCATCGAATGATTCCCACCATTTTACGACAATGTCAACAAACTACGAGAATGGTTGGGGGTTAATTGGTTGATATTATTATACCCTTTTCATATATTCCACATCAGATAAAGAGGGATTGTTGAGGATGTGTTATTGATCATATAATTTTCCTGATGAGCCAAATGATAACTCCCTAAACGCGGAGGGTGCATGCCAAAGGTAAAAACGACAATGGTTGTGCTACCTATGGCCTCCGTGAACCATGACACACCCACGACACACCAGTGTTTTCGGTTGTACACCGTCGACCCAAGCCCACTCGAGCCACGCCGAACTGGCCAACTTGGACGCAATAGGCTGCTGGCCCGCACGCTGCCCACAACCCGCCAGCCTCCCATGCAATGCCCACCCGCCGTGCGGCCTGCCCTGTGCACTGCCCGTGCACCCCGCCGGCCTGCCAGCATCCTGCGGCTTGTCGGCACCTTACGTCATGCCCACACACTCATCAGTGCCCCGCTAACCTCCCCGCGCCTGGCGGCCTACCCGGGTGCTGCTCACACCCCACACGGCCTCCCACGCCCCAGCTTCCTGCCGAACCGGCCGATCCGCGACAGCCACCCAAGCCGGCCCGCGACATCCTTCGCAGCGTCCTTGCTGGAATTGGCCCCCGGCCTCTGGGCCGAGCAGCCAAGGCAGAGACCAGTGGGCCGAATCGCCCCCACAGTCCGCTCGGCTAGGCGCAACGGAGCGGGCCGAACCAAGCGGGCTGACCCACCCAATGGGCCAGGTCAAACCTAGAGGGTCTGACTGGGTTGACCCAGACTGGGTCAGCCCAGACTGGTGTGGGCCGATTCATTCCGACCGGGTCGGACCAATCCCGGGCCCGCAACCAACCCATGTACTTTCATTAACCATATATTTTTCATTATTCATCCATTTGACGAACTATCTAGGGAAACAGAAATCTAGGTGTGAGATGATTATTTTGACATACCACACATATGGTTTGGAAATATTTGTGGTACGGTCAGGTTGGATTGAACCTACATCCATCCGGGCCCTCTGAACGGAAATGCCAATTAATCTCAGACCGGGCGGCCGATTGACACACCATATGCTTAGTTGAGTTTATTATGGAAAGACTGGTCTTTTGGATACATCAACTTGGTACAATGTGTCAATTAACTTGTAGAAACTTGGCTTGTGGTGTGAACCCTCCCGGAATAGAGCGTGCTTTGTGAAACCCCTGTGGCTAGATGAGCACAATTGGCTGTTCCTGGATCATGTGTGGGTCTGATAGTTGTGATGACTATTCTTGGATCATGTGTTGCCTAGACATTATAGATTTCTATTCCTGGATCAAGTATTGTTTGACGGAATAGCTCGACATGGCTCATGTGTTGGTCTGACAGATCTGACAACTATTCTTGGATCATGTGTTGGTTTGACAGTTCTGACTTCTGTTCCTGGATAATGGGTTGGTCCGACAGAATAACTGGTCCTGGATCATGTGTTGTTATGATAGATGTGATGATTCAGTGGCTTTATCTGATCATATCTATCTCTATACATATGTTCTATAACTGTGTGAGCTGACTCATTGACATTTGTGTTTCATCAAGATTGAGATGGGCTATTTGATAACATACGAATATGTATGGGCATTTTCCTATGTAATGGTTATCCGTTTATTTATTACTTTTTGGTTTATCTTTGTTGGATTTTTTGAGACCATGAGGGTCTCAGGGTCCATAATGAGAATGATTATACTCACACCGACACGAGCTATTCCTGCACCTCGATGAGTTAGTTGCAGACGACAGACAGCGCTGACTGAGGATCAGAGTAGTAGGACTGGATCATAGCCAGTGGTGGACCATATGACGAGTCGGTACACGGATGAGACTGATAGACGTGGAGTGCTAAAGAGGCTTTTTGTACCTACCCTTAAGGTAGGTATTCCCGGAGGAAGACCCAATAGCTTCTTTACCTTTTCTTCAGTTTTACTTGTTATTCAGTTGTACTTATACTGTCTTGTTGGGATTGTATTTTCGACCCCTTTTACTTTTCAAAACTCTTTTAAATACATTTTTTCTAAGCGTTTTACATCCTTCTCGTACTCTGTTGTGTGTGTTTACACTTTAAAAAGGCAATGCCTTCACCCTTTTACGGTTTTCTCCTTTAGTGATAGTCGCCAGCCCCTGGCATATGGAAGGCAGGATTGTTGTAGTCACATCACGGTCCCCAGGGGATTGGTTGTGACAGCTCATAATCGGGAACACAGTTTTGGGCCTATCATTATTTTTTTTCCAAACAAGGCTCCAACTAAGAAAATCCACTAATGCTTCAAAAATATTTCCAAATTCTTAAAAATTGCCCCAAAATAATACCCTATATAAATCGGTTCAGTTAATGGGTCAATTAATACATTATATAATGTAAGATAATATTACACTTATATTAAATTACTTAATTCAATGATATCAATTTTTTTAAAAAATTTCTATCATTCACTATTCACCGTAAAATTAATCTTTTTATAGAAATCAAAAAAATAATCTTCTGATAATAGGTTCATGGTTATATAAAAATGATATTAAATATCTATAATTAGATTTATAGATGGGGAATAAAATAATTATAATGACTACATTATAAATGAAATAAAAAATCCTTCTAAAAAATATGTATTTCAAAACCATGAAATGACCTTATAGAAAATTGTGTTCATATATTTTGTGTAATTAAATAAATATATATTATCTAGAAAATATATAAATAGAATTTATAATTTTTATTACAACTCATACCTTCCAATATAATGGTTATTTTAATGTGGTCACATTTAAACTATTATATATATATATATATCATAGTATTCATAAATCCCATTTTAGAATGTTATTCTAGCTATCTATCATAGTTTATTTTTAAAAAAATATGGTGTTAATTTATATCTCCATATATTATTTGAATACAAAAAAAATTAATCAATGGATAAATATTTGAAAATATGTTTTTTGAAAATCGTCATCATCAAAATGGATAACAAAACATTTATTCAAAAGGGGAATTGGGAATAAAAATGTTTACCTAAAAACATCATAATCAAGTTCCTAAATAATGAGAAAACTAAAAAAATTGAATATATAGACATAAAAATAGATTAATAATTAATATTTAATAATAAATTTTGATAGGTAACGTAGTCAAGAGAATGATAATTTCCAAAAAAAATCATAAATTTAAAATGGTTGACGAAGAATATCAATTCATAAAAAATCACATTTAAATGAATAATTTATTATTTCAAGATCCTTTAATGGATTTGTGAAATTATATTTTTGTGGATTATGAGAAAATTTACATAATTGGTTTTATTAAATTCAAAAACAGTGTTTCATAATTTCGTTCTGTGTTTCAATTATCATCCACTACATTTCATCCCATATTACAATGATGAATGAATGATTCGAATTTTCCGGGCATGAATATCTAAAATAAGAATTTAATATATCATAATATCTATAGAAGTGTGAAAATCCATTTCTAATGACTATATCTAGTTATAATATCAGTATATGGCACATACATGATAATATAACAAATACGAAAAAAAATTTATTTGAAAGATCAATCTCAAACACTTAAATAATAGAAAAATTGATCTACTTAATAATTCCCACAAATAACTAATCTTATCAAATACTCATTGCAGGTGTAAACAATTATTAAAATCCAAATAATTATATATAAAGTCACAAAATTTCTAAAATCGAATTAAATTTAATCCTTATATAATATATATTTTATCTAAATGTCATATAATAAATGTGTCAATCTATTGATCTTATATTCATAGAAAACATGCTAATGAAAATAATCCATACAAAAACCTAATGAACCATTATTGGATTCCAAAAATAGAATTAATCTATATTCCTTTGAAAAAATAAAATAAAATAAAATATAAATCATTATTTAAAAATAATAAATTAACATCATCAATGATAATATAAATCAAATTTTAATTATTTCAAAAATAAATTTCTATGTCACCAACATTATACAATTTTCTTTGTAAATATAAATCATCTCTTTATTCAAAAAAACTTTTTTCTCAACATTTCGAACACATTAAGGTTAATATTTCCTTTAATCAAGTTTTTTTCAAAATATCATCTTCCTATTAAATCAATTTTATTTGTTTTTAATACCATATAACATATTTTGGGATATCCATACTATCAAATAATTTCATAAAAATAAATAGAATATTTATATTTAATTTTACTAAATCATCATTTATATAACTCTTCTATAATTGAATTTTTTAACCACAATACATAAACACTTGAATAATTAAACATTCCTCTTAAACCATCGTTCATATTTAATCAATTTATTCTTCAATGATTCCTTCATACAATATAAATCATGAATAATGTCCTAGGATACATCAATCCCACATTATATCATGTTTCTTAATATTAACATATGAAATATTTTTCAAATAATTTTCAACTTTTATATTTCATTTATAGTCTCTATATAATCAAGAGTAAAAACATTACTCATATGGCCTTATTAACCATCATCACATGATTTCCACGATAGAAATAATGTCATTTAATTCCCATAATTTCTAAATTAAAAATTGTTTACTATCAATGGTACCTTATAGAAATAATTTATCCCATTCACTAAATTGACAAAAATTATCAGTTTTCGTTGGAAATGTAACTTCTTATAGTATTATTCCTCGTAAATAATATATCAAAAATATCCATAGAGACATTTCCCTTGGAGATTCTTCAAATGTTTTTTATATATATTACATGTAATATTATTCCCTCCATTTTCTTAATGAAACTCCAGTTTTCTATAAATTATTTCATTAAAAAACACACAAATATTCAGGTTTTTAATAACATACAAATATATATAGTTAGTTAAAAAAGATATTACATTACTGTTCCCATGTAAGTTTTTTTTCTAAACAAGGACAATAACTTTATCATTTCTCACTAGCAGTGTTAATATAAATCTACATAGTTCCATGCATTAACTAAAATGAAAAATAATACTTTGAGAAACAATAATCATATTGTTTAATTATATAGTAATGTAAAATAATTCATTTGATCTATATATCATGACACATTATTTCCAATCTACGACACCGTGAGTTTTACTTAAGAT
Source organism: Viscum album (assembly GCA_963277665.1). Classification (NCBI taxonomy): domain Eukaryota; kingdom Viridiplantae; phylum Streptophyta; class Magnoliopsida; order Santalales; family Viscaceae; genus Viscum; species Viscum album. The sequence goes on along the minus strand of OY728152.1, from coordinate 1,717,102,840 downwards.
ATCCATAGTAATAATCTATTTCAATACCTCATAATGGTTCACAATGAAAATATTTATTAACCCCATCATATCCGCCATGAGTTTCAATCAATGAGTGGAATTATATTCCCACTAAACATGCACATATGATGATCTATTTAATAAAAAATATGTACTGTTAGTATTTGTTACCCCTGGACAAATATATACTATTATTATATCTACTAGATATTGTCTGTATTGAAATTTGTTTTCTTGGAAAAAATATTATTTTATTTAACATTACATATTAATTTATCATAAAATTTGGCTTTTATAAATTCTCATAAATGTTTACTTATCCTAGTTTCCATAAATGTCTAAAAAACTATTATACCAACAAAACTGATCCTAAAATTGCATAAATTAGTATTAAATGTTAATGGTGGAAAAAATAATAAATAACATTAAAATGTATTCCAAAACAAATAATGGTTTATTGTCTTCAGAAACATTGATACATAAAAAACTAGTAAGTAAAGAATATATATAATCTCTTGTTATTTTCATCACAACTAGTAACATTCAATGAAATATCTTTCATAAAACCTTTTTTTTTCATCCGACGGAAAAGGAATCATATCAAATGATGGTCTTATATTCTCATTGAGGGTATAAAAGGTGTGTATTAATAAATGATCCAATGTAAGAAATGTATATGAATAATGGAATGTGAATATCTGCCTAAAATTTTAAATTGAATACCTCTAATTCTTATATCATAATCATGAGTGATGATATCAATAATCAAATTTCATAAGATAAGAGTCATAAAGAAATTATAGAACATAGAACATGAGAGAAAACATTTTTATAATATTTAGACACAAATTATTTTCATAAGTAGTGGAATAATTATAATCATAGAAATTATATTTTTACGGCTAACCACCAAAATAAAAATAACATGTTAGTCTTGTTCTAACAACCCATGTACATACCTTGTGCTTTAGATAACCTCCATTTTATACTATTTGGGCATAAGATAACCATATTTTACCCTTTATGGGGATGTTAATTACCTTCCATGAACCCATTGATCTTATTAATCAATAATATTTAACCAATTCACTAGATTTCAATAACGTACCCACCAGTCACATAATCCAAATACATTCAATTGTATTACAAAATATCATGAAATCATTTATCATATGAAAAAATCATAACCATTATAAAATTTATCAATTTTCATCAATATTTGATCACTATAGTTAAAAAACATATTGATAAGGAATAAATATGGTAACAATGAATAATAATTCTTATAAATAAAATAAATATCAAATTATTTTATTATATATGAAAATACCATTAAATGCACCTCAAAAACAATATTGAGGAAAATACCATTGTAATTTTGAAATCATGTATTTAAATTCTAAAAATATCAATAATAACAAGGATATAACTTTCGCTATAAATATAGATTGAAAATTATAAAATAGGATTAAATGTAAAGAGTAGTCATTATATTGAGAATTCCATTCATGCAATGTACATTAAAACTATAATTCCATTCACCTTTTCCAAAAAAAATCAAGAGAACCTTATTTATAATATGAGAAGATATGTTTTTTAAAACCAATATAGAAAAATAATAATTTTTAAAATGAAAATATTAAATCATTGGGTTAAAATAAAAACATTCATGAAAACATTTTATACAAAATATGGATATAGAAGAAAAACATTCTGAACTAATGAGAGAAATAAAGATAGTATTCTTTAAAATGATTATATTTAGTTTGTGAAAACATAAAGAAGGAAAAAAATAAAAAAACATTTAATTAAATAAAATAACCCAAGTATAAGAAAATAAATAATATTTAGGTTGGATAGATCATATAATTTCAATATATAAAATATAATAATTAATAATCCCTGCAAAAATGAGATTATAACATAATACTTTTTTTACTTTAGTAACAATTGATTAATAATTTCCATGAATGAAATAAAATAAAATAAAAATTTAAATACCATAAACAAAATATTAAACATATTAAACATGAAAATTTTTATGTGTGTAGTCCTTATAAAATAACATAGGTTTGTCACATAACCTATGTCTAAAATTCATTAATTTGAGATGATAGACCCGTACCACATTTGTAACATTCAAATCGAAGAACCATATATAGAATTTTTTTAATTAAAACTTTGAATACCATTAATTAAGAAGGATATCAAATATACAATTTCAATGTTGTAGTATATACACCACATAAACAAAAATAATTTAATAACATTAAACATGTATAAATGAAACAATTTTTAGAGGAAAAATTCTTACCTCAAGTCAATATTTTAATTTAAGAGATATAACCTCCTATATAAATAATTAAAATTTATTATAATTATATTAAATAAAAAATTTCATCCTTATAATTTCATAATTTATCCACTAATAACATATACAAAACCATTTATTATTAATTATGTATTAAAAGTTTTATTGTTTGAGGTTAACTATAACATTTTTCAGGGAACTTTCGGTCCAATAGTTTTATACTTTATAATATAATAATGGTTATATTATATAAATAATCATAATAATTTCATAGGTATTATATTAATTTATTAAAATCAAATGAATAATAATTCAAATAATGTAGTGATGAAAAATTAATTACATGACTTCATAGATAATATAATTTCTTTTTATATAGATGAGATGTTTCCAATTTTTTTATGTTGAAGAAAATAATCTAAAATTATATTTCAAATTTATATACTCATTATTATATGATAAATATCATATATATATATATATATATAAATTTAAAATATCCTTATTACAATCAATATATTATAAAATGAAAAATGAATCATAGTGCTTTGTGGAGGAGGTGGTCCATAAATACTCAAGAGTTATGTAATACTTTTTTTAACCTGAAGTTAAGGTAATAAATGAGATGGAATATTATAATTACATAATATTAAATATATAATAAATATCATAAAATTTAATTTATCCATTAACAGTTAACAACCATCATATATGGTGAGTAAAACATTATATATCACTACATGGAAGTTTTAGTCCACACGTATTCATGATAAATACATTTATTTTTCATTTGATATTGATGAGTTGAGAAATTGATTTGAAAAAATATAAATAACATCATGGAATATGGATTATAATATATTATTCATTTTATGACTGAGAAAATATGTCAATATGATGCGAAATAAGATGTTAAATTGATCGAGTTTGGTTATGATTTATGCCTCTTCTATGAGAGGTCACCATTGGATGACACATTATTCCTTCAAATATTGGTTTTATCTGGTCATGAAATAACTATATTTTTGGTATGTAATATATAAATGTTTTTAGTTTATATCTTACAAACTAGAAATATGTGATTATGTGAATTAGGGTGGAGAATAGGTGCCCATTCGTAAAAGAGGAAATTGACCCACCTAGAAATTGCATAAAATATTTTATTAATATATAGTAACATTCATGATAAATTGGTTCAAAATAGAAATTATTTATATACAAGTATAATATCTGGTGGATATAAATTCAATAAATAATTTAAATTAATCGTGTTTATGTAAAATTCTTATCCTTATCACTCAGATTAACCCCCAGGGTGAAGCTGTTCTAACATTAACCACGGTTACAAAATTGTACAGTTTTTACTATTAATTATACCCAAAATTGACATTGAGATTATTTTATGACACTAATTATTCTGATTATAAAAATTAATCAATTTTGGTCGATTCAAATTCAAAAAAATTCAGAATTTATTTTTCAAAATGCTAAAAAAAAGAAAACAAAAAATTAATTTTGAAAATAAAATTTTAAGCATAAAAACAACTCTTCTTCCTTTAAATACCTTATAAAAAAATAAAATGAATGTTAAAATTTTAATTTAATATAAAATATGCACATATAATTTAAAAATATTTAAAAAATTCATTAATTTTTTTATGATAACACATTTAATGAAACACAATAGTATTTAGAAAAAATTTAATTTAATCCAAAAAATGACCTCAAATCAACATGAATAATTATAATTCTAATGAAAATAAATCTATTTTATTAATATAAAAGTATATTTATTTTAATTTATCATCAATTTTATTACATAACATCTATTTATAATTTAATTATATAATGAAATTAAATGTTACTTTTACAGAGATATTTATTTTCTAGTATTCACAGAAGAATAACTTTTTATAAATAAATCATATAAAATCACCCTTAGAGAACATTGAATTTTTTAATTAACTATTTATATTTATTATATTATTTTATATTTAAAATAATTTTATAAATTAATTATAATATTTATGTAAACAATTCAGTAATAATGATTCATGATGAATCAATATTTTTAATGCAGAAAAGGAAATTATGGAAAATTTAATGCAAATTTTTTATTGATTAATAAAAAATATATTTAAAACATTTAATTTTTTTAATCGTGTAATTATTACTGTTCATACATTCTAATTTAATGGTTGGGATATAGTATTCATTTTTAATAATTATTTTTATTTTATATCGCATTTAACATAATTTTCATTGCTGCAATTTGCTATATATGTTTAGCATAGTATTACATTAGTGTTAATTTTGGTGTTCTAAAAAAATCATTTCATATTTTTAATGTGGTCAATATCTACCTTCACTGTGAATGTATATTGAATAAAAATATCATGAACAATAAGATAATGAAATTTAGGAACATGAGCGAGGGATTTTTTTTAGTGGTGAAGATGGAGGCATGCGAGATAAATGATGAGAAATGGAATAGTATTAGAAATATATAATGAAAACGAATAATGGGTTAGTGGAATACATTATCAATGTAGGTATCATGATAAAACATTATTGTTTATTTTTCAAGGAATTGAAAACCATAAAATTTACATTAGAGGCACACCATTATCCAACGATGTAATGGGTGGAGTTTAATGCTTCATTAGAGGTATGAAAGGATATCGTTTCATGATTTTAGAAATTATATATAATCTTGTATCTAATATATTAACAAAATAAATTAATTCTAGAGCCACATGACAAGTGATCCCCAGGATGCGACAACCTGGGATTCAAATAGTGAAATTTATCAGATGATGTGTAGCCAGAGAGTGCACACTATATAAACATATGTTGGGAATCATGTTATATACATGGAGAATATAATGTCCCAAATTTCTCTATGTATTATTTTTTAATATTAGTAGGAATTAATTTGAGAACAATATCTACAATGGTGTGTGATTCCATGTCCTGGTGTGCCCGTAATAAATTTTCGAAATATATTAAGATATTAAATAGCATGTGCATAGAGTTTTTCATAAATAAAGGAATAAAATCTAAACGGGTTCCTGGATCGTAAATCTGAGGGAACCGTTGAGTGCAGAGTAGTGATTTTACCCTAGGAGCGACCTAACATCGGTTAGTGTGGGAAAGAAATGAAAACTAGTTTTGGAAATTGAATAAAGAAATGAATGATTTATGTTATTTTAATGTTTAGCTCTGATCCAATGAAATTTGATTTTTTAGTATCTGTTTAAGTGGGGATCCAAGGTTAGGATCATAACCCTAGAATTTCATGGAGGCTATGTAGAGAACCTTGGAGAACTCTCTTGATGGAAAATGATTACGAAGCTTGGATCAGAGATCGACTGATGCCATTTTTTGATACATCTCTCCATCATCTATGATGCGACGATAGATCCTCCTAAGAGAATGATCCAACCCTGGTCTATGATTTTTAATTTTGTTTCATTATCCCTATTTTTGGATTCAACGATAAACGTGTACCATACAACAAAACAGGTTGATATACAGTTTGATTGATTATGTGGGATGGGCTTGACAGGTAGTTTTTATTGGGTTTTGTTGATAGAGATGTGATTTTTATTTCTTGACCATTATTATAGGAACAGATTAAGGTGGGAATGAAAAGTAGATTAGGTTCATTCCATAGGTTGTTCATTGGGATTTTCTCCACCGTTATTCTATTAGTTCACTGTTCTTCATGGGATATGAATTATTGGCAGTTGGACCTCCGTTTAAGTGTGCAACAATATGAAATTGATTATCTAACATCAGGATGACCTAGAGGAGGTGTGACAGTGATGGTTATGGATGAATCTAAGAAATTTAATAGATATAGTTTTATCAGGTCAATTTCATGTGTGTGATCAGAATCTGTTTTTAGAGATTATTGAATGCCCAAAACCCATTAATTCTATTTTGAAATATTAATATGACCTTGAATATCGAGTTTCTAGGTGACTGGAGCATTGGATCCGACACAAGTGTAACGTCCGAGGCATGTGGAGGATGAATGATGGTTCTTGAAATGTTCGATCATCACAGAATGTAATATGGGGTTACACTACTTTTGGACTCACATAGAGGAAACTACGGTTTTGGGAGGTAATAAACTGTCACACAGTGTGTGGGACCTTCCCTGCGACTCAGTATTTATCTCATTAGATACCCAGAGATGGGGTGGAGTACACGGGATTCCTACAGGACATGTACCACACCACATGGCATGGACAAGACTAATTACATGAGTTAGCCAAAGTACCAGTACACGAGAATGCACACATGTTTTGACCCCATGTACTAGAACACAACCCAAGTACATGGGTGGACCCCATATTGAATTACATGATGTTTGACCCTTCAACATGGCATATACCCATATTCGTCCGGACATGTTATAAATGACATGGGATGTTGTAGAAGGGTATTAACCAAGGTCATGGGACATGATGTGTGACCCTACTACACATCATCTACCCCTTTATATAAGCCTTGAATCTCTTGACTACAATATATTGGACATGATTCTGTAGGGTTCTTTCCCTAGATCCTTTCCTAGAAGATTGATGTTTATCATTTCCTGCTCAATGAATATGATACCTTCAGTAGGATTTTCTGGATTGAGTTTTTTGGAATCCCCTCCGAGAGGCCCAGATTAGGATCCTCTATTCATTATTTTTTCCCTATGTAGAATCATTAGTATTGACATGACCAAGTTCACTAGGAATTTCTCCTCTATATAGATGGTTAATCTAGATGGATCTTTTGGTATCACCCAATGGACCTAGATGTGAGGTCATCTGTGGTATCCTATATATATTTAGATCTATATGTGTATCTATTTCATGATTGTTTATGACAAATAGTACATCTCAAATGAATGCCATTAGTGTTATCAAACTCAGTAGTGTGTTCTCCCGGTTGAGTAATTTGTGGAATCATTATGCTGAATCCGTAGTACTGGTATACAGAAGTTGTGTGTTACCTCAAGAATTCTTGTTTTGGTTTGAGCATATCTAGATATTATGGTTATATTTGTTGTAGAAAAATAATATGTAGTGCGGACTATACCTTTTTCTTTGTGTATTGATTTGTGGTTTGGGAGTGTCCTACTGAGTATTTTTATACTCACCCATGCATGGGATTTTCCCGCACAAATCATGCTTAGTGTAGATAAGTGACCCTTTTACTGACCAGGACCTAACAAATCTTTGTGTTTTTTGGAAGGTTGAGGTGTTCCTATGGTTTCGAGCAAGAGTCCCAGTACCTATTATGATTATAGGTTGGGCTTTTTATTCTATAGACCTGTAATTTTTTGTGGGATTTTATTCTACCATACTATACATTACTAAAAATTACATTCCTTTACTATTTGGTTGGATAGGATAGTGGTATTCATTTATTTATTTAATATTTGTTTTTTACATTTCATTATTTTTGACCATGGAGATGTGTTCATGTGTTGAGGTACAAATGAAATTCCTCTCATGTCAGCAATTTCCATACGCAGTGCTAGTCACTAACCCCTACAATATTGGAGGTGGGCTTGTGGAGTCGTGGCATGGGCCCCACCTGAATGGTTCATGACAAAGTGGGATTAGTGGGGTTCGATTATACCAAAGGACCAAGAGTCTATGATATTGGTTTGGGGAAACAGTGTGATGCATTTTGAGTTCCAATTTCATACCTGAGACTTCGGTGTTGATACATGTGGATGACGAATCCATTAATCATGACATTGATAACCTGCATATCAACTTGTTACAAGTGAAAATTTATTACCCGGAAAATAATGGTACTTGCATCATATAATAATGGTTTTTGGTTTCCATGTGCCTATTGAGTTAGCTATCCAAATATACTAATTGAGTGTGGTAAAATTTTGTTTCTTATAGGATTCCCCAAATATTCAACCATGATATGATTCAACGGGTTGACCATGAGGATCAACCCCTTAGTGATGATGATTCAATATAGAGACCAATTCCATAGACGTCACTTCTAGGTGGTCCACCAGCTATACATCCACCTATGGAGGAGAAAAAGGTACCTATAGTACTAAAAGCTGAGGAACTTCGGTTGAGCACACTTCACAAGTATAATATAAAGAGACCAGTCTGGTTTTGAGGAGAGCCCGACCCTCAAGTGGATGAAGACTACATTGTGTTTGTTACTAGAGTTTTTTCCCAAGTCTGTACACTAGGAGAACATATGGTGATCATGGCAGCAAGTCTTCATCAGGTTTCTGCAGGGAGATGGTGGAGTTTTCCAATCCATAAAAACGATGAGTTGAATGTTTCACGGGTGGAGTTTAATCATATCTTTACAGAGGATTTCTCACCAATTATCATGAGAGGTGTATATATACAAGAGCTTATTTATCACTAGTACGGTAGCATGATTGTGGATGATTACTCATTGAGGGTCACCAACCATTCTAGGTGATCGATGGATATGGTTAAAAATAACTACATCTGGGGTCATACCTTCGAAAAAGGCGTGTATAGATACATTTGATCCACCATTATACCTATATTCGTTATGACCTATTCAATAGTGCTAAAGTGATCTTTGGTGGTCTAATGCTTCCTGGATGATCTCGTATAGCCAGTGGAATTTAGAAGTGGACAAGATAGTGCAGAGACCTTGTAAATAGGGAGCTCATGTCAGTCTCATGGATCCAATCATTGGAGACATTTTAGGATGAGATCATAGGAGAGAGGATATTCATTTTAGGGTTCATAGGGTGGGTACATTAAATGATGGGAGAGGCAACAATATTGGTGTGACAGCTAGGTGGTTGATGTGGTAGAGGACTGGGGGGATAGCTGTAGGTGGTTGAGTTTTTGACAAGTTACCACAACCACCCATACGAGGTCCATAATAAGATCGGGTAGCTGGATGACTGTAGGGGACATCTGTATGTGGTCTAGGTATATTCCCCATGGCCTCTAAGAATGATTAAAGGCAAGATATGTGTCTTTTCTGATTTTTTTGCAGTACTAATAGACATTGGTGATAGTAATTACTTTCTCATGACTTATATATCTACCATGAGATATAGATATTTTTCTTCAACCATTGACTCGACCATTACAATAGGAGACACTCACCAGGGAAAGATATGTGATCACACATCTATGATGCTAGTCTGAACTAACCCTTGGAGTTGATTTTTTCTATAATAAGCTCTTGTTGGAAGCTTCTAGGTCATACAATGTCATTATTGGTATGGATTTGTTATTTTCATTCTATGCCCAGATTGACTATTTTATGTGAAGGTCGTAGTGTGTCCGCAGTGATGGAGTGATTTTTTGCTTTTTGGTGAAAAGAAAATCTTGTTACTACAAGATGGACTCATGCATATGAAGGCATAGTGGATCACTCATCTGTGGGCTATCCTGATTCTCGGTACATCAAATGTTAGGAATTTCATGTTCCAAGTAGTAGTGGTAGAGAATGAGGATGTCTTTTCTAAATATGATACGGGTATATCTCCTAACATGGAGATATAATATTGTATATAATTACACATCATTATGGAACTTATATCATCAACAATATATTTAATGGATACCATATAGAATAGAGAGATGTGGGTACAGTTTGAGGACATTAAGAGGAAGGGATTTGTAAGACCCAATGATTGACCATGGGCAACCCAAGTATTGTTTAACCAAAACGAAGACATGATCTTGAGGTTTTGTGTGGACTAACAACACCTAAACCAGGTGACCGTGAAGAATAAGTATACACTATGATGAATATATACACCGTTTGATACAATTATAGGGGAATTAGGGTTCTCTATGGATGACCATTGATCAAGTTATCACCAATTGTGAGTATGGGAATATGTTATATTGAACACGTCTTTCATATTATGTTATGGTAACTATGTGTACATGGTGATGCACTTTGGCATGATGAATTTATTTTCTATTTTAATGGGACTGATGAACTATATCTCTCATCATTACATATACTAATTCATGGTAGTCTACAATGACTATATCCATATGTACTCAATATCCATGGAGGAGCAATCGAGGTACTTAAGGATGGTTCTAGACGTACTCCTAGAGAACATGCTATATAGTAATCTATCAATGTAACAGTTTTAGATTTGGTTAGAACACTTTCTAGGACATTCTATCTTAGTGGATGGAGTGGTTGTGGAATGACCACGATGGATCCAGTGTTACCATAGGAGCCACAAAGGATCATGACGAAGGTGAAAAACTAAATTGGGCAAGCTAGAAATTATAAGAGATTCATACCAGATTTCTCTAGAATATCATTACCTATAAAATAATTTACTTGAAAAGGGTAGCCTTTCGTGTGGATAAAGAACATCCAGTAGGCATTTCATTATTTGAGGTTGAGTTTGATGAGCACTCTTATCATGAGAATTCCAGAGCAAGGTTTCTAGTACATATTGTTCTCTGATGCATTAGAGACCAGAATTGGTTGTAATATGTTGAAGAGGAAATTATTGATTACCTATGGCTCATGATATTTGATTCCACATTAGGACTATGTTACCCATGTTATTGAGATGACAGTAGTAGTCTTCACATTAATGATATGGAAACACTACCAAATTTGCGGGTGTTTTATCATCTACTCTGGTCACAAGAGTCTCATGTATATATTTTCTCAAAAGGATTTGAACCTGAGAAAGTGGTGATTAATAGAGATACTCTATGTATATATATATATATTATATTATCTATTATAATATGATGAGGAACATGGTGGCAGATACTCACCGCTGGAGATATAGTTTTGAGTTGATGATTGAGGCATTGGAGTAGTTGGTCGTGTTATAGTCATGCTTTTTGGATGAAGATGGATCTTTTTACCTCTAGTATATGGTTTTCACCCCTCTACTATTAAATTGATTTTGGGAGGCACAATAAGTTGATACCGACTATGAGACCCTAAATGTCCATATGTCCAAAGGACATGCACCTGATGGATATTCACAAGGCGGGGAGAATGTATTCTCTTTAGAGGATGCATATTTATACCCGTGGTTTTATGGGAGGAGGTTATGTGGGAGTTTCATACATCACCTTTGGTGGTAAATTCTTGTGTTCAAAATTTTTACTGAGACGTCCAACACCAGTTTTGGTGGACATGGATGAATAAGGTTGTAGTAGAGTTTGTATTATGATGTCATACATGCCACCAGGTGAAGGCTTTGTATTAGGTTCCACCAGATTTATCTCAACACCGTTAAGTTCTAGGATGAAAGTGGTATTGTATATTGATATAATCCATGAATGGTCTACTAAAAACATCAATGGGATGTGATTCCATATGGTGATCATTGACCAACTCACCATGTTGGCCTACTTTCTACCTTTCTGGGAGCAGAGTTCAGTAGAGAGCATGGGATGCCTCTATATTCAGGAGTTAGTTCCACTCCTTGGTGTCCCATCTATTAAATATTCCAATCATGATGGTTATTTCATATCCCGATTATGGAAGGTATTGCAGGAGGTGATGTGTACTTAGTTATGCTTGAGCATGATGCTTTACCCCCAGATAAAAGGCCAAACATAGTGGAAAATTCAGGTAATGGAGGAAATGCTGTGGGATTTCATGTTGGACCTCAGCCATTGTCGGGAGGATCACCTCCCTCCAGTGGAGATCAGACACAACAATTGATACCATTCTACAATTGTTTTGGTACCAATCAAGGATTTTTAAGGGTGACCCTTCCAGTCACCAATTTTCTAGACACCTCAAAGAGAATCAACACTAATGGGCATAGATTTCCTGCAAGATAATTCCGAGAAAGTACAGATCATCCAAGTGAAAATTATGAATATACAGATCGATCAATTAGTCATGTGATGATAGGATTTATAGGGATTTGGAAATTAAGGTAGGTGACCTGGTTTTCCCTCAAGTTTCACCATGTTGGTTACTTCAGAGAATTCTCTTTGGTGTAACATTATCTATATGGTTTATTAGACCTTTTCAAATATTTCATAGAGTTAGAGAGGTGGCATACTTGTTCGATCTACCATCTTAGTTGGACAGGGTAAACAATTTCTCCCATTTTTCTTAGCTGAGGAGGAACGTGGATGACCCATTGTATATCAAAGAATAGGGCTAGATGTACAATGAGGATGTACATTGTTTTTGATGAGTACCTAGTGGAGATTAAATATTGGCATGATAGGATCAAGAATTTGAGTGTGAATCCTTGTGTGTGATTCTGGTGGAAACACAAGAATATCAAGGAGATCACATGTGAGTAGGAGACTCAAATTCATACTCAGTATCCACATATTTTTGTATAGACTTCATTTTATTATTTATAAGGTGGTAAAGTGCCAAGGTGGGGAGAATATAATGCCTCATATTTTTACAGTATTATTTTTAAATATTATATATAATTAATTTGAGACCTATAAGTGATACATAGTTGGATTCCGATGCTTGGGGAGCCTAGAATAAATGTTTTAAATATAATAATACATTAAATAGAATGAACTCTCATTTTTCTTAAAAAAATAGGGATAAAATCTACATGTGTTACAGATTTGGAAATATGAGGGGGAAATTTTGTTCAAATATGTGATTTTACCCTAGGTGTGGCCTAACATTGGATGTTCTGGGTTAGTTGTCCAAAGTAGATTGTGGAATTTTAATAAATAAAATAAATTGAAAGATTTATATTATTTTACTTTTTTAAATGATGCAACAATATATTATTAATTTTAAATTTAAACAGGAATCTAGGGTTTGTCACATAACTTTGGAATTTCTTTGATGCCTATGAGAGAACCCTGGAGAACTATTTCAGATGAAAACAATGACAAATCATGGATATGATATCGACAGATGATATTTTTATGGATATCACCAACAGTGGTAACACGATGATCGATCCTCTTTATCAAGTGATCCATCTATATGAAAGGATGTTTCAAATGGTTTTTATTTCCATATTTTTGGATTCATAGGCAAATATGGACAAACAAATGAATATTTTGATCTGTGTTTTGATCATTTTTTCTAGATAGTATTTTTTTCTATTTTATCATGGTTTATTAACAGATATTTTATTTTTATTTCTTTATTTTTACTATTGTAATCGAATGATATTGTAAGGAACAATGGTCTTGGTTCATTATTTTGGTTGTTCATCAGAATTTTCTCCCAAAATATTTTACACATTAATCCTTTTTAGGGGTTATGAAGGATTGATCGTTGCACCTATGTTTAATAGAAAACAGTCCAAAACCGAGTATCATTTTTCAGGATGACCTAGTAGAGGTTCGATGGTGACAACGATGATTAAATCGAAGTAATTCAAGAGATATTTTTCTTCGAGCACTTTTCATGTGAGTGAACGTATTTAGTTTTCAGAGTTAATTGAAATCCCACAACCCACTGATTCGATGTTTCAATGGAGAGACAACATTGGAACCCCGGTTTTAGGGTGAACTTAGCATTGGATCATGCACAGGATAATCAGATTACAAGTGTGGATAAAGCTCAATGGTTCATGAAATTCTTGATCAACATATACTATAACAATGGGTTACTCATCGTGTGGCCTCTACTAAGTAGATATTATAGTTCTTAGAGAAATTAATGTGTCACATACTATGTGAACATTGTAACAAGGCATGTGGAGCCCTCCTCGAGACTCATCATGTATCTCTGTAGACACAAAAACATTGGTTGAGCACTAGGGTTTCCTACATACTATGGACACCACCACATTGCTTCGCCCAGATGAGTTACATGGGTTACCTCATGTACTGGTACATGGGTAGGCAGACATGGGATGCAAAATTGTGCTTGAACATGACCACAGTACATGGGTGGATCCTTAATGGAAGGACATGACATGTGATCCTTCTACGCAGTGTGATCCCATCATCTACAATACATGTTCTAAACAACAAGTTCATTTTTACAAGTGAAATACTTTGGGTCATGGGATATGGCGTGTTACCCTACTACATCTTGTGTATCCCTTTTATACATGGATTGTATCTCTTTTCCACCGTATCTTGTAGATTATTCCTTAGGGTTTGTTCTGTTGATCTTTTTCACTTATGTTTGATGCCTAACATTTTCTACTCATAGGAGCATGGTCCCTTCTATATGAAATTCTGGATTGAGTTGTAGAGTCCACACCGAGTGTCTCAGAGTAGGATCCTATATTAATTATTCATGCCCTAGGTAGAGTCCCTGGTATTTATGTGACCAACATCACTAGGCATCAATCCTCTACATAGAAGGTCAATCCAGATGATGTTGTTGGTATCACCCCATGACTATGATTGTGATCGTCCTTTGAGATATCCTATCTCTCTTCATTTCTATCAGTGTATCTCTCTCAGGATGGTTTCCAATGAAAAATAATTCTCATACGGATGCCATCTATTCTTTCAGACTCGTGAGTGTGTTCACCTGATTGACTGTTTTGTGGAATCTTTGAGCTAAATCTATAATGATAGTATGAATTATTTTTGGCTTACCTCTAGACTCTGTGTCTTGGATTTAGTATATCTTGATGTTCTTGTTATATTTATCATAGAAATATATTTTTTATAAATGACTGCACTGATTTCTGTGTGTATTGAATTGTTGTTTCAGGTAGTCCTACTAAGTATTGTTATACAAACCCCAACATGGGATTTGACCACACATGTCGTGTCCTATATATATGAGAGACCATTTGAAGAACAAAGACTAGGTATTTATTTTTTAGATCACATGTATCGTGGTGTTCCTATGGCTTAGATCAGTAGTCCCAATACCTATTTTGATTACAGGTTGGAAATTTTAGTTTACCAAATTATTTTGATGGATTTTTTTCAAGCCCATTTTTCTATACTGCACTTTATATTCATGTTGTACTCTATTTGTTAGGATAGTGATACACTTACTTTTCTTCATAGTTGTTTTTAATTTCACCATTCATGTGAATGGAGATGTGTTCGTGCATATAGGTTCATAGGAAATGCCTCCCATTTTATTTATATGCCTAATCAGTACGAATCACCAACCCCTAGCTTATTAGAGGTGGGCTTGGGGTGTCGTGGTATAGGCCCCACTCGGATGGGTTGAGAAAATGAACATTCCAAGGTTACTATTGTTCCAATCATGAATTCTGGGTTTGGAACACATTCCATGTAACCTCAATAGTAAATGAATCATACTGACCAACATTACATGTTGTGGGATCTGATAGTGTCTACACAATCTTTTCCCTCTATAACACATTTTGTGTGTCAACGGACACATGAAATGATCTATGATGGAAAAAAATGAGTACCTCAAGGGACCTATAATTACTATTCTATATCACCAAAAATCTATGTATATAGACCTAATAATTCAATGAGGATGATATTATTTGAACCGATAATCATTTAGTAGATATATACCTTGTAGCCCTGTTGAACATGTAGTGTACTTTTCCATCCACATTGGCATTCTATATATCCTTTCACTGCACTCATAATATTGGAATGAGACTTGTGAATCGATATCATTATTTATTGTGGTTCCAACAACTTCTCATACATAACCAATACATAATATTGATTTTAAATAGTATTACAGAAATTTATTATATTCCCACAATATTTTATTTTTGTATTTTTAGATTATTAGAGCACTATTACAAAACAAAGTGAAAAAATCAGTATATAATACATTTTTAAGCCAAAAATACATTATTATGTTTAAACTAATTTCAATTTCATGGAAATATATATTCATCCGTGAATAATATCCAATATTTAATTATTTGTATTTTTAAATTTCTAAAAAATCCAAAGTCCCTATTAAAATCATTTTAAATTATGGGATGAATACCATACGATCAGTAATGAATATATATGGAATGAAACCCCATTATTCATTTGAAAAACATGAATAAAAATAAAAGAGATTTAGTTTTTTTTAAAATACACATTCATCTAAAATAAAAAATATTATTCTGGTAATATAATAGTTATTCACAAAATATTTTATAAAACATATTGTATGATGGGATAATGAAAAAATCAAAATCAGGAATGTGATATGTGATAATATAATAACTCTAAAAAAATTCCTTTAGATCAAACCCTTTCACAATTATAGTTTCAAAAATTATCAATTAATAATTTAATAATTATTAACCTCCTAAAATAAAAACATTTACAATAAATCTACTAAAAATAATTGATGTCCCATATAAGTTTATTTAGATGTTATTATCATATCATCTATAATATAACCATTATAATTGGATGAAATACCTAGTTAATTCAATAATATTTTATTTGGAGATCATATCATTAAATATTTCATTGATGATATATATTATAACCATTCTTCATCATTTATAATGTAAAAGTAAAATTCTCTGAAGAAATAATTTAGATTCTTTCAAATTATATCTTTTAAATCTTAAAAAAATTATTTCAATTCATAATCAAAGGCACATATAGTGAACCCATAAAAAAAGGAAATATATATTCCCTTTCTATCTTATTATATTATAAAATTTAAAAAAATTGGTATTTTAATTTAATTTTTTAAAAATGTAATCATGTAGTGGAAAATTAATTATGGAAAATAAAAAAAAGATAGAAAATGGGTATATAAAGAAAATATTGGTTAAAATTACCTTAATCATAGGGTTTCTATATTAATATGATAAATATTGAATCATTAAAAATAAAATTTCAATCGATGAAATATAAACATAAAATATTCTTTACAGATAAATACCTTACCATAGGATTGAATTTTGTCATACTAAATATAAATTAATTATATTAATAATATTATGGTATTATATATATTTATAAATTCCAGAACCATATTTATATTTTTATTACTAGATACCATTTAATCCTAATTTATTATTACCCATTATTTAATAAATATTTGTCAGAGATCAATTTTTATGTGTCAACGTTCCTGTTTCTAATAAATGTTTGCATTAATGAGGTTTAGTACATGTCCTATAGTCATGGATTCATAAACTACATAATTTTTATTATTATTTAATATATTTATTTGAAATTATTCAAAAATTTCATGGATTGATCATGGATCCTATGGTGATGATTCAAATGGAAAACTTTTAAATTCCATTATTTGGATGTTTTGTTTTCATTGAAATAATTATATTAATTGAAATATGTATATATGTATATATATATAATTTATATTTAATTAGGTTTAAAGATATCAAATTAATCATTATTATATTATATTAAAATTAATAAAATGTTGATCAATCATCCATGGAATAATAATTTTACTAATGTTCATGTAGGTTGAAAAATAAAAAAAACAAGATCATAATATAACAATAATATGAGTAAGAACATGTTATTGTATATTGACAATGTATATTTTAAACAATAAAATAAATATATTATATATTAATTAAATTTATTTTTCAAACCATCCATTTATGGAGGTAAGGAAAAATGAAATACATCATTATTGGATATGATAATACACTCATATATATGAGTGACATTTTAATTTTTCAATTGATGTGAGTGAATGGAATTAGTTAACAATTAGACTTTTAATAATTTAATTTTCTCATATATATAATATCAGTTCATTAAATCCATCATTGTAAATAAAAATCTACTGAATTGATGAAAATGAAATATATCATTCATAGAGGTGGTATTTAGTACATTCATAATAATGAAATGTTTATTCCCCAACTAATGATAAAGTTGTAGATAAAAGTTGTTTCCTCAATATAGTAAAATATAATTTCAAAAATGAAATTGAATTAATAATATTAATATTGATATAAATGATTTTGAAGAGTTTCAACAATAATGAAACATGAATGATCGTAGTTAATACAGTTACATCTTCTTTCGTTATCCACGTTTTGATTAAACTTATGAAACATAGAAGATATGTCTATGGTGGTACAAGGTATTGGGAATGTGTTTTTGGAAGATTGGGAATGAATCAATGTACGTTTTTTACATAAAGTTAATTGAAATAATATATTAGAATGGTTAGATTGGGGCCCATTTTATAGGAAAAAATCCATGGAGTTTCGAAAAATAAAAAATTCGCAATGTTCAATAATTTAATTATAAAAATGGAAATTCGAAAATAAGGGGACCATATATTTTATGATAGGAAATTTATAATCTACTTTACTCGATATATTATCTTTCTTATTTTTATATCAATTAATAAAATATTGTTCAACAATAAATACCCTTTAAAGTAATTTTCTTGACCATTCACTTAATTATTCACTAATGGATTCTATATAAAAAAGAAATTAAAATTTAATTACTCATATTTCCTCTTAACTATAAATGTTCAATATAAAACTCAAAAAAAGAAGTATTTCATGAAAATATGGTTTTATTTAATACTCTTAGCATTATTTTTATTGATTTTCTACTTTTTTCAAAGGCATTGTTTCAACACCACATACATTTCTTTGATAAATATAATATAATTTCAAAATAAAAATAATTTTTTAAAATATTATTATTTCACACCCATCCTTATATTCATTTATTTTTTATAATATATTTTTATGATTAAAATTTTCAAATTATAATGTTTAAAGTACTAAGTTATACTGATTGAAAATTTTGTAAATACACTTTCATAAAATAATAAAAATATAATCATCAACAGAATGAGGACAAAAAATTACATATAGGAAAGATAACACCATGGTAGTTGAAAATAACGTCAAATATAATTTTAATTATAATAAATTATTATATTAAAAACAATATAACATTATAAAACGATTCTACATATTTTTTCCTCTACTGTGGTGATTAACTATTATATTTGAAATTTTATTTTTGAAAAAAAGTAAAATAGTTATTATTATATAATATTAGTATTATTATTAAAAATATGATACCAATTTAAAAAATAAAATTTCAAATGGTGTCAAAAATATTTCTTATACCAATGGAAAAAGTGTAAAATATTTTTAGAAAAAATGGTATTGTAAAAAATATAATGAATTTATTTTTTTAAATTACCAGTAATAAAGATTAATTGGTTATTAATTTATTTTATTGAATTTATTATAAATAAATTTCCAGAAAATAATTTTTCATTACTGATTTATTTAATTTTTTATGATAAGTTTTCATTACATGCATAAAAATAGTTTTATAGAAATATAAATTATTGTAATCAATGGATATTTTCATCATTCATAAAAAATTGATAATATAATTATGATTTATTTTTATGTAATTAAAATTTTATACATAGGGAAAGTATATATTTAAAATAAGAACACGAAAAATACAAAAAAAATGAAACATAAAATTAATATATACTGAAAAATATATAGATATGTATTCATTATAATTGAAAAAAAAATTCATTAATTTTACAGATAATATTTAATAATTATTTATTTGAATACATTTTATTGATATTATTACTAAAATGTGTTTGATATTTTAAAAAAATTCATCAAAATATTATAGAACAACTTATATATAAATAATGGTATATTCTTATTTGAATTAGTCACCATTTTTTTTGGGTAGTCATTTATGTTATCAATTTTATTTCCATATCTAGTAATTACATTAATTTTTTAATATAATAGAGTTTCATTAACCTAAATTAGGTTTTATCAATATCGAAATCTATGATACAAAATGTTATTATTTAATTTATAATATATACTAAAATATTGATGTCTAACATTATCCACCCTTAATGAAACATCATCAGTGTAATTTTTATTAGTTATCTACATTAAAAATTTATCTTGACATATGAATACTATTAGATAATTTTTTTATTATGATTTGTAAATTATATGTTACTTATATAAATTTACAAAACCATACTAATTATTTCAATTTCTAATGGCATATCTCGATAGTTTTCTGAAACGACTTTGCTAGTTTATATTCATTTTTTGTAAAGACTTTTTCAGCATCATGATTTATTCCTACATATGATTATTGATAAAAATTATAAATTTTCTATTAATTCTCATGGATGACATATCTCATGAAATTATACAATAAATATTTAATAAAATTTAAAATATTTATAACACTAAGAACTCCATTGTTAATAGTTTGAAAATATTGTTTCCACTGGATACTAACATGACTTCTCTAAAGGATGATTCCACTAAAGGAAATTATTATGATAGATTTTATGATATTATTAATTATAAATTCCAGAAATTTATAGATCATCAATGATTAAAAAAAAATTACACTACCAAATCATTCACAAGGATGACCCTACCTTCCATTGAAATAATGTTTCCTTTTGAGGAAGCCAACTATTTTTTGATATTGTTATCAATGTTTTAAAATATTCTACATAGAGATTTACCCAAAAATGCAACACTAAGAAATTTGAATATTTTCAAATCATCTATTATTACAAACTACATGATGATTTCCACTTTTCTACCTATATGACTATTTATTTCTGAAGTATAAATATTATTTTTTCTATCTAATATTTTTCCCAAAAACTATTTCATACTAAAAGATATCATTCATTTTGTTCTTATTTCTTATTTTTTCACCATGATTTAATATGAAACTTTTATCTGCATATAATAAATGAGTTGTGGATGAAATTTCCATAGAATATCTAATGGTTTTCATTTCATTTGTATTAACCATATTTGTGAGTACCCAACTTATGAAATATTTACTAATAGATAAAAGAATAAATTTGAGAGGATAGCCCTATTAGACACCACTAAAGCATGGGAAGTATACCCATAGAGAACCAATAATTTTCACTAAAATATGGGATGATCTTGAAATGATTATAAAACATTTAATAAATAAAACATCAAATATAAAACATGATTAAACCCAACATTTTAATCTCTTATATAATGTATAAAATATTTTTTAAAATCAAATCATTGGTGAGATATTATCTCCTCTAGTGGACTTCATGAGAAGGATAACACGTTAATAAGTCATAAAAAGGTAATATTGAATAGTGCTACCTTACTTATATCTAAATTAGAATGAAGAAACAATCCTATTTGAAATTTTTTCAATCATTTTATCATGTATTTGTCCCATAATTATGTATATATTGTTTACAAGAGCAACATATATGAAAATATTCATCTCACTTAAATTATCTACATTGTGAATGAGGTTAAGATATTCATCATTGAGTCCTTAAGTCAGCTAACCACCTTCAAATAAATGAACACAAATTTAAAAAAGATTCAAATGAATAATATACAAAATTATATGAAAGAATGTGTTTGTGAACCATTAAATTCAGGATAAGTACCAAATTTGGTACAAATATGGAATCTTTGATCTCAAAATCTAGTGGAATTGCAGTACGATTTGAATAAACCACATGAACTAGAGCCTTTTGAATTATGTCATCCATTTGTTCATTTATAGAGTTTGGATCATCATGGAAATAATTTTAATAATAGACATCATTACTAGAGAAATCATATCTATTATAAAAAACACCCCACAATTTTTGAGAATATCTAAGTGCCTAATGAGTTTCATAACCCTTTGAAGTGATTTAAATATTTGGGATCCTCTTTAACACTCATTAATACATTAAACATTAAAATATTCTCTATAAATATACTATTTTATATTGAATAGGATATTTAGATCATGATTTATCAAAATTTACTTCTCAATACTTAAAGAAAACAACCCACCAATGAAATTCTATTGAATAATGTGAATAAAATATTAAATAAGAGGAACATTTCAACCAATGTGACTGATGCACTCTAGACCCAAGAAAATATGTTTTTTATAAATAATTTTAATAATCAAAACACAATCCAAGGAGTCATATTCATAATTGGAAGCATATTTTGTGTCTGGTACCAATTTTTGACAACCAGGACACAAGGAAAAATAGTTATTTAATGTAAATAGAATAGGTTTATTAACCTAATAAGTGAATTTATTTTTCAAAATCCGGTACTGATATTAATTGATTTTTAAAAGAGTGGTTCTAGAAATAGATGCCCAAACGTGATGTTCAATATGATTGAGTAAACTATTATCCAATTTACCCAATACAAATTTAATTTTGTAAATTATATACCATTTATAAATGGAACCCACCATGTTTAATTCATAATGGATTATATTCTAAATACATTCCCTAAAATATTTTATTGAGATATAATTGATAACCATGTTTGGAATGTCATAAGGATTTATGATGCAAATGAAATATTAGAGAAGACTCCATAAACTATTTATTAAGAAGCTCAAATCCATCGTGTGTTTTTATAAAATACCTTATTTAATGGTATCCAATTTATGTTCAAGTTAAATATAAATATTGTATCCTTCCTATACAATTATAACTGAGATTGACCACCTTTATGTGGTATTTATAGATGATATTCTATTATGACATGAATGAGATAAAACACAATGTTTTTTGATGTTATCAATGGAATTATTTTTGTGTATAATATGGTATCATATATTATCCAAATAAATAATCTTATGATAAAAAATTATCTATGGTGTATAATGGCCTAGAATATCATGCTTATGATTTCTCGTAAAATATAAAATGTGATATAATTATTTCAATTTTAGAAATACAATGAAAAATCAATAATTTAATTTTAATTATAATTAAATTTGGATCATATATCCCTATTTCGTACTTCAAATATAATTTTTATTCATGGATGAATGTTTTTTGTGATAACATATTTTTCCCATCACTGCATATATTGTCTTCATTTCATAATAGTGTGTTTGGACGAGAGATGATATGAGCTAATAATTATTACACAAAAATGCATGATTCATCAAGAAATATATAAATAATACTACCATGAAAATAAATATGCATATTGTATTTGGGTAATTATGTAAATTAAATAAAAACTATAAAAATTGAATATTAACATTATTTAAAATATTCAAAAAAATTCATAATAATATGTCAATTCTTATAACTGCATATGATATGTTGGGGAAATAAATAAGAAAGGGATGATATATAAAGAATAACAAGGGAATAAATAAACAAAAAAATGAAGAAATTATTACAAGATACACAATTAGAATTTCATCAGAACATTAAATGGGTGTAAATAATAATAATGAGTAATAAGGGATGATATAACATGATAATATAAAGGCAAACTGGTAATGTGGAAAAACATTAAACATGAATTCATAAGAATAAATCAAGGTTTCCCACTAGAAAATAAAAACACTATGTTCTTAGGATAACATACTATGTTCTATAAGTGGAATCCCATGAGGTTAAACCATCACCCAATGCATAAGATCACTATTTGGGTGCACCCATTATAATCATATCATGTACATCAATAAGTATTCCATATTGATCATAAAACATAAGAACATATTTCATCATATTTAATCCCATTATTATGGTATTTTGGTCATATTCATTGTATTATAAAATTAATTAATTATAGTTAAATGTATCTGAATACCCATTATTGGAAATTTGTATGGGTATACCCCTAACAAATGTTCAGCATCAATAATCACGGTGACATTTCAAATTTGTAATGAAAGTAAATTATGATGAATAAAATTGTTCAATAAGAAATTATGAGGTCTATAATTACATGAGATTCAATTGGAAATTATCATGGATACTTAAGAAGTTAATCTGACATGAAATTTTTTTAATTAATATTAATAATAAAAGGAGGTTCTTGAATAAAAAACATTGAATTGAAAATTAATTGGAGAAAATTGGTAGCATAACATGGGTACATATTGATTCATTAAAGGGATGATATAATAAAATGGTCCACTCATTACAAATAAACAATAAAAAATGTATTAAGTACATGAATGGAAATATCCCTTCAATATTGAATAAAATAAGAATATAATTACCTAAGTAAATTCCGGAATAAAATGGAGAATAAAATGGTCCCACAAAACTTTTGGTATTATAACGACTTGGGTAAATTCTATAATGATATGGGATCAAGGATATATAATTTTTATCAAAAAACATTTATAGTATAAATATATTTATAAATTCATTAAAAAAAATTTATATTCAAAAGGATAGATACAAATATGTGGCTTGAATTATGAAATATGATATGGATGACCCTTACCTTGAGAGTGTGAACCCAAAAGAAAGTGAGGAACTTCATGAGAGACTTTTGGAACCTCCGGATGAATTTAGAGAGGAGTGTGATGATTTGGGATGTTAAACACGGTTTTTGAGTGAATGTGAACATTAGAATTTTTGCGTTTATACTGGAAGAGATGAGGGAGTACTTTATTATTTCCCAAACATTGTTTTTTGAATATGTAGAATAAAACAACAAAAAAACCGCGCCATTTCATTATCACATTTTTTATTCAAATTAGTAGCATTTTTCATTATTTTATATAGATGATGGCTAGACTAATTAAAATATTAATATTAGTGATGTGGAGGTCATACATGGTTTTAGAAAATCTATTTTGAAACCATAAAATATAATATTTGTTTTGGAGGATTCAAAAAAAATTCATCAAATTATATCAATATCTTAAAACTATAATATTTCAAAATTACAACATATATTTAGTGTGCTATACCATTTATTGAATTTATTGTATCAATTTGGGTCATGATATTATCATAATACACACCTTATATTTATAGTGTATTTAATTTTTATCCAAAATATTTACTATCCCATAAAATTATGTAGAAATAACTATAGGATAATTTCAATGTTATGATTCTGAAAAAAATTTCAGTTTTCTCAAAGTGATCTTATATTTATATTAATTATCCCATTTAAAACAACAATCAACATTTTTTTTATAATTGTGGGGTTTTTTGAAAATAACAATTTTCAATCCCTTATAATAACAAAATTTGACTTCAATAAAAATATATCCTAATTTAAATTTGAAAAATTAATATATATATATATATATTATTGTATTTAAATATTATTTATTTGATAAATTTAGGAATCATTTGAAGGGAATGAAAAATAGAAACTTCTTATTACACAAAAATACTTTTTATGTTTTATCATATAAAAATTTAATTTTAATCAAAATAATTTCATAATTATATATAAATAAACAAAAAACATATATTAATTTTTATATTTATAATGAAATAAATTTATTCATACCATTAGTGTTCCTTTTTTATAATCCTTATGAAATTATTTTTACCCTTAATTAACCAATTTTCCTTTTATAGTGGCAATTAATATTTTCTAGAGATACTATTTACATTTTCCAAAAACTAAGTTAAAATACTACACAATATAATGATTATTCAGGAAAATATGGAATACATTCAATAATAATCATTTAATATAGGCGAATGATTTTATTTTAAAATAAATCCCCGAAGTGAGATGGAAAACAATTTTTTAAATCATTTTTCATGAAAGATGATTTTAATTTTATAAATATTATCATACAAAATATGAATCTAAATTAATAATTAAATATACATGATCCATATATTAAAATTATTTCATTATCTATTAGGGGTTATTTTAATTT
Source organism: Viscum album (assembly GCA_963277665.1). Taxonomy (NCBI): domain Eukaryota; kingdom Viridiplantae; phylum Streptophyta; class Magnoliopsida; order Santalales; family Viscaceae; genus Viscum; species Viscum album. The sequence continues at coordinate 1,717,076,962 of OY728152.1, read as the reverse complement.
AATTAAAAATGTGAATCTTTATTGAATTAGAAATATTTTTTAGAATAATTCTTTCCCATGCATTAAAATAAACTCGTGAAATAATATGGTATAAAGATCATTTAAATGTAATTAAATGGATAAAAGGAAATAAGTTATACTTATATTACATTAAAATAAATTTAAAATAATAACATTTCTTTTAAATTTAAAAATTTCATAAAATTAATGGTAACATTAAAAACCATTGAAATTTTTTACAATTCACTAAAAAAAACATTTTCTATAAAATCCAAAAAATTCACCCTATGTTAATTTTGTAATTAATTGTAAGAAATGATTTTATTTTAATATATTAAAATTTCCAATTTTTTTAAAATTAATAATAATATATTATTTCCTAATAATAAATATAAACCATTTTTCATTATATCATATTATTAAAAAAAATATCATTAAATAGAATTGTGTGATTATTTGAAAAAATATTATAAATATAATTATGTTGAGTGGGAAATATATATATATATATATATCATAATATATTTAATCCTTTTTATATTCCTAAATTTAAGAAGTTGGTTAAAATAATCATATCTAAATAATCCTCATTTCTTTCACTTTAGTGTTACATATCACATTCACTATCAAATATAGTATTCTATTTAAGAAACATGACGAATTACATTATTACTCTGTTTATTAAATTTTATCCTCTCACTTTTTAAAAGATCTTCATAAGAATATTTTTGACACTTGAAAATATCTTTATAAAAAACCCACATTGTAAATAGTTAATAAAAGAAAAACATGAAAAGATTGAGACAGAAAATTGAAGGTAATCATAGAACTAGAATTATATAATGGAGAACCTTAGTGGGAACTAGAAATATACACACATGTACTAATTGAGAGTTATAGAGACCACTTTTAGGATAAAATCAACAATCAAGAAAAAAATGTTTTTGTTGGGTAGTAGGACCATTATTTCATAATATGAAAACATTTTGGTTTCCTAAATCTTCTTAAAGAATTTATTAATTCATTGACCATAGAGACTATGAATATAATGAAATATAATTTATTTAAAATTTTAATTTAATCCCTTAATCATTTTCTAATACAATCTCGTTTCCTCTAAAAATCATCATTACCGTAGTTAGAATTTTTTTTGCTTGATAGACTGGAATTAGATTATATTGGATCAAAAAATACACTAATGAATATCATGCTATTCTTCCAGTCATTACTAAATAAAAAATGGATAGAATATTTTAAAATAATAATATATATTAATAAAACATAATAAATTAATCTACAAAATTCAATAGAAATTCCCAATGGTTTAACATAGATTGTTCCTTAAATAAAGAAACATTTTATCCCAAATAATAGTATTAACCATAAAATTAATGACTATTTTATTCGCCATGGTTTCCTAATATCCTTCATCTTAAACCTTCAAATGCACAATTAAATTAGTCAAAAATAAATATATATATTATCCCTAATGGGTATATACATGTTAACACAATAAAATATATATATAAATATAATTAATCAACTCAATATAAAAAAGTATATGATCATGTAATATGTTTCCTAAAATAATCCTAATCATGCTTTACTTCCATCCCACAATTACCTAAAATTTTATCGACGATTTTTAGTATTATATTAATCATAGGAATATCATCCGAATTTTCTTTAGAATTATTCCAACTATAATAAAATATCATGGGTTAAGAATCCATCAATCAAGTGTTCTCCAAAACAACTCCTTAATACTAAATCACTTTTATAAGTAATTGTACCACTCAAAATATGTTTCAAATCATTAAATAAAAAATATCATAGAAATTTCCATATTTGTTTCATGATTATTATGTCAATAACAAGTTTTATATTCTACTTATACAACATAATTTCAACATAGAGATACATAATCACATCAATCCTTACACCTCAATGATTTCCATAGAATGGATCCATTGTTAGTATATGATTTAACTATTGAATTATAAAACTGACATTGATAATTCTAATTTAATACACATATAATAAATTATAAAATAAACCGTTCAATATTATTGAATTTATTTACTTCTATAATAAATGTTATTTATTCGCTACAACTTGAAAAATGTGCCATATTTTTTCAAACATAAAATGCCTTGTAATTAATTCATTGCATTTCTTTTATTGAATATTCCAAAATATTTTACATAGATAAATTTGAATCATCATTAGTTTATCTAGTAAAAATAACTAATTTGGCATCCTTCAATTCATTGATATATCTAAACATTAAAATATTTTCTTGTATTTAAATGTGGATCTTTATAGTTGGTATGAAATAATGATGTGATGTCTTACCTGATCTCATGTATTCTTTGGTGACTTATTTTGTAATTCATCACATTTACTATGACATTGGATTTTAACTAGGTACCTCTCATTTAGGGTAATTTACCAGAATAAATTAAAAATTATGGATGAGTGCATTCAAACTATTAAACACACTAATGGGAATCCCATAAAATTAAAGGTACAACATATACAATACATGTATTATCATAACAAATGAATTTATTTGAATCAATCTACATTATCCATCATCTATTTATTGATATAGGAATGTTTGGGAATTTTTTTCCTTAATAATGGATCGAATGAGCTTCTAAATTTCCCAAATAATTTCCATTGGGTGTGTCAAATTAGGTGTACACAAAGGGACATTTTCGTGTAGCAGTTACTGATTGATTCTAGATCAATACAATGTTTTTGGGGTTCTCACACCTCGGTATATCTATTCTTGATCCACATAAAGTCTTTTTAAACGAATAAGGATCCATTTTCTTGAAATCCAATTATAATATACTTTTCAAAAAAATATTTATGTTTTTTAATACATTGTTTCAAACCTAATTATTTCATAAGTGTTGTATAATTCTAAACCTAAAAGCAAGTAGTCCTCCCATTGATACTGACGTTGAAACCCCTAATATTTATTACACATTATTTAATGATCTATTAAATATTAAAACACATAATACAAACCAAAAATATTGATAATCCTAGTTTCTTTTGTAAAATTGGTACATCACATAACAACAACAAAAATGGGGCATTGAAATTATTTAAAACATCGTTAACTTGCTCATAATATTCAATCATTATCAAATCTACAAGGGATAACCCATCCACATACCAAAACAATGTGTGAGAGATAATTGTTAATAAGGGAATAAACAATGAATAACATGAATAATGTAATACATTATTGGAAAATGTAATTCCAATGGAAAATAAAATGGGGTGATAATCATAAACATGAAAAAATGGAGTGTTTTTGCATGATAACGTAAAGGAAAAATGGGAAAGTGGGAAAACAATTAAATATTCCATCTTAGGAATATGATAATGTTAACAACTAAGAAAATATAACATTATGTGATTAAGATGACCTCTTATGAACCATACCAGGGTCTCATGAGACAAAAAACATCACCCAATGAAATGCAGCGCAATATGGGTTCCACCATTATAAACGTATCATGTACATGCATATGTGTACTACATATATCATATAACAAAATAACATATTTAATCACATTTAATACTAAGATTAACAATTGTGGGATTAATACTATACATTCCCAATAGACAATGTATGAATATAACTAAGTGAATAAGCTTATGTGGATGTTTTTGTGGGTGTACACCTCAAAAATGACATCCATAGAAAAACAAATTAACATTTTGGCAGCATAACGACAATACCATAGGATTCATAAAATTGTTAAATGATAGATAATGGGGACTCTCATCATATAGAAGTAATAATAATACTATGAGACATATGTTATAAAATAATACAATATTAAGATTTTGGAATTAATAGGCATAAGAAAACGAGGGATCTTCAAAAAATAATTGTCCTGCAAAATCATAGGAAATTTTTTGGAATTATTACAAGGTTACATAATGAATCATGAAGGGATTAATGTAAATAAAAGGGGTCACTCATTAGATATAAATAATAATGGAAGTATGAAGGATGTAAAAAAGAATATCCCATTAACATAGGTATGGTGATATTGTGCATTACATAAATTTGGTACATAAATAAAGAGGAGAAATAGAGGGTCCCATAATATATTTTGGCGTTGTATCAGCATAGGTAAATTCTATATGAGATAAGATAAATGATCTCTCATGATTAAGAATACAAATTAATCATATAGGCATATTCAAAAATATATGAGTTTTATTTCATATAATATAAAAAAAATAGTCTCACCCACTGACCAGTTGTGGGTGATTTAGAATGGTACCATAATAGTTTGCATCTAGTTTACCATATTTTACTTTAAATGAAAATTCCAATTGTTTCAACATTCATAACTGAGTATATAAATTCATTCCAAATTAAGGTGGTCTTTTTCACATTCAAACCCTTTGGAACTTAGGAAATCACATTGGTCCAGATGATGGGAAGTCGGTCTATTAACAACATTTAGGGGGAATTATTTCCTATTTTGGGATAATATTATATATTTAAGATATGTTTGTGAAGTAATTCCTAGGGAATCATAAAATATTGGTTACCCATGTGATAATTACATGACAATGATCATGTTTTTATGGGATCAACCATTTTTATATCACAAGTTATCCACAATTGCATTTTTATATATGATCACCCACTCCGGAGTGTATTACCCTCAAGGGAGGAAGATGGGTTATTTAAAACAGGATGGAACCTAGTCTGGGGATCCATTGTGTCATGATAATATAGGAATCAAGAAATATATTTTTCATTATATTGGCACCCACGTCATGAATGAAGTGTCAATAAAGGCCTTTATTGGTTCTTATGAATATATTGTGGCCCTAAATTGCCTCATTATAAATATGGACTTTTGGGTGAAAATTGGATAGAGAATGACTTACATCCCAATAAAGGACCCAAAATGTCATAATCATTTCTATGGTATTAGTACATTCAATTTCTGTCTCTAATCACATGTGATTCATTATTAGTGATAGAAACAAGAGATAATAGAAGATCAAACACATCACATTATAGTTCATTCACATAGGGACTACACATTATTGTTTACATTTGAGAGCTGTGATTAACAGTATCATGGAGGATATGGTATGGATTTCAGGCCTTAGGATGGAGTCTAGAAAATCATATTGGGAACATTAGTCAAAGTTTTCACAGTTCAATTCTGACCATACATGGTGATGGTTTTAGAGTACTAGAGGGATTGTTTGGGAATACACTTAATGAGATGCTCAGGTAAAATGCCACTACTGATCTTAAGTAGGATGAGGAAGGATTAAAGACTCTTATGAAAAATTCAATCCCTTTATTTGATAACATTTTGTATAAGGAGTGACTTACACCTAGGTAGATACTCCATGGAGATCAGGACATAATAATCCATAATATGTATCATATTTAAAGAGTAATTAGTGTTCCGATAGTTTGGTTACCCCTAACTCGATGATAAGTTGGGTTGGGTGATCAAACATGAAGACATTGTATTTATCATCAAGGATTACAATAACTATGTTCTAATAATAGAATGAATTCTTATTTATGTATTCAATATCAATTTACTATTTGATAAATATATATGGAAAACATGAAATGTTTTTTTGGATATGATTGGTATGACATGGAGAGACCATCTAAGATCATGAAAGAAGTAGGGTCACATTAGTGTGTTACCTTAACCCATTAGGGATACTCCCCTTATAAAAGGAGTATATAGATAAAGGTTATTTGTTTGGGGTCCACATTATATAAGTTGATGTGTATCTACAGGTGATGTTGAAAAGTCAATGAGGACCATCCTAACTTGTCTTGATTTCCTGATACACATTGATATATTTTCCACCTAAAATGTTTGGAGTGTCAGTATGACATGGAAGACACATCCAAAGGTTCCTACCTAACATCTTCCTAATGATCCACACGATCAAATTTTACCATTAAAGTATATTCTTCATGATCAGAAAACATTTCATGGATGTATTCACATTATCAAATAATATTTTGTTAGATTTATTTACATAATAAAAGAAGACATGTCCATGATAATTCATATAACAATTCCAACATGTTTAAGATGACTTTTCATGACCAAAATTTATTTTCGGAGACTTATTTTCACTAGAAAAGAGGAAATGTATACTTCCATAAACATATTAATGAGGACATGTTTAGGTTGTCATCCCCAGATCAACCTACCATCCCTTGGACATCTTCATGTGATCAATGTGTATTGTCCATAGATTGTATCATGATCCATGAAAACATGTCTAGAGAATTTCACATAAAATTGATGACTTGTGGAAGTACATTATTGTGATCAAATAGATATTTACATGGGCTCCCAAAAGAATCCTGTGGCTAGTGAATATTCATGATATTTCATAAAAATACATGAATCAATTTGTGGGTCATATCATGAATGTTCATAATCATGATCCTTCCCATGTATTGGGGCATCATGTTTAAAAATATGACTTCATATCCACTCATCCATGGATTTTTATGAAAAAGGAAGGGCATTTCTATAATTTTATATGAATAAAAGGCCTTATACATGTCGAGAAGTTCCCATATGATTAATTATCATTAATATTTGTGGTTTATTTTATTTACATGACCCCAATGCAGGGAATTATGACGAGTTATGTTAAGGAGTGAATAATATAGAAAATGGTATTCAAACATGGTAATGGGTTCTCATATGGGGTTTTCTGACCAACTTACATGACTTGGAATCATATTCATGGTTCTTAATTTTTATGGTCTGGGAGCTATATGGGTACTCCATTTCAAGGAATTGACTTCCATGGTTACAAGTTGGAACCATCGGGCTAGGGGTTTTCAACAATTTCATACTAAAGGGACTGTGCCTCATGATTTCATAGTGGAATTGAATTTTAAACTATTATGTGATTGAAAATACCATCATGGGTGCCATGTATATTTGATGGAATACACTTGGTGGATGTATTTAGAAACTCTAAGACCGAGTGCTTCTATTTTATGCCAAATATCCATTGAAACATAGATCACATATGATCCGTATAAATGAATTTCATAATAGGATCCCACACTATTTCATTGAATTATGTTCCATTATTCATGTGATCCCATGTCCCAAAGAGGATCTAGTATGAGGTTTTGTGAACATGCACTAGTGATTCATGTTGGTTTCATGTATAAAGATGTGGTCTTTCATGAATTATTCACGAGACTATTGATGTTTCACACACTCTCGTGTATACCTTACATATATTAGATATTTCTTATGGATATTAAAATATATTTAATTTTCATAAAATCTTTTAATTCTAAAGGGATAACATGATAGTGCTTTCCAATACTTGGAATATTTTTTTCTAAAGGTGGGTGCCCACAACATTTTCACCACTATTTAATCTATTATTCTCAACTATTATCCCTCCCATGTCATGCGTGTTTTTCTCTTGTAGAGCATGGGTTTATATTAGAGAAGATGTCCCGATATAACATATATTTTCATTTTGAAGGTGTTTCATGAATCTACCTAAACCTGTGTATATCATTCATGAAAATAATAATCTGATTTAAAAATGGCTTCATGATTAAATTTTGGACATACATTTGGGATTGAAATTGTCTACTCAAATGTGTCATATGATTACACGTTTTTCAATAATTAGATCTATGTTCAATGTTTGAGGGATTTACATAATTTATTACAGACTTATCATGTTTCACATATAAGTGGTTCCTACAAATAGTTGTTATAACCCACTTCAGGAGAATCTCATTATGACCACACAACTTCATTAGGAAGTCCTTATTCTTACACATGATTCATCATTATTATTATGATTTACCCATGTTTTTAAAATGATCTAATTAACTAGATCATAAAATGAGAAAACAATATTAATGCGATTCTATCGATCATAGGATCCAAATATCCATACATGAACAATGGAAGAAACTACTTGTTGGAGATGACCGGTTTGGAGGATGTCTAATGGAGGAATCAGGAGAACATTGGGGGGATCACTACATCAATATTGTGGTGATAGTGTGTGGTGGGGTAATGGTTTAGTGGGAGGTTAGATAATATGATGGAGTGGGATGTAATGGTCTATATCAATATCATTAGTTAGCCACCATTTTTTTAATATGTTTTTTGTTGTAGGAATAGTGCCTCCTCCATTCCATGTCCCGCATTGATTTTTCTTGTTTTTTGGGTCCTATTTGTAAGGCTCAGTGTTCAATTTTACACACATGTTAAAGTGGGATCATTACCTACAAGATAAGAAAAAAGACCCTCAATAGGCATTATATTCCATTATACAACCCAACTATTCATGCTTGTTCACAATTATGCACTCACCGTGATATCTTTTAGCACCCATATCCATGCTGCATGGCATGCTGGTTGGTTGTCCTCTATGGTGCAGTTGTGGTTTCTCCATTATGTGCACATTGTTGAGCTACTTATCCTATTTGTTTGGTAGAAACATTTTTTTAGAAAAGGATGCCATAATTACATAGGAGAATAATTTCTGCAAAATGGATGAAATCAAAGGAAAACATATATGCCTTTATAAATCAATGTCTAAGACGATTCTTCAAGAATTATGCTTCCATGTATTTCTTTCAAACTATAATGGTATGTTTTCATAGTATTCACACTTCAGTAATATTCAATGGAAATATTAATATCAAACAATTATGGGGGTTAATTTTTTTACCTTCCTTAGAATTATATTGATTCAAAATGAAACAAATATGAATATAATGTAAACATAGATCACATTCCTGAATATCTGAACATCTGAGGGAATTACATATTAATCCCCACAAATGGATATGTCTAGATTGCATTGACTAATAAATTTCATGTTCGATCTAGAGGGTACATTGAGCCATGGGTCCTTTTGATTACTTGATATCATTTAGATGATCAAAGAAACATGTAATTTATCTAATATCAAGTAATCCCAACCCTATGTATTTGAAAATACCATCCAAAATATGTTTTTCATTAGAATCACTCATGAATTCTGCCAACATGGGATTCCTCATTAGTAAATCTACTATGATAATCCTGATATTACTCAGTTATAAAGGGTAATTTGGGTGGAATGGAAGTTATGGTTGGATCTGAAGTAAGATACATAGATATATCTATGTATCCCATGATAATAGGAATCAAACCATACAATGTTTTATAATATAATAAAATTGAGATCAAACTCATTTACAAGGAACATTGTTTCACATATGAAAAACACTAGGATAATTTTCATTACATAGATCAATATCACACGTCAGAAGTGAAATGTCACTATTATGTGGCTAAACCCAAGGAATAGACCCATTTTTTGAAGATATATTTCCTCAATCATCAAGGATACCCATTATTTTTATAATACCAAATTATCTCAAGCACTTTTATTTGACTTCTGAACTCAAAAAATATTTTTATTTTTAAATACACTTGAATTCCCACTAATACAATATTTATAATTGATGGTCCTACTCCAATAATCTTAATATATCCACATTTACTAGGATCATTATGGTAATATATATCCCCTAGAGGGATATATCTCTAATTGTTTCCTATGTCCATACCATTTTCAAGGACTTCATGAATTTTTATAGTAATATGTAATGAACCCTAAAATAATAGCTCCCCTTTTATTTATACTATCCTAAATTTTACTAATCTTCATGTGGAGAATGATTTGGGGGTTAGAGTTGGATTTTTATTTGGCCTCCATGATAGTGGTTTTTGACATGAAATGAATTTTTACTATTCCATTATATGAGTGCTTCATATATTCAAGATGACATAATGTGCATGTCTAGAGAGTAGGTACTCGACATTTTCAAAGGGTTTAGTTTTTTATTTTAAAACCATGAGATAATTTTGACCCAACAATTGATTTTTAAGGAAATAATAACAGGAAAATTGTTATGCTTTAGTTTAGGGTATTATAGCTCAGACCTTATACTTATAGTATTTTATTGTGTTATAGATCATTATTTCTTATGATGGTAGTTTAAATTATTCTATATTAGGCATTATGTTGTTGGTATTTTAGAGTATTATAGATCATTAACTCCACAACTAGTGGTTTGGAGTCTTCAAACGTAATCATTATTATTCTAGTAGTTTAGAGACATATAAATCATACATTAAGATTCTATATACTATAATGACATTCTTTTAGGAAAATATTTATGAATATAAAATAGGCATACATACTTGGGATGACCTAATTAACCCCATGGTGTGGTGTTCCATCATGGTGTTACTAGGACTCATGAGTATTAGAGTTTCTTTCATTCATAATGTTGATTTCTCTTTTTGCTAGGTCTGATTCCTTTATTAACAAACCCATAATAATTACAGATATGGTCAATTAGATTATTCCCCTATCCATTCCAAGTACAATGAGTTATTTTTTGGAGATGTTATCAGTGGATGGTAATAATATTAGTGAAGTAGAATCTCTAAGGATGGTTGGAATATTTATTCGATAATTCTTGTGCACATGAGCATGAATTGATAAATCATGTAATGAGGGAAAATATACCAGGGATGATCCTAATCGGAAAAAAGAGATGAGTTCCACCTTGGAGTCACAGGGATCATGAGGATTATATATAATTTCACATACGTAAGGAATTCCTATTGTCAGTAGTTCAGAGGACATATGAATAATCTGACAATATTTATAAGAAAGGTCATTAGGAAGGGATACCTACTTGTTTCAATGAGAAATTGTTGATTTGTGATGAATAAAACATCTATAAGATGATATGGTGTCTTTATTGAAGGATAGTCAATGATGTTTTTGTAACCCTATGGTAGTTTATCTTCTATATAGGAGGCCCAAGCCCCATACTAGGTTGTTTCATGCTACGTGGTGTGGTCCATCAAAATGTTTGGGCACATAGTGCCACATTTCATCTATGTGAAGGGGTATAATACATGTTGTAATAACATTAAATATGTTAAATATTATTGAACAATATGGTTATTGATATATAAATTAAGGTACCAATGTGCTTGGTTCTTAATGATGTAATGGGATATTCAGTTCGAGCCTGACCTAGAACACCCTAAGGAGATGAGTTGTGTATAGGGATGTCATGCCCACTAGGATCAAAAGGCCCTTCCTACAAGGAAAATATGTATCTGATTGGTCTGCTAAAGAACTTATGAATTTATACATGGAAAAATAGAGAGATTAATTTTCACTTATATGGGCCATAGGGGGAAGTGGAAACCTGAGGTTCTCAAAAAATTCAGTTTCACTGAAAAATTATAATATTAAAGAATATTTTGAGCACCATAAAAGTTGTTTCAGCCATATTTAATGTCTTATCATTGTGAGGAAATGATAAAAACCATTACCTCATAGTTTACATGGACTATGGGGTCCAGCAAGCATGAATCATCTTTTTCTATGTCCACAAAGTGGGCCCTTTGATCTTGATTCCTTGTTCGTTTAGGCTAAAACATTTTTCCTTAACTCCAGAAAAGAATATTTTCACATGTAGTGACATGAATTTTTACTATTCCACCCTTTAAGTGGTATAACCCTAAAATCTATTATGTATCTTGTTCTAGATGTTTAATTTAATGAAATATGGACCATAAAAGTATAATGTTTCAGTTCATAAAACTTTTACCGAAGGGAATTCAAATTATGATCAGGATGCACATAGACCTAATATGAAGAGAATGCTTCACATAAATCTAATTAGGATATCTAGGATTGAGATTACTCCAAAATTCTTATGTTTGGGAGATGAAAATGTTATAAATCAATTCCCTAGGCTCTCAGGTCTTGAGTAATCGAATGAAAAAATCATGTTGACAATAACCCAATAAACTATATGGTTCTTAGTTCTAACATCATTTTGTCGTGATCAAAATTATTAAAAATACCTTCTCATAGGTTCTTGATTTATATTTTTGTTAGTTCAAATCCCAAATGAATCCCTTTCAAGGTATAAAAAAGATATCTATTTTCCTTTCCATGGTTCATGAATTGTTTTTTGAAACCTAAGGCACTCAGGAAATGAATTTTAATTTATAAGATAAGATGTACAAAAGATGAGAGATGCACCCTATATTCTGGTTGGATGGTGTCATGATTATTTGGCCCATTTGAATATTAATTATGATTTCTGGTGGCTTTCTCATTTTAACATCATGTTGTGGGGATGTACCTGTTGTGATGTTTGAAATCATATGACAAAGGAATTTTCAATAAATTTTAATTTCATGTGATACTGATGTTTCACTCTATATGAATATTAATGTCATGCCATAAGGATGTGGGAGCCAATGTAAAAATTGTGAAAGTATCCAATGGTTAAATCTATACTGGTCATAATAATTTAGAAGTAGCGAGGATCTTATATCCTTGTACAACCTGATTGGTGGGGAAGATTTATAATGGGACCCTTTTGAACAGAGTTATCATACCTAAAAAAAATATATATGTCGATATGACTCAGAAATAAGAATAATTATAATGTATGAATCAAACCTATTTAGAAATATTTATACTATAATTTTGTGAACCATCCAATCTGAAGGACATTTGTTGTGAAATTTCATTCGATGTGATGAGGATTTATTGTATGTTTTAGATGAATCCAATACTGGAGATATGGGAATCATTATGTATCTTGTGATTATATGAATCAAGATATTGATATTTCATGCATGGATTTTCCCTATATAGAACTAACATGTGTGTGGGGATGATGACATTTTTTATCTTGTGAATGGAATGAGGATAGAAGATTCAGGTTAAAATATGTTTCTTATGATGACCAGAATCAGGACAAACATCATTCTTGAGTGAGAAACACTCAATTATTTTCTCTACCATATGAATATGGGGGAATTATTCCCCTTGGGTGTTACACATGGACATTGGATTAATTATTTTGTCATCAATAAAAATTTATTTTTGAAAGGAAATAAGACAGACACAGTACTTTAATGGGGAACACTCTACACAGGTTTGACATATACATAGTGGAGGAAAATTTTCCCATTAATTATTAAATATTGACCCATGATTTTAGGTCTAGGTATCACTACATATCCATTGATAATGGGAATCAAAACTCAAATAGTTCATGAATGGGAACCCTTCTTTATAGGCTCGAACCATATATATTTGGGGTATTGTTAGCATTTATTATGGCCTCTAGAACTAGGATTGAAGATATATACATAACTATATCTCCTGTGATGATCGAAATCAAGACAGATGTAGTTCATAAAAAGGAAACTCTCCAAGTAGGTGTTACCCCAAACACAGAGCTGGAAATTTTTCATGTTGATTGTTGTATATGGACATAGCATTTGAAATCATGGAATCACTATATTTCTTACAATGTCATGAAACATCCCACATATTTTTATTTAATGGGAAACTCGACAAAAAGGTCTTACCACAAAAGGGGGAAATTGTTCATATGGATTTATATATTAATACCCATGATTTGATGTCAAGGAATCCCTATATATTCAATAATGATAGAAATAAATTCACATGTAGTTATTGAATGAAAGACTCTCTATTATAGTTTGACCCACTTAAAAAGTGGGAGTTGTTCCTATTCAATATTTTTGTTTGACCCAGGATTTTGGAATTGGGTATCACTATGAATCATGTGATGATAGAAATAATTTAAAACATAGTTCATTTTGAGTAATATCTCATCACTATTCTATCCCATATGTAGAGGGGGTAATTAATTTTATTTATTGTTGTAGTTGGTCCAACGATTGGAGATTTGGGAGTCAATACATCTCATGTGATTAAAGTAATCCAATAACATATCGATCTTAAACATTATACTATACATTCAGGTCAAACCCATATGAAGAGTGTGGAATTTTTCCTATTTATTATTAATTATAGACCCAATATTGGGGAAATGGTTGTCAATACTTATATTGTTATAATAGGAATCAATACACACATAGATTCTTCAATTGAGACTCTCCACACAGGTATGAGCCATATACATAATGATACTTGTTCTCATTGATTTTTGTATCTAGACCCAACAATGGAGTTCTATGCATCACAACATATAATGTGATGAGAAAAATAAATCCACATATAGTTATTTTTTAGAGGTGTGGTGGGGAACCAACACAAGGATAGTGGTCCTCTCAGTTAAGGTCCACAATAATGTGTTCTTTTATGTAACATAAAAAAAATTTACCACAAAGTTTAGCGACATGAATTATTGAAAAATGGTGTGTCTTTAATGCTCATAATTATAGGACCTTTCTAACCATATTTTGAACTGAAATTCCTCAATCACATATGGAATCCTCTTCAAAAATTCGTAATCTCATGTAATATATGCATGGTGTGAGAAACAAGGAATGAAATTTTTTCTCTCACAATATAGTGGCGATTAATGTAATGGATATGGGAAATTTATATCATTTGGTGGATGTGTCGGGATATTGGATCAACAAATCCTTACAATTCCATTATACATAGAATAAATTTATATGTAGTTCAATAAAATTTTAGTTTATCCTCATGCGACAAGGACATTATCCATGTTGTTTAACATCATGTTGAATGGTTAAAAGTGAATCTACATGAGTAAAATAAAAATTTTAGTTAGACCCATTATTAATGATTTGGGTGTCACTATATATCCAATAATTGGAATAAAAAATCCAATAGTAATTCATGAGAAATCATCTAGTTTAAAATGATATTATATTGAAGCCATCCATGATGTTTAAAGTCTTGTGTTTAGATCAAACGTTATTGAACCTGGAAAAAAATGCCTGAATATTATCACACATTTTTATTTCATGTAACAGGGATGTGTATTTTATAGCTGGACTAGGGATTTGTGTCCTTTTTATCACTACGTATCATGTGATGGAAGGAACCAAAACACACATATTTATTACGTAGGGGAGATTCCCTATATGGACCCGACACTTACTCATGGATGAGGGAAATTCATTTATATTTTTCATAGATCTACCTGATGTATGATGAAAATTCAGTAATATTATCATCCTATATAGTTTAACATCATGCAGTGATGATGAATTTCATATAGTGTAACGTCATGTAGAAAGGGCATACCATTCAGTTTAATGTCATGCAACCTAGATGAGGGATGTCGTGAAATTTAATATCTTTCTTCATGGATTTCATTCATATAGTTTAATGTCATGTGGTTAAGATATATTGTGTGTTTTAACATTATGAGACTAGAATATATAGTTAATTTTACAATCATGAGACCAGGATGTTGCAATGCTTTGTAGTTTACAGTATTGTTTCCAAGACATGATAGAATCTTTGGGGTGTATTATCCTTTCCATTTGATTGAAAGCTTAAGGATCATTTGGTAATCATAGATTGTGTGAAGGCACATCAGGGTTCAGTCTACAAATTTATATGTAATTAAAAGTGTACTTTTATTAAATTTTTTTTATAAATGTAATTTACATGTCATTATCCTTGAGGGGAAAAGACACATTAGTCAATACAGGAAATGTGACTTCTTCTGGTCCATGATTCACCATTCTGAGTTATTTGATGATGCTCGATATTTATTATTCAAAAAATTAATGGGAATTCTTGATGTCATAATATTCTTATTCTTATAATATTAGTCAATCTGGAAAATTTATACATGGTTGATAATATAGAGGAAATCACTTTTACATTTGATAAACGAGAGGAATTGGGAAGATCCACTATCATAATTAACTTCATCAGTGGTCAAAGATATATTTTGGAGACTATTGTATTCTATTATGGTTTGTCTTTGGAGATGAGAATCCTTTACATCTATGATGAAATTCCTACAATCCTATATTTTGATACACCAATCTCAATGAAAATTTCCAATCCGGTGGAGAGTTCTTGGGATATATAGTAAACATCCCATATGAGTTATTTATTCTATTTTGATAATATGTTTTATGAAACATAGAATGTGGCCGTGTCCCACTGACAATGGAGTGTATTTATTATATTTTAGTAACCCTAAAATTTGAAATATGGAATGTGCATCCAACAATATCTAAAAATTATCCTACATATTAGAGATAATGTAATGCATAAACTCCATTTTGACCTATTTGGGATCTCGTTATTATGGTTGGAATTGGAATTAAATTTATTGGGAGGTTTTTCTATATAAATATCTATATATATGATTTTCATCCATTTCCTCATATGGGATATATGTCTTAACCTAGTCAGACCATAGAGGTCACCACTATGGGTTTCCTACTGGCCTAGTTAAGTAGTTTCCGATGGTTATTAGGTCACTTTATACAGTTAACACTATTGTGTCGACAACCTCTCTATATGATGGGGATATGTAATTTAAAAACCTCTATATATGAAGGTTTATTGAAAGTGGAATATCTCTATGTCCGAGAGAGAGATATCTACATTGGGATTTTGACTAGAGATGATGTTTGGATTAGAGTCCCTATGATCCATATATACACGACCATGAGGAGGAATATCTATGGAAAGATCATCTTATCCTTTGGTTATAGGGCTGAAACCATTTCTGTTATGAATATGAATTTAATAGCCTCTTGGAAATTATAATTTTTACATTCAGGGATATGAGACTAATTATGTATCACCAAAATAAGATGTCAACCTTCTTTTTGAGTTTATACATGGATATGAGTCCCCTCCATGAAGGGTTTCAAAATATGATGATAACCATATACTTTTATGGGATATGATATTGGTGTTGAGAATATACTAATTTATGTTGGTGTGATTTTATATTTTCAGTAGGAATATGAACCTACATGTAGCTGGTTTTTGGAATATACTGTCCAATCCTAACTAATGTTGGTATATAATCCCAGTATTATATAAACTCCCCATATAAATATTCTAATAGACCATCAGAATGTTCGAATGGGTAGGATACTCATATTATAAGATACTACAATATTCTTAATAGCTTAATTGACAGGGATATGAGCCTTCCTTGAGGCATGCTCCACTCTATCATGGTGAACTAGAGTTGAAATGTGGATATGATCCTAATTCAGTGCCTTCAGAGTATTCTATTATTATTTATTGATAGTAAATGATCCTATCTAAAGTCATGTGTAGCTCTTATATGGGTAGCCCTAGTTAAAATATTTTATTAATCTAGTCATGTGGAACATGACTAAGGAATTATTTAAATGGAATTTGTGCCTATGTTGAGCCATGTGCTCCTCTAACATTATGAGACCCAGCCGAGGAGGGGATATAAGAACAGTCCTATGCTGCATCATGTACAAAAATATCTTACATTCCTCATGGATGGGAGAAGAATATGTGCTTTTTATATTAACAATCAACTTGTCCCTAGTGATCAAACTATTGTTCTTCACATGCTATCAGTATTGCAATAGATTCATGTCCTAAGAAAACTACTAGAATATATCAGTGGAGATCCTCTATCATAGTTAAAATGTACCGACACTACAATTGGGTATGTACAATAATGTATTCCTACACTCTATCATCTTCCAGGATATACTGGTCATTAAATTTTGTTGAAGCGGTGATGCATGATCACTCATTATTTCCTTCTGCCATCAGAATATTCCAATGATATTTACTCTATGGGGCATGGATTTATGATTATCTCATTATTTTTACCTGTGTATGATAGAAAAAATGGGTTACCTAGAAATGATATGATACTTCTCCTTTTAGTCCATTTATTTTATTATTCAGCACAATGTCCTTCACAACCTGATATGACTATATGAGGAGGATTACAATATGATAATAGTCTCATTAGGAGATTGATGAGTGATGGTGATTTTGTAATATAGCTAGGATCAATATTTTACAATATGAGTGGTACTTATAGAATCTATTATTTCAGTTTCATGTTTATGATCTCTCTATGATATTGTGAAGTCACATAGTTTACTATTCTCTAATAGGTACACGTTCTCTATAGTTTCACATTATGTAGTAAGGGAGTTTTTTGATAGTTTATCTTCATGTGGATATGACTTATTAGGTTGTATACCATATTTTTATAGGGTTGTATCATTTAATTTAGTCATCATGCGTCTAGGGGATGGTTTTTCATTTTAATTTTCCTCTGACTAGGTTGTGGTCATTTAGTTTAACATCACGTGACTAATTTGTTTTCCATTATATGACAAGATATAGACTTTTATGATGGATATTTGATGATTCTTATGAATATTACATGATTTTATTTATCATACTACTATAAAAAGCTTTTTAGTTTATCATTATGTGACTATGTAATTGTTCCACAAGCTGTCAGGATATACACATTTCTGATGAATATTACATGATTTTATTTTTCATATAAATATCTCAGTAACTCATTTACCTATTTATAAAACAAATTGTTATAAAAAAAATTCCCTCAATTGTGTGAGTAATATTTCAATGGTATAGGAAATGATTATAATATACTGTCATACATGCCTCAATCGACTTCATTTTTACTATTATTTCGACTAGATCATTCTCCATTGAATAATAAAATTACTTTTGGTTAATCTATTTTTTGCATGGAATACACACATTAATGTCTATCATCATGATAAGGGAGACAATACTGATTCTCCAATGTGCTACCCATCCCACTATTGGGGTGGGCAATTGGTTTTGTTTGGATTCTGAGGGGCTGAAGCCATGCCTGATTTGTTCATAGGTCGGAGATAAATCTAGGGGGATGTTAGATGTTGCCAAAACATTCTAATAAGTTTCAAAACCAGAATCTACTAGATTTTTTTGGAAATATATATGGTTGGATGGTTTCTAGAGTACCCCATATGATGGGGTAAAAATTATTGAAATTATAACTACCCTATGGGCTGGGGGTCTGGAAAATGTGAAATTATCACTTGTCCCATGGGATGGGGTGAGGAGGAACGACATATGGATTTCGTCTGATGAGGGTTGGAAAAATAAAAAAATTCCCAAAGAACTGTGGGATGGGGAACACAACTATAAGGATCGATTTTTTATGAGGGAGAAGGTGTGTCACTCTGGGAAAGAGATCCAATGAGTATTCAAGCAATAATGTCATATAGACCTGTGTTCTCTCTATGGAGATAAGCAATATTTTCATTTGTAGAAATTTTATCTATCATCATTATGGGGATGATTGTTTAGATTCACGATAACACCCTTTCATTTATCTATGATAGTGTTGTCAAATGATAATGGAAGTCTCAATGTTGTTCCCAATGACTAAATCTGTTGATTCCACTTCCCATAAACTCCATTGTCATTTCCTTATGTAATTCCTACACAGCCTATAATACCATATGTAGATTCATTAGAGATACTATTTATCCATCCATTTCCTCTAGAAGAGAAACAATGTAGGAAAGTAGGTATGAATTAGAATACTATAAGAGTGTGTGAGCATACTTTTCAAGAGCATGCCCATTTTATTTTGATGACAAGTCCTTAGATTGGGTTGATATAATATTTTCAAATAAATTTGTTGTATAATCAATGTAATACCCTAATAAATTGAAATATTTTCCTTTTAAATTAAATATAATATTTTTATATTTCATTATACAAAATGTTAAACTCACACTACACACAACAATGAATTATCTTATGTTACACGAAAGGCAATGTTGTATGATTTAATAAAAAACATATTTTTAATATAAATTATGAAACGATTTTGAATTTTAATTTCTTTTAAAATAACATTTTTTAATTCGTAATGTTGAAATTTTATTATGGTAAATTTTTAGATTTTTTTCAGAAAGATCATTTTTTGGATGAATAGTAATAAAATAATGCATTTTACATTAAATTACATTTTTTAAAAAATAATTATTAGTGAAAAATTGAATTATAAATTGTTTTTAAAGAAAAAATTGATAAATAATTCATATATTAATCCAATTAAGGCTAATTTATTTTTATATATATTGAAAGTAGATATAAAAATTTGTTGAACATTTGGAAAAATTTAACATTAATAACCCTATTTCTCACCACATTTTCAGGAATAGCGTTAATCATAATTTTCCCTGTTTTGTGATTTAAATTTGTAGAAATGGTTATACATGGTTGTCATAAATATGCTATTTTTTCTAATAATATAAATTTAATTTTGGTCTTACAATATTAGTTAATGTGATTAAAATTAATTTTAGCGATTTTGGTAACACTAAACATAATATGGGACTATCATTAATATTAAGGACCAAAATGACCTAGGCACTTATAAAAATTATTCTGAAGATATTAATTATACCATATATACTATTGGTTCTAATTTTATGGGTAATTGTGAAATTGATAAATGGAAAATCCAAATACAAAGGGATATGTAAGGAAAATGAAAAACGGAGAATAATCCCTGTCTTTACAATTGGTAAAACTTTTATGCAGGTAAAAACATCATAATTTAGGTTATTCATATATTTTGTAAAGATAGATGGGTTATTTTTATCATAATAATTTAATATTAATTTTTAGAAATTATTTAGTTACATAAAATTCTAAAAAAATACCAATGTTGTGATTGTTTGGTTAATAATTAACTAATATAAAAGGTACTATAAATTTTAGCAGTGATGTATATTGATTAATATGTTATCATTAATTATTTATTTATGTTGAATATATTGTGTTATATATCTTTAAACTTATAATATTTTAATTACATTATATTTTTTATTTTATAATTTAAATTAAATAAATAATGTCAAAATAGACTTTATTTTTATTTTATAATAAGTAATATTTTTTCAAAATATTTAAAATTAATAAACAGCATATATTCATCCAAGTAATTTTTATGTTTTAATAGATATTATATATGGTATATTAATGGACATTTCTATCTTTTATAATTAACATATTGACCAATATATTGTCAAAATGATGTTAACAAGGTCTGGATTTATGAATCGTTTTAGCTCATCACATGCAATTGTTTTAAAATTAATTGTGAAACCACATTTGAGTTTTATTTAATAAATTAGATATAGTATTAATAATTAACTATATATATATATTTCATAATAAATATCACTTTATTTTTATATGAATGGTTAAATTACAAAGGTTATGAAACTAGATTATTTAACAAAAACCAAAATGCTACAATTAGTGAATCATCGAGGTTATTGAACAAAATTATTTAAATATCAAAACAATTTGTGGTGGGGGTATTCAATAAAATTATTACACTTTAATCCATTGTTTTTAAATTATATAGGAACATTAGGTATGTTATAATTCAAATTAATGAATACATTTTAGAATTTACTAGAGTGTCACTCCCACTCCGCTATAAATAGTCAAACAACTTACCCAGATCTCACACCTCTAAATCCAAATTGGATCATACATACTGTAAAACAATAGTC
This sequence comes from Viscum album, assembly GCA_963277665.1. Classification (NCBI taxonomy): domain Eukaryota; kingdom Viridiplantae; phylum Streptophyta; class Magnoliopsida; order Santalales; family Viscaceae; genus Viscum; species Viscum album. The sequence continues at coordinate 1,717,055,480 of OY728152.1, read as the reverse complement.
TTCCAAAATACCTACCATAAACCTATAATCCTACTTTTTATAAAAATTCCACCTATGGAATACCTTTGGTACAAAACAAAAGATCATACCATATTAAGAGGTAACCCTTCCCTAAAGCTCTTTAAATTATTTGTTTCCCTACCCTTGTATTTCATATCATTCCATCAATGAATACAAAATCTATTGTCATAAATATATATGGATGTTTTCGTACTTAGTTTTTTACCTAAACTTACAAAAGATTCCATATAACGGGTAACGAATATAATAATTTTGTGTACGATGAACTACTACCTCATGAAACGATGATTGTAAATTTTTCCTTTACCAAATATCTTGGTAGATATTATGATAGAAACTATATTTATATATGAAATTTATTATATATATATATACTAATTTAGTACATTTATAATACATACCATTAGTATATTTAATTTATTGTTAATATGATTACATCATTTGATGTAGTGTGGACTACCGACCCTCGATGCGATGTGTTTCGTTCACGCGATACACGCAATGTATTAATGATGATTTTGTTAATCCAGTGTATTATATATAAAAATTTAATTATTATATATATATATTATATTTTTCATTCTTTTAATATTATAAAGAAATAGAAGCAGTGTTCCTGAGTACATACGGTGTATCATCTTTATGAATGGTGCACTTCATTTCATATCTCCAAATATTATAGACTACTTAAAATTCATATTAAATGAATATATAACATAAATAAGTGATGTTTTAAATTTCTCAGGTGATGAAATCATGATATAATAAATTTGAACTAAAAATAACCAGTCAAAACATACTCGAGAAAACTGGGCAATTAACACAAGAAATAGTTAAATTAATGAAAGAGTGCGAAGAAAAGGGAAATAAAATATTATAAGATGTTAATATATGATATAATAAACATGGTTATAGTTCTATTATAAGTTAAAAAAACATTTCTAAACCAATATTCAAGAGGATGATTAATACAAAACAAAAGTAATTTTATGATAATGTAATTTGTCTCAATTTACATTTAACTGAGACTTATTTTTTATTCACCATTTCCCTTTTATATCCTACATGCATATCGCTTTCTCATGTTATATCATGAATCTCCTTATTATCATGATATTATAATTTTTAGATAATTAATGTGGAATTATTATTTAACTATTGGGATAACACCTTTATTTGGAAAAGGTGCACTGACCCACATTCTCACCATGATAGCCCCACCATCCCATATCCATGCTGCTAAACAAATAGGTTGGATAGATCCTAGTGAATAGTTGAAGAGAATCCGAAATTTTACATGGTTTATTTGGCTATCTAGTTGTCTTGGATACCACATTTATTTAGAAAAGTCCCCCAAATGTGATTATAAAAATATTTTATTTAAATTGGATACAAATATAGTCCAATATAATGCTATTATAATGTAAATTCCATACCCATTTTCAATTCTATGTTTTCTGATTCTTTCAAGAAAAGTGTATTTTATTTTTTTCATAGGATTCATACATCTAGAATATTCAATGAAAAATGTTGTTTAAAAATATTATGGGTATCTGAAAAAACATTAACAATTTTGATTCAAAATCCTAAATAGAAAGAAGAATCATTAAATGAATATAAGAGAGTGTGTGGTTTCATTCCTTGAGAAGATGATTTGAAAATAATGGGAGGAGCTTAATGATATATTAGGGGAACCATGGGGGACTATAGAAAAGGATGGTAAGAGTATGGTCATGATCCATGTATCTAGAGATAAGGGGGAATGTATCTTGGGTGGGATTATATATGACAAGATATGGGAGATCTATTTGGTTTCCTCGACATAGGTTTTTTACTCTATACAACAAAATAATCAAAACAACAAACATTTTCTTGGTTATTACCCAATGAAAAATCCATAGTGAAGTGGTTATAATTAATTTTTCAATCCAATGTCTTAAATAATAAAAATATTACCCATTGTGATTTTTAAGTGAGTCAGGTTTACATAGAATTTATTTTTTAACATTAAAATATAATATTGGTTATTGAGGATTCATAATGTATTTATTATATTATTTAAATAACCTCAAAAATAAAAGTTTTTAAAGGGAAAAAATATATTTTGTAGTGGAGACACATTATAGAATTTATTACAACACTATTGGATCATTTTGAAGCCATAATACACATCGTATATATATATATATATATCATAATTCATTTTTACATGAAAATCATAATATCATATAATATAATGAAAAAAACAACAATTTAAAAATTTTAATGTTCTGATTCTAGAAGTAATAATTTTTTTATCAAATAATATTATAAATTTTTCAATTTTATCTTTTAATATATAAATGATGATTTAATGAGAAATGATTATTTTCTTCACTAACACTTTTTCAATCCTTATAATAATTAAATTTTATTTCATAAAAAATATATAAATGTTTAAATTTATTTAATATTATTTCATTTTGTTATTTTATTTAATTATATTTTATTTTGAATAATCATGATTTCTTAAAAAAGGATTGTCTGAATTTAAATTTTTATTAAAAATAAATATAATAATTGTTTTATCATATAATTTTTTTTACCAATTTCATTTTTATATTATTTATTAAAAAATAACATAAAATATAATAATTATTATACTTCATACAAAATATTCATAATTTTTTTACTATTTTGTATTCCTTGATAAATTATTTTCTCTCTTAATTAACCTATTCTCCTTTTACCAAGGTACTAAATATTTACAACAGTTACAAAGTATATTATCATAAAATTAATTTGAAATTATTACCTATATTTATTTATGATTATCAGAAATATGGAATAAATTTTATAATATATATAATAATATATGCAGAATAATATAATCTAAATTAAAACCACAAATGTGATAGAATTTATTTTTTAAAAAACATTACATCTTTCAAGGAAAAGAACATTTTAAATTATCTATGAAACATGTGATCTTCATTATTTGATTTTAAATTCATTCTAATAGATATATGAAACATAGATTTGTTTTAAATAATTCTGAATTGTAGGGTATATTTAATTAATTATAAAATAGAATCATTATGCATTTTAAAATAAATCATAAAAAAATGTGGTTTGAAGCCTAAAAATAAACACATAATAAATTTTGGTATAATGATTATTTAAATAAAATTAACTATTTTAAAAATGAATAAATAATATTTATTATAATTTCAAAAAAAATAAAAAATAATTCGGATTTTTAATGATAGAGATTATAAAAAAATTGAAATTTTGAAAAACTGTAGTTTGCAATGTTCAATGAAATATAATTATTTTCCAAAAAAATAAAAAAAATTAACCTATTTTAATTCTAATATGGTAATTTCATAATTAATTCTTATTATATCAAAAAAAAATTGTAAATTTTTAGGAAATAAATTATAATATTTTTTTCAAAAAATGAATGAAAAATGCTTTATTTGAAAAAAATGTATTTAGGAGGAAAAAGGTGATTAATTAAATTTTTAAAATTATATACATAGAATTTATAAATCTATTTTGATAGTTTGGAAATTAATATAAATTTTTAATAATTTATTTTTTCTTATTCATATCTTGAAATTTAATAGATATCATAGAGCAATCGTATTTAAATAACCATTATCTTTTTCTGTTCGGTGTTTTATATTATATATGTTATCAAACATTCTTTATTCTTTTAAAAATAGGGGGAGTTATAGACTCACACTGATTTATTTTGGTTAGAGGAATTTTTAGTAGAAATAAATTAGACCACAACTAAAATATCCTTAGTACCAACCTGAAAATGTAGTATTCCACGGTAATTTTTGAGCTCCCTAAAAATATAATTCTTATAAGACAATGAGGTGGATTATGTTATATCTTCATTTTTTGGCTAATCTCGATTTTAGAATTCCAACAAAACATTATTTCCAAAAGTACTGGAAACATTAAAAACAAGAGAACATTTATTCTTTTAATTTTAACAATTCTATGAATATTTATTATTTTGAAAAATATCTTGCATAAAAATATCTAGAGTTGAATTTCCCATATAATTTTTTGTTTATTTACTAGTGTCTCAAAATAAATTATAGTGAATTTGTGTGAAATTTCATAAAAACCATTCAATTATGTTTATAAAAATTATTACTGTATATTTCACGATGAGTAGGTGTCTTATTTAACATTATATCATTATTTGAATGCATATTATGATAATTTAGACTTGGAATATTGGAATCTTGAGGAACTATATAGTCTTTTATTATTCAATGATATGATTTCAAAACTATTTTGATAGAAATTTCATCAATATCATTTCCCTTATGAGTAGTCAAAGGCGTATGATTTATTTTAAGATAAGAGACTATAAAAACATCATTATTTTAAGAGAAACCATTTATTTTCTCAGCTTGTAGATATTAAACAAATATATTAATGGATTGTGAAATTTCAATATAAATGTTTTCAACCCGATTTTTCATAATTTGTGTGTGTCCCACACTTCCAAAAAAATGGTATAGAAAACTATTTATAATATATTAAGACACATTTAATTCATTCTCCCCTTTCTATTCATAAAAAAGTATCCAATCATATTACAATACTATTACATAATTAAAAGGTATGTTGTTTCATTTTCTCAAATTTTTCAGAGTCATACTATCATACAGGCTCACCTTTTCCATAAAAATGGATTTTATTTTCTTATTTCTTTGGATTTTTATCCATGAATTAGAATTAATTGGTGACTTATAATTCTTCTAGATAACTCTAAAAATATAAATTGAATGTCCTAAAATTTTGAAAATATCACAAAAGAGGTTAAATATTAATAATATACCTTTACTTTTCTTTATGATCGTCGAAAATGAGATTTATAATATCTACAAAGATTAGGTCAAAATTTGAGTCAAACATGATTATGGAATATAGTCACACATAACCATTAAGTGTAATATTATAAAACCTCATTGGAATTCCACTGCATGCAGTAAGATCATTGAGAATTTTTTGATTCCAAAACACCCAATTCATACCATATAATTTGTTACATATTTACGCTATTGAATTAATTTGATTTAAGGGGTTGAAATTAATTTTTCATTTTGAGATCATTAGAATTTGAGGATTTAGATGATGATTCCCAATCATATACACAGAATCATGTTCACCATTATTTTCTATATGAATTTGGGGGATTCCAATTCCAATTAGAATCATATTTCAATCATAGTCTCCCCAATAATGCACGATCCATAATTTAAGCTTGTGATTGGACTATCATCTATCATCCTTAGAGTACACAATACCCAAAAAAAGGAAAAATGTAAATAATCATGCTTTAGATTATTTTAATCTGGACCTACCATGGATAAGAGACCGTCATCCTCAATTTTTTTATGACAAAAGAACTTTTAAGATCATTGTTGGAGGTATCATCAACATGAAGAGTCCAAATTGAATTAATTCATTTGGTTTTGACTCTCTAAAGAGCCCCATCAATATTTAGGTTTTCAAAATATTTCTTTTTTAGCTATGTAATGTTCAGATATGAAATATTTGAAGGAATCTTCCCATTATTGGAGAAACAAGTCTATGAACCGAGACAAGGACAGAATAAATATCTATAAATTGTATTTGATTACATCTTAATTGGTATCCTCATAGTCATGTAGTCATAGATTATATTATACATACTTTTCTGGGATAATCTATAATTGTGAAATAGGTCATTGACCACTTCAATATGTATTATTTTATTGTTTGGTAATTATATTAATATACACATGAAAAATGATAACTATATAAATGAAACAAAAAAATGAGGTGTAGGTGTTTTAAAATAAATTAGTAAATTGGTATATCATTTGGGGTAAGGACGATCATGTTTTTAATGAAAATATAATAATGTATTATCTTGATGAAATGTTTAATTTAGATTATATAGAGTGAAATAGAGGTTAACTATAGATATGATCATTGGGTTATAGTTGATATAATGATAAAATAGGTAATTATTTAAATTTCTCTCCTATGGGAGTATGATAATTTGTCAAAATGGGTTTTTGTGTTGTAGAGAACCACTAAAATAAATCTATTATATTTTATTGAACTTTTTTCAACAGGATTATAAAATATGGGTTAAATTTTGTGATACACTTAATCTGTTGGGTTCAATGACATGTATACTAATGAGTTTAATGACTTATAGTGTTGTCAGGTTAGTAACATGCAAACCAGGGCACACAATGATGCATAGATAAATTGGTTCAATGATTGTTATGAAAATGGTGGAAGTGAAATAAAACATTATATTAATTATAATATCTCCATTTTTTGTGACATTACTTATTGAGATGTTATGGTAGACCATTATGTCTTGTGATTCAAAAAATTGGACTCGTCATGTAAATAGACCATTATGGATTGTCCAACAAACCATTGGGGTTAGTGATGCAGAAATCCAGGGTCATCATGTTTATAAAAAATTTGGTTTAGTTTCATTATGATTTATTGGTATTAGTCTTATTGTATACAATGTAGTTATTCATATGATATATATTCTAGAATAAACTAATTATTATAGAGTTTGGTGTCCTAGTTGACTTGTAATACAAGGATGAAATCAATTTTTTAATTACTACTATAATGGGTTGTAAAATTATATCACATGTATATAAACGATATTAGAAGATATTTTAGATTTTTACTGGTGAGTTCCTAAACATTTTTTATACTAAAAAAATTCAATAAAACATTCTAGGTGAGTGTTGATTTTAGGAATCATGTCATGATAATGGGAATGTGTCCCATAAGAGACAACATATGTAATCTATTGGAAAAAAATTATTTGGGGTTTGGTTATGTAATTAGAAATAAATATTTAGTGTTTTATTTTATTTTATTTTGGATTATGTTCTATGTATGAATTGTCTTAGGGAAACTATACATGATTTTCAATTTATGTCTGATTTATGTGGCATTTCATCACATGATTACATGAATATGTAATCCTTTCATTGATATTGTTTGGTGTTTCAAGTGTTTATATTATTCTTTTATTAATTATTATTAATATTCTAGTAATATTATAGTTATGGTATCAGGATCATAGTATCCCCATTACAAATATAATGGCTTATTTGTTATTCAATAGCCTCAATCATATAGAGAAAAATTAGTGATTCCACAGGCCATATCATCTAGTATTATTATATAATAAAAATATAAATTCAAAATTTAGTATTCAATCATTCGAGATTTGAATAATTTCCCTTCATTGATGGAGCACCATTTAGTTAAATAGAATAAAACATAGATTCTATATTATGAAACTTATTCTTACTCTTCCAATTGTAAAATTTTTTATTTTATCCATGGTATTAGATAAAATTAATCTTTTTTATACACCCAATGTGTATTATGGACTATACATAATTTTTTATTGAATTATTTCATGTTATATTTCAAGAAAAATTTCTAAAATTATTTTAGAAATGATCAAATTATAAATTTTGTATCTATATCAACCACGAGTAGTGACCCTAGTACATTTACCTAATATATATATATATATATATATATATATTATTACTGAGTATAATAGTGACGAAAAATTTAACCTTAGAAATCATACTATAAAATGTTACATTCAAAACATTATATCTCTCATGTCAGTCTTGTCCCTTATAGTGACTTTTTTGTCTTCAATCATCCAAAACATATCTATATTATCAAGGTGTTTCTATTATATTGAATCACTGAAATTTGAAATCAATTTTATAGATGGAATTATATTATATGTATTTTATTCGATAAACAATACTATATACATGAATATTTTATACAAAATGTGATTTATGTTGTAATTCCCCTATGATATTATGATTTTAATGTTGTTTAAGTATAATAATTAAATTATATCACTTGTAATGAAAATTACTACCATTTAGTATTTCCGATTTAATAATGATATCAAATAATATTTTGATTAGTTTTTTCCACATATTATAGTACACCATCAATTATTATATAATTATACTATTTTACAAATATTCATCTAGGACCTGTAATTAATATAGTATAAATAGTAATAACCTTCTAATATGTTAAAGTAATTACTGGTAAATGATCTATATTTAACTAATATTTAAATTTTATTTTTCATTTAGCTCATAATTCAGAAATTTTATATTTTCATAATTTTAATTATATCATATATCGATTTTAGGTTGTAAAGGAGAAAAAAACTACCGAAAAAATGATCTTATAAATTTTCCAAATCGCATTTGTATAGTAACATAATGATTTTAGGTTCACCATGATAAGTGAAACCTAAAATTTATTATCATATATTTCATTATACATTGATATTTTCAGGTTTTCCGTCTCATGGTATTGTTAATTTTTCATAAATTTATTACATAATTCAATCAATCATCATTAAACAGTTGAATGACTAATACACACTAAATAATTGAGGTCTGAATCACTATTCACATTGGATGGAATATAAAACTTTATATTTCAATGGATTTTTTAATTTTCATTTCCACATATATCATTCCCATATATAAATGTGTGTGTATGTTTGTGTTTGTGTGACTGTGTGTGTAAATTTTCAAGATTCTCAATTAATATATCATATTGTTATTTGATACAATGTATATATCTCATGTTTATCAAAAAAATTAATGTCTCCCAATCATTTTAATTTATAAATATGTATACAATTTATATTTTTTTGGATCCATTTTAAAATATTAATTATAACATTCAAGAAATATTAATATAAATACCATAAAAATTGAATCTAAAACACAATCATTTAATGGATTAGTATCATAAAAATATTGAATCCAATGAAGGAGAATGAATGTTGTGATAGGTTTTCAATCAAATTTTCTTGATAGAACATCATCACCCTATATAATCGAAGACTAAACCATATTCCCATAACCTATAGAAAAACACTCAAAAAATGATTCCCAATTTTGGATTGTTTTGGACTCTAAACGCCGAAGAGTAATTTTAGTAAACTATTTACATACTACATATAATTATCAAATAATTAAACATTGTAGAAATAAATAAAATATTCCTTAGCATGAAACTCCTTATGTGAATGATATATAATTTTATAAAAGGATTTCACTAATTTTGAACAAATCCTGAAATTTTTCATAACATGACAATGTAATATTCATGAAAAATTGTATATTTATACTATTTATAAGATTAATTATGAGAAATAATAAAAGAATTAAAATTTATTTTTATAAATTATTATTCTTAATAAATTAAGATGAAATCACCATATAAATAAAAAAAATTCATTACATTTATATCCTAAATATGAACTATTAATATTTATCATTGATAAGGGAAAATCATTTAATACTATATTATACAAATATATTATTAATGGAATATGTGTCTCTATCATTTTAAATCTGTATGGTCTAACAATATTAATAATGTAGAAAACTTATGTTACCTAAATATAATATAATTATATATATTTAAAATTTGAATCACATACACCATTTTTTATCATAGTTTAAGTACATATAATATCTCAAGATAGTAATAGAAATATATCATAATATAATGTTAATATTTTCATAAAATCAATAGAAACAAGTTATTTTTTTATTTTTATAATTTATATTGATTGAAAAATAATTTTAATATTTTTAACATAAACACATTACATTAAAATTATAATGATATTATAATATAAATTCATGTAATTTAATACTGAAAAAAATATATTAAATAATTATATTATTAATACTCATAAAAATTTAATAAATAATAATAATTAATTAAAAATAAATAATCCAAATAACTTTTTTAAATAAATTAATTTTTTGGAAACAATTTAAAAATGGGATTTAATTTAAAAAATTTAGAAATTTGAACACACTATATTACATAAGTTCATATACAGTAATCATGACATATAGCTTTGGATACTAATATATTGTATTTTTTTATGACTCCTATCATTGATGAACCAATATCTAGATATATCTATATTTCTAATTTTTAATCCATTTATAATAAAAATTAATGAAATTAAAAAAGTACCAAGTAGATTATGGAGGTATGAATTATTGTAATCCAATATAATATTTTTTAACAATACTAACAAACTCAAGGGTTCGGGGTACATTTATAGATAAACAAATACAAATATTTTCATGATATTCCCATGAATCCTAAATGTCCAAAACATTGATCTCCTGAAACCACATGTGATGAATATTCACCTGTTAATCGATGGATCATTTAATTCTATATATGTGATATGAAAATAGATAAGGAATTTTGGTATTCTCTAAAATATATTTATAAGCAATAGAAGAATCGGTATCCTATGAGAAAATATTAATACAATAGGAGTCGAACATCTAAAGCCTATTAGTGATGGTACATGTTTCCACCACTGGAGAATCCCATGAACCATAGAATATATAAAATAAAAAAACCACAATAACTCTAGGGTCCCAAAAAACACCTCCACTTACATAATAACAAGGCTTTTGGAACCATACACATTTTTATAGGATAGTGTTTTAAGGTTTATAGTGAATCTATACCCGTTGTGAAGTATGTGTCTCCAAAGAGAGTGTATTTCTCCTACCAACCATGATCATTATCATTGTGGGGAAAGATCCCAACATTTAAAAACATGGTCTAGATTTTACTCCATGATTTTGGAATGAACAAATTTATCCTTTAATAAACATATGGAACCTTTTATTATAGACATGTTTTTTGTATTCCTGATGCAGCAACATCCACCCAATAAAGAACATCACCCATAACTTCATCAAGTAATTATTATATCACACAATAATGAAATTGGGGTAAAATAAAATCATTCTATTGGACTCCTAGAAAAAATTTCCAAATATATATAAAAATTCCAAACAACATTGTGATAACCCACATAAATTATGAGAAAAAATGGGAAGTCGTTTTTTTGTGTTCTGGAAGGAGAGGAGGTAGGAATCAAGAAAAATACTCTTATTCCTGACCTCATCATCAATAATAATGAAATGATTTTTGATACATAAAACAATGAAATTTAACTACCTAGGAAATTATTTTCACAAGATGTAACATCCTTATTCATTTGAGAAGTGGTTTTCATGGATATTTTGACCATAGGATTTTGGAGAGTTCTTTCCTGATGCAATGTCTTAGAAAATGAACTATTCATTGGAATAAGTCGTATTATTTATACTGAAGATCATGTATTATTGTTTATTTATAATATCTCAGATGAATATGGAATTCCTTATATATTTAATGAATGAGAGGTCTGGCGTCACACACCCTAAGAACCCGAAATTGGTTATAGCTTATTTATGTTTCCAGAAACTATGCTCACCATTAACAGTGAAGCAATGTGATTAGAACTAAGGTTCAGGTTTTCAATTGCAAAGTTAATATGATAAACAAATTACCCCTTGTTTATTTCAAAGTAGTTCAATATTTATTCATGATTAATTTGATAAAAATAAGTCCAAATTACAACATCTTTCATTTCATTTTTTCTTGCATGAATTACATAGTCTTCATGACACTCCATAAGTTGATATCAGCAACCTCTTTTATCGTCTTCATCCTATTCCATGTGGAAAATTGATATATTTTTTAGTATGGTTAACCTAATTGACTACTGATTTTATATCACTTGCGGAAATATAGTGATTATAGTGTCATAGAGATATCTATATCATACCACTCATGATATTATGAATTGGAGGCTACAATATCTCTATATCAAATGTATCATTTAACATAAATATATTTTTTCAACTATATCATGAATGGTGATATATTTATTCCATGTCCATAAAATTTCCTTCTACTTTTTGTAATCTTAAATAGTGTCATATCGTTGACATCGATAAAGCTTATCACTACCTATGATAGTGAAATCCATGAGTTTTGTTCTTCCATGTATGCCATTATTAAATTGATGATTGCAATATAGATATATTACTATTAAATATTCACCTTTTAGTTATATGATTCCGAAATTTCATAAACATCATAGTATTTTTGTTAAACATTTCAACTTGGATTTGATACCATATAATGGCTACGATAGATACCACTACTCCTAAAATGAAATAAAAAAATTTAGTTAATAACATTTCTATAGGAAATAAATAATATTTTTTAAAAAATAATATAATATAAGGAATAGAAAAAAAACAAAAGATGAAGCTGATCATCCATCTACACAATTTTTGAATATCCTAATAAATAACCAAAGTGAAATTTTCTCTCTATATACACCGATGTTATGTGGATCACTATGAATACTTCCAAGTAGATAATATATGACGCAATGATCTATTCCAAATTGGTATCCTAGAAAGTGGGCCACAAAAATAAATAACTAGAACTTAGTGACCATCCTATAATGCTTGTTCTCATAAAGTGCATTCAGACCCTTCCTTAACTGTTCCACATTATCCAACACAAACATCGACTAAACAAAAATATCCCTAATGAATACTATGAAAATAATGTCTTTGGATGGATGAATGATATAGTTCATCAGTCCCATGAAAATGGATATGGTGTTCATCATGTCAAATGGAATTACTAAGTACTCATATTGACCATAACAACATCAAAAAATAATATAGGGTATATTTGCACCCTATAATTGCAACTGTTGATGACTAGATAAGTCAATATGTGAGGAATATCATTCCCCTCAAAACTGATCAAAGAGTTCATTGATCCCCAAAATTAGATAAATTTTCATTATAGTCAGTAGATTAGGCAAGAGTAATGGACACACAATGTCATTATATCATTTTCATTCTTAGAGTACAATAACAGGGCTATCTATGGGGAAAAAATCGGTATGAAAGATCCCTTCCTCTATAAGTCCTTCAATGACACCATAAACTGGTGAAGCTCTAAGAGATACATATGATATTCTAGTTTAGATATTGTGTCCATACCATTGTGTAGTTCCATTCATATCTCTATCTCTATGGAAGAGAATCAATCATAAAATATCATCTTGAATGGTGTCATTATAATTCATCACCACATCATGAAAATAATAACACATAGCTTCAACTATACATTGGTTCATTCCATCTAACTTATGAGTAATAAGATGAACTCTCCTTCACATGATTCCATTATACTCTACATGGGATTATTTTTAACCCATAATGTAAAACCACATCTCATCGCTATAGAAACATTTCTCCCCCCAAATGAAATAATATATTAGGATGTGTGCTATAGATATCCTATACATACATAATTATATCATAAGGTTTCCTCAATGATAAGAAGAGTTCCCAAAAGAATCTTTATTCATCATGAGTAATGTCACACAATTAGAAAATTCGTGTGACAGTTGAGTCACCTATTGTTTGAGTATCCATGCCCCATTGTCATGCTAGAGACACAAATGAAATCTCTATGTCCCATACATGTTATGTGGTAATAAATGAATAACCCACTCTATTGTCTATAAATAATACATTTATGTATGGGAAGAAAAATTTGGTACATTGTATCATTCATGGAGCCTCTAGGTTAACAGACTTGACCACATGGAGTTTCCATCTCCCCTATTCACCAACTCCTTGAACCTAGAATGAACCGCCTGGGTGGTGGTGTAGAATAGTCATATAATCTTCCACCTATAGATCCTCCCCTATCTATTCAACCAATACCACTTCTCTGTTGACTTTATTACCACTAAAGATTCATCAACATAAGAAAAACAGTCCACTATTCCTATGTCATCCATACGGGAGGTCGAACAATCCATTGCAAGATGTCCCCTATCATCACAAGAATTGAACCACCTCTCCTTAGGCTAACTATATATATATATATTATTATCCCTTAACCATGTATAATATGTCATGGTGACACCTCATAAAACATTTATCACATCTAGGTCATGGATTCTGATGTCATCTACTTGCTATCTAAGAATTTTCTTCTGTGTACCCACTACCATCCCCAAGTGTATGCATATACTTATACATGAAAATATAAAGCAGAAAAACATGTTCTAGGACCTGAAAATTGATAATAAATCATTTATATAATAGACTAGCTCAAATGTATATTCATATTCCACAATCAAATGTCTAATTCCAAAATAACATATCATGGAACAAATGCATCGATCCCCATGATTGGTTGGTGAACCTGGATGAATACTAATCCACTATTGTACTACATAGCTAATGATGTAGAACCACATGTGTGTGTACAAAACTCAATCTATTACCATGTTATAGTTTTGTCATTATATTTTTTGGTAAACTATACCAACCATTTCATGTCGACTCCTAAATGAGGCTCACTACTATGATCACCATATAGCCAGTAGTTTTCCTAAAAAGATGAAATATTCATGTCAACACCACAAGACAGTGCACAACTTCTTCTGTGCCTTACTCCCCTCACAAACTACAGGGCCATTGTTGATGAAACTCGTAAACAAAAGTCATCCTTAACACCTCATCTTATAGTACATTATATACCACATTCTTCTTGAAATGGAATGTTAGTTGTGAACCACCTTGAAGAAAAGCCTCCAAAACGGGTCCCTATATTGAATTCTCATCCTTTTTCTGATAATCCATGTCATTATAATGATATATCATTAATGTAAATTATCATAGAGACATGTGAAATTGAAAATATATACAATGGTCAATTAGTATATCATGAGATATGACTCATGAAGGAAATGGAACACAGACCCCATTCATATATGATTCATGTACCAATTTTTTCCGTTCAACTAGTTTCTAAATTTACAAATTCAATGAGAATGTTATTGTAATGGTATATGGATAAATCACCCATCACACCAACATTGTTGTCTTGGACTATAAATATGAGCTCAAAACATGTAACAATATTACCACAATCTACTATCATAAACTCTAATAAAATGTTAGAACAACCTATCATACCACTCTATCATGACCCGTCCAAATGGGTCTTGTGTTGTGACTACCACATGCTTGCATCTAATAGGCAATGGTATGGAGACTATCACCAAGGCGACATATCACACTCATGGGAGGCTTTAGACTAATGTAACTACACACAAAAAACAATATACAATGCCATATAATGATAAATTTTAGATAAAAAATAAACATGAGTATATATATATATAATACCACAGTTAGAGTATAAGAAATTACAAGAAAGGAAAAGTAGAAAATAGATGCACAACAAAAGGAAGTAAAAACAATTCCAACATATAATGCAGATGAAGAATGATGTGAAGATAAATTTCAGAACACGACTCAGTTTGACTGATTCACAAATACATTTATAGTCTTGGTCCCTCAAGAACATCCTCAAATGGTTGATCATTATTATAAAACAAGATACCTAGTGGGAAATAAGATAAAAATTTGAATATAAAAAATCCCATTAGGGCTCCCCAACAATATCTAATAATATAAAATCAACAATAACATTTATATCATCATAATTATATGTCAATGGAATAAAAAAAAAGAATATTTAGAAATACTCAACGTTTAAACACAGTCTCATTGTAATTTTACAATTGTAACACCTTTCTAGGATTTCAACTCAATGGTTCCACATAGTACTCATCTGGGAGATCACAATCCATGTGTTAGATAAAACTAATGGTTTCTATCCAATATTTTAGGATCATCAGGTCCCACCATGATATGTACACATTGGATTTTCGATGTGAAGGATACATAGATGGTGATCTTTTCCAAGGAAATGGGGAATACCAAAAACCCAATCTAGATTAACATGATATGTGGAGTATCAAAGCCTATAAAATGTTTATCATGAGGATTCGATGAACTCTACCAATAGAAAATATTATGATATAGGATATAACCCTGAGCCTCATAGAAGGATTCAATCAAATTTATAGAATAATAAAGTTCTTTTGAAGGCATCACCATCTATAAATTAGAATCGATTCCATACGAATCCCTTATGTAATGTATTAAAGAAAAAAAACGTAAAGAATCATTTTTACGATGAAGTGGAAAAGGGATCGAGGCCATTTTCTAGGAATCACATGACTTGTAGAAGTAGTACTCGGCATGTACCTTCTCTATCGGGTCCTACCCATGTATCATTTCCCATGATATTGTGTGTGTCTCTTTTTTAGTATACAACATGTCAGATAACGTGTACTAATAGTCATTTCCTTGTATGAATAAGTTTTACAATGTCATTGTACCTCCCCAATTACATTAAAAGTCACCGAGTTGAGTCACAATCTATATAATATGGGCACATCCAATGTGATACTTAACTTCACATTAATCTATTATGCGACAACTATGGCCCCACTCTTGTCATGGGTTCATGGATTACATGTCCTGTAGTGTGGGTTTTAAATAAACCCATAGATCTTCCACACATGTCTTCACCCACTCATCCAGACAATGATATAGTATTAAATCATATCTATGATTATGGATTTCATCTAGCTGAGCATTTTTATCTTCCCTCATCGGAATCTGGCCATCGAAACTGCCAAGAAAATGCAGGATGATTCATCTATGGACACTCTTGTAAATTTTAAGGAATATAGTTTTTTGAATATATCTCAATCCACCATCATTGTCGTCACAACTCAATCATGTCATCGACCTAAAATTGGCTATATGATAATAATCAGTTGTTCCATGAAACTAGTACATTGTGATATTTTATCAGAATATTTTCAAACCATAGTCCAAAACATATCGTAGATATAATTTATTTAATAATGTTAGGTGAAATAAAAGAAATATAAAAATAGGAATGAAACTATATCTTGTTTATTATACCTCGATACATATCCATTATAGTGATGAATGATGATCCAAATTATGTAATAAATCACCCTAAATTCCCAGAAGATAACCCCATACCTACAACATGATCGATCTGTGAATAAATATGTTAGTTAATTGATTGGATTTTCTCACATGAATAAATAAATAGGGAAAACATCATATATCAAAAATATTATCTCAATCTCTACTGATAAATAATATTTATTGATTCCATGTTAGTTTTTTTAGAGATATCATTGAGTTCCTTTTCACATCGATCGATGATCCATGATCCAGTCATCATTTTCTAGTTGAAGGGACTGCAATACTCTCCCATAAAAACATATAGTTGTGTGGATAACCCTGTAACATGATCTTAATTGAATATTAATTTATAAACAACTAGGTCATAGTGATTAATTAAATAAAAAAATTTAGTTAATAAATTTATATAAATGTCCACCCATAACCGCACCCAACCCGTATATCCAATGTTCTCTAATATTATATCACACCTAGGGTAAAGCCTCAATTTGAACTCAAAAACATCCTCAAATTTTTTATCTGAGAATATTTGAAGATGATGTTCAAATTTTTTAGAAACCAATTCATGCGTGATATTTATTATATTCTAAAAAATTTGTATGGGAAGAATCATCCATGAAATCTCATGCCATGATAGCTCCTAACTCCATGAATAATCCAAATAATATTCCAAATAAAGACATTAAAAAAGTAGAGTCATTAAATTATATTTCCAAATGTTATGAAGATAATTATAATTTATGATTTGTGTACAAGGGTATCATGTGTTGTGAATTGTTTGGGATATGTTTATGATATTTTTGGAAAATTATACGTTAATAATATAATAAAAAAATAACAATTAAATGTGAATGATATGAGTTTTAGTCATTTCATTTCTTTGGTTTCTCTCAAAATTAATTAACCTAAATGGTCTTGGGTATATAAGTGACTCAATATTGTTTATTAATTTTATAATTATGGGCGGATAACTTTGGGTCTTTTTAGTATGTATTCAAGCTAATTTGTAAAAAAATTGTTGTTAACACAAAATATGATTATATTGAAATGGGGAATCGTATTTGGAACCATATAATGTTTTATATAATTTTGGAGGTTAGGAATAAAATTCAAAAATCATATTTTATGAGGTTTTTATACCATAATGTATTAGTAAGAAACATTTTGATAAAATGATTAATAAAAAAACACACCTTTTTAGTTTTATTTAATGTGATTTTAATGTAATTATTGATATTTTCTGAGATATCTATTGGTATTTAGTATATAATTGCAGTATATATTACAATTTGGTTTAAAATATAATTAATTATGACAGTTATTTTAGGAAGTATTTTATTTTATTTTTGCATACAGAATATGAAATTTATTGATATCCATTAATGTTACATCATTTTTTAATGTTGGGGTAATAAAGAACTATTGGGATAAATGGATTATATTATTTTTCCAAAAAGTTAAATAACAATGGTGGATGGAAAATATTGGATATATATTATTTCATTCAAATAAGTTGAAATTATTTTAAGAAATGATATAGTATAATTATGGGGAAAAATAAGATTTTGTTGTTATAATAATCTTGGTTCTCATAATATTATCTTTTAAAAATTTATAATGATATATCTAGATATTTTCATCAGAGTTGGTGTTTTGTTTGGTGTATTAGTACCCAATAAGTAATATATTTAATAAGTTAAATATATTGATCATCTGTTAACATATTTTGTGATTAAAAATAATACATATTGATCAGAACATTGGATAGAATATTTGATACTCTAATTTCTTCTTGAATAAGGAGTTAATCATAGGAGTGATATATGCTTGGTCGATGTCGATTATTCTATTGAAGGTAACTGTTTGTGGGTGAGTTAAATAAAATATTTCAAAAATTTATTTAATTTATTAAAGGATATTCCTATATCTCTAATATTTTAATATTTCATCACATAAATTAACTTGGATGAGCTTATCATAACACTAAGTGATTATAGAGGAGGTAGGTAGATCCACTATTACTGGAAATAGAATCATGATCAAGGTTTAATAAATAATAATAAAAGAGATTTGAGGGATTTATGAAGAACATAGTAGAATCTTCAATGACATCCCTAGAGAATGTGTTCTTCACCAATGATCTATCTATTTAGGATGTATGGCTCGTTATTTTGTGGATTTTCACTATTATTTTTTTTACTGTTGGTCATATATTGAATATATTTTTAAGTCAATAAATTAAATTTTAATATAAAACAAGAATGTATTAAGTTTTCCTGAACATAATTATCAATAATTTTACCCTTGGTTAATCTCTGTGGGGTTCCCATTAAATATTATTGGATGGGTTCACAGTAACCAATAGAAATATCACTTTTATGTTCTTATCATTAATTTTTTGTTGATGTTATTTATTTTTCCACTATGGTCATAAATTTGACATTTCTAGTCCAGTTTAACCATGATAGAACATATGGATTAATGATGCGTATGAGAACAATGTTTTTAGGATTTATTGAAGTATCAAGAAATAATTACATTGTGAGGATGTTTTTTCTGGGGATTAATACCCCCTTTTGGCAATGATAAGTATTGTAGATCATAATCAAGAAAACAAAATCAAAATTTTTGACCATTACTGAAAAAATATTGGTTGATAAATGGTTCATTTATTCAATTGTAAAAAATTTAGAAGACTCATGGGTGAGATTCATTTCTACATAGAGGATCATGATTTTTCCTGAAGACAAGGATCTTAGGCATCTCTATCTATGAAAATCTTCACTACAAGCATTATATTGTATAGGAACATAGACCATGTTTATATGGTTCATATAGTTAATCTATTTTAAAATTTACAGAAATATCACACATCATAGGGAAATGAAATAATTCCACGTGACACATTATATATGTTTAAGTGAATGAACTCGGGGTTATATGTGATCATAATAGTAATTTCCCATTTTGGACATGATTTATTAAATGAAATAAAAATCAAATCCATATCCAGGGAAGAACATTCCAGATTCCTTAGGAAGTTACACATGGCATGTACCCGAATGAACATTATTTATAAATATTCCTTAACCATCTACCAGTCATATATCTATAATCAAAAATCAAATTTAGGACTATGAGTAGAGAATACTAATTAAAATTATATAAAATATTCAAAGGTGTAATTTACATTGGAATTATAGATCATACATCATATAACATGAGAATGATTTCTTTTTTCATTGTTATAATTATATGACTAAGGTAATCACCAAAAATGTTATGAATCAACTTCCCTTTCAATTAATTAAATATCTTATGTATATAGAAAACACATTATATACTTTCATTTTATTATATCCTATTATGTTTAAATGACTATTATGTATAGATACCATTAATAATATACCCTTCGAAAAGTGATCACATGACTAGTATAAATATTGGGTTTTAATAAATACTTTTGGCACAGACAAAGGAGGAGGCAGTGTCAACTAGTAGGATCATGCCCTATTAAGCCCATCTATCATATCCTGTAAGGGAGATATAATTTTTTGGTATTTTATCTTGAAAAATCACAATCTTATATCACAAAACTATAGAATTAGAGAAACCGTTTATGGGAGATGTTCTACCACATCGAAATCACGGCCAAAACCATGTTCACTGAACGACCCCATCAATGCCCTATCATCACACACCATACTCTTAGGTAGTATACTAGAGTAATGATATTATTTGTAACTAGGCCATAACATTATTATTACGATCATTATTTTTCTATATAATAAGGAACATACTTTCATTCTATTGTTGTTTTTTTGTAAATGATTTTAAAATGAGAGATAATATTTTTGGTTAATATTCACATTTAATTAAGAAAACAATTTTGATGTATTAGTAGATTATTCAATTATATAATATTTTAATAAAATATTTTTTTTAAATTATTATTTTTAAATATATATGATCATATAATTTGTATGATGTCAAATATAAATTTACATAATGTTTGAAAATTATTTTGGTCAAAACATGTCAATTTTTAATAAATGTAACTTCTTATTTTAAATGTGAAAATTAAAATATATAGAAATTTATTTATATAAAATTAATATTATTTTGTAAATTTTGATGTCTAAATTATCCAACGAATAGTTTTAGTAATTTTTTGAGACTTTTGATTTTTGGGTAAAAATTAAATACCATATGAATAAATAATGTGTTTTATGAAATCATAATGACCCAATAGTGGTGTAATAAAATAAAATAAAAGTAATATTAGAAAAAATATACACATTTCCGTTAAATTAATGTTATTTATACATTATTTTATTTGGTTTATAATGCCTTAGTGAATCTTCCATGACATATAAAATATTTTATGATTTTAAAATAATTTCTTTGAATGTGTGACATACCTATACATAATAAAAAAAAATATTTTAATATCTTCTTCCATTACCCATATAAAATAATTTATTACACTCCCTTTTTTTTAAACCATGGAATAACCATTGGATGGATTCTAGATATGTATATTTTAGTGTATAGTGTCAAAAAACCAAAATACTAAAGAATTCCTCCACCTTTATGATATAATCCCACCCAAGAATCTATTTATCAAAACCAAAATACTTTTATGATTGAACAATATCTTCCCTCTACTCCCTATAGTCCTACCATGATTCCCTTATGGTTTTAATAATCCTCTCCAAAGCCTTTGGGATCAGTCAACCGATTAATGGATCTCCAACTCTCCTTTTTTTTCAAGCAACACTTTTATGTCATACATTTTAATTACCAATTTATTGATTTGGTATAACATCTTCCATACCTACTTGCATTAAATATTATTTTTAAGATATTGGATATTTTCTTCACTCCCATTATGCCTCCCCATGATATTTTAATCCTACAAGTTACTGTGCCAATATTCAATTGGGTTTTCTCTATTGTCATTTCTATTCAAGAATTTCTTTTATATTTGCATTCTAAAATCACATTAATATCTTGGGATATTATGTTACATGATTCCCTAACTATAAATTTCATGTATAAATAAAGAGAGACCCATTTCTATCTCAGCAACCCATTTTACAAACTTATATTTGAACTTGTTATGCTGTCGAAATTGCACCACAATTTTCAGTTCCAAAATTTACGTGTAGTGAATACCCTTCCCATTTATATATCAAGGGTATTAACATTTATTATCACGTACTTATTGATTTTATAATTACATGTTTATATTCCACATTCCTTGATCATTTAATAACTTATGATTTTAAATGATTCCTTGTTATATGGTCTATGTGGTATATATATGCATTAAATGAAATGACTATGAAGGGTGTGACCTAATAACAGTCCAATGCATTGGGTAATGTTGAGTATCCTAATACGAAATGTGAAATGAGAGTTTACGTATGATAATTCATGTTTGATGAGGTTTTATGAGTGCTAATTCAATTTCAATGAGGGTTTACTTATTCTAATCCTTGTGCAATGATCCTTAGATCATGCTAATATCATGTTGTATGTTGTTGCGACATTTCTATGTTTTGAATAACATTCTATATCATACCTTTATTATCAGGTATCTTTTGTGCTTGATTCATATTCTTATTGACTAACAAGTATTTTCTTCCTTATATTATTCCTTGTTTTTACCCTTAGAAGGATTTATTGCACATTCTTTTTTATGTGTATGTTTTTAGGTTATCCCATGAAATGATAAGTACAAAGGAACATTGTGGTAATGTAAAAGTGGTTTCCTATAAAGATGTTTATTTAATGTTTTATGTTGTTATGTATTTATCCTAAGCTCAATATACACTATAACTCTCAATATTATCGGTTGTATTAAGTTCATGTTTTGCAACAAATCATCTTTAAATGTGAAATAAATAGCATGATAGTTATAGTGAGTATCAGAGAATTTGTTTAGTTATTTTTCGAAGTAGGATTAGAAAACTCTATGAAATCCTTTTGGATATGAATAATTATATGAAAAGAATCTCTAAATTTTGGTGAGTATATAGTACATGGTTTTTTAGGATTATAACCCCATGTATAGATATGAACAAGTAGAGGTGGCTCTAGAACAAATGTATCTTGGGATGAAACCTGAAAACACCATTTTGAGATATATTAGAAAGAAAACTGGTTCACGATAATGGGCCTTGCTGTACTCTTGGTTCGACACACCCGAGGGATATGCTTTGGTAAATTCATAATCATACTATGAACCAAATTATTGGAATAAAAAAATCACATAAGAATATATGTTAGGAAGTAGATCAAGGATAACATAGATCAATGCCTATATATTCATAAGTTATGATGATAAATGTAATTTTTAATTTATCCCTTTAATATCCATGGATTCCCATTATTCATTTAACAATTCGGGATACTCATAAATAATTCTATATAGGTTAATTTAGAACCAAAATAAATACTAGAAAGGTAGGTTTATCTTCTATAGTTCTATAAATTCTTTTATATCCCAAAATTTGAGAAGAATAATCCAAACGCCACCACAAAGCACGTAGTTAGAGATGTAGTTGAAAATTATTGATGGGGAAATTATTTATTCCTAAGTATATAACTCCTCCCTTATCTGAATTAGTGGATTGAACTTCTCGTAAAACCTCAACATACCTTCTATGGTATAATTTGAAGCAATTCAAAGCATGGATTAGATTTCCTTATATAGATCAAAAATAAATTTCCATGAGAGAGAATTCACTATACATATTGTGAGTAGACCAAATATTCTATGCATGTTCAAGGAAGAGGATGAATATTCTTTAGAAAAATCA
This sequence comes from Viscum album, assembly GCA_963277665.1. Classification (NCBI taxonomy): domain Eukaryota; kingdom Viridiplantae; phylum Streptophyta; class Magnoliopsida; order Santalales; family Viscaceae; genus Viscum; species Viscum album. The sequence continues at coordinate 1,717,031,731 of OY728152.1, read as the reverse complement.
TCATTATCATAGATACTGCTTCCATATGAGCATGTCTGTCTTTATCAGATGTTTGATTCTAAGGAATGAACAATCCTTAAAGACATGCCTATTGAGAGGGAATTCACGAATGTGTTTCCCGAGTAATTTCCTAGAATTCCTCATAGAAGAGATGTTTAATTATCGATTGATCTTTTACATGGGCCATTTCCAAAATCCAATATTCCATATAGAATAGATATTGTTGAGCTTGAGGAGCTAAAGAAACTACGATAGTAGAATCTGGGTAAAGGGTTCATATGCCCAAGTGCTTCGCCGTGGGGTGTTCCAGTCCTCTTAATAAAAAATAAGGATGTGTCAATGTGCATTTTAAATGATTATTGTGAGTAAAAAAATATCAATTAAGAAATTGTATCTTTTTACCTGAATTGATGACCTATTTGATCAACAATTTGGTCACAATACTTCTCAAATGTGGATATGCGGTCGGGATATTACCATGTTTTGGGGCAAAAGGAGGATATCCCCAATACATCATTTCATACAAGGTATAGGCACTAAGAATTCATATTAATTCCATTCGTACAAAGAAAATCTCCGAAAATCATCATTGAATTGATGGGTATAATCTTTTGAAATTACCAAGAATAATGTTTTGTAGTCTTTATAGAAGATATTCTAATATACTCTAAAACCAATGAGGATGATGAGGAGAATTTGAGAATTGTGGTAGAGACCTTAAGAAAGGAGAAGGTATATGAAATTTATAACACCTGTGAGTTATGGTTGAAGGAAGACGCATTCATTGGCGATATCATCATAGTAAATGAGATATATGTGGATCATTCCAAAAAAATATAAAATGAGGGACAACTGAGGATGGAATCTAAGACAGATATTTATATCATCTTCCTATTAAATGTATAATATCTCCAATTTTGGAGAAATTTATAGGGATTTTATACCAATTTTACCATGATAACTCAGTTGGGAGTCATGTTTTCTTGGAATGATGAATGTGAAGAAGGATTTATTATGTTGAAGAAGAGGCTTTTCACTGCCCATGTGATCATGCTACCCTCTAGTGGGGTGCTTTTCATAATATTCAAGGATTATTAAATGAATTAAATGGGTTGTGTGTTGATACAAAATGATAAATTCATTTCCTATTCCTCAGGGAAGTTTAAAATTCATGATAAACAGTAACCCACCAATGATATAGAGTTTTGTTTTGGGATATTTGCATTGAAAACCTGGTGGCATTATATCTTTGAAAAATTTATTGAAATATATACCGATCACAATAGTCTTAAATATATAATCCAACAGAAAGAGTTGAACATGTGAAAAAGAAGATGGTTAGAGCTCATCAAGGATCACGACTGATCAATCCATTATCACCGTTGGAAAATGAACAAGGTGGTGGATTCTATAAGTAAATATGACCTAGAAATTATATCGTTGTTGAGAATTGAAGAGGATATAATTATCTTGCATTTGATGAAGATGGAAATGGAAACTATAATAATGGGAACATCATTAATACATTCCCAAATTATTTCTTTTTCATCTCTTTTTGAATGGTTTTTTGGATGCTCAATAAAATGATGTGGGTATTTTGAAGAAAGTGGAAACTATAAAAAATGGAAATCTGTGTAGTTAAATGTTAATGAAATAGGAATTGTTAGGATTGGGTCAACACTATGTGTTCCATCAAATCCAGATTTAAAGAAATAAATCATGGATGATGCCCATAGTTTGAATTTATCCATTCACCCAAGAAACACGAAGATATATATCTAGATCTCCCAGAGAACTCTTGTTGTGATAACATGATGAAGGAGATTTATAAATATACCTCAAATTTACTTGTATGTCAGAAAGTGAAGGCTGAGAGGAAAAAGTATAAGGAGATTATGCATCCATTACCCATACCAACATGGTAATGGAAAAACATAACCATGAACATTGCCACAGGACATCCAAAGTCATCCAAAATTAAAATATTCTATCTAGTTTATAGTGGATCATCTTATAATGATTACACACAATATGAAAATTTGAGAGGATTTGTTATTGCTTCAACTAGTACTGATATACATCATAGAAGTGGTAAGGCTTCATGGATTTCCACAATCAATTATGTATAATCGAGATCCAAGATTCCCCTATATGTTTGTGAAGATTCACCACCATGATGTAAACACTAATTTGAACATCATCATATCTTATAACCCTCAAACTAATGGACAATCAAATAAGACAATCCAAAAACTTGAGGAAATGTTGAGAGAATTCTTAATGGATTTTCAAGGTGGATTGAACCAACATCTTCTTGGGTGGAGTTATTATACAATAGTTGTTTCCTCTAAGGCATCCAAATTGATACATAAGAATACCTTTATGGAAAGAGGTGAAGAACAATGGCAGGTTGGGATCATTTGGGGGGGGGAACTTATAGGTTCGGTAATGGTCGAAGAAATAATGAGAAAGTTAAGACCATCTAATAGCCAATCAAAGCTAATCAGAGTTGACAAAATAGAAATGAAAATAATCATCGATGAGACTGGGAGTATGATGTTGGATACATTGTATTCCACTGAATATCTCCATGGAATAGAGTTATAGGATTTTGGAAGAAGGGAAATCTTAGTCCAAGGTACATCACCCCTTTTGAGATCCTGATCACATCAGATCAGTGGCCAATCAAATACCACTCCCAACGAACCTCCTTCAAGTCCATATTGTGTTCCATATATCACTATTAATGAATTACATACCGGACCCATCACATGTAATCAATATAGTGGTGGTACCTTTGGATAATTACATATCAAATTATTAAGAGATGGTGAAGATCATAGGTCAATGGGAAAAAGTTCTACGAAATAAGTGGATGCACCTTGTCAGGCTGTTGTGAAAAAACCTAAAGTATGAAGAAGAAATGTGGGAACCAGAGGAAGTGATGAATCATAGTTTACCCCTTCTATTTTAATTTGTGAATTTTAAATTTTGGGGACACGATTTTTTAAGTGGGAAGGTTTTAAGGACCTGGACATTTATAAATAAAACACAATTTATTTTAACTAAATGTCCTATGAATATAGAATATGAATGTACTCCTTTTGTTTTATTATATCCCATTATATTTAAATGAAATTAAGAAGTGTTACCATTTATAATATAGTCATTTAATAGTAATAGAATGACTAGTATAAATATATTGTTTTAACAAATCCTTTTCACACAATGAAAGGTGGTGGAGGCCTCTACCAGTAGGATTGTACCCTATGAAGCCCATTTATCAGAGCTTCCAAGGGAGATTGTATTTCTAGACAGTTCCCTATATAAATACCCTGTTTATATCAAACAACATAAGTTTGAGCCAAACCTTTTACATGGGGAGCTCAAACTCATCATGATCACAACCCAAACCATGTTCACTGAACGACCCCATGAAAGCCCCACCATCGCACAACTTACTCTTAGAGTGTATGTTGCTATAATGAATTGATATATAACAAGACATAACATTATTATTATGTGTAATATTTTGGTATTGAAAAATTAATATACATTTATTCTATTATTGTTACATTATAAATTTTTTTAAGGAACAAATATTATTTTTTTGTTATTATTCAAATTCTATTAAAAAATATATTTTAACGAATTATTGAAATTTTGAATTAAATAATATTCTTGTAAAATATTATTATTAAATTACTTTTATTAAATATAAAGGATTATATAATTTTTATTTATTCAAATATAAATTTTATTAATTTTTTAAAAGTGTTTTTGTTAAACCAGAAAATTTTCAAAAAATGCCATTTTTTGTTTTAAAAGTGAAAATTCACATATTTATAAAATTATATAGATAAAAAGAATATTAATTTGGGAATCAGGATGTCAAAATTATCCACTGGTTAATTCTTCATAATTTCTGGAGACCAACAAATTTTTTGTGTAAAAATTAAATACCATATTAATATATAATGTATTTTATGAAATCATAATGACCCAATAGTGATGAAATAAAATACTATAAGAGTTTTATTAGGAAAACTAAATATTTTTGCTTTAAAATAATTCTATATCAATATTATTTGATGTATTTTATAAAGCCAATGTTAATCCTTCAAGACATAAAACGGATTTTAATATTTAAAAAACATTTCCTTGAAAGTGTAACTCAACTCCACATAAGAAATGGTATAATTTTAATATCCTAGTCCCCTATACTTATATAAAATTTATGCTACTACCTTTTTCAAGAAACTATTGGAAAAAACCATGTGATGGTTTGTGTGTTTGATATTTTAGTGTGTAGTGTCCAATACCAAAATAACGAAGAATTCCCCCACCTTTCTAATATAAACCCACCCAAGAACCCATTTATCATCACTAAATGTCTTTTAATATAGACCAACCTCATCCAAATACTACCTATGGTCCTAACATGGTTTGCCCAAGCTCCCAGGAAGCCTCTTTCAAGCATTTGGTATCACACATCCAAGTAAGGGATCCCACTCTCTCATTTTTCTTCATGCACCTCTTTTATGACATTAATTTTAAAATCTATTTGATTGATTTGGGATATTTTTTTCCATATATCATTACATTACATTTTATATTTTTATTTTGGGATTCTTTAATCAATCCCATTAATCCCTCTTTCAGGATATTCTAATCCAATTCGTTACTATGCAAAAATTATGTATGCTATTTCTCTCTTCTCAATTCCATTGAAGAATTTATTTTATATTAGACATCTAAATCCCCTTTCATATGTTGTTATATTATGTTCCATGATCCCCTTAATATTTATTTCATATATAAATAAGGACAGACAAATTTCCCTCTCATCAACCTTTTTTACGAATTTTTATTTGACGTCGTTATGCAGATGAAATGAAACCACAATTTTACATGCCAAATAATCAGGTAGTGAATAACATACCCAATAATCTATGGATGGTATTCAACTTTTTTTCATGTACTTATGGATTTGGTACTAAATTCTACGTATTCTGCATTCCTTGATCATGTATTAACTTATGATGTTCATTTATTCCATGTTATTTGATCTATTTGGAACACTTATACATGAAATGAAATGTTTATGAAGGGTGAGACCTGATAGTGCACAAATGCATTGGGTAATGTCTAATACCATGATCCTCCATATTAAATGTGGGTTTAGTCATTCTAATTCATGTTCAATGTTGGTTTAATCATTCTAATAAATTTTTAATTAGGTTTTAGTCATGTTAATCCATGTTCAATGATCCTTCGCTCATGCTAATATCATGTAGTATGCTGTTGCCAAGTTTCCATGTTATAAATATCATGCTATATCATTAATTTATGTTCTTGTTAACTTTTCTCTCCATTTATATTCATATTTACTGACATGTATGTTCTTCCTCATTTAATTTTGTGTTTATTCTCTTATTAATCATTATAGTTCCCCCTTTTTCTTACGTTTGTCCTCATGTTATCCAATCCAATGCTATGTTCGAAGGAATGTTGAGGTCATTTAAAATATGTTTTCATTAATTATGTGTATTTAATGTTTTATGATGTTATGTAATGTTTCCAAGCCCCATATACACTATAACTCTCGATCATCTGGGATTTATTAAGTACAATTCAATGTCATAAAAAATAATTAAATGTGAAATAAAGAGTAGTGTGATTGTATCTGATATCTAGTTTGATAGTTATATTGATTCCAAGGTTGTTACTCCCATGAAAAACAAATTAATGGTTCCACCATATATTTATATGGTTAGAGTTGGTACTCCCACTCATTACAGTGGGAGTAAGTTCTCTATCAATGGAGTGCTATATCCCTAGTATTGATATATAGTGTGGATAATTTTGTTCAATGGAGGTAGTGGTCCCTCAGCTATAGAGCATAGTAACTGAGAGAAGGACCTCCACTCTGGATCTTGGGAGGATTCACATAGTTTTGGAAATAAGATATGGTAAATATAAATCTCAATGTAGACTCATCAAACTTAATTGGTTGGGGGGATTGATATTCCTCTCCTTTTTTATATTGTGGTTTCTTGATGAAACTATTTGATGATGATTTTTATTTCCCTATTTTACGTATTTGTTTTGATAAATAATTTTTTACAATTTAATGACATCTTGTTTTTATGGAATGAAATTATGTAGGTTTATAAAAACACATTAATGCTAATTTCAATCCTATTTCAAGTCTTATACAGATAATAAATTTATCATTGGTGATGTTAGAGGACATTGTATCAATGACACATAGCAGTACTTGGAGGCGCAAACCATTGTCAATGTTTAGTCCATGATATTTTAAGCTGAATAACACTTCAATATTTCTATTTTACATTTTTTGGTTGTTACCTCCATTCCATTATGTTTGGGCTATTATGTTTTCTTGTATACTTATATATTACCATGTTAGACATTTATGATTTTTCATAAGTGTTATCACATTCCATTCTCACTCTATAAGAGTATAATTTAATTTTATATCTACAATATAGAATGGGTTAGTGTATGTGTAAATGTTCATTATGATATGAAATAATATTACAGTGATATTCTTAATTATAATTAGGCTCCATCCACTGGCCTATTGGAGGGAGGCTTGTGGTGTCCGTCTCAACTTTTTTCTAGGCCATGAAGTCCCCAATGGGATTGTGTCACGAATGAGTGGTATCAATATTGGGTTTTCTTTCCTATATATTAATGATATATACAAGTCAGGAGGAATAGTTTGAGAAAATAATGAATCAATATTGAACTGTTACATGTTTTGATCATGAGATAGCAAACACAGTAATATTTTAACAACAAACAAATACACAAACCATGACTATTACAACATGATTTTCAAATCAACATATCATGGAGCCAATTGAAGTGATAAAATAGTAAATGTATTATATTGGACTGATTACTTGGAATTCCATTTCATTATTTAGTTAACTCCCCTGATATACCCATTTGATCATAGTGTGCCTTGTTATTTTACCGAATTAATTGAGAATTAGGGAAAGTCGGGTTATATCATAGGGATTTTCCAAAGACCATTATAGTGAAGAGGCCATCGAATGTGGATTTATTATTGAGGTGTCCCATTTTTTTAAATAATAGAAAATTTCATTAACACAATGTGCATTATTTGGATACACCTTCATTGGTTCTATAGAATGTTCATCTACATATTGAATACCTAATAACTCCATCAAGTTCATATGACAATAAAAATAGGATTTTTTCATTATGTTTGATCTAGTTACCTGAATAACATAGATTTTATGGTGAGGAAGGCAATCAAGAAGAAAATTATTTTCTCACATGAGTGGTTTTAGTTTTATAGACAACATATATCCTCAATGATAAAATTGTTTTACACATAAGTAGAGTTATCTATGGAATGTCACAACGCTACTAGGGACAGAACACTCAGACACATGAAGAGATCACACTTTATACACTAACATTCAATGGTTGTTCTCTGATGTGTATTATCCTTCCATAATACATTTTATGTAGATCATGGAGATTCAGAAGATACAATAAGGTGGTAAATTATTTGTTGATTATACATATATGTTTACTGACCTCCTGTGATAATCTCTTTATATTGTGTGATATTGATATTATTTAATCTAGACTGTCAAGCATGGCTTCGACATATATATTCATGATAGGTTGGTATCTTTATGAATTATCATATATGTTGGAATTTTACTGTAGTCCTTGGATAAAGATAGCATCCGAAAAGAGGGGATTCATGTAGTAGGTGTAGGAAATAGTCATCATGGTGATGGGTTTTCTACATTATGAGTAATAATAATTCATTAGGGTCTCATCATATGATTAATATTCATGGAAGGACACAAAAACAGTAATCTATAGAGAAAGCGTAAAAAATGGTCATGTTAGCTTGGTGAGGGATGATTGTATTCTTGTGATGTGTGAGGAAATAGGGACCACGGTTTTTTTATTTCAGAATACAAACATGGTGATTGTACAATGTATATTCCACCATGAAATAGGAGGAACCATTATTAAGGATCTCCCATGAATAGATAAGGCGTTCTCTTAGAATTTTTTACAGATAGATGGGCTGGAGAAGAACTATTTTGAGGAGATAAAGGTGGAGGATGATGGTTTTCTAGAATCCAAAAACCAACACCTTTTATACCATGAATGTATCAGATGGTGTGGTCATTTTTTGTCTATAGAGGGACATTTACATGATCTACAAGACAGGATTTGAGCTATGACCTATCAAATATCTACATTATCTCAAAAACATTTATAAATAATGAAAATTCATTCCATTATCTCCATATTCCATGTGATAGTTTTTATGATTGTAATCAAGTCATTATCCATTCATCAATGGATATAAGTTACTATAATTATTGATTATTCAATATCTCTAATATTCTGGTAGCAAATTTTTTCTATTAGTTAAGATAGTTTATCATGGGACCTATTATATATTGTAAGGAACCTTATGACTTCATCCAAGGTATTACATAGTTTTTATTAGTTTTCTCCATGATACATTTTCATTGTGGATGAGTTATATCTACAAAGGATAATGTGTTGGATTTTCCAATAATGGATTAAAATACATTTTGAATGAATATGTTGGGAACCTGTGTGGGAAACAAAAACCCTTCACCCTTCTATTGGAATCTTTGGATAATTGTGTAGATGGATCATTAAATATAATGATTATTGCTATAATATATGATTAAAATAGAATATTTCCTAAATATGATCCAAGAATACCTCTGAGGTGGTTGATCAACATCATTACTGACATTCACCCTAGGACTACGTGGGTATCTTCTTCAAAATATTTTATGTCCCTTACTGAGCTCTGAGATATATAGGTGAAATTGAAATTTTTCTGTGATAAGGGTTTTATCAAACCTGTTGTGTCACCCATTCTGGATTTAGAAGTTTCAATCAAAATGGATCTTTAGGGATTCATTATATATGTTTACTATCATGTTGTGAGTTAGGTGATAATCAAAAACGGGTTCCCCTTACTAAAGTCCAACAAGAAAATCGATGACATGAAATGAACAAGGTTGTTCTTAATGAATCATCTCATGTAATACTAGGATTAGATGAGAGTTCATGATAATCGCATTCAAGTGATGAATATATAATCTCACAATGAAAATTTTGAGTTCTTGGTGATTCCCTTTGGTGTACAAAATTATACCAAATGTCCATAAAAAATATGAACTGGATCTTTCAGACACTCTTGGATTGGTTAAAGGTTTCATTTATTGATGATGTTATCATTTAAAACGTGTATGGGAATGTTTTTATAATGAATGTGATGATGGTTCTTTACTAGATATAGGATCACCAATTATATGGTCTTCTCTTGAATATTTCATTTTGAATTTGAGAAGGTCAGTTTCAAGAGCATGTCATCTCTAATCAGGATATAGTATTATACATAATACTAATTGATGAAGTAATTTCTTGGAATTCACCGAATAACATGTTTATGTTGTGGATTTTCTCTGTTTTTATGGTACTATGAGAGATTCATCAAATAATTATATGGGATTATAGAATATTTGACTACCTGTACACATAAATGACATCCATTTTTCTAGACTAATTAGTGTTATATATCCTCCAAGGAGTGGAGGAATATTTTGATAGGTGATCGTGTATTGATACTACTAGAGAAGTGTGTTGAGTATGAGATGTTTTGATATTCCCATATCTAGGCTATTAGAATTGTTTTAATGCATATTCCAAATGCGATCACATATGTGTTAAGGATATCATAGCCACATGAGAATGAACTATGTGCCCAATCACATAGAATTGGAAGTGGTAGTATTTTCCATAATCATTTCATGACACTATATTATACATGAGTGATTCTTTATCCACATAGAACAAAAAAGTATATAGTACATCACTACATATATATTTCATAATATGAGAAATTTTTAACGCTTTTAATTCCTAAAGGAATATGAAATGAAGATATTTTACACTCTAGAGAAGGGAATCATAATGGAATATGTATATATTATGAAATCAAGTTCTCTATTGGTGGATGATGAATTATATTTTTCCCACATCATTACTGACCCTGGCGGAAGTGATTGGTGCAACTTATCATTAGATGGTTGTTGAAACTCCTCTAATTATTGGGAATGTGAGTGAGTATCAACTAGGTGATTTTGAATGTTACGATCCTTTTTATATGATGTCTTTAGGGGATACTGTTGTATTTTATAAATGTGGGGATGACATCATCATTTATTAGGTATTGACGGTAGTTCTAGCCTCATTTTATTAGGATGTATTAATGGAGTTTCATAATTCGCCCTTAAGGGTATATTTGGAAGAAACAATGTTGTATGAAGATATTTAGAAATATTTTTTGTGGGTATGAATGTGGTATATTATCGGTGATTTTGTTTCTTGATGGTTGACCTATCATAAGGTAACGGTTGAACATCATGATCCAATAAATCTAACTCAAACTATATAGATCCTATAATAGATATGGGATGATATACCGATAAATATTATGATGGTACATCCCTGGGTATAGTTTTTCCACCATTCTATCTGGTTTCAATTTGACCGACATACTATGTTGGAACAAATCCTTGATATCCAGGTGCATATTTTGGTTGAGAGTTTTGGGTTGTTATACATGTGGGGGATTATTCATCATCAAGGGGTACCCACAATGATTCCACTGATTATGATTCTCGGTTAACATCAAGGATGAGTTGAGGTTTATAGTATTATCCTAGTACTATGTAATAAAAGAAAATGGGGTCTCATCCCATGAAGGATGAAAAAAATTATTGAATACAAGCAAGACTTTATCCAGAGATACATGGATAACCTACAATTGGATGGGATTTCCTAAAATACTTTCTATTACTCTACTATCAACATGGAACACTATGATGCACTGCACATGAGACCCTATGGGTCACCTTTGTGCAAGATTTATTTTGGCGATATATATCTTATTGTACTATATATGATTTATGTGCTAAGGGATATGGTTAGGGTGAGCCAAGAGATTATGAGTACAACACAATGTCCATAAATATTTTACACTGACTAACATCATTGGACATTTGATTTCTTGAAGGGATACAATATTTTCCAAAATTTCACCAAATTTTTGGGGTTGTGAATAATTATTCTATCTATGATTCTATCATAGATGTTCAATGACCCCTTTTCAATTTTTTTAGTTTGATTAGGTTTCTCACTTTTGTGGTCTTACCCTCTCATTTGGAATTAGTGCATTATTTATTCCTTATGTCACCTCAAATGAAATAAATTCATGACCTGGCACAAATTATAGGTTGTGGATATATAAATAATGAATTTGGAGACACCGTCATGGAGTATATAGAAGTAATTGAGGATTGACAAGAGATGAACCAATGTAGCTAGACCATTCCTCTGGGCTGAGTACATTGGTATCCTGGAAACATGAAACAGGGAACATGAGAGAATATTTCTAAGATACTAGGTCAGTAACCTCATGATTTTTGGTTTCCTAATCTATTCAGGATGAAGCTATACGATGGTATGTAAAATAAAACTACTATTTATTTTTTGAATTTGGCCTTTGAATATATTTAATTATGTCATTGATTTTTTTCAGAGCTGGTGATAAGTTTTGGGAATCGTTGGCCCCAGACATTAAATATTAAATATATTAAATATATTTAACCTAAGAAGATTCAATTATCAAAATTAATGTAACTCTAATTGTATAATTGAAGATATGGGAAATTTCAGATCATGGTTATTTTTAAGATTCTTTTTCACCCTAGGTATGAGATAACATAGGTTAGATTCATAAATTCAATAGTTGTTAGTCACTAATATGTGAATAAAATTACTTAGAAACATACTTTTTTAATCCATTAATTTATAAACCTAAATCTATTATATTTGGATAATTTTTTATAGAAAATACAAATGGTTATACACAAATACCTATGATATTATAGAGGAGAAAGGGAAAGAGACTATTATTGTCCACTCTCTCAAGATCATCGATTGATGAACAGTGTTTTGGGATATTAGTGGGATGAACAATTAATGTTAGGAAATCTCCAACAACGTCACTACAGAATTTTTTATTCACCAATGATCGATCTATTCTATAGATAGAGATTATTATGTTATTGATTTCTTCCCTTGTGTTTATTATTGTTGAGAAATTATTTTATATATACATAATTCCATAATATTCATTATTTTATTTAACCTAAAAGGTATTTATAACTATTGAATATAATTATCTATTTATTTTACATCCATGTTCAATCCCTATGGTTCCTATTATTTTGAGGGTTTCTCGGGATTCCAACACCCAATGATAATCTGACATTTCTTTTGACTCACCTATCTCTATTCCTCAGTTTTTTCATAATTGGTCCTTGGGGTGCACAATTGTTCATTTTTTGAATGATTCAACAATGATCAAAATTCATAAATCATAATGGTTTTGAAAACCAAAAAGGAATAATTATTTTTGGAAAGAAAAAATGAAAATGGGGGATAATAATTTCTTTTTTGGGATCAAGACCCCAATATTACAGTGGGTGTCATGGGGTATATCGCTCAAGTTACCAAAATATCGATTTACAACAAAAATTTGATTGAAATTGATGAACGAATGACGTTTTCAAGTATTTAAAAATCTTTCGGTGATTCAAAAGCGATCATTATGGATGATTTGGTGAATTTGGTGAGTGTATATTGATAGGGATACATGACCTCACATTCTATGAAAATATTATCTTAAGATTCTATATTACATTGGAATTGACATAGGGTATTTTAGTTTGTCATAGTGTCTAGGGATTCGGCATATCCCAAAAAATCACATGTTTCATGTCTATAAAAACACTTCATGTGATAAATCACATATGGATATACCAAGTGCGACGTGGAAAAACATTGGGCCCCAGGTGATCTACAAACCATGCCCCTTATGGGAAAAAATAATAATGGTGAAATTATTGGTTAATCTATTTATTTTAAGTAAAATTTAATTTCCGGGGGTAGTTACACATTCCATGTTCCACTATACACATTTCATGTTATTTTCTCAGAACATTTTACATTTTATATATCCTTTTTCATAAAAAATATAAAATTATGAGTATCCTATACTAAATATAATTTTTAGGTTGTGATGTATCCCATTTTATTGAAATTGTAAAAATTAAATGAGGAGATAAGAGAACTTTTATTATTCTAGAACCCCTTAGAAGAAGGTAGTAAGTAGGTTTGATATCAGAGGTATATCTGGATATGTACTCCCCTCACTAACTAGGAAGAAAATCCCCAATACCCTTATTACTAGTAGATTTGGTACATCAATGAGAGAGTGTAGAGATTTTCATTCATTGATATTAAATCATTTTATATGACTATTCAATATATTATAAAAATACACCCCATAGGATAATAATTGATTTGTTCCACTAGTAATGTGGAACACAATCTTCTTACATTATTAATGATCTCTAATATGTCCCTTAAAAACCTCCCCATATGTATTACTACATAAAGAACCATTTTTCATAACCTATGAAAAGATATCCTCCAAAAGTGAGAAGTAAAATGAACAATAAGTGTAAATAATAGAGATGTTTAAGAATAATATGTTAATAAGGGTATTATAACATAATAATAATATTTGAAGAGATATACCTATATATCACTGATCATAATATTTTATCATGGAATAAATATTAATATTCCATTACCCATGAATCATAATGGAATCAATAAGAATTACACATAAGATCATAACATTGAAATAATACATAGATTTTGCACAAACATATAATCATAGAATATCACTTCTGTAGTATTCACAAATAATTAACAAAACATATAAGGGAACTCTATGAGAATCTATACATCCTGGGAGGGACACAAAACCATCCCCAGTGGAAGGCCATTCAATATTGTGGAATGGTTTCACTTCCCAACCCATTATAGGAGTTAAAGTTAACTCCCAATACTATTATAGCATAATACATCCCATAATAGACCAGGTTTACTCACTGTTACATCCCTTACTTATTAATCTAGTTTTAATCCCCATTCCAATCCAATATATCTAAAGAGATATAACTCATTACCAAAATAATTGGTGGGAGATATAGGTCTCATCCATCAAAGTTTACAACGTAACAACCAAACTTCATTAAAAAATAACCATCATATTTAATAAAATTCATAAATATGTGCTCTAGGTGATTAAAATACATTCATCATATTATAACAAATTATTTGAAATGGGTTTCATAAATAATTTATCATATAATAACATTTTAAAAAGTGGAAGGTTTAATAATAATTTAATCATTTAATCATAGAACAAACCATTACAAGAAGTAGGATTAATATCATTTAAATCATGGTATAACCCATTAAAGAGAAATGTGTTTTATAATCATTATTCCATCATAAAAATAATCAATTAAAAGGTTGAATAAGGATAGTCACATTTGATCATATACATAGTATTTCATGGGTCACAACAACATATGAAATATTTTATGGAAATATATTTTATTCGATAATTTGAATAATTTATTTTGGAAATTATCCTTTTTTCCATTAATTTTTTTTAAATCTAAAAAACATTGAATTTTTTTAAAACAAATTATACATTTAAACATATAACGGCTGATTTATAGATAATTTTGAATAATATTTTTTGGATAAATCATTTTCATTGAGAATGAAATTAAAAACATGTGATGGAAGCTTTAAATTGTTGATCATTCATGAAAATGAGAAATACTGTTCATGTTGTTCATGTATAAAAACGATTTTCTCTTCAAATTCTCATTAAAATCCAAAGTGGCAATGTTTTTTAGAAGAAAATAATGATTAATTGAAATAAATTGTTAAAATGGTCAATAATGAGTAAAAGTTTCAATAATAAATCCTTATATAAAATGGTTAAAATTTTAATGGATTTTTTTATAAAAACATTGTTTTGGAAGAAAATGAGGTTTCACCCAAAAAGACAATATTTCTTACATTATTTTGAATCATTGTTTACATAAATTGACGAAAATTATTTTAAAAATTTATTATCATGAAATAAAAATATAAAAATTAAATAAGTGAATTCATTGGTTTATATGTCATAAAATTTTATATTGGTTACTATAGTAAAAAACACTCTCAATAAATGATGACTTGGTATGTAAAAATATTAACACCTTGGAATCATTTAATTGTAAGTCCGTTGAAATAATAAACTTAAATAAAACAAAATATCATGAAAATAAGTATATTAATAAATTAAACATGTCAAAAATTATTTATATACACCATGTGGAACTATTCTCTGAATAATATAACTATACCTCAATGAAGAAAAATCGAGAAAAAATACCTTACCAATTTGATAAATATTGAACCATAAACTCCATAAAATAAAGATCCAAAAATTTATATTTCAATAATCATAATTTTATGTATAATTATAATGAAATTTAAGTGCCCAGATCAGTGTGAATCACTGAGAGGGGGAGGGGTTGAATCAGCGATCCTTTAAAACTTTTTACTAATTGATTCTTAATCAATTAAACCTATATGGCTTGTTAAGGCCTCGATCCACTCTTCTTGTATCTCTCAGCCTTTCCTCGAGTGATGCAGTAAATGTAAAGGCACATGACACAAGTATTTACAAGGTTCGGCACCAAAGGCCTACGTCCTTTCCACGTTGGTTATACGCCCCAACATGGATTCTTCCATTATAATCTGTTAGTATTACAATGGTTGATACAGAGTCCCACTGTATCTCTCCTGAGTCCCACAGGAGGGTCTTTATACTGCGTCCCACAGTGTTACCAGAGTCCCACTGGCCTGCTCCAGAATCCCACTGAAGACTTCTTCCACCCTGAATCTCACAGGGGGCTTCTCCTAGCTCCTCGAGTAACACGAGTAGCTCTTCTTCACTTTATGTTCTTCAAGTATCCTCAACAGCCTGGGATAAAGGCTGCTGGCCTTTCTCTTCACTTCTGATCACTTGAGTTGATCATGTCTTCTCGTCTTTCTCAGGATTTATCTCCTTCTTCTAAGGATGACCTGGCCTCTCTCTTCAAGAATCTTCAACAGCCTCGGAAAAGGTCTGTTGGTCTTGCTCAAAACTTCTGATCACTTCTGTTGATCAGGGTCTTCTCAATTACTAAAAACTCAAGCAGCTGATGTCTTTAACATCAGTCTGGCTTCAGTCTCACTTCACATCAACTTCATGCACTGAGTGCATGGCATCTCTTCATCTTCAAGAACTCCTGGTCTTGGACAACTCAAATGCACACAACTAGATTTGGCTTTGTTCACGTGTGCATGTGCATGCATGCATGCATGCACTCCCCTTTCTTTTCTCCTTGGTGCAATAAACCCACAAAGGGTGTAATCACTTCAAGCACACACCATCCTTGAACTTCACACATTTAATTAAATTTTCTTACACACATAAATGTGTGTTCATCTTTGTGTGGATGTCTTCTTCTTCTAGGTGTTTACACTTTTAGTGCACACACTAGGTTCGGCCTACTTGTTTTGTTTGCACACACACACTTCCTTTGATCAATTACCAAACACAAGGCTTGGCCTCCTTCACTTGCACACACTTCCTCTCGACCTTCTTCACTTCACACACAAAGTGTGGTCTTCATAGCACATGGCACACACTTAAATGGTCATAGGGTGTTCTTGTTCTTCACTTAGCATACACCCAAGATGTTGGGTCTTCACTTGTTGCTCATATAAGGCACTATGACTTGGCCTCCTCTAATTGGCACACACAAATGCCTAAGGCCTCCCTCCTTCACTTTGCACACAAGGCATGCAAGTCTCGGCCTTCACTTGAATTGCACACACACACAAAAGTGTGATGGTCTTCACTCTTCAAGAATATACACACATAAGGCCCTGACCTTGTTAATTATTTGTGCACTCAAATCCTCGGGTCTTCTTCTCCACATACCACACACACACAAAGTGTGGTATACTGCCTTGCACACACATAACCCATGGGTGAGATATTCTTCACCCGAACTCAATCATCAAGGAGGTGTGCAAGGGCTGTTTGAGCCGCGGCCTTCACATCTTCTTCAAAGCGCAAGACACACTTGGGTGCACAAGGCAGCGCGCAAGTGTCACTGCCGCGCAAGCTCAAGCACAAGGTCCGCGCAAGACCTCGGCCAACCGTGGGGTGCGCAAGTGATGTGGCCTCGGGTCTTCCGGCAGTGAAAGGGGAAGGCGCGCAGGGAATCCTTATTCTTCTTTCACGCAAGTGTGCGCAAAAGGAACCTCAGCCGCGCATGTATAATGTGCGGGGCTTCTTTCTTCGCGAGGCAGAGAGTACTCACGGGACTTCGTATTTTCAACAAAGGATCAGCAAACCTAAACAGAGCCTCAACCACTCCTTTTATAGGAAGAGAGATGCCTCACATGATCCGCATGATTACAACTTAAATTCCCGAAGATTTCAGATATTTGAAATCTTTAAACGAGCCGCAAATCCCGTTTTTTATTTTCTGTTTCACCCGGGATCACTTCTCTTTGTTTTCCTCTTCACGTGCATGCGACTTAGAACACATGCAAGACCTTCCTTCAGTCCAAAACATGCAGAATATAAACCTCATGGCCTCGGCACTTCGTTTGCCTCGGCCAAACTCGAAATGCTCCCCTCGTTGCATGAACACCCATTTTTAGGCATGATCGTGTTAAGTGTGGCCAGACGAACCGGATGGACGCATCAGCTCCTTCAGAGGTGGCCGAGAACTCGAAATCTGCCCACGGGTAGCCTCTGGTTCATCGGCAGCATCGCGGGAGGTGCCTCGGCTGAGCTCGAGGAAGACGATCTGGCAGCCGTCAGATCAGATCTTTGGACGTCCGCGATCAGAAGATCTCGCTCGGGATCGATCGTGCGGTCGAGATCTGGCGCGCGATCGATCGAGCGGCCAGGATTCGCTCCCGGTGAAAATTGCGCGTCCCACATAGAAACGGCTCCCGATTTTTCCGTGGTTTATCAAAAAATTGCTCCCCCCTTCACCGAAATTGAACGTCTCCCCTCTCGGTCCCGCCCCGCACCGAGTTCTCTCTGCGGGCGCGCTCTTGCGCCCACCTCTGCTCCCTGCAGGCGCGCTCCTAGCGCCTACCATGCACTCCGGGCGCGCTCCTGCGCCCCTGCCACGTGGGCGTGACACCCCTGCGTGGCTTCTTCCGCCTTGGGTTTTCCCCACGGGTTCCCCCTTGGGCGTGGCGCCTTAGGCCCACATGTGCCTTGGGGTTGAACCCTCAAGGTGCTCTTGGCTGGCGAAATATTTTGGCAAAGGACAGAATAATACTTTGTTTTTAAACAAAGTACTCCACATGAAAAATGCCAAATTCCTTTCTCCTCTAAGCCATTTATTCTCTAATCTTCTTAGGAATTCATCAATCCTCCTCTCATATGATCCTCACTTAGGATATCGAATTCCCAAAGGTTCATCTTCAACCGAAGCTCCTGAATCAAATAATTCTTCAACATGCTTCTATGATCCAATAAGAGATCAAGTTGGATCTCCTTCAAATTCACATGCACTAAGTGATAGTGCATGGACTTAATTAGTACCACTTCATCCACTTAGGAGTTGTGGATGGTTCTCCTCATCTCCTCATGCATTTTTAAGACAATGCATGGTCTTCAAACAATGTTGTGTCATTGTATCTACTTGATACAAGTTCTTGGAACTTAAAGAGAAGCTCAACAATCATCTGATGTAATGATGATGCTCCATCATCATCCATTATTCAAGTGGTGTAACTTAGTATCATCTTGATACAAGTATTGAAACATTAAGATCAGTTCTACAATCGTCTGATATACATAGAGAATGTTTCAACCAAAACATCCTATGTCACTTAGTGAATCTCCTAAGTGACATGCATCTTATTACCATGGCCATTCTCCTTTCCTCACCAACACCATCACATCCTTTGTCATTCACATCTTGACATTCCTTGACATCCATTCATCTTATGATAACATCATTCCTCATTGACAACAAATGCAACACAGTGCACTTCAATCTCCCCCTTTGTATTTGTTGTCAATACACTTCTTCAGCACATATGAATGGGTCAATATGTGTTCCAATATTTTCTCCCCCTTATTGTAAATCAAATGCAGAGGTGTGGTGTGGTTCTCTTCCAAAATATCAATTCCTCCCTTTGAAAAGTATTTTCTTGAAAAACACTAAGAGAGGGATGATACCACATGTTCTCTTGAGAAAAGAACCTTTAGTAGATCAACTCTAAGTCTACTTGGGCTAACCCCGTGTAGAAAACAAGAGTGATGTAACCAAGATTTTCAATGCTGTCCACAATTCACTGTACATGTGAGATCATGCTTCAGGGGGTGAAATTTTTCAGATTTATCAGTGAATTTCTAAATCCTGCACATTCTTCACAAAACTCATTAGAAAGTTCAGTGCAAAGATAAAGCTCCCCCTTTCATACATTTGTCTTCAATAAATACTCCCCCTTAATTGTCATGATGAATACAATTATGAAACAAGGGATGAAAGTATGATTGGAATACCTTAAGCTTTTCTCAAGATGGTATTAAATCTTAGAATACCTTCTTCTCCAGATTGGATCCCACTCAAGGGGTGCACTCCATTCTTTCCAAAACCATCCTCCAGTTGAGAATGATCATCATCTTCAATTCCCTACATTGTTAGCACATGTAAATACAAGTGATTAGGGAATAAGATGGAACCTCCTTGGTTCATCAATGTGAACAACAAGGTTGAGAAGATTCTCTCAACCGAGATGTCCTATTTTCACCATTCTTCACACTTGCACATTTTATCTTCAATGATGTTTGTGCTGGTGTGGATATCAATACATCTTCATGTGAATTCTTCTTCTTCCCTTTTGCCTTAGCAATTGCCAGAACTTCATCTTCAGCTCTTTGCAGATCTTTGGCAAGTTGCAACTGATTTGGCCATATGACTAGTAAGTCACTTGGAAGTGTGGACTCAGTTTTGGATATTTCACATGGTTCCTTTGATGCTTTCAAGCTACCTTTTTTAGGCAACTTGTTTTAAACCAATCCTTTCTGCTTCATCTGGGTTGATTGTCTGTTTGAGTCTAGTCTGCCTCTATTGAATTTCATGGCTTTTTTACAACGATATATGATGTGTCCTTTCTTTCCATAGTAGAAGCATGTTTTCTTCTTGGTGGTCCTCTGGATGCAACTTCCTTCTTGGATTTAGACTCCAAGGTCTTCTCTTCCTTTTTCATAATCTTCTTGGGAGCATCTTCCACTTTCTTATGCTTGCTTCCCAAGGATTCTTTCTGAGCCAGGTTCTGTGATATTTTCTTCTTTTTAGCTCTGGATACAGTTGGAGATTGACATGTTTCTTTTTGACCACTTTTGCAATCATCCCAGATGTTGTCAAGTAATCCAAATCTATTTGCAGTAAACAGATGTCTCTGGACCTGTGGATGCTGCTTCTTTTCTTCTGGCTTGCTCCCCGTTGGCATGGGCTTCCTTTGTGCTTTGACATTTAGTGGATTGTACCAACAATCCTTTGCACAGTGCCCATACTTATTAAAACACCAACACTGACCCACAAATCTTGACCTCTTCAGTCCTTCTGATTGTTGGGTACTTTTATTGACTTGCTGTGTTGTTTCAGGAGAGATCTCTTTCTTCACTGTCTTCATCCATACTTGTTTTGATTCATTCTTCCATCCTGCACTTTTAATAGAAACACTTTTAGAAGCATGAGTACAAGATGGTATGGATGGTACCTTATTTTTAGAATATGTTTCCCTTTCATTAGAGGATGTCTCTATTTTAAAATCATCCTTCTCAAAGCTCACTTGAGTAGCAACATTTCTTCTTTCAGCTGATTGGGAGGATTTAGCTTTGGGTGATTGCATATTTTTAAATATCACCTCCAGTTCAAAGCATTTCATGTCGTGGGAGTTCTTCTCATCCTCAACCAATCTTAGCCTACCTTCCCAAATCTGTTTCAGCTGTTCCATCTAGTCGTCATGCACCTTCTTTAATTCTAGCAATGAGTTGTCAAGTTCCTTCACCATTATGACTTTTTCTTCGAGTTGAGCATCTCTGACATTCATTGACACTTTGTGCAACTTCTCCAGTGCATGGAAAACTTCTTTGATCATTATCACAAATATTTCTTTCTCAGAAGAGCTTCTTTGCAATTCTTCATCAGTGTCTTCAAATCATTCATTGCAAAGGGAAATAGTTTCATCTTTATCCTTCACCAGCTTTCTGAGAGTGTTGGTTATGCCAAACCTTTTAGCCAATTGATCTTCCATTGCATTGGCTTCTTCTTCTAGCTGTAATTTTTCTTCTTTAAGATCAAGGATTACTATAGCTATACACATTGCCACTTCCTTGGGGACTGTCTTCGGAAGATATTCGATTGCACTTTGAAGATCTTTTATTGTTCCAACTTCATCACAGCTAGGACAGGATTTCTTCATCTTCTTGGCCTGTTTCTTCTTTCTATTTTTCTGAGTCTTGGCAGATATCTCCATTTGAGGCTAGTCACTCATTTCCTCAAATATGCACTTCATAAAGACTCCCTTGGACCTTTTAGAGGGAACCTCCCCTCTGATACCAATTGAAGTGCCCAGATCAGTGTGAATCACTGAGAGGGGGAGGGGGTGAATCAGTGATCCTTTAAAACTTTTTACTAATTGATTCTTAATCAATTAAACCTCTATGGCTTGTTAAGGCTTTGATCCACTCTTCTTGTATCTCTCAGCCTTTCCTCGAGTGATGCAGTAAATGTAAAGGCACATGACACAAGGATTTACAGGGTTCGGCACCAAAGGCCCACGTCCTTGCCATGTTGGTTATACGCCCAACATGGATTCTTCCATTATAATCTGTTAGTATTACAATGGTCGATACAGAGTCCCACTGTATCTCTCCTGAGTCCCACATGAGGGTCTTTATACTGCGTCCCACAGTGTTACCAGAGTCCCACTGGCCTGCTCCAGAATCCCACTGAAGACTTCTTCCGCCCTGAATCTCACAGGGGGCTTCTCCTGGCTCCTCGAGTCACACGAGTAGCTCTTCTTCACTTTAAGTTTTTCAAGTATCCTCAACATCCTGGGATAAAGGCTGCTGGCCTTGATCTTCACTTCTGATCACTTGAGTTGATCAGGTCTTCTCGTCTTGCTCAGGATTTATCTCCTTCTTCTAAGGATGACCTGGCCTCTCTCTTCAAGAATCTTCAACAGCCTCTGAAAAGGTCTGTTGGCCTTGCTCAAAACTTCTGCTCACTTTTGTTGATCAGGGTCTTCTCAGTTACTGAAAACTCAGACAGCTGATGTCTTTAACTTCAGTCTGGCTTCAGTCTCACTTCACATCAACTTCATTCACTGAGTGCATGGAATCTCTTCATCTTCAAGAACTCCTGGTCTTGGACAACTCAAATGCACACAACCAGATTAGGCTTTGTTCACGTGTGCATGTGCATGCATGCATTCATGCACTCCCCTTTCTTTTCTCCTTGGTGCAATAAACCCACAAAGGGTGTAATCACTTCAAGCACACACCTTCCTTGAACTTCACACACTTAATTCAATTTTCTTACACACATAAATGTGTGTTCTTCTTTGTGTGGATGTCTCTTTCTTCTAGGTGTTTACACTTTTAGTGCACACACTAGGTTCGGCCTACTTTTTTTGTTTGCACACACACACTTCCTTTGATCAATTAGCAAACACAAGGCTTGGCCTCCTTCAATTGCACACACTTCCTCTCAACCTTCTTCACTTCACACACAAAGTGTGGTCTTCATAGCACATGGCACACACTTAAATGGTCGTAGGGTGTTCTTGTTCTTCACTTAACATACACCCAAGATGCTAGGTCTTCACTTGTTGCTCACATAAGGCACTAAGCCTTGGCCTCCTCTAATATGCACACACAAATGCCTAAGGCCTCCCTCCTTCACTTTGCACACAAGGCATGCAAGTCTCGGCCTTCACTTGAATTGCACACACACACAAAAGTGTGATGGTCTTCACTCTTCAAGAATGCACACATATAAGGCCCCAGACTTGTTAATTCTTTGTGCACTCAAAGCCTCAGGTCTTCTTCGCCACTTACCACACACACACAAAGTGTGGTATACTGCCTTGCCCACACTTAACCCGTGGGTGAGATATTCTTCACCCGAACTCAATCATCAAGGAGGCGCGCAAGGGTTGTTTGAGCCACGACCTTCACTTCTTCTTCAAAGCGCAAGACACACTTGGGTGCACAAGGCAGCGCGCAAGTGTCACTGCCGCGCAAGCTCAAGCACAAGGGTTGCGCAAGACCTCGGCCAACCACGGGGTGCGCAAGTGATGCGACCTCGGGTCTTCCTGCCGCGCAAGCGTAAGGCGCGCAGGGAATCCTTCATCTTCTTTCACGCATGTGTGCGCGAAAGGAACTTTAGCCGCACAAGTATAATGCGCAGGGATTCTTTCTTCGCGAGGCAGAGAGAACTCACGAGACTTTGGATTTTCAACAAAGGATCAGCAAACCTAAACAGAGCCTCGACCTCTCCTTTTATAGGCAGAGAGATGCCTCAAATGATCAGCGTGATTGAAACTTAAATTCCTGAAGATTTCTGATCTTTGAAATCTTTAAACGAGCCGCAAATCCCGTTTTTTATTTTCTGTTTCACGCGGGATCACTTCTCTTTGTTTTCCTCTTCACGTGCATGCGACTTAGAACGCATGCACGACCTTCCTTCAGTCCAAACCATGCAGAATATAAACCTCATGGCCTCGGCACTTCGTTTTCCTCGGCCGAACTCGAAATGCTCCCCTCGTTGCATGCACAACCATTTTTAGGCATGATCGTGTTCAGTGTGGCCAGACGAACCGGATGGACGCCTTAAGTCCTTCAGAGGTGGCCGGGAACTCGAAATCCGCCCATGGGTAGCCTCTGGTTCATCGGCAGCTTTGCGAGAGGTGCCTCGGCTGAGCTCGAGGAAGACGATGTGGCAGCCGTCAGATCAGATCTTTGGACGACCGCGATCAGAAGATCTCGCGCGGGATCGATCGTGCAGTCGAGATCTGGCGCGCGATCGATCGAGCGGCCAGGATTCGCTCCCGGTGAAAATTGAGCGTCCCACATCGAAACAGCTCCCGGTTTTTCCGTGGTTTATCAAACAATCACTCCCCCCTTCACCACAATTGTACTTCTCCCCTCTCGGTGCCGCCCCGCACCGAGTTCTCTCAGCGGGCGCACTCTTGCGCCCACGTCTGCTCCTTGCGGGCGCGCTCCTAGCGCCCACCATGCACTCCGGGCGCGCTCCTATACCCCTGCCACAAGGGCGTGACACCCCTGCAAGGCTTCTGCTGCCATGGGTTTTCCCCACGGGTTCCCCCTTGGGCATGGCGCCTTAGGCCCACATGTGCCTTGGGGTTGAACCCTCAAGGAGCTCTTGGCTGGCCAAATTTTTCGACAATGGATAGAAAAATACTTTGTTTTTAAACAAAGTACTCCATATGAAAAATTCAAAATGCCATTCTCCTCTAAGCCATTTCTTCTCTCTTCTTCTTAGGAATTCATCAATCCTCCTCTCATATGATCATCACTTAGGATATCGAATTCCCGAAGGTTCATCTTCAACCGAAGCTCCTGAATCAAATAATTCTTCAACATGCTTCTATGATCCAATAAGAGATCAAGTTGGATATTCTTCAAATTCACATGCACTAAGTGATAGTGCATGGACATAATTAGTACCACTTCATCCACTTAGGAGTTGTGGATGGTTCTCCTCATCTCCTCATGCATTTTTAAGACAATGCATGGTCTTCAAACAATGTTGTGACATTGTATCTACTTGATACAAGTTCTTGGAACTTAAAGAGCAGCTCAACAATCATATGATGTAATGATGATGCTCTATCATCATCCATTATTCAAGTGGTGTAACTTAGTGTCATCTTGATACAAGTATTGAAACATTAAGATCAGTTATACAATCGTCTGATATACATAGAGAATGTTTCAACCACAACATCCTATGTCACTTAGTGAATCTCCTAAGTGACATGCATCTTAGTACCATGGCCATTCTCCTTTCCTCACCAACACCTTCACATCCATTGACATTCACATCTTGACATTCCTTGACATCCATTCATCTTATGACAACATCATGCCTCATTGACAAAAAATGCAACACAGTGCACTTCAGAAATATATTCATCGGCATTGCATACACCACCTATAATAAATAGGTGGTTAATGTGGAATGTGTCTCATAAAAGTAAAAGTGAGACAAAAAATCCATTACAGATATGTTAAAAATTAATCTATAAAACTAGGAAGGAGATATCATAAAATTTATATTGAAATAAGAATTATTTTACTTATATTAAAAATAATATTCCTTCATTGTAATTAAATACACTACATAAATTAAATAGGTGGTTAATGTGGCATTTAGCCTCCCTAATGTAAAAAATGAGAAATAAATCCTTTAACATAGTCTTTATTTCATCCACACTCAATCATGATCCCTCTAAAAAAATATGATATTTCTAAAAAAATATTAAAGAACCCAAATAATATATATCATATCGTATATGATTTTATTATTACCTTCTATTGATCCTTTATTAGAAATTTGTTAATAAAATTATGTTTTTGGTAAAAACCACTTTGTTTTTCATAGATGTTTCGATTTTTTATATTTTTAATAGTACATTAATTGAGGATTAACAATATCGATATTTTAAAACATGATATAAATATCATATATATTATTTATATAATATTTATATAATATTGTAATATTTTTTTATAGGAAATGAAATACGACGTTCATGGAGACTATAGGTTGTACATACACATTAACATTGTTTCTGTTTTATAACTAAATTGAAATTAGAAAATGTAAATAAATATATAATCATTAAAGAATAATTTTTCTATAATATATATAACATATTTTCATTAATTAAATCTCTAATACATTCAATGTAAAGTGTAAAAAAATCACATCTCTTCACAGAGTGGTAGTCCATTGTACACATGAGCGACATTGTCATATTACCATAAAATATAAATAATCAATTTTCTGTTATATAAGATGTAAATATTAATAATGAAAAAAATGTTATATATCATATAAAAACAATATATCCATCATTTATTCCAAAAGATATATGTTGTAATGGAAAAGTGAATGACAACGGTTAGAGAGATGATAGTTTTTCGTACATACAGAGGATGAGTTCAGAACACATTTAATAGAAGTGTAGATTTTTTAGTTAGTGAAATCATAAAAAAACATCTATATATTTTTAATATATAAAGGATATTATATAATAATTTTTTATGAATAATTTAATTAGTATTATAATGAAATAAAATTAAGATTCTCATTGATGGATATAACCTATTATTTCAGTGTTCTCATTAAGTTTGTGATAAATAATTTCAATGTTTAATTTCATTAAAAAATATGGCTTATAGATTTATAGAAGGATTGTTTGGAAATTATTTGAGCTGGTATTGGGAATTATTGGTGTGAATGTTTGAAGAAGGGAGGAGAGGTGGGGGCATTTATATGTAGAGGATATGACACACTAGGTATTTTTGAAAAGAATTGAGTTCTCCCAAGTTATTCATATTAAAGAGGTGTCCAAAATGGATCCCAATTGATCCTTATAAGATTATTGGTAATCATTTGGAAATAAAGTTGTTTTTTACAATTTTATATGTTATATCTAACTTTATCAGTAGAGTTTAATCCGTAGTAAATCCATTTTTTACTTAAACCATAGAAATTTATTGATACTGAACTAACTATTAATTTTAGTCAAAAATTAATTTCAATGTATGTCATAAAATATATAATGATTATTTAAATTATGGAATATATTTTTTCAAATCCCCTTCATATACATATAAAATTTTTAAATAAAATTAATCTCATACACATAATTAGAAAGTAAGGTTTTAAAGAGAAAAATGTTCAAATGATTATAATTTTTTTATATAAAAAATAAATATTAAATTGATTGAAACAAAAAAAATTCGGTTAATTGATATAAAATTGAACAAATGTTAATTTAAAACATGTTTAATATATATCTTATCATTATTTACAAGTGAAATGATTATGTTGTTTTCAATCAAAATTAGGTATTTTTACTACTAATCAAAAAATGAATCCTTTCAAAAATACGTCAAAAAAACCCTAATATTATTTTGAAATAAAGGTTTCAAAATTTAATTTTAAATTCATTAATAAAATAAAAAAATTTAAAAATATCGTTTTAAAATCTGTGTTCCATAAAATTGAGATAAACCTTATTTTTAGAAAAATTCATTTGTTAATAGTAAAATTGGATTTATTCTTATTTCATGCTATCGTAACCATATTATGATAGTTAAACATTTAATTAGATATATATATATAATATAAATTTCATTTAAACCATTATAAATAATTAGTTTGTTTATTTTATTTTGGAATAACACATTCGGTGGCATAAAAATTAGTTTCCTTTGAAATTGATATCCTTTATTTTGAAATAGTTTTTATTATTTTAAATTATTTAGACAACAATGAATTAATTATATATATATTTTAACCCGTATTTTCCTAATCTCATTAATCCTTTTCAGTCTCGCGAATCCAACACCTATGTGATATGAATCAAATAATAATATTATAAGTTTATATCAAAATTGTGTTTAAACTCAATGTTGTTTGTGAAAAAATCAAAACATTGTATTGTTTGTAACTGAACTCAAACATAGTGTTGAGGGTAACATAATATAATTTTTTTTACTTTGAACATAATACATAAAAAGTGATTTGTATCACAAATAATATATAAAATATAAAATCTATTTTGAAAACATTTCACAAAATCGATGTGTGTTACATTAGAGCCACAAAAATGAATTTCACCATCAAAATTTATATCAGTCATCAAAGGATTAAAAACGTAAATTTCCCTCATATAAACCCACATTTTAATAATTAGTAATTAATCATGCTTTCAAAAGGTCATGTTAGAAGCATTATTCCTACCTAAGTTCCTCAAAATTCGGTTACATATAAGAGAACAATAGTTGGAAGTGATGATATGGACATAAAAGAAGAATGAAAAATATTATATAGAGTTATTAAGTTTATTGATCCAAATTAAGTGGGTGATACAAAGAAGGTTAATGACAACAAATATATTAAATAATTAATCATGAAAATAGTCATTTATATTATCAAAAATGGTGATATCCCAACATCATTTTATATTAATTCTATTTTATTAATTAAGAAAAATTTTCATTATCACATATATTTATATTTATATAAACTTGTCATTATTATATTTCATAAGAAAAATATAATCATTGGTTTGTGCCTTGACCAATTTCCACTTCATCTCGTACTCTATAAAATATCGGTGGATTTTTTATTTCTAAAGCACTAATAAATCAAAATACCCATAAATAAAATGATTAGTCATTTTTATATTGTTATTTGTCATAAAAATATAGATATAACAATTAATTCATAATTAATAATATTTTTAATATAACACATTAAACTCTAATACCTTATCCAATTTTTTTAACATCCCAACATTTTAAAATCAGACCTAATGTTCAATATAAAACAAGATATGGCACATCGTGCTTAAACATATGATTAACTATTATTATATAAATTTCCCAATTATATAATATCCATTAAATATTATTTTATTTGTATAATTTTAGAACTTACTATAATGAATGGTTGAACTCAATCACTACCAATAGATTACAAAAGAAAATAAAAAATAATCTAATATATTTGTAAAATCCTTTATAAGAAAAATTGTTTTTTGTTATAAAAGTGTGTTATATTAATAAATTAAATTAATTACTACTAGTTAATTTTGTTTATTAAATTTATATATTATATAATAAATCATCTATTTTTAAATTCATCTAATAAATTTGATATAAATATGATAAGAACGATTATAGATTTAACAAATCAATTATGAATTATTCTGAAGGTATATTTTCAACATTTTAATAGAGTTTTTTTAAATAAAAATTGAGACATATTAAAAAATAAAATTAAAAAATAATAATCATTGTTATAGAGGAATGTAAGAAAAATTTGTAGGGTAATTTTTTTCAGAATTTTTTTAAAAAAATATTATGATAGAGTTAGAAATTGAAAATAAAATTTTATTCATAACTCTTAGGAAATACATTTTATATTATAATTACATAATGTTTTTTGAACCTTATTAATGATCGAAAGGTATTTAGGGGATGCTATAATACATATTCAGTATCATTTAGAAACACATTATTCACATTTTTTAAACACATGATTTTAATCCTAAAAATATTAATGAGTTATATAGGAATCATAATAGATATAATTTTATCCAACCCTAAAATTTTAATTTTAAGAAATGGAGTCTCTATTTGGAATAATATAGACTGTATAAGTTAGTAAGGACATTTTAATTTTTACGCATTAAAAAATATATCATGGTAAATAAAAATTACTATAGTATAATTTAAATAATGTATCATGTTATAGATAAAACGAAATGCTTATAATACCTAAAATCTAAAACATTTAATGGATGGTTCATATGTTTATCACCATTAAATATATTTTAAAACATTAATTATTTCAAAAAAAATTTGAAATTAATTCTCCCAAAATTTGGTTGAATTTAAATATTAAATAATCATTATTTAATCACTTAAACCCACCCCCTCCTCATGTATAAATACCATTCCTCACCACCCATATTTTTTCCAAATGTAATGATGTTATTATAATATCTAAAAAATATCTCCTCTATAAACATACCATCTACCTATGTTTATTTTATCACCAAATGTCTAAATCCACGATTCTCACCGCGCGTGCGTACGTAAGAAATACCGTCTCCACGCCGTGGTGTAATATATTTTCCACCACCACATTACATAGATGGGTATAATGGTGAAAGTAATTAATATATATGATTATTTTAAAGTGATATTGATTCTGTAATATTATACATACACTTTAATAAAATTCCACGATCTTGGGAATGATATCTTCGCTCGTGCGAACCTACAGATTACCGTCTCCACGACGCGATGAGATTCACTCTCCATGTTAACCATTCATAAACGATTATAAAGTATATATAATGAATAATAATGAAATATATGACATAATAATTATACTGGATTTATGTATATATATATATATGTATGTCATTTACTTAATTCCATTCAATTAAAAAGGGAAACGAAAACAGCGTTCATGCGTACGTACGACCTACCGTCTCCATGAACGGTGTATTTCATTCCTTTTGTCGATCTATAATATATATTATATATAGATCATGTTTTAAATTCTGGAATTATGTAAATCAGGATATAAGTATTAATATCAAGAACAACAAGTCGAAACACATACGATAAATAAAATGATTTTACCCAAAACACTGCTTTAACATGGTATTTACAAAAGAACGGGTAATATAAAGTCATAAGTGAAACATATATGATATCATAACAATGAATATGATTCTGTAATAAGTCAATGACATTATTTGAATCATTATACAGGAGGTTCAGATACGTACGAAGCATATCATACCTAAGGTAAGGGATAATGTTCCAATCTCAATTATTTTCTATGCAAGATTGGTTATACGTAAGTATTTACTGGGGTTATTTCTATCATCCATGTCCATGTTTTGTAAATGTTTTTTTCATGTACCTTTTACCCATTTTTGACTTTTACTACATGGTATGTAAGGAATCTTTCTTTTTTTTTATGTTACAAGTTACTTTTTTTACTTTTCTGACAAATGTACGAGAAGAATGTTTTTTTAACATATATGACACAAACAGATTTTTTCGGTTTTATACAGACTTATTTTCATGAAGCTTCCTCAAAACGATTTCATGACTATTCTCAACAAAATCTCCTTCTTTTAAAATTGCATGATGTTTTGTGAAAAGAAATTAATTTTGAATAAGAAAGGATATTTCCCTCGAGAATTCATTTCAAGTGTTTTATCAAAACCATTTTTCCATCTAAGATGAATTTATTTCATATGTGTATGTTTCATGTATAATGTCTCTATGATTTACATGGGTTCACTTTTCTTATTATGAAATTATATCCATTTATTTTATATGGATTATGTGATGATGGAATGATATTTATGAAACCCATTTTATTCTTTTGGCTATGATGAATGATTTAATTTTATGTTGTGGCACAAGTAAGAATGATTTCATTATGAGATTTGTGGGACCTATATCTCCCTACAATGCATTGGGTAAAGATTTAAATCTCATGAGATAGACATGGCTGGAACAGTAAGTTAATCTTGTTCAGTATTACAGGACCGGAACGAGGAGTGAACTCGATTCAGAAAGGGACTTTGTCCACTAAGATGGTCTTGGCAGCAATGCCTTGGCAACTATGGAAATCATTAAATGTGCTTAATGGATTCCACAATTACATGTTTTATTCCCATGCTATTTTATCATGGTTTATGTTCCATTATGATCTATGGCTTATGTACTTCCATATTTTATGTCGTTGCTCATGATTTTGATGTTTAACCACTATGTTCATGTTTTTATGTTCAAATGTATATGGTATGTTTTATTTTATCCATTCTTAACCTTACTGAGTATTTGAGCTCACCCTTTTTATGTTTTATTTTCGCCCAGGATTAAAAGAACGGTTTTAGGTAAGGAAATAAAAAGGGGAAGATCTTTATGGGAGATGTTGAAGATCTTTCCCAATGATTAGAATATTATGTTCTATGTTTCCAAAGACGCTAAACTATTATGGTCCTTGTGTGTCTGTTTTTGTTATGTATTATGTATTCCGCAAAAGTAAAGTAATATCTATGTACGTCAAGCTTCGGGTCTCTACAATTTGTATCAGAGGAAAGTTTTAGTCAACCTTTGAAATCTAGGATGCGAGAACATTAGTGAGATCCCTAGAGATATTTCTAAGGTATGTCTAGGGATGTCCCTAAGGTTACGTATAAGTATAGGTTATAGTCCTAGAATTGTGCTAACAAACTTAGAATTAAATCTAAGATGTTAGATATTGAAGGTACTCCCCCTTTATTATGTTGTTTTCCTTAGCATTATTTTGGCCTCTCACAATATTATTTTTGGCTTATAGACGATGGCCGGAACCCGAAGGAACCGTGTTGATCAATGCAATGGACAATGCAATGATTGTCCTCTTGAACAAACAAATGTTATGGGAGATGGAGTGAAAAATCATATTGCTATACTTAGACAAGATATGAATCATTCGGGACATCCAAATGAGCTGAGAAGGGAACAATATTCTATTGAGTACTTTATGAGACAACGTCCACCTTCTTTCAGTTGGTCTTCTGATCCACTTGTTGCGGAACAATGGATAAGTACCACTAAAAAGATATTTTCAGTTCTTCAATGTTCTGAACATGATAAAGTCATCTTAGCGGTGTATCATTTGTAAGGTGATGCTGATAAATGGTGGAATCTTATAAAGAATATGAGGCCAATAGATGAAATTGAGTCCATGGAATGGGACGTGTTCAGGAACTTATTTTTCAATAAGTACTTCCCTCGTATTCTTCGAACAAAGATAGAGAAGGAGTTTCTTGAATAAAAGCAAAAGGATGATGAATATGTTGGTTTATACTAAGCAAATTTTATAAGGCTTTCAAGGTATGAATCTGGATTTATCATCCAACCTGAAAGTAAAGTTGATCGATTCTTCAGTGGCTTAAAACCAAATATTCGAAGGGCATTAGCTATAGGAGACTTCATTAGCTATGAAGAAATTGTGCATTGTGCTATCAAATTAGAAATGGAAGTTGGTGCTACTTATCCATCTCATAGTTTTGACAAGAAACAAAAGATGGAGTTCAAGGAGAAATCTTAGAATAATGGTGAAAAGAAGATGAATGTTTCCTTATGCTCAATGTGTGGAAATCAGCATGGTGGAGATTGTCTTAAAGGGACAAGTAAATGTTTCAAATGTGGAAAGGAAGGTCATCGGGCATTTGAATGCTGCAATGATGGCAAGAATATGTATAATGATGCAAACAAAGGAAGGGATACACAGAATGAACCTACTACACTTCAATTCTTCACGTGCAAGGAAATTGGGAATTATGCTAATAAATGCCCTAATCCAAGGGTTAGTGATGATCGACATGAGCACCCACTTAAGGAAAAGGAAAAAGGGAAGTCACATGCGATCACTTTTGGCGATGTTGAATATGACAACGATGTGGTGGAATGATTAAGTGTTTATGTAATGGGATTCCAAAATAATGTTGGATATAGTATCATGGAATATTGGAATATTTATGTATTGGTCAATTGTGGTTTTCAATAATTTTATGGTACCGGTAACCATGAAAACAGATTCAAATATTTTGGAAAGAAGATGATACGCGCATAATGAAGGGATAAGAAGATAATGAAATGTTTTATTGTATTCATGAGCTCATGATTGATATAAGGACTATGTGATATCATGGTTTGACTATATAGAATTTTGAGGATTTTGGTATGTGGAAAGTGTTAAATTTTAACTACATTCATGTTTTCACTAATGTTCAATGGGTATTAATTCTTCAAGAGAATACATGATTAAAGTATTCACATGTTTGTAATTTTAACAACAAGATATATCTTATGATATATGGGGGATAAATGATGGCATTCACGTGATTGTTATGTGACATTTCAAATAATCATTTTCATTATACTATGAGCTTGGACCGAAGTATTTTAGATAAGCCGAAAGATTGGAATGGATTATGTTGGATGTAAGTTATTATTGTTTAAGGATAGAACTTTTTGTCGATATTATTGATGGGTTGTTATAGTAATGTAGTTTTAGAAAAAGGACAACCTGCAGGATGGGCGACAACCAATCGCGTCGGACAAGGATGTGAGAATCGAACCCACAACCGAAGTGCGACTGGACTTTATCGCCTACCACTGGCCTACAGGAAGTATTTTTTTAGTAGAAACTAGTTTTATTATATTAATGGGTATTATATATGATGTATAAGTCCATTTTAGGAACCATATATGATTAATCTCACTATAGATGGACTTTTGTAATTTTTGATAACTTTTCTATCATTTTGTTTGAGACAGATGGAATGACCCATCATTCTATCACCTGATCTACAAACGCATCACGAAAGACAAATTCAACTTCATTTATTTAAGGGATGAATTGGAAATTGTCCAATGAACGACCAATGGTGAGACTGTACCAAAATCACAAAGGTATTTCTTCTAATTCCAATTTCATCAACTTTAGGGAAATGATCTTGAAAACCAAATATGTTTTCCAAGTGCCCTTATATCCGATTAATCAGATGGTCCCCTAGATCATCAACAATTTATGGCTTTGTGATTGTTGTCTTTTTCATATCCATGTTCTCTCCCACTCTCCATCAGAACATGATGGTTAGATTTCTCTTCCATATCCATATTTTCACATATGTGGAAACCTAGTGATTAGTTTATTTGGGTAACAGGTACGTTTCACACTTTTTTAAATATTGGTTTTGGTATTCCTTTTTAGGATGTGGGTTTCTATTAAAGAAACTTTCGAATAGTAAACCATTTATAACCCCGACGAATTTCGAGGGCGAAATTCATTTTAAGGGGGGTAGAATGTAACACCCCGAGATTTTATGAAAAATATTCTTTTTAATTTTATTGATGCCTTGTGTTATACGCTACACCAAAAGGAGCTTTCAAAACATGCATCCTTGACTTGCCTTGCATTACACGCAATCACGACCTTCCTTGATAGTGTGTGTAGTACGCAATACCGAGTTTCACTAAACAACGATATAATATTAAAATATTATTAAAACTAGCCGTTATGAATAGAAATACCAACTTTTTGAAATTTTATAAATTATATATTTTAAAATGGACTTCATTTTTGGATTTGGAATATCGAAATTAGAGTAGGGTGAAATTTTGGAACTTTTCCGATAACATTTATATTTTGATGAATAGTGAAAATTACTAAATTTTAATTAAAAACAACTTTTTTAATAAAAATAATATATATTGATAAATTATGAATTTGAGTGGTTTTAAGGTAGATTTAGAATATATATTTTTACAATTTAATACAATTTTGGTCATTGTACATAATTTCACATTGAAATTAGACATAAATAATTGTCAATCTTTTGATATATATTGTTTCTTACAAACACGCTATTTGTTGTAATAGCGGGAATTAAATATAAAATTAATTAATGCCACTTATATGTTTGTAATTTTGTAAAATATATATCATTTTTGAATTATTAATATCAATTATATCTTATGGTGAAATTTTGGCATTATTCAGAAAAAGATCAATTTTTGATGAATAGTGAAACCACTAAGTGGTAGTTTAAAAAACTGAATTTTTCATAAAACTTAATTTTACAACTTTTGTGAATGGAATTTAGAAAATCCGAGAGACATGTTTAATATCAAGTAGTAAAATGTGGTTCAATGAGATGAAAATAATTTTTGGTGAATAGTAACTTTTTACTTTTCTTTTACCACGGTTAAAAGTAAATAGGGTAATTAAGGGTAAAAGTGTTATTATTATTACCCTAACACATTTCCTAATTATATTGGATAAGTGAAATTCGAGAAAAAACAACCTTAGGAAGAAAATATTACCATTTAGGCCCACTTGGATTAGATTAGGACATTTATTATCAATTTATTTAAAGAAGGGTTAAAATAGTTAAAATCAAAGCTTAATAACTAAATCACTTTTAATATAGGGTTATACATAAGATAAATTAGACTATAAATATTAATTAGAAATATAATAATATTTCAAACATAATGGTATTTTATTTTTAATTTTTAGACTTGAAATAATTTATTTTATTTATGATACAGTGGTGATGCATTAATTATCCTATTAATGAAATATTGACTTAATTGATGATATAAATACCCAAATAAATGTAATCTAAGACTATTAATGAATTAAACTAATTTTATTGGTTAATAGGTCATTTCAGTAATGATTTAATTAACTTTTTTTGAAGTAATAATTCTGTTATGAGTTTCACAATAATAAACTATTGAATAGTGTCAAAATTGACATAAAATAGTTTTTTAAACAAATATTATATTATTGATTGTTATTTTATTCCTAAAAATATAAGGTTCGGCCAAGATACTTATATCAAGATAGGTGTATCATTAATGGACCACATGGGGGTCGCTTGGATGTATATTGTATGTTTATTAACTATATAATATAAAAATAGAATGTGACATGGTAAATGTCAATCTACTTAACTAAGAGTTAAAACTAAAAGATAAGGTTAATATAAGGACCTAAACTTATCTAAATTATATTGGATGAGAGGATTTAGACCCATCCCCATCTTAGCTTCGAAATAAATCAATTTGGAGCTATTTAAAACCGAATTTGGCTTTATAATAAAATAATATTTTTAGTTATTCCAAAGGTGACCCTCTCCTCCCTTATAAAAGGGCACCTCCTCCCTCTCTTCCACACACCACTTTGGGCA
The DNA here is from genome assembly GCA_963277665.1 of Viscum album. NCBI lineage: Eukaryota > Viridiplantae > Streptophyta > Magnoliopsida > Santalales > Viscaceae > Viscum > Viscum album. The sequence goes on along the minus strand of OY728152.1, from coordinate 1,716,995,032 downwards.
TTCAAGCTCACCCAAACCCTGCCAAATTCTCTTCTCCACTTCCCTAGAAACATCCTAAAGGTCCTGGTCTTATTCAATGACCAATTTTAGTGCCCTAAGAGGAGGCCTCAAATAGGCGCTTCAAAGAAGAGGTAATGTCCATTACCGATTCTTTCAACTTTATTTCTTCTTCCACTTCATCTCTTTTTAGTTGTTTCATTATGAGGTAATAACATCAGTATCAATAATACAATGATATGTTATTATATGTATTAAACAACCATATTTCACCATCTATCCATCCAACGGAAAACAAAATCACCGCGCATGCGTACGTACGGAATACCGTCTCCACGCCGTGGTGTAATCTATTTTCCACCACCACCTTACATGGATGGGTATAATGGTGAAAGTAATAAATATATATGATTATTGTAAAGTGATATTGATTCTGTAATATTATACATACACATTCATATAATTCCATGATCTTGGGAATGATATCATCACTTGTGCGTGCGTACGGACTACCGTCTCCCCGACGCGATGAGATTCACTCTCCATGTTAACCATTAATGAATGATTATAATGTATATATAATGAATAATAATGAAATATATGACATAATAATGATACTGTATTTATGTATATATACATGTATGTCATTTACATAATTCCATTCTATTAAAAAGGGAAACGAAAACCGCGTTCATGCGTACGTACGGCCTACCGTCTCTATGAACGGTGTATTTCATTCCTTTTATCGATCTATAATATATATTATATATAAATCATGTTTTACATTCTAGAATTATGTAAATCATGATATAAGTAATAATATGAAGAATGACAATTCGAAACACATATGATAAATAAAATTATTATACCCAAAACACTGCTTTAACATGGAATTTACAAAAGAACGGGTAATATAAAGTCATAAGTGAAACATATATGATATCATAAAAATGAATATGATTCTGTAATAATTCAATGAAATTATTTAAATCATTATACATGAGGTTCAGATACGTACAAATCATATCGGACCTAAAGTAAGGGATAATGTTGCAATCTCAATTATTTTCTATCCGAGATTGCTTATACGTAAGTATTTGCTGGGGTTATTTCTATCATCCATGTCCGTGTTTTATTAAAGTGTTTTCATGTCCTTTTTACCCATTTTTGACTTTTACTACATGGTATGTAAGGAATCTTTCTTTTGGTTACGTTATGAGGTACTTTTTTGACTTTTCCGACAAAAGTAAGAGAAGAATGTTTTTTAACTTATATGGCATGAACATATTTTTACGGTTTAATAAAGACTTATTTTCATGAAGCTTCCTCAAAAAGATTTCATGACTATTTTCAACAAAATCTATTTCTTTTAAAATTGCATGATGTTTTGTGTAAAGAAATTAATTTTGATGAAGAAATGATATTTCCCTCAAGAATTCATTTCAAGTGTTTTATCAAAACCATTTTTCCATCTAAGATGACTTTATTTCATAGGTGTATGTTTCAAGTATAATGTATCTATGACTTACATGGTTACACTTTTCTTATTATGAAATTATATCCATTTCTTTTTTATGGATTATGTGATGATGGAATGATATTTATGAAACCCATTTTATTCTTTGGGTTATGATGAATGATTTATGTTTATGTTCTGGCACAAGTAAGAATGATTTCATTATGAGATGGGTGTGACCTATATCTCCCTCCAATGCATTGGGTAAAGATTTATATCTCATGATATAGACATGGCTGGAATGGTAAGTTAATCCGGTTCAGTATTACGGGACTGGAACGAGGAGATAACTCGATTCAGAAAGGGACTTTGTCCACTAAGATGGTCTTGGTAGAAATGCCTTGGCTACTATGGAAATCATTACTTGTGCTTAATGGATGCCACAAATACATGTTTTATTCCCATGCTATTTTATCATGGTTTATCTTCCATTATGATCTATACCTTATGTACTTCTATATTTTATGTCGTTGCTTAAGATTATGATGTTAAAACACTATGTTCATGTTTTTATGTTCAAATGTATATGGTATGTTTTATTTTATCCTTGCTTACCCTTACTGAGCATTTGAGCTCACTATTTTTATGTTTTATTTTCCCCCAGTATTAAAAGAAAGGTTTTAGGTAAGGAAAAATAAGTGGAAGATCTTTATGAGAGATGTTAAAGATCATTCACCATGATTAGAAGATTACATTCCTAGTTTCCAAAGACACTAAACAATTACGGTCCTTGTGTGTATGTTTTTTTATGTATTATATATTCCACAAAAGTAATGTAATATCTATGTATGTCAAGCTTCGGGTCTCTACAATGATCATCCGTTCAAATTGAATATATCAAAATATCATCTATAATGAATATGAGAACTAATTATGGTAATCTGAAAAGACACTATTCATTAGATCTATGATGATAGTAGTATTATTTTTATGGAAAAATAGAATCACTATGAATTTATAATGATAATAACATTGATGTGAGGTTTTCTTGGGTATATCTACCTTTTTAATCATTTCTTTATGATACCCAGATCAAATATCAATATAAAAAATATCTAACACGTTATAATTGATCAAAAAATCATTAATACTTAGTAGAGGATATTGTTTTTAATACTGAGCACAAAAATGTTCTTATTAATAAATGAAATGACCCATTGTCCCTTCATTCTTCTTATAAAAAAGAAAATGTTCAACTTATGGAGAAGTAGTTAGATTAATAAATCTATTTTATATATTCATCAATATATTATTCTTAAATTATCTAAAATAATTGGTTATATTCTATATGGAGTATTTGAAAAATAAATTACACAATGTACGAGCTTTATTGAAAAATATTGTTCATTATTTTGGGTAAGACTGTGCAAGTCATCAAGAAATTTTTCAATATATTCCAAAAATAGTGGGAATATTTTCAATTTTATGTTCATACAAAATTATTTGATGTAAATAAACCTCATTAATAGTTATAAATCATGTATAATTGATGATTTTGAAAACTGGGGTTCAAAATGATTATCATACTGATACAATATTGAACATTGATTCTTATATTAATTTTAACATCCATTCATTAGAAATTAATATGGGTTCTATACTAAGATATGCAATCCATTAATCTATTACATAAATTAAAACTAGATTATTAATAAATGTATTCATAAGAATAAAATCCTAACAATAATATACCTTTGATGATTCACATTCATGATATGTAGTCATCCAACCATTATGAGTTTTCATTGTGGACACATTATCAAATCAACGAGTTGGTTGTCCATTACCCATATAAAATTTATCATATATAAAACAGTGGGTATAAAAATTATAATTTTTTTAATCATATATTAGATGATATGTGACCCTATAACAACATATCTTGGAACATCCATGTCTATTGTAGAAATTGCATAAGATTAGGATTCTTCCCTAGTCTTCCTTTATGGTAAGATCAACTAATATTTTGGGAAGTTGTTGGAATAGATCAACATATCCATAAAATTATAGAACTGAAATTTTATAAGATCTCCAATATAAATTAATTCATGATAATTGTGGAATTTATTACCAAAAATGAATCAAACACAATTTCATTTTCATCATGCATGAAGATGTTTCTTTCCATAATCAATGCATATTAGAACATACCCCATTCACTTATTCCCCATATGTTATATCTACTATTCCATACAAATATATTCTCTATTTAATTCTCTTATTTAATACTGTTTTAATTATTCGTATATCATTATAGAATATTACACTATATCATAATTTGATGATAATTTTTTATATAATATTTTCCTTTGAATGATTTTCTTGAACCCATCAAATTAATTCACTCTTACTCTTCGGATTATGTAAAAATTTCACAATATTCCTTTTTTACTATATAATGTTACTTGATTACATAAAAATACTGTATTCTTCATTTATGTCTACAACTAAATTTTTTTCAAACTATACATTCTTCTAGTTTGTGAGTTAATTATTTTTCAAGAGGAGTTTCCTCAAAATATGTCAGTTATATGCTGCTTATTTATTTCACATGAATATTTATTTTAATCAATGAAAATAATTGATCTATATCCTCTTTGAGATGATAGACAACCATGAAATCCATATACCATTAATTATATCCATAATAGAAAAATATCTTCTCAATGAACCTTATCAATTTCTATGCTACAAATGTAATTATTGACCCATTGAATGATAGCGCCTAGAGAGGAATTAGGAAGTCTAAAAATATTGCATCACATTGTGGAACATTTGTCTGATCTATACTAGAATGTATATTGGTCATAAAATGAGTCATATTCATCAAAATAATTATAATTTTCATCTCATTCTATTGTTCCAGATACAGATTTATAATCATTACTAGGAGGTAAGTCCGTTTAAGGAATATGTTCACTTATATAGTATTTCTTCCTTAAAATAATAACCATTTATAAAAAATGTAATATACTAGATTAGATTTTTACATTATGAATCATATTGTTTAATTTCCAAAGTAGTGAATCTTAGGGAATAAATTTTAAATTTTTATATAAGAAACATAAAATTCATAAACAAGATTTTCTGGGAATATTCTCAAATTAGAAAAATATTTTGAAATCCTATATAATGGTTTGTTAATAAAATTTTAATTAAACCAAGCATCCACACTGGTAGTTTTAGACAAGATGTTTTGTAAGGGGAAATTCACTATGTTGTAAAATAATGGGAAATATATTATCTAAACATCTATTTTTATGGTTATTAACCCTAAATGCATCAATTAAAAATCCACATCCACTTTCAATATTTATAATGGGAAATATTTCTGGGAAAACCACATAATTTCAGCTTCAAATAGAATTTAATATGTAATCATATACATAGAAATATCCTCAAATTTAGTTTTGGGATAAATTAATTAATCAATGTTTTATAAAATCTATTATACATTTATTTAACTAATATTCTTTGAATAAAAACTCTAATGACCTCAACTATATTATCACAAAGTAAGTGGTCACATGAATAAATTGGTACTAGATATAATCTGTCATCTGCAAAATGACCTTGTAATTGTTTTATTAGGTATAAAAGACACATTATTTTTCCCCAAATTACATTTGAAAAGAAAAATGTAAACATTATATTTTCATGGAGAGATCCATAATCTTGGATTTAATATTCTTACTTATCAATCATAATATATTTAATCAAATAATGGGGAATGAGAAGATAATAAATTGGAAGTCTCTGATGCTCAATATGGGTTTTCATATATTTGATTCTAAGAAAGAATAAATAATATGGAATGAATAAATGAATGTCAATAAATCTATATAATTCGACACATGTTCTTGAATCATATCCATGTATATCATAACTAATCAAATAATCATATGTTCATCAATAATTTATTTCTTAATGACGTAATGCATAATATTTTACACTTGAAACCCACCATCAAGGACTCGTGACAACACATGTTACATGAATGTGCAAGGAGTCGACTAAAAACCCAATATAATATAATTCATGAATCCTTCCAATGAATACATTATATATGTAATTACATGACACACCATTCACATAATTCATCCCATTTAATAATCATATTAGTAAAAAAATTGAACTGAGTCCTTTAAAATAATTAAATATCTCAAATGGAAGAAAAATCATATAGAATAAGAATACATTCCCCAAATAGAATTTTCATAAACAATCCATAGCAATATGGTGGATCGTATAATAATATTATAACCCCAGAAATAAAAATATTCTATAAGGGATGATTTTATTGATGAAAAATCATTTATAATATCAATTTATAAATTTTTATTATAAATAATAAAAATTACTTCTAAATAACTTGTTTAAAATATAAAAAATTCACCAATAATAAGGAAGAAAACTTATTTTAAAAGATATTTATAATAAAAAGGGATTTATGAAATTTTTTGTCATTCCATTGGGAAATACCTTTAATGTCATATATGTTAAAATACATTCCATTATATTTTTTTTAAATGATAGAAATTGTCGTTTTGGAAAATGATTGGAAGATTAAATTTAAACCAATTTGTAAAAATTAAAAAATGTGTAAAAATTTATTATAGAATCATTTGAGATGATTAAAAATAAAATTTAATATATTTTGAGTAAAATATAGATATGGAAGATAAATATTCTCAACCGAATCAAATATAATGGTTGAATCTCCATAAAAATATTATTTCGGTATCGTGAGTATATAAATATAATAAATTCAATGTTAATAAACACAATTTATAAAAATAAATATACTATAATAAAGTAGGTAATTTGATATATAAATATAATATAATTAACATAATGGATATAATAACATAATCAATCCTGAATAATGATAAAATTTGGAAATAACCACTTACCATAGGTTTGGCATACTTCATCTGAGTCTGAAACAACAAGCTAATAAATATGGGTTTTTATAAATATTTTAGAAAAACATAATAATTTATATTATAAAATATATTTTATTAATAGTATTCTTTTACCACCAATTTATTAATAATTATTTTTCAAAATCCCAGTACAATGTTAAATTTCGTTATTCTTCATATATGTTTTTAATATATTTATTCCATATATATTTATAATGGTTCAAACTTATTCATATATTTATTAATGTAAAAAAATCATGATGAAACTTCTTGAGAGGATATAACCACCAATATAGGATATTAATATTAAAAAATAATTAAATTTTTATGGTCCCCATATCATGGTGGATCCATATTTATGGATATATAATTAGATTATATTTCTAAGGAATGAGTGATTGTGATGAAACATTGATTTCATCTATTGATCAATCTAATGAAAATTGAAAGGAAGGTATGGCTATTATTTTATGATAAAAAATAATGTTGTAATCAATATCCAAATTCTAGTTTGACTAATGGTCAGAGATGTAATTATCTAAAAATTATAAATCCATGTAATTTTTTTATATTTGAGAGTTATATGATATCTCACCACATCTTTTCATGATCTCAAATATAGTAATACAAGAACACAAATAGTGGGGTTGAAGATATTTAACATGAGGGATTAATCACTTAATAATATGATTTGATTATCCATGTTTCCTTCCTTAATTTGGGGTTATCATTACATGTCATTATTTCATAATTATATTATCCCCATTACTCTCTAATTACACTAAACAGTGATACAAAATACACATTTGTTTGTCATTCGTGTCTACATCTAATTCACCCCCCTCACAGTGGTAGTGGTGGCATGAACTATTCTAAGTATATATGTATGATATATGTTATATTAATGGATTATTTTTAAATGAAATAATGGCCAGGTTTATCGGATTATCATATTTTGTGTTAATGTACAGAGACACTTTTAATAAGATATAATCAATTTTTTTGTATAGTAATCTTGAATATTCCATAAAATTATTATTTCAACTATAAAGGATTAACATGTTCAATATATCTAGGACAGAATCGATATAATAAATAGATTAATTGTATTATTATATATGTGATGTATAGATCCTTTTTTAAATATGAAAATATTAATTTGTTGGATTAATAAATCTGTGTACATTGAGAATAAATGGAATATATGTAGATATAATTCATTGATTATTGTTATTAATAAAATTTTTCAATTCATCAAAAGAATATAAATCTACACCTCAGGATAATCAAAAATGTATTTAATTTGGAATAAATAGTTTTCCACAAAATTCACATATCTAGTATGAAAAATATAATTAAATCATTTTTGATATTATCCAAAGTTCATTATATATGTTCATAAATATTATTTTGAATAAAATTACTCATGAAATGGTATCATGGATTTTAGGTTGTTGCATTTTTTGATAATGTTTTTTAAAGAGGAAAATTTGGTTTTATTGAAAATTCATGTTGAAAGCGAACTATAAAATAGATAACAGTTTAGATAAGAATTTTCAGGATTTTATAAGATTGAATTATTTCCTAGTGTTTTCAATATTTCAGATTATGAAATTTAGGGGAAAATCAAACATGGTTCCAGAAGATTTTAGAGGGCTTTATATAGAAAAAATGGAGATGATAGATGATTATATAATAAGAAAAATATACATCATGGTAATAATATAGATATCATTATATATATGTGAGTCTACATAACACAACCAGAAATATAAATTTTGTAAATATAGTGTGATTTAATAGGTTGTTTTCATATATAAAATGAATTTAGTAGGTGTCTGGTGATGTTTGTGGGAGATATTTTATTCATTAATTTATAATGAGAGGTGTCATCACTATCTGATGATATATAGAGGAAAACATTCATTTAGTTAATTTTTAATGGTACAAATTTTAATATTGATTTTAATAATTTTATTTTGGATTTTTCAATATAAGTACACCATATAAATTCATGATAAATAAATAAAAACTCTATATAATATCATAAATTGATAATGAAATGATTAGCGAATATAGTTCATATTAGAGACAGAAATACATGAAGCATTATGCAATTCACAAAGTAAATGTCATCCATGTAGTTCAAGATGTTTGAGAAGCACTATTTGGTAACAAAAGAAGAAGCAATTCATAAGGGATGTAAGTTTACAAGGGAAATTTAGTTCCCTATGGTTATTTATTATGAAAAAGGGAGTGGATTATAAGGTATCATCAACTCACATTGATTTATTTTTGATGGGGAAACTATTTTGAAGGAGTTTTCAAAGAACAATATTTTATATAATAAATTTTTCCTAATGTCTTGAATAAAAACAAAACCTCATGCTACACCCATTTTGTTATTAACAAAAATTTATTTTTGTCAAGGAATCAAAATATTCTTTTGGATAATTAGTTTTTCAAATTACTTTTGTGGAAAAGTAGATCCCAAGTGTGATTATTTTTAAATTAAGAGGGATACTGAATATGCACCTAATATTGTTATTATAGTGCACTTTACTGATTCAGGGACATTAGAAATGTTTTATTTTTTCATGATTTTATTATACCAAATATGGTGAAGCATGTAAAATTATTGATTCATATTCATTCTATAATTTTATTACATATATTTATATAAGAATAAAGGGGATAAGTTGATATTTACGCATGAATGAAGATTAAAATGAGATATTGTTTTAATATTTCATTAATTAATTCACTTTAAACTCTGTGATATTTACCACAGTGGTTCCATAGATAATAAAAATTCTACATAAAATATATGTTTTAATGAAATATAAAATTGATATATATATATATATATTCAAAAGGATCATATTTCACATTATTATTTAAGGAATTTCTTAACCCATATTTTTTGTTTTTTTCATAATTTAAAATATTGGAACATAAGTTATGATATATATTATATTAAGTCACCTATTTACATATTTGTCATACATAAGTTACTAAATTAATGAATTTATAATATTATTTGATAACGGTCCTAAAAGGATCTCAACATTCCACATTAATAATTAAAATTTTATATAATTAATGAGGATCAACATAATAATGTAATTTTCGTGAAATATTTTCAATATAAATTCATCATAAAATTATAATTTTTAAAACATAATGCCTCCAGAGAGTTTACTCTATTTATTTAAGTGACTATATAAAAAGTTATTTAATCATCATTTCATTAACATATGAATAAGTTAAGAATTAATATATTGAATTTACCACTAATATTTCTTATTCGTATACAAAACTAATTGTCCACATGTTATGGTTTAATGGTGTTCTTGAAAATACAATTTAAAATTATTTTTCCAATTTAATTACCTTTATATGTTCATTTTTTTAGCTAACACCAAGTACTGTTTGTCAAATAATATAAAATTGAATTTCATTTTCTAGAGATAAAAAAATTCTATATGATATTTAATCATAATGAAATTATAATTATTTTTATCTTATAAATCATCGGTAATGTTTTGATATCTTGTATTTTTTAAATTTCTGAAAATTCCATCCATAATATAATTAATTTTTAGCAATGATATTAGGGGTTATTTTTTTATTATGTTATTGACGTATACATTGTTGAAAATTATAAATTTTTTTGTACTTAATTTAAAGATTTTTAGATAAAAATTTCTATTGGAGTATAGAAATATTTATGGATATATAGACATTAAAACAATATAATGATTGATAAAATGTTTATTTTTAGTTAATTTAATTGATGAGGTTAGGAAACTATTTCTTATTAATCAGGAGAAATTTTTTTGATTATTTTTGTAGCCATAAGGGAATATTTGTTATATAATACATGGAATGATTAGAAATTTTTTATACCGATATAGACTTATAAATTCAATATTTGTGAGTTAGTAAAAAAAATCTTGGGTATTTTGAGGTTTTTTTCCAGAGTGTAAGATAATATGTTTTCTATATTGAAATAACATTTTGATTATATCGTTCGATCCATGGCACCGAGGATTCCCTTGAGTGAAATTTGTAAAATTTTATTTTGTGGCTATATATTTTGGGTAAATGTGAAAATATAATAGAATTTTATTATATATATATATATATATAAGTAATTCAATTTTTATTGGATAATTATTATAAAATTTTAATGGAATATATAATGATTTATATTTTTTGAAATTGTTAGAAGAAGTTAATATCACATATTTTCACAAAACTACATCATGACTCATGGTCTACACTATATCTCTATAATGGATTTTAAATAGTAATGTTGATTATTATTTACGGATAATATATTAATTTATTTTTTTAGTGGACATAGTTCTTTGACTCAGAATGATATATCTATCCATAAAGACCATTTTAGAAATTTTTCTTTTTAATTGATGAAATATAATCGTAGAATCTATTTTATATAAGTTATCAAAAATAAGTAGATAAATAATGAATATAGATGAATGAAGAATAATTATTATAGAGTTACCATTAAAAATGAATCGATTTATGTGACCTGAGATTCTAAAATTTTATGAATCTAGGATAATCTATTAAGACATTTTTATTCCCATATGGATGGTCAATTCATGGTTCAAATATTTATTATTTATTATTTTAAAATATAAATATGTAATTATGAATATGATTTTGGTGGAATAAATATTCAATATGAAAAATAAAATTATCTGAAATTTACATACAATGGATTATTGATCAAATTTTTAAATAGTGCGAATGAATTATTATTTTAATTGGTTAATATATATATATATATATATATATATATTCACACAGAAAATATTGTAGTTTAATTTATTAATATGATTTTTTTAATGTAAATTTACTTGTACCTGAAATAGTGTTTTTATGATATTACATAACTCATGTTGAAAATGATGTTAATAATTAATTATGACAATTATATGAATAATTCGGTATGTTTTTTTGGAATTAGTTTTACAAAATAATTAATGTGATTTTGGAAACACATAGTAGTTGTGAATAATGTTATTAAAAATATTCCCAATGGGCATTTTAATGTTGATATTTAGGATAATTAAAATTTGAAATGAATTCTAAAAGTAATAGTATAATATTGGGTTATGTTTTAGTGAGTTACATGGGGTCGTTCAACATAGGAAAATAACAATTCAATATTCTTGGATTGTACAGAATTTTGTATACTAGATAAACTAGCTTGGTGATGTGGGTTCCATGTGATCTGACCGAAAACTATTAAACCTATATATTAATAATAATTGAAATGTAGAAACCTATGCCTAACATACATGTATATTACATCAATTTAGATAGATATTCATCAAATTAAAAAAAGTACATGACCGATGATTGTAATGGTATTGTGTGTTTGGAAATGTTGAAAAAAAATATTTCTTGTTTGTTAAATATCTCCAATGAATACCTCAAATATCTTCCCCTTTAAAAAATATATTTTAAATAATTCTTTATAATATCGGTACTGGGAACATAAGAATTTAAGATCTCCAATGATCGGTAAGGGTAAATAAAGAAGATACGTAAGCATAATATGAGAATAAAAGTATAATAACCTGAGAATATCATTTTAAAATCAGTCATTGCATAAAAAAGATCATATACAATGTTCATGGGATAAATATTTTAATTTCATATGACATGAATCAAAAGTGAAATAGGAGCAGAAGCCATGAGAGAATTTCTTATGAATAAGAAAGAGAAATTTTGGTTGACATATAACCATATAAAAATTATTTCCATGGTAGTCAAGGATTAATTTAAATGGAATATTAGTGGATTGAGTTCACTCCTTCAAACCATCATCATAGTCATGGTTCACACATATTACTTTAAAAGTATTCAATGTTCACTCACAAGACCATATTCATGGAAAAATACATTTACTGAACCAAGTTCACTCCCAATTCGAACCATTTCTATAAAATGGGATATAAATATTTAACCAATTGATTTGAGAGATATATAACAACCATCCATCTCCTAATGAAATCATACATATGTGTGAAAGTATATAATAAACTTTCATATCAATACCCATGAAATGAAATGTGTATCATAATCATTTAATTATATCATAACCTATGGAAAGGAGACATGCTTCATAGACATTTCATTAAAGAGTAGCATCTGAAAATAAGTGTGTTTCATAAACATATATCCTATGAAGGTGGAATGGATTTTATAAAAATATTACATGTGAATGGGAAATGGGTTTCATAAAAATATAAATCATGAAATAGAAATAGATATCATAAACATATAACTCATGAAATAGAAATGGGTTTTATAAACTTCATTCCATCAAAACAAAAACAATTAAAAAAATATGAATGGAACTCTTGGATCATATCCCAAGTTAGGAAGTAGTAAAACCAATAGATGTTATTGTTTATGAAACATAATTGTTTAGAAATGACTTAAAATCGTTTCCGGTGGAGAATATAGTTAATTATTTTAAAAAATAATTTTTTTGAAACTAAATCATGTTGAAAACCATTTTAGTAAAAAATAAAACTGAAATCGTATAAGGGAAACATGAAAACATATTTAAAACCTTTTTACCTAATAAATTATCATATAAGAATAAAATCATTTTGAAATATTTTTTTCTTAGACAATGTTGATTGTGTTCAATAAAACATTTTCAATTGTTTTTCCTTGAAAACATTTAAAATAAGGTTGAAAAATGTTTGAAAAATTTTTCCTTAGAAAATATATAAATGGTTATTGAAAGCATTTAAAATAATTTTTAGGAATATAATATTTTTCAAAATACTTTTTGGCTTTTGATAACATTTATAAAAGTTAATTGAATAATCTAAAATACTTATTCAATATAAATATTTTTGGAAAGAATTTGTCTTTGAAAAACATTTAAATGAAAATAATGGTCTAGAATATTTGTAAAAACAATTTTAATAGATAAATTAACCATTTAAAATTTCAAAGTATGATTTAAATAAATTTCAGTTATGATAAAGGATAAATCCAAAAAATCTAATGATCCCATTTGTGCAGTAAAATGTTTATAAATTTTCCTTGATTAGAAAATGTTAGTAAAGTTGTTTTTAAAATAAAATATTTAAAAAGGTAAAATAGGGGTAAAATATTATTTAAAAGATAATAGGATGATATTACTATTTTTTGAAAAAAAAATTAGTAGGCATGGTCTTGAAGGAACATATGTTTCCAAACAAAGAGAGAGATAAAATTGGACTTTCATATAAACACTTTCTTAATTATCTTAAGTATAAAAGAGTTTTAAAATTGAACCATTATAATTAGATATCATAAATTAATATAGGAGAATATAAATCTTGATATGTTTTGATATAAGAACCATAATATTTCATCAAATGGATGCATAATGAGAAATAATCCCGATAAATGATGGTATTGTAGTAATAAAAAGTTAAAATTTTGTAACATTTAATTACAATAAACAAAAAATATTATTATTAAATTAATCATATAATATAATAAAAATAATTATATTTAGGATATAAAATTTAAAATAAATGTATATATAACTCATAGAAAAATAAATGTTTATAACATCTCATGTATCTCATTAGTGGAAAATTAAGTCAAAAATGTCTTTACCAATTCCGAAATCCATTGAACCATAAACCCCACGATATAAATATTGTAAAATGAATATGTAAATAACAATAAATATTATTATATATATAATAAATTAATGGGCATTATATACCCCATAAAAATTTAATTAGTGGTGAATAACGTATAAGTCTCACAGAAATAAACATGAGACAAGAAAACACTTAACTATTGTCCCAACTCTCAATGTAGCCGTTTAAACCTATTTTATAATAAATATATGATTTATATAATTTTTAAAGGAAAAATATTATTATATATACTAAAAAATAATATTTTTTCTGTCCTAATATTTCTTTTTTAATAAAAATTCCATGTTAATGTTATGTTTCGGTAATATATCCTTTGTTTTTCGACAATTATTACAATTATTATTTTTCATCCTTCTAATCTTATCATGATTTAATTATTTAAAGAATATAAACCATGATATAAATATAATATATATATTCATCATAAATATATTTATAATCATATATAAATGGTATAAATAGTTAATTAAATACAACATTAATGGCGATGATAGGTCGTATGTCCACATGAACGTTGTTCCCCTTTTATTTTAATTTAAAAAATTGAAATTATATGACTTATATGTATATATATACACACACATATACACACAATAATTATAAAAGAATTATTATATAATTTTTATTATATACAGTTACTAATCCAATACAAAATATAATCAATGTATAGTGTGAACGAATCACACCACTTGGAGGAGCTGGTAATCCACACGTCCACAAACGAAGATATCTTTTTGACACAAAATGGAAATAATTAAGGTATTATTTATATAATTATTGAATAATAATAAAAGAATAATACATATCATATATATCATAAAAAATTATTTCTATCATAATTAAAAATCATTAGAAGTTAAATGGATAAAACAAATGACATCGTTTCGAGAGGCATTGACCTGTCTTACACATGAACTGTACATTAATTACAAAATTGATGGAATTTTGTCCAAATATATCTATAAATAAGATAATAAAAAAAATTAAGTATATTTATGATATTTAATTGATTATAAAATCATGTATTTTGAATAATTCATGGGTTGGATAATGAAAATAATATAAAAGATCTTGTGGAAGGATGTTACCTCTTCTTAGGGAAAATCCTTTTGGTTTATATCCAAGGGCTTCCATGGTTTCATTTTTTCACTAACAGAGGCTACTAGAATGAAGGTAGGAAATTTTGGAGATTATTTGATATGGGTTTTTAGGAGATAATGTGGACTGGTTGGTGTGAGGAAGGGGAAGAATGAATTCATTATAATAGAGGAGGATGTGTGGAATTCATGTTAATAATAACAAAGAAAGCAATATTGGGAGGTCTCACTTGCTATAGAGGATTTTAACATGAATAAATAATGAATTAAAGTATACTTATTGTCTATAAAACCTCAAACACTCCAGAATAAATATATTTTCATAATTTTTTAACTTAACATCTATGTTTTCCAATATTTATCATTTTGGTTTTTATTAAGGTAACTAGTTTCATAACCTATTTAATTTAACCATTTACACTAAATTGATGTTATATTTCTTAAAAAATATAGATACACTTAATTCAAAATAAGATATAAAATTTACAAAAAAAAATCTATTGTGGGTTGCCTATTGATTTCAAAACAAGTGCGTGTAACGTGAAAAACAATGCTTTAACCAGAACCATGATAATAATGTTTTTACTAATTAAAAGTTAATATATTCATTATAAAATATAACTTGTCACATGAATATAATTTTTTTTATATTTATTAATATCTAATAAAATTGCATCAAATATTATTTTTATTAAACATAAAATCATTTAAAAATTCTCATTTAAAATAAAATAAATTAACTATTAATTTTTACATTCAATATATAATTAAAAAAATCCTGAAAAAATGGAAATAGAATCTGTTTTGTTCAAAAAAATTTAAATTGATATACTCATAGAGGAAAAATTATGGACTATATTTAGTCAATTTACATTATATTTAATATTGTTAGTATCATTTATTTTTTGTTAATTATTACCTAACTAATTAATAATTTTGGAATTACTTAAGAAATTAATTTAAATAATACTTCTCTAGATTTTAAATATAAATTTATATAATGAATAAATTCCTTTAAATATAAAAATAATGTTTAAAAATGAACTAATAATAGTTTTTCCCGTATCTAAAGGATTTATAAATGTTAATGGTTTGGAAGGTTCCTTTTCATCATTTTTTCCAAACAAAACTTATAAAATAAATCACCTCTATGAAATAGTCTCCCAATAATTAAAAAAAATAAAAAATAGGATACAGTCTTAATATGAGAATTTAAATTTTTTAAGAGGTTTCTTGGTCATTTCCCCCTTAATATTAATGGTTAACCACAATGAAAACTCTTTTTTCCATAATCACTATAATTAATTTTATTAATTTAAAAAATATATTTGTTCAAAACTATGTTGAACATAATATGAATTATAAATTATTATTATACTAAACTTGGGTTCACGTTTAAATAATTTTAGAAACGTAGGTGTTATAAATTATATTTATAATATTCCCATAGATGCGTCGTGAAAGTTGGTTTTTTCTATGAAAATGATTAAATGTATCAAAAGTTTTTATATCCAATTTCAATGTGAAATTGATTAAAATAAAATAAACTGGATTAAGTGATGTAAAATTGATATAATTAAACATTTAAAAACATAAATTATAATTTATGACTATAAATATATTAGGTAATAAAACAGTTTTAAATTAAAATTTTGTATTTTTCACTACTCATTTTGAAATTATGTTGTCTTGAAAAAACCCAAAAAATTTATCCAAATATAATTTTTATATTATGGATTCAAAACTGAATTTTATTTTATTGAATTAAATTTCTATAAGTGTCTAAAATTATTTTTATTATTTTTCACAGAATGACATAATAGGAAATTCATATGAGAAAATAGTATTTTCAAACATCTAAACACTTTTCCAAAAATTATATTTTCATTATTAATATGTTTTATTTGGTGTTTCTCATAGAAAAATATCATCTTACAGTAGTGTATAATGAAATCTCATCTTTAAAGAGATAAAAAATAGAGAATTAATTTTTTTATATAACACAATCTACATTAATTTTTTTTGTGAAATGAAAAATATGAAATAGTAAATATTTATTCGAAAAATTTACAAAATCACGAGGTGTTATATTCTACCCCCTAAAAATGAATTTGAAAAATAATTTATTTTATGTTATCTAAGTATTAATACTAAAAATTTACATTCACATAAAACTACATTGTTAAAATTAATACTAAAAATCCATTAAAAAGGGAATTTTGGAAATATATGGGTTACCCAACATAAATCATAACTAGTTTTCCACGTAGATAGAAAATGAAAAAATAGACCTAGAAGAGAAATATAAATATCAGTTTCTTATGGAGAGTGATGGAGATCATGGTTAGTAAAATTTTAATGATCACAATTACTGAACCCAAAGAGGATTTCAAGAGCTTATTAAAGTCAAAAAATGATGATAACATGAAAAAATATTATTTTAAGAGAATTATCCGTAAAGTTAACTAATTTTAATGAAACTATATACTTATAATGTTTTAAGACAGCCACTCCAATTTGTGTGCCTTGATCGACTTCTACATCATCTTGTACTCCATGAAATAAAGGTGAATTTCTCATTCTTGAATTATTATCAGATCATAAGGTAGAATGATAAGTCATTCCAACTATATTTAGTTATAATTGTAAGAACCCGGGTTTATAGAACAGTTCAAAATGCCAACCCAGTTTTAATTTTTGTCTTGTCCCTAAGAAAACTAGAGAAGTTGGGCGGTTTCTATAAATTTCTAGACTACACGATGGGTAATTTTTAGTACATGTTGTGTATAGGTTAGGCAAGTGTTGACCATTTTCACACCAAGTACATGCCATGTGATGATCGTGTAATAATTTCATACTACACGACGTGTATTTATAAACACACCGTGTACCCTTGACCGTGTGGAGGTCATACATGGCATGTAGTCTTGCTTCCTGGGTAGAATCCTTTAAACCAAGTACAGGACATGTCCTCCTTGGACATGTCGTGTAGTCTAGCCGTGTATGAGGGCTATACAAGGCTTGTGGGTAAGTCGGTGACGAAGAGAATAAAAACTATGTAAATGTCATGTACCCCTAGGTACACGCCGCGTACTGATGTCAACAGGTGTTGGAAAGTAAGTCGGCGGAATTTAAGCCATCATATGAACAGTAAAATGTAACACAGTGTGTATTTCTAATGTACACGCCATATAGTTTATTTTTTTCACTAAAATTGGAAGTGGCCTCATGTTGAGGCAGAACCTCA
The DNA here is from genome assembly GCA_963277665.1 of Viscum album. Taxonomy (NCBI): domain Eukaryota; kingdom Viridiplantae; phylum Streptophyta; class Magnoliopsida; order Santalales; family Viscaceae; genus Viscum; species Viscum album. The sequence goes on along the minus strand of OY728152.1, from coordinate 1,716,976,535 downwards.
AATATTTCATCGGGTTGAGTGGGGAGAGCCTTCCAAGATTTCAATCCCCTTATGTTCCTTCGTTCGAGTCCCGATTCGAACACCGATAGATCTGTTGGAACCCCCTCAGTAAGGCCTTGATTCTTCATGGACCTTTTTATTTGATTTCTGTTTTAGAATGAGTTATTTGGGTTTGATTGGTCTTTATTATTTTGTAGATTTACCACGTTATAGACCTAATTGGAGGCTGTCATTGGCGGAGTAGCATCGTACGAGTCTCAGGTAGGCGGTGAAAACCTCTTTTTGTGATTTCATAGTCATATGGGTGATGTGGCCTCCAACGCGTTTTATGGAATTTTGAGCGGGACCTAGTTTTATCTGATATTGCATGATAAATTGTTCATTAGACCCATGGGATGCTTTTGGGTATACCCGTTACCATTTTTGCTTGACCGGGGCTGAGCAAGGGTTCATTGCTCAATTGGGGCATTTTGGCTCGGAAAATCCAAAATGGTTATGATTGAACAATGATTTATTATCTGAAATGATTAGTTTATAAATCCATATATTAATCATTGAGGATTTAAGGACATCCGTGTTGTTGTTAGATAACTGATGGGTTAGTGCAATTCAACTAATTAGATAGTTTTTCTATTATTGTGTTCTATATAAATGTCTATATATGTAATTGTCGAATTTCATATACTGGAACACTTTTGTTTGTGTTGGTTGTGTCCCAAATATTGTTGAGTGGTGTTTATCACATGTTGGGCTTGGCCCGGGTCACGTTGGGTGGTTCTGACAACGGGATTGGGTGTCATGGATATCAGTTGAGGCAGGATGACTGTCTTGTTGGGCATGGCCCGGGTTACTAGGATGGAAATTCCATCAGACATGAGAGGCACGGTCATATGGACACAAGGTGTTGTGGCTTTGGTACTATTTTGGTGATTACCGCTCACCCGAAAACATTGAGTAGTGTGCACACACTTAGACTTCGTGATGAGGTGGGTTTGACAACTTTTGTGGGTAGAGGCTCCTATTTGTTGCAGTTTAGGTACTATTGGTTTGAGGGTGCTTGTCGTAGAAAGACACATAGTAGGTGAGGAGCTTTCAGGGGATAGAATTGATGATATCAGGTTGGGTTAGAGGCTCACCATTATTTGAGGGTAGACATCACTGTCCCTCCAGGTACTTTATTTTAGGGCAGACATCGATGTCTCTTTGGGTACTTTATTTGATAACAGACATCATTATCCCTCCGGTTACATTTTATGAGGGTAGACATCATTGTCCCTTTAGTTTTATATTGAGTACAGGAATTTCTGTTCCTCAAGGTTACTATTTCTCGTGTTTTCCTTTGGGATGTCGGTACTTGAGAAACATGGGGTCAAAGGGAACATGTTGCCGGGATACATGACAGAGATTCTGGCATTCACTAAAGCAGGTGACAATCCATGGAGGCTACTGAGCACCAGTGGTGTTAGTGTTTATTTGCACATTTTATTTTTTACTACTTTCCTAACCAAATTATGCATGCATAAACAATTATAATATGTACACATCATTGGGTGGTATCTTACTGAGATTTGTCTGACACCCTACACGGGCCCTTCGGGACGCGTGCATACTTTATGGATTTACATGCAGGAAAGAGGCTAGATTCAGTATATGGGTGGTATTAGTTGTTCTATGGAGATGGTATGGACCTTGATGTATTTCCTAAATGGAGTTTTCTATGATTTTCATACTTTTTTGTATCAACATGCTTGTTTGTAGCTGCATTTTGTTAGTCATTGGCGCACTTATGATTTAGATTTGTATGGCCTTTTTTTGGATGCATGTTTTATTGTTCCTTAGTAGTTACAAGTGATCAACATTCTTTTGGGGTTATTTCCACAAATGTTTTTAATGTTTATTTCTTCCACTGTTTATTGATATTGAATTTGCTTCCACAATGTGGGTCTAGTTCGAATCTGCGGAGTCATTTATTCCACTGCATATTTATTGTTATATTAAAAAAATTCCATTATTATTATCCTCCGAGAGGGTGTTGCCTCCCCAATATACCTATAATACTCTCTATGCTAGTCGGTAGCCTTAGGAGTTCATGGAGGTGCGCCTAAGGTAGTAGCACCATACCCGTTTAGAATTGTTCAGGTTAGGGTTGTTACAAAGTGGTATTTGAGGAGTTCGTGATAGGGATTTAGTGGAAGTGTTTTGATAGATACTAATTAGATTGTGGGATGGACCAAGTTACAATGGGTGGGATTTTTTTTATTTAGCTCATATTACAGTTGATATGATTTCCACATCACTTTATCACATGGTGTGCGATGTTTTTGATTGTGACATGTAACACTTGACCCGGTGTGGTATGGAAAATTGGACCATGGGCTAGTATGGATAGGTTTGATTGCTTGGATTTTGGAAGGCACATTTTTAGGGGTCTTCAATTTCATAAATTCACGTATTCATTGTGAAGTGATAATTCCATGTGAATAATATCAATTTCCATGATTTTTATGCTTTGAAATGTGAATTAGTGAAATTACTGATAGAATTGTCTGTTGTTGTAATTTTTATTCCATGCTTTATATATTTGTTGGATTGCATTTGACATGGTATTTGGATTTTCCTCTTTATGAGCAGGAAAGTTCTATCGGTTGAGGTGATTTTGATCACAAGGATTGGGTGACTCGGTCGTCGGTTAGAGGCAACATGGGTTCTCAGGACGGGCATGGCCCGAGTTACTTTTGATACATGGCTCTGTTGAGGGGCGGGTAAGGAGGCCATGAGGCCAAGATGATGTGGGCCTGGGTTGCGGTGGGGGATAGTAAATGTAGTAGTTATGCATTCCCTTTAAATACTTTCCATATCAACGATGAATATATATTATTTTGTATAAACGAGATGTCTGGACATTAATGTTATTATTTAGGTTCACCTTACACGTCTTGATAGAGTGTCAGGAAAGTGAGGATACAGTGCCGCATGTGCGGGATGAGGTTCAGTATCCAGTGCAGGCAGAGCTGGAGAAGAAGGTACAGGCTCAGAGACCAGATCAAGTCCATGTTTCACAAAAGATTGGACAACAGCTAGGTTTGGCAGTGTTTGGACCATGGCTCGAGGAGCATCTTCGATCTAGCCTAGTACGTGTCTTGCAGGGGATCGAGAGAGGTGCAAAGGGTATAGAGAGCCTGCAGATGATCTTCGAGCATCTCGGGACACCTCTAGGGAGAAGGGTGAAGTTGTAGACATACATGTTGTGAGGACTAGAAAATAGTTGGTGGGATGTGCATGTTCAGGATCGCAGGCATGAGGGACTGGTATAGAAGGACTTCGAGGACATGTTATTTGATCACTTCTACCAAGAGACACTAAGATCATAGAGATCATGAGATTTCTTGAGTCTTTAGTAGGGGGACATGTCCATCATGGAACATGTATCTACTTTCACTGTTCTTTCTCGCGTTGCTCCTAGTATGGTTATTGATGACGCAACAATGATGAGGCACATTGAGGATGGATTGTGACACACCATTCATATCCAGGTTAATATCTAGAAGTTGGGTTCATTCTAAGAGGCATTGAATCAGGTGCTCATAGCATAGGGAAACCAGAGGGATATGTCCCAGGTTTGCCGGGGAATAGTTTTAGGTAACGGTTCTTATATGAGGTTGTGAGAATGGGAAGAGCTCCAGCAGGGCAGTCAGGCTAAGGAATCATCAATACCACCTCGCAGCAATTATTCAGCAGTTTTCTTTCAGTGTGGACAATCAGTGCATGTTCAGACCCAGTGTGATAGGCCTCCAAAGGAGTGTTGGTCATGTGGATAGGTCGGGAACCTTGAGAGGATTAGCAGGAAGCCTTCTCAGACAGCCTGTAGGTAGGGACCAGGACAGATGGTGGAATCTGGAGATGTTTTAGGTTCAGTACCCGAAGAGGGTAGACGAGGTTCAACTGCACGCATAGCACATGATAGAGACAGCAAGATCCAGTAAAGGGATTAGTGGCCGGTGGACGGAGTAGCACCACAGGGAGTTCAGGCATCAGGAATCCGTACATCAGGCATGGTATACGCAGTGGAGCTACTATTGGTTGGGCAGGCTAGTGTTCCGATGATAGTTTTAGGTAAACCTACGGTGTTGCCGACATTTCCATGTTTTCTTTTGTTCATGACATGTAGAGGAATGTTTTTTTTGATTGAACATGATGCACATGATCTATGTGGAATTACATGATGCTAGTCAGTGGGATTGGCACCATATTGGGTTTGTGATATATTTATATATATGTATGAGATGTTTAGTATCAGGGGAATCGAGGATGCAGGTTATATGAGGTGTAATGGGAATCGGGGGCATCGAGGATTCCCTTTACTTGAGGTGCCTTGGTCATCAGGGCATCTATGATGTAGTATACTTGAGGTGTTAGGCACCAGGTTCGTTTTGAGCATCCATGGGATGCAGGACCACGTAGGGGTGGACACTGATGCAGGGCGGGATACGATGGGGGTTGGGAACGTCACAGGAGAAACAATGAGGCAGAGGTGTGACGATGCATCATGGAATGACTATGAATTTGAAAAACAGGTTAGTGAAACTTTTTTTTGAGTTTTGTTAGGTTGAGAATGAGTTAGTTACCTCCTAATTCGGGGAGCCCCATTGAGGATTTCAGCCAGGACCATTGAGATCGGGGATGTCTGTGTTACTTTGTTCAGGGTGGTATGTTCAGTGCCATCTCTAGGATTTTTTGGATAGCTTGGGGATGATCTGTATAAAGGTGGGTGGATTTTAAGAAGCCATGCTTTCAGAACATGTCAAAATCCCGAACCTGTTTGAATTTTTGACTTGTCACTTAGAAAACTGGTGAAATTTTCCAGTTTCTAGAAATTTTCTAACTACATGTTGTGTACTTTTTAGTACACGACCTGTATAGGTTAGGCGGGTTCCAGCCATGTTCTCTTCAAGTATAAGCTGTGTGATTACCTTGTAGAAATTTCTTACTACACGGCTTGTAGTTATAGACAGTCTATGTACCCTTGACCAGGTGGAGGCCATACATGGAATGTAAGCATGTTTCCCATGTAGAATCCTATAAACCAAGTACACGCCTTATCCTCCTAGACAAGTCGTGTAGTATAGTCATGTATAAGCTCTATAAATGGCATGTGGGTAAGTCAGTGAGGAAGACAAGAAAAACTAAGTGCACGACGTGTACCACTAGGTACACATTGTGTACTCATGTCTGCATGTACTGGAAAGTATGTCGGTAGAATTTCATTCTTCTTATGAATAGTAAAATGATACATGATGTGTAGTCCTAAAGTACACTATGTGTAGTTTCTTTTTTTTATAAAATGGGAAGGAGCCTTGTGTTGAGGCTGAACCTCAAATATTTCGTCGGGCTGAGCGGGCAGAGTTGGCCAAGATTTTTATCCCCTTTTGTTCTGTAACACCCCAAGCTTTTATGGTATTCTTCTCTCTAAATAATGTGATACCGTGTGTTGTACGCAACACCGAGTTCTAACACACCATAACCAATCAAACTAGCCATTATGAATAGAAATACCTACTTTTTAAAATTATATATATTTTATATTTCAAAATGGACATCATTTTTGGATTCGGAATATCGAATTTATCCTAATATGAGATTTTGGTACTTTTCGGATAACTTTAATATTTTGATGAATAGTGAAAATTACTAAATTTTAATTAAAAACAACTTTTTTAATCAAAATAATTAATAGTGATAAATTGTGAATTTGAGTGGTTTTAAAATATATTTAGAATATATTTTTACCATTTAATACAATTTTGGTCATTGGACATAATTTTACAATTAAACCAGACATAAACAAGTGTCAATCTTTTGATTATTATTATCTCTTAAAAAGACGCTTTTTATTTTAACAACGGGAATTAATTTTAAATTAATTTCTACCACTTCTGTGTTTTGAATTTGGAAAAATGGATTCCATATTTGGAATCAGGATTTTCAAATTGCGTAAATAGGTAACTTTTATATTTAGACATTTTGAATAATTACTTCGGTAAATATTTTATTTACCATGGTTAAGGGTAAATCCAGAAAATAAGGGTTAAAAATAATATTATAATAATACTAAATTACCCTAAAACGTGTCCTAAACATATTTGTTGATAAATGTTCGACCATAGGCATCTTTGGGTCGATTTTGGGACCCCATGGAGCCACTTGTAGGTGATAGGGACACTTAATTTTAATTAAGTTAAAATGAATACAAAAATGGCACAAGCATATATCTTTTAGAAAAACAATTTTTACATATGGTTATATATGTTGGCGTTTAGACTATAAATATTCATTAGAAAGATAAAACGATTTCCTACATAATGTTATTTTATTTATAATTTTTAGAGATTACATAAGTTAATTTATTTATGACACAATGATGATGCAGTAATTACCATAATAGTGAAAATTTAATATAATTGACATTATAAATATCCAAATAAATATAATTTGAGACTTTTAATGAATTAAAATAATTTTCTAGGATAATATGACATAATATGATTGATTTAATTAACTTTCTTCGAAGTAATAATTCTGTTATGAGTTTCACAAAAATCAACTATTGAATAGTGTCAAAATTGACATAAAAGAGTTTTTAAAACAAATATTATATTATTAATTGGTAATAAATTCTTAAAAATCTAAGGTTCGGCATAGAGACTTATATAATAATAGGTTTATCATTAATGGACCACTTGAGAATCTCTTGGATGTATATAGTAAGTTTATTAACCATATAATATAAAAATACAAAGAGACATTGTAAAAGTGAAACTAATTAACTTAGAGTTAATACTTAAAGATAAGGTTAATATAAGTACCCAAACGTATCTAAATTCTATTGGTTGAGTGGTTTGCGAACCATCCCCACATTAACATTTAAATAATCCACTTTGGAGCCATTAGAAACCGAATATGAATTTATTATAAATTAATATTTCAAGCTTTTCCAAAGGTGCCCCTCACCCCTCTTATAAAAGGGCACTCCTCCTTCTCATTTATTCACACCTTCAAAGCCTTTTGGTTCAGCCAAACTCTGCCCAAATATTATCCCAAAATCCCTCAATACAACCTAGAGGCCTTAGTTTATCAGAAAGCCATCCTAAAGTTCCCTTTTGATCAAATCAAAAAAAAAGAACCCAAAGAAGAGGTAATGATTTCACCACCCTTTTCGAAGTTCCTTTCTTCTTCCACTTCTTCTTCCTTTGTTGTTACCATTATAAAATAATAACTCCAATATCATATATATACTGTGTTGTTATTATAAATATGGTACAACCATATTCAGTAATCTATCCACCCTTTGAATAACATGTCACCATACGTGCGTACATACAGCTTACCGTCTCCACGTCGTGGTGTAATTGTTATTCAATATATTATTATTTGGATGGGTATAATAATGATGTGTAACTAATGTAAATAATAAATATAAAATGTTAATGATTCTTTATATATGATATAACATCCATTTATATATTATTTTAATATCTACAGAATGATATTGTCGCTCGTGCGTATGTAAGGACTACCGTCTCCATGAACGCGATTCGATTCATTCTCCATCGTATCCATTCGAGTATAATTATCATTTGATGATTTAAAAATGATTTTTAAGGACTTGATATCATTCTGGATATGAATAATATACAACCTATCCCATAAAAACATGGCTTACGTAACAAAACATATAAAAGAAAATGAGTATGTTAACACCCGAAACAACGATAATACTAAGATATTATTAACAAATCAATGTTAAAAGATCATATATGATATCATATTAATGTATATGATTATTGTATATTTTAGTAACAATTATTTCACAATTATACAGGAGGTTAACCTACCCCAAACAAAGAATATTACAAGGTAAGGGTTATTCCACAATCTCTGCATTATCCGAGGTTGTTTATACGTAATAATCTACTGGGATATCTTTGTCTTCCACATCCATGTTTCTTCAAAATGAATTTCAAAACATTTTTACTATTTACTAGAATATGGGTTAAAGTCATTTATACCCTTTTTTGACTTTTTATAAGACGTTTATAAAGGAATCATTCCGTCGTTTTCCAAACAAGGTGTTTTTTGACCTTTTCGAAAGAATTACGGTAAGAATGATTTTCTAACTTATACGGCGAGTGCGGCTATTTTACACTGTTATAAAATCGTCGAAGCTTCCCTTACAAGCTTATAAAAATATTTTCAAAGAAAATGTTTTATTTCATAAATATAAGACTCTTAAATGATTTCAAAATAGAAAGAGATATTTATCTAAAAAGAGTTTTGATTTCATCTATGTCAACATCCTTTGATGGATTTTATGCTTATTTGAAGTTGATTTATTATGATACAAAACATCTATATTGTATTTAATGTTTTGTGATATGTTTGACTGTGGATGTGCTATTTTTATACCATTCATAGTTTATGGTGAAAGTATTGACATTTCATATGCTAGTTTTAATACGAATATTTCTGTTATGTTTAAACATTTTTATATTGGAATGCATTGGACTTAATATGTGATGGGTGGAGCCCGCTATAGCTCCTCGATGCATCAGTAGGTCTCGTGAGACAAACTAGTGTCTTGGCATAAGGCCTTGGCAAAATCTTATATTTAGTCTTGGCACGAGGCCTTGGCTATGTGGTTATGATAGTCTGGCATTATGCATTCCATCAGTATGAAAGTGGTTATTGATATTGCATGTGATTATTCGATTAGTAGAATATCCATGTGAATAAGTAAATGGAATTATTTCATTTTATTTTTTCAATACTATGTTGAAGTTCAAGTTTAAAAAGCTTTTCTTTTAGTTATACATTGCCTTAAATGTTTAGCCTTATTTATGAAGGTTTCCGCTATATGGTTATCCTTATTGGGCATTTGAGCTCACCCCTTTTCTATGTTTTATTTTTCCCAGGAAGTGATGAAGTAAATTATGAATGACCTGTAGGGATATTATGAGGGGATAATAGTGCGGATTATGGAGACAATATGTTGTTGTAGTAGTTTTTCACTTCATGATGTAATATAAAACATTATGAATATATCTAGTGTTTCCAATGCTACTAAACCAATCGGTCTTTTGAGATTTGATCCTTCTTGTGATAATGCCAATGTTATGTAATAATGCAACGACTCTAGGTAACTTGTGTCGGGGCGTTACAGTTGGTATTAGAGGAAGTTTAGTACAAACCTTGGAAGCTAGATTTAGATAAACTCTGATTAGAGCACGTAGACCTAAGATGAACTTTGAGGATTAGTATAGAAGAACTTCCTAGAATTTTGGTATTATAGAGATTTTGTGAGTTTTCCGAGAAATACATCCCTGTCTGGATACGAGTAGGTAGAGGTGGCTCTGGCACATATGTACCTAGGGCTAAAACCTGAAAACACCGCTTTGAGCTAGACTCGAATTGGAACTGGTGCACGACAACGAGCCTTGCTGCACTCTTGGTTACGACACTCCCGGGGGATATGCTTAGGATAACTATCATTCTCTTTACAAATCATTATGAAGGGTTTATGAGTATATACTTCCTCAAAGATAACATTCTTATGATTATGGATTATATCCATAAATAGTTCAATTTATGTTAAGTGTTTTATAAGTATGGGATTATGTATTTTGATTCACAAACTGATCTAGTTTATTCCATTGTTTAGAAATGGCGCCTAGTGGAAGAAATGAAAACCGTATCAATGCATGCACTCCATATAGGGATTTCCCTCCTGTTCAAGATAATTATAATGGTGCTGGTGATGCAACTGGTGCCGATCAGCTAATCACCATACTGGGACAACTCACTCAGGTTATGAATAATAACCTTACCCGTATGGAGAACCCTGATCCGGAGCGTGGAGGATCAATGTTAGATCGATTAATGAGGAAACAAACACCAAAGTTAAATGGGAGTACAAATCCCTTAGTAGATGAGCAATAGTTATTTTCCCTAGAGAAAATATATCAGGCTTTGGGGAGTAGTGAAAGGGAAAAAGTTATCATGGCAGTTTACCGCCTCACTGGAGATGTTGATCAATGGTGGTCATTGATTAAAAATACGGAGGATGATGATGAAGTATCAAATATGGAATGGAGGGAGTTCAAAGATCTGTTTTTAGAAAAATACTTTCCTCGTGACCACCTAGCAGATATGGAAAGGTAGTTTCTGATTCTGAGACAAAAGGAGGATGAGAATGTCGCAAAGTATGAGGATAACTTTAAAAGGTTAGCAAGGTATTCTAGAGATTATATACGTAACCCAAGAAGTAATATTGATCATTTCTTTGATGGGTTAAAACCATTTCTCCGTCGAGCATTAGTCTCACAATCCTTTTCATCTTACGAAGACATTGTCTCATGTGCTATCAAGACCGAAAAGGAATTCTCTAAGTCTTATGACTTTAAAGCAAAGCAAGAGAATAAGAGACATGCTGATCAATCTGGGAATGGAAATAAGGGGAAGAAGGGAAAGGTTGAATATCCATCATGTGGTAAATATGGGAAGAAACACCCCATCACATGCTTTAAGGGAATGTGAGTCTGTTACAAGTGTGGTGAAAAATGCCACCAAGCTCGTGATTGCAAGGGGAAGAAGGAAGCTAACAATGTTCAGTGCTACAATTGCAGGGAGATGGGGAATTTTGCAAATGAATGTCCTAAGCGTCAGGAGAACTTACCATAGGAAAGGCCAAGGGATCAAGGCTAAGCATATGCTATCACTAGCGATGAGGTAGAAGCTCCGAAAGACGTGGTGGCAGGTAATTTAATGGTTTCCTCAAGTTTAGAAAATGCATTATTTGATTCTAGATCATCGCATTGTTTCATATCTTCCCAGTTTGCTAAAAAAATTAGATATTTCCAATTTGATTTAACAAGGGAGTTGTCATTTAAAACTCCTAAGGGAAGTATCATTGCAACAAAGTTTTGTGAATCAGTCCCCATTAGAGCACATAAATGTTCTTTATCTGCTGATCTCGTCATCATACCTATGATTGAGTTTTATATAATCCTTAGTATGGACTGGCTTTCGGACTATGATGAGAATATTTATTGTAACAATAAAGAGGTTATGATTCTTGAAGATGATGATAAGGAACACCTTATCTTTAGATCAGAATCGTCACCACTTAATTCTTATTTAGATCCACCCCCAGTAGCTCACCTAAATTCAATTATTGGGGAGGAAGAGAATGAAATAATTTTGGGTGAAGAAAGTAATGTTCAAATAGAGGCTGTACCTATTGTGAAATAATTTGTAGATGTATTTCCGGAAGATTTACCTAGACATCCTCCAGAACGAGAAGTTGAGTTTTCCATTGATTTAATTCATGGATCAATGCCTATATCAAAGACCCCTTATAGAATGGCCACTGTAGAATTAGTGGAACTAAAGAAACAACTAGAGGAATTGAGTAATACGGGATTTATTCGCCCTAGTGTTTCTCCATGGGAACCCCTGTTCTTTTTGTTAAAATGAATGACGGATCTATGAGGTTATGTATCGACTACATGGAGATCAATTCTATAACAATAAAGAACATGTATCCCCTACCACGCATTGATGATTAATTTGACCAACTGCATGGAGCTCAATACTTTTCAAAGATTTAACATCGATCTGGATATCATCAGTTGTGTGTAAAGAAGAAATACATTCTGAAGACAACAGTTTGAAACAGGTATGGGCATCACGAGTTTACTGTAATGCCTTTTGGATTGACTAATGCACCCTCTGTATTCATGGATCTGATTAATAGAGTTTTCAAGGAGTATCTTGATGAATTTGTGGTGGTATTTATTGATGATATCTTGGTATACTCCAAAAGCTACGAAGATCATGAAAATCACTTGCGCATTATCCTGAAGACTCTGAGAAGACATGAATTATATGGGAAGTTTAGCAAGTGTGAATTCTGGATTCAGGAGATTTCTTTTCTTGGCCATATTGTCTCTAAATATAGAATCTATGTTGATCCTTCTAAGACCAAGGCAATCCAAGAATGGCCAGCACCTATGAGTATTACTGAGGTACGTAGTTTTATTGGTTTGGCCGGTTATTATCGATGTTTCGTCCAGAATTTTCCCAGATTGGCTAACCCATTAACGAAGCTCACACGTAATGGGGTTAAATTTGTTTGGACAAAAGAGTGTGAAGAATGTTTCGAAGAACTGAAGAGGAGATTAGTCAATGGTCCTATATTGACTCTACCATCGGGGAATGATGGGTTCGTTATTTATAGTGATGCATCGAAGAAAGGACTTGGTTGTGTCTTTATGCAGAATGATAGAGTTATTGCCTATGCATCACGACAGTTGAAAATTCATGAACAAAACAATCCTACTCATGATATTGAGTTAGCAGCTGTGATCTTTTCTTTGAAGATATGGAGGCACTACCTCTATGGTGAAAAATGTGATATTTATAATGATCACAAGAGTTTGAAGTATATTTTCTCACAAATAGAACACAACATGAGGCAAAGGAGATGGCTTGAATTGCTCAAGGATTATGATTGTACGATACACTACCACCCGGGTAAGGCAAACAAGGTGGCAGATGCTTTGAGTAGAAAAGATCATGGAGTTTTGAACAATATGAGAATTGAAAGGGATCCAATTTTCATGGATCTAGTGAAGATGGACATTGGAATAACCATGGAAGGAGAAACATCAATGCTTTTACAAATGGTTGCCAAACCATCTTTACTAGAAAGGATTATGAGTTCTCAGACCGATGATGAAGAATTTCAAAAGAAGATTAAAGCTGTGAATGATGGGAGACTGAGAGAATTTGTGTATGAAGATCGAATTTTGAAATTTGGGAAGAGACATTGTGTTCCCGATATATTAATGATCTAAAACGGGAATTTTTGGATGATTCTCATTGTTCCAATTTCTCTATACACCCTGGGAGCACCAAAATGTATAGAGATTTGAAGGGACATTTTTTGTGGGACAATATGAAGATGGAGATTGCTGATTTTGTGTCAAGATGTATGGTTTTTCAACAAGTGAAAGCTGGAAGGAAACATCCTGGAGGAGTCATGCAACCTCTTCCCACACCGGAGTGGAAATAGGACAATATTACGATGGGCTTTGTCATGGGACTACCAAAGAATCCTAGAAGGAACGATCCAATATGGGTTATTGTTGATCATCTTACCAAGTCAGCACATTTTCTTTCTATAAAAGAAGATCTACCACTGGAATGTCTAGAAAGACTATATATTAATGAAGTTGTGAGACTTCATGGAGTACCCGTATCGATTGTTTCTGATCGTGATCCCCGTTTTACTTCAAGATTCTGGAAGTGTCTTTAGAAATCCCTGGATACTGAACTTCATTTGAGCATTGCTTACCACCCTCAAACGGATGGAAAATCAGAACTGACTATTCAAAACATAGAATACATGTTGAGATCATGCTCACATGACTTTCAGGGTATATGGGAACAGTATTTACCTCTGGTAGAATTTTCCTATAACAATAGCTTCCATTCGAGTATTCAGATGGCACCATATGAAGCGTTATACGGAAAGATATGTCACACACCAACCTGTTGGGATGAAGTTGGTGATAGAAACCTTGTAGGTCTAGAACTGGTGGAAGAAATGATGGAAAAGGTGAAGGTAATCCAAAATCACATCAAAGCAACTCAAAGTAGGCAGAAGAGATATGCTGATAATCAAAGGAAGGATTTGGAATTTCAAGTCGGTGATCATGTTTTCCTGAAGGTATTTCCATGGAAGGGAGTCATAAGTTTTGGTAAGAAATGTAAATTGATTCCTAGGTACATCGGACCTTTCGAAATTCTAGAACGAATTGGGGATGTAGCTTACTGATTGGCAACGCCACCAAGTCTCTCCAAAGTTCACGATGTGTTCCATGTATCCCTGTTGAGGAAATACATGAATGACCCAACGCATGTACTCACCTATGAGGAGTTAGAACTTGAACCCGATCTGTCTTATTGTGAAGAGCCCGTCAGGATTCTTGATACGAGAGAACAAGTACTGAGAAACCGGATGACGCGTCTGGTAAAAGTTTTGTGGAGAAACCATAAGATGGAAGAGGCAACGTGGGAACCCGAGGAACTTATGATGAAAAACCACCTGAGTCTTTTCATGTGATAAGTATTCTAGAAATTTCTAGGACGAAATTATTTGAAGGAGGGTAGAATGTAACACCCCAATATTCTACGGCACGCTTCTCTTTGAATAATGTGATAGCGTGTGTTGTATGCAACACCGAGTTCTAACACACCATAACCAATCAAACTAGCCGTTATGAAAAGTAATACCTAATTTTTTAAATTATATATATTTTATAATTTAAAATGGACTTCATTTTTGGATTCGGAATATCTAATTTGGCCTAAGGTGAGATTTTGGTACTTTTCGGATAACTTTAATATTTTGATGAATAGTGAAAATTACTAAATTTTAACTAAAAACAACTTTTTTAATCAAAATAATTAATAGTGATAAATTATGAATATGAGTGATTTTAAAGTATATTTAGAATATATTTTTACCATTTAATACAATTTTGGTCATTGGACATAATTTTTCAATTAAACCAGACATAAACAAGTGTCAATCTTTTGATAGTTATTATCTCTTAAAAACACGCTTTTTGTTTTAACTACGAGAATTAATTTTAAAATAATTTCTGCCACTTCTGTGTATTGAATTTGAAAAAATGGACTCCATATTTATAATCAGGATGTTAAAATTGTGTAAATAGGTAACTTTTATTTTTAGACATTTTGAATAATTATTTCGGTAAATATTTTATTTACCATGGTTAAGGGTAAATCCGGTAAATAAGGGTTAAAATATTATTTTATAATAATACTAAATTAACCTAAAACGTGTCATAGACTTATTGGTTGATACATGTTCGACCATAGGCATATTTGGGTCGATTTTGGGACCCCATGGAGCCCGTTGTAGGTGATAGGGACACTTAATTTTAATTAAGTTAAAATGAATACAAAAATGGCACAAGCATATATCTTTTAGAAAAACAACTTTTACATAGGGTTATATATGTTGGATTTTCAACTATAAATATTCATTAGAAATATATAAAGATTTTATACATAATTATATTTTATTTATAATTTTTAAAGATTACATAAGTGAATTTATTTATGACACAATGATGATGCAGTAATTACCATAATATTGAAAATTTAAAATTATTGATATTATAAATAGCCAAATAAATATAATTTGAGACTTTTAATGAATTAAAATAATTTTATAGGATAATATGACATATTAGTATTTATTTAATTAACTTTGTTAGAAGTAATAATTCTGTTATGAGTTTCACAAAAATCAACTATTGAATAGTGTCAAAATTGACATAAAAGGGTTTTTAAAACAAATAATATATTATTAATTGATATTAAATTCCTAAAAATCTAAAGTTCGGCCACAAGAATTATCTAATAATAGGTGTATCATTAAAGGACATCTTGGGGGTCTCTTGGATTTATATAGTATGTTTATTAACCATATAATATAAAAATACAAAGAGACATTGTAAAAGTGAAACTAATTAACTTAGAGTTAATACTTAAAGATAAGGTTAATATAAGTACCCTAACCTATCTAAATTCTATTAGTTGAGTGGTTTTCGACCCATTCCCACCTTAAAATTTATATAATCCACTTTGGAGCCATTATAAATCGAATATGAATTTATTATAAATTAATATTTCTATCTTTTCCAAAGGTGCCTCTCACCCCTCTTATAAAAGGGCACTCCTCCTTCTCATTTATTCACACCTTCAAAGCCTTTTTGTTCGGCCAAAATCTTCCCAAATACTCTCCCAACATCTCTCAATACAACCTAGATGCCTTAGTTTGATCAGAAAGCCAACCTAAGGTTCTCTTTTGATCAAATCAAAAGGAAGAACACGAAGAAGAGGTAATGATTTCTCCACCCTTTTCCAAGTTCCTTTCTTCTTCCACTTCTTCTACCTTTATTGTTACCATTCTAAAATAATAACTCCAGTATCATATATATACTGTTATTTTATTATAAATATGGTACAACCATATTCAGTATTCTATCCACCCATTGAATAACATGTCACCATACGTGCGTACGTACGGCTTACTGTCTCCACGTCGTGGTGTAATTGTTATTCAATATATTATTATTTGGATGGGTATAATAATGATGTGTAACTCATGTAAATAATAAATGTAAAATTTTCATGATTATTTATATATGATATACCATCCATTTATATATTATTTTAATATCAAAAAAATGATATTGTCGCTCGTGTGTACGTACGGACTACCGTCTCCACGAACGCGATGAGATTAATTCTCCATCGTATCCATTCAAGTATAATTATCATTTGATGATTTAAAAATGATGTTTAAGGACTTGAGATCATTCTGGATTTGAATAATATACAACCTATCCATTAAAAACATGACTTACGTAACAAAACATATAAAAGAAAACGAGTAAGTTAACACCCGAAACAATGATAATACAAAGATATTATTAACAAATCAATGTTAAAAGATCATATATGATATCATACTAATGTATATGATTCCTTTATAATTTAATAACAATTATTTCACAATTATACAGGAGGTTAACCTACCCCAACCAAGGAAAAGTACAAGGTAAGGGTTATTTCAAAATCTCTTCATTATCCGAGGTTGTTTATACGTAATAATCTACATGGATCTCTTTATCATACACATCCACGTTTCTTCAAAAATGTATTTCAAAATATTTTTAATATTTACTAGAATATGGCTTATAGTCATTTATACCCTTTTTTGACTTTTTATAAGAGGTTTATAAAGGAATCGTTCCGTCGTTTTCCAAACAAGGTGTTTTTTTAACTTTTTCGACAGAATTAAGGTAAGAATGTTTTTTTAACTTATACGACGGGTGAAGCTATTTTCCACCATTATAAAATCATTGAAGCTTCACTTAAAAGATTATAAGAATATTTTCAAAGAAATTTTTTTATTTCATAAATATAAGACTCTTAAAAGATTTCAAAATAGACAGAGATATTTTTCTAAAAAGAGTTTTGATTTCATCTATTTCAACATCCTTTGATGGATTTTACGCTTATTTGAAGTTAATTTATTATGATACAAAACTTCTATATTGTATTGAAGGTTTTGTGATATGTTTGACTATGGATGTGCTATTTTAAAACCATTCATGGTAAATGATGAATGTATTGACATTTCGTATGCTAGTTTTAATACGAATGTTTATGTTATGTTTAAACCTTTTCATATGGGAATGCATTGGACTTAATATGTGATGGGTGGAGCCCGCTATAGCTCCTCGATGCATCGGTAGGTCTCATGAGACAAAATAGTGCCTTGGCACAGGGCCTTTGCAAAATCTTATTTGTAGTTTTGGCACGAGGCCTTGGCTATGTGGTTATGATAGTCTGGAATTATGCATTCCATCATTATGAGAGTGGTTATTGATATTTCATGTGATTATTCGATTAGTAGAATATCCATGTGAATAAGTAAATGGCATTATTTTATTTTATTTTTTCCATACTATGATGAAGTTCAAGTTTAAAAGGCTTTTGTTTTAGTTATACATTGCCTTAAATGTTTAGTCTTATTTATGAAATTTTCCACTATATTGTTATCCTTACTGGGCATTTGAGCTCACCCCATTTCTATGTTTTATTTTTCCCAAGAAGTGAAGAAGTAAATTATGAATGACCTACAGGGATATTATGAGGGGATAATAGTGTGGATTATGGAGACAATATGTTGTTGTAGTAGTTTTTCACTTCATGATTTAATGTAAAACTTTATGAATATATCTAGTGTTTCGAAGGCTACTAAACCAATCTGTCTTTCGAGATTTGATCCTTCTTGTGATCATGCCAATGTTACGTAATAATTCACCGACTCTAGGTAACTAGGGTCGGGGCGTTACATGTTCCTTCATCCGAGACCCTATTCGAACACTAATTGATCCGTTGGAACCACCTTGGTCGGGCCTTGGTTCCTCGTGGGCTATTTTGTTTGATTTTCTGTTCTATACTGAGTTATTGGTGTTTGATTGGTTTTTATTCTTTTGTAGATCTTCCATATTTTAGACCATATTGGAGGCTTTCATTGGCAGAGTAGCATAGTATGAGTCTCAAGTAGGTGGTGCATACCTCGTATTGTGTTTTCATTGTCATTTGGGTGATGTGGCCTTCGGTGCATTTTCGGGTATTTTGATTGGGACATAGTTTTATCTGAAATTTCATAATAAATTATTCATTAGATCCGTTGGATTCCTTTGGGTATACCATTTACCTGTTTTGCAGGAGAGAGGTCGGGCGAGGGGCCAACGCTCAATTGGGACATTTTGGGCCGGAAATCCAAAATTGGTATGATTGAACTGTGATGATTTATCTGAAAATTTTATTTCATTAAGCCTGATATGAATCATTGAGGCTTTAAAGACCTAGGTTTTATTGTTATATAAATGCTAGTTTATTTCAATTCGACTATTTAGACTTTTTTTTACATATTATTGTGTTCTTTTTAAATGTGTATATATCTAATTGATTAATTTAATATGCTGGAATCCTTTTTGTTGTGTTGGGAAGGGCTCGGATATTTTTGAGTGGTGTTGAACACAAGTTGGGCTTGGCCGGGGTTACATTAGGTGGATCTGAACATGGGATTGGGCATCATTGACGTTGGATGAGGCATGATTACTTTCATGTTGGGAATGGCGTGAGTTACTGGGAAGGAAAGGCCATCAGACATGAGCGGCATGGTCATAGGGACACGAAGTGTTAGAGGTGTTGAGGCTTGGGTACTATTTTGATGATTACTGCTGACCCGGATACTTTTAGCAGTGTACACAAAGAGAGACCCTGTGATGAGGTGGGTTTGACCACTCATATGGGTAGATATCCCCGTTAGTTACGTTTTAGGTACTATTGGTTTGGGGGTGCTTTCTGTAGGAATCCACATGAATGGATATGAGCCTTCAGGGGGTAGCATTGACGTTATCAGGTTGGGGGGAAGAGGCTCTCCATTATTTGAGTGCAGACATCATTGTCCTCTCAGGTACATTATTTTAGGTAAGACATTGTTTTCCCTCTAGGTACATTATATGAGGGCAGACATCACTGTCCCTCCTGTTACGTTATATGAGGGAAGACATCGGTGTCCCTCTGGTTACATATTGAGGATAGGATTCACTGTTCCTATAGGTTACTATTTCTCTGGCATGCCTTCTGGACGTCGGTACTTGAGACACGCGGTGTCAGGGGAAACATGTTTCCGGGTATCATGATAGAGATTCTGGCGTTGGCCGAAGCAGGTGACACTCCATGGTGGCTGCTGAGCACTAGTGGAGTTAGTGTTTATTTTTATATTTAAATGTTTACTACTTTCCATACCAATGTATTCCTGGTAAAACACATGTATTTGGTACGGACCATTGGGAGGTATCCTACTGAGATTTGTCTCACACCCTACACTGGACCTTCAGGATGTGTGGAGAGTTTATGGATTTACGTGAAAAAAGAGGCCAGCTTCAGAAGCTGGGATATATTAGCTGTTGCATAGAGATGGTATGGACCTTGAGGTCTTTCCCAGCTAGAGTTTACTATGTTTTGTGTACTTTCCTGTATCAGTATGCTTGTTTGTAGCTACAGTTGGTGGGCCATTAGCACCCTTATTATTTTTATATGTATGACCTCCATTAGATGCATGTTTTATTGTTCAGTAGTTTTTTCATGTGATTAACATAATGTTTTATTTATTTTTTCTCTTTTTGATCATATTTATTAATTCCGCTATTTATTGATATTGATTGTGCTTCGGCTCTGTGGGTTAGGTTCGAGTCTGGTGAGTCATTTAATCCACTGCATCTTTATTGTTATACTTGGACCAGTACAATTATTATTATCCTCTGAGAGGGTATTTCAACCCCACTATACCAATAATACCGTCGCTTCTAGTCGACAGCCTTTGGAATTCAAGGAGCTACACCTCACGTAGTAACACCCGACCTGTTTAGCACTGTTCGGGTGGATGTTTGGGTCCGGGTCATTAAAATAATCATAATAAAAAGGGTGTTACAGGTTATCCAATACGCATAAATCCTTATATGGAGAGATAATACATAAATCCCTAAATCATTATCTGAATTTGAACATAATACATTCCTAAAATGATTATCAATTAAGCATTAAAAATGATGAAATTCCATAACATTATAAATAATTTCACTAAATTTTTGAAAATATACTTAAAATTAATTACCCTTATATAATAAATTAGCTCTTCTTTATCACATACGAAAAATGTGAACACCTTCATTGTGTAATATCTTAAAACATGATAATAACCTAAATTAATTTAAATAATTATATCAATCATGCTTGCTTCCATATTATAATGTTTATTACATACATTCCTTTAATCCAACAATATGGTAAACTCCATCTATGATGTCAAAAGAGACATTGTCAAAAAATCCTTTACCAGAAATGAATTAATCATTACCATATAATAAACTTATTCATATCCTACATATCATTATCCAAACATCGTTATCTCCACATTAGGAACATATTAAGGGTTACCTTCCCTTAGTAAAAATTTCACATTATCGTGAAATTAATTTTTTAGACCATCATAACCATTCATTATATTATTTAAAATGCTTAGTGAAAAAACATATACTGAAATATCATTATATATTTCTTTATTCATTAATACAAATACCTAAAACATTAAATCATTTATATAAAATTAATTTAATGAATAATTCAATCCTTGGATTAGTAATAAATTATAAGGTTAATGAATTGAGCTGGTTAATTCCCGTGTTATCTATAGATATGACATTTAACTCCTAGAAAATTCATTAGTCTATAACCCATTTCACATAGAGATGTTTTTCCCCTCCAGTTTAGGTATTCCCCAAGGTTCCCCTTCCTTTCTTCTTAACATGTAGAAAGTTGAAAATTAATTCCTCTATCTTCTTTAGCATGTGAAAATTTATTAAATTCCACAATTATTTTATTAATTTAGATAGTAATATTACCAAAGTTGAAATTTTTTATATTATATCATGATAGATGATTCAACATAATCACTAATGTCATTCTCTATAGTCATTATCCAATTTAGTTTCTCATAGGCACGAAATCTTCCATCAGATTTAATATAATCCAACTTCTTTCTAGTTCCCTCTATTGACTAAAACCATAAATAATTGTGTGAGAAAACCTGATCATAGTTTTAAACTATATAATCATTAAAAATAACTTATCAGATGTCCAAATTATGAAACTATGTGTAATATATGCATCCATAGTATTATCCCTAGAGGAATTCCTAGAAATATCCTTAGAGATAACCCTAGATATGTCACTAATCATTTCTCTTCCTAATTACCAATGGTTCACTAAACCTCTCTTTGATACAATCTATTGAGATCTAGGTTTATTATACATCGATATTATGTCAATTTAGATTAATATTAATAACATTACAAAAGTAAATTCTAGAGGAACATAATAGTTTAGTGTCTCAAGATACAAGGAAAAAAATATGATAACATGGTGAATTATATTCAATGTTCCACACCATGATCATCTCATTTAGTACATCTACATAAAAAAATTCTTTAGCACCTGGGGAAATGTAACATAGAAAATGGTGAGATCAGATGATCAATATGTGTAAATAAAAGATATACACAAGAATAGCATGTTCATAAGGGTTTGATAAAATGATAATGACATTTTAATATCATACCATGAATATGAAATATCATAAAAACTAGTAATGGTATATATATTACTAGTTCATAAGACATGATTCCTAAGGTAATCAAGAGAATATTTCAAGATAGAATAACATAGGAATAAAAAATAGAATTTTTCGATGACACATAATAATAAAACAGTGATTTTCATAGTAGAAAAATATTACTTCCAAGGACAAATTACTGGAATAGGTTAACTCTCCAAATCACCTTGGTAGACATCATTTACTCCCATGACCATCTTAGTATTTATGGTTCACTCACAAGACCATCTTAGCAGACAATTTATTTTACTGAAATGATTCCACTCCTCACCCCTTTCAAGAATTATTATAATAAATCATTACCCAATGCATTGGATGGTTATATTTTTACATATATATCTGAATGATTTAATGAATATGTGTTCCACTAGATCGTAGACATTCAAATCATAACTCATTAAATGAAATGGGTGTCATAAACATGTCATCCTATCATAACCTACAGAAAAGAGTTAGGTTTCATAAAAATTTCAACAAAGAAAAACCTATGAAAATTAGTAGTTTTCATAAGAATATAACACATGAATGACAATTGGGATTTATAATCATATAACCTATGAATGAGAAACTAATTTCAAAAACATATAACCTGTGAAAGAGAAATAAGTTTCATATAAAATTTTCCTGTGAAAGAAAAACATGTACCATAAACATCATTCCATAAAAAACCATTTAATGAGAAAATATTAATTTAACCCTTGTATCATTTCCATAGTAAAGCATGAGTAACACCAAAGGATGTAATATAAGATGGAACATAATTTTTTAAAAATAATTTAAAATCACTTCATTGGGAAAATATTTGTTCTTCATTGAAAATTTTCTTTTCAAAATATTAAAATATTTTGAATACCATTTTATTTTATTATAACCTTAAAAACTCAAAATGGAATCCTAAAAAAATTGTGAAAACTTTTTTACTTGAAAAAATATAAAAGAATAGAGAAAAAATTTTGAAAACCATTTTTAATTTGAAATTATGAAGGAAGAGTGAAATCATTTTGAAAAACTTTTTCATTGAAAACTTATTTAAGATGCGTGAAAGAAAAATCAATAAAGTTTTCACTGAAAAAATTAAAAATAGTTCTAAAATAATAAATAAAACATTTTTCCTTGATAAATGATAAACAAATCTGGAAATGTATTTCCCCAAAAATCTAATGCAGGAACATTATATTATATATCATGTAAGAAGCAAAACATAAATCATGTAAGTGAATATAATATCCCACTAATTTATAATATATTTAATATTTAATATAAATTAAATAAAAATTATATCTTCCAATGAACATTATACAGAGTTACATATGTGAAACATAAAAATGAGTTTCCTCAAAGGCTTTTGTTACAAACAAGACCATGTTTTACTGTGCAATACTATTTTATTGAAATATTATTTTGTTAATCTAATAATATATATACAAGTGATCAGATTAGAATTTATGAATTTTATTATCTATCTTCTGATAGTATTTGGATTATAAAAAAATTAAATGAATTCATTGGTTTCTAATTATATAATAATGAATATGAGAACTAATTGAATATGAGGTGAATGTGTTTATATAAAATAATTTTTATGCTCACAATGATATTTTATCATAATTCCTTAAAATTATTTACAATTATTAAGTGATATTAATGTAATATACATATATTATATATTCAATAAATATTATTGTTTTAATCCTATCGTATTTATATGAATAAAATAATTATAATACCAATTATATATATAAAAAAATATATTTTTACAATGGAACTTTTACCACATTTTCATGGAAAACCAACATTAAATCAAATGTTTAGATATTTTATAAATATTATATTAAAAATAAATTTATTTTTTTGAATATAAACATTAAAAATAGCCTTTGATGGTATTTTGGTATTTTTATTTGATGTTTCCTTCTTAATGAATGGTGAAAATAATGAATTTTAATAAAAAAATAATTTTTCATGTAATTTATTTGTACATTTTTTAAAACAAATTGTCTTCAACGATTATTAAGATAATTTTTTATCATTTAATATGATTTTGTTCAATTAAATAAATTTAATTTTGTAATTATATATAATTTTTTTTAATCTTTTTAATATTTTTACTTTGAAAACATTCATTGATGTCTCATATGTGGTATTTATTTTTAAATCAATTTCGGAAGTATCTATTTTTTCAATTTTTTTAAAATAGAATCCATATTATGAATAATTTTAAATTATATTTTCTAATAAATTAAACATGGTTTCATACAAAAATTATAAGTGCATAGGAATAAAATTAATTACAACGGTTAAGGAGAAATTATTCTTAATAATGGACAAAACCATACTCTTAAGGAACCCAATAACCTAGAAAGTTGTCCAAAATCATTTGGATGGACATATATAGACCCCAAAATCCATTTTATATAATTTTTCAACTATTTTATCCCATTAAATTGGAAAAACGTGGGTTCAATTCGTTTTCCGAATATTTACAAGAGTGCCAGTCATACTCTACTATAAAAAGCCACTCACCCCTTCCACTTCCTCACACCTCTCAAGACACATTAGATCGAAAAATAACATCCCAAATAGATCCTATTAATCCCAAAACTCATAGTATAAGCCTCAACTAGGTTATAAATCTATTCATGGTATCCATTTGGTGTAAATCGGAAGGAGTTACTCGAATAAGAGGCAACCTCCTACCACAAGCACTTTAGTTTTATTTTTTCATTCTCTCATTCAATTAATAATATTCCATGTTTATATAAAAAAATATGTATCCAAAATATAATTAGACTTTTTTATGATATGGGTTTCACCAACACTTACCAACGCTTCCATATAATGGGTAATGGACTTACGGTTTATGTTTACGGTGAACTATTTCGTTTCCAAATGATGTTGTTTTCTATTCCTTTGCCACCGTTCTTGATTGAAAATTATTATTGAATGACTATTTTTATATTTTATAAATTATATTTTTAATTTATTAATACTTATTTAATTATTTTATATCACATACCATTATGGTTTCATTTATGATGGAAATATGATAACATCATTTGCAGAATTCTGGACTACCACCACCTCCAAGTGATGTGATTCATTCACAATGTAGATTGACATATAAAGGTTGGTTTTTTAATCCAGATAATACATTTATGACATATATATAATAATTGAATTATAATATACATATCTATCACATAATTTCAAATTCTTTAATGGTACAATGAAATTGATGTAGCGTTCATGCATATGTACAACCTATTGTCTCCATGAATGGTGAATTTCATTTCACATATCTAAATATTAGGTAATATTATATATATATATATAATAAACATATTTGATAATTATATTATGTTACAAATTATTGGTATGATTAAATCATGATCTTTTAAATTTGAACACTAAGTATCAATTTAAATCGTACTCCAGAAACCCGGAAATTAACACATGAAATAGTGAAAATAATATATAATATATATGATTATGGTTATGTTATAAGTTAACATCATTATTAAACTCATTATACATGTCATTAAAGGACATTCACCTAATTTGAAATGCTTAGTATGGTATTTCATGTCAATTTACATTCGAATGAGACTAACTTGATGTTATGCACCTCTTTTATTTTATATGGTGTACATACTTCCCTAGAACATGTTATATTTTGAATATATTTATTATAATGAAATTATCTATTTTTCATATTATTATACCTTCATGTAGTTTATAATTCATTTATTTTATTGTAGTGAGGGGAACATTGTAGTGTTTTAGTCTTATTCTCTCCAATACCATTTTTGATTATTATCTTTGCAATCTCACATGCTTTTGTGGTTCTTGATTTTCATATCTCACCATATTTTTGGATTTTACACTTTCACATGAAAAAATCAATATTTTGGTGAACTTAATTTTATATATATGGTTTACATACTTCCACAATGTCATATAACATCATGATTCCTTCTTTCATCATGATATTTTGAGTTTTACTTTAAAATATTTCATCTAAAGGGGTTTGAGTTAAAAGTAATCACCTATAAATGAATTTCTAGAATTTTTTTTATCATTTAGTTATAATATATACCCATTTTCATTAATATTATATAATTAATGTAACACCCCCATGATTCCATGGTATGATTCCCTTCGAATAATGCAGTACATTGCGTTGTACGCAACATGGAGTTTTAACACACCACGACTAATCAAACTAGACATTAAGAATAGTAATAAAATATTTTTGAAATTTTATAAATTTTATTATTTAAAACAGACTTAATTTATGATTTTGGAATATCGAAATTAGATTCAGGAGAATTTTCGGTATTTTTCTGAAAACATTCAATTTTTGATAAATATTGAACAACATTGCGTTATTCTTTGAAACCGACTTTTTATTTAAGTAATTTTTTATTTTATTTTAATTTATGTTAGGTTAAAATAGATAATTAATACCCTTATATGTTCAACATAATTCATTGTATTCATTTTATAATAATATTAGATATATAAAATATTATTGATCTTTTTACTACCTTTTACCCACCTTCTAGGGGCATTTTCAAATGTGCATAAAAATTTATTTTACCACTTCTGTGAGTTCAATTTTAAAAAAAGAAGACATGTTTGACATTTTTAAGTAAAATTTGGTTCAATGGGATAATAGTAGTTTTTGGTGAATAATATTTTTTGACATTTATTTACCGCGGTTAAAAGTAAATAGGGTAATAAATGTTGATAATGATATTATAATTACCATAAAAAATGACATAATTCTATGGGATAAATATAATTCCACCAAAAAAACATTCGGAATAATTTATTATCCTATTTGATCTACTTTGATTAGATTAGGACATTTATTATTATTTTATTTATAGAAGAGTTAAAAGAGTTAGATTCAATGTTTAACAAGTAGACCATTTTTAATATACGGTTACACCAAATATAAATTAGTCTATAAATATTCATTATATATATAAAAATATTTAATAAATTATTTTATTTTATTTATAATTATTAGATATTTTATAATTTAATTTATTTATGACACAATGATGACGATGAAATTACCGTAATAATGAAATATTAAAATAATTGATGTCTTAAATATCCAAATAAATGTATATTGAGACTTATGATGAATTAAACTAAATTTCTAGGTTCGTATGACATGTTATTTTTTATTAAACTAATTTTATTCTAAGTGTAAATGTTTTTATGGAATTATAAAAAATCAAATACTAAATAGTGCCCAAATTGACGTAATTGAGTTTTTAAAACAATTACTATATTATTAATTGATATAATTTTTCTATAAATATAAGGATTTGAAAAATTACTTAGATAAAGTTATATATATTAATAATGAGCCACTTGGGGTTCTCTTGGTGTTCTATAGTATGTTTATTAACCATATAATATAAAAATACCAAGAGACATGATAAATGTCAAACTATTTAACTAAGAGTTAAATTTATAAGATAAGGTTAACATGGTAATATAAACCTTTCTAAAACCTATTGGTGGAGATTTTTGCGACCCATACACACCTTAGACTCGAATTAAATCATTTTGGATCAATTTTATTTCGAAAATGATTTTATTATATAATAATGGTTCAAGTATTTCCTAATGTGACCTTAACATCTCTTATAATTGGGTACTTACCATTCTCTTAATTTCACACCTCAGAAGCCATTTGGATCAGAAAAAACCTACCCAAATATCCTCTAAACTATCTTACCATCATCATAGAAGACTAAATTTGATCATAAATCCATCCTATGGAGCCCTTTTGATCAACTCAAAAGGAAACACCTAAAGCAGATGTAAAAATTCCACAACCCTCTTTTAAGTTCTTTTCTTCATCCGCTTCATCTTTTATTTGTTGATTCTATACCATAATAATAACAGAAGTACCTTCTACATATTATTATGTTATTATAAATATGGAACAACCATATTATTTATTCTATTCTTCCTATAAATGAAAAAGTCACCATACGTGTGTACGTACAACTTACCGTCTACACGTCGTGGTGCAGATTGTTATTCAAACAATTAATTATTTGGATGGGTATAATAATGAGTATAAATATTGTAAATAATTAATATAACATATTAATTATTCTTTATATACTATATACCACAAAATTACATATGATTTCACCATCAATATAATGATATTGTTTTCGTGTGTATGTACGGATTACAGTCACTAGGAATGCGTTGAGATTAATTTCCCATCGTAATAATTCAAGAATAATTTTCATTTTATGATTAAAAATAATGTTTATGAACATAATATCATGATGTATATGATTCAAATAAATAATATACCTAACAAACAAGGCTTATATAACCAAGAATATAAAGGAAAATGAATCCGTTAACACATGAAACGACGATACTATTAAAATGTTATTAACAAATCAATATTAGAAGATCATATATGATATCATATTTATGTTTATGATTCTTTTATAATTGAATAAAAAAATTTCAAATGTTATACCTAGGGTTAAAATACCCTTGGATTTGGAAAAGTAAAAGGTTGGGGTTAATTCATCAATCTCTTTACTTATCCGAGATTATTAATACGTAAGTATCTATAGGGACCTATTTATCATCCACATAAGTGTTTTCATAAAAAAACCATTAAAAACATTTTTACTATATAATAGACTATGTGTTAAAGACATTTATACCCATATTTTACCACATATGTTTTGAAAGGAATCATTTTGTCATTTTCCAAATAAGGTACTTTTTTACCTTCTCATAAAAATTTAGTTAAGAATGTTTTTTTGAACTTATACGTTTGGTGGGGATATTTTCCGCCATTATAACATCATCGAAGCATACCATAAAAAATTATTAAATTATTTTCAAAAGATTTTTTGTATAATTATATGACTTTTAAATGATTTCAAAATAAAAAGAGATATTTCTCTACAAAAATATTTGATTTCATCTATGTCAACATCCATTGACTAATTTTTAGCTTGTATTAAGTTTATTATTATGTTAAAAATCTTCCATATTGTAATGAATGTTTTTTTGTTAAGTTTGACAATGGGAGTGTTATTTTTAAACCATTCATGGTTTATGTAAATTGTTTTGAAATTTTATATTACAGTTTTAATATGAATTTTTATGTTATGTTTAAACCTTTTCATATTGGAAATGAATTGGACATAGTATGTGATGGGTGGTGCCTCCTATAACATCCCAACACATCAATAGTTCTCATGAGAAAACTAGTGTCTTTGCAGAAGGCCTTGAAGAATTATTTTTTTTAGTCTTGTCACAAGGCCTTGACTATGTGGATATGATGTCTGGCATTTTGAATTCCCACATTACGATATTGGATATTGATATTGCATGTGATTATTCAACTAGTAGAATATCCATGTGAATAAGTAAATAGAATTATATGATTTATATTTTCCATAGTATCATGATTTTTATGTTTAAAATGCATATATTTTAGTCTTATACATTTCCATAAATGTATATACTTATTCTTAAAAGTTTCTACTATATTTTTATCCTTTCTGAGCATTTGAACTCACCCATTTAAATGTTTTATTTACCCTAGGAAAGGAAGAAATATATTATGAATGACTAGTAGGGATATTCATAAGGGATTAATGTGATCAATAGAGACAATTTTTTTTTGTTTTTTCCATATTATAATGAAATCTAAAACATATGAATGTATCTAGTACATCCAAGGCTACTAAACTGATCCTTCTTTCATGATTTTGATCCCTTGTGATCATGCCAATGTTATGTAATAATGCACAGACTCTGGGTAACTGGGGTCGAGGCATTACAGTTGGAATAATAGGAGGTTTAGTAAAAACTTTGTATATTATATTTAGATAAACTCTAATTATATTAAATTACCCAAAGATATACATTGTGGATTGGTATAGAAGAACATCCTATAATTTCGATAATGAAGAGATTTTCTGTATTTTCCAATTAATACAATCTTTTCTAGATATGGGCAGGTAGAGGAGGCTCTAGGACAAATGTACCTATGAGTGAAAACCCCGACAAGGAGTTCGGGGATTGACCCGGGGAATCCTGGTACACGACAACGGGCCTTGTTTCACTCTTAGTTACGACACTCTCGGGGGATATGCTTAGGATAATTCACATTTTATTTATAGACCATTATGATGGATTTATAAATATATACCTCCTTAATGAAAACATTTTTTAAGATTAATGATTACATCCACAAATTGTTTAATTTATGTTTAGTGTTTTATAAGTTTGGAATTATGTATTGATATTCATAAACTAATATAGTGTATTCCATTGTTTATAAATGATGCATAACGGATGGAATGGAAACCTAATCAATGAAAATAATCCATGTAGGTGTTTCCCTCATACTAGAGGTGATTATATTGGAGATGGTGATGCAACTGGTGCTGATCAGTTTATCACCATCTTTGGAAAACTCACTGAGGTTATGAATAAAAACATTACCCATATGTAGCACCATGATCTACTGCGTAGAGGATCAACGTTAGTCCACTTCATGAGGAAAAAACAACCAAAATCCTATTGGAGTACAAATCAAATAGTATTTGAGAAATGGATATGTTCCTTAGATAAAATATTTCATGCTTTGGGGAGTAGTGAAAGGGAAAAAGTTGTCATTGATGTTTTTCTCCACATGGCAGAAGCAGATCAATGGTGGTCATTAATCCATAAAAAAAGGAAGATGAAGAAGTATAGAACCTAGGGTGGAGGGATTTTAAAGAGATTTTCATAGAAAAATATTTTCCCCCTGACCATCATGTGAATATGGAAAGATAATTTCTGAGTCTAAGGAAAAACGTTGATGACAATGTCAGAAAGTATGACGCTAACATTACAAGGTTAGTAAGGCATGCGACGGATTATATACGTAACCCAAGTAGTAATATTGACCAATTATTTGATGGTTTAAAACCATTTCTCCATCATTAATAAGTCTCACAATCTTTCTCATATTATGAATATAATGCCTCATGCGCTATCAAGAAAGAAAAATAATTCTCTAAGACATATGACTTCAAAGCAATGCAAGATAAGAAGATATATTCTGATCACTCTCGAAATAGAAATATTGGGAATAAGGGAAAAGTTAAATATCCATCCTCTGGTAAATGTCTATCGTGCAAGCCTTGTGAAGTTTTCCTCGTACTCTCAAATAGATTCTTAATATTTTTGCTTGAGGGAAAGGAAGTACCTTTCCATCATAAACCGGAGGGTGCGTGGAAAATATTTATCGAAAATCATCTTCCAGAAATCCTTCCATTCCAATGCCTCGATCTCCTCCTTAGGCTTCATATTTTTGATCAACGTCCACCATTGATCATCATCACCCTCCATATGATAAGACGCATGGAGAACCTTCTCCTGTTTAGAACATTGAATGATGGAGAAGATCTTTTCAATGGAGTTGATCCACTGTTCAGTAATCATGGGATCATATGATCCACTAAATATAGGAGGCCTTTGTCTCGTGAGGCTCTCGATAGAGACTTGTTCTTTCTTAGGGGGGTTTTATGTTCCTCTTGACCCATTTTTCTATTCAATTCTTGAGTTAGCTGAGAAAGAAGCGTGACAAAGTTTGTGATTCCTGCTCCCATTGAATTGGGCATCTCATTTGTACAGTCATCACACTGATCTTCACATCGGTTGTTAGCCCGAGTCCTCCTATTACCGGCCATTGTTTGGAATAAAAGTAATGTTTGGGGTAACACATAAAGGGTAATCCAAAGACAAATGTTTTTGACTTATAAATAAATTTTTATTTCCTTAACTAAGGAGTCTATAGGCTTAAATCTAGGATTTTCATGATTACTTTCTAACATATATTCTTAGGGGCATTTTTTTAATTCCCTTAATAAGGGTTCATACAAATATTGTGAATTTACCAAAGCATATCCCACAGGAGTTTCATAATCATGAGTGCAGCAAGACTGGTTGTTGTGCACCAGTACCCGTTCGAGTCTAGCTCAAAGCGGTTTTTTCGGGTTTTACCCCTAGGATACATCTATGCCAGAGCCGCCTCTACCTGCTCGTATCCAGACAGGGATGTATTTGCTTGATAACCCACTTACTCAATACTCACCAAAACTTAGGGGCGTTTTTATTGTACTTAGTCTTGTATCTAAGGCTCCATTAGGGTTTTCTAATCCTAATAACAAAAATTACTAAACCTATCCTCTAATACCAAATATGACAACCCTACATTTTATTACAACTTAAACATGATTTATTACATAAAACATTAATTGATACAACAAACAAGATCAAGAGGTTTAGTGTATTTGGGGCTTAGGATCATTACATAAAAACATAAAACATGAAATACAACATCTTTATTGAAAACTTCTTTTACATGACCACTACATTCTTTCGTACATAGCATTGCAAGGGATAGCCTGAGGACATGCATAAGAAAAGGGAGATCTATAAATCCCGGTATGGGAGTACACATGAAATAACATGAGGAGTAAAATACAAGTTAGACAATAGGAATATCAATAGAGCATATGAAAAACATGAATATAAAGTCATAATAAAGCATGATATTCATAACATGGAAATGTGGAAACAACACTTAACATGGAATTAGCACGAGCCAAGGCTCATTGCACATGGAGCATGAGTAAATCCTCATTGCACATAAATCAAGAGTAAACCCTCATTGCACTTGAATTATCATGATTCAACAGTCATTGCACATGATGTATCATGATACTATACTTTACCCAATGCATTGGAGCGCTATACGGGTGCAACCTTCCTAAACATTTCATTTCATTCATAAGTGTGCCACATGGATCATAAAACATGGATTCATAAAACATAATCATTTATTCCACGATAAAGGAATGTGGAATTCATACATGAAACATTATAATAAAATAGTAAATGTTCATAAAGGTGAATTCCCTTGATGGAGAAATGGGCATGGTATTCACTACACAATGGCATTGTCTTAGAAAATCGGTGCGATTTCGGCAGCATAACGGTGTGACATAAGAATTCACAAAAATGGTTGATGAGAGGGAAATGGGTTCCTCATCATATTTACATGTAATTTAAAGTAAGGAGGTCATATGGATACATTTTCCAACAATTGTAATGGAATTTAGATTCATGATACAAAAGTATTTCTTGAATGTAAAAGAGGAGAGAGAAGTTCCTTTCAGAATTTCAGCATAGTAATGGGTGTACATGGGAGGCATTTAATTAGAGAGAAAGGGTCTCCGATCATTTAAACATAAAGAGGTTAGTATGAGGGTTGTGTGAAACCATACCCCAACATTAAAAATTGAAAATAAAAGGGAAAACAAACTTAAATAACATTGGACAAAAAAAGAGAAAGGAAGAAAATACCCTTACATGGAAGTGTGCTTCTAATGGCTAGAGGGAGGCTTGTGAGAGGCTTCTTGGGAGCTTGGGGCACCTTGGGAGGATTCTAGAGAAAGTAGGTCAGAGGATGGAAGAACACCAAAGGCTTTGAGTGAGGAGGAAGTGGGAGCTTGGGTGGGTTTATATTTGAAAGGTGAGGGAATTCTTTATTATTTAGGTTTGGGACCCCCTATATTAAATAAATCCAAACCACAAACCATCCCATGGTTTTTGCCCTTGTTTTTTGGAAAAGGGAAGAGGAAAATAATATTTTTTATGGCCAAGGTCGGAACATCTTAAAATATTAGGGTTTCTTATGTGGAGGTGAGTGACACTCTCATGGAAATTAATTTAAAAAGACAAGGTGTTTAATAAGTCTTGAGGGGTCCATTAATGCTTTGAAAAGTAAGCCAAACAAACCCAAAATCACATTATTTTAATGGTAAAACATTTATTGGCCGAACATAAAGATTATAGTATTTTATTACATCACTATTTGGTCATTATGATGTCATAAAATACATTATATATTTAAACGGTATTTAATTTTTACACAAAATTTTCACTGCCTCGTAAAATTATAAAAAATTCACCGTTGGATAATTTCAACGTCCATTTTCAAAAAATAATTTTTATTTTATCTAAATAATTTTCTAAAAATTTTATTTTTCAGTTTTAAAATAAAAACCGACATTTATAAAAAATTCACGGGTTTTGACCAAAATGGCTTTCAAACCTTAATAAAAATTATAATTGCATTCATACAATTACATGACCATTTATATTTAATAAAATTAATCTAATAATAATAATAATAATAATTTATTAAAATATAATTTAATTCAAAAAATCCCATCATTTAATAAAATAGATTTCTTAATTAAATAATAATTAAAAACACAATTTGTACTTTAGAATACTATTTACAATGTATCAATAATGACAAGAAATTATATTCATTATTATATACAAAAATAATGTACATGAACATAGTACTATCGATTAGTTACATAACCCCTTAAAACAGCCGCATAAGACCTAAGGGTAAGGTGTACGGTTGTGACCGACTCTTCGGGTGGCTCGGATAACATCACCCGAGTGGTAATTTCTATCAACTTCCACTTTTCCCGTAGACGGTCACGTTCAAGCTTGACATGATGAAGTCCATCTTGGGCTTGGTCATGAGTGAAGCCCAAGGAAGCCACCTCTTTTCTGAGCCCTGATAAATGGGCATCCTATGGGGTAATTCTATTGGATGAGGCCATCGCTTCCTTTGTCTATGTAAAATTGGATGTGTTAAAGCCCTATATTTGTACTAATCATATGATCACTGTTCAATTGCTATAAAAGTAATGGTCACAATTAATATCATAAAACCAAAGAAGTTGAAATTTTATATAAACATAAAGAGACATTTAATTAGATCAAGAGGGATTTCCATTAATGAAACTTTTGGTCGTTACAAAATTATTTTAAAGAGGAAAGAATGTAACACCCCAAGCTTCCACGATATGTTTCCTTTTGAATAATGTAATATCTCATGTTGTACGCAAGATGGAGTTCTAACACACCATGAAAAATCAAACTATCTGTTATGAATATTAATTTCCCACTATTCTAAATTTTATATATTTTATTTTTCAAAATGGACTTTCTTTTTGAATTCGGAATATTGAAATTATCTAAGGGTGAATTTTTGGTATTTTTATGAAAACTATCATTTTTTATGAATAGTAAAAAAACACTACATTATTATTTAAATCCAACTTTTTATTTAAGTAATTAGTTATTTTATTTTAATTTATTTTAATCAAAATAGATACATAATACATATATATTTTTTATGTAATTCATTGGAGTCATTTTATAATAAGTTTAGATAAATAAAATATTATTGAACTTTTTACCGTCTTTTACCCACAATCTAGGAGCATTTTAAAATTTACATCAAACTAAATTTTACCATTTC
Source organism: Viscum album (assembly GCA_963277665.1). Taxonomy (NCBI): domain Eukaryota; kingdom Viridiplantae; phylum Streptophyta; class Magnoliopsida; order Santalales; family Viscaceae; genus Viscum; species Viscum album. The sequence continues at coordinate 1,716,941,211 of OY728152.1, read as the reverse complement.
TAGGACTTGAATTTCAAAAATTTGAGAGACACGGTAGAAATAATTAAGTAAAATTTTGTTTAATTGGTTGAAAATAATTTTTTGGGAATAGTAACTCTTGACTTTTATTTACCACGATTAAATGTAAATTGGGAAATTAAGGGTAAGAATGGTTTGATAATTACCCTAAAACATGTAATTATTATATTGGATATATTTAATTCAACCAAAAACATCATTATTAATAAAATATGATCATCTTTGGTCCACTTGGATTAGATTATGACATTTATTATTATTTTATTTAAAGAAGAGTTAAAAGATTTAAATTCAAAGTCGAATAACTAATCCCTTATTAATATATTGTTATACACAATATGGATTCGACTATAAATATCAATTATAAGTCTAAATATATTTCCTACATAATTATATTTTATTTAAAGTTTATATAAAATAAATAATATAATTTATTTATGACGCAATGATGATGCATTAATTTCCTTAATAATGAAATATTAAAATAATTGACATTAGAAAAATCCAAAAAAAAATTAAATTGAGATTTCTGATGAATTAAACTAATTTAATATGTTAATGATACATTTTAGGTTTTATTATATTAATTTTATTTCAAGTCATAATGTATTCATGGATTTCAAAAACAAATACTAAATACTGTCAATTTTGACATAATTGTTTTTTTTTAAAACTACTATATTATTAATTGATATAATATTCTTAAAAATATATGGTTTTTCAAAAGGACATAGATAAGGCTATATATATTAATAAAAACCACATGGGGTCCTCTTGGATTGTTATAGTATGTTTATTAACCATATAATATAAAAATACAAAGAGACATTTTAAATGTAAAACTATTTAACTATGAGTAAAATATATAAGATAAGGATAATATGGTGAACTAAATATATCTAAAACCTATCGTTTGATCACTTTGAATCCCATACCCACCTTATCCTCAAAATAAATCATTTAGGAGCCATTAGAAACCTAAAATAAGTTAATTATAAAATAATATTTCAAGCTTCTTCTAAAGTGACCCTCACCTCTCTTATAAAAAGGTACTTCCACTTTTATTAATTTCAGACCCCAAAATCCATTTATCTAAGACAAAACCTACCCAAATTTCCTCTCAACTATTCTAAAATTAACATATAGTTCGTTACTTTGATCATAATGCCAACCTAAAGATACCGTTTAATCAGCTCAAATTGAAACACCCAAAGAATATGTAATAATTTCACTACCATCTTTCAAGTTTTTTTCTTCAACTTCCTCTTTCATTTTTGTATCAATACGAAAATAATAACTCTGGTACCTTCTACAAACAATGATGTTATTATAAGTATGTTACAACCATATTAATTTTTCAATCCATCCTATAATTGACATAGTCACCATACATGCGTACGTACGGCTTACCGTCTCCACATCGTGGTGTAGTTTGTTATTCAATCACTTCATTATTTGGATGGGAACAATAACGAGTATAAATAATGTAAATAATAAATATAAGATTTCAATGATTCTCTATATATATGATATACAATCCAATTACAAATTATTTCACCATCAATATAATTATATTGTCGCTCGGGCGTGCGTACAGATTACGATCTCCACAAACGCGATGAGATTCATTCCCCATTGTAATCAATCAAGAATAATATTATGTTTATGAATAAAAATAATTTTTATCAACATAATATAATTCTATATTTTAATCAAATACATTATATCAGTAACAAACATGGCTTATGTAACCACGAATATAAGGGAAAACGAATTAGTTAACACCCAAAACGATGATACTACTAAAATATTATTAACAAATCAATATTAGAAGTTCATATATGATATAATATTGATTTATATGATTCTTGTATAACATAATAACAATGTTTTAACGATTATGAATGATGTTAAAAAACCATTGAATAAGTTAATGTACAAGGTAAGGGTTAATTCTTAAATCTTTTTACTTATCTGAGGTTGTTAATACATAAGTATCCACAGGGACCTCTTTATCATCTTCATCTGTGTTTTCTTAAAAATGTAATTCAAGAAATTTTTACTATTCACTGGACTGTTTGTAAATGTCCTTTATACCCTTTTTAGACAGCATATTTTTTAAAGGAAGGTTTCTGTCATTTTCCAAAAAAGATACATTATGACATTATTGACAAAATTATGGTAAAAATGTTTATATAACTTATACAGTGGGTGCGACTATTTTCTTCCATTATAACATCTTTGATTCTTCCATACAAGATTATAAGAATACTTTCAAAATAAATAATTTCATTTTTAATTATTTTAGTTTAAAATGATTTCAAAATAGAAATATATATTTCTCTATAAAAATTATTGATTTCATCTATGTCAAAATACTTTGATGGATTTTAAGCTTGTTTGATGTTGATTATTATGATATAAAACATCCATATTTTATTGAATCTTTCATGATATGTTTGACTGTGGCTTTATTATTTTTACCTAATTTAGGATTTATGGAAAAATTATTGACATTTCCTATGTTATTTTTAATACCAATGTTTATTTATGTTTATAACTTTTCATATGAGGAAGGCATTGGACATAGTAAGTGACAACTCGAGCCCTCTATAGCTCCTCGATGCATCAGTAGGTCTCATGAGACAAACTAGTGTTTTGGCACAAGGCCTTGACAAAGTCATATTTGTAGTATTAGCACAAGGCCTTCACTATGTGGTTATGAAGTCTCGCATTATGCATTCCAACATTATGAAATAGGCTATTGATATTACATGTGATTATTCTACTGGTAGAATATCCATGTTAATAAGTATATGGAATTATTTGATTTATCTTTTCCATATTATGATGCAGTTTAATTTAAAATGTATTTGTTTTAGTATTATACATTTCCATAAATTTTTTTCCAATTTAGGAATGTTTTCACTATATTGGTATCCTTATTGAGCATCTGAGCTCACCCCATTCTAGTTTTAATTTTTCTCAGCATGCAAATATCTTTGTTATAACAGACCAGTAAGGATAGTCTAAGGGCTGAATGTATTAAATGGAGGAAATTTTGTTGTTGTTCTTTCATTTTATAATGTAATTTAAAATTTATGAATGTGTCTATTACTTCTAAGGATACTAAACCAATCGGTCCTTCCAGATTTTAATCCCTTGTGATCATTCCAATGAAATGTATTAATGCACAGACTCTTGATAACTGAGGATGGGTCATTACAATTATGATTATAATGAATATTAATATCTATTTATGTATTTTCACTTCTATTTTTTTATTTACAAATGATTCACATGATCTACTCATTGATGGATTCTAATTTAAATATTATAATCATTTCAAGAGTTTAATTTACAATCTCATTTCATTTGAAGTTGTTATACACATGAAATCCTATTAGAGGAAATTATTTGAGCATTTTCTGATCAACCATTTCATTTTAATATCCTTTTATTAGTCATTACTTTTATTATGTAATAATATAAATTTTCTATTGTATTTTACTTGATGTGTTTTAAAAATTGTTTTCTTGAAATCCCAAATACATTAATCTCTTTTGTTAGAGACATTATTTTCTTCTAAAACCCCTATTTTATAAATAAATTTATGAAAATGTGTTTATCATTTTTAAAATGATTTATCAATGTCATGTTCACAATTTAAAAAATGTTTTATGTATTTAAAAGTGTGTTTTAGAAGAAAATGTGTTAAAAAAATTCATAACAAGAGGATATTTCCATCATAAATGATTTTATTTTTATTCTTATTTTTATTCAACAATGAAAACCCTTTATTAATAATCCACATGTCATAGGTTGTATTAATACCATCCTTATTCTTCCTGTGTATGGTTAAGGATTTATTTTCCTAGGGATAATATTCACATACATTTTCTTGATTTCATTATTTCCCCCCTTTAGATATTCAATTTCCTTTGATCAATTGAACATTCATTTTGATCTAATTACCATAACATTATCATGGATATTACTATTTTTTACACTATATAACTTTTTACATATGGTTTTTACATATATAGTTATTATATTATTTTTGGAAATAATGATAAATACATATTCTTAATTCAATAAAGATATTTGATAAAAAAATATATTTTTTATTATTCAAGATGAGGAATGCCTAGTAATGTAAATAAAATGTGTGTCTCAGATTTTATATTGAACCTTGATGCATCGATAGTTTCTCAAGAGTTAAATAATTTTATCCAATAAAATAGGTTTCATCTGGTAGTTTTAAACAGTCTTATGAATGGTCGTGATGGTATAGGTTTTCATGTGTCTGACACATGAATTATAATAATTTATCATATCCTTAATTTAGATTAGATTATTAATTATACATGGTATTTTTCATCTACATATCTTTGGATTCATTTATTTATCAAATCATTAATTAAATGGCATGTATTTTTTGTTTCTTACCACACCATATTGATTTTTTCCTAATCCATTTATTTTAATGAATTTTGTTTTCAATTAAGTAACTTTCCATATTGTTTTTCCACAAAATTCTTATTTAATTTATTACATGTCATGTGTATTCAACTGAAAATGTTCCATATTGACCTTTCACATATATTTATTATAGCTTCCACGATATTTTTTCCATACTTAGAACCTGTGTTATCCTTTATAATGTTTCCTTCCCCATTATTCCAAGAATTTTCTGTAAATTTTATGCAAGGATACACTAGATAGAAAAAATTTATTACCGTTGTATAAAAAAATTATGTCGTAATTATATTTTATTTATAAAAAAATACTCATGTATATATCTAGTTTACCAATACTACTAAAGTCTTCGGTCCTTTTGGATTTGATTCCTTTTGATCATGATAATGTAATTGTAGTAGACACTAGCTCAGGATATCTTGGTTTTGGTCATTACAATTGCTATCATATGATTTTTTAGCATCAATGGGAACTATATTTAGGAAAACATATATTAGTTAACAAAACCCTAATGTAGAATTTTAGGATAAATATATAACAACATCCTAAAATATTGGTAAGGTAATGTTCGTTTGGGTATTCCAAGAAAAAAATCATTGATAGAAACTAAATGTGGGGGTGGTTTTTGAATAGATCTACCTATGGGTAACAACTCGGACAAGGTGCTTCATGCATTATGGTGTAGGGAATTTAATACCCCAAAATTGAAAATTAGTAACATTGTATTCAATATCGTGTATGACACGCAACACCGGGTGTGTAAGGGAATATAATATGTAGAGAATATATAATATATTTACTATTTTAAATAAATAAAATTTAATTTATAGATTGAAATTCTTGCTACGATGAGTTATAGCATGTCACAGAAAACAATTATTTTCATCAATATCATACCTTACATGCAAGACCATGTTTTACCAAATAATAATTTATTATTAAAATATTATTATTTAATTTAATAAGATAAACCCAAAACATTAGATCAGTGGTTACGCATAGGATTAATGAACTTCTGGAAATATATAGATTACACAAATATGAAATGAATTCATTAGATATTAATTAATTTAAATTAATATAATAACTAACTCAATATAAATTGATGGTTTTATGAAAAATAATATTTATGATTACAAAAATGATTTATCATAAAAATTAAAATTAATTAAAAGTATAGATTTATAGTAATGAAATATATATATATATATATATGTAATATCATTGAGTTTTTGTGTATCATTTGTAAATATTATATGGAATTATTTAGTGACCAGGCTTTTCGACGACGTGCGATACCGAGGCCCGGAGTGCCTAGAATAATGGTTTGAAATAAAATAGAATTTTAAATAGCGTGTCTGGGCGGTTTTCCATAAAAATGTGGAATACCTTTTAAATGGGTTCTCAAATCAAAAATATGAGGTTACTGTTGCATTCAGATCAGTGACTTTACCTTTGGATGTGACTAACATCTACCGGCATAGGTTGGCTACAAAAGTTAGTTTTTGGACATTTTAAAGGAAATAAAATAAATTGGAAATTAATTTATTTTAAATGTTTCCATTTTTCAAAACAACCTAATTTCTACCCTTTATATACATGATTATGGTAGGTTCGTAGGGTTTTCTACATAACCCTGTGTATTTAACTTTTTCCAGTGAAGCATTGTAGGTGAACCTATTGGGGAACGACGATGACATAATCGATTGAAGCATCTAAAATTCAAATAACCCTATCAAAAAACACGTAGGAGCGATCATTATTCAACTAAAACACTATAGGTTTTTTTATTTCGATTATTCAATTCCCAGTTCTGGGATAAAATGACCAATGTGGATCTACCCCCAAATAGGCTGAACCGCAGATCGTGCGTTCTTATTGGAGCATGTCACATTCCTTTTCCTTTGGGGTTTTCTATGTGGTAATTGATTATATGAATATTTTTGGACGTTCCTTTTGATTCGCCTAGTAAAACTATAAATGGTATAAGATCAATGATGTGATGAACGATAGCATAGGAGCATTCCTCCTTTGTTTATTATTTTTCTTCCTCCCATTTAACCCCGCGTTCTTTGCATTCATTATAGGGTTATGAATGATGGATCGTTACGAGTTCATTTCACTATAAAACCATCCCAAATTTCTTATTCAGCATCATGAAGACTCCATTGAGGTGAGCCGGTGATGGTAACAGATTAATCAAGGTGGTTTGGATGAAATATTTATTCGACCGTTCTTCACGTGGATGATCAAGTCTAGTTTTCGGGGCCGATCAAGCCCCAAAAACCTCATGAAACATTTATATCATGGAGGGGTGACTGTGGATTTTGAGTTTTAGGGTAAGATGATCATTGGATCAACGATAATAGCATCACTCGAGGCGCGGTGGCGGAGTATCGTGATTATATAAATTTCTCGAACAAACAATGTGTATCATGAAGATCACGACATGTGGGTCCAGAAAAGTGGCAGCTAAGGTTCTGTGGTGCATGAGGCGATGACACGATGTGTTTCACAAAGAATAATTTGATTTGGTCCTTATGTGGGACTCAGCATGTATCTCAAATAATACAAAGACATAGAGTGGAGTACATGCCATGTACTCCACCACATGACCATACGAGGCCAGTAGCTCGGGTCACCCCATGTGTTGATTACACTGGTCGGTGTAAAGGGGTTGAGGTCGTGTATAGGATCATGGAAAGCGTACATGTAGAGGACCCAAAATACCAGGAAAAGGCATGGAATCCATCCTACATGCCGTGTAGTTTTGTTTTACATTAAAATCCTTTTGACACATGTCATTGTAAATAGATACTACAAAGGGTCAGAAGACACAACACGTGAAAATTCTATACATCATGTACAAATTAGTACATGTCGTGATATTCTTTTACAGTATACATTGGAAAGATTCTGTTTGGGTTAGTTCCCCTTTTCCCCATTCCTTTTAAGATCTGGTATAGTCTCCATTCACCGGAGTATGATCCCTTCAGTAGGACATTCTAAAATACAGTCTGGTATCCATCCACGAGGCTTGGAGCGAGATTCTCTATCCATTTGTGACACTAGGTAGAATTAGGTATCAACTTGACTTTTCCAATAGGATGTTTATTCTATATATAGCCGGTGAATCTAGATGAGTTTTTGTATTCTCCATGGCCTTAGTAGTGATCCTTATATGTGTATCATATTCTTTTCAAACATAAGATTGTGTTCTCTCAGAATGAGTTTATCAATATCTTATGACTTTTCACTATGAAGAGTACTTCTTGGATGAACATCGTCACAGCTATAATATTTGCGGAGTGAGTTTTCTCAGATGAGGGCATTGTCGATCCTTTGAACTGAATCCCTAGCGGCGGTATGTGGTGGTTTGACTTGTCTCTAGAGTACGAGTCTGAGTTTTTAGTAAATCTGGATTTTGTATCAATTTCTATATATTCAGTAGACATAAATTGTGAAGATATGACTATACCTTAACTTTTTTTATTTATTTGTTGTATTTAGAGTCTTCTATTGCATATTATTATACTCACCCCAACATGGGTTTTTTCCATACGTTTCATGTCTTGTGTGTATGAACAGCCTTTTGATGGATTTCATGGTGGACTAGGATCGGTCCGAGATTTCTAAGTTCCCTATAGGCCGAGGTGTTCTTACAGCTATGAGAAGCAGTCTCATTACCACTTTGTGCTTACTGTTTGGACATGTAGTTTTCAGACTCTTATTTTTGGTGGGCTTGTATTCTGGCCCTGTTTATGTTTAGTACATTACCATTGTTGTAATCTGTTTTCTGGGTTTAGTTATAAGCATGAATTTTACTCCTTATTGGTTTTCATTACATTGTAGCACTTATGGGATTGTAGATATGTGCATGTGTATATGTACATAGAAAATTTCTCACATATTAGTGATATTCTTACTCAGTACTAGTCACTTTCCCCTAGCCTATTGGAGGTAATCTTGGGGAGTCGTGGCGCTGGGCCAATTGGGATGGGTCATGATAGACAGTTATCAGAGGTGGTTAGATCAACCTTAGGAACACGATTTTGTGAGTTCAGTTTAGGGAAACAATATTAAGTGTTTCAATCATGGCTTTTTGTCCCAAGACTCTAGTGTGGGTGCAGGCGACCGACGTGTAAATACACCCAGAATCCGAGAAACTTCTTTTCGACATGGTAAATGAAAACACTAATTTCAGGGAAATAATAGATTGTTTCATGCAACATATTAGAATGGGTTTTTTTCTATCTTTTATGTCAGCTATTTAGATATACTCGTAAACCACAGTACATCTTGTTCATTATAGAATGCCTTTGTGACACATACCATCTAAGATTCATCATTGTGATCATGAGGATAACCCCCTCAGTGACGAGGATTTGATACAAGGACCCGTTCCATAGGAGATACCTCTAGGTGTTGCACCTTCTATACCACCACTAGTGGAGCAGCCGGTCCTACCTACAATACCGACAACCGAGGGGTATAGGCTGAGCGCGCAAAATGAGTTTCAATGACAGAGGCCCCTCAGGATGTGAGGCGAGCCTGACCCTCAGGTAGCTAAGGACTAGATTGAGGAGGTGACCAGTGTTTTCCATCTAGTGAGGACACCAGCTGACCAAATGGTGATCCTATGAGCGAGCATTCTTCAAGGTTCAGCGGGGATGATTATGGATTCTGTCCACTCAAACCCATGACGAGGAAACACTTTCCAGCGAGCAGTTTGAGAGACTATTTAGGGAGGGTTTCTCTCCAATTACACTGATAGAAGTATGTATCCCGAAGCTTCTTCAGCTCTAGCAGGGAAGTCTAACTGTAGAATAATATTAATTGATGTTCACCAACCTCTCTAGGTACACGATGGATATGGTCAGGGATCCGTACATCAGAGCTCAGACCATCAAGCGAGGTCTACGGAGGGACATTCGAGCTAGTGGTGTGCCTCTATGAATTTCTACTTATGTTGTAGTGAATGAACAACCATTGGGGATTGAGAGATTCAAGGAAAAGTAGAGACAATCTACATTAGTCAACAAAAATCAGAAATGTGCAGAGACCATGGCAGTAGTGATCCGATGTCAGAAACAGAGACCAGGATGTGAGAGACGTCACAGGATGTCCCATGATAGTGGATTGACAAATCAGGGCTCCCAAGTGAGATCCAATCAGCATAGAGAATGGTGATGATGCTCGTGAAACAGTAGATACATCGTGCTAGAGAATATCCAACCCGTCGAGCTGCTGATAGGGAAGTGGTGGATAGAACACCGTGGAAAAAGGAGAGAGTGGAGCAGACAGACCAACCTTGCCGCAGACGTGGAAGAGGAGGAGGGAGAGCTGCAGGTGGTGGTAGATTCTTCGATCTACTTCCACCACCACAACCAGGAGGTCCCCACCAGGCTCAAGGAGCTGGGGGACATGAGCGGGGACCACTGCATGCAGTCAAGTCATTTGACCCGAGGACTCCGGGGATGATATGAGGCATGATCTGTGTATTATCTACCTAAGTTTTCTTATTAATATAAATAGGTTCCAATCATTATTTCCACGCCACATGTCTTGTGCAAAACCTTGATACTCTGTTACAGCCGTTGAATGGACCCTTACGCTTGGAGACACTGACAGGAGGGGACTCAATGATCACATACCTTTAATGGCAGTGTGATCTTTCACAAGGAGGTGATAGTTTTGGTTGTAACCTCATGGTGGCAGTGTTGAGGCATTACGATGTTATTAATGAGATGGATTGGTTAACTTCAGTCCATGCCTTGATTTACTTCTTTAGGTAAAGAGTGTGGTGTGTCTGCAATGATGGGTCGGGGATTTCCTTTGTCAATGAAGATGAGAACCAGGCATCTTAGAATGGGCTCTTTCATAGGAGGGTGGAGCTGATCACTCATGATTTTTCTATCCCTACCCTCAGATTAGAAGATGTTGTGAACCTCCAGTTCTCATCGGTAGTGGAAGAGTATGGGTACATCATTCCCAAATATATTCCAGTAAAACCTCCCCATTGGGAGATCGACATCTGCATCGACATACACCCCAAGACGATATCGATTTCCTCGCCGGCATATCGGATGGCTCTCGTAGAGCTTTTATAGAAGAGGGTCTCGATGGAGGATTTTATAATAAATGGTTTTTTAAGAACCATTTTTCACCTTGGGTGGCCCCAGTTTTGTTTCCCAAGAAGGCAAATGAGTGTTTGAGGATGTGTGTGGATAACAGGTGCATGAACTAGCTTACGGTGTAAACCAGTATCCAATGCCGATGGTCGATGAACTGTTCGATCAGCTGATAGGGGCATAGTGGTTCTCAATGGTTGACATTCAATCAGTTTACAACCAGTTGCATGTATGGGATGAGGATATACTGATGACGGCTTTTAGATGCTGCTACGGTCACTACGAGTACAAGGTGATGACTTTTGGCATAAGGAACCCCCCCCCCCCACAGTGTTCATGGGACTTATGAACCGGATCAACCAACCATATTTAGAACGGTTTGTAGTGGTATTCATTGACAACATCCTTGTGTACTCGGCGTAAAAGGAGGAGCACGCGAGACACCTACAGATTGTTCTAAACGTACTTCAAGGGCAACAGAATTATGGAAATATTTGGATGTTGTTGTTCTACATTCAAGAGGTCCGCATCTTGGGTCATGTCATCTCATATGATGGAGAATACGTTGACCCAAATAATGTGGAGGTGTTGTTAGCATGGGATCCACCTCAGAGAGTAATAGAGGTGCAGAGATTCATTCGGTTGGCTGTGTATTATTGTATATTCGTTCTGGATTTCTCCCAGATATCATCCCAGATGAAAGCCTTGACCAAAAGGGGTCAACACATTATTTGGATGTAGAAGTGTCAGTAGGCTTTCGAGAAGTAATGATAGAGTTCGAAAAGCACCCTGATTATGATATTTTTGGAGGAGGGTGTTGTGTACGTAGTTTTCTACAACACATCGGGGATCGAAATCGGCTGTGTCCTAATGTTGAGATAGGTGGGTATTGCCAACGGTTCACACCATCATAGGCCAAAAGACCATAACTATTCAACCAATGATCTCATATTGGCAGCGATAGTCTTCACGTAGAATGTGTGGTGATAGTACCATATGGCCGAGCAGTTTATCGTCTTCTCTAACCATAAGATCCTCCATTACATATTCTCTAAGAAGGATCTGAATTTGAAATAGTGGCATTGTCTAGTCTTCCTCCAAGACTATGATTTTGAGATCATTTATACTCCTAGTAAGGGGAACAAGGTGGTAGATTTTCTTAGCAGGATATAAATAATGCAGTTGTTGAGTGAAAAGATGGAAAATTTGGCCACATTACATTTATTCGTTTTGGACAGTGAATGAAAATTACCTTCAGTAAATTTTGTTTACCCCTCCACTCTTACAGTGAGTTTTGGAGTCATACCTTGTGAATGCTGAATCTGAGGCTTTACGTGTTCAGTTATTCTCAGAGCATGCCGCTGATGGATATTATCAGGGTAGGGAAAACATTGTTTTTTATAGTGGACCCATTTTTGTACTAGTGGCGTTGCGGGAGAATGTCATGATGTAGTTTAATACATCCCCCTTGGCAGTACATCCTGGAGTGGAAAAGTTGTACCATGATCTCCGACGACTATGCTAGTGGTCCAACATGGAAAGGGCAGTAGCAGGGTTCGTTTCACGATGATTTAGGTGCCAGTAAGTGAAGACCTTGAACTAGGTTCCTGAAGGGTTATATCATCCTGTAGATGTTCTAGATTGGATTTGGGATGGAATATCGATGGATTTAATGATAGGCTTTCTATGAATGTCCAATTTTCATGATTTCATCTAGGTGACTGATGATCTACTCACCTAGTCATCCCACTTCCAAGCTATCAGTAAGTAGATTTCTGTAATGATCATGGGAAGCCTTTATGTTTAGGATATAGTTCGGCTTAATGGTGTCCATTAGACCATAATATCATATTGAGATGCTTGCTTCACATTTCGATTGAGGAATGGATTACAGGAGGCTTTTGAGACTCAGCTACGCTTGATCACAGTGTCCCATCCCCAGATAGATAGTCAGACAGAGAGGAAAATACGGGTTCTAGAGGTTATGTTGCGGGCCTATATCCTGGACTTTGGAAATAGTTGTGAGGAACACCTACCAATGGTGGAGTTGGCATACAATAATAGCTACCACTCCACCATTGGAATGGCACTGTTTGAGGCATTATATGGGAAATATTTCTAGTCACCACAATGTTGGACCAACCTCAGAGAGTCAGCACTCATGGTTTACGAGTTGGTATGAGTTATCTCCAAAAATTTGAAGATCATCCAAGAGAGGATGAAGACTTCACAATGTTGGAATAAGTATTAAGCTGACAAACGACACAGAACACTGGAGTTTGAGGAGGGATACCACGTTTTCTTTCGGTTCTCACCTCTATAAGTGTTACAGAGATTTGTCCGAGGTGGAAAGATCTATACAAGGTTTATCAGAAGACTCTAGATGCTACATAGAGATGGAAATGTGGAGTACCTCCTATCTCTTCCTCTGTAGTTTCAATAGGATCATGATTTCTTCCATCTGTCGCAGCTGAGGTGGTACATGCATGACACATCACATGTCATTGACTGTGGAGAGATGGACATCGAGGATAGAGCATCATTTTCTTTGTACATAGTGAAGATAAAGGATCATCAAGAGGTGATCCTTTATGTGAAATAGATTCCCTTGTTGTGCGTCTGATGAAAGCATGATAATCTTAAAGATAGAACATGGGAGCAGGAGGATCAGATCCATGCCTAGAACCCATATCTTATTGAGTATCCCTTTTTGGATTTTTGGGGATGCAAAGCCCCATGTTGGGGAGACTTTAATGCCTCATATTTTCTGTGTATCATTTATAAATATTATATTGATTTATTTTTAGACAAGTATCTTCGATCGCATGTGATTCTGAGGCCCAAAATTCTTGAAATAAAGGTTTCAAATAAATTATAACTTTAAACAGCACACATGGTCAGTTTTTCTATGAATGCGGAATATCATTTTAAAAGGATCCCGGATCATAAATCTGAAGGAAACATTACATTTATAGTAGAAAAGTTACATTAGGTATGGCCTAATGTCGACCGGTGTGGGTCGGCTGCAAAAGAAAATATATGGAAATTTTGAAAGAAATAAAATAAAATTTAAATTATTTTCTTTTAAATGATTCATTTTTGTGAAAAGACCTAATTCCTCCCCTTAAAATACATGCCTATGAGAATATCCTAGGGATAACTACATAACTCGACAAAATAATAATTTCACACTAAAGCATTAGAGAAGAACCTGTTGGTCGACGACGACGACAAAATCGTTCGATGCCTCATGGATTTGACAGACCTCCTCAACAAACATGGAGTGATGATAATTATTCAACTTAATTGTTGTAGGGGTTGTTATTTCTATTCCACTTCTATTCGTTCTTGTATTAAATGAAAAATGAGGATCATCCCATAAATAGGGTGATCTGCGGATCGTGCATTCTTGTGATAGGGTGTGACTTTCTTTTTCTTTTACGGTTTTTGATTCAGGAATAGCGTATATGATAATTTTAAAATTATAATTTTGATTTTCCCATTAATCCTATTAATGGGAGTGGATTAATTCCATGAAGAACAATGTTGGAGATGTGTTCCCCATTTCTTTATTGTTTTTCTTCCTCCCTTTACACCTTGCATTCTTCACATTCTTCACTGTGTTATGAACAACGGATCTTTGGGCCTCGGTTTCATGAAGCAGTGATCCAAAATTTGATATTTAACATTATTATGGCATAATAGAGGCGTGACAGAGTTTGAATTAGATGAATCATTGTGGTTTAGAAGAAATCATTCTTCGGTCGTTCTTTGTACGGATGATAGAGTCAAGTTTTCGAGGTCAATCAAAACCTTGAAACATCTCGAATAATTGATAGAATGGCTAGGTGACCTATTATTTAGAGTTTTATGGTAAATAGATTGTCAGATAGAGGATCAAAAGATCACCTGAGGTGAAACGACAGAGGTTCTTGATTCTAGAAATTTCCAGATCACACGTCTTGTATCTCGAAGAACGCAACCTGTGGGTCTGTCTAAATAGAAGCTAGGGTTATGTTGTACGTGAGGTGTTGGCACAACTTGTTCTCCAAATAACATGGAATGTGGGTCCTTATGTGGAAATCAATATGTTTCTCAATTATTACATGGAAAAGGGGTGGAGTACATGCCTTGTACTCTACCACACGACCATATGTGGCAAGTACCAAGTGTCACACCGTGTGCCAAGATCATAGGTTAGCATACATGGGTTGAGGCCTTGTACATGCACATGGTAATTGTACATGGAGCGGACCCCAGATACATAGACACAGCCTATGATCTTTCTGATAGGTCGTGTGGTATCGTTTTTCAAGAAATTCCTTACGACATGGTCCAATGTACACGAGCAGTACCCTGGGTCAGAAGACATAGTGTGGGGATCTTCTACATGTCGTGAACTTCTCAATACATGGACTGATATTATTTCCAACCATTTCTTAGATAGGTTCCATTGGGGTTAGTTCCCCTTCTCTTCATTCCCTTGAACCTAATGTATCTTTTCCATTCACAAGAGTATGATCCCTTCAGCTGGACCTTTCGAGAAGTAGTTTGGTATCCCTCTGAGTGGGTCGGAGTGAGATCATATATCCATTATTGACCCTAGATTGAGTCTCATATTGATGGGACTATTACTACAGGACGTTCATCCTCTACTTAGAAGGTTATTCTAGATGATTTTGGGTATCCGCCAAGGCCCTGTAAGTCATCCTCATCGTTGTATCATGGTCTTTTACATCTCAAAAGTGCGTTCTCATGGAATGAGTGTATCAATCTCTCATGACATTTACATATGAATTGTTCTTCTCGGTAGGATGTCATCAGATCTATCAGAATTGTTTATTGATTTATCCCAGATGAGTGCTTCCTGGTACCTTTGAAGTAAATCCATAGCAGTGGTATGCAGTGGTGTGACTTGTCTCTAGACTATGGGTCTGAGTATTGAGTATATATGGATTGTTTTTCTCATTCTTTATGTTCAGTAGAAATATACTGTGTAGAGATTATTGTACCTTTACTTTTTATATTTCTATGTTGTTTTCAGTGTTCTTTAATAAGTTTTGTTAAACTCATCCATGCATGGGCTTTACCCGCATAAGTAATGTTTTGTGGAGACGAGCGGCATTTTGATGGAGTCTGGGACGAACCACGACCGGATCAGGCTTTCTGAACTCCCTATAGGATGAGGTGTTCCTTCGGATAGGAGCAGTGGTCATAGTACCTATTTGTGCTTACATGTTGGATTTATAGTTTGTAGAATCTTGTTTTTTGTGGGGTTATATTCCAGCCCAGATTACGTCATGTACATAACCTTCATTGTACTATGTTGGTTGGGTTTAGTTGTACGAATAAATTTTTTTACTTAGTGGTTTTATTTGCATTCCATCATTCTTGGGCTTGTATATGTGTGTGTGTGTACAGGTACTTAATAAATTCATTCCATGGTATTGATATGCGTACTCAGTGCTAGTCAACTGCCCCTGGACTATTGGAGGTGGTCTTGGGGAGTCATTGCGCGAGATACACATGTATGGGTCATGAAAATATATATATTCAATCAAGTATTTATAATATTTTTACAATATTTTTATAGGAATAAGATAATAACAAACTCAATTTTATGGATTAAAACATATATTTTTATAAAGTCATTTTTACCTTCTTTTAATGGATATTATATTTTAAAAAATAATTAGAACTTTTATATATATTATAATTAAAAATCAAATAAATATTTTTATTTAGTAAAAAAATAGTGTAAGTATATTTTTTCATTATTTTTCTATGAACATTTTTTAATGAATAAAAAAATATTGAATTTTAATTTAAAAATACTTTTAATGATATTTATTTATAATGTTAATAGATATTTTAAATTGGTTTAAAATATTTAGAAGATACATTTTTATCATTTAATACAATTTAGTTCATTTTAATCCATTTCACTTTGAAATTGGATATAACAAATATGCCAACTTTTGAACTTTTTTAATCTAAAATGTACAATGTTATCTCTTTTGTAGGATTGATTTTAAATTAACATCTTCCAATTATATGTTTTTTAATTTGGCAACATTGAAACCATATTTGGAATAAATATAATTTATATCATATAAAATAAAAAAAAATTGTTTTTTACCAAAATTATTAGTGAAAGTGATTAAAATTAATTACAACAATTAAGGTGAAATTTAGATTAATAAATTACATGACCTCAAAAATAGTTAGTAAATAACCTAGAAACTTTAATAAAAGTTACTAGTTAGAAATATTTAGACCATATACTCCCTTGTTTCTAATTTTAATCCATTATTGTAGCCACATTACATAGAAAGAAACATGGTGGGAATTCCTTTTCAAAAAATTTACAAGTGTTTCACTCATCCTCAATTTTAAAAAAAACCCTCTCACCTAACACTTCTTCAAACCAATAAAAAAATTGTCTCATAAAATAACATCCAAAATAGATCCAAAATTACCCTCCTAAAATTATATATGCCTAAACTTGGTCATAAATCCAATCATGGATTCCCTTTGGTTAAAACCTAAATAAGTTCACCAAATAAGAGGTAACCTCCTCCCTGATGGTCTTTTTTTTAATTCTTTCCCAAATCATTAAATTATTATTAATATAGTATAACATAAACAATAAATAATTCCATTAATATAATGATATGTTTTCATGTCATTGGTTCTACCAATAATTACACACACTTCTGTATAATTGGTAATAAAAATACAGTTCATGTATATAGAGAACTACCACCTCACAAAACTATATTGTTTATTTATCTTTTACCACCATTCATTGATGGTAATTATGTTGGAAAATATGTTTTTATATATTATATGATATATTTATAATGTATTTATATTTTTTATATGTTTTATAATACATAACATTATGCTTTCATTTTTATGGAAAACACTGTTTTTATATATTATATGTGATATTTATATTATATGTGATATTTATATGTATTCATACATATTCTATGTATAGTTCATATATATTTTATAATGCATACCCTTATGCTTTCCATTTTCATATATTATATTTGATATTTATAATGTATTTATACTTTTTTATATGTTCTTTGTATAGTATGAATAATACATATTTTCTAATGCATACCCTTATTTATTTTATAACGCACACTCTTATGCTTTCCATTTTCTATGTACAATTCATCTGTAATGAAATGGATTTCATCTCAATTTTCTTTTGATTTATAATTATTTGTTGTGGTACACCTAGTTCCATAATTATGGAGTTTATACTACCCTTTGACAAGTTATATAATCTATATATTTATACTTATGAGATTATAATTTTCATTTAATGTTATTCCCTCATATTAGTTATGGTTCAAATGTTTCAAAGTGGTATGAGAAAATTTGGAATATTTGATTATTGATCTCCTGAATAATAATATATATTTTGGGGTGGAGAATGAAAATAAAATAATAATAAAATCTTATGAAATTTAATATAAAGATTTTATTTTACAATCATGTAATAATAATAATTTAGGGGTGTAGAATGAAAACAATACAAACGATCTTTTTTCGGTACGTTACCTCTTCTTTGGGTAACTCTATTTCATTTGCACCAAAGTGGTTCCATGGATGGATTTATAAATAGAGGTATTAATCTAGGATGAAATAGTGGAAGTTGGTACATAATTGGGGAATAATTTGGATGGGCCAATGATTCTTGATTGGTGTGAGGAAGGGGACGAGTGAAATACTTTTTATATAGGGGAAGGGTTGGAATTCGTATTAATAATAATTGATACACACTACTGGGAGATATCAATAACCTCATCTGAATAAAAAATTGGAAAATAATGGAGTAAAGTGGAATTTATACAAATAAAAATCCCCAACATAGAAACATATGTTCATTTTTAAAAAATTTTCCCATAACTTCTATGTTTTCACACATTTATTATTTTTTGCTTTTATTAAGGTTACTAGTATTCTAAACAATTAAATTTACCCGTTGAGAAAAAATTAAATAAATATTTATTAGAGAATATATACCCAATTAATTATAAATATTATATCAAATTTTAAAAAAACTAAATTGATTGTTTGATGGAAGTTAAATTTAAAATAAGTGCATGTACCGTGAAAAACAGAACTTTAACATAAACTATGCTAAAAATGTTTTTAATATTTATATGTAAATATGATAATTATAAAAGGTATATTGGTCCATGAATATAACATTTTTGATATTTATCAATATTTATTAGTCATTCTTCAGAACATAATATTTTTTATAAATTTTATGTCTTTTAATAAATACTCATTTACTATAAAATAAAATTATATATATAAATAAATGAAATACAATAATTTAATCAATTTACATTACATTTAATATATTTGATATCATTTATTTTAATAAGTTATCAGTTAAATAATTACCATATTGGGATCCCCTTAAAAAGTTAATCTTAATAATTCATCATTAATAATTAAATATATATTAATAGGATGAACAAAAATCCTTTAACTTTAAAAAAATTATTATGTAATTAATGTTGTTTTCATTCATAACTCAATGATTCATAAATATTAATGGTAAGGAAGGTACTTTTATTCATCCAAACATAATGTATTATATAGTTCACTTTAATGAAATAGTTTCCCACTTACTTATAATATTTTTAAATAAACTAGGGGTTACAGTCAATATATTGGATTCAGTTGGATTTTATACAAGTTTCTAGGTCAATTTTTCACTAAATATTAATATTTTACAACCATATAATCTAATTTTTTTTTCTTTATAGTTATAATTAATTTTGATTTATTTCAAAGATAGTTTTGGTAAAAATATAAATTTACATTAATAAGAATTAATATTTATCTTATTTTCAAAAATGGAATTCATTTTTCTAGTTTCAAAAGACATATTTGGAAAATTTTATTTTAAAATTTATCCCACATATTTATCATAAAATAGGGGTTTAAAAAAGAAAATATAAAAAATTTTGAAATGTTTTTCTATATTATTTCAATATTAATTGGTTCAAATGACATAAAACAGAATAATTTAGGTACCATTTATCCAATTAAACATAAAAACTAACATATAATTTATCATTATAAATTAATTACATAAAAAAAATTTGAAAAAAAATTCAGTATTTTTCAATATTCATCCAAAATTTATGCTTTCCAAAAAAGAACAAACAAACAACCAATGGTTATTTTGAAATTAAGATTTAAAAAAAAATTATTGAATTTTATCAAATTAAATTTTTTCAACTGTTCATGATAAATTTTATTATTTCTCCGATAAATATAAAAATATATGTTTATTTGAGTAATTTTTTTTTCAATCATAGAATAACTTTAACTAATATTTTATGTTTTAGTATAAATATGTGTTATTGATGTAAATAAATTTTAAAAACAGTTTAAAATAATTTATTATGACTCACTTTACTAACTTTGACATCTATGTTATTACAATCACATTTATGTAATTATAATAATAAAATGTTATTTCATAGGAACTCTTTGTTGCATGAAATTCAAGCCATGATGATGTAGCATGTAGAGAAAGCATAACTGGGTGTAGAATATAACGAAATATTAACATTGTACAACATAAAATCATGAATAACATGGTGTTTTCATATAAAACAACTGATGTTCAGTTATGTGTGAAATGAAAAATATTTAATAGATTAAATTAATTCAAAATAAAAGACACAACATATTAGGGTGTTTCAAGAATAGAATATAGACCATTAGTTATCTTTTTGGTATAGATTGAAGCATCCTGTTGTATGGGGTCATGATTATTTCATGAGTTGAGAATATCATGATAGTTAACATTGATTAACGATGATATGATTGTGTTTTCTGACATTCCTGTAATAAATCAGTGGGTTATGTTTGATTTATTTTCTTATATCCTTGAAAATAATATTATAAAATCATAAATTCTGATGTAAATATGTGTAATAATCACTTGAGGTTTTGAATTGAATGATATATATAGAGGTTAGAAAATCAAGGAAAAAACATTGTGTGAATTTTATAAATAGAATATACAAATGTACATGGGTTTTTTTCTATTCATGAATCTGATAGTTGGAAAAAATTGATTAGGATTTTAATTAATTTAAGTATGCTATTTCATTGTCTACCATTATTGGAATGGTTTTTTTGGGGAGTTGATACTTCATTGTTGAATTTTATGTTTAGGAGATCGACATTATTCTATAAATAGATTTACTATGTTTCAAGTTCTATTCAAAATAACCATTATATATGACACATATACTTGAGAGAAAACATAAGATATTTGAGATCAAATATAGGATTTCTAAATTTATTAGTTGCATGTAGGGATTATGAATATGATGTTAAATTTTCCCATTTTTACAATTGATAATAAGAATCTAGATTCTCATTTTTGACTAATTTTCTGGAGATATATATTTTTATTTTGGGTTATTTTGTCAATTTTCCTTTTTAAGTATATAATAGAATGAGAAAATGGAGTGAATTTGTTGACTATAAGGTGTGTATTCAAGGATATTTCTCAATAGGAAAATTATTATAGTTTATCAAGAATTGAAAAATATCACCCTTTAATGAAATCAATGTTTAAGCATGAATATAATAATGAAATTCTATAACAATCACATTTATCCATTATAGGTCGTAGATAGATTTTTTGTGGAAAAAAATATTGTGATATTTCAATTTGGGTGGTATGATCCATCTATATGCAATATACCGATATTTTTACAGAATCTCAAGGAGGCATGAGTAGAGGGTGACTTTTGACAGAGAACACTTTTATTTGTCAGAATTGTTATTAATAGTTTCAATAAAAGCAATATGATAGATGTGAATTGGGATTACTTGAATATGGAAGGTATGAGAGAGAAAATATAGATAGGATCAATATTCGCATGGATAGAGGGATGACTAGAGAGTTGGTATATATAGACAATAAAAATGAATCACGTGTTTTAACACCCCATGTTTTTATTAAATATTATATTCAAAAAAATTAAACAGTTTAAATGTATTGTGTTAAATGTAAAATCATTTTATGTTATCACTAATTTGAAATTATTGAATAGCATTTATTATACGCGACACTGAGTTTTATCAAAACCATGATATATTATAATTATAATTATAAATATTTAAATTCAACTATAAAGATATATCCATTATAATTAGTTATATTAATAGTAATAAATTGTTTTTAAATAATAAGTATAATTTTATTATATAAATAAAACATATTGATAACAAAATAACGAATTTCTGGAAATGTCTATATCGTTGAAAAATATTATTTTTTGAAGAAACAACTATTTATGTCGCTTTTTTAAAATAATATAATTATTTTCAAAAGAATAATTGAATATTATTTCGATAAAATAAAGTTCATTTTTATTTTTTATTTTCAATATTTTCTTATGTTTAATTTTTTGGTACATTCAAAAATGTTTCATTTTTGGATGAAGGAAAAAAATATTTAACTGTAAATAAAGAGTGCATTTTTTTTAATTTTCATATAATGTGAAATTATATTGCAAATTTCTTTTGAATTACAATTATTTAAAATATATTTTAATTAATCCAATTTTTGTCATTTAAAACAATTTCATATTGAAATTGTTTATAAAAATAATGAAAACATTTTATAAATTATTTTATAAAATCACCTTTTCTCATAATGTCTGTGACATTGATATTAAATTAATTTTTTCCAATTGTATAAATTTAATTTTGGAAGATATTTATAATATTTTAAATAATAATCGTATATAATTTTTTATATGGTCTTCTTGATTTTTGAAAAAAATTATTGGTGAATGTAGAAAAAATTATTATAACAGTTAATGTAAAAATTTTGTTACTGTTGGTTAAAGAATAACGATAATATATGAAATAACCAAAAATAGTATCTACAGTTTACAGAATTTGTTTATTTGTAATTTTTCCATCAAAATATATGAAATATGAAAATTCATTTTTTCTATATATTTAATATGACACTTATAACAATCTATGTAAAGATAATGAAAAAAGATAATTTTCTTACATTGAATATATATAATGATTTGGTATAGGCATAAATATTATTTTCTACGTTATACATATTATTTTTAAATATATATATTTTTT
Organism: Viscum album; assembly: GCA_963277665.1. Lineage (NCBI taxonomy): Eukaryota > Viridiplantae > Streptophyta > Magnoliopsida > Santalales > Viscaceae > Viscum > Viscum album. Next base: position 1,716,918,406 of record OY728152.1, on the reverse strand, counting down.
ATTATAATAAATATTCATGAGTTTCTAAAGATGAATTAATATTTAAAAATATTTAAGAAATGTCGAGGTAACAATTATTTAGTTAATTTGTATCTAAAATAAATGATACTAATATTTTTTAAATTGAATTAAATAGAAATAATTATTATAGTACATTAATATTTTAGATTAATATATAATTTTAAAAATATGTATTCCAAGTGTACATTAATTAAATCATTTTCATGATATTTTTTAAATACAAATAAATTAAATATTTTCAAAATTGTCATTAATTTTATTTTATTATAAATGATATTTATTAAATGATTTAAAATTAATAAAATAATATATTCTATAAATACTTTTTAAATTCTAAAAAATATAATTTATGACCCATAAATAGAATAATTCACATTTTATGATAAAGACCCCTAAATTGTAAAAACTCAATTAACGATGTTATGGTTAAAACAATGTTATTGTTCTTTATATGAATCTATGTTAAAATTTGTTTCCAAAAAACATTTAATTAACATGTTAAAAATAATATATATTATTTAGAATTAGTGGTTACATACTATCTAAAAATTAATATGTTAATTTAGTCTTACATGTTATCTTACGTACAATAAAAATCTATATACCATAGTGAAACTTCACAATGGTAAAAATACTGATACATTGATGACGAGGAATGAAATTCTTCAAATATATGTCTAAATGCTTATTTTTGGTAAGGGTTTACTATATCATCCCTAAAAGCCTATAATTATATTTTTTGGATCTACGTGAATTAATATTCACCTCCCAATATTAAATATAATTTTGTATTTACAAGAATTACACTTGTCCTCAACTAGAAAAGCGTTGTATGTGTCACTACTTATTAACACTTTCCAAAAAACATTGGATTGAAAATTACCTTTCCAGATCACTTCCCTACATTCATCCCCTTGGACTATAAGAATTAATTTTTTACACAAATTCTACCAATCATTGATTTAATGCAAACCTAAGGAGGAAACCTGAAGAAAAGTTAATTTTCGTCAATGACTATTTTTTGATATTTTTTTATCTACACGGTTCAATTTTTATTATAAAATGAGTATATAATTACATAAATTTCTCCAAAATATATAGATTTTGTTATTTTATGTTTATGATCTATAACCTCACGAACTTTCGTCAAATGGTTTAAAGAATCAATGTTTGTGTATGGAGTACTACCGCACACGAACCAATTTTAGTCATTTTTTTATTACCACCTTTAATGGTAGTAATAATGATATATTTATAATTTATTTTTTTTATAAATCGTATCCATGATTTTATTATGCTCTTTTAATTATTATATCACACATAAATTCAGGATTTTCATTTTATGGGAATACTATGCCATCATTAATCTATAAGACGAACGACCCCCTCGTGAAGTAATGTGATTCATTCATGATTCATTTTCAATGTATTAATGACTGTTTTAATAATAATATGTGCTGTAAATTAAATAAAAATTCAATATTTATGATAATATATATATATATATAATTTACATTTTATTCATTCAATATGATAAGATAAGGGAATCATTGTTCATGAATATATAAAACCAATTGTCTCTATGAACGGAGTATTTCATTTTCAATAAAAAATAATTATTTATAACTCAAAATAAATATATACTAAAAATAAATTATTTATATATCATTATTTTCATTCAGGTGATAATTAAATCATGATTCATTATTGAGGACCAAAACAGTAACGAAGCAAAAAATGAATGAAAAAATTCCATTATTATCTAAAATGTTATATTAACATGGAATTTTTTATAAACTAGTAATAAATTAACATAAAAAAATAATATATTATATTAAATGTATAAGTTTGATTTTTTAATATATTTTAGTATACATATATTTGTTATAAAGGATGTTTGAATCAGTACTACTGAAGTGAAGACTTAAGGTTGGGGTATTTACAGTTTAACATAAATTTCTGAGAGACCTAAGCTGTATTCAGCACTCATTAAATTTGTGTGGTATATATACTACCTGGTGAAATGATATATCATCAATCTATCACATTTAATGATATTTAATGTTTTCATTCATTTTATTGCATTATGGGGACTGTGATTCCAATGTTACTAAAGGAGTAAGGGATTTTAGTTTTACTTTTTTACCTCATTGAGACACATTCCATGTCCACCACCTATTTAATTTATGAGATCATTATAATTACATTGAATGAATATAATGAAACATCTACTGAGAAATATTTGGGTTTACATATGCATTTAGTATCAATAAATCATGGGGTTTATGGTTCAAAATCTAATAAATCGATATGGGATTTGCATCTCAATTTCCCTTATTTGACAAGTATATTATTTTATGAATTGATATTATTTCACATGGTGTATATAAAGCCCCATTGACATATAATATCATGAATTTATCAATTTTCATTGTATTTTTCATTTTATCTTATTTTATTCCTATGTCATATTACTCAATGTAACCAATGTGGTAATGATTTTATGTGACAATCTCACCTTTTATCGAAATTGTTTAAGATTATTTCTCCAAAGATGAAATATAATGATCAAAATTTAAATAATTCTCATGAATTTAATTATCATTTGGTTATTCATGATATATATATATACTTGTGTGTAATTATACCATTTTCCAAATCATTGGAACTTAAAATTATTTTTATAAAATAAAATCTGAAATTATATATCTCTTCTGATGGGAATCCATTTTCATCTAAAACTATATTTTCTAAAAAACAAAAAATAAATAAAATATATTTTATGATAATTGTAAATGAAAAAATATTTTCGAAAATACTTAATGTTTTAAACTATGTTTGTTATGATTATCAAATATTCATTTATAATGTTCAATAGTTATTTTCAATGAAATGGATTGTGAAAATGTTTCCCCACTTTAAAGATATTTTTCATTTTGGAACATATATTTTAGTAAAAAAAATGTTTTAAATGATATTTAACTACTAATTAAAATATATTTTCACATTTGTTGTTGTTAAATATGTCGTAATATGTATATGATCCCAAAATTTCATTCATATTATTTCTCCAGATGGTTTGTGTTTTGATTATTCAAATTTGATGAAATATGATTCTCATCTATTGGTTATAGAATGATAAAATTCCTAGAAACACTGATTATTTTCAAGGGTTATGCTATGAAGAAATGAGTAGGAAACAAGTCACTTTTCTGAAACATATTCTATGATGATATTATTATAATAACCATTTCATTTAATGGATTCAGATATGAGTAAATATTTTGATCATCAGGAACACATATGTGTTATGTCATTATGTGAAGAGTTTAACCAATACCTCCTTCTCATACATTGGGTAACTACATATATAATATGATATTTAATTTTAAAACATGTAAAAAATCTTGATCTATAATGGGAAACAGATGGGTCCTGATTTATAATGGGAAATGGGTTTGACTAGATCCTTGATGGGAAAAAGTTTTCTCATAATCCATTATTAGAAGAAGGTGAATCCTGGTCCACAATGGGAAACATTGGTGTCCTTGTCCACTATGTTAATGGTATTTTTAATTACCATTGATACATGAAATGTTTTTATATATGATTTTTGGTTCTACACTTTTTAGACATGAGCTTATAGTTGGGGATTAATATATGATGGTTTCTCAATCTAATGGCCATTTTTTCTAAAATGATAAGGTTTTATTCCATGAATCTTGTTTATGATCCATTAAAGGATATGTATGATATTTGTATGTTTTGTTCATGATCACATACCCTTATTATTATCTTATGAATTAATATGTTCATAGATTTATATGGCTTATGTTTGCCCTTAATGGGCATGTTATCTAAAAAATTCTTATGTTTTATTTCTCAATGATATGTTTAGTGGTTTAAAGTAGCGTATGTATATTAATATTATAAATGGGAATATATTTCTACAAAACATTTTAGTTCTTTCACCATATTTTTATACATTGTTCCATGTTTTCAATGTAATTAATTATTATTCCCATCAGGGTTCTGGTTTTTATAGTAATGAATATTCATCCAAAAAAGATGTAATATCAATGTATGGGAATCTTGGGTCGTTATTGTTGGAATCATATGAATGGTTTAGTTAAATATTGGAAACTAGTATAAGAAATCATTATTGATATCCAAATCTATATTTTTAATGATATGTATAGGGATGTATATATGGATAATTCAAAGGTCGAGTTAAAGTAAGTTAAATGATTGAGAAATTTGGTAAAGGATATAGGGTTTTTTTCATAAAATCTCATCAATGTCTGTATATTATTAGTGGATGTGGATCTAGCCTAGATATAACTTGGGGTAATATCCCCAAAAAAACCATATTAATTGAGAATTGATCGAGCACTAATGATAGATAATTGGCCTTCTTGCACACCATGTTTGACACTTTTAGGGGATATGGGTTATAAAATCAAAAAGAATTTAAAACCATCATGAAGGGTTTAAATTTACTATCAATATTAATGGCCTCGGAAAAACATATAGTATCATTGATTAAACATATTTTTTCATGACCTAGACATTCTATAACATATTTTTTTGTATTAGGTGGTTTTACCACTACGATTATTGTTTTTTAAAGTATTCATGTTGTGGGAACCAAAAGGAATTTTGATAACATTTAATGCGGTGGAAAAATTACATATAACCATAAAAATAGGGTGATGACTTGAGTAAAACCATTTTGGTTATGGCTTATCACATTTCAATGATCATGAGTAACAATATTTACCATAACCAACTCTCAAACAAAAAAAGTGGATAAGGAATGAGTTCACTAAGTTTTTGGGTAGTGTAGACCAATAAGAAATGAATATTCTCTTTCATATGTGTCAATAATGTGGGAATAAACATCGAGGTAGATATATTAGAGAAACATGAATATGTTTTTTAAATGGAAATATGGACTTAATTAAATTAAATTAAATGGAAAAATTAAGTATACAGTTAACAAAATACATGAGAATATTATTCAACCATAGTTATTATCAATGGATAAATTATTTAATTTTGGACATTATTTAAATTCTAAAAAATGATGCTCTCAAGGGGGGAGGATTATGATGAGAATCAGTAAGGTTTTACGAGTAATCATAATATTGATGATGATGAAGAGGCTATATATGTTATATAATAGGAAAGAGGAATTAAAGAATAAGATGGTGAATCATAGTTAGTAGTTTGAGAATTAAATGGTTTGAAGAAATTTTGAATGTATTGTAATTACATTATTATGAAACATGAAATATATAAGTAGTATTAAATATAATGCTATCATTAATAATTTGAAATTATATTTTGAAATACATTGATGTCCAAGAAAATGTACCTCCTGGTTACGTGATATTAACATTAACCCCTGATTAAGGGAATGATAACACTTAATATGAACCTAATGTTTAGTTAAATATATTTTGATATTGTGGTGATTGATATGGATAAATTAAATTAGATATTACTTCTTAACTCCAAAATAATAATAGATTGTATGAAAAATTATTTTATCTTATCATTTATTTTGTATACAGAAATTTTAGATTTATGGAATCTATCAAATAATATATGTTTTATATGAGTCATAATAAAGAATACATGTTTTCAAATAGGTGTAATGGTAATTAATGATATTCCCATTTTTCAAGAGAATACATGAAATTTGTATTCACAAGTTTGGTATGTGACAATAAATAGATACATTAGGATATAAGGGGGATCATTATTAAGTTGATTTTGAGAAATTTAGTGATATTATTTCTATGTTTTGGATTTTCATCCTTTATAGGGGTGAAAAGGTTAAAAATTTATGAAATAGTATATGTTGAAAAATGAATGACGTTTTGAAGATTATTGTATTTTTCTACTATGTGATTGATTATGTACATTAGATAACATAAAAACCAATATGGTTTTGAGGATAATATAATATTTACGGAATAATTTATCAGTATATATATATGGATATTTTGACCCATTATATATTTAGGTACAAATAATTCATCTTCAGTTTGTGGATTAATATATGATGGGGAAATTTGTCGTGGAATAATCCAATGGTATGATTCTGTTTATGAAATGGATTGAAATAATGTAAGTATATATCCTTATGAAAATTCAGAAATGTTATGAAATGATCATGAATCAAAAATAATTATCATAGTTTCAACATTCCTATGAATAAAATTTCCCCTCAAATAATCATTTATTTATGGTCTTTTGGGTTTTAACCTTCTATAGATAACACACATTCTTGTTATCAATTTTCCCTATCATGGGTGTTATTTTTCAATTCAACATTGGTGTTTTCAATTACTGAATATGTTATACTACATGAAACCCTAGTTATGAGTAACTTCAGTAATCCATTATTTTTCCTCTATTCCCATTCAAAGGGATTTTTTGTTATTTCTTTTTATGATGTCGAATTCGATGAAGGAATTATCAAATTTTAAACCTTAGATGCCTATGATGAATCTTGTGGGGGAAGGGAATTTTATGAGGGGAGAATTTAACACCACCAGAATTTATAAATTATTTATTTATAACATATTAAATTTCATTTTTTATATTTCATTATATGAAACTCCATGTAATGTTTTCACTATATGAAATTATAGAATAACATGCATTACACAAATCCATATGTTTTAACAAAACCTTGTTATATTATTAAAATAATTATATGAATTCAAACTAAATTAACCAGATATTATAAATACTTATATTAATAGAAATTAATAATTTTTAAATACTCTATAAAAAAGTTTTATATAAACATGACATATTGATATTAAAAGACATTATTTTTGGCAAAGTATGTATATGACTGAAAAATAGTTTTTCTCAAAAAAGTATTTTTATTTCTCATTATAAATAATGGTAAACATAACCTTTTTAATTTTTAGAAAATTCACTTGAAGAAATAAATTTAATATTTTACATTTGAATATCTAAATTATCTTACAGTAAAATTAATTTTATTTTTTAAAATGAATATTTTTTAGGAATATAAAAAAATACTGATTTTTTTATTTACCACTACCATTTCATTTAATTTATATATAAGTTTAACTTATATTATTTTTTTATAATATAATTATTTCAAATATATATTTATTAACCCAATATTTTCTATTATAATCAATTTCATATTTAAATTGAATATAAAAACATAATTATCTTTTTATCATTGTTTCAAAAAAACATCGATTTCTCCTCAAGTATGTTGAATTTATTTTTAAAATATCCTTTTCCATATACTTAAAGTTAGTATGGAAAAATAGATTCTATATATTTAATTATTATAATTTAAAATTTATAATAAGTTATACTAATGTTTTTTACAAAAATGAATATTAAAATGCAGTAAAAATTAATTAACACGTTTAAAGAAAAAATAGGTTTACGATAGTTTCAACTATAATGATAAGAGTGAAAACATATTATTACATTTATTTAATGAGTTTATTTTTCAATTTGGACATCAATTTATATAAAATATGATAATTCCTCTACATATTCTTGTGAATATGTCCCATATAATAAGTTAAGTAATGAAAAAACAAAACAATTCTAAATTTTAATATTTATAATGCTTTGGCATAATCAAAAGAACAAAATTAATTAATTTATACATATTATTCTGAATTATAAATGATTTTTTATCATTATAATTTATATTTAATATTTATAAGTAAATTAGTAACTTCAAATTCCTAAGAAATATCAACACATTTTTTATTTATTTAATTTTTAACTAAAATAAATGATACTAAAAATATTGAATGTTAAGTAAATTGAATGAAATATTATCTTCCAATAATTTTTTTTACATTAATTCCATTTTTAATAGTTTCTAACCTATTATATTATAATTCCCTAATTTTCATTATAATTTTTATAGTAAATTTTTATATATTATGTAAAAATTGATATTAATGTTATTTTATAATAAGTGATATCTTATTAAATGATTTAAAATTGATAAAAATCCTATATTACAAAAAATTATGTTTAAATTATAATAAATATAAAATATGTTATAATCATGGAACAATATACAGTTTATAATGAACATATTGACACCTAAATATCAAAAGCACTATTAACACGGTTATGGTTAGAACTGTGATTTTACTCGTTCCATGTTCTTATGTTGAAATTAATATCCAAACCAAATATTATTTAAATTTCATAAAATATATACCATTTTTATAATTATTCATTAAATATTATCTGACAAAAATAAATTATAATTTATTTTGACTTGATAAATTTTTAAGGACAAACAACTGGTTAACATAGTGAAAAAATGGTAAAAATATGGAGACTGAATGTAAAGGAATAAAAGTATTAAACTATATTTTCAAATGTATTTTTGATTTATGTATAGAACATATAATCCCAAAACACCATTAATTATAATATTTAGATCCACCATAGATAATTTTTACCTCTGAATTCTGAATACATTTTAATATTTTCAAGAATGTCACATCCTCTCAACAAGAAAAGAGAACTCACTCCCCCATTTCATCACATATATCATGAATTTTTTATCAACTAATATATAACCAAATAACTTCACAAAATCATTCTTGATATCTTATAATCCTTAGTTTGTATAGAGTTCCAATGAACAAATTATTTAGTGAAAATCTAAGGAGGGTTCTGGAGGAAAGGGTATTGTTCATCAAAGGAAATTTTCATTTTATTTCTACATCTAGGTAATTAAATTTGGGTTATAGTATGAATATATAATAAAATTAGTATCATAAATAAAATTATATCTTATTATACAAAACTTATTTTCTATAACTAAACACACTTCCATGAAATTGGGTGTGAAATTTTCATTCATGTGTACGAAAGACTACGACCTCACGCACCGATGTCATTCATTTTTTCAATACCACTTTTTATGGATGTGAATAATGTTGTATTAATAGTTTATATATATGATATAAATGTATTTTATGATGAAATTATGATAATGGAATAATTTTATCACACATACCATCTTTTTATCATTTTTTTGAATAAGATAAAGTCATTCATGTTTACATTAGACTACCGCCTCACGAAACGATGTGGTTCGTTCATGGTTAAAATGGGTTGTGTAAATGACGCATAAAATAAACGTATGTGATATATGTGGAAAAAAATTATACTTTAATTATTATTTATATATCTTTTTCATTCTCCATTCTATTAATAAAATAAGAAAATGTAAACAACATTATTGCGTACATATGGCAAACAATCACAATGAATAATATATTTTATTACATATAACTAAATATTATGTATTACACTAAATACATATATATTGAATATTTGTTATTTTTATATAATTTTTATCATAATAGAAACTATTAAAACATGATCAAAATTAGAGGGAAAAAATGTATCACATCAAAACCAATATGGAAAACAAACCGATTTTTACCTGAAACATAACTTTATCATAGAATTGTTAATTGACAGGTAATTAAAGGACATAATAAAATCATATATGTTATAATATATATATATATATATGATTCATTATCATATTTACAAAAAACTTATATATATTATAATACATGGTTGAATGATTACAAAGGAATTCAAGAGTTGAGAAAAAAGAAATTATAGTTGAACGTTTATTTCTGACATACTAATGCCATATTCCATAATAATTTTTTTATGGGGTATAAACTTCCCTATGACCTTATAAGTCATGAATTTACCTCATTTAATGATAATAAATGTTTCCATTTATGTTATCTATTCATGGGTATTATGACTCAAAAGATAATCTATCATTAATAGATTTCTATATCACTTTCTACTTTTGTAAGCCACATTCCTTGTTCACCACCATTTTCATTCATATGCTGTGTATACTATAGATGGATGTATATTATTATTCTTATAGTGAATTTGTTTTTGGTTTAAATATCCATTTTTTGATCTCTCAATTCGTGGGGTTTATTATTCAAAAGTTGACAAATAATTAAGGTATTTTTTTCTTAAATTTTCCTCCTATGAGACATGAGTTATCTTATTCACATATATTTATTTACAAAATATATATATATAGACCTTTTAATATTTAAAATCATTATTTTATTCATCATCATGATATATATGTTTCATATTATGTTATTCTATTATATGGAGTATGATTCAATGTCACCAATGTGGTAAAGATTTATTATGACTAACTCATCATTTATTACGATTGTTTATGATTATGTATTCAATGTAGAAATATCAAGTCCATTCTATCATGGGTTTTCATGAATTTTATTATTCTTTTTTTCATGATATATTTTAGTAATGATACCTTTTTACACAATTTGGTAGTTAAAATTTATCACTAAATGTTTTTAACAAAATCCATCTTTATTTATCCCTTCAATCACAAATTATTTTCATTAAAACAATGTTTTGTAAATGTATTTTCAAATAAATGAATAAATGAAATTTTTTAGCTCATTTTAAAGTAAAATTTATCTTTTAAAATAATTTATGTTTTGATAAGTTTATTAAATTATTTTCAAATATTTCTTTATATGTTACTAAGGTTATTTTCTTGAAAAATGTCTCATATTTTTTTGATGTTTTTAATATTATTATTTAAAGTGGAAGAAGTATTTTCAAGAATATATATTTTTATTTATCTTTAATATTTATTTTCCCTCTTGGATGACATCTATTTGTGTGGAATATTTTTTATTTCGTATATGATCTAAGGACATTATTAATATTCATTCTTTAAATGGTTAATGATTTGTTGTGATAATGATTATGAAACATGATTCTCATTCATGGGATTTAAAATTATAAAATGACTCTGAAACACATTTCATTTCTTGGGTTGTGATACAATGAAATTATTTTTAATCCTTGATCTTTTTATCTAATTATAGTATGATGAATTTTTTATGATAACCATTTCATTATATGGGTTATGATAAGACGAATTTTTATCATCTGGTGAAACACATATTTATTATTACATTATGTGATTGGCTAGAACTATATATCCCTCTAATGAAATGGGTAATGTTTATATCTCATGATTTGAAAAAGTGAAAAAAGTTTACATTCATAAGCCTTAGTTGGAAAAATGTATGACATGATCCATAATGGGAAATAGGATTGTCCAAATCCACAATGTAAAACAGGAGTGCTCTAATCAATAATTGGAAACATGTGCATCCTATTCCTATATGTGAAATTGGTGTGTCCTCAACCACTATGTTGAATGTCTTCTAAGATAACCTTGACACTTAAAATGGATTTCTATATGTATGATGATTCCACAATTTTATGACATTATCTTATGGTTCATTATTGATTTATGATGATTTTCACTCTTATGGATAATGTATTATGACATGAGAATTAATTATTTAATGAAAAATGTTTATGATAGATGATTAATTGGGTATAATGTCTTCATGTTATGTTAATGATCACATAATTTAATTCTTATATTACACATTCATATGATCATATATTGATATAATTTTTTTACACTTACTGGGCATCAAATCTCACACTATCTTATATTGGCATTCCATGGTTTATGAATAAATTTATTATATAGTGTATTTTTATAAATAATCGTTAATGGGATAATATGTTTTGTAAATATGGGAGATATTTCACCATATTAGAGGATTGTGCTCTATGATTACAATGAAACTAAACTTTTACAGTCATCCTGCATGATTTTTAGAAATGTAAGGAATATCCATCAAAATATTGTAATGTCCATGTATGCGATCCTAGATAATTATAGATGTGGGGTTTTTACTAGGATAAACATGGTTTTAAATTATCAAGATTTGGAGGGACCATATGTGGTTTTAGTTATTATTTTTATTTTCTATACATTTCATCTATTTTGATTTATATTGGGTTTTTAAATTAAATCCATTTCCCTTTCTCTGTTCTTATGATTTTATTTTTTTAATGGGGCTTTAGAGACCACAAAATCTAATTTTTGTTACATATGTGTCTATAAGATGATACCTTCAGGATGGATTTTAAAAAATATGTGAAATGTTATATTTACTTCTATCAATATTAGTTGGAATTAATGATTTTAGATTTATATCATATCTTATTATTTAGGGATATAAATTTATACATTGTGATTTTATGAATAGAGCCACACAATATTTCCCCTAATTCAGTAATTTTATTCATTTTACATCCACAGAGATTATATAAGTGATTTATTTTTATTTTACTGATTGTATAGATCATTTTAATAGAGATAATGTGATTACCAAAAATGTAAAAACATGGGTTTGGGTTTGAAATATCAAAAGTCAATCTTTTACATCTATAGAATATAATTATATAGACCAATTAAATAACTATATGCTAATAAATTAGACGAATAAAAACTGGTAGAGAGGTTTTATTAAACATATTCAATATTAATTGGTTGATCTGATGTAGTTCGCAATGAGTGTAATCAAGGATTGAGGTTCTGAATATATCTCTATATATTAAACCTAATGATGGTGATGAATTTCCCTAATTATTCTAGTAATTATTGTTTTTTTGTTATGTTAAAATGGATACGGTTAATTTATGATCTAGTAATCATTGGATGGCGGTTGATTAAAATCATTGTTGTTATTTTGAGTTTATTGATATTACATTTAGATTTATAAATCTATTACTGAGTCAAGTAAATATACTTTCTCAATACTATATTGTATATTTTCCAATCCTTATGAATGTTATATTTGTTTATTCTATGATAAAAATTGATCGTCAAGAGTGTTTGTGATTGATATTGGATTATCATTGGGAACATTTGCTGTATAAGGAAATATAAAAGGGTTAATTATTTAATTTTAAGTGAATTTCATTGGTCCATATCATTTCACATTAAGGGTTAGTTTAAGATAATTAAAATGATGGAACAATTATTTCACATAAACTAATAAACAATAATTTTTTATTTAAAGGAGATGCAAATATTTAGTTTGATAGAATAAGAGGATTGTAACCAATTTCCATGGATTATGACTAATGTATTAACACAGAATATGAAACAAAATATATTTTTCTTGATAATGTAATATTAATATTATCATCAATGTTAAAAATAGAAGTTGATTAGTTATCTAGTTCATTAATAATCATAAGAGTGTATTCTTTATTAAATATACATTGATACATATCATCATGGATTTAGATTTATTTTTCATATGAGATACCGGTCATTGAATATGGTTATATTAAACCATCATCAATGTCACTATGTATCTCATTATTAAGAAATTATAGTAGAAATGTTTTGGATTATGAATCTTGAGGATTGTTTTCATGGAGAATATTTATGGTCTATAACACTCATAAATGTATAAGATATATATTTTTCAAGAAGTATTTGAATGAATACTAATGAATATGGTTGGTTTTTCATATATATTATTAAATATAAAACACTTCTGACCCCATAATGGGTAACATGGTATATGAATGTCAAATTGATTACTCTTATGTGTATATTTCATAATTGGAGGGTATAGAATAGAATAATATTTCACATTTAACACCATTTCTTGTTGTTTATGATGTAATTTATGAGGTAGAAATTATTTATAATTTGAAAATGACATCTTATTTGGTAGATTATGTGAAGAATTAACATTTTCAAGACCCTCAGGTCAATATTTTTATAGATCAAATATTTAATGTTGATAAATTTTACTTCTGGCTAGAGGATTAGGAACATCATGTGTTGTTCCATGGGAAGTTATTTATTCACTATTGTATGCATTAAATGGTTTTATGAAAGAATGTATTTTTAACATTAGATGTATACCCGTATATCAAAATGAAGAATCATGTTATAAACAAGTAATATTAATTTAATTTTACAAATAACTCATTGGTATAATTTTTATTTATATATGTTACATTCATTAATGTGAAAGAGAAGCATTTGTTTTTAGATGTATTATTATTTATTATTACTTTTCTAAAATACGAATGGGAAATTTTTAATAAGGATTATGTGATTCGATATCATCATCAATTGAGAAAATTTGACGCAGGTTATTTTTGAGATATAAATTAAAAAATATTTATATATTTAACATGTGTGTTCCAAACAGTGTATTTGAGATGATGTATGTTAGTGGTCATTTCCCCCTCACCAAAATAAGTGTGAGAAGTATAATTTGTTCTCTGCTACTATAGTATTTCATTTTTCACTCCTCCTAGAGACCAATTTGTCCCATATTTTTATAAATCATATTGACGGTGTCCTTGTTAATGAAAAATTTTAAATTAAAAGCAATATATTTGATGATGTTCTTCGACTTTCATAGGTGGGAAAAATGTGTTTCTCATTATCTCATAACGAGTATATTGATATTTTCATCAATATGTATGGGTACTGGTTCATATAAATATCGTAGTAATTCATAGTCCTTGTAATTATTGCATTTAATTATTGGATGAGGTTTAATTAACCATTTTCATGTATAGATATATTAATCGTTCCAATTCACACATTTTCTCAATATGTTTCTTTACACGATAATCCAATAGACTAAAAACTAACACAAATATATAACCAAAATAATGATTAAAAACCTCCCATTATATCTTTAGAATTATTTGGCTCATAATGGATTCATTGATTTTATGTGGAAGCTTATACAGGCAAGTTATGACACTCTCCAAAGAAATATTCCAATCTCTACTCGATTATGTATATAGATGGATTTTTCTCATCCTACCTATGATTCCAACTGGTTTGATTTTATTGGGGGTGAAGTTTTCTAGACGTTTTCTGAGTATATATCCTTGAATCACTTTTATCCTTATATTAATTGAATGGATAGAAATCATATGTCTAATGATGTCAAATGAATAAAATTATGGAATTTCATGAGGGTACAATAGGTCCTTTTTCTAATAGTGATCATGGGTTGTGTAATGTAGCAAGGGATGTTTACCATCGCTATTAACGAATTGTGTCACCACACAGATCAGATATGCCACCCCATATGGTAGAGGATATGAACTACTGATGAGAGTTTTATAATAATGTGTCGAATTATACACCCTGAATAGGTATCCTTATGTAATTGAAAAAAGTTAAAACAATAAAAACTATCCATATAAACAAATAATAAACCAACATCCTAGATAAATTGTCATAGAAAATGATTTCATCACACATTATAAAGAACCATACATATGAACTTGTTGCATGAGGAACACAAAAATAACCAAGATCCCATATGGGATGATCATATATATAATTTCAAGAAATATTCCAAAAAGATCCAAAATAGAAACATCTAAAATATTATTATTGAGTTTTGGTATGGTATAATCTCCAAATAATCATCCAAAATTACCAAATAAAACATCATGAATAATTTCCTTTCTCTAATTCTATGATGCAACCATAATTTATGAAAGGATATTCATGGCACCTAATAAGGTTATAAGAATAACTCTATAGGCCAACAACAATGATGATACAAAATTTATCTAGTCTAATTAGTGTGAATACTTTTGTGTCTATAACAAATAATTGAATATTAATAAAATAAATTATTATTTATCTTCAATTTACATATTTTATAGTGGAAATTCTTATACCATCATTGGTCAATGCAAGGTGTCTATTCACATTTTATATAAGAAAAAATGGATCTGATTGGTTACCATAAACAATATCATAACATATCACAAAAACTCATTGGTATGAAAACACTCTCCCTATGTACCATCACATGTCAAAATCAACCACTAAAATTAGAAATTTAACTTCCCCAGATTCCATCATATTCCATCATCAATATTTTTGGGACATAAATGTTCCACCTTGGACAAAATCACCTTTCAATAACATCCCTCATGGGATGGATGGGCTCCCTCCTTAAGTACCATCTCACATCATCTTCAATAAGAGTCGATTATGTTATTTAGAAAGATATCTTATAATGTAATCAATCAATAGGGTATTATAAGTTCCCACCTATGGTTTTTGTTACATGATCATTTTTATGGTAACAATTGACCCCAACATTATCAAATAGAACCTTTAATCGAAATTAATCAACATTATCCTTAAAAATGTCACAAACCATTCATATCACCTACTATTATCACATAGTTCTATTGGTTAGAATGATATTAGTTATTAAAACCATATCATGTAATCTATATACAGTGGTCAAAATATCGATAGCCCCTAGTACAATCAGTTAGCACCACCCACAAATCTGGTGAGATACCCAACCCACAAAATCTATAATAGAAATTATAAAATATTCAAAATATAATATAAGACACCAATAAAATCTTAAAAATTAAACACAACGATGTTTTAAACTAATAATAAATTACAATCATGAAAAATCATATCAACTTATTAGATTAAATGTAGAGATTACATGGGGTCAGATCTCACCCATCATAGACACATGTATGAGTTTACACATATTGGTCACATTCTCAACTATGTCCTAGACCTATAATAACCATGGGATAAAATTATAATATCCAACACATGGAACAAAATCTCAATCAATGGATCATCATAGGTAATCTATGATTAGATAACTTGGTTAAAATAACATAATGGGAATCCCTTTGGGATTTATCCATTATTTCAAACTTCATCATTACAAAATCACATCTAATTTGGTAGATAAAAAAATATGTTTTTCATTTATCTATTAACATTCTACAAATACAACAACATTATTTGTGTATGAAATAAATTAGGAAACCATTTCAAATTTTTTGGAAAATGTGAAAATTAGATTTCTGTGACCTCACATCATAGACATAATAAAAAGTGGGTTCATAAATATTGATATAATGTGTTACACTTTATGTATTCTTGTAAAAGTATTACTATTAAAAATCAAATGTTGACTTCATCCAAAAAATAATGAATCAAGAAATCCAAAAATATATTTGATAATAGGAATAATTGAATTGAACTGATAATGTAATAAAAAATAGCCTGATATGTATATGTAAAAAAGTTGGAGAGGTAGAATCACCAGTGGGGATCTAATGAAACAAAAGAAAAATACATTCAATAAGGAATATATGAGATATCGATTTCTTAAAAAGGAATATGGGGAAAATATATGGTCAGTTTTGAAAAAAAATAAGATGAAATATCATCAAATAGAAAATTTATATGAAATCTATTTCTTTTTAAAGTATTTAAAAAAAATATCAAGGTATGATATTGTAGTATGATCATACTATTCATGGAACAAAAACCTTCACATATCATCCTCACGGTGTGACCCATAATCACAACACAACACCCATATTTTGAGTTTAACTAAAAGATCCAAATCTCATTATATTAATGATAAATAACCATCTTCATATCACAAATTCATCTTTGAGATCAACTATAATAGTGTATCACCAAATATTTTTGACACAACATGTTCACCTTAGATTTTCTTTTATGAAGAAAATGAGTGGTATACAACATCTCTAATCCCCTTATTAAGTGTTAATCGTACACTATTAATTCCATGTAATAACAACTTAGACTATAGTGTGGTTCTTTTTTAAAAGGCATAAATGTTAATCATATGCGCCCTCTTTAGGGTGAAACCCTCTACGTTTGTGGAATACTACTCAATACCCTATTGAAAAATAATCATGGGCATCCTGAAAATAATATTTTAAAAAAATTATCCCCATGGATTTTATTCTTGATTATGTCATCAATTACAATGTTATAGTTCCATGTAATATCATGAAAATACCTTGATCGTAAATGTTTCTAGTGTAAGAATTCCCATTCAAGAATTATGAGATAAATACTTCATATTTACTTATAAACATGGAGATAACTCCCTGAAACATGTCCTGGTCCCTTTTAACACCACCAACTGACAAAAAGTAATAAAACATGCATGTATTAACAAACAGAAAAATGGTATTATTCCATAATAGAATATAGGGTGTTACAACCTGCCTATCATAAAACATATCATCTTATAGATATATCATCTTATTATCAATGGGCCTCATTAAAGAACAAAATTGTCCATTTACAACATATTTCAAACTATAATTTCCATAAACCATGTAGAATATGATTGTTCTACCACTACATTTATTGTAGAAGAATTTTATTACGATGAAAAATAATCACACTTTGGTATAAAATATAATCCAAATGATAAAAAAATTACTCATCAGACATGATATTTATGTTGTATGGGTAAATCATATATAATGGGTTAAGATGATATCTCTAAATACATGTTGCAAAAAACATTCTATAGAAGGATGATTAAATACAAGAGAGAGATTGCTGGTAAACCACTATCATGATAATCTCCATAATATCAAATATCCCCATAAACATAATGTATAGTTTCCCCTAACTCCAAACACTATATTTACACATTCTATATAACACCCAAAAGAAAACCTAGTCATCCACCTCAAACAATAGGGGTGGAATCCCAGGTCATCCAAAGTTCTCTTACTACTCAGACTAGTCTCTAACTAATTCATAATATGTTATATATAGGCAAAGATATACAATATGAGAAACTTCCTGATAAAATAAAACTCCCAATAATTCATGTTATAAAAGAGATATTGAAATATCCATATTATTATAGCCCTAAATTCCACAATCTAAATTGATGTTAGGAATATGTTGTTTTAAGAATACATAAGAGATGATAATTGGTTATCCCATGAACAAATATAATCATGGATAATTTTCTAAGTAAATTCTCTAATATATTAATGGTATATGTATACTTTCCATATATATGAGTATGATATGAAGTTATTAGATGCATTGTCATATCATGTGACATCCATAGATCTCCATAAAATAATTATGGGAAATAACAATCCAAAGTAGAAATTATACACAGTGAACCCTATAAATAAATACTATCTCCCACTTATAGAACATTCCTAACTTATTCATTGATAATGTATGCCAATATAGTTTAAAATAAAAATTCCCATTTAAGTAATCTATGAATACCTTAATTCCATCGCTAAATATTTTATTCCTCAATAATTTCATCACAAAATCTATAGTGACATAATACCAATTCAATATGGGAGTGGGTTGATAATAGAGAAGGATAGTAGATTATAGTTTCACATTCATGACCAACTAAAAAGTTGATAATGATATGATAAAACACAAACTCTCATTATTTATTCTTTGACAATTGTATTTTCTTTTAATATCAAGGTATATCTGGTTAAAACATGGGTGAACAACCATTCAAAATTCATGTGTGTATGTATCATCATCTCAAACATACTTATTAATACCAAAAGGCTACCTCAAATTTATACTATGTCATCAAAATTATTTAGATATATCATTTGTTGGATCTCCAAATTATATACCATCCATCAACATAATAAAATATGACTATGATTGATTAATCCCCATCACTATCTTGAGTAATAAAGAAGGAAGGCTCAGAAATGTTCAGGTAACACTTCCCTAAAACTCTTTATCATATTTAGGAATCTTGATGAATATTTCCACCACTCTATACTCTTTGGAAACACCACTAGATCTTGTGACTTCCTACTATAGAAATAAATGATGAAGCTTCCCTTTTTCGGGTTATTATACATCATAAAATAAAATTACTACAAGTACTCAATGCAACTCTACTACCAAATTTTCAATTAACTCTATGAGAAAACATATCTCAAGAAATTATTAAATTTAAACATGAAGAACCACACCCAAAAATGTTAATTCTAATATAAAAATTAATATACCACAACCACCATCTCATAATTTTTATGTGATATTTTTGGTGATTTAGCATCAGTTTATTGGTCTAATATGTGACATAATGAACCATTTTATTCCTAAATACTCTAGTAATGAATCTTGATGTGTTACAATATATTTCACATTTGTTACTATACACAGGTAAGGTAGGTTTAGTGTAGTCAAAACCCAATATTTTCGATCTTGAATTGTTCTATCACAAGCATATAACTAGATTAACAGCACCCTTCTTCTTCAAAAAGGCCAATATTAGTTATTTTAATTTGGATAAGTCTTATATAAATCTCCAAAAAGTAATAGTCTTATATTAATAACATATGACTCTCAAAAACCATCTTATGATCCACAAAAGAAACTATTTGTTTATCTTTAACGTGTCATACTAATATATCATCCTTCATTTCCAAATGCCCCAAGAATCATACCTTATAATTAAAATTTTGACACTTCGAATGTTTGGAATTATGATTTTACTATCTAAGAATACTCATAATAATACCTAAATGGAAAGAAATTTTATTTTTTATTTTTGAGTACATATGAATATCATTTATAAACACACCCAAAAGAATATCTATGTATGTTTTGAACACCATATTTACTACATTTTTTATCATATTTATTAATTTCATCATACCAAATAAAAACACAATGTAATCATATATTCAACACATACAATTGAACATACTATGATATATATAAAAAGGACTCAAAATCAATTTATAGAATAATTAACTCAAATCAATATTTTATCTCACTTTATGACAACATAGATAGTCAAATAAATCAGTAGTATATATAATTAGATAGAGGTTTCCATTTTTTAATTGATCCATGTTCTGATAATCCAAAAATAACTTCAAATTACCACAAACCTTCATGGTGAGAAGACTATAGAACCATTAGGGGATATAATAATTTATATAATCTGATTCACCTTAAAATTATCTATTTGATACATTATCACTCAGAATTATATATCATTCATATTCTATCATTAAATTGATATTGAATTACATTCCAACCATTCCTAAATTATGATTAAATCACTATTTTGGGTGGAAATCTTTATAACACATCAAGAAAGACGTCCCAAAATGGATAATATTTGGGGAGGTAGAAAACTTCATTTGTCCCATTATTATACTGAATCAGACAAGAAATATGGGTTAAAATATCAACCAATTGATGATGGGAATTCCCTACATGACCTACATTTATATCACATTCCTAGATTTAGGAATAACTTTCAACAAAAATAGATGTCTGTGATTCCCATCAATGATAAAATTTCAACTGGGATTCATATTGATCCAGCCAATATGATCTAAATATTATTTTTTACCTTCTCATATCGATCAAAAATAAATCCCATAAAAATCTATAGGCACCTATAAATATGTCACCGTAAAATTTCCATATAAAACCATTATATCATTCTCTTAATGGAGTATTGATCGACACTGCCCGATATAGGTACTCTATGGAATGAACCATCCTAAAAAACATTAAATATGTGAAATAATGTAATGTAGATATATTTAATAAACCAGATTCCAAAGTGAAAGCTACAAAAAACACACCTCAAATCTTATATGGAATGATAGTTTAATTAATATAATTTCGATCAATAATATAAAAATAAAAAAACGTTAAACTTGATCCACTTGAAGAATCCCCTGAGAATAATCCACTATTCATAATTGTTAACCTATACATGTTCATTTTAGTGACCTCTATTACTAGAACTACCTATAGAACACTCACTGCCACTCCTCCTTAGAACTAATAATACAACACCAAAACCATGTCCCTATCTAGATTATCTACCTACAATTGATTTTCTGGTACTCCAGTAGTACCATTTTATTTTCCCCATCATCATAAAATTTATCACCCATATATATAATTAATATAGTAATCATAAAAAAGACAAAGGATAATGCACTGAGGTCACAGAATAGAACCTCTACTCATTGAATGTAATGATAAACCACTAACCTAGATAGTCTATCCACCCCAATCCTTTTGAGGGCCATTAATCTAATTAATTATAATACATGAAGACCTAATAACACTCCCTACAATATAATATAACTAATTAGAGCCTATAACATAATTTAGGTACGAAATAGGCAAAAGGGAATGAATCACGACCTTTGATAAATAAGATAGAGGGAAAACATTCATCGGAACCCAAATAGAAATCCATAAACAATCCCCACTACATTTAGCTCTCAATACCCTATCTGAAGACAACATTGTGTAAAAATAATTATTCACCATAAATCATGAGATATAAAACATAACTGAAATCCTCCACTAGGTGAGTTTCTTGTACACCTAGTCCATATATTCTATCATAGTGATTTAAAAGTAATACTCTTAAAAATAGACCTCAAAATCAATCTTCTATTACACAATATTCAATGGTTCTTGTATAAGAACACCACCGTAGTGCTTAATTATACCACAAAACATATAGGTTTTTAGGTTCACCCACCTCATAAGGAGTGTCTTGATATGGTCTAAATGTGATGGACTAACTTTACACTATCCTCTATTTCTGGAGGGAAATCATCACACCAAAATAGGGGTAGGTACTAAATCTGAAACTCCATTGTCAAATCATATGTAGAAGCTACAACATAATGAATTATTTATAATAATATCTCTCCCACATGACCATACATATTCTACGTTTGCAAAAAAGGGTTTTTTCTTAATCCCCAATAAAGAATTATCATCCTTTACCTCTAGGAAATGTACTTGATTACAACATAATGGTATCACTAAAATTCAAAAAACATGTGTCAAAACATTTATCTATCAATTTTTAGATAGAAAATATTAAGGAAATTACTAATTAGAATTGCATTCCCAAATTAAATAAAAATCCCCTATAAAATGACTCACCACCAAGATGTTTCTATTTAAAACGTATAATACCTCATAGGGTAATTTTCAGATACATATTAGATATAGTTCATTTTAATTGAATTTTTTATTCAAAATATTAATAACCACAGTATAGAAAAAAATTAAATTTTTATTAAAAAAATTCACTATAAATGTTCCATTATACATTTTATTTGAGTAATACCATGTTATATGTAATATATTCAATCATAATAATGAAATAATAATAAATTGAATTTTATGCTCCTAACATGATGCATGGTACACACACTCATTTCACCCATGTCCTAGAGTAATGTCACAGATTTCATAAACCAATATCAAACTCTAAAATTTTTAGTCATGTAACCCAAAGTTTAATGTTAAAAAGATGAATAAAATTCTGATTCCTAGTATCATAGACTTCTCTCATATGTCGGTCATATAATACCTAGAACGAGATCCATAACAAATACAAAAAACATCACATCTCTTATCTAAATAACACTAATAGGATTAAAAACATAATTAAATATTTTTATTATACCACTTTCTAATTCGCATAACTATTTCACATTTGATGTGATAAAATTAAGGTGTAACATACCATAGGAATGTCCCATTGTACACTAGAAGATGTGAAATATATATGGGGGTCTGATAATGATATATGAAAACTATACTATAAATTTTAGGTAACCCCATATAATAGTAGAATAAAAAATACAACCATCTAAATGAAAAAAAATCAAATATCCAAAATAAATTCTATGAAACAATAACATCATCTTATTATATAGTAGTATGAATAGTTAAATATTTTAATCATGTAACACTGATATAATCAAGATCACAAATGGGAGGATTATATACTCTTGGTAAGAAAATATACATAAGTGTAAAAAACAATATGGATATATCCACCAAGTTGTTTGTTTGTACTAGATCATTCTCATTTACCTTATTCAATGTTGAAAAACTAAATAAAATAGATAAATATCCCTTTTACTAGTCTACAACCATGAAGACATTATGATTACCCAATGATTCCAATATGGGTCATGGTAAAATTAATTATGACACCAAAAATTATTTTACATAATATATTCAGTCTAAACAATGTGCATGATAACATTACCTAGTAAATAGTGGAAATCAAAGTAAAATTTACATCCTTCAAAAACCAGGTACTATTGTGATAGTCAAAATTTATGGAAACAACTTTAGTGAGTGTTCAGGGATCTCTAAACCTACTATATAACCAAATACATTTCATAGTCAAACCCAAATTTAGAATAATGATATATTATTAAAAATTAAAGTGTATGAAATGTTCTCACCCAAATTACCATCACATGTAAATATCAACCCCTAATGATGAATATGTTCCCCGTCTAGATTCCATTATATGAATTTATCATTTCATAGGGTCATATAGGTTCCCACATCTGATACCATCCCATTTCATCCTTAATCCCCGTGGGGTAGATAGGTGACCACCAAGATTTCCATCCCACATTTTACACTCAAAGGGTCGGATATGTTCCAAATTTGGATATCATATTATGTCAACAATATCATGGGTCAGATAATTCCCCACCTATGGTACAACTAAATTCATCATGGAATGGTTCATAGTGATTCCTGACATTATTTTAAATCACATAAAAGTATAATTCATAAATGGAAAGGGTTATAATGGCCTCCACCCTTGGTATAATCTCATATAATCTCTATGAACCATGATTTATAAAAGATACTACCCTAAAAACAATATCAATTGATCAATACATAAGTATAAAAATGATGTTTTCACTTGTTACCATAACTTATGGCCACATAAAACTGTGGTTGTATATTCTTCTGACTCACAACCTCTATATCAACAAATAGCTTACAATAAAAATCATATATGAAACCCAAATAAAATATCATAATTTATACTTGATCATTTTATATTATTTTACTAATTTAATTTCATTTAAAATCATATCAAATTAAAATATCAACATTATAGTTTTCAAGGATCTCATAAATTTGAAATCTAATCACATGGTTGGATGTCAAAAAATTATCTACAATATTATAAATATCCTAATATAATAATTACATGGGTATATAGCCATTCAATTCCACAAATTGTACTCATTTTCAATCAAGGAATTTCCTTTTATATTCTATATTCGGCTCAATGCATTAAAAATTTCTTAAGGGAACTCCTTCAGGTTGCATGTAATATTTCTAACATCATCAATACTAAAAGAAACCCCCATTGAATCCAAATAACAATTTTTAAAAATATTAATATATATCCAATGATATAATACTTTTATTTTAGTATGAAATAAAATTTTTTAAATTTTATATTTTTAGGTCATCTAAACAATTGGTTGTCATGGCTACATTTCATACAAAAATTTAAAATGTATCAAAACCATATGGATTTATTCTGTAACTCCTACATTATGACTATTGGATGATTCCCATTGTATATCTGAAATATTTGAAATATAAAATGATATGAGTAATGAATACAAAATAAATAAATAAAAACACTCATAATCAATATCAACATACATAAGCGGATAAAATAGTGATAGAATATTTTTTCCCAGAATATGATATATTTATATTCACTGATTGAAATCAAACCGAGTGAATGGAATGATAAACTGATGAGGAATATAGAAAATATCATTTGAAATTTATTTTTATGGGAGAGAAAGTATGGTTGACATTAATAGTACATGAGAAAAAAATATATAAAATAAGAACATAACATTGAAACCATTTAATTTAATTTTTTTTTAAAAAATTTTAATTTCATGCATTATTTCATGAACATTATAGACACTAGGAGTTGAATCTATAAACTCACCCTCAGGGTGTAGACCATACCACAATTAAATAATAACCCACACTTATGTATAATCAAAATAACATAAATTGGGTCGATCATGTTTAACGAACACCATACCTGTTATATCCTCCTCCATAAGTCTCACTCCCACATATTAGCCCGCATGTAAAAATCTAATATAACTCCCACATAGATATAAATTTACAACAGTATCTCAGGCATGGTATCAGGATAAGCCTCCTATATTAGATTTTAAATCTGCTACTTCTCTCTATATGTCCCCTAACATTATGATCCAATGTTATCCATCCTAATATAGATCAAAATTTAAACCGATGTGTACTCATCATGACCTATCCCTCTACTAATGAGAAATGATCATCGCTCCAATGAAAAAATTAATCTAACATAGACTGAAACTATTCATTTATAATAATCAAACCTAAATAATTTACTTTTATGTGGTCCCCAATCACATTGCGACCATCCAATATTATAGCCTGATTAACCTCTCCGTAGAAAACATCATTGTTAAAGCTGCACTCGTTCTAATGAGATGAGCAATTGAAAGTACATTTCATACTGAATAGGGTTTTTATTTGTAGAAATGATTCATTATCCCCTAATGAAACCTATAACCAATGAAAATAACTAAGACATTATTTCAATGGAAAAAATAAACTATGTTTCTACCTACATATGTTTTGGGGTGTTATAGTTTGAATATTATTTTAGTTTATTGTATTTTAACTTTAACAAGTATAAACAGCAGTTGAATGATTGTTTCTATGAATGTATTTGTACAAAATCTATACTAATTAAAGTTGTATAAGTTCTGTAACTACCCTATGAAAAGTTTAAAATTTTGAGGAAATATATTCACGATATTTATGTTTTAGAATATCCATTTTTTGAAAAATTTGAAAATTATTACAATGTTAGTGTCTATTAAATTATATGAAAATGAGAATTGTTTCTATAAATTACACAGGGTGGAATAAAATAACATGAATCGATGATAGGGAAATGATAAATAATCTATTAGTGACTCTATAGAGGATTTTGTTGTATAGTTTTAAAAAAAGGAAAACTTTATTGGGGGAGGTATATCAACTATATCTATAAAATAACTGAAATTAAAATAACCAATCGTACATAATTATGGATAAGATGAATTGTTGGAAATATTTGAATATATTGAATATTATGAATTTAACGAATATTGAAGGTCTCTTATGAGGTGTTTTAAAACCAGATCCTCTTTCCCAAAAGACTAATAAAGAATTTTATATATTGTAAGATTAAACTATTTTTGAAAATGTATGGTTAAAGTTGATATGTCTAGTGAATAGTGAATTAATAACCTCTCCAAAGGTTGATCCTGCTAGTGGATTTTCTATAAAAATACTATTAGAAAAAATATAGGATATAGAAATATAATCTTAGTATCCCCCCATGATTGGATGACCATAAAATAATAATCTAATTGATTTTCATATTAATATCTTTTTTCAAATGGTTTTCCTATGGTGTTGACTGTATGCCTTCAGTTAGTTTTTGGGTGAATTATTTTTAATTTGAAGGAGATCAAATGGTTTTGATACTAGTGAGGGTATTTTAACAGTTAACACAAATTCAATAACGACAATTTTTCATAAAAAAATGGATTTGAAAGATGTAGAGAGGGTTTGATAACAAATTGGTCATCATAGAACGACTGGTAATGTCATAAAATTCATTACTAATCAATGAATTGAAATAAATTTAATATTTGATGAATCTTTTTATGTTTATCTATTGAACCCTCTTCAATATTCATAGATGATAGTATCTGGTTATGATTCTCAGTCAAAATAATAAATGTGGATGGGAAAATAGGATGTTTTTAGTCCCATGTTGTGTGCCAATGAAATATTTCATTCACACTATTATAAATATTAAATTCAATAAATAATTAAAACATTGGATGAAATAACCGGGAATTATTTCATTCAATTTAGAGGATCATGGGTGGAACATTTACCATTGGTGGAGAAATTATATAATAAAAATTTTCCTTCCTCCATTGGTGCAGAATGTTATAAGTGATTAAAGGGGTGACCATAATATTAATCATTATATTGTAATTTGGTTTTTAATTTAATATAATTGGACTGGTGATGGTGTAGGATATGATAGAATGTTTGTTGATTATTAAAGGTTTCACACCCAAACATTTGAGACAATATTTTTTATCACGATTTGAATATTGTTTCAAGGTTCGGGTTGATCCACTGTTGGAATTTGGTATTCTATTATGTTTAATTAATTTGTTGGGCATAACGGTGCCTGGTGCATGGTCATTAATTTGTTTAATGCATGCATCATCGCCCATATCACTGTACGGAATGACCGGTGTTCAAATAAATATATTTTTAACTAATTAATATGATGAATAAGAATCTGTAAAAAATGCAATTAGATAATTGAAATAAATTTAGAATTGTTTTAATAATAATGATGATGATGATATTATTTAAGAATATTATTATTATTATTAAATATTATTATAAATTTTTTATTATTAATATTATTAATATTATTATTGTTAATATTTTAAATATGTTGTTATTATTAATATTATTAATATTATTATCTTTGTTAATATTTCAATAAACAATATTAT
Source organism: Viscum album (assembly GCA_963277665.1). Classification (NCBI taxonomy): domain Eukaryota; kingdom Viridiplantae; phylum Streptophyta; class Magnoliopsida; order Santalales; family Viscaceae; genus Viscum; species Viscum album. The sequence goes on along the minus strand of OY728152.1, from coordinate 1,716,890,101 downwards.
AAATACAATTATTGTTATTATTATTGTTATCATTGTAACGTCCCGGTTCTGGATGCCACCCAGAGGTACCGCGTTACTGATGGTCACATGGGCTCAAGCGCATTTCCCCCGACACCAGAGAATATCGACTTGCAGTGAGGGCCTTGGGTGTGAGAGTATGGAAATTATTCCCTCATTCTAAGAGCAACATAGTGGAAGGAAACAATAGTAGTAACGGAAACAGTGACATCCATAAAAAATTAAACTGCAGGAGACTAGAAATAATAAACTAGGGCACACATATATATATGATTGATGCATGAAACATATGTCTTGGAAAACAGCAAATAAAATCACAATGCTAGAATACAATAGTACTAAACCAAAGTATTAAACAAATCATGTAAAAAACTCCTTAGGATCACAAGCCATAGATTGGTCCCATGCTCTCCAGCTCCACAGCAATCAAGTACTTGAAGTAGAATGACACTTTCCATTATCTATAATAGAAACAATATAATCTGTTTGGGCCCAAAAGCATGGTCCAAAAAGGGTGAGAGAATAAATCCCAGTAGAAAAACACAACATGATTTGTGCCTAATATTCGGTGAATATATGGTAGGTAAAGTACAAAAGATGGTAAATAAGGAAGTACACAGCAATAAACAATCCACAGTATCAAAGCATTCAAATCACCACATAATATGTAATAGCTACTCAAAACAGATAAACAAAATAGGCAACCCTCTGGGAAGTACCCACTTCCTATCCCCTCTGGTCCTACCTAGCAACACAAGAAAGCAGCTAAACACAAGGTAACCCTATTGGAAGTACTCATAGCCTATCCCCTCTGGTCCTACCTAATAAGTACATGAAACAATCTGGGTAGTACACTCAGTATAACCCCTCTTGTTCAGCTTAATCATAGATGTTCCAAGGAAGCACTAGCCATCAATTCATCCTATAGTCTCATATTGGTAACTAAATGCGCTCTAGGGAAGCACTTGCGTCACATTCCCTTTGTGGCCTGCGTCGAGGAACTACAACACTCTGAGGAAGCACTAAATGTCAAATCCCCATGTGGTATCATATCAGAAGTAAAACAGACACTCTAGAGAATACATCGAGGTCCATTCTCATTATGGTCTATAAACCAGGTTCTCGCATCATTTTGTGAGTCAAGAAAGTTTAGTAGTGCGTATCATCCAAGGTAAACCTCAAGATCTACTTTTGTTGCATTCTACAACATATCATTATAACAAAACAACAGTCACACCATCCTACAATAATATCCATGGGAACGTAATGAGGAACCTAATAGGAAAACCAGACCCAAAGGTCAAAACATGAAAAACATGCATGGGAAACACAGCCAAAGCACAAAAATTCACCATATTCATAATCAATTATCATCTACTCAAGCATACAATCATAGCAGACAAACAATATGGCTAAAACGGTAAATGTGTAATACCCAATTCATGGGTATTGGAGAAAACTGAACATATTACTCAATGAAATCCTACAGAAAGGCACAGACCACCAACCTAGATGTTAGGAGAAAGAAATATATGAACCTAGAGGCTTAAATTTCTTTAGAATGCCAAAGATCTAAAAATGTCTAAAATTTTCAACAGGGGATAAATTGAGAAAGAAGAGGAATCAGGAAATGAGGTTCAAAAGAAATATGGAGATTACCGAGGAGATACCAATAAAATTTATAGTGGTCGAATCAGAGATAGAACAGAGGCTTTGGGGATTGGAGAAGGATCATAGTCATACGGGTTCTCTCAGACGAACATGACCTAGAAGAAGGGCATTTTATCCGTCAGATGTGACCTTGGTGTGTTTAATAAAAAATAAATAAAGTACACGAACTATAATTTTGACATACATGGAATGTAATTTCCATTTCTCGACCCCTCATAAGGTGGACTCCAGGTCACCCCCACATGTTCAGGTGCATGGCCGCTACACGGCCAGCACACGGCTACCTGCGGTAACCGAGTACACGGCGTGTACTTCAGAAATTTCTATAAATTACCCGTTCTCTATAAAATGACCAGAAGAAAGAAACATACCTGAAAAGAAGGTCTGGTTTCTTACTAACTCTCCTCCTTAAATAAATTTATGCCCAAAATTCCCTAGCAAGGCTGCATAGAAGAAGAAACCCTGAACAAATCCGGCCACTGTGATCATATGTATGCCTCTATCTCCCAAGTCTCATCTTGTACTCACCTGTGCTTCCAATGCTCCCATACCAGAGGAACACACCAGCCATGGAGAACCTTCATACTTCGATCCACAATCCAGATAAGATGCTCCTCAAAATATGCATCCAATTCCAACTCAACCTCCTTGGGTTGGAATACATGAGACGGGTCTGAGAAGTCACATCAAAGCTGGGAAACATGGAAGACGTTGTGAAAATCCCGGTACCACTGAGGTAACTGAAACCGATAGGAAACCATCCCTACTCTCTCCAACACCTCAAACATACCGACGTACTTTGAGGAAATATTACCCTATATCCTAATCCTCTTGTGTCCCAAACTCGGTTTGACATGGATGAAAACCTGATCCCCAACCTTGAACTCCAGTGGTCAGCATTGCTGATCAGCATAATACTTTTATCGATACTACGTAGTATCCATCCTTTTTCGAATCAACTCTATCTACAATTTGGTCTCTTAAAAAAGATGAGGTCCCAGCAAAGCAGCCTCTCTTGCCTCCAGCCAACATATGGGTGATCGGAATGGTCTACCAAACAAAGCCTCTAAAGTTTATATCAGAATTATTTCTTGAAAAATATTTTAGTAGATAAAACCAAAAGAGATATATGCTTCTAAAAAGAACCTCCAAAATCGAGAATGCATGCTCGGATCACGTCCTCAAGCACTAGAATCATATGCTCAGACTGGCCATCTGACATGGGATGGTAAGCTGTACTCAAAAGTATAAGGGCACCCAAAGCCTTCTGAAGCCCCTTCCAAATCTGAGAAGTAAAATGAACATCACTGTCTAAAACAATGGAGTGTGGTACTCCATGTAAGTTCATAATATCATGGATGTACAACAGTCCCATATCATCCACACTGATTCTCTCCTTGATCAGAAATAAGTGAGAAATCTTTTTATGTTTTCCAATGAAAACCCAAACTGCATCATTCCCTCTAGGTAACCTATGAAACTTGGTCACAAATTCCATCATGACATCGTTCCACTTCCACTCGGGAATGGGTAACTGCTAAAAAAGCTCTATTGGTTGCTGATTCTCCACCTTCACCTACTGACATGTTGAACACTTCATTGAAAAACCAGAAAAATCTCTCTTCATACCTTCACACCAATACTGACGAGGTAGATCACGATACATCTGGGTGATGCCCGGATAAACTACCCAAACTGAGTATTGAATGTCCCACATCATCTCCTCACGTATATCTGTTGGAACCCATACACGCCACTTGAAACACATGATCTCATCCACGCAAGTGGTCCATCCAAGAATGGGTCCTCTCAAGACCAATTCTCCCGTAGGACATGGCCTTATAAATCTGATAGCTACCTCATTTTAACTCGATCAAGAAGAGTATAGGTAACATCTACATAAGACATAAAATTCTTCCAATGTCTATCATGAACCACCAAATGCATCTCATAGAACATAGCCATAAGCTTACACTCACTTCCGGACTCCAGAACTACCTATAAATGTGTCCTGATTTTTAATGAATCAGCCAATGTGTTGCCTTTACTGGGCGTATAGGAAAGCTTGAAGTGAAAAGACTAAAGATACCTGACCTACCTTCACTGTCTCAAATTCAGTTCATGTTGAGTGATGATATACTTTAGACTTTTTTGGTCGGTGAAAACCTCAAAATTCTCTCCCTGCAGATAATATCTCCAACAACGTTAGGCATGAACAACATCATCCAACTCGATATCGTGTGTCGCGTAATTCCTCTCATGTGGTCGCAACTGTAGAGACTCGTACACAACGACACCATCCCCCGGCATAATCACAACTCCCATCCCAATACCTAAATCATCACAATACACAATATAGATATTCTAAGGCTCTGGAAATACTAGTATCACTGCTAATGTCCACCTACCCTTCAGCTCTTGAAAGGCTGACTCATAAGAATTTGACCACAATAACATTCTGCCCTTCTTAGTGTGACCTGTCAGTGGTGATGCTAAGCATGAATTGTCTTGTATGAAGAATCTGTAGTATCCATCTAGCCCCAAAAATCTTTGTACATCAAATAATTATTCGGATGCTCCAAGGAAACTACTTCTCTCACTTTAACTAGGTCGACTGATACTCTTGTCTCTGATATAACATGACCCAAGAAGTTAATATGATCCATCCAAAAGTTGAATTTTGAGAGCATATAGTACAACTAATGATCTCTCACTGTACATAGAAATATCATAAGATTAGTAGCACGGTCTTTTCTAGTGTGAGAGTACACCAAGATATCATCCACCAAGTCCAGTACGAAACAATCCATGTATGGATGGAACACTAGATTCATCAGTTCCATGAAAACTGCAAGCAAGTTTGTGAGACTGAATGTAATAACCCTATAATCGTATAGATCATACCTGCTCCGAAAGGTTGTGAGAGGTATATAAGATTGTCTAACGTGCAACTGATGGTAACCAAACCTCAAGTCGATCATCAACAGCACCCTGGATCATTGAAGTTAATAAAAGTTATCATAAATCCTTGGTAATGGATATAGGTTCTTTTCCATCAACTAGTACAACTACCAATAGCCCACACAAAGACTATGGGTACCGTCTGCCTTTTTCAGAAAAAGGACTGGCGAACCCCATGGAGAATTACTGGGTCAGATGAAACCCTTTTCCTGCAACTCCTCTAATTGCTTCATGAGCTCCTGTAACTCTGGTATAGCCATCCAGTAATGAAAAATGCACACTGATGCCTCTGTTGGCACGAGCTCAAATGATAAGTCCACCTCTCGCTCTAAAGGAAAACCTGAAAAGTTCTCAAGAAAGAGATCCCAGAAACAATCCCCTACTAGAGGAAATTCTAACTGTGAATTCCCATGATTATCCAGATATGGACTAGCAATCTGGGTTGTAAATCCTCCCAACCCATGGTTCTTGGTTCCTGCTCTTCTCACTTGAACATCCCACTAACCCTTGTGAAGAAAATATCCACCCTCTAGTGATTTGAAACTCACCCTATGACAGTAACAGTCGAAGACTGACTATAATGGAACTAGACAGTCCATTCCAAGAATGACATAATAGCTTGTCATATCTAGGAATTATAGGTCCCATAAAAAGTGACACCCACCAACATCTAGAGGGCACTCCTTAATCTGATGTGCAGAAGCCGTTCTAGTCCCCAACAAAGCATCCAATGTCAAGGTATCATCCGATGAAAAGTTATAGATCCCAAGGATCTCTTGAATTGAAACAGATATAATGTTATGGGAAGCCCAGATATAAAAAGGAGTAATGGATAAAAATTAGGCAACTAAGATCGTACCTTGAACAATAGAGGGTCTGGGATCCTGCTCTTTTTGGGTCTGCTCCACTGCAAAGTTCTGACCACCCTGTGCTGATCCACCCTGATGTCACTGAAAGCTGGGTGACTGGATACCACGGCCATGACCTCTGCCTCATCCCAAATGACTATAAGAAGTCTAGTTCCTCGACCGGTGAGAAACGGGTGGTGTTGCACCTGAATGATGAGTCATGGAAGAACCCATGTAATCAACTGCTGGTGAGAAGATCTGACAGAAATGCTAACGGTGACCAATCTTGTTGCATGATCGGAACTGCGCTGGGTCTCTTGGGAAATGTGGCCACATATGACCACTCTTCCCGCACTAAAAGCACACCACCTACCTACCAGAAGAAGTGTTTCTCCACCTTGGATCACTGCGTAAGGACTCTGTATGTTCCTTCCTGCAGTCAGTAGGAGGAATACTATCCCCAAATGTCGATCTTCCTTGGCTCACAACTCCATAATGCCTCTGAATGCACTCATTGATTAGTGCCTAGTAGACTATATAAGTTATAGAAGTCAACCAGAAGATGTTCTTTGGAAATCATATTTCAGGCCTCAGACCATCCTCAAACTACCTTTCCATGAATAATTGATCACCTCTTGGAATAGGCGTGAAGCAATGCATCTTGGAATAGCTGGAGTAATACACCATGATAGAACGAGTTCCCTACTCCACACTCATAAACTCCCATGCTCGATCGGATATCAGGGTCTCTAGATAGATGTAGTAAAAGAAGATGCAATGAAACTCATCCCATGCCATGATCTTTTGGAATCCATACTTTGAGATCACATCCCACCACCTCTTGGAAGAATCCAGACACATATAGGTAGCGAGCTTGACCCTAAACTCTATAGGAATCTCCAGATGCTCGATGATTGTATGCATGGATTCTAGCCCTAAACCTATAGCATGGGGTCCTCCATTACCTAAGAAAATGGGAGGATTCTGCTGCTAGAATACCAGCATCGAATCATCCATCGATGGGGCTGGAGACTGCGCACCCTGAATGGTCTGCATCATTCTCATAAAGCCTTCTCTGATCTATGCATTAGTACCTGTTTCTGGTATAATGACCATTTCAAAAACTGGAACAACATGAGGTTCTCTTGGATGTCTGTAATCGACCATATCTGTTGTCTTATCAATACCAGGAAACTGGCGTACATCTAGAGGATGTCTTAGTGGAATGAATATGCAAGGTCAAGCACACACCATAGATCCAGATTAACATGTCCTGAAAACTACAAGTGAAAGAAGGGAAATAGAGGTATAAATTATTCATGTTTTACAAAACATGACTACACAGCGTGGGAAATTCCTACATGACATGTTCCCTTAAGCCATTCACATGGGTGTGTGCTTTTTCCAAAATTGGTCGTGTAACACCCAAACCATACATCGTGTTGTCCTAACACATAGATTGTACTTGAATCATATTCCCCTAAACGAGTCCTTCTACATGGCTAAGCCACACGACTCTCCTAAGAAAAGACTACATGGAATGTTCATGATAGACACGATGTGTACTAGAAAAGCTTCACCTGGCCTGTGTTGATAGGAAAACATCCTAACACTCACCTCACACTACACGGTATGTTCTAGATGGACACAATGTGTACGAGAAATGATAAAACAGACCCGTGTTGTTTGTGACACGGCCGGGTACCTGGGTTAGACTACACGGCGTTTTTAGACATGACACGTCATGTATTTGATAACACTCATCCAACCTGTGTTATTAGTGACAAGGGTAGGCAGAGGGTCAACATAACATGATGTGTATGGATGCTACACGGTGTTTTCACTCCAGGTTTTTCGTATCCCATGTCCCTGCACACATGACCTATGTCACAACTAAAGACTACATGACATGTACATACAGTACCCGGTATGTACATATGAAAAACAGTATCTTCCCAAATAGAAGGACACATGGCCTATAGTCTAAACTACACGACGTTTATTCTAGGTTTTTCCAGATAGTAAGCCTCAGAAACAACAACGGAGCCCATAAAAACACTGAAAAGAACATTGAAGTGTCAAATTATGATTTGCGAGGGCCCATTTCCCCAGTGAATAAAATCATGGAATCTATAAATGTTATAATCAATTTAAACTAGGTAATGATCCTCCAATTTCTGGTCCATGAGGGCCCATATATCCTCAAGAACCATAGTTTGGAGTCTATTAAACAATTCCTTATGTAACGCCCCGACCCTAGTTGCCTAGAGTCGGTGCATTATTACATAACATTGGCATGATCACAAGAAAGATCAAATCTCGAAAGACCGATTGGTTTAGTAGCCTTGGAAACACTAGATATATTCATAAGTTTTACATTACATCATAAAATGAAAAACTACTACAACAACATAATGTTTCCACAGTCCACACTATAATCCCCTCATAATATCCCTGCAGGTCATTCATAACTTACATCTTCACTTCCTGGGAAAAATAAAACAGAGAAAAGGGGTGAGCTCAAATGCCCAGTAAGGATAACAATATAGCGGAAACTTTCATCAATAAGAATAAACATTTAAGGCAATGTATAACTAAAACAAAAGCCTTTTAAACATGAACTTTCAACATGGTATGGCATAAATAAAATGAAATAATGCCATTTACTTATTCACATGGATATTCTACTAATCGAATAATCACATGCAAAAATCATTAACCACTTTCATAATGTTGGAATGCATAATGCCAGACTATCATAACCACAGAGCCAAGGCCTCGTGCCAAGACTACAAATAAGATTTTGTCAAGGCCTTGTGCCAAGACACTAGTTTGTCTCATGAGACCTACCGATGCATCGAGGAGCTATAGCGGGCTCCACCCGTCACATATTAAGTCCAATGCATTCCCATATGAAAAGGTTTAAACATAACATAAAAATTCGTATTAAAACTAGCATACGAAATGTAAATACTTTCACCATAAACTATGAATGGTATAAAAATAGCACATCCACAGTCAAACATATCACAAAACCTTCAATACAATATAGAAGTTTTGTATCATAATAAATCATCTTCAAATAATCTTAAAATCCATCAAAGGATGTTGACATAGATGAAATCAAAATTCTTTTTAAAGAAATATCTCCTTTTATTTTGAAATAATTTAAGATCCATATAAAATAAAACATTATCTTTGAAAATATTCTTATAAGCTTGTAAGGGAAGCTTTGAAGATTTTATAACGGCGGAAAATATCCGCACCCACCGTATAAGTTAAAAAAACATTCTTACCTTAATTCTGTCGAAAAGGTTAAAAAGGACCTTGTTTTGAAAACGACCGAAAGATTCCTTTATAAACCACTTATAAAAGTCAAAAAGGGTATAAATGACTTTAACTCATATTCTAGTAAATAGTAAAAATGTTTTGAAATGCATTTTTAAGAAACATGGATGTGGATGATAAAGAGATCCCAGTAGATTATTACGTATAAACAACCTTGGATAATGAAGAGGTTGTAAAGTAAACCCTTACCTTGTACTTTTCCTTGGTTGGGGTAGGTTAACCTCCTGTATAATGGTGAAATAGTTGTTATTAAATTATACAAGAATCATATATATTAATACGATATCATATATGATCTTTTAACATTGATTTGTTAATAATATCTTAGAAGTATCGTCGTTTCGGGAGTTAACTTACTCATTTTCCTTTATATGTTTTGTTACATAAGCCATGGTTGTTGTATCTTATTCATATCCAGAATGATATACAGTCCTTAAACATCATTTTTAAATCATCAAATGATAATTATACATGAATGGATACGATGGAGAATGAATCTCATCGCGTTCGTGGAGACGGTAGTCCGTACGTACGCACGAGCGACAATATCATTCTTTTGATATTAAAATAATATATAAATGGATGGAATATCATATATACAGAATCATTAACATGTTATATTTATTATTTACATGAGTTTCATATCATTATTATACCCATCCAAATAATATTATATTGAATAACAATTACACCACGACGTGGAGACGGTAAGCCGTACGTACGCACGTATGGTGACATGTTATTCAAAGGGTGGATAGAATACTGAATATGATTGTACCAAATTTATAATAACATCACAGTATATGTGAGATACTGGAGTTATTATTTTAGAATGGTAAGAACAAAGGAAGAAGAAGTGGAAGAAGAAATGAACTTGGAGAAGGGTGGTGAAATCATTACCTCTTCTTTGGGTTCTTCCTTTTGATTTGATCAAAAGGGCTCCTTATGTTGGCTTTCTGATCAAACTAAGGCCTCTAGGTTGTAGTTAGGGATGTTGGGAGAGTATTTGGGCAGATTTTGGCCGAACCAAAAGGCTTTAAAGGTGTGAAGAAATGAGAAGGATGAGTGCCCTTTTATAAGAGGGGTGAGGGAAACCTTTGGAAAAGCTAGAAATATTAATTTATAATAAATTCATATTCGGTTTATAAAGGCTCCAAAGTAGATTATTCAAAGGATAAGGTGGGTATAGGTCGAAAACAACTCAAACAATAGAATTTAGATAGGTTTGGGTACTTATATTAAACTTATCTTTAAGTATTAACTCTAAGTTAATTAGTTTCACTTTTACAATGTCTCTTTGTATTGTTATATAATATGGTTAATAAACATACTATATACATCCAATTGACCCCAAAGTGGTACATTAATGATGAACCTATCATGATATAAGTCTCTTGGCCGATCCTTAGATTTTTAGGAATTTAATATTAATTAATAATATAATATTTGTTTAAGAACTCTTTTATGTCAATTTTGACACTATTCAATAGTTGATTTTTGTGAAACTCATAAAAGATTGATTACTTCGAAAAAAGTCAATTAAATAAATCCTAATATATCATATTATCCTAGAAAATTAGTTTAATTCATTAAAAGTTTCATATTATATTTATTTTGGTATTTATAATATCAATTATTTTAATTTTTCACTATTATAGTAATTACTGCATCATCATTGTGTCATATATAAAATAAATTATTTAATGTCTAAAAATTATAAATAAAATATCATTATGTAGGAAATCTTTTTAGCTTTCTAATGAATATTTATAATCTAAAATACAACATATATAACCCTATTTAACAATTGTTGTTCTAAAAGATGTAAGCTTATGCCATTTTTATTTTTATTTTAACTTTATTAATATAATGTGTCATTATCACTTACAAGTGAATCCATGGGGTCCCAAAATAGACCCAAAGATGCCCATGGTCGACCATGTATGAACCAATAGGATTAAGACACGTTTTAGGGTAATTTAGTATTATTATAATATTATTTTTTAACCATTATTTACCGGATTTACCCTTAACCATGGTAAATAAAATATTTACCGCAGTAATTATTCAAAATGTCTAAAAATAAAAGTTACCTATTTACACAATTTGAAAATCCTGATTCCAAATATGGAATCCATTTTTCTAAATTCAAAACACAGAAGTGGCAGAAATTAATTTAAAATTAATTCCCGCTGTCAAAACAAAAAGCGTGTTTTTAAGAGATAATAACTATCAAAAGATTGACACTTGTTTATGTTCGGTTTAATTGTAAAATTATGTCCAATGAAAAACATTAAATTGAATGGTAAAAATATATTCTAAATATACTTTAAAACCACTCAAATTCATAATTTATCAATATTAATTATTTTGATTAAAAAAGTTGTTTTTAATTAAAATTTTGTAATTTTCACTATTCATCAAAATATAAAAGTTATCCGAAAAGTACCAAAATTTCACCCTAGGCTAATTTCGATATTCCGAATCCAAAAATGAAGTCCATTTTGAAGTATAAAATATATATGATTTCAAAAAGTAGGTATTACTATTCACAACGACTAGTTTAATTAGTTGTGGTGTGTGTTAGAACTCGAGGTTGCGTACAACACACGCTATCACATTATTCGAAGGGAAACGTACCGTGGATGCTTGGGATGTTACATTCTCCCCTCCTTCAAATAATTGCGTCCTCGCAATTTCTAGGGTATTACTGCATAAAAAGACTCGGGTGGTTCTTCATCATAAGTTCCTCGGGTTCCCATGTTGCCTCTTCCATCTTATGATTTCTCCACAAAACCTTTACCAGACGCGTCGTCCGGTTTCTCAGCACTTGTTCTCTCGTATCAAGAATCTTGATGGGCTCTTCGCAATAAGACAGATCGGGTGCCAGTTCTAATTCCTCATAGGTGAGTACATGCGTTGGGTCAGGAATGTATTTTCTCAACAGAGATACGTGGAACACATCGTGAACTTTGGAAAGACTTGGCGGCATTGCCAATCGGTAAGCTACAGCCCCAATTCGTTCTAGAATTTCGAAAGGTCCGATGTACCTGGGACTCAATTTACCTTTCATACCAAAACGTATGACTCCCTTCCACGGAGATACCTTCAGGAAAACATGATCACCGAATTGAAATTCCAAATCCTTCCTTTGATTATCGGCATAGCTCTTCTGCCTACTTTGAGCTGCTTTGATGTGATTTTGGATTACTTTCACCTTTTCCACCGTTTCCTCCACCAGTTCTGGGCCTACAAGTTTTCTTTCACCAACGTCATCCCAACAGGTTGGTGTACGACATTTCTTTCCGTATAACGCTTCATATGGTGCCATCTGAATACTCGAATGGAAGCTATTGTTATAGGAAAATTGTACCAGAGGTAAATATTGATCCCACATACCCTGAAAGTCAAGTGAGCAAGATCTCAACATGTCTGCTAAGGTTTGAATAGTCCGTTCTGATTGTCCGTCTGTCTGAGGGTGGTAAGCAGTGCTCAAATGAAGTTCAGTATCATGGGATTTCTGAAGACTTTTCCAGAATCTTGAAGTAAAACGGGGATCACGATCAGAAACAATCGATAGGGGTACTCCATGAAGTCTCACAACTTCATTAATATATAGTCTTGCTAGACGTTCCAGGGGTAGATCTTCTCTTATAGCAAGAAAATGTGCTTTCCTGGTAAGACGATCAACAATAACCCATATTGTATCATTCCTTCTAGGAGTCTTTGGTAGCCCCATGACAAAGTCCATCGTAACATTGTCCCATTTCCACTCCGGTATGGGAAGAGGTTGCATGACTCCTCCAGGCTGTTGCCTTCCAGCTTTCACTTGTTGACAAACCATACATCTTGACACAAAATCAGCAATCTCTCTCTTCATGTTGTCCCACCAAAAATGTTCCTTCAAATCTCTATACATTTTGGTGCTCCCAGGGTGTATAGAGAAATTGGAACTATGAGCATCATCCAGCAATTCCCTTTTTAGATCAGGTATATTGGGAACACAAAGTCTCTTCCGGAATTTCAAAATTCCATCTTCATACACAAAGTATCTCAATCTCCCATCATTCACAGCTTTAATCTTCTTTTGGAATTCTTCATCGTCGGTCTGAGAACTCTTAATCATTTCTAGTAAAGATGGTTTGGCAACCATTTGAAAAAGCATTGATGTTTCACCTTCCCTGGTTATTCCCATGTCCATCTTCACTAGATCCATAAAAATTGGATCCCTTTCAATTCTCATATTGTTCAAAACTCCATGGTCTTTTCTACTCAAAGCATCTTCCACCTTGGTTGCCTTCCCTGGGTGGTAGTGTATCGTACAATCATAATCCTTGAGTAATTCAAGCCATCTCCTTTGCCTCATGTTGAGTTCTTTTTGTGAGAAAATATACTTCAAACTCTTGTGATCAGTATAAATCTCACATTTTTCACCATAGAGGTAGTGCCTCCATATCTTCAAAGCAAAGATCACTACTGCTAACTCGAGATCATGAGTATGATAGTTTTGTTCATGAATTTTCAACTGTCGTGATGCATAGGCAATAACTCTATCATTCTGCATAAGGACACAGCCAAGTCCTTTCTTCGATGCATCACTATAAATAACGAACCCATCATTCCCCGATGATAGAGTCAATATAGGAGCATTGACTAATCTTCTCTTCAGTTCTTCGAAACATTCTTCACACTCTTTTGTCCAAACAAATTTAACCCCTTTACGTGTGAGCTTCGTTAATGGGTTAGCCAATCGGGCAAAATTCTGGACGAAACGTCGATAATAACCTGCCAAACCAATAAAACTACGTACCTCAGTTATACTCGTAGGTGCTGGCCATTCTTGGATTGCCTTGGTCTTAGAAGGATCAACATAGATTCCATCTTTAGAGACAATATGGCCAAGAAAAGAAATCTCCTGAAGCCAGAATTCACACTTGCTAAACTTCCCATATAATTCATGCCTCCTCAGAGTCTTCAAGATAATGCGCAAGTGATTTTCATGATCTTCGTAGGTTTTGTAGTATACCAAGATATCATCAATAAATACCACCACAAATTCATCGAGATACTCCTTGAAAACTCTATTCATCAGTTCCATGAATACAGAGGGTGCATTAGTCAATCCAAACGGCATTACAGTAAACTCGTAATGCCCGTACCTGGTTCGAAATGCTATTTTTGGAATGTCTTCCTTCTTCACACACAACTGATGGTATCCAGATCGAAGGTCAATCTTTGAAAAGTATTGAGCTCCATGCAGTTGGTCAAATAAATCATCAATACGAGGTAGGGGATACTTGTTCTTTATCGTTATAGCATTGATCTCCCTGTAGTCGATACATAACCTCATAGATCCATCTTTCTTTTTAACAAAAAGAACATGGGCTCCCCATGGAGAAACACTAGGGCGAATAAATCCCTTATTACTCAATTCTTCTAGTTGTTTCTTTAGTTCGACTAAATCTACAGTGGCCATTCTATAAGGGGTCTCGATATAGGCCTTGATCCAGGAATCAAATCAATAGAAAACTCAAATTCTCGTTCTGGAGGATGTCCAGGTAAATCTTCTGGAAATATATCTACAAATTCTTTCACAACAGGTACATCCTCTATTTGAACATTCCTTTCCTCACCCGAAGTTATTTCATTCTCTCCCTCCCCAAAAATTGAATTTAGTTGAGCTATTGAGGGTGGATCTAAATAAGAATTAGGTGGTGACGATTCTACTCTAAAAATAAGGTGTTCCTTATCATTATCATCAAGAATCGTAACCTCTTTCTTCTTACAATAAATCTTCGCATCATAGTCCGAAAGCCAGTCCATACCGAGGATTATATCAAACTCAATCATAGGTATGACGATGAGATCAGCAGATAAAGAAAATTTATGTGCTCTAATGGGGACTGATTCACAAAACATTGTTGCAACGATACTTCCCTTAGGATTTTTAACTGACAACTCCCTTATTAAATCAAATTGGAAATATCTAATTTTCTTAGCAAACTGGGATGATATGAAACAATGCGATGATCCAGAATCAAATAATGCATTTGCTAAACTTGAGGAAACCATTAAATTACCTGCCACCACGTCTTTCGGAGCTTCTACCTCTGCAGTAGTGATAGCATAACCCTGGCCTTGATCCCTTGGCCTTTTCTGAGGTAAGTTCTCCTGACGCTTAGGACATGCATTTGCATAATGCCCCATCTCCCTGCAATTGTAGCACTGAATGTTGGTAGCTTCCTTCTTCCCCTTGCAATCATGAGCTTGGTGGCCTTTTTCACCACACTTGTAATAGACTCCCATTCCCTTCAAGCAAGTACCAGGATGTTTCTTCCCGCATTTACCACAAGATGGATATTCAACCTTTCCCTTCTTCCCCTTATTTCCATTCCCAGATTGATCAGCAGGTCTCTTCTTCTCTTGCTTTGCTTTAAAGTCATAAGACTTAGAGAATTCCTTTTCGGTCTTGATAGCACATGAGACAATGTCTTCGTACGATGAAAAGGATTGTGAGACTAATGCTCGTCGGAGTAATGGTTTTAACCCATCAAAGAAATGATCAATCTTACTTCTTGGGTTGCGAATATAATCTCCATCATACCTCGCTAACCTTGTAAAGTTAGCCTCATACTTTGTGACATTCTCATCCTCCTTTTGTCTCAGACTCAGAAATTGTCTTTCCATATCTGCTCGATGGTCGCAAGGAAAGTATTTTTCTAAAAACAGATCTTTGAACTCCCTCCATTCCATATTTGATACTTCATCATATTCCTTCATGTTCTGAATCAATGACCACCATTGATCAGCATCTCCAGTGAGGCGGTAAACTGCCATGATAACTTTTTCCCTTTCACTGCTCCCCAAAGCCTGAAATATTTTCTCTAGGGAAAATATCCATTGCTCAGCTACTAAGGGATTTGTATTCCCATTGAACTTTGGTGGTTGTTGCCTCATGAATCGATCTATCATTGATCCTCCACGCTGCGGATCAGGGTGCTCCATACGGGTAAGGTTATTATTCATAACCTGAGTAAGTTGTCCCAGTATGGTGATTAGCTGATCAGCACCCGTTGCATCACCAGCCCCACAATAATTATCTTGAGCAGGAGGGAAATCCCTACATGGAGTGCGTGCATTGATACGGTTTCCATTTCTTCCACTAGGCGCCATTTCTAAACAATGGCATAAACTAGATCAGTTTATGAATCAAAATACATAATCCCATACTTATAAAACACTTAACATAAATTGAACTATTTATGGATATAATCCATAATCATAAGAATTTTTTTCTTTGAGGATGTATATACTCATAATCCCTTCAAAATGATTTGTAAAGAAAATGAGAGTTATCCTAAGCATATCCCCCGGGAGTGTCGTAACCAAGAGTGCAGCAAGGCCCGTTGTCGTGCACCAGTTCCCGTTCGAGTCTAGCTCAAAGCGGTGTTTTCGAGTTTTACACCCAGGTACATCTGTGCCAGAGCCACCTCTACCTGCTCGTATCCAGACAGGGATGTATTGCTCGGAAAACTCACAAAATCTCTACAATACCAAAATTCTAGGAAGTTATTCTATACTAATCTTCAAAGTTCATCTTAGGTCTACGTTCTCTAATCAGAGTTTATCTAAATCTAGCTTCCAAGGATTGTACTAAACTTCCTCTGATACCAACTGTAACGCCCCAACCCTAGTTGCCTAGAGTCGGTGCATTATTACATAACATTGGCATGATCACAAGAAAGATCAAATCTCGAAAGACCGATTGGTTTAGTAGCCTTGGAAACACTAGATATATTCATAAGTTTTACATTACATCATAAAATGAATAACTACTACAACAACATAATGTTTCCACAGTCCACACTATAATCCCCTCATAATATCCCTGCAGGTCATTCATAACTTACATCTTCACTTCCTGGGAAAAATAAAACATAGAAAAGGGGTGAGCCCAAATGCCCAGAAAGGATAACAATATAGCGGAAACTTTCATCAATAAGAATAAACATTTAAGGCAATGTATAACTAAAACAAAAGCCTTTTAAACATGAACTTTCAACATGGTATGTCATAAATAAAATGAAATAATGCCATTTACTTATTCACATGGATATTCTACTAATCGAATAATCACATGCAAAAATCATTAACCACTTTCATAATTTTGGAATGCATAATGCCAGACTATCATAACCACATAGCCAAGGCCTCGTGCCAAGACTACAAATAAGATTTTGTCAAGGCCTTGTGCCAAGACACTAGTTTGTCTCATGAGACCTACCGATGCATCGAGGAGCTATAGCGGGCTCCACCCGTCACATATTAAGTCCAATGCATTCCCATATGAAATGGTTTAAACATAACATAAACATTCGTATTAAAACTAGCATACGAAATGTAAATACTTTCACCATAAACTATGAATGGTATAAAAATAGCACTTCCACAGTCAAACATATCACAAAACCTTCAATACAATATATAAGTTTTGTATCATAATAAATCAACTTCAAATAATCTTAAAATCCATCAAAGGATGTTGACATAGATGAAATCAAAATTCTTTTTAAAGAAATATCTCCTTTTATTTTGAAATAATTTAAGATCCATATAAAATAAAACATTTTCTTTGAAAATATTCTTATAATCTTGTAAGGGAAGCTTTGAAGATTTTATAACGGCGGAAGATAGCCGCACCCGCCGTATAAGTTAAAAAAACATTCTTACCTTAATTCTGTCGAAAAGGTTAAAAAGGACCTTGTTTTGAAAACGACCGAAATATTCCTTTATAAACCACTTATAAAAGTCAAAAAGGGTATAAATGACTTTAACTCATATTCTAGTAAATAGTAAAAATGTTTTGAAATGCATTTTTAAGAAACATGGACGTGGATGATAAAGAGATCCCAGTAGATTATTACGTATAAACAACCTTGGATAATGAAGAGGTTGTAAAGTAAACCCTTACCTTGTAATTTTCCTTGGTTGGGGTAGGTTAACCTCCTGTATAATGGTTAAATAGTTGTTATTAAATTATACAAGAATCATATATATTAATATGATATCATATATGATCTTTTAACATTGATTTGTTAATAATATCTTAGAATTATCATCGTTTCGGGAGTTAACTTACTCATTTTCTTTTATATGTTTTGTTACATAAGCCATGGTTGTTGTATCTTATTCATATCCAGAATGATATCCAGTCCTTAAACATCAGTTTTAAATCATCAAATGATAATTATACTTGAATGGATACGATGGAGAATGAATCTCATCGCGTTCGTGGAGACGGTAGTCCGTACGTACGCATGAGCGACAATATCATTCTTTTGATATTAAAATAATATATAAATGGATGGTATATCATATATACAGAATCATTAACATGTTATATTTATTATTTACATGAGTTTCATATCATTATTATACCCATCCAAATAATATTATATTGAATAACAATTACACCACGACGTGGAGACGGTAAGCCGTACGTACGCACGTATGGTGACATGTTATTCAAAGGGTGGATAGAATACTGAATATGATTGTACCATATTTATAATAACATCACAGTATATGTGAGATACTGGAGTTATTATTTTAGAATGGTAAGAACAAAGGAAGAAGAAGTGGAAGAAGAAATGAACTTGGAGAAGGGTGGTGAAATCATTACCTCTTCTTCGGGTTCTTCCTTTTGATTTGATCAAAAGGGCTCCTTAGGTTGGCTTTCTGATCAAACTAAGGCCTCTAGGTTGTAGTGAGGGATGTTGGGAGAGTATTCGGGCAGAGTTTGGCCGAACCAAAAGGCTTTGAAGGTGTGAAGAAATGAGTAGGAGGAGTGCCCTTTTATAAGAGGGGTGAGGGGCACCTTTGGAAAAGCTAGAAATATTAATTTATAATAAATTCATATTCGGTTTCTAAAGGCTACAAAGTTGATTATTCAAAGGTTAAGGTGGGGATAGGTCGAACACAACTCAACCAATAGAATTTAGACAGGTTTGGGCACTTATATTAACCTTATCATTAAGTATTAACTCTAAGTTAATTAGTTTCACTTTTACAATGTCTCTTTGTATTTTTATATAATATGGTTAATAAACTTACTATATACATCCAAGTGACCCCCAAGTGGTACATTAATGATGAAACTATCATGATATAAGTCTCTTGGCCGAACCTTAGATTTTTAGGAATTTAATATCAATTAATAATATAATATTTGTTTAAGAACTCTTTTATGTCAATTTTGACACTATTCAATAGTTGATTTTTGTGAAACTCATAACAGATTTATTACTTCGAACAAAGTCAATTAAATCAATCCTAATATGTCATATTATCCTAGAAAAGTAGTTTAATTCATTAAAAGTTTCATATTATATTTATTTGGGTATTTATAATATCAAATATTTTAATTTTTCACTATTATAGTAATTACTGCATCATCATTGTGTCATATATAAAATAAATTATTTAATGTCTAAAAATTATAAATAAAATATCATTATGTAGGAAATCGTTTTAGATTTCTAATGAATATTTATAATCTAAAATCCAACATATATAACCCTATGTAACAATTGTTGTTCTAAAAGATGTAAGCTTATGCCATTTTTATTTTTATTTTAACTTTATTAATATAATGTGTCATTATCACTTACAAGTGGATCCATGGGGTCCAAAAATAGACCCAAAGATGCCCATGGTCGACCATGTATCAACCAATAGGATTAAGACACGTTTTATGGTAATTTAGTGTTATTATAATATTATTTTTTAACCCTTATTTACCGGATTTACCCTTAACCATGGTAAATAAAATATTTACCGCAGTAATTATTCAAAATGTCTAAAAATAAAAGTTACCTATTTACACAATTTGAAAATCATGATTCCAAATATGGAATCCATTTTTCTAAATTCAAAACACAGAAGTGGGAGAAATTAATTTAAAATTAATTCCCGCTGTCAAAACAAAAAGCGTGTTTTTAAGAGATAATAACTATCAAAAGATTGACACTTGTTTATGTTCGGTTTAATTTTAAAATTATGTCCAATGACAAACATTAAATTGAATGGTAAAAATATATTCTAAATATACTTTAAAACCACTCAAATTCATAATTTATCAATATTAATTATTTTGATTAAAAAAGTTGTTTTTAATTAAAATTTAGTAATTTTCACTATTCATCAAAATATAAAAGTTATCCGAAAAGTACCAAAATTTCACCCTAGGCTAATTTCGATATTCCGAATCCAAAAATGAAGTCCATTTTGAAATATAAAATATATATGATTTCAAAAAGTAGGTATTACTATTCACAACGGCTAGTTTAATTAGTTGTGGTGTGTGTTAGAACTCGAGGTTGCGTACAACACACGCTATCGCATTATTCGAAGGGAAACGTACCGTGGAAGCTTGGGATGTTACACCTTATACAAACAATACTCTATCAATCAGTTGGTATATTATCGAGGAAACTATCACCACAACATGCATATCTAGCACCACATCTATCAATACATCTTGAAATCACAAATGATCCTGAAACGACATGGAAACAAATACATGACCTGTGATTTCTAGAAAGTGCATGTATGATTCATGAGGTGGAATACCCACATCTCATCGGGTTGTGAAATAAATAAAATTGTAACAACGTTAATAGTAATAGCACAAATCATGTGGGTCACCCAATGGTCAAAATAAAATCAACTTTAAATTGGAATAACCCGAAAACTTGCAATAAACGAGGTAGATTGGGTTTTCCGCATACACGATTTAGCTACCCCGATACACAACTTATTTCCAAGTACCTATTCCTTCCAATATCGGGCTAAATGCTTCAAACAGTAATTCAAGTGAAGAAAACCATCCCTCTGATACCACATTGTAATGCGGTGGTTTAGAAATCCACCAAGAGGTGCCACAAAAATGGTTGGTCAAATGGCCTCAAGCGCAGTTCCCTGAATTCCAGATCCATCTAACTGGATAACAGGGCCTTGGGTGTGATGGTGGGGAAACTATTTCATCATTGGTAGAGTAACATAGTAGAAGGAAACAATAGAAGCAACAGAAACAGTGACAACTACACAATAGTAATCAATGGAAGAATAGAAATATTAAACTGGAGAACACACACACACACATATATATATGAATGATTCATGATAGATATGTCTAGGAAAACATCCAAACAAATCACAATTATGGAATACAAAAGTACTAAACCAAAGTAAAAAAAGAAAGAAAGTAAACAACTCATCTGCATCGCGAGCCATAGCATGGTCCCCTGCTCTCTAGCTCTATAGTAATCAAGTGCCTCATGTAGAAGAGCAGTTTACCTTATCTATAACTACAATAATATAATCTATTTGGGCCCAAAAGGGTGTTCGACTAAATCCCTATAGGAAACCACCACGAGATCTATGCCTAACAGTCAGTGAATATATGGATGGTAATGTACGGAAGGAAGTAATAAAGGATGTGATCAGCAATTAATAGTTAATAGTTTCAATGAATTCAAATCACCACATAACATGAAATAACAAATCATAATAGATAAACTCAACAGGTAACCCTCTGGGAAGTACCAACAGCCTATCCCCTCTGGTCCTACCTAGCAAAACAAGAATGAAGCACAACACGAGGTAACCCTCTGGGAAGTACTCACAGCCTATCCCCTATGATCCTACCTAACAAGTACAAGAAAAACTATGTGCAGTACACTCAGTCTAACCCCTCTTGTCCAGCATAAGTATAGAACCTTTGAGAAACAACTCATAGTCAATTCCTCATATAGGCACTTATTGGTATCTAAGGGCTCTCTAGGGAAGCAGTTATGTCACATTCCCTCTTTGGACCACATCACGGAACTACATACACTTTGAGGAATCACTCAATGTCAATCCCCCTATGGTCTCACATCGTAAGTAAAATAGACACTCTGCCAAAACCTCGACATCCATTATTCCTATGGTCTATAAACCTAGTTCTCATGGCCCTGTGTGAGTCAACCAAATGTAGCAGTGTGTATCGGCCAAGGTAAACCTCAAGAACTACTTGGCTATAATTCTACAACATAATAGCATAACAGAACAATATTCATACCATCCTACAATACCAGCCAAGGTAAATTAAATAGTAGCATAATAGGAAAACTAGAACCAAAGGTCAAAAAAGGAAAAACTTTCATGGGAAACACAACCAAAGCACAAAAATTCACCATGTTCCCAATCAATTATCCTCTACTCAAGCATAAAAACATATCATGAAATCAATTGGGATAAAACAGTAAATTTGCAATACCCTGTTCATGGGTATTGATAAATACTGCACATATAACTCAAATACTTCTTCCATAAAGGCACAAACCACCAACCTTGATGTTAGTACATCACTATTTGTGATCCTCAAGACCCGAATCACCGTAGAACGTTGAAGATCTACAATAACGTCTAAAATGTTAAAAGGAGAATTACATGAGAAAGAAAAGTAATCACGAAACGAGGATCATGAAGAAAAGAGAGCTTACTGAGATGATCCCAACCCAATCGACGGTGGTCGAATCAGATATCAAACGAATGCTTAGGGGCTCAGAGAAGGATCATGACCGTAACGGTTCTCTCGAACGAATGAGACCTAGAAGATGGGTGTTCTGTCTGTCAGACGCAACACCGGTGCATTTAATGAAAAAGAAAATACCCCACGTTTAATTTTGTAGTACACATCGTGTACTTTCCATTTCCATACCGCGCATTAGGGAGCCTCCAGTTCACCCCCACATGGATGTGTGCATGGACGCTAGACAACCTACATTTGGCTACTCGTGATAACTAACTACACGACATATACTCAGAAAGTACAGTGCGTGTACTTATAAAATTTCCATAAATTACCCTTTCTCGCAAAAATGACCATAAAAAAGAAACATACCTAAAAAGAAGGTCTGAGTTCATAAAATCATCATCATGTTTGTATTTTTTATTTTTTAAGTTTTCCATTCCTTCCTTTTTTTCCCTTTTCATTTTTTTCCAATCTTCTTCCTCCCCCTTTTCTTCTTACGTCGCACTACCCTTACCCCTTCCCACCTTATGCATTGCTAAATTCCATTGCCTACTCATCCTTCCATCGACCATCATGTCAGCACCCCATCCATCAGGATACCTCACACGGGCACCCATCACCCCTTACAGTGACCTCACACCACCATTCTCCCCTCATTATGCCCTCACACCACCCCCCATCTCAACTCGAACCTTCCAATGACCATCCTAGTACATGAATCACTTCAAAAATACCTCTACAACCATGGCGAGCCTCTTAGACCCCTTACCTCTCCTCCTCTCCGTGCACTATAGGTTCGTTCAACCCTAGGTGATCCTCTTCCCTCTTCTATAGATTTCCAATTTAGGATTTCATTTTTTATGGTTCAATCATGACTTTTTTGTTTCTGTATATTGAATTAATATTTAATTTGGGGTTCTATTCATCTGAATGGAATGTGATTGAAGTTTTTCATTGAATTTTGAGGATTTTGACAAAAAAGGTTGGTGGTTCTGTGTATAACCCTTATATGGCATATTATTTTGGTTTAATAATTATTTTTGTGGATTTATTGGTTAGTTTGCATGGTGTGAAATTAGTATTTAAAGGAGTTTAATGTGTGTTTAAATTCAATGTAGAATTTATATAATAAATGGGGTGATTTTTTTCTAAAAAATCACATATTATGTCATTGAACAGTGTTTATAAATTGTGCAGTCTGTTAATTACATTGTCTAATGGTTTTAAATTGTGTTTTGATGTGGTGTTAGTGTTTCTGTCATTCAAAAAGGGTATTTTGAGAGGGTTTTTGTGTTTAAAACCATGTGTGACTTCATAGAAATGTGTTATAACCTATTTAGATGGTTTATTAAATTTAATGGAAGGTGAGAATCATGTTTACGCACCATTCATTGTGTATGTTTTGGTGAGTGGGATTTTCAAAGAGGGTTGGGGTTGATGTGGTGGTATTTGGTGTGTGTAGTGTGTAGTTTGGTTTTTTTATTTCAATGAGGCATGTTATATGAACATGGAACTTCGATAATGACTAATGGAAGCCTGTGTAACTCAGTCGGAGGACTAGGAATAGTGTGTTGGTGATATGGATGAGCCTTTGTCTTGGTTTCACATATCAGGATTGACGACTAAAATGAAAACTAAATATTTGGATGATTCTTGGAGACCACTTGGGTTATAATGATACCCTCATCTAGTATCTCCTGTTTGAAAACGTAGGTTGTCATGGTTCTAATAACACATTTCACCAAGATGAAAGGTTCTATGGTCCCATTACATTCTTGTACCTATAGGGACCCTCCCAGGTTTAGTGCTCTTTAGCTACTTGGCACAACCAATTCGCATATAGTGTGGAATTTGGGTTACATCAAAAGTAAATGTGTTTTCATTTAATGTTTCATTACTTTGAATTCTTTTTCACTAAAAATTGTTTATTTTAATTTGTTAAAGAATTACCCTTTCAATTATTAAACATGAAATTCTATTAACCATTTAATGTTTTTTACATTGAATCATTTTTGGTTGCATCATGATGGGAATTTAGTCACACACTACTTACGCCGTTGGGTGTAAGCAGATTTGGTAATGTTTGATACGGGTAAGGGTCATTCATATGGAGATGGAGGATATTTTTTTCAACTGTCTTTCATGGTGCAATGTGGTGGAGATGGTTTTAGGGTGGTTTCCTCTTGCCACGTGGGGGTATTTGAGATGGTTTCTGGTCAAGATACATTGTGGTAGTTTTGGGGTCTTGGTTTACACTATGTAACTTAATTCTAAAAAAGTCCTATGTATTGTTTGTTATGAAATTGTTAAATTTCTATTATTAGATATTTTCTAGTCTTATGTATTTTAATATTCCCATAAAACATTTCCACATGCTTTTATTGATACCCGGGAACTTTTTCTAGCCTTTGGGGATTGAGAATTCTCTTCAGTACATTCTATAGACTGGGTCGGGTATCAGTTTGGTTGATGAACCAACATGGTTCATGAAAAAAAATTCTATCCGATCCATGTTATGCCCTTTGATTCATTTTATTTTGGATGACTCTGGTTAGACATGATATAAGACTATCAAGGCTCAGAGTTGTGATTACATATAGGGTACCTCGCCAGAACACCTCAAAACTGACCTCAAGATTCCATTGGAAGTTGGGATGTTGATTTATCTTCTCCACCATGTGGTACATGGAGTCTAAACAATGTATGTGGAAATTTGGTGGGGTGATGTGGTTTTCTCATTGTGTTTCTTCAACATGTTTTGTTTATTTATATTTATTGAGGAATATTATCCTTGCTGAAATTCTTCACACCTGGTATATTAATGATATTCTTGTGTGACTATTGCTTCATGTATTCTCATGCCTCCTCGGAGAGTTCCCCTACTACCACAGGATGAATACGGAGAGTGTTCTCCCTCATACCTTGATCAGAGGTTGGTGGAAGCTGTAGTTCAGGATGTTTAGGATATAAGACTGGGAGAAGATCAAGCTCCTATTATTGCTCATACTATAGTAGGTGGAGATGGGACTAGGCCAAAAAAGGAAAATTATTACCAATTTCTCAAGAACAAATCCCCCACTTTCCAAGGTATTCTGGAACCTCATGAATTAGAGGAGTGGATTGATAAGATCATGAACATGTTCTAGTATCTTGATACTCTTAAAGAAGTCAAAGTAAAATTTGCCTCATTCTAATGATAGGGTCCTCATTGAAGGTTTTGGGAATCAGGGATTTTGGATTCGAAGCATGAACAAATGAGCATGATTGACTTTAAGGAATTATTCAATTAGTAGTACTATTATACGGTCTTGGATTATTCCAGATCCATGGTGTTTATGGATCTGGTTAAGCAGTACCAGACAGTGATGGATTCAACCAACTTCATTGCCGAACTAGTGCAATATGCACTATAAATATTATCCAATAAATTGATAAAGGCTCATAGTTTTTAAAATGGTTTTCGACCATAGATCTATTCTTAGGTATTCATGTTCTTGTTGGAGAATTATTCTAAGGTAGCTGATCGAGCTTCTATAGTGGATATTGATCGCAAGGGAAGGTCTACACCAATTGGGGCTATATTATTTTTTGGAAGTGGTGGTTCATTAGAGAATAGTGGAAGTTGATGATCATGGGGAAAAGGGTTGTTGTATTTTAGGTCATCCTCTCAAGAAGCCTTCATATGTGGCTTTTGGTTTAGGGTATGTTGTGTTTCATCAGTGTGGGAATACACAAGCAATCATACCTACATGTCCTCATCCCCCCATGTCATTCCATTGGTGTGGGGATATGGGTCACCTGCATAGGTTTTTAGGGTGGCACACCCTTATCAGAGTGGGTTAAGATATATTGATTTCTGGGGTGTGTCAGGTTAGTCAGAGCCGACTAGGACTGTGGGATCTTATTTTTATGGTAATGGAAGTAGGGCCAAATCTTCTTCAGAATAGAGCTGTATTAGGATAGATTCAAAGGTGAGTAGTCGTTCTCTAGTAGTGACCATGCTTCTGGTTCCTGTGGATCATGAACCAGTGGGATTGGATATAGGATCATTGACAGTTCGAGGTACCATCCTGATTAAATCTTCCATAGTAGCTATTTTATTTGATATGGGTGCATCTATTTCATTTATCATTGTCTGTATCATGGGTTTTTTAACCTACCAACTGAGTTGATGCCTTTTTCAACGGAATTGGTAACACAATTTTTTAATAAGAATGAGAAAGGTCTCAGGTGCATCCATTTGTTTCTATTTCAATCATCGGGTGAGATTGATTGGGACTTTTTGGTCTTTTATATGGTCCTATTCATTGTAATATTCAGCATGGATTGTCTTGTGAGCTTTGAAGAGTATATAAATTTATTTAGTCAATGGGAAAGTTTCTTGGTCCAAGGTGGAAGTGCCCAGATTGTCCAAAGAAAATGGGATATTCATTCTGGTTGTGTCAGACTTCCACTCCCACAGTTGAGAATAATTTCTTATCAGTTATTGTTACTCACACTGGAGGACAGTGGTGGTTATCCTTATGTTATAATACCTCTTAAAGTGTATGATATCTTATAGGTATTTCCATATGATTTTTCAGAATCACCCCTATAGTGGGATGTGGAGTTCTCAATTGACTTGGAATTGGAAACATAGGAATTATCTCTAACCTCATAGCATATGGACCCTACTAATTTGATGGAATTAAAGATACTGTTGGAAGATTTGGACTCCAAAAGGTTCATTCTCTTGAGTGTCTATCCTTGGGATGCTCTAGTATGTTTTGTAAGGAAGCCCTATGGATCTCCCTGATTAATCATAGATTTCTATATGTTGAATAATGTAACCTTAATGAATAAGTATCGTTTTCCTTGAATTGATGATTTGTTCAATCAAAAGAAGGAGTAAAATTTTTTCTCCTTAATAAACATGCATTTCGTTAACCACCAAATCTTGTTGAGAGAGGTGTACATCACGAAAACTGAATTCTGAAGTAGGTATGACCACTTTGAGTATTTGTTTATTCCATTCGGATTAAAAATGCTAAACAGTTTTTATTTCCCTCTTGATTAAGGTGTCTCACCAATATCATGAATCTTTTGTTGTGGTATTCATGGATGTAAACCTATTTTACATTGAATATATGGAAGAACATGATAATCATTTGAATATTTTGTTGCGAACTCTCTGTGATAATCATATTTATGTGATGATTTCAAAGTGCACCATATGGAAAAGGGAATTGAGGATTATGGGCCATGTGATTTCATAGAAAGGGGTTTTAGTTGACCCTGGGATGATCAGTGGGTAATGTCATGGTAATAACCAATGAATGATTTTTGTATATGGAGGTTTCATGGAATGGAAGGTTATTAAAAGCGTATTTTGGGAATTTATTACGGCTTGCTTCCTCTCTGACTGAACTCACCTAAAAAGGGGTAATGTTTTAATGGAGATTATATTACCATATATCCAGTGGGGATTTGAAGCGGATTTTGACAACCACACCTCTTTATAACTTTGTAGTGTTTGGGAAGGGCTATATGGTTTATTACGATGCTTTTGGTATGGTCTGTGGGTGTGTTCTCATCAATGATAGTCATGTAGTGGCTTATGGTTCTCGCCAACTTTGGAAACATGATACGAATTACCTAACCCAAGACATAGATATATCATTAGTAATGCATGACCTGAAGTTGTGGCATCACTATATATTTTTTTAAAATTTTTGGTCTAAAATGATCATGAGAGCTTAGAATACATTTCGTCACATAAGGATCTTAATATGAGGCAGTTCCATTTTATACATTATCTCCATGGGGTTGACATTGATATCATATATAATATGCACTACTGGAAAATAAGGTTATACCAACTATTTTAAACCATTGGTATAGGCTGGAAAACCGTTGGGTAGTAAGCCGTGAGGAAAGCCTTATACCAATGGTTTGATCCAAACCATTGGTATATTGGTTATATAAGTTTAACCCAATGTATACCAACGGTTATAAACCATTGGTAATGAATTTTCGGAAGTATTATGCCAACGGTTCTAAACCGTTGGTAATGTGATTTTCAAGAAAACTTATACCAACAGTTTACAACCATTGGTATTGGTTTTCCAGCAACACCTATACCAATGGTTATAAATCATTGGTATTGGTTTTCCAGAAATCCAGACACCTATACCAACGGTTTAAAACCGTTGGTATAAGTTTTTCCAGAAATCCAGAACACCTACACCAATGGTTTAAAACTGTTGGTATAGTGTTTTTACAGAATTATAGCACCCATATACCAACAGTTTATAAACGTTGGTATTGAGTTTATCCAGAACTGCAGCCCAGCAGCCCCCCTCCCTCCAGTAGCCCCCCCACTGTACACCTGCATAAATTAAATCACAAAAACACATACAGACTTGAAAAGGTATAAAAACACCTACAATGGAACAAAAAAACATATAAAATCATCAAAATCTTCCAACCATGTCATGTACAACAATTACCTATTTCAATCTTCATAAGACAACAATCATCCAGTAGTTATTCACCTCACCCTTGCACAACCCCCCAACCAGCATAGCCCCAACCTCCCCATCAAATTCTAATAGGCAGAATAGTATGAGAAATACCTATTAGATTTGAATTAGAGTTTGAAATTGGATCATATCCCATTTTTTATGATCCTAGATTTGGGTATGTAATGATTTGTGATGAATTTTTCATTGAACTTGTATTGTTTATAATATATGGTGAAAAGGTATTTTCTTATGAGTCTCTTCACTTGTTAACCCATGAGTAAAACTACACAACTCATGAAAAAGATTTTGCGAGTATCATTGATAAGTGTAAATTTTAGTTGTATTCACTTCAAATGATGTCCTTTTCAAAACCAAGAAAGATTCTTTTAGTGGTACCAGCCACACCAGCCCTCAGATTGAGGCAGGGTTGACTCGTACACGTCACAAATGACCCATGGATCGTTTTCCTATAGTTTCAACAGAATTCGAATGCGTTTGGTCGGTTTTCCGCATCCCGGTAGTTGTTTTCAATTAAAATCCTGTCCATTTCAAATAAAAGTGAGATAGTTTGAGTGGTACCTGCCACACCATGCCTCATATTGAGGCGGAGTTGACTCGTACACGACAAAAGTGACCCATGGATACTTTTCCTAAAGTATCAACAGAATCAGAATGCGTTTGGTCCATTTCCCGTATGTTAGTTGCTATTTTTACTTAAACTGTTGTCCATTTCCAAGAAAAGTGAGACACATTGAGTGGTTCCGGACACACCGTGCCTCGGATTGAGGCGGGGTTGACTCGTGCACATAACAAATGACCCATGGATTGTTTTCATAAATTATCAACACAATATGAATGGGTTTGGTCAGTTTTCCGTATGTCGTTTATTTTAATTAAAAGCGCATCCATTTTAAACAAAAGAAAGATTCTTTTAGTGGTACTGGCCACACCGGCCCTCGGATTGAGGCGGGGTTGACTTGTACTTGTCACAAATGACCCATGGATCATTTTCAAAAAGTTACAACAGAATCTGAATGCATTTGGTCGGTTTTTTGTATGCCGGTATTTGTTTTCAATTAAAATCCTGTCCATTTCAAATAAATTTGAGACAGTTTGAGTGGTACCGACCACACCATGCCTCAGATTGAGGTGAGGTTCACTCATACACGACAAAAATGACCCATGTATACTTGTCCTAAAGTATCAACAAAATCCTAATGCGTTGTTTCATTTCTCGTATGTCAGTTGTTGTTTTTACTTAAACTGTTGTCCATTTCATAGAAAAGTGAGACACTTTGAGTGGTTCCGGCTACACCGTTCCTCGGATTGAGTCGTGGTTGACTCGTACACGTCAAAAATGACCCATGGAACGTTTTCATAAAGTATCAAAACAATCTGAATGTGTATGTTCAGTTTTCTGTATGAAGTTTATTTTAATTAAACGCGCATCCATTTTAAACAAAAGAAAGACACTTTTAGTTGTACCGGCCACACCAGCCCTTGAATTGAGGCGGGTTTGACTCGTACCCGTCACAAATGACCCATGGATCGTTTTCCTAAAGTTTCAATAGAATATGAATGCGTTTGGTCGGTTTTCCGCATGCTGGTAGTTGTTTTCAATTAAAATCCTGTCCATTTCAAATAAAAGTGAGACAGTTTGAGTGTTACGGCCACACCGTGCCTCAGATTGAGGCAGGGTTGACTCGTACACGAAAAAAATGACCCATGGATACTATTCCTAAAGTATAAATATTATCTGAATGCGTTTGGTTAGTTTCCCATATGTCAGTTGTTGTTTTTACTTAAACTGTTGTCCATTTCAAAGAAAAGTGAGACACTTTTAGTGGTGTCGGCCACACCGCGCCTCAGATTGAGGCGGGGTTGACTCGTACACATCAAAAATGACCCATGGATTGTTTTCTTAATGTATCAACACAATCCTAATGGGTTTGGTCAGTTTTCTGTATGTCGTTTATTTTATTTAAAAGTGCATCCATTTTAAACAAAAGAAATACACTTTTAGTGGTACCGTCCACACCGGCCCTCGAATTGAGGCGGGGTTGACTCGTACACGTCACAAATGACACATGGATCGTTTTCCTAAAGTTTCAATAGAATCTGAATGCGTTTGGTCAGTATTCCATATGCTGGTAGTTGTTTTCACTTAAAATCCTATCCATTTCAAATAAAAGTGAGACAGTTTGAGTGGTACCGGCCACACCGTGCCTCAGATTGAGGCGGGTTTGACTCTTACATGACAAAAATGTCCCATGGATCGTTTTCCTAAAGTTTCAATAGAATCCAAATTCATTTTTAGTGCACTCTATGCCACCAAACATAAATTAAAAGTGCTGTCAATAATTGATATTAAGGGTGAAATATAAACTCTTTCTATTTTTCATATTATTTATGCAAAATTTGCACATAATACAATATAAAAATTTCACAAAATTACTCAATTTAATACTTATAAATATTATAAGTAATTGGATATTTTTTGTTTGTAAATTATATTCCCAATCAATGAAAATATATAAATTAGAGAATAAAAATGTTAAAAATAATTTTTTTAACCAAAAAAATTAACCAATATTTTATTATCATTAAAATCCATTTATCAAAATCAAAAAGACACAAAATTATTTATATTTTTTATCCAAGGGAATTCATCACCTAATAAATCATTTTCCACCTCAAAAACCCTCATTTTATTATTTTTTAAATGAACCCCCAATATTACCCAGGGATATAAAACACATAATTTTTCATGTCATGTCCTTAGGCCCGAAGTCTTACTTCTGGATAACCATATGACCTTAGGCCCTAGAACACCCATGACCCGACCCAACCTAACCCGTCCCATTGACACCCCAAATTTCGAGTGATTGTTTTTGAATATTATGATCACCATATTAACTTATCATACCAGATATCATACAGGGAATCACAGTACTAAGGAATACTAAAGGTCTAGGTAGTAGACTAATCATACAATAAGAATCAAGTGCAAAAAAGAGATCTGATAACAACATCCCTATGAAGTAGAGGAAAACCCCAGAGTGGAAAACCAGTTTAAAAAATAAAGATTTATACAGAATTCAAAAATGAAATGGATCAATCTTCCCCTAATCACCATCACCATCACCACTATCATCATCGAACTCATCATCACCACCATCTCTATCATCGTCGTCATCCTCATCATTGTACCCATGCTCATCGTCAGCCTCATCCTCATCCTCAGCCCCATCTTTACCCTCGGCCCCATCCTCGCCCGTGGCCCCATCCTCACCCTCGTCCTAATCCTCATCCTCGCTTTCGTCCTCTTCAGCATCCTCGTCATCACCAGGAACATCATGATCTCGATCGCCACTAGAGCTGTCGCCTGGTGCAATGGATAATGCACCCATAGATGACATAAATGTCTGATAAGCCGCGCTAGCCTCTAGTGGAAGTGATGAAGATAAATATTTCATCAGTTTCATAAATTCTTTGTCCCTCGTTTGAACTTGTACTTCCAAATTTGTGACCATTTTATAAGATTTTCTTGCTTTCTCCTTGACCTGTTCCAACTCAGTCGTACTAGAATGGATACCTGGAGAGGACCAATACCTCATCGGGACTATATTCTTACCAGGTCGACAGCGTACTCGACCGGAGTGCTCCTCTCCCAAAACCTGATATAAATTATCGTGTGTCCCAAAATTGTCAGGCTCCTAGGCATCAAGATCCTCTAAAGAAGCCTGTTAAAAATATTAATAGATTAGTAAATTTAAAAAAGGTATTAAACTATTTAATAAAAAAATTAAAACTTACAATCTTTTCTTCTGTTGATTCATTTACCAAAGTTCCATCTTTTTTTCTTCTACTCGAGCAAAACAATTTTTCTCGAGGGATGCGTCCTTCAATATTCAATTTATGATTTTGTAATGATTTTGAAACAATATAAAGTTCAAGTGTAATCATACATTCAATATTCAATAAATCACATAATTTAAGTAGGTAATAATAAAAAGGGAAAGTCCTAAAGAAACATTATAAACAACTATATCATACCAGCTACCTCTCATGATCTGACATAGTTGTGCGCCCCAAAGTGTTGAGGTATTGCTTTGAATCAATGTTTTTTTTTTGTTTTTCTCAGAAGATTCTTAAATAATGTTTAATAATAAATAAGATTATATTAATGAAAAATATGAAAACTCTGATTTAAATACCTCAAATGAGATTCATACCTTATATTTGGCAGTCGCCCAATGGGTAATCATTTGGCGATATTGCTCTATCGGGCAGTCATCCACGATAGGTAATGTCTCTAAATCCGTTCCCACCCTATCACACCATCCAACATACAGGTCAGACTTATAATCTCTCCAATGCTCTCCCAACTCTTTTAAATGCACTGGTCATGCACCTTCGCCATCAGGGAAGTCAAACCGAAGCTGAAACCCAATAGATTAGTTCATATAAATAAAAAAAATACTACATTAAATCCAATAGATTTTTTACACATATTTTTGCCCACTCATTATCTTTGACTTCGGGTGGTAGTTGTCTCTAAGAGAGAGGGATTACCGGAATTATATCAGAGTATTTGGCTAGTGTCACCAAAAAACCCCTACATTCCTGCCCAGATTTCTCAATCATTTGTCCATCAACATTATATTCAACCATCAACTGTGCCTGGCGGTTCCATACCACACGCAAGCGAGTACGCCCCCTCCCCCGCCTCCTATCTGTAGATTAATCTGTTATTAAAGAAAAATAATATCAATACAAGTTATAATAAAATAAATTTTGGTATATAAATTTGATAGGGTCAGATAAATATACATGTGGTAGTCGGATCAATGGGCGTCACTAGAAGTGCAGAAGCTGATGGAATATCCTGTACAGGTGGAGTTTCCCTCAGTGTACACTCCTCAGCCGCATACTGTGTCGCATCCGGAGTCGAATAAGGTGGAATCTAATAGCTCGGACATAATGAACCAAAAGAAAAGGATGATGGCATATACGTCTGTCCAATTGGTAGTGTAAACATCGGAGGTCTAAATATCACGTGTGTCCCTGGAGACACACCAGGATCAAAATGGGGTGAAGAAGATACATCTGTGGCGGTGGATCGTCTAACTCTCATCCCATGAGCTCTCGTACCACCGGCCTCAGTACCGGGCCCACTAGATGATCCTCCATCTCTGACACCACCCCCCTCCTACCACCAACAACTCTACTGGGAGCAATATCAGGCTCCTCGTTAGATATATCTCATCTAGGGGGTCGATCCTGAAAAAAAGATTAACACATAAGTAAACACATGATATTATAAGTTATTGAAATATTTATATTTGAAATAAAATACTCACAATAGGGATGAGTGGAGGATCACCCATTTGTACCATGCGAGGATTATTATCTGTCATCTTTTTCCGTCGCCTCTCTTCAATGGGTGTCATTTCCTGCAATGAAAACAAATATGGAAGTAATTAAAAACAGATAACTAATGTGTAACTCAAAAAAAATATAGAAAAACCATTCTGATAAAAAAAATAAAGTAAAAGAACATTTATGGTGGTTTGAAGGTTTGTACTAGGATACACACTCTGAATGATGTTGGTGAAACATGTAGGTGACAACACGACTGTATGATTCCCTATATTTCCCACCACAACTTCGGGTTCACAATCAACTCTGAAAATTGAGCTATTGGCGTCATCATAAGTAATAAACTCATTGCTTCCAATTGCAGTAGAGATAGTGTCATCTTCATCATCACCATCATCAAAAACAAGTCTGGGATTTACTTCCATAATTAAACAGAATTTAGGATGACGATGATCTTTGACATAAAAAACGTGTTTATCCATTGATGCCAATACATATGCTTCATCGGTGGCAAGATTGCGAGTCATGTCAATAACTCAAAATCCACAATCATAAATAATGGTGCCTCACCTCGTCATTGAATCAAACCATTGACATTTCATCATTGTGACTCAACCATGCGAGTAATAATCCAAAATTATTATTTTCTCCACGACTCCATAATAAGAAACATTTTCAGAACGAGGTCTAGTATCCGATGAGCTGGCATAACAGTCTGTTGTGGTAGTTAGCATACCACCATTATGTTGTGTTCTCATGTTTCTTGCTTGTTCAGTGATAATAAATTTGTATTCATTGATCACAAGTGATTTACAAGCACGAACCATGGTATTAGGACCAAAAGTCAAAGCTCTTGTTTCCTCAGAAACAGAGTCTACAGGAAAACTCGATACCTGAAATATAAAAAAATAGTAAAGTTAATTAAATATTATTTTTATTTAGTTATTACTGAAATATTTTTACCTTCAATTTCAACCAAGCAGAAAACCCTTTGCAATGAAATGTCTCTTTCCTTCTCAATGATAAGGAACGACACTTTCTATATATCAATTATTTATTTTCCCTATAGATAAAAATAATAATAGTTTAACAAATATTTAAAATTACAAGAGATAAGATAAGATATACATGTACAATTTACTTACTTGATATACTCATCGAACAAATCACTATTGAACAACACTGTGCGATGTGCCATCTCTCGATCATAAAGGCTTAATGTCATCAATTTATATGATCCTGGAATTCCTCCTGTCTGAGGAAGTGATGGAAAACTGGTTTCAATTTTCCCATACTGTTCTTCTTCATTTCTCATTGGTCTGGTTACTCTCGTAGTAAGATCAGACAAATACATTGCGCAGAAATCCATACATTCTTGAGCCAAGTAACTGTTCACAATAGAACATTCTGGATAATTCCTATTCCGAACATATGATTTGAATGTGCACATGTTTCATTCCGTTGGATACATCCAATGGAAAGAAACGGGTCATCCAAGAAGTATTTCTGTCAGAAGATGGACAGTCAGATGCAACATGCATGTAAAAAAAATGGAGGGAATATTTTCTCTACCTCTCACAAATTTAATGCTGTCTCTGTAAACAGTTTTTTCAAGAAGTATTTGGATAGCCTCTTAGCACAAATATCTATGAACAAATAGCAAAACCGAATAACTGAGACTCTTAAGAGATGACATATTTCTATTGGAATCAACTCATGAAAAAGGATGTGATAATCATGAGTCTTTAAAGATTTTAGCTTCAACTCTTTTCTCTTGACCCATTTTGATATATTTCTTGAATAGCCATCAGGAACTTTAATAGTCTCTAGCACTTGTAGAAATCGATTTTTTTCAGCAGGTTTCATCACATAAGTAGAACATGGAACTTGCCATTTATTTTCACTGATACAGATAGGATGCAATTCTGGTCTGATCCCCCAATCTACCAAGTCACGTCGAGATCGTAAATCATCGTTTTTCTTCCCCTTGACATTTAGAAGAATCGAAAGAAACATTTCACATATATTCTTTTCAATGTGAATTACGTCTAAGCAATGACGTAACAAGTTGGTTGACCAATACGACAACTCAAATAATATAACTTTCTTCTTCCAATTGTAACATGTATCATTGGAAACATTTTTCCTCTTTCTAGATTCCATTAAACCCTTCCCAAATGAATAACGAAAATCTTTAAATTCATTAAGCACATCAGTTCCA
The DNA here is from genome assembly GCA_963277665.1 of Viscum album. Lineage (NCBI taxonomy): Eukaryota > Viridiplantae > Streptophyta > Magnoliopsida > Santalales > Viscaceae > Viscum > Viscum album. The sequence goes on along the minus strand of OY728152.1, from coordinate 1,716,853,570 downwards.
GACATACGCTGAGGTGGAGCATCATTCTCTATGGTATTGTCAAATCTTCGACGATTGTTTCTATATGGATGGTTCATTGGAAAGAATCGTCAATGTCCCATAAAACTAAAACTACGACGATATTTCAGTCTTATTGATTGAGTATTCTTCATACAAATAGGACATGACAATTTTCCTTTAGTTCTCCATCCAAACATCATTGCATAAGCAAGACAATCATTGATCGTCCACATAAGCGCAGCACAAATCTGAAATATGTCTTTCGAACATGCATCGTATGTGGGCACAACCACATCCCAATGAAGTTTCAACTCTCTTATTAAAGGTTGCATGTATAAATCTATATCATTTCCAGGATCAGAACGGCCAGATATCAGTATACTCAAGAAAGTGTAAGGCTTTTTCATACACAACCAAGGGGGGAGGTTATAAATGTGTATGAAAACCAGCCATGTGCTGTGCGAAGTAAGAATCTGCCCAAATGGATTAAAACCGTCACATGAAAGACCCAGTCTCACATTACGCATGTCAGCTGCCAATTCAAGATATCGAGCATCAATTCCCTACCATGAAAATACATCTGCAGGTTGAACCAACTCTTCATTATTCTTTTTTCTCTCGTTGTCATGCCATCACATTTTTATGGATATTTCATCAGACATGAAAAGGTTCTGTAATCTGGGTATCAATGGAAAGTGCCACAGTACTTTTTGTGGCACACGAGATGGTGATCCATCATCTTTTGGCTTCCATCGGGAGGTTCCACATTTGATACAATCATTTATTTTAGCAGTTTCCTCCCAAAATAAGCTGCAATCATTCGAGCAAGAATGATTTTTTTTGAGAATCCAAGTTCATCAACTAACTTCCATGCCATATAGTGGTTTGAGGGAATATCTACATCATTTGGAAGTAAGTCCTTCAAGAAGGTAAGAATGTAATCAATTGTAGTATTTGAAACCCCATTCATAGTTTTCCCATGAAACAATCGGATTAAAAATTCCAACACTTTCATTTTACCACATTGCCGATATACTGGAGTCGTCAAAACATCATTCAATTTTTTCACCATATCAACATCATCATTTTAATTGGACGCATCACGTGTGCTTGTATAGAAATACTGTTGGCTGGACATCCTTTCCTTCTCATGATGCCGAATAAATGGAAACTGATCATATATAAAACTCTCCAATTCAGTCTTATCATTTGGATCGTCAACATTTTGAGATTCCATTTTCTCTCCATTGTGATACCACACATAATAGTTTATTTGGAAACCATATTTGGTTATATGATAGCTAACTACGTCACGACTAAACGAAGGTCTTCCAACATAATTAAAACACGGGTAGTGTATGCGACCACTATCTAAAGCCTTGTCAAATGAAAAATCTAAGCTGTTCAAATTATTTTGAAAATCAGTTGAAATCCGATCAGTTTCGTACATCCAACATCTGTCCATTTTGTGAAAAAACTTCAATAATTCATTTCAAAACAATTCAATAATATTGAAGTATAATAAAAACAATATTTAGGTAAATGACAATTTTTTACTTTATATAAAAGCATAACTGACACATTACTCTATATGAGAATCATATTAAGAAATACAATGAAATACAGTGTATATAAGAAAATAAGATACATAATTTCTAATGCCTATATTAAAGGATTTCCCAGTAAGATATTGGAAGCGGATCAAGGAATACATAGTCCTTAAGGATCTTATTGGGAGTACATGAGTTTTATACTTTAAATTCTTCAGGGAGATCAAGATGAGGAGTATGATAACGATCAGGGGAGTGGCAGGGCTATCCATGCGGGGTGCGGGGTGTCTCGGGGGGTGCGGGGTGCCTAGGGGGTGGGGTCGTCTTGGGGGTCGGAGGTGTCCAGGGGGTCGGGGTGTCCAGGTTGGCGGGCTGTCCGCGGGGGGTGGTCAGGCTATCCAATGGGGTAGGGGAAGTCCAGGGGGTGTTCGGGCTGTCCAAAGAGGTGAGCGGGGTGTCCAGGGGGTGGATGGGGCTGTCTGGGGGGGGGTACAGGGTGCCCAGGGGGTGGGCTGTCCAAGGAGGTGAGCGGGCTGTCCGGGGGGGGGGGGGGTACAGGGTTTCCAAGGGGGGTGCGGGGTGTCCGGGGGGGGGGGGGGTGGGGTGGGTGGGCTATCCAAGGAGGTGAGCGGGGTGTCCAGGGGGTGGGTGGGGCTGTCCGGGGGGGGGGGGGTACAGGGTGTTCATGGGGTGGGCTGTCCAATGAGGTGAGCGGGTTGTCCGAGGGGGTACAGGGTGTCCAAGGGGGTGCGGGGTGTCCAGTGGGGTGGGCGGGCAGTCCAAGGAGGTGAGCGGGGTGTCCAGGGGGTGGGTGGGGCTGTCCGGGGGGGGGGGTACAGGGTGTTCATGGGGTGGGCTGTCCAATGAGGTGAGCGGGTTTTCCGAGGGGGTACATGGTGTCCAAGGGGGTGCGGGGTGTCTAGGGGGGTGGGCGGGTAGTCCAAGGAGGTGAGCGGGGTGTCCTGGGGGTGGGTGGGTCTGTCCGGGGGGGGGGGGGGGGTACAGGGTGTCCAGGGGGTGGGCTGTCCAAGGAGGTGAGCGGGCTGTCCGGGGGTGGGTGTGCTCTAAAAGGAGGTGAGCGGGCTGTCCGGGTGCAGTAAAGGGTGTCCAAGGGGTGTGCGGGATTTCCAGGGGTGCGGGGTGTCTAGGGTTGGTGGGGCCGTCCGGGGGGTTGGAGGTGTCCAGGGGGTCGGGGGGTGTCTAGGGGTGTCGGGGTGTCTAGGTGGGCGGGCTGTCCGCGGGGGTGGTCAGGCTGTCCAATGGGGTAGGGGAGTCCAGGGAGTGGGCGGGCTGTCCAATGAGGTGAGTGGGGTGTCCAGGGGGTGGGTGGGGCTGTCTGGGGGGTATAGGGTGTCCAGGGGTTGGGCGGGCAGCCCATGGGGGGTACGAGGTGTCTAGGGGGTGGGCGGGCACCCCATTTGGGTGGTGGGGTTGTCCAAGGGAGGGGGGTAGGCTGTCCAGGGGGGTGGTCGGGCTGTCCACGGGGGGTTGTCGGGCTGTCCACGGGGGTGGCGGTGCTGTCGAGTGGGGTCGAGGGTGTCAGGGGGGTGGGGGGGCTTTCCAGGGTGTGGGGGGGGGGGGGGGCTGTCCACAGGGGGTTGTCAGGCTGTCCATGGTTGATTCATTTGATGACATAGTATTGGTATATTTATATGAAAAGAATACCCCCACAATAATCATCCAGCCCTGTCATTAGTCTAAACCCCTAGAACACATAAAAGAAGCTAATATGGAAATTTAATAAAATATTTAACAGCATAAGAATAAAAATACACTCTAAATATAGTTTGAGAGAATATAATGGTGTGTGTGAAAAAATGATATTAAATCAATTTAAATGAATATGGGACAAATGAGGGTTTACAATACACTAAGAGTACCTCAAACAATCCAAAACCACTATAGCGCCACATATTTATCTTCATGAAACAGGACCTGGAAATCTTACCTATGCGTTTACTGATGACCACCTAATTGGAACACTATTTATGGTTCTTGAACACAAGGAACAAACTATGTTTGGTCTCTACCAACTCAATCACCCCCTTTTAGATCATAATCTTGTTTCCCCTTATACTAAAATAGTCTCACTGGAAGCTACTTCTAATGCTGGTCCTAAACCATTCATTCTCCACAAAAAATGATCATAGAATCATTGGACACATCTTAATGACGATACAAGCTCATCACATAAACACATCAAAACAGAAACAAAAACATATAATATGGGTCTAAATAAAAAACATAATTAGATAAATTTCAATAAAAAACAAGGTACTAGTTAATAAGATACCATAAACACATCAAAATAAAAACAAAAACAAAAACAAATCAAAATCAAAAACACAGAAACAAAAACATATAGGACAGGTCTAAATCAAAAACATATAAGATAAATCAAAACAGAAACAAAAACATAAACACATCATAATCAAATCTAAAAACTGAAATATTAGATAAATTTCAATAAAAATAAGGCACCGGTTAATAAAATACCTAATTTAGGATGGGTATTATGAGATTTGGAAGTAGATTCAACACCTTGGATGGGATGGAAGAAGTGGAACCTAAAGGAGTTCGAAGATCCAAACTGGTCCGGTAGAAGGAGATCCAAAATCGCCCGCCTGTTGCTCCCGTTTAGGGTTTTGTATCGCGAATGGGGGAGAGGACGGGCCACTGCCAATTTGGGGGAAAGATGTGCCAACGGTTTTTAAAAACCGTTGGTATATACTTTCAGGGAACACCTATAGCAATGGTTCATTAGAACCATTGGTAAAATCCTCCCCCAACCACACCTATACCAATGGTACTTTAGAACTGTTGGGAAAAACCTCCCCCAACCACATTTTTACCAACGGTTCAATGATAATCGTTGGTAAAAATCCCCTAAACACATCAATACCAACATTTTACTAGAACCGTTGGTAAAACCTTCCCTAAACCATCCTTTACCAATAGTTCTATAAAACCATTGGTATGTAAGTGTGGGGAAAAACCCACATTCCAATAGTGATGGAAAAGGATAATTTCGGTCCTTATGCCTTATGACAAACTTTTCAGTGTAAGATTGGTGGATGTTCAGTGGTGAATGTACCATGATGGGAATCTTTTCCCAAATGCACTTAGAGAACAAGGAGCACAATGGATGTGTGTTCTTGCTGAGAGTTCATTTGACTCCTTATCTTCTAAAGTTGATTCAGGAGGATCAGCCTAGTGATGAGGTGTGTAAGATGTCTATGTAGTTTCTTCATGGTAGGGAGACTTTTAATTATTAATCATTGTCTTTCAAGGGGATCATATGCATTAAGGATCGTGCATTGGTGTCGTTGACATGGTGGAAGGTTTTCATGTAGTATATCCATTAGTCCCGATGGTATGTCCATCATTATGCTACCTTGATGTATTATAATGTTCATCCGTTGTTTTGGTGGCCATGCTTTATTTGGGACATAGATGATTTCATATCGAGGTGCTATACATGTCAGCAGGTAAAATTAGAGCACCAAAGTCCCTCTATGTTGCATCATCAGTTACCCACTCCTAACTAGAAGTGTGATGAGATCAAAATGGAAACCATTATTGGATTAAATCATAAATCATGGGGTATAAACACCATTTGGGTATTGATTTACAATTTGATAAAATCTACCCACTTCATTCAAATCAAAGATATAGTGAAAGTGGCTGATCTAGGCTATTGTATATTAAGAAGATGGACAATCATCATTGGGTGTCATTAATGATTATTTCTGAAAGAGAACCCATTATTACCACTTATTTCTAGTAATGCCTTCAAAGGGAATTGGGGTCATAGACTAAGATGAGTACTGCATACCATCCTCAAACTGATGGTTAGACAAAGTGAGAAAATCATATTATGGAGGATATGTTTCACGCATGTGTTTCAGATTTCAGAGGATCGTGGGATAACCATTTGGGATTGATCAGTTTAACTTATAATAACAGTTACCAATTTTCTACTAGAATGTATCCTTTTGAAGTTATATATGGTCGTCCATGTTAGTCTCCTTTATGTTGGGATGAGGTAGGCAAGATATCACTTTTTGGACTGAGCCGGGTGCATGAGACGTCTAAGATATTCATATTGATCATGGACCTATTATTGATAGGTGAGAGTCACTAAAAATCTAATATTGATCGAAGGAGTCAATATCTATAGTTTCCATGGGATATAAAATGTTCTTGAAGGTTCCCCCTTGCTTGGGTCATCATAATATGGGAATGCAATGAAATCTAATGCCGAGGTTTGTCGGGCCTTTTAAATAGACTGAGCGGGATGGAAAAATAGAATACAATTTAGCCTTACCTTCACAGTTGATGTCAATTCATTATGTATTTCATTTATCTTTATAAAAAAGTATAATATGGATATTTCTCATGAAAAGAACTGGGAAGAGTTAGAGATAGATATTGATTTATCAGTGTTTGAATAGCTAGTGCATATAATGGATTCCTAAGAGAATGTTCTTCATCAGAGGTCTACATGGTTGGTCTATATCCTTTAGATGAACGAGAATGATGTGCATGAGACATGAGATCAGAAGTATTGGGTTGAGCATGATTATTCATTTTTATTCTCCAATCAAGCGTTATGTTGTCTTATTGAGGAACGAATGTTTTCATGGTGGGGAGAATTGTCCATTAGAAATTTTGAAATAATTTTTATTTTGATATTTTTACCTAGCATTGAATATTGTTTTCTAGGTTCTTCATGTGACCTGGTAAGAATTTTGTATTTTTTATGTATAAATGAATGTTTTTGGCTTGACAACATCCATCACATGGGAATAGCATGGTCGAACCCATGTAGTTTCACATAGGTCACTGTGTGGCCTCCCCCAGTGTTGAATAAAAAATTATTAATTAATTATTAAGATGAATAATGAAGTGAAAATAATGAAATAAGATATATAAAACGAAATGTGAAATTTTTAATAATAATAATGATGATAATATTATTTAAAATAATTCTTATTAATATTATTTTAAATAAATAAATTATTTTATTATTATGAATATTATTAGTAATAATATTATTATTATAATTTTAATTAATTTAATAAAATTAATATTTTTATAAATATAAATATTTTAATTAATGATATTATTATTATTATTAATATGTTTGTATTTAGGTTTTTTGAGGATATATTTTTTCATTCCTTTTTTCCCTTTTCTTTTCATTTTATTCTTCTTGTTTTTGTCTCCTCTTCCTCTCCACTCTATTATTGCATCACACTACCCTAACCCCTCCCCACCCGGTGTACCTCTCCCTCCCCATAGTAGCTCAACCTTATGGGGACCTTAATATGGCTCCCCATCCCTTGGGTTTCCTCGCACCGTTGCTCTACACCCCATATGATGACCATCCACCACCTTGCTACTCTCGCGCCTCCCTCTACCCCATCTCGGCCAAAACCTTATGAAGACCCCCCCTATCATGTAAATCCACTCCGTAAACCTTATCCTCACAAGTCCAACTTCACGGACCCCTTCCTTCTTCTCCTCACCCTCCAACGTAGGTGCGTTCTACCCCAAGTGAGCTTATTAACTCTTCATTATGGTTTCAATTTAGGTTTCTATTTTGTTTAGGTTTCGATCATGACTTTTTTAGTCTGGTCTAGCGATATAGGTTTTAATTCGGGTTGCTTGTTGTGAAATTAGTGTTTTATTGAAGTTTCACACCAAATTTTATGGATTTCAAGACCAAAGGTAGGTGGTTCAGTGTATAACCATTATTTGTAAAATGATTTCTCTTTATTAATTATTCTAGTATGTTATTTGATTAGTTTTTGTGGTTATAAATTAGTGTCTAAATGAGTTTAATGTGTGTTTCATTTCAATTTACCATGATTATATGATATGGGAAGCGTTTTTTGGAAAACCAATATTTTTCCATTGAATAGTGTTTTATAAATTAGGTATTTAGTTTATTACAACATGTTATTGATGTAAATCATGTTTTTATGTGGTTTTGGTGCGTCTTTAATTAAAAAAGATGACTTAGGGTGGGTCTTTGTGTGTAAAACAATGTTTGACTTATTATAATTTTGTTATAGAATTTTTAAATGGTTTATAAAATTATCTGGAAGGTGGAAAACATTTCTGTGAAGCATTCATGGAGTATGTTTTGGGGTGTGTGATTTTAAATGATAGTTGGGGTGTTAATGTGGTGTTATTTGATGGTGTTAACACCATGTTTGTTTGGATTATTTGAATATAGGCAGTGATATGAAGTTGGAACCTGAATGATCACTAAGGTAAGCCCGAGTAACTAGGTGGGCAGTCAAGGACTAGTGTTCTGGTGATACAGATGTTGCTTTCTCTAGGTTTTACATAGTGGTATTGATGAATACAACACTAAAAAAATATTTGGATGATGATTAGAGAGCACTTGGGTTTTGAGGATGCCCCCAACTAGCAGTCCGTGCATGAGAACATGGGATATTGGGGTTCCTATAACACTTTTCATTGAGACATGAGGTTCTATGGTCCCATTAATTGATAGTACCTATATAGAACCTCCCATGTTTAGTTCCCATTAGCTATTTGGTGCTCATTGTTGGCATACAGTGTGCCATTTGGGTTACATGAAAAGTAATTTTTTTAATTAATTTTTATTTCTTTTGATGTAATTTTCCTTAGATTTTCTTTCTTTTAATGTGTTCAACAAATTTCCATTCATTTATTAAAATGGCATGTTTTTTCTTAAATTAGTTTTTATTTCATGTAATTTTATTTTTTCCAATCCTATGGGAAATTAGCTCACACACTACTTACAACTTTAGGTGTATGTAGATTTGGAAATTTTTGATATACGTAAAGGTAATGCTTTTAGAGATGGAAGTTTGGGTGGATTTCTATCTTTCTTGGTGAAGTTTTGTAGAGATGGATTTAGCGTGGTATCCACTTTCAATGTAGTGGTTGTTGATCAGGTTTTTAGTAACCTTACTTTTTTGTAGTTTTGGGGTTTTTTTATACTATTTAACTCAATTCTAAAAAACTTCTATGGATTGTTTGGTTTGAATATTTCAGATCATGTTTATCAGTTATTGTCGATTTTTTTTGTATTTTAATATTTAAGTAAACCATTACCACATACGTTTGTTTATACCAATGTGCTTGTGCCATCCCATGGGGATCGAGAACTCCCTTTGTGACTTTCTACTAACATGGTTGGGCGTTAGTTTGGATGAAGACCTGACATAGATGGTGACACATGGTCTCCAGGGGACTACTGAAAATAAACAAAATTACATGTAGAGAAAATGATGGCACTATCAAAGGTGTATATTAATGATAATAAATTATTTTTAGTTTCTCCAAAAAATGATTGTAATATTTTTGAATGGTATGAAATCTTTACACAAGACTCATTATACCACTTTTGATGTAGGGTGGAAGTAATGAATTATCATATCGAATATTATTGGCTCAATGGTTAGTTACTATTCCTAACAAATTCTATGTGTCTAAACATTAAAAGTATTATCAATTTCATTCATATCTTATTGAATTTGGTAATATTTATATTTAGGATTAATAAATGCTTTTATATTATGTAATGTAGATTTCAGGATCTATTAGTTAAATTATCATATATATTAGTTATTCGTTTACTGATTGTTAATTGGAACCATTTTTAGGACTATTAATTAACATGTGAATGGGAGTCTCATATTTGAATACATCACCATTAATTGATTTTATTGTATATTGTTGTATTTTGATATGGAACCATATTCCATATAACAATGTTGGGATAATTATATTTTTATGTAATATATTTGTTAATTTTTATTATTATTAATGTGTTGTATATTTTATAAATAAGTGGGGATTCAATTAGAGATAAATTTTTTTGACATTTTATAGTATTTAAAAGTATTGATGGTATTTAGGATATTTTTCTATAATGGGTATAATGGAATTTTTACATAACTCTAAATATAATTTTATGTATGATACTTGACTGAGACATTATTTCTACCAATAATTATAATATTTATAGTTTTTTTAGTTTTATTGTATTTTTTATAGACACAATCTTTTAATAAAAATAATTTATTTTACAATTTATTTACGTAAAAAAAATTAAATTATTATTCTCATAACTAAAAGGTGTAAGAAAATATACTATAAAATTTAATGTATTTATATGAAAAATTTGTGAGAGTATATATTTCTAAGGCAATATTGAAACTCTGTGTCTACTCATGAAACATATTATGGGAAAAAAATAATTCAAGTTACAATTAATTAGTTTTTATGTATTTATTTTGATGATGGAATAAATTTGAATATGTTAATCAATCATTCAATAGAGAACATGTCTATATTCTCAATATACTCTCATGAAATAAATTCCTATAATATAGGCATCCTGATAGATTAAATTGATTTATATAAATAATGGTTGAAAATAAATGAAGAATAATGATTATGAAATTTTTATTGAATTATGATCAAGATAATAAACTCATGATTCTATTATTTTTAATAATCTATTTTAATATATAATGCAATTTTTATTAAATTTTATGTGAATTATTATAGATGAACAGTGAAAAATATTCGGAAGGTAAATTGAAAATAAAATAGGATGAATATGTGATTTTTAAATAAATAATCTTCATAAAATTTGAAATTAGAATAAATAATTTTTTGGAGAATTAGTGGAAAAATTTACTAAAATGTTGGAATGAATGAATAGTTGAATGTATGAGAATATATTTTATTATTTTTGATTTTTTTTAATTATTATAACTTTTTTGGATTAATGGAGGAGTATAATTTTATGATTATGAATTGGGAAAAACATAAAATTAGTTTTTGTACGAAAATAAGGTCTTATGTTGATATTAGGGTTAATGACTATATTTCATTAAAATATGTATAATTTAATTTTCTCTAGAGGATAAATTTAGAATAAAATATTACATGTGTTGTGGGAAATTAATAAGATTTCTGAGTTGTGTTTTTATGACATTTATAATCAGTAATTTTAAATAGACATGGGGTTCTTAAAACATTTTAAAAAAAATTCCTATGAGATAATATAGTACTGGGTAAAATGGAAGTGAATTTCCTAGATTTCATTAAGTATAAGAACAGATCTATGACATTTTATTATGATTATGGTATTTTTTATAACGAGGTAGATATGTAAAGTATAGGTTTCACATTGGTCATGCTGTATTGGAATTGTATTCATTCTTTAACAAAAAAAATTTAATAATTTTTTTTTAATTTTTTAATATCCCTTATATGATTGCATTATGGTTTATGATAAAGGATTCAGTGAGTATATATTCGATTTTTATAGTTAATTCTTGATGTTCTATAGTTATTGAAGAGGATATGAAAATTATTTATTTCTTATAGTATATGAATGTAGTTAACGTTGTTTAATCACTCACTAGGACCAATATAAGGTAGAAATATTTGGGAGAACGATATAATCACTTTAAAGAATTATATTAACTAATAATATTATATGTGTTATTGAGATATGTTGGAGGTATACGGAGGATAGTGTTCTGAATCCGTTTATAATAATTAATGATAATGATGAATTAATTGTTCTCACTATCTAGTGGTTATCTATAATGTGAAATGCTGATTATGTAGTTTTAGGTATTGATAGTCTCTAATGGTGGACACTTATAAATATTTATTCTCTTTTTAAATGGAAAAATAATAGATAATTGATTTATTTCTATAGATCTAGATAGAGCCCATGGGGTTGGAAACCTGGTAAATAATTAGGATCAATATAGTCCATTATGTTCCCATCAATTATTTAAAATTAGGGGTTTAATATTAGTAATCTGGAGGTTATAGTTATAGGTTGAGGTGGGGAGAGATTCCAAGTATAAAAAACCCAAATATTTACACTCAGATTTGGTGCTAAAATCATTAACATTATATTTATAAATTTTATACAAATGAAGGTGACCTAATTTTCACCATCCAAAACATAAAAAAATAAAAATAAAATATAGGATCACATAAATACCCATCGACCCTATAGGTTAAGAGTTTTATTGAATTATTATAAAAAAATTATGAAAATAATACCAACCATTTTAAATGATCATTCCCCTCAATTAACCCAAATATTATTATTTCCAATTATGTGATCATTAACATCTAAATTGATCTATTCTATACATAATTAATTTTATGTCATACCATGTAACTTGGGAAAAAGGGAACATAGTATGTGTGTGATTAAATTATTGGAACGGGTGAATATATATATTAAAAATTGAATTTCATTAGTAAAAATTAAATTTTTATAATGTAATAAAGAAATAATAAATGTGAATGAGAATAACATATTAGAAATTTTAACCATAAAACCTAGATGAATAAATTAATGGGTGGACAAAATGATTTAACAATGGAAATAGACATAAGAATAAACAATCCTGATCTATGTGATACTAATATTGATCAAATAAATCATTTCTAAATCATATTAATCACATTTAAAACAATTTTTTATCATTCAAAAATTATTTTCAGAACCTACTTTAAACTCGTGTAAAACTTAACTGGATTGTAGTTAAATAAATTGGTAAAATCCACCAATAACTCTATCCTTGTTTTCCTAAATTTCAAGGAACATTAAACAATGCATTGGATCACTATCATGGAGCACCCATCAAATATGATATATCATGTTCATATATAACAATCATGGTGAACCCATCATATAATTTATATCAAGCTCACTAAGTTCTATCTAGGTATACCCATGATCATCACTAATGTGTATGTACTATTCATGATTAAAAAATATACAATATTTCACTTCATCAGATAATAATAATCATTTTAAATTCATCTCATGACTCACTGAAGGAAATAAATAGGTTTCATAAAAATTCTTTAGAAGTTTGATTAATAAACTGAAATGAAATGGGTTCATTGACAATCTCCATGAAACTATATTAATCTATCCAGATAAATACTTAAGATGTTTTCATTATAGAATATCCCAATGTAAAATACATATAAATAATGTTTTTTGATTTGGAAATACAATTTCTATTTCTTAAAAAAATTGAGGTAAAGAACATTTTTCTACTTTGAAAATAACATTTAAAATTTCAAAATTCTTCATATAGTATGAAATAAATTTTCATTGTAAACAAACTAAGAATGATATAAAAGAATCCTTAAGTAATATAATGGAATCTATGAGTGTAATAAATGTTCATGTCATAAATATTAAAATCAAACATTATTTTAAGAACATTTTTTAGATGGGATTCAAAAGTGACCCCTTAGAAAAAAATAAGAAATTTACATTTTTTACTACTTGATATAAGGTAAATGACCTTGTAAAATTGATTTTGGGAATAATTTTTTATATTAATTTTTTTTTACATTTATGTAAACATGGATATGGATGTGAAAATACATGATAAAAAAGAAAATATAAGATTGTCATAATTTACAAATGACATTATAGATGGTTCGTTAATAAATAATGGATGTTATGGAAAAAAATCTGTAAACTGCCTTAATAAATAGAGTATAAGAAATAGATTTGGTTTAATAAAATAAGGACATATGATTTTCTCTAAATGAAACTTGAACATAAAAATTCACCAAATAATTGTGATTATAACATAAATCCTTTATGACTTTTTTAAATCTTCGATCGTAATCCATATGAAATAATAGCTTCAAATACATGATTAAATATAATTAACATAATTATATTTATTGTATTAAATTTAAATATCGATGTATATACCTCTCATTAAAAGAGTTTTGGGTATAACTTAAACATATATTTCTTAAAGAAGGATAATTTGAGGCGAATAAGCCTTACAAGACCATGTCATCGAATTGAGAATTAATAAATAGATAGATTACTTTAAATAAATTAAAATAATAAAATGTTATTTTATAAGAAAAAATTTTATATTTCTATTTATAGATAATAATTCCATAAATATATCAATATAAAAGTGATATAACCCAAAAAAAATGAAATTGAGTTAAGAAACATTTTACCAGTTAGTAAAATTGAATTAAATTCATGATTAATGAATTAAATCAAATAGAAATGTATAATACAATTATTTTTGAAGAATTATTGTAATATAGTTTAATCTGGTATTATATACACCTCATCATAAAAACAATTGGTGAATTTGACATATGTCTCAATAAAAAAAGTGAAATGAATAAACCTTATATTGAGTACAATCCTTCTTTATTTGTCCTATAAATTGTTTATAATTATATCTCTTAAATTATTTAATTTAAAAAAAAGTATAATTACATATATTAAAATACAATATTTCATTTATATGTAATAAAATATTTAAATATTTAACCCATTAATTATATGTCTACTGTTTTGAGGACTTATGATTCATTTTTTAAAAACGACTTTTGAGTGTTTATAATGGTAAAAGAGAACATTATTTATACACATAAAAGATAATAATAATGAAATATTTGTCATATATTTTCATCAATTATACTTTAATAAATAATCTTGAATGATGGTTATGTAAAATTTTTAATGATACAATTATAGAGATGATAGTTTATACATACACATGAGTAACATCTTCATTTTTCAACAATCACTGTGCAATGAATGAATGTAATATTTTATATTTATATAATTATAGTGATATAATAAATACCATATTATTTCATTAAATATAATAATATATATCATTAATTTTTTGTAGTGATGAAAATTGTGACCCACTTATTCAAGGAGGAAATTGTCCACACGTATTTATGAATGGAATTATAAATATTGAGTGTAAGAAGTAAAATTATATATAATTATTTTATAATGATAAATATGTAATTAATATCATTATTATTTAATTAAAATATAATATATTAATTTAAATTATCATTTTAACCTTTTAATTAAAGCATTAGTAATAAAATGATTCACATCGCTACGTGAGGTGGTAGATCGCTATACGTGAGAGAAACATTATCATATCCCCTAATGAATGGAAATATATAATATATATGTAATATTTTAATCCTTAAAGATAAATATAAATAAATATACTACATATTCATTAAATCCATCTTTATAACCTGTCGTTATAGGATATCATGGAAAATGAATGACATTTGGTTTTGAGGCGACAATCCGTCGCACACAAGAATAGTGATTTAGATTCCTATTCGGTTGAAGGGGAGAAAAATTTATCTTTTTAAATTATGATAAAAAAATATTAGTATATGGGTGATATTTGTTTACTTTATAATAAAATTTTTAGATGATTTATATGAGGTGAAATATGTAATAAAATTAAAAAACAAAATTTAGTGCGATATACATTCTTCCAAAAACATCCTTATGTATTCCTCAAAATCCTTCATAGGATGAATTTATGACAAAACCATGGATTATAGGATATGGGTATATGCTTTTGGAAGGAATATTGGTATTTATTGGCATAGAAAAATGGTTTTTGAGTAGTTAATATGATAATAGATGATTAGCCTTTTATAACTGAGGTGAGGGGCACAATTGTAATTTTTGAAAGAATGGCATACCATGGATTCTCACTAGAAACAAGGATCAAAAGGGGAATAGACTCAATAAATTTACTATATAAGGTGAAAATACGTGAAGGAAATAGATTTTGTAAATGTATTTAGGTCATTTAAATTAAAATCATTTAACTTTATCCCTTGTAAACTTTTTTTACATTAATTGTGATAATTAATTTTTTTTCACTATTCATGGTAAAATAAACATTTTTTTAATAAATCCATAAAACATCATCCAATGTAAAATTTGGTATGCTGATTTCAAATTTTATATTCATTTTATCATATATATTTTCTAAATCTTCTAAAAGAATATAATTGTTTTTGAAATGGTAAAAATATTTTTTGAAGAATGTTTTTTTCCAAGAATAATATTACATTATTAAAATTTAACTTATATGTTAATAATAATTTATAAATAATATATATCTATTATGACATATATATACATATTTATATATTACACAAATTATTTTATTTATTTCATACCCTCCAATTTTACAAATAGATTATAATGGTTATATATTTTGTGGGTTATATATACAGGATGTTCAATGTCATATAATATATCTAATAATAAAAAATTATTTTGTTATAATTAGTAAGAAATTATAGTGATTAAATTTATTTAAAAATTAATATATCATTATTCTTGTAGGTGTTACATTCTGTTCTAAAATCTTTGTTTCATGTTGTATATGCTACCAAACATAATTTTATTATTCTATAATTTCTGATTGTTACATACTCCCCTTTAATAAATAGAATCCTAACAATTTATACATTATCTAAGAAAAAATGGTTTGATATTTCTGAGTAAATTTTTCCATAAACCCACAATATAAAAAATGTTAATAAAAACTAATATTAAAAAGTGTGAAAGAGAAAAATGATGTTCCTCACATAACAAGGTTTCCACAAATGAGAACATTGGTGGAAGATAAGGATATGGACATTGAAGAAAAGCATTAAAAATTAGGGAGGTTGATATTGATTGATGAATATATTTTTGTTAATGGTCAAAATAATGTTATAGACCCCAAAACCATAAATCATTGATGAGTGAAAAGATGATCGATTCATATGAAATAAAGGTATTTAGATAGAATTTGTGTTCCCTATCCATTTTCCAAGATTTGAAGAATATAATTACTTTATTTATAGAAAAATAATAAGAAATATATATAATTTATAAGTATAATTTCAAATTTTATGCAATTTTCACCACAATATCATATTTGTTATAGATAATGAGTATATATGAAAATTTTTCATTCTTAAACCATTAAAATCGTATTTTAAATTCAATATAAACACAAATGGCATAACAAGATATTCCATCTATATTTATAAATTTTCCATAACCAAAATGGTTAGAACATGTTATGATAATTCCCAAAATGAATTACCATTCATATGATACATTAATATAATATATTCAATAATAACACCCAATGGTAAAACTAACTCATTAAATAAATAAATAACCCTATATCAAAATGAAACTCAAAAAAATAAAAAATAAATAGAGTTTAAACATAAAAAATTATATAATATATTTAATCTTAATATATTATAAAAATAGATATATTTTAAGAAAATTATCTTATTCACGTAGTCGTCAAATCAAATTTAATTCAAACAACCAATGTTATGATTAAACATGTTCCCAATAATTACATTGATACAAAATATTGTATAAACTTTAAAGGTCATCAATACCAGTAATCATGTGTCCAAAAAAGTAGTTGTATTTTTCATCAAATTACACTTCACTATAAGCCTATTTGTTACAGGCAACTCCACCAAATAAAATTTATCCAAAAAATCATTAACAACATTAATGTATCATAAGATAACACCTAAAAAATGAATGTTTAAGACTTCAAACCTTTCATCTATCTTATAACCCTAAGGCATTTATTGAATCAATAACTAATAATATTTACTCACATGAAATCATAAAAATCATCAAATTTACCTAATCCTTTTCCAATAAAAACGGTATTATAACTACCACCACTCCCATGGATCATGTGATAAAATAATTAAAATTAAATGAATATATTTGATACCGATGAAGGTGACAAAAATTTCATCAATCAAAACATATAACATTAAAAGTAAATATTAGATCACTTATATACCCAAAAATTTTTAGTTATAGTGTTTTAGAAAATAAGAAAAAACTATTACAAAAACAAAGCCCTTTTTTTAAAATGATCATTTCCCTAACATAAACCATGATTTATTAGTTTTACATTATTTCATCATCATTACCAATATGAAACACTTCTAAAAATAATTCATTGAACATATTTCATTATAACATTGGTAACATGACACATAATAAGGGCCAACTAAAATTATCATTAAGGGTAAACATATGAATTCTTAATTTATTGTCACAAATATAAATAAGATAAGTATAAGGGTTAGATTCAATAAAAAAATTTAATGAGTATAACATAAAAATATACATATGAATCATACGTGGATTAATAAATATGTTGCATTGAATATTGATTTAAAAAATGAATGAATTATCAAAATCAATAATCATGATCCACTTAATTTAAATCAGGACCAATGGAATCATTTATGACATATAACAAGAATTGAAAAAACATGTTGGTATATTGGAAACATTATCTTCATAACCAAATTTATCCAATGTAGTAAAATAATTGGAACCCAAGTAAATCAATGGGAGAACCCCATCAGTAACTCCCTCATTATTTCTACTAAATTCATGTAACATTGACAAATATTTTTTATCACCACCAGTGTGAATCCATCATATAAGTTATATTGAGCTCACCCCAAGCTATCATGTTGCACACATTGACAAAGCTATATTGGGATCACCTTGGGATATCTAGGCACACCTATGATCATCAATAATGAAAATTTAATAACCATAAAAAATCATTTAGAATATTTCTATTTTATACAAAATAATAATAACAACTAATTCATTTCTTCATTCACTGATAGAAAAAAATTATTTTTCATAGAAATATCATTGAAAGATGAATTACAGTTGGAAAAGAAAAAATTTACCTGAAATTTCCTATTCCAAAATAATAATACATCCAGAGTTAATTTTTTGATAGTATCATTACAAAATTTCATAGTTTTGAATATTTACTAATACCAGTTTTTTATTTTGAATAATGAAAATATCATAAAATATCATTAAGATATTTCTTAACGGAAAAACATTTATACATTGAAAATTTCTTTTCAAAAAAATTCAAAAAATTGAACATAATTATATTTTAATTCATAATTGTAATTATATAATGTAAACTTCATGTAAAATAATGGAAATGATGGTGATAAATTTTTTTCATCCCATAATTATTAAAAATAAACCATATTTTTAAAATAAATAAAAAATGAAATTCAAAAGTGACCCATTAAAAAAATTAAGAAATTTTATTTTAAATACAAATTAAAAGAATGTAAATTATAAATTAAAATAGATTTTTTTTAAAAAATAATTATATAAAATAAAAGTTTTTAGAAAAATTTAGAAATCATGTAATTTGTTGGGAAACATACCTGATCATAAAAAATACAAGATAAGTGTAACATATTAATGAATTTCACAATTTATAATTAATCAATATGGGATGAAAGGAGAAAAATAACCTAATTAATAATATTGTATAAGAAGTATATTTTATTCATGAAAATAAGTTCTTTTTATTTCCTCCAAAGGAACACTGAACAAATATAATCCAAAAAGATAGGATATTGAAACAAAAGTCCTTAGACACTTTGCTATATCTTCAATAGTATTCCCCATTAAACAATAACCTCAAATGATATTTGAAATATTATAGAAATAAATATATTCATGATATTGAATGTAAACAGGGTGTAATATATAAAAAATAAAATTATTTGTTGGAAAACATCAATATTTGTCCTAGAGAATGATAATTTGATATGAATAACCCTTATATAGATCATATGATTGGTTTGAGAATTAATAAGTGGATTAATTATGTTTAATAAATTTATAAAACAAATTGGTTGTATAGAGAATATATATAAATATATATATCAATTCACATTTAATGTCATCATATTTAAATTAATTAAAATGAGTTATAACCTAACAAATGGTAAATGAGTTAATAATTCCTTTTTCCATTTAGAATCTATAAATCCAAATTTTTTTTGATGAAAAAATTAAAATAGAAACATAAAATACCATTATATATGATTTATTAATGTTATAACATGTAAATTGGAAGTATGTACAACACATAATAAAATGCAGTTGTGATTATGGTATACGTCTAACAAAAAAAAGTAAGATTAAAAACACTTACCTTGAGTTCAGACATAAATTGTATGTTCATTAACTCCTGTATAATAAGCTTAAATCAACTATTTAGTTTTTTAATAACCTTTTATAGGTTTCATAACTTATACATAAATAAATTCATTATTTATTGTTATTGAAATATTAAATTATTTAATAATATAAGATCGTGTTGGGTGTTTTGATGATGTCTGGTTCATTATTTATAAATGAAATTCCTATGATAATCATTGTAAAAATTTTCATTTTTTAAACACATAATTAATAATCATAATTGTATATTGATAATATTTTTTGTTCATTTATAATTTTAAAAGAGATAATGTTTTTTATATGAAAAGTGAACCTCGTTACAGTCATAGAGAGGGTAGACTGTATATATGCATGTGTAACGTTTCCATTTTTCAACGATCATTATAGAATGAAGGTAAGTAATATTTTAAATTTATATAATTATAATAATATCATAAATAAAATATTATTTATTTAAATATATTTATATATATAATCCTTGAGTTTTGGTGATGTAAAAAGAGTCACATCACATCATTGTGGTTGTATTTCACATGTCTGGATGAATAACATTATCAATTATCAATGTAATACATAAAATGAAATATTATATATCCATTATGATAATTATTTATGTAAAATAACAAATATTTTGTTTAATATAATATTATTTTATTTACGTCACCATTAATAACTTCCATGTAGATCATTAGTTAAAAATGAATCACATCGCTTCGCAAGGTAGTTGTTCGTCGCAGACACGAGGTACATCATCGTATCCCCGATAAATGCAATGGGAGAAAATATATGTCATATCATAAATCCTTAAGTATAAATATATTACAAGTGTCATATGTATTTAAATTTAATCAATAATTATAAAAATCCATGAGATGCACTAATGAAAATAGAATGACATCGGTTTGTGAGGAAATAGTCCACTGTACACACGATTGACAATTTCTTAACCCATTTGATGGAAGAAAATATGGATTAATGTAATTACATTAACATAAGAAAATTATTAGTTTTTTTAGATAAAATTGTTTTTATATAATAATAATTGGAAACTATTTTAATGATTTGGAAGAAGATATAAAATAAAAATTATTGTTATGAATGGTGCCAATATTAGTACAACCGCCTTTGGTAATCACCAAAATCATTATTATGATGGATTTATGAGCAAACATTGGATTCTAGGATATGGAGAGACAAATTAGGAATTACTTTTTGTAGGTATTAACTAATAAAAATGTAATTTAAATTCTGAATACGATAGAGGAGTGTTGTCCTTTTATATGTTAGATGACTGAATCAGTTTTAATTTTTGAATAGAAAAAGGTGTACTAGTAGTTTTCATTGCCACAGGGCTCCAAAATGGACCATTTTCAAGATATATACACTTTGATATATAAATATATTCAAGAATTAGATTTTATAAAATATTTTAGATCATTTTAATTTATATATTTTTTGTTTTTCTCCTGGTAAACATATTATTACCTTATCCGTAGTAGTTGATTTTTTCCATTTCCACTATTAACTGAATAATAAATATTTTTTAAAAAATACATAATTTTCAACGAAATTAAATTTCTATATTTCATTTTCAAAAATTATTTTTATTTTATCATGTACCATTTCTATATGTTCAAAATATTGAAATAAATCTTTTTCCCTTGAAAAGCAATAAAATATACTTTTTTAAGAAAACTGATTTTTAATGAATAAAATTAATTCAATAAAAACTAATTTATTAATTTCATTAAATTTATAAATAAAATATATTTTGTAGGAAATTTAAATATATATATATAAATATTACATAAAATAGTAATTATATTCATTCCCTTTTATTTATCCACTAGTTCTTAATCGATATATTTTTCAGGAGTCATTTAAACTCAATGTTACATGTCATATATGATACCAACATAAAAATATATTGGATTTCTGTGTTGTAGGATGTTGAAATTGTTAGGATTAAATTTATTAATGGTCATGTATATTTTACAGAATTGACTATTATAATTTTTTTGATAGAGATATAATTTAAAAATATATATTTTTCCTTTTTGAAAAGATATATATGGAAATAAAAAAATAGGTAATAAAATCATTAAAATTAGTATATAAAATAGTATCTATGAAATAAATTAGTATTAATATAAAAATATAGTTTTATATCTATGATGGTATAAGGAGGTTCTATCATTAGGGGTTTTCATGATCAAAAACCATGTTAAAAATAATAAGTACAATTTAATTTTTATCACTTATGGTATATGTTCAAATATGTGGAGATTAATATTAGATGCATCTAAGTTGAATCAAACCATGTAAATAATAATATTCTCTACCCCAATCATTTGGTATTATGAATATATCTTATGTGGTTATATAAGAAAGGATTAGAAAATTATATAAGTGTACTAATAATTTTGTGAATGTTTATTTTAATAATTATAAATAAAATTACTATAATTCCATATTTTTTAATATATATATATATATTAAAATTATTAATATCATAGTTGAAACCTTAAATTTCAAAATAAATAGTTGTTTTGTAAATAAGTCATAAAATTATGGAAATTGATAAAATTTTTATTATTATAAATTATAAATTATTATATTAATTAAATGAAAACAATGAAAATATTAAATAAATGTTTAGAAATGTAGAACAATATTTAAATTTAATTAAATTTATATCTATATTTTCCTGTTTTTTTAGATAATGTAGTTAATTTTTAATAATAAAAACATATTATTACCTAACTCATTTGTCATACACAACTACCATGAGATTCCAAAAATGTTCTTTAAAATACTCTAGATAACAAGGAAGGATTCCTCATAATTACCAATGAATACCAAGAATTTAAATTATTTTTCTTCCTTAGAAACATATAATTACACTTATTATACATGCTATGAATATATTATTCTCTAATTTTCTATATTTATAATTATTCAAAATATCATTGGTTCAGTTTTGAAGAAATTGATAAGATGGAACAATAAATTTTATACATATATTATATTATTTCCCATTAGTGTCAAACTATATTAATTTAGCAGTAATCATTAAATATTGTTCACGATACACTATTTCAATTCGCTATTTTTTCACTATTTATATTATTTTTTCCATTAATTCTGTTTTAAAATATTTTCATGATTTTATAATCATTCACACATTATTATAATGAATCCTTTGATGTTTTTATATATAATACCTATAAATGATGTAAAATAATTAGGAAATTTTTGAAATAAAATACATAATATGGTGATTATATCTGTAATTGTAAATAAAATATATTTTTTTAATCCCTTACTAAAATTTTTATTATTACTCATTTTTTCTAATAATAAATGAAACTTTAGTTTTTAAATTATTTGTCCAAGGACATTATCCATGAATAGAGATATGTCTCCAATTATAATAAAATACTCTTGCTCAAAATTTTTAATTAAACATTATATATCAATCAATACCTAGGATACACCCAAATTAATAATAATTGTAGTTCATTAAGACATTTTATTCGAATACCATTCCTTATATATTTTGTAACAAATTTTTTCAAAAAGGAAAAAACCATATGTTCAATCAATTTTATCCACATTCGAAATGACCAACCCATTCATATATTCATTTAATAAAAATTGTAATACTTTATCGACCTTCTATTACTTACTCATACAATGTAGCCTTCATTAATGAGGTAATATCCTTCTTATCACTATCATAATTATTTGATTTAGGATGTTATATTATAAACCCAATGTGTTGAAAAATGATTAATCTATAGAGCTATTCTTTAGAGGTAATATAAATTTAATCATACAAATAGTGTTATATTGTTTTGTGTATAACATTGAAGATAATATGTCGTCGATTTTATTAATGGAAATATAATTATTATTTCCAGATTCACACATGTTATAATTTTCACAAAAAAATATACCTTATTAATTATATTATTTTATGATTGATTTAATCCAAAATAAATTGTTATCTTGATCGATTATCGTAGTTTGATAGATATTTGTTCCAATATAAACTCTTGTGTGTGATCCAACCCATAGACAATCTGAGTGTGGGTGGCCAATAATCGAAAGGCCTGAAACAAGTGGGAAATGAATTATGTTTTTTAGTATGTGCATTAGTCTAGAGGGTTTATGTTTTATAATATTACATACATATTGGTGGATTATTTCATATTCAAATATTGTCTTATTGATTTAATTTGTTTTCTTGAATCCTTTAAAAATCCCATCCCGGGGTAGGATACCCATATAAAAATGATCTATTTAATTCCAAATATATATTTAAACATTTTATTTATTGTATTTTCTCTATATTTCACTTATTATTTTATGGTTCATTTTTTAAAGATTCATGTATATGAAATAATGAATTAAGAAACCTCTAGTGTGGTAGATTGTGTTGTGTAGTTTGGATTAAGCATAAAATATTTATCCTATATATCTCTGGAAAATATGATTCAAAAACCATGTTGTCTGGTGTCTCACAATGATACACATAGTACAATTTATTATCAGGTCAGAAGGACCTATGTGGTTCATTTAGAGAAAATAAAACCATTACATAGTCAATGAAGAGTAATGTTATGTAGATTATACTAACATCTGAGAGGTACATGGAAGGGGTTTTTGTGGTAGTAATGCATGAGTACCAATTTCATCATAGAATCATTATCCAAGATGGATGAATATCCATACAATTATAAGTATATGGATGCTATATGATTTTTACATAGGAGATATATATCATGGGTTGGGGATTATACTAAATAATAGGTTCATATATGTGTCAAAAATTAGTGTCTTAGATAAAAGTTCATATGATGGAAACCAAATAGAGTTTCTCATCCCAATAAATCCAAGGAAATAAAGAGGAGTATCTTGAATCATGATATATAGGATGATTGGGGTATCTTATTTTAGTCACAAATGGGAAAAGTATGTCTGAGTGTATAAATATTTACTCTCAAATATGAATCCTTGGTATCCAATGAAAAAAGGAATCTGTGTCAATGTACTCAGAGTTTCATTTTTTATTTTCATTATTGCGGATAGGTTAATCCATTTTATAGTCACATGGTATTGATGAACACAATGAACTATAAAATCAAACAATTATGACAAATAGTCTATTCTAGCTATATAACACATTTATGTAAGAAGAATGATCACCTAAACCTCTAATCCCATGTGATTTAGTCTCGATTTAATAAGTAAGAATTATTATATGATCTACTATATTGAATTAGAGTTCAAAATACGGGGTTATCTCGGTTTTTTCAATTGATATTCCATGAGAGTCCTAACTTGATGATTTACTAATGTTCACAACATAATGGTTGGAGCATACATATAATAAGATTCCCTCATATTGCTTCTATGTTAATAGTGGTTACAATAGTAACCGAGTGGGGATTATGCATTGGGGATTCCCCAATGTGTCTTCCATAGTTAGTTCTATAGGAGAATATATGAGTTGGGTTGGGGAATATACCTATTATGAGGCCATATTTTTCTTTAATCTAGCATGTGATATGGGTGAAGATATTTTCAGGTTTCGATACTAATATATCATCCCTATCCATTTTGGGAAACAATGTGAACTATCTCATTCATTGGAATGTTTAATAGGTCTAGGTTCATAGGAAATGGTCTTGGTCAATCTAGAACCTAGTTGAGAGACCTTGTAAAATAGTTTTTCCCTAGTGAAGGACCACATTTGACTTCTCCCTTATGCGGTCAACAAAAATAAGGTCTTGAGAGAATGAGTACTCCCAAGTGTGCAAAATAAGGTTGAGGAATTGAGAAATATATATCAATCTAATGGGGTTTCTCAAATTAAATACCTGATAAATTGAGTTCTACCTTGTTTTGTAACTCCTAATAGTTAGTTGGGAAATTAATTTCTTTGTATTGTGGGTGTACAGTTGAATGAATTTGGAAAATGAGTTCACCCTAGTGTGGGTTCCCTCGGTAATTTACATGGGAAAATAAATTCACCCTACTTTTGGAGACTAAGTGATGGACCTATATCATGAGGTACCCTTAGCGAGGTCTAAGATAAGAGGATTTTCCATATTATAGGGTATGGTTATGGATGAACCACATATGTATACATGGGTGAAGGGACACCCAATTATGTAAACCTAGGAGATGGGTCTCCCTGGTGAAATGTTTTGATAGGGGTTGGTGTATCATAACTCTAGTGGATCATATTTCATGATGTGGTTCTATCTTATTATTTTTTTATTGGCGGAAATATCTATAAGAAAGTATCTTAGGATCCTTAGTTTTTTCCTATGTTGGAGGATTTACTGAAGGTTCTTTATTGTAGGTGTTCTTCTAATGGTATCATGTGTAAATAAAAACATGTTATATTTTCCCTTATACAATTGGATAAAATGGATCCATAGTTAGTGGGTCATTTAATTTCTAGAAAAAATGGATCTCTTACCATGATCCATCATATAGGTCTCAATATGCAAGCCAGAATAGTTGGTCACATGGGGGTTAATTATTAATTGGGGGGGGGGAGGTAATTGGTTAAAAATGGGTTGTCATGGGTGGGAGCACATATTGGTGATATATGGAAACATGTAATGGGACCCACACAAGGGGAAATGGGTGAATTTTCTTATAAAAAGAATTATTTTCCTCTCATGAGTGTGATATATGCTATATTCATGAAAATACCAAACTTCATATAGATTTGAATTTTGATACAATGTTCGTTTTAACTCCATGAAAAGTCAAATTGATTCTTATAAGGTGAACTAGAACCCTGAAAGAGAGGTTTTCCACATAATATGTAATATATTAGGAAAAAAATTTCTTTTAAGCCCATAAAAAATGTAATATTCAGTCACATATAATTCTTATCATCATTCAATAGAATCCACATTTTTCTCCCAAAAGGATGTTCTCATCGATATGTCATAGTACTGAGAAGCATTTTAAAGGAATATTTATCCATCCATGTGTGAGAAATCATATAGTACATTGAGATCCTATTTCAACTTCTTTATGAAAAAAAATTCATATTCTCAACTGAATTTTTGTTATCTATGTGAGGGTCACATAATGGTTTCCACAACAATGTACATGGAAAACACATTATAGTTCCAATGAAAATTCCCTAGACGGTAAATCAATAAAATTGAAAATAATGTAATTCAAATATATATGTATATATTTGAAACCTCTCTAGATTCTTGAATATTTTGTGGGTTGTTATGGTTTACTCATCAATAGGGGAATCTTTCCCAAATGAGGATATCAAATCAAGGATTTTAAATCACAAAGAGGAGAATAATGAATAAATTATTCTAAATTATTAATAAACATATCTTGTATTTTATTAATTAAAATGTGATTGATATAAATATATATATTTACAATGTTTATGAGGTGTATTTTAATTTAGTTATTTTTTCTTCCAGAAAGAGTATCTCAACTCAGGGGATTGATATGAGAAATTATAAAATGTTTAAATTCTTGTATAATATGGGGAACAAAAGGAATATTTATTGTGTAATTGGATCTATGATATGATATCTAGATATAACTATGTAACATGTTACAGTAGGAAACAAGACACTCATAGTTCTTTGAATGGTTCATATACAAAAAAAATTTATGTTATAGGGATAAGATATTATCCATTCTTGATAGGAATGAATGGGTAAAAATACAATATATATTAGGACCTCAAACCATAAAAAAGGGTAATTTTAAAACACTTGTTAGGCCATGAATAAGAAAAAAAATATTTATATTTATACTATACAAATCTGTACATAAAATAATGAGATTACTGTGTATAACAAAAACTAATCTGAGTAATTTAAGGTTAATGTAGTATATACAATATTCTATGATTTGATAAGATAAAAATTATCACAAATTCACCCATAGATGGTTCAAACGAATTATAATATTAATGGAAGTGCGGGGTGTTACAATTATTTCCTTGGTTAGTGGACCTATACACGTAGCAATATTTTTTCAAGTGCTAAATGATGGCCCTTATGTTATTATTAAATGTTCAATTTTTCATAATGGTTTTCAAATATGTACATAGAGTGTAATACTAGGTAGCAACTTGTATTTACTATGGATAATATTTGGTTGTTTATTACTTGACATGTTTTCTTTCTTCATATTTTGGGGAACAAATACAATTTTTCCTAAGTAATAGATAGTTACTTCTTAATGAGTAAGGAACAATCAATTTCCCTTAACTCCATATTTAATTTTTTACCATTGTCAGTACTCTATATCATTACATTTAATGTTTGGTTTTAAAATATCCATCGCAATATAGATGGTGTTTATGGTAATTAAACATTGATCACAAAGTGTGGTAATCTACATTGTTAATTGCGTAATGTAAAATTAATCTGAATGAGATCAAGGTTTCATGATTTTATAAATCTTTATCGAATTGTTGTATATTTTTATGAAATTTTTCTTAGAGTGCTGGTTTTAGATGGTTGAGGTTATGGGACATTAAAAATAATTACTGATTTTTATGTTCTTATTTATTTGATTAAATACATGCGATATTATATCTAGAAAATTCAAGGTAAACTACAATATATATTATGGTACCACTGATTGTAATTACTATACTAAAAACTTTAGAAAATTAGTTTTTGTTCAATAATTTTAGACCAATGTGTCTTGAGGATTATTTCATGTAAAGACGAACAATTATAATTTAGATATGTTCCAAAAAAGGTATCTCAACTAATGTCTGAAGGAATATCAATAAGAGTGTCCCAATATAAGGAATAACAAACCTTATTGGAGAAACACATATGGAAAAATGAATTCAATATCATAAACATGTTTTTAAAGTTTTCATGATACAAAAATTTGTAACATCATGGGAATTTGAATCCATGTGAATACATGGTATATGGAATGTGAAAATTATATGTTCTGGATTTTATATTTAGTGGAAATTGAGAATAATTGGATTATTTTGAGTATTTTTAATTTGGGAAAGAAGTGTTTTAGAACATAAAAATAACTCATGGGGTTAAGGATGACCATTCCATGGGGACTAAAACAACCATACATGGAGACTATACATTTCATATGGGAAAATTTCTTACCTACGCTTCAATGGGTGATCTGTTTGGATCAATCAATCCATTATACAAAAAATTCTATGAATGTTAAAATAGATGGTATTTTTTCATTGTGTGATTTTTTGTTTTCTGTATAGAATAAATGAATAATATTAATTATGATTTAAACAACAATGATATCTTGTATTTTCATGGATATAAAACTATTAATGAATGGTTTTAGATATTTAATAGTTACACCCCTGTGAATCAATCACATTATTTAGGTAATGGTTGATATCATACAATTCATGATTGTACAATCACATAAAATGGATTTCTATACAGTGTTTAGAGGAAATCATGTCACAAATAACAATATACTATTCAAACAACTTAATCCCACATAATTGGGCTAATTTATTTTTCGTTTAATATTTTCATATACCATTGGGGTCTAGAAATAATTGTTTGACATTTTATATGGCCATATTTTTATCAATAAACGGTTTATTAACTATTCATTTCACACTCTATTTTTACAAAATAATGAAACAAAATTTGTTAATGAGAGAAGAAATCAATTTTTTTAATGATTCGTTTTTTTGGTTTTCACCCCAACAAGAAATAAAGTCTGTATTGATTTACAGATTATAACATGAAATTTTTACCATTGAGAGATAGATTTTAAGGTCATACAAAATGGAAAAATGTTCACATAGTTGATTGTCTTGATGCATTGATCGATGTACATATATCTTATTATCAAAATAGTTTGATTAGTGTGAGAGTATTTCTATATATTATGGATATGGGAATGATGACATGAATAGAGGATCCCATTAAAAATATGGATTATCTCATTTGTGAGTTCACATAGTTTATAGTCCTGATTCATGGACAAATATGGGTTCAAATATTGTGTATGAGATCTTAGAGCCATTATGTATCCTGAAATCATAGAAATCAATCGAAACACAGTTATTATAAATAATTATGTAGTATTGATTTAAATAATATAACGAAAATGGATATTTTTTTTGGGTGAATTTTTTTACTATGTGGTCCTTAAATTTCACTCTAATGTAAGTGATTCAGTTTTCAGATATGGGATATAAGAAAATGAAAATGTAAGGATACCGAGAATAATAGTATATAATATGAAGAGAGGTATACTAAATACTATTAAATATTTATTGGAAAATAGTTTATGGATCATCTTGTCTAATATTTTTCTATCATGTAGAGAGAATTGGTAAAATAGAAAAGGAAATTATTGGAATTTTATGGTCTTTAATGGTGGATCATGTGTTATATTATAGAACATCGTTATAAAGGAACATAACATCTATAAGTTTTACTGTTATAAGAAAACGAGCATTATATGTGGTCTTTGTATATATTTGGATCACTTGGAAAATGATTTTGATTTATCTATATTCTATATTGGTGGAGGGAAACATGTTGTGAATTATGGGGTCCCAACACTAAGATGAAATGGGGGATTGGTTTTAATTTTTTGGGTAGGCCCATAATAAATGATGTGTGCATTATTATAATTCCTAGGGTTTTTGAATCAATATACACTTAATTTTTGGTTAAAGTGGACATTTTATTTACTTTCCACGGTTAAGGATGTTGTCTGGGTCACCTAGAGTACCCACATCATTAAAATTAATTAGAAAAAGAAAGAAAAAAATATATATCTTATGATATTATGTCACTACCCATCCCTCAGGGCCCATTCTGTGACCACCCTATGCCAGTTTTCCATAGCCCATGGGCTGGTGAATAGATCTGAAATTGCATATCCCATAAGAGAAGGCATTTTCATAAAACCTATACACACATAGACATGTCAAAATGCACAAATCAAACCAAAAAGGAAAAAATGTACAAGCACCACATAGTACCACCACTGATAGTAAAAGGTGTAAAATTAAAGTGGATGGGCCATAATACAATCCCAAGAACCAACAAAGTAAATAAATCTATTAAATTCCACCCTGAAGTCTCTACATGAAAGGTAGTGTAATTAAATCCAGATGCTATAGAAATCTGCCTCATCTGAT
This sequence comes from Viscum album, assembly GCA_963277665.1. Taxonomy (NCBI): domain Eukaryota; kingdom Viridiplantae; phylum Streptophyta; class Magnoliopsida; order Santalales; family Viscaceae; genus Viscum; species Viscum album. The sequence goes on along the minus strand of OY728152.1, from coordinate 1,716,822,885 downwards.
CCTGCTTAACTGATATCCACTGAGTCCTAGACCACCCAGGTCGGCATCATAGTGTCAGTTGATTACACGAGACACAACATGTGTGAGTGACGCCAATGTAGGGGTGAGTATAACAACTCAGTATGGACACTAAGACCCTCGTAGGTTTCCAAAAACCCTGAAGAAAAAATACCATAATGTAAATGTGACAAAGGAAACACCACCAAACAAGATATAAAATACATTGCACAAAGTAAAAGACAACTCACACCAGGTATAACTTAAGTACCTAAGTAAAGATGACTAGTTGTAAATATAGAGAATCATATTCTGTTGAGAGGCTCTGATAAAAATTCAAGAAGGTTCACTCTTCTACTCATCCAAGAAGGGTCTCTTTGCTACTGATCCACAGAGGGTTGTTGTCATCCTGATCCATAGAGGGTCGATCTCATGCTGGTCCACAAAGGATCACTCTCATAATGATCTATGAAGGAGAACTATAATGGTGATCCATGAATGGTCTCTCTATTATTGATAAACAAAGGGTCTCTCTCATGCTGACCCATGGTTGGTCGCTCAACTACTGATCCAAGAAGGGTCATTCTAATGATGATCCACGAATGGTATCTCTCATTCATCACGTCATAGCCAGCTGCTGGTTTCCCGCACATAGCACGCTCAATTCCAGGAGGATCTTCTCCTCAAGCCATCAATCGTACTTCAAAATACATGAATTTTCACACAGAGTAACCCAAATAACATTGTTGTTGTAGGGGTCCCAACAAAAAAACTGGTGCGTCGAATGGACGCCCTGTCTGTAAGATATAGGAAGTTTTTTAAAATGGTACTGGTTGGATTTGATTCCAATCCAACCTGGCCATAAGATAACCTCTTCCAAAACATGCATAGAGTATCTAATAAGGAATTACATATCTCAAGGGTCTATGTGGTTTAGGTAGCGCATCAATCAGATGCTCAGTATGTTAGTTACAAGTATTTCAGTGAAACGGGGGCCGATTGTGTCCCGGAACAGCCCAACATAGCCTCAACCCGACTGGGTCCAGCCCAACCCGTTGGGCCGCTGGTCCAGCCCACAATTGGCCCGACGCACATGGTGGTATGTGACCCACCCATAGAAACCTGACCTCTTATGTTGGGCCATTTTCTTTAGCTTAGACGCAGCTTAGTTGCCTTTGTTTCATCATGTCGCAGCGCCAACATGAGCCACCTACCCATGGAAGCTGTCAATCTACCAAACTGGTCTCTATCAGCCGGGCGTGGCTCTATTGCACCTATTTTATCCAGTTCTCTAAGGAGGTACTCCCACACACACTTTAGGGATCGTGTGTCGCCATCTTGTCTAAGCGGTCCGAACATGAGGTAGCTCATCCTCGCAGCGTCAGTTACTGTTGAACTTCCTTGCAGCCGCATCTTTCTGTCGCCGCAGCGAGCCGCCCCACTCCTCCATTGGCCACCGCCGGTGCCGCACACACACATATAGGAACATAGTTATTACACCTTTATTGTAACAACCTTAATATCACCTTTAAAACGTTTCAATAATTCGACCACAAATAACGCACTAGGTGGAGGGTCTCAGTCCTTTTTTGTGTCCTCCCACACTCTCCATGTTACCAGTTTGAAACAGGTGTGGTTCAGGATCACATTTCTTTCAAGCTACCTATAATCCCATTATTAACCCTAATGAAAGCACCCTCCCACATGAACACCTAATCTATAGATCAACATTTTCATGGGTTTATCCACTTTTGAGGTTTTAGAATGAAGAATAGACAACTCAATCATAAATAAATCCCTACCTAGATTTGGATATCTCATAAGAGATGGACGATGATCCAAGACATCATCGACTTGTGATCTTCCATCTTTCGTCACCATTCGTCAATTCCCAGATCGGACCTCATTCTCCATGAGATTTGTCTCTACACTCCAATCCTCCAACATTCATCATTGGAGAGGGTTTCATCGGCATTAGTTGTTATTCAATGGAGAGAAATTCAACTCTAACTTAATTTTATAATCCCTATAATTTAATACTCAACTCTCTAATGAATTATTTTAATTTAAAAAACATGTTGCACCATTTCTGTTACACTACGACGTTGCGTCATTACATTCTTTCATTTATGGAATAACGTTGTGGTTATTATTTCACAATGAACCATTAATTATCATAATTTAATTTGACTCGTCGTCACTGCATCTCCGCACCACAGTGTCACCGTCCACTACTCAATGGTGTGAAAGAAAATAAAATAAAATTTTCTATGTTAATTTATTATTTTCCAAAATGTCTAAATATTATCAATTTTTTCAGACCCTTTTTGGTGGGAGTTTAGTCATTTCTAGGATAATATCGATGTTCTGATTTCCATTGTTCCCTCAGTTATTTCATACAAGAAATAGTTCAAAAGTTAAAAAAACATACAAGCTTTTTTACATAAGTGATCTAATGAAAAGATTAAAATTATATTCAGGGCACCGCATGCCCCAAAATAACATTTCATCACAGTGACTGTTCTCAAAATAACTCAATATAATTTAAAAAAAATTACACATAAATTATGGGATATTATATTCTCTCCCCCATAAGAATTTACAAGCTCAAAATAAAAAAGAAAGGATAATCAAACAAATGGTGTACTAAGAACGAATTGTATCCTCCTTATCCCAAATGGTCTCTTGGAGGTTATCATGCTACCCCCGAATGAACAAAATAATAATTGTTTATCCATGAAGGACATTCTCTAATTGATCCTTAATATCCACCAGGAACTCTGAAAATGCCATCCTGTCTTCAATATCTAGATTTTCCTAGTCGCTAACATGTGATGGATCATGCACGTACCTCCTCAGTAATGACACGTGAAAAACATTGTTCACTTAGTGCATCTATGGGTGATGTTCTAGGTGGTATGCCACACTGCGAGCCCTACTGAGAATATGTAATGGTCTAATTATCCTCATAGATAATATGCAACCTCTTCCAAATCATCACAATCTCCATCGGGGTGAGACCCAAAGGAAAACATTGTCTCCCTCCTCAAACTCCAAGGGTATCTATCTCCTGTCAACATAAGACTTCTAAATGATCTATGAATTCGTAATATTCACCAATATAATCTAAAACATCTCAGTGGTAGCCCATACAAACTCTAGACACAAGAGTGCAGACTCTCTGGGGTCTTTCCAGCATAGAGGTGATCTACATGGCCGCCCATACAAAGCTTCATATGGTGCAATTCCAATGTTGGAGTGATAGATATTTTTGTACCCAAACTCCACTAGTTATAGGTGGTCCTCCCTAATATGATTAAATTTTAGGACACAAGCACAAAGCTAGTCCTCCATGGTCTGTATGGTTTGCTCCGTCTGCAATCTATTTGGTAGTGAAAAGTTGTGCTCAAGTGCAGCTGAGTCTCGAATGCGTCCTACAACCACTTCCACAACTTGGATGTAAAGTTTCCATCATAATCTGATATGATTTTCAATGTCACCCCATGAGGACGTAATATCTTCTGAATGTAGTGTTTCCCGAAGCCCTCTAATCATCCCTACTCTTGGATGGGTAGGATGTGATCCGACTTGGTTTGTCAGTCAAAGATCACCCAAATAGAGTCGTGACCCCTGGACGCATGTGGTAACCCTGTCATGAAGTCCATGGATATACGATCCCACATTCACTCTGGTTCCTCATGGGATTTTGTTATGGCTACTAGGACCAGATTCTCATCATTCACTAGCTGACAAATGAGGCTTCGTGAAACAAACTTTTCCCCCATTTTCTTCATCCTTGGCCACCAGTACTGACATCAGAAGTCTTGGTACATATTCTCCACACCAGGATGAACTACCAAAGGGGATATATAGAACTCCTTCAATTCATCCTATCATAACCTAATGGGTAACCCTAGTGCATCCTATGAAACAGATGAATTTCCCCCCACCAATCAAAAATCTATCAAGAGCATGTCCTAATGATATCTGATCATGTCGGGCCTCGTAGTCAACATCCAAATGTTGTGCCTCCCTAACTCACTGAAGGTGCAGAGGACTGATAGTCATAGACTAGACGTAAGATGCTCCATCATCTTCCACACATGATATCTGCATCATGGCTATATACTCTATCACCTCACTAAGAAGCTGCAAACTAGACCACCTTCTGAGTGCACCAACCACCATGTTCCCCTTCCCTGGAGTATATACAATCTCAAAGTCATAGTCTTGAATGAACTCCATCCATATCCATTGTCACATGTTAATGTCCTTCAATTATATGATATAATTGAGACTCATGTGGTCGGAGTAAAAGATAAATCATTCATCTGAAAATTAGTGAAGTATCATGTTCAAGGAAATGACCATTGTTGCTAACTCCATTTCAAGGGTTGTGTAGTTCTTCTAATGATTCCTCAACATCTATGAGCCTTAGGAGATCAATTATTGCTCTAACATAAAGACAAACCCATTCCGGTCCTTCATGTATCACAGAAGACTACATACCCAACACCCAATTCTGGTAGTCTCGGGATGGGGGCACACTTTTGCCTCCTCCTCATCTCAAAAAAACTCTATTGGAACCTATACATCCATAAAAAGGTTTTTTCACATTATTTTCTATGGTGATAAGGGTGTTGTTACTCTGGAAAACTCAGTTATGAACCTATGGTAGTGTCTAGCCAACCCCAGGAAACTATGAAACTTAGTCACACTCCTGGGTGGATCCCAAGAAAGAATTGTCTCTATATTTTCAGGATCCACCACAACTCCATCCACCAAGATGAAATGTCCAAGAAATTGGACCTCCTGAATCATGAACTGGAACATAGATATCTTAACGTAATGATGGTGCTCTCAGAGTGTATCCAGGACTATCCACGGTTGTGTAGCATGCTGCTCAACTACAACGAGTACACCAAGATGTCATCAATGAATACTACCATGAAATTTTTTAGGTTAGGGTGGAAGATCATGTTAGTGAGTCTCATGAACACTGCTGGGGAATTGGCCACACCCGAAATGCATCACCAAATAATTAGATTGGTTATCCAAGCACCTAAAGGTTGATGGCGGTTTATCCTCATCCCGTACTCAAGGATGATGATAGAATGGGTTGAGGTCGATCTTCGAGAACCACCTCGCACCCTTATGCTGATTGAAGAGGTCATCAATCCTCTGAAGAGAATACTTTTTCGTAACGGTCACCGAGTTCTAGCGCCGAAAGTCTAAACCTAGTCTCAATCTCTCGTCTGCCATCATGGAAAACAACAATGAGGCTACCCATTTAGAAGCATTGTATCTTACAAAACCCCTTACTCTATAAGTCCTCCAACTATACTATGAAACCCGAGAACTCTATTGGAGGTATCTAATATGCAAGGGTAGATACTAGTATGGTCTTTGGGTATAAGTCAATGTAGAAGTCTACCTCTCTTCGAGGAGGTAGTATTGGGACATCATCTGGAAAAACATCCACATACTCACCCATCACTAATGGAATGGATAGACTCCTCTCTTCCATGAAATCAAGTGTGAGGATGGCCAACTTGTGATTAATTGGTTATGCCATCCTCAGAGAAATTAAATCATGTGCTGTAAAGGATCCCCTCTCTCTAGTGAAGGAAAACATGGTCCCATCCTCATGAACACACTTCACATTGCGCCTAAAACAGTCGATATGATCATGGAATATAGATAACCATTAATCACCAAAGATTATGTCGCATGACATCAACACTGCAACATGGAGATCTCTACCCAAGATCTCCCCTCCTATAGTAATCTCACACAACTAAACTGAGTTTTTAATCATCATATCCCATCTCATATGAGTAACTAATTGTATGGATCGAGCCAACGGCTCCACCAGAATCTCTGATCCTCGAATGAGGTTCATGGAAAAGAAAGTGTGACTGGAACCTATATCTATAAGAACTGTAGAAAAGGTGTATCAGACAGAGATCATACATATAATCATATATGGAGTTCCATGGTTCTAGACCTCCACTTCTTGAATCTAATCTCACCCCTTTCTACTAGCTCCCTGATCCCATAGTGGACCACCTGGGGGAGGTGGAGGTAGTACATCTAATGATCATCCATCGCCCACTACTATTCCTGCTCCCATTCCATGTATTCCACCATACGGACCTACTCAATCGAACCTATTCCTCTTCCATCGTGGTCCCTTGAACATTTGTTGAACATCTAGGCACCTGCTTGGTATGTCATGATCCATGTGTCCCTTCCAGCTACAGGAGTAACTAACTCTAGCCCTCAGATGATGTCCTCTGCCTTGCGAGCTTCGCATCTCTAGACCATGCATCCTAGGGTCATATATTAGAATTTCTAGCCTGTTTGGGCCTTAATGACATCTACCTACTACCACCTACATATGACTCATCCACTTATCGTATGTTGGTGGATCTCACCATCGATGCCTTCTCGGTTAATAATATCTCCCCCAATATAGTTCTCTCTAGCACTCCGGCATATTTTGTGATGCTAAGGGAAATAATCAAAGACTATACCTTCTGTTAGAGTCCTTGATCAATGGTATGGGCCTTGAACAAAGGGTCTCGTACCATTTTGGTGGTGTAGTGGGAGAGATCAGAAAACCTCGTCAAATACTAGTCCACAATCAGGTTGCCTTACTATAGGTGTTGTAGCTCTTAAAAACTCACTGAGCATAGTGTCTCTAGTATGAACTCTGACTTGATGAAGCTCTCGAAGTCTAACCAAGAAAGGTTTTCCTCCTCGTGTGTCTGGAGTGTCAAAATCCACCATCTCCATATTGTTCCCTGAAAAAGCCTTGTTGTTAGGACAACCATCATCTCTGTAGGTGTCTCTAATATGTGATAAATACCATGTAACTAACTCCAGCCAATCCTCACCTGCTTTAAGAGTTTTCTGGACACAAAACCTTATATGCTTCAATATATATAACCCATGAAGTCCACTCAATCATCATGCACTATACGCTAGTGTGGCTTGTAGAAAATCCAGCTCAACGAGTGGTGGTTCTCCAGGTACAACACCTGAATCTGCCATCACTCTAAGTGGTCCTTGAACCTATGCCTCATCGCTCAGTGGGCCACCTTCATGATCCCTCACTTGAATCCTGGATGGCTATCTTCATGGAGGCATCATGTAGGTAAATAGATGCTCCAAAATCAATAAATTATACCTTGTGATCTGACTCAAAATAGATCAAGATAGAAAAAAATTCCAACACACATAGTGTTTTCGTGTATTGAGTCGGAAAACAGAATTCATGGTCCTAGTGTATGGATAACTTATTCATTTCACCAACACTGGACTCCCTAATCTGAAATCTGAACTCAATACTCTTAAGATTATTTCGCCCATCGAAAATATAGACTCATTGTTCTTATGGTTGTGCTGACCTCCCTATGACACCAATCTATCATAAATTGTCCCCCGAGGCATGTGTTGTGACTACCCCAAGCCCTCCTTCTATAGGATTAGGGTTGGTGATTAGAACCAGAAAGGCTTATCCCAAAAATGGAAGGGGTTTTCTTTAAACCTATAGACAAACAGACATTTCATTATTTACAAATCAAAACACAAAATTAAAAAAGTACAACCACTACAGTGTACCACCATTTAGAGTAAAAGTTGTCAACACAAAGTAAAGGAGCCAGAATACAAGACCAGAAACCCAGAAATTAAAGAGTAATATCGAAGTCCACCCAGATGTCTCCACCTGTAGGGTAGTGGAAGTAAATCATAAATCTATAGATGTATTCCCCATCCTATCCTTCCTCACTGAGCTCCACCGAGTCTGGGACCACAAAGGTCTGCATCGTAACGTCAGTCATCTACACAAGACACAACACGTGTGTGCGAAGACCATGGAGGGGTGTGTATAAAAATCACTAGGTACCCCAAGACCAATGATGGTCTCTTAGAAATCCATACGGGTAAAATACCACAAATGAAATACCACAAAGGAAACACCACCAAGAATGATATCAAATACATAAAACAAAGTAAAAGACTACTCACAAAATGTATAACCTAAGTGCATAAGTAAATATAATTAGTCATAATGCTATATCATCTAATTATATAGAGAGGGTATACTAATGATCCACAAGGGGTATCTCTAATATTGATCCATTAAGGGTCACTCTACAGCTCATCCATGAATGGTCACTCTCATGCTAATCCATAGAGGGTCACTCTCATAATGATCCAAAAATGATCACTCCCATTTTGATCTATGATAGGTAACTCTTATGTTGATTTGAAAAGGGTCACTCCACAGCTGATCCATGAACGTTATCTCTAATGTTGACCCATAGAGGGTTTCTCTAATACTGATCCACTATGAGTCGTTCTCTTTCTGATCCACGAAGGGTCACTCTCATTCTTTGTGTCACGCCTAGACACTGGATTCGTGCACATAGCACACATTATTTCAAGAGGATCTAATACTTAATCCATCAGTCATACCTCAACCACTATGATGTCCCACATAGAGTAAACCAAAGGATTGCCTCATCATAAGGGTCACAACGCAATAGACGGCGTGTCGAATGGACACCCGGTCTATATGACATGGGATTTTTTTTAAAAATGGCCCTGTTGGATTTGAGTCTGATCCCACCCGTACATACAAAAAAACCCATTACAACTCACATAGATTATCATAGAAGGGATATCTCATATCAAGGATACTTGTTACGTTGACGGTGCATCAATCAGATGATCAGTTTATTAGTTAAAAGTGTTTCAGTGAAATGGGGGCCGGTTGGGTCTGGGCCCGACTTGACCTAGGCTCGACCGGACTAGGTCAGGCTCGGCCCGCTAGGCCACGATTCTAGACCAGTTTTTCCCATCCCACCTGGTGTGACATATCCCACTCACAGCAACATGGCCCGCTGTAGCTGGCTGGAATCTCCAGTTTGGATGTGGCATTGCTGCGTCCGGTTCATTTCCCGGCGGTGTCACCTGGTGACGAATCCCCTTGTATTTGGTCCATGTAGAAGACTAGACATGATCATCTAGATGAGGGTTTATCACATTGGTTTCATCCATTTCAGTCGGCCGAGTGGTCATCCAGTCTTCCCTCATGATGTCGATGGACCACCTACCACCAGCCCGCCCGAGGGGCACTGATGTGGGCTACCCTATACACGGAACAATCGGCACCGCCCTTCCACCCCAATGCGTCCAGATGGACATTAATCTCTTCCACTACAATGCTCTGACGGTTCCTTATTTGGGACACCTAAGTTTCTCTGGTGGTGTGTTTCACAAACCGACTACACCTACAAAGACAATAGTGCTTCCACCTTCACTGTGACTGCCTCAAAATTTCTTGGCCACCATTTGATGAATTCTACAACAAAAATGCACAATGTGGAGTGACTCAGTCCTTGTTCATGTCATTCCACGCCCTAAACATTAGAAGTTATAAATAATGGACATTTGGGATTACAGTTTGATAAGTTGTCAACAATCCCAATGCAAAACCCCAAGGAGAGCACCCTCCTACAGGAATAGTTGATCCTCGGATTAACCTTTTCGTGGGTTGATCCGCATTCATTGTTTTTGAATAAAGAAAGTGAAATTGAAGGACAGAGAAATTCCTATATAGATTCAAATTTTTCTTAGTTGATGGATGATGTTCCTTGTCAATGTCAACATATGATCCCCTTTCATTCTTCAACATTCTTCAATTCCCATATCAAATCTCATTTCCACGAAATTTGTCGTCGTGGTTCGATACTCCACCATTCGTCATTAGAGAGGGTTTCATTGGTACTCGTTGCTATTTGATAGAGAGGAATTCCACCATTGGTACATCATAGAATCCCCATCTTTTTAATTCTCAACTCTCCAATGTGTTAGTTAAATAAAATGATACAAGTTATGGCATTTCTGTTACATTAGGACATTGCACTGTTACTCTATTTCATTTATTAAATAGTGTAGCCGCTACATTTACACAACGATCCATTTATGATCGTAATTTAATGTTCCTAATAGATGGCTTGTCGCCACATAATAGCACCACCATTCTCCGCTAAACAATACGAGTTAAAATAAAATAATGTTTTCTATGTTATTATATTATTTTACGAAAAATAAAAAAAATTACATTTCCATCCAAAACATACCGGTCAATGTTATGTCCATTGAAGGTGATTATCTACATTTTGAGTAAAAATTTTCCCTCATATTTTTCATCCAAGAACTGGTATAAATTTTAGAAAACACTGTTGGCACATTTACTTAGGTGAACTAAAGAAAAGTTTAAAATTACATTCTGGGCACCCTAGGCCTCGGAATCACATGTCGTCTTAGCTATTGGTCTTGAAATAATTCCATATAATTTAAAAACATTACATAGAAATTATAAAACATTACATATAAAATATTATTTGGGTATTTTTATCTGGCTTATATGGATCAATCACATCCATGTAATTTTGGTTTTCATGACTTGAAATACTTCAAACCATTTAATGTAAAATGGGATAAAATATTGATATATATTATTTAAGGATGAAATGTTTTTACCAATATGTCATGCGATTTATTCTCATGAATGTTGGATAATCCTCAATTATTTCTATCTTATATATGGGACTAAATTATGGATATCTTCATAATTTTATTTAAAAGGGGTTATTTAGTTAAATAATATATTCACTAAATATTCATTCTCATTATATTCTAACAACCAGCTTTTTTGTTTAGCGGTAACCACCACATCCGGACATCAGATGGGATACAGAGTCAAATGATTCCTATTCGATATTCAAAATCTATAAAATAAATAAGGCAGCAGTACCCATGAAAATCTAGATAATGGACCCAATCCATTTAGATAGAGTCAAATCGACCTCCCAAATCATTATTAAAACCCATTTTCGTCATCATCATCCTATCATAATGTCATCCTTGAATAAAGAGATAATGTCCCCTCCGGTGAGAGATTCCCCCCAAAATCTGAATTTCACTAAAAAGAACTATAAAAAACACTAGAAACCACAAGAACCACTAGTCAATGAATTCCACAACCATTACAAGAGAATTTAGAAGAAAATATCAAATAAGAAACAACAATAGAAAACAAGTCATCCAAAACGTAACTAGTAACATGAAAAATCAACATCCCTAACACAAAAACCTCCTATAATGCCATCAACCACTCGAACCCAACAATGAAGATACATTATAATATACCACAAAATTCTAACTGGGAGGGGAGTGGTGGAGTTATAGAAAATTAGTATTGTAGGAGCAGAAATCATCAAGATGAAATGCCATCACTAAAATCTTCGGATGTTGTCAAGGAGAAACCATGAACATGTCAAAAAAATTGATTTTGAACAAAAATAATTTCTGAAAGAAAACCACAAAGATCGAAAACCCATGAAACATAGAAGGCCCAATGCATACCCAATGAAGAATTCTTAAACCCAAGGTGACATACATGATACATGGCTATGAGAAAATAGAAGATATATCAACCAATATATCCCAAACCCCCCATGAGAGCTGATGTATCATTATGAAATAGAGTCTATTTCCGTAGATCTAGAATAAAGGGCATATAATGAGAAGACCTAGGTCATGAAAATGATCAATGGTCTTAGAGGGAAATAACACCTTATCGAGAAAGATGGAAATATAGCCGAAAAGGCTAAGAAGAGTGGATGGAGAACCCATGGAGAAATACTAGGTCATCGAAGTAGAATACCATCCTAGTAGGACAAATGAAAACAAACTGAAAAACAAAGAAAATGGTAGGGAACAAGTGATGAAATAATTATCAACAATAGAGATGATATAAAAGCGAATCAAAATCCAGAAGAGGATTCTCCAATTCTAGGGAAATAGACCACGATTTAAGAGGACTGTAAAATAACCTCGCAAGGAATTTCTTGAGGGAATAATATGTAAAAGGTGTATATTGTTAATTAACTATGATAATATCTGATTGACCTCTCCAAATTGTTTAAAATTATGTAAAAAAATTAAAATTCATTTTGATTAATGTCATATGAATAGGACTATTAGGGGATGAAATTTACGGTCATACATGTTTTGTCATGGGATTCTAGTTGTTTAGGTTGAATAGATTTTCCAAATAAACAAGACTTTATTGGAACACCAATTATAAACACATAGTTCTTTGAATGCTTTTGAGGGTTGGTTATAGAGTTTTGATATGGGCCAAGTATCTAATAGAAGTTTTCTAATAGTATAATATCAACTCATGTATATTTTTTTTCCAAGAGGAATACCCAACTCATGGAATTTAGTATATCACAAGAGAATCATACTCAAACATGATGGTGTGAAATAATTAGATGTCATATACCTTCTACAAAATGTATTTATAATTTCATAATGTGTAATATAGTGGGTATTTGAATACACATGAAGATTCTGATTATATTTTTGGTAAATTATAACCTAATAATATTTATTCAATGGCAAATAGAGACTTGATGGAATTTGTTGACCATTTGTAATAGAGGAAAATGTTATTGTTCCTTCCGAAAAAATATAATAGGGTTAATTCATACCTTTAATATGGTTCAAAAAAAAATTCTAGGGTTTTTTATATACATAATGGAAGTAGTTTTCTTCCGCATTAGTTCATAGTAGGGTTATTTTAGATCAATCAAACCTTGTTCACAATAATGTTATGAAATGGGGAACAAAGGGAACTAACATACTCAAGGTTTCATGATTCAAATTGGAATATATTTACTCAAGGAATTGGTATACATTGACATATTAATTAATGATATAATGTTGGTTCTTATAGAATAGGGATCTTTCAGAATGTTTCGATAACAATAATGGTTATTAATAATTTATTGAACAAATTATAATGATGAAGTGATTTATCATGATATTTATGAGTACAAGATTTCCCAATGGGTTGATTTTAATCAATAGTAAGGAATTTTGTTTTTTATATTGGAATAATGTGACAAGAATATATGACTTTTGCAGTTTGGTGATATATGATAAGGCAAAAAATTGGGGCTTTTGAATTTCATTTGATAATGGCTCTTAAAACTACATCTCGGACTGTAATATGAGATTTGGTCGTCTATGTGCTTCCTATGATTACAAGAATCAATCCAATTTTTTTATATATGATAATACATGCATATATTTATCCCACATTAATGAAAGAAAGGGGTTTTTTTCTTATTTCAACATATAAAAAAGGTATAATTGATACCTTAATGAGTTTTATTAGGATTGATATAATGATCCACATCAAGATATTTAATGTTCATGTTACCTTGAACAAGGTTTCACATAGTCTATGGTCATAAAATTGAGACATGTTTTATGAAATGTAACATCATATGATGAGAACATGATCTTCATTGTTTGGTGTAATTCAGTAGTGACATTTTTCATCTAATTTAGTATCCTAAAATGAGGAAAAATATTCCATAAATGTTAATTTCACCGGGAGTGGACTAGTATGAGATTGGATAATTATAGATTTGGATCATTTGTAATTGTAATATATGGCCTCTTATCAATGAATAGTTGTACATGGACCTATCATAAATAAGGTGAAGTACAATGAATAGAATGTAACAATACTAGATCAGTGATTTTTAAATATATTCCATAGTTTATAGTGTATTATGGTAAGACCTATAGTGAATGGAGGTACCCAAAGACTAAGATGATATTCCTAAATATGGGTGAATTGTTTCTGTGAAAGGCTCTTAATCATGGAAATTTATACTATAGGATCCTCATACAGATCTAACTAATATGTTGGAGGGCGGGGACATTGGTTTTTTCTATACTACGATGTGAACATAAGAACCTATCATTGTTGTAGTATCTGAAATAAAAGGAAATATAATATTTTACCATAGGATTACATGTGTGTCACATGTTTTGGTAATTATCATACTTGAAGATAGAACATAGGTAATGAAATGATACATATTTATTATTCATTCAATATAGATTAAATTATTATAGGATAGACCAACATCTCTTTTAGTTTATCAAATTTTTACTAGGTTGAAATAATTAAATAGTTTATGGTTGTACAATAAGAACATATACCAAGGTGCATATGGACATTAAGAATGGACACAATTTTTTTCAATTTAATTTCATGTGATTACAACTAATAAAGATTCCATTATTTAGTTTTTTGTCTCTCAAAATGGAATTTAGTGTTATGTTGTTTAAGGACAGACATCATGTACCTACACATCACGGTTTAACATCTATTGGTTGGGATATTCTGAACACTTATGAAATTATGAATGTATATCCATGATGAGACATGTCATGTAGTTTAGGGTATTTTAATGTGGAAAAATATTGTTCATCATACTATCTTGTAGTGATGATGTATTCATTTTAATGATTCATTAGATTTGGTCCATCTTTGGGTGAGTAAGATTGATTCACATACTTATTTCATGTGTCTCTATATTATATTACATTATTTGGCCTTAATCTATTAGTTTATAGAAAAAATTATTTAAGTTAATGAATCCTATAATCTCATGATAAAAAGGAATTTATATAAACATAATTGGGTTGATATTTGATTGTTTCCTCTGTAGCTCTCTTGTTCTTCAGGAGCTCAAAGAGGTTACTAGGAAGTGATCATGTGAAACACATTTACACATTATTAATAATAATTGTGTAGTTATTCTTCTTTATATAATTTATATATGTATAGTTTTCATAAAATACTACAATTTGAGTGTTCTACAATGAGGTTTTGTATGGATAATGTGTATAATTTGACACATACTTTATTATCCACATAGTGGTCTACATCGTATGCCAATCCCTAATTTCAATGTACCATAATATTTAATTCCCTTTAAATTTATGGGAATGATAGTAATTAGAATGATCTTTAAAAACTAATTCCACATGTCAAATAATAATTGTAGAATGATCATATAATTCTCCATTTAATGAAAAAAATACTCAAATACATAATCTAATTAGAAAGAGAATAATTTTATCTTATAATTGAGATACATATGTCAACACTTCCTTCCCAACTACGCCATATCTGTGTCAAATTTCATCAGCACAAGGTTGGATTTGGTTTCTTGGATGTAGTTTTTCATTCTTGATAAATCCATATGTATAATACAAGGCTATAAATTTTTAGTACCTAGATGAAACCTTCAATATAATAGAGAAATATATTGCGATTGTAGATCATATGGTGGTCACCATAGATAAAATTAGTATAGAACTGACATGATGATATGGTAAACAATATAGAAAATAATCCAAATCTATGGTCATGGGTGATGTGAGATGGTTTTAGGAATTAACTCATTATGGATATGGAAAATATGAAAATTATACCATCCTTGTGTCTTCGGGTACTTAACGTCATGGAGGAAAATTAATATTGGATGTTGGTATTTCTCTATAGGGAAAATATCATTGATGCATATTCCTACATATTTATATAATATCATCATTTTCATGATGAAACTGAGTAAATTGTTCTTTAACATAGATGATTTTTTTTATCGTTAGAGTCATTAAAGATACATTAATTATCGACACACATTCCATTCCCTATTTTTAATTGGGAATATATATATTGGATTTCCAATGTGGATCATAATGAATAGATCTATTATTCACATTGGCCATATGCTTTGTCTACATTTCAATATAATGTATCAAAAATGTTTATAATTTCATATGTGAACATAGGTAGAGTATCAAAAAACCCCATACATCACCAATGATAAGCGATGGTAATGGGAGATCCTAAATAGGCTCAAATGATTATAAAATTATGTGATCTTCTTTAGTAATAGTGTAATCATTGAAACATGGTAAAAATTCTTCAGAAATGGTTGATAAATTATTGATGGAAACATAGGTGAATTAATATACCTTAGAAGTAGAGTATCCCATTTGATGGGTCAGTTCAGAGAGTTTCATTTGTTGTAACAACACATATTTAATTTTTTCGTGGTATTGTTTAAATGAATTCCCATTCAATGAATCATACCACTCTTCTTCTTCTTTTTATTCTTGGAGAATGGTCAACCAATATTCCTTAAGTCCATTACAATTTTACAATTATCATTTCTCACCCTATAATACATTTTTCATCATATCTTTGAAAATTATTTATTCCTAAATCATATGATGTAACATGCAATGGTAAGCATAGTAATTTTGGTGGTTGTCATGGACTATCTCATTTGGATTATAAATTTTTTGGAATATTATCATGTTGTTCTACAAGGTTGAAATTAATTTTTCCATAACCTTGTCATTATTGAAGGTATAAATTTTACTCTTATTATCATTAATGTCACATTTCCCCCAACCACTGTAGTTTGAAACTGAGACTACACATTTCTATTTAGACATAGATCAAACTTTTTTACAACAGTTCTTGATGGTCTGATTACTTGGTTTAATAAATATAATCTTATAGACATCATGCTATAGTGATGATCTTTTGGAAACCATTGGGATTCTATACAAGGCAGATTATTTTAAATTACTCATCCTATAGGTTCCTTACATTGATTAATAGAAATTTTTCTACTGAAAGGTATTCTTATGAAGAGAATTATTGACCCATATATATTAAAATTAAATACAAGTCTCATTATTTATGTTGAATCTTTAAATTTAAGAGCTAAAGTACACATATTTTATAGAGTATAGAGCTAATTTGGAAGTGGAATTACTAATATAGATCTTCTAAAAATTTAATGGAAACTATTTTATTGTTTTCATTAAAAGAAAACATTGAGCATATTAAGTCCTGCAAAAATAATCTATGTTGGGTAAGCTCTTGATATTATAGAATTCCTATGATAATTCTCCACTATGATGATATTTGGTGAGATTTTATTTTGTATCACCCATTCTGTAATATTTTATGAATAATGTGTTTTTAAATTGCGTGGTAGAGGATTGCAATTTGACCACTTAGAATAAGGATTACAAACTAGTAGTTTTAGAGAATATAGTCTTTTTAGAGAACCCATTTGAGAAGTGAGGGAATATAATTATAAACTTGACACCACATTCAGAGTTGGTCTTGAATGAATTTCATGAACTGGTTTATGATGTCCTCTTAGTGAGAACTATTTATAACCAAATAATGTTATACCAAAGTGGTTGGACTGATGTGATACCAATATGATGTTGTGGATTTATATTTTTTGTGGGTTAAAAATCAATAAATAGTGGATGGGTATTATGATTGATAATTTATGGATTCCATTGTATAAATTATTATAAATTCTCGTAGGTTTCATTACTGTAGAATTAAACTTTGAATTATTTGATTCTACTGAGTATTTTTCCCATAATTGAGTTGTAAGTGGTTTGTTAATGTCACTATAACTATTTCTTATTTAGAAACATCATGGTAAACATCATTATTCAAGACAACCGTGATTAAATTTACTATAATGAAAAAAGATACATGGAGTATGGATATCCTTAGTGGTAGAATATTCCTAATCTAGGTACGTTTTTGTTTGATAGATGATAATAGAAATTATTATAGGGTTTAAAATCATAAAAATTATTCTCGAACTATGCTTTAGGTTTATAAATGTAAATAATATATCCCCAACGCTTGATTTGATTACGTTTCTAATTTTGGCTAGTGGTTATCATGAATATTTCTTGGGTCACTATTATTTTATGCATATAGAATCATGAGTGATGAATGAATTGTGAAAATTAGCCTTATCAGAGTTGCAGTGGTTGGAATCCCTTAAAATACACTCCTACGTTGTCCCTTGTTCTGTATGACTATGATATTAATAAATTCCACTAAAGGTTGATATAGTATTAGGACTGAGTTAACACATTAGTGATAATATAAATAATTAAAATTATCCCTCACAATCATATCATGGGCGGTATCCCTAAGATGGTTATTTTATTCCCCCACCATCCTATGATAAGTTTTTTATCAGTATTTATAATTTTGGGATATCCTCCTCAAGTGGTTAGAAACGAAATTAGCGGCCACTAGGTTCTCCATGGCCTTTTTTCTATATGTCTTCCAATACTGATTCTTATGATTGATGATTTTGAAAGATATATCCAATGGTGGGATGTATTAATTGGTTAAGATTTCCAAAAAACATTTATTCAGAAACATTCCCTATAGGTTCTAGGTTCTTTACAAGACACATTGGGTCCATGGGATCGTGGTCTATATCGTAGTTGAGGTGTGTGATTGGTGAATTCTATCATTGTGTCTAATTGTTTGATGTGTCTTGTATGTGAAACTATATTTTCCAATGTTATTGGAATTAATTGATGAATTTGGTGAAAATATTTGGAATTTATGTATTATATAATGTTCACAAAATTAAACATATATAATAAATCAATTAATTAAACATCATAAGTAAAATTTATTTGTTTATTAACAACATTAGCATAAAAATGAATAACACCAGGATCATAATTTTCACTTTGGATAGAAAATATAATGTATAGTGAATCAAATGACCAATGTAGACTTACCCCATTTTTATAAGAATATCTTGGATGATTTTGAGGATTCATATTGGAATAAATTTTTATTTTATCTTATTGTTACTATGATGTGAAATCGATAACATATATGTATTTATTTGTTATAGACATGTTATCTGGTGGTAGGCAGTTATGATTTAGAATTTCAGTCATTCCATAATATGTGGGATAAATATTATCTCCACATATTTATGTATTTATTTCTTTCCACATGATATTTATATAGATTTTATACATTTTCATGAATCCATTCCAAATCAAAATGAAATAACTTGTTAACCCTATGCTAATGGCCATATCAATTTCATAAAAATATATGAACATCTATATGCTTATTGGTTCTCTATATTTCACTTATTATTTTGTGTCACATTAGATTAATTCCACTTTGGTTGGAAATATAGAATTCATCTCTATATTGTGAGGCAGTTGGTGTTTTTGAGTTGGATTGACCATCAATGTAGTTTTCTTCATATCAAGTGAGAATTTCAATAAAATAACATGTGGGTTGGCACCAATTAATGGGATATATTGTTCATTTTATTTTTAATTCACATTATTTATGTTCCATTTATATTCATGAGACCCTAACAAAGTCCAACAAATTCAACGTCGTGCAGAGTGGGAAAATAAGTGAATGGTACCTGACAATGGTTAGTGTGGGACATAGGCATGAGTGGACATTATTTAACTATATAATCTCCAAATAAGGATTTTTTTCCATATAAATATCATAATAATAATTTCTCATTATCATCATAAATAATTTAGATAGCCTATTTTTTTATTATACTAAATAAGAGGTCAATACAAGGGAGCAAAGAGGAGTATCTCGACAGAAGGTGTATATATGGGAAACCAAGTGGAGTGTCACGACACAATGTTTGAGTGGAAAAAATGAGGTTTATCTATTATAAATTTATATATAACATGTTGTTGATCTTATTATTTTGGTACGAGGGAAGATATATTTTTAGGGTATCAGGTTTTATCCTCAAAAAGGCGCCCTTCGAATCATATAAAAATAGTAATCAACTCACTTATAGTTTCAATTATGAAATTTAAAGTCATGCCTTAGGAATTTCAATAAAATTTAATTTCATGCCGCAACGATTCATGTTATATAGTTTATATTCATATGTTTAGGAATTATATTATATTTGAGTGATGCATATCATCAATTTTAGAAGAATGGGAAACTAAACCGCTATAATGAGTCATGCATAATGTGGGAAATAATATATTTAATATGATAAATCATGGTTAATGGGAGTAAAAAAAATTGGATTATGTAATACCCAATGTTTTTAAAATTATAACAATTTTTCTGATAGAATATATGACACAAATCATTTTGAATAAAAAGTACCATGAAATATATTATTTAAATATGACTGTTATAACCTTGGTATTAAATTAGAGGGCATGCAGAAAATTAATACATTATGAAACATATATGAATTTCTTACTTTACATAAATTTATTGATAAATTATTACTATCTAATCAATAAACATTTACTGAAATCAACTGATTCTTCCCACAAAATTTTACAAACAAAAATATTTTTAATAAATGTTGTGTGAAAATAACGTATTTAATTTTTTTAAAATTTATAAAATGAATGATTTAAAATTAAAATAATTCTTCAGAAAAAATACTAAAATTATGTAATAGTAATATTAATTTAATTTTTATTGATTTTTTTATTTTTCCATGAATTGTGAAAAATACTAATTTTCATTGAAATCTATTTTTAAATGTATATTTTCATTAAATTTTAATTATTTAAAATTAATAATTAATAATTAATTTTTTAGATTACATAACTAAATATATGAATTTAAATACATATAGTGATGACCACTTTCATGTAGTTGATGTAATATTATCCTATGGTTGAAAAGTGAATTCTTTAAAAGAACTATTTTTTAAAAAGTTTTTAGGTTAAATTTGAAATTAAATTTACCCAATTAAATAAAATTAATTCCATAAATGGACTCTATATATTTAATAAAAAGTATTAATGTTAGGTAATATGAAAAATATAATATTTTTTATAATTAATTTTGAAAACAATAAAATTCATTTCCCATGGGTATGGGATAAACAAGTTTATCATTGGTTAAACTAAAGAGAAAAGGGTTAAAATAAACAGAAATCATTCTTAATTTCTATTAAATTGTAATACTTCAACCCATTCTTATTTTGATTTTATAAATTTCCCATATTTAAGAAATATTTTAATACTTCAAAAATTTATAAGAATTAAGTGATGAAAATTAAAAAATGGAACTCTCTTACATTTAAAAATATTTTATGTGTTCACATAGGGATAATAATGAGGTATACTTGCGTATAATGTTTTTTATAATGAATAATAATTTTTAATTAAAATTTCAATTTGTTTTTAATTTTTAATGATGAAATAGTTAGCTTCAATGATTTAGAAACACCAAAATACTATTTATTTAATTAAAGGAAAAACAATAAAAAGGAATTTAAAATTATTAAAAATAATATGTTAGTAATAAATAATTATTCAAAAAAATATTTTATAAAACTATTATATGTTATTTATTTTTAAAATGTATGTATTAATTTACTATATTTTTCATGATTTTTTTAAATTCAAATTAATTTAATAATTTCCAAATTCATATTAATAATATTTTCAATTAATAAGCTTTTATTAAATGATTTAAAGTTCCTTAAAATACTATTTTAAGACTATTGAATGTTAAATTGTTTAAAATATCCACAATGATCCATTTATGTGCTATCATACCTTTTTTAAGTGGTAACCTTTTCAAATAAATTTAAAAAAATTAATTACATGAATAATGTAAAAAATATTTAAACGGGTACGAAAATTTGATAAGGGTGAAAATATGACCTAAATATGTCATAATGTTATTCTATAAGAGAATTATATCCCAAATTATTGTTATCTTCAATTGTTATCAATTTACTATCATTCGAATTGAAAATTAATCTATATTAATTTAATAATTAATGAAATTCCAAGAAAGCCCATCCCCTCCCTTATTAAAGGGAACCTAATCTAAAAATTCCTTAAAATATAATTAAACTTGTAGATTATATAATACCTACCTAATTCACTTAGTTACATATGAAAAAAATTTTAGTGGACTTGTTGGATTTAAAAACCATCATTGGAAGGCTTTGGGTGAAAAGTAAAATTTGTTGTCTGAAAAATTGTTCTCATTCATAACTTGGTTGTTTCAATTATTTTCATCTTATACCCCTTTGAAATATACTTCAACTACGATTATAAATTAAAATAAATATATCCATATAGTTATATTTTTATATTTCAATGTTATACCATATATTTATATCGTCTTCCATCAAATTTGAAACGAAACCTACTGTGATTTGTTCATCGGACTACCACATCATGAAATAATTCGATTCAGTTTTCATTACAACCACCATGGAAGGTTTAATGATGAATTATATATCTATATATATTAAATTTATGACATATTTAACATAGTTGAAACTTAATATGTCATTTAATTTATCTCTTTTCCATTCATTCAAAAATTTCAACATCATTAGTGCGTACTTGTGGACTCTTAATTGTATAAAGTGATAAGATTTTTTTTCATAACTACATCACAAGGGTTCTATATATAATTGTATTTAAAGATATTATATGATATTGGGTTAATAATTATAATTATGAAAATAAAAAATAATTATTATGTACTTTTCATCATGATCGTTTAAAAATGGAATACTTCTCTTTGTATATACAGCTTGCCATATCTATGATTTTATCGTAGATAAATTTTCATTACCATATATTAGGTTAATTTTTAAATTTGTAATAAATTTTTAAAAATGAATAAAATTTCATGATAAATATTTTATATTTTATTTCATATTTTCCCATTTTACTGTAGTCAATCAATTGATGTCATAATGCACATACAATCCGAATATCAATAAAAATACTAGTGTGAACATAACTGATTATGTAATTAAATATATAAGGTTTTTAAATTAAATATATAAGGAATAATTAACATGAAAATGATTTATATGTAACAACATAATTAAGATAATCTTACAATTCATGAACATAACGAACATACCAGATGACTCCCAACAGAGGTAAGAGATTTCATCCTTGTTTTCTTCCATTGAAGAATATTTAAATGTAACACCTAGATTTATTTTATATGGTGTATACATAAACCTTATGTAAATATATACCATGAATACATAATAATTCAGTGTATTTTTATTTTCATTTAATTTTATTTCATCCAAGGGTATTTGACTCAAATTTTTCCAAGTGGAAATTATATCATAACTCAATTTCATTTCTATGGGTTACATTACTCTTTTATTGTATTTCATATTATTTGATCATGTATGTAATGAATTTTTATTATTTTATGTTTTATGTAGTCTTGAAATATTATAATTTAAATTTTACATACATAATAAATTCATTGATTATTTAACACATTAACGACATGATCTTTATAAGATATTTCATCTCAATTTCTACTCCATTGAGAAATATTTGGTACAATAAACCTATTTATTTATATGAGGTATATATTCAAAAAATCTATATATTATATCATTACTATACTCTTATTGTTTTAATTTAATGATTCAGTTGAATTTTTTTATTTCTTGGGGGTTGTGATTCAAATGTTACCAAAGCTGTTTGGTTATATGATTCAATCACAATTTAATCAGGATGGTTTATTCATGAATTTCAAATGGGTAAATTATTTGATATCACTCTAATAAAACAATTTAATTTTCATCTACTCTGGATAATAATGAAATTTCTTTGTAATTGTACGATTATCAACAAATTGGTAATTTAAAATATTGTTAATTTTTTAATTAAAATAATAATTCATTTCAATTTTTCTATATAAATGAATTTTCCCACATCCATGTCTTCAAAAAAAATTAGAACATTTTAAATATTTTCCTATAATTTTTTAATTCCATTTTTACCCATGTATTTCTTTTCATAAAGAGGATGAAAAGGAATATTATTTCCTCTTTCTTAATATGGGATATTTATATTTTAATGAAAATACAATTGGAATATTTGTTTAAACATACTCATCATAAAATGATATTTTCCTACAATTAATACCACTCTTTTCACATAATATTAAATTATATATTTAGTTGTTTTTTTAAGAAAAATATTTTTCTAATATTCATTATTTTTTTAAAAAAATCAAATTTAATGCCACTATTTTCCTCAAGAATGACTTTAATAACCTATTTATGGAATATCTATTAGTCAATGCCAAAAACCGATTATTTTACATATGCTAAACTAAGGATGTTTTGTTATAATACCATATTATTTTATTGGATGGTTTATTATCATTTTTACATTGGAAATATTAACATTTCATATATTAATTTTTCAAAACAAATGTGTATGATTATTATATTATCCACCCCTTTCACATGATGATTGTATTTAACATAATAGTTGACAGGTGGGGCCCACTATAGACCCTATATTAATCAGTATGTCTAATGATTCTAACTAGTCTGGGTATTCTTCTAGGGCCTTACCCATTATTATGAGAAGTATTATCATAAGGATTTGACGGTATGTTTATGAAATCTAGATTTAAAAATTCTTTCATTATGAAATTAGTTATTGATTTACAAGTGATTATATGAATAGTTCTCAAATCCATGGAAACATTTCAAGCTTATGTGATTTGTTATATGGAATTATATGATCATCATTTATTCTTATAATATTATACTTTATGTGTATGTTATTAATTAAAAGTAAATTTTTATCAATTATTTACCTTAAAATATTGATTATTCCTTATTTACTCATGTTATATTCCTCTATACATCGTCTATACTATGCATTTTAGCTCAACAATTATTTTTTTCCCTTACCCCAAGGTATGAATAACGAATATTTGACTGACTTCAAGGATGGAGAATATTTAGATTCATAATTTTTTATTCTTACATATTAAATTTAATGTAATATTCTAGTATGTATCTAGTTTAACAACGCTATTAAACTTTTTGGTTATTTGATATATGATCGCTTGAATTTTATTCCAATGTAAAAATATTGCCACAAACTCAAGGATATTATGGTCAGGGACTTCACTGATTTAGTGGGACATATTAATTGATCATCCTAGGGATTTCGGTCCTAATGTGTAACGTAGTAATAATTTATATATTTTTGGCTGAAGCCAAATAGGAACCCCTAATATTGTTCCTTTCCTATAAATGGTGTGACAACCAAAACCTTGTGGTGGTTACAAATTTGGTATTCTCGATGGTGATAGACCTAGTTAGTGTCCAAGATGATAACATAGGTTAACATTGGGATTAAAACTAGTAGGAGTCCAATATATTTTTTCATATGCAAAGATATATTGGTGAAAATATTTTTATCTATAGTGAGGAGTATTTAGATCATAGTAATTTGGGGAAACTATGAGAATTATCTCTATACATGATATGTTGTGAAGGTTTAGTTTATTAAAAATAGGTACGAGTTGAAGTGATTTATAAGTAAGAGACGAAAATAGAATCATTCACCCTAATTGAGGCTTCATCCTAGTGTGGTAACCAAGGTGAATGACTAAGGAATTTTATTTTCACTTGATTTAGATTCCAATTGAATGACATGGGAAAAATATTCTTTTTAATTTCGGAACTATGGTGAATGACCTATGAAATGTGTTTCCTATGGTTTCAGTTCCTAATAAAATTACATGGTTTAATGAATTAATTGTATATTGGTTTCCAAGTTGAATAAATAGGTAAAATGAGTTCACCTTCATATTGGAACATAGTTAAAAACCAGGGAAATTGATATATCTATAGTTAGGTATAGGAAATTGGACCACACACTAATGAGGTATTTGATGAGGCTTCATCTTATTCATTCTCTTCCAAGTAGTTATCACCTTAATAGAGTTTTTAGAAAATCATCACCCCAGAAAAGCGTTTTAGAATTATGGGGTAGTTTTGAATGTTTTGTACTAGTGGAATTTCCCACTATATCAAGCAATGGATCAACTCATATTACGAAATTGTGTCGAGGTGTTTCTTCATATTTAAAAGAGCCTTGGGTGATGTATTTACCCGAAAGGATCCTAGATGCAAAAATGATTTTCCCCTAAGGGAATGATAGTATATGTATTTAAATTTTTAGGAACCATCCAATGTTGACAGGGGTTCTTGATACCCAAGCACACACTCCTGATGATGATTACGGTATATGTATTTTGAGTTAGACTTTGTGATATGACTACAACAATGGGATATATCACATTAATGAATGGCTAAGAATTATATTAGTAACACTAATTAGATCAAAACAACTTATTAAACCCATGTCCATGGATCGCCAATGTAAGAAACAATAATGACTATATATGAATATAAATGTTGATATACTGCAAATGTTGTGTATTCTACACCAAAGAGAATATATCTCATCATAATCTCAATTAAATTTGACTACAAGATATCAATAAGAGTTTTCAAAAGTTGATATCTTCTCTAAGGTATACACTGGTTGGTAAAAAATTTATCATCACATATGTGGGATTCTCCATCATCCATGATGTGCTAGGATCTCATACACAAAGGATTCTTAATAATAGATATTCGAGATAAATGATTTTTGACCAGACACACTCATAGTACCATCACATGGAAGGACATAATAAAAATTCCTATGAACAATCTTTGGTGCTGCTTGAATTTAATATTCTATTTATATTTAATGATATAATTCATTATCAAAATCATGCATCATATAGAAGAATACATTTAAATTACATGTGTTTTAACTTATTAAATTTTTTATTAAAGGAATGATACCTTGAAAATGAACCCAATGATGATATTTATCATTTATATTAAAAAAATGTGATAGGTAGTGGGAACATCACATTTTTAATATAAACCAATAGTAAATAGGCTCTAGTATCATATCCAAATAAGGATTTAGGTCATATTATGTTCAATCCACCACATCCACTAAATCCTAATAGAATTTATTCGATTTCATCTTATTGAGGATGATATAGAATATATTGTAAAAAATATCCAAAATTGTTTTCGATATATTCTCTAAATCACTTTTATAATGCTATTATTAACATATTATTATGTGTTAGCATATTCTATACCATGTGGGTAACCATATAATATCTCTTTTAAAATTAACTCTAAAAAATTTAGAGGTTCTATATTTGCATAAATAAATCAGTGTTCAATCATACAAAAATTGTAACCCATTGTACATTATAGTGTTGAAAAAAAATATGAACTATAGATCTATATATGTATAAATAGAGTGTCCTCTATAAAATGATCACATAATTTCACCTATAAAGGGATATGGTGTGATCTCTATTAATCAAATTTATCACTATATCATTGTCCACAAGCTACATCATATGAAATTATGATTTCTTATGTTTTAACTTTGTCTAAGAAATTTATTTTCAATATAACATAGAGTATGGAAATCTCATATAGGCAACTGATGTATTACTAATGGTTAGAGAATATATTAATATCATCAATGAATTAATCACATTTCATTCATCCTTATGGATAAGAACATCACATGTCTTTTATACTGACAGATTAAAAATTTCTTGGTTTATCGATACACTCCAACCTTCTATATCAATTATTGGTCAATATTTTATAATCATCACATTAGTAAAAAAATACATTCTTGTTTAATTTATAACTAACAACAAGTTCAATATAATACCAAACCAGCCCAGATTAACTATGTTTACTTATCCCCTTGCATAAGTATTATATAATAATATAAAGGTTCTCAAGTAATGTAATTTATTAAAATCTTATAATATGGACAATAATATGATTTATTCACACCAACTATACCATGTAAATCTATATGAAACTCTATTATGTATATTTTTTTGACCATATAGTTGAAAAAAAGAATCATATTCTTTATTTTGTGCCTCCTAGGAATATTTTTAATCTATATTGAGGAATTTTACTCATTCAAATAATACAATTTATTCGTAAAATGTAATATATACTGATGAACATCAGGTATGGAAAACTATAATATATTATTTTAGGTTTCTATTATTAATTCGACACACATACTGTATATTTATATCTAAATTTGTGAATCCATCATAAAATAATGATAATGTGTCTATT
This sequence comes from Viscum album, assembly GCA_963277665.1. Taxonomy (NCBI): domain Eukaryota; kingdom Viridiplantae; phylum Streptophyta; class Magnoliopsida; order Santalales; family Viscaceae; genus Viscum; species Viscum album. Next base: position 1,716,795,097 of record OY728152.1, on the reverse strand, counting down.
TATTCTAAAATGATAAATTTTAATAATCCTAAACTCATTATGATTATTTATAAAACCTGTTCTAATAATCAGTTTATCATATTAGATACAATAAATTACCAAAACAAAAATTTGTTTCTTTTACATCTTGGTGTTTTCTAACTCATTACATCATATTTCATTCCTATCACCACATTATGTGAAAATTTCATAATGATATCACATTGAACTCTTTTATAAGAAAAATAGATAATGTAATATATTTTAATTAATAGTGGTTCCAAAGAATCATATTTTTAATTTTTCAATTACCTTTAAAAACCTCTAATATATAAAACATCATATGGTATAATTTGAACATTTTTTCTCTATATATGTCTCTTACTATGTTCATATTCACAATCCTCATAACCCTATTTTATAAAAAAATTCCTTCAAAGAATAAATCCACATATATTATTATTGATAAGTAACATTATGCTATTTTAGGGTAATGTATCCCTCACATTAATTATGAATATAAATTTAACTCTTGAACATCACATTACCACCATACACTAAACCCTTTTACAATATTGAGTTAAAAACATTGTAATCTTATTCTGATATAATATATTTTCATATAACTTATCTAAAGTCCAAAAATACTCCCAATAACCACATAGAGAATATATTTCTTTCAGAATATCATGTTAACATAGAGGAACACATTTTTATGGAAATGTTACTTATTTTTTAATTTTAATATTAAAAAAATAAACTATTTCTACCAAATATTTTTTGTTATTCCATGGGATTATAAAATTTTTCTACAAATTAAGAAAAATACTTGGAAAATTATACTAATGGTTTTTCATTGGAACATTCAATCATATTTTAACAATTAACAAGATAAACAACTTTAATCTAGAAAACAAATATATATATATTCTATTCGGTAAATGATATAGAAACCCAATAAATCATAAACCATTTTATATAATTAATTATATGTTGATATTCATAAGAAACAATATTATCGAAAATAACATGTTTTCAAATATGGTAAATGATATGCAGATACAATCCTTTTTATTAGATTCATTTGACATTAATAAAATATTAAAACGTGTAAACATTAATGTGGTAACTATTTACAAAATATCATGATTATAAATTATGATATCAATCAATTAATCATTTTCTTTTGAGATGATTTATATTCATAACAATTTTTAAAGTATATATTTGAAATAACATACCATTAAATACAATGAATTAGTTTATATAACTTCCATAACTTACATGGAAATTCAAAAGAGTTTTAGAAACATATTAAGGTATATCAGTGATAATCCAATAATATTGAATTATAATTAATTAATCATGATAACTCTAATTTTCGATGACTTTTTAGTAGTTCCATGGAATGTGTGTTCTAGTTTTAAGAATCAATTCTTCCAAGCGGTTTCCATTGGATTTATTCAATGAACAAGAAACATCCAATAGTTTTTTATCTGAAAGCGACCGTCTTCCCAAAGGCATGTGTTCATTATGTTTGAACTTTACGATACTAAAGAACGTTCATTCATCATGATGATGGGATGCCGGTCTCATAACACCCTTTTGTGGGGAATTATTTTCCACTCTTGGACTATCTTTGTAAATTTAAGATATTTTCATTAATCCTTATTAATTCACCAAGTATAACATAAGTTTACCATGGAATTTTCAATCACATATTAAATTTTGTAAAATTTAGAATCATTTGTATGTATTCATGGTTCTTCATTATTGAAGATATCTGTATGAATTTGAGGTTCTCCATCAATGGTATCATCTAATATACTATTTCCGGATTCTTTAAATCATCATTATGATGATAATAATTTTTATGCCACTCAGTGGGGCACTCTGAAATATATTTTCATCTAGGGTGATTCATGATTATTTGATATTGGGATTATACCCATAAAATGGGCTACCTATGTATCCTTGTGAAAGTAATTAAAACCCTCATAGTTCAATTCCGCTTAATGGGACACATCATACCTTTTAAGGTCATGTGAAAAGGCCCTACCATAACATTTATTTTCATTTAGTATGGACATCTAAGTAAAATGTTATTAGTCAAAATTTGGTGTGGGACTTATTTCGAAACAGCCTAATGATCATGAAAAGGATAAGGGTTCCATGTTAGATTATACCCTCCTAGGAATATGGACAGGGAGAACATTGTTAGTTTGATATGTTTGGTTTGAGCCATAAGGATCCTTCCTACATAACCCATGTGGATGGAAATCAAGTATCATGTAGTTCGATAAGTTTTATATAATAGTATAGTACATTGTGAAAGATGAGTTTTGAATTAATTCTTGAAAACGATGCCTTGATGACTTAACAGATTAATTTGGGGCTTGTTCCTCAAGAGGATGCCTAGATTAAGGGAATTAGGGTTGGACTTCAGAAGAAGATATCCCATGATATTTGGCCCTGAAATGCCTTCAGATGTATCCTGGATTGAAAAGTATTCAATGTTACCATAGTTACATCACCATGGTTGTTTATGAAAATTTTGTATTCATCCTAAATCACTACGCCACGTGAGTCATGCCCGGTGTGAGAAACAAGAGGATGTGAAAGATTCAACAATGAAACTAATTTTTTCCTCTTCTGGTGGAGGAGGGTGAGCCTGTGGTGGAAAATGTTGGAGATAGGGAAGCAATGATCCCACCCTTTGTTCTCTTTACATTGGACAAGTGTCCAATGAAAGGAAGAAGGGATGAAGGTTAGGGGCTTACACTATGACGGCTTCCCTAAAATTGATCCTGCTAGGGGAGGGAGACTTCTCCAATTCTTTTATGGTAAAGAAAGTGTGAAATTTCCATTCCCTACCAAATATCTGAGGTTCCGGGTAATATCTTTTAGAAGGGAGGGGTCAAGAACCTAACCCTCCTCCAAAACAAAAACATCCCAACACTATTCCTAGAGGAAGGGTCCATGTGACTGTGGATATACAAATCCATATAAACTCCATGAATCTTAACCCCATTGTGAAACAAATGTGGGGAACCTTTTATTTTGGACTTACAAACCTAAATAATAGACACACTAATCTTCCATTACCAATGGTTTGATAAGTTAGGAGGTTTTGGTGGAGGTCTCAACAGAATCCCTTTCAGGCAAGGGAGAAAAGGAAGAAAAATCCTTTCTATGGATTTTTTGAAGAGGGCTTGATGGCTTGTAGACTAAAAAGAGTAAGTGAATCAATGAGGGGATCCCATGTCGGTAAGGTTGGGAAAGTATTGGTGTGCATGTAAATTTGAGAGACATGATATTCACATATGAGAAGAATAACCTATATGGTAATACTTGGGCGAGACATGGCTCAAGCCTTTAGGAGTATTCACAGGTTGTCCCAGTAGTGGGGCACTAATGTTCATATGAAATTAATAGGTGGTGGGAAATTGTTTCTGATTTAGGGACATTGGGAACATTCGGCGTCTAAGTGTTATGGTTTTAAAAAACTAAAAGGACTTATGTCCAATGATACTCTTTTAAATTATCCTCTCAATGTGTGGAAAAATTACCTAGACATTTTAGGAGGACATGGGTGAAGAACTACAGTGACCAGAGTAGCAATTGGGGTTCAGGGAAATTAATTCAACCAAATGAAGTCCTAAATGGACTATTTATAAGAAAAAATAGGATACTAGGAAAACATATTTTGGTCATACTAGTGGGTTGGTAGCCAATATTGTGGAGTGCTAGTGGATGCACTCAAGATGGGTGGTTCCCAAGTATAATTTCACACTACCAGTGATTTTCCCTTACTAGGGCACCGACATGAGGACTTAGCCAAAATCATTACTTTATTCACCTCCATCATGGTGGCACACAGGTATTTTCAGAGTTGCACGACGAACCATTCGAGCTTGGTTAAGAAAAATTTGAGTCACGACTCATTGAAATACATATAAAATTGAAGAAAAGTGCATGAAACACATATCATGTTTTCCATAATAAACATTATTGGATTCATAAGTAATCATTTTTTGATCATTTAATAATAAATTTATTCATCCAGTTCGAAATATTACCTACATATATAATATATACATTAATTTTAAAGAGTATATTTTTAGTATCCCACCAAATAATGTTATATAAATAGAAAAAATCATAAACAATGTGTGTTAAAAAATACAAAACAATTAATTTTAAAGTATATTTTTTATATGATATTCATAAGAATAAATTGTTTTTAAAAAAACATGAAAACTTATACAAGTGTTTTTATCCATGTTATTAATGAAACAACTATTTCAATCTATTATATGAATGAAAATTTCAAGAATAAAATGTTTTCCAACTATTTTTATTCTATATAGTTACAAAACATTCTATAAAATATAGCTGATATCATATATCTTCAAGAATATTAGAATTTCTTTCTATAATAAATAATTTTTTTTGAAAATATTTTTCTCACCATGACTTTTAACATGCTAAATCAGAATTAATATCTTTTGATATTCCAAATAATATTTAGTATATGTGATAAATTACATTATTAAATTAAATATTCAATAATATGATTACATAAGTGGAGACAAATATTCATTTTGTAGTTTTACATCAAATACAATTGAAACCATAAATGAATCACTCTTGGTATCCAAAATCATATATATTCTCTTTTTAAATAATTTTAGAACTTGGATAATCTAGATGAAATTTCTCTAATGCATATAATATTACTGAAGAACTTTTATATAACCTATAATATTATGATATACTTACATTATTTTTATCCACATAACAGATTTATCTAATGATGATGATATTTATATTTAATAAATAATTTTATTATATGTGTATCTCATATTATAACCATTTAATAATGACTTCTACTAAATTGACACCCCAAAAAATAATGACCCATTATGAAATTGATCAGATCCATTGTTGTTAAAAATATCCATATTCATTTAAGACATACAATGTGTATCATGTATGTAATCAATGACTATATCTATAATAATCTAATTGACAGTTATATCATATATAACTCATAAATAGTTGTTTATAAAACAATTTTTCTAAATGAATTATATTGATTCCCGTAACTCTGATATTATGTTATCTTAAACGTTACATTTTTCAATGTAGTGTAACACAATGAAAACAAAATGAATAGTAATACCACAGATAATAAAGGGATACTCATTATAATCTCAATAATAAAATTAAAATAATTCAACACACTTATATATTTTTTTCAACATATATGATAATCCATGGGTACTCGAACTGAGATCAATAATTTTTGGTTGAATGATCGATGTCTTCACAAGTACCACATTGTAAGGAGTCACCGACATAGTATTTCAATGGTATTTTATTTTAAAAATTTTATCTCATGTTATTTCTTGTCATGTATTTATACTTATAATTATTTATTTTTGATTCATATTCCCTCCACTAAATGAAAATTTTTAAATTATATTGATTTGTATCTCTTTGAACTACCTATTGGTTAATGTTACACACCAAAAAATAGAGGTCAATTTTATTCCCACATATCTGAATTCATCATATGAATATTATATATGAAATCTTCTTGAAATTTTAAAAGTTATATAAGATCAAAAATAACCTCACGAGTTAGATGAATGGAATATATAACTTTCCCCATTCACCGTATAATACAATGGAAAATCCTCAAGGTTGGTTGGTTTTCATACATCAAGTCCCTCTACCCAGGGATACATTAGTCAAGAGAGAATATAATTATAAATAACTCTAACACAAAATATATATAATCAATAATAAATAATTGAAATCGTGTTCACAACATCAATGAAATTACTAGTTCATTGTAGATGAAAAACTAAATTCATTTTCAATCATAATATGTAATGCATGGATCCATCTATAATCAATTTAAAATAAAATTAATCATACAGTATATTCATATTTCTTAACTAATTTAATAAATAATAATATAGCATGGAATAATGTTTTAAATAAATGAAAAATTATAACACTTAACCATGGTATAACCATTTATGAAAAATTTAACAAAATAAAAAACGTAAAAAAATTAATATATTAGGTTATCCCCTATTTAATTCGCATAATTATGAATATATTTATATTATATGTATTCTAATATTTTTTTTTATAATAGGATAGTTAAATTTTAAATATATAATATACAATGAATTATAAAAAAATCAAATTTTCTATTATTTTAAAAATTTATCTAATAATTATTCCAAAGAATTAATTATTATTTATTACAAGATCATATAATTCATCGAGTTTTTTTGTCGGATAACTTGTATCTTTATATGGAGAATTCAATTTCAATAATTCAAAAAATTAATTATGAGAAATCCAAAATTAAATTATAAAAATTTAATATTTTATAATTATTTCATAATTAATATCCCTTTATAAAATATAATATTTTATTTATAAATAAAAAAATTATTTCTATGTGATATATAATCCAAAATAATTTCTTAAAAGGTATTTGAAATACTAAAATTTAATATTTCAGAATATAATATTTTTATTAGAGTTTATTTAATTAGTTTTAATTCATTTATAATTAATTTATTTATTTACCCATTCCAAATTAAATAAATATTCCCAAAATACCAATAAATGTTATTTTTATAAATTTTATAAATAATAAAAATTATTGAAAAAATTAATTCTACAAAAAAAATGTTTAACCACACTAGAATTCCATATTTTAAGTCACGATATAGTCATTTTTTCCTTATGATGAATCAATATTTGTGGATTGATATCCATGAACCTTGTATAATAGATGCATCATATGTGTAGAACATATCTTAAATTTTTGTGAACTCTTCACATATGGGTAAGTATTGATCTACCATTACATAATCCATTAAAATAATGCATTACCTTTTCAAAACAATGTTAAAACATGTTATATCTTTTACATGATCTCATTTAGATAAAGGTGATCCCTTGTTGACATTTTCATACCATTATGTCACATAAGGGTAGGTAGTAGGTTACCATCACAAAACCCTTTATGAACAAAATTATATATATGTATCCCTTTCTTCATGTAATGGTATGTTATGCTGATTTTATCATAAAAATATAGGAAAGGGTATCATGAACTATATATCACATAGAATATTCTATGTAATTGAAGTCACATGGGTATTATTATGTAAACTATTTAGGAATATATAAACTATTTTGATCCAAATTTCTACATTATTGAAACATGATGAACTATTATTTATTAATTTTTATTTTTTAAGAAAAATTTCAAAAATTTAAACCATGTGAACAATTAATACCACTTAATGATTTCAAATTATTATAATAAAACTTATTATAATATGAATAAATTATTATTCCAATGTTCAACTATCACCTATGGATGATTATATAATTAAAACATATAAAAAATATATAGAAAAACTATATATTTTGAGAACCATAAACTGATGAGAATATCTATAATATCAATCACCATTACATGGGAATGTATGATATCACTAATATCATCCAAAATTCGTCCACTCTATGATGGTATCCATGAGTAGGGATTTGGCACACATCATATGATCTAGAATCACCATCATATATGATGTACTACCATGTCATGCATAAATGAGGTAGAAGAAAAGTGATTTGGGATAAGGGGGGTTTTGAACATGTACACACACATAGCCACCACATATATATTGTCTATAAATCATCCCAAAGATTTTAATTGGTAATAGAATCATGTACTAATGCATTGATGATAAATGATTTAATGTGTCACTTAATTCATGCTTCATATGTATGAATTCATCAAACTCTCATTTGTCTCTACTAATTAATTGTCTCATTAAATGATATTCATTTGGAAAATTAATCCAAATTAAATTATTTATTATTTTTAAAACTATAATATCATAGGATGTGGATGCATCTCATGAATTTCTAACACCTTCAATACATAACCTCTTCTTTATTATACATAGAATGATTTTGGGAACATTATTTTCACTTGTTCTTTTCTTATAGTCATTCATCCACATTTGTTTAAAATGAAAGGATGTTGGGGCCTACATATATACCATGATGAAGATTTGAGTACATAATATCTAGGTATTGATAGAATTATGAATTTTTCATACTTGTGAAAAAGGATAGGGACATTCACAGAAGGACTTGGTAAAATGAGATGGGTGAAAGTGCTAGGGGCATGAGATGAGAATGATATGATATTTCATTTAAAAAAAACATAACTCAGAAGACATTAATATTTGGTCAAAAAGATCTATTGTAATTTCTAACTAATAAAATCATAGCATGTAATTTTAAATAAATCCCTAAATATGAATTTTACCCTTATGTAATGTTTTATTCTTCCAAATAGTTCAAGAGTGAAAAACGAAGATATATTTTTTCACAAATAATTTATCATAATTTAGTGAAATCATTGTATTGCACCCGAAATAATCATATCACCACCACATCATTATTATGGGAATCATTTTTTAAGATTATATATATCATACTGCTCTAGAAATTATGCATCACATTGATATCTATTTTATTCTTCTTTTTTAATAATGATATACTTCTACTCAAAATAAACTTTTATTGCTCGACTGAGTAAAACATAATAGGATGCCTTAAAATGTGCATGGAATATAGTTTCTTATAACAATAATAGTCCTACATAATTATTGTATTCATTCAGAAATAAAATAATATCATTTTTATGGTCAATGTAAGGAACATTACCCAATAACAAAATATCTGGTGGGTTTTATAGTTGTACCACCCATTGGTGATGCTTCTCAAAAAGATGATTAAAACACTGGGATATTTGAAGAAATAATTAGAATATATAATTAATGAGTGTGGTTAACTTTTAAGGATAATAAACAATATGATATTTAATTTACCTAAGAAGGATCTGACATTAGTGATTTTCAATATCCCTATGTAGAGTATTCAACTCATAGAAGTTTGGTTTTCCAGAGTAGTATCTCAAATCTAGGAATTGATGTCATGAATTGGTACTTGAAAAAATTATATCATAATATGGGGAAAATAATAATAGAATATTTAGTGGCTATATCCAGGATAAGAAATATGTATGTCATTACATATTCTATAAGAAAATTAGTCAAACCACATTTAGTTCGTAGAGGACACCTGAGATAGATCTAGCTCATGTCTAGGGGATAAGATATTGTCTCAAACTAGTTGGTGACAATTAGTTAAAATCTATTGTATATAGAATGTTTATAGTGGAAAACATGGATATTTTCATAGTAGCATCATTTCATGATTATAAAACAAAATATCATTTCTATATTAATTGGGATTTTGTCACGTATAATTACAATATCTCAAATATCATAACACACTTGGAGAATATAAAGGGTATTTAATGATGGTAAATATATCATGTAGTATTAAGTCTTGTGATAAACAATATGTACCACTAAAAGATTCAACTAAACCATTGTGTTATTTTAATATAGGGGTGTACTAGCTTCTTTCAATAATAGTATTCCTAGTATGATTTGAATAATTTATTATAGGATAAATGGTGGTATCAACAATGCCGTCTCATTTTAAATTTTCCCTGAAATTTTATTAATATATTGGTTTATTGTTTTAGTATAAAATAACATGGTTTTTAATTAAGATACCGTTTTAATATTTTCAAACCTAAAATGTTTTTTCAATTTTAACATTTTTGAAAACTCACAATTTTTTCTATGGAATTAAAGGTGAATACATTTGAAAAGGATACTATAATTTTTTTTCTAGTCTTCCATTTAATGATTTTAACAGGGAATGTGATATGTCTCTTCCAATAGATAGTTTATTTTCATGAATATAGGACCATTGTAGCTGGTAGTTAATGTCATATTGATTTTACCATAAGGTGACATAGATTTATGTAACGCCCCGACCCTAGTTGCCTAGAGTCGGTGCATTACTTCGTAACATTGTCATGATCACAAGAAAGATCAAATCTCGAAAGACTGATTGGTTTAGTAGCGTTGGAAACACTAGATATATTCATAAGTTTTACATTACATCATAAAATGAAAAACTACTACAACAACATAATGTTTCCACAGTCCACACTATAATCCCCTCCTAATATCCCTGCAGGTCATTCATAACTTACATCTTCACTTCCTGGGAAAAATATAACATTGAAAAGGGGTGAGCTCAAATGCCCAGTAAGGATAACAATATAGCAGAAACATTCATAAATAAGAATAATGATTTAAGGAAATGTATAACTAAAACAAAAGCCTTTTAAACATGAACTTTCAACATGGTATGGCATAAATAAAATGAAATAATGCCATTTACTTATTCACATGGATATTCTACTAATCGAATAATCACATGCAAAAATCAATAACCGCTTTCATAATGTTGGAATGAATAATGCCAGACTATCATAACCACATAGTCAAGGCCTCGTGCCAAGACTACAAATCAGATTTTGTCAAGGCCTTGTGCCAAGACACTAGTTTGTCTCATGAGACCTACCGATGCATCGAGAAGCTATAGCGGGCTCCACCCGTCACTTATTAAGTCCAATGCATTCCCATATGAAAAGGTTTAAACATAACATAAACATTCGTATTAAAACTAGCATACAAAATGTCAATAATTTCACCATAAACAATGAATGGTATAAAAATAGCACATCCATAGTCAAACATATCACAAAACCTTCAATACAATATAGAAGTTTTGTATCATAGGAAATAAACTTCAAATAATCTTAAAATCCATCAAAGGATGTTGACATAGATGAAATCAAAATTCTTTTTAAAGAAATATCTCCTTTTATTTTGAAATCATTTAAGATCCATATAAAATAAAACATTTTCTTTGAAAATATTCTTATAAGCTTGTAAGGAAAACTTTGAAGATTTTATAATGGCGTAAAATAACCGCACCCGCCGTATTAGTTAAAAAAACATTCTTACCTCAATTCTGTCGAAAAGGTTAAAAAGGACCTTGTTTTGAAAACGACGGAAAGATTCCTTTATAAACCTCTTATAAAAAGTCAAACAAGGGTATAAATGACTTTAACCCATATTCTTGTAAATAGTAAAAATGTTTTGAAATACATTTTTAAGAAACATGGATGTGGATGATAAAGATATCCCAGTAGATTATTACGTATAAACAACCTCAGATAATGAAGAGATTGTGAAATAAACCCTTACCTTGTACTTTTCCTTGGTTGGGGTAGGTTAACCTCCTTTATAATGGTGAAATAGTTGTTATTAAATTATACAAGAATCATATATATTAATATGATATCATATATGATCTTTTAACATTGATTTGTTAATAATATCTTAGAATTATCGTCGTTTCGGGAGTTAACTTACTCATTTTCTTTTATATGTTTTGTTACATAAGCCATTGTTGTTGTATCTTATTCATATCCAGAATGATATCCAGTCCTTAAACATCATTTTTAAATCATCAAATGATAATTATACTTGAATGGATACGATGGAGAATGAATCTCATCGCGTTCGTGGAGACGGTAGTCCGTACGTACGCACGAGCGACAATATCATTCTTTTGATATTAAAATAATATATAAATGGATGGTATATCATATATACAGAATCATTAACATGTTATATTTATTATTTACATGAGTTTCATATCATTATTATACCCATCCAAATAATATTATATTGAATAACAATTACACCACGACGTGGAGACGGTAAGCCGTACGTATGCACGTATGGTGACATGTTATTCAAAGGGTGGATAGAATACTGAATATGATTGTACCATATTTATAATAACATCACAGTATATGTGAGATACTGGAGTTATTATTTTAGAATGGTATGAACAAAGGAAGAAGAAGTGGAAGAAGAAATGATCTTGGAGAAGGGTGGTGAAATCATTACCTCTTCTTCGGGTTCTTCCTTTTGATTTGATCAAAAGGGCTCCTTAGGTTGGCTTTCTGATCAAAATAAGGCCTCTAGGTTGTAGTGAGGGATGTTGGGAGAGTATTTGGGCAGAGTTTGGCCGATCCAAAAGGCTTTGAAGGTGTGAAGAAATGAGAAGGAGGAGTGCCCTTTCATAAGAGGGGTGAGGGGCACCTTTGGAAAAGCTAGAAATATTAATTTATAATAAATTCATATTCGGTTTCTAAAGGCTCCAAAGTTTATTATTCAACGGTTAAGGTGGGGATAGGTCGAAAACAACTCAACCAATAGAATTTAGACAGGTTTGGGTACTTATATTAACCTTATCTTTAAGTATTAACTCTAAGTTAATTAGTTTCACTTTTATAATGTCTCTTTGTATTTTTATATAATATGGTTAATAAACTTACTATATACATCCAAGTGACCCCCAAGTGGTACATTAATGATGAAACTATCATGATATAAGTCTCTTGGCCGAACCTTAGATTTTTAGGAATTTAATATCAATTATTAATATAATATTTGTTTAAGAACTCTTTTATGTCAATTTTGACACTATTCAATAGTTGATTTTTTTGAAACTCATAACAGATTGATTACTTCGAACAAAGTCAATTAAATCAATCCTAATATATCATATTATCCTAGAAAATTAGTTTAATTCATTAAAAGTTTCATATTATATTTATTTGGGTATTTATAATATCAATTATTTTAATTTTTCACTATTATAGTAATTACTGCATCATCATTGTGTCATATATAAAATAAATTATTTAATGTCTAAAAATTATAAATAAAATATCATTATGTAGGAAATCTTTTTAGATTTCTAATGAATATTTATAATCTAAAATCCAACATATATAACCCTATGTAACAATTGTTGTTCTAAAAGATGTAAGCTTATGCCATTTTTATTTTTATTTTATCTTTATTAATATAATGTGTCATTATCACTTACAAGTGGATCCATGGGGTCCCAAAATAGACCCAAAGATGCCCATGGTCGACCATGTATCAACCAATAGGATTAAGACACGTTTTAGGGTAATTTAGTATTATTATAATATTATTATTTAACCCTTATTTAATGGATTTAACCATGGTAAATAAAATATTTACCGTAGTAATTATTCAAAATGTCTAAAAATAAAAGTTACCTATTTACACAATTTGAACATCCTGATTCCAAATATGGAATCCATTTTTCTAAATTCAAAACATAGAAGTGGCAGAAATTAATTTAAAATTAATTCCCGCTGTCAAAACAAAAAGCGTGTTTTTAAGAGATAATAACTATCAAAAGATTGACACTTGTTTATGTTCGGTTTAATTGTAAAATTATGTCCAATGACAAACATTAAATTGAATGGTAAAAATATATTATAAATATACTTTAAAACCACTCAAATTCATAATTTATCAATATTAATTATTTTGATTAAATAAGTTGTTTTTAATTAAAATTTAGTAATTTTCACTATTCATCAAAATATAAAAGTTATCCGAAAAGTACCAAAATTTCACCCTAGGCTAATTTCGATATTCCGAATCCAAAAATTAAGTCCATTTTGAAATATAAAATATATATGATTTCAAAAAGTAGGTATTACTATTCACAACGGCTAGTTTAATTAGTTGTGGTGTGTGTTAGAACTCGAGGTTGCGTACAACACACGCTATCGCATTATTCGAAGGGAAACGTACCGTGGAAGCTTGGGATGTTACATTCTCCCCTCCTTCAAATAATTGCGTCCTCGCAATTTCTAGGGTATTACTGCATAAAAAGACTCGGGTGGTTCTTCATCATAATTTCCTCGGGTTCCCACGTTGCCTCTTCCATCTTATGATTTCTCCACAAAACCTTTACCAGACGCGTCGTCCGGTTTCTCAGCACTTGTTCTCTCGTATCAAGAATCTTGATGGGCTCTTCGCAATAAGACAGATCGGGTTCCAGTTCTAATTCCTCATAGGTGAGTACATGCGTTGGGTCAGGCATGTATTTTCTCAACAGAGATACGTGGAACACATCGTGAACTTTGGAGAGACTTGGCGGCATTGCCAATCGGTAAGCTACATCCCCAATTCGTTCTAGAATTTCGAAAGGTCCGATGTACCTGGGACTCAATTTACCTTTCTTACCAAAACGTATGACTCCCTTCCACGGAGATACCTTCAGGAAAACAAGATCACCGACTTGAAATTCCAAATCCTTCCTTCGATTATCTGCATAGCTCTTCTGCCTACTTTGAGCTGCTTTGATGTGATTTTGGATTACTTTCACCTTTTCCACCGTTTCCTCCACCAGTTCTGGGCCTACAAGTTTTCTTTCACCAACGTCATCCCAACAGGTTGGTGTACGACATCTCTTTCCGTATAACGCTTCATATGGTGCCATCTGTATACTCGAATGGAAGCTATTGTTATAGGAAAATTCTACCAGTGGTAAATATTGATCCCACATACCCTGAAAGTCAAGTGAGCAAGATCTCAACATGTCTTCTAAGGTTTGAATAGTCCATTCTGATTGTCCATCTGTCTGAGGGTGGTAAGCAGTGCTCAAATGAAGTTCAGTATCCAGGGATTTCTGAAGACTTTTCCAAAATCTTGAAGTAAAACGGGGATCACGATCAGAAACAATCGATAGGGGTACACCATGAAGTCTCACAACTTCATTAATGTATAGTCTTGCTAGACGTTCCAGGGGTAGATCTTCTCTTATAGAAAGAAAATGTGCTGACTTGGTAAGACGATCAACAATAACCCATATTGCATCGTTCCTTCTAGGAGTCTTTGGTATCCCCATGACAAAGTCCATCGTAACATTGTCCCATTTCCACTCCGGTATGGGAAGAGGTTGCATGACTCCTCCAGGCTGTTGCCTTCCAGCTTTCACTTGTTGACAAACCATACATCTTGACACAAAATCAGAAATCTCTCTCTTCATGTTGTCCCACCAAAAATGTTCCTTCAAATCTCTATACATTTTGGTGCTCCCCGGGTGTATAGAGAAATTGGAACTATGAGCATCATCCAGCAATTCCCTTTTTAGATCAGGTATATTGGGAACACAAAGTCTCTTCCCGAATTTCAAAATTCCATCTTCATACACAAAGTCTCTCAATCTCCCATCATTCACAGCTTTAATCTTCTTTTGGAATTCTTCATCATCGGTCTGAGAACTCTTAATCCTTTCTAGTAAAGATGGTTTGGAAACCATTTGAAAAAGCATTGATGTTTCACCTTCCCTGGTTATTCCCATGTCCATCTTCACTAGATCCATCAAAATTGGATCCCTTTCAATTCTCATATTGTTCAAAACTCCATGGTCTTTTCTACTCAAAGCATCTGCCACCTTGTTTGCCTTCTCTAGGTGGTAGTGTATCGTACAATCATAATCCTTGAGTAATTCAAGCCATCTCCTTTGCCTCATGTTGAGTTCTTTTTGTGAGAAAATATACTTCAAACTCTTGTGATCAGTATAAATCTCACATTTTTCACCATAGAGGTAGTGCCTCCATATCTTCAAATCAAAGATCACTGCTGCTAACTCGAGATCATGAGTAGGATAGTTTTGTTCATGAATTTTCAACTATCGTGATGCATAGGCAATAACTCTATCATTCTGCATAAGGACACAGCCAAGTCCTTTCTTCGATGCATCACTATAAATAACGAACCCATCATTCCCCGATGGTAGAGTCAATATAGGAGCATTGACTAATCTTCTCTTCAGTTCTTCGAAACATTCTTCACACTCTATTGTCCAAACAAATTTAACCCCTTTACGTGTGAGCTTCGTTAATGGGTTAGCCAATCGGGAAAAATTCTGGACGAAACGTCGATAATAACCTGCCAAACCAATAAAACTACGTACCTCAGTTATACTCGTTGGTGCTAGCCATTCTTGGATTGCCTTGGTCTTAGAAGGATCAATAGAGATTCCATCTTTAGAGACAATATGGCCAAGAAAAGAAATCTCCTGAAGCCAGAATTCACACTTCCTAAACTTTCCATATAATTCATGCCTCCTCAGAGTCTTCAAGATAATGCGCAAGTGATTTTCATGATCTTCGTAGGTTTTGGAGTATACCAAGATATCATCAATAAATACCACCACAAATTCATCGAGATACTCCTTGAAAACTCTATTCATCAGATCCATGAATATAGAGGGTGCATTAGTCAATCCAAACGGCATTACAGTAAACTCGTAATGCCCGTACCTAGTTCGAAATGCTATTTTCGGAATGTCTTCCTTCTTCACACACAATTGATGGTATCCAGATCGAAGGTCAATCTTTGAAAAGTATTGAGCTCCATGCAGTTGGTCAAATAAATCATCAATACGAGGTAGGGGATACTTGTTCTTTATCGTTATAGCATTGATCTCCCTGTAGTCGATACATAACCTCATAGATCCATCTTTATTTTTAACAAAAAGAACAGGGGCTCCCCATGGAGAAACACTAGGGTGAATAAATCCCTTATTACTCAATTCCTCTAGTTGTTTCTTTAGTTCGACTAACTCTACAGTGGCCATTCTATAAGGGGTCTTCGATATAGGCCTTGATCCAGGAATCAAATCAATAGAAAACTCAACTTCTTGTTCTGGAGGATGTCCAGGTAAATCATCTGGAAATACATCTACAAATTCTTTCACAACAGGTACATCCTCTATTTGAACATTCCTTTCCTCACCCGCAGTTATTTCATTCTCTCCCTCCCCAATAATTGAATTTAGTTGAGCTATTGAGGGTGGATCAAAATAAGAATTAGGTGGTGACGATTCTGCTCTGAAAATAAGGTGTTCCTTATCATTATCATCAAGAATCGTAACCTATTTCTTCTTACAATAAATCTTCGCATCATAGTCTGAAAGCCAGTCCATACCGAGGATTATATCAAACTCAATCATAGGTATGACGATGAGATCAGCATATAATGAAAATTTATGTGCTCTAATGGGGACTGATTCACAACACTTTGTTGCAACGATACTTCCCTTAAGAGTTTTAACTGACAAATCCCTTATTAAATCAAATTAGAAATATCTAATTTTCTTAGCAAACTGGGAAGATATGAAACAATGCGATGATCCAGAATCAAATAATGCATTTGCTAAACTTGAGGAAACCATTAAATTACCTGCCACCACGTCTTTCGGAGCTTCTACCTCTGCAGTAGTGATAGCATAAGCCTGGCCTTGATCCCTTGGCCTTTTATGAGGTAAGTTCTCCTAACGCTTAGGACATGCATTTGCATAATGCCCCATCTCCCTGCAATTGTAGCACTGAACGTTGGTAGCTTCCTTCTTCCCCTTGCAATCATGAGCTTGGTGGCCTTTTTCACCACACTTGTAACAGACTCCCATTCCCTTCAAGCAAGTACCAGGATGATTCTTCCCGCATTTACCACAAGATGGATATTCAACCTTTCCCTTCATCCCCTTATTTCCATTCCCAGATTGATAAGCATTTCTCTTCTTCTCTTGCTTTGCTTTAAAGTCATAAGACTTAGAGAATTCCTTTTCGGTCTTGATAGCACATGAGACAATGTCTTCGTACGATGAAAAGGATTGTGAGACTAACGCTCGACGGAGAAATGGTTTTAACCCATCAAAGAAACGATCAATCTTACTTCTTGGGTTGCGAATATAATCTCCAGCATAACTCGCTAACCTTGTAAAGTTAGCGTCATACTTTGTGAAATTCTCATCCTCCTTTTGTCTCAGACTCAGAAATTGTCTTTCCATATCTGCTCGATGGTCGCGAGGAAAGTATTTTTCTAAAAAAAGATATTTGAACTCCCTCCATTCCATATTTGATACTTCATCATCTTCCTTCATGTTCTGAATCAATGACCACCATTGATCAGCATCTCCAGTGAGGCGGTAAACTGCCATGATAACTTTTTCCCTTTCACTGCTCCCCAAAGCCTGAAATATTTTCTCTAGGGAAAATATCCATTGCTCAGGTACTAAGGGATTTGTATTCCCATTGAACGTTGGTGTTTGTTGCCTCATGAATCGATCTAACATTGATCCTCCATGCTGCGGATCGGGGTGCTCCTTACAGGTAAGGTTATTATTCATAACCTGCGTAAGTTGTCCCAGTATGGTGATTAGATGATCAGCACCAGTTGCATCACCAGCCCCACTATAATTATCTTGAGCAGGAGGGCAATCCCTACATGGAGTGCGTGCATTGATATGGTTTCCATTTCTTCCACTAGGCGCCATTTCTAAACAATGGCATAAACTAGATCAGTTTATGAATCAAAATACATAATCCCATGCTTATAAAACACTTAACATAAATTGAACTATTTATGGATATAATCCATAATCATAAGAATTTTTTTTCTTTGAGGATGTATATACTCATAATCCCTTCAAAATGATTTGTAAAGAAAATGAGAGTTATCCTAAGCATATCCCCCGGGAGTGTCGTAACCAAGAGTGCAGCAAGGCCCGTTGTCGTGCCCCAGTTGCCGTTCGAGTCTAGCTCAAAGCGGTGTTTTTGGGTTTTACCCCTAGGTACATCTGTGCCAGAGCCGCCTCGACCTGCTCGTATCCAGACAGGGATGTATTGCTCGGAAAACTCACAAAATCTCTACAATACCAAAATTCTAGGAAGTTCTTCTATACTAATCCTCAAAGTTCATCTTAGGTCTACGTGCTCTAATTAGAGTTTATCTAAATCTAGCTTCCAAGGTTTGTATTAAACTTCCTCTGATACCAACTGTAACGCCCCGACCCTAGTTGCCTAGAGTCGGTGCATTACTTCGTAACATTGTCATGATCACAAGAACGATCAAATCTCGAAAGACCGATTGGTTTAGTAGCCTTGGAAACACTAGATATATTCATAAGTTTTACATTACATCATAAAATGAAAAACTACTACAACAACATAATGTTTCCACAGTCCACACTATAATCCCCTCATAATATCCCTGCAGGTCATTCATAACTTACATCTTCACTTCCTGGGAAAAATAAAACATAGAAAAGGGGTGAGCTCAAATGCCCAGTAAGGATAACAATATAGCAGAAACTTTCATAAATAAGAATAAAGATTTAAGGCAATGTATAACTAAAACAAAAGCCATTTAAACATGAACTTTCAACATGGTATGGCATAAATAAAATGAAATAATGCCATTTACTTATTCACATGGATATTCTACTAATCGAATAATCACATGCAAAAATCAATAACCACTTTCATAATGTTGGAATGCATAATGCCAGACTATCATAACCACATAGTCAAGGCCTCGGGCCAAGACTACAAATACGATTTTGTCAAGGCCTTGTGCCAAGACACTAGTTTGTCTCATGAGACCTACCGATGCATCGAGGAGCTATAGCGGGCTCCACCCGTCACTTATTAAGTCCAATGCATTCCCATATGAAAAGGTTTAAACATAACATAAACATTCGTATTAAAACTAGCATACGAAATGTCAATAATTTCACCATAAACTATGAATGGTATAAAAATAGCACATCCATAGTCAAACATATCACAAAACCTTCAATACAATATAGAAGTTTTGTATCATAATAAATCAACTTCAAATAATCTTAAAATCCATCAAAGGATGTTGACATAGATGAAATCAAAATTCTTTTTAAAGAAATATGTCCTTTTATTTTGAAATAATTTAAGATCCATATAAAATAAAACATTTTCTTTGAAAATATTCTTATAAGCTTGTAAGGAAAACTTTGAAGATTTTATAACGGCGTAAAATAACCGCACCCGCCGTATAAGTTAAAAAAAACATTCTTACCTCAATTCTATCGAAAAGGTTAAAAAGGACCTTGTTTTGAAAACGACGGAAAGAATCCTTTATAAACCTCTTATAAAAAGTCAAACAAGGGTATAAATGACTTTAACCCATATTCTTGTAAATAGTAAAAATGTTTTGAAATACATTTTTAAGAAACATGGATGTGGATGATAAAGATATCCCAGTAGATTATTACGTATAAACAACCTCACATAATGAAGAGATTGTGAAATAAACCCTTACCTTGTACTTTTCCTTGGTTGGGGTAGGTTAACCTCCTGTATAATGGTGAAATAGTTGTTATTAAATTATACAAGAATCATATATATTAATATGATGTCATATATGATCTTTTAACATTGATTTGTTAATAATATCTTAGAATTATCGTCGTTTCCGGAGTTAACTTACTCATTTTCTTTTATATGTTTTGTTACATAAGCCATGGTTGTTGTATCTTATTCATATCCAGAATGATATCCAGTCCTTAAACATCATTTTTAAATCATCAAATGATAATTATACTTGAATGGATACGATGGAGAATGAATCTCATCGTGTTCGTGGAGACGGTAGTCCGTACGTACGCACGAGCGACAATATCATTATTTTGATATTAAAATAATATATAAATGGATGGTATATCATATATACAGAATCATTAACATGATATATTTATTATTTACATGAGTTTCATATCATTATTATACCCATCCAAATAATATTATATTGAATAACAATTACACCACGACGTGGAGACGGTAAGCCGTACGTACACACGTATGGTGACATGTTATTCAAAGGGTGGATAGAATACTGAATATGATTGTACCATATTTATAATAAAATCACAGTATATGTGAGATACTGGAGTTATTATTTTAGAATGGTAAGAACAAAGGAAGAAGAAGTGGAAGAAGAAATGAACTTGGAGAAGGGTGGTGAAATCATTACCTCTTCTTCGGGTTCTTCCTTTTGATTTGATCAAAAGGGCTCCTTAGGTTGGATTTCTGATCAAACTAAGGCCCCTAGGTTGTAGTGAGGGATGTTGGGAGAGTATTTGGGCAGAGTTTGGCCGAACCAAAAGGCTTTGAAGGTGTGAAGAAATGAGAAGGAGGAGTGCCCTTTTATAAGAGGGGTGAGGGGCACCTTTGGAAAAGCTAGAAATATTAATTTATAATAAATTCATATTCGGTTTATAAAGGCTACAAAGTTTATTATTAAACGGTTAAGGTGGGGATAGGTCGAACAAAACTCAACCAATAGAATTTAGACAGGTTTGGGTACTTATATTAACCTTATCTTTAAGTATTAACTCTAAGTTAATTAGTTTCACTTTTACAATGTCTATTTGTATTTTTATATAATATGGTTAATAAACTTACTATATACATCCAAGTGACCCCCAAGTGGTACATTAATGATTAACCTATCATGATATAAGTTGCTTGGCCGAACCTTAGATTTTTATGAATTTAATATCAATTAATAATATAATATTTGTTTAAGAACTCTTTTATGTCAATTTTGACACTATTCAATAGTTGATTTTTGTGAAACTCATAACAGATTGATTACTTCAAAAAATTCAATTAAATCAATACTAATATATCATATTATCCTAGAAAATTATTTTAATTCATTAAAAGTTTCATATTATATTTATTTGGGTATTTATAATATCAATTATTTTAATTTTTCACTATTATAGTAATTACTGCATCATCATTGTGTCATATATAAAATAAATTATTTAATGTCTAAAAATTATAAATAAAATATAATTATGTAGGAAATCTTTTTAGCATTCTAATGAATATTTATAATCTAAAATCCAACATATATAACCCTATGTAACAATTGTTGTTCTAAAAGATGTAAGCTTATGCCATTTTTATTTTTATTTTAACATTATTAATATAATGTGTCATTATCACTTACAAGTGGATCCATGGGGTCCCAAAATAGACCCAAAGATGCCCATGGTCGACCATGTATCAACCAATAGGATTAAGACACGTTTTAGGGTAATTTATTATTATTATAATATTATTTTTTAACACTTATTTACCGGATTTACCCTTAACCATGGTAAATAAAATATTTACCGCAGTAATTATTCAAAATGCCTAAAAATAAAAGTTACCTATTTACACAATTTTAACATCCTGATTCCAAATATGGAATCCATTTTTATAAATTCAAAACACAGAAGTGGCATAAATTAATTTAAAATTAATTCCCGCTGTCAAAACAAAAAGCGTGTTTTTAAGAGATAATAACTATCAAAAGATTGACACTTGTTTATGTTCGGTTTAATTGTAAAATTATGTCCAATGACAAACATTAAATTGAATGGTAAAAATATATTCTAAATATACTTTAAAACCACTCAAATTCATAATTTATCAATATTAATTATTTTGATTAAAAAAGTTGTTTTTAATTAAAATTTAGTAATTTTCACTATTCATCAAAATATAAAAGTTATCCGAAAAGTACCAAAATTTCACCCTAGGCTGATTTCGATATTCCGAATCCAAAAATGAAGTCCATTTTGAAATATAAAATATATATGATTTCAAAAAGTAGGTATTACTATTCACAACGGCTAGTTTAATTAGTTGTGGTGTGTGTTAGAACTCGAGGTTGCGTACAACACACGCTATCGCATTATTCGAAGGGAAACATACCGTGGAAGCTTGGGATGTTACAATTTAAAAGTGTCCTATGTGATGAAAAAAATGAAATGAAATTTATTGGATTTAAAAAAGTGATGAAATCATTGTGGAATGGTTTTTGAGGTTTAGGATAATAGTTTTAGAACCATGGTGGCCGAGGGTTAATGTCAGGTAGTTTCAACCAAATATTTTTTATGTTTACTATATTATAGATTTCATAAAATATGTTGGATAATATATATTGCAAAAGGAAAAAATCACTAAATTTAATGTGATTGAGATTCCATCAACCATATTCATATGTTCCATATAGCCATAAGAAACATAAGAGTTATATATTATGATATATATATATATATAGAAATAATCATACTTGAAATAATATTTTGTGAATTACACAACCATTAGTCATATGGGAAACATAACATTATTTGTATTAATATTCATATGGATCAAAATAATATAAATCTATTATTTATTAATATGATAAAGGTGTAATGGATCAAGAGTATATATTTTATGCATGGGATACAGGAGATCACTGATGTTACATTTACACATGCATTATAAACATATGAGTTAGTATAACAACCCAAAAATAGTCCATGAGGAATATAACTAATATAGAAATAATATTGTAATGTGTTTGTGTGATACTTCCAGGCAGTTTGGTTGAAACTTGGTATTATATGAATACTCTCCTTGATCCTTATCCATTACATTAGTGTCTCCAATAGGCCATCGTAGAAGGATAGATCTCATCTGAACATTGGATGATTATCCAATCAATGGATACATTATAAAGAGGGGATGATTTTAATTTTTCCTTTATGTTATCTTCTTCAAATTCATATGATGATGATAAAATATAAAATGATCTTATAAGAAATGTAATTGATTTATACTTTTTATTCATTTATGATTTATATGATTTTTTATATTATCATTCATAAAGAACCTTAAACATTGTTTTATTTCACTTTTAAATCATTTTATAGTCATTATTAGAATCATTTAAAACCCATCAGTGTAATTAGAGTTAATACATGATTGTGTTCATTGAATTCATTCATGGTAAACAAAAAAATTAAAATTAGAACACAATTATTCATTTTCTGATAAATTCTTGTTAATATGAATAACCTTTCACAAAAATTATCTATTTAAGGGTCATACTAAACTACTATTATTTAGAGTGTTCTGTGTAAGGTCATTAAATTATACCCATAAGATGATTACTCTATATAAATATCATCTTTATTTACCTTCAAATGATCAGTCACATATATGTAACATGAGACATTTATATGAGAATTGTTTTCATAAAATTTGTGATCATTTTTAAAGGAATGTATAATGGTCTTCACATATTTACCTTTATATGATGTTGTTTACCATTACATGAAGGGGTTAATTTAATTTTAATTTAATTTTCCATGTCATGAAGGGTTCACATAAAAGTATGATATTAGAACCCCATTGTAATATACACTACATAACGTAAAATTCTATCTACCCATAAATAAACTGTTTATATAAGGGTATAAAGTGTATACTCTAATGAATAATATGGATTATACATAAGGGTAATCATAGTAGTTTTTAAAACTATTATATAAATTCTTGACTAAATTTAAATAGATTTTAAAATATTTATAAATGATTCTATAGGATATTTTTAAAATAATTTCTAGTTAATAATGGATTAACTAACTAATTAATTATAATGGGTATATAAATAATTATGACAATTCATGTGACACTAATTTTTAAATATTTATTAAATATTAAAATTTTATTATTTAAATTTAAATTTTCAATATTTTATGTCATGTACTATGGAAAATGTATAAAATAGTTTACTAAATATTTAAAGGAAATTATTGATAAAGTGTACTAATTTAGTTATTAAGGAAAATAATGAAATGTTTAATTTTAAATATTTAAGAATTTATAGTGAATTATTTTTTATAGATCTAGTTAAACTTCATTTTTAGAAATATTATTTAAACCACATAAATAGGACTTTTCATAATTATTTTATCAATGAAAAAATAATAATCCAAAATGTGAAATTAGATTATTTAAAACAATTACAATTAATAAAATTGAATTTTAAAAGTGATGAAATTTATTATTTAACATGTATTTAACATGGATTTCAATATAATTTTAAAATTAAGTGTGTAGAAATTAGATTTAATATAAATTCGATAAATTAAAAATTATGGAAGGTCCACAATAAAGAGATACAAATATTAAATTATTTTAATTAGATTTTATTTATTAATAGTTATAAAATAGTTTTTTCATGCTTTAATATTTTATATTTAATTTTATTAATTTTTCCAATATTTTATTCATAGTTATAATAATTTTATATATTTAGTGATGTATGAATTTGTTTAAATGTTATACTACTTTTAAAATAAATCCTTGAATTATAGTCTAGGTATAATAATGAATTTAGTTGTTCATCTACCTTATCCCATGTTTGTAATTGATGTTTTGATTGTGAACATGGTTTATTATTGTTATATATATTAGGTATTAGAGTTATGATGAATTGTATTTTTTCTTGATTAAAGTGTCTTCATGTATAGGGACTTAGGGTCAGACTACATCCCAATATGTCGACTTGTACCTTGTTTAGGCTAGGGAATGTGGAAGGTTGCATGTCACTCAAGGATTATTCATTTGATATTCTTCAGTCTCAAATAAATATGATCCTTCAAAAAAATAATATACTATTTAAAAATGTTTCATTCATACATGTATGTATATAGTATATTTTTTGGGTTAGTAACAAAAAAATGTGTCATGTGTAATGAGTTACATGTCAATATGGTTTGAAAATATTACATTAGTAGATAGAATTTGATTAAAAAATATATTATTTTAAGAATTCAAACATAATGTTAATTACAATAGATAATATGGTGAGATCAGTTACACTCCAATTCTGAGTATTGGATTCCATCCAATGAGGCAATTGTTAAGACCTTGGTTACACAATTAGGAATTTTCAAGATCATCAAGAGTACCCCTAGATTTAATTTTGTACTTCATGAATGTTATATGTAACTTTTGGATTATCTTAAAAGTATTTTGAAACATATATGGATAATCCCTTGATCGTCATTTTTTGTATTATTTTTCACATTTTATATAGGATACACTTAGCTAAAAAACATTAATAGTTACTGAAATAGGGGAATAATGTTATATATATCCATATTATAAATTGGGACAATATATATATGATAAAAAATACATTGATATCAATTAAAATATGTCACAATTCCCTCCCCCAATGTGTACCCCACATGGACAGACAATGAGAGAAGAGAGATGGTGACTACCAGTGTCTCTCTTGTAGTAGGGCATAAGATGATAAGTAGAACAGAGGGTATAATATGCATAGATATCATAGGTATTTCCCAAAAATATAACTTGAGTAAAAAGTGTGATAACATAGGAAACCCAATAAAAATTATAATTTATATAATGTAAACCAAAATAAATGAATCAAATGACATACAATACCAAAATAACTCAATGGGATACAACATGTGAATAATTGAAAAGAAGAAACTGACCACAAAGCCAAAATAACTCCAAAAAGACCATGAGCTAGTAATATATAAGATTAATCAACAACATTATCCTTGTAACCTAAAAAATATTGGTCACGCCCCAGCTCTCGAATACCCAGAGCCAGTGCCATATAGAGGGATGAATTCGGTTCAGGCTCTGAGAAACCGGCTACTTCTGAAATGTTTCTTCTCCTAAAAGTTTTTACCTAAAATATTTTAATAAAAAACCAATGGTGGGAATTTGAATGACCAGTAATATGTTTAAAAAACATACTATACCCAAAATAACTTTTGAAAATATCCTTTAAACGATTTCATAAAACAATCTTCTTAAAGAAAATCTTTAACATATGTAACAACTCTTAATAATAGTGCTTAACTAAATACATACTAACAGAATTACAAGGATACACGATTCGAAAATAGGCTTTCTCGATAGGTGTAATGAATAAAACAAAATTCAAAACATGTATGACATAATAATACATAATCACAAATTAAACAACTAAGAATAATGAATAATTAGAGTTGTGAATAAAGGTTATAACTTCAATTTCGTACATAGAATACTAAAATCAATGAGTGCTAAATAAATGACATGCCATAAGATTTTACTTTTCTGATACTCATAAGTAATGGCTCTAAACCATGGATATTCTACTCGCCAAATATCCATTAGGTCAATTAATTATCATACACATAATGAGGGAAAGTATAATGATGGAATTTAATTTCTGTTCCCCAGCATCGACCAAGACTTAGGGGCTAAATATAACTGGACCCCAACCCAAAGAGCCTCTGTAACCTGACCCCATCCTGGAGGGCCTCTGTAACTAGACTCCATCCAAGAGAGTCTTCTATAACCGGACCCCAAACCGGAGGTCCTACTTTTTCCAGCCCCAACCTAGAACGTACTAGTCAAATACATTCCCGTTATGTTTAATAAGGACAAGTATCCAATGTGTCCCTTACCGCTTTGAATACCCAATTCCATGTATTTTATTTGAGGTGTCTCGTACCACTCGAAATAAATAAATTCTAAATTCATTATTGTATGTTATAATTAGTAAAATTGTTTCATTTATCTCATAAATTTATATCATTAAAAATGCTTCCATAAACATTCAATGCATTACATTGCGTGTTTATAAAAATTGGATAGGTATTATCCAAGTTCAAATCATGTGGTAATAAATGGAAATGACAGTATGCCAAATAATAATATGTTAGTTATTATTTAAGTAATAATTTTCCATACATCATACATAAAAATTAAACATTCTTTGTCCATGTGATATTAATTTAAAACACACAAGTAATGAATGGATGGGGTTACCACATAAAATGATAGTTCCATAATTTTCAAAACCCTTGGTTCGTGAAAGTGAACATATATTTTTTATAAGGACTAAGTTTTATTTAATACAGATTTAATTTGTATACAGAGAATGTTGTAATAAACGGTCACATCTTATTAAGTGACCATTCCTTATGTTTCATAGCATATAAGGCCATTTGATATGTAGCGGATCATTTGTTTTATGTAATGCATGCATTCATGAGAATTTAATTAATCATATCATAAACATACTTTAACCACCAAAGATTGTTTTAGGCCAATTTAATTCAAGTTATGCATGCATATGACTATATATATATATATTCAAAATATGTGCATATGTCACACCATTACAATTAATGAATACTCCATAACATTATTTAATTATTAATATCATCGTATTGAAAACCAATACTCATGTTAGGTTTAATGTACATAAACGCATGTACATAGATACATAAAAACTAATGTTTTTCATAACAATATAAATTCATTTGAACCCAAAACATTATTCGCATCATATGTAAAGATTGAAATATAGTCATTAATAATATAAAATAAATATAGATTGAATTATTTGTGTATGTCTGAATATACATTTTGTGTATAAAAAATAATTTTAAGTTAAAATAACCATTAACTTATGTACACATAAAAGAATAAGTTATATCTGTGTATATATATATACACACACATATAACAACTGTAATTTTACAAAATTACAGCCTCAAAACCATAAAATTTAGAGATAGATAACTAAAATTTATAACCATTATAATTTTTTTATTTCTAGGTTATATAGATAGATATGGTTTCTTATATATATGTCTATATATACATATTTCATTTAATAACAAAAAGGTTAATGAAAAACAATTAAACCCCCTTCAACACAATAATTTTAAAATCATAACCTAGTTCAAAAAATAATATGTTATATACACTCATATAAAAATTTATAAACAGGTACATATATGTATACCTTTGTAAAAAAAAATAAAAAAAATTGATCTAATTAATTAAACCCTTACAAAAAATTAATTTAATGAAAACATAACCCATACATCCATTCTATCACCTGAAAACGAAAACACGAAGACTCGGGTTCGTAACAAAATAACATTTAAACCACTGCAAAGTTATAATCATACCATTAGGAGCATATATAAGTATATACCCTCAATGAAATACAACAAGGAAAATTTATAACCATTACCCAAATAACCAAAAACATCAAAATAATTAACTGCTTGAAATAAAATACATCATGAAATCAAAATAAATAGAACTCTTTTATAAAATAATAATTTTCTGCCTATAAACATAATTTCATAAAATAAATAAACCTTCAAGAAAAAGTATAATGAACCCTTACCGGTATCACTTCTTCTAATAAGAACAATGACCAGAAAAGGGCTGGAGCCATCACAACATTCTAGTGAGCATAGGTGTGTAGAAGAAAAGTGTAAATAAATAGTGACCGAACATATGAAGAGTGATACTACTATTTATAATTTTCAACAGTCTCGAATGTCTCAATTGATATACAGAACCCTAATTGTGTTAAGTTGTGTGTATGAAAATAATAATCAAGTAAACAGCAAATCTAGTTGGATACCAGACTCTTGGTAAAGTCACAATGAGACAGAATTCTGATTTACAAATTAAAATCACATAAATATATAAATATATATATATATATCTTTAATCAACAGAATAAAAACATTCATTATTGTAGCATAAGATAACCAACAACAAAATTGGACCAATCAAAATGATAAAACATGAATTCAACTAACAGACAACCACTGCAATTAAACAAATAAAAAGACATCAAGATTGATTTGATAATGGAGAGGGTGGCGTGCATAACATAGTCATACAAGACCCTACCTTTCCCAGAAATAAAGACTAATAATATATTGATTCTATTCCCGCAACAGAACCCTACCACTCATAGACTGAACCATTGAACAATAGGCTAGCTTGGAGTCTACTGTTGCAACCACGACAAATCTCCGAGCTCGACACAGTCTGATGTGCGGCCATGCCCCCAACTCCTATGGTCCGAACCGGTGTATACCGGTAGTGCGACACCTAGCCTCAGCCTAAAAACCCTATCGACGTGCTGAGACCCTATCTGCAACTGTTCCTTGAATCGATGCCTATGGTAACCCTAAAGGTGAAGCCCGAACTAGACTCCCTTGTGGTGCAACTCCTCAAACACGAACCCCCAGCAACCCACTATGAGATTTATTATTTCCTATTTTTTTATTAAACTTCTATTATTATTATTATTATATTGTTATTATTATATTTATATTATTTTTTTATATCATTACTATATAATTATTATATTATCAATAACTTTAAAAAAATTCATTTGTAAGACAAAATTAATAATGTATTATAATTATTTTATGAATACATTTAAAAGTAAATGTTATTATTATTTATCTCATGGTAGAACATTTACTTGTATATTTTTTTACATATCTTATAATGTTATTATAAATTGAATTAATAATTGAACAAATGAAAATGAATTATTAAAATAATAATTTTCATAATTTGTAAAAATTATTTGTAATTTTGAAGAATGTTAAAACAAATGTTAATATGATATAATTCAAATTAATAATGAATTTTTTATGATTGTATAATCATTCTATTAGTTAAATTAATTTTTATTTAATTTAATTAAAAAAAATTTAAAATTTTAATAATTTTTTTAAATCATTAATATGATGACGATTTATAATAATTATACATCATATTTTTAAAAATTTATAAAATCCATGTAATTATTCATATAATAGATTCAATATCAGTAATCATAAGTATTGGAGTTAAAATAT
This sequence comes from Viscum album, assembly GCA_963277665.1. Lineage (NCBI taxonomy): Eukaryota > Viridiplantae > Streptophyta > Magnoliopsida > Santalales > Viscaceae > Viscum > Viscum album. The sequence continues at coordinate 1,716,764,857 of OY728152.1, read as the reverse complement.
TCCAATGAAATAATTCCCAATGTTAACTATAAAATTATAGTATTAGTTTTATATAATATTAATTAAGATATTTTTTACATATGAATATATATATATATATCATATTTAGAAACGAGCAAAAAATTAACTATATTCCTATAGTAGTATAATTATTACTTAAAATATTATATTAATTATTTACATTACATAGAATATTATTATATTGGACTAAAATAATTATTCTTAAATTATTCTTTTAACAAGGTGAGATAATATATACTCTAACAACTACTCTTGTTAATATGATAATTAAAACATAAAATTATATTTACTACACATAAAAAGGTATGGGAGTTACAATATTCCCACTACAACGAATTGTGTCCTCACAATTCTAAACTCTCGTACACAAACCACAACAACACCTGTCACACTTCTCTCATGATGTCCATTTACTGAGAACAACATCGATGGTAGGGTGCTGACGACCCCATGTGGATTCCTATGATAGTGTTCAGCTTCTTGATCTCTTTGGCCCAGACACACTGTGAACAACTGGGGTCGTACCCGTACCTAAAGAATTTGGCCATCCATAGAGAGGCACAAGATGTGTGGAGTTCAGCAATTTTAGAATGAATAAATCCCTACAAGTCCCATGCACCACATCATTCTTGAAAATATTGATGTCGTAGAGTTCTCTGTACATACTAAAACTCAGGACCTGGAATATGTAGGCCTCTCAATTGTCGCCATCCAGAGCAGCTTCTAGAAATTTACCTACAGCTCGATAGTTATTAGCCAAAGTGAAACATAGAATAAGTGCTTCATGAAATTTCCCCCTTAGTCTCTAAGATAATATTTTTTCAATTGAAATACAATAATAGACAATATTTCTTCCTTGGAAAATATGGAGAATATTTGGGCGGTATGCCACCTAATGGATTTGATTACAAGTCAGATGTAAGTTGGCATATGGATGGTACTCCTCAGAGCATGCCTTGACGATTATAGTCTCCAACAGATCAGTATAAAGTGATAAAAGATTGGATTCGGTCTAAAAAATTTTAAGAATTCACCCTCCAATATGGAAATTATAGTTTTTGCTGAGTCATTATTTAATATAAAATCATATCATGATAGAGTATACATCATCATTCATTTAGAAATTATTTATAAAACTCATGAAATTACTTAATCTATTGTTCCCTCTCACAAAACACTATAATGGATTTAATGACGTCCTCTATGATGTCTCCTCATAGATTCCACTGATGTTGCAGACTTCCCCAGTTCTTAGACAAATGGATCCACAAAGCAGTTCTAAATTATTCAATCTCCTTGGTCTAGATGTAACGTGTGCAACTAAGATCACTCACACATGGACATCTAGAATTCAGATTGAGAGAATCAAGTCCAGAATCATGTTGAGTGAAAATGATATGAACATGATGCCGATAATGTAAATGTGTAGTCTCCTTCACAGGGTCTTAAAAGTCCATAATTTGGCCACGGATACCGTAATCAAAATATGACATGGATATGATGCCTGGAGGTCGCACCCATGTGCATCCTCCTAAAAGTCATCAAGTGAAAAGAAATTATTATCTAGGATAAAAAATTTAATGATAGCTTTGAATTATTTACCTTATCGAACATAGAATAGGAATTGATTGATCATCATGAGGTAATACAAGAAACATTCTCCTTCGTGTAGTTGGAGTACACAAGATGGATACTCGATAGAGGGTTTTGCATGCTAAATGAATATATTCAAAAGTAGTGTATTTTTCTACAAATTATTTTCCCACAGTGGTCTATAACACTTATTTTGGAAGAGACAATAGACTAGAACAATCATTTTCCATCTCAAATTAAAAAAACATCGTTCTTAGTATTTATTATGTAAATTTTCATTGTTCAGTTACTCTTTTCCAGAGTTATCCAAACCGAATCCTATGATGCCAACTGTCACACCCCAGCTCTGGAATACCCAGAGCATGTTCCATACAGAAGATTGAATTCTGTTTAGGCTCTGAGAAAATAGAATCTTCTTAAATGTTTCATCTGGTAAAATCTATTACCTGAATAAATTTTAATCATAAACACAGGGTGAGCATGTGAATTCCCAGTAAGGGGTAAAAAAAATATTATTCCGAAAATAACTTTTGAAAATATCCTTTAAACCATTTCATAAAACAATCTTCTTAAATAAAATCATTAATATAGGTAACACGTCTTAATAAAAGTGCTAAACTAAAAACATGCTAACATAATTACAAGTATACACGATTTGAAAATTGGCTTGCTTGATAGGAGTAACGAATAAAATAAATTTCATAACATGTATGACATAACAATACATAAGCAGAAATTAAACAGTTAAGTATTATGAATAATCAGTGGTGTGTATAATGGAAATAACATTGATTTCATACATAAAATACTAAAATCACTGAGTGCTAAACAAATTTCAGGGCAAAAGCTTTTACTTTTCTAATACTTATATGTAATGTATTTTAACCATGGATATTCTACTAGTCGAATGTCCATTAGGTCAATTAATTATCATACACATAATGATGTAATTTATAATGCTGGACTATAATATCTGTGTCAAGGCCTCGACAATGACATTGGGGCTAACTGTAACCAGAACACAACCTGGAGAGCCTCTGTAACTGGACTTCATCTTGGAGAGCCTCTGAAGCCGGACTCCAACCCAGAGGGTCTTCTGTAACCGGACCCCGACCTGGAGGGCTTACTTTTACTGGTCCCCAACCCAGAACATACTACTGTAATACATTCCTCTTATGTTTAACAAGGCCATGTATCCAAAGTGTCTCATACCAATTTGAATACTTAATTCCATGTCATTTATTTGTGGTCTCCTATAACACTCCAAATAAATAAATTCTCAATTCATTTTCATAAGTGTTGAATAATAAAATAGTTTGATTTGTCATATAAACAAATATCATTACAATTACTTCCATAAACATTCAATGCATTAAATTACGTGTTTATACCTTCATATAGGTATTATTCATGATCAAATCATGCGTTGATAAATGGAAATGACATTGGACTAAATTATAATATGTATTTTATTATTTAAGTAATAATTTCCCAATGTCATTCATAAAAAAGTAAACATTATTGGCACATGTGATATTAATTTAAAACACACACGTAATGAATGCATGGGGTTACCAAATAAAATGATCATTCCATAATTTTAAAAATACTTGGATCTTGGAAATATACATTTATAGTTTAAAATGACTATGTTTAAATTAATACAGAAGTCATTTGTACAAAACTCTTATAATGATAAACGGTCACATATTATTAAGTGCCCATGACAAATGTTGCATAGCATATAAAGCCAATTCATTTTCAGCTCATCATTTGTTTTATGTAATGCATACATTCATAAGAATTTAATTCAACATGTCAAAAATATACTTTAACAACCGAATTTTGTTTTAGGACAATTTAATTTGAGTTACGGTTCAAAATTATAGGTGCATGCATATAACCACATATATATATGTATACAAAACATATGCATATGTGGCACCCTTATAATTAATGAATACTCTATAACATTATTTAATTGTTAATTTCACCGGATTGCAAACCAAAACTCATGTTATGTTGAAGTTACTTAAACACAATGACTTGCATACAAAAAAACGATCATTTTTTTATAATAATATAAATTCAATTGAACCAAAAACATTATTCGCATCCAATTTAAATATTGAAATAAAATTATTAATAACAAAAAATATAAAGAGAATGATTTAAGTGTGTATGTCTGAGTATAAATGTAGTGTATAACAGAAAATAATTATAAAATAAAATAACCCTTATCGTATGCACAAATAAAATAATAAGTTATATATGTTTATATATAGTCACACACAAATAACAACTGTAATTTAACCAAACTACTCCTTCACAAACCATAAAATTTAGAGATAGATACATAAAATTTAAAACCACTATCATTTTAAAATTTCTAGGTTATATAGATAGATATGGTTTCTTATATATATATATAGAATCGTATAACATTTTATAACAACATGGTTAAAGAAAAACAATTAAAACCCTTTCAAAAGATAGATTTTAAAATCATAAACTTTTTCGGAAAATAATATGTTATATAGACTCATATATACATTTATACACAAGTATATATGTGTATACCTTTTTAAAAAGAATATACATCATAATTGATCAAATTAATTAAACCCTAAAAAAATATTCATTTAATGATAACATAACCCCTACATCCATTATATCACATGAACCCGAAATCCTGAACACCCATGTTCAACAAAAAATAACTTTTAAACCACCACCATGTTATAAAAAAACCATTTGAAGCATATATAAGTATATAACCTCAATGATACATGATAAGGAAATTTTACAACCCTTACACAAATTACCAACAACTTGAAAATATTTAATAGCTTGAAATAAAATACTTCTTGAATTCAAAATAAATAGAACCCTTTTAAAAAATACTAATTTTACACTTACAAACATAATGTCATAAAATAAATTAATGTTTGAGAAAATATATAATGAACCATTACCTCCCTCACTTATTCTAACAACAACAATGACCAAAAAAGGGAAGGATTCATCACAACACTCAACTATGAAGAGGTGTTCATAATACATGTGTAGAAAAATAGAGACAAAACATATGCAGAATGATAATACTATTTATAATTTCAAACAGACTCAAAAGTATAAAATGACATAGATAACCCTCCTTGCGGAAATTTGTGTGTGTGAAAATAATAATCAAGTAAACAACAATGCCAGTTGAATACCATACTCTTGGAAAATTCACAATGAGACAAATTCGTGATCTCCAAATTAAAATAACATTATATATATATATATATATATCGTCAATCAACGGAATAAAAACATTCATTATTACAGCAAAAGAAAACTGACAACAAATTTGGACCAATCTAAATGATAAAATATGAATTCAACTAAAAGAAAACAATTGAAATTAAAAAAATAAAAAGACAGCCAGATTGATTTGATAATGGTGAGGGCGATGTGCATAATAGAGTCGAACAAGTCCCATTCCTTGCCTAGAACTAAATACTACGATCATATTGATTCAATACCCACAACAGAACCCTACCTCGCGTAGATCGAACCACTGAACATTAGTCTAGCTCAGAGTCTACTACTGCAACCGCGAAAGATCTCTGAGCTTGACATCGGTAGATGCGTGGCCTTTCCCCTAGCTCCTATGGTCCGAACCGGTGTATACTAGTAGTGAGATACCCAACCTCGGCCTCAAAAACAGATGATAACTCTAGTGTCAGACCCTATTGAAGCCACCCTGATGCATGATGCACGCCGATGGAGACCTTCATGCCTACTCGAAAGCCTAGTGTCCTCATGAAAACCTATATGTAGCTCATCCCCTAATCGACACCTACAGGAAAAACAAAACGTGAAGCTCATACTAGACTTCCATGTTGTGCAACTCCACAAACACAAACCCCTTGAAACCAACAACGAGATTAATTTTTTTCTTCTTTTTTCTGATTTACACTTCAATTATTATTATAATATTGATATTAAAATATTTTTATTCATATTTTATTATATCATTACTCTATTATTATTAAATTATCAATAACTTTAAAAAATTTAAAATTTTAGACAAAATTAAAAATACATTAGACTTATTTTATCATTAATTTTAATAGTAAATGTTAATTTTATCTATCTATTTGAAAAAAATTTACTTGGATATTTTATTATAGATCTAGTAATGTTGTTATAAATTGAATTAATAATTGAAAAAATGAAAATGTATTATTACTATAATTATTTTTATAAATTGCAAAAATTATTTGAAATTTTGAAACTTGTTAAAACAAATGTTAATATGATATAATTCAAATTTACAATGATTTTTTCATTGACTATTTAATCATTCTATTAGTTAAATTATATTTTTTTTTAATTTTATTAAACAAAACTCAATGTGTTAATAATGTTTTTAAAACATTAATCTAATCAAGATTTATAATAAGTACAGATAATATTTTCGAAAATCTATATTTCCATGTAATTATTCATATAATAGATTCAATATCAGTTCACATAAGTAATGGTGTTAAAATATTTCAATGCAATAATTCCCAAGGTTATTTAAAAAATTATAGTATTAGTTTTATATAATTTTAATTAAAATATTGTTGTCCTATGAATATATATATATATCATATTTGGAAACGGGAAAAAAATTAGTAGTATTACTATAGTAATATAATTATTAAGTAAAATATTATATTAAATAGTTATTTTATTTAGAATAAATTATATTTGTCAGAAATTGTTATTCATAAATTATTCTTTAAACAAGGTGAGATAATATTTACTTTGAAAACCGCCCTGGTTCATATGATAAATAAAACATAAAATTATTATTATTACATAAGAAATGATGGGGCATTACAATATTTATTTAAATGTTGGATGAGAATAATAGTATACTATTTAGAATCCTCCCTAGAGACTCATGTGCGGAATATAAATAAAGATTGATGCAGTATATTGAACAAATGATTAAACAAAATCATCACCTAAATAGGTATACATAGTTCCAATACTCATCATGGAAAAGTATCACTATATATCACATATAATAAAGAATATAAGATAATAATTAATCATCAATGGAACCATGATCCCACATCCCCATTATTCTACCTCTATTCCCCAACGTCGAACGTCCTAATAATTCCCTATATGATAGTAATATTGCATGGACACACCGGGGATAAGTACCAAAACCCCAATATCCATCATAACATCATCACCTAATCACATATCACATCGCCATATATTAAACATGTCGTTTTTTGGATCCACTATTGCCTTTGTGACAGGTATTGCACACCAGATATTATACCTCATGCCATCAAATCACATACACCGAGTTCGGTATATCGATACATAACTACCCATGCATATCGAAAATATAATAATCCATTGGATAATATTACTAAAGATACATATATTAAAAATATCCATAATCCATCATATCCATCTACCCACATGTGTGGGAAAACTAACCACCTAGCATACTGGAATGTAGAACTATAAAAAGAAGAGTGTGGGGACATGGGTTGGGCAACCATCCATCCTCCCACTAGGATATATTAGAAAACACCCTCCCATATTCTATTGGGTATTATTCTCTGAAACCTACATGGGTGGTTTAGTTCATGAAGTCATAGAATAATAATAAATAATATACCTCAGACAAACCTTATGAAAATAATATAACTCCAAGATCAACTGTAGAAATCATCTCTCGGAAACCCGACTATAATTGCAAGGGAGTTAATATCCTAAAATAACATAATAATTCAAATAGATACATAGAATAAGACATTCCATGTAGAGACCCGAAGCTTGACGTACATTGACATTACATTACATTTGCGGAATACTTAGTACATAACAAAAACACACACACAAGGATCGTAATAGTTTAGTGTCTTTGGAAACTCGGAATATAATCATCTAATCCTGGTGAAAGATCATCAACATATCCCATAAAGATCTTCCTTTTTTTATACCTAAAACCTTTATTTATATCCTGGGGAAAAGAAAACATAAAAGGGTGAGCTCAAATGCTCAGTAAGGGTAAACAAAAGAAATATCAATCACATCGTATACAAAAGCACATAACTTTTGGAAATCTTAACCTGCAAAAGAGATCATGATTTCATAACCTGGGATAAATCATGGCAGTGAAATGTAATCACAATAATCATAACTTAAAACATGAAACATTGTGGCATACACACATAATCATAGAGAATCATTTCTCGTTAGTCAAGACTCATTTCCAAGACTATCTTAGTGGACAAAGTCCCTTTCTGAACCGAGTCACCCTCGTTTCAGTCCTGTTTCACTGAACCGGTATAACCTACCGTTCTAGCCATGTCTATCTCATGAGATATAAAATCATTACCCAATGCATTGGAGGGAGATATAGGTCCCACCCATCTCATAATGATACCATTCTTATGTGTGCCACAAAATCATAAACCATACATCTTTGCATAACCCATGTAAAAAAATGGGAATCTTAAACATCATGACATCATAAAACAATTCATATATGATAAAGGAATTCATAAAAATAATTCCATCACAACATAATCAAATCAATGTAATAATAGAGATAAAAACAGAACCCTTTATCATCTTAGATGGAAAATAATTTTGATAAAACACTTGAACTTCATTCTTGAGGAAAATATCCTTTGTACTTCAAAAACACTTTTCCTTTCTTAACATGTCATACAATTTTAAACTTAAATATGTTGATTAAAAATAAACTTGAAAACTTGTAATGGAAGATTCTTGGAAATTTTGTTTTAAAAGTCCGTTCATGCCGTATAAGTTAAAAAAACATTCATCTCGTACTTTTGTCGGAAAAGTCAAAAAATACATTGTACGAAAAAACGACAAAGGATTGCTTTCATATATTTTAAAAAAAAAATCACTGAAGGGTAAAATTGGATATAAACTATTGTAGAAGGATATAAATATTACATATTGAGGAAACATGGATGTGGATGATAAAATACACCCCAGTAAATTCCAAAGTATAAACAATCTCGAATAAAAATGAGATTGTGATATTTCCCTTACCTTAGGTCCGATTTGCATCGTAAGTGTCCTAAACTCCTGTATAATGATTTAAATAATTTCATTGACTTATTACAGAATCATATTCATTGTTATAATATCATATATGGTTCACTTATGACTTTATATTACCCGTTCTTTTGTAAATTCATGTTAAAGTAGCGTTTTGGGTAAAATCGTCTCATTTGTCGTTCGTGTTTTAACTTCTAATTATTCATATGATTACATAGATCATTATTACATAATTATAGAATATAAAACATGATTTATATATAATATATATTCATAATATACATATATATAATTGATCGATAAATGGAAAGAAATACACCGTTCATGGAGATGGTAGGCCGTACGTACGCATGAACGTTGTTTTCGTTTCCTTATTCAATTGAGTGGAATTCAGTAGATTACATACATATATATACACATAAAGCCAGTAGCTTTATAATGTCATATATTTCATTATTATTTCTTATATATACTTTATAATCATTCTTAAATGGTTAACATGGAGAATGAATCTCATCGCGTCGTGGAGCCGGTAGTCCGTACGTACGCACGAGCGATGATATCATTTACATAATTTTTGAATTGAATTGGAGTGGATGATACAATATATCAGAATCATTATGATGTTATAATAACTATGTATAGTTATTCTTTACACCATAATACACATACATGTAAGGTGTTGGTGGAAAAACAGATTACACCACGACGTGGAGACGGTATTCCGTACGTACGCACACGCGGTGATTTTGTTTTCCGTAGGATGGATAGATGGCGAAATAGGGTTGTTTCATACTTATAATAAAATATCAGTATATGAGTGATACTTATTTTATTACATCATAATGAAACAACCTAAGAAGAAGAAGTGGAAGAAGAAATAAAGTTGAAAGAATCGGTAACGGAAATTACCTCTTCTTTGAAGCGCCTCTTTGAGACCTCCTCTTAGGGCAATAAAATTGGACTTTGAGGAAGACCAGAACCTCTAGGATGTTGCTAGGGAAGTGGAGAGGAGAATTTTGGAGGGGTTCTCCGATCTAGAAGGCTCAAAGTTGTGTGAGAAAGAGAGGGAGGATGTGCCCTTTTATAAGGGAGGAGAGGGGCACCTTTGGAATAACTAAATATATTATTTTATTATAAAGTCATGTTCGGTTTTAAATAGCTCCAAATTGATTTATTTCGAGGCTAAGGTTGGTATGGGTCTAAATCCACTCATCCAATAGAATTTAGACAAGTTTAGGTTCCTATTTTAACATTATAATTTAGATTTAACATTAAGTTAAATAATTTTACTTTTACCGTGTCTTCTTGTGTTCTTAAACTATAAGGTTAATAAACATACTATAAGAAGCCAAACGAACCCCAAATTGTTTATTATTAATATATATAACCTTATATAAGTCATTTGGCTGAACCTTATATTTTTAGGAATAAAATAACAATTAATAATATAATATTTTTTTTAAAAACTATTTTATGTCAATTTTGACCCTATTTAGTAATTTATTTTTGTGAAAATCATAAAAGAATGATAAGTTCGAAAAAAGTTAATTAAATGAATATTAACATGTCATATTAACCTATAAAATTAATAAAATTCATAAAATGTCTCAAATTACATTTATTTTGGTGTTTATAACATTAATTATGTAAATATTTCATTAATAAGATAATTACTGCATCATCTTTGTGTCATAAATAAATTAAATTATTTAATGTCTAAAAATTACAAATAAAATACCATTATGTAGGAAATCTTTTTATATTTCTAATGAATATTTATAGTCGAATTTATCTTATGTATATCCCAATATTAAAAATTATTTACTTTTTAAACATTGATTTTAACTATTTTAACCCTTCTTTAAATAAATTAATAATAAATGTCCTAATCTAATCCAAGTGGGCCTAAATGGTCATATTTTATTCCTAAGCTTTTTTTTGTCCGAATTACACTTATCCAATAGAATTTGGACATGTGTTAGGGTAATAATAATATCATTTTTACCCTTAATTACCCTATTTACTTTTAACCGTGGTAAATAAAAGTAAAACGTTACTATTCACCAAAAATTATTTTCATCTTATTGAACCAAATTTTACTTACTGACATCAACCGTGTCTCTCGGAATTTTGAAATTCCACTCACAAAAGCGGTAAAACTATGTTTTATGAACAATTCAGTTTTTTTTAACTACCACTTAGTGGTTTCACTATTCATCAAAAATCAAAAGTTTTCAGAAAAATACCAAAAATTAGGCCTAAGCTATATTTGATATTATGAACTCAAAAATGATTTCTATTTTAACAAATTCAAAACATATCAGTTGCATTAATTAATTTAAAAATTAATTCCCGTCGTCAAAACAAAAGGCGTGTTTTTAAGAGATAAAAACTATCAAAAGATTGACACTTGTTTATAACTGGTTTAAATGTGAAATTACATCCAATGACAAACATTATATTAAATTGTAAAAAGATATTCTAAATATACTTTAAAACCAATCAAATTATTAATTTATCACTATTAATTATTTCGATTGAAAAAGTTGTTTTTAATTAAAATTTAGTAATTTTCACTATTCATCAAAATATGAAAGTATTCCGAAAATTACCAAAATTTCACCCTAAGCTAATTTCGATAATCCGAATCCAAAAATGAAATCCATTTTGAAAAATAAAATTTACAAAATTTCAAAAAGTGGTTATTACTATTCATAATGGCTAGTTTTAATAATATTTTAATAGCATATCATTGTTTAGTGAAACTCAGTATTGCGTACTACACACGCTATCAAGGAAGGTCGTGATTGCGTGTAATGAAAGGAAAGTCAAGGATGCGTGTTGTGGAAACTCATTTTGGTCTAGCGTACAACACAAGATATTAATGAAATTAAAAATAATATTTTTCATAAAATCTCGGGGTGTTACATTCTACCCCCCTTAAAATGAATTTCGCCCTCGAAATTCGTCGGGGTTATAAATGGTTTACTATTCGAAAGTTTCTTTAATCGAAACCCACATCGTAAAAAGGAATACCAAAACCAATCTTTAAAAACAAATGTATGAAACGTAACGGTTACCCAAATAAACTAATCACTTGGTTTCCACATAGGTGAAAATATGGATATGGAAGAGAAATCTAACCATCATGTTCTGATGGAGAGTGGTAGAGAACATGGCTATGGAAAATCCAACAATCCCAAATTCATAAATTTGTGACGATCTAAGGTACCATCTGATTAATCAGATATAAGAGCACTAGGACAACATTTTTGGTTTTCATGATTGTTTCCCTAAAGTTGAAGAATTTGAATTAAAATAAATACTTACTTTATTTTGGTACAATCTTACTGTTGTTTATGCCTTGAACAATTTCCACTTCATCTCTTAAATAAATGAAGTTGAATTTATTATTCATGAAGTGTTAGCAGATCATGTGATAGAATGACGGGTCATTCCATCTGTCTCAAACAAAAGGTTAGAAAAAGTTATTAAATATACATAAGTCATTCTATAGTGAGATTAATCATATATGGTTCCTAAAATGAACTTATACTTCATATATCATACCGCTTAATAAAATAAAACTAGTTTCTACTAACCAAGGACTTCCTGTAGGCCAGTGGTAGGTTATAAAGGCCAGTCGTACTTCGGTTGTGGGTTCGATTCCCACGGCCTTGTCCGACGCGATGGGATGTCGCCCGTCCTGCAGGCTGTCCTTTTTCTAAAGCTATATTACTATAACATCCCATAAAGAATATCTACAAACGTTTTATCCTAACTTATGTCCAACATAATCCATTCTAATCTTTAGGCTTATCTAAAATACTACAGTCCACTCTCATAACATAGTGAAAATGATTACCAGAGATTTAATACCATCGTTGATCCCCATATATCATAAGATATGTTTTGTTGGTTACATTCCAAACATTCAAAATCCTTAATCATGTATTCTCTTGAATACCCATTGAACCATAGTGAAAACAGGAATGCAGTTAAAAGTTAACACTTTTCACATACCAAAATCCTCAAAATTCTATATACTAAAACCATGATATCACTTAGTCCTTATATCAATCATGAGCTCATGAATACAATCAAACATATCATTATCGTCTTATCCCTTCATTATGCGCATATCATCTACATTCCAAAAATATCTGAATAACCTTTCATGGATATTGGTACCATTAATCAGACAATTTCAAAACTCAAGGAAAGACAACAGTGTAACAATCCTTAGATGTCTCTTTATTCCATAGTACCATGAGATTACTTATACAACATTACACATGATAAACATGTAGTCATTCCACTAAATTCTTAAACCATTGACTGAGCTTCAACAATTATTTCATCTCACATATCATTTGTAGTCTCTTCATCATCATCAACATAAATACTACCCATACAACCATATTGATTCTCTTCATGAGACTTTCCCTTAGGTCATTGGTTTGCATAATGCCCGTACATTCCACATTTAAAACATTTAACCATTGTTGATGTCATAACAATACCATTATCCTCATCCCTGGTGTTAACAGAACCTTTTCCTTTGCACTTACTGGATTTGTGTCCTTATTTTCCACACCCAAATCATCTTCCAGTTCCTTTGAAACATTCTTCTTGATGCCTCTTCCCACATGATTTACATAGGGGAAATTGAACTTTCTTTCCTCTATGATCATCATTAAACTCCATCTTTCTCTTATTAGCTGAGTCAGGAAACTTACCAAATTTTACTTTATTGATCATATTATGAGATTGCTGATTCGGAATAATAATGATGTTTAGACCTCCAAATCCCATTTCATTTGGTTTCTCATGAAGAATATCATTCCATTTTCTATCATATCCTCCATTATTGTGAATCATCTTGTTTCCAGTCATTTTCTAAAACCCAAAAAGAATAGTGTGAGAGGCAAAAATCATGCTAGGGAAAACAACATAATAAAGGGGGAGCACCCTCAATGTCTAACATCTTAAGTTAAATTCTAAGATCGTTAGCGCAATTCTAGGACTATAACCTATATGTATACTTAACCTTAGATACATCCCTAGACATAACTTAGAAATATCTCTAGGGATCTCACTAAAGTTCTCGCATCCTAGTTTCCAAAGGTTGACTAAACCTTTCCTCTGATACCAACTGTAGAGACCCGAAGCATGACATACATTGAAATTACATTACATTTGCGGAATACTTAGTACATAACAAAACCACACACACAAGGATCGTAATAGTTTAGTGTCTTTGGAAACTCGGAATATAATCTTCTAATCCTGGTGAAAGATCTTCAACATCTCCCATAAAGATCTTCCTTTTTTTATACCTAAAACCTTTATTTATATCTTGGGGAAAAGAAAACATAAAAGGGTGATCTCAAATTCTCAGTAAGGGTAAACAAAAGAAATATCAATCACATCATATACACAAGCACATAACTTTGGGAAATCTTAACCTGCAAAAGAGATCATAATTTCTTAACCTGGGATAAATCATGGCAGTGAAATGTAATCACAATAATCATAACTTAAAACATGAAACTTTGTGGAATACACACATAATCATAGAGAATCATTTCCTGTTAGTCAAGACTCATTTCCAAGACTATCATAGTGGACAAAGTCCCTTTCTGAACCAAGTCACCCTCATTTCAGTCATGCTTCACTGAACCGATATAAGCTACTGTTCCAGCCATGTCTATCTCATGAGATATAAAATCTTTACCAAATGCATTGGAGGGAGATATAGGTCCCACCCATCTAATAATGATACCATTCTTATGTGTACCACAAAATCATAAACCATACATTATTGCATAACCCATGTAATAAAAATGGGAATCTTAAACGTCATGACATCATAAAAAAATTCATATACGATAAATGAATTCATAAAAATAATTCCATCACAACATAATAAAATAAATGTAATAATTGGGATAAAAATAGACCCCTTTATCATCTTAGATGGAAAATAATTTTGATAAAACACTTGAACTTCATTCTTGAGGAAAATATCCTTTCTACTTCAAAAACACTTTTCCTTTCTTAACATGTCATACAATTTTAATCTTAAAGAAGTTGATTAAAAATAAACTTGAAAACTTGTAATGTAAGATTCTTGTAAATTTTTTTTAAAAGTCCGTTCATGCCGTATAAGTTAAAAAAACATTCTTCTCGTACTTTTGTCGGAAAAGTCAAAAAATACCTCGTACGAAAAAACGACAAAAGATTCCTTTCATATATTTTACAAAAAGCTCACCGAAGGGTAAAATTGGATATAAACTATTGTAGAAGGATATAAATATTACATATTGAGGAAGCATGGATGTGGATAATAAAATACACCCCAGTAAATTCCAAAGTATAAACAATCTCAGATAAAAATGAGATTGTGATATTTCCCTTACCTTAGGTCCGATTTGCTTCGTAAGTGTCCGAACCTCCTGTATAATGATTTAAATAATGTCATTGACTTATTACAGAATCATATTCATTGTTATAATATCATATATGGTTCACTTATGACTTTATATTACCCGTTCTTTTGTAAATTCATGTTAATGTAGCGTTTTGGGTAAAATCGTCTCATTTGGCGTTCGTGTTTTAACTTGTAATTATTCATATGACTACGTAGATCATTATTACTTAATTATAGAATATAAAACATGATTTATATATAATATATATTCAGAATATACATATATATAATGGATCGATAAATGGAAAGAAATACATCGTTCATGGAGACGGTAGGCCGTACGTACGCATGAACGCTGTTTTCGTTTCCTTATTGAATTGAGTGGAATTAAGTAGATGAAATACAGATATATACACATAAATCTATTAGATTTATAATGTCATATATTTCATTATTATTTCTTATATATACTTTATAATCATTCTTAAATGGTTAACATGGAGAATGAATCTCATCGAGTCGTGGAGCCGGTAGTCCGTACGTACGCACGAGCGATGATATCATTTACATAATTATTGAATTGAATTGGAGTGGATGATAAAATATATCAGAATAATTATGATGTTATAATAACTATTTATAGTTATTCTTTACACCATAATACCCATCCATGTAAGGTGTTGGTGGAAAAACAGATTACACCACGGCGTGGAGACGGTATTCTGTACTTACGCACGCGCGGTGATTTTGTTTTCCGTAGGATGTATAGATGGTGAAATAGGGTTGTTTCATACTTATAATAACATATCAGTATATGAGTGATACTGATGTTATTACTTCATAATTAAACAACCTAATAAGAAGAAGTGGAAGAAGAAATAAAGTTGGAAGAATCAGTAACGGAAATTACCTCTTCTTTGAAGCGCCTCTTTGAGACCTCCTCTTAGGGAACTAAAATTGGTCTTTCAGGAAGACCAGAACCTCTAGGATGTTTCTAGGGAAGTGGAGAGGAGAATTTGTCAGGGTTTGGCCGAGCGTGAAGGCTCAATGTTGTGTGAGGAAGAGAGGGAGGATGTGCCCTTTTATAAGGGCGGAGAGGGGCACCTTTGGAATAACTAAATATATTATTTTATTATAAAGTCAAGTTCAGTTTTAAATAGCTCCAAATTTATTTATTTCGAGGATAAGGTAGGGATGGGTCTAAATCCACTCATCCAATAGAATTTAGACATGTTTAGGTTCCTATTTTAACCTTGTCATTTAGATTTAACATTAAGTTAAATAATTTTACTTTTACCGTGTCTTCTTGTGTTCTTACACTATAAGGTTAATAAACATACAATAAGAAGCCAAAAGAACCCCAAATTGTTTATTATTAATATATATAACCTTATCTAAGTCATTTGGCCGAACCTTAGATTTTTAGAAATAAAATAACAATTAATAATATAATATTTGTTTTAAAAACTATTTTATGTCAATTTTGACACTATTTAGTAATTGATTTTTGTGAAAATCATAACAGAATGATAAGTTCTAAAAAGTCAATTAAATCAATAATAACATGTCATATTAACCTATAAAATTAGTGGAATTCATAAAATGTCTCAAATTAAATTTATTTTGGTGTTTATAACATTAATTATGTCAATATTTCATTAATAAGATAATTACTGCATCATCTTTGTGTTATAAATAAATTAAATTATTTAATGTCTAAAAATTACAAATAAAATACCATTATATAGGATATATTTTTATATTTCTAATGAATATTTATAGTCGAATTTATCTTATGTATAACCCCATATTAAAAATTATTTACTTATTAAACATTGTTTTTAACTATTTTAACCCTTCTTTAAATAAATTAATAATAAATGTCCTAATCTAATTCAAGTTGGCCTAAATGGACATATTTTATTCCTAAGCTTGTTTTTGGTCGAATTAAACTTATCCAATAAAATTTGGACATGTGTTAGGGTAATAATAATATCATTTTTACCCTTAATTACCCTATTTACTTTTAACCGTGGTAAATAAAAGTAAAAAGTTACTATTCACAAAAAATTATTTTCATCTCATTGAACCACATTTTACTTACTGACATAAACCGTGTCTCTCGTATTTTTGAAATTCCACTCACAAAAGTGGTAAAATTAATTTTTATGAACAATTCAGTTTTTTTAACTACCACTTAGTGGTTTCACTATTCATCAAAAATCGAATGTTTTTAGAAAAATACCAAAAAATAGGCCTAAGCTATATTTGATATTATGAACTCAAAAAAGATTTCTATTTTACAAAATTCAAAACATATCAGTTGCATTAATTAATTTAAAAATTAATTCCCGTCATCAAAACAAAAGGCGTGTTTTTAAGAGATAATAACTATCAAAAGATTGACACTTGTTTATAACTGGTTTAAATGTGAAATTACATCCAATGACCAACATTGTATTAAATTGTAAAAATATATTCTAAATATACTTTAAAACCAATCAAATTATTAATTTATCACTATTAATTATTTCTATTGAAAAAGTTGTTTTTAATTAAAATTTAGTAATTTTCACTATTCATCAAAATATGAAAGTTATCCGAAAATTACCAAAATTTCACCCTAAGCTAATTTCGATATTCCGAATCCAAAAATGAAATCCATTTTGAAAAATAAAATTTACAAAATTTCAAAAAGTGGTTATTACTATTCATTATGGCTAGTTTTAATAATATTTTAATAGCATATCGTTGTTTAGTGAAACTCGGTATTGCGTACTACACACGCTATCAAGGAAGGTCGCGATTGCGTGTAATGAAAGGCAAGTCAGGGATGCATGTTGTGCAAGGTCCTTTTGGTGTAGCGTACAACAGAAGACATTAATGAAATTAAAAAAAATATTTTTCATAAAATCTCGGGGTGTTACATTCCATTCACAAGTTATAATTTATTTAATTAATTTGTAATCCACTAATTAAAGATCATCATTATTCAGAATTACATTACCTGAATAATCAGAAAAAATTTTATACCATCTATGAAATTTAAAATTTTATTATAGTTTTTATCATGATGAACATAATTGAAGAATTTTTATTCCATCAATGCCAATCCCATTGGATAAGTAAATTGTAGAAAATACCTAAATTCTATAACCTTGGTACTCTTGGAAAACTCTCCAAAGATACCAATGAGTTGAAACACATGACATGGCTCGTCTATCTACCTCAAACTGTGTGGAATGTAATATAGAGAATACATCATGACCATAATCTATTAAACTAATACATTTCGAAAAATCATACATCATTCTCACATTAATGGGTAATCCCATATTCAACCAATTCAATCCGATCAAGTGACATGCTTGACACTAACATACAGAACCAAATGAAGAACTCCATCACAAGAATCAAGTACTACCATATAATCCAGGCCTTCCCAAACATATCTCATCACCCATCCTAGGCTCCACCATCCCATTCCCATAGTAAATCACATAGTGAAGTTCACATTATGGGAACATCAAAATGTCTATAGAAAATAATCACAGTAAATAGGGTAAATCAGCCCTTTAAAAAGGATTTTATCCCTCAAGTGAAAATTTTCTATCATGGATCCAACTCGATGGAATTTACACTTCACTGTCAAATGAGAAACATATTCCCCAGTAGTTATATTTTAAAAAAAATTGGGTTTTATTCTATTTTGTAATAATTAATTCTTTATTCATTGGTTCTATCTATGTTAATAAAAATATGTCATCTATAATATTCTATTAAAATTATAAAACACTATTAGCATAAATTCATGTTTCAATAAATCTTTTGTAGTATTATTCTAAATATACATCCATTTTTTTAATAAACTTGGATTAATGTACTTCATGCTATTGATTAATTAAATTAATACATGGATAGTAATATTTAATTAATCATGTACATAGAAATAGTTTTATAAACATAAGACTACATGAAACAATGGATTCATTACAACATAACTCTTATATATGTCATAATCTGACCAATTATAAATTACCATATTTAGGTTATTTAGTTTTTTCCCTAAATATCAACATTCCAATCCTTATAATAAAAAACACAATTATAAAAATATTATATAATTCACACTATCATGAAAACAATCATGAACCCCATTATCAATCTATAAAGAAATGGTATGGGATTACATGAACCCATTTTTATTAATCTATTTATATATTAATTAGATTTATTCCATTTCCATTCAATGGGATAAATCATACCATCTTTATGAATTCTCATAAATAAATAAGACATGTAATAAAACCCTTAGCTCAAATGTGTCAATCTTCTTCACATGAGAACTAACCAATGTCGCAAATCCAGATAACCCCTCTCATAATAAGAATCATCCCTCTAAGGATGTCGTGCCAAAAAATACTCTAAAAACACAATGAAATATCTATTTGAATAATGGGGAGAAACTTACATCACATTGAAAGAAGAAGGATCTGGATCCTATATAAATAACTACAAGATAGAAAAGGGTAAAAATTACCATGGATCACAATAAATCAAACATGGGAAGTCAAGAATCAGTCATGGATGAAGGGATTAAAAAATTCAAGATGGAAGATCCCATGATGACCTTGATTTTTGGATGAAGGTCATATGTTTTGAGAAAAAATGAGTCACTGAAACTTTTATTTTCATGCTTCATAGTTTTATATTAATGACTTGAGACCTATTCTAGTCATAAATGTATTGGTTTTTATTTACTACCGAATTATGGTTCACCTCATTCCATATTTCAATGAATTTACTCCCATCATGAGGCAACCCATGAACTATACTTGTACAAGTCATGAATAGATTTCACACCACAAATCAGAATCTCAACCATGGCACGAACCACATACTCATGATTTGAAACCCTAACAAATCATGAATTCTTAATGACTCAAGATTTTATCCTTGAATCAACTCCAGACACACCCTAGACCACCTCTAAAAATCTAAAGAATCTAAAACATGAAAGGGGTCACACTAGATGAATCAAGTTCTTAACGTCATATAACTCTCAAATCATTCTCGTCTGTTTGAATTCCAAACCAATCCCAAATAAGAAAAACAGAGATGTGTCATATAAATTTACTCCCTATGAGATACCACTCAAGGATTATCCAATACTAGGATCTCAAATACCATATATGAGGATTAGTGTGAACTTGGGAAATAGCAGAAAAACATTATCCTAAAAATTATATGGTGAAGATATGTCACAAATGAGTGAAAATATACAATAATAAATAAATTTAATCCATATCAAAATCATGATAACTGAACATCCAAAAAATGAACAAAGATAAAACTGAATAGGTAAACATCAAATAGCTTTTGGTACTATGTACATATCTACAAATCAGGTTCCCAAGTAATATCATTTATGCATCTGTTCTTATATAATACATGAACCAAAGGAATATCATAGAAATAAAGCACCTTATCTATGTGGTATTGAATCTAGACCATCCACTACTCAAAGGTCTAATCGTTGTCAACATCGATCAATCCCCAATCGATGACATGAGATTCCTCATGAAGGTAATGATGGTGATATAACATAACAAAAACAAACAACTATCCAAAAAAACATAGGTGTATTTTTATATAATACACCACAACAAAAATGTAATCCAACACCTTGAATGTATTAACAAACCCAGTAGAAGGCTTACTCCCAAAGTGAAACTATCACTACCCATGAAAATTAGATATCATCTGGGACACATAATCTAAAACATTAAACTCTATGGGTATTATAATTTGATCATCATAATATTTTTGTTGATCATGTCATAAATTCAAAATTTTACAAATCAACTAAATCATCTATATTGTATTATGTACTATTATCTGTTTGTGTTTGTGCTTTCATTTTTGTTTGATTAATTGTTTTAATACATGTTATTCTTCATTTAAAACCCATTCTATAATCAAGTGATTTATTAAACTACAATGTATGGATTTATATGATTCTTATCATGTTTTATATATATAATATTTATCAATATTTCATTAGTTTATGAAGAAGTCTGATAATGCATTTTTATTACTCTAAAAATTCAAATTAATTTTCCGATGCAGTTTTAGAAACACTACATCATTCAATTTTAAAAAAATTAATTATTTATTTTACTGAAAATTCAAAAGATATCAAATTTCCATGATATTTGATTTTATAGAAATTATTAATTTTAATATTTATTTCATTTGTTTACAATGATGTCTAAAAAGGTCGTTTGAATGGTGATTAAATTGTTTGAAGTTCTTCATTGATTTTCCGAAACTATAGTTTTTTTTCAAAATGGCGTTTCTATAATTTTTAATGATATTTGGAGTTTTAGATGTCATATTTTTATGATTCATGATTCCTTGGAAGGATAATAATATTTTCTACAAATAGTTCTGTTTGACCAAAGACTAAATATTTTATTTAGGGCCCATAAAAATTTATTAAAATTCTGTAATGTATGTTGTCCTATTTTTCTCAAAATATTTTTCATAAACCCTATATTATTTTCCATCATCTATTCACTATTTTACTATTAATGAATAGTGAAAATTACAGTACATCAACCTTATGTTACTGTTCATCACCCATATTATTTGTTATTATTCATGAATATTGCAAAGTATTGTTCATCATCCCTACATTAATGTTAATCCTCTAAAAGCTGTGTTTCTATTCATGAAAAGTGAAAAGTATGGTTTATCAACCCTATGTTACTGTTCATCATCCATATGATATGTTATTGTCCATAAAAAGTCCAATGTATGCTTCATCTGCACTACATTACTGTTCATCATCCCTACGCTACATTGTTGTTCAATAATAGTAGAAAGTATGGTTCATCAACCTTGTGGTACTTTTCATCATCTCTACACTATATTAATGTTAATAATCCACATGTTACCATACTATTCATTCCCAAGGTTACTTTTCATTTTGTGTGTGTTTTTTTTGTAAAAATGGATTTTCTACATATATATTGATTATTTTCATAGGTTTTTCTATTTGATAAAGTCTCATTAAATATAAATATTTTTATGAAAGAGTTCTAATTTTTTGGTGGAATATAAAAATATAATAAATAAAAAATTATTTCAATTTATTTTCTCAATAAATTTCGTAGTTTCATGTTTAATTATTTTGGAATATTTAAATTTATTTTTGGCTTGTGCTTATATTATTTAGAAATCATATTGACTAAGTTAAAATGAATTTAAATTGATATTTTAAATATATAAATGCTATTATTAATATTTTGATTATATTTTAAGACTTATTCAAATTATTTTGAATTATTTTATTACATATTTATTCTACAAGAATTAAATGGCAATGTTGAATTATTTTTTATGGAGAAATTTATGAATTCCCTTACCTAAATTTATTTTGAAAATCCAATGGATGAAGAGCTGCAGCAACTGTTGAATATATACTGTATATATGTATTACTATTTTTCATGTTAAAATAATACAGAAATATAAAAATTTAAAGACACATGTTAACATTTTTATACTCTTCTTTTACAAAAAGAAGGTGTTGTAAACATTTAAACTGGTTTGAATTTAAAACATCAAGCGAGACTCTATTTTATCACTTGCACGGTCTCTTAGAGGATGAATTTTTTTATTTGAATAAAATTTTCTTAACAAGTGGTGGGGATGTAATCCTCGACAACCAGTATATGTGATTTATAATTTTATTATATCATTCGTCTGGTTTTGAGTCTATAACACTTTTTCCCATCTCCTAAACATGTTCTATTTTTTTACTTATGCTTTTACACACACCAAAATTATTTTTTATTATATTTTTTCAGGTTATGACTCTAAGATTATAATGCTTGTATCTAAGGGTTATGAATCCATATCTCTAATGATTGGACTATTCAGGTTGTGAGCATTTTTATCTAATGTTAGGTTGTAAGTTTTGTCACTCCCAATAAAAAAGTTAGTGTCCTTGTTATCCCTCCACTCAAAAAAGATTTTTTAATAAGGTTATTACTCCCCCATAAAAATTATTTTTACTGAAAATGTATCTATCAACTATTATAGAGTTATAATAGTAGTGTAGGACAACTTCGGAGTGAACTACAATAAAAATCCATGGGTTCTTTAATTTTTTCACTTCTAATTAACCAGAATAATTAACTTCGAAAACTATTTTAATTAATAAATTTATTTGTTTAAATTTTAAATCTGTTCTATTCACACCCCTCTAGACCATAATCTATACCCATTTTTACCATTCAATTGTTAACAAAGGTAAATAATTTTAGAATTTATTATTTATGTTATTATCTTTCTAATACCCTTTAGTTTGTATTAAATGATTGTTTCATTTAGATTTATCAAATCCATGTCTAGAGTTTCCTTCGATATTACATATGCTAACATTTTTTTAGTCGTCATAGTCTATAGACAATATCATATATGATGGAAGGATTGAACCTAAATGATTCTTGGATTCCACAAAAGTCACCTCACTTTTATGGCAATGATTATGGATACTATAGATCCTAAATGTAGGCATACCTCAAATAGTTGAGCATTGAGTGCTGGTTTATTATGTCAAAATAGCACACACTTACTAAAGCATACCCAAATACACTTCTCAAAATTGATTCAACTATATATGTTTTAATTTAAAAAGTTGTTAATATTTTATATAGTGTTATGAATTGAAATGTTTTTTATCATGTGTTTGCTCATATGTCATATCCTAAAATTTGGATGATTCTACATGTCAATCACCTTGACTCTAACAAATTGATCTTAACCATGAATGAAATCCATTATATTGAGTACCAAGATTTCAAGATGGGTGAAGATGAAGTAGTTGACAAAATGTTCCACAGATTCACAAGCATAGTGAATGGAATTAAATCACCTTGAGAAACTATGGAAAACCAAGTAAGAGTTTAATGAGTCTTGTGATCCTTGCTAATGAAGTAGCATGCCATGAAGGTTTCCATTGATGAAAGAAAGAATTTAAAATAATAAAAACATCATGAATCGATTGGGTCACTCCTTTATTACTAATTGGAGCCGAATAACATTGTTACCGAGGAGACAATAAAAATGAAAATGTGTAGATTTTAAATATTTGAATATTATTTCTAGTGACTCTTCTAATTTTGATCTATAGGGTATTGAAAAAGTTGAAATGTCTTATATTCAGAATTGAATTTTCAATATAAAGAAAATAAATGATTCATGATTAAATTTAAATAAAACCATAAAAGATGATGGCAGATAAGACATGTTATATAAATTATAATTCCATGGATTAAATTTGACATGAGTGCGGTAAGAAAGTCCATTTAAAACCAGATTTTCCTAAACTAAAGAATAAAAAAAATATAAAAATTAGGACAAAAAATCATTGACCACTAGTTGGAGTTGTAAAGAATAATCTGATTCTGGTGAACAATATGTAAATGAAAAATAAAGTACTAACTTATTCTTCATGGAATCATTGGATAATGTTACTAATTCTTATTTTTATTCTAATTATTATGATTCTAAATGTGTTTTTTGGAACCTCAATATTTTCTAATTAAATAAATAAATTTAACAATGAAGAAAATATATTTTCAAAGATGTTGATTTATATAATAATATTAATGAAAATAATGAGAAAATTCTTTCTGAAAATAAAATACTATTTTCAACATGAATGAAAAACTAAGTAATAGTGTTGATACATATCATTCTAATGATTATGTAATTTTTTAATCTTGTCAAGATTTGAATGACAATTTTTAAAAATAATTTTAATGTTTTAAACAAATTTTATATTATATTATTCAATGTCATGAATATTATTATGAGATGGTGTAATTGACAGAAACTGATAAAAATAAATATTCTTTTGGATATGATAGAATATTTCCCCAAATGTATAAAACTGATTTTATTAAAAGTAAAAAACTCTAATAATTACATTGTTACTTGTTTTAAAATGTGGCCTGAAGAGTCATTTTGAAAATGAATGTTTTCTTAGATTTAAAAAATCTCATGTATTTACCAAAAAAATATTTCTAAATCCTAATTATCTATGTTACAATAAAATACATGTTTAAATTATGTATTGGTACTAAAACATTGTATAAAAAATACCATTGGACCCTAAGTTGCTTGGCTACCAAAATTTTCATGTAATTGATTTTTACAGAAAAATTGCCTTTGATGTCTCTAGAACGACATATGGAACATGGAATTTGTATTAATTAGGCATCTGAAAAGAGACCCATAAAATTTTACCTCATACAACACATGTGATAGAGGAATTTATAATTTAAGAGTCAATTCCAAAGGAAATGTAAATGGTTTGGGTAATGTTTTTATTTCAAATTATTCTTTTATTTCTACTGTTTTATATGTTTAAACATTGAAACAAAATTAAATTATTATATCAAAATTATGTGATGATGGAATTGAAGTTAAATTTCAAAATTATAAATTTTTACGTTTTGGGGATTACACTATTATGTTATGCAAATTGAATAGATAATATTTATTCTATTGATTTCTATGATCTATCAACTCAACAATTTAATTGTTTGAATGCTTTATAGTTTGACAGCATCCTTTGGCATCAGTGTTTTGGTCATGTCAATTTCAAAAATGTTTTATAAGCTCTCAAAATATCAGAATTTGTTATATGTTCCTTCCATGGAGAGTTAACATCATCATGTATGTAATGATTTCATGAAAGGGAAGAAACACGGAATTTATTTTAGACTCATCAATCAGATAAGTACAAATAGACCTCTATAGTTAGTAAATCATGCTTTATTTGGTCCCACTAAAATTTATAAGTTTGCTGGAGATAAGTATACCTCATCTATTATTAACTATTACAGTAGATTTATGTGGGTATACTTTCATGCACACAAAAATGATACATCTTTTAGAATATATCGTTTTATAAATTAGTTCCATGAAAAAAATTTGAATGATAATTTATATTCATAGTGATAATGGAGGTGGATTTAATAATTTATATATTGATTTTTTTTTTAAAGAATTGATATTATAATAATTTTTATGTATATAGAACACCATAGTTAAATGTTGTTATAGAACAGAAAAAAGATCTCTTATTTAAATAGATCAAACTATTTCAAGTGAATATAATTTTCCAAGATATTTTTTGGATGAGGCTATTTTGGTTTCATGTTATATTTCAAATAGAATTGTTATTAGACCATTGTTAAAGATAAATCCTTATGAATTATTCAAAAATAAAAATCCTAATATTGGTTAATTTATAGTATCTGGTTGTAAGGTTTTTATTTTATATTTAATGTATAGTTTAGATAAATCTGATGCTATGAGTGAAGATGGTATTTTCTTGGATATTTTAATAATAGTTAATAATATAGTGTTTATAATAAAATAACTATGATTGTTGAAGAATATTTTCACGTTATGATTGATAAAAATAACATTAAAATAATTTTTTTCCTAATGTTATTGATGATGAGTTTAGATATTTTAATTTTGGTGAACAAATTCCTTCAGATAAAAATGAATCCATTGAGGGGGAGAATACTCCTTCTAATCCAGATCCATAATCATTGATGATTCACAATGATCATCCTATTAAAAATTTAACTGGAAATGTTAATTCTATTGTTAAAAAATAAATTCTATTTTAATTTTTGGTTACAATTATGCTTTTATTTTTAGTTTTTATATCATTAATGTTAATGATGCTTTGATCGATGTAAACTAGATTGTTTCTAAAAAAGATTAATAAAATCATTTTTTTAGATATATTTTTTGGAATTTAGTTTAATTTCCTAATGATAAAAAGGTTATTAGAATTAAGAGGTTATTTAGAATCAAAATGGATGAATCTGGATAGATTTTCAAAATTAATGCCAATCTTGCTTTTCAAATATACTCTCAATAACATGGTATAGACCTTTAGTATTCCTTTTCAACTTTTTTCTAGGTTATTCTCAATTATAATTTTATTATCCTTTTGTTGTTTTCAAGGTTTTAAATTATATCAAATGGATGTAAAAATGTTCTCTCTTAAATGGGTTTATAACTGAAAAGGATTATGTTTATCAACCCCTTGTTTTGAAAGTGAAAATTTTTCTTAACAATGTTTTTAAATTATATAAATATTTTTACATTCTCTAACAATCACCTCGTGCTTTGTATGTAAGTATTTCATTTATTTTGTTAAAAAATTATTTCAATAAAGGTAATGTTGATCCAACGTTTTTCATTAAAAGAACATCTGATGATTTTTTATTTCTTCAAATTTATGTTAAT
The DNA here is from genome assembly GCA_963277665.1 of Viscum album. Classification (NCBI taxonomy): domain Eukaryota; kingdom Viridiplantae; phylum Streptophyta; class Magnoliopsida; order Santalales; family Viscaceae; genus Viscum; species Viscum album. The sequence goes on along the minus strand of OY728152.1, from coordinate 1,716,737,360 downwards.
GATATAGTATTGGTGTTATATCATTAAATACTTTGTAATTATTATTATTCTTTAATGTCTTCATAATATTACTTGTGTTTAATTATAGAATTAATATTATTTATTAGACTTCACATTTTTAAAATAAAATATGAATGTTTTCATAATCAATATAAGTATGATCAATATTTAGTTAAAACATTTGGTCTTTATTATTCTAAATCTATAATAACTATTATGGGTACTAAATATAAAATAGATTTGATGAAACTAATAAATCAGTTGATTTTAATGATAATAGATGTGTGATTCTTATCCTTCTATATTTAACTAAATCTTGACCAAACTTAATTTTTAGTGTTGGTTTATGTGATAGATTTTATGTTGATCCTAAATAAATCCATATTAATGTTGTAAAAATAATAATTAGATTTATTAATCGAATTGTTGATTCTATTTTATTTAATCTAAAATATAACTATTTTGATTTAACAACTTCTTGTAATTCTAATTTTGGATGATATAGAATTGATATAAAAAGAACTCTATGTATCTATCATTTTATGGGATTGTTTTTTATTTCCTATCCTTCTAAGAAACAACTATCTATTTCTTTATCTACTTCAGATGTTGTGTATATATCTTCTACTAATATTTGTGCTCAATGTTTTTGGATTAAGAAAACCATAAGTGATTTTGGTGTTTATCTTGATAAAATTCCTATTTATTGTGATAATACTTCTAAAATTTATATTTCTGAAAACCCTTTACAACATTATAGAATAAAAAATATTGATCATCAATTTCATTTTATTAGAGATCATGTGAATAGGGGTGATATTGATTTTTGAATTTATACCTTCTAAAAATTAGCTAGCAGATATTTTTATAAATCCTTTATAATATTACCAATTTTAAAAAATTAAATATGATCTTGGTATGTTATAATTTTTAATTATTATTAATGTATTTCTTTAGGGGGAGTTTGTTTTTACCTTTAGTTTATTTAAAAATGGGCTAGATATATTTTGGGATAAAATGGGGAGAAGTAAATTTTATTTAAATGTTTTTAAATTTGGCTTTATTTTGTTAAAATGTTTTCCTTTTTTAATTGAACATAATATGATAGATTGTCTATGCAGGTGCATTCTCTTGGGTTTGATTACTTCTTTTTTACATGTTATTTTTCATTTAAAAACAATTGTTTAATTTGATGATTTATTAAACTATATTGTATGAATATTTTTGGTTCTTATAACATTGTACATATAATATATTTTTTTAAAATTCATTTTAATGAGGATTTATTAAATTGATTTTTATTACTATAAAAATTCAGTTAATTTTCTATTGAAGTTTTCAAAAATCTACAATTTCTAGTTTGAAAAAAAAATATTTATTTTAGTCAAACTTCTACATATATCAAATTTCAATGAATCTAGATTTTATTGAAAGAAAAAATGTCTATATTGATTTTATTAGTTCACATCAATGTCTAAAAAGGACTTTGTAATGGTGATTAAATTGTTTGAATTTAATCGTTTATTTTCTAGAACTGTAGTTTTTTTGTCGAAAGTTTTTGCTTCTATTTATTATGTGTTATGGAGAAGTATATGAAACATTTATTTGGTTCTTCAGTCGTGGAAAAGTAATAATTTTTTCAAAAAATAATTATTTTTTTACCAAAGTATAAATCTAATATTTAGTTCCTTTAATATTTTGTTGATGTTTCATAAATCATGGTGTCCAGTGTTTCACAAAGTAGGGTTCATAAACTCTAGGTTACTTTTCATCATCTATAAACTATGTTAATATTCATGAATATTGAAAAGTATGGTTCACAAACCCTAAGTTATTGTTCATCATACATGCACTATGATACTATTCCAAAATAGCACAACATATTGTTCATCAAGATTACATTATTATCCACCATCTATATGCTACATTACGGTTCATGAATTGTGCCAAGTATGGTTTATCTACGCTACATTAATCTTCGTCATCTCAATTATATGTTATTGGACATCATCCTTATGCTACAACACTATTCATGAATAGTAAAAAATATGGTTCATCAACACTACGTTACATTTCATCATCCCTGTTTTGCGTTATTGTTCATCATCCCAATGTTAAATTACTATTCATTCCCAAAGATATTGTTCTTTCCATGCATTTTTTCTAAAAATTGATTTTATTAATATATATGGATCTTTTTAAAGGGTTTTCTAATAAATAAATTCTCATTAAATATAATTATTTTTATAAAATAGGTTTTAATGTTTTTGGTGGAATATATTTAAGGATAAAAATAAATAAATTATTTAAAATACATTTTCCAATTAAATTGATGTTTTCATGTTTATTTATTTTCTAATATTTGAAATTACATTTTATTTTTTGTGATAGTTTTTAGGAATCATATTGACTATGATTAAATTTATTTAAATTATCCTTTTAAATGATTTAATGCAATTATTTGTCTGCAGAATTTATTTGAAGACTTATTCATGTTATTATGAATACTTTTATTTTAGATTTATTCTACCAGAATAAAGCGGCAACAGTGCATCTTTTTTTATTAAGATATCTATGAATGCTCTTTACTAAATTTATTTTAAAAATACTAAGGAATAAGATCATATGTAACTGAAGAATATCTAATCTATAAATATATTTCACTTTTACAGATTAAATTAAAATAACAAGATACAAATTTCAAGACACACATTAACATTTTTGACATTATTTTATTTCAAAAAGAAAGTGTTGTGCACTTTAAATCTACTATGCATTTACAACATCCTATGAAACTCTATTTCATCACATGTATGTTCTCTCAAGGGAATTATTTATTTTACTTCGACAAAAATAGACTTTAAGAGATGAGTCTTTCTAATCATCAACAACTGATACTTGTGCATTAAAATTTTATCATCTCATTTTTCTGGTTCTGAGTTTGTAACAATTTATCTCATCTCTCACATGCACTCTATTTTTCTATTTATTCTTTTACACATTAAATAATTATTTGGTATTCTTTCTTATCTACTTTTGACTCTTGAATTCTATAGCCAGGATCTAAGGGTTGTGACTCCCTACTTCTAAATTAATTATTGTTCTGGTTGTGAATCCCATTATCCTATGTTAGCTAGTATGGTTTGTGACTACTTATACATAATTTAGTGTCATGGTTGTCCCTCTACTAGAAAAATATTATATAATTAGGTTATGATTCCCCCATAAATTTTTTTAGTGCACACATATCTCTCGCCATGTAGAGAGGTATAAGAGTTGGGTCTGACCACATTGGACTTAACTATTATAAAAACATCATTGTCCTCATTACGTTTTTTGTGGATAATTTACTTTATTAATTAACATTGATTGTTATTTTAATTGATAGATTTATTATTTAAAAATTTGAATCTTCACTATTCACCCCTGCTGGACCATATTCTATTACCTGTTCTAGCCTAATTTTTTCAAATTAATAATTGTTTCCTCTCTAGACCCATTCCATCACAATATAGACTGAAATGGTTTTCTATTATAACAATTAAATTGATGAAAAAAATGGTACAGAGGAAACATTATTTTTAAATCAACCAAATTTAGCTACTTCATCAAAGAACCTCCAAAATATAGGATGTAGGAGAAAAACATGTCTTTAAGATTATGGATGGTATGCTCATCTAGAATGATGTTTTTGGGAGTAAATATAGTTTTTTGTAATATATGAGAGAAAAAATAGTATTGGATACAACTCTACACTATGGATATTGTAATGCCCTGACCCTAATTACATAGAGTCAGTGCATTATTTTAATACATTGGCATGATTAAAAGGAATCATGTACTGAAAGAGTGATCATTTCAGTAGTATTGAAAAATATATTAAATTTACACATTATAAAATAAAACACAACATAAAATATACTTTGAGAACACCATTAATCCCATAGAATAACCCTACTTATCAATTATAATACTCTTCTTGGAATCCTAAGTTAATTAAAACATAGATACGTGGGAGCTCAGATGCTCAGTAAAGATAAAAATATAGTGGAAACATTAATAAATAAGCACAAACATTTAAGGCAACTTATAAGACTAAAAAATACTTTTAAACATAAACTTCATCTTAATATGAAAAATATACAATAAAATAATTCCATTTACTTATTAACAATGATATTCTACTAGTAGTATAATAACATGAAATATCAGTATCCATATTTATAATGATGGAATGCATAATTCCAGAATTCAAAACCACATATTAAAGGCTTCGTGCCAAGATTTCAAAAAAGATTTTGTCAAGGCCTTTTAGAAAGACAATAGTTTGTCTCATTAGACCTATCGATTCATCAAGGAGCTATAGCGGGTTACACCTGTCACTTACTAAGTCCAATGCATTCCTCATGTGAAAATGTTTAGATATTACATAAACTTTAGTATTAAAAATAGTATATGAAATGTCAATATAGTATCCGTAAACCTTGAATTTTATAAAAATAATACATCCACAGTCAAACATACCACAAAACCTTCAATAAGATATGGAAGATTGGTATCATAATAAATCAACAGCAATCAAGAATAAAATCCATCTAGGGATGTTGATATAGATCAAAATGATTTGTAAAAATCATTGAGAGAAATATCACTTTTTCATAAAAACATTTAAAAGTCACACAATTTATAAATTCAGACATTTATAGACATTTTTGAATCAAAGTGTCCCATACCACTTTGAAACTGTAGAAATGAATTAACATTTTTAAAATATTCATGTCCACAAAAATAAATCCTTAAAACATGTTTTGAAAACATGGACATTGAAACAAAATTATTTGGAAGAATAAATATTTAAAACATTTAAAATGATGTTTTCTTAAAAAATTGCCCCTTACAAATATTCCCTTTGAAAACAGTTTTATGAATCATTGACATGGATAATAAATATGTTCCAATATATACTTATGTAAAAACAATATCAGATAATAATGAGATTGTTAATTTAACTCTTACCTTGCACTTTTCATTAGTCGAGGGTACGTTTAACCTCTTGTATGAAGACCATAGTGTGTTAGTAAATTATAACAGAACCATATTAAATTTTTTGATATCATACATGATTCATTTATGACTTTATACTACCCATCTAATAATAATTTTCATGTTAAAATAACATTTCTTGTAGTAATCAGTTTCTTTATCGTACATGTTTTAACTTGTTGATCTTGATTGTATCACTTAGATCAATATTTAAATACATCCAAAATATAATACATGATTTATATATCATATATATTTTGAATATAAATATGTATAATATACATATATATGAAATGAAAAACACCATTTATGGAGATGGTAGTCTGTACATAGGCATAAAAGTTGTTTCTGTTTTCACATCATATTGAACGGAACTAAGTGTATAAGATATATGTAAGTAAATATATATATATATATATCTTCAGTATCATTATTATTTCATATATTACTTTATTATTAATGATATATATTTTATAATCATCGATGAATGGTGGACGTGGAAATGAATCTCATCACGTTCGTGGAGATGGTAATCTATACGTATAAACGACCGACAATATCATTCTTTTGATATTAAAATAATATATAATTGGATGGTATATCATATATAAAGATTCTTTATCATGTAATATTTATTATTTACATAAATTACCCATAATTATTCAATGCATACAAATAATAATGTATTGAATAACAATTACACCACGACATGGAGACGGTAAGTTGTCCGTACGCATGTATGGTGACATGTTATTAAAATGATGGATATAACAATGAATATGATTTTACCATATTTATAATAACATAAAATTATATTGAAGATACTGGATTTATTATTTTAGAATGGAAACAACAAAGAAAAAGGATGTGGACGAAGGAAGCAACTTGAAAGAGGTGATTATATATTTACCTCTTTTCGGGTTCTTCCTTTTGATTTGATAAAAAGGGGTCCATAGGTTGTCTTTATTACTAATGGAAGGACTCTAAGATGAATGGAGGAAAATTTATAGGGTATTTTGGAATGGGTTGGCTGAGACATATGGCTTTGAAGGTGTGAATTAGATAGAAGGGGGAGTGCTCTTTTATAAGAGGGGTGAGGGGCACCTTAGGAAAAGCTACAAATATTATTTTATAATAAAATCAATTTCGATTAATAATGGCTCCAAAATGAATTATTCAAAGGATAAGGTGTGTATGGGTTGAAAAAGCCTCATTCATAAAGTTTAGATAGGTTTTTGGTCACTATATTAACTTTTTAGTTTAGATTTAACTCTTAGTTAAATAGTTTGACATTTACCGTGTCTCTATGTATTTTTATATTATATGGTTAATAAACTAACATTATACTTTCAAGAGAACCCCAAGTGGTTAATTAATGATATAACACTCATTATATAAGTCTTTTTTCCTAAATTTAAATTTTTTGCAATAGAATATCAATTAATAATATACTATTTTTTTAAAAACTCTTTTATGTCAATTGTGACACTATATTGTATTTAGTTTTTTTTTCAAAATTCATAACATCATCATTAATTCAACAAAAAATTCATCTAACCAAACTTAATATGTCATATTAACCGAAAAAATTAGATTAATTCATAAAAAGTCTCAAATTAAATTTATTTGGATATCTATAATATAAATTATATTAATATTTCATTAAATCGGTAATTACGACATCATCATTGTTTCATAAGTAAATTTTATTTTTTACAGTCTAAAAATTTCAAATAAAAACCCATTATGTAGGAACCCTTTTTATATTTATAATTAATATTTATAGTCAAGTTTATCTTATGTGTAACCCTATATTAAAGATGGTTTACCTATTAAACATTGAATTTAACACATTTAACTCTTTTTTAAATTAAATAATAATAAATTTACTAATCTAATCCAGGTGGACGTAAAGGATAATATTTTATTCCTAAGGTTGTTTTTGGTCTATTAACACATATCCAATAGAATTAGGACATGTGTTAGGGTAATAAGAATATTAATTTTACCTTTAATTAACATATTTACTTGTAACAGTGTTAAATAAAAGGAAAAGGTTACTATTCACTCAAAATTATTTTTATCTTATAGAGCCACATTTTACTGCATCAAATTAAATGTGTATATTGGATTTTTGAAATTCGACTCACAGAAATGGAAAAATTAAGTTTTATGTAAATTTGCAAATGCTCCTAGGAGGTGGATAAAAGACGGTAAAACGTTTAATAAAATATTTATATATCTAAAATTATTATAAACCGACTCCAATGAATTAAATTTAACTTATATAGGTATTAGGTATCTCTTTTTTTCCTACAATAAATTAAAGAAAATTATTTATTTAAATTAAAAGTCAGTTTTAACCAATAACTCTGTGTTTTTCACTATTCATAAAAAAATTGAATGTTTTCATAAAAATTCCAAAATTTCATGCAATGAAAATTTAAATAATATGAAATAAAGAATTAATTATATTTTAAAAAATTCAAAACATACAAGTTTCATTTATTAATTTAAAATTAATTCCCGTGGTAAAACCAAAAAGATTGTTTTTAAGAAATAAAAACTATCAAAAGATCGTTACTTGTTTATGTTCAATTTCAAAATGAAAATTATTTCCAATTAATAACATTGCATTAAATTATAAATATATAATCTATTTATACCTCAAAATCATTATAATTTATAATTTAACACTAGAAATTATTTTTATTAAAAAAGTTGTTTTCAGTTAAAATATAGTTTTTTTTACAATTCACCCAAATATAAAAGTTATAATAAAAACACAAAAAATTTATTGAAACTAAATTATTATGTATCGATGATAAAGAAAAAGTTTATTTGGAAAAATTTAATATATTAATGTTTCAAATATTGGATATAAAAATGGATCTCCATTAAAAGACTGTAAAATTGCATTTTAAAAAAAATATTTCTTTTATCTGGAAAAAATGAAAGTGTTCTTAGATTATGTCTAAGAAACCAATAATATGGATTCTAAAATTATAATTATTATATAAATATCAAAATTCTGTTAATACTATTCATATCCTATTTTGAACGGCTAGTTTGGTAAGTTGTGGTGAGCTTGAACTGAGTGTTGTGTGTAGTGCAAGTTATTAAATTACTTTGCAGAAATAACGTACTATGAAATCATGGGGTGTTACTTTCTTCCCTCTTTAAATAAATTTCATCCTCACAATTCGATATTGTGCTTCATAAATAAATGGTTGATAATAAAAAATACCTTTGTGGGAAAACCCATATAATAAATTTGGTTAATAAAATTTAGTCTTAATAAGTAGAAAAGATGAATGAAATAGTCACCACCGAATTATGATCTCGATTAGGTGAACATTGGTGGAAATTATAGAAACATAATTGGAAGAAATAAGTAAATATTTATAGGGAGTGATTGAGTTCATCAGTCACAAATTGTTGTATAATTTAGGGCCTCAAATATATCAATATATGATGATTTAAAATATCATCGGTTCAACAAAAAATAAGGTATTAGGATAACACATTTTTAGTTTTAAGATCTCTTACATAATGTTAAAGAATTAATTTCTTCTGAGAATAAGAGAAGAAAGAAAAATATATATACTTGACAAGTAAAGTTCCATCCTATAAATATTTTCCGCCACAAACTCATCTTTCACTCTAAAAGTTAATAGAACATAAAAAATATTATATTTATCCTATTATTATAGGGTTCCAAAAAAAGTTGAATCTATAATTAATCTATCGGAGCTTTTTAAAAAACTACATTACTCAATCCAGGACATCACGTGGGCCAGTGGTAGTTGATACACCGTTGTTTCCCTTCGGTTGCGGGTTCATGTATCGTGGACATGCCTAGCGCGACGGGATTCCGCCCGACCACCAGGTTGTCCTTTTTATATCAATTGAAAAATAATCTCAAATTAGACTTATCCAAAATACTCCGGTCCAAACTCGCAGTCCAAAATTTATGAGGTCAACACAATGAAGATCCTTCTTGCTAGGTAATAACATGTGAATACCTTCATCATGTAATCTTTTAAAACATAGTAACACCCTCAATTATCATAAATAGTTATTGATTACATTCATACTCCCTTATTCTTTATAGAATACAAGATATATTCCATATATACAGAAATGTTGTAAACTCCAACAATGAGGGAATATACAAATCATTAATCAGATTCATCATATTCAAGATTATCCAACATAATTTTTCCAAATCAATCATCTCTTCTTCCAATATCAATACCTCGATATCATGACCATAATAATGATTTTTCTTTCCTTCACCCATGTATTTTCCATAAAGTTTAACTTGCCATTAAGTAATTTTTCATGGTTCCACACAATATCATGTCCTTAATTAAATAGTACTGATGTACAATCCTTATACACTGTAACTTTCTTATAACATGTACCTCATTAATACATTACTAAAATAACACAATACATTAATAACAACATAAGAACTCTTATTCATTCTTATTTTTCTTCAGTACTATCGTAACTAGATTATTATCCAATAGCAGCATTTGGGGTATACTCTGATTATTTAGACATTGATTCGTATAGTGTCCCAACTCCTTGCAGATGAAGCATTGTATATTTGAAAAAAATTTATACCCTTGCAATCACATACTTGGTGTACTTTTTATCCACACTTATAACCAACTCACATTCCCTTTAAGAATTTACCAAGGTGATTTTTCCACTGTTATCACATATAGAAAATTCCTTCTTTCCCTTATTCTATTTATCCATCTTTCTTTATACCATCCTTTCCTTCTCTGGCTTCCCCTAAAATCCAAAAGACTCTGAGAATTCATTTCTTATCTTATTAACAAATGATACTATTTCTTCTTATGATAATAATATGTGGGGTACTATTTGGTTTCTAAATTTTGGCTTAACACAATGATAGATATGATCCTTCTTACTCTTTGGATCATGCATATTGCTGGAAGTCTCATTCCTTCTACTAGGAACCATTTCTAAATAATGGCATACACTGGGTTTGTTTATGAATCGTAATGAATAATTCCATACTTTTAAAATACCTAACATAAATGGAAAATATTTTTCATATAATCTAAAATCAAATTATGTATTCTTTGAGAAAATATCTACTCCTAAATCCTTCATAATTGAGTTTTAATGAAAATGCGAATTATCCTAAGAATATCCCTCACGAGTGTCGTAACTAAGAGTGTAGCAAGGCCTATTGTCGTGCACCAGTTCTCATTCGAGTCTTTCTCAAAGAGGCGTTTTTTGGTTTTACCCTAAGGTACATCTACTCTAGATCTGCCTCTACATGCTCGTATCCAGACATGGATGTATTGCTTGGAAAACATACAAAATCTCTATAGTAGAAAAATTCTAGGATGGTCATCAATACTAATACTCAAAGTCTGTCTTAGGGTAACGTTCTCTGAGAAGAGTTTAACTAAATCTATTTCCAAGGTAGTTGTTAAACTTCATCTAATACAATATTTAATTCTCCGAACTCAGTTATCCAGAGTCAGTGCATTATTTTAATACACAGGCATGATTCCAAGTTATCAGGTCCCAACAGACCGATTAGTTTAGCAGTCTTGGAAAATATATTACACACATGAACGTTGAATTACACATTATAAAATAAAACACAACATAAAGTATTCTTTGATATTTCCATTAATTCCCTAGCTTAACCATGTTTATCTATATTAATACACTTCGTGAAATCCTGAGATATTTAAAACATAGAAAGGGTGAGCTCAGAAGCTCAGTAAGGATAAAAATATAGTGTAAAGTTTCAGAAATAAGCATAAACAATTAAGGAAATGTATAAGACTAAAACAAAATCCTTATAAACTTAAACATCAGAATAATATTGTAAAGATACAATAAAATAATGCAATTTACTTTATCACATGGATATTATACTAGTCGAATAATCACATCCAATATCAATGACCACATTCATAATGATGGAATGTATAATTCCATACTTCATAACCACATAGTCAAGGCCATGTGCCAAGACAACAAATTTTTTTTTTTGAAGGCCTTGTTCCAAGACACTGGTTTGTATCACGAGACCTACAGATGCATCGAGGAGCTATATCGGGCTCCATCCAACACTTACTAAGTCCATTGCGTACATCATATAAAAAGGATTAAATATAACATAATCATTTGTATTAATACTAACATTCAAAATGTCAATACATTATCCATAAACCATGAATGGTATAAAAATAACACATCCACCATCAAACATACCAAAAAACCTTCAATATGATATGGAATATTTGTATCATAATATATCAACTTCAAACAAGTTTAAAATGCATCATGGGATGTTGATATAGATGAAAATGATTTATAAAAATCTTTGAATGAAATATAAATTTATCATAAAAACATTTAAATGTCACACAATTTAGAAATTTAGAATTTTAAAGACATTTTTGAATCAATGTTCTATGCACCTCTTTGAAACTTTTGAATGGAATTGTCCTTTTAAAAGAATTCATGTCCATAAAATTACTCCTTCACTAACACGGATGATTTCCTCATTTGGGAACCTTCCATTAATGGAGTCCTTGATTCCAAAAGCTTCTAAAAAAACAATTTCACCAATTCTATATCTAATTTTGCTTGGTTGAAAGTTTTTAACATAAATTGGATTAAGCCCTCCAGACTAACCCATATTTGGCGTATCGCCAATAATAGGGTCCCTACAGATGTGTGTCTTAAATTATTTGGGATTACTCTTTGTTCGAGATGTAATCTATGAAGTCAACACTATGAGGATGCTAATAATTTGTTCTTGTCTTGTGCTACAGTTGTAGATCTTTGGAATTATACTCTTGACATTTTTGGTTGAAGATGGTCATTCCCCGCTAATATCAGCTCTCTATTGCAACTTTGTGTTAATTGGGACTCTTCTATGCAAGTCATGAATCTCTTTCTGACTGTGGTGGCGGAACTCCTGCACAGGCTCTGGTATGATAGAAATAATTTTATTCATAATAATTTCTCATTCAGTCTCAATGTAGGTAAAATTCGTATTCACATTGCCATTAAGGATGCTGCCAAACTTCAGAATGATCATGTGACAAATCTATTGGTGACTTTGAGATCCTTCTATGTCACCGGATTGAGGGATCTTATAAGCAACCTCAACGTACCTTTGAGGTCTTCTGGAAAGCTCCGCTTCCAGGATGGATCAATGTCAATGTAGATGGAGCTTCTAGAGGATATCCGGGTCCAGAAGGCTGTAGTTCCATCTTTAGAGACACTCTTGGTAGATGCCTTGCCTTTTTTTTGGTGGATGTGGTGCGGCCTCGTATTTGGAAGCGGAAATGATGGGTGTGATTCATGTAGTGGATTTTTCCAAACAAAAGGGTTGGAACCAGCTGTGGATTGAATGTGATTCAACCACTATTGTTAAAGCTATCTGGAAAAAAGTTGTGAACCTTTCCTTCCCTCTCACCTCTCGATGGATGAAAGGTATTACTTCGATCATGGATCTCAACTACATTGCCACAAATGTTTTTCGTGAAGTGAACATGGTTGCTGATAGTCTCTCCAATAAGGGGGTCAACCAGGATGTTACCTGGCTAGATGATTTTCCTGACGAATAGATCCCTTTTTATCATAAGGACTGTAATACGGTTCCATATTTCAGACTTTTGTAATCCCTTTCCTTTTTTGATCTATAAATGTCCCTTGGTCTTTGACCGAGGATCCACCTTTAAAACAAACTTAAGTAAAAACAACTTTGGATAATAAAGAGATTGTGAAATTCACCCTTATCGTGCGCTTTCCTTTAGTCGAGGGTAAGTTTAAACTCTTGTATGAAGACCTTAATATGTTACTAAATTACAATATAACCATATTAATATTTATGATATCATACATGAATCACTTCTGATTTTATACTACCCATTTAATACAAATTTCAATAATAAATTTACATTTTGGGTAATAATCGCTTTCTTTATCGTACATGTTTTAACTTGATGCTCTTGATTGTATCACTTAGATAAAGATTTAAATACATCCATTATATAAAACATAATTTATATATCATATATATTTATTATATAAATATGTATAATAGACAAATATATGAAATCGAATACATCGTTTATGGAGATGATAGTCCGTACGTATACCGAAACGTTGTTTCCATTTTCATATCGTATTAAAGGGAACTAAGTGAATAATATATATGGAATTAAATAAATATATATATATATATACATTAGAATTAATATTTCATATATTACATACTTATTAATTACATATATTTTATAATCATCATTGAATGGTGAATGTGGAAATGAATCTCATCACGTTCGTGGAGACGGTAATCCGTATATACATACGTGTGAAAATATCATTATTTTATATAAAAATAATATATAATTGGATGGTATATCATATACAGAGAATCATTATCATGTTATATTTTTTATTTACATCAATTTTACATCATTATTACACTCATCCAAATAATTTTGTTTTGAATAACAATTACACCACGACGTGGATACGGCAAGCTGTATGTACGCACGTATGGTGACATGTCATTAAAAGGATAGATAGAATAATGAATATGGTCGTACAATAATTATAATAAAATCACAGTATATAGAAGATACTGGAGTTATTATTTTAGAATGGAAACAACAAAGGAAGAGGAAGGAGAAGAAAAAAGGAACTTGAAAGAGGTGATTAAATATTTACCTCTTCTTCAGGTTCTTCTTTTTCATTTGATCAAAAGGGATCCATAGGTTGCATTTATGACTAAATGAAGGCCTCTAGGATGAAGTGAGGATAGTTGATAGGGTATTTTTCAGTTTTTGGCTGATCCAAATGGATTTGATGGTGTGAATTAGAGATAAGGGGTAGTTCCCTTTTATAAGAGGGGTGAGTGGAACCTTAGGAAAAGATAAAAATATGATTTTATAATAAAATCATTTTCGGATACTAATGGATAAAAAATGAATAATTTAAAGTATAAGGTGGTAATGTATCGAAAACCACTCAAAACATAGGTTTTATATAGGTTTTTGGCCACTATATGAACATTATCTTTTAGATTTAACTCTTAGTTAAATAGTTTGACATTTACCATGTCTCTTTGTATTTCTGTATTATTTGGTAAATAAACATAATATATAATTCCAAGAGAACTCCAAGTGGTTCATTAATGATACAACTATCTTTATATAAGTCTTTTGGCTGATACTTTTAATTTTAGGAAGAGAATTTCAATTAATAATATAATATTTGTTTTAAAAACTCTTTTATGTCAATTTTGAAACTATTTTGTATTTTGTTTTTGATAAATTCATAACAGAATTATTACATAGAAAAGAATTAATCCAACCAATCCTAATATTTCAATTTAACCTAGAAAATTTTTCGAATTAATAAAAAGTTTCAAATTACATTTATTTGGATATTTATAATATCAATTATTTTAATATTTCATTAATTAGGTCATTACTGCATCATTATTGTGTCATAAATAAATGTAATTATTTAATGTCTAAAAATTATAAATAAAATACCATTATGTATTAAATCCTTTTAAATTTATAGTGAATATTTATAGTCATGTTTATCTTATGTGTAGCCCTATATTTAAAACAATTTTAGCTATTAAACATTGAATTTAACACATTTAACTCTTCTTTGAATTAATTTTTAATAATTGTACTAATCTAATACAAGTGGACCAAAAGGATAATATTTTATTCCAAAGGTTTTTTCTTTGTTGAATAATATTTATCCAATTTAATATGGTCATTTGTTAGGGTAATAATAATATCATTTTTACCTTTAATAACCCTATTTACTTTTAACCGTGGTAATTAAAAGTTAAATGTTACTATTCACAAAAAATTATTCTTTTCTTATTGTACCACATTTTACACTTTGATATTAACCATGTCTCTTTGATTTTTGAAATTCAACTCACATAAGCGGTAAAATTATTTTTTATGTAAATTAGCAAATGCTTCCTTGAGGTGGGTTAAAGACGGTAAAAAGGTCAATAAAATTTTTATATATCTAAAATTATTATAAACAAACACCAATGAATTAAATTGAACTTATATAGGTATTATGTATCTATTTTGGCCTACAATAAATTTAAATAAACTAAAAATATATTTAAATAAAATGTCAGTTTTAACCAATTACTTAGTGTTCTTCATTATTCATCAAAAATTTAATGTTTTCAGAAAAATACCAAAATTTCACCCTGAGATGATTTTGATATTATGAATTCAAAAATTAGTTCTATATTACCAAATTCAAAACATATAAGCTATATTAATTAATTTAAAATTATTTCCTGTAGTAAAACCAAAAAGAGTGTTTTTAAACAATCATAACTAACAAAATATTGATACTTTTTTATGTTCAATTTCAAATTGAAATTATATCCAATCAATAAAATTATATAAAATGGTAGAAATATAATATATTTATAATTACAAATAATTAAAATTTATAATTTAAAACTATAAATTATTTTTATTTAAAAAGTTGTTTTCAGTTAAAATATAGTATTTGTTACTATTCAACCAAATATGAAAGTTATCATAAAAACACAAAATATTTATTGAAACTAAATTCTTATGTCCCTATTATAATGAAGAGTTTTATTTTTTCAAATTGAATATATAAACGCTTCAAATATGGGATTTAAAAAGGGTTCCAATTTAAAAGGCGGTAAAATTGCTTTTTTGAAAAATACTTCTTTTATCCGAAGTAATGAATTTGTTCTTACATTATGTCTAATAAACCAATAATATGGATTCTAAAATTATAAGTATGATATATTGTTCAAAATTCAATAAATACTATTCATAACCACTTTTGAATGTCTAGTTTGGGAAGACGTGGTGCTCTTGAACTAAGTGTTCTGTGTAGTGAAAGTTATTAAATTGCATTGAAGAACTAACGTACTATGAAATATTTGGGTGTTACAGATATATTGGATCTTTATCAAATATGATAAACCTTTTGACATTGTGTAATCACCCCATTTCTTATTTATACATTCTCTGCAAAAGCTCCACTAAGATTGACTGCTAGATCAATATGATGTGGGTCAATTTCATAAATCAATCCATTATCATCAATTTAGAATAATTATCTTCATTAGATCATGGTAAAATTGTAATAAATGCCTTTAATATATCCCCTACATCCAATTGGGAACATCTATTGGATGGAAGAAACCATAGGGATCATGGTTCTTGACCTTCACCTTCTCGAAACCATACATCATGAAAAAATCTCAACAACTACCAAAATCATCCCAATCACCAAAAATAAACGCTTAAATCATGATAAATATTTTTATTCGAATGAATTATAGCCAGTAAAGAGTAATTGAAATCATTTAAATATTATTTAGTAACTCATCGCTGAAGGTAATAAAACCATCCCCTTTAACAGTACCTCATACTGTCCATGTTCAGACCGACCATAAGGGGCATCCCTGAAGAAATTTTTTCCCTACAAATCACAATATTAAAACCGCATAGATGTGAATATTCTACCTTCAATTACAAATAAGACTACACTATGATTTGGAAAAATAAAATCTATTCCTCCAACATCACCTATATCTATAAGTATTTTTTGGATATCTTCCATCACTCTCCATGAATCCCCAAATTCATGCATGACATCACTACATGGATTCTGTATCATCACATCCACTACAAAATTTATATTCAGTATAATATAAGTCATAATAATATATTATTTACATCCACTATAATTTTTTATTGATCTAGTCTTATAAGGTTAAGACATACCTCAATCTTTTATGGTTAGTGAAAACCATAGAACAGTCATTGATGAGGTAATTTTGCCACAACTCTAAGGTGAACAAAAAATTTAACAACATTATATCATGGGTTGAATTGTAATGATTAGTGGGGTGTAACTACAAACACCATGAAGATAAAACCAATCTCTACTGCATCAGAAAAAACCCATAAAATATTGAAAAAGTCTCATATAAAATATTAATATGAACTCCCTATACTAGAAAAATAGGTGTACATCATGAACCAACCTATCCATTAATACATGAATGATTCATGAAAATATTTATAGTATAAGAAAACCCGATCCATTCTAGTAAAAGATTCTATAGGATTCTAAAATTAAGGGAAATTAGAAAATAACCTCATGTAAAAGCATGTAAGACCACAGAAACTTTACAGTTCCCCAACTATCATGTGTACTTGATAAGAAAAATATGATTATATCACCAATGTGTCCACATATACTTATTACAAAAAACACCACATTTCCAATAAAAACATAAAAATCCAACAACTCACACATCTATTTTATCATAAACAATAGATTATGATTAAGAACTCGAAACATCGCATGATGATTCTTTGTAAGATCTTCCTAAGATGTTGATGGAACAACAATTTAATCGATGAAAACCACCATGAACCTATCATGAAACAAAAGATATGAAACATTAATTTTCCCCATGAACACATCTATATAATTATTCATAATGTATTCATTCAAGAAAAAACTCATAATTTCAAGGACAACAATTGAATTAGGTATTTGGAATATACTAATCTTACCCCATCACCTGATGATATCCTAAATATATATTGATATTTAGAAACCAAATTTTTACATGTAGATATTTTAATAAATAACGAATTCATAGAATATTATGTAATATATTAAAATTAAATAGGTTAACGAAATGATATTCAATACAATGAATAAAATTTCAATTTTCCTTCATCACAATATAAAACCAGTGCACCCCAAGGTGCCGCACTTGGCTAAATAGAATCTCACTATAACAAATCAAAAAGATGTAATCATAGATCCTAAAACTCATAATGAACCATATTATATGATTAAATTGAGATAAGATAGTTTTTTTATATATCTCAATCCCAAAAATGATATCCCATTATGGGGGTAATACTAAATCATCCCTTGGATTGAAATATGGGTAACCATTTTCAGCCATAAGAAACACAATCAGCTGAACATTTAATGAAATCAACATCAACATAACCATAAAGTATGGAATGTATGGAACACACCATTGACCCATCTGAGGGGTGCACTCTCCAACTATCACTATTATATTTTCAATAATATAGTAGAACACATCCTATCTCCTGTAGCGACCCATGATAGCCTTCAATGAATATATCCAATCCATAACAAATATGATGCCTTATCTTTATATCTATAATAATAATAAGTCTTAAAAATAGTGTTTATTATGCTACATTATCTAAAATTCTATGTATTATTCATACAATTAAACACACCATCCAACAATCATAGTCAACCCTAAGGTAACTGGATGCCTCTCTACCACAAGTCCCTTGGAATGGAAAATGGAAAGTGATATGAAGGATTTAGTGTCTATGTAATCAAACAAACAAGAACCTATGTTGAAAATAATAAAATGGTAATCAAATGACATATGGATCACTTGGTGTGGGGAATCCTAATGCACGAATCTGACCGCCCCATTATCTGTGCCCTCATTAAACATACTGATAGCGACCCACCATGGAAACTGCAACATCCTGATCTAGGATCCACTTAACCGATGCCAATATCTAGTGAGTCACATGGCCTCAACCGTTCCTCCCCATATGAAAGAGGATTCCTACTAGTAGTGATGGAATGAAGGTGGAATAGTGGGGAGAATATACCCTCTTATCAACATGTAAAAGAGAATTCAATCATAAACACAAAACAATAGAAGAAGCGTTAATGAAAAACTGAATGATATAGAATAAGAAGAATACAAATAGACCAACAATATTAATAATATGTTCAAATACCACTATATTATTGTCAATATATGGATTCCTAGAATGATTACATACAAAAATGGTAACATGGGGACAACCATACAATTAATATATAAAAAAAATAAAAAAATCTCCACTATCATCTCGGACAAACTCTCTATCCTCTAATCATATGAACAACTATAAGTAAGAATATCAATATCTTGAAGTATATCCTTTTCCCTTATCAATTCATAGAGACAAAAACACTTCTTCAGTGCCAATGAAAACCATATTAGGGAGTGAGATAAAAAAACATAGTTGGAAACAACATATTTTTTCTATGTGTTATCCATGAAGCTCTCATAACTAAACAAAGTTCATTTAATATCATAATAGGAAGAAATGGTAAAATAATAATTAGCATGCTCAGGTTCCCATAGGTCACCTGGTGGGTATACTTGATTAGGATAATTTAGTAATAAAAAGTATAATCAATTACTATATATATATATATATATATATTCCATACACCTGTATGAACCAAGTACAAATAGACGTAAGTGGCCATATACATAAAAAACTAGTTACTGGATAGATGGGGGAATTACATATACATCTATGAGTAGACTACTCAACCAATAAGCTCATGAAATAGGGAACATTACCTAAAACCAAATAAAAGTGTGAGAAGACCTAAAAGATATTTTGGATTGTCAGTGAGCCTTCATGTCATCACATGAACATAGGAATGTGGACTGTCAAGCCTAATTTACTAATATAGTTGATGGTGAGGGATGTCATTCTCACATCGATAAAAAATCATAATCAAATTTATGATATTAAACAAGGGGGAATTCCTCTAAAGTAATTGAATACCAATGTTTATGTATAGGGATACATAACATTCATCTTTGTAATTGTGAATTTAACAATACATTAGCAATGGCATGGCCATACCACCCTTCATAAACCATTTCAAATAATTAATCCAATTCATTTTAAGGAATATAACCATCATTATTAATTCATTCCCGATTTACATTCCATTTGAACTATGTCTTGGTAATTGAACTCATAAGGATCAATATGAATTTATAGGTTCCATAGTGGAAATAAGAAATTCCCTAATTTTCCAATTCCAATTATATGTTTTACCACACACCTATTATGTTCGTTAGGATCCTTGAAAATTCATATATCAAGGGTATATTTATTTATAATATATTTTGTAGGAAAATTAGGCATTTAATGTATTTGAAACTATTAACTATAAAGGCCAGTCCCATTTGACACACCTATTAGTTTGCATGGTTTTAGAAAAACTATATTGGCTATAGTACTTTACTCTCTAGAAACACACTATTACTAAAAACAATGTAGGATATGTGTAATGATTTCTCTAAACCCTGGAGGCTAGGCAGCATGGTTTCTCTAAATAGTGAGGCCCATAATTTTTCCCATTTTATCGAAACTTCAGGCTCTGAAAAATCCTCCAACACTCCTAAGAACATAATAAATCCATAATTTATATTTACCTTGATTAATAAAAGAATTGAAATTTAAATAACAATGATCTATTCCATTTTGAAAAGGCAGGTCATAAGAATTTTCCCTCTTTAATGAAAACCATATTTGAATTGGACTTCCTAGGGTAATGAGGTATCTTTAGCATTGAGTTCATTCTACTATGCTCATAAATCAACATTATGTTCCCAGGTCACATCATGTACTCAGTTGGGCTACAAAAGCACACATACCAAAGGAACATACCTATATCAGTGTTTCATCATTATCCAATCAACAATACACACATGATAATCTTTGATGGAAACATCTACATCCATTTCAACCTCATTAAGATGTAATACATGTTATGGGTCTAGATAGTATTCAAAAATACTTGCATAAATTAATGATAGTATTAATTGAACGATATATCTGAGGATATGACAACTTTTAAGACACCAATCTGATACAATTATCATCCTAAAAGTGTCCAAAAACCTTGAATAGTGACAAACCTGCCTCTAAATACGATTATTCCCTAATCAAGAGGAGAGTCGCATTAAAACCAGGTATTTGACCTCAAACTCAATAGTACATCAGCATCTGTTTCCATATGAATGTTATCTACCCTAATATATAATTATTTTATTTATGATCAAATGGAAAAACTATTTAGTCTCTTAAACAATTCATGGTCTAGGATTATTCTACATCCCCTACCTCTTTCTATCATATTGGTGATTGGAAATGAATTTTATATAAGGCTTCATAATGACTGATATCGATGGCAGCTTGGAAGTAATTTTTATAAGAAACCCCATTGAGGAGAATAACATTCTCCTAAGAAATCCTAATGTTAAGGACACATGGATAAATAATGTACTCCCAAACATGAATCACAGACTCTATTATTTCCATCAGTCAATGGGTGATAGGTCATTCAGATAAGAAAATTTGATCCCAAGGCTCTATGTTACCCCAATCAGAACCATGATGTGAAATGAGAATCTATAATAGAAGTGATAGAATACGGAGCTACATGCAGGCATACAATCTACCGGATGTATTTCCATATATGACCATCTAACATGTACGTATCTAACATAAGAGAGAAGATTTAAACCATCATCAAATGGTCAATGAAACCCCATATTGTATCATTTATAAGAGGAGATCTATGTAGACCGGTCATGAAATCCTTTAAAAAATCATCTCATTTCCACTCAGGAATAGAAAAAATATGTGAAAATCATTCCTATCACTAAGGATTCTCCTTTACTTGATGACATGTAGAATTCTTGGTGTTGAATTTTAAAATATCCCTTTTTATACCAGGCCAACAATACCGGATTTACCAAGATCATGTTACATATTAGTGACATCGAGGTGAACCACGCATGATGAGGAATTTAATTCCATGATAATATCCTCTCTATTTACTATTAGAACACATATATACCCTTAGAAAAGTAATGTATCGCTCTAATACATGATTTGACATAAATATGTATCAACATCTGAGACACATTCCATTAGGACAAGGCCTTTGGGATGAGATAGTTTTCCTCATTCTTACCCGTGATATAAGGGTATAATTCATAGATAATTCTAACATGATAGTTTGAACATGGTCCTCATGAACCTCAATGTGAATCTCTTATAATAAGTATTTTGGATTCCATTCAAAACTATATTCCAGAAACACATGTGTCTGAGTCATTCAGAGTAGTACATCAGCCACAAAATTGCTTTTACCATGCTAATTGGAATTTTTGAAATCAGACGACCATATATACTCAAAAAATGAAATTTCTATGATTTAGATCCCTATATGTGAATATATTCTTGAGGATTTATTGTCAGTGAATTCCATAAAATGATCTCCAAGTATAAATTATCTCCAAATAATAAATTCATGAATGACTGCCACTATATTGATGTCACGTGTCATGTAACTCCACTCTAGTGGCCTCAACTCACGATAAATATACATGACTACATCCTAGTCTATCATAAAAATAGTTCCAAGACTAATACCTAATGCATTATAGTAGATAGTATAGCTTATTCCTAGATATAGCAGAATCAATATTGACACTGAAGACATACGACCCTTCAATATTTGAAAATATGCTTCAAAAGCTTCTGACCAAATGAATTTGACACCCTTATTTGTAAATCCTGTAAGTGGTACTGCAAGGCATAATAAATAATGGATGAAGAATTAATAATAACTAAAAATCCCCAAGAAACTCTGAATTTCAAATCCACTCCTGGGATTCTACTAGTAAACTACATATCTCACCTTTGGGTCAAGTAAAACT
Source organism: Viscum album (assembly GCA_963277665.1). NCBI lineage: Eukaryota > Viridiplantae > Streptophyta > Magnoliopsida > Santalales > Viscaceae > Viscum > Viscum album. Next base: position 1,716,714,652 of record OY728152.1, on the reverse strand, counting down.
ATTGACGCCAAGATGATGTGACGTATAGAGAGAGATTTTTAGATCAAGAATAAGTATTTAATAAGCATAGAATAGAACAAGTGATATCATGATGTATTAAATATGATCTCAATATGTGTTTTATGGTCATATATTGTGTGTAGATACACCAATATTTCATTAACTAGATCTATTATAAATGAATATAGATATATGTGTAAAACATAATTTATAAGAGCCATAAAGCCTACGTGTGTGTTCATGAGACTGAACAGAAAGGCCGGCTAATCATATTCAACATACTAATATTTGAATGTTGGGTGAGGTATGTCCATGGTTTTAACAAGCATCTAATGATATCTTGACCTCAAATATATCATTTATAACACACTATCTCTTAGTAACTACTCAAAGAGGACGTTTATTCTAGGTAGTAGATACCAATTATTTATTGTTCTATAGTTAAATCAATGGTAATCCACTCAATTATTGTTGATACCATCCACACTCTTGTCAAATAGGACTAGTGAACCCTAAGGAATAGGGATGGGTCGTATAAATTCTTTGGCCTCCAAATCCTCTATTTTCATCTATAAATTTATGACTCCATGGGTTCCATATGATAAGGATGAATGTTTTATGGTGATTCTCTTAGTATTAGATCATTAATAAACTCTATATCTGGCCGTAGAGGTAGACTATAAAATTATTTTGGAAACACGTCTTCAAAATTCATTACCAGTCAAGGAAAAAAAGTGGGTTGTAACCCCTTTTCATCATAGAAAATAAAAGTGATCTGAGATTTTACACTGCCCAACCTTTTCTTATAGGGTCTTTCTCTTGTCTCATGTTATCCCATTCTCTCTTATGCATGTTCTTAAAGTACTTTGATGAAGTATACATCACCCACTAATGATAATAATCAATTTGGTCTTGATATTGAAATTATCATTCAATCTCGATGATTACCTCAAATATCATCATGTCACGGATGTAAATATTGCATATAAAAAGGTAACCACCTATCTCCAGGGGAATATCCAAGAAATGAAAAAACCCTCTAATTAGATACCAAATGGGGGATCTACTATTATAAATCCATGAATGAGCTCTATATCGAGGCCTAGAAATCATATAACTGTCTCTGATATAAAATATTATTATGTTCAAGTGTCAAATAAAGAAGAAACCAAATTAAAATATATAATAATATTACATCATATAGTAGAAGTTCTGGGTATCTGCTCCTCCGTCATAAGATGGACTAATGTAAAGGGACTGTAGTGCAACCATGATTCGCTGCTTGACTGCCATGAGATTTCCTGCTCTTATTGCACTGATATTCATAATTCATACTACCTCTACCTCGACCGCCTTCTCAACTTCATTGGTTGGTTGTATTATAGCTACCTACCGTATGTGGTCCTACTGACCCCACTCCCACCAATGGAGTAGGTGCACATACACACTCACTATGCACTAGATGGATATTCATGCTGATGTGTTGGATATGATTCATACTAATATAGCCTCTACACTCGTCTGCGTCCCATAAGAATTAAGTTTTTTTTAATATAATCTTATCACGCTGGTTATAGATAAGAAAAATATCTTTATGAGGAACCTAAATACTACTTCCATTGTTATTAGTCTCAAAACACATCTTTTTCCAAGAATTTGAACCAATTATAGCACTAGGTGCCGAACTTCTAGGACTTACGACATCACTTTCACTAATTTTCTATTATATAAAAAGGGACTGGTTTATAATTTCAAAGGTAGTAGTTAACTTGATCATATTGACATAAAATTAGATTTTGTAGACCATATCATCCTTGAATAACCTTATAGTCATAAGATCATCTACAACTTTAGTAGGATCAAATCTCTTCATATCTATTAAATGAGTAGATTATTCCATAACAAACATGATTCCTTGCTACAGGTTATGGAATTATCTAGTAATATCATCACTCAAAGTTTTTGGAAAGAATTAATCATAATAGATCAACTAGAAATTCAACTAGACCATATCTATGTGATCATCCACCAAGGTTATATCATCCTACCACCTCTTAGTGAAATCATAAATAAAATATGTTTTATGTTTGACCCTCCACATTGATGTCATCCTATGTTTCTCAATTATAGATAGCATTTCATTGAGCCTAGACCTTTTGACATGAAGTCCACTATCCCCTCAAAAAGTGGGAGGATGTTGATACTGGAATTCAGAATTCAACTATACCATACTATGGTAAATTTTAACTACACCATTCAATGGCCGCAATATATGAAGAAAACCACTCATAATTGGGTTTCAATTCTCATATAAGGTATAGGAAGAAGTGACACATGTGGAACTACAGGTGGGATCACTATTACATCAGTGCCCTTCACCTCAGGAGAATAGTATCCACTGCCTTCAGGGCATGTAATAAGAGTAAGTTGTGGTATCATGATACTACATTTCCAAATAAACACCTGAGAGGATATTTAAGAAACTAAAAATATTTCAAATATAATCTAGTATAGGTAATATTAAATTCTATAAAAACTATCCCAACACATTTCCTACTCCACAATCTATGTCTATTTAGTATAATGAAACCACAATAAGACATAGGAATATAAGATACACCTATCTAAACATTACTGAATTTAGTTTTATATATGAGTCTCATTTTCACATGTATGGGTTAACCAATTCACTTAAAGTGACAAAATCATTTCAATCTTGTGATTCATAAAAAACTAAAACCTATTAATATGGTTGGATTAAATCGATCATCAATTCCAATACATAAGGTCGAATAATCATTACAAACCAAATTATAGCACCCAATCAAACCATACCATTACATGTTCCATCCCTTGTGACCAAATATCCATGACTCAACATACCATAATTGATAACTAAAGGTGTATTCATTAACCTCCATAAAAACGTATTTAGATTAAGGAAGGCTCTTTAAGTATCTACTATTTTTCCCCAATCCCTACATGATATTTTAGTACAATTGAATACATATTAAAGGAACTATCAATATGAAATATGAAAGTGAATGCTCAAATTAAACATGGCATGCAAAATTCATTTTATATTAGTCATGTTGTACATATAGTGATGCAAGGAATTAAATACCCTCATTTCATTCATTCTAGGAAAAATAAATCACTTTTAAATAATACCAATAACAATAACATCATAAAACAAATGTGTCTCCCAATAGTGAATTAATATCAACTATAAATAGAATAATCATTAAAAATAATTACCTATTCCATGTAATTTGGATTTCCTCTATAGAAGGGTTATCTACATCCATACACAGAGTCAATTCCCAATTCCATTAACACATATTAACCTGTCTAATATAAACCCAATACAAAAAGGAAAAGAAAAGATATAATACCAATTTGTAACACCCTGACCCAGTATCCACTCTAACCATACCTTAAGTCGGTGGGTCACATGGAATCATGAGTGCCACCCCATACTCTAGAGGCTATCGACTAGAAGCTTGGGTGTAATGTTTATATAATGGTTAGATGATACCATATTATTAAAGTGGAACAGTGTATACAATAATATAAATAAAAAATATATGATGAATAAATGGAGAAAATTAATTATAAAGAAGATAAAAAATATTCATAAGACTACACAACATATAATATTATCAAAAACCAATATGGAAGTGTCAAATTATCGATTCATGGAATGATGATATACAAAAGGGGGAATGGGGTAAAAGCATAAAATCATTAAATAAAAATTATTAAAATAAAAAATTTATGATCGACTATCATCATGAGTGTATGATAAATCCTCTCCTCTTAAGCTCTATTAAAAGTAATCATATCAACATCTTTAAGTTGGTAGTTTTCCCTTATCAATACCTATAGACATACAATATTCTTGAGTACCAATGGAATCCTGAGTAGAGTGTGAGGTAAAAATATATGTTGGCCCATAAAAATAGTGTCTATTGTAATACAATAAGTTCTCATATATATGAATTGTAAATCATATATCAGATTAGTAAAATAGAGTTGAAATAAATAATCAACCTACTTGGGAACTTATAGGACACCTGGAAAGTATCCTTGATTTTGATCAAGGCTAGAAAAAATGATTTATTAGTTACTATACATTCATTAATAATATATATAGTTTAATTATATATTACATCTACCTTTATGAACCATGTATGTGTGGACATTAGGTGGCCATATACAAGTAATACTAGTTACTTGTGGACCGAGGTGTTACTCAGACATCCATGACCAGTCTAACAAGACTATTATCTCATGAAATAGGGTACATTCCCTATATCCCAATAAGAGTTTGATACGTCATGAATGAAACTAGGGTTGGTGAGTTGTCCCTCATTTCACCACTCAAATAGAGGATATTGGCACGTCAATAGTAACTGCCAAATGTTGTCAATGTTGAGATATGTCATGCTCAACACCCAATGTAGGGGATCACGATACCACCATGCTCAACATTTACCTTGAAATCATATCACATCTATGACAACACATAATCAAATTTATGATATTTATAATTATGCAGTATATATTATGTAATTCAATATCCTGTTGTATGTTTATAGATAAGGTATATTCATCTTCGTGAGTGTTTTTTTCTAAGGCATAAACAATTTTGTGGCCCTACCGCCATACATAACCCATTTCTAATCATTAATCCAATTCATATAATGGATGATAACCATCGTTATGAGTTCATTATATATTAACATTCCATTTTAATCTCTAATTCAATGTAATTAAAATCATAATACATAATAGGAAATTAAAGGACCCAGAGTCAAATATTAATATTTCCTACTTTTGAACTTCCAATTAAATGTGTTATCCAAACACCCATGAGGTGCAATAGTTTACTTATACATTCTTATATCAAGGATATTTCCATTTAAAATCTAATAAATAGTTTTATTATACTTTCCATGTATTTGAACCACTAATAATATTGGACAATAACATTTCGAATACCCAAGGGTTGACTATATAAGTCGTGTAAAACCTCTAAACTACCCCAAAATGATCAATAATTATATAAAAATTTGAAATTTTTAGATTGATATTAAGATAACATTTTATGGGAAAACATAGAAAGATCCATCATGTGGCACAATGGCATAACTATGATGTATCAAAACAGATAGGTAAAATCACATGACCACATACATCATGGCTATAGATGAATCCTCACTCGATAAGGGCCTCAGATTTCGAGAACATTTTCAAAGATATGAGAAATTGTCCAACAACATGGAAATTGGGAAAACAAACTTCCACCTATATATCATGATGGATACCAAGATAAACCTACATTAGAGGTAAGAGGCATGGGGAGCTTATCGATATATATCATTATGATTCTGATGGATCGAGGATCAGGCCTCAGATGCATGATATACAAGGATATATAGATTTGGGTTCTTGGGATGTCACAGGTGAAAAAACCCAAAACATCCAAAAGAATAGAGGAGTGAAATTAGAAATGTGTAAAATTAACTAATAAATGTTAAAATATTTATTTCACCAAAAAATATGGGGGAACATGGTATAGGAACAGTGTTTAAAAATCATGCAGAAATCATGCATCGGTCATTTCTATAAGGGGTCACTCTGAACGATTAATTGAATGTTTTTTTACCCATGTCAAAACCAATTTAAAAAATGTATCCAAAATCACTGTAGCACCACCGGTCCTTGTGCCTCAGGTCAACCAATTTTAGGAAAACCATGGGGCCTACAATTCTACGCATTCTCCAACTACATGGTTATAGAAGAACTATTCTGGATGGGATCATAGTTTCTACAAATCGTTCAGCCTAGTATTTTCCCGATTTTTTGAGAAACTATGTTATTTGATCATTCCCCAATAACTCATTGGACTTTTCTATGGCCATAGCTCACATTTACCATGACTACAAAAAGAAATAAAATTAAAAAAACTCATTGTACCTTCATGAAATGATGGGTTTTTATATACACGCTATTTCCACAATGGCTGAAAACAACCTAGTGAATTTACAATACCTACCACATATATACTAGGTTGATCCCAATAAGGAAGTCTTAGTTATTTTTTCAGCATTAGAAACTATTCCAATAGAAGATACTGATGAGTAACATCAGGTGCATGCTGGAAATGACAAATGTTTGGGAACTCTTACCACTGATGAGTACATCCTAAATTAGAGAATAAAATGCACTTGATATAGTAGAATTGTTATTAGAGCCTCCACCATTGTAAAAAAAAGTTAATTTGGTGTGGAACTTACCCCCAACTAACCAAACACTCTTCTATACTATAAACTAGGAACCTAGAAACATTACATGACTTAATAAAAAATCCTGACAATATACCTATTGTGACCATGTGATTTGGCCCGACTTCGCCTAAATAAAAATTTCCCTCAACAAAACCTCATGATATGTATTCTATATAAATGGGTAAACCTATGTTGGATCTCTGGATAATATTCCTCCTCCAAATTCCTCACTATGTCCTACTCATTTGGAAATTTTTATGAATCATGTCGTATAAGGGTCGTGAAATGAATCCCATACTTGATAACACTAAAACTCCATTTTATAAGTGTAAGAAACTAATAGAGACTGGATACATTTGTGGTGATGTTAATAATCCTTTATTTTTATTAGCTCTAGAGCCTCTTGCATGAGACTCCTAACTTCTTTTGATCCCTAAGGAACATGATCCACCACTGCCTCACTACCCCAAACATCGTCATCAAATCCAAAAAAAACCTAGTGATACTTCTTATAAAGGATCAATCTAAAATATATAACAATCCCTTAAAACTATTCTTCCTCGAATTAAACTAAAATGGGGTCATCATACTTATATAGAAACATTCATTGAAACTTCTAGAGTATCATACTACATGGGACTTCATCGCCAATATCTATTATAGGGGAACAACTAGAACATCCTTATAAACATCTCCAGCACGGAACTGATGAGGATTTCCACAAATATCCATACCAATAAAAAACAATTAATGTTATTAATCCTAGAATATTTATTAAATCAAATTAATAAATGAGTTATTTTATATCATTTTTTAACCAATATAAATTTCTACATATTTCAAACATACGAACACAAACGAATGTTGCATGATTCTTTTATAAATCCGAACCTTGAAACTAATATCACTTCGTTTAGATATACCATTAAACCAAAAGGTTCCTATGTTAGATCATATGGGGACCTAAACACCCATGTATCAGATATCCTCACACGTTTGATTCAGTTACTAATATAGTTTATGATGTTTACCTACCAACTAATGAAATCTCACTACGACAAATTAAAAATTAAATCCAATACCTCATCTTTAACCTTTGATATATCTCTGTCACGACCCCCTCCCCAAAAAGAGTACACCACCAAGGACATCGATGAAATAAGGGGGATGTTGACAAACCGACTCCCACCTCATATAGTCCACATCTTGTAAACTATAATGAATGGTATAATAACCATACATATTGTAGTAATAATCCTCCAAGAGATAAATTGGAATAAATAGATAAGAAAAAATCACAAATAATTAGCCTCATAACTATATTAAGAAAACCCAAATAAATTCAGGACATGATATAAATTACCAAACCAACAAAAAGGAAAACTAAAATAAAAAATGTAATGATTTAGTAATCATTAATCCCATACAGCTCTAGAAAAATCTAGAGAGGGTAATATCCAGATAGATCTCCAAACTTCTCATAGTTACTCAATAAATATTATATAAATGTTTGTTGAAAATGAGAAAATATATGGCAGGATCCTCCATAGAGACGCTTAGAAGACTGATAATGAAATCATGATAAAGAATTATGATCATCATATGAAACAAATTTTTCACCTAAACATGTATACTATGATTCAAGACTCACCATTTATAACTCTCACAAATAATCACATAAAATTTAGAATATAATATAGTAATGAAATATCTATGGTATCCCACATAGACTTCTCCAATAGTTTCCAATCTACCCTAATGTCTCATATCTCGATCCATCTCTCTACAAAAGTATTACAGCCTATAGAAACCTATGATATATATCAAAACATATATCACATGCAACAAATCTTCACATAATTGAATATCAAATCACTATATACAATCCAATTAGTTATTGGGAGCTACAATATCTCATGTGGTGTGTGTCATACATTGGTTATTATGCCTAAATCCATCACAACACATATACTGAGTATGGTACCACAGTCACTCATATCCCATATATTTCATACATATAATAATCTTTTAGATCACATATTCCGAGATTCATGTGTTTTAAATAAGATAATTCCATCATATCCATGTGCATGAAATTATTGGGAAACTATCCACAAAAAATTATAGAAAAAATAAATACCATGAGAATAGTATTTTTTAAGGGGTAGTCATCCAAATATCATGAAAATGGGATATTGTTAAAAAACCCTCGAGAGTCTATTCAGTGTTAGTATTCCAAACCGACATGGGCCGTGTAGCCAATTAAATTAAAGAATATTCAATTTATAAAAAATATCATAACCACTCTATGTGTATAACATAGTCTTAAGATAAGATGCAACTATCTAAACTCAGAATCCTTACATCCACATGTAGGGTCTATATAACATATAAGAACATAATTATTTTAAAGGCATACATTAAATATAACATTTCATTCATTAGTGTTTCATTCATTAATAAATTAATCATTAATTAATTAACCATCATCATTATTCCAAATTATATTTCATTAATGTTCAGAGTAAGTCCATGTCATCTAGGAAAATTCATATCATTGTCCATGAATTCACATGATCAACATTATTTCCTGATTTTGATTCTTCCATTAGGTTTTACTCATTTATTAACATTATTACTTTCCAGAATCCATCAACACATGGAAAACCATCATTATATATCACAAATAGGAAAATTCAATCAAACACATCTAGAAGCCTCAAGTAAAGGGGGAAGGAATACAGATTTTACACAGTATCTACCCATAGATGATCAAATACAATACTATAAAACTAGAATCTAGCTTTACTACATCAATGGTAAATCCTGTCATTAACTCATTAAAACATCGACAGTTCCACCCTTTTCACCAACATGAATATCCCAATGCATCATCTCATCATAGGAATCAATAGATTCCAAATAACCACGGTCACCCAAACTATATCACCTAAACCATCACATGATCAACCATACCATGAACATATCACTTCACATTGTGAATCTCAAATCTTGAGTATATTAGAAAATTATTATGAAAGAAAAATTAAATAGGGAAACCAGAATCTTCAATTAAGGCCTTTATCCTTTACCAGAAAATGAGATCTCATGTCTCTAAATCTAGGCACTTCTGGATTCATAAAAAAATAGGAAACTCATTTGTAATCCGATATCATTTTTTATCAAATAGTTTTTATCCCATATTAAATTAACTGAGTTATTATTCATATATTCCATATATAGGAATACTAGGGAATTTACCATAATAAGCTACTAGTATTTTAGCATGCTCTTTGAGTTAATTATCAATTCAATAATACTATATAAGTATAGTTCTTATAAAAACTCCATTTCTGTTTAATCATCAACAATTAACATACCACACATTATTAATCAATTCAATTGAAACATGTATGATCATATTATACTAAATATGAACATTTAATTAATCTAATTATCATGAAATTAAAAATAAACATCAGATATATTACAACATGTATCTTCTATATTTCTTAATAAAATCATTTAGAAATTACCAACATTTCATTATTTACCCTTCTCAATGAAGATAAACATTCTAGTACATAACATAAAAATCATTATAACAATAAAATTTTATATAGAACAATGTATATAAATTAAAGAGGATAAATATTATCAAGGTATAATTAAATAACATGTGATTTCTATAAGCATTTACATATTAACATTATTCGATATTTATTAGAAAAATTCAATAACAATAAGCATGGATAAACCATTATAACATTTTGATTTCACATAAATATTTATTATAATAAATGAATCCCATAACTTAAATGAATTAATTTTATTTTAATGATTAAAAAAATATCATAGATCCCGATCACCCTTCCTCCGAGAATTTCCAACCCTCCACAGACTTCATTCCATAATCTTACCAACAAACAAGCACGAAATATCAATTATAATGGTGGAGAGAAACTAACATCGCAATGAATGGGGCGATATTGATCAAAAGAACATTAAGTAAATTTGTAAAATTTACATTCAGATCACCACGAAAAGAACACAGAAATCATAGAATCAATCTTAGTGTAAGGGATTATAGAAAATATAAAAAGAGAGTGGATAGACACCTGTAGGTTTCGAGAAAGGTTGAAGTGTTTGAGAAAAACAATGGTGCTGCAAATTAAATTGATGCATAGAACATTTGATATTCTAAACATTAATTTTGTTTAAATTTTAAAAGTATCCGGTTTTATATCACATTGAAAAACAATTAACCTCATACCATTTGGCCTCAAACTGATTCACATCATGTGAAGCCCTGAGAACGATCCTCAAACAAGCCATGGAAAAATCATGGGACATAGATCAATCTATAATTCTTTTTTGAACCATACATTCACAATTTAAAACACTTTTATTTAATTAATTATCCCTCCTTCAATAATTTTTATTCCAAACACCTTTATACCTTCCCTAGTTCTCCACGGAATCCCACAAGCTCCGAAAACTTGAAAAGGGTTGGAATAGAAGGAAATGGGTCCATAAAAATGACTGAATTTTATTTTTTAATAATCCAATTAATGTATTATTTCTAAGATAAATATTTTATATTGTGGAGAAATATAGATCCTGTATCTCTAATGGATTTGATGTGTTCTTAATATGGGTTATTGTTTTATTGGATACCATTTAATAAAATTGTTTTTATAACGGGAGTTTCCCTCGTCAAAAAATAAAGGAACATTTTATAATATAATAAAAGATAAACATGTCTGATTGAAGGGGGTTTCTTATAATAATTTTCATGAAATGGTGGATGATATTAATGATGTTAATCTGACCTGGTGATGTTGTAGTTGAATCCCATTTTCCATTCCCATCAGCAACTGTGTTCACATTATGTAACACATGTATAATAATATGGTTGATCTCCATGAGAGAGTTTAAGAAATCCATCCATTGAGTTCTGAGTGGCCATGATAGATGAACCATGACATATTGAAGATATTTCATGATGGTGGTTGAATCACATTCAATCCAAATATAATTTAAAACTATTTTTCCTTGTAAAGGTAATTTTATTGATAATGATCCACTTTTCTTCCTCCATTAAGAGGAAAATAGACATGTTCCATAAAATAAACTAATCATCTACCAAAATTGGTCTATGTAAACCACTCCACATCCCAAAGGCCCCAAGTTACCATTGGAGGTTTTGTTAAAATTAACATTACTTTGAACAGAGAGTGGGGATTGGAAGAATACTTCAAAGGTTAGTTATGGTTGGTATTAAATTTCATCATTTTTGAGGTACCAAAAGATTCCGAATCCAGTTAATGAATTCTTGTAATTTCGATACTGGATCGATGCATCTTCTTAGATGGGAGAAATTATCCTCACCAAGCCTACATGTATATTGAATGAAATATTTGGATGTAAATAATCATTTATATCCAAAAAATATTGTGAATAAGCTTTTAAATTCCATCCGAGAAATGGTGATTGATCTATTGAGAGGCTTACATTATTTATTAGTGTTGAATTTTAAATAATATTGAGTCCAAACGTAACCATCATCAACCAATGAGATGGATAATATACATAAAAATACCAAAAATATTGGCACAAGAACAAAACATATGGTTAGTGTCCTCTCTATGATAATTTCATAGTTCACATTTAGAGAAAATAAAGACCCCAAAAGACTATACACAGATATCATTGGGGATCTGGTTGTAAGAAATTCTCCAAGAATGACTGAGTCGTGAAGGTTTTTTCATGGATTATCTAAAAATTAATCCATGAGAAATCATTATATAAATTTCATTAATAGTGATTGTAAAAAGTTTTAGAGTAGATCATGCCATTATGATCAACATCCCATATTTAAAGATCATCAGAGACAGCAAAGGTGAAATCTTTAGTGACATGGATAATTTCATAAAGAATATTAAAACTAGTGCAATTTAATAAATCATTAATAGAAACATTATTAAGTGTGGGTAATTGATTGGGACTAAGCATAGAGATCATAGGAGTTCTTGTTGACCTATCTAACTAAAACTTTATTGAGTAATATATATTAACTACAAACATATAATGAGATATAATGTTGTAGAAATTGTGATTAATGGATGGATATATAAAGGATACCATATAATTTAGGTTTCATTTCTACAATGTTTTATGGAACCTACATTTATGGAAATATATTGGCAGAGATTAATTATGAGTACAATTCCTTGAATGTCCAACTTGTAAGAGATCATTGAAAATTTTATGTATCTTAATTCCAAGATCACTATTAATTAATCATTAAATACATTTATACAAATATAAAATCAGAAATTTTCATTCAACAGTAGTTCCACTCGAGACAAAAGTTTTGATGAATTCATTTTTTTAATAGGCCAATTGGAAATTTGTAGTCCTTTAATGTGTAAAATATTTTTGAGGGAATTGTGAATATAAAAATGAATGGTCTACATTCCATAGATATATATTTACATTTAAAATATGAATTTTGATATTGAATTTGGTTAAAAAATTATAATAGAAACTAATTTTAGGTTTACAAAAAAATATAGGGACACCAAGATAGGTGAAAGGGAATGATCCTTCTTTTTTTCCAAACTTATTAATTATGATTACTTTTCTATTAACTGGTATCCATTTTCCAATGATTTTAAAGAATTTAATCCAACTTATGGCCTATCCATAGATCTCATAATAATGATATAGATCAGCCTTAATATTTTGTATATTAATTTTACTCTCATGTAAGAAAATTCTGTTATCTTCTTCATAGAGGTCGTGAGTGGTAACAACCAAATTCCTAGAAGCATGGATATGTTTATGTTTACCATGATCAACAAGATGAGTTAGTATCCTAAAAAAGTTATTCCTCTATAATAGAGAATATAATAGAAGAGTGGGTATAAAACTATATGACACATTTGGTGTATTTGAAGTATCCCTAATGAATAGCTCAGAAGGGACCATATTAGATTCCGAGAATATTGTGTATCTATTGATCTAATTGAGTGGAGGAACTAAACCATTCCACTAGTCCACATATTTAAGGGAGGACACTCTTCAATAAAAGACCCACTACCTAGTGTGTAAGGGGGTTCTACCCAATAGGTAGATGACCCAAACTGATGTCCAACAAAGGGGTTCCACATAGTAAGTTGAAGACCCATTCCATAGTTCATTATGGGGGTGTCACATAGTTTGTATAATCCCCACACCCTATCCCATCTACAGGATTTCATCAATTAGTAGATGAACCATGCCCAAGTCTACTAGGGGTACCACTCAATAGATAAAGGCCCACATCTTTTTCTAACATGGGGTTATACTTAGAAGATAGAGGATCCACTCCCTATTCCCTCATGGGGGTTCTGTTGGGTATGTAGATGAACCATTACCTTATCAGTTTGGGGGTGTCACTCAAAATAAGGTGTCCACACCACTTTTGTAAGGGGTCCACAAAGATCGGGGCCCTAATACACTCCCTAGTCATTTTCTCCTGTAGATATGACACATATTATATAACCCCATAAATGGAATGTAAAGAGGACCACACTGTGTGTCTCATCCACCAAGGAATTTCTCAGGTGCTTCAAGCCATGCGCATGTTTGTTGGGTCATTCCAATGTAATTGTTCATGTACCAAGCCATACCTGGTCACTGACCCATTCCCATGAAATCCTAGATTACACATAGTTTCCTCTCACATGGGGTCTTGGTTGTGTGTATCTGAAAAATAGATCATAAATATAAGGATGGTCATAAGAAATGTGGTCCCATAAACACAGCGTGTGATCCATATAATCACTAAACCACTTGCGTCCAAAGTTGGGTGCGGAAACACAACTTATTTTCTTCTACTACACACCATGTATTCTACTTCTTCATAGAATGTATTTTTCTTCACATAGCTTTCACTTCCTATTCTTCCAACTTTATTTTTGGATGTTGACCACTCGAAACTGGTGGGATCTACCTTTGGCCGTTGAATTCATCTCTTCTGTGTATGTAAATTGGATCCTAATCACCCACAATGGTCTATTTAATGTCGTTTTCACCTATAATCCCCCATTATTATTCCGGATACCATATATAATGAAATGATCACCCGTATCTCACAACGAATCTTGATCCATCTAAAAATCAGTATCCCAAACATTGTTTTCACTACAACCATGAATATGGGTGTTCGATAGTGCTTGAACCAACCTATAAAACGTTGAACTATGAAAGCATAGGCCAATGATGAAGAAAATGTATAAATTTTTGTGAAACTCATTGTAAAATGTGTGATAAATAGTTTTTTCTAGTTGTTCTCAGAAAATATTGGAAATTATTGATAACTATGGTGAGGTTAAGATATTAAATAATGTATTGAAAAAACACTTTAATTGAAAAATAGAATCATGTGAAGTGTGGGAAAACCCAAATAAAAAGAAGATAAATTTATATACATGCATAATCATTTAATAAAATGATGAAACTAAAATTTTTGAGGAATGCCTTAAAAATTGGTTTATCATTGGTGAGGAATGAGTTCACCAGGTATATAAAAGACTTACTACATTTACATCCCCATGATACATCTTGATATGTTCTTATTCCTTCATCCAATGACTATATTCCAATAATGAACACTCTAAATCTCCTTGAAAATCATCCCAGGGTTATGCAGCTAACCCTTTAAATATTTCATCAGAGGGTATTTATAAAAGATGTGGATTATTTCCTTAAAAAGAATATAAATAAATTTATGTATACATTTTTTTTAAATGATCTACCAACACCTAACTCAACCATACATTCGACACCGTTAAATCATAGATTGTTCCAAGGTTAAATCACATGTTCCAGATTCAACAATGGTCATGGATTTATTATAATAGGATCAACTCAAAATATAACCGATATTTGTATAATAATACATGCATGTGATATTATTTATTTGAAGGATTTTCATCTTATTAATTTCGAGATAATTTACCATTAGAATCTATATCCATCTCAACATATGGCTCGGAAAATATTAATTAATATATTTTAATGTCATATAAGTAAGAAATAAAATTATTACATTATTTCTCCCTTCAATGAAGTTTTCCTCGAAAAGAACATGGCACATAAAATGGTGGGGATAATGGGCCTGCATATAGATATCCCACTACCATGTTCTCTACTACAAGATATAATGCATCTATATCACCAAAACCAGGGGAATGGTCCATCATCATAGTATCCACTCCTCTCAATCCTCGATCACCATTTTGTGCTCTATAATGGTGGCTCCATTCTCGATTACTAGCTCTCCCCAGTCAATAACATTTAAAGGACCATATTTGTATCTCCTGGTCTAACATACATGAAATATGTCGTGAACCTTCTCCAAATGTTTGGCTAATTCTTTGAGTTATGAAGCCTCACCAACCATCAGTTGGATCTCAAAATTCTTGATGAACCTCAAGAACATCATGCCTCTCTACGTGAACCTCCACAGTCCTCATTGTGGTAAGGCTCCTCAAAAAAAACATTGTCTCCTTACTCAAACTCTTATGGAATTAGATATTTATATTTTTAGGATTTATACTCGATCTATAATTTCCTCATCTAGTCATGGATAACCCATTCCTCTTCTACCATCAACCAAACTATCTCTATTCCAACATTTGATGCCTCCCTTATCGTGGTTTAGTATATGGGTGGCCTAAATGGTCTCCTATACAAGGCCTCGAATGGTTCCATGCTGATCATAGCGTAATATATGTTATTATAGGAAGACAATACTAATTTAATATGATTATAATAGATATGGATTAATTCAAAAACACAATATCTTATTGTATCCTCTGACACCTAGATGGTGCACTCAATATATCCATTCAACTAAGGTTGAAAGGCTATATTCACCGATAACTCGATCTGGATTGCCTCCTGTAGGCCTCTCTATAACCGGCTTGTATATCAAGCTCTGTGATTTGATACAATAATAGAGGTTAACTCATGGATTTAGTGTAACACCCCAAGCTTCTACGGTACGCTTCTCTTTGAATAATGCGATAGCGTGTGTTGTTCGCAACATCGAGTTCTAACACCCCACAACCAATCAAACTAGCCGTTATGAATAGTAATACCTACTTTTTGAAATTATATATATACTATATTTCAAAATGAACTTCATTTTTGGATTCAGAATATCAAAATTATCCTATGTTGAATTTTTCTGAGAACGTCCAATTTTTATGAATAGTGAAAAATACTTAAAAACAACTTTTTTAATAAAAATAATTTATAGTGATAAATTATATTAATTAGTGGTTTTATATTATAATTAGAATATATTTTTACCATTTTATCCAATGGTGTTCATTATAATTAATTTCACTTTGAAATTGGTCATAAACAATTTTCAATCCTTTGATATATATTGTTTCTTAAAAACACGCGATTTGTTGTAACAGCGGGAATTAATTATAAAATTAATTAATGAAACTTATATTTTTGGAATTTTGTAAAATAGACATAATTTTTGAATTTGTAATATCAATTATATCTTAGGGTGATATTTTGGCATTGTTCTGAAAAACTTCAATTTTTGATGATTAGTGAAACTACTAAGTGGTAGTTAAAAAACTGAATTTTTTCATAAAACACAATTTTACCGCTTCTATGAATGGAATTTCGAAAATAAAAGGGACATGGATAATATCAAGAAGTAAAATTTGGTTCAATGAGATGAAAATAATTTATGAAGAATAGTAACTTTTGACTTTTATTAACTAAGGTTAAAAGTAAATAGGGTAATTAAGGGTAAAAATGATATTAATATTACCCTAAAACATGTACTAATTCTATTGGACCAGTGTATCTCGACGTAAAACAACCTTAGGAATATAATATTATCATTTAGGTTCACTTGGATTAGATTAGGACATTTATTATTATTTAATTCAAAGAAGAGTTAAAAGAATTAAAATCAAAGTTTATTTACTAAAACATTTTTAATGTAGTGTTATACATAAGATAAATTCGATTGTAAATATTCATTAGAAAGATAAAAATATTTCCTACATAATGATATTTTATTTATAATTTTTAGACATTAAATAACTTAATTTATTTATGACACAATGATGATGCAGTAATTACCAAAATAGTGAAAAATTAAAATAATTGATATTATAAATACACAAATTAATATAATTTGAGACTTTTTATGAATTAAAATAATTTTATAAGTTAATATGATATGTTAGGAATTATTTAATTAATGTTTTTCGAAGTAATGATTCTGTTATGAGATTCCCAAAAATCAACTATGGAAGAGTGTCAAAATTGACATAAAAGAGTTTTTAAAACATATATTATATTATTAATTGATATTAAATTCCTAAATATCTACATTTCGGCCAAGAGACTTATATAATGATAGGAGTATCATTATTGGACCACTTGGGGGTCTATTGGATGTATATAGAATGTTTATTACCCATATAATATAAAAATACAACGAGACATTGTAAAAGTGAAACTAATTAACATAGAGTTAATAATTAAAGATAAGGTTAATATAAGTACCCAAACCTATCTAAATTATATTGGTTGAGTGGATTTCGACCCATCCCCACAATAAAATTTAAATAATCCACTTTGGAGCCATTATAAACCGAATATGAATTTATTATAAACTAATATTTCTAGCATTTCCAAAGCTGCCCCTCACCTCTCTTAAAAAAGGGCACTCCTCCTTCTCATTTCTTCACACCTTCAAAGCATTTTGGTTCGGCCAAAATCTGCCCAAATACTCTCCCAGCTTATATCACTAAAAACTAGAGGCCTTATTTTGATCAAAAAGCCAACCTAAGGATACCTTTTGATCAAATCAAAAGGAAGAACCCGAAGAAGAGGTAATGATTTCACCACCCTTTTCCAAGTTCCTTTCATCTTCCACTTCTTCTTCCTTTGTTATTACCATTCTAAAATAATAAATCCAGTATCATATATATACTGTGATTTTATTATAAATATGGTACAACCATATTCAGTATTCTATCCACCCTTTAAATAACATGTCACCATACGTGCGTACGTACGACTTACCGTCTCCACGTTGTGGTGTAATTGTTATTCAATATATTATTTTTTGGATGGGTATAATAATGATGTGTTACTCATGTAAATAAGAAATATAACATGTTAATGATTCTTTATATATGATATAACATCCATTTACATATTATTTTAATATCAAAAGAATGATATTGTCGCTCGTGCGTACGTACGGACTACCGTCTCCACGAACGCGATAAGATTCATTCTCCATCATATCCATTCAAGTATAATTATCATTTGATGATTTAAAAATAATGTTTAAGGACTTGATATCATTTTTTATATGAATAAGATACAACCTATCCATAACAAACAAGACTTATGTAACAAAACATATAAAAGAAAACGAGTAAGTTAACACCCGAAACGACGATAATTCTAAGATATTATTAACAAGTCAATGTTAAAAGATCATATATGATATCATATTAATATATATGATTCTTGTATAATTTAATAACAATTATTTCACCATTATACAGGAGGTTAACCTACCCTCAACCAAGGAAAATTTTAAGGTAAGAGTTATTTCACAATCTCTTCATTATCTGAGGTTGTTTATACGTAATAATCTACTGGGATCTCTTTATCATCCACATCCATGTTTCCTAAAAATGCATTTCAAAACATTTTTACTATTTCATAGAATATGTATTAAAGTCAATTATACCCTTGTTTGACTTTTTATATGAGTTTTATAAAGGAATCATTCAATCGTTTTCCAAACAACGTGCTTTTATCCTTTTCGATAGAATTAAGGTAAGAATGTTTTATTTAACTTATAGGGCAGGTGCGGTTATTTTCCGCCATTATAAAATCCTATAATCTTCACTTACAAGCTTATAAGAATATTTTCAAAGAAAAATGTTTTATTTTATAAATATATGGCTCTTAAATGATTTCAAAAATATAAATAGATATTTCTCTAAAAAGATTTTTGATTTCATCTATGTCAACATCCTTTGATGGATTTTACACTTATATGAAGTTGATTTATTATGATACAAAACTTCTATATTGTATTGAAGGTTTTGTGATATGTTTGACTGTGGGTGTGCTATTTTTATACCATTCATAGTTTATGGATAAAGTATTGACATTTTGTATGCTAGTTTTAATACGAATGTTTATGTTATGTTTAAACCTTTTCATATGGGAATGCATTGGAATTAATATGTGACGGGTGGAGCCCGCTATAGCTTCTCGATGCATCGGTAGGTATCATGAGAGAAACTACTGTCTTGGCATAAGGCATTGGAAAAATATTATTTGTAGTCTTCGCACGAGGCCTTGGCTATGTGGTTATGATAGTCTGGCATTATGCATTCCATCATTATGAAAGTGGTTATTGATAATGCATGTGATTATTTGATTAGTAGAATATCCATGTGAATAAGTAAATTGAATTATTTCATTTTACTTTTTCCATACTATGTTTAAGTTCAAGTATAAAAGGCTTTTGTTGTAGTTATAAATTTCCTTAAATGTTTATTCTTATTTATGAAAGTTTCTGCTATATTGTTATCCTTACTGGGCATTTGAGCTCACCCCTTTTATATGTTTTATTTTTCCTAGGGTATGAAGAAGTAAATTATGAATGACCTGCAGGGATATTATGTGGGGATATGAGTGTGGAATATGAAGAAACGATGTTGTTGTAGTTTTCATTTTTATGATGTAATGTAAGACTTATGGATATATCTAGTGTTTCCAAGGCTACTAAACCAATTTGTCTTTCGATATTTGATCTTTCTTGTGATCATGCCAATGTTATGTAATAATGCACCGACTCTAGCGGCACAATGGCAATCATAGAAAGATCCATCATGTGGCATAATGGCATAACTATGATGTATCAAAACAGATAGGTAAAATCACAAGACCACATACATCATGGCTATAGATGACTCCTCACTCGATAAGGGCCTCAGATTTCGAGAACATTTTCAAAGATATGAGAAATTGTCCAACACCATGGAAATTTGGAAAACAAACTTCCACGTATATATCATGATGGATACCAAGATAAAACTACATTAGAGGTAAGAGGCATTGGGAGCTTATCGATATATATCATTATGATTTTGATGGATCGAGGATTAGGCCTCAGATGCATGATATACAAGGATACATAGATTTGGGTTCTTGGGATGTCACAGGTGAAAAAACCCAAAACATCCACAAGAATAGAGGAGTGAAATTAAAAATGTGTAAAATTAACTAATAAAGGGTAAAATATTTATTTCACCAAAAAATATGGGGGAACATGGTATAGGAACAGAGTTTAAAAATCATTCAGAAATCATGCATAGGTCATTTCTATAAGGGGTCACTCTGAATGATTAAGTGAATGTTTTTTTAACCATCTCAAAACCAATAAAAAACATTTATCCAAAATAACTGCAGCACCACCGGTCCTTGTGCCTCCGGTCAACCAGTTTTAGGAAAACCATGGGGCCTACAATTCTACACATTCTCCAACTACATGGTTTTATAAGAACTATTCTGGTTGGGCATCATAGTTTCTACAAATCGTTCAGCCTATTATTTTCCCGATTTTTTGAGAAACTATGTTATTTAATCATTCCCCAATAACTCATTGGACTTTTCTATGGCCATAGCTTACATTTACCATGACTACAAAAAGAATTCAAATTAAAAAAAACTTTTTGTACCTTAATGAAATGATGGGTTTTTATAAACACGCTATTTCCATAATGGCTGAAAACAACCTAGTGAATTTACAATACCTACCACATATAGACAATGTTGATCCCAATAAGGAAGTCTTCGATGTTTTTTCATCATTAGAAACTATGCCAATAGAAGATACTAATGAGTAACATCATGTGCATGCTGGCAATGAAAAATGTTTGGGAACTCTTACCACTGATGAGTACATCCTACATTAGAGAAGAAAATGAACTTGATATAGTAGAATTGTTATTAGAGCCCCCACCATTGTAAAAAAAAAGTTAATATGGTGTGGAACCTACCCCCAAATAACCAAAAACTCTTCTATAATATAAACTAGGAACCTAGAAACATTACATGACTTAATAAAAAAATCCTGACAATATACCTATTGTGACAATGTTATTTGGCCCGACATCGCCTAAATAAAAATTTCCCTCAACAAAACCTCGTGATATGTCTTCTACATAAATGGGTAAACCTATGTTGGATCTCTGGATAATATTCCTTCTCCAAATTCCTCACTATGTCCGCCTCATTTGGAAATTTTTATGAATCATGTTGTATAAGGGTCGTGAAATGAATCCCATACTTGCTCACACTAAAACTCTATTTTATAAGTGTAAGAAACTAATAGATACTGGATACCTTTGTGGTGATGTTAATAATCCTTTATTTTTATTAGCTCTAGAGCCTCTCGCATGAGACTCCTAAATTCTTTCGATCCCTAAGGAACATGATCCACCACTGCCTCACTACCCCACACATCATCATCAAAGCCAAAAAAACTAGTGATACTTCTTATAAAGGATCAATCTAAAATATATAACAATCCCCTAAAACTATTCTTCCTCGAATGAAACTGAAATGGGGTCTTCATATTTATATAGAAACATTCATTGAAACTTCTAGAGTATCACACTACAAGGGACTTCATCGCCAATATCTATTATAGGGGAACAACTAGAACATCCTTATAAACATCTCCAGCATGGAACTGATGAGGATTTCCACAAATATCCATACCAATAAAAAACAATTAATGTTATTAATCCTAGAATATTTATTAAATCAAATTAATAAATGAGTTATTTTATATCATTTTTTAACCAATATAATATTTTACATATTTCAAACATACGAACACAAACGAATGTTGCATAATTCTTTTATAAATCCGAACCTTGAAACTAATATCACTTCGTTTAGATATACCATTAAACCAAAAGGTTCCTATGTTAGATCATATGGGGACCTAAACACCCATGTATCAGATATCCTCACATGTTTGATTCACTTACTAATATAGTTTATGATGTTTACCTACCAACTAATGAAATCTCACTATGACAAATTAAAAATTCAATCCAATACCTCATATTTAACCTTTGAAATATCTCTGTCACGTCCCCTCCCCAAAAAGAGTACACCACCAAGGACATCGATGAAATAAGGGGGATGTTGACAAACCGACTCCCACCTCATATAGTCCACATCTTGTAAACTATAATGAATGATATAATAACCATACATATTGAAGGAATAATCCTCCTTGAGATAAATTGGAATAAATAGATAAGAAAAAATCACAAATAATTAGCCTCATAACTATATTAAGAAAACCCAAATAAATTCATGACATGATATATATTACCAAACCAACAAAAAGGAAAACTAAAATAAAAAATGCAATGATTTAGTAATCATTAATCCCATACAGCTCTAGAAAAATCCAGAGAGGGTAATATCTAGATAGATCTCCAATCTTCTCATAGTAACTTAATAAATATTATATAAATGTTTGTTGAAAATGAGAAAATTTATGGCAGGATCCTCCATAGAGACCCTTAGAAGACTGATAATGAAATCATGATAAAGAATTATGATCATCATATGAAACAAATTTTTCACCTAAACATGTATACTATGATTCAAGACTCACCATTTATAACTCTCACAAATAATCACATAAAATTTAGAATATAATATAGTTATGAAATATCTATGGTATCCCACATAGACTTATCCAATAGTTTCCAATCTACCCTAATGTCTCATATCTCGGTCCATCACTCTACGAAAGTATTACATCCCATAGAAACCTATGATATATATCAAAACATATATCACATGCAACAAATCTTCACATAATTCAATATCAAATCACTATTTACAATCCAATTAGTTATTGGAATCTACAATAGCTCATGTGATGTGTGTCAACCATTGGTTATTATGCCTAAATCCATCACAACGCATATACTAAGTATGGTACCACAGTCACTCATACCCCATATATTTCATACATATAATAATCTTTTAGATCACATATTCCGAGATTCATATGTTTTAAATTACATAATTCCATTATATCCATGTGCATTAAATTATTGGGAAACTATCCACAAAAAATTATAGATAAAATAAATACCATGAGAATAATATTTTTTAAGGGGTAGTCATCCATATATCATGAAAATGGGATATTGGTAAAAAAACCCTCGAGAGTCTATTCAGTGTTAGTATTCCAAACCGAAATGGGTCGGGTAGCCAATTAAATTAAAGAATATTCTATTTATAAAAAATATCATAACCACTCTATGGGTATAACATAGTCTTAAGATCAGCTGCAACTATTTAAACTCAGAATCCTTACATCCACATGTAGGGTCTATATATCATATAAGAACATAATTATTTTAAAGTCATACATTAAATATAACATTTCATTCATCAGTGTTTCATTCATTAATAAATTAATCATTAATTAATTAACCATCAACATTATTCCAAATTATATTTCATTAATGTTCATAGTAAGTCCATGTCATCTAGGAAAATTCATATCATTGTCCATGAATTCACATGATCAACATTATTTCATGATTTTGAATCTTCCATTAGGTTTTAATCATTTATTAACATTATTACTTTCCAGAATCCATCAACACATGGAAAACCATCATTATATATCACAAATAGGAAAATTCAATCAAACACATCTAAAAACCTCAAGTAAAGGGGTAAGGAATACAGATTTGACACAGTATCTACCCATAGATGATCAAATATAATACTATAAAACTAGAATCTAGCTTTACTACATCAATGTTAAATCACGTCCTTAACTCATTAAAACATCGACAGTTCCACCCTTTTCACCAACATGAATATCCCAATGCATCATCTCATCAAAGGCATCAATAGTGTAACACCCCGAGATTTTATGAAAAATATTATTTTAATTTCATTAATGTCTTATGTTGTATTCTACACCAAGATTACCTTGCGCTATATGCAACACCGTATTAGCTTGCAGTATACGCAACACTATTCTTGGACAGTGTTACACACAATTTTGATAATAGTTATTCTACGCAACATTGGGTATATATATATATATATATTTTAAATGTATAAATTAAATATGGTTGGATTCTGTTATACGAAACATTGAAGGATTCTTTCATAACACGCAACCCTGACTTGGCTTGCATTACACGCAATCGCGACCTTCCTCGATAGCGTGTGTTGTACGCAATACCGGGTTTTAATAAACAATGTTATATTATTATAATATTGTCATGAACTAGCCGTTATGAATAGTATTAACTAAATTTTGAATTTTAAAACATTATTATTCATCTTACACATTTCTAGAACATGGTATAAGAACAGAATAAATTTTTAGGGTAAAATAAGTATTTTTAAAAAAAATGCAGTTTTGTCGCCTTTTGATGGCGCACCCACTTTAAATCTGGTTTTTGACATGTTTATATGTTCAATTTGACAAAAGAAAATTCTTATTTTGAATCAAGATGTAAAAATTTACATTAGATAAAGTTTTGATAATTTTCCGATAACTTTCATATTTTAATGAATAGTAAAAACACGCTATATTTTAATTAAAAACAACTTTTTTCATCGTAATATCTTATGTCGTTAAATTATAATATTGAATGGTTTTAAAGTATAAATAGAATATATTTTTACCGTTTAATATAATGTATGTCATTAGCATTGATTTTACCTTGAATTCATAGGTTAAATCAATTCAATCTTTTGCAATGTTTTAAACAAAAACCCGTTTTTATTCGACAACGGGATTAATTTTAATTTAATTTCTGCAACTTCTGTGTATGGAATTTTAAAAAATGGATTCCATATTTGGAATTAGTGGGTCCAAATTATGTTAATAAGCTACTTTTTATTTTTGGAAATTATGAATAGTAAGTACGGTAAATTTTATTTACCATAGTTAAAGGTAAATCGGGTAATTAAGGGTAAATATAATATTTTAAAATTACCCTAACAAATGTCAAAATCCTATTGTATGACTAAAAGTAGACCCATATCACCTAAGGGTCGGATTAGAATCATTTAATGGACATTTTTCCATGAAAATAACTTAATTATTATTAAAACCAAAGAAAGTGACAACATGTCACTCTCTTAAATCTTATAAGTATAATAATTTTAAATTAGTGATAAAAAACATAAAATTTCGAACATGAATAGTCTCCAGAAAGATAACATAATTATCTACATCATGAGAATTTATTTAAAATTTTTTGGGATTAAATAATTATCATTAATTGTGACACAATAGTGATGCAGAAATTATTTATCTAGTGAAAAATTAAGAATATAGTTTTTTTAACTAATAGTGACCATAAAATGCACAAATACCTAACCAAAACTTATTGGACATGTAAATGTAAACCATAAGCATCCAATGGTCGAATATTTGACCATTTGGAGCCTTATAAAAGCGATTATGACACTTATATTATTTTATTTTAAATGATGCCAAAGTTGTCACCTTCATAATTTAATAAATATAACAATTTAAATATTGTGATTTTAAGATGGTAAATTAGATTAAAAGTACTATTGTGAAAGGTAATATATTTATCTTCATCATAGAATTTTATTTTAAATTTTTATACAACAAATAAGTATATTAAATAATTATACAAAAATGATGTAGTAATTATTTTATTAAGAGATAAACCAAATAAATTGTTTTAAAAATAATAAAATAAATATTATATGAACTATTTAATGTGATACACTAATTTTAAAGATACATATGACCTTTTATTAATATATTAAAGCTTTTATTTAGAACATATCTTCTGTATATAGTTTATTTAAATTCAAATAAATGAATAGTGTCAAAATTGACACTATTGTTATTTTACAAAAATAACATATTATAAAATTGTTTAAAAAATCACAAAAATATTTAAAAATTATAAATTTATATTTATATGGTCTATAATGTTATAAAGTAAACAATTATGGAAAATTCACAACAAATAAGTAATTATTTGTTATAATTTAAAATTTAGAATTTTATTACCACAAATAAACTTAAATAGATTAAATAAGGATAAATCAAAATGATAAGGTTTAAAATAAGATCCAAACATGTATAAATTTGATTGGTTGATGATATTACAACCCTATACCATCTAATATTCTAATATGAGTCATTTTTGGAGGTTTTTAAGTGGGGTTAGATTTATTATAAATTAATATTTTTAAGAATTCCTAAGGTGCCCCTCTCCTCCCTTATAAAAGGGCACCTCCTCCCCCTCCTCCTCACACCAATTTGAGCACTCAAGCTCGGCCAAACCCTGCCAAAATCTCTTCTCCACTTCCCTAGAAACATCCTATAGGTTCTGGTCTTCCTCAAAGACCAATTTTAGTTCCCTAAGAGGAGGTCTCCAAAAGGCGCTTCAAAGAAGAGGTAATTACCGTTACCAATTCTTTCATCTTTATTTCTTCTTCCACTTTTTCTTCTTAGGTTGTTTCATTATGAAGTAATAACATCAGTATCACTCATATACTGATATGTTATTATAAGTATGAAACAACCCTATTTCACCATCTATCTATCCTACGGAAAAAGAAATCACCGCGCGTGCGTACGTACGGAATACCGTCTCCACGCCGTGGTGTAATCTATTTTCCACCACCACCTTACATGGATGGGTATAATGGTGTAAAGAATAACTATACATAGTTATTAAAACATAATATTGATTCTGATATATTTTATAATCCACTCCAATTCAATTCAATATTTATGGAAATGATATCATCGCTCGTGCGTACGTACGGACTATCGTCTCCACGACGCGATGAGATTCATTCTCCATGTTAACCATTTAAGAATGATTATAAAGTATATATAAGAAATAATAATGAAATATATGAAATTATAAAGCTACTGGATTTATGTATATATATATATGTATGTCATCTACTTACTTCCATTCAAGACAATAGGGAAAGGAAAACAGCATTCATGCGTACGTACGGACTACCGTCTCCATGAACGGTGTTTTTCATTTCATTTATCTATCTATTATATATATATATATACTGAATATATATGATATATAAATCATATTTTATATTCTGGAAGTATGTAAATCATGATATAAGTAATAATAATGTCAAGAACAACAAGTCAAAACACCTACGATAAAAGAAACGATTTTACCCAAACCGCTTCTTTAACATGGAATTTACAAAAGAACGGGTAATATAATGTCATAAGTGAACCATATATGATATCATAACAATGAATATGATTCTGTAATAAGTAAATTACATTATTTAATTCATTATACATGAGTTTCAGACACTTACGAAGCAAATCGGACCTAAGGTAAGGGAAATATCACAATCTCATTTTTATCCGAGATTGTTTATACGTTGGTATTTACTGGGGTGTATTTTATCATCCACATCCATGTTTTCTCAATATATAATATTATTTACATCCACCTACAATTGTTTAAATCCAATTTTACCCTTCTATGAGTTTTTAGTAAAAGATATGAAAGGAATCTTTTGTCGTTTTTTTATACGAGTTACTTTTTGACTTTTCCGACAAAAGTACGAAGAATGTTTTTTTTAACTTATACGACACGAACGGATTTTTACGGTTTTATAAAGCCTTATTTTCATGAACCTTCCTACAAAATATTTCATGAATATTTTCAATAAAATCTTTTTCTTTTAAAATTGCATGATGTTTTGTGAAAAGAAATTGATTTTGAAGAAGAAAGGATATTTTCCTCAAGAATTCAATTCAATTGTTTTATCAAAATTATTTTCCATCTAAGATAATAAAGGGTTCTGTTTCTATCCATATTTTTACATTGATTTGACTATGTTGTGATGGAATTATGTTTATGAATTCCTTTATCTTATATGAATGGTTTTATGATGTCATGTTGTTTAAGAATTCCATTTTTGTTACATGGGTTATGCAATGATGTATGGTTTATGATTTTGTGGCACACATAAGAATGGTATCATTAAGAGATGGGTGGGACCTATATCTCCCTCCAATGCATTGGGTAAAGATTTTATATCTCATGAGATAGACATGGCTGGAATGGTAGGTTATACCGGTTCAGTGAAACAGGACTGAAACGAGGGTTACTCGATTCAGAAAGGGACTTTGTCCACTAAGATAGTCTTGGCAATGAGTCTTGACTAACAAGAAATGATTCTCTATGATTATGTGTGAATGCCACAATGTTCCATGTTTTATGTTATGATTATTTTGATTGCATTTCACTGCCATGATTTATCCCATGTTATGAAATTATGCTCTCTTTTGCAGGTTAAGATTTCCAAAAGTTATGTTCTTATGAATATGATGTGATTGAATTTTTTTCTTTTGTATAACCTTACTGAGCATTTGAGCTCACCCTTTTATGTTTTCTTTTCCCCAGGATATAAAGAAAGGTTTTAGGTAAAAAAAAGGGGAAGATCTTTATGGGAGATATTGAAGATCTTTCACCATGATTAGAAGATTACGTTCCGAGTTTCCAAAGACACTAAACTATTACGATCCTTGTGTGTGTGTTTTTGTTATGTACTAAGTATTCCGCAAATATAATGTAAGGTCAATTTAAGCCAGGCTTCGGGTCTCTACAGTTGGTATCAGAGGCAAAGGAGGTAGGAATGTATCCAATCCTTGGGAACTCTCACATGTGAGCGTTGGACGAAGCATGGCTCTCCGCCCAAGGGCTTCATGAGGAAATGGCTGCCACTGGGGATGGTGGTGTGTCCCGCCCAGGGGGTGTAGCCGCCCATGGAGTGCCCTGATAGGTATCAATTGTAGTCCACTGGAAGTAATTCTAGACCGCTACAGTTGGTATCAGAGGAAAGGTTTAGTCACCCTTTGGAAACTAGGATGCGAGAACTTTAGTGAGATCCCAAGAGATATTTCTAAGGTATGTCTAGGGATGTCCCTAAGGTTATGTATACGTATAGGTTATAGTACTAGAATTACGCTAACGATCATAAAATTAAACCTAAGATGTTATATATTGAAGGTACTCCCCCTTTACTATGTTGTTTTCTCTAGCATGATTTTTGCCTCTCAATGAATTCTTTTTGTGTTTTAGTTAATGGAGGGAACCAGACGGAATTCGGTTAACATTGAATCCAATGGACAAATTGGTGACTACAAGAAACAAAATTATGTAATGCCTAGAGAGAAAGATATGGTGATTATTCCGAATCAGTTATCGCGATATATGATTAACAAGGTGAAATTTAGTGGTATACCTAATTCATCAAAGAAGAGGAAGATAGACTATTATGCATGTTCGCATGTTGAGCAGCATAAAGAAAGGAAGATTGAGATTTCTAAAGAAGGGAAGAAGAACCTTGAAGAATACCTCAAATGGAGGGACCGATGTTATTTGTGTGGAGATAAGGGTCATATAGTGACAGACTGTTATGGAGTTCAATGTATTATTTGTGGAGAACATGGGCATTACCCAACTCAATGCCCTGACCTAAAAAGTTACTTCTAAATCATGGAAGGACTTATTCCAGGACAATAATTGAAGAGGATGGATTGAAGTTTATATGTATTGGTATTCAAGAATAATGTTGTTGAGGAACTTTTATTGTTTATTATAATAGTTTTGTATTATTGTGGTTTTCAATAATTTTATGGTACCGGTAACCATGAAAAGTGATTCAAATATTTTGGAAAGCAGATGATATGTGCATAATGAAGGGATAAAGAGAAAATGAAATGTTTGACAGTATTCATGAGCTCATGATTGATATAAGGACTAAGTGATATCATGGTTTGAGTATATAGAATTTTGAGGATTTTGGTATGTGGAAAGTGTTAACTTTTAACTACATTCAAGTTTTCACTAAGGTTCAATGGGTATTCAAGAGAGTACAAGATTAAGGCCTTTTAATGTTTGGAATGTGTCCAACAAGATATATCTTATGATATATGGGGATCAACGATGGTATTAAATCTCTGGTAATCGATTTCACTATGTTATGAAAATGGACTGCAGTATTATGGATAAGCCTAAAGATTGGAATGGATTATGTTGGGCATAAGTTAGTATTGTTTAAGGATCGAAGTTTTCTCGATATTATTGATGGGATGTTATAGTAATATAGTTTTAGAAAAAGGACAACCTGCAGGACGGGCGACAGCCCATCACGTCGGACAAGTATGTGGGAATCGAACCCACAACTGAAGTGCGACTGGCCTTTATCTCCTACCACTGGCCTACAGGAAGTCCTTGTTTAGTAGAAACTAGTTTTATTATATTAAGCAGTATGATATATGAAGTATAAGTCCATTTTAGGAACCATATATGATTAATCTCACTATAGATCGACTTATGTATATAATTTTTGCGAACCTTTTGTTTGAGATAGATGGAATGACCCATCATTCTATCACATGATCTGCTAACACTTCATGAATAACAAATTCAACTTCATTTATTTAAGAGATGAATTGGAAATTGTTCAAGGCACGAACAACAGTGAGATTATACCAAAATAAAGTAAGTATTTATTCTAATTCAAATTCTTCAACATTAGGGAAACGATCTTGAAAACCAAAAAAAAAATGTTGTCTTAGTGACCTTATATCTGATTAATCAGATGATACCTTAGATCGTCACAAATTTATGGATTTGTGATTGCTAGCTTTTCCATAGCCATGTTCTCTACCACTCTCCATCAGAACATGATGGTTAGATTTCTCTTCCATATCCATATTTTCACCTATATAGAAACCCAGTGATTAGTTTTTTTGGGTAACCGTTACATTTCATACTTTTGTTTTTAAAGATTGGTTTTGGTATTCCTTTTTACGATGTGGGTTTCTATCAAAGAAACTTTCAAATAGTAAACCATTTATAACCCCGACGAATTTCGAGGGCGAAATTCATTTTAAGGGGGGGTAGAATGTAACACCCCGAGATTTTATGAAAAATATTATTTTAATTTCATTAATGTCTTATGTTGTATTCTACACCAAGATTACCTTGCACTATATGCAACACCGTATTAGCTTGCAGTATACGCAACACTATTCTTGGACCGTGTTACACACAATTTTGATAATAGTTATTCTACGCAACATTGGGTATATATATATATATATTAAATGTATAAATGAAATATGGTTGGATTCTGTTATACGAAACATTGAAGGATTCTTTCATAACACGCAACCCTGACTTGGCTTGCATTACACGCAATCGCGACCTTCCTCGATAGCGTGTGTTGTACGCAATACCGGGTTTTAATAAACAATGTTATATTATTATAATGTTGTCATGAACTAGCCGTTATGAATAGTATTAACTAAATTTTGAATTTTAAAACATTATTATTCATCTTACACATTTCTAGAACATGGTATAAGAACAGAATAAATTTTTAGGGTAAAATAAGTATTTTTTAAAAAAATGCAGTTTTGTCGCCTTTTGATGGCGCACCCACTTTAAATCTGGTTTTTGACATGTTTATATGTTCAATTTGACAAAAGAAAATTCTTATTTTGAATCAAGATGTAAAAATTTACATTAGATAAAGTTTTGATAATTTTCCGATAACTTTCATATTTTAATGAATAGTAAAAACACGCTATATTTTAATTAAAAACAACTTTTTTCATCCTAATATCTTATGTCGTTAAATTATAATATTGAATGGTTTTAAAGTATAAATAGAATATATTTTTACCATTTAATATAATTTATGTCATTAGCATTGATTTTACCTTGAATTCATAGGTTAAATCAATTCAATCTTTTGCAATGTTTTAAACAAAAACCCGTTTTTATTCGACAACGAGATTAATTTTAATTTAATTTCTGCAACTTCTGTGTATGGAATTTTAAAAAATGGATTCCATATTTGGAATCATTGGGTCCAAATTATGTTAATAAGCTACTTTTTTATTTTTGGGAATTATGAATAGTAACTACGGTAAATTTTATTTACCATAGTTAAAGGTAAATCGGGTAATTAAGGGTAAATATAATATTTTAAAATTACCCTAAAAAATGTCAAAATCCTATTGGATGACTAAAAGTCGACCCATATCACCTAAGGGTCGGATTAGAATCATTTAATGGACATTTGTCCATGAAAATAACTTAATTATTATTAAAACCAAAGAAAGTGACAACATGTCACTCTCTTAAATCTTATAAGTATAATAATTTTAAATTAGTGATAAACATCATAAAATTTCGAACATGAATAGTCTCCAGAAAGATAACATAATTATCTACATCATGAGAATTTATTTAGAATTTTTTGGGATTAAATAATTATCATTAATTGTGACACAATAGTGATGCAGAAATTATTTATCTAGTGAAAAATTAAGAATATAGTTTTTATTAAACTAATAGTGACCATAGAATGCACAAATACCTAACCAAAACTTATTGGACATGTAAATGTAAACCATAAGAATCCAATGGTCGAATATTTGACCATTTGTAGCCTTATAAAAGCGATTATTACACTTATATTATTTTATTTTAAATGATGCCAAAGTTGTCACCTTCATAATTTAATAAATATAACAATTTAAATATTGTGATTTTAAGATGATAAATTCGAGTAAAAGTATTATTGTGAAAGGTAATATATTTATCTTCATCATAGAATTTTATTTTAAATTTTTATACAACAAATAAGTATATTAAATAATTATACAAAAATGATGTAGTAATTATTTTATTAAGAGATAAACCAAATAAATTGTTTTGAAAATAATAAAATAAATATTATATGAACTATTTAATGTGATACACTAATTTTATAGATACATATGACCTTTTATTAATATATTAAAGCTTTTATTTCGAACATATCTTCTGTATATACTTTATTTAAATTCAAATAAATGAATAGTGTCAAAATTGACACTATTGTTATTTTACAAAAATAACATATTATAAAATTGTTTAAAAAATCACAAAAATATTTAAAAATTATAAATTTATATTTATATGGTCTATAATGTTATAAAGTAAACAATTATGGAAAATTCACAACAAATAAGTAATTATTTGTTATAATTTAAAATTTAGAATTTTATTACCACAAATAAACTTAAATAGATTAAATAAGGATAAATCAAAATGATAAGGTTTAAAATAAGATCCAAACATGTCTAAATTTGATTGGTTGATGAGATTACAACCCTATATCATCTAATCTTCGAATATGAGTCATTTTTGGAGGTTTTTAAGTGGGGTTAGATTTATTATAAATTAATATTTTTAAGAATTCCTAAGGTGCCCCTCTCCTCCCTTATAAAAGGGCACCTCCTCCCCCTCCTCCTCACACCAATTTGAGCACTCAAGCTCGGCCAAACCCTGCCAAAATCTCTTCTCCACTTCCCTAGCAACATCCTATAGGTTCTGGTCTTCCTCAAAGACCAATTTTAGTTCCCTAAGAGGAGGTCTCCAAAAGGCGCTTCAAAGAAGAGGTAATTACCGTTACCAATTCTTTCATCTTTATTTCTTCTTCCACTTCTTCTTCTTAGGTTGTTTCATTATGAAGTAATAACATCAGTATCACTAATATACTGATATTTTATTATAAGTATGAAACAACCCTATTTCACCATCTATCTATCCTACGGAAAAAGAAATCACCGCGCGTGCGTACGTACGGAATACCGTCTCCACGCCGTGGTGTAATCTATTTTCCACCACCACCTTACATGGATGGGTATAATGGTGTAAAGAATAACTATACATAGTTATTAAAACATCATATTGATTCTGATATATTGTATAATCCACTCCAATTCAATTCAATATTTATGAAAATGATATCATCGCTCGTGCGTACGTACGGACTATCGTCTCCACGACGCGATGAGATTCATTCTCCTTGTTAACCATTTAAGAATGATTATAAAGTATATATAAGAAATAATAATGAAATATATGAAATTATAAAGCTACTAGATTTATGTATATATGTATATGTATGTCATCTACTTACTTCCATTCAAGACAATAGGGAAAGGAAAACAGCATTCATGCGTACGTACGGACTACCGTCTCCATGAACGGTGTTTTTCATTTCATTTATCTATCTATTATATATATATATATATATATACTGAATATATATGATATATAAATCATATTTTATATTCTTGAAGTAAGTAAATCATGATATAAGTAATAATAATGTCATGAACAACAAGTCAAAACACCTACGATAAAAGAAACGATTTTACCCAAAACGCTTCTTTAACATGGAATTTACAAAAGAACGGGTAATATAATGTCATAAGTGAACCATATATGATATAATAACAATGAATATGATTCTATAATAAGTAAATGACATTATTTAAGTCATTATACAGGAGTTTCGGACACTTACGAAGCAAATCGGACCTAAGGTAAGGGAAATATCACAATCTCATTTTTATCCGAGATTGTTTATATGTTGGTATTTACTGGGGTGTATTTTATCATCCACATCCATGTTTTCTCAATATATAATATTATTTACATCCACCTACAATTGTTTAAATCCAATTTTACCCTTCTATGAGTTTTTAGTAAAAGATATGAAAGGAATCTTTTGTCGTTTTTTTTATACGAGGTACTTTTTGACTTTTCCGACAAAAGTACGAAGAATGTTTTTTTAACTTATACGGCACGAACGGATTTTTACGGTTTTATAAAGCCTTATTTTCATGAGACTTACTCCAAAATATTTCATGAATATTTTCAATAAAATCTTTTTCTTTTAAAATTGCATGATGTTTTGTGAAAAGAAATTGATTTTGAAGAAGAAAGGATATTTTCCTCAAGAATTCAATTCAATTGTTTTATCAAAATTATTTTCCATCTAAGATAATAAAGGGTTCTGTTTCTATCCATATTTTTACATTGATTTTACTATGTTGTGATGGAATTATGTTTATGAATTCCTTTATCTTATATGAATGGTTTTATGATGTCATGTTGTTTAAGAATTCCATTTTTGTTACATTGGTTATGCAATGATGTATGGTTTATGATTTTGTGGCACACATAAGAATGGTATCATTAAGAGATGGGTGGGACCAATATCTCCCTCCAATGCATTGGGTAAAGATTTTATATCTCATGAGATAGACATGGCTGGAATGGTAGGTTATACCGGTTCAGTGAAACAGGACTGAAACGAGGGTTACTCGATTCAGAAAGGGACTTTGTCCACTAAGATAGTCTTGGCAATGAGTCTTGACTAACATGAAATGATTCTCTATGATTATGTGTGAATGCCACAAAGTTCCATGTTTTATGTTATGATTATTGTGATTACATTTCACTGCCATGATTTATCCCATGTTATGAAATTATGCTCTCTTTTGCAGGTTAAGATTTCCAAAAGTTATGTTCTTATGAATATGATGTGATTGAATTTTTTTCCTTTGTATAACCTTACTGAGCATTTGAGCTCACCCTTTTATGTTTTCTTTTCCCCAGGATATAAAGAAAGGTTTTAGGTAAAAAAAAGGGTAAGATCTTTATGGGAGATATTGAAGATCTTTCACCACGATTAGAAGATTACGTTCTGAGTTTCCAAAGACACTAAACTATTACGATCCTTGTGTGTGTGTTTTTGTTATGTACTAAGTATTCCGCAAATGTAATGTAAGGTCAATGTAAGCCAGGCTTCGGGTCTCTACAAATAGATTCCAAATAACCATGGTCACCCAAACTATATCACCTAAACCGTCACTTGATCAACTATACGATGAACATATCACTTCACACAGTGAATCTCAAATCTTGAGTATATTAGAAAATTAGTATGAAAAAAAATTTAAATAGGGCAACCAGAATCATCAATTAAGGAATTTATCCTTTACCAGAAAATGAGATCTCATGTCTCTAAATCTAGGCACTTATGGATTCATAATAAAATAGGAAACTCATTCCTAATCCGATATCATTTTTTATCAAATATTTTTTATTCCATATTAAATTAACTGAGTTATTATTCATATATTCCATATACAGGAATACAAGGGAATTTACCATAATAAGCTACCAGTATTTTAGCATGCTCTTTGAATTAATTCTCAATTCAATAATACTATAGAAGTACATTTCTTATAAAAACTCCATTTCTGTTTAATCATCAACAATTAACATACCACACATTACTAATAAATTCAAATGAAAAATTTATGATCATATTATACTAAATATGAACATTTAATTAATCTAATTATCATGAAATTAAAAAGAAACATCTGATATATTACAACATGTATCTTCTATATTTCTTAATACAATCATTTATAAATTACCAACATTTCATTATTTACCCTTCTCAATGAAGATAAACATTCTAGTACATAACATAAAAATCATTATAACAATAATATTTTATATAGAACAATGTATATAAATTAAAGAGCATAAATATTATCATG
This sequence comes from Viscum album, assembly GCA_963277665.1. NCBI lineage: Eukaryota > Viridiplantae > Streptophyta > Magnoliopsida > Santalales > Viscaceae > Viscum > Viscum album. The sequence goes on along the minus strand of OY728152.1, from coordinate 1,716,677,752 downwards.
GTATAATGAAATAACATGTAATTTCTATAAGCATTTACATATTAACATTCTTCAATATTTATTAGAAAAATTCAATAACAATAAGAAGGGATAAAACATTATAACATTTTGATTTCACATAAATATTTATTATAATAAATAAATCCCATACCTTAAATGAATTAATTTTATTTTAATGATTAAAAAAATATCATAGATCCCGATCACCCTTCCTCCGAGAATTTCCGACCCTCCATGCACTTCATTCCATAATCGTACCAACAAACAAGCATGAAATATCCTTTATAATGGTGGAGAGAAACTAACATCCCAATGAATGGGATGATATAGATCAAAAGAACCTTAAGTAAATAAGTAAAATTTACATTCAGATCACCACGAAAAGAACACAGAAATCATAGAATAAATCTTAGTGTAAGGGATTATAGAACATATAAAAAGAGAGTGGATAGACACCTGTAGTTTTAGAGAAAGGTTGAAGTGTATGAGAAAAACAAAGGTTCAACAAATTAAATTGATACATGGAACATTTGATTTTCTAATCATTAATTCCGTTTAAATTCTAAATGTATCAGGTTTTATATCACATTGAAAAAACAATTAACCTCATACCATTTGGCCTCAAACTGATTCACATCATGTGAAGCCCTGAGAACGATCCTCAAACAAGACATGGAAAAATAATGGGATATAGATCAATCTATAATCCTTTTTTTGAACCATACATTCACAATTTGAAACACTTTTATTTTATTATTTATCCCTCCTTCAATAATTTTTCTTCCAAACACCTTTATACCTTCTCTAGTTCTCCACGGAATCCCACAAGCTCTGAAAACTTGAAAAGGGTTGGAATAGAAGGAAATGGGTCCTTTAAAATGACTGAATTTTATTTTTTAATAATCCAATTAATGTATTATTTCTATGATAAATAGTTTATATTATGGAGAAATATAGATCTCGTATCTCTAATGGATATGATGTGTTCTTAATATGGGTTATTGTTTTATTGGGATACCATTTAATAAAATTGTTTTTATAACGGGAGTTTCCCTGGTCAAAAAAGAAATGAACATTTAATAATATAATAAAAGATAAACATATCTGATTGAAGGGGTTTTCTTATAATAATTTTCATGAAATGGTGGATGATATTAATGATGGTAATCTGACCTGGTGATGTCGTAGTTGAATCCCATTTTCCATTCCCATCAGCAACTGTGTTCACATTATGTAACACATGTATAATAATATGGTGGATCTCCATGAGAGAGTTTATGAAATCCATCCATTGAGTTTTGAGTGGCCATGATAGATGAACCATGACATATTGAAGATATTTCATGATGGTTGTTGAATCACATTCAATCCAAATATAATTTAAACCTATTTTTTATTGTGAAGGTAATTTTATTGATAATGCTCCACTTTTCTTCCTCCATTAAGAGGAAAATAGACATGTTCCATAAAATCAACTAATCAGCTACCAAAATTGGTCTACGTAAAGCACTCCGCATCCCGAAGGCCCCAAGTTACCATTGGCGGTTTTTTTAAAATTAAAATTACTTTGAACAGAGAGTGGGGATAGGAAGAATACTTCAAAGGTTAGTTATGGTTGGAAATAAATTTCATCATTTTTGAGGTACCATAAGATTCCGAATCCAGTTAACGAATTCTTGTAATTCCGATACTGGATCGATGCATCTTCGTGGAAGGGAGAAATTATCCTCACCAATCCTACATGTATATTGACAGAAATATTTGGATTTAAATAATCATTTATATCCTAAAAATATTGTGAATAAGCTTTTAAATTCCATCCGAGAAATGGTGATTGATCTATTGAGAGGCTTACATTATTTATTAGTGTTGAATTTTAAATAATATTGAGTCCAAAAGTAACCATCATCAACCAATGAGATGGATAATATACATAAAAATACCAAAAATATTGGCATAAGAAAAAAAAATATGGTTAGTGTCCTCTATATGATAATTTCATAGATCACATTTAGAGAAAATAAGGACCCCAAAAGACTATACACAGATATCATTAGGGATCTGGTTGTGAGAAATTCTCCAAGAATGACTGAGTCGTGAAGGTTTTTTCATGGATTATCCAAAAATTAATCCATGAGAAATCATTATATAAATTTAATTAATAGTGATTGTAAAAAGATTTAGAGTAGATCATGCCATTATGATCAACATCCCATATTTAAAGATCATCAGAGACAGCAAAGGTGATATCTTTAGTGACATGGATAATTTCATCAAGAATATTAAAACTAGTGGAATTTAATATATCATTAATAGAAACATTATTTAGTGTGGGTAATTGATTGGGACTAAGCATAGAGATCATAAGAGTTCTTGTTGAGCTATCTAACTAAAACATTAATGAGTAATATCTATTAACTACAATCATATAATGAGATTTAATGTTTTAGAAATTGTGATTAATGGATGGATACATAAAGGATACCATATAATTTAGGTTTCATTTCTACAATGTTTTATGGAACCTACATTTATGGAAATATAGTGGCACAAATTAATTATGAGTACAATTCCTTGAATGTCCAACTTGTAAGAGATCATTGAAAATTTTATGTATCTTAATTCCAAGATCACTATAAGTTAATCACTAAAGACATTTATACTAAGATAAAATCAGAAATTTTCATTCAATACTAATTCCACTCGAGACAAAAGTTTTGATGAATTCATTTTTTTTAAAGGCCAATTGGAAATTTGTAGACCATTAATGTGTAAAATATTTTTGAGGCAATTGTGAATATAAAAATGAATGGTCTACATTCCATTGATATATATTTACATTTAAAATACGAATTTTGATATTGAATTTGGTTAAAAAATTAGAATAGAAACTAATTTTAGGTTTACCAAAAAATATAGAGACACCAAGATAGGTGAAAGGGAATGATCCTTCTTTTTTTCCAAACTTATTAATTATGATTACTTTTCTATTAACTGGTATCCATTTTACAAAGATTGTAAAGGATTTAATCCAACTTATGGCCTATCCATAGATATCATAATAATGATATAGATCAGCCTTAATATTTTGTATATTTATTTTACTCCCATGTAAGAAAATTCTGTTATCTTCTATATAGAGGTCGTGAGTGGTAACAACCAAATTCCTAGAAGCGTGGATAAGTTTAAGTTTACCATGATCAACAAGATGAGTGAGTATCCTAAAAAAGTTAATCCTCTATAATAGAGAATATAATAGAAGAGTGGGTATCAAACTATATGACACATTTGGTGTATTTGAAGTATCCCTAATGAACAGATCAGAAAGGACCATATTAGATTCCGAGAATATTGTGTATCAATTGATCTAATTGAGTAGAGGAACGAAACCATTCCACTAGTCCACATATTTATGGGAGGAAACTCTTCAATAAAAGACCCACTACCTAGTGTGTAAGGGGGGTTCTACCCAATAGGTAGATGACCCACACTGATGTCCAACAAGGTGGTTCCACATAGTATGTTGAAGACCCATTCCATAGTTCATTATGGGGGTGTCACAGAGTTTGTATAATCCCCACTCCCTATCCCATCTACAGGATTTCATCAATTAGTAGATGAACCATGCCCAAGTCTACTAGGGGTACCACTCAATAGATAAAGGACCCACATCCTTTTCTAACATGGTGTTATACTTAGAAGGTAGAGGATCCACTCCCTATTCCCTCCGGGGGGTTCTGTTGAGTAGGTAGATGACCCATTACTTTATCAGTTCGGGGGTGTCACTCAAAATAAGGTGTCCACACCACTTTTGTAAGGGGTACACAAAGATCGGGGCCCAAATACACTGCCTAGTAGTGTTCTCCTGTAGATATGACACATATTATATAACCCCACAAATGGAATGTAAAGATTACCACACTGTGTGTCTCATCCACCAAGGAATTTCTCATGTGCTTCATGCCATGCGCATATTTCTTGGGTCATTCCCATGTAATTGTTCAGGTACCAAGCCATACCTGGTCACTGACCCATTCCCATGTAATCCTAGATTACACATAGTTTCCTCTCACATGGGGTCTTGGTTGTGTGTATCTGAAAAATGGATCATAAATATAGGGATGGTCATAAGAAATGTGGTCCCATAAACAGAGTGTGTGATCCATATAATCCCTAAACCACTTGCGTCCATAGTTGGGTGCGGAAACACAACTTATTTTCTTCGACTACACACCATGTATTATATTTCTTCATAGAATGTATTTTTCTTCACATAGCTTTCAATTCCTCTTCTTCCACCTTGATTTTTGGATGTTGACCACTCGAAACTGGTGGGATCTACCTTTGGCCGTTGAATTCATCTGTTCTGTGTATGTAAATTGGATCCTAATCACCCACAATGGTCTATTTAATGTCGTTTTCTCCTATAATCCCCCATTATTATTCCGGATACTATATATATTGAAATGATCACCCGTATCTCACAATGAATCTCAATCCATCTAAAAAGAAGTATCCCAAACATTGTTTTCACTACAACAATGAATATCGGTGTTCGATAGTGCTTGAACCAACCTATAAAACGTTGAAATATGAAACCATAGGCCAATGATGAAGAAAATGTATAAATTTGTGCGAAACGCATTGTAAAATGTTTGATGAATAGTTTTTTCTAGTTGTTCTCAGAAAATATTGGAAATTATTGATATCTATGGTGAGGTTAAGATATTAAATATTGTATTGAAAACACACTTTAATTCAAAAATATAATCATGTGATGTGTGGGAAAACCCAAATAAAAAGAAGATAAAATTATATGCATCCATAATAATTTAATAAAATGATGAAACTAAAATTTATGAGGTATACCTTAAAAATTGGTTTATCATTGGTGAGGAATGAGTTCACCAGGTATATAAAAGACCTGCTGCATTTACATCCCCATGATATATCTTGATATGTTCTTCTTCCTTCATCCAATGACTATATTCCAATAAAGAACACTCTAAATCTCCTTGAAAATTATCCCAGGGTTATGCAGCTAACCCTTTAAATATTTCATCAGAGGGTATTTATAGAAGATGTGGATTATTTCCTTAAAAATAATATAAATAAATTTATGTATTTTTTTTAAATGATCCACCAACACCTAACTCAACCATACATTTGACAACGTTAAATCATAGATTGTTCCAAGGTTAAATCAAATGTTCCAGATTCAACAATGGTCATGGATTTATTATAATAGGATCAATTCAAAATATAACCGATATATGTATAATAATACATGCATTTGATATTATTAATTTTAAGGATTTTCATCATATTAATTTCGAGATCATTTAACCTTAGAATCTATATCCATCTCAACATATGGCTATGAAAATATTAATTAATATATTTTAATGTCATATAAGTAAGAAACAAAATTATTACATTATTTCTCCCTTCAATGAAGTTTTCCTCTAAAAGATCATGGCACATAAAATGGTGGGGATAATGGGCCTGCATATAGATATCCCACTACCATGTTCTCTCCTACAAGATATAATCCATCTATATCACCAAAACCAGGGGAATGGTCCATCATCATAGTATCCACTCCTCTCAATCCTCGATCACCATTTTGTGCTCTATAATGGTGGCTCCATTCTCGATTACCAGCTCTCCCCAGTCAATAACATTTAAAGGACCATATTTGTATCTCCTGGTCTAACATACATGAAATATGTCGTGAACCTTCTCCAAATGTTTGGCTAATTCTTTGAGTTATGAAGCCTCACCAACCATCAGTTGGATCTCAAAATTCTTGATGAACCTCAAGAACATCATGCCTCTCTACGTGAACCTCCACAGTCCTCATTGTGGTAAGGCTCCTCAAAAAAAACATTGTCTCCTTACTCAAACTCTTATGGAATTAGATATTTATATTTTTAGGATTTATACTCGATCTATAATTTCCTCATCTAGTCATGGATAACCCATACGTCTTCTACCATCAACCAAATTATCTCTATCCCAACATTTGATGCCTCCCTTATCGTGTTTTAGTATATGGGTGGCCTAAATGGTCTCCTATACAAGGCCTCGAATGGTTCCATGATGATCATAGAGTAATATATGTTATTATAGGAATACAATACTAATTGAATATGATTATAATAGATATGGATGAATTCAAAAACACAATATCTTATTGTATCCTCTAACACCTAGATGGTGCACTCAATATATCCATTCAACTAAGGTGGAAAGGCTATATTCACCGGTAACTCTATCTGGATTGCCTCCTGTAGGACAATCTATAACCGGCTTGTATATCAAGCTCTTTGATTTGATACAATAATAGAGGGTAACTCATGGATTTAGTGTAACACCCCAAGCTTCTACGGTAGGCTTCTCTTTGAATAATGCGATAGCATGTGTTGTACGCAACATCGAGTTCTAACACACCACAACCAATCAAACTAGCCATTATGAATAGTAATAACTACCTTTTGAAATTATATATATATTATATTTCAAAATGAACTTCATTTTTGGATTCAGAATATCGAAATTATCCTAAATTGAATTTTTCTGAGAACGTCCAATTTTTTTGAATAGTGAAAAATACTTAAAAACAACTTTTTTAATAAAAAAAATTTATAGTGATAAATTATATTATTTAGTGGTTTTATAGTATAATTAGAATATATTTTTACCATTTTATCCAATGGTGTTCATTATAATTAATTTCACTTTGAAATTGGACATAAACAATTGTCAATCTTTTGATATATATTGTTTCTTAAAAACACGCGATTTGTTGTAAAAGCAGGAATTAATTATAAAATTAATTAATTCAACTTATATGTTTCTAATTTTGTAAAATAGACATCATTTTTGAATTTGGAATATCAATTATAGCTTAGGGTGATATTTTGGCATTGTTCTGAAAAACTTCAATTTTTGATTAATAGTGAAACTACTAAGTGGTAGTTAAAAAAACTGAATTTTTTCATAAAACTTAATTTTACCGCTTCTGTGAATGGAATTTAGAAAATACGAGACACACGGTTAATATCAAGATGCAAAATTTGGTTCAATGAGATGAAAATAATTTCTGTAGAATAGTAAATTTTTACTTTTATTTACCACGGTTAAAAGTAAATAGGGTAATTAAGGGTAAAAATGATATTAATATTACCCTAACACATGTCCTAATTCTATTTGACAAGTGTATCTCGACCAAAAACAACCTTAGGAATAAAATATTATCATTTAGGTCCACTTGGATAAGATTAGGACATTTATTATTATTTAATTCAAAGAAGAGTTAAAATAATTAAAATCAATGTTTATTTACTAAAACATTTTTAATATAGGGTTATACATAAGATAAATTCTATTTTAAATATTCATTAGAAAGATAAAAATATTTCCTACTTAATTATAGTTTATTTATAATTTTTAGACATTAAATAATTTAATTTAATTATGACACAATGATGATGCAGTAATTACCATAATAGTGAAAAATTAAAATAATTGATATTATAAATACACAAATAAATATAATTTGAGACCTTTTATGAATTAAACTAATTATATAAGTTAATATGACATTTTAGGAATAATTTAATAAAATGTTTTCGAAGTAATGATTCTTTTATGAGATTCCCAAAAATCAACTATTGAAGAGTGTCAAAATTGACATAAAAGAGTTTTTAAAACAAATATTATATTATTAATTGATATTAAATTCCTAAAAATATAAGGTTCGGCCAAGAGACTTATATAATGATATTTTTATCATTAATGTACCACTTGGGTGTCGATTGGATGCATATAGTATGTTTATTAACCATATAATATAAAAATACAAAGAGACATTGTAAAAGTTAAACTAATTAACTTAGAGTTAATACGTAAAGATAAGCTTAATAAAAGTACACAAACCAATCTAAATTCTATTTTTTGAGTGGTTTTCGACCCATCCCCACATTAAAATTTAAATAATCCACTTTGGAGCCATTAGAAACCGAATATGAATTTATTATAAACTAATATTTCTAGCTTTTCCAAAGGTGCCCCTCACCCCTCTTAGAAAAGGGAACTCATTTTTCTCATTTATTCACACTTTCAAAGCCTTTTGGTTCGGCCAAAATCTGCCCAAATACTCTCCCAACATCCCTCACTACAACCTAGAGGCCTTAGTTCGATCAGAAATCCAACCTATGGATCCCTTTTGATCAAATCAAAAGGAAGAACTCGAAGAAGATGTAATGATTTCACCACCCTTTTCCAAGTTCATTTCATCTTCCACTTCTTCTTCCTTTATTATTATCAATCACAAATAATAAATCCAGTATCATATATATACTGTGATGTTATTATAAATATGGTACAAACATATTCAGTATTCTATCCACCCTTTGAATAACATGTCACCATAAGTGCATACGTACGGCTTACCGTCTCCACGTCGTGGTGCAATTGTTATTCAATATATTATTTTTTGGATGGGTATAATAATGATGTGTAACTCATGTAAATAATAAATATAACATGTTAATGATTCATTATATATTATATAACATCCATTTCTATTTTATTTTAATATCAAAATAATGATATTGTCGCTCGTGCGTACGTACGGACTACCGTCTCCACAAACGCGATGAGATTCATTCTCCATCGTATCCATTCAAGTATAATTATCATTTGATGATTTAAAAATAATGTTTATGGACTTGATATCATTCTATATATGAATAATATAAAACCTATCCATAACAAACACGGCTTATGTAACAAAACATATAAAAGAAAACGAGTAACTTAACACCCGAAACGACGATAATTCTAAGATATTATTAACAAATCAATGTTAAAAGATCATATATGATATCATATTAATATATATGATTCATTTATAATTTAGTAACAATTATTTCACCATTATACAAGAATTTAACCTAACCTCAACCAATGAAAAGTGCAAGGTAAGGGTTATTTCACAATCTCTTCATTATCCGAGGTTGTTTATACGTAATAATCTACTGAGATCTCTTTACCATCCACGTCAATGTTTCTTAAAAATGTATTTCCAAACATTTTTACTATTTAAAAGAATATGGGTTATAGTCATTTATACCTTTGTTTGACTTTTTATAAGATTTTTATAAAGTAATCATTCCGTCGTTTTCCAAACAAGGTGCTTTTAACATTTTCGACAGAATTAAGGTAAGAATGTTTTTTTAATTTATACGGCGGGTGTAGTTATTTTCCGCCGTTATAAAATCATCAAAGCTTCCCTTACAAGATTATAATAATATTTTCAAAGAGTAATGTTTTATTTTATAAATATATGACTCTTAAATGATTTCAAAAATATAAAGAGATATTTCTCTAAAAAGAGTTTTGATTTCATCTATGTCAACATCCTTTGATGGATTTTATGCTTATTTGAAGTTGATTTATTATGATACAGAACTTCTATATTGTATTGAAGGTTTTTTGATATGTTTGACTGTGGATGATCTACTTTTATACCATTCATAGTTTATGGGGAAAGTATTGACATTTCATATGCTAGTTTTAATACGGATGTTTATGTTATGTTTAAACCTTTTCATATGGGAATGTATTGAACTTAATATGTGACGGGTGGAGCCCGCTATAGCTCCTCGATGCATCGGTAGGTATCATGATAGAAACTAGTGTCTTGGAACAAGGCCTTGGAAAAATCTTATTTTTAGTCTTGGCACGAGGCCTTGGCTATGTGGTTATGATAGTCTCGCATTATGCATTCCATCATTATGAAAGTGGTTATTGATATTGCATGTGATTATTCGATTAGTAGAATATCCAAGTGAATAAGTAAATGGAATTATTTCATTTTACTTTTTCCATTCTATGTAGAATTTCAAGTTTAAAAGGCTTTTGTTTTAGTTATAAATTTTCTTAGAGGTTTATTATTATTTATCAAAGTTTACACTATATTGTTATCCTTACTGGGCATTTGAGCTCACCCCTTTTCTATGTTTTAATTTTCCCATGGTATGAAGAAGTAAATTATGAATGACCTACAGGGATAGTATATGGGGATATGAGTGTGGAATATGAAGAAAAGATGTTGTTGTAGATTTCATTTTTATGATGTAATGTAAGACTTATGAATATATCTAGTGTTTCCAAGGCTACTAAACCAATCGGTCTTTCGAGATTTGATCTTTCTGGTGATCATGCCAATGTTATGTAATAATGCACCAACTCTTGGTAACTGGGGTCGGGGAATTACCTTTAGATTATATATTAGAAGTAAAAAAAATCCCATAATCTCAAACGAACACTACTCCAAGATTGAATGAATATGTTCAGACTTCGTGATTCGGTCAACAACCACCTATATGGAATAATTGACTCATTATTTATTGATTCCCTTTAATGAATCCTATGAAAATAAAATCTCATTTCAAAAATGCAATCTCAAGAGGTCATTCCAAATACACCTAAATGAGATTATTTTTATCACTACTATTCAATAATGGGACCAATATATGATGTTAGTGACTCTTTGCCTCATTATAACCCAAACTACTTCCATTGAAGGTCCCTATATATCATCCCAACACTGATAACTACAAGAAAAGTATAAGTGTGAAAATCACCCATTTACTCCCCTCACATCGTGACAAGAACTATCACAATCTTCAAAAAAAATATCATTCTCCCCCCATTTAGAAAATCCATGATATACCCATCGTGACAATATGTTTTCATGAAAAACCTCAAAGTTGATATATCCCAACTAACCCCCCCCCCCACTTGATAGGGAAGTAGAGGAGTCAACTCTATTAACTGAAGATATGTTTTACCCCTTCAATCTGCTAGGGTCATCTACAAGTAATCTAACTACTTGGATGCCTCCTCCATCAAGTTATTATGTGAATTCCTTGTCAGGGAATATACCCCCAAATTTACCAACTGAGGTGTTTATTCTATCTCTAATTTATTATCGGATATAAATTATATATCATGCCTATATCTCATGTTTAGACCTCTCTACATGATAATATAACATATATTGTGCTTGTATGAGTAATATAAAAATATCTCTGTAATAATATAGTGCCTCCACAACCTTATTGTGAATAATACCACTTCAACTCTAGGTCATGAGTCCAATAGATCTTCACACAAGGTCTTACCTAACTCAACCCATATTTGATCACTACTATACTCTGAATAAAAATGCATTTGATCCCATCACCAAAAGAATCACAACAAACTACATAATATGTCTCCCCCTCTGGTAGAATCAATAAGACTGGATAAATTTTCAACATCATGCTCACCATGATGAAGGAACTTTGAAACTTTTTGATCCTAGTAAACTACTAACCTTTCTACTTCAGGGAGATAAAAGGGATTTTAATCGTAGATATTTTCTAAAAACCATATATAGTACCCTGCGAACTCAATGATAGTCTCCATATCTAAAATTCACTTAGATTGATCTAAATGAAGAACATTATAAATATTCATTGGGTATATAGAAAATACAAGCATTAAAATGAAATTAAACAGAAATTTAACATCACAGATCCAAAATTTAAAATCCAAGATCTTACCATAAATCTTGTGCTCCCAGTGTTAGTATATGGCCACCCTCACATTATAAGAAACATCCTTATTTTATGAATAATATATCATTATTTCATGAATGGAAAAAAACTATTCATAGAATGGATTGGAGATCTATTTCATCAAATCCGTAAACATATTTGTAGAATATTTTATAATGAAAGGAATAAATAAGAACTAGTATTGTCTGTAGAAACATCAAAATGCCTGCATCAGAATATCTTCCTTTTGATCCCTCGACTAGTGGTAGTGAGAGTTGAGATATTCCATTGATAACCAAATAAATCCTTTTTTATCAAATATTTTATCAATTCTATGAAATGAGTAATTTTCCTTTTCATTTTATGATTCAAGGAATGATAATCAACACATATTTTCAAGATCATGTGTGACTTTTCAAAAACAAAATCGAAGATTCCGAGGAGGCTCACTATGTATGATAAAACCCTAACCTAGAAGGTCCTATAATTGTACTTTCATATCCTATGTAATGGTATTATTAAAATTATATTCTACAAAATCTATTGGTGTGGTACCTTGGTGCAAGTCGATGAAAAAGTACATCTCCAACCTAGGGAGTAGTTGTGAAATTACCTCAGGAAAGACGTCTATAAATAAATTCTATAAAAAAGTAACCCAATTGTTTAAACTATCTATTTCACCATGGGATAGACTCTACAACTGAAGGGTAATGTGTTTCACCATTATTCTCCCATTATCCACTCATTAAACCATGACATTTTTCTCAATTGTAAAGGATAATGTTATAATATATGTAAAAAGTAATCTAACCCACCAATGATGGAAATCAATCTTGGCTCCAACGTTGGACAACCAATAAATTTCCATTTTTAAATAGAAATAATTTATAATTAGGAACATTATTTCCCACTTTGAAATAACTCAACCAAATGTTATCTAACGATCCATTTTATAATTGATATCTAAAAATCACACCAAGTTGGATACCCTCTAAAAATTTGTTCTGTTAATGTATCAATATAGAGTTATAGATCATATATAAGAAATAAAAATATTAAGTATATATTCACACTAGAGTCTATAAGTACTATACCATTAATAGAATAAATATTGATTTGTCCTCATATCATCTAGTGACCTACCAGGCCATAATACTCTGTAACCTACAGCTACCCACATCCATGCCTGCTAGTTGCCTAAGCCTATCCTGGGATTCATTTTTGTCATGAAGGAGTCATATTAAAAAATCACAATTCACTATAAATACATCATTCTAGATCCCCTCCAACACTTCTTCTAGATCTTCCTTCCTGGGGGATTTTTGGGTCATGCTTGGGAGAATCGTGATGAAGTCACTACTACTTCTATAATGGTCCCACCAATGCATTCCTTCCATAATTAGAAAATAGAGGGAAATCACATGACATGTGATCAAAACCATTACATTAATAGATTATCACCCCTCTAGGATAACATATTCATCTGTGAATCTATTACCCAATATGTCAACATGATTGAGACTAGTCAAGAGAATATCTCCTGCACTGAGATCCTAAATATTGGTGATTACTACCAGCTACAAACAACTCATCGCCCTAGAAACCACTTGTAGTTATAGTTATCTAGTGAACATCATATGGGAATCTCCCTATCATTGGTTCCCACTATATAACTCCAACATAGGTGGAAATCAAAAGTGGAACCACACTGGCATGGATGTCCATGTAAATACCCTTCTTTATCTTCTATGGCTAGTTTTAACCATCATGTACCATATTGAGGAAGATTCATGTAAGGTATGTGAACCTCATGGAATACAAAAATCCCATATTACTAATATATCACAGCTCTATAATCTTCAAAATATAAACTTATTTCAAGAATGAGGGGTAATACTCTTCATTATATTGCCACTGGAGTCAATCCATGAGAGAAAAGACTCATCATACATCTACATTTCTTGATTACCCAGCCACACTACTTCTATAAGGAAAATACTAGATAGAAACGCACTCATATAGTCAATTTGGACAAACAAAAACATGAATAATTTTGTTATCAACTGAATACAATCCTACTATACTAGACGATTTATCCCATCATTGAACTTCAGTGGACTATTGTGCTAGAAATCACATAGTGCGCTGGAACTACTTATATAGTTAAACTTCCATAATTGTATAATCAACTGGTCAACATGTGGGGGTGTTTCCACCTAACCACTTGAAATAAATATTCCATGTGATCAACCCCGAACTAAGGCCTTGTCACTCATAAGATCGCCCTCCTGATCCGAAATCGGTGTCTTGAATAGTTGTCTTCATAGAGGCATCCGAAAAGAGAAAATGACGTACCACCTTAAGATTAATGTGTGTATATATATATATATATATTGAAATATGGATCAGGAATGATTGTCAATGAACTGAATATTATATGACGCATTTACTGATTTTCCTGAAAACAATGTCTATGTATGCTATGTTTACAAGAAGGTAGATAGTGTTTAGGTGTGTGGATACATTGAAACAAATAACAAATCTAGGATTATACTCTCGAAATCTACACATGAGACAATTTTACACCTTTTCACTATGTTCCCAAACAAATCATCTCCATCAGTTGTACTCCATCACCAACTCAAGGATAAACCAGCTCTGATGCCACTCTGTAACTACTCCCCTAGGATAGAAGATTTTTGGGCCACCACAACCCAAATAACATCTCCATAGGACACATTTGGGTGACAAACACTTAGAAGGAATAAAATAAATAGGATGGAATTATCTAGTGTAAATTGATGAACACACACAATCTTCTCTATGAAATAGTGAAGAGTTGTAAGAAGAGAAATGTAATCTCGATTGTAAAACCATACATGCAACAACCACTATTGAATAGTCTATAGTATAATACAATCAGACCAATTTTTGATGGGGACAAGTATATGGACAACATAAAATGAAGTCTCAACCTAAACAAATAATAGAGTAATGAAGACTGAGACAACCCAACTCTTAATCTCCATGATTAACAACTATATGCATTCTATCCACCCAATTATCCTATACAATATTGCAGTCATCATTGATCGATCAATGAATTTTTTAATAAATGAATCATGCGGGAAAAGAACATACATAGGTGAGTATACCCATATCCAGTAGGATTACTAGAAAAAAGGGGGGATAAATAGAATATATGATATAAGTATTCAGATAAAACAAACCAGTGAAAAAAATACACAAAAAAGAACATATATAGGATCATAAAAGAATCCCAGATGATGAAGAAAATGAGTTATCCATATCACAACCCATATCAGGATAATAATCATTCAAAAATATCTGAAGGATCTATCTTTGATGCTCAATATATTTTTTATTCATCTAGGTTACCATTTTTAGGACATACACCCCTCCAATATTATTCTCAAGCGAGGGGGAAGATCTCTAAGAGGGGACCCACAAAATCATTCACCAGGAGGGGTTCCTATCAAATGGTATAGGATCCCCACACTAGTCCATCAGTGGGTATAACTCAGTATATAGTGTAACCAATACCTATTACATTATGGGTTCCACTATAGAGGTATAGGATCCACTTCCTAATAAGTTTGGGGTTAACACTTAATAAGTGGATGACCCATTCCATTGACCTTATGGGGGTGAAACTCAATAGGTATGGGAACCAATCCAATGTCTGTTAGGGGATTCCACTCAGTAGGTAGAGGACCCATGCCATAGTTTGTTAGGGTGGTCATCTTAGTAGTAAGATGACCCATTCATATGTCCATCATGGGGAGAAATATAGAATAGTGCAAGGAAAAGGGGGAACAATACTGTAATGATGTAGGGAATTTTTCAACCTCAATGTACCTTTATGATAACTCCAGATCTCTTCCATCATTAAGCATTTCCCAATGAAGCTTCATTCTAGTAACATTCCATAATATATCTCAAAATGCACTAAAAAATGTACCATTGCATTATTCATAAAAAAATTCTTTAGATAGGATACTATTATTCCATAATATATGTACATATGAAGGAGATACTGAAGGTAGAAGTTCCTCAACGGGGTACATGATGTGTACGTGGTCTACATGACTTGTTTTTCCACCCCACTCCTAGTTTTTTTCATCTATAAAAGTATCAAAATACATATAACCATATAAATCATATAAGGGGAATATATGGTGTGTCTATAAACTCGGGGACTACTCTTATGCTTTGGATATTCCCTTGTTTGTTAGGTTATGCTCATGTGCTTAGTCAAGAACCTTTCCAAACATGGGTACCAATACCATACCATGTACTCTTAGAGTACACAATGTTTAATCACACGTGGTACCAAGCTATGTACAACACTCACATGGATCAGCAACCTAGGTAGGGTAACATGCTATGTGGGCCTAGACACATTACATGTGATGCTTATCATTCAAAAAACCCTATCCATAATAGTTGGGATGGGATAGATGGTTTGTGTTCATTAACTACACAATATATAGTACACATATTAATAAAAATTATGTTTATTCATTGGTATAATAAATCCAAAACATTATCCATGATTTCTAGCCACCATCCGCTCAAAACTAGTGGGGTCTTCATACGGCTATGAATTTCGTCCCTCTAGTGGCCAAAAATTTTATATTGATCACCCATAGTGCTATTTCATGCATTAAATGCACCTCCCATTTCTCTTCATCATACCAAGTCCCATTAATATTTAAATAAATAATTAAATCAAACCATGATTTTTCATCCATTCTTAAATCACCATCACTGAATTTATTTTCAAATCTACTATGAATCTTGGGGTTTGATCATGCTCGGCCTCCCTATAAATTTCGATCAACAACACTATAGTGAAATGGGGATGAAAATGACCAAATATAAGTGGAGAAGAATAATAATGAGGGATATAAAAATCATTATCAAACTTCTATTTTCCAATTATTCCAAAGAATGAAATCCCAGGTGTGAGCAATATATAAAAGAGTAAATTTAATAAAATAATATAATTCATCAATATTCTCATGATGTGGATGAAAAAACATAGAAAAAAAAGATAAATATACATATAATTATTAAAAAAATATTATCAATGTTAGAAATCAAAATTTATAATCCCTACCTCAATAATTGATCAAATAATAGTGATTAACACAATCACCTAAAACTGAAAAGACACATTGCATTCACTACCTCTCGATCAACTTCAATATGATCATCGTTCGCCATCCTATGTTGATCTTCCAATAAAGAAAAATATAAAACCCCTCTAAAACCCTCTAAAGGTTATTTGGATAGCCCTACATATTCTTCTTTAAGGTGTATTTATACATAATTTATATTAGTTTATTTAAATTAAATTAAATCTATTTAATTATTTATTTTAATTAAACTCATAGAGAATGCCTACCAAAATTTCATATCTTACAATAGATAACATTCGGTCACTCCTAGTGTAAACACATTGTACTGGACTAAAATGTTGTCATGTATTTCAGATCTAATTCTATTCCTAAATGATAACCGATTATTTTGGAAAACAATCCACACCTGATATAAATATATTAAATACTTTTTATAATATCAAATCCATGGTCACTAGGCCCTAGAATCTCACACTGTCTGAGGTTCAGCCTTCAAAAATATTTCATTATATATTTTGAAGACCAGAAATGAAAAAATGGTCAATAAAAAAATTGTCATGTAAAAATTTTATGTTCCAAATATTATTCCTTCATATGGAACCATGTGTCAAAGTTGTTCATCTTGTGAATATAGATGTATATTCATGCATAGAGTGACTTATTTAAGGTTATAAATATAATCTTTTCCTCAATAATATAGCAAATAGGATATTTTATGAGAAATAATATTTAATATGATTTAACCTATTTGATTAAGATATATTTTTCCTTAAAAATTTAATATTTTTTTTATTAAATTCTATTATTCTAAAATATATCTGATATCAAATAAATGTTTTAAAAAAAATTTGGAAGAAAAAAAGAAGAATATATGAAATGAATAGAATATGATAACATTTTTTCATGTAATGGATAAATAGAGATACTACAACGATATCATATAAAAACTATTCTTTGATAAAAATATTATAAAATGTGTATTTTTCAGTCATTTAGATGATGAGATGATCATTTGAACAATATTTTTTAAAATAAAATGAATTTTTTTTAGTATAGTTGTATTTTGATTTTTTGATTTTTATGACATCTGTAACTAGAATTGTAAAAATTTATTATTAGGTTTTGGTAATTCAACATATATTAATTTATGGGTTATTTTTCAATAAATTGATTTATATAAAATATTTACTTGAAATTATAAATTATTTTAGAATATAAATGAAATAAGTATATGATATTTATGTTCTAAAGTGTTATATAAATAATATAAGTTAGTAAAATTTCAATACAAAAGGCAAAATATATTCTGAAAAGAATAAAAATATTCATTAATGAATAAATTCAATTCCAATAAAACCAATTTATATCAACAAGGAGGATTTATAATTCTATATGTTGAGATTTTCGAGAATAATAGAGAAATTTTTGGAAATGCATCAGAATGTCGATGTTAGTTATAGATTTTTTAGAACAAAAATATTCAATTATGAATGGAATGTGAAAAAAATGTATATTATAAAATTATTATAAATATATAGGAGTTCAAAATACAATTAATAAATAATTAATCATGCAATTTATATTCAGGTGATGATGTAAATAGCTATTACATCATGGTTTTTAAAGAAAATTGTTTTATCATGATTGGGAGAAACCTAAAAATAATGGTGTTTTATTATTATTTAATTTCATTTAATGATAATAAAATTTAATTTAGAAAAATGGTTGTTATGAACATGTATGATATAATTAAATATATGCCCATTGTTTTTTATTCATTAATTTCTATATCATGTTTTTTCTGACAAATTCCACTAGGCCATGCCCACCTCATCAAAATAATATTTCTCTCTTACATTGGGTGATTGTGTGTCATTATTTGTAGACGAACACATTTTTTCTCTGATTCCCACCTTCTAAAAGAGGTCATCATTCACCACATTCTTGGTTATGTATGCACCTTTATCGAAATGGGATGGTGAGATACATGTTCCTACATCCATGGTTTCCTCCTGGGAATTTTTCACCTAGTCTAGATCTCCTTCATAGATTCCAATCATTGTTTTTGAACTCGTTCCCGGTTCCAACTCTCTATGGATACCAGTTAATTATGAAACTTCAGTATGGATATTTCAAGGGGCCTAGTAAGCGAATCAACCTTCAGTAAGGATAGTAGTCCCATTGATCATTAGTAACATATCTAGGAGATGAAACATTAGAACACATATATTATTCCTCAAGAAAGGACATCCCAAGGGTGTGTAACATGGGGAATATTATAGAGATCTCAAGTTTTCTTATTTTAGAGGAATTTATTCTGAGGGTTTCCGTTGGCATAACATGTTTAACACAGGGTAGTCCACGAGTTTAATTCCCTATAGAGATGGTATGGTATCGATCGAAATGCCCTATTGAGGCGGATCTGAGAGGTTGATCCCAAAGAGGGAACACCAAGAAGGTCTACAGAGTGGATGGATTATAATTCCCAATGAGAGTGGACCGAGGATGGTGTGTCTCATAGAGAGAAGGTTTCACACCATGATGGCTAATCTAGACATCCCTGAGGGAAGATCATGGAATATTACCCCAAAGAGGTGACCACAAGGGTTTACCATTGATTGGGATTAATCCTTAGGGAGAATTCTTAAGTACCCTATATAAAATATGGGGATCAATCCACATGTTTTTTATAAGGTTGGTGGTGCAAATCTTACACATGGCTAGATTCCCTTTACAAGAGGATTAATCTTGGTTTGGTGAATATGTGTTGTGAGGGTATTTTTTGTGGTTTGTTTCATGAGTTACACTGAGAGTTGAAACATGGTTGATGGGTCGTATGAACTAATATGGCTTAGATGGATGGAATGATCTCACCGAGATGTGGTGGCTCCACTAGTGCAAAAAACGTTTTTTACGTCGGTTATTTTTAAATTTTTACGTCAGTTTGTAGCCGATGTTAATACGGGAGACGTTATAAATAACGTTTTTAACGTTGGTTATTTAAAAACCGACGTCGAAAACAAAAATCGTGATGTTTATCAGGATGGTTATTTTATAAACGACGTGATAAAGAAAATGGGAAGGGTTTATAACGTCGGTTATTTAATATCCGACGTGATAAAAGGCCTAGGAAATCGTTTATCACATCGGTTTTTTAATAATCGACGTGATAAAAGGCATGGGAAATGGTTTATAACATTGGTTATTAAATAACCGACATGATAACAGGCCTGGGAAATCATTTATCACGTCGGTTTTATTAACCGACGTGATAACCCCCCCCCCCCTGGACGAGTTTATCACGTCGGTTATTATATAACCACCGGGATAAACTGGGGGTGGTTTATCACCTCAGTTATTATATAACCGACGTTATACACCCAGCGCCCCCCCCCCCCCCGTGTTTCATGTCAGTTATTGAATAACCGACGTGATAAACCGGTCCGGGGGGGTTTCTCATGTCGGTTATTATATAACCGATGTAATAACCCCCCCCCCCCCCCCCGTGTTTCACGTTAGTTATTGAATAACCAACGTGATAAACCGGTCCGGGGGGCTTTCTCACGTCGGTTATTCTATAACCACTATGATAAACCAGGGGTGGGGGTTTTTTCACGTCGTTTATATAATAACCGATTTTATAAACCCATCCCCCCGTGTTTCACATCGGTTATTTAATAAACGACGTGATAAACCATTTCCTTGGCCTTGTATCACGTCGGTTATTAAATAAACGACTTTATAAACCCTTTACTAGGCCTTCTATCACGTCGGTTATTAAATAACTGACGTTATAATCCCTTCCCGTTTTATTTATCACATCGGTTATTAAATAACCGACGTGATAAACTATTTCCCAGGCTTTTCATCACGTCGGTTATGAAATCACCGACATGATAAACCCTTCTGGTTTTCTTTATCACGTCAGTTATAAAATAACAGAAGTGGAAGACAATTTTATTTTAAAAAAAATTGAATGCAGTCATCTGTTATCCCCCAAAAGCAACCAGAAAACAAATCAAGAAATCGTACCACAAAAACAGAAGGAGATCAAATTTGAGCATTTACATTGATAGCATATAAAACTTTCCCCTATAGACAACCCCCACCCTCATGTATACCCCATGGACATCCCTCCCCCACCCCATTGGGGCCCCCACCCCATTGGATCCCCCACCCTAATGTATACCCCCTAGACAACCCTCCCCTCACCCTCATGAATACCCCCTGGATAGCCCTCCCCCCCACCCCATTGGAGCCCCCACCACACCCCTCGACTGCCCCCCGACCCCCTGGACAGCCCCAAACAACCCTCATCAAACCCCCACCCTCCTGAGCAGCACCCTCTCACCCCCTCACCCCACTTAACAGCCCCCGCCACATCCCTGTACATCCCCAAACACCCCTGGACAACCCCCCCCCCCCCCCACCCTGAGGTATACCCCCACCCCCTGGACAGCACTCCCACACCCTTGGACTGCCCTCCCACACCCATGGACATCCCTTCCACCCCCTGGACTGCCCCCCCACCCCACCGGACAGCCCTCCCAGACCCCTGGACACCCCCAACCCCACTAAACACACCCCCATACCCTTGGAACCCCTCCCCCACAGACCAAAATCCATACCAGAAAAACCATCATAAGTAGACCAAAACAAGAAGTAGAGAAAAATTAAACATTCACATACATAACATTCAAAATATACACTGTCCACTTATAAAAAAAATAAATCCAACCTAAACAATTACCAAATACTCAATTACAATGACAACATTCAAAATTACATTTTTCATTAAAAACAACTAAAATTCAATCAAACCTATAAAATGATTTGACCACTCCACTTGTAAGTGTTTGATGTCTTCAGTAGTGTATGGTTTAGGTTCATGAAAAAGCTACAAATGAAAAGGAAAGTAGTTAACGTGTATAATGAATAAATCAAATTGAAAATTTTTGGAAATGATTAAGAGGAAATGGTACCAGGTCAAAATTCACAACTGTCCCAGTTGTTATTATTTCATACATAAATCTTAACATATAATATCCGCATTAGATGAGGAATTTTTGTTCATGAAAATTCTATATGAATGAGTGTAAATTCAATATATTATTTTTATGTACTAAATCAAAAAGTACAAATTATAAATGGATATTTACCTTCGCATTTACATATTTGATCTTTGCATTCCTTTTCTTTGTGTTTTTTCGAAAGTAGGCCCATGCACTATTAGAAAATAATACGAATGGGGTAAATTTAAAATTCATTATAATATATAAAACTATTGAGAAATTGATACTTACTTTTCCAATATATTCTTAAAACATTCCCGCACATCACTAGGGACATAGCATATCCAATAAATAGCTTTCTCCCTTTGGAAATAAACCCCTAACATCCTATGATCTCTGATAAATGGAAATTAAATGTTAGTGGTTTTTTATGTTAAAAGATAATTAATTATATGAGATAAATGTGTTTCATACCTCTCACAAAAAGGCATCATCCAAAATTGTGTGACTATATTCTTTTCAAGTCTTTCAGAAATATAAACCATTCTTTGTTCTTCATTCAATACACATGCTTCAGGGGAAATCAATTGCGGGTCCATGAATCCAAATACATCTGTCAGCTCATTCCTCTCACAAATTTTATAAAGATACCTAATACAAAACATACATAAGTATACATTTTTAATAAATATAACACAGGTAAAAGTTGTTAAGACTTACATGCAAAAAATTTGCACCACGTTGATTCCCAAATTATCTCCAGTAACAAGCTCCAAGATATCAGTGCTCATAATCCCCACATTTATTTCACGTCCAAAAAAATGATCTTAAATTGGAAACTCAAAATAACCCGCCAAAAAAATTGAATATATTGACAATCTGTCAAGACTACTAGAATTTGTATCCAATGTAGTAGCCATTTTTCTTTTTTGTTGTCTATATAGTATTTCTTTACCTTTAAATTATTCTTGTAAAAATAAATTGAAAAATATATTTTTATTTTCAAATGATAAAAAAACTTTAATAAAAAAACAAAATAAAAGATATAACATTCATACCTCTATGGTAATGAGTCGAAGAAGTCTGGATGGCCAAATTAAAAAATGGCTGATACTCTGTCCAACTGTCACCACCTCATCTGTAGGTATTGGTACCCTGGCTGATCTATCTATAATATCCTGTACAGTGACCCTCTTATTCTCTACCTCAAATTGTTGATGATGAACTATATCTCCTATATAGTATACGAACCCATATGCTACTATATGATGTTGAGAATCATCAAAAAACAACTCGTAATAAGTAAGATGCTACGGCAGAGGAGTAGGATAAAAAATGGGGTCCACAGGCTGAGTTTGGGGAGTGGAAGATATTGGCGGAGGTGGAGGATAAATAATGGGGTCTACAGGGGGAGGTGGAGGAGTGAGAGTTGTAGTCGGAAATTGTCTTTTCATTTATGAAAACATAGACTGCACCGATGCTCTAGTCATGTCCTCTATCGTCGCATTAATATTTTGAACCTCATCCTCCAAGGATTCTATTTTTTTTATAAACCCCTTCAATGTTAGAAGTTGATGAACGTGGAAACACTTTTCTTATGGATACACCTGCCGAATATCCTCTTACATGACTAGGATGTTTGGGCCTTCCCAATGCTGCAGATAAAATCTCATCCCTCCCAGTAGCTGTAAATGTCCCCTGTGAACACTTCTCCTCAAGAGAGTCCTGTATTAATTAATTGAACATTTATGTAATGATTGAAATTATATGAAGAAAATAGTTAACATAAATAAATAAAATTGATATCTTACAATCCTCTCAGCTACGATTCTCGATTCTTCCGAAAGATATTGGCCTTTTTTCCCTTCCGAGCTCTCTTACATTTTTCATGTCTAGATGGAGGGGATGGAGGGGCCACCACTCCAGAACATGAAGACTCAGCACTTAGTTGTTGAAATTTTTCCGCCATCATTTGTTCTTCCAATAATGCATACCCTCCCCGAGATAAACTATGAGGGTATACATTTTTAGATTTGATCTCTTGATGAGCTTTCCTTGTTTGTTGTAATTTAAGAATAAGAAATCATTAACAAAAACATTAATAAAATCATTTATATAGGAACGTTTATAAAAGTTTACATTTCCCTTAACAGAAATGACTCTTTTCTTATACTTTCACAAAACTGTCTCCATGTGTTTTCATCTATAAAAGGATATATACAACATGGATTGTCATGACTCCTATGACCATAAATGAAATCAGATGAGAGCGTTGATTTGAAATCCCTTCATCTCCTGGCAGCCAACGATAAGCATTTCTTCCTGACTCCTCCAATGTCAGGAATATCAAATTTCATCTGATAAAGAAGTGGTTAAACATATTATATATAATAGAAACATTAAAAGAATAGTCAAACAATGACAAACTATCTTACCAAAATCGTCTCCCATAACTGAGAGATTATAAATTTATCCACACTTATCCAATCATCATATAGAATGATTCATTTTCTATTAGCCTAAGTTCCTACAAAACTCTTAACATATTTTGCATTCAGACCTCTAGGAATATCATCATCATCAAACTCAACGACTATCCTCTGATCCTGCGTACGAGAAAGTGACAATTTTGGTAAACGTGTGCACCCACGTTTACCAACCATTGAACTCTTTGTCTTAATAGGAGCATGTGAATGTTCATCCCCAGAGGTATGACCCGCAATATTCTCATCTCCAGAATCATGTGGTTGATCAACTGAATGATCTGTCATTATCCTCCAAATAAAAAAAACGTCAGTTCACAAATATACAAATTCAAATATTTTAATACTACTGTAATAAGAAAATAGAAAAGTGTACTAAGTTACGTAATAGTAAACATTGGTAATATGGTAAGAATTTTAAACAATGGTAAAGATGGTAAAGATGGTAAAGATGGTCAAGATGTTAAACATGGTAAACCTAGTAAACATGGTAAACATGGTAAAGTAATTGTCACTGAACAAAAATAATAGATATATAATTCATGTAATGGTTATAAACACGATAATGTAAAATAAACAAAATTAAAATAAACAAAAACGTATACTTATTTTGTTTTAAAACATGTTTTAATGAATAAAGAACTTACAAATATGAAAATTCAAATATTTTAATACCATTGTAATCAGAAAATAGAAAAGTGTACTAAGTTACGTAATATTAAACATTGGTAATATGGTAAGCATGTTAAACATTGGTAAAGATGCTAAATATCGCCAAGATGGTAAACATGGTAAACCTAGTAAACATGGTAAATATGGTAATGTAATTGTCACCGAACAAAAATAATAGATATATAATTCAAGTAATGGTTATAAACATGATAAAGTAAACTAAACAAACTTAAAACAAACAAAAACTTATAATTATTTTGTTTTAAAACATGTTTTAATAAATAAAGAACTTACAATATCTAAAATTTATGGAAAAAATAAATGTTAACAGGAAATAAACATATGTTACCTTTAATTTTAGGAATGTACAAATTGATTCTTTTCCCAAATTCCTTCATCGTGATCGTTCCTTATGGAACAAACAATTTCTTCAACATGCTCATCATTATGTTCTGTTAATCTTTCCATGGAATTAGGGATCTTGTATGAGTAATATAAAAATATCTCTGTTATAATATAGTGCCTCCACAACCTCATTGTGAAGAATACCACTTCAACTCTAGGTCATGAGTCCAATAGATCTTCACACATGGTCTTACCTACCTCAACCCATATTTGATCACTACTAGACTCTGAATAAAAATGCATTTGATCCCATCACCAAAATAATCACAAAAAACTACATAATATGTATCCCCCTCTGGTAGAATCAACAAGACTGGGTAAATTTTCAACTTCATGCTCACCATGTTGAAGGCACTTTGAAACATTCTGATCCTAGTAAACTAATAACCTTTCTACATTAGGGAGGTGAAAGGGATTTTAATCCTAGATACATTTTCTAAAAACCATATATAGTAACCTACGAACTCAATGATAGTCTCCATATCTAAAATTCACTTAGGTTGATCTAAATCAATAACATTATAAATATTCATTGGGTATATATAAAATACAAGAATTAAAATGAAATTCAACAGAAATTTAACATCACAAATCCGAAATTTAAAATCCAAGATCTTACCATAATTCTTGTGCTCCTTGTGTTAGTATATGGCCACCCTCACATTATAAGAAACATCATTATTTTATGAATAATATATCATTATTTCATGAATGGAAAAAACTATTCATAGAATGGATTGGAGATCTATTTCATTAAATCCTTAAAAATATTTGTAGAATTTTTTATAATGAATGGAATAAATAAGAACTAGTATTGTATGTAGAAACATCAAAATGCATGCATCGGAATATCTTCCTTTTGATCCCTCGACTAGTGGTGCTGAGATTTGAGATATTCCATTGATAACCAAATAAATCTTTTTTTACCAAACATGTCATCAATTCTATGAAATGAATAATTTTCCTTTTCATTTTATGATTCAAGGAATGATAATCAACATATATTTTGAAGATCATGTATGACTTTTCAAAAACAACATCGAAGATTCCGAGGAGGCTCACTATGTATGATAAAACCTTAGCCAAGAAGGTCCTATAATTGCAATCGCATCTCCTATGTAATGGTATTATTAAAATGATATTCAAAAAAATTTATTGGTGTGGTACCTTGGTGCAAGTCGATGAAAAAGTACATCTCCAACCTAGGGAGT
Source organism: Viscum album (assembly GCA_963277665.1). Classification (NCBI taxonomy): domain Eukaryota; kingdom Viridiplantae; phylum Streptophyta; class Magnoliopsida; order Santalales; family Viscaceae; genus Viscum; species Viscum album. Next base: position 1,716,651,192 of record OY728152.1, on the reverse strand, counting down.
AGTTGTGAAATTTCCTCAGTAAAGACGTCTATAAATAAATTCTATAAAAAAGGAACCCAATTGTTTAAACTGTGTATTTCACCATGGGATAAACTCTACAACTGATGGGCAATGTGTTTCACCATTATTCTCTCATTATCCACTCATTAAACCATGATATTTTTCTCAATTGTAAAGGATAATGTTATCATATATGTAAAAAGTAATCTAACCCACCAATGATAGAAATCAATCTTGGCTCTAACCTTGGACAACCAATAAATTTCCATTTTTAAATAGAAATACTTTATCATTAGGAACATTATTTCCCACATTGAAATAACTCAACCAAATGTTATCTAACGATCCATTTTATAATTGATATCTAAAAATCACACCAACTTAGAAACCCACTAAAAATGTGTTCTCTTAATGTATCAATATAGAGTTATAGATCATACATAAGAAATAAAAATATGAAGTATATATTCACACTAGAGTCTATAAGTACTATAACATTTATAGAATAAATATAGATTTTTCCTCATATCATCTATTAACCTACCGGGCCATAATACTCTGAAACCTACAGCTACCCACATCCATGCCTGCTAGTTGCCTAAGCCTGTCCTGGGATTCATTTTTATCATGAAGGAATCATATTAGAAAATCACAATTCACTATAAATACATCATTCTAGATCCCCTCCAACACTTCTTCTAGATCTGCCTTCTTGGGGGATTTTTGGGCCATGCTTGGGAGAATCGTGAAGAAGGCACTACTTCTTCTATAATGGTCCCACCAATGTATTCCTTCCATAATTAGAAAATAGAGGGAAATCAAATGACATGTGATCAAAGCCATCACATAAATAGAATATCACCCCTATAGGATAACATATTCATTTGTGAATCTATTACCCAATATGTCAACATGATTGAGACTAGTCAAGAGAATATCTCCTGCACTGAGATCCTGAAGATTGGTGATTACTACCAGCTACAAACAACTCATCACCCTAGAACCCACTTGTAGTTACAGTTATCTAGTGAACATCATATAGGAATCTCCCCATCATTGGTTCCCACTCTAGAACTCCAACATAGGTGGAAATTAAAAGGGGAAGCACACTGGCATGGATGTCCATGTTAATACCCTTCTTTATCTTCTACGGCTAGTTTTAACAATCATGTACCATGTTGAAGGAAGATTCATGTAAGGTTAGTGAACCTCATGGAATTAAAAAATCCCATATTACTACTATATCATAGCTCTATAATCTTCAAAATATAAACTTATTTCAAGATTGAGGGGTAATACTCTTTATTATATTGCCACTGGAGTCAATCCATGAGAGAAAAGACTCATCATACATCAACATTTCTAGATTACCCAGCCACACTACTTCTATAAGGAAAATACTATCTAGAAATGAAATCATATAATCAATTTTGACAAACAAAAACATGAATAATTTTGTTATCAACTCAATACAATCCTGCTATACTAGACGATTTAGCCCATCATTGAACTTCAGTGGACTATTGTGCTAGAAATCACATAGTGCGCTAGAACTACTAATATAGTTAAACTTCCCTAATGGTAAAATCAACTAGTCAACATGTGGGGGTGTTTCCACCTAACCAGTTAAAATAAATATTCCATGTGATCAACCCCGAACTAAGGCCTTATCACTCATAAGATCGTCCTCCTGATCCGAAATCGGTGTCTTGAATAGTTGTCTTCATAGAGGCATTCGGAAAAAGAAAATGACGTACCACCTTAAGATTAATGTGTGTGTATATATATATATTGAAATATGGATCATCAATGATTATTAATGAACTGAATATTATATGACGCATTTACTGATTTTCCTTAAAACAATGTCTATGTATGCTAAGTTTATAAGAAGGTAGATAGTGTTTAAGTGTGTGGATACATTGAAAAAAATAACAAATCTAGGAGTATACTCTCGAAATCCACACATGAGACAATTTTACACCTTTTCACTATGTTCCCAACCAAATCATCTCCATCGGTTTTACTCCATCACCAACTCAAGGATAAACCATCTCTGATGCCACTCTGTAACTACTCCCCTATGGTAGAAGATTGTTGGGCCAACACAACCCAAATACCATCTCCATAGGACACATTTGGGTGTCAAACACTTAGAAGGAATAAAATAAATAGGGTGGAATTATCTAGTGTAAATTGATGAACACACACAATCTTCTCTATGCAATAGTGAAGAGTTATAAGAAGAGAAATTTAATATCGATTGTAAAACCATACATGCAACAACCACTATTGAATAGTTTATAGTATAATACAATTAGACCAATTTTTGATGGGGACAAGTATATGGACAACCTGAAATGAAGTCTCAACCGAAACAAATAATAGAGTAATGAAGACTGAGATAGCCCAACTCTTAATCTACATGATTAACAACTATATGCATTCTATACACCCAATTATCCTATACTATATTGCAGTCATCACTAATCGATCAATGACTTTTTTAATAAATGAATCATGTGGGAAAAGAATATAAATAGGTGAGTATACCCATATCCAGAAGGATTACTAGAAAAAAAGGGGGATAAATAGAATATATGATATAAGTATTCAGATAAAACAAACCAGTGAAAAAAAATACATAAAAAAGAACATATATAGGATCATAAAAGAATCCCAGATGATGGAGAAAATGAGATATCCATCTCACAACCCATATCAGGATAATAATCATTCAAAAATATCCTAAGGATCTATCTTTGATGCTCAATATATTTTTTATGCATCGAGGATACCATTTTTAGGACATACACCACTCCAATATTATTCTCAAGCAAGGGGGAAGATCTCTAAGAGGGGAACCACAAAATCATTCATCAGGAGGGGTTCCTATAAAAAGGTATAGGATCCCCACCCTAGTCCATCAGTGGGTAACACTCAGTATATAGTGTAACCAATACCTATTACATTATGGGTTCCACTATAGAGGTAGAGGATCCACTCCCTAGTATGTTTGGGGTTGACACTTAATAAGTGGATGACCCATTCCATTGTCCTTATGGGGGTGAAACTCAATAGGAATGGGACCCAATCCAAAGTCTGTTTAGGGATTCCACTTAGTAGGTAGAGGAACCATGCCATAGTTTGTTAGGGTGGTCCTCTTAGTAGGATGATGACCCATTCACATGTCCATCATGGGGAGAAATATAGAATAGTGCAAGGAAAATGGGGGAACAATACTGTAATGATGTAGGAAAATTTTCAACCTCAATGTACCTTTATGATAACTCCAGATCTCTTCCATCATTAAGAATTTCCCAAAGAAGCTTCATTCTAGTAACATTCCATAATATATCTCAAAATGCACTAAAAATTGTACCATTGCATTATTCATGAAAAAATTCTTTAGATAGGATACTATTATTCCATAATATATGTACATATGAAGGAGATACGGAAGGTAGAAGTTCCTCAACGGGGTACATGATGTGTATGTGGTCTACATGACTTGTTTTCCCACCCCAAATCCTAGTTTTTTTATCAATAAAAGAATCAAAATACATTTAACCATATAAATCATATAAGGGGATGATATGGTGTGTTTATAAACTCGGGGACTATGCTTATGCTTTGGATATGCCCTTGTTTGTTAGGTTATGCTCATGTGCCTGGTCAAGAACCTTTCCAAACATGGGTACCAATACCATACCATGTACTCCTAGAGTACACAATTTTTAATCACAAATGGGTCCAAGCTATGTACAACACTCACATGGATCAGCCACCTAGGTAGGGTAACTTGCTATGTGGGCCTAGACACATTACATGTGATTCTTATCATTCCCAAAACCCTATCCATAATAGTTGGGATGGGATAGATGGTTTGTGTTCATTAACTAAACAATATATAGTACACATTTTAATAAAAAGTATGTTTATTCATTGTCATTATAAATCCAAAACATTCTCCATGATTTCTAGCCACCATACGCTCAAAACTAGTGGGGTCTTCATACGGCTATGAATTTCATCCCTCTAGTGGCAAAAAATTTTATATTGACCACCCATAGTGCTATTTCTTGCATTCAATGCACCTCCCATTTCTCTTCATCATACCAAGTCCCATTAATATTTAAATAAATAATTAAATCCAACAATGATTTTTCATCCATTCTTAAATCACCATCACAAAATTCATTTTCAAATCTACTTTGAATCTTGGGGTTTGATCATGCTCGACCACCCTGTAAATGTCGATCAACAACAATATAGTAATATGGGGATGAAAATGACCAAATATTAGTGGAAAACAATAATAATTAGGGATATAAAAATCATTATCAAACGTCTATTTTCCAATTATTACAAGGAATGAAATCCCATGATTGAGCAATATATAAAAGAATAAATTTAATAAAATATTATAATTCATCAATATTCTCATGATGTGGATGACAAAACATAGATCAAAATAAGATAAATATACATATAATTATTAAAAAATATTATCAATGTTAGAAGTCAAAATTTTTAATCCCTACCTCAACGATGGATCAAATAATAGTGATTAACACAATCACCTAAAACTGAAAAGACATGTTGCATTCACTACCTATAAATCCACTTCGATATGATCATCGTTCGCCATCCTATGTTGATCTTAAAATGAAGAAAAATATCAGACCCCTCTAAAACCCTCTAAAGGTTATTTGGATAGCCCTACATATTCTTCTTTAAGGTGTATTTATACATAAATTATATTAGTTTATTTAAATTAAATTAAATCTATTTAATTATTTATTTTAATTAAACTCATAGAAAATGCCTACCACAATTTTATATCTAACAATAGATAACATTAGGTCACTCCTAGTGTAAACACATTGTAGTGGACTAAAATTTTGTCATCTATTTTAGATCTAATTCTATTCCTAAATGATAACCGATTATTTTGGACAACAATCCACACCTGATATAAATATATTAAATATTTTTTATAATATCAAATCCATGGTCACTAGGCCCTAGAATCTCACACTGTCTGAGGTTCAATCTTCAAAAATATTTCATCATATAATTTGAAGACCAAAAATGAAAAAATGGTCAATAAAAAAAATTTTATGTAAAAATTTTATGTTCCAAATATTATTCTTTCATATGGAACCGTCTGTCAAAGTTGTTCATCTTGTGAATATAGATGTATATGCATGCATAGAGTGACTCATTTAAGGTTATAAATATAATCTTTTCCTCAATAATATAACAAAAAGGATATTTTATGAAAAATAATATTTAATATGATTTAACCTATTTGATTAAAAAAACATTCTCCTTAAAAATTTAATATTTTTTTAATTAAATTATATTATTCTAAAATATATATGATATCAAATATATGTTTTAAATTTTTTTAGGAATAAAAAAGAAGAATATATGAAATGAATAGAATATGATAACATTTTCTCATGTAATGGATAAATAGAGATACTACAGCGATATCATAGAAACACTAATCTTTGATAAACATATTATTAAATGTGTATTTTTTTCAGTCATTTAGCTGATGAGATGATCATTTGAACAAAAGTTGTTTAAATAAAATGAATTGTTTTTAGTATAGTTGTATTTTTATTTTTTTATTTTTATGACATCTGTAACTAGAATTCTAAAAATTTATTATTATGATTTGGTAATTCAACATATATTAATTTATGTGTTCTTTTAAAAAAAATTGAATTCATGAAAATATTTACTTGATATTATCAATTATTTTTGAATATAAATGAAATAAGTATATGATATTTATGTTCTAAAGTGTTATATAAATAGTATATGTTAGTAAAATTTCAATACAAAAGACAAAATGTAGTCTGAAAAGAATAAAAATATTCATTAATGAATAAATTCAATTCCAATAAAACCAATTTATATCAACAAGGAGGATTTATAATTCCATATGATGAGATTTTCGAGAATAATAGAGAATTTTTTGGAAACGCATCAGAATGTCAATGTTAGTTATAGATTTTTTAGAAAAAAAATATTCAATTATGAATGGAATGTGACAAAAATGTATATTATAAAATTATTAAAAATATATAGGAGTTCAAAATATAATTAATAAATAATTAATCATGCAATATATATTTAGTTGATGATGTAAATAGTTATTACATCATGGTTTTTAAAGAAAATGGTTTTATCATGATTGGGAGAAACCATAAAATAATAGTGTTTTATCATTATTTAATTTCATTTAATGATAATAAAATTTAATTGAGAAAAATGGTTGTTATGAACATGTATGATATAATTAAATATATTCCCATTGTTTTTATTCATTAATTTCTATATCATGTTTTTTTCTGACACTTTCCACTAGGCCATGCCCACCTCATCAAAACAATCTTTCTCTCTTACATTGGGTGATTGTGTGTCATTATTTGTAGATGAACACATTTTTTCTCAGATTCCCACTTTCCAAAAGAGGTAATCATTCACCACAATCTTGGTTATGTATGCACCTTTATCGAAATGGGATGGTGAGATACATGATCCTACATCCATGGTTTCCTCCTGGGAATTTTTCACCTAATCTAGATCTCCTTTGTAGATTACAATCATAGTTTTTGAACTCATTCCTCATTCCATCTCTCTATGGATACCAGTTAATTATGAAACTTCAGTATGGAAATTTCAAGGGGCCTAGTAAGGGAATCAACCTTCAGTAAGGATAGTAGTCTCGTTGATCATTAGTAACATATCTAGGAGATGAAACATTGGAACACATATATTATTTTTCAAGAAAGGACTTCCCAAGGGTGTGTAACGTGGGGAATATGATGGAGATCACAAGTTATCTAATTTTAGAGGCATTTCTTATGAGGGTTTCCATAGGCATAACATGTTTAACACAGGGTAGTCCACAAGTTTAATTACCTATAGAGATGGTATGGTATCGATCAAAATGCCCTATTGAGGAGGATCTGAGAGGTGGATCCATAAGAGGGAACACCAAGAAGGTCTACTGAGTGGGTGGATTATAATTCCCAATGAGAGTGGACTGAGGATGGTGTGTCTCATAGAGACAAGGTTTCAGACCGTGATGGCTAATCTGGACATCCCTGAGGGAAAATCAAGGAATATCACCCCAAAGAGGTGACCACAAGGGATTACCATTGATTGCGATTAATCCTTAGGGAGTCTTCTTATGTACCCTATATAAAATATGGGGATAAATCCACACGCTGTTTATAAGGTTGGTGGTGCAAATATTACACATGGCTAGATTCCCTTCACAAGAGGATTAATCTTGGTTTGGTGAATATGTGTTGTGAGGGTATTTTGTGTGGTTTGTTTCATGAGTTACACTGAGAGTTGAAACATGGTTGATGGGTCATATGAACTAAGATGGCTTAGATGGATGGAATGATCTCACCGAGATGTGATGGCTCCACTAGTGCAGAAAACGTTTTTTACGTCGGTTATTTTTAAAATTTTACATCGGTTTGTAGCCGATGTTAATACGGGAGACGTTATAAATAACGTTTTTAACGTCGGTTATTTAAAAACCGACGTCGAAAACAAAAAACGGGATGTTTATCACGATGGTTATTTTATAAAGGACGTGATAAAGAAAACGAGAAGGGTTTATAACGTCAGTTATTTAATAACTGAAGTGATAAAAGGCTTGGGAAATAGTTTATCACGTCGATTATTTAATAATCGATGTGATAAAAGGCATGTGAAATGGTTTATCACATCGGTTATTAAATAACCGATGTGATAAAAGGCCTGGGAAATCGTTTATCACATCAGTTATTTATTAACCAACGTGATAAACCCCCCACCCCCGGACTGGTTTATCACGTTGGTTATTATATAACCACCGTGATAAACTGGGGGGGGGGGTTATCACCTCGGTTATTATATAAACGACGTTATAAACCTAGCCCCCCCCCCACGTGATTCATGTCGGTTATTGAATAACCGACATGATAAACCGGTCCGGGGGGGGGGGGGTTTATCACATCGGTTATTATATAACCGACGTTATAAACCCAGCCCCCCCGTCTTTCATGTCGGTTATTGAATAACCGACGTGATAAACCGGTCCGGGGGGGGTTTCTCACATCGGTTATTCTATAACCGCCATTATAAACCAGGGGGAGGGGAGTTTATCACGTCGGTTATATAATAACCGACGTCATAAACCCATCCCCCATATTTCACATCGGTTATTTAATAACCGACGTGATAAACCATTTCCCAGGCCTTGTATCACGTCGGTTATTAAATAAACGATGTTATAAACCCTTTCCAGTCCGTCTATCACGTCGGTTATTAAATAACTGACGTTATAAACCCTTCCCGTTTTCTTTATCACGTCGGTTATTAAATAACCGATGTGATAAACTATTTCCCAGGCTTTTTATCACGTCAGTTATGAAATCACCGACATGATAAACGTTTCATGTTTTCTTTATCACGTCGGTTATAAAATAACCGTCGTGGAAGCCAATTTTATGTTTTTAAAAAAATTGAATGCAGTCATCTGCTCTCCCCCAGAATCAACCAGAAAACAAATCAAGAAATTGTACCACAAAAACTGAAGGATATCAAATTTAAGCATTTACATTGATAGAATATAAAGCTTGCCCCACTAGACAACCCCCACCCTCATGTATATCCCATGGACATCCCTCACCCACCCCATTGAGGCCCCCACCCCATTGGAGCCCCTACCCTCATGTATACCCCCTAGACAGCCCTCCCCCCACCCTCATGTATACCCCCTGGATAGCCCTCCTCCCACCCCATTGGAGCCCCCACCACACCCCTGGACTGCCCCTCGACCCCCTGGACATCCCCAAACACCACTCAACAACCCCCCACCCTCCTGAACAGCACCCCCTCACCCCCTCACCCCACTTGAAAGCCCTCACCACATCCCTAGACTGCCCCAAACACCCCTGGACAACCCCCCACCCTCATGTTTCCCCCCCACCCCCTGGACAGCACTCCCACACCCTTGGACCGCCCTGCCACACCCATGGACAACCCTCCCATCCCCTGGACTACCCCCCCCCACCCCACCATACAGCCCTCCCAGACCCCTGGACACCCCCAACCCCACTGAACACACCCCCATACCCTTGGAACCCCTCCCCCACAGACCAAAATCCATACGAGAAAAACCATCATAAGTAGACCAGAACAAGAAGTAGAGAAAAATTAAACATTCACATATATAACATTCAAAACATACACTCTAAAATTCAAAAAAAAACAAAATCCAACCTAAAAAACTACCAAATATGCAATTACAACGACAATATTCAAAATTACATTTTACATTGCAAACAACTAAAATTCAATCAAACCTGTAAAATGATTTGACCACTCCACTTGTAAGTGTTTGATGTCTTCAGTAGTGTATGGTTTAAGATCATCAAAAAGATACAAATTAAAAGGAAAGTACTTAAAGTGTATAATTAATAATTCAAATTGAAATATTTTGGAAAAGTTTAAGAGGAAATCGTACCAGGTCAAAATTCACCACTATCCCAGTTGTTATTATTTCATACATAAATCTTAAAATATAATATCCGTATTAGATGTGGAATTTTTGTTCATGAAAATTCTATTAAAATGAGTGTAAATTCAATATATTATTTTTATGTAATAAATCAAAAAGTACAAATTATAAATGGATATTTACCTTCGCATTTACATATTTGATCTTTGCATTCCTTTTCTTTGTGTTTTTTCGAAAGTAGGCCCATGCACTATTAGAAAATAATACGAATGGGGTGAATTTACATCTCATTATAATATATAAAACTATTGAGAAATTTAAACTTACTTTTCCAATATATTCTTAAAACATTCCCGCACATCACCAGGGACAGAGCATATCCAATAAAATGATTTCTCCCTTTGGTAAAAACACCCTAACATCCAATGATCTCTGATAAAAGGAAATTAAACATTAGTGGTTTTTTATGTTAAAAGATAATTAATTATATGAGACAAATGTGTTTCATAACTCTCACAAAAAGGAATCATCCAACATTGTGTGACTATATTCTTTTCAAGTCTTTCAGAAATATAAACCATTCTTTGTTCCTCATTCAACGCACATGCTTTAGGGGAAATCAATTTTGGGTCCATGAATCCAAACACATCTGTCAGCTCATTCCTCTCACAAATTTTATAAAGATACCTAATACAAAACATACAAAAGTACACATTTTTAATAAATATAATGCAGGGAAAAGGTGTTAAGACTTAGATGCAAAAAAATTTCACCATGTTGATGCCCAAATTATCTCCAGTAACAAGCTCCAAGATATTAGTGTTCATAATCCCCACACTTATTTCACGTCCACAAACATGAGATTCCATTGGAAACTCATAATAACCCGCCAAAAAATTTGAATATCTTGACAATCTGTCAAGACTACTAGAATTTGTATCTGATGTCATAGCCATTTTTCTTCGTTGTTGTCTATACAGTATTTATTTACCTTTAAAGTATTCCTGTAAAAATAAATTGAAAAATATATTAGTTTTCAAATGATAAAAAAACTTTAATAAAAAAAATAAAAGATATAACATTCATACCTCTATGGTAATGAGTCGAAGAAGTCTGGATGGCCAAATTAAAAAATGGCTGATACTCTGTCCAACTTTCACCACCTCATCTATAGGTATTGGTACCCTATCTGATCTATCTATAATATCATGTATAGTGACCCACTTATTCTCTACCTCTAATTGTTGATGATGAATTGTATCTCATATACAGTATACCAATCCATATGCTACTATATGATGTTGAGAATCATCAAAAAACAACTCTCAATAAGTAGGAAGTTGCGGCAGAGGAGTAGGATAAAAAATGGGGTCCACAGGCTGAGGTTGGAGAGTGGAAGCTACTGGCGGAGGTGGAGGATAAATAATGGGGTCTGCAGGGGGAGGTGGAGGAGTGGGAGCTGCAGTCTGAAATTGCCTTTGCATTTCTGCAAACATAGACTGCACTGACGCTCTAATATTGTCCTCCATCATCACATTAATATTTTGAACTTCAGCCTCCAAGGATTATATTTTTCTATAAACCCCCTCAATGTTAGAAGTTGAATAACGTGGAAACACATTTCTTACTGATACACCTGCCGGATATCCTCTTACACGACCAGGATGTTTGGCCCTTCCCAATGTTGCAGATAAAATATCTTCCCTCCCAGTAGCTGTAAATGTCCCCTGTGAACTCTGCTACTCAAGGGAGTCATGTATTAATTAATTGAACATTTCTGTAATGATTGAAATTATATGAAGAAAATAGTTAACTTAAATAAATAAAATAGATATCTTACAATCCTCTCAGCTATGATTCTCGATTCTTCCGAAATATATTGCCCTTTTTTCCCTTTTTGAGCTCTCTTCCATTTTTCATGTCTAGATGGAGGGGATGGAGGGGCCACCTCCCCAGAGCTTGAAGACTCAACACTTTGTTGAAATTTTTCTGCCATCATTTGTTCTTCCAATAATGCACACCCTCCCCGCGATAAACTATGAGGGTATACATTTATAGATTGGATCACTTGATGATCTTTCCTTGTTTGCTGTAATTTAAGAATAAGAAATCATTAACAAAAACATTAATAAAATCATTTATATAAGAAAGTTTATAAAAGTGTACATTGCCCTTACCTAAAATGACTCTTCTCTTATACTTTCACAAAACTGTCTCCATGTGTTTTCATCTATAAAAGGATATATTCAACATGGATTGTCATGACTCCTATGACCATAAATGAAATCAGATGAGAGGGTTGATTTGAAATCCCTCCATCTCCTGGCAGCCAACAATAAGAATTTCTTCCTAACTCCTCCAGTGTCTGTAATATCAAATGTCATCTGATAAAGAAGTGGTTAAACATATTATATATACAAGAAACATTAAAAGAATAGTCAAACAATGACAAAAGATCTTACCGAAATCGTCTCCCATAACTAAGATATTATCAATTTATCCACACTTATCCAATCATCATATAATATGCTTAATTTTCTCTTAGCCTATGTTCCTACAAAACTCTTAAAATCTTTTGCATTCGGACCTCTAGGAATATCATCATCATCAAACTCAACGACTATCCTCTGATCCTGCGTATGGGCAAGTGATAATTTTGGAAAATGTGTGCACCCACGTTTACCAACCATTGAACTCTTTGTCTTAATAAGAGAATGTGAATGTTCATCCCTAGAGGGATGACCAGCAATATTCTCATATCCAGAATCATGTGGATGATCAACCGAATGATCTGCATTATCCTTCGAATAAAAAAAACGTCAGTTCACAAATATAAAAATTCAAATATTTTAATACTACTGTAATCAGAAAATAGAAAAGTGTACTAAGTTACGTAATAGTAAACATTGGTAATATGGTAAGCCTTTTAAACAATGGAAAAGATGGTCAAGATGGTCAATATGGTCAAGATGGTAAACATGGTAAACCTGGTAAACATGGTAAACATGGTAAAGTAATTGTCACAAAACAAAAATAATAGATATATAATTCATGAAATGGTTATAATCATGATAAAGTAAACTAAACAAACTTAAAAAAAACAACAACTTAAAATTATTTTGTTTTAAAACATGTTTTAATGAATAAAGAACATTCAAATATACATTCAAATATTTTAATATCATTGTAATTAGAAATTATAAAATTGTACAAAGTTACGTAATATTAAACATTGGTAATATGGTAATCATGTTAAACATTGGTAAAGATGGTAAATATGGTCAAGATGGTAAACACGGTAAACCTAGTGAACATGGTAAACATGGTAATGTAATTGTCACTGAAAAAAAATAATAGATATATAATTCATGTAATGGTTATAAACATGATAAAGTAAACTAAACAAACTTAAAACAAATAAAAACTTATACTTATTTTGTTTTCAAACAAGTTTTAATAAATAATTAACTTACAATATCTATCATTTATGAAAAAAATAAATGTAAATAGGAAATAAACATATGTTACCTGTAATTTAAGGAATGTACAAATGGATTATTTTCCCAAATTCATTCATCGTGATCGTTCCTTATGGCACAAACAATGTCTTCAACATGCTCATCATTATGTTCTGTTAATCATTCCATTGAAGTAGGGATCTCACATAAATCAGCATCTTCATCAAGTTCATCCTCACCAACATATTGTTTGTCCCTTGTAAAACAAAATCCCACTGCATATCTGATTGATCTACTATATAGAAAATTTGTTTTGCATGTGTTTCCATTATAAAATAATCAGTTGTGTCTTCCAATCTATTCAGATTAAAAAGTGTCATTCCAAATTCATCATGTCTGAAACTGTTGTTACCGATAAACCATTTACAGTTAAAAACATGAACATTAATTTTAAAGTAATCAACCTCCCATATGTATTCAATCACTTCATAATATGCACTTGATGCAGAAATTGGGGTTTTTTACTTAACACTCAAAAAATGCATCTCTTCTGAAAACACCAATACACCACTATTCTGAACTGCACTTATATTTTCCTGAGCTTTCGTATGAAATGTATAACTATAAATGTCATAACCGGACCATGTTATCACATTTAAACATAGACCACCCACTATCCATTTTAATGTCTCTGATACATCTGATCTACCAAGGAAAGTCTTTTTAATCCATGACAAAAAAAAATTGTTGTGCACATTAAAAAATCCACATTTATTTCTTCTTTGGATGACGTTGTATCAACTCATTAATAATCAATGTGATATACGATTGAGCATCAGCTATGTTATTCATGATTTATGATTCTAACTTCTTCATCTGTTCAGCTGACAATGATTTTACTTTCAAGCCACGAATCCCCTTTCCCTCATTATTAACTCATTCATGGAGAGATGGAGGCAAACCTATGTGTTGCGCCACAACCAAGTAGCTCATACAAAACTCTGCTACCTCCTCAAAAATATACATTTCAATAATGGAGGCTTCAGGTCGATATGGATTTTTAACAGACCCCTTTAATATTTTCATATACCTTTCAAAAGGATACATCCAATGAAGATATGAAGGTCCAGAATGCTTTATTTATCGAACCAGATGAATCATTAAATGCACCATTATATCAATAAAATTTAGAGGAAAATACATTTCCAATTGAAAAATTATAAAAATTGCATCATTTTCTAAAATGTTCAAAGCATTCACATCAATCGCCTTGTTACAAATTGAATTGAAAAAATAACACAACTTCATTATAGTCTTTCTGACACTAATGTGAAATATTCCACGCAATGCGACTGGTAGAATTTGTTTCATTATGAATTGACAATCATGTGATTTCATACCTATAAACTTCAAGTCCTTCAATGAGACAAAACTTTTTACAATAGAGGAATAACCTTGAGGCACTTTTATTTCATGAATACATTGACAGAAGCTAATTTTCTCCCTCTTCGACAATGTATGACAAGCCGAGGGAAGATATTTTCATCTTCCTTTAGCAGTGGGAGCTAAATCCAAATGTATTCCCATTGATAGTAAGTCTAATCTTGCATTCAACCCATCATTTGTCTTTCCTTTAATATCTAACAATGTTCCAACCAACAATCACAGATATTCTTCTCCACGTGCAGGACATCAATATTATGTTTAACTTCATGATACCTCCAATATGGTAGCTCAAAAAATATTGATATTTTCCTCCAAATATGTCTATCATTACCACATTTCTGTGTCTTTCCCAATGTCACATCAAGGTTTTTCACCCTCTCAAAATACAGATCAGGGGATAATGGTTTTGGAGTAGTATCAAATTCTTGTGAGTCATTGAATTCCTTTTTTAGTCTTCTATAAGGGTGATCCCTAGGCAAAAACTTTCGATGACCCATGTACACTGTTTTCCTCCCATGATGCAATTGACAATATGAAGTCTGTTGTTCGCAAATTGGACATGCTTTATTTCCTTTAACACTGTATCCAGACAAATTTCCATACGCTGAGAAGTCATTTATAGAGAACATAAGCACTGAATGTAGTTGAGAATATTCCATTTTATAAGAATCATACACCCTAATATCGTCAGCCCTTAATAGTTTCAAATAATCAATCAACGGTGACAAGTAAACATAGATATCATTGCCGGGTTTCTTTGGACCAGAGATCATTATACTCAACATGAAATATTTGCGCTTCATACAAACATCAAGAGAGAGGTTTTAAATTACCAATAAAACTGGCCATGAACTATGTGTGCTACTGAGGGTTCTGTATGGATTCATTCCATCTGTGCACAAACCTAGTCTGAGATTTCTAATTTCATTTCCAAATATAGAATATTGCGCATCAATTTTCTTCCATTGTGGACAATCATCTAGATGACGTATTTTTCCATCACATACCCGCTCATCAGCACATCATCTTAACCTTTTTGCATCTTGTAAATTCGCAAATAAACGTTTGAAACGATGAAATATCGGAAGATACCAAAATACCTTTGAAGAGAGATTTGTAATATCTACATCATCCTGTGATTTTTCTTTCACCTTATACCGTGACGTCCCACATTTAGGACACTCTGACAGAAATTCATATTCCTTCCTATATATAATGCAGTCATTCGGACATGCATGTATTTTCTTATATCCCATTCCCATCGGGCATAATATTTTCTTGGCCCTGTAATGTGAATATGGAAGATCATTATCTTTTGGAAGAATGTATTTCTTCAATTGTAGCAGCTCTGTAAAACTTCTGTCACTCCATCAATGTTTCGCCTTCAGGTTAATCAATATTAACACCGCCGAAAAAACCGTAAAATCTGTACAACCAGGATATAATGGTTTTCCATCATCACCATATAGACGCGCAACTGTCAGTTCTATCTCAATTTGTTCTGCTACAATATCGCGAATCATTTCTTCAATTCCATCGGAGTTACCATCATGTGCCTCATCATCATCAGTGACATTTCGTCCAGTTTCACCATGCCAAATCCAAGGGTTGTAACTCAGATTAAAACCATGAAATATCAGATGATCTTTTATCTCTCTAAATTTCAACTTCTTCATATTCAAACATTTCAGGCATGGACAGAAAAAATGTCACTACTTGGAACATTTCGTTTAGAAAATTCCAAAAAGGCATCAACACCTTCCTCATATTCATTTCTCATTCGATGTGCTGTAATCCAACATCGACTCATTATTACATGTTACAAATATCAAAAATATTATATATTTTTAAGATAATACAAATATAATTTTATATGAAAAAATTAATAATTTGAATGTAAAACAATTTTGAAATTAAAAAAAAAATCTATGCGTATTTAAAAAAATATGCTTGAATATTATTATTAAAACAAAATATAGTTAGATATAACAATTTTAAATTCCATTATATAAAATAAAACCATGGCACCTACATGGTTGATAGGAAATTGGAGAGAATGTAGCAATCCTGAGAATCAAATCATATTTAAAATAAAAATTCAGATGGAGAAAATAACAATGTAAATCCAAACACCCCTGGACACCCCCAACCCATCTGGAGAGCCCCCCACCCCCCGGACAACCCCCAAAACCCTCTGGACAGGCCTCCACCCCCTTGGACAGCACCCCACCCACCCCCTGGACACCCTCCAACCCTATGGATAGCCCCCCCAACCCCCTAGACAGCCTCCACCCCTCTAGACAACACCCCCACCCCTCCTAGACACCACCCCCACCCCCTACCCGCTTGGACACCCCGCTGGACACCCCCCAACACTTTGGACAGCCCCCCACCCCCTGAACAGCACCCCACCCCCTGGAAAGCACCCCACCCCTCAAGACAGCACCCCCACCCCTCCTGGACACCAGCCCCACCCCCAACCCCCTTGGACACCCCCCTGGACACCCCCAACCCTCTGGACATCCCGCACCCCCCGGACAACCCCCAAAACCCTCTGGATAGGCCTCCACCCCCTTGGACAGCCCCCACACCCACCCACCCCCTTGGACACCCCCTGGACACCCCCCAGCCCTCTAGACAACCCCCCACGCCCCGGACAACCCCCCCAAACAATGGTATACATATAAAACTAGGGATGGTGAACAACAAAAAACACATGCATTTAATATATACTTCAACATGAAATAGATGGATTTAAATATTATTAAATATGGATACTTAAATGATCGTATGATAATTAAAAATAATCATTGATATTCAACTAGTCAAATGATCACATGTTTCTCGATAACAAATATCATAATTTATTTTATCAAAAAAGTCACACAAAATAGTCCACAAACATGTTTCGCACCAACACCACAATTTGATAAAACAATTCCTCAATTTATAAAATATTCTGAAAATGTTTTACATCTTAAATCACCTCTTTACCTTTCAAAAACCCTTATTAGGTGAATAACATCGCCAAAATATTGCATTTACATCATTTTATCACTTTTTTTAACTCACTAAATCATTTTCAATTTTCATAAAACAATCCCAAGAGGAAAAACCATGTTTTGCACCCAAAAGACATTCCAAACCCCCATTCAAGGGAAAAATCATACCAATACAAATCCAAAATATACATTTCAGCTAAATACACATTTATTAAACCACCCCCATATTTTAATAATTTACCTCAAATAATGTCACAAAAAATACACATGAAAAACAAACTTTTTCATAAAATAGCTTCAAGAAGTTTGACAAGGTTTGACACATAACACCCATTCAAAACCCACCTTTTGAGGCCCACATGACATCAAAGAATTAAAAAACCATAATTGGATTCCCCTTTCAAAATTAATGAATCACATTCATTGGTTATAAAATACACCCAAATATTAACCTAAGAGTCACACATTAAAAGCACCCAATTTCAAGTCAAAATGAATATATAAAATTAAAGACATATCCAAATCCTTCAAAAAAAAATTTGGGACCACAAATTATATACGATGTAGGTAAAATGAATGAAAAAAAGCATACAAAAATATAGTGTTGCGAGTTGAAGGCTTAAATGAAATGGGGGTTTTGGAATGCCTTTTATGTTGCGATTTAAAAGCATACAAAATGAGTTGAGATGATAGATCCGGGAAAAAAGCACAGAAAAAATAGAACGAGTTGAAAGCACACAAAATGAACGAAAAAAAGAACACAAAAATCGCAAAACATAAATATAGACTATCCGGGAAAAAACGAATGAAATAAATTTGGTGAAGGCTTACTTGAGTGTTGCGAGTTGAGATGATAGATCTGAGGAGAGTAAAGATGATAAATGTTGTAGGAAAAACGAGTTTAACAACGAGATCAATGATCCGATTAGGGTTTATCGGGCGAGAGAGACGAGCCGCCAGACTGTCGAATGAAAATTCGTAAATGAAAATCCTCGGGGATTGTTAATTTTTGAAATGTTTTTATAATGTTGGTTATTTAATAACCGACGTTATAAACTGTTTTATACATTTATAACGTCGGTTATATTAAATAACCGATGTTATAAATGTATCAGATATAGATTTTTTTACGTCGGTTAATCTATATCCGACGTAAAAAAGACCTCAAAAATCACAGTTTTTTACGTTGGTTATAAAATAACCGACGTTTAAAACGTGTAGATGTCTAATTGTTTACATCGGTTATCAAATAACCGATGTAAAAAACCCCACGCGTTTTGGGTTTTTACGTCGGTTATTTTATCACCGACGTAAAAACGCGTAGATATCTCGTTGTTTACATCGGTTATCAAATAACAGACGTAAAAAACCCATAGATATCTTGTTTTTTACGTCGGTTATCAAATAACCGACGTAAAAACCCCCACGCTTTGGTTTTTTATGTCAGTTATATCATAACCGATGGAAAAACCGAACACGGGTGATTTGTAATGTCGGTTATTAAAATAACCGACGGTAAAAATATACTCACCACATTTGTTACGTTGGTTATAAAATACCCGACGTAAAAAACCACATTTCACAGATTATCACGTCGGTTATATATAACCGAAGTAAAAAATGGTGACGTAAATAACATTTTCTGCATAGTGCTCAGGTAAGAATTATAAGCGATATGGGCGAAGTGTAACATATGGGATAAATGGACACAATGGAGTGTCAGGGGTGATGGGTGATGGGGTTGAACCTCGGGATGGATTCCTACATACCACGTATAGAATATAATATCATATTCCATGTAGTTTATATGGGGTGATGAGACACATAATGAGGTTTCCAATGATAATAGAGTGCATTCATGGGGACCCAAATAAAGTGTAACCTTTCTGAGGGGGCATGAACCTTCAAATACATGGAAAATAGAGGGAAAGACTATGATGGTAATGAATGATGGTATTAAAAATTAGAGAGGATTGTTATATACCCTTTGTAGAAGAAAGAGATCAAAGTATATATAGTTTCTAAATGGGACATGGAATTGATGATTACACATGGGTAGATTCCTAGAGACAAACTGGGGTGTACACATGTTTAGTAGCCTCAATAGAACCCAAATGAATTGTTACATCTGTAATGTGGAATCATTCTCTAGAGAGATGGATACATGAGTGAGTGACCATGATGGGGATGAATAGCGAGATATTGTTGTCATGATTGGACCTCAGATAGGCTTCCAATATATCATAGTGGAAGGGAATCAATGACCATGTAGTTAGGTGGGAATATGACACATGAAGAGGTGAACCAGATGGAAATGAGTTATGTAGTTGGAGATTTTACCCTGAGATGGCCCAAATAAATGGTTATTTATGAAGTTAACTCTGTTGAATAATGGTTAGGTGTTGGATGAATTCATGGAATATGGATCAAAACCCTAATAGATGTGGATATGAGGGATTATTCCCACAATAGAAATATGTCGCGTTATGAGGGTACATCCCTCGAAGGGAGCACCATAGTCTACCATTAGTTGTGAATGAACCTCATGGAGGCTTCCTAAGTACCATTATTAGAATACATGAATCAAAACCCATGTATCTCTATAAGGTATGGGGATTACTCCATGAGGGATTCAAGAAATAAGGGTGTCATCGTCACTACTATCCTATAATCCCCCCCTGAGTTCTGCTTGTTGTGAGAAACATGGGGAGGTTGTAGACTAGATGGTCACATCAGAAATGATGTGTTATCAAGATATGGTGTGGTTATTATGCATGGAATCTTCCAAATATGGATCTCATTCCATGAATTGATGATCTAATTCAATGTGAGGAAGATATTACTCACGAAGAGATGAGTGGGCCTGAAAATTTTTAGAGACGTGGAACCCCATCTTCATTTCACTAGGGGAGACAATAGTTTAACATTGTGTGTTGAAGATGATGGGGCATGTATGTTTAAAATACTAAAGCTCAGATAGGTAGGTATCAATCCTCACCCTTTTTACTTACGTAACGAATAACTTACCAAAATTGTGGTAGGAAAGGCAATAGAAATTCTCGATAGGAGTGGAGGGAAGGTGTGATCAATAATGGGTCCCTTTATGTATTGCTATTAGAAAATAATAAACCAATAAAAATACCAATTCCAAAAAAAGGGTAGGTAATCACAAAATGGGATACCACATGAAGAACCAAGAAATCACTACACGCATACCTGGAGGGTTGTGGAGGAGGGGTGAATAAAAGATGTGGCCGGTTCATGAAAATGGGATAAAACATGGTTCTTTAAGGTAAAGGTATTGCGTGGAGTATCAAATATGGGTTGCATGCAATATGGGATGATTATTCTCAATTGGGATGGGCTTGAGCGTAATATGGGTGTGCACAATGGTAGGTGCTATGTGAAAGAAGGGTATTTTTCACACACATTCTTTTGGATGAAAGGAAAAAAGTAAAGGTTTAATCCCTTGTCATCCCGTAAAAAGGGGTCCCATAGGGGGAAGGCTTAAAAGATCCAACACCTTGATGGGGTCATGGCTTGCGCAATGTTAGGGGAAGAGGAGATCCTACATTCATAGGCGAAATTGATGAAAATATGAATCATTACACCAAAGAAATGTGGTTCCCATATGTATGTAGAAAATACACATGGTGTTGGTGCATAAGAGTTGTGGTGGGGAAGAGGGAATTTATCGTCATATTGGCCATGTAAAATTCGTGCATGTAGTTCGTCTACTTACGCACTGACCACTCAACCTTTTCATGATTTCCTTAACATTTAGTGGATTTATAAAGTGGAATATGGTCTTCTGACATCAAATTGGGCATGTAAGTCCCTTGAAAACAGATTTGAATCCTACTCATAAGTCTAAAAACTTACATGTGACATCCATGTTCTTCTTTAAATGGTGCATTGGGTCAATTGGTATATTCAGTTTATCAATATATGGTTATTTATAGTTCTATGTAGAATTTTTCACCATCAAATCACCCCCACCCCCTCGAAATATGATCTAAAAGGGGACCAAAAGGTTGGGTTACAATGGAAACACTAAAAAAATGGTGCGCATAAAGATGTTCATGAGAAATTAGAATACTAGAATTCGAGGATCCTTGGGCATGCATATAAAACCTTCTATTCACCTATAAAATTGTGGGGTTACCTTGGGAATAGTACATTGACTTTCAATATGACAAGTGATTTTTTTTCTTGTGAGAAGAAGTTTTTGAATAATACATGAAAAACTGAATAATTTTCATTGTCTTATACTCATCCACAACATTACTACACTCATTGGACTTTGGATAAAAATATCATAATTTTCAATTATCAGTTTCCTATCTTATGAACTAAAGACACTTTTGTGCACTAACCCCAAATATTTTTCACCTCGACCATAGTGTTCCAAAACATGATCAACATGGCCTATCAACAAACTATTTCTAAGAGGGGAGCTATTATTATTGTGAGGAGAGTAGAGATGACTGAGAATAAATAAATAATTTATATCAGGAGGGTTCTTTCAAATAATAAGATGCTCTTGGACATGAAAAAACAACCTCAAAAGTTTTACCTTTTAATCGATAGTATCCCACTATGGAATTTAAGGAACCTAGATTATTTTCCATCATATGAATTAAAACTAATTCACCGCGATTGTGGGTCTCTCATGAAGATAAACTCTAGTTTTATAACATCATTGTGAATGGAGAAATTTACAATTAGATTCAGAATAAGGCCATTTATGATATGAAACTGAAGACCCAGAATATCATGGAAGATGATTTGGTGTATGAGGAGTACTCAAAAATTTATGCAAGAACCATTCACAGAAGTTTAAGGGGTGAGGGTTTCAGCATGAAGACTAGTACCGACAGTTTGAGGGTACCAATAGAAATTAATGGGAATGGGTTTACTAGGTGCACTACACATGTGAGGATTTTGGTTTAGATATGTGCAATATCGGGATATTTGAGGTCATATGGATGACACAATTCCACATCAATCATCAATATGAATTAGTACTAAAACATTTCAACTAGCGGTCCCTTGACACAAACATTTTCAACCTCCTCCATGTGGAGTTTGGTGTCAGTCTGTGAGACATTCAATATTTCATATACATCCCCTAGGGGTTCTTCAGTAAAATGAGTTCCTACCTATAAATAATATAAATGTGGAAAGAGCACAAACCCCCATCTGGACAAAAAATGTATTGGATGTAGAAAAGGAGATTCTGAAAATTGACAACTTCTTGCACGAAATTCCATTTTTATTTTGTTTTGGTCAATTATTCATGATAGATAATAAGGTGATTATTTCTAGCTAAGGTAAGAAATTCCTGAATGCATCACGTCAGGGGAAGTCAGTATCATACTAGGTGATCCTGGAGGCCCTAAATTATCAATCATGGTGGTATAACATGAAAGGGAACTAAGACCCAATAGTATTCCAAGATTCCATTCTTGACACCTTCCTTGGTGGGTGGATATTGCTGGTGGGGGACACAAGGATGGGGGTCTACCTTAAAACATTAGTGATAGAGGGGATCATGGATCTTCAAAACATGGTTAACCTAGGGGTAACTAAATTATAATCACAATATAGTATTTTGTGATGCATCTTAGGGGGAGGCATGACAACGAGAATAATTGGGCCATTTCAGATCCTACATGGATGGATTGCAACTTATCTCAGAGGATATTATTTCCTAAATTCCATCAATCCTCCAAACAACAGTCTACATCCACATATTCTTAACATTGATGGTGTTCAGCCATTAATTCCCAATGGTGATGGGATCGTGTTCTCGATCGGTAATCCTGAAAAAATCAACGTCCACCCATTCCACACTCCTATTGGCCATATGGTGGATGACCTATGATGTTCATTAGAGGAAAGATAATATTTCCAGAGTATCTGGGGAGGTGTGATAGTATCTTGGATCAATGTTATGATTCATTTGAAAACATACATTCTATAATGTATTTCAAGATAGTTTAGATTCCAATAGATGGTAGAGAATAATGTGTATACAGAGGTTCTTGAAGAGAATCACCCCTACGTACTCCATAAACTGTGGTTAATTTTAATGACTATTGGCCTTGGTGATACAATCACACTACCTCCCACATTTTTCGATGTCTTCCTATCACTAAACTATTCCAAAAAATGTGTGGAAATATATACATAGGAAATCCTACAATTATGCATTTGGAAGTTCAAAGCAGTAAGAGTCGGGTCAGAGTAGTGCGAAGGTGGATGGGATGCCACACAGAAGGCTTGAAAAAAAGTAAATCCAGACAATAGGTGTAGAAATAGCTGGAACATTGGTGGTGGGTACATCAGAGGGTGTGGTAGTACCTCCACCTTATAAGTAGGGGTGGTCTCGAAGGTGGCCTTGTTAAATTACTAAAGATTCCCCTGAATAATAGATATGAAATATTTTATATCTAGTTGTCAATGTCATTTTTCCCACCAACTAGCAGGCTTTGAGGATGTTATGACATTTGATATCAACTAAAGACTTGTCGAAGAGACTTTAATTTTTTTAAGGTTGGGGCTGAAGCCTCATTTTATTACTAATTAAAAGCAAAGTACTCATTGAATTGGGTAGAGGGAGACCCATTACATATCCAGAAGGCCCTTTGGGCATGTTACACATTACATTTCTCGTAGGGCCAAATTTTTTCCCAAACGCCCATTCTATGAAAATTTACCTATCTGTTTCTCGTGTATGATAGTTGTGATGGGAAGAATCATAAGAATAAGGAAGGGAGTATAAGGAAGAAGAGGATAAATTTTAATATAATGCTTAACATTAATATATTTATGTTGGGTATCCCTAAGGGATAATATCTCATATATGGAACCAATATAAGATAAATGAGTTTTCAAACATTAATGAAGGGCTTTCCCAACATCATGTAGTAAGTCATAAATTATATCCCACAAGGTCCCTTTACCTTTCAAAAACTAGTTCCACTAACTGGAATATTTAATTTATAGGATAACATCATTGTTGATCAAGGAGCTCCCAATGCAGGGGGTAATAACCTGTCAACGGATGTCGAGGGATATTCCATTGTTCCTACATCTGATGGTGAGCTATGAAATATACCTGTCGTGGCCAACGTGGCAACCGGTAGCCCATCCAAGGGGTAAAAACTCTTAGAATCATAGGTTTCTGCCATTTTCAATGGGTATCCAGTTCTGATCATCAAATTTAACATCTTATAGGGGTCCATTGTGGTGGATGTTCCTATGGTGACTTGGGAACTTGTTCTGGTGTTTCTTATCTCTTGTAATTATATACATTAATAGACATGTATCTATCATCTGAGGATAATGTTGATTAAGGATACTATTTCATGCATTGATCATAAGATGTCAAGTTTGGAAAACATATTAGCCTAGGACATTTGTGGGACATCTTCCCATGATGTCACCTGTCCATGAGGTGTCGATGATTCTAGATGATCATTCATTAGAAGCGTATGAGTGGAAGGTTGTAGATACATATGATGTCATTGACTGGGTAGAGCCTAATGTTAGAGGAGGTGAGGTCACTGAAGAAATATAAGGGAGGGAATATGGTTTCCTCTATGTCATAGAGCCTACTCTTATGGGGTGGAAGCTAGAGGAGGACCCTACTACTAAAATTCTATCCATTTTTCTTGAATTAAAACCCATAGACCCTAATGAGTTTGGTGATTCTAAACCCAAGGTGAATGAGGAAAGCTGCATGACCTAGTTTAGGGCATGAAAATGCATCAAGAATTTACTTAAGTCCCCAGAATCACAATGGCTGAGTTGAATGGTGTTACTTCCATTCTCGTAGTGCTGCCTATGAACCAGTGGGGTGTATGCTTATGATATTCATGTGAAGATCCCTGAAAATCTTCCTTAGAATATGTTGGAAAGTGATGAACATTTATATTCCACATAGTTCCAAGAGAAATTTGATTGTACCAAAATGCATCAAGAGGCTAAATGAGATCACCAATACATAGATTAACATGTGAATAAGAATTCCTCCTTCTTCTCCAATCAATAAAAACTTATTATATGATTGAAGTTACATCATGCAGATGCCCAAGATCAACTAATGAAGTCTTTCAATCAATGTGGCTCATAGACAAGATAAGAAAGAATAGATGTGGATCGTGGTTTATGAGCTCCATCATGAATCCATTGATATGGATGGAGAGATCATAATTCAACATCAGACCCAGTAGGGCATAGACAAGAAGGTGGAAGAGTTGACTGAATCCATCAAAATGGTGGATCAATAAGGGGCATGTTTGTTCAAACATATGAGACATACATATTATATTCAATGTTTTTATAGACACATTCATGCTTGTTTTAATTATCAAAAATTATCTATATATGTGAAACAACAAATGACCAATCCCTAAGATAACATGGGTTGTTCCTGATTTGAAAAAAAAGGGACGACCACATAATATTTCACCTTGCATGAGAGTGACAGATAATCACGAATACTTGGAGAATGATATTTTTTACTGACCACATGGAGTGGTCGGGCCAAAAGGCGATGTTACTCGAGAATAGGTTTCTTGGTACAACCAATTATCTTCTCCCATCTTGATAAGGTGCATTAACGGGATAACTCCAGATGAATTGGAAACAATCTGAACAATTGGGAAATGAAAATTTTAAATCATGGTTCCCAAAATTTTGAAAACTATGAGGATGACTTGTTTTCCCATGATAACTATTGAACATGTTTGACACATAGTATCTGCGTGGTTAGCCCGATGTGGAAAAAAACAAATGAGGGTCAGTGGAAGACCATATTCAAAACATGGGACATAACATGAAGTGTCATCCAATGACTTCTAGAATGTTGTCATGAGATGGTAGGTGAGCCAAAGAGTCATAGAAAGGATGGTAGGGGATCCATTTTGATATGAAATATGAGGATGATCCAAATTAGGGGCTTGTGATTCATGAGGTGGAGTGACGTAATGTTTGAAATGACTAAAAAATATTTAAATTACACCATTGTGAATTAAATAACATTTTTGTAGGTGTAATGGATTGAACAAATATCACACCCATCTACTAGAAAGGACCTCTCTATAGAGGAACGTGGATTACTTTTAATTTTACATCATGAAAACAAGTACGGTAAAAATGTAGTTTAATATCATATGGTGAGGAAGAGGCATGGTTCAGTTTAGTGTCACATGATTTGGACGTGTCTTTCAATTTAACATCATGTGATTGGTATATTGCATGTAGTTTAAGACCATACATCCTAGTCCTTAAAAAATAGTTCATATCCATGTGGCATAGGCTGCGTAATCTCTATTACGAAAAGATCTTTGTGGAATAAGTGAACATACACCTACTTTAATGAGACCAAAATGGATTTCATACAAAACAATTTTTAGAAAAAAAATGATATGAAAAATGCACGTATGATACTGAAATGGGAAATTCATAGCGGGGTACGTAGTTTAACGTCATAATGTTTGGACAGTGAAAAATAGTTTAAAGACATGATGGCTTGAAAAAACAAAAAAAATTATATCCTAGGGAATGGACACGACACATATGATGTAAAACCCCAATGCAAATGAGGCCAAGAAAGATCATGTATTGCATTCACACCTTAAGAGGAATGACATAATGTTTAAGGTCGTAATGCTCAGACCATAACTTGGGAAAAAAGGACCAAAAAATGTTAATCAACCTAGGTCTAGGATAGAAGATGAAATGTATAAGAATCGCTACGTATCATATTTGTATGGTATTCCTGATCCATATAGTTATAGGGTATAGATTGGTGGAAGACCAACACTGCTGGGGGTAATCCTCTTTGGAAAGTAATTTGAAGCATCCAGTAATTTTAATGGGGAATCCTGAACATAATCTAGTTATGGTCACAATTTAGTGTCATGTGTGATGACATTAAATCCTTGTTTAAGGTCATAGAGACTAGACAATGATTAATAATGTCATAAATCTGTATGTGTGGTGTAGTGTTATGAAGAAATCGACATGAATGAGGACCTATTAATCCCATGAAATACACATACGAAGAGAGAACTACATAACGTTTATAGTCATGTTTCTTGGAATTGAGGGTCTATTTTAAAGTAATAGTTCTCAAACCAATGGATATTAACTCTATGAGAAATATTTATTATATTGTTTCATAACAAACTCATTGTAAATGAGGCAGAAGAGGCTCCCACACAATGCATATTAATTCCTAAGGATGATCACATACATTTTAATGTGGTGTTACATAGACTAAGCTTGTATTTTAATGCCATGGAATTTGCACATGAATGACCCAATGTGAAAGGATGTAAATATTGTAGATGAGCTGGAATGGAAAAGTGAATGGGTGTCACTACGTATCCCATTAGGATGAAAATCCAGACAAACTTTTTTTTGAAATAAAAGCATTTTAAAGTCATGTGGTGAGGGATGAGATGTGCCAACATGAAAAGGGGAAATACTATTGTGGTTGGACAAGAAATTGATGATCCAGGCATCACAACATATCTCATAAACCATGAGTATGGGAATCAAGACACACAAAATTCATGAAGATAAATTCCCCTGTACTAGTCTAAACCATACATAGAGAGAGGGGGATTACATTTTCAGTTATTATTTTTCATTAATTTGTATTTTTCTGAAAATTAAATTTTTTTTATTAAAGAAAACATATTAAGGAAAAAGTGACAAACCAAGAAAGACTTGATTTATGGAGACTGGTCGGGGAATTGTTTGTGTGGAACTAGACACATTCAGTCTCACACCCCAGAATATTTGATCATATCACATTTAGGACCCAACTAAACTCAAGATAAAAGTCCCAAATTTCAAAAATAGTTTATGTTCATAATACAGGAACAATAGGAACCTATTTTATGTTCATATAGTTTGGACCATAGGAACCATGATTAATATCATGTTATTGGGATGTATCTATGCATTTTTACATCATGTATATTGTTATAAGCTGTTATATATTTTCTTCTCAGGAAACTAGGAAATTTCCACATAGTTTGACATCATGTTGTAGGGAGGTGGGTAACTTTACTTTAATGTTCATAGTGAAGTCACCATCATTGATGTTCACATTAACATTCTAAAGCTATGATGTGGAATGACACAGAGTTTATTTTCATGCATCTAGGAAATTGGAGAAAATGATGTATATAGTGGGAGAAGTGTGTGGAGTGGAAAATAACCCAACGTGAATGAGAACCCAAAAGGCACATGTCACGCCATGGAATTCCAAAGGAAAAATCATACCAAGGGGATAAAAGGATTTTGATCATATGACTAGTCCTAAAGACAAAATGGATGGGTGTCGCTATGAGTCCCATGAGAATGAGAATCAAGTCACATGTAGTTCTTGAAATTGGAATGGTAGTGTAATGATTCAATAGGAAATGTCTTCTCAAGGGACAAAATCGTTGT
The DNA here is from genome assembly GCA_963277665.1 of Viscum album. Classification (NCBI taxonomy): domain Eukaryota; kingdom Viridiplantae; phylum Streptophyta; class Magnoliopsida; order Santalales; family Viscaceae; genus Viscum; species Viscum album. The sequence continues at coordinate 1,716,622,270 of OY728152.1, read as the reverse complement.
TCCAAAATTTTAGGTCGTGATACTAAGGTGAAAGGGAATACATCACAACACAAAAAGACATGTGGGTGTAAAATGAATTAATTGAAATGAATGAAACTATTGGGGCTCATGCACCACTGCATTATCTTGATGAAACATACACAGTTTAGAATAATTATGTTTAGAATAGGGGGTGAAGAAGTTATTTGAGGCATGGTATCACATGACATGAATGAGGCCACAGAAACCCAATACCATGTGACATATTCCTTAGACAAAATTTCCTATAATTTTAAGTCATAAGGATTGGACTAGAAGGTGGGTATCCAAGAGAGAGGATACATTTTTTGTAGTAAGAACAACCTAACTATCACAAGTCCATAGGGGGAAACAACGTATGGTACAATTTCAAGGAAATCCTTCATATAATTTAGATTCATAAGGATTATAATTGGGGTGGAGGAATCCGAATGGGGATTTTTGTGGAGCTCCAAAATAACCTGATGTGAATGAGGCCACAAAGGCTAACACCACACAATATATTCCCAAGTGAAACCCATGATTGGATGCTGAATGGTTTAATTCTTGGATGGTCCCAAAGAAGAATTGTATAGGAATTCTTATGTATCCCATTAGGATGGTAATCAATCAATTCATAATTTATTATGATTTCATGATGGATGACTGATGCAGTAAACAATGTTCTCATTGGTGAAGACATCATGGTGATGTGCATTTTATCATAATACAGATAAGATGATAATTTTTACACAATATAACATCATGAAACTAGGATTCTAGAGATCAAAGTTTATGGACTTAGATCTCAGACCATAGGATGAAGCCTTTAATTTTGAAATATATAGTTTCATTCCATGAAACAACATAACATGAATGAGGTCCATGAAGTCCCAACACTGCATGTCACATTCCTAAGAAGAAATCACCCATATTTTAACATCATTTTCTTAGGATTAGAAATTTTAAATAGTTTAACATCGTGGAACTAATAATATGAATATTTTATCATCATGAAGGATGATTAGTACTTGCCTTTTATTGTCATGTAGAAAGGACCATCAATGTTGTCCATTTTAGAATCTTGTAGTTGGGAAAATAGAGAACAAATAAACATCATTTAGGATGAATTTGTGAAGTTTAATGTCATGCATGATGCTTGAACCTACTCAGGTAAAGTACTTCTTGAGGATCATGGCATTGGATTGAGTATTGATACACTCCCCATCCTTGGCGACCAAAGAGTATGCACCATTGGGATAGACCTTGTAAATTATATAAGGTCCTACTTATTTGGGAACCATATTTGGTGGCTTCCATCTAGATATAATCAGTATAATTAAATCCCACACTATGTCACATTAGTGGAAAGAGAAATGGTATACAATGTTGTTGAATTTTCCGGATATCCTATTATGGGGTACCTCTAGATTGTGTAAGTCCCAGATCTTGTTCCCGTCAAGGGATCCTTATTCAGCTAAACAGATATCTTATATTATTTTTTTAAGTTTGATTGTCCTAGAAAACTATGTGGAGTTATTGAAAATGAATCATGATGGTGATTTATACCTTTTTTCTATACACTAGGGAATACATGGTCACCTTAATGGAATTGTGAGTCATTGTCTGATAAGACTAGAGATATTTGGGGAGCTTTTCTGGCCAAATTTTCTTATCATATCCCACAATATTCTAAAATATGATGGGGGGGTTTAAATTCCATGATCTATCCATTTTCCTATATATGATAGCAAGAAGTTTTGGAAGACCAATTTCAACAATTGGTGTCCAATTTATTCCACTCAACTGCCTAGAATTTGGTGTCATTATCGGTGACCAATGCATGAGGTACTCTGAATTGATGAATGATGTTGGATATCACAAACTCAAAAAATGAAGGGTATTTAATTAGTTAAGAGGTAATGATTATTCCCACATGGAAAATAAATCTATTTTGTTCATAATGATCTTGAACTACCATGAAATAAATGGTTGATATGGTGAAATGACATTGATTTCCCAAACTGAAATGGCATAAGAGTAATTTTTTTTACAGAGGGGATCCAGAATCCGATGCAAAAAAAATCATAGATCTAACACGTCTGGACTATCATGGTGATGTTGATATAGTCATGGAATGTAGTGGGACTAAATTAATATATCCTTCAAATCTAGAGAAATATATTAAGCCCCTCTTGATGAGTACCACATGACCCTACATGAAATTATTGCATAACATAGTACATCTCTTCTTCTTGACTGAAATGGTGGATAATTCCATAAAACGCAAATTTTAGAGTCATTATGAGATTGGGCCCACTCCGAAGGGTGAACTAAGTAACGTGATGGTGAATTCTCTCATGTTTGTATTTGTCCAATGGGAGGTTTCCATGATAGAGATAATCGATTAAAGGAGTAGTCTAATTAGATGAGTATTCAATAGAATGGGTATTTATAATACCTAATGTGGGTGGACCGATAATAAGTTTATTGACCTTCTAGATGTCCCCATCATCCAGAATGGTAAGAGAGAATAATATTAGATGTGACTCTTAATTGAACATTTCATCCTGGTTAGGGTCTATGAGAGAAGATGCTAAACTAGATAGGGAATCATTTTAACCATTTTAGGATTGATGAACATGAGTCACCCCAGGATGAGATAAGAACATGTCCATTTGATGGTGAGCATTCCGTAGAATGTATTTGAGTTCTAGCTTCATGAATATGTATTAACCATTTATTTTATTTATTACTATCTAAGAGTCCCCCATTACATGCGAGTGGGGAATTTAAATCATGAGTGAAATCTCGAGACCAGTGATGGGAACCTTTTACCCATCCTCAATACTGGTGTAACTTATAAAACTATATGAGGTATATCTTCTCGATGAAGGGGGGGGGATCATAAATATATGTTGAGAAGTATGAGACTAAGATAGTATAAACTAATCTTGATCCCTTCATTGTTCTTCTAGGAGAGAAGGGAATCAAAGAATAATTCCAAGGTGGTCACATTGAGGATCAATGACTTCTTGAATACAGGTGGCATCCTAACTGGATGTTATAGAACGTACTGCATAATCTCCTCTAACACAGTGTAGAATTCTTCATACCACTGAGAGATGAAAACACTATCTATGATCCTAGAAAATAGATTACACATTCTAGCCAGATTCTTGATGAATCGGAATATGTAGGCTAAGTGTCCATAAAATCCTCAGAGATCCCATAGGTTTCTCAGAGGGTTCATCTAGATGATATAGTTGATCTTCTATTGGTTACTATTGATTCATATATATCTAAAAGCATACCTAAGAAACATTATAAAGGTCACATAAAATATAAAATTGAATGGGATCTTTTACATATTTCAGGAGTGAATGAAGCTGATAACATTATCAAGATCTCAGAGATGTTCCGGACACTAGTGGGACACTACCACCAAATAATCTAGGTAACATTTCACAAGTGACCCAATTATCATCTTGAATATGTGTTTGATCACATGCTGATTAGTGGCTTCTACATTTTGACACTGAAAGGCCTTACCTGATAGAATAAGGTACCTTGTGATAGACTGAAGGAGGTAGATTCCTCATATTTGGGGTTAATATAGATCTATTTGTACCATGAATACCCATCCATAATGGAGAGAGCATAGAATCTAGTGGTTTCAATATTCAAAAAAATCTATCCCTAGAAGTGGAAAATCACCCTTCAGATAGTGGTGGTTGAGATATCAAAAGTCGATACAAAATAGGATCTATCTATTCATCTTCATGATGGTAAAAAAAATTTCCAGCAACCTAGGGTACTAATCTTCCATAAGAAATATTTATTTGATGATGTTATCTATTTCACCCTTGACCATGACACCAACAGATGGGATTATCTTCCATGGGCACTTCATTAACCGATTATGACTCTGTATGATACCCTGATGGTGGAAGAAGACAAAAGGGTCTAACCTTGTAATCTCATCATATCTCTAAGAAAACTAATCATGATTCTATTTCAAGAAATATACGTAATATTGATGTTTCTATGATAGAATAAATGCAATAATCTACGTTGGCATCATATTGGACTCTATACCACGGTTCTTCTATATCAACCGATCGATGGTCACCGATATTACTTCCATGAATGTAAGAGGAGTGTGTTTCAAATCCCCATCATTGTTCTAAAATGTTAAATAAATTGGAGGAGACGGTTCACCCAGGCCGACTGAATCTGGGGGGAAACTTGTGATAGCTTGAGCAGTGGTGGAATTTTCAGTGGTAGAATCATGAGATGTGTAATTCATGGTGAAAAAATGTCAATATAATTAAATCAAGTATTTAAAAAAAATTACACGATTTATTTCAAATAAATGGTGATGGGTTGGTTTGTGGCGGTTCGACCCAACTCGACCGAACAAGTAATCATGATAGAAAGATGTAGCCATGGGGTATACATTTTGATACCTGACAAGAGTTTGGGGTTAAAATATGACCCATTATTGACTCTTTTAGGAATACAAGGTAATATTCTAGAGTTCCTTTAACTAAGGTACATAGAGATCTTCCCTCTTAGAAACGAATAATAAATTCCCCATAACTGGAGTAATGGAATCCAACCAGTGAATCTAAAGGATAAATTTGTCATCAATGTTTATCCATGGGATGGTTGTGATGGAGGCTTTCTCGAACTCTATGTTCTAATCATGTTTATCCTTTCTCTAGAAGTATGTTGTGTCAATATAGTGATATTCACAAGAGATAAAGGGAGTGGCCTCATCTTGTATAATTCATATTCATCCATTTATGTTGTATTTGAGGCATTAGTGATAAGATTAAGGGACTAAATCATGAAAAAGGATGCTAGACCTACCAATTAACACATTGTGAGTGGTGTACAATGAGAAAACCATAAACACATTGTATTATTTTAAACAGCTGAACATGTTCTTAAAATGGATCTGGACACAAGATCTCATTTAATTCCTATAATAACCCCATATCTTAAGGTCATAGGGGATCAAATATACATCCAATAGTCCCCACATAGTGATCATATGGGTTGGGATGAGAATGATCTCAGAACCTTTTTCAATGACACAACGACAGAACTCCACACCATTGAAATGGATGGTAATATAAAGTGGGAAGATATTCCATTATATATGTGAAATATCATCTTCTCCTGATAAATAGATGATGTCCTGGTATTTTGATTTCTTGATAGACTTCGAAGGGAAAGTATCAACTGACACAAAATTTGTTTCTAACTAGAGGTGTATCTACAAGGATTATGTGAGGGAATGTAATATCACTTTTGACATCAATAGTGTATTGGGAATTTAGAGTTTGGTAGGATTGCAAGAGAGATTCTTTATCACGTCGTACTTGCATTCTAGGTTAACATTGTTTTTCATAGGGAGTTTTTCATTGGAGGAAATCATGATATACATTTTGGCTAGAACCATATGGTTTCAGATAGTGCTATAAATTTTATTTTGATAAAAAAAATCTTCCATGAATCACAACTAGATTACTACTCACTTAATGAATCCCAATTGAACACAGCCTATAAAGATAAAACAATGGTAGTTTTTGATGGTCAATGATCACAGTTAGCATTGGGGGAAGATATGGTGGAATGTTCTGGGTGTAATATGCCAACAGAGCTCTACACAATGCATATTTCCTAGTCTCAGTGTAATTTTTTTCCTGAATTTGAGAACTAATCCAAGCGTTTCAATGGCCTATTTATCCTCATCTTCGTCTTGTATGGCGTCAGCCAAGGTTGATTGGAATGTTTTCTTAATCCTTATCATCATCAAGGACCATGTAGGGATCCACCAATTCTATGTAATTCATAGAAAAACAATCATTAACCTCATTAGAAGAGTCTTATAATATTGGAAAGACCTTAGGTGTGATACCCATTTTTGGATGTATGATGTTGTTGAGAGTTGGAGATGGCTTCGGTACCTGTGGGGTTTTTTTACAATATTCCATCGATGCATACTCTAATGACATGTAAAGGGAAATGAGGTATATATATAAGAATATAATGGAGAGGAAATAATGACTTTTGGAGGTTTGTGCAAGACTGGGTAGGAATAGATGATTCCATGGGTGCGAGCTACTTCCCCAAAAGCCAACTAGCCACTATACATTTGAGCCCCAAGACTGGAGACTTGTTTCCATTTTCCAAAACATTTACAACCACTATCGGTCTCTAAAAATATATCTGTTACTTATTTTATGATTTTCCCCAACCCTATCACACCATCTTCTATATGGTCCTGGCGCCAATCCTTGAACACGTGGATCTTCATGATCATATACCAAAGATATATCTGGTAAGGGTAGTAGTTAAGTTGGACAGTGAGTTTGGCCTCCTAAGGCATTCTGTATTTGGTAAGCATTAGGGATCCTTAATTGAAAGAACAATAGAAATAACTTGGAACCTAGGCCTCAGGGATGGAATGGGTCCATTTTCAACTGTCAATAGGTGAATTCCTAGGAACATTATTATAAAGAGGATGTGGGGATTTATGAGGATTCAGAACCACATTCTCTCGTTTTGGTGGTTTTGCCTACCAAGGAGGTGCCTACTGATTCTATGGATGAAGATACATAGATTTAAATGGTTTATCTCTTCAAATAGGGGGATCATGGATATATTATACTGGAAACAACTTCATTGGATATAAATCCCCTTCTAAAAATGTAGAGGTAGTCTATTTCATAACATCTCTTATTGTAGGGGATGGTGTTAGATGAGGTCATAACTTCATGGAGTGTATAAATATTTCCTTTAGCCATTGAGTGTTTTCCGAAATATCCTATAATCCACCACGAAATTTAAGAATAATAATAGTGGGGACCAATTCAGTGATGAAATTCCAAACTCACAATGTCAACATCTTCTCTTGATTAGGGGCATGTCGAGTGAGTATGTGATGTCGTTCCACCTACAAATTATTTCTACAGAGCACTCATATGATTGTTTCTTGTAGTTGAAGAAGTCATAAATACCCTTCTTATGGGTGGTAGAGCTAAACTGTTAGAGAAACAATATGTGAAGACATTCCCTAATGATTATCGACCTAATTCATAACTTTGTGTACAATAAAAAAAATTCCCCTCAAAATTCAGAATGAAACATCGTACATTAGTTAATTCATGTGGCTCTATAGTTCATAGCAAGGGTCTACATCTATAGATGAAGTGTGACATATGTTGTACCAGGTAGACCAACCCATTAATGGTGGTTAAGGTTGCATTCCCAATATTCGGGGGTGCTCCCATGTCATATACCCACATCAGATATGAATTTCCATATGGTGGGTTCACCACCTGTTGCATTTAAAAAGCATCGAGCTGAGATGTGAGAGGAGCTATCACAACATCCTGGCAATGATCCTATTTTTATGATGATTCTAGACCACCAAGGCATTTTTGGGTTTGTTAATGTGATTTATTGGACCGAAAACTCATGAAACATTCTACATAGTGTCATGTGGTGCAACTTACTGTATATCTTGATTTTGGATCTGGAGGTGAGTTTTCATGCTGCTCAAGAAGATTTGGTGACAAATATCATCCTCACATTCTATAGTATTTATCCTCTCCAATTTTCGTCTATGAAGGATCACCGATCTCAAGTGGGTGAAACTATAAATTAATGTTATGTGGTTGCCCTATAATAAATAGTGTAGGAAGAACATATTCCTTTTGGGGATCACCATAATTTTGGGGTCACTTGGAATGAAGCTTGATGATGATGTGATTGTTATATACAATATTCAGTCACAAATCTGTGATTGTAGGTTCATCCTCCAAAATATACATGACATAGGTCAGATCCAAGGGATTAAGCACTCCCTTAACATTGTCAAGATTCCAACCAATGGGATGTTATGTAGACAAATGTTCTATGCCAAGAGTCTGACTCTAAAGACGAGTGATTATACCAGATTGATCAATGAGATTTTGTGCCACCCTAGTAGATTTATCCCCAACATCGACCTTTTTTAAGTTTCCATGTCATTAGAAATTGTGACCTCAGTCACATTCATCCTGAAAACACCTAGAGTGTTCTAAATGTCACTAAGTAAATATGGTTTTCACTTTATTAAACTAATGTGGAAATTAGCATAATACCCCCTACCATAGAGTAGAATGTGTGGGGATACTTCTTCAAATATTTATGGATATAACTGTGAATCTTTGGAGGCATCAACAATGTCATATCAAGCAGTGACAAGGTTATGTAGGATGTTACACCACTGGAAGTGCTACTAACTCAACAATGTTTCACTACTATCTAATGCTATCAAATTGTTCTTGAATATTTGAATAGACCATCCGATGATTTTAGAGGTGGAAACAAAGCACTCAGATGGTTTATCAAATGCATAATACTTCTTTCTTATTGAGGGACCCTGAAATGTCGATGTTGGGGATCACATTCGGCCAAAACATTTTCATCAGATGTTTGGAAGCGATAGTGTTCCAAAATATTACCTTCTCAGAAGCACATCCAAACTATGGGATACCCCAATATCTTATTGGAACTATTCTAGAATCTAGAAATTTCATATATATAGAGAGCTATAGAGGTGTACTAGCTAGAGGAGAGAAAACTTCATTAGCAGACTGATAAATTCATGCTAATTCATCTCTCAGAGGGGGTGTAGACCATATCATCATATCCCTGTAAGGAATGGTACTGACCACAGTCTCATAGTCCATGTAAGAATGAATCATCTAATGGTATAATGGGTATTATCAGTCTATCATATCATATAAACAATCTATGTGATCTCATGTAGAGGTAAATCCTGAATATGGTGATGACTGAAATGTATGCATTGAAAGTCTTCAGAAGAGAGCCAAATCTCCTCCATCTTCATATATCAACAAATGGATTTAGGGATCTCAAGCACATCACCTTTTAGGATGATTGGAATCACCAACCAGGATCCTTCCCTTAACATTGATGTAGAATAATAGGGGAAGTCTCTGCCATAAGTTCCCATTCAACATCAAAATCTAACAAGCGGAATGGGTCCACCCCAACCTGGTGCTTCCTAGAGTTATTCATTCAGTGGTGATGATTCTACCTTCTACCCCAGAATGGTTCTTTAGGGAAGGGTAATTTTTTTCAATGAGGATGATTTTCATGTTTTATGTTAATCATGAAATTGTGGGGACCTCCACATTAGTGAGATTAGGTGATGGCGGCACCAAGGCATATGTCAAACAATGTACGAGGAGGGCCTCCATATCAATTGTCACTCGATTGTGGAGGAACATTGCTTTTATTTTTCAGGATATGGTAGGACCCCCCACCCCATATTGGTTGTTTCTGGATCCTTGAGGTCCTATTCTTGATCTGAGTAAGACATGTTGTGGGCCTTCATATCAATTTTCAGAGACACAAGTAAGACCTTTGTATCTGGAGACATAAGCACATGGAGTACCTATGTAATGATTGGTGATAGCATAGGGAGGGAATTTTCTGGATCAGTGATTGAGTGGGTAGTAAGTCCCCATTGGTTTATGTTGGATTAGGTATGAACTCAGCTAGTTATGGGGAAACCCCAATGAGGACTTCACGTCACTGGTCAGGGACACATGGATGACTTCTGAATCTAAAACCATATTCATGGGTAGGACCATTGTACTGAACGTTGATAATGAGGGGATAATATCCTCATTTTTTTATTCTAAAAACATGATAAGGACCCCCCATGTTGGGTTAATGTTTTTGGAGGACCTCCAACCATAATGGTGACTACCTAAGGAGGGACTTCATGATGAGTTTCAACTTCACGAAAGGCCTGTAATGGCTGTTGGTTATACTGCAAACTGAGAGGGTCTATCCCACTCATGGTAGATGAGGGATCGATCCCAAATGGGTGATGAGGGTTCCTTTCACTACTATAGTATGGACTTGGCAGAATATGTCAGTGGTGTAAAGGGCCAAAATTGATGTTGATGTCAATACCCCATGATGGTAATCCTCCCAAGCTTATGCACAACATTGGAGTTGGGTGATTTGGAATGGGACTAGTAGATTAGGGTAATGGTCTACATATTGCATTTATTAGAGAACCAGTTGTTCATGGAGTTGGTGCGGCCTGGTGTGAGACCTCATCATCAACACCCATGTGGTGGTTGCTGTCAGGGCGACTCAAGCATCCCCTACCTCCAGTGCGTTAGGGGTGAATTAAAGGAGTGCTCTGGTGATAAGCTCCCAAAGTGTTTCATTGTTAGATTGAAGATTAGTGCCTCCATTTATGTCCCTTGGGGTAGTTTTGATGTTAATGAGACAGATCCTCAATGATCTTTTGAGCGATGTCCCATGTGGGATTGACTCCCTCATGTAAGTACCATCATATGAGGGTGTACATCACCCTCCTCTAGATGCTCCCAAAGGGTGGTATGGGACTTGGGTTCCCAATAGATGATGATTTTGTGGTTGATATGGTGGAGGAAGGGTCATGAAGGATTTCCATGTTGAAATTTCTCTTTCCCATTGGTCAGTGGGTGTTGGGTTAGTTGTTTTCTATAGTTTGGGTCTTGCAAAGAAGAAAGATATAGCTAGTTTGAACATATACTAGGAAATTCAGGACCAATGCCTCATTGTTCTCCAATATTTCATGGCTGGGAGAATTCTCCAAACTAACAATTATGAAAGAGTTAATTTCAACCTTAAACTACCCCAACTACTATTGATTTCCATGTTGGGGCCATTGATTGTTTAGTGGGACCTAGTGCGAGAGATCTGGATTTAGAAACATGATAATTATTTGAACTGATGAATCCAACACTGCTATTCCCATATTAAGGATATGAAAATCATATTGGGGTCACCATTTCTCTTCCCGATTCTTTATACCGGGGCATTTCCACCTCATTCGTGCACTTCTTATCTCACACACTAGGTACTTGATTGTCATTATTCACCAATGGATATGTTTTTCCCACAATCTAGCTTTCCAAAGGTGAGTTAAATTCATCATTTTCATTGAGAAAAGTCCTCCAAAATTGGTTGAACCTAGAGTCACTGATATATTCTTGCATCTGAGGTATTATATTTCTGTTCCATAGCTCCTGGTACATACTACATCTGTGCATACAGTGGTGGGGAGCCATATCTCTAATATTGGGGTTTTGTGGTCTGGTAGTGCCAGTTGTCCTACATTGATGAATCATATTCCATATGAGGGAGTTTCGAATTGTGGAAATGGGTGTCGGTCCCCAGAGTCACGCATGTATGAGGAGGAAGATCTTATGAGGAGGCTTATGTGAATCAATTCATATATAATGATAATTAATTGGTTTTATGGGCTAGATGATGAAGGGATTGAACAAGATACATGCATGATCCAGGGGTAGGATATGAAAGAGGTAGTGTAAGTGCATTCATCTGCCTTTTCTAAGGCTGATTGTGAGGAATATCACACTAGTTATCTCTCAGTGGATTTCGAGTAGGGCACTCAAGTAAAGAGGGCTTCATAGTCCAAGGAAGAATAATAGACACAAGGGGACTAGTGATGTTGGGGGTGGATTGTGGTTGAGGGGTAGAAATTTAAAGGTCACCAGAGTATTCTCAGCTTCCTAAGAAGATGGAGACATGTTCGTCAATTAGGGGCAAGGTGATGGATACTAAAACAGTGGTCTAGGTTCTAGGTTGTAATAAGAGCATGGTTCTTCAGAAAGGAAAACAACAAATTTAGAGTCGGGATCCTAAAATAAAAAAGTAGTGGGATGATTTGGGAAAGTAGGATGAGGAAAATGGGATGGAACATCTAGATCCCCTTATATATTAAAATGAAGAAATACAAGAAGATTAAATTATTCTCATGGCCTTAGAGGAGGAGAATAACATAATCATATATAGAGATCTTCAAGGTGATATCAAGAAGAATCAAAGGGACTGGATCTACAAACAAGATCTTTTTTAGCATGTGGTATCAATCAAAGGAAAATAAATGTGGAGGAGTACATCCAAACATGGGAAAGTATTTTCAATTACATTGAAGGCCTTTCCAAAGATGATTCGGATACCAAGGTCCACACCCTTCATTGGGGGGTATATCGGGTAAGCAATTCCAATATCATTAGTCTCGCTATTAGTGACACTGTGATTTTGTAACGTGCCAAAATATTTTGGCCATAAAAATTTATGGTTTCCCACTTTTCCAAATATGTGCCTATGGAAATAAAAATTTATTCCATGTTTTAATAGTATTTAAGGAATTATCCTTTTGTCAGAAGATTAGTCATGTTGAGCATCGGTAACAGGTATGGGAATAAGAACATTAGAACACCTGTATTCAGCCTCACTTGAGGGCTTATCATGGTCATGGAACCTGATGAATACAGTGGTGATCACAAGGTATATTATGTCAAGTGAATGACTTTAGATATTTTCCATAGGAATATCATGTTTAAAATGAGTTAAATCATGATTTTACCATCTTTCCAAGACGGGATGAAATCGTCTGAAACTTCCCATGGAGACAGATCAGAGAGGTTTTTCCCTTGGATGGAACCCCTAGAAGGTTTATTAGATGGATGGATTAGAACACATATTGAGAGTAAACTTGGGGTTGTGTTTCCCATGAAGTGAAGGTTTCACACTATAAAGGATTATTTGGACATCACTGGGGGAGGATCGGAAAGTGCACCTTAATAATCGGGACACTAGGGTTTACCATTGGCTAGGATTGAACATTAGGAAGGCTCCATATGTTCCCTTTATAGAATATGGGGATAAAAAACCATGTTGTTCAGAAGGAAGATAGTGCAGGGCTTACACATGGATATATTTCCTTCATAATAGGATCTTTATCAGTTGGGTTAATATTAATTGTGTGGGGATTATGCATGGTTAGATTCCTTAGTGCCACTAACAATAACAATGATGTGAATGGTGCTAATAAACTGAGATTACCCAGTGGGATTCCATTATCTCCCAATGATGCGGTGTCTTGATTATGAATCAAGATTTATATGGGTGATGTGTAAGAGATGGTATGGATGGATTCGATGGAGTGTTAGGATAGATTGGATTGACCCTAAACGAGGCCTCCTAAAAACCATGTGTAGAATACCTGGATCAAAGTCCATGTAGTTCATATGGGGACATGAGACACCTAAGGAGGTGTACTATGAAAATGGATCACATGGATATGATCCCAAAGGATGTGTAACCTTTAGATTGTGGCATGATCACCCTGAGACATGGGGACTCGAGGGAAAGACAAGGATTTGAATGGATGATTGGGTTTGACATCAAGGAGGATTATTATGTACCTTCGGTAGAATAAATAGATCAAAGTCCACATTGTTCTGGATTGTGGCATGGAATTGGGGCATACACATGGCTAGCTTCCTGGAGACATGAAGGGGTTTATGCCTTGTTAGCGGCCTACATGTAACCTAAAGGATATGTGACCTCAATATTGGGGTATGATCCTGCGATTACACAAATACATGAGGGAAGCACCTAGATAATGGTTTACGGTGGGAGATAGGTTTTTGGATTGGACCCTATAGAGGCTTCATATGTATCCCAATGGATGGGAATCAAATCCCACATAGTTCTATGGGACTAAGAAACCTGAAGGGGAATCCATGATGGAAATGAAACAAGTGGTTGGGTCTTACACACTATGAAAACCCAAATATATTAATATGGACGAATTTATCTCATGAGGATAAGTGTAATGTTATAGATGAAGTAACATCATATGGATTAAAACACCCCAAGTAGGTGGATCTGAGGGTTGTTATCCATAAAGGGAAGATGTCACATCAAGAGGGTAAATCTTTATGAGGGAGTAATATATTTTACCAATGGTTGGTATAAAACCTCTTGGAATCTTCCTACATACCATGTTTATAATACATGGATCAAAACCTGGGTACTTCGCTATGGTATGGGACTTACTCTATGAGGGATGCCTGGAATAAGGGTGTCATGGTCACTATTATCCTCTATGACCACATGATTCATTATCAGTTTGAGAAATATGAGGAGGCATTAGACTAGATAGTCGAATCATTAAATTGGTGTCAGTGAGTGATGTATTGGGGCTTACACAAGGAAGATTCATGAGGCAGTTCTCATTCCATGTGAGGATGATCTAATTCCATGTGAGAAAGATCTCACTCTGATGGAGTCTAGTGGGAGTGGAAAATAACCAAGCTATGGAACCAAATGTTAATTTCATGGGGTGAGTCTATATTTTATGGATATGTTATAAAGTTGATGTGGATTTTCAGTTCAATGTCATGCTGCTCAGACATTGTGGAGTCACTCCTCATCACATGGAAATACATAACTAATAGCCACCCAAACTAGGAGAAGAGAAGGCATCAACAATTACCATAGGGAGTGGTGTAGATGAGTGGTCTATAGTGGTTTCCATGTTAGCATAGTTATGAAAAAAGGAAAAGGCTATTAGTTTACTTATTCCAGAAAGAAATAGGATGGGACTCACAACAAGGGACACTGCCTGGGGGAAAAAGAAATAATTGTGCACATGACTAGTGACATGATTAAGAGAGGTGTGTAAAAGATGAGATGCGTTCAAGAAAATGGGGTTAAAAATGGTTTTATAAGGTAATGTAAACACATGGAGTATCAAATATAGTATACACATAGGATTGGAGGTTTTTATGAAAAAGAGAGGGGCTCGAGTGGATCATGGGTGTGCACCGTGGTTGGCGTGTGCACTAGATGAGTATTTTTCATACACATTCCCCATTATGAAAGTAAATGGGTAGGGTCCAAGCCCTTTTGGGAACACAAAATGGGGGAATATAGGGGACCTATCATGCAAGATCCTAAACCTTTATGGGTTCATGGCATGTGCAATTTCATAGAAGAGGCGGTCTTACACACGCGTGAGTAATGGTTCAAACTATATATCCATACACTAAAAAAGGGTGACCTTCAATATATAAAATATTCCATTATTATTGAACATAAGAGTTTATTCATAGAATAGGGTGATTTCTAGAACATTGAGAACATAATATTCATACAAGAGTTCCATCCTTTTACATACAATCTTATCCACATTCTCATGCATTTATTAAGTGTTTTTTGATTTTTGGAGTGGAATTTTACCTTATGACGTCACATTGGGCATTTAATACCATGGATCATAGACTTACATCTAGCACAAAGGTCTCAAAACTTGTGTGTGACACAGTTTGTCTTCTCAGAATGGAATGTTGACTCAAACGGTGTCTTCAGTTTACCCAATGATAACCATTTACAGTTGTGTGTGGAATTTGGCACCAATAATTTCTCAAGAGGAATATATGTATAAGAGTGTATTCCATTGGTATATTTTCACAATTAATTATTAAAATATATTGAATTGTGATTCCCACCCATCAGTGGGGTATTTAATGAATTAAATATTCACTAAATTAAATTAATCCAAACCCATATATTAAATCATATTATATGGGAAAACATTATTTGTAAAATGTTACTATAAAAAATGTGTATGTGTTATTTTATACACAAAATTTATTTTAACATTAATACTAAAAAAACATTCTAAAAGGAATATTTTTTCTAAGAGGCTAATTATTGTATATTTGGACTCATAGAAATTCAATGATATCACAAAAAAATATTATACCAATATGAGTTTAAAGTGAATATTAATTAATATTCAATATTATTTTAGGATTTATTTGCATCTAGAAATATAATTTTCCCAGTTAATTGAATGGAAAAAAATCTTGTTCAATAATTCTCCAAGGATGATGATGATGATTATAGAATGAGGTATATATAGTCAAAAAAAATAGTACCTCTAACATTTGATGTTGTGAAGGTTAATATGTTTGAATATGTTCAATAAGTATAATAGTATTTAATAGGATTAGAAAATCACAACATAATTCCCAATTTATTACTTCATAGATATTTCTATCTGAAGAGTTTAGTGTGAGGATTTTATTAGATGTTCATATAGAAATATAAAAGAGATTACATTTGATTTAATGTGTTTTGAAAACCTTGAAATGATTTATATGATAAAGATGATCTGATAGATTAACATATATGATTTGATAAACTGGTTATTAAATTGGTGTATTCAAATTTTAATAATTTTTTTTTTGAATTTCAAAATGCATCATCTGTGAGGATACCTCCACATTATCATTCATTTGCGTTGGATGTAAAAATGTATATATTGATATAGATTTTTTGTTGAGTAAAGATAAAATATCTGTAAATGTTTTAAATTGATATCATCAAAAACTGATGTTTATTATGAATTATTATTGGTTATAATAAACAGTTAAGGTTAGTGTGAGCAATATTCTTTTATTTTGTTATAAAATATTCTCAAGAGGTAAAGAAAATTAATATGGTTCTTTGTGTGCACTAGATAACCTACTAAGTATACCGCATGGTTTGTTAGAAAGATGTAATTGGTATAATAGGGGTTCTTGGATAATATTTTAGTCCCCATTAACTGAGTGTGGGTAGAATAATAGCATGACAAAATTCATTATTTTATACTCAACATCATAAACATCTACATATTTTCATGGTTAGTTCAGTATGTTATTGATCATGACCTCGTTTGGAGGATAACCAATATGGGATTTTTCCTTTCATATTATGATTATTTAATATGTACCATCAATTTAGATAGACTATGGTAGTGTGTGGGAGCACCAAGATATTATATATCAATCAATATATGGGTTATTTGATTTTCATATCCATAAGTATGAATTCCATGTTTTGAATTCAACAAACTTATTTGTCTACATAATGATAGACATTAATATATGAGATGGGTAAATGGTGTTGACATACTCTGTGGCCCATGGTCATTAAATATCTTCTAAATATCTGAAATATGATAATTTTTTTGTAATATGTAGGCTTGTCTACATATTATTATAAATTATTTTGTTTTATGGAGATCATTCCATATCCATTATAAGATTGACTAGCAGTCATGTATTTCTAGTGGTCAATCATATATTATATATATTGATCATAATATTCATATTGGATTTCAATACTATAAATAACAATTGGTTAAAAAAATTAGTTCACTAAATAGGGATTGATTTTAAATTAATGAGTTAATTAATATGTATTTTAGATTTAATACAAATATATTTTGTAAGAGTTTTCACAAGGAATTGAATAACATGGGATATCATTTGAATATGAGAATGGATTTTCAAAAGTGATTTGGAAAATATCCAAAATGAGTTTTGGATATGATTTCACATGTTATTTTAAATGATACAATATTAGTTGTAATGAATCCAATTATATTATGAATTGGTGAAAATTGGATTTTGAATTGTACATTGACCTAAATTCATATACATACATTGCATTCTACTATATGGCATATCTGTACTATACCTTATTTTATATATATAAAGATGCGTGAATGAAATAATATTTAATGAAAACCAATAACTTTAATCAAATTAGAAAAATAATATTAATTGAGTTATTATTAAAAATGAATAATGTCACTTAAAACTATCATTTATTAATCTATAACATAAGGTTTAATGGATAAAAAATTTAATATTCATGCATGGGATACATGACATAGACTATGAATTATTTAATTTTGTGTCATAAACATATGATAAAATGTGTAAAACCAAAGAGTGACATTGAATATTATTAATAATATAGTCAAATGAGGATTGTGTGTGTTCAGTGCTCCCATAAATTGTGGCTGAAACTCCCTCATACTAAAATACTATCCTTAATCATTCTCTTTTTTGTTAGAGGCTCAAGCAGGTAATGATTGATGGATAAATCCCATATGAAAATATAATTATTCTTTTGATAAATGGATACACTACCGAGATGGGATGTATGTTTTATACCTTTATTTTATCAACATAAAATTCATATGAAGTTAATGATGTTGAAAAATCTATTGAGACAAATTCATTGCAATTAAAATATCTCTTCATTTCAGTTTTATATGATGTTTCATATTAACTCCAATAGATATCATCAACTAGTGGATTAATTATCTTTTTACGCTTATGATAATCATTACTAGACCTATTTAAACCGTTTTATAAATAAAAACATATTACTAAAATATATTATACCATAAATGTGTGAGGATTCGGTTTATGTTCATATAGTTTTGACCATTCTGACCAGTAGTTTATGGAAATTCATTGGGGACCATGTATCATTACACATATTCCCAGATACGTATCTCTACTCATGTTTTTTTAAAATACTTATGCAGTTTATCAACATGATAAATTTGTTTATTTGTATCAAAAGAAAAAAATTATATGAAAGGACATAAAAAGTTAAAATCATAGTACTTCTTTTAAAGAGGGAATAAAGATATAATTTGAAACATCAAGTGTATTTTAATATGCATAAATATTAGGATTTTTTATGTTTATTTCATTATATAATAACTTATGAGTGCTTATGACACTTTCATAATGGTGTAACACCGTCCCTCTTCATGGTGGCTCAATTGAAACAGTCAATTTTACCTCATTCCCACATTCTAAAGCCTGGATACATCTATCACGTTCAATGCAAATACATACTCCTTAATAAAAAGATGATTATGGGATTTCATATCCTCCTTCCATTGATTATTACTTCCTTGGATTCCTCCATGGATCTGGTTACCTAGATCAGGCATCCCCCTAATATTTTGTCATATTCATGAATCTTTTTCCTAGGGCCATGTTTAGGTCGACACTGATAAATTACACTACTTAGGTCTCTATAGTGTAGCATCCTTTTTTCTGTAGAGTAGTCATGTTGGGTAAGACCAGGCATGTCTATATATTGTATATATTGGGCACTTCTAAATTGGTATCCTTTTAAGAGCCATATCATGTGAAACAAGTTAGGAGTGGAACCTAATGAATCCCAGGTAGATCATAGGGTAGTTGATGATAGGGGTGTAATTATTATGAGGATTTATTACATTATCCATATCATATTTATTAATTACAATTGGGATTCTAGATTATAGAATGACTTTAAATACTTGTAGAGTCTTATGAAAAAAACCTATTGATATGAATTAGTTCATAAGTTTTATGTATTTTGGAGACAAATCATTGAATCCTTTTGTGTAGAATCAGTTCACAGGAATAATTTATTATGGATATGGATATGAATTTCATATTTATATATATTGGGGGGTTATGTGTATCCCCAGGGGAGGTGGGGATTTCAAACTTGAATGGATGGAGGTACTCCATAGGAGGAATTATTTCTCATAAGGATGATAGAAATATTGGACTATAGAGATTTTTGAATAATAACAATTTTTACATGACATGTATCAAAACCCATATAGTTCAATGGTGTAGTTTAAGGTCATGTGAAAGAAAAATCCATACAGTTTAACATCATGCAGAAAGAACACTCATGTTGTGAAAGGATTATCAATGGGGGATATTTTGGGAATATACATATAATCATACCATTAAAAGAAGATTAATCTTTGCTGAATGGGATGTGGATTAAATGTGGAATATCCCTAGTGTTGTAGTTTTATCCCATTATAGGAAGAAAAATTGTGGGGCATATGCATGGATGTTTCCAAATGTAGGATGTTAATGTCTTTGAGGTGAGAGATGATGTGGGGATTCTTCATATAATCTTCCCATTGTGGGTGTCTTATCCATCAATGGTGTAAGCTAGTGCAGTTCTAATGCATGTAATCTATCGAGGAATGGTATTTTTATCCCCAAGGCTCGAGTTTCATCCCACAGTTGCATAGATGGTGGCATCCCTTGATAATCCAACATGGAAAATCTAGTGTTCATCAAACAGGTTATGAGCAGTGGGGTAACCCCATGAGATTCATACACAGTGAATCTTGTGTTCATCACATAGGGTAATGATATAGTATTATGTTATGTGTTATGGATGTTTTCATGTAGTTTATTTTCATATGTCTATACCCATGGGGAAGAGATATTTACATCATGAATTGTAGACATGGATGGGGTCACTCCTCAAAGGGGGTCATGTCAAGGCAGTGGTAAGATTATACATAAGGATTCACATTGATAAATGTTCATAGTTTCCCTAAAAAATTCCACCACTGGGGCTTACATGACCACTATTCATATTCCTTTAGGTGGGATATGGAAGTGGCACTGCCATGGAGTAATGGAACTCAATAGGATCAAGGATAGGGTAACTATTATTGGGAAAAATATGAATTGGGTACCAAATCATAATATTTGTAGGTAGATTTAAGGCCCATGAAAAACATGGAATGAAGTTGGAAGACATAGGAGTGGGTATCACTGGTTTCACATGTATTTCGGGTGCTGTTGAACATCTATTGGAATGGTATGGGGGACATGGGTACTCAAAATACAATAATATGGGTTAGATAAAAGTAGGATCTGTATAGAGGCCTATGATATGTTCCTTTTGACGTTTCAGGGTTCATATATTTCAAGGATATCATGAAGGGAAGTTCTTCATTAGAAGATAATGTCTTTGTACCCATGGGATTGGATTCATGAAGGAATGGTGCCTCATGAATCCTCATGTTCCAATATGGGATTTATTATTAAGAAATGTTCATGGTACTTCTTGAGAGGTATCTCCACCATGGGTGAGGTTCTAAAGATCCCATGTGAGTCTATTTTTTTGAATTATGTCTACCTTGGGAGAACCATCACCTATGTAACTCAAAATTCATCTGTGTAATGTGACTTCATAGAATTTTTTGAAAATTGTAATGTCATATACCATTTAATTTCGCACATATGGGGATATTTATAGGCCCATTTGATGGGAGGGTATGAGTATTATGAATGTTGGGGGGCTCTGACAAAGTATTTTGACTCCTTGATTGGTCTAATGGTTTGGGTACTATTATTGCACTACTCAAAGGTTATCATCAAAAATCATCATGGCCCAGGAATCTAGTGAAGTCATGTTCTGCAAATCTATACACATATAAAGTTTATCATGAAACCTCTTTGTTCTTAGGGGCTTCCATGGGCTTCACACATTTGTGAATGTAGGGAACTATGCAAATCAAGGCCATTAAGTTGATTTTTGGGGTGTTTTAGCCCGAAATAACTTTTTAACATCAATTATTTCCTTTTAATATCTTGTTAAATGAATATTTAAGTGTCCACAAATGAAGTGGATTTAATGAGTAGAATGTGGGTTGAATTTTGAGTTAAACACACCAAATACTAGATATTTTCAATCCCATCATGAAGCTCCTTCACAAAAATAGTATTGTTCATTCATCTATAAATATGGATTGGGGTCCCATATGGGACCATAAGACATTCTCAAAATATAGGCATGTGAGATTCTCACAAAACAAAATACGTTCATGAGAAATTTGGGGATTTGATCCAAATACCTCGTGAAACACAAACACATTGTGAAATTTTTTATTTTAACAACCCTCTGAAAATATGAAAACGTAAATAGGCTCAACCTTCATGAACATATAATTATGGACAATCGTGTGTGAACCAAGGTTAGAATGATTTCTATTTCCTAGTCAAAATTTACACCGAGTGTGATTATGATTTATCTAATAAATAAAGGGATATGGATGATAACATTATGAGTATAGAGAGTCTTAAAAACCTATCATATTGAGACATATTTATTACACCACTTTTAGTAGTGAAACATGAATATCCTCTCAACAATAGTCTACCTCTATACAACTTTATACTAATTTATGATTTCAAAATCCCTAACATTGATAAAGATGATCCATCCTTAAATTTTAAAATCCTACTCAGATGGATCAAGAAGAACATGGATGTTAGGGTACACATTCGAGATGACCATGCTTCACTCACCACACACACCATATGAAACCACAATAATAAATTTAACAAGGTGGTTCTGGATGAAGAGGAATCTCATCTGATGTGTAATAAAATCCATAAATTAGTCTTTGGGGACCTGCTCATGGGGGGGACATATATCTAGGACCTCTACATGTTTCAAAGAATGATAATAAAGAGGTCCTAGTCATACATAGAATCTTAGTTCTATCTTTAATTTGTTGAAGAGTTTAATAAATGGGTGATTTACAAGGCGGAATGGGCCTCACAATTTTAAATCTACCATCATCTTCAGCAAATATCAGAATTTTTGAGAAGGTGGTCACCATGGAAAAAAATTATTTTCACTATATGGAGGTAAGAATCATCTTGTGTGATCTTTACCATATTATTAAGATCCCAATCCAAGGTTCTATGTATGATCAATTACTCTATATATAGAATGTGTGGGAGGACCAAGATAAAATCCCAACCCTAGAGTGGGATATTATATTCTTGGTGTATGGAGAGCGAAAAAACAATCCAAGTATGAAGAATATTCTAGTAAATAATTGGTTCCGCTATCTCTTAAAAGAACAAGTATAAAGGATACTGAAATGGCCATTCCATTACCCTATGGAGATCCAGTGATCCAATAATCACACATACTAGTGAATCTTTGTGGAATGAAAATTGAATCTTTGGGGTTACAATGTGAGGCATGAGGCTCTTATTATCAATCTAGGAGGTTTTATCACTACAACGATCTTTTTATGATTTCACAATTACTGGATTATACACATGGCGGTGTGGATATACTCAATTATTATGGAGATGATGTGGAAATAGGGGAACTGATTAGTCATGCTATTTTTGGAATAACATTACAAGTTGATTTACCAGAGATTCCAAAGATAGACTCATCATCGTGTATGTGGGAACCTTTATTTTCAATATGATTAGTTATCCTGACACATGGGGAGATATGAGTATCCAAATATCATCACCCTCCTTCTAAAAATTCACATCCATCTATTCAAAAAATCAGTCAGAGATGACCTCCTAACATGGGCTCAATGGAAACCCAAGAAAAGATTGAAAAAGAATATCGATTTATGTTTAATCCATTAACCCTTCTCTAAGGATGGTGGATAATTATGTTTTAGGGATCCTAAAGAAAATTATGTTCCTCTTGGCCATTTGAGGTGGGGTACTGGGGGAAATGGTAGACTATATGTTCATCTATGAGCCTTATAACCTGCAACACATAATGAGCTAGGTTTAGTTCTTTTAATGGTTGGATCTAAATGAATATAGAGAGGTTTTTTATGAAATAAAATTAATAATTCCTCTTGTACATTTCTCTCATGTTTACATGTTATGGCATGACGAGGCGTATTGAGCTTCAACTACCCACTATTACATATGGACTCATCCATGAATATGTGTAGAGTTGGGTGAGCACATTCTTGGGTGACATGATGTGGTGGGGAAATACTATAAATAGCGAGTAATGTGGATCCCTACCACAACACTTTCAAGGGAGATTTGAAGGGCCACACATAGTGGAAATTACTGCTAGGAGGGTAGTGCAACGAAAACTGATGTAGTAATTCCATGCCCCGAATAAGAGGAACCATCATCCGGGTGATTCGTAACAATATTGATGCTCTAGGATAAATGGATGTGGGACAAAGGTGGAATTATTAGGTTGATCCTAAGGGGAACTTTTAATGGCATAGTAAACTAGATAATTTTCCATGATGTCCCTAATGAATCGTTTTTCCCCACAACAATGTAAATTTGGGGACTTCACAAGAACATCCCCACTCCCTGGGGGTGCCATTTTATCTCATCAATAATGGGATATTCTTTATTTTTATGGGTCATTTAGCGGATGGATTCCACATATCCCACACATAGGTGATTAAATATATGTTAGAGTTGTATGACCTAGAATATTATCCTGACATAATGTTCCATATAATAATTCAAGTAACGGTGTTATGGGTAATTTCTTCCTTTGTATGTATATTGTTGGGTTGCACTACTGTGGAACAACCTAGGGATAATGATCAAGAGAGTCTAGGGGATGGGATTCCTACTGGGAC
The DNA here is from genome assembly GCA_963277665.1 of Viscum album. NCBI lineage: Eukaryota > Viridiplantae > Streptophyta > Magnoliopsida > Santalales > Viscaceae > Viscum > Viscum album. The sequence continues at coordinate 1,716,598,311 of OY728152.1, read as the reverse complement.
TCGGTTGGATAACGATATCCTACTATTGATCAATAAAATCTTATAATCTATGGGATCATTATGGATATGACTCGACCCTTAAACTTCTTCAATAATTCCTCATATTTCTTTTTCAGGAATCAAAAAGCCTAGAAAAATAAAAGTTTCATGAATACCATTATGTAGTTTATGAGGGATACTAAACCATTGAGGGTGAGAGTGTGGGTCCTCTCCTAGATTTTTTGGTCATAAGGGCCAACCATTGGATAAGGTGGCACCCACAACCAAGGCGATGACCAATGGAGAAATTCCTTCACAATGGGGACTACCTATGAAGTTGTCTGAGATTCTAACATTGTTTTATTACACATGTAATGATTCTAACCATTTCACTCTTACCTTTCATGTTATTCCTCTTTATATATTATAAACTCATGTTATGTTAATGTCCTAAAAAATAATTGGTCCTTATCCACTATAATTTACTTATAGATCCCCAGTGTATGATGTTAAGGAAGAAGTAATAGAATCTTCTTTCATAGAGGATATGTACTAGGATGTCATAGGAGATGGACCAATTGCAGATGTATCAAAGTAAGGATCTATCAATAAAAGGATATTTATAGATTAGGTAAAATTTTCACCCAAAACTATGATGTTTGAGGAGGCCAGGGTAGCCAATCCTACCTCAGGACCATAAGTGTAGGTGGTTTCTAGAGATGAAGCCTCAATAGAGGAGGTATACATTGTAACTGGAGTTGAAAAAATTAATTATGATGTGGTGACTACACAAATCATTGAGTTATAGTAAATGGAAGTTGCTTGGGACAAGGCCTTATAGAATGTGGTGGATATCGCACCACTCTCAGAGATATTTGAGTGGGATGAGCTGGTTAAGCCTACCCTAGGAGCTCCACAGTAAAATAGATCTTTTTTTACATTTAATGATGTCCTTATGTGATATAGTATATCCAAATGATTTTTTAAAGGCATGAAATTGATGAATCAGAACGTAATGAGGCTTCTAACCATGGAAATACATGTTTCACACCATGTATTATTTACAGGACATGTAATGTTTACAAGCCCAGAAATCAGTTCACATCATGAAGTTGAAAAGTAATGATAATAGAGGATCCATGACATTCATGATGTGAAAAGATGTTTCATGTTGTGAATCATTTTGATAGACAAAAAATTGTTTTATTTTGTTCCTTTTAATGGGACATTGTTGATATGACATGGAATTGATTTTAAAATCTCTTTTGGACCATCAAAACCTTTGATTGGTTTTTGAGCTTATAAATATGGGTTAAAACCAAGTGAAAAAATGATTCATTCTAGGGATGGAGAGGCATGATTATCAGTATGCTTCTACAAGGTTCCAACATATTTGTTTTTTAGATTGGTTTCTATATTTAATTTTATTACTTTTTCTAGTATTTATTTTATGTTAGTTATATCATTAGTTTAATTAAAATTTATTTTCATTTCAATAATTATCATTCTCATAGTATCTAAATTATATGGGTTATTGTTTTTTCATAATTGGAAGTTATCCATTGATGTTATACTAAATATATATGGGTTGAGAGTCGGGAGATTTTAAACTAATACCTATAAAAAATAAAAATTGGCTAACTATATTTTAGTAACCAGGTGTAAGTAAATGTTCAATCACATTTTTTGACACTACTCAGACCATCAGAGGTAAAAATTGAACGAACATGACCTATTTGGATTTGATCACGGCAAGACCAGTAACATATCATTCATTATTCCTAGATGCCAAGATTTATATACATATATTTTCAAACAATCTAGACCAAAATTAGTTTTCATATTAGGTTGGTCCAAATGCATATACCAATTCCATTTGGTGTCTTCTTCAATTCTTTTCAGCCTATACCATAGGTCTATCCCATGAAATATTTTGGATTATCCATTTATTAGACTATGAAATTTATATTTTTTCCTCAATCTTAAACCAATTATCATTATTTTGAAAATTTAATTATTTAATTCAAATAATTAGTTTAATAAAATTATTTTGAAATTTGGATGACCAATCCATTGGATGAAAGTCATTGTTGTGTTCCCTAATCACTATGATATTGACAATGTATGTCATTATTATAACGTTATTGTTGTCAGAACAGTTAGGGAATATATAAATCTCTTATTTGACCAAGAATGATGTATTTAACAACTTACATAGGATGAAATAGATTTCAACACCATTTTTTGGGACCAGTGGAGTGTTACAAATGTCTATTGACTGATTACGTTGGTAAAATAATTTTCTTACTCCATTTCTATTTACTGATTATATATTATGTATTTATTTTCTCCATTGAGTTTATTAATTTTATTATTATTAATATTTTTTTTATTTTTGAGTTTTGGGTATTTTTTGTGTTGAGCACTATTGAAGACATGCCTCATCTGTGTTTTTCATTACCACCATTGATGTAAATTATACTTAAGAAGAATCTGACTACATTGAAAGTGTTGAATTCCCTAGAGTGTTCATATCAAAAAATTTAGTGGAATGATTCATAACAATTTATGTATGATGATTTCGAACTACCATAGACAAGTTAAACCTATCATCATTCATGTGGAAGAGACCCTAATCTTAAAAATTACTATGGTGGATCCTAGGATGAGAAAAATCTGTTGAAAAACTAGCTTAATTTCACATAGAGTAAATCAAAGTCATGAAAAAAGAAGGATGATAATGAGGATGGGATTAGAGAAAAGGTAGAATGTAAAAACAACAATATCAAATAGTTTTGATTTACAAATCTCTTATTAGTCACCTACTGATAGTTTATATTGTATATATTGTCTGGGTTGCAGAATTAGATTTAGATATGGTGAAGATATTCAAAGCTATTTAGACAATGAATCCCCAGGGTCAACACAACCAATAAGAACATTCCATCTAACAATATGAAGAGAAGAAAATATAATTCATATATACTACATTACCCAAAAAGTAAATTACGACATCAAAAAATAGGATGGATGAAATTGAGGCACATATCAATGAATTTGGAGAATATAAAACTAAACTTGCACATATTTTTTCATGTTTAAATTTACCTGGTAAATAATATTCATATAAATATTAATAATGCGATGGAGTGTCTCGAATAATATGAATATGAATAATTAGTTGAGAAATTTCAATATATTGGCACAAAAAATGAACATTAAAATGATGATGAAGTTGTTAATGATTTTTGGAGATTTATGCGATCTTTCAAAATGATGAACCCCTGGATTGTGTTGAAAAAGAAAAACATTAGGAATACATTCTGTGCATACAACTCGAAAAAGAATAAAAAATGGAGGTTAAAGAGTTAAAATACATTGAGTCTATAATAGAAGAAAATGTAAAAGAAGAGAAGGTGATTGAGTCATGATATTACAAAAATGTGTTTTTAGAGACCTAATAAGTATAGGGAATCCTCAAAACATTTTAAGAGGGTGAGGGGAAAATGATTCTCCAAATAAATAATTTATTGATTATTGTGATCCGAATGGTGAAAATAAAGAATATAGATTTGATAAAGAAAACAAAAAATATGTTCATATTTATATATATTTTTATTTTCATTACATCAGTCCTCAAATTAAAGACCACCACCATTCATAAAGATCTAGTTGATGAGAATAAGAAAAACTCTCCCAAATTCAATGAAAATTCAGATATGGCTAAATACATAAAATTATACTTTTTACAATTTTCTAGTTAGCTAATGAAGTTAAAGGCCATGATAATCCACAATAAAAAAGAGAGGATGTAGATAATAACAACATTTCATAAAAAATAAATTCTAAGGCATATATTTATATTAATAGTTATTTTAATGTCTATAACCATGGATGCTATCTGTATATCTTCAAGTTAAATATTTTATACTATTAAAAGTGAGATAATTTTATATTTACATTAATTTTTCAGACCAATGGAAGTAAGAATATAAAAATAATGTTATTTACATAAGGACGATTAACATCATTAGAGCATAGTTCATATCATGAACTTGGGTTAAAAAAATTAAAGAAGCTAATTAAATAGAAATTAATGGAAGGGGGGTACTTTTTACATGTTTTTATCTGTTAATCACTATTTATTACCATTACATGTTTTTGTTAAAAAAAAGAAAAAAATGAATTAAATTATTGCATGAGGTGAATAAAATTAGATTCACTCACACAAATCACTAATTTTTTACTCACTAATATAAGAGAAATTAGCACATTGTAGAATTATATTGAGATGTTGGAAAATCTTAAATATAATGTCAATCAATGGAATATCTATGAATTTAAATTTTAATGGTCACTTTCTTACATCGGTTTTTAGTTTCATAAAAACGATAGGTTGTATGATTATATTTATTGATATTGGTTTCTCAATGAATTAATTGTGTATAGTAATTGTTTAATTTCATTAAAACACCTAAATAACATATATTCGATTCTCATTTTCAAGAATATTATATTCCAAAAAATATATATTATTTTTTGAGTGAATATTTGGTGTTGTAAACGAACTGGCCCTTTCGTTGATATCTTGTAGGAGAAATAACAGAAAAATTCACTTAAATTTTGATTGAGTTATATTATTTAAGATTCCTTTCGTGTTAAAAAACACCAAAACATTGATCTTTTTTTAGAATATACAATCGATGGAAAAAATTATTTACACTGATCTATGTTATGAGGGGTTTTTTATGTTCCTACCCATCTCATTTTATTTTTCAAGATATTAAATTTTATGAGTGTGGGAGAGGGGTTGTTAAATGTGGATATGGGATATTGTTTTTGATATGATATTGTAGGGTTCTTCCCTGTGATTTTGGGGGAAAGGAAATGATTTTATTCATTATACTCGATTATTGTTCACTCATCTAGTAAAAAAATATAATGAAAAAGGGGGAAATGGTTTGTTTCTCATATAGGTCAATAATAACCTCTTTCAGACAGATTATCTAATAATTATATGTGATTAAGGGATGTATATAAGACTTTTCCAAGTGTATCATCTTACAGAAAGGAAAAAATGTATTGTGAATTAGGAGTACTAAAAATGTACATTATTGGAACAAAGATTTTTATTATATATTTTTGGGTGATTAATGTGAGGTTCATTTAATATCATGACATAAAAAACGAATTCTTTTTTGGAAAAATTAAAAACAAAAGAGGAATACATTCAAATTAATTATATTATCCACGATACTATAATTTTAGTTGGGGGGTGTGATATTTCATTATTTTTTTAGGATCATTTTATATTGATTATCATTTGAATATAAATTATTATGATTTATATGTTTTCCTCCATTTTGATTGTTACATTTTTTATATATCAATACCTACCAACTCTCAACCTCAAACTCATTTGATCAAAACATCAATTCCCTTGTGATTAATTGTGATATTTTTTTGGGTGGAAAAAGTAGATTCAAATTTATAATATGGATAGGAGAATGCACTTAAGGTATTAGAATAACTCTATTAATTTTTTACCATGATTTTCAAGATAAACCAATCCATGTTTAGGTAAATCATAATTCGATCCATCATATATGAGTGGTTGAAATTTTTTTTTAAAGGTGAAATTTCATGAATTAATAATTATATATGAATCATAATTTTTGATTTAATTTAGTGTGTATTTTATGAGATATTATAAATTTCAATTATTAATTATTCTTATGAGCATAATAATTTGAAAATTTCAATTTTTTTGTACGGACCCTTTATGTTTCGATGTCTGTATTTTTCTCAAGGATGAGAAATTATTTGATTATTAGGTTAATTGATTTCTCTATATTTTATCAATATTTTCATGTGTTTTTATATTAGTATTAATCAAATAAAAATTTATATAATATGATTTTAATGAATGATATTAAAATTTTATGAATTATTTTAGATGGATAGAGATTTGGAACAATATGAAGGAAATTTTTGGAATGGAGTCAAAGTATTCACTTTTTACCTTAGATGACGTCCTTCTATGATGTAGATTGCCAATGGGTTGTTTTAATGGAATGAAACTGAATAAAAATGAAGTAATGAATATTTAAACATTATAAATACATGTAAACAATTATGTATTATTTTGTATTATATATAAAGATAAAAATCCTTGAAAGCAGTTCACTAAATGGAATGAAAAAAAGAAGAAAAAAATTAGGGCTTTTGACATTCACAACGGGAACACATGTTTCATGTTGTGAAACATTTTATCAGAAAAATGGTGTTTTTAACATCATCATGTGAAATCACAGGGATGACTAGGAATAACTATTAAAATTAATTTTACCCATCAAATCCTATTTATAATAGTTGATATTAGAAATATGGTATATCTTTAAGAAACAAGGATTCAATATAAGAGTAGAGAGGCTCATTTTTTAGAGGCTTTCACAAGGGTTTTCATTATATTTTTTTATAGATAGGATTCTATTTTTTTCATTTCATTTTCAAGATTAGATTTAACGTTGTTATCATTATTTTAATTTCAATTTTTTTCTACTCTTTATTTCTCATTCATTATCTTTTTATCTCCCCACTATGATTTATTTTTTATTCATCATTGGAAAAAGCCCAATGATGATCAGCAAAATCTATAGTTTTCAATATTAGGGGTGTTTTGATCTAAATGAATATCAAAAATATAAACCGGTTAACATTATGGGTATTATACATGTTTAAATAAATTTTAAATCTCATTCTATTTAAACTACCTTAACCATTGGAGTTTCAAATTGAATGACAATGACTTACATAGAATTGATTAGGATATGACTAATAACCTTGGATTATTTCTTCTTAAAAGTCATGAATCTCATGCATATGGTGTCATCCACTCAAGGACAATTAGTATTTTCCATCTTAGGTTGAACCAATTGGTTGGAAAAAGATCATTTTGTGTCTTTTTCACTGTTATGAAGCCAATTACATTTTTCTATTCCATGATAAAGTTTGGATTATCCATTGAATTTACCATGAAATTGTCTCTTATCCCTCTCTCTTATCACATTACTATCATTCTTCATGCATTATAATTATTTAACGTTAATCATTAGTTTAATGAATACAAAATGAAATTGGGATCACCAAACTATTGCTTTAAATTCATCGCTATGTTCCATTCTCTATGATGGATCGAACCCGTTCTTTAGAATTACAACACCTTTGTGGTTTGTGAGTTTTGTGAACATATACATTTCTTATTGGATCATTCTTGTAGGATTTGACAACATACTTTGGATTCATCTAGTAGAAAGAAACTGATCTCTATTAGTGAAAACATAAGGCTATATCCTCTAATTTTCTTTTGGCAGCTGAGGGAAATATTGCATGTTTTTATGTGTATGCATAGGAGTAAGTGATCATTGTTTATACTCAAGGTGATACCATTGTCCAGATGAGGGACTTGTGGGAGGGTGTCAGGTCTATGGCCGCAACGGTGTAATATCAGGAAGATAAGATCTAATCTGAATAGAACCATGTGAGGATCATGGTCAAAGAAGTCTATCCTGATACTGAGGATGAGATTGTCCATCTGTTAGTGTGACAACACACCTTGAAAGCCAATATATATAGGCCTTATGATATCAATCTCTAATTTTATGGGTATGATCCTAAGGAAAATTTTATTTTCATATAAAATAATGGGCATGCACTAATATGGGGATAAAACTCCTTAAACTTGAATGGTTTATTTTAAACTCCCACATGTTTTAAATTTTTTAAATTTTTTTTTTGCATATCCAGTCACAATAACAAGACAACGACCCATTAGTCTATAAGACCACAAGATTCATGCTTGGTTTGGGAATCAGGGAAAAAATATAATGATTCTCATTTATACATATGTACCAAGAAATGTTCGGATATTCAAGGTTGGGACTTTTTTTGACAACCAGGTGTGTCTTGACTGCAAAAGTCGATGTATGGAGAATAAGGCTCTTTGAACAACCAACTTTATGTTATAAAATTCATTAGATCCTAATAGGGGAAATGTGATGGGAATTGAATTCTATCCAAATAAAGGGATTGAAGAGTGTTAATCATGACATCCAACATATGGAATATAAGGGGAGTGGAATAATTATGGAGGATAATTTTTGATCATGGTCAAAACACATCATCTACAATAAATTTTCTATATAAGAGGACAAAACAACTGAGATTTGACAACCAAATTTTCCTAAAACATAGGAAAAATATCATACTGTTGTCCATTATTGTTCGGGGAGTGTTCCTATGATAGTAGGCGCTCCAATGCCACATAATACCTTCTCATCAAAGGGATTTTTTCAAGCATGAAGGAGGAAGAGAATCTATATATTCAGACATTAGATGTGTGGATATGTCGTGAAGGAATTTCCAAATATAGTTCTTCACTCTAGGAAGTACCCCACTATGACTATGAGAACATTTCGTATGTGAATATTTATAGGAAAATGATAGATTGATATTAAATGGGGAGAAATATCCCATATGATAAGCTATTGTCAAAGAACATCAACGATGTGGTATGGAACTAACACCGAAGGAGGACTGGTCTTATCAGGAATGATCCTATGAAACTCTAATGTTTTACTTCATGCAATGAGGATTATAGAAAATAAATTTAATTTTATTGGGTGAGGATGAAATATTACGTAGTTTAACATCATGTAAATGGGTTTTCTGGTTATACAGATTAAGGTATTATGACTCAGACATCAATATATCAGATTAAAGTAATAGAGTTTGTACTAAGGGATCTTATATTATGGTTATACAGTTCGTACAATAGAGTGGTAATCATAAAATGAAATTTATATCAAAAAATAGAAACAATAATACATGAATAGAGACCCAATGACACATAATACATTCCTAGAATGACCAAAACAATGTTTAATACTTGGAAACTTGGATTTGATCTCCTATATTAATGTTTTAGAGTTCATACCATACCATGAGAATCCCAAAATAACATGTCAAGAATATAATATTGACAACACAACATTATTATAGGGACAAGGAGGCCCAAAGACACACAACACATGCCTTGTGTGACTCACACATTGTTTAAGGTCATGATTCTTAGACCATTGTGATTTATGTCCTCAAGTAACATGTGTTTCATTGAAATAGGGTTACCTGATAGGAATAGGGGACTAGGAGGCCATCTAACACCACATGAAACCTCAATGAGACCTCCCTTACACAATTTTGTGTTATAATACTAGGACAATGCGATTATTGTTTCATTTCAGAGAGTTTTAACCACAAGTTACTCATGTGTCTTAAGCATTCGTGAGGTAAACACCTTCTCAAATCTAAAACCAATGTGAGAAATGATTAATGTGGGAAACATGGAGTGGTGGGGAGTTCCCGTCACGTTCATGGTAGAAAATAATGAGTGTATAAAGTGACTAAAAATTACAATGCACGAGATCACAAAATACATGAAAAATATATAAAAAGGCACAACCCAATGAGCATGGAAAAATTATTAATCATGTTCGAAAAAAATGTTCTATAATTTATGTGTTTGTGATGGGTTGATTAAGTGTGTGAATGATTATTTACTATGTTCAAAACTAGGGAGAAATTAATTATTGCTAATGAACATTTTCGGAATGACCCTAGGGAAGTTGGTGATCCATTATGTCATAGGACTATTCTCGTTGTGATCCCATTCATGTTGTGAGGATGATGATTATCTCAAACGATGAATGAATGAAACATGGAAGTATAAGTGTAAAAATCCAAGAGAGAATATAGGGTGTCCTAGTAAATTTCCCACCACACACTCAAATTCAATGAACGAAAATTCTGGTAAGAGAGAATCAGGCCTATCATTGAGAGTAATGACCAATAATGAATAGATAATAGGGATGGTACCAAGAAGAAATATACAGTTGTCACTACATATCCCATGAGGATTTGAATAATACCACAAGTAGTTACCAAATTTGGTGTGGAAGCAGACTAAAACTGGAAGGGTAATTTTCTTTCAAGTGAGGATATTAGATCATTTATCATTATAGGGAATCCCGGTTTTGTATGAGGTAAAACTTACTCATCATCCCATATTTGTATGGGGAATACCAACATTATATGTGTTAAACATTTTTATAATTCCATTTTTGTGCAGGTCATCCTTATATCACATAATGAAGGAACTTTTTATCATCTCATACTTATTATATATGGAATACTTGTTTCTTATGGGTAAGGTCTCAGTATAACAGCATGCATGTAGGATGTCGTGATGTGGAGTTTAAATTCATAAAACTATGAATATGTTGGGAGTTTTTATATTATGGTCACAAAGCATTGACCAATAGGGGGAATGGGTCCTTACGTGAATTTCCTTTTAGGAATAATTCATAACCTAATGTAACTGGAGGGGAAAAGGGGGCCTCTAACACAAAAAACTCTAAAAAACATAGGTCACCTGCCTTTCACTGGGGAAGGGAAGGACCATACAATGAGTCGATGAAGGGGGTGGGATAAATATAAAATTCATGTGTATCAATACAATTCTTGGATGTATATTAATCACAACATTTACAATTCTTAAAAATGATATGGTATAGGTTTATAGAAACACCAATGATGAGGAAATACACATGAATGAGGGTATGAGGAGGATGGATGCACATAGATTATATTCATAATTCTTAGAAAAGGTCACATAGTTCAAGGACATTGATTTTGGACCATAGGGGTGGGCACATTGAGGATTTTCATGTGTTGCAAAAAAATGTTAAAACACAATGTATATGGGGCCAAGGAGGCCATGTATCAAATGAAATGATCATGAAAATATCTACATATAGATTAGAGGTGTAAGGCCTAGACAATGGAATAATGGAAAATAGATTAAGGACATGATTCTTGGAATGAGGGGACTTTTCATTTCAATGTAATCTATGTGGTTTAGAAATTTTATAACACAAATTGAAATGATAGTGTGTAGGACCTTATATCATATAAATACCTTGAGATGAACTAAACATTGTTTAAGGACATAATTCATTGACCATCAGTGGATTTAAGGGACCAATGTGGAATAAATTTATTGTCCGAATCCAAGAAAAAATGCCATGGTGTCACTACATATCCCTTTTTGATAGAAATAAAGACACACATAGTTATTGAAAAAAGTATGGTAGAAGATAGACCCTATAGATATGGAAAATATTCTCTACTAAGGTAATCCCAAGTTCATTACAAGGGGTAAGTCTATAGTTAAATGACATGTGTTGATGACATTAACATGTGATAATTTCATAAATATTGTATGAGGCATCCCCATTTTGAATGGGGTATGAAAACAACCTATCATCATGCATCATGGTTGCTCGGATTTTCAGTTAAATGTCTTAAAACTAGATCTATATTTATTTCTAGTTTAAAGCCATTGATCTTGGACTATAGGAGCTAAAAAAGTTTATGGTTGTAAATTTTGGACCATAACTCCTAATTATTAGGCTATAGAGTTTTGACCAAGGTATCTAAATGGTTTTTGATTATAATTCAATGACCATTTCAAACAGTTTATGGTTGTGTTTCATGGACCATGATTCATCTTGATAAGTACATCTAGAGAAACCTGGAAATGGTAGAAGGTTTGATATTATCTCAATCCATGGTGATGGAGAAGTAATATCCATTGAAGTAGATCTTATAGATTATATAATGTTATTCCCACATGGTTTCCAACATTGATGGTTGTTGATGCCTGGAAAATAACCACTTACAAAAAAATATCAAAGGAAGAAATACCTAGACATGGGAAATATTTTTTCCATGAAAGAATGGGAGAAGAGAATGGTAGAATGCTTTTAGAACCCCTAATAGTATCATGGTCACTTTACCTCCTCATGGTCATGGAAAGTCCCCATACATGGATCTTTGCTTGTGAAAATACCCACAAAACCCACCTCAACAAGCACCCTTTCTCACCAGCGACCGAACAGTGAATGTCGTGTGAGTTTCCATCAAGGATGGATAGTTTTTCATTATAATGTGTCTGATATACCATCTGAAATCCCCCAGAAATCAATGGAAGAAACATCCCAAGGAATATCCCCCATTTATCACAAAGATCTTATTCCAAATCATTATATGAAAGAATAAAATTCCTAGACTATGTCCAATCCATCTAGTGAGACCTCTGAGCCTTCATCACATAAAATGACGGAGAAATAAAGTGGATGCGAGAGGGGTTCACGATTGTTGGAGGACATGAGGTATGCCTCTGAAGACCCGTGACACACCCCTACTTGTCTTGTGTGTCTCGTGGAGCCCCTTCGGCTCATTAGCCGCATCACACTGAAACTGCTGGATAACCTTGTGTTGATATAAGAGAAATGCATAGTTTTGGGAAGAAAATTTCATACTCTCATATAATCCACATTTTTCATGACATAAACCACGTGAAAATATATTAAAAACATGGATATTACCCGAGGAAACTCATGTACCTCTCATCCATTGTAAAATAAAAGATATCGGATCAAAAGGTTGGAGGCGAGTGGCGTTTTCAGCCACTAAAAGACATGTGACATGGACCCTGAGTGACCTCTGAGACACCGTGAGACCTCGTTTTCACGATCACCTCACCACATGAGGTCCTTCGTGCTTGTCGGTTTAATCGTAAGAATGACCTAGCGCATGTCCTGGGAACCCTACGACACTCTAAGGATGAATAGACTAGTTCTTCCATTCAATACTCCTGCATAACCATGTGACCCAATTAGTCACATTAATCATCTCTAAAAAATGAGGAAATCCCCTAGTGCCATACATTATATCATGGATAACACCCGATGTTCATCACATAAAATGATGGAAATAGGAAAATGGGAGGTGATCAAGGTTTTCAATCAATAAAGTACACAAAATGCATCTTGGGAACCCTCGACATGGATATCGAGTGCAAGAGATAGCCCATCCATAGACTCACAAGTTCCCAATGATTGGGATCTTATAACGACCCTTGGACATGTATACATGACAGAATGGGATCCATTATACGTGTAAGTCTTGAATAATCATAGATTATCGGATAATGTATGGATGGGCCCACGAGTGCTGAAAATTACGCGGCTCCCAAGAAGTGGTCCATTGCCGAGACTCGTGAAATAAGGTAACACTAGATGCCATGACGACTCCAGTCTGGAATCACATAAGATCCCCAACACATACCGGTGAGTATGGGGGTGGATGTGCCTATAAAATCTCTACTCCATACCAAAAAATGTTTGTTTGGATAATAGGTTGGTGGGTTGATTGACGAGATGCTAGAGGCTACGCACATCTGCGATTAGATCACAGGCTTCTTCACACATATTATCATGTGATCGTCCATCTTTCTACAAGGTAATACACTAGAAGACCTCTAGAGCAGTCATGCTCCATGCATAAATTCACTGACGTGGTAAATAAAATATCAAATAATGGACTCCTAGTGATACAAGAGATATCCACATCAAAGGTCTTCCAAATCACATGAGACACAATCAAATTGTCATAGAACCAAGACCAGGTACTCACAATTCAAGGGAAAAATATAGTATTCAAAGTGGGAAACTCAAGAAGAGGACAAAATCGCATGACTCTATGGGATTCACATGTTCTATCCAAAGTTATGTACAAGATACAAGTCAAGCCACCCAGATCTCACAAGATCCCTTCCTCATGTCATTTGGGACATGAGGAATGCTCTGTACTTGTCAAGACAGGTCTTGAAAACCATATGAGAGATCCAATTAAATCCTTTAAAGCCTCTGTGTTTTTCACTCTGGACATTCAATGTTCTTAGAATGAATCTCTAAACTCTTATGATGGTGCTTACTCACTTCAGTCGAGTCTCATCGACAGATCTAGACATGGAGACCCATCTCTCACAGTGTTCCCCTCTTAACAAGTAATTTGAGACCCATGAAAACACTAGAAATGATTTCTTGGAATCATGATGTCTCCCGGAGGTGTAATCTATGACATGTGGTACACCATTGGATATGCCAACCTGAACTTGTGATGTATCCCCATGGTGTCGGCGAGACATGTGACACCCCCATTCCATGTGACAATGTATCTCACAAAACCCCCCATATGTGTCAATCTAGGTCACCCGATATGTAGAAACCTTATTCATGACTCCATGAGTCTGATCATGCAATCCCTCTGGTTTCTCACAACGAGTATGGATAATGTGGGCTTACGGGGATGCAACTGAAACCGTATTAGGCATCATAAATATGGCATCCTCAGTTTGTCGGTCAGAATGATAATCTAACAACATGTGTTTTGATTCCTAAAATATGTAGGATATGTAGTATGCCTCATAATGGATCAATAACACCTTTGTAATATCAATCACTTACACACATATGATAATATCCCAAAGCACTTTCTCATGTGACTTTATCACATAAGTGATTTCCCACTATCAAAAAATGATGGAGAACCTCAGAGACATAAAGATGAATCCTGGACCATTGTATACAAAAGAGAATTCACCCATAGTAGTTTTTTAAGTGTAACTGGACTCATATAAGTATTAGTGAGAGCTTCACGAACATGTCATAAATCTATAAAAGAGTCCCAGAGTAGGAAATAGTTCCCCCAAAAGGGTGAAATGAGCCCAACCTCCCATTTTCTCCAGCAATACGAGTCCCTAAGAGTCGATAGGCCTCAAAACCCAGATCACCATCGGCCATTGGAAAGAAGGATTGTACTCAACTATTGATGAGGGAACCATTGGGAGTTTTAGTGAAAAGTGAAATGGTAACATGGCAAGAAAAACACATTCCACAATAAGAAATATAGAAAAAAATGGAGAACTAGATAATAATTTATGAAATAAATAAATCACTACGTTATAATTAATTGAGCTATGTTTCATGTCCCTCAAATGAGAACAACATTGATAGGATTGACATGAACTTCTTGGCCAAATTTTTTTAGTAATGTATATACAGGATAATCATTAAGACCACTATAAAATGAGAATCCTATATTTTATTCTTCATACTGATGAGTCCATGTGAGAAAAATGGTCGGAAAGGGAATACATTACAATTGTCTTAACCATACATATTTAATTGAGATTTATCATGAATATGACATGACATTGTAGAGACCCGAAGCTTGACATACATGGACATTACATTACTTTTGCGGAATACGTAGTACATAACAAAAACACACACACAAGGATCGTAATAGTTTAGTGTCTTTGGAAACTCAAAATATAATCTTCTAATCCTGGTAAAAGATCTTCAATATCTCCCATAAAGATATTCCTTTTTTTTATACCTAAAACCTTTCTTTATATCCTGGGGAAACGAAAACATAAAAGGGTGAGCTCAAATTCTCAGTAAGGGTAAACACAAGAAATATCAATCACATCATTTTCATAAGAACATAACATTTTGGAAAACATAACCTTCAAAAGAGAGCATAATTTCATAACATGGGATAAATCATAGTAGTGAAATGAAATCACAATAATCATAACATAAAACATTAAACTTTGTGGCATACACGCATAATCATAGATAGTCATTTCTTGTTAGTCAAGACTCATTTCCAAGACTATCTTACTGGACAAAGTCCCTTTCTGAACCGAGTCACCCTCGTTTCAGTCCTGTTTCACTGAACCGGTATAACCTACCGTTCCAGCCATGTCTATCTCATGAGATATAAGATCTTTACCCAATGCATTGGAGGGATATATAGGTCCCACCCATCTCATAATGATACCATTCTTATGTGTGCCACAAAATCATAAATCATACACCATTGCATAACCCATGTAATAAAAATGGGATTCTTAAACAACATGACATCATAAAACCATTCATATAAGATAAATGAATTCATAAACATAATTCCTTCACAAAATAGTCAAATCAATGTAAAAATATGGATAGAAACAAAACCCTTTATTATCTTAGATGGAAAATAATTTTGATAAAACACTTGAAATTATTTTTTGAGGAAAATATCCTTTCTTCTTCAAAATCAATTTCTTTTCACAAAACATCATTCAATTTTAAAAGAAAGAGATTTTATTGAAAATAGTCATGAAATATTTTGGAGGAAGCTTCATGAAAATAAGGATTTATACAACCATAAAAATCCGTTCGTTCCGTTTAAGTTAAAAAAACATTCTTCTCATACTTTTGTCGGAAAATTCAAAAAGTACCTCGTACGAAAAACGACAAAAGAATCCTTTCATATCTTTTACTATAAACTCACAAAAGGGTAAAAATGGATTTAAACAATTTTAGGTGAATGGAAATAATATTACATATTGAGGAAACATGGATGTGGATAATAAAATACACCCTAGTAAATTTCAAAGTATAAACAATCTCGGATAAAAATGAGATTGTGATATTTCCCTTACCTTAGGTCCGATTTGCTTCGTAAGTGTCCGAACCTCCTGTATAATGTTTTAAATAATGTAATTGACTTATTAAAGAATCATATAAATTGTTATTATATCATATATGGTTCACTTATGACTTTATTTTACCCATTCTTTTGTAAATTCCATGTTAAAGAGTGTTTTGGGTAAAATCGATTCATTTGTCGTAGGTGTTTGGACTTGTTGTTATTGACATTATTATTACTTATATCATGATTAAATTACTTCCAGAATATAAAACATTATTTATATATCATATATATTTAGTATATATATATATATATAATATAGATAAATGAAATGAATCACACCGTTCATGGAGACGGTAGTCCGTACGTACGCATGAACGTTGTTTTCGTTTCCTTATTGAGTTGAACGGAATTAATTAGATGACATTCATATATATACACATAAATCCAGTATCATTATTATGTCATATATTTCATTATTACTTATTATATATACTTTATAATCATTCATGAATGGTTTAAAGTGGAGAATGAATCTCATCGCGTCGTGGAGATGGTATTCCGTACGTACGCACGAGTGATGATATCGTTCTCATGATCGTGAACTTGTGTTTAAGTGTGTGTATACTATTCCAGTATCAATATAAATTTATAATAATCATATATAGTTACTCATTACACCATTATACCAATCCAATTAAGGTGGTGGAGGAAAATAGATTACACCACTGCGTAGAGACGGTATTCCGTACGTACGCACGCGCGGTGATTTCGTTTTCCGTTGGATGGATAGATGGTGAAATAGGATTGTTTCATACTTATAATAACATATAAGTATATGAGTGATACTGATGTTATTACTTCATAATGATACAACCTAGGAAGAAGAAGTGGAAGAAGAAATAAAGGTGAAAGAATTGGTAACGGAAATTACCTCTTCTTTGAAGCGCCTCTTTGAGACCTCCTCTTAGGGAACTAAAATTGGTCTTTGAGGAAGACCAGAACCTCTAGGATGTTTCTAGGGAAGTGGAGAAGAGATTTTGGAAGGGTTTGGCCGAGCTTGAAGGCTCAAAGTTGTGTGAGGAAGGGAGGGAGGAGGTGTCCTTTTATAAGGGAGGAGAGGGGCACCTTTGGAATAACAAAATATATTATTTTATTATAAAGTCAAGTTCGGTTTTAAATAGATCCAAAATGATTTATTTCGATGATAAGTTGGGGATGGGTCGAAATACTCTCATCCAATAGAATTTAGACAAGTTTAGGTTCCTATTTTAACCTTATCATTTATATTTAACATTAAGTTAAATAATTTTACTTTTATCGTGTCTTCTTGTGTTCTTACACTATAATGTTAATAAACATAATATAAGAAGCCAAACGAACCCCAAATTGTTTATTATTAATATATATAACCGTATCTAAGTCATGTGGCCGAACCTTAGATTTTTAGGAATAAAATAACAATTAATAATATAATATTTGTTTTATAAACTATTTTATGTCAATTTTTACACTATTTAGTAATTTATTTTTTTGAAAATCATAACAGAATGATAAGTTCGAAAAAAGTTAATTAAATAAACAATAACATGTCATATTAACCTAGAAAATTAGTGTAAGTCATAAAAAGTCTCAAATTATTTTTATTTGAGTATTTATAACATCAATTATTGCAATATTTCATTAATAAGATAATTACTGCATCATCGTTGTGTCATAAATAAATTAAATTATTTAATGTCTAAAAATTACAAATAAAATACCATTATGTAGGAAATAGTTTTATCTTTCTAATTAATATTTACAATCGAATTTATCTTATGTATATCCCTATATTAATTATATTTTAGTAAATAAACTTTGATTTTAACTCTTTTAAATCTTCTTTGAATTAAATAATAATAAATGTCCTAATCTAATCCAGGTGGGCTTAAATGGTCATATTTTATTCCTAAGCTTGTTTTTGGTCGAATTACATTTATCCAATAGAATTTGGACGTGTTAGGTTAATAATAATACCATTTTACCCTTAATTACCCTATTTACTTTTAACCGTGGTAAATAAAAGTAAAAAGTTACTATTCAACAAAAATTATTTTCATCTCATTGAACCACATTCTACTTACTGACATCAACCATGTCTCTCGGATTTTTGAAATTCCACTCAAAGAAGTGGTAAAATTATGTTTTATGAAAAATTCAGTTTTTTTAACTACCACTTAGTGGTTTCACTATTCATCAAAAATTGAAAGTTTTCAGAAAAATACCAAAAATTAGGCCTAAGCTATATTTGATATTATGAACTCAAAAATGATTTCTATTATACCATATTCAAATAATATTAGTTGCATTAATTAGTTTAAAAATTAATTCCCGTCGTCAAAACAAATAGTGTGTTTTTAAGAGATAATAACTATCAAAAGATTGACACTTGTTTATAACTGGTTTAAATGTGAAATTACATCCAATGACCAACATTGTATTAAATTGTAAAAATATATTCTAAATATACTTTAAAACCACTCAAATTAATAATTTATCACTATTAATTATTTCGATTGAAAAAAATTTTTTAACTAAAATTTAGTAGTTTTCACTATTCATCAAAATATGAAAGTTATCCGAAAATTACCAAAATTTCACCCTAAGCTAATTTCGATATTCCGAATCCAAAAATGAAGTCCATTTTGAAAAATAGAAATTACAAAATTTTCAAAAAGTGTTTATTACTATTCATAACCTCTAGTTTCAATAATATTTTAATAGCATATCATTGTTTAGCGAAACTTGGTGTTGCGTACAACACACGCTATCGTGGAAGGTCGCGATTTTGTGTAATTCAATCCAGGACAGTGATGTGTGTTGTGAAAGCTCCTTTTAGTGTAGAGTATAACACAAGACATTAATGAAATTAAAAAGAATATTTATCATAAAATCTCGGGGTGTTACATTCTACCCCCCTTAAAATGAATTTCGCCCTCGAAATTCGTTGGGGTTATAAATGGTTTACTATTCGAAAGTTTCTTTAATCGAAACCCACATAGTAAAAAGGAATACCAAAACCAATCTTTAAAAACAAAAGTATGAAACATAATGGTTACCCAAATAATCTAATCACTGGGTTTCCACATAGGTGAAAATATTGATATGGAAGAGAAATCTAACCATCATGTTCTGATGGAGAGTGGTAGAGAACATGGCTATGGAAAAGCTAGAAATCATAAAGCCATAAATTTGTGAAGATCTAAGGTACCATCTGATTCATCAGATATAAGATCACTAAGACAACATTTTTGGTTTTGAAGATCATTTTTCTAAAGTTGATGAAATTGGAATTAGAAGAAATACTTTCGTGATTTTGGTATAGTCTCACAGTTTGTTGTTATTTGAACAATTTCCACTTCATCTCTTAAAGAAATGAAGTTGAATTTTTCAATCGTGATGTGTTAGCAGATCATGTGATAGAATGATGGGTCATTCCATCTCTTTCAAACAAAAGGTTAGCAAAAGTTATAAGTCCATCTTATGTTTAATCGTATATGGTTCCAAAAATGAACTTATAGTTCATATATCATACCGCTTAATAAAATAAAACTAGTTTCTACTAACCAGGGACTTCCTGTAGGCCAGTGGTAGGCGATAAAGGCCAGTCGCACTTCGGTTGTGGGTTCGATTCCCACAGCCTTGTCCGACGCGATGGGTTGTCGCCCGTCCTGCAGGTTGTCCTTTTTCTTAAACTATATTACTATAACATCCCATCAATAATATCGAAAACACTTCTATCCATAAACAATACTAACTTATGTCTAACATAATCCATTCCAATCTTTAGGCTTATCCATGATACTGCAGTCCACTCTCATAACATAGTGAAAACGATAACCAGAGATTTAATACCATCATTGATCCCCATATATCATAAGATATGTTTTGTTGGTCACATTCCAAACATTCAAAGTCCTTAATCATGTATTCTCTTGAATACCCTTTGAACCTTAGTGAAAACGTGAATGCAGTTAAAAGTTAACACTTTCCACATACGAAAATCCTCAAAATTCTATATACTCAACCCATGATATCACTTAGACCTTATATCAATCATGAGCTCATGAATACTGTTAAACATTTCATTTTCTCGTTTTCCCTTCATTATGCGCATATCATCTTATTTCCAAAAATATCTCAATCACTTTGAATACCACATTAGGCCAATACATAAATATTCCAATACTCCATGATACAACATTGTTTTGGAATCCCATTCCATAAACACTTAATCATTCCACTACATCGTTGTCATATTCAACATCGCCAATAGTGATAGCATGTGACTTCCCTTTGTCCTTTGCCTTAAGCGGTTTCTCATTTCGATCATCACTAACCCTTGGATTAGGGCATTTATTAGCATAATGCCCATTTCCTTGCACTTGAAGCATTAAAGTGTTGGTGGTGCATTCTCTGCAGTGTTTTCTTTATTCACATCATTAGAAACCCTTTTTCCATTACTTCAACACTCAGCTACTCGATGACCTTCTTTTCCACACTTAAAATATTTTCTAGTCCCTTTAAGACAATCTCCACCATGCTTCTTTCGACACTTTGTGCATACAGAAACATTCATCTTCTTTTCACCATTATTCTAAGATTTCTCCTTGAACTCCATCTTTCGTTTCTTGTCAAAACCATGAGATGGATATGTAACACCAACTTCCATTTCTACCTTGATAGCATAACACACAATTTTTTCATAGCTATTGAAGTCTCTTATAGCTAATTCCCTTCGAAGACTTGGTTTTAAGCCACTGAAAAATAGATCAACTTTACTTTCAGGTTGGATGATAATGCCAGATGCATACCTTGCAAGTCTTGTAAAATTCTCTTCGTATATACCAACAGATTCATCATCCTTCTGCTTCAGCTCAAGAAACTCCTTTTCCATCTTTGTTCGAAGAATACGAGGGAAGTACTTACTGAAAAACAAGTTCTTGAACTCGTCCCATTCCATGGACTCAATTTCATCTCTTGGCCTCGTATTCTTGATAAGATTCCACCATTGATCAGCTTCACCTTCCAAACGATATACTGCTAAGATGACTTTATCATGTTCAGAACATTGAAGAATTGAAAATATCTTTTTTAGTGGTACTGATCCACTGTTCTGCAACAAGTGGATCAGAAGACCCACTCAATGAAGGTGGATGTTTCCTCATGAAGGACTCAATAGAATATTGTTCCCTTCTCTGCTCATTTAGAAGTCTAGAATGATTCATAGATTGTGTAAGTATAGCGATAAGAATTTTCACTCCATATCCCATAACACTTGTTTGTTCAGGAGGACAATCATTGAATTGTCCATTACATTGATAAACACGGTTCCTTCGGGCTCCATCCATCGTCTAAAACCCAAAATGAATAGTGTGAGAGTCAAAAATCATGCTAGGGAAAACAAAATAATAAAGGGGGAGTAGCCTCAATATCTAACATCTTAGGTTAAATTCTAAGATCGTTAGCGCAATTCTAGGACTATAACCTATACGTATACTTAACCTTAGAGACATCCCTAGACATACCTTAGAAATATCTCTAGGGATCTCACTAAAGTTCTCACATCCTAGTTTCCAAAGGTTGACTAAACCTTTCCTTTGATACCAACTGTAGAGACCCGAAGCTTGACGTACATGGACATTACATTACTTTTGCGGAATACTTAGTACATAACAAAAACACACACACAAGGATCGTAATAGTTTAGTGTCTTTGGAAACTCGGAATATAATATTCTAATCCTGGTGAATGATCTTCAACATCTCCCATAAAGATCATCCTTTTTTTTATGCCTAAACCCTTTCTTTATATCCTGGGGAAAAGAAAACATAAAAGGGTGAGCTCAAATGCTCAGTAAGGGTAAACAAAAGAAATATCAATCACATCATTTTCATAAGAACATAACATTTTGGAAAACATAACCTACAAAAGAGAGCATAATTTCATAACATGGGATAAATCATAGTAGTGAAATGAAATCACAATAATCATAACTTAAAACATTAAACTTTGTGGCATACACACATAATCATAGAGAATCATTTCTTGTTAGTCAAGACTCATTTCGAAGACTGTCTTAGTGGACAAAGTCCCTTTCTGAACCGAGTCACCCTCGTTTCAGTCCGGTTTCACTGAACCGGTATAACCTACCGTTCCAGCCATGTCAATCACATGAAATATAAGATCTTTACCCAATGAATTGGAGGGATATATAGGTCCCACCCATCTCATAATGATACCATTATTATGTGTGCCACAAAATCATAAATCATACATCACTGCATAACCCATGTAATAAAAATGGGTTTCATAAACAACAGGACATCATAAAACAATTCATATGAGATAAAGGAATTCATAAAAATAATTCCATCACAACATAGTCAAATCAATGTAAAAATATGGATAGAAACAGAACCCTTTATTATCTTAGATGGAAAATAATTTTGATAAACACCTGAAATGAATTTTTGAAGAAAATATCCTTTCTTCTTCAAAATCAATATCTTTTCACAAAACATCATGCAATTTTAAATGAAAGAGATTTTATTGAAAATAGTCAGGAAATATTTTGGAGGATGCTTCATGAAAATAAGGCTTTATAAAACTTTAAAAATCTGTTCGTGCTGTTTAAGTTAAAAAAACATTCTTCTCGTACTTTTGTCAGAAAAGTCAAAAAGTACCTCGTACGAAAAATGACAAAAGATTCCTTTCATATCTTTTACTATAAACTCACCAAAGGGTAAAAATGGATTTAAAAAATTGTAGGTGAAAGGAAATAATATTACATATTGAGGAAACATGGATGTGGATAATAAAATACACCCTAGTAAATTTCAAAGTATAAACAATCTCGGATAAAAATGAGATTGTGATATTTACCTTACCTTAGGTCTGATTTGCTTCGTAAGTGTCTGAAACTCCTGTATAATGATTTAAATAATGTCATTGACTTGTTCCAGAATCATATTCATTGTTATTATATCATATATGGTTCACTTATGACTTTATTTTACCTGTTCTATTGTAAATTACATGTTAAATAGTGTTTTGGGTAAAATCGATTCATTTGTCGTATGTGTTTGGACTTGTTGTTCTTGACATTATTATTACATATATCATGATTTAATTACTTCCAGAATATAAAACATGATTTATATATCATATATATTTTTTATATATATATAATAGATAGATAAATGAAATGAATCACACCGTTCATGGAGACGGAAGTCTGTACGTACGCATGAACGATGTTTTCGTTTCCTTATTGAGTTGAACGGAATTAAGTAGATGACATTCATATATATACACATAAATACAGTATAATTATTATGTCATATATTTCATGATTACTTATTATATATACTTTATAATCATTCATGAATGGTTTAAAGTGGAGAATGAATCTCATCGCGTCGTGGAGACGGTATTCCGTACGTACGCACGAGCGATGATATCGTTCTCATGATCCTGAACTTGTGTTGAAGTGTATGTATACTATTCCAGTATCAATATCACTTTATAATAATCATATATAGTTACTCATTACACCATTATACCCATCCAATTAAGGTGGTGGCGGAAAATAGATTACACCACGGCGTGGAGACGGTATTTCGTACGTACGCACGCGCGGTGATTTCGTTTTCTGTAGGATGGATAGATGGTGAAATAGGATTGTTTCATAATTATAATAACATATCAGTATATGAGTGATTCTGATATTATTACTTCATAATTAAACAACCTAAGAAGAAGAATTGGAAGAAGAAATAAAGGTGAAAGAATTGGTAACGGAAATTACCTCTTCTTTGAAGCGCCTCTTTGAGACCTCCTCTTAGGGAACTAAAATTGGTCATTGAGGAAGACCAGAACCTCTAGGATGTTTCTAGGGAAGTGGAGAAGATATTTCGGCAGGGGTTGGCCGAGCTTGAAGGCTCAATGTTGTGTGAGGAAGAGAGGGAGGATGTGTCCTTTTATAAGGGAGGAGAGGGGCACCTTTGGAATAACAAAAAATATTATTTTATTATAAAGTCAGGTTCAGTTTTAAATAGCTCCAAATTGATTTATTTCGAGGCTAAGGTGGGGATGGGTCGAAATTCTCTCATCCAATAGAATTTACACAAGTATAGGTTCCTATTGTAACCTTATCATTTAGATTTAACATTAAGTTAAATAATTTTACTTTTACTGTGTCTTCTTGTGTTCTTATACTATAAGGTTAATAAACATACTATAAGAAGCCAAACGAACCCCAAATTGTTTATTATTAATATATATAACCTTATCTAAGTCATTTGTCCGAACCATAGATTTTTAGGAATAAAATAACAATTAATAATATAATATTTTTTTAAAAAACTATTTTATGTCAATTTTGTAACTATTTAGTAATATATTTTTGTGAAAATTATAACAGAATGATAAGTTCGAAAAAAGTTAAGTAAATCAACAATAACATGTCATATAAACCTAGAAAATTATTGTGAGTCATAAAAGGTCTCAAATTATATTTATTTGAGTATTTATAACATCAATTATGTCAATATTTCATTAATAAGATAATTACTGCATCATCGTTGTGTCATAAATAAATTAAATTATTTAACGTCTAAAAATTACAAATAAAATACCATTATGTAGGAAATCGTTTTATCTTTCTAATTAATATTTAAAATCTAATTTATTTTATGTATAACCCTATATTAAAAATGTTTTAGTAAATAAACATTGATTTTAACTCTTTTAAATCTTCTATGAATTAAATAATAATAAATGTCCTAATCTAATCCATGTGGGCCTAAATGGTCATATTTTATTCCTAAGATTGTTTTTTGTCTAATTACACTTATCCAATAGAATTTGGACATGTGTTAGGGTAATAATAATATCATTTTTACCCTTAATTACCCTATTTACTTTTAACCGTGGTAAATAAAAGTAAAAAGTTACTATTCACCAAAAATTATTTTCATCTCATTGAACCACATTTTACTTACTGACATCAACCGTGTCTCTTGGAGTTTTGAGATTCCACTTACAGAAGCGGTAAAATTAACTTTTATGAAAAATTCAGTTTTTTTAACTACCACTTAGTGGTTTCACTATTCATCAAAAATTGAAAGTTTTAAGAAAAATACCAAAAATTAGGCCTAAGATGTATTTGATATTATGAACTCAAAAATGATTTCTATTTTACAAAATTAAAAAAATATCAGTTGAATTAATTAATTTAAAAATTAATTCTCGTCGTCAAAACAAATAGCGTGTTTTTAAGAGATAATAACTATCAAAAGATTGACACTTGTTTATAACTGGTTTAAATGTGAAATTACATCCAATGACCAACATTGTATTAAATTGTAAAAATATATTCTAAATATACTTTAAAACAACTCAAATTAATAATTTATCACTATTAATTATTTCGATTGAAAAAGTTATTTTTAACTAAAATTTAGTAATTTTCACTATTCATCAAAATATGAAAGTTATCCGAAAATCACCAAAACTTCACCCTAAGCTAATTTCGATATTCCGAATCCAAAAATGAAGTCCATTTTGAAAAATAGAAATTGAAATATTTTCAAAAAGTGGTTATTACTATTCATAACGTCTAGTTTTAATAATTTTTTAATAGCAAATCATTGTTTAGCGAAACTTGGTGTTGCGTACAACACACACTATCATGGAAGGTCGCGATTGCGTGTAATTCAATCCAGGTCCGTGATGTGTGTTGTGAAAGCTCCTTTTGGTGTAGCGTATAACACAAGACATTAATGAAATTAAAAGAATATTTTTCATTAAATCTCGGGGTGTTACAGACATAGACTACTGACCTTATTTTGTGTTTTTGATATGATTTCAGACTTCTGATTCAGGTAAATGTTTTCATCTTCAAACACCTGTTATAGCACATTATTAGCTATTGTGACCCATGTGGGTCAAAAAATGGTATCTCCTTCTAGATGGCTCCAACAGTAGGTATCAGCATGATGATTCTGGATAAAAACTAATATGACATGAAATTGACTATTGAATATGCTTGTTAGATTCTACAAGTGCAGAATCCGGTGAGTCCACATCGCTTGATGAATGTCGCCCGTCGACTGGTTGGACCATTCATCATGACCAATCACTACGGGATTATATCCCTACAGTATGACAACCACCATCTTCTATTCGATATGATGGTGTATCAGGAGGCTAGATCTGGTTCTCTATAGTCCATGCATCATTGAGTAGGACGTCTGCTATCATTCGTCACCAACATCATCAAACTAGTACATATAATCTGTATTCTTAGGGAACCATTCAACAAGGATCCATCTTGGACTCCCATGCATGGGCTCTACCGAGAAAGACTCTTCGAAGGAAGAACACACTGGATACCCAAGAGGGGGAGAATATCTCCACTCCAACTTACAAATCCCTCCAACATACTATGATAGCGACTAGTTAGTGGGGTTATATTCTTGTGAGTCACGAACAACTTTGTTGTCATATCTAGCTGAAAACATGGGGGAGGCTCATACTCATATATCCCCGCATGAATCCCATGGTCATATCCTGATGGCATATAGAGGAAATAAGTGGGTGTATATCCGCAATTCAATAGAAGACATATATGAACATGTTTTTAAAATGGGGGACATGTAGTATTATATTCCTAGACACACTTTATTAAAGTTACAACACATTTTAGTAATAGGTAAAGAACTCCGCCGGCATATTCTGGCACTGTTTCAGATTTAGGGATAGGTGAATAATCTTATCTCTATAGTCAGGACGACTCAACAATCTGATCATCATTATCTAGTGGGTTTACCAATGCAATTACACATTATTTATCCCACCTGGGAGGATTATCAGCATATCCCAAAGAAGGGTGAGTCATCATACTGGGATCATAATCTCATTGTAACTACGGATAGCTAGGTGAGTGCAGCACATGCCTCAGTACTCGGGAACATGCCTGTCGAAAAAGACATATGGCATGATCCAAAGGCCTAGTATCATGACCATATCCCGGTTTTGATCGATGATAACCAAGTGGGAGTGGTATAAGACTTAGGACATGCCCAATTTCCTGTCAGGGAACCTACTTGGAATACATTAGTAGGGCACATAATCAAGTCACATATTCTGTCATCTACCAATTAATGACTGAAATAGAATCATTTTGATGAAATACAATAGGATTCTCATATTCCTTCCCGCATTCCAGAGGTACATAGACATATTCTGGTGGGGAATGAATATTTAGACCAAGTATATATTCTTGATCCAATAGAGGCTAAACATATGAGACTGGAACACCCATCAGGACATGATCATAACCCTATAAAAATAATGCATATCATTGACATATTATGATATCTTATCAGTAGTGAGATCATATCCACACAACACAAGGAGGTTTTGTGAAATTTTTCCTACATCCATATAGTATGCCCATATCCATGCACAACCACCAAAGGCAGGCTGACATATTCCATCCATGACATAGAACATGATTTTTATTTCTAATCTGCTCAATGAGAGGGTACAGGAAGTTGTTCGAGACACACTCTCAACACCACTAGGGTCCATAAACTTTTCAATCGAATTTTATGCTTGAGACGTTCATAAAAGTGATATTCCTCCTCATGGTAATATGGAGATAGATCACATGGACTTTACTCCTGACATCCAACATGGTCATCCTCCCTATGGTGATATCTCCCATGTGAAAGGATATCATACCTTTTCCAGGAACGTATATAAATATTTTTTAACAAAACATCAAAAAAATAATATATATAGGTACTTGAAATGTCAGGAACAACTATATATAGTTCCCCATCAGCATCCAACAACACTCCACCCCCTATAGAAGGTGACCATCAGAGTCATCTTCTGTGATCTAAATAGTTGGAGGTGTGTATGTCTAATGAAGAAGGATATAAAATATACTTATGGAGAGAGTAATATGGAAATAACCTCCCCATCATGTTATGTCCCCTCACATCATCCAGTTATGATAGCCCCAATGAGATAAAAAAGGAGTGCATTCGTTATCGATGATAGAATATGTTGGATACTAATCAGTAACTGATAGATCGACATCCCCATTACCTAAGATACAATTTTAACATCCAAACCATCATGATACTCTCTTTCAATCATGACCTAGCTGTTATCTCCATGGCATGGGATCCAAAATCAAAAAAGAACAGTGCAAATTTGCAACATGCTTATCGCCATTATATTCTTAAACCTCAGCAACTGATCTATGAAGCCAAATCAGACATACTGATTTGATTGTAGGGAAAATATGGAGCATTAAACATCACTTATCCCATGGAGATAATCCCCTCAAATAGGGAACCCTGTAATGTTATAGCCTTTGGAGAATTCAGAGGATCATGGAATGATTAAGATAGTTGGTCACTACAACATAATTCCCCTACACCATCAATTCCTTGACATCACAAATAGGGGGAGAGGATATCCAACAAGACTTAAAATTAGATCCCTACAGATTATAAAATGTTGATATAGCCCCGAAGATCAATATTTCGATCATCCGGACAACTAACCATAAAAAGATATCATCATCATGGGATTCCATCGCACCCAGCTCTAATGCAAGCACAACTGCACCACATCACAAAGACCGTAGTAGCTGATACTGTGGAAGTCATCTAGTAGAAGACACAAACCGTTGGGCTAGGTAAATATTTTCCATTACATCCACCTCTTGGGTCATCAGTCCCTGTGAGAATTCAAGATGTGTTTTCATCAATCATGGGAAATCCCCTACCCAGGGGGATGTGGGAAATTGTATCTCAATTTCCACCCCCAAAGTAATCATCCCCTGAAAAGAAATGGGATTCATCAATGGAGATTCTAGATCAACCCTTGATTATTGGGTTGGGGGAATTTTTATCATCATCAAAGCCATATAGGGAATGAATATTCTTCAGGTAGGGAGAAAAATACCAACTTTGGGCATCCCACCGGTTCTTTCCATCACAAGATAATCCTATATTGGTCATACGGTGAAATCAGTGAGGCCCCACTGTGGTCACATGCCAAAACGGGTCAATAATTCTAAGAGTTTGAGTACCAACCCTAATGAAATCCTTGAAGAGATGGATTTCTATATTGAAAGAAACGACACAGCCCCCATTGATCGATGTTTTACATTGAATGTAGTCACTATGTATGATTTCAATAACGATCCAAATGTATAGGATTTCACTAGGGAAGAAAAACCCTAAGAAGAGGGTGATTAGATGGACCAAATGAGGGTGCATGCACCCGGAATCAGACAAGGCTACAAAATTTGGAACCACAAAATATTCAGTTTCCCCCTCCATAGAGGAACACCACTAATGATAAAGGGAAGGAAGAAATAGTGTCTAGGATTCCATCTTCAAAAGATAAATTTCTAAAGTATGAGTGTGAGATATGAGCTTATCTATAGCTCAATGAGGAACTACTTAGAGGGAAATATTCATGATAGGTGTCATATCCATCTAGAGGTAGATATTTCCACTCCCATGGAAGGTACACCAGCTAGAGAAACATCTAGATATTATATTGGCTTCAGGTCTATAAAAACATCCACATAAATTGAGGAATTCAAAAATGATTTGGACATCCCTCAAATACGGTGATAGCCTATCCCTCCCCAGGGTAACTCCGCAGTCATATAATAGTTATAGGATTAGTGAGTGACGAATGTGGGACCCCCTCAATATCCCCCCATCGACTTCTTATGGATGTGAAGCATAATTAATGGTAGTGGTCTCAAATTTTTTCACATCCATTGAATCCATGGGAACTCAGAAGGAATCCATAGAAGGGAAACATATGCCAGTGAAACCTGAGAAGAAGGCACAGCCCGAATGGGTAAATGATACCCCACCACCATCCAATTACAGAAATCCTACATTCTCTACCTTTAACGGTGTAGGGGATCCTTATAAACATCTCACACACTTTGTGTCTTGATGTGGGCCTATGATGGGCCCTCATTATCACTAGGATGGGACAAAACTAAGGTGTTTCTTATAGACATTTAAGGGTATATCCTTTGATTGGTATATAAGTCTACCCATAGGGTCTATCACATGTTAGGAATACCTTGTTCATCATTTACTTCACCAATTTAGTTAAACACTGAGGAATAAGATGATCTTCGACCTGACGAACTACATGCAGTGTGAGAATAAGAGGGTGTCTGACTTCATTGACAGGTGGATGGGTCTTTACTATTTGTTCATCATCCCTCTCTTGTAGAAACAATTCCTGGAACTCTATGCTGAAATTATTAGGGATGAGATGTAGAAACCCATAATCCCCATAATATATCCATGTGGATTTAATGAATTTGTTGAAACTTCATAATGTATTGAAGAATATTTCTTGTGAACAAGATCCACATTTGAGCTCACACACATAGTGTAATGGAAAAAGATAGGAAATGAAAAGTTGTAGCTATCACCCTCAAACCGAAAATGGTCCAAGAACCCTGATTTTACCAACAACACCTAATGACTAGAAGTAACCACAGAATCCCCCCTATAGGATACATAAATAAACTAAGTCCTCCTAGGATTCCTAGAGCAGATGAATAAGGAATACTCCATCCACAATGAGAAATTCTTGGGCTACTTCTTGAAAGCCATGGACAAAAACCTGCTCATGCTTCCACATCCCAGGAAACCTGATGAATTCAATCTCACTAACCATCCCGATTACTGGAATTTCCACATAAGGGAGGGTCATAATATCTATAATTTCTTCATCTGTATGGATGTATTTCAAGGTATTCTCGACTATGGACATTAGATGATTCTCTAGAAAAAGTGGATAGAATAACAATTTATCTAGTAGATGCATAATAAGGATGGTAGAAAATTCTTAGAAGCAAAGTATAGAAGTTCCAAAATTGGATGACTTGTAAAATAGTTGATCGAGCCCATGGATCCCTCAATGCACAGTTGTAAAAAAAACAGCTACACCACCCAAAATGGATAACTATTATGTACCTCAAAATGGTTGGAGTGAACACCAAAAATAGAAATAAATAGGGAAGGAAGATTCATATTTCTCTCCAAAGTTGGTTTTAACACTCAAATACTTCTTCCCTACAACATCTGAAGTATGGCCACTTCCCCACCAAATTGAATCCTCTTTAGGGGAAGAACTCATATTTGGTTCATTCAATATAATACATTTGACAAAACACTTCTCCAATGATGAGTATGCCCCCAATATGGTTTTCACACATATAATAATGGAACGAGAGGCTACATGCACTGAATCCGAGGATACAAGGGACATCACCGATATGACCTGAGTCAATATCCTTTTAATATCCCCTAGAGGACTCATATGTAGATGAGGCTCATAGGAAAGAATTATAGAAGGATTGAAGGAGGTAGGGAGATGCCTCATATCCCTTCAGTATCTAGCAGCACCTGATTGTCTGGCATGGTCATTTATCAAGGATTAAACCCGGTCAACCCTTTCCATAATAAAGGTCTAAAAAACCCATGAAACATGTGGAATATATTCCCTTGACCTTTTCACAGTCCCTAGGTCCATCTATCTTAGTTGATATATCTCCACAGCTACATGCCTAAGAGAACCCGCATATCAGGAAGTAGCAACCTCTGAAACAAAAATACGAGGTTTTGAAATAGCTAGTTGTGGTCCCATCCAAGCTATCAATCCATAATTCACTTAATCATTCCAATGAACACACAGATTCACTTTTTGAATCCCTCTAAGGCCCACATAAATTTGAGTCCGAAGTCATTATAGTCATGGTTTGTGAAGCAGAAACCTTGTCCAGAGAATGTCATGATTCTATATCAATAACAGACCGAGATTAGGATGAGACCACCCAGGTACAAATTAGTCACTTGATAATTTTAGGAAGACTCAATAATGTTAACATCCAAATGGTGTTGTTAGATACTAGATTTGGGGTAAATCTCATCCCATCCTGAACCCTATGACATTTTGGGTATAGAGAATAGGACTTATACCCAAAAATATGAAAAACCATGGGTATGATAAGTGTTAGAAAATTCCCCTTGATATATTTATATAGAAAACCAATTTAGGGAGCTCACTTCTGATGCCAACTTCATGGTTATCCAACAAGACACTGCATGCAACATCTTTCTTGTATATACATGGCTCTATAGCCACTCAGCAGTCCCATCAACCTTTCATCAATGTTTGAAGTACCCCATCAATGGCAAGGTCGGCATACTCCATAGTGAAAATGACCCCATCGAAACATGTTGAACCATATATGATGAAGACAACGTCTACATGAAGGGATTGAAACAGACATTAGAATATGATGTTATACATTTTTCAAACCCCAATGGCTTGGGGCTACCCATATAAATCCGTGAATCATGATTGATGAGGAATTTGTGCTCCCATAACATGGTCGAAATAGCAAGCCTAGTCCCAGTGGTCTATCCCTCTATTATCCTCAACAATAGTCACCCTCAACATCTATGTACCAAAACCCAAATAATGGGAGATGATGAAATTTCTCATGATAATCTCTTTAACCATTACAGTGAGGGAGATTCCCCCAAAAAAATCATCCCCACTCAGAGTTGTCCCCATGGATTTGGGAATAGAATATGATTAGGATGAAAATAGAAATTCCCTTCTAGCATATAAGGAAGGTTTTTCCACAACCATATATGAGCTCTATAAGATAATCCTAAGGATAGAATACTATCCATAGCCTACATTGATTAGTGATTCCATGCATGCCGAGGAGTACGAGACATACATCTCATTCTTGAAGTATCACTAATATGTGTTTTCCTAGAACTATACTGAAATACTTGGATTGAATAAAAATATAGTTACACACCATCTCAGACTACTAGAAGATTATTGATGCTTCAAGCAGGAAGCCAGAAGAATGCATCCCTCTCATGACAAAAATGTATAGGTAGAGGTCGACATGTTGATCAATAAAGACTTATCCAGAGAGGTGAAATTACCCAAATGGATGTCCAATATCATCCTTTTCAAGAAAAATAATGGCAAGATTTGGGTCTTCGTGGATTTCAGAGACCTCAATCATCATTAACCAAATGAAAATTTTCCATTTTAAATCACATAACTATTTATCGACACAACTATAGTCTTACAAGACCTTTATATCATGGATGGGTTCTCAGGGTATAATCAGATCAATATGTCCCCCTAAGGATAAAGAGTCCATCACCTTCAAGGCACCCCAAGGGTTATTCTTCTACAAGTTAATTCCCTTCAGATTAACAAACTACATCACCACATATCAACACACCATGCATCGCATATTTGAGTTGTTCTTGGGGAAAATAGATGAGTTTAATGTCGACATCCTTGTCATCAAATAGTAATAGTGATGTGACCATTTCAAGGATCTCGAAGCAATCATAAAAAATTAACGATATCATAGGCCAATGACGAATCTTTTGAAGTACACTTTTGGGGTAACATTAGGCATGTTCCATGGAATTGTGGTATTCTACAGTGGAATTGAGGATAACCCAAAGAATACCATTGCTATTGTAGAAATTCCATCCCCAAGAACCACAAATAACTAAGGTGTATCGAAGGGTACCACACCTAAATTCGGCGATTCGAATCCAACCTGGCAGAAATATCCCTCACCTTAATGAGGTTGATAAGTAAGGGAGCCACATACAAATGGGGCTATGATTGGAAAAACGACTTCGATAATATCATGAAATATCTACTTCACCCACTTTTTATGATGCCTCTAGTGGAGGGGAGGCTACTCATCATATATGTGGCCACAATATAATGATCACTGGGATCCGTCCATTCTCAAAATAAGGACATGTGGAGTGAGAATTGTATTTACTACCTCTTCTAGACTATGTTGGTTTTTGAGGAATGATATTCTAATGTTGAAAAGATCTTCCATGTTCTCATTTTCAAAGTGAAAAAGTTGAGGCATTACTTGCTGCACCATGAGATCTACCTGGTCTCTCGAATTGACCCCTCAAGTACATCCTTGGCCACCCTATGTTGACAAGGTGTTTGGCTCAGTGGGTGGTTATTTTGCAGAAATTTGATATCTTGTTTGTATCTTAGAAGTCAGTAAAAGGGAATGCCCTGATTGACTTCCTCACAGAACATCCCACTCTATAAGATGCATCAGAGGGCACCAAATTCCTTGTTGAATATGTTTTATATGCCCACAAAACTCACCAAACATGGGAGATTTGTTTTGATGGAACCATTGGGATTCCTATTGGTACAATAATAGTGAACTCAAAACTCAACCGGGATGGCCTATTGGTCATATTTTTCTCTCTATATAATGTTTTTCATCCCTATTCTTTCTCACAATACTAAGCCAACACGAACAATGAGGCTGATTACCATACACTATTTACTAGGTTGGAACTAGGTTTACTATTTCACATTGTCAAAATGAACATCAAGGGGGATTAACAGCTGGTAATAAAGAACACCAATGATGAATTTTCAATCAAAATAGATGAATTAACCCTTTTTAATGGATATGTAAAGTAACTAATTGAAGAATTACACTTTGAACCCACATTTCATTATATCCCCCGATCACAGAATGCTTGTGCTAACGCACTAGCCAATGTAGTGGTTTTCATGGAAGACCCTGATCAAGAGGAAGTAACATTATGCATAAAACATTGATGAATGGTCTCATTGATCATTGTGTGTGATATGAATGAAATCAATCCGATCAGTGACTCTCCATAGCGCGACAAACCAATGAACACCTCTGGATGGTTGAATCACATAATCAGTTATATTTAGGATGGGACTATTTCAATTAATCGAGCTAGAATCTAATTGGTATGGTGCCGAGTGAAAAACTTCATCCTCTATGATAGTCCAAATTATCATAAAATCATATACAAGGACGAATTCGATGGAATTATCCTAAAATGCATAAGGAAAGGATAAATTCTCTCCAACCAGGAAGAATTCCATGAAGGATCATGTGGACCCCACTATTCTAGAATGAGGCTCTCCCACAATATCAATAGATTGTGGTATTGTTGTAGAACCATTTTACATGACTGTGTGGAATTCACCATAAAATGTCACGTGTTCCATATTCATGCAAAATTCATCCATTGGTCCAATGAATTATTGTACACTACTAAATACTAATGGCCATTCACCATTTAGGGGATGGATATCAAGGGGCCATATCCCCCATCCAAATCCATACAGTTCAAGTACAGCCTTACTACTACAAACTTCTTCTCCAACTGGTTGAGGAGATACCCCTCAAGGAAGCCTAGGTGAATAATATTATCAACTTTGTAAATTTCCACATAATCACCATGTTTATAGTCCCTCCCATAGAATTAATGGAAAATGGAACCAACTTTTGTTCTGTAGAGTTAAATAAGACTCTAACTATTATAGTCTAGTAGATGCTGATCAAGGATAAGAAGACTTGACTAAAAAAACACTTCCATGCTTTATAGGACTACCATACACCAACACATTCAAAATCACAAGAAACTCCATACTAATCGGTCTATAGGAACAAGGTAGTGATACCGATAAGGGTCCATTTACCCTCGCTCCGAATATACATTTACGGGATACTTTCAGATGATGAACAATATCAAAAATGGATGGATGTGTTGGAGTGGGTAGAAGATAATAGTTTTTTCACATTACACCACCAAGAAATACACCAGATCTAGATAACATGATCCTTCAACAAAAAGGTTTCCATCAATTCATTCTTATAAGGATTATTGGTTCTAGCTCTCAGAACCATGATGATACCAAGGAATAATCCCCTGAAGTTGGAACCCAAGTGGGAGGGACCCTATGTAAAACATAATTTCAACCATAATAGAGCCTATTCAATGGACACTATAGATGTGGAGCATGTCACACCAACCCCCAATGTGATATTTCTATATAAATACATTGCATAGTCACCAGAAATATGGAATCACGTTGGTCTAGGACCCAAATTCATCCATTCCGCTTAATTTTAAATTGCATAGATTATCTCACACATGAAAATAAACTATGTATATAATTCCTCACCACATGACGCTAAAGTGCAAGGTCTCTCTAGAACAATGTATGGAGTTATTATCATTCTCAATGAGATAGGTAGGGACACCATTATCTTTTATCTTGTCCCATCCACTACAAGACAAAAAATAATCCCATCCCATCTCTCGTGACTTTGAATAGTTGTAGGGGTCCTTGTCATTCCTTTTTTCTCCCATTGATCATAGATCACACGGGATTAAGAATTTTGAAAAGGGTTATCCCATACAAAATAGGGTGTAAAGGATTTAGATGTGCCCATTATCATCTTAAATATATGGATTGAAGGGGTATGTCGTGAGCCCTCACCAAGTGACATTAAACTGCACAGTCGATGGTCCATACACAACAAAAAACTACACATTCATGTGGATCTCATACAAGAGGAACACCATCGCAGGCATTGGTCTCCTACCTGCCAGCATTTCAAGAACTACATGATTCTTGATTATCATTGTCAATGAGATACTTCATGAAGCAGAGATCCCTATTTCTTGTCTCAACCATAGGATTGTCTTCCTTTCATTTCTGGTGATTCAATGTCCTTACCACATGACATTAAAATACATGGACCTGTGGAATCCATCCCATTCTCATCGGGTGAATTTATCCCTCCCCATATGATGCTAAACAGCATGGAATGTCATGATATACAAGTTGATTGATTCCCATCCTCAGGGGATATATATGAATGCCTGATAATTTTTTATGGGGTCCTACCCTAGGCTTCTTTGTCCTTTCCTAGCCCCTTGGTCAAAGTCCCCTCCTAGTAGTGTGTTGTGTCGTGCAGACTACTCTGATCCCCACTCACATTGGATTTTTTTTACCATGCCATGCTCATCCCCTTTGGGGAACTATCCCCCTTTTTTGTCATATGTGAATGACAATAAACTGCATTGGAACCCTTCTCTCTTACCGCATGACATTAAACTGAATGGTATGGTGTGGATCTCTTTAGACCTCATTCACATTATTTATACCATCATCATCTCTACATGATGTTAACCTACATGGAATATCAAGAACTAAGTGTTGACTGATTTCTTCTATTGATGGACATGTAGAAACTCCCATACATTTTGTCTTTTGGCCCAAACCCATGCACCACAAATCATTCCTTTTTCTTTTCTATCCTCCTAGATCATGTCCTATCTAAAATTGAAAATGGTTTGCTGTAGACCTCTTTTTTCCTCATTCACTTTAGGTATATTCTACCATGCCATGAACATTATTATTTGGGACATTACCCCCTTATGGGATCCTAACCTCATGACATTAAACTGCACGGTTCACCATGAACTACATGTAATTCGGTTTCCAACAATCTGGGTTATGTAGGAAACCCCTAGGGATCATGCCCAATACAGCATGGTCCTCATACATTTTTTTCATTTTGGACCACCCTTGTCCTTACATCATGGTGTTAAACTACATAATGCTCATTGAAACCTGTTTAACATCAGGGGATCAGCTCTCACTACATGACGATAAACTATGCAGGTCATTGTCCTTAAACCTTCCTTATCAACAGAACATTAGAGCCTTACCCAAAAAACCAGACAACAGATTGCCTCCATAATATTTTTAATCACCACAAACCATATATCACACTTCATGTCTTGAGTGTCTCTATCCACCTCCATCCATCCTTGGCCCTTGTAAATTATATCCATCTTCAAGGAGCCTTGTCTTCAGAATTCATGCAAGCCCTTTACTCTTTCATATGGGACTATGGACATCAACTAGATACGTCACTATAAATACATACATGATAATTCTCATGAGCCCTGGCATCATCATAGCAGTACTCGACACGCCACTATTTCTGAACCACTCTTTGTATGACTATATCATATCATCATAACTGATCTGAGAACCTTGATCCATGATTTATAATGTATTCACCACCTGCTCAAAATTTTGTTGAAGTACAATTGACCCTCAGTATTTTAATAATCCTCTTGTATATCATCCCCCATACAAGGTTCAAGTGGAATGACCTTAAAATACTCAAATATTGGTTAATGTTTCACAACAATAATATCTATCACATAAATGTCCAAATTGAACGACCTTAAACATCTAATGAAAGGGACACAAAACTTTTCAGGATGAAAAACCACAATGTCATAAATGAGAATAAGATGAGTCTATGAACTCTAAAATCATCATTTCTAGAGTTTAAAAAAAATTAGTGGTCAAATAAAAAAGTAATTATTCTCATAGGGTTTATTCTATAGCCCTAGCAAAAGCCAAGCTAGAATCGCTAGACCATAGGGACCCAAAAAATGATTTTCCACATCTCAACTCCATGATAATATGTTTGATAGGTGGTGGAACAACTTTTATAGTACTAAAACCCTTCATAGATCATACATTTTCCAAATAACCCACATTATTATCTAAAATTTCTCAGGCCACCACAAATCTTTCATTACCCCTAATTAGGAAATGAGATCTCTATTCTTGGCCATGATTTTGATGCAAGGGCTCACACCCAAAAATAAAAGTCATTTTGTCCCAGTGTAAAGGGATTTCTGATTCTTGTGAGGATAAAGTCACCATGGTGGAACCCAACACACCATTGTGTTATAGGTGACCACAAAATGATTTCCACATCACTTCCTTGCGACCCGATCCCATTCAACAATGATTTACATTCTCCACATCAGACTATCCAAGTGGATCTCATATCCACAACATTACACCACCATGTTTTGTACCCTTTCTCAAAGAGGGAATGTGACCTTCATTCTTGAACCTTTTAATGGATCACACCTCATCATTCGAATCAACATAGTGTAAGTATCATGTTGGTCAATCAAGAGTAATGTTACCCTAGGGTGCGATAACACTTCATAGATATCCATTGTTCCATATCCAACTTCATCATCATAATGTTCAAGCTTTCATAAATATTTTATAGCCCCTGGAAATAAGTATATATATCTCTGCTTGTACATGCTATTTATGCAAGGGATCAGACACACCAAATAGAAATATATTGTACCGACAAAAAGTGACTCTTATCCTAGTGAGCATCAACAACGCCATGGAAGAACCTGACACCCCCATAGACTAAAGTGACATACCTGGCATGTCTACCCCATTCTATATCATTTAGCTCAATCTTCCAGGTTGTGATTTACTCCATCCACATCCCAACTATCTAGGTGGGCAAATCCTCAGTATTTTACCCTCACACATGTTCACCCCACAAACATTCCATATCCCTTGGAAGATCTATCCTAATTAGACCTATCAGTATCATGGTATAAATTATCATCCCATAATATTTTGAGTAATTTCCTGTATATTGTCCCCATATCCAATAGATGGTCTGAGCTAAAAGACCCAAAAATAACGAAAAAGTTTGTATGAGCTAAATGGAGCTAATATAATACAATATATGGTCCGAGATAAAAGTTCTTAAACTAAACCAACATATAGTCTGAGATGAAAGAACCTAAACTAAAGCAAAGATGGTTCCATATAAATGACCCTAAACTAAACAAATAGATGGTATGACCTTAAAGACTCTAATCTAAAGTAACAGATGGTTCAAGATAAAATACCCTAAACTAAATCATGTTATGGTTGTCATGAGGCTTGTAATATGGCCCTATCATGCTCATGCTACTCTCCATAGATATGAAAAGTAGCCATCATTCAGGAAACATATCCCACCCTGATGATCTCCTTGAAAATGAAACATTCACTTTCATAAATTACAATGATTAATATGGACGACTATATAATGATTCTTAAATCAATGGAAGCACAATGTATTATCAAAATATGAGGATTTTATAGTAGTACACGGACATCAATTCATGTATGGGAAAAGTGGGAAGAATATTCTCATTTTAGAGCCTCTCCAAAAACAACTCAATAAAAATTTGGGGTGTAGTGAAGTAATGTAAAATGCATTACAAGGAAACTAGATTATAGTAAAATATTATCAGGAGCACTGGAAATATCAGGAAGGGTTTGGTGGGTTGCATCAATTGAGCACTGAAGCATCACTCTCCTAACATCCTCCACCTATGCCATAGGACAATGAAATTATAATAGAGTCGTCAACTCATCTACCATCAATCGAGTAGTGGTAAATGAGGTTGATGATGTGGAGAGATTATAATTCAGCTAATAAATCATATACTTGTACCTCCATATTGGTGTCATCCAAACATCCATCTAATCTTTAAATTTAGATGATAATTGAAGACCCTTAATTAGGGCCTTCATCACCTCTTTATGTTGCGTGGAGAGGGAATCCTCATTCACCAAATCATGTCAGCTCCTCTCCTGTGCAGGAAAGTCTATTCGGGCTAGGACGATCTATTACATAATTTAAAATATAGGGTGATGATCAAAACATCATTCCCCCAGCTCATGGAATAATTGGAAAAGCCACTACACTTGATAATGGAAGGCTCCCGTAGGGGGATTAGTAATTAAGGAATGGATGTGCTCCCATACCAGCCTACAATGCGACCGAGCCACAGTTGTCGACGAAGTAGGTATGGTAGAAGGATTTTCGACTAGGAAAATCATTGATGAATTAGTAGAGGAGGATCCAAACACCCCCTTTCAATAGGAGAATCAACTATATAACGCATGGGAGAATTGAGTTCCTCAACAGAATCTTGTCCACTGTCCAAGCATTTTTCATCAGAACGAGGATGCTCCTTGGACACCTCACCCGCATCCATAATCAGAACCATCAATACTATAGATAGAGGAATTGACAGCATGAGAGACATGTCCACATGACAGTCTGACTGTCCCAACACACCATTTGGATAGACCATCATCCAAGATTGGGAATAATCCTAGGTGAGGTAGGAATGAGGATCAACATGAAAAAATATAATCACAGTCTTGGTGTCCTTATGAGGTTGCATATTTAAAAATTGGTAGATGATTCCAGGATTTCATTCACATAGACACTGTATAGGTGAATGGGGGAAACCCTCTGCACACTACCTAATTGTCATGAAAACTGATGTAGTGATTATGGTTCTAATAGAAAATTATTTTCCACCATAGCTATAAGGATTCCATCCTGAAGTGAGACCATATAAGATCTCTTGTCAATAGAGCTACTGGAATGATTGATGATTGAACCAGTCAGTATATGTGAAATAGAATAGTTGAATTTCATAGACTATCAGGACACGCCTTTGACCTCCATAGGGATTAGGGACATAGTTTAAAATATAGAGATGTACAATAGTCTAGTGTGTGATATGGGATCTAGAATCTAGGATGTATTGTAGTACACATAGAAATAAAATTGGTCCCTTATCCGACCAAATAATAATTGAAGAGGACCACCAATTATGTAGGGAGTGTTGCCTTGTTGGATATGTCCCAACGTCTAGTAAGGCACACACAGACTATTAGTTACCAATTGAGGCATCTCCCCTCTACAAGTTGTTCTTCCATAACCAGGGTTCAAAATAAGATGATGGACCATGCATACCCTACCAGTAAAAGCCATGTATTTTGAAACATAGTATGAAAAAATATTATCCTGGGGTTTGGAGAAACATCTGAGTTCACTAGATAGACCCATGTTGTATAGTGCCCAGCTTCAAGAATTTCCCAATACGAGACAAAATCATCATGAACCTACTGGGAGGACACCGATGAGTGGAATAATGCTTGGTTGAGCCCCATTGCTACATATGAATATTTTGATCCAATCAGTGAATGAAATGATCGAGCTCACTATTAGATCTCCCCTTATTTTCTTCTATGAAAGGCAAATAATCTATTTTTTTGAAGTCTGAGTCAATAGGGGATCATCCCAAACATTTCCAATTGGGATAAAATCATCATAAATCTCTCCAAGAGAAAAAATACCACCAAACATATGGATATCCCATATGTTGATGCCCATTTATCCATGGAGAAAATGGAACGTGTTGGTCATAGGGAACCAACAATTGATCTTTTCCCAGAGGAGTTCAGGCTGGCAGAAAATGATAAAAAAAGATATCCACATTAAATAATGAAGATGAACCCTATATTAATAATCATAAAATTACAGAAAGATCTATCATACCATGAATGGACATTCCAATTCATCAATGAA
Source organism: Viscum album (assembly GCA_963277665.1). Classification (NCBI taxonomy): domain Eukaryota; kingdom Viridiplantae; phylum Streptophyta; class Magnoliopsida; order Santalales; family Viscaceae; genus Viscum; species Viscum album. The sequence goes on along the minus strand of OY728152.1, from coordinate 1,716,555,611 downwards.
ATTACCACCAAGTCCAAGGACCCACATCTAATACCACCCATCACCTAGAACATTCAAGGAAGAGAGAAATATTCAAGAATATATTGGATTGATAGGATTTTCAATGAGATCATGGCCCTATGGGATCAGTTGGGAGTTCACCTGTGATAAGACAAACCCTATGGTTGCTCAGTTGCAATCTAGACATCCTTGGTAATCAATATCTAAATGCTATCAAAGGAAATGAAAACCCAAAGAGATAGAATATTGAAGCCTGGGGAGGCAATATCTACATCTCCCATCATACCAAACTCATATAATGGATGATGGTAAAGTAGGGGGTAATTCTAGAGGATAGGTGAACGGAACATCCAGAAATTATTGATATCATAAGGAACACGATAGCTAGGGTCGACATTGTGATTCCAATAAATTAGGTCCCATTGATTTTCTTCAACTGATTAACCATGGAGGGATACGCAATCCAAATCAAAAATAAGTAAGTGGCACATTTCATATGAATAAATATAAATTCTTGAAAAAAGAAAAGGCATGAAATTGTCCCAATGAAATCATGAGAATCACATGAGTTAGCCAAGGGTTCATAGACCACATTGAGGAGCTCGCAAACCATCTAGATATAAGAGGACTTGTGGGATGCATAACCCTTACGAGGCCCCAAGAGCGTTGCATGACTCTTTCAAGGCTTGCAATTTCATTACCTGGACATGGTCGCAGAAAATTATCAATAGGTTGAGCTAGCAGAACCCGTGGAGTCCACATGACATCCACCTATATCTAGGTAATTATAAAAATGTATTCTTCATATGAGACAGACGATTGTCAGAGATGGAAATAGTCTTGTGCGAGAGCTATAATGGGCAATGTGCATGAATGTTTTCTAGTCTACTACAAGGTTTAATCTAGACATTGATCCTTTTTAGATAATTTAATGAATCAAATAGGGCATTTAAATGGTATTATGGTATAAATATAATCATTCATGACATTTTACATGAAAATCATCAATTGTTGTTCTATGTAAAATGACATGTCAATTGATTACGTGATCATTGTCAATTTGTTGAAAATTTTGGTGGCTCACTCATCATTCCATGACATACACTTAAAATGGTCTTATATGTTCATATTTACCATGGTGGAACTGAATTGTAAGTGGAATCTTCATTGAATATCCTCCAAAATAGAAATTGACCCTATGGAAAGATGGCTATACCAAACTAACTAAATTCCCTTAAGAGAATGAACAAATTGTTTGAGAATGGCAGCCCCTACCTTTATAGAGTCCCCACCATCTGTTTATCCATTAGGTGATGTGGTCTAGGAGATATATTGGGTGGTCCATTATAATAAATGGATTCATGCTAGTATTTCCATACATGGGGGTCTCGGACAATATCCACTAATGTCAGGTAAGGCTTTCAATCAATCATGATATCTACCAAAACCTTTTCAAGAGCCATGAGATGAGTTGTGAGAGACGTTGTCACACCACCTTGGTGAAGGCCTATGGCCACTAAGGAATATTAATTTTCATTAATTAAATGAGTGAAAGGTCTCTAATCTCTAGGTGTACAATCGTTTTACTCTGGTAGGGTCGACAACTCATACAATGGTTATATGTCTTTCCTTCTATCCACTTCCTTTACTGGTTGAGTGGGGCCACAAAGATTGATTTGGGGACTCTAGACGAGGAGGATCAGGTGATCCAATGGAGGATACATGGGTCCCTTATGGTATTATTTATTTTTAGGTGCCTCTCCCCAATGATATCATTGTTAATACTTTTGTATTCATCATGATTCTAGATAAATATGGTTACTAATGGTTTTCATCTCTTCTTTTGTAATAATCTCTAGTGGATTATAATATTTTAAATATCATTTAATCTTTCTCATGTACCTATGATAAGGAAACATCATCTCATTTGGGGGACTCCTGAGTCATAATTATTGTCTATGATAGCGAGCGAGGACACTTTCCAAAGGGTATTTTAGGTACTACATCACCCCTTGAGGCTGATCTACCCTATCATGGCTGGTGTCGGTGGACATATTCTACTAATTTTATAGTGGTTTGGGGATGACCGTATTCAATGTGGTGATCATAGTCAAGATTTCATCATTATTGGATAGTATATACTATCACAAGATTAGTTTGAAATATAAAGAAACATATTATCCACAAAATCTTATCTACATGTGTGAAGACAACTCTTCCATGACAAGGAAGAGAATAGCGGGTCTCATGACATGGGTATAATTTGGATTGTGGAAGTAACCATATTATGTAGGGTGTTGATATACATGTATAGCTATGATCTCAAACTTTATGAACTACTGGTTGATGGTATCGATGTTCTCTTGGCTCCCTGTGTTGGTCAGTTACTGATCAAGGAGGAGGTGGAACATATCCCATATTATTTGGTATAACACACCACCTATTCCTCTATAAGGGACTCCGCAATTCACAAATCCAATGTTTTTTCTAACACTGAGAGATTTTTTGAGAAATATTAGTTTTATTTGCTAGATGTCTTGTGTTGAACCCTACACCATGATTATCTTGTGCTATACGCAACACCGTATTAGCTTAAAATAAACACAAACACTATTCTAGGCTTGTGTTGCACGGCAGAGCTACCTTCCTCGATAGCGTGTGTTGTACGCAATACTATGTTTCACTAAACGATATATTATTATAAACTAGCCGTTATGAAAATAAATTCCCTCTTTTTGACATTTTATAAATTTTATCATTCAAAATGGACTTCAATTTTGGATTCAGAATATCGAAATTATCCTAGGGTGAATTTCTGATATTTTTCTGATAACATTCAATTTTTGATGAATTGAAAAAACACTAGGCTGCTATTTAAAAACTGGATTTTTAGTTAAATAATTATATATTTTATTTAAATTTGTTTTAGTTAAAAATTTATACATAATACCTATATATTTTCAATTTAATTCATGGGATTCATTTTATAATAATTTTAGATATATAAATTTTTCATTGAACTTTTCAACGTCTTTTACCCACCTCCTTGAAACATTTGAAAATTTACATAAAACATAATTGTACCGCTTTTGTGAGAGGAGTTTCAAAGATCCGAGAAACATGGTTAATATCAAGGAGTAAAATAATGTTCAATAAGTTAAAAATAATTTTTGGTGAATAGTAACTTTTTACTTTTATTTAACACGTTTAAAAGTAAATAGTGTAATTAAGGGTAAAAAAGAAATTATTATTACCCTAAAACATCTCCTAATTCTATTAGATAAGTTTAATTCGTCCAAATACCACCTTAAGTATAAAATATTACCCATTTGGCCCACTTGGGTTAGATTAGGACATTTATTATTATTTTATTTAAAGTATAGTTAAAATAGATAAAATCAATGTTTAATAACTAAAACATTTTTAATATAGGGTTATACTTAAGATAAATTTGTCTATAAAAATTCATTATAAATTCAATAATATTTCCTAAATAACGGTAGTTTATTTATAATTTTTAGAAATAAATAATTTAATTTATATATGACACAATGATGACGCAATAATTAACTTATTAATGAAATATTAACATAATTGATGTTATTAATACCCAAATAAATTAAATTTCCGACTTTTAATAAATTATATTAATTATTTAGTTTAATATGACATGTTAGAATTTATTAAATTAAATTTCTTTTAACTAATAATTCTTTTATTACTTTCACAAAAATGAATTACCAAGTAGTGTCAAAATTGACCTAAAGTAGTTTTTAAACCAAATATTATATTATTGATTTCTATTATAATCCTAAAAATCTATGTTTTGGCCAAATAACTTAGATAAGGTTATATATATTAATAATGAAACACTTTGGGTTCGTTTAGATTTTTATAGTATGTTTATTAACCATATAGTGTAATAAAACAAGAAGACACGGTGAAAGTTAAATTATTTAACTTTGTGATATTTATAAATGATAAGATTAAAATAGTAACCTAAACATTTTTAAAACCAATTGGTTGAGAGGATTTCCCCATACCCACTTTATATTCTAAATAAATCAATTTGGAGCTATTATAAACCGAATATGACTTTATTATAAAATAATAGATTATGTTTTTTCCTAAAGTGCCTCTCTCCTCCCTTCTAAAAGGGCACCTCCTCCTTCTTCTCTTTAAAAATGATTGAGCCTCTAGGCTCGTCCAAACCCTTCCCATTTACCTTATAAAATTTCCTAAAAACATTATGGAGGTTCTGGTCTCCTCAAAAGTCAAACTCTAGTGCCTAAAGAGGATGCTTAAAAGAGGTGCATTGAAGAAGAGGTAATCTCTTCTACCGATTCTTTCAAGTTTTCTTTCTTCTTCAACTTCTTCTTCTTTAGTTCTTAAATTATAAAGTAATAACACAATTATCACTTATATACTGATATGTTATTATAAATATGAAACAACCCCATTTCACCTTCCATCCATCCAAGGGAAAATGAAATCACCGCGCATGCATACGTACGGAATACTGTCCCCACGCCGTGGTGTAATCTGTTTTTCCACCCCCACCTTACATGTATGGGTATAACGGTAAAATGAATAAATATATATGGTCATTATAACATCATATTTATTTTTTGATATTTTATCATCCACTCTAATTCAATTCAATAATTATTGGAATGATATCATCGCTCGTGTGTACGTACAGATTACCGTCTCCACGACGCAATGAGATTCATTCTCCATGTTAACCATTCAAGAATGATTATAAAGTATATATAATGAATAATAATGAGATATATTAAATGATAAAGCTACTGGATTTTCTATATATATATATATGAAATCTACTTACATTCATTCAAGTCAATAAGGAAAGGAAAACAGCGTTCATGTGTATGTAAGGCCTACCGTCTCAATGAACGGTGTATTTCATTCAATTTATCGATCTATAATATATATATTTATATGATGAATATATATTATATAAATATCATGTTTTACATTTTGGAATTATTTAAATCAGTATATATGTTATAATATCAAGAATAACAAGTCGAAACACGTCCGATAAATGAAACGTTTTTACCAAAAACACTGCTTTAACATGGAATTTACAAAAGAACGGGTAATATAAAGACATAAGTGAACCGTATATGATAACATAACTATAGAATTGATTCTGTAATAATTCAATGACGTTATTTAAATCATTATACAGGAGGTTCAGATACGAATTAAGCATATCGGACCTATGGTAATGGATAATTTTTCCAATCTCGTTTGTTTTCGAGATTGTTTATTCATAAGTATTTACTAGGGTTATATTTATCATCCATGTCCCTGTTTTCTAAAAATGGGTTCATTTATGTTTAAAGTAATTTTTACCCTTTTTTTGACTTTTACTACATGGTATATAAGGATTCATTCTTTTTTTACCATACGAGGTACTTTTGTACATTTCCGGATAAAGTATGAGAAGAATTTTTTTTAACTTATATGGAATGAACGGATTTTTACGGTTTCATAACGCCTTATTTTCATGAATTTTAATCTACAAGAGTTCATGATTATTTTCAAAAAATCCTATTCATTTAAAATTGAATGGAATTTTCTGATAAGAAAATATTTTTAAAGAAGAAAGTATATTTTTCACAAGATTTCATTTCATGTTTTTTGTCAAAACTATTATCCATATAAGATGAAATTTTTTAGTATGATTATGTTTCAATTATAATGTCTCTATTATTTACATGGTTTAATTACTTTTATGATGAAATGATATCCATTTGATAAATATGGATTACGTTATGATGGGATTACATTTATGAAACCCGTTTTATTTTTCGGGTTATGATGAATGATTTATGTTTGTTTTTTGGCACATGTAAGTATGATTTCATTATGAGATGTGTGGGACCTATATCTCCCTCAAATTCATTAGGTAAATATTTATATCTCATGGGATTTTCATGGCTGGAATGAAAAGTTAATCTGGTTCAGTGATACAAGACTAGAATGAGGAGTGAACCCAATTCAGTAAGGGACTTTGTCCACGATGATGGTCTTGGAAACAATTCCTTGGCTACTATTGAAATAATAACACGTTCTTAATGGATTCCTCAATTATATGTTTTATTCCAATTCTATTTTATCATTATTGATGTTCCATTATTATCTGTGCCTTTTGTACATCCATGTTTTATGTCATTTATCACGATTTTATTGTTTAAACAATATGGTCATATTTTTAAGTTCATATGTATATGGTTTGTTTTATTTTCTCCATGCATACCATTACTGAACATTTGAGCTCACCCTTAATATGTTTTCTTTTCCCCAGTATGTAAATAATGGTTTTAGGTAAGAAAACAAAAGGGTAAGATCTTTATGGGAGATGTTGATGATCTTTCACCATGATTATAAGATTATGTTCCGAGTTTACAAAGACACTAAACTATTACATTCCCTGAGTGTTGTTTTTTGTTATGTATTAAGTATTCATAAAAAGTGATGTAATGTCCATGAATGTCAACCTATGGGTCACTACAGTCGGTATCCGAGGAAATGTTTAGTCAACCTTTGGAAACTAGGATGTGAAAACATTACTGATATCCCTATAGATATATCTAAGGTATGTTTAGGTATGTCCCAAAGGTCTAGTATAACTATAGGTTATAGTACTAGAATTATAGTAACAATCTTAGAATTAACCCTAAGATGTTATATATTGAAGGTACTCCCCATTTGTTATGTTGTTTTCCCTAGCATGATTTTTTCCTCTAACACTATTCTTTTTGGGTTTTAGAAAATGGCTGGAAACAGGAAGATTCACAATAATGGAGGATATGATAGACAGTGGAATGATATCCTTTGTGAGAAAACAAATGAAATTGTATCTGGAAGTCCACATATCATTATTATGCCTAATAAGCAATCTCATAATATGATCAATAATCTCAACTTTGGTAAGTTTCCTTACTTAGCTAAAAATAGAATGATGGAGTTTCATGATGATCATAGTGGAAAGAAATTTCAATTTCCCCCATGTAAATCATGTGGGAAGAGGCATCAAGGAGATTGATTCAAATGAACTGGAAGATGCATTAGGTGTGGAAAAGAAGGACACCAAGCCAGTAATTGAAAAGGAAAAGGTTCAGTTAACACCATGGAGAAGGATAATTGTATTTCTAGGACATCAACAATTGTTAAATGTTTTAAATGTGTATTGTATGGTCATTATGCAGACCAATTCCCAAAGGGAAAGTCTAATGAAGAGAATCAGCATGGTTGTATGGGTAGTATTTATGTTGATGACGACGAAGAGACTACATATGATATGTGAGATGAAATAATTGTTGATGCTCAGTCAATGGTTTAAGAAGGCAGTGGAATAATGTATGTTTATCAAGAATTATGTTATATAGATAATGGTACGTTGTAATAAAGACAGATCTAAGGATTGTTACACTATTGTTTTTCTTAAAATATTTTAAAGTATATTATGAATGGTACCGATAACCATGAAAGGTTATTCAGATATTTTTGGAAAGAAGATGATATGCACATAATGAAAGGATAAAGAGATAATTAAATGTTTGATATTATTAATGAGCTCATGACTGATATAAGGACAAAGTGATATCATGGTTTGAGTATATAGATATTTTGGAATTTTGGTATGTAGAAAGAGTTAACTTTTGACCACATTCATGTTTTCTCTAAGGTTCAATGGGTATTCATTTTTGAAGAGAATATATGATTAAGGTAATCACATGTTTGTAATGTGACCAACAAGATATGTCATATGATATATGGGGGATAAATGATGGTATTCACGTTCTTGTTATGTGACCTTTCAAGTAATCATTTTCCATATACTATGATATTGGATAGATGTATTTTGGATAAGACTAAAGATTCGAATGGATTATGTTGGACATCAGATAGTATTATTTAATGATAGAACTTGTTCTACGATATTATTTTTGGAATGTTATAATAGAATAGTTTTAGAAAAAGGACAACCCATAGAACGAGCGACAACCCATCGCGTCAGACAAGGATTCCGGAATCGAACCCACAACTGAAGTGCCGCAGGACTTTATCACCTACCACTAGCCAAAAAAAAGTCCTTGGATAATAGAAACTAGTTTTATTTTATTAAGAGGTATGATAGATGAAGTATAAGTCCATTTTAGGAACCATATACGATTAATCTCACCAAATATGGACTTATGTATATAACTTTTACAAACCTTATGTTTGATACAGATGGAATGACCTATCAATATATCGCATGATCCGCTAACACTTCATGGAATAAAAATCCAACATCATTTTTTTAAGTGATGAATTTGAAATTATTCAAGGCACAAACAACAACGAGATTGTACCAAAATCATGTAATGATTTCTTTTAATTCAAAACTTTTTCAACATTTAAGAAATGATATTTGTTATTGTTGGGTTTTTCATAGCCATATTTTCTACCCCTCTTCATCTAAACATGATGGTTAGATATCTCTTCCATATCCATATTTTCACCTACATTGCCCAATGTGAAAACCATGTACTGAGTTACATTGAGTGACCAATATTATTCTTACATTCCTTTTTAAAATGAAGTTTTAGTATTCCTTTTTATGATGTGGGTTTCTATGAAAGAAACTCTCAAGTAGTAAACCATTTATATCCCCGACGAATTTCGAGGGGAAAATTCATTTTAAGGGGGGTAGAATGTAAAACCCCGAGAATTTATTAGAAATATTATTTTTAATTACTTTGAAGTCATGTGTTGTACGCTTCACCAAGATTATCTTGATCTATAAAAAACACCATACTAGCTTAAAATATAATCAATCACAATTCTAGTCTTGTGTTTCACACCAGAGCAACCTTCTTCGATAGCATGTGTTGAACGCAATACTGTGTTTCACTAAACGAGATAATATTATAATATTATTATGAAATAGCAGTTATGAATAGTAGTACCCACTTTTTGAAATTTTATAAATTTTATCGTTCAAAATGGACATCATTTTTGGATTCGAAAAATTGAAATTATCTTAGGGTGAATTTTTAGTATTTTTCTGAAAACTTTCAATTTTTGATGAATAGTGAAAACACTGGGTTACTATTTAAAAACCGACTTCTTATTTAAATAATTATTTATTTTATTTAATTTTTTAGGTAGAAATTGATACATAATACCTATATATGTTCAATGAAATTCATTGAAGTGGTTTTATAAAAATTTTAATTATATAAAAATTTTATTGAACTATCCCCCATTTTTACCCACCTCCTAAGAGAATTTGAAAATTTACACAAAAGATAATTTTACTGCTTCTGTGAGTGGAATTACAAAAATCCAAGATACATGGTTAATATCAAGTAGTAAATTTTTTTTTTCAATAAGATAAAAATAATTTTTTGTGAATAGTAACTTTTTACGTTTATTTACCACGGTTAATAGTAAATAGGCTAATTAATGGTAAAAATGATATTATTATTAGCCTAAAACATGTCCTAATTCTATTTTATAAGTGTAATTCGACCAAAAAATCCTTAGGAATTAAATATTAATCTTTAGGTCCACTTTGGTTAGATTAGGACATTTATGATTATTTTATTAAAGGAAGGGTTAAAATAGTTAAAATCAGTGTTTAAAAACTATGAAATTTGTAATATAGGGTAATACATAAGATAAATTCAACTATAAATATTCATTATAAAGATAAGAATATTTCATACAAAATTTTATTTTATTTATAATTTTTAGACATAAATAATTTTATTTATTTATGACACAATGTTGATGCAGTAATTACCATATTAATGAAATATTAACATAATTGATGTTATAAATACCCAAATAAATTTAATTTGTGACTTTTTATAAATTAAAATACTTTTTTAGTTTAATATGAAATGTTAATATTTATTCAATTAACTTTTTCTAAAATAATCATGCCTTTATGATTTCCACAAAATTCAATTAACAACTAGTGTTAAAATTGTCAGAAAATGGTTTCTAAAACAAATATTATATTATTAATTGATATTCTATTCCTAAAAATATATGGTTCTTTTAAATTACTTATAAAAGGTTATATATATTAATAATTAATCCCTTTTGGATCTTTTGTCTTGTTATAGTATGTTTATTAACCATATAGTGTATGAAAACAAGAAGTCACGGTAAAAGATAAATTATTTAACTTAGAGTTAAATCTAAATGATAAGGTTAAAATAGTAACCTAAAATTTTAAAAAACCTATTGGGTTAGTTAATTTAGACCCACTCCCACTTTAGATTAGAAATTAATCAATTTGGAGATATTATAAACAGAAAATGACTTTATTATAAAATAATAGTTTAAGTTTTTTCCTAAAGTGCCCCTCTCCTCCCTAATAAAAGGGAACCTCCTCCCTCTTCCCATTACACAATTTTCATCCTTGAAGCTCTTCAAAAAACTGCCCATTTCCATTTTAAAATTACCTAGAATTATTATAGTGGTTCTGGTCTTCGCAAAACACCAACTCTAGTGCCTAAATAGGAAGCTTAAAAGAGGTTTGTCGAAGAAGAGGTAATCTCTTCTGCCGATTCTTTCATGTTTTCTTTCTTCTTCAACATCTTATTCTTTAGTTGTTTCATTATAAAGTAATAACACCAGTATAAATAATATACTGATATGTTATTATAAATATGAAACAACCCCATTTCAACTTCTATCCATCCTACGGAAAACAAAATCACCGCGCTTGCATACGTATGGAATATCGTCTCCATGTCGTGCTGTAATCTGTTTTTCCACAACCACCTTACTTGTATGGGTATAATGGTGTAAATAATAACTATATATGGTAATTATAACATCATAATGATTCTGAGATATTATATCATCCACTCCAATTCAATTCAATAATTATCGGAACGATATCATCACTCGTGCGAACGTAAGGATTACAGTCTCCACGATGCGATGTGATTCATTCTCCATGTTAACCATTTAAGAATGATTATAAAGTATTTATAAGGAATAATAATGAAATATATGACATTTTATATCTACTGTATTTATGTGTATATATATATATGACATCTACTTACTTTCATTCAAGTCAATAAGGAAAGGAAAACAGTATTCATGCGTACGTACGGCCTACCGTCTTCATGAACGGTGTATTTAATTCCCTTTATCGATCTATAATATATATATTTATATGATGAATATATATTATATATAAATAAATTTTTACATTCTGGAATTCACTAAATCAGTATATAAGTAATAATATCACGAACAACAAGTCGAAACACGTATGATAAATGAAACAGTTTTACCCAAAACACTGCTTTAACATGGAAATTACAAAGGAAAGGGTAATATAAAGTCATAAGTGAACCATATATGATATCATAACAATGAATATGATTCTGTAATAAGTCAGTATCATTATTTAAATCATTAAAAGGGTTTTTGGATATGTACAAAGTATATCAGACCTGAGGTTAAAGATAATTGTTCCAATCTCGTTTTAATCAGAGATTGTTTATTAGTTAGTATTTTCTGGGGTTATATTTATCATCCCTTTCCCTTTTTTTCTAAAAATATTTTCATTTATGTTTAAAGTACTTTTTTCCCATTGTTTTGACTTTTACTACATGGTATGTAAGGAATAATTTTTGTTTTTTACCATTTTAGGTACTTTTTGGCTTTTCCGGCAAAAGTACGAGAAGAATGTTTTTTAACATATACGGCATGAACGGATTTTTACGGTTTCATAAAGCCTTATTTTCATGATGTTTACTCTACAATATTTCATTAATATTTAAAACAAATTATTTTCATTTAAAATTGAATTGCATTTTTTGATAAGAAACTGATTTTAAAGAAGAAAAGATATTTTCCACAAAAATTCATTTCATGTTTTTTGTCAAAACTATTTTCCATATAAGATGAAATTACTTAGTATGATTATGTTTCAAGTATAATGTATCTATTATTAACATGGTTTGATTATTTTTATGATGAAATGATATCCATTTGGTTTATATGGATTACGTTATGATGGGATGATGTTTATGAAACCCATTTTATTCTTCAGGTTATGATGAATGATTTATGTTTACTTTGTGAAAAAAGTAAGAATTATTTTATTATGAGAAGGGTGGGACCTATATCTCCCTCCAATTCATTGGGTAAAGATTTATATCTCAAGAGATAGACATGGCTGGAACAACAAATTAATCCGGTTCAGTGATACAGGACTGGAACGAGGAGTGAACTCGATTCAGTAAGGGACTTTGTCCACTAAGATGGTGTTAGCAGCAATGCCTTGGATACTAGGGAAATAATAACATGTGCCTAATGGATTCCACAATTACATGTTTTATTCCCAGGCTATTTTATCATGATTTATGATCTATTATGATATGTGCCTTATGTACTGCCATGTTTTATGTTATTTCTCAATATTTTGATGTTTAAACATTATGGTCATGTTTTTAAGTTCAAACGTATATGGTTTGTTTTATTTTCTCCATTAATACCCTTACTGAGCATTTGAAATAACCCTTTATATGTTTTCTTTTCCCCATGATATAAAGACATGTTTTAGGCAAGAAAATAAAAGGTCAAGATCTTTATGGGAGATGTTGAAGATCTTTCACCATTATTAGAAGATTATGTTCTGAGTTTCCAAAGACACTAAACTATTACGGTCCTTGAGTGTTGGTTTTTGTTTTGTATTATGTATTCTAAAAAAGTAATGTAATGTCCATGTATGTCAAGCTATGCGTCTCTACATTATTTGAGTGCTGAACACAACTGGAAACAGGACGGTGGTTATATCCTCACACATGCCATCTTTCTATGAAGAAGGGTCCATATATTTATCTAACCATGTATAGATTACTGTAGGATGAGATATGTACAGTGGCACTGATGTTGAACTATTTTTATTATCCTCGGTCAAAAGAGGTAGTTATATATGGGTCCAAAAGTTACTACATCCTTGAACATCTCATGGTGGCATATTAAACTTCAAGTGTTTGTTCTTATTGGATGAAATATTCACCATTACATCATGTGACAGTGTAGAAACATCCATTTGTTTCTCATTGGATATTTCATAAACTGATGGGGGTAACACATGCAATACAATATATTAAAATTCTTCTATGATTTTCTGAAAGAGGTGGGAACACATCAATCCCTCAAAAGGGATCTAGAACATACCCCGCCTATAGGCTATATACCGAGGGATTTGGTGATCCTATGGAACTCAGAAAATAGAATAATAAGACCCATCTATTGGGATTCTTCCCTAGACTCTATAGGATGGGGGGAATATTCAATTTTTTAGTTTTCTATGACTTTCAACTCTGAGAGGTAAATGATTATTTGATTCTTCCTAGGGTTCCCCCTCCAATGGTGGTTATTATCCTTCCATTCCAATTATGTTTATTTAGAGAAGGAAAATTCTTCAGTATAAGAATGAACTCTTTTTTAATTATTAATGGAGAGAGGAGGTCATCCACATGAGTTGATGGTAACACATAGAGGATCATTGTGATGTATATTAATAGAGGTTATAGGACATCGACTTATATTGTTGGAGCTAGGATAACCAAATTTTGGTTGGTGATGGAACTATGTAGAACATTGTAAGGACTAAACGTGTATTGGGGAGGACCTATTCATTGATTCTTGTCATCACAGGATGGCCCGTAATGGATGTCGGTGGTACTGATGATGGATACTATCAACTTGGACTTCATATGGGGTGGCTGGCTTCAAGATCCAAGGTGAGAAAATATAGTTCTATGATAACCTATTAATGGGATGTGGTGGGGTATGATTATGGGGGAAGTGGAAACATGGGCTATAAAATATCCTCCTTGACAATTATTGTCTTAGGACTTCACCAAAAAACATCATTGGGTGCTCTTGGTTGAGGTCAGCAGAGGAGGGATGAGTTACACCTTCTCTTCAGCCGATGAGAATAGGAAATTCATGAAATGGCATGATCCAGTGGGATATATTATAGGTAGATCCCAATTATTAGTCACTATTGGTGTAGATCATATATCCCGCAACTCCTCGGTGTAGGGGATCAAGTCTTTAGAGTGCTCTGGGTAGAGGCCACAAATGTAGTTCATTCTATGAATTGGGGAGGGGGATCGAGTATCATAGAACTCGGGGACATCAGTGTAAATGAATCTATAATTTCTAAAGGTCTTATCCAATCATTTCCCATTTGGGAGTGACCACATCCTTCTTAATATGAATCATGAGGGTGTTGAACAACATTCTAGGGATGATCTCATATGATGTGGTGGAGAATAGGCACCCATTAGCTGAAGGTGAGGGGACGTTTTGGATATGGTGTAGTTGTGATGGATCATTGCTTAAATGTTCCACTTTACCTAGTTCCTGTAATCACTTTTTTTGTTTCTACCCATAGCATGAGTCCTGAAAGTCATGTCGATTCATATTTCAGTACCAGTATATTGAAATTGATTCCATATGAAACAATGTCGCCCAATCATCCAGATGTTAAGGAAGTATCCATGCTATTTTTTTCACAGAACAAGGATTCCCATCGTTAATTCCAGTAATCTATAGGTCAGTATCATGTTGGCCCCACCATTTTTTTCATGGTTCCTAGCTCCAAATATCTAGATCTAGTGAAATTTAATTATTCCAATTCCCCATAGGATTAAAATTTCCATGTTGATGATAAATATATCATGTGTGCTTAATCATTATTTTTCCATCCCATTCTTCAGGGTTCTTCACTATCCCTCTGCCTGGAGGATGGCTCACTACATTATAATGGAAAACATTTCTATATTCCCAACATCATCCACATTCATCACATTCATCTGTGATATATTCTCATTGATCAAAAAAGATGATGGAATATTGGTATATCATTCCATGGGGTCCTCTATCAACATTTTTTCAAGTTTGAGTCACCCCCATAGATTAAATCACTATATAACTCCTTCCGGCTGTCATCTGGAGGTGGAAACTGGTTAATTACACTACATATTTCATAATATGGAGGTAAAATATGATATGGGGATTAGTCATGTTAGGAAAGTATATTCATGTCTTGACATTTGGAATATTAGGCACTTTTAAAGTATTCTCCTTCTAAAATTTGTATCATTTTAAGCATATGAGGCTTGGAAGTAAGGGAATCCCATGTTGGTGATACAGTAATTGACTCCAGGGGCATAATTCCTCCATGGTATTTTAACCTTTATCATCCAATGGTTGTCATTTAGGGTTTAGATTCATGATTATTTCATATGTTTTACATCTTATTAATATGGAGAAGAATGTCCAATTAGTATGGATCAGGTAACAACGATAACCTCCTGTGGTGAGAAATTAAAATTTCATGTTGACATAGATCATGTCATAGTCTAAATATCCTGTGGTTACATCTTAGAAAACCATATTAAGATGGATCAGGGGGTTACATTTTTTCCCATGGGGGAGGATTTCACACTAGAATGGAAGGATTATGTCCCTAAGATATATTATTTCAAACTAGGATAATGGGGGGATTGAAACTTAGAGAGGCTTCCTTTGTACCTCATTTAAGAGGCAAGGATCAATACACACATAGTTTGATGCCATAGTTTATGTTCATATGAATGGATAGATACATGGTTTTTAACTTTATCTGGTATGGCTGATGATGTGGTAGAAGGAGTTTCAATGAGGGATAGTGTAGCAATTACATTTGGATTCTATCCATTGTAATAGGATTACTCATTGAGGAATGGTTTGGGGATTTGGCATAGATGATTCCCAAATTATGTTTTTTGTCTCTTGGTGGGGAAAGACTATGAGTTAATTATGCATTAAAGCAAACCAATTTAGGTGTTTCATCTCATGATGAGGAAAGAATGTGTGGTTCTTAACCATGGAAGCTTCCATTTTGGGGGTTTTGATCCCTCGATGGGGATAGATAGTGCTGGGATTAAGCAAAGAATATTCTTATGTGGGGGAGTTTCGTCACCATGGGTGGAGTTTCCTCCCACAATGAGGGATATATTCGTATTCCATGATGATCATACAATGGAATCCTAGTTTCATAACACATTATAAAAAGTGTGGATTCATCCCATGTGAGTGAAACATGAGCATCTTGTGTTCATCACATAGGGTAAGGCTATAGTTGTATATCATGGGTTGAAGATATTTTCATGAATTTGATCATCGTTCGACTTGGATGTAAGGCTAGGTAGTTTTAAATCATTCACCTCAGACATTTATGGGTTTCCATCTTAACGGTGGCCATGTTAAGGAGAGAGTAAAAGTCTCCATAAGGAATAAATATTGTGATAGGATAGTAGTTGTTCTTGAATATTTATCATCTAGGTATTATGAAACCATCTCTCTTGAACCTCTAGGTGGGACATGGAATTGGAACATCTATAGATGAGTGGAAATCAGGAGGCTCTATGTTAATGTAACTATTGTTTGGAGGAATAGAAATCATGATACCTATTATACAGAGAAGTTAGTAGGAAGAAGGACCATTCCACACATAGAGTGATTTTTACGGACACACGAGTGTGAATTACCTATCACACATGTATTTGGGGTTTGGCTATACCGATCAATGATTAGTTTTGGGTCCCATGACACTTGAATTTTGCAAATGGTGGTCATTTGAAAGTTGGAACCATAGAGAGGCATGAGAGAGGTTATTAGTTAAGGTTGGGGGTTCATAGAGTTCATGGGTCTTGGGATGGGTTATGAATTATGAAATATGGTGGTCCTGCCTTATGGTATAGTGTCTGTTCCCATGGGGTTTGTTTCATGTCGTATAGGTTCCTCAAGAAACCCCATCTCCCACAATGTGATTTATTCTCCATCAAAGGTCACTGTCCACCTTGAATGGAATTTGAACAATTGGTGAGGTTATTAGGAACCCATGTGAGGATGTTTTGAGAGGTATGGCTACCATTGGATAACCATCTCCCATCATGATTGTGAATCAATTGAGTATCAAAAATTCAGATCATTTTTTAGAATATAAAATGTTACCCCCCTTGAATATGAGACATAAGGTGTACTTATAGTCCTAGAGGATAAAAGTGTATGAATTTCCCAAATTTTAGGGGATGTTGAAAATAATTTTTAGCATTTCATATGGTTATAGGCATTGCGAACTAGGGTTAATATAAAAATAAGTTAACGTTATAAATATATATGGCCCAAGACTCTTCAAAAACTAGGGTCCGAGAATATGAACATACAATGCACAGAGGATAACACCAATAATCCTTGTCCATGGGGGGATTAAATGAGCTGTACACATTTTCTATGTTAGGTTCCTTCACAAATTCAATCCCTTATGTGTGTTTTTATTCAAATTTATCTCAAATTCCCTTTAAATCAATTGTGATTTCAATGACCTCTCTTGTGAAATGTGTATTTTAGTATCAATATATAAATGAAAAATTATTACCAGTTGGAATTGGTTGAGTATAAATATTGATTAAAACAAGTGTCACACCATTCAAAAATAGATCATGGGGTTTAATGGGACCTTTCTTGTAGGATTAAAGCATCCCCATGGGGTTATGTTATATCCTCAAGGGAAACTGTATTGATCACCATTCAGTGTGGGGACTCTTTAGATCAATCAAATCATGTTTGAATATATCTATGTAAGAATTAAACAAGGGGATTCACTCAATGTTTCAAGGTTAATAGATGTGTATCATGACATAATTAAAGGGATCGATGATCATTCAGAAATCAATGACATGGTGTAGGTCTGTGGGAAAAGAAATTCTTGACTAGTTTAAGAAAACTAATGGATACGACACTGTGTATTGTAACAATATTCTAGGATAAAGGATATAATTTGAAATTCAAGAGTAAATGAAAACATAAATTGGTTATTTACATAGTTTGGAATGTTGGTCTTTCTATAAATGATATTCTAAAAATTATATATCTTAAACCCACTCAAAATGGAAAATGAAGACATTATCAAAAAATTACATAGACCAGTGGGGTCTAGAAATCATAAGATGAATTTATATATGTCTATGTGGTGGCCCTAATAAAAATATAACATTTTATTTATTACACTATGTTTCTAAAAAAATGAATAAAAATTGAATTTTGAGTAGTGATGTGACTGTTTCTTAGGAATCCCTTTTTGGGTTTTCAACTTGACAATCCTTTATGTCACATTTGGTTATTGTTTCTAATCATGAGATTTGAATAGTTGAAATATAGTGTTTATGGTCTTACAACATTGTCCAAAGTTGGAATATTTGTTCGGCATGATTTATAGTCTATTTAAAACATAGTTTATGTTCATTATTAATGCACCATATGGTGAGAATGTCAATGATGATAGGACAAGGAAAAATATAACAACCCAAACATTTTATTGTATGTTTCTCATATGTACATTCAATTAATTGGATTTCCTATTTTTCATAATGAACTGAGTCTCTTTGAAACAACACTTGGTTATTTTGGAGATAGTCACAAACTATCCATTAAACATAAATTTCCCACTTTTGTGTTTTGAATTTTGAAAAACGGACATACACAGTTACGATCAGGGTGATATTTGGAGTCTGATAGATTCAACATAATTTCAATGAATAGTAATTTACCTGTATGAATAGTAAAATACCCTTATGAATAGTAAAACACCCTTATGAATTGTAATCTGTCCTATATGAATGGTAACCTTATCCATGAAAGTATAAATAAATTTTGGCACCTTAAAAATAAAGATGAATATTTTATGGGATGGTATTTTTCTATTAAATAATCATTTTAATTGAAAATTAAATTTAGCATGTTTAGAAAAAATATTAAAAAATTAAGTACATTTTTTGATTCTACACGTCAAATATTGATGAGGGTGATTTTTTTGGATTCTTCTGAAATAGTGGAATTTTTGGTGAATAGTTAAATTTGCTAATTTATGAAATGTGCTGAATAAATAAATTTATGCATCATGCTTGAGTCATGGATGTTGTAAATGAAAGTTTTCTCAAACTCACATTCACTTATTACTATTTTTGGTCATGAATAATCACTATTTTCTTATCTTATGAACAAATAATAAACTAATGATTAAAATATTAATAAAACCATCCCACCTTCCACTATATAAACCACCCCTTGAACCCTCTTCCTCCCACACCACTCAAGATTTGATACATACCTATGTTCTTCCAAATACAATTACCAAGACCTCCCCCAATATATAAGACCTTCTAGTCTCACCAAAACGTTAAAAACAAATGCCTTAAGGAGATTCCCAAGGAGGAGTACTCAAGAGGTGTTCCTCTCTTCCTTTTTCTTTCAAATTCTTTTACATGTTCCATTCTTTTGTTTATCTTTCCTCATATACCCACATAAAAATTATGTGATAATTACAATACCTTACATGAACTATAATTTTATTTTTCCAATTGAATAATTTATCATCATCTCTCTTTTCCCCTCCTCTTATACTAAAAATGAAAACATCATCTGATATGTGTTAATTTATCACATTCAATGATGTTGGGTTTTTAATTTAATTTACCATATTAAATTATGGTCATCAAACCATTTTTATGGTTTAAAAATATTATAATATATATATTTAATGTTATATAATTTTTGTTAATCCTTACACACTCATTATATAAAATAATAATACTAAACCAGTTCATTATGCCCAGAAGTGCCATGTTAATCCAAGAGTTTTTCTTTAACCTTATTCTAATGAGTCATCCACATGTTATATAACCAAAATCATTATAAGATAATTTATATATGTCTACTTTCACTAATGATATATATTAATAATTCTTTATGTTTGACCACATTTCAAACGAACTTCCATTCATAAATACAAGTAAACTGATCATGAAAACCAAAGAAGAAAATGCCTCCAAAACAATAAAATTGAACCTATAAAACCCATTAAAAGTCTATTAATGAACCTAATGAGGTTATAGTAAATCAAATATAGGTAATTTAGGTTATTTAATTATTAATTAATGAAGATAAATTTTATTATTCAGGTCATTAAGATCAATATAAGTTGACATTTAGGCATAATGTAAGGTGTTTTTGGTCTCACTTTTATTTCTATGATATTTTCATTGTTTGAAACTTATTTTTTGTATGTTGTGTGTTTTTACTAGAATTTGATCAATATATTATTTATTCTCTTTCTATTCATGGTCTTTAGTGATTCAATTGATGATTATTAACTTGATTTATTACAATGTTGTAAGGGACATTATTTCAGTTTCGATTTCATTGGGATTTACTAGGTATTGTGAACCTAATAATTATTATCTTTTGTACCTAAATCCACTTTTCGATCCTATTTCATTTGAAATTTAAAATATATTATATATCCATATAACAGTTTCATGTATATTATTATTTTTTAATCCATAAACCATTTTATATATGCTGTTTATTTGGAATGTTGTTTTAACTATAGAAATAATGATGAATCTATATCCTTTAAAATATAATGATACTGAGAAGGAATATTGTAATTTTTTTAAATATATGTATAAAGAATTATTTGGACATTCAGTGATGGGTGGGGTGGTCTTCATGTTTCATTGGGAAGTGAGGTTGAACGGGTGGATTCAGGAGGTAAACGGTGATGACGGTCGATCGGTGAAGACGAGGTATGGTACCATCCCAGTGATGATGATAATGGGCTCAGTGATGATGATGATGGGATTGGTGATGAGGTTTCCAGACAAGGCACTATGGTTTAAGACAGCTCGATGCGATGAGGGTTATTTGATGATGGTGTGGGTGTGCTGTGGTGGGAGGTGCTCTGATGGTTTCTTCTCGCCAGCGTGGTGGTGACTCAGTAGATGACATATTGAAATTGGGAAGGGATGACTATGGTGTGATGATGACTACTTCTTGTGGTGATGTGATTTCAGTGTGCTATTTGATGGTGCGGGATTTGCGGGATTTTATTTTTGTGGCGGTGGCCTTCATTTCGAATTTTGATTTAGGCCCGTTTTGAATTTTGAATATGTAATGTATAATAGGTCTAGTGCAGTTAACACTTTTCCCTTAAAGTGGACATGTATGAAATAATAAAAAAAAATTGATTCAGATACTATCCATGAGGTTTTTAAAATGACAATATTTATGGATGCAGTTCCATTATAAGTTTATTAATGGCATTTGTTTTTCATTTATTCACTATTCCATATAAACTATACCAATTTGTTTATTATTTAGTTATATTCGATACATGCTTCCACTTTTTGTAGCCCTTATATAGCATTTGATCGCACCCCTTTTATTTTTATACCTCAACCAGTTACGGAAATAAGACCATTTATTGAGTTCTTATGGATGTAGTTTATTAGTTTTTATTCTGTATTGTAATTTTTTATTGTTTCTAATATATTATGAGTTACATGTATGTATCTTGTTTATTCTAGACTACTAAACCGATCATTCCTTCATGATTTCATTCCATTTAACCATGCAATTGTTATATGTAATGTGTCGGATATGGGCTTCTGTTGTTGGGGCGTTATAGTTGATATCAAAGAAAGATAAGTAGAAAACATGGGAACTGTATTTAAACAAATGTATATTATGGAACAAAACCCTAATATAGTCTTTGAGGATAAATATACAAGAACATCCTAGAATTTTTCAATGCAATTGAATATATGGATATTTCTTGAAAATGAGTCTCTTTCTGGATACTACAAATGGGTGTGTTTTTATCACATATGTACCTACGAGTGGAAACTCTGATAAGGAGTTTTATTCTTGACCTACGGTATCCTGGTACATGACAACGAGCCTCACTGAGCACATGGTTTTACACTCTTAGGTGATATTCTTTGAATAATTCACATTTTCATTACAAACCATTATGAAGGATTTTTATGTAAATTTAAAAAATGATTATAATTATGAGATCGGTTAAGAATAAATTTTGATATTTTCATATGTGTTTAATAGTTAGGAATTATGAACTATTACCTAATTTAGTGTATGACATTATTTACTGATGGTGCCTAATTGAAGAAGGGGAATCACTACATGTGGACATTGTAGGGATTTCCCCGCTGATCAAGTCAACAAATTAGTGTTGGAGTGGATCAGATCATGACCATATTGGGACTATATACTCATGCTGTGTCGAATAACCATGCTCCACCTATATTGGATCATTGCATGCTGCATAAGTATGAATCTTTTTTTGGGAAGAGTAATCTGGTGGTAGCTGAGTAGTAGATCAGGTCCCTTGAAAAGATATTTCAAGCATTAAGATTCAATGAAAATGAAACAATTGTACTGGCAGTATATTTCCTAAAGGGTGATGATGATCAATGGTGGTCATTATTCTACAATACCATGGAGTAAGAAGAAATAATATATATGGAATTGAGAACTTTTAAGGAAATATTCTTCAACTAATATTTCCCTCGTGAAAAACGAACTGAAATGAAGAAGATATTCATTATTTTAAAGAAAATGAAAGAAGGGAGTGTCGTCGAGTATGAGTCAATATTCAAAAGATTATACATGTATTCTATAGATTATGTACATTATTCAGAAGACAAGATTAAGAATTTCTTTGAAGGTCAGAATCCATGTTGTTGAAGGGCACTGAGCTCTCCAACATTTTCATCATACGATGAAATTGTATAAAGTGCCATGGAAACAGAGAAGGAATTATCTAGATCAAATTTATTCAAGTGAAATAATGATATGAAGAGGAATTATAATGACCATGGAAAAGCTGAATCACCAATGAAGAATAAGGGAATTAAGTAATTTTCATTATGTGAGAAATGTGGGAAGAATCATCCTGGGCAATGCTTGAAATGCATAGGATATTTCTGTATGTTTGTAGAAAATCGTCATCGATCTAGTGAATGTAAGGGGAAGAGACAAGTCAATGATGATCAATTCTAAACTTGTTAATATATGGTACACTTTTCAAATGTGTATTCTAAGCACCAAGGAATCTTTCCTTGGAATAGAACCTGAGAGCTAGGGAAAGCTTATGCAATTACAACCGTGGAATTTGATGTTCCTAATGATGTGGTGGAAGATACTTTAATTGTTTCTTGAATCATAGCCAATGATTTATTTGATTTGGGATCCTTACATTCATTTATATATTCCCAATTTTCCATGAAAATATACATGTCCAAATTGATTTAATAAAATATTATTCAATCAAAACTCATAGGGGATGTATCATTGCAACAAAGATGTGTCGATCTGTCCCCCTCATGAAACATAAAAGTTTTTTGGTTGCTAACCTTATCATGGTAATAATAATTGAATTTTATATAATTCTCAGTATGAATTGGCTCTAAAATTATGATGTGAAGATCTAATGCAAGAAGAAGGAGGTTCATTTTTTGAGAATTGTGTAGAATCCCTGATCATTGGAGAATAAATATCTCCATCTAATTTTATCTAGATCTACCCCTAGTAGCTCTGATGAATTCGATTCATGGAGAGAAAGATAACAAAATATCTATGGGTGAGGAATGAAATTATCAAAATGAAGATGTGCCTATTTTCCACGAATATATTGTTGTTCTTCCATAGGAATTACTTGGACATCCTATAGGGTATGATGTTGAGTTCTCTGTTGATTTAATTCTTGGTGAAATGCCTATATCAGGGACTCCCTATAGAATTTCCACTGTTTAATTGGTTGATATAAATAAAGAACTAGTGGAATTGAGGGAAAAAATATTTATTCAAACTAGTGTTTCTCTATGGGGAGACCCTATTTTCATTATCATGAATAAATATAGATCCATGAGGCTATGATTTGATTATAGGTAAATCAATTTTATTACAATAAAGAACAAATAACATCTTCCACATATTGATGATTTATTTGATCAACATCATGGATCCAAATATTTTTCGAAGAATGACCTTCGATCTAGATATCATCAGCTATGTGTGAGGATGCAATATATTCCAAAGACAACATTTCAAAATAGTTTTGGGCATTATGAGTTTACAGAAATTTCTTTTGGATAACAAAGGCATCATAGGTTTTAATGAATATAATGAATGGAGTTTTCCATGAAAATATTGATGACTTTGTAGTGGAATTTAACAATGATATCCTTGTATAATATAAAATCTATGAAGACCAGGATAATCACTTACAAATTATTCTAAAAACACAATGAAGAAATGAATTGTATTTGATGTTTAGAAGGTGTGAATTTTGGATCCATTAAGTTTCTTTTCTTTTACATATTTTCACTAAGGATGTAATCTCATTTGACCCTACAAAGACAGAGTCAATCCAAAAATGGTATAAACCAAAGAACATAATTCATTTACGTAGTTTTATTGTCTTGGTAGGTTACTATCAGTGTTTTGTTCTGAATTTCGACTAACTGGAAAACCCACTAACCCAGATCCCATGTAATGGGGTTAAATTTGTATAGATGAAAGAATGTACATAATGTTTTGAACAATTGAAATGAAGATTATTCAATGCTTCAATTTTGACTATTCCTTCTAGAAATTATTTTTTTTTGATATAATGTGATGCATCAATGAATCGATTGTGTTGCGTCTTTATGAAAACTGATAATGTTATTTTTGATCTATCAAGACAGTTGAAGATTTAAGATAAAAATGTATCAAAATGATGATCTTGATTTCGAATCTATAATCATTTCTCTGAACATACGGAGACATTATATCTACAGTGAAAGATGTGAGATATATACAGATCAAAAGAGTTTGAAATACATTTTTACACAGAATAAACTCAACATGAGGAAAAAGAGATGGCTCCAATTACTCAAAGATTATGATTTTTCAATACACTACCACCCAAGAAAGGTAAATATGGTGGAATATTCATTAAGCGGGTAAGATCATGGACTTCTAACCCAAATTTGGATTGAAAGAGATCCTATATTCATTGATATACTAAAGATAGATATGGTAATTATTATAGAAGGGGAAACATATTTCCTTTTTCAAATGATTTCTAAAAAATTGTTACTAGAGAAGATAAAATGCTCTTAATCTATTGATGAGAATATAAAAAAGAAAATAAAAGCTGTTATGGATGGAAGAGTGGAAAACATTGTGTATGTGGATAGAGTTATGAGATTTTGGAAGAGGTTATGTGTTCCATATGTACCTGAGCTAAAAGGGGAACTGTTATATGATTCTCATGGCTCAAATTTCGCTATACACCCTTGCAGAACAATAATTTATAGTGATCTAAAGGAACATTTTTTGTGGGATAAAATGAGTCAAGAAATTGCTGATTATGTGTCTAGGTGTCTAGTTATTCAACAAGTGAAGACCAGAGGACATCAACTTAGTGGGGTCATTTTCTTCATTGTCGAGCACATCAAATTAGATGTTTATTTTTAACTATAAATTCTACAGCATAGCTGGAATCCTAGTACGTCTCTCGAAAGTGCCATATATCATTTATTTAAATTTTTTTTCTGATTATCAACATAAAATAGGAATGGGGATTTATAAAATTTGGGGTTTTGTTGGTTTATGATGAAAGAACATAAAATAAAACAAGACAAGAAATCAGAAATTGACAGATTTGATAAAGTGTGATCAACCCGAGAAAGTCACATGTTGATCATCCTTCGTTGATTTACGAGATTGGTTTATGATCATTAAATCCATGGTTTATAACACCTAGAACTATAATGTTACTAAGTTTATACTGGGATACCTCTTGGGGTTCAACTGTAAACAGCCAATGATTCACAATACATTACTGATGATTGATTGATTTGTGTTTGACTTCATAACCATAACTCATCAATGCAACACATGAAGATCTCAATGCTTTTTCCAAGGGTGTAAGGTATTTCAATGTGTTAACATTATATAAAAATACATTTCCAAGATAGTTTTTATGTGAGATCAATTGAAAAATATGAACCCCAAAAACACTAAAATTGAAAGGGGGAAGAAGAAGTGGTGAACGGAATGTGAAAAATCACATGAATAGCTACCCCCAAGCATGATCATATGAGTCGAGCATGACTTACCAATACATAACTCAATTAAATGGAATGATAGGATGAATAAAAACAACATACAAACTTGGAAATAAAAGTACTATTCAAATATTATAACATTAATCTTAGTATTTACAACATGTTCCTCCCCAAGTGATCACAAGGGGGTTTACAAACCCATAAGAGGGCAGGAAGAGAAATATGTCGAGATAGAACGTCAAATGGCCTCAAAAACATCAAATGTTAGTGGGAGGAATCCTTTGGGACTCCAAAATGTCATCACCATTCCTCTGTTTAGAATTCCCAAATGGGGATCCCATTGTTCCATTTTATAGGAAAATCGGAAGTGGTTTTGGGTACAAAGATTACTTAAAACCACATGTCCCACGCGTTCCGGTCATTAGAAAATCGAATATCCCATTTCAAGAAACTAAAGGGTTGTATCCCCACTTCCATACTATCTCCAATGAATGATTGGAATCATTTAGAAAAGTGGATTAAGAGATATGGATAGATTACAGAACACCACTTTTAATTTCGCACATATTCTGTGTACGGTAAAGATAAGGTCAGTTTGGCCCCTTGATGGAAGAATTGGGATTGGGTTACTTCATAATAGTTCAATAACATTAATTTTTGGACCATAACCCAAAATATTAGCCCATTTGGATGCACTTATGTTACCAATAATGCTCTACAGTGGACAGGTCTTCATGGAACCATGCAATTTTGGACCATTTTTCTTCCACTTCATCATGGGCCCTCCAAATAATCTTATAATACATTGAAATCATCAAAAAAAAGTTACATTATCCTTTTTAATATTGAAAAACACAAAAATAATGGAATCAAACAAGATATTCAATTTGTTATTATTTTTATACTTTTCAACACAATGCAAGTTTATCGTGGTGGTGTAAGGGATAAAATGAAATAGTGAAATATGGTACGATCACATCCCCAAACATAAACATTCGAACTCCTAGGAAAATTATAATATCATGAGATTGTCACATTCATAAATCCTAGGTTTAAAAACATCCAAGATTATTTTTTAAATTAAATTCATCATGTCTCGTTTATGGAATAAATTATCCTTTGACCTTTCTTTTCTCACATTCAAATTTGTTCAACTTGATTTGTTCACCCATGAAACATGTAACACATTAACTCACTTAGAAATGTTACCACTTTACTCACGGAACATCTTAATGTGGAGTTATACTCTTTTCCATGAGTTCATGTGATCTTAATATATGCTTTCCAACATTCTAAATTTTCTACTAATAGAAACCAGTGTGCTACTCAAGAGGACTTCTAACAGGTTATTTTGAGATTGAAGGGTTGGTAGGATTTAATGTATAAAAATTATGAGGTAGAAGAGGATTATTTAATCTCTTAAGAACAAAAAATGTAATAATTAATCAAGTGTTCTCAATGAATGTACACACTCATCCCCTCACAAATTGTATTACCTCCAACTCATTATCCTCCTTGTATATTTGTGTGGGTCACAACCATGTAATGAATAATATAGTGTATACATCCTCTTTTTTCCATTTTATTCTTTTGTTTTGTTGTTTATTTAATGTTCAGAACTATTTTTTATATAATTTTTTTTGGAGATAAAAAGGGAAAAATCTATTAAACAATGATGTAATATCTCTTATGAACCATTTTCCCAATGAAAAGATAGGCACCCATTATAAAAACCCATAACAATGATTATCTTCCCAGAATTCCCATGGAAACAACCTCTCTCCCACAGTTGCAAAAAAACATGAATATACACAAGAGATGGGTAGGTAGGGATAAATTATCTTGTAATGTGGCTACCTAATAGGCATTTCATGGTCTCTTATTCTTAATAGGGATAAAATTTAATGGTGGGTGAAAATAGTGCATACTTGTACAAAGAGATTTTTAGTGAATGATTTCCTCTATCATGAATGTATCATACATGAATCTTATGGATTCAAATAGAATAAATACAAGTTCTAGAATCTCTAAATGACCAAATACTCTAAAGAAAGTGATTAAAAGGAAGAATATTCAATAAAGGTATTAGAATGTATATTGGGTAAGGTATTAAAATATTGGGAAGTTGTAATGAGGCATGTGATTATAAAATACATTAAACATTTAAGAATGATTTGAAAATAAATATTCTTGAAAAATATTCCATATCAACATTCAATTGAAAACATTTTTACAACAATATTGGAAATTTCTACACAATTTACTCATGCATGAAAAATGATTTTGATATATTCTTTTGAAGATATATTTTTATCTAAAAACACAAAATCCGGAAAAAGAACTCAAGAATGAAAATAAATTTTTTTCCTTTTTTTAGATTTTTTGGGTTTTTTTTATTTTCCTTAATTCTAACTATGACATGTCACCCTCCCCCACCTAAAAGTTACATTATACTCAATATAAGTATTTTATATAAATAAACATGTAAATACAAGTATGAAGAAGGGATAACCTTTTATGTTGTGTCATATATGGTATCTATCTGTTATATTTCCTCTACAAGATTATTTGGAAAAATCATCATAGAAGTTATTAATCCTCTTCCTATTGATAGTAATCCATTTTAAACTATTCTCATGCAAAACCTTTATAGACCGAGCCATCGAGAATGGAACTGACATGGGTGGAGGTTTATCCTGGAATTGTACATGAGGACCGTCTCACCAATATGGAACTTCCACTAATGAATCATGCTATCCTGGATATCCTTTGACTTATATTTATATATTTGGGAGCTCTCATATGCATCACATCAAATTTATTCCAACTCTTGAATCTACAGCTTCCAATGCTCACCAGCATCTGAAAGATTCATATTAAATTATTTAAATTCCCAATATGCACAGTGTTCTACCACCATCGGTAGGTTAAAAGCCTTTACAAACAAAATACCATATGGTGATATTATGATTGGGGTTTTTAAAGTTGTACAGTATTCCAAAAGTGAATCATCCAAGAAAAAACTCCAATCATTCCTATTGGGTTGTACATTTTTTTCCATGATTCACTTAACTTCCCGATCTTAGATTTCTACTTCTCTGTTAGTTTGGGGTGATATTATATAGAGACTTTAGGAACAATCCCATACTTAAGAATCCAATTTTTCATGTCGTGATTGCAAAAATGTGAACCTTGATCACTAAAGAAGAATCTCATAAAACAAAACCTACTGAAAATCTGGGACATTACATAATCAACAACAACTCAAGATTCATCGTACTAGTATCCTTTGCTTCCACCCATTTATAAATATAGTCAACGGCTAAAAATATGTACAAGAAACCAAATGAATTTTGAAAAGGCCCCATGAGGTCAATGTCTCATGCATCAATGAGGTCACAAAATAAAATAGTCTATTGGGGTATTTCATTCCTCTTGGAGATATTCCCTCTGAATTGACAAGGACTACATGTCTTTCAAAATTAATGGCCATCACTATAAAATTTTGGAAAATAATGTCCTAATTCAAGGACCTTCTGAGATGTACGTTGAGAAACAAATTGGCCCCCACAATCCAATGTTTGGAAGAATGTCAAAATAGAGGTGAACACGTGGTTAGGGATATACCGACGAACTACTTGGTCACCAAAAATTCTACACAAATTTGGGTCATCCCAAATATACCAGAAAGAATAATGTTTAATTATCTAGAATTTGGAAGTGCTTAAATCAGTGGGGACTTTAGATGTTTCTAGAAAATTCATAATATCCACATACCAGGGGTACGGTCCATAACATCATAAAGGATATCATAACGAAATAATTCTCCAATGGGGAATAATTTGTCAACATGGTGTTCCTATTTTGGATAAATCCTACAAATTTGGATAGCTATAATATTTTCTACTCCCCTCTTATCTCTAATCTCAAGGTCAAACTCTTGGAGGAGGACCATCTGCCGAATGAGGCGCGGCATGGCTTCAGGTTTCAGTAGGAAAAAACGAAGGGTAGCATGATCAGAGAAGATGATGATTTTGGACCCAATAAGACATGGATGGAATTTTTTCATGGAAAACACAATACCAAGAAGTTCGTTTTCCGTGGTTGTGTAGTTTTCCTGGTTACGATCAATGATATGAGAGGCATACACAATGACATGAGGAGTTTAATCAACCATTTTTTGATAAAACATCCCCAACTAGAAAGTTAGATGAATCAAACATAAGCCCAAAGGGGATATCCCACCGTGGTGGCTGGATGATGGGAGGGAATGTGAGGCTCCTTTTTAGTGAATTGAATTCATCCTCACATTTTTTAACAAACAAAAACTCATAATAATTTTTTAATAACCAAGACAAGGGAAGTGTGATCTTACTAAAGTCTTTAACTAATCGGCTTTAAAACCCTGCATGAACCAAGAAATATCGCACCTCACAAACACATTTTAAAAATATAAGTGATGAAATTAGTTCAAGTTTATATTTATCTACATGTATTCCCCAATTTGAAATGATATTTCCATGAACTATACCACACTCAACCATAAAATGGATGTTCTTGTAATTTAAAACAAGATATTTTTCAATCCAATGGTAGAGAACCGAACCGAGGTGCTCCATAAATAGCCTCAAAAGAAGAACCATATACTATTAAATCATCCATAAATACTTCCATACAACTCTCAAGGTACTCTGAAAAATTACTCAACCCACATCGCTGAAAAGTACCAGTAGAATTACATAGACCAAAAGGAATTCTTCTGTATGCAAATGTACCGAATGGATAGGTAAAAATGTCTTTTATTGATTCTTAGGGGCTCTGTAGATTGGGAAATAACCTGAATATCTATCAAGGAAACAATAATGGGACTTACCATCCAGTCGTTCTAAGATTTTTTCAATGACTGCTAGAGTAATGTGGTCCTTCTGAGTGGGTTGATTTAGTCGATGGTAGTCAATATAGACTCACCAACTATAATTCACATGTTCTGGAACCAATTAATTCCTTTCATTTGACATAACTGGTATTCCTGTTTTTTAGGCACAATTTTCACTGGGCTAACACATTTACTATCTGATATATGATAAATGATCCCCACAAAAACTAATTTTTTGGCTTCCAATTTTACCACTTCAAGGAGAGTGGGATTAAAATGGCATTTATATTCTCTCATGGGTATAGCCTCATCATCCAAAAGTATATGGTACATACAAATAGATATGCTAATCTTTGGAATATCATCCAATGTCCATCCTATTTCCTTTTTACACTCTCTCAAAAGTTTGAGCAGTTTTGGTTCATATTGTTGAGGGATTTGTTTGGAAATAATGAAGTGTAATTGGTCAATACCATCAATATAGACAAATTTTAAATTAGTTTGAAGTGGTTTTCATTCAGACACTAGTCGTTTTCGGATTATTCTATGGGGATTAGAGGGACATAAGTCCATGAAACTGTCTATTTATTCATGTTTATTCTCTAAGGATATATAATATTTTGAAATGATATTAGAAGAATCATCGATAGTCATGGGTGTCTCAGAACTAACACACTTATCAATGAATGCACAAAATGTACACTTTGTAGATCCCACACAAAACTCAAAACATGAGTCAAAACTCAAATCATCTGAGTGTGAAGAAGAGGAAAATTAATTACAGTATGGGTTGAGGATAAAATTATGTGTGTTCTCATCGTTTGAGAGAAATTCCATTGAATAGACAGGAAGAGTGGAGTGCTCTTGAATGGGGTGTTTCATATTCTCAAAGATGTTAAAACTTAAATTTTCTCAACCAAACTCCATGGGAAACATACCATTGTGAATTTTGATGATCGTTTTTCTATTTTGAGGAATGTCCTCTAATTATGAGATGAGTGTGTCCTTATGTTCAGGTATCTTCCATCTCAATAATGAAGAACTCAGCGTGGGAGATGAGATTATTCACTATTATATTGACATCCTCAATCACTCAGGTTGGATGAGTTGTACTCCAATTAGAAAGTTGCATGACAATTCATGTTGGTTGAAGCTCTCAAACCTGGGGTGAAGAATACTCAGAGTGAGCCATTACATTAATTGAAGAACCTAAATCTAGCATAGTATTATAAAATAATGTCTCCCCTAAGGTACACGATGTTGTGAATGTTATTAGATCCTTGCATTTGGATGGAATTGCTGGTTGAATCAATTATGATAAATTCCTCCCTCTGTTGACTCTCTCATTCCCCTTCACCCTTCATTTATGAGTGCAATGTTCATTAAGAAATTTTACACGGTGAGGAATTTTCATGACATAATCTAATAAAAGAAATATTAACATGAATTTTTTTAAATGTATCAATTATTTCATTATAATTCTCATTATTATATTTTGTATAGATTTATAAAGTCTTTGGGGGAATGGAAGGGTAATGGATTGTTCATTTGAATCATAAATTATAATTTAATTACCCTTTTATTTTTTTTTCTTCATTGCAATCTTATATGGGTGGAGAATGTGTGTGTTCAAGAGGGGGGCATACATGTTTTGTAGAATCAGAAGAAGGAGAAACTTATTTACCACTACAAAGTGTAATTATGTATACATTACCTTTGCCCTTTAGATTGGATATTGTTTGGGATGGAAATTGTCCAGAACCTTGCAACTTATGCTCATCGATGGTGTTCTACAATTGTCCCACTTGAGTTCGTAGGTTAGGAATTGCTGATTGAGTGGTCTGTTGGAACTGGAGGTTTTGGGTTTCCATTTTTTTCACCATATCCTCAAGGATTGGTTCAGATTTGGTAGGAGAAGGATGATTGTTTTGAGAGCTTGAAGGATAATAAGGTTTCATACCTTGGCCTTCCCGATACCAATTCTGTTTGGGGTAGCTTTTGTTTCCTCCTTGTTGGTACTGCGGTTGTGCTTGCCACCCGGGGTTAGGATTTGGCATGAATGGTTATTTCTTGAAGGGAGGTGCTTGTTGGAATGAACGCCCTGGGAACACGTCTACACAAGACTTAGGTGAATCTAGAAGTTGTGGGAACTGGTCAGAAAATTGAGTATTGACTGAAAAAATACCACAATGTAGTGGAACATAAAAAGAAATTGTGTGTGAGTTAATTACCATATAAGGTTATGCATATCATCAAGTTTATTATCTACCTTTCATTCTAGGGATGAATTGAAATCTTCATGAACTCCTTGGATTGGTTCAATATCTCATGTACTAAATTGTTGTGCATTTCGAGCCATATTAGCAATTAAATCACGAGAGGCGAAGGGAGTTTTATTAACCAAGGAACCACCTGCTGCAGCTTCTATCATTCCACGATACATGGGGAGAACTCTTTTATAGAAGTATGTGATTAACAATTGTTTACTAATTTTGTTGTGGGGGAAACATGATCAATGTCTTATTAATATCTATCAATATTAATGAAGGGACTCTCCTTGTGATTGACTATTTCAACAGATTTATTTTCTCATTGATCTAGTTAGAGAGGTAGGGAATAAATTCTATTGAATGTGTCATTTATGTTCATTACATCAACCAATTTTCATAGTTAAATAGTATAGAAAGCCATTATCTATCCCATCAATGTAAAATGGAAGGCCCTAAACTAAATTAGGTCCTTAGACACATTTTCAGGTTTCATGGTGGAGCAGACTATGTAAAACTCTTTGAGATGTTTGTGAGGGTCCTCACCAGGAAGACCATGAAATTTTTGATGTTGGTGGATTATTCTTGAACTTTTCTAAATGTTGGATACTTCCTCGGGATATATGATGTACGTAGGTTGGTACTCCACATCCGGTGTGGTCAGTTCTTTTATAGTTCGATTATTTGAAGAAATGTTTTCATGGATTTGATTGGGTTTTATTTAATATTGGTTTATGAATACTTTAGGTTCTATAAGGGTTCATTAGTGTTAATTTTTTGAACTTCACTAGATTTCTCGATCTTGGTGTGAAGTGTCTTTTCAAATTGATGATCAAATTGATGCAATTTTTCTTTTTCTGATTGGGTCATGCAAATAAGTTGTGAAGTTTTTTAATGATTGAATATGGATAAAATAACTTATGAAGGGTGAAAGGATAATATAATGTTATAATAGATAATTATATAAAGAGTTATCAAGAAGAAGAATATAGAGAGAGGGAAAAAGATAGAACACACAAAAACAACAAAAAATAAAAATTTAAAACTAAAAAACCAATAAAATAGTGGTGGGGTACTGAAAAGAGTACTAATTAAGAAGTAAAATAAGTAAATAAAAGTAAATAATGAAAATAAATGATCTTGTATCCCTGTAAATGGCGCCAAAATTTTACTGTGTTGTCAATCACGTCAAATTTGATGTTTATTTTTTAACAAGAATTTTTTTGCAGCATAACAGCAACCCTTGTTCGTCTCTCAACAGAGCCTTGGATAATTAATTTAAAAAGAAGGTTATGATTATGAAAATAAAAGTGGAATGGGGATTTATAAAATTGGTGGTTTTTTGGGATTTGGAAGAAATCACATAAAAGAAAACAATAAAAGAAATCAAAAATTTATAGATTTGATAAAATTTGATCGACCTGAAGAAATATCATGTTGTTCATCATTAATTGCTTCAAGAGATTGATTTATTATCAATAATACCTATTTTTTAACACCTAGAACAAAAATGTTACTGATTTTATATTATGATACCTCCTAGGGTTCTATCAGAAACAACCAATGATTCAACAGATACCACTGATGATTGAGTGATTTGTGTTCGACTTTATAATCGAAACTCACCAAGGAAACACATGAATAACTAAATGCATAGTCCAAGATTGTGTGAAATATTAATGTGTTATCATGAATTAAAGATACATGTCCATGATAGTGCTTACGTGAGTTCAAATAAAGATTATAAACTACACAAACACAACAATTGAAAGATGGAAGAGGAAGTGGCGAACAGTGTGTGAAACGTCACCTGAATGGCTTCCCCCATGCATGATCATATGAGTCAAGCATGACATACAAGTAAATAAATCAATTAAATTCTAAAATTGGATGAATAAAAACTACATAAAAAACTTGAATTAAAAATACCTTTCAAATATTATAACATTATGCTCGGGATTTACAACATGTTCCTCCTCGGGTGATCATAAGGGGGTTTAGAAACCCATGGGAGAAGAGGAACTGATTGATATTGAGGCAGAACATCCCATGGCCTCCAGATCATAAAAAATGGTGTAAGGACACATTTGGGACTCCATAATGGCAGCACCTTGCCTTTGGTTCTAACTCTCAAATGGGGATCCGAAGGTGCCATTTTATAAGAAAACTGGAAAGTGGTTTTGGGAACACATATTGTACAAAACCAATTGTCCCACATGTTTTTGCCCTTATACAATAGAATATCCCTTTTTACAAAACTGAAAAGTTGTATCCCCACTTACTTACTATTTCTACTGAATTTTTGGAATCAATTGGACAAGTGTATCATGAGATATGGATATATTACCGAACGTCAATTTTGGCTTTGCACATATTCAGTTTATTGGACATATTAGGTTACTTTGGCCCCTTGATAGAATTATTGGGCTTTGGTTCTTTATTATGAGCTATAGAACACAACATTCTTATACTAGAACACAAAATATGAGCCCATTTGGATGCACAGAAGTTTCTAAAAATTCACAACAGTGTACTTGTCCTCATGGATCCATGCAATTTTGGCCCATTTTTCGTCCACTTCATCATGGGCCATCCAAATAATCTCCTCCTACATTGAAATCGTGAAAACAATTATCATTTCCCTTTTTAATAGTTATAAATAGAAAATAATGGAATCAAACAGGATGTTCAATTTGTTATTACTTTTATAATTTTCAATACCAAACAAGTTTTGCACTGTGGTGTAAGGGTGAAAATGATACAGTGAATCATGGTACGATCAATAATGATTCGTGTACCTATTACTATGTGGAAATGCGATGAAATTACAATGGATTTGTTCATAGGATCACTGATGATACCTATAAGGAATGATGAATATGTGTAATTGTTGATCGTCTCACAAAATCAGCACATTTCCTTGCTATAAGAGATGATTTACCTCTTGAGAGTCTAAAAATACTTTATATTAATTATGTTTTAAGACCTCATGGTTATCCTATATTTATTGTTTCTGATCGAGATCCCTGATTTAAATAAAATTCTGAAAAAGTTTCTAGAAGTCTTTGGATACTAATTTTCATATTACTATTTCTTATAACCCCCAAACCGATAGATAGTCTAAAAGGACATGTCAATCACATGAAGACATGTTGAGATCATTCCCTCTTGACTTTCAAGGTATATGGGTTCAATACATTCCATTGGTGGAATTTTCCTACAGTACTAGTTTCTGTTCTTGAATTCAAATGGTTCCATATGAAGCATTATATGGTATGAGGTGTCAAACCCCCACTTGTTGGGATGATTTTGGTGAGAAGAAACTTATAGGCCCAAAACGTCTTGAAGAGACAAAGTCCAATGTAAAGAAAAATTAGGCCCATATTAAAGAAACTCAATGTAAGAAAACGTTTTATGCTGAAAACATGAAAATGGATTTGAAATTTTGAGAAGACGATAATTTCGTTCTAAAAGTATCTTCGTATAAGGGGGTCTAAAGTTTCGGTAAGAAAGGGATACCTAGGCCTAGATACATCGGACCACTCAAAATTCAAGAAAGAAATGGAGTTGTAGATTACTATTTATCAATGCCACCAAGTCTCTCCAAAGTTCATAATGTGTTCCACATGTTGTTGTTAATGAAATACATGTGAGACCTAATGCATGGACTCAACTGTGAAGAAATATATCTTGAACCAAAATTTTCATACTATGAAGAGCCTATTGATATTCTTGACAAAAGGGAGTATGTATTGAGAAGTCAGAAAACTCGATGATTAAAGGCTCTTTTGAGAAACCTTAAAATGGAGAAAGAAACATGGTAACATGAGGATGTCATAATTAAGAATGACCCACATCTTTTTAAAGTGATTTATACATGAAAAATTTCAAGGATAAAATTTCTGATGGTGGGAAAAATATAACACCCCAAACATTTAATGGTATGTTTCCCTTAAATACATTGAATTAATTAGATATCCTATATTGCATAAAAAATGGAGTCTCATTGAAACAACACTTTTTTATTTAGGAGATATTAATAACCTATCCAGTAAATATAATGTTTCCACTTCTACATATTCAATTTCAAAAAACGGACATACTCGGTTGCGATCAGGGTGATATTTGGAGTCTAATAGAATCAACTTAATTTTTGGTCAATAGTAACTTACCCTTATGAAAAATAACATGTCCTTTTGAATATTATTTTACCCTTATCAATAGTAATATGACCCTTATGAATCGTAAACATACCAATGAATGTATAAATGAATTTAGCCACCTTAAAAATGAAGATAATATTTTAAATGTTGGTATTTTTCAATTAAATAATGATTTTATTTAAAAATTAATTTTATCATTATTAGAAAAATATTTTTCAAAATTGGAGTTTTGTTTTGGATTTTACAATAAAAAAATTATTAGTGTGAGTTTTTTGTATTTTTGGAAAAACATGAATTTTTGGTGAATAGTAATATTTGATAATTTAGGAAATATGCTAAATAAACAAATTTATGCATCATATTTGAGTCATGGATGATGTATATGGACATTGGTTAGAACTCACATGAACTTTTTACTATTTTTTATCATGGAATTATCACTATTTCTTTACATAGGGAAAATAAAAAACTAATGATTAAAATATTATGAAAACCCTCCTCCCCTCCACTATATAAACCACCCCTCACCCCCTCTTCCTCCCACACAACTAAAGCTTTGAGACTAACCTATGCTCTTCAAAATACACTTACTAAGACCTCTCCCCACGTCCAATACTTTTTTCTCTCACAAAAATTCCAAAAAAAAGTCTTTTAGGATATTCTCAAGGACGAGTACTCAAGAGGGGAACCTCTCTTCCATTTTCTTTAGTAATTATTAAAAAGTTACATTCTTTGGTTTCTCACTATTCATCTCTTCTACTCCAAATGCTATGATAATTCCAATAACTTACATGAACTAGAATTTTATTATGCCAAGGAAATATTTTATCATCATCTCTCTTTTCTCCCTCCTCTTATACTAAAAATGAAAATAATGATGGAGATGTGTTAATTTATCACATTCATGGACAATGGGTTATCAATTTCTATTATCATATTTAATTCTAGTCGTGAAACCAATTGATGGTTAAAACAGATCATAATATATGTATTTCACATAATTTAATGTTAAAAAATCATAAACACTAATAATATAAAATAATAATACAAAAAATTTCATTATGCACTACCAGAAAACATGGTTTCCATAGCGCCACCATTTATCAGGGCTAAAAAAAGCACTGATAATGGGGCCCCCTTTATTAGCAATTTTTTAGTAGCGCTGATAGGGGGGTTTATCATCACTTTTTTCCTATCATGGATAAAGTGTATATTTGAAAAAAATGTATTTCATATATAATAATATATTGTTATATAAGGATATTTATATTCATATAAATATAATAATAATTTTCTAAATATTTTTTTATATTGATTTAATATGTGGTAGACACAAAAAGGACACCCAGAGCAGAAATTATAGATTTTTGGAGGGATTAAAGAATATTTCGTGCCTTGAAAATTTTTAGAAAGTGTTACATTGGTCTCAATAGTGTAGGTCTAGTCGTAAGCTTCCATTTTATATGTTGTTGGGAAAAAAAAGACACCCGGGGTAGAAGTTAGGGCAAAACGGGCACCCAGAGCCAAACTTATGACCATCCAGAGGGATTTTGGGTATTTTTGGGTCTTAAAGAACATAAGAAGGCATTATAGTGGTAAATAGAGTTTGTATATTTTTACATGTTTAGATTTGATATGTGGACGATCCAAAACGATCACCCGAAGCATAAGTTATTATCATTTGAAATTTAGCAACCCTCATAGCGCCTAAAAAACTATGAAACTCGTAACTCACTTAAACAGGCATATCTTCTTCTCCATATTTCATTTTGAGAACCAAGTCCTGTCAAATAAAATCTCGTGAGATGAGTGAGGACCATTTCCAATTAAAACCATGGAATTATCAGAGAAACATAAGATATATCAGTTATACCACTACAAAAAAACTTCAACTTCAAATGGTCATAACATTCGGTTGATGTGTCTGTTTGGGCTCTACCACATATAAAATCGAAGGTATCAAAAATATCTATAAAAAAAGTTGACTCGAACATAGTTCCTGATACTATTGGTACCCTAAAACCTCAAAAACCCCTTAGAAGGCCTCCAAAATAACATTTTTGTGTCCGGTGCCCTGTCCGAGTTTTTATAAAATTGAAATAACTCATGATGCTTGTGTATGTTTGGACTAATCCACCTATTATATCATAGTTCTTTCCATGAGCTTCAGGTTGTCTGGTCAATGAGCTAAAATGGACTCTCGGATCCTAAGTTATGACTTTTTCAGAGACTCTGCAGTTTGTTAGGGGTTTTAAGCCCCAATTTCTAGCACTTTTGTCATGTCTGATATTTTTCAAACAATTGTAACGTATGATCTACCTATACATTTGGCCTCCACACCAATCGGATAAGATATTGTTTTATGGACTTTTATTTGATAGGTCATAGAGCTAGAATTGACTATCAGATCAAACGTTTCCGAATTTACCCTGAGTTTAAGGTTTATTTGACTTTATGACAGTATTTAGGGGTTTTGAGGGTTTCTCTATTTTTTAGCCATATAATGTTTACATATGTATATATATATATCTGTGTGTGTGTGTGTGTGTCTATATTGACAAACTGATATATATTATCTATATACTCCAAACATATATATATATACATTAATATACTATATTTGTGTATATAAATATAACAATATGTATATATATTTATATATGTATATACTATATATATATATTGATATATTAATTTAACTAAATACATATATATATATATAACTATATATATATATATTAATATAAATATATATATGTTAATATATAAATACATATATATTAAGATACAAGTAAATATAACAATATATATATATATATTAATAAATGAAGAGCATAACAATGTGGTGGAGTGGTAAAGGATTAGTGTGAGCAGGAAACAATTCCCGAGATCAAATCCAGTGGGAGGAAAGTTGCATGCATGGGTGGAATAACATCTAGTAGTGTTAAATTGGGTGGTGGCGCTATTAAAGGGTGTAGGCAAGGGTGGTGGGTGAGGGGGCATGCGGTGTGGTTGCTAGGGCTCTATTAGGGGGGGTGATGTTGAAGCCTCCCTGAATTGCAAAAAGAAAATAATGGTTTTTTAACATTTATCACCGCTCAAAAAAATACCATATAAAAGGGGCCTTTTATCAGCTATAAAAAATACTGATAAAGGACCCTTTTATCAGCACTGTTATTTAGCGCTATTAAAAGGCCCCTTTTATCAGCGATTTTTTTGACGGATGATAAAAGGGTCCTTTATCAGCACTTTTATAAGTATTGATAAAGGGGACCCCCTATCATCAGGATGATTAACGGTGCTTTTTTAGTACTATTAATGCTTTTTTCATGAACTGATAAAGGATGTATTTGAAGTAATGATGTACCAAACTACCACGTTGATCAATGTGTTTATCATTCACATTTATCTAATGATTCATGATCATGTTATATAAACAAAATAATTATAATATCATTTATATCTATCTAATTCCACTAATAATATATATTAAAAATCAAGTATGTTTTACCAAATTTCAAAAAAAACATTCATTCATAAATACAAGTAAACTGATCATGAAAACCAAGGTTGAAAATGCTTCCAAATAGAATTAAACCTCTTAAAACAATAAATAATTCCAAGAATAAACCCCATAACGTTATACTAAATCCATTAATTGTACAAGAGGTCCGGTGATTAATAATTAATGAAGCTAAATTTGATTATTTCTGTCATTAAAAGATCAATCGTAGAACACATTCGTGCAAAAGGTAAGGGGTTTCTCATCTAACTTTTATTACCACGAGATTTCCATTTTCACCACTTATTTTTTATATATGGTGTATGTTTACTTCAATTTGATATATAATTTCACGATTCTATTTATATTCATGGTATTCAGTGATTCACTTGATGATTATTAACTCGACTGATTACAATGTTGTAAGGGACTTTGTATTGGTTTCCATTTCATTGTGATTTACTTGGTATTGTACATCTAATCATTCTTATTTGGTGTATTTACTACCCCTTTGAGATCTTTTTTCATTTAAAATTATAAATATATTATATATCCATATTTTGGTTTATTGGAAGTTATTATTATTTTAAGTCATATTCCCATTTATATACAATTTTTAATTGGAATGTTGTTTTAACTAATGAAATATTGATGAATCTATATCATCTACTCTAAATCGATTTTGATAAGGCATATTGTACATGTTGTAGATAAATGTTTAAATAATGATTTGGACTTTAAGTGATGGGTGGGGCCTGCTATAGTCACCCGATGCATCAACAGATCTCATCGGACAAGTTAGTTGGTGGAAAACCCTTCATATTTTTTTCGAAAAAATGATCAGAAATCTATCTACCCACAGACATAAACCATTTTGACGGTATAGTGGTATCATTTGTCAGATAAATTATTCCCAATAAATAAGAATTCTCTTTATTAATTATTAATTATTACTATCAATGAGGTTTTAATTATGATAACATCTATGGATGCATTTTCATTCTCAGATTATTAATGGCGTGTGTTTTTCATTTATTCACTATTTCATATTAACTGTGCAAATTTTTTTGTGATTCAATAATTGTTGATTCATGCTTCCACTATTTTTATCCGTTACAGAGTATTTGAGATCACCCCTTTCATTTTTTTACCTTCAAAAAGATACAGAGAGGAGGCCATTTATTAAGTTATTTGGGATGTTGTTAATTAGTTTTTGTTATGTATTGTATTTTGTTACCTTTCTAAATGTATTATGAGTTACATGAATGTATCCAGTTTCTTCAAGAATACTCAACTGGTCGTTCCTTCAAGATTTCATTCCTCATAATCATGCCAATTTAATAAGTAAGGCCTCTTCTCTAGGCTTTTGGGGTCGAGTCATTAAATAAAACCAGACATGAATAAAAGAGACTGGTTCTAATTTAGAGAATCTCATATGTTAGAACACACATTTTTTAGTCAGGAGTCGTAGATATGTTTGTGTGTTATTCTAGAATAAGTTATCATGATGTCACTAGAAATCCAATTAAGGTTGTTATCAATCTGTACATAAATATTGTATTGATATTTCCTCTATATTTTTAACATATATAAGAAATGAGATGATTTTTTAACATCAGTGAGGAATCTAACATGGAAGGGATGCTTTCCCACTCCCATTAATGTGCTATAGTTTTCATCTATGGAAGATGATATGATAAAAATTATTGGACACCCCAAAAAAGTAATATATAATTTCAAGAGAGGGTCAAATTTTTTATAGAGAAAAATTATATTTGTAACCCATACATGGAGTTATCTCTCACATTGGAAATCGGTCTATATAAAGGATTCCATTTTATGAATTTTAAGGTCATATCGGGTGGACTATATATTAATAAGTTTAAATTCAAGCAAAAAGTATTTCTATACCCTATAATTTAGTGACTTGTGATAAGAAACTATATATGGGGGTTTTTACAGATCAATATCGTGTGTAAATTTATGTGGTATCATCTCTGGGTTGAATTATAATGTGTGTCCAAATGTTAATAAAGTGTTCCAAACAAAAGGATGAAGTGGGGGATCAAATGGAATTTTTTGGGAAAAAACATATGATATACAAGAATAACTATATAACTATTTGTATAGCACTTGAGCTAAACATTCTTCCGGGATAATTTAGAATATTTTTATCATTTGATTGGTGAACCATGTCACTAGGGTCAACATGTATGGATTAACCATACAATTCTTAAGGAATGAAAAAATCCCCCTATGGAGCCCAATCACATGGATTGGGGAGATTCATTTTTTATCCAGATCATATGGAATATACCCCTTTTAACAGTTCAATGCCTTAAAGGATGGTCCACTATGAACTGTTTAAATGTATGTGGGATATAATATTGATACAAATTGTATAATACAGAAAA
Organism: Viscum album; assembly: GCA_963277665.1. Taxonomy (NCBI): domain Eukaryota; kingdom Viridiplantae; phylum Streptophyta; class Magnoliopsida; order Santalales; family Viscaceae; genus Viscum; species Viscum album. Next base: position 1,716,512,353 of record OY728152.1, on the reverse strand, counting down.
TATATTACAATAATGTCACACAATACATGATCATGTGACTTAGAGTCTCCTCGACATTGTTTGTAATGCATGAGGTCATACAATAAGTAGATATTCCAAATTCTATTTTACATGGGGGGAACAAATTTCATAAATATTGTATTCAGATGATTTAGTTAAGGATTAGTAAAGGAAAACTATTTGGAGTCTTTCCACTAGTTAAATGTAATAAACTAGTGCCACATCATTAATGATTGTTATAATAGGTCAACAATTAGTATGGGATAGACTACTGAGACATCATATTGGAATAAATAGTGGGTTATGGGGAACCTTTCCTCTAAGATGATAACATAATAAATGGGAAACATTAATTGATCCAAGGAAACTGAGATGCTCACCATTAAATGATGGGTCATTTTGAACCAAACAATCATTTTCTAAAAAATTGAATAAACTATGGAATCTAATTGTATTATCTCTGCTCAATGGTTTGCAATGCAAATGATATAGATATATGATGTATTTTGTAGCAATAGTGGAAACGGGGGTGTAAAAATTGTTATTGTATAATATGTAACTACATCATCATGCGCATGACATGATCCTTTAGAACGAGTAATTGACCCCAATTAGAGAGTAGGAAAAACTAAACATCCCAAGGAATGTCTTGAAAATTCTATATGTATAGGGGGTATCTTGTTCACTGACTTTGATAATACTTGATTGAACTCTCTAAATTGTTTTAGGTGAAACGAGATATAACGTGTTACACAGTTAAATTTCATGTGATGACAACTACATGGAAATTAGTTTAGTGTGATATGAATAAGATCATAAGGGAGGATGTTTATTATTGTTCATCAATTAATAAGGGTTGATTTTGTTTTTGGATAAAATAAATTGACCAAAAAGTTTTTGGTGATCTATATGAAATCCAAGGTGAAATAATATATGAAAATTAAGGGAATTAATAAAAAAAGAGTCAAGGGATGGTTCACATAGTTTAATGTCATAGTTATCATACTAACTTGTTATGTGGTTTGGTTATTTGAAAAGGACAATATATCCAATAGAAATTTTTTAAGTGTAGGATTACAAAAATGAAATTTATTTCTTTAGAATCGAATTGCACCAAATCGTGATGGGGTGGTAAAATGTTTATGTAATTCCCTTTATTTGAAAGTGTATAATTTTATTCCACTTGAATATTATGGTTATGGTAATGGTAAATCATAAACTTAGAAGGGGTGGGGTATCATGTACAGAAAATATCTAGTCAGCAGATCTACAGGTTGGACCGGTGTTGATCTCATGATGTCGATGTGTAGTTGACCTTTGCGGGTTTCATTGTTGTGTACATTTTAAAACACATGGTGCAGGTGATGACTTCAAGGAGAGGAGATAACATGGGACACATGGCAGGGTTTGGTTTAGAGTGGCTCAAAATTCATCCTCAGACGGCTGGAATGTCTGGTGATGTCCTTGTTATGCGATGAATAGGATGGAGAATGGTGTATTCCGAATGGGTATCCATGTCTATTTTGACATTTGTGGTTTTCATGATTTGTACATTGGGATGATGTGGATATGGGATTCAGGGTATTAATTTTCGTGGGTACCTATTGAAATGGGTTTATAGAGTCTATAGGGACTCATTTTTTTGGGGCATGCATCTTATTAATCTATGTGTGTTTTTTTTAACATTTTCAATAAATTTATGGGTTGGTCTTATAAAATCGTTGACATGAATAGTTTTATTAATCATGGATTTATAATGCTTGATTCAATGGGAAATAGAGACTTGTGAGAGTAGTTTGACCTTTGGTAATGGTGGAAACAAGTGCGAAACCATCAAAAATTAGACCAGGGGTTATGCGAAACATTCATCTAGGACCTAAATACCTCTTTGGGGGTACCACACAAAATAGAATTATATTAGGTTGTAACTATAAATTCCAATACGATTCCATTCATAACAAACAATCCATTTTAATAATATATAATTTTAATGGATATCGAAGAGGATTAGTATACACAATGATGTGAGATTATATGAATTCAATCAGGACTCAATGAAACAGACGATTTTGACTCAAAGAGAATGAATCAAGTATTTTTTAATTCAGAAAATTTATACTCGAGATGGTTTCATACACTAGAAATATTATAAAATAATTTATATAATACATTCGTTTTTATTATATATTTAAAATAAAATTATTGAGTATAAAACATTGAAAAAAATAATTAGGATTAATGATACCCAAAATGCATCCAAGACCAATTATGTGGTCATATTTCTACCTTATATATTCTATTATATTTGATTCCCTATTTTTCTTCCTTGTGGAATATGAGAAATGTTGATACACCTTTTTCATTTTACAAATTACCAATGTGTCAATCACCTCACTTATAAAACGTCACACCATCTTTCCTCCACTTCCCAATTCCAAAATTATTTTATTCAAACAATAACATCCTAAATCACTTCCCTAATTTCCTCCTCTCATAATATAAGTATCACTATAGTTAAATATCAACCTATGAATCCTCTTGGTGAAAACCCAAGAGATGTTTTTTTGTAGAAGAGGTAACGTCCCTAATCAAACATTTTATTTTATTTCATTCTACCCACATTCAGTTATTGTTAATCCCTTATGATATATTACCCTAATTATAGTCCATATAATGATATTTTTTTTATTATAGGAATGATCTACCACCATATAATCTTCCATCAAATGGGTTACAAAATCAGCATTCGTATGTATGACAATCTACCACCTCACGAACTAATGTCATTTACTCTTCCATCACCACATACCAAACATGGATATATTGATGGATTTATTATTTATATATGATATTTATGATATTATTATCATAATAAAATCATGATATCTCATTTTCCTTCTTATTTTCTATTACGTCAGAATACGATAACGTTGTTTGTCTTTGTGTCAGACTACCACTTCAAAAAGTGATGTGATTTTTTATCAATAAATGGAAGGTAAGATTAAGGATTTTAATGAACATATATGATATATATGAAATGAAAACAATTGTATAATATTTATATATTTATTACTTTTCTTTAGTACCTTATTTTGGAAAATTGAAACACGGTTCTAGTGTGTGTACGACCTATCATCTCTATGATTGGTATATTTCATATTTAATCGCAAAATATTATGTATCATTTTAAAGAGATTTATAATGAATAGATACTCAATTAATTTTTTTTTAAAATTCTAGAGATCAAGTAATAATCATCAATACACTACAAGAAATTTGACTATTTGCAATGGGGACACGTCGCAAATAGCACGTCACAGAAAACGGCGTCGTAACTAGTATATGTTGAGACAGACCCATCGTAAAAAATATTAATTGCGATGGGATGCAGGTCTGTCAGAAATAGATGTCCTATTAAATAGAATATATATACATGAACCTTTGGCAATGGGTTCATCGTAAAAATTATTTTCCATGGGACACTGGCCCATCGCAAATAGCATATATGTTATAAACCTTTTGCGATGGGTCAGTAACAAAAAATTTATTGCGAAGGTAAAGTGACTCATCAAAAAATACATTTAAAAAAATATAATCTATTAGTGATGGGACCCCCATCGCAAAAGGCCTCATCTCTAATATATAATAATAAAAATCTTAATTTTATTAAAATAATAAAAAAATTAATAATATTATAATTCTCAATATTAGTAAATATATAATAAAATAAAATATAATAAATAATCATTAATGAATAAAAGAATACTAATATCTTATAAATAAAAAAATTAAAATTCTCAGTATTAAAAGAAAATATAAAACAATTATAAAATATTATTATTATTATTATTATAAACAAATATTAAAAAAATAATACCAATAATAAATAATAAAATATTAATATATTAAAATTATTAAAAAAATCTATGTATTATTCCACCAATATAAAAGAAAAAAATAATTAATATTTCATATAATAAAAAATGTTCAATGCAAATTTTTTTAACAGAACAAAAAAATCACTAGAAAGGATAGTATTCTGGAGTAGCTGGAAGAGCTGAAGGAGATGGTTGGGGAAACTATATCTCTAATCTATGAGTCAGACGACACACATACTCCATCTGATCATGCTGTTGATGCAGCCATCGATGCTTGTCCTCCTCGTGCTGCAACAACTACTGTTGTAGCTACTGACACATCTCTTCCTGCTACTTCTGTAAACTCTATATAAGTTCATTTTGAGCTCGCAACTACTCCTGATACTGTGAGCCAGAATATGATGCCTCTCAACGAGATCCTCTTGAGCTCGACACCATCATCGCAACAATTACATAATAAGTCCCATGAGTAAAATGAGAGCTGATACCAACTACTCAGCCCTTCTCGAAGACATACTAGGTCGCCTGCATCAATGCCGCATCATCGAAATGGTGGGAACTAGTCTGATCAGCCGTCTTGAGAAGACTCTTAGCCCGTGTCGGAGAGGTTGCATCCTCATAGGACTCCTTTAGATTCAATTTGAAATTAAAATAGTGAAAATATTATATTTTTTTAAATTTCTAACTGAAAAAGAAATAATACTGATGATAATCTGATGCTGGCGATCACCTTTAACCTCTCTACTAGCTAGATCACTGTACATCCTATGAAAAATGAAATTCCTTATTATATCGGGATTCTCGACTGCCTATATGAATACAAAATAAAATATTAATATGTAATGAAATATAATATATTTAGAAAATATACTTACCAGATGCTCTCTATGCGTACTGAATGTACGGCTACCAGCTCGATGTGTCACCTCATGTCTCCCCTGGTTCTGCAGGCCCAATGATGATCTCTTATGAAATCCACTACTCAACTAGTGTCAAGATAATCCATGCAGCACGTGAGATAAAATCTAATATAGTTGGTGGGCTCTACATGACTCATCAAATACTGTCACTCTTTCTTTCTTAATGTTTGTGTTTATCTAATTGTGAAAAAACTGATAGAAACACTAACGCATTGACATCTCACATGCCTCCTGGATATCGCCATTCATGATATCATCGATTGGATAACATCAACCCTAAAAATAATTTATAATATCATGTTATTAATAAAATTAATTTCTATGTAAATATTATTTATCTACGTACCGACCAATGATTGATCATTACAAGATGCACATCTATAGAAATATATTTCCATGTGATCCTTGGATGAGAAAAATAATTGCACAAGATAGAGCTTCCCTGTCCAACAACAACATGTGCAAAACTATGAATAACGAACAAATAATCTATCAATTAGTATATAAATAAATTAATGAAGCTAGTTAAAATACACAGGTTATCATACCTCTATGTGTGTGGATCGAAAGAAAGATGTAGATGCCACTCGGGGATAGGGCCAGGAATCATATGTCGAGCAAGACCGCGCCCCTCCGTATACCCCCTGAACCGCTAGTATCCCATGGGTTAGATGATCCCAAATATTCCTCATGAAAAGGTATCTCAACCTCCTCTAAGTCATGAAGTAGATCGAGGTCCGTCTGAAACAACAAATGATTTTTTTGAGTAGGTTGTTAAAAATAACTATTACAAATAGATATATATTAGTTATGATTATAACCACCATTTAACTGTGTCAATTTTCATCTTCATCATCATCTTCAAATCTGACGATGTCGATGTTTTCATATTCATCATCGACATCATCAATATCCATACGTGTTTCAGTTTTATCATCTATATCCATTTCAAATTCATTTGTCACATCATTAACATAACCATCACCATAGACCCTTAATTATGGGGTGTCATCATCTAAATTCATGTCTCTTTTCGAAAAGGATTTATTTTGAGTAGTCTCTAGAAAAATGTAAATTCCTTGTACTTCATTGGAACCGCATTCAGTTTGAGTAAATTAATTTTCCTAATATTTCATTTTTATTATGCCCCACCAATAACTCAGGTCTCTTTCAGTAGCACAATACATTTCATAATATATTTCATGTTCCTGTTGAGATTGTAAAAATGGATCATTTACATAAAGAAGACTTTTATATTTAATATTGATGATTCAATGAATCAGATGAACACACAAACCTCTCTCAGTATATAACCATTGACATTTAAACCCTGTAATGTAATTTTTCCATATATAACAAAGGTCAACAATTTCAGCCAGCATGTCGTAAAAGTCAACTTCATTTTCCCTGTGATGTTATCCTCTCAACAAAAATCCATTGTTTATTGGTTTTTTGGTTCCCCATATGCACGTGTATGAAATAGATAACCATTCATCATATATGTATTGTAATAATTAACCATTCTGGATGGTTGGTTACTCAATATACAGAGTCACTTATCAATTTTATCATCCTTTTGAGATACCTGTGAATTTGTAAAACAATTATCAATATAATAATTAATAAACCTAATTGATATATTAATCCATTAATAATTATTGTTACAAGTTTTTGAAACCATTTTTGAATTTTGTTTTCTATCGGTGTTATTCAAGAGCAGCTGTTGTAATTTGTGGAAGCTATTTCTTGATATGGTTACCATATAACCTAAAAATATAATACGTTACTTACTATAGAAAAAATTATAGAATAATTTATAGAAGCACTCATAGTACAAATGATGTCATTTATTCACAATTGAGAAGAACATTTGTATGAGGTCTATGATGTTCATCATCTGAAAGCCATCTTTCATGAACTCCCCTGAATCTGAGCTCTGGAAGATTGAAAACATAAAATTGATTTTCCATTTCATCTTCATCATTCCTCTTGTTCCATACCATGCAGTTTTCTATTGAGGTATCTTAAAATTTGAAATAATGATAGCTGAAAAAATAAATTTCCTCATGCAAATAAGCTTCAGAAATATGGCCTTCAACTGATGCTTTGTTACGTTCTTTTTTCTTCTATTTCTGCATGAATCTCTCCAATGGGTACATCAATCTAAATTATACTAGACCTCCAAATTTAGATTCATGTGTAAAATGTACTATCATATGTTCTATTGAGTCAATAAATTCATGCGGAATGATTTTTCTAGTTTACGTGTAATGACAGCAACATCTTCTTTCAGTTTACATAGTGCATCATAGTCTATTGTTGCTGCTCAAATGTCTCGAAAAAATTTGATATGTCTATTATTGAACACCGAATCCTAGAATTCAAAAATCCCTTGAATGCAATCAACAAAATTCTTTACATTATAACATGACAATCTGAACTTTTTAATCTGGTAATATGACAATTCTTAACACATCGGCCCAAATTGGAAGCATAGCCATCTGGAAGTCTCAATTATGAATTCTAATGACAAAATAATAAGATACTCTCTTAGAAATGTGTATAATATTCTTTTGGCTTCATTAACCCCTATGATCGGACAATTTGGAATAGTTCAATTTCAAGTCATCTGCAAATTTGGGCCAGATCTAATCATGCTTTTACATTATATTTGGTCTTACTTAGTGTATCCAGAATTGTATGAAATAAATTATGAAAATAGTTCTTTTCAATATAAATGAAATCCAACATGTGGTGGAACAAAAAATTAGACCAATATTGAAGATCCCATGAAATGATTTGTTATATCCATTTATTCTCTTTCCCAAAGCCTTGAATTTTCAGTTGGTTTACTATTGGCCCAAATGTTAAGGGAGTTAATGGAAATACCACTGACATTAACTATATACCTGAGAAAATTTTTAGAGGTACATCCCTTTAAATTGTTCATTTTCTGATATGATATTTGTTCATTCGAAAATGATGATAGGTTGGATGAAATCTGCGATGTCAGTCAAAATAGAAAGTTTTTTCCATAGATGAGCATAATGGATTTGTTTTCTTTCATATAGTAAGGACATGATTTTTCTCCATGTTTACTCCTGATAGATAACATTCAATATGTCTAGAGTCACTAATCGTCCACATCAATGCAGCTTTTAATATGAAATTTTGATTCATAGCAACATCATATGCACTAACACCATTATTACACAATGAATTTAACTCATCAATCAATGGTTTTAAATAAACATAAATATTCTTTTTCAGATGTCCTGGATTAACATGGTCAGAAATATATATGTCTCCTTCATCAACATCCATGGAGGTAAATTTTACATAGTTATAAAGATAGACCAACAAGAATTTTGACTACCATAAGAACCAAACAGACAGAAACTATAAGTTGAAAGTCCTAATTGCACGTTTCGTGCAACTAAAGAAACATATCGATGTAGTCTGTCAAAATATTTCTATTATCACCATCAGATGGATGAATCAAGATTTTATAGGTTGAAATCTTGGTTTTGGGTCATGATATCATTGACGCTGTGTTTTCAGACAAAAAAAAATTCTGCAACCTGGTTGTAAGTGGGAAATATAAAAACTGTTTCATGGGAATCGATCCAGACATACCCGTTTGAGCATATTTATACCTCGATTGCCCACATTTGGGAAAAATATACTATGACACATTTCCTCTAGAATATAAGATTCAATCATTTGCACATGCATGAATCTTCCGATAACTAAGGCCCTGATTATGAACCAACCTCTTGCTCACATAGTAATTTGTAGGAAACACAATTCCTTTATGTAATATTGTTTTAACCAAAGAAAATATCTGATCAAAACGGTTTTTTAACATTTCAATATCTGATTTAATAGCCATAAATTTTACAACCACTTACGATTTTCATATATTGGAACCAGAATATAATGCATCCTTAGCAGACCTAAAAAAATCATAAAATTTGGATGGTTCCAACTAATTAGTTAAATCAATAGCATCCTGAGTTTCTATTTATTTAACAAATGGACCGACGATGTCATGTACAAAATTTTGAAACTATGATGGATCTATAATAAAGTTATTAGTGTCTTATCTGGAACTGTGTTCACCATATTGATACCAAAAAACATAATTTGGTTGAAAACCAAAGTGCAAGAGATGTCCCCCAACATTGTCAAATGTGTCAAACATTCTCAGAAAACATTTTTTACAAGGACACATAATTGTTCCTTCTAAAATAAATTCGGGCTTTGATAATGCAAATGATAACAAAGCTTTAATATCCTCTATATATACTAGATTTAAACCCGAACTGTTTAGATTTTTGTGCTGATTTATCCAAGCATGATCACTTAATAATGACTATTGTTGACTTCCTTGTTCCATATTTTCCTAGAAAATATAAAACTATTACTATTTTTGAATAATTTCAAATTAGAAAAAAAATATCTGAAAAAAAGAAGACAAATAATTACAACTACTTCTTAATAATTACCATTAATTAGGGCGACACAATTTCCAGTGGATTGATGGCTAGTCTTTTGTCCGATGGCTCATTTACATGCAACTCTCTTAGACTGAAATCACAACGAATAATTTGCTCGGATGTACTCATATTCACGCCAATGCATACTAGAATTCATAAGCATACATCCAAGAATATTATTCATTGTGGTTTCAGTGAGGAAAAGATGCAATTAAATGAGCCGTCGGACAAAAGGGCCCCCTTTTCGTCGAAGAATCTTATTCTTTCAACTGTCACTGCATGAAAACATTATGAAAAATGTGGTCCTATGAATGGATATTCAAACTCATGAATACGTGATGGGATATGCATACATAGAAGCATACTTTTCATAATTTTTTCAGTCGGTGAGAGTTGAAAGGAGAAGATTCATCGAGAAGAAAGAGTTTCTTCAATCCACTGAAAATTGTGCCATGTTATTACAATTTATTACAATTGATTTTATGGCTAATTATTTCTAATTATTGCTAATTATTGATAATTATTTCTAAGTATTGCTACTTATTGCTACTTATTTCTAATTGTTTCTAATTATTGCTAATTTTTTCTAATTTTTGCTATTTATGGCCAATTATTGCCAATTATAGCAATTTATAGATATTTATTGGTAATTATTTCTATTTATTGTTATTTATTGATATTTATTGCGAATTATTGCTAATTATTGCTAATTATTGTTAATTATTACAAATTATTTCTAATTGTTTCCAATTAATTCAAATTATTAACATTTATTGTTATTTGATGCTAATTATTGATAATTATTCCAAATTATTGCTAATTATTGCAAATTATTGCAAATTATTGCAAATTATTGCAAATTATTGCAAATTATTGCAAATTATTGCCAATTATTGCAAATTATTACTAATTATTTCTAATTACTGCTAATTTTTAATAATTATTCTTAATTTTTTCAATTAATTGTTAATTATTTATAATTATTGCAATTAATTGCAAATTATTGTAATTAATTGCTATTTATTTCTAATTATTGATAATTACTGCTAATTATTTCTAATTATTTCTATTTATTTCTAATTATTTCTAATTATTGTAGTTTATTGCAATTTATTGTTATTTATTTCTATTTATTGTTATTTTGTACTATTTATGGCTATTAATCACTATTTATTTCTAATAATTTCTAATTATTACGATTTATTGCTAATTTTTTCTAATTATTGCTAATTATTACTAATTATTACCATTTAATACTAATTATTATTATTTATTACAATTATTACAATTATTTACAATTTATTAATATTTATTACTATTTATTAATATTTATTACTAATTATTAGTATTTATTACTATTTATAAATAATCATTACTAATGATTACTAATTATTACTAATTATTTCTATTTGTTACTATTTATTACTATTTATGACAATTTATGACAATTTATTACAAATTATTAGTAATTATTAGTAATTATTACTATTTATTAATATTTACTACTATTTGTTAGTATTTATTAGTATTTATAAGTATTTGTTTGTATTTATTTGTGTTTATTACTTTTTATTAGTATTTATTAGTATTTATTACCATTATTTATATTTTTTAGTATTTAATAGTATTTATTACAATTTATTTCAATTTATTAGTATTTATTAATATTTATTACTAATTATTAGTATTTAATTGTATTTATTAGTTTTTATTAGTTTTTATTTGTATTTATTACTATTTATTTGTATTTATTTGTATTTATTACGATTTATTAGTATTTATTTCTATTTATTAGTATTTATTTCTGTTTATTACTATTTATTTCTTTTTGTTACTATTTGTTTTTATTTATTTGTATTTATTACTATTTATTACTACTTCTTACTATTTATAAGTATTTATTACTATTTATTGTTATTTATTAATATTTATTAGTAATTATTACTATTTATTACTATTTATTACAAATTTTTACTATTTATTGGTATTTATTACTATTTATTACTATTCATTACTATTTATTAGTATTTATTAGTATTTATTATTATTTATTAATACTTATTTTGTATTTTTATTAATAATTATTAGTATTTATTACTAATTATTAGTATTTATTAGTATTTATTACTATTTATTAGTATTTATTAGTGATTATTACTAATTAATACTATTTATTACTAATTGTTAATATTTATTACTGTTTTTTCTCATTATTACTAATTAGTGTTAATTACAATTAATTACTGCAAAATACAGCTATTAAATAAAAATTACCGCTAATTAATTATATACATTACTAATTTTAGTAAATAATTATTAATTATTACTTATTATTAAGAATTAATATTAATATTTTAATGTTATTATTATAAATAAATACTGATGACCAAATAATTTAAATCAAACTTAATTACAACTAATCTCAAATAATTAAAATTAATATAATTAATGAAAGTCAAAACTAAATTAAATAATAGAAAAATAACATTAAACTTGATATCTTAAAATTATAGGCGGCTTCAAAACTTCTTTGTAAAAAAATTGGTAACTCTCAAAAAATTTAACACTAAAATTAGAGTTTACAGAAGTAGAGGAACAAGAAATTTGGGTAGAGAGAAGAAAAAATAGAGGGTGGTATATTTGTGTTAGATTAGTTGCGATGGGACTATTAGCAAGGGGAATATCATCACTAAAAGTGGTATTTGTGACCGGCACCGTCACAAATACCTAAAACCACATTTAATACCGTCGACGGTTAAAAGGTTATTTACGACGGGGCGCACCGCTAAAAGTGACTTGCAGTCACACTTTTGGCAACGGGACAACATCCCTTCGAAATGATGTTTTTACCACCACCATCTATTTGTGACGAGACCCATCACAAAAGCACTTCAGGGGTCGAACAAGTTGCGACAAGGGATCCGCGAGTCACAACTAGGTCTTACCGCCTCCCGACAATTGCGATGGGTGGTGCCGACATGTTGTAAATACTCTTTCGCGTAATTTGATTTGAAAACCGCACTAATCCACGCATGAGTTTTTGCGACAGGGCACCTATTCCCGTTACAAATATCCTGTTGCAAATAATGGTTTTTCCCGTAGTGATATAAGAGGACCAAAAAAATAATGAAAAACATTGTATTTGTTACTAGAAACATGGCATTAACATAAAATTGTTAATAAATGCGTAATAGAAGATAAAAAGTAAATCATTTATTATCTGATCTAAATATTAATTGTTCATTATTATATTAATAATAAACATATATTTATTATAAAGAGTTTATAACACGTAACTATGGAGTTGAAAATTAAGGTATGTGATTTCTTTCTCACTTTTTACATTTGTGAGACATATATCATATTCATAACATATTTATTTTATTTGCTGTATATACTTTCCATGAATGAATTTTATTTTTCTTATCCTCAATATTCAAATTAAATATATAACCATTTTAGGATATATATTTTATGGGATTTATGGTTGAAAAGATAACAAAGTGGTAAGGGATTATGGTATCAAATTACATTGTTGGAGACCTAAGTTAAGTTATGAACCTATCATCTTTTATGTGAAGTATATACTTTTATTTTTTCAGTTATATCATGAATAAACATAGTTTAATGATATTAAATTTTTAATTTAATTTTATTGTTTCATGTGTATTATTATTCAATGTTACCTAATTGTTTTGAGTTTTATGTCACAATCTCATTTTTTATCAGGATTGCTATTTATTATTCTTATGATGATAAAATCATATGATCTATCTCTCTAGAAACTCACAAACATTATTTTCATCTGGTTATTTTTTATAATACATGATTACCTTTATTTTCATCTCCTTATGTGTTAAAGTGTTAAAAATGATGTTATTATGAAATTCACATTTACCACTATCTTCGGAGGAAAACAATTTATCTTCCAAAACCATGTATTCAATAAATTGTTTCAAAAATTATTTTTCATTATAAAATTTATTTCTTATAAATATTTTAACCATGAATGAATCATCACAAAAATTTCTCTAATGGGATCTTTATGTTGTTTTCTAAAAAAATCATTTGGATTTTACAAAAAATGTGAACCAAATCCTTGTATTAATGATTATGAAATAAATAGAATTTACTTCCATTTTGACCACTATTTTATTTTAATATTAAATTATATGTTTTCAATTTTAATTTTCAATTAAATGGATTTTAAATGGTTTTTATGTTTTACAAAATAGTTTTTTATAGTGAAAAGTAAGTTTTCTTAAAAAAAATGTTTTAATTTCAATTTATAGATACTTTTATATGTTTTTAGAGTTTATTTTCCAAGAAAATAACATCCAAAATATTCTATAAATTACATTTTTAAAACGTTTTTTTTGAAGATACGTAATTTCCCCATGAAATTCCCCTAGTGATTTTTATTTCAGAATAATTATTCATCTATGATGATATCATTCGAGGTTACTTATGATCTTATGGGGTTATGATCCATGGATATCATTATCATTCCATTCATGAATGGGTTTTTTTATAATAAAATAAAGTTTATGAAGATAATTTCCCTTTGACAAGTTATACAATTAAATAATTCATATAGAACTAACTTTTTTTTCTAATGGTTATACCATGAATGAATTATTATAAATCATGCTTAATTTCAACAGGTTATGGCATGAAAAATTATAAAAGGATTATGAACCACTTTCTCTTTTATAGGTTATATAAACTCATTGTGTACATGGGATGTTATCACAAGAAGAAACAGGGTATACGATTGTTTATACTAAAAAAATGGTACACATGAGGTAATCCTTTTCCAAAAAGAGGGTACACAAGAGGTTATCAAAAGCCGAAAATATTGTACATGGGAGTTATCCGTAGGCCAAAAATGGGTACACGGGAGGTTATCCCAAGCCCGAAGTAGATAAAAAAGTGGTTAGATTAATCCTAAAATGTAATAAATGTCTTTGTGGGTATGCTTGAAATAAACTTTTCTATGATTATACATATGCCAAAAAATTTGTGGCGTATGAACGTTATAAGCTCCCATGGATCACGATCATTGATTCGATTAGGATTCATGTATTATAAACTTCTATTATTTATACCATGACTCCTGTTTATGATCTATGATATAATGTGTATTCGTATGTTATTCTAATTTTCGCAATGACATATTCTCATGATAAATTCTAAATCGTTTTTTACCCTTACTGAGAATCTATGCTCATCCTTTCTTTTTTTATCTACCAAGAATATGGATAAGGTATTTTTTGATATATATAAGAAAAGTGGTAGTAATTTAAAACATATTGGGAGATTATGAAGATCACATATGGACCAGTTTTTTATTATTCCATGGTTCCAAATGTAATATAAATTTATGATCCGTAAGAGTTTCTTTGTGTAATGTAATTAATATTTCCCTAAATAGATGTTCTAACTACGTACGAATATCATGGTTTCTACTATTTTTATCATATTATAAGTTAGTTAATCCATTGGAAACAAGTATAATAATACTTTAGTGATGTCTCTAAGGAGACGTGTGAGGATATATCTAAGGATGACTCAATGTTTTGGAAAAATTCATTCATTTTGTATAAAGGATAGAGTGAGAGGTTTCTATGAAATTGTATACCTTAACAGATAATACAAGTGGATATGGATTTAGAATAAATGTATAAGGGCTACGAACATTGAAAAGAGAACATTGAGTTGGACTCGCTCATCACGAAGTGCATGACAATGGGCCATGTTGCACACCTGGTTTGAATCTCATGGTAGATATTAATTGTAAATTTATAACCTCTTTAAAAACCATCATGGATGATTTAAATATTTGATGACTAAGAATACCCTAGTATAGACATATTTTTTCATGATTTATACTACTTATACATAAATTTTATTATTTTTTTAGTTCCAAAATTTGATAATTGTTACTTATTAAATGATTTTGTAGTTTATTCCATGGTGGTAAACATAAGGAACTCAATCAAAATTGAACGTGATAGAAAATGCATTGGTGGAAAACCAAATGTGATGAAAACTACAGTAAATGATATTCTGATTAATCTAAATCTTTTATCAAGATATATGATTAAAAAAATTTATCCTTAACCAAATAATGGACTCACCAAAGAAGAAAACAATAGAGTTAGGTTAGAGATTGAGGGTGGAGACCAAATATGAATCAAGATTTAGTTTCTTATAAGTAAAAAACATTGGAATAAAAACTCTAAAGAATTCAAAAAGTAATTAGAATATGTTTTATTTGTTGATGAGAAGTTTATAGAGTATGAAATTAAAGATGGAAAATGAAATGTACAGTTAATGAAATTGATGGGAATATTGTTCTACCTACAGTATTATTAATGGATTAATAATTTTAAAATTAGAATGTAAGGGAATTTTGAAAATCTATGTCCTAAAAAGAAATATAATAAAGAGAATTAGTAAGTTGGTATGAGTAATGGTTATGTTTTTGAGGCTGAATAGACCTATAGTAAAATATGAAAGGTGTGGGTTGTTCTAACAGCACTATTTATAATTAACATATAAAGTATTAATAAATTGAGGTTGTTGAAATAAAATATTCATTTATCTTATTTTATGAAATAGGTATTGAAGAATATGATAAAGAATCCATGTAAAGGGTTAATGAATTATGTGGGATAATTGATGTGTTTATGTATTAGAATTCATGAATTTTATTATATGAATCGTGATATATTTATGTATTATCTAGTATATGTTTTACATTAATATTTTTCAGGAATATATTGAATAATACTAATGACTTAATTTTTTTTAATGGAATTATTATATTTTATGGAAAACAAATGATTACGGGTTGGTATCACTTAGTATATCCGAGATATTGAGAAAATGGGGATTAGTTCAGATATAGGGATGATTGATATGTATAATGTAAATTGGAGAGTATTGATGACCTTGGAAATGAATAATGATTTTTGGAAAAAAAATTATGTTATTATTTGTGGAGTTAAAAAAATCATTTAAGGAATATATTAAATAATATGTGGTTTTGTTCATTTAATGAGGAAGAATTCATATTTTCAGTAAGTTTTTATTATAATTCAGGATCACACCATGATTCTAGAGATTACATGATGATGGTTTCACATGTTTTGGGTGTGATAATTAAGATATACTTCAGGTTTCTTGGGGAATAATGATAAGATAATTTTTGGAACTTAGTGACCTTTTTTCTTTTGCTTTTTATTTTAATATTCTGAAGGGTCATAAGGATAACCATTTTTATATGGTTTGGGATGAAAATTGTAATGACTTGGACCTACACCTCTGAATTCAGTACTAAATCATGTTGTGTAATTGTTGTAATTCGCCGACTCTAAGAGAAAAGAAATGGTGCATTATTTTATTACGTTGGCATAGATATAAGGTACATGCATCCTGAATTACCTATTAGTCTTTTAGTTTTGGAAAAAACATATATATATATATAAGAGTTAAAAATTACATCTCAAAAATAAAAACAACATTATAACATCAACAGAAAATCTCATAATCTCTATGATTAACCCTGCAATTCATTCATAGTATAATGATCCTCATAAAGTAGAAGGATAAAACATAAGAAAGGGGTGAGCTCCGATGCTCAGTAAGGGTAAGCAACACAACAGATAATGTTATAAGAATAAACATTCGATATGGTGAATAACAAAAAACACATGCCTTTAAAAATGATCTTGAACACATTATGGTAGGAATAAGAGATGAATAAATAAATTCACATTAAAGAATAAACATGGGTGTTATACTAGTCAAATAACCACATTAACATTAAATTCCTTGTTTTATAATGAGGCAAATGCATATTACGAACAATCTAAAACATTTTTTCATAACCTCGGCCAAGAAATATAAAAAATATTAAGGCCTCGACCAAAACCATATCTAAAAATGGGCAAGGCCTCATCCCAGTCCATATCTATTTGTCTCATAAGACCTAATGATGCATTTGGGGGGTGGGTTATATAAGGCCCCACCAATAACATACTAAGTAAAATTCCTTCCTCATATGAATGAGGATAAACCTAAACAACCTACACATTCTTATTAAAACTAACAAATAAAATGTAAATAACTTTCTTCAATCATTATACATAAAAACTAACGATTAAGAGTAATACTAGGAATGGGTTCAAGAAATCACATATGTATTCAAAATAATCATAAACCATTAAATAAAACATTTGGGATGATATCATAGGGGATAAACCTCAATGAAGTACAATATTCAACAAAGGATTTTGACATCTATGAAGATACTTTTAAATGATTCCATTGTAAAAACAATGAGGAAATAATCCTTAAACAATCCAAAGCGTCCCATACCACCTTGAATCATTAAAATCATAATCCCCTATAAGATCCTGAGAATAAGGATACTCGTGATATTATATATAAAATGGATGTATAGATAACACAATAAATAAATAAGTGGTGGAAAGGACATATATCTTATAAAAGTCAATGTGAGATGATAAAAATATTTTATTACATTGGAATGAAGAGTTCATTGGGAAAATACTTTTTATTTTTCAATAAATCATATTGTAAACTTGTATATACTATAAAATAAAAGGGAAGTTCATTGAAAATATACATGATTATTAAATAAAATCCAATTTAGGAGGAATCATTTAAAAATAGTTTTTAAAGAAGCTTGAGAAATAAAACTTTTTTGTGTGGTTTAAGGAAAATATTAAAAGATTTTTAAGCGCAAGAGAATGTTTACATTAATAAAACTAGAAAAAAAAATATTTTTTAAGATAAAATGTATTAATTTTTAATGATAAATATGGAATACATCAGATTATAGAGTGATCTTCATACTAGATAATAATTCGATAAGTTTCTTGAATTGGGCTTGCATTTCCGAAGAAATTTTTAATGATTATTTTAAAACATGAAACTCTCCATAAAATAAAGAAGGATTATAATTGTTAAAAATATATAGAACATTAAAAAATAATTTATGGGGAGTTTATTACAATAAATAATAATTACATTTTGGTGAATAAAGAATAAGAGAAATTGAATGAAAATAGAGGTTCAGGTAAAATATAATTACAACATTGCAATCAATTGAATCGTATGCCCCAATATTAATAATAATCAAATTATACATTGAATATAATAAATGAAAGAGATTAATTATATTAAACATAAATTTTCTGTATAAATACACCATACAAATTTAATAGTAGTGAATACAAAAAAACATACAAAATTGGATGTGAGATGATGAAACCCTTTACAAACATTTTAGCATAGTAACGAGTGTTCTTGTGGGGGATTAATGATAGGTAAAGGGGTATACCATATTTTATATATCATAAGGTCAGCATGGAGTAATTTTTAAATCATATTCCATCATAAGTAATTAAAAATAAAATGACACAACATATGGGGGATTATTGAATAAAAGTGAGAGAGAGGATCCCTTTCCTTAAATCTGAGGGTGTTCTTCGTTTTATCTTAATGACCTAAATAACAAAATTAGTTTTATTAATTAAAAATTAAATAACCCTTTATACATTTAATTAGTTTATTATTAATTTATTAAGTTCATTTATGGATATTTAGATGGTTTAAGGGATTTAATTTCATTGTTTGTGAGTCCTCGTTTTTATAATATTCATAATAGGCTCACTTATGAAAGAGTATGGTAGTTCTTGTAAGATGGGAGTTTAAGTAAAAAATTGATTTTATATGTTATTAATAAAAATTAAAATATTAAATTTTTATAAAATTCATTTGTTTATTTGTAATTAAGGTGATTCATTATATAAAACATTAATGATAAACACATGGATTAATTTGGGAATTTTTCTCACAATTACCTTGTTTTGTATTATTATTTTACATCATGAATTCATAAGGATTATAGAACATTACATAAGATAATATAAATATATAATATTCTAGTTCATCGATAAAATGTTTTCATGACCATAGTTGATGAAGGTAAATCAAATTGAAATCATCATCGTCCTTGAATGTGATAAATCTACACATCTTGGACATTGTTCCGTTTTTAGCATAAATGAGGGGGAAATTAGAGAAAAAGATGAGTTATACCATTATCACAAAACCATTATAGTACATTTATAATATTCTATTTTTCACTCCATTTGTATCAGGATAGGTTAGAGAAGAAAAGAGAACAAATGAACATAAAAATGAAAGAAAATAAAAGAGGAATTTTACATCTTGAATTAACCTTCCTTGAGAGACTTTTAAGGGAAGATGATTTATTCTTTTAATGAGACCAAGGGCTTAGGGTCGTGTGGGAGGAGATTGGGTGGGTATTTGGGTAGTAGTTTTATAAGGAAAAATTCATTAATGGAATTAATAGAAGAGGGTGGAAGAGGTGGTATTTATAGTAACGAGGAGGAGGGTTTTCTTAATATTTTAATTATTAGATTACTATTCTTCCATAAAACAAATAAAAGGGATTATTATATGACAAAAAATAGTAATATGTGCATGTGAGTTAGAACCATGGGTTATTAAATCAGTATAACTTCATAAATGACTCAATAAATAAATTATTTAGCATTTATTGCAAATTATCATATTTTACTATTCACCAAAAATTCATGTATTTCAGAAAAATCCAAAAAAATCACCTTAATCGTTTTTTGATGTGTAGAATCCAAAAATAAAGTCCATTTTTCAGAAAAAAATTTCTATGTTTGAATAATTTTTTTTAATTAAAATCATAATTTACATGAAAAATACGTTTTTTAAAACATTTATTTACTTTTTCCAAAACATAGGGACATCATAATTTCACTTAAATCCAATATATATATATATATACTGTCATAAGTGAGGTTACTATTAATAAGGTTATTTCACTATTCATACGGGTAAAATTACTATTCATGAGTGTATGCAACTACTCACCAAAAATTATTTTGATCATATCAAACTCTAAATAACCTACTAATCAAAACCATTAATTTAAGATATTTGTAATTCATATAATAGGGGTGGTAAAATTATGTTTACTGGCTTGGTTATACCAAATCAGTGTTTTGTTGAGAATTAGGGTTTCATGCATTTAATATTAAATTTATTTGCAAAAACTTGTGGTTTTCCATTTGTTTTATATAAAAAGTAAAAGAGAAATAAACATTGCTTATTACAATTTGTGACTTTTTATTGCACATGTTATTGAGAATTAGAAAAAATAATTAAAACTAATCAGAGTTGTACATAAATGAAATAAAATCCCTATTCTCTTCACATTATCTAACTACAAAACTGAAGACTTCCTTCTTAGAAATTATAAGATACCTTTTAAAATATTTTTACAATTTGGGATAAGCATAAAATTTACAAAAAAATGGATTTAAAACCTGAGAATTTTTTTTAAAAAAAATTTAATTCTAAAACTCTATTAAAAACATTTTATAATATATATATATAAGATATGTCAAATAATTTTCAAAATTTTTAAAAATACTTAAAATTTGTTTATCATTTATAAAATTAAACTGTACAATATGCATTAGATATATCATTGAAAAGTCTTTTAATATTAATAATAGATGTATATATTAAAATGATTCTTGGAAGATCATATTAAATAAATGTAGCCATAAGAAATATCACCAGTAGAAAAATGATACGTTAGGTCATGGGTTAACTCCCCATTCCTCGATCTCTTGCCCGATTCCCACGTTCTAGATAAAAAAATTATGAAATTATTCAGAAGATCCAACTCTCTCAATCACAATTCTTTAAAAACATTTTTAAAATATAGACATAAAAAATATTCATAGAAGAAAATAAATTCATGTTGTCTTCGATTTCTCGCATTGGTTGATGTCACGTATCACTCACTTGTTTCGACCAATTCATCAATAGCACCTAGCATACCCAAGAATAAGTCTTCATTGGGATCCTCGACCTCTGTACATCCTATTTAAATTCACCAATGTCAAGGAATCTGTTGTTGCATGGTCCAAAGGGATATAATCCTATGAAGGGTTCCAATTTTTTCTACTCACATGGAGTTATGATTTTCATTAGAATCGATCCTCCCTATTACGGCGATTTGGGTGAGCTTCCCAGTCCATCCCCTGTTTTTTCCATAATCCATCTATTCTTCAAGTGTTGGGCTGCATCATCCAGATATTCCTGGATTTTTATGAATGATTGAGGTCTTTGTTTTATCCGCTAGCACCATATTAGTGTTGAAGTCAACTTATAAAAACACATGATGAAGTTATTTGGATTATTGTTGATGAAGAGCTTCGCTGCCTTCGACATGTGGTTTTTGACAGTAATTGGATTTCTATATTTCATTCTATCACATGGGTCATCATAAATGTGATTTCTATTTAGTTTCTAATTGAGATGGGACTATTAATTCATAAAATGTGAGGTGTGTTCATGATTTTTATTTTCCCCTAAGATATTCTTCTTTAATTTTGGTTAAAAATTACTATGTACCCAAAGTAAAGTTGGAGGGTGAGATCCAATCAGAGAAGGTCCCAATTTGGAGGCCATGTGATAATGGTTGACCGTATAATAAAGGTTGCAATATCCCCTCTATGTGGTATATATCGGATTCTCAGACCTCCTTAGATTTGGGGTTCATAAAATCATCTAATGCAATCAAATAAAAACTGAAGCAGACTCTACCTCTACATTCATGATCCATAATATATAGTCCCCTTGAGGAAGATCCACTTCTATAACAAAATTACATATGGTTTACATGATAATTTTTTCGGTGGACCATTTGGTAGAAGAAGTCTTCAGGCAGCTGAACAAGGATTTGAGTGATCCCATGACATCTTATTTTGTTCCTTCAGGTCCAGCAAGCATGGAAGGGGTCAAGTGGACGAAGATGGAGACGTACTAACTCCCATGGATTCATCATATGCCGATGAAGTTCTATTTAAAAAAGGTACTTCTGTTAGAAAGGAATCCTAGCCTAAGAGGCTTGTAGTAGAACTAGATGTAGTAAGGTGGCCACAGCTGAGAAGGTATTCTCCTACCTGAATTCTTCATAGTCGCTTTGATGCCTTGGATGACAGGATTAACGAAGAGGTTGAAGATGTCTGACCTGATCACCCGAATGAGGAACATGAAGTCCTTGGTGATGTTTCTAGTGATAAATAGTCTAGAAAATATTTGGGAGATATCAAAGACAATATTAAATGGGAAGACCTTAATAATCAATGGAGGAGGAAGGGTCAGAAAGTCACCAGGTAGGGTCCAATGGATTATTCCTATTTTCCGCTTCTATGGAGATAAGATCCTTCAAACAGATAAAAGGCAACGCGATCTCTAAATCCTCCAGATCCCCTATCTAGGAATAGAATGAAACTTATGAGGTAGTTCATTTCAATAGAACTCTATATGATCCCCATATCGAGAATGTTGTGGCTTCAGAGAAAAATCTGGATATGCTCATGCTTTTTTGGTGAAGAAACAACGATGGATTGTTTGATGATTAATTCCCCAAATGAGGATGTTGATGAAATGATTGGAAGACTGCTGAGTATGGACAATACTACTGAGCAATTGGATTGGATTAGCAAGAAAGATCGTATTATGATTAGAGGCTTCAATGTGAGGAGGATCAATAAGGAAGAATATTTTCAATGCTTGGGACAATTTGGATCATATTTTCGAAGTCTTCTTATTGGATGATCCAATTACACATGTAGCTTCAATTTCTTGAAATTTTTTTAGGGAAAATAATTCCAATCTTCTTAAACTATTCATAAAAAAATTTGTTGTTTCTTTTTAATGGTTGACTTGGTTTGGCTGTGCGGTTTCTCACATACCCTTAAAAGTGTTCTAAAACATAAAAAGGATAATTTTGAGTCAGTGATGTAGTGATGAAGAATAAATTTGAATTATCAAACACTAAAACAAATTTTTTAAAAAATGGTTTCAATTTAGTTCATACATGAAATTGAATCTCTTAATCATAGACATTCAAATAAAATGGAAGTAAAATGACCAAGGAGGAAGAACCAAACACCAAAAACTAAAAGACAAAAAATATCTACCTCGCATCAAAGATCTGTAAACGATATACACGAGGATGATGGTGAGATATCCATCAGTATTCAATCTATCTCAACTATGATTGGAACCACTTCAATGTTCGACTCATATGAATTTGAACTTCCTTTGGTAATTCTCTATATCTCCCTCAGTAGTGATTGATGGCATCTCTTAGCACAGATCCACAGTTGATCCCAACATCCTTTCTGGATCTCAATTCTTAGTTATTCACCTTTCCTCTCCATCAATGCATAGTTATACCAAAAGTGAGACCCTCGCTCGATAAAACCTAATCCCCCTTCTTATGGTCATTTCCTTATCCCTTTTTATTAATTTATTTTCATCATTTTTATTCATAATAAAATATTATAATTTCAAATATTTTATTTTATAGATAACTTCATATATTTTATATTTTCGTAATTTCATTTTTTAGTAAAAATAAATTTCATAAATTTAATATATTAATTTTATAAATACATTATATTTCGAAATTATCATAATTTGTTTTTAAAACATTAAAATTTTATAAAAAAAATTTAAAGAATTTATATTTTCGTATTTATATATATAATTTATATTTATTTAATATTCATATTTTTATATGTAATTTTTTACCATTATTCATATAATAATATATTATATATTTGGAAGTTTATATTTTTTTAAATAATTTTCACCAAATATTTTTCTTATTTTTTATATTATTCTAATTTTTATATTTTATAATATTCATATCATTTAATATATTAGAATATTCATACTTTATATGTCAACAAATCATTATAAAATTTCATTTCACATTAAATAAAATTGTCTAAAAAATAATTATTCTAAAATTACACTAAAATAAATATATATAAATAAATAATTATTAAAATTTTAATTTTCTTATTATTATACTACACAAAATATATATTTTTTTAACTTTTATTATTGGAATTGGGAAATTACATTTACATTTTTTTAACATAATATATTTGAAATATTTATATTGAGAAAATTATATCGTAAAACTCATTTTAGTTTGTTTTAAATTATAAATTAATTAATTAAATATACTAATTATATAAATAAATTAATTTTATAATTTTTGGGATATTACATCCCCCCCTAAAATAATTTCTCCCTATCAATTTTTTTCAATCATAAAAGACCATGAATTTCCATTTTTAGAATTAAGAAAAACTAGAACTTCAATATTTATAAGGGGACATAATTACGGAGAAGTAGAAAAGAAAATTTTATCACTCAGAACATTTTGTAGAAGGAAATGACTAATCATTAATGTTATCTAGGACCTTCATTTAATACTGAAATTTATGGCTCAAATCCACACATCATGATTTAGTAGTAAAAGATGATATGTATTTTTTTAAAAAGTCAACAAAAAATACACATTGCTTATTTAAATAAAGGTTCTTATCTTTTCTATGTTACTGAGATTTATTCAACAACATGAAATTTAATCAGAGTTGTAAAAAATATATTTCTCTTCACATACGCTATCTCCAAAAGAGAATAAATCTCTCTTAGAAATTATAAGATACCAATGAAAATATTTTTAAAACATGGGATGATCATACAATTTTCCTATAAGGGGTTTTAAAACCAAAGAATATTTTTATATAAAAATATAATTTTAAAAAAATGAAACCATTTTATATAAAATATGTATATACATATTTGATCAAGAAAATAATTTTCAGTCCTGTTATAAATAATTGTAATTTTGAAATCATTGAAAAATCAACCTTTGGAAAAAATATTGGAATTATATTTAAATATATTTTGAAAATAAAAATACCTTTATGGATTAAATTGATACATGGTATATCCAATAAAAAACAAAAGACCACAAGAAATGCCACCATTATGAAAAAAATCCCAAGAGGTTGTGGGTTCACTTCACATTCCACATTCTTCTGCCCGATACCCAAGTGTCGGATAAAATATTAAAGAGTTTTTTATGATATTATTTACTTAATCACATTCCATTAAAAAATTTACAAAATATTTACATAAATTATTTTTGTAGTAGAAAATTATTTTATTTCATACTAGAATTGATAAATTAATTTATATCAAAACCTATAGGATAAATCCTAATGTATAAATAATTAATTAAATTCTAAATGCATAATTATTAACACATTAAAATTTACAACCACTTTTAATAAAAATCATAAAATATCATGTTAAATTATTAAATATATCTATTTACTCTAATATTCATGACATTCACCTAAAATTGATAGCTTGAAAAAAATTACGTAGAGAAATAATAAATTCAGCTTCGTAATATTAAATAATTTCTTAACAATTAAACAATATCTATTGGATAAAAAATTGAATTTCTAAATAATAAATTCTTTTTAAAAATAATAATAATTGAAAATTTTAATTTCAAAAAAATTTATAAATATAGAACGTACCCATATACATGATTTTGAATAAATATAAACATAAATTTTGAAAATAAATTCAAATCAATTAAAACTATTTAAGGAAATATATAATTGAAAATAAATATTTTCCATACGAAGATATAATCTAAAGGAAAATATTTAATGGAAAAATAATTATCTTCCAACATATGATTTCATAACTATATTTTGAAAACATAATATATTTCAATATTTGAATTTAATAAAAATTGAATCTATCAACATTAATTATAAAAGTTACATTATTATAATTTCAAAATTTTTATGTAATCCCTAATAATAAGTTTTTTTCATAATAATCACATATTAATTAAATAAATAAATAATCATTTATTTTTTTTATAAAATATTCCTTCATAGAAAACGTTTTAGCCTCCCATACTCTCACTATATATCATACTCTCAAAATAGGGGAAACTATAAAATAGGAAAGGGGTGCTACTACCTTACAATTGTAGTATTCCATCACAGACTGAAGCCTTGGGCTCGACAACATTCTTACTAGCCTCACCACACACTGTTAGTAATACGCTCAATGAAAAAAAATTAAATGAATTGATAGAATTTAACAAGGACACTAAAATAGATATTGAGTATTAATGTTCTTCTCTCACTATAATCAGTGTATCAAAGTAGTTGTAGAAAAATTCATAAATCCAACTCCAGTGAATCAAGACAAAGGAATGTGTTGATATCAGGGTCCCCCAAATTTTATTTTAGAAAAAATATATTTTTATTTTAATAAAATTATTGATTTAAACTAGGAAAAAATATAAATGAAATTTATTTCGTTGGGTTTTCATCAAATTAATTCAGTTATTTACTCATATAAATAAAAATATTTGATAATTAGTTCCCCCACCAGTGTCAATGAAGGATAAAAAAAGGAGATAATAAAGAAGAAATTAAAACTAGCCAACGCTGAGTTAGATCAATTGAGAAAATTGTTTCAATTAAATTCATTCATTAAATTAAAATTTCTAAATAGATATTTTCAATTCGAATACGTAGTAAAATGTACATGGTGGAAGAATCAGACATTACAAATTAAGATACACAGATGATTAAATCCCTTTGACGATATAAAAAATGATGTATAGGAGGATGATGATGAGATCTCGATCTATGATCCATATATATCATGAATGATCGTAAACCCTTCCTCATTCAACTCATCTGAAATCAAACATCCTTTGATAATTCACCCTATCTCCCTCGGCGATGATTGATCCTGACTCTAATCAAAAATCCATGCTTCAATCCCAATACCCTTGATTTTATCAATTCTCATTACTTCTCCTTGACTCTCACATGGTTTAAGCCACTTTTTCCCATCTCTCGGTTTCCATCAAGGCTTGATTGCTCCTGAAGCAATACCCCCACATATTAAAACATGCCCCCTTCTTAAATTTGTTTCTTTCTCATTTTTTAATCATTTTATTTCTACATTATTTTATTCATAATAAAATATCAAAATATTCAATATTCAATATATTTATAAGTTCGTATATGTTTTATCTTTTAAATTTCATTTTATTCTTATTAAAATATTTTTTATAATTCTAATATTATAATTCTAATAATAAATTATATTTTAAATTATTTGGATTCGTATTTAAAATTCTTTAATTTAATAAAACTTTTTATAGTAGTTATAATTTCAAATTTATATATATTAAAAATTTACATTCAATTAATATTATAATTTTTATATTATATAATTTTTATCATAATTCATATAATAATATATTTTTAATATTAGGTTTTATATAATTGTAAAAATTTTCTTAAAATATATCGCTTATTTTATAAATTATTATAAATTGAAAATTAAATAATATAAATATCCTAAAACATATAATAAAATTCATAATTTATAAATAAAATAATTATTATAAAATTTTGTTGCACACTAATATAAAATTTCTATAAATTTAATTATATAAAATTATTTTTAAAGAAATCTAAATAAATTGATAATTAGTTATTTTGAATGAGATTAATTAATTTTCCTAAATTTAAATAACAAATTTTTTTTATTTTTATATTGAAATGACTTAATAAAATATATAATTGTTTTTAACTTACTATTTTTAAATTATTTATTTTGAAAAAATTATTCGGTTAAATTCTTTTTAGTTTTATTTAAATTATAAATTATTTCAATTAATAATTTATTTCTATAGAGAAGCAAACATTATAATTTGTTGGAAGTTAAAAATATTAGATGAGAATGTAGAGATTAATGTATTACTTCACCATTTGAATATTCAAGTGTATACGATAACATGAGCTAATCATTTTGTTTGGATTATAACTATTGAATAAAGGATTGAATTTTCATTATATTAATTATCTTTTAATCTTTTAGAGCTTGTGAAATAAAATAATTCTTCTTCATTTCATAAATTAAGTGATGATGTGTTAATTGATCGAAGCATAACCATAGGATGAAATTGTTATTATGATATAATAGAAGAGTAATGGACAAGATATATTAGTCCAATTAAAGTTATTGATCATATTGAGAAGGTATCCTATTGATTTTTTCTTTCTTTGAACCTCTAAAAATTTCATGATTTTCTCCATGTATCTCTCTTGAGTAATAACATGCCTGATAAATCATATTTATTAAAGTCAGAGGACACAATGCTAAAGAATTAAAATTTTTATGATGAATAAATGATGGAGACTATGGATCATACTATGATAGATTTGTAAAAACAAATAATTCTCAACTTATCAATTTTTGGTTGTGAACCCATATTTTTGAGAAGTTATATGTGAACCTTAGGATGTAATGAGGCAGAAGGATCCTTATTTGTGGGTACCAAAGTGACCAAATTCTGAGGGTGAATTTTATTTTAAAGGGGATATAGTGTAACACCACAAGATATTATGAAATATATATTTTTTCAAATATATTAATCTCTTTGATATTTCTCATAACACACTAAAATTATTTTATCATGGGTTACACTAAAAATTTATTTTATCATGCATTACATTGAACATCATACTTAGGAAAACATGAAATTCTATTAAAATATTATTAATTAATATGATACATATCACATAACCATTTCAATGGATGTAGTGAATATTATTCATTAAATTATGAAAATATATTAATAAGTCTTTTTTTGGCCAAATAACAATAATTTAACATAAAAATAAATTTATAACGATGGAAATAATTTTCAAGAAAACTATTTTATGCACCCACGGATCATTTTTGTATATAATATAAATATTTTTTTGGGTACATTGACTAATATAAATTAATGTATTATATATTAAATTTAGTTTTCCACATTCATATTACGTGTTTTTAGTACAATAGACGATAATAAATTCAAATTTATGCTTAAAACAATATTTTTGTCTAAAAAGTAGTTTTGTAAACTATTGTGTAATTATTTTAAAAATCATTTTTCACACTTTCAAAATAAATTTTAAAAATTAAACATCAATATTAAATTAGAAATAAAAAATTATCTTTGGGTTATGTTTTTTGGATTTTCTTAATATATTAATTTTTCATTGATTATATAAAAATAATATTTTTATGTACATTTATCATTAAAAATATTTTATAAATAGAAACATTGTTTTAATATGGATTTGAACAAAAATTAATAAATATAGATATATATATATACATCCAAATTAGATCATTTAAATAATTTTAATATTTAATTTTTATATAATAACATTTTCTTATTTTGAGCTGTATATCTTTGAAAACTCACTTTCTCGATGCGTCTACGTGATTAATATTATATTCAAATTTTTAAATATATTAATTTAACATGGGAAAATAGACATTATATTTTGAATATGAATTATTTATATTACCTATTAAGGTATACATAAATTTTTACCGTAATTAATAGTAAAGATAGTAAATATTATTTACCATAGTTAAAGTAAAAATGGGCTTACTAGGGGTTAAACTAAAATAGAAAGGGTTAAAAATGAAACAAGACATATCCTATAACCATTGTAAAACTAATTTCATACCTAATGATTCTAGGTTATATAATTAATAATTTTTTATCCTTATGACAAGTGAAAAACATGGCTACCTGTTTTTATTTTCAAAAGATACAAGTGTACCACTGGCGTACTTCTTGAAGGACACATCACTCCTATACATTTCATAATTACAAAACCCTTTTTCAAACAATTACAACCCAGATAACTTCCTCATCTACCTCATATAATACTAAAATATTTACTGTTGAAAATGTTAAGCAAATTTTCCTTTTGATGAAAACCAAAAGAAAATGATTTTATAAGATTTAATATCCCTAA
The DNA here is from genome assembly GCA_963277665.1 of Viscum album. Lineage (NCBI taxonomy): Eukaryota > Viridiplantae > Streptophyta > Magnoliopsida > Santalales > Viscaceae > Viscum > Viscum album. The sequence goes on along the minus strand of OY728152.1, from coordinate 1,716,482,201 downwards.
CAAAGAATTTTATATTATTTCTTCTCCAAAAACCATCAATTATTTTTAAAATAATATGATAAAATAACATCAGAATATTCAGTATTTTTTACATTAATGTTATAAAAAACTGGCATTAAACAATACATAATCATGAATTATGTTAATAATTCACATTGAGGATCTTTTTGGGTTTAGAGATTTTGAGAATTATGCCATAACTCTTACATATCAACATGAATATTACATGCTTACACAAGTACTTAATATCCATTTTTTAATAAAATAAAGAACATTCAAAATAAACACATCTAGCTCCATGTTTTAGACAACATGAATTTTCCTTGATCCCTTCCTTGACCTTATTCTACATTATGTCCTGTGAAAAATATTTTAAAAACATGGGATGAGCAAAAAAGCTCATCAAGGGACACAAAAAGATGGGAAACAATTAGTTTTTCAAAACAAAAATTAATCCATGAATACATTATCATAGGTAATACTTTTCACCTTTATGAAGTAATAAATAATCTTCACTGAATAAAATATCACTTCATACCCTTTTGTAACCAAATATTACAAAAATACCATAGAAAGAACACATAACATATATTGGTAACTTTGGACATAAATATACATAAATAAAATAAACATATGGCCGACTTCTACATATATCGCTAAATGTAATAGCCATATGGACCACTTCCATAACCAAATCAATGGAGGTTATAACGTAACCACCCATCCTGGTTTACCATGACACCACACATCATTTTGATTATCATGTAACCACCCATAAAATTTCCATGTATCATTATAAATCATAACATATAAAACAAACATGAAATAATGATAACATTTCCACATTTCAATCACAATATATCATTTCAAGTATTTTACATAATCAATGTTTTTACAAAACCATTTTCTAAACCATTTAAAACATTTAATAACGATATTTTTGAATCAACGTGACTAATACCACATTGAAGGTTTTAATGGATTTATCATTTTAAAAAATTAGTTTCTATATAAATAAATTGTTTAAAAGATTTTTAAAACATGGATATTAATGATAAATATTTATAAGAATAAATCATTAAAACATTTAAAACGATATTTTAGTTACAGAATCTATAACCAAAAGGAAGATGCTTGAATACAAATAATTGAAGAATAAAAACAATAAAATATTATAATAACATGAGAATATGGAGATTAATGATATAATATGTCAAATGGTAGTATATAAACCATATAAAAATGAATTGGTGTATAAAAAACACATAAGATTCAATCGAATGTAAATTGAGACAAAGAACCATACAGAGATCATTTCATTAGATTAAGGATAAATGGATGACATAATTATGTGGAAAAAATAATAATACACCCAATATATGTGGATATTAAGTGTAATAAAATCATAATTCATTCACACATATTCATAGAAATATATAATCAAGAAGTAGAAGTTTAACCCTAAAGATTTGAAATTCGGTTAAGAAGTTCTCTTACAGAAATTCGAAAGCCTAACGTCATCACATTAAATATAAGAAAATGAGTTGATAAGAGAGAAATGGGTATCTATTCACTTAGACATAAAAATCACTTCTATAAAGATATATAATAAAATATCACAACATAATGACATGTAAATTAAAAGACATAACAAAAAAGAAGTCTTTTAAAATAAGGAGGGTGAAAGTTACCCTTATTGATTTGGTAAATTACGAAACATACACCATAAGAAATAAGGATCATACAATGAAGATGTAATTACCCATAAATTAAATTATATTACGAAAATAATTCAATCATGGAAAGTACATACACCACAAAAAAAGTGATATTGGAAAATATAGCATGAATCTCTTTGGAATACAAAGTGAGGTGAAATCACCTTACCATGTTGTAATCAATTGTGTCGTATGAAAAAAAGTTAATAACCACAAAATGAATTGCTAAATCACATAAAATGAAATAGAATAATTATTATATATAAAAAATTTAGGAAACAATACATGACATGCAGTAAATAAGTGGCGGACATTGGAAATCTCTCATAATTAAAAATGAGATAAGAAACCCCATACCTGAAGTCCAAATTGTCTTGTTTATTCCTTATTCTTACTAAATAATAAACATAAGTAAATTTCTACATTATTAATAACCTATTTAATGTTTTATTATTCCTTTTATATAACTTATTATCATGCTATAGCAATTAGTTAATTATTAGAGGTCAAATCAGACATTTTGTCAATGTTCAGAACATGAGTAAAACATTTAATTGTTATAATTACAAATTGTTCATATGGTAAAAAGCATATTATCTCCAGAATAAAATTAATTATTTAAATATGATATATATCATATATATCTAGTATATATAATTATTTATAATATCACATTACATTTGAACATAAGAAATGAAATGAACTATTCGTGGAGTCGGTAAGCCGTACGTACGCATGAACGCTACTTTCATTTCTAATTCGTAAATGAATGGATTTAAAAGAATAATTATAAATAGATCTATTATAATTCCATTATAATATAATATATAATTTAATTAACTTCATACTTTATATGTCCCACGTATGGCATGAATGAGTCATATCACATTGAGGGGCCGGTAGTCCGCACTTCCTCAAATGAAATTGTCGCTTTTACCCATTATGAAAACCATAAGGGTATTCTAAAAATGAAAAATCATGAATTAAATATAAAATTTAAATATAATATATTTCACATATAAATATAGTTCCATCATAATGGCCATCATAAGAGGTGGTAGGAGAAGATTGAACAATCGTCGTTTCGGGAGGTAGTAGTTCATCGTCCACAGAAACACTATGTTCTTTACCAATTAGTTGGAGGTTTGTGTATGTGTAGTTTGAATAATTCTCATAAAAACAACCTAGTATATTATGTATACTGATTTTTTTATAAATTGAAGGACTAAAAATATTTAAGGTGTTGGAGAAGTAAAATATAAGAAAATAACATAAGAGAAGATGTTAACTTTAAATCAGGTAACTCTGTTTGGTTTGACCAAAAGGCTTTCTTGAAGTTTCTTATACATAAGGTAAGGATTCTAGGCGAAAGATAAGTTTCTTGAGAGCTTATTTGTGCATATTTTGGATGATCCAAGGGGATTGAAAAGTGTGAGTAATGCATTAGAAATGAGAGATTTTTATAAGGGGGGCTCTTTAGAAAAGTTTGAAACTATTATTTTATTATATAATGATTTCGGTTTCTAAAGGTAAAAAACTTATTAAAGTCAAATATAAGATGAATAATGTTAGAAATAAAATCATCCATTTATAATTTTATATGTATTAGATATTTTTTAATTTTTTTTAATTTTATTTATTTAAATAATTGAGTAATGAGGTAAACACAACATAACTATTGTGTCATAAATAATTTTATTTATTAGATGTATAAAATACATAAATAAAATACCAATATGTAGGAAATAGTTTTATATTTCTAATGAATATTTATAATCAAATATATCAATTATAAAACCCCAAATTAAAATCATTTTTTCAAAACAATAAATGTTTATGATATTTTTATTTTTACTTAAAATAAAAAGTTATTTATATCATTATCATACCCAAGTGGAATTCAATGGCCAAAAGTCTCTTAAAATGATTTTTCCGATCGGCCACTACTCATCCAATAAGGTTAGGACAAGTGTAATGCTAATTTTTTATTATTATAATGTTGTTTTTACCTGGAATTACCATATTTACCTTTCACTACTATAAATAAAAGTCCAAAGTTATTATTCACCAAAATTTATGTTTATCTTATTCAACCAAATTTTATGTACTAATAACAACCACATTTATCGTATTTTAGAAATTAAATTCACGTAAGTGGTAAATTTTCATTTAAATGAAAAAGTATGCTTTTCAACTACTACCTAGTGTTTTCACTATTCATCAAAAAATGATGTTTTCTGAAAAATTCCAAAAATTCAGCCTAAGATGTATATGATTTTCTGAAATAAAAAATTATTTTTATTTTTCCAAATTTAAAACATATAATTTTAATTAATTAATTTAAAATTAATTTCCTCTGTCAAAACAGAAAGTCTGTTTTTAAGAAATAATAACTATCAAAAGATTGACACTTGTTTATGTCTAAATTCAAAGTGAAATTACATCCAATAAAAACTTTGGATTAAATGGTACAAATATAATTTAATTACATATTAACACCATTTAAATATAATAATCTAACCATATAAATAAATTATATTAAAAGTCAGTTTTGAATTAAAAAGCAGTATTTTTCACTATTCATTAAAAAATTGATCTTTATCAGAAAAATACTATAAATTTTCCCAAAGTAAATTTTGATATCCCGATTCTAAAGAAAATTTTTATTTTTTCAAATAGAACGTATAAATGTGACAAAAACTACATTTTAAAAGGGTTCTCCATTAAAAGACGTTTAATCGACCTTTTAATGAATATTAAAGTATTTACGATTAAAATTAGATTCATTCATATTTTATGCCACTAAAATTTATTGGATAAAAGTAAAAACATTTAACAAACATATATTATCATATTTTAGTTAGTTAAATTCATTCCCACCAATAAAATGTCTAGGCGTTAACTACCATTTAAATTAATAATATGAATATATTATTTTTTGGTATAACTCACCGTTACGTGCAACATTAGTTTTCGAAGAAACCCATTGTTGCATATCAGGTATTCCATCGGTCATAACATCCCCTTTAAAGTAAAATAAATATTAAATTAAAAAATATTAAAAAATATGAGAAATTTCATAATCTTTATTTACCAGGGATGTTACATCCATCCCCCGTTTGAAAATTGAAACCCCGTAATTTTAAAATTAGGATTGAAAACATCAATGAAAGTCACACATCCAAAATAGAGTAAATAAAACTATCACTTTCCAAGAATGAAAGATATGAACAAAGGTCATCTGAAATAATCCCCATTAAGATTACATGAATACATTGATATGTATGAGATACTAAGTGTCATTTCTGATAAAGAGTGATAGAAAAGATGATTAGGAGAAAGTTAACCACCAAAAAATCACAAACATGTGATGGGTTAAACGGTCATTGATTCAACAGTAGGAAAAGATAACAGGGAAAGTTTATATTATAAGTTACTTTTCATAACGTTGGGTAATTTATTTATAATTTAACTGAAAATATAAGGAAACATACATACTTGTCATCTATACATTCATCCTTTTCTAAATTCCTACAACATAATCATATATTATACAAACGATGAGTATTCTAGATGACTTGGTCAGGCCTAAAGTGCTATAATAATCTTATTGTGTATCAAATAATCTAAAAAAGATGAACTATATATTTACACCATATTTATTCATTAAAAAAACCAAAATGGTCAGTACAAGATCAAATAATCCCACAAGGATAATAATTTAAAAAGAATACTACTCTTAATCTCCAAAATCCAACAAACAGTACCCAAAGTTCATCAATGACCATTCAATATACAATTGTCCTTAAATTACTTCAATGTAATCCAAACTAATATTAAAAACCAAAATTCAAAAGGATTTAATCACATAGTCTTCCATAGTAATTATTATCATTTATCACCAAATAACATCGAATACTCTTAATGTCTCATTCTGAAGTGTAATTAACCTGGTAAAAAATTCTCAAAGATTGCTTAATCATTTCCTTTAATAACCCAAAACAAATATATGTACACATTAAAAACATATATTCTTCCAAAAATAAAATTCATTCATTACTCTTCAATTGAAATCTCAATGTATTCAATTTTCCATGGCCATATACAATTTCTGCAAAATAGAGAACAACTTCAAAAATAACATTTATCACTTAATTGAAAAATAATTTTACTACATTAAGGATTTCCTTTTGATAAAACATAAGATCCCAAATAAACATCTTCTTGATCCATAAAATCATTTTACTAAAAATAATTATTCATACTAACCCTGGACATCACTCGGTCCTGTGGTAGGTGATAAATCCCAATCTCACATTGGTTGTGGGTCTGATTACAATAGCTTTTTCCAAATCGAAGGGTTGTTACATGGTCATAGTGTTGTAATTTTTCAAAAACTATACAATTTCATAACATATAAAAAACAAAATACAGACAATTTCCCCAAAAATAACCATAACATATTTAATCCTCAAAGGTTAACTAATACCTTTCATTTTTCACCCCAAAATGTAATAACCATTTATCTCCTCTAAAATAAATATGACTCATTATAATATGCTAACCATTATGGTTATGTCACTTATGCCTAAATAACACCCTATCCTCTAAAGATATCTAAAACAACATCTAATACCAACTATAAGGACTCAACCTTAAACATTAGGTAATCTTGAATTAATTGGATAATTCACAATGAGGATCTGTTCAAGTTTGGAGCGTTATAGAATTAGGTCATTACTATTACATATCAACTTCAATATTACATATAGACACTACTACTAAGTATCCATTTTTTTCAAAAAAAAATCTTAGAAAGAAACATATCTAGTTCAATGTTATAGACATAATGATTTTTCCTTGATCCCATCCATGACCCTATTCCACTTTGTGTCCAAGGAAAAACATTTCAAAAACATGGTATGAGGAAGAAAAGATCAGTAAGGGATACACAAATAAGGGAAACTATAATTCTTTCAAAAAAACATGCAAACCCTGAATACATTATCATAAGTAATACTTTACACATTTTTGAAGTTGTAAATACTCTTCACTTAATAAAAGATCAATACATACCGTTTTGTTACAAAAAGATTACCCTTAAACAATAGAAAACACAAATAACATATATAGTTAACTTGGGACATTAAAATAATTTTATGGAATAACCATATGGTCTACCATTACACATATAATAAATGGAATATCCATATGACTGACATCCATACAAAATGCATTGGAGGTAATATCGTAACCACCCATCCCCATTTATAACAATACCACCTGTCATTTGGATTATCATCTAACCACCTGTCAAATGTACATGTATCATTATAAATCGAAACACATAAAACAAGCATGAAGGAGTCATAACATTTCAACATTGCAATCTCAATATATTATTTCAATATATTGATGTAATCCATGATTTACCAAAATCATTTTCAAAACCATTAAAAACATTTAATAAATAGATTTTTGAATTAAATTTTCACATACCACTTTGAATATTTTAAAGGAATTAAAATTCTAAAATATTTATTTCCATATAAATTAATCATTAAATTTTTTTCAAAACATGGACATTATTGAGGAACATTTAGAAGAATAAATCATTAAAACATTTAAAATGATATTTTTGTTAATGAGTTCCTAACCAAAATAGATACGATTGAATAAAAATAATTGAGGAATAAATTCAATCCAAACTTATAATATCATGATAATAAGGAGATTCATGTTATAATATTTCAATGGGGAGTATATACACCATATAAAAGTGAATTGGTGTATAAAAAAACAAATAAGTTTCAATGGAATAAAAATTATGACAATGTCCCTTTCAAAGAACATATATTTAGATAAATGATATTTCAATGACATTATTATGTGTGAAAAATAAGAATACACCAAATAAAAGAAGGTATTAAGTTTAAAATCATCATATTTCATTCACAAATATTCATATAACGACATAATAAAGAATTATATGTTTAACCCCGAAGAATTGAAATTTGGATAAGAAGTTCTCTTACATAAATTCGACATCCTAACGACGTCACATTAAAATAAGGAAAATGAGCTGATGAGAGAGAAAAGGGTATCTCATCACTTTGAAATAATATTTACAGAAATAAAGATATAGAATAATATAGCCCAACATATGAAGAGTAAAATTCAAATACATAAAAAAATGAAGTCTATTAAAAAGTAGAGGGTGAATGGTTCCCTTATCGATTTGAAAATATACGAAACAAACACCACAAGAAAGAAATACAATAAAATGAAGATGTAACTACCCATAAAATAAATTATATTATAGAAATAATAAAATTATGGGTAGTACATACTCCACACAGAAGATATAGTGGAAAATATAGCATGAATCTCACCGGAAGGAAAAGTGATATGGAAACTCCATACCACATTGTAATCAATAGAGTCATATGAAAAAAAGTTAATAACTTCCACATGAATCAAATAATACCATGAAAATATTTAAAATCGAGATAATATATATATATTTAGTAAAAATACACCACATGCATGAAATAAGTGAGGAACAATAGAAATCTCACAGAATTAAAAGTGAGATGACAACCCCCTTACCTCAAGTCAGACTTTCCTTGTATGTTCCTTGTACTTCCAGAATAATATACTCATGCTTATTTATACTAGATTAAGAACCCTTTTAAAGTTTTATTCTTCATTTTATATCAATTATTATCTTGTTATAGCAATTACTTAATTATTAGAGTTCAAATCGTATATTTTGTCAATGTTCAGAACCTGAGTAAAAAAGAATTTTGTTTTAATCAAAAATTATCCATTTGGTGAAAAGTATATTATCTTAAGAATCATGTTAATTATTTAAATATCATATATATCATATATATCCATTATATATATGTTTTTATGACAGTACATAACATTTGGATATAACAAATGAAATGCATCATTCCTGATGACGGTAAGCCGTACATATGCATGAACACTACATTCATTTATATTTCATCTTTTAGTGGATTGACAGAAATGATATATACTCATATTATAATTCCAGTATAATATAATATATAATATCATTAACTATACCATTTATATGTCCCATGTATGGCATGAATGAGTCCAATCACTTTGTGGGGGCAGAAGTCCGCACACCCTCAAATTAAATTATCGCTTTTATTGATTACGAAAACCTTAAAAGTATGATATAAATGAAAAATACAGAAGTAAAGAGAGAATATAAATATAATATATTTCACATATAAATATAGTTCCATCCTAATGGCCACCATAAGAGGTGGTAGGAGAATATTGATCAATCATCGTTTTGTTAGCCAGTTGTTCGCTGTCCACAGAAACAATATGTTCTCTACCCATTAGAAAGAGGTGTATGTAAGTGTAGCTCTAATATTAATCATAAGAAAAACCTAGTATTTTAGGATACTATTTTTTTATAAAATAATGGAATAAAAAGAGTGAAGGGGTTGGAGAAGTAAAATAAATGAAAAAACTGAAGAGAAGATGTTACCTTTAAATCGGTGACTCCATTTGTTTTAAACAAAAAGGATCTCTTGAAGTGTCTTCTGCCTAAGGTAAGGCTTCTAAGTGGATAAGAGTGATCTTGAGAGATTATTTGAGTATATTTTGGATGATCCAATGGAATTTATAGATATGAGTAATGGGTTAGAGGTGAGGGATTTTTATATGGGGGGGAGGGGCTTTTTAGGAATGTTTGAAAATATTATTTTATTTTATAATGATTTTCGGTTACTAAAGGTCAAAATCTCATTAAATAAAAGATAACATGAATCATGTTAGAAATATAATTATCCAATAATAATTGGAATGGTTTTATATATTGTTTTAATTCTTATATTCTTATTTATATAAATCATTCATTAATGAGGTAAACACTACATCAATATTGTATCACAAATATATTTATTTATTTGAGGTATAAAAATTAAAAATAAAATTCCATGAATTTGGAAATAATTTTATATTTCTAATGAATATTTATAGTCAAATATACAATTATATTACTTGACATGAAAATTGTCTTAGCAAAACAATACATTTATATGATATGTTTATTTTTACTTTTAAATAAAACGTTATTAATATCATTATCTTACCCAAGTGGCCTTAAAAGGAAAAAAGTCTCACCCAATGATTATCCTTGTCGGCCTTTTCTCATCCAATAATGTTAGTATAAGTGTTAAGGGAATTTTATATTATTATAATACTGTTTTTACCTTGAATTACCCTATTTAAATTTTACCGTAGTAAATAAAATCCATTAGTTACTATTCACAATAAGTTATTTCCATCTTATTGAACCACATTTTACTTATTAATAACAACCATGTATGTCGTATTTTTTAAATTCAATTTACAGAAGCGGTAAAATTTCATTTATTTTAAAATGTCAGCTTTTCTACTACTACCGAGTGTTTTCATTATTCATAAAAAATAAATGTTTTTTAGAAAAATACAAAAAAATCATCCTAATATATATTTAATTTTATGAAATAAAAAATTATTTCTATTTTACAAAATTCAAAACATATAATTTTCATTAATTAATTTAAAATTAATTCCCTTCTTCAAAACAGAAAGCGTGGTTTTAGGAAATAAAAACTATCAAAAGATTGACATTTGTTGATATCCAAATTCAAAGGGAAAGTACTTCCAATAAATAACATTGGATTAAATGGTTAAAATATAATATAGTTACACTTTAAAACCATTTAAAAAAAATTCTAGCTATATAATTAAATTATATTAAAAGGCAGTTTTGAATTGAAATACAATAATTTTAACTATTCATTAAAAAATTATCTTTATCATAAAAAAACCAAAAAAATTTCCCAAAGTAAATTTTTTTGTCCCAATTCTAAATAAAATATTTATTTCGAGAAATAGAACATATAAAAGTGATAAAAACTAGATTTAAAATGGTTTCTCCACTAAAACGTGGGAAATCGACTTTTTAAGGAATATTAGAGTATTTAGGCTTAAAATTTGATTAATTCACATTTTATGCCTCTAAAATTTATTAAAAATTGTAAAAATATTTAACAAACATATATAATCATATTTTAGTTATTTCTATTCATTCTCGCCAATACAACATCTAGGAATTATCTATCATTTAAATTAATAGTATTATTATATTAATTTTTTGGTATAACTCAACATTGTGTGAAACTTATGTTTTCAAACAATCCCACTATTTCATATCAAGAATTCCATTGATAATAGCATCCCCTTTATAATAAAATTAATATTTAATTTACAAATATTAATAAATATAAAAAATGTTATATTCTTTATTAACCTGGGTTGTTACAAATGTAATGCCTTATAACCATATACTCTTCCATCAATTGGGTTATGAAATAATCATTTATATGTATAGCAGACTACCACCAAGTGAACCGATGACATTTTTTTCCATTACAAACAACCATGGATCAATATAATGATGGATTTGGTGTTTATATATAATATTCATGATATTTTTTGTCTTAATTAATCATGATATCACATGTTTCTTCATATTGTCCATTCTATGAGAATACGATAATGTCGTTCGTGTCTATGACTGACAACCACATTATGAAGATATGTGATTCATTCACACATTTAATTCATGTTAATAAGGATGTGTTTAATAATAATATTTTATATAAATGTCATAATTATTATTATATAATTGTAATATATTATTTTCAATTATTTATTTTTTTAGAATAAATAGAAACAACATTATGTGTATATATGAAAAACCATCTTAATGAACAATGTATTTCATATTTTATCCTTAAACATTATATATCACTAAAAATTTATTTTTAAAGAATTTAAAAGTTATTTATATAATGGTTATAATTAATTATATTATGAAACCAGAATCATAGTTAAAGGATAAAAAAATCAAAACATACCTGAAAAACGAACTAGTTATTTTTCAAAAATGTAGATTTTACAATGAATTCGTAATAAAAATGTCATAACAGGTCATGAGAAATCAATATATTTAATGAAATATATATATATATATATGTATGGTTCATTAGTAGATGCATATTAAATTTATATTTATTATAATATAGCCTTGAAACTGTATGAAGGTCCTCGATACCTAATGTAATGGATTTACATATTTATTTATAGTTTTGTCAGACATATAGAATAGTCACCACCTATATTATTATATTAATTGTATATAATTACACTTTGACATGTTATATAATGAAACTGATTTTATTTCTGATATAATTAGTTATAATTAATGTAATTTTTTCTTGGGGATTACGAATCAATTTTAAAAAATTTGTTGGTGTTTTATGTCCAAATCTATTGTTTTATTGATATTTTTTTATGATTATGCATCCAAAGATGAAATATAATGATATATCTAACAAAAAATCCTTATTTATACTATAATGTTGTTAAATATAGATAATTCATGTTTTCCCTTCATATTCCTCAACTTCTATACTCAAGAGGCCACAATGATGTTTTTAATAAGGATAATAATTATTTATCTCTTCGGTTGATATCAATTTTCCTTCCCCAAAATGATTTAAACAAATATTTTAGAAAATGGTTTTAAATTACCCAAATAAATTATTAAATATTTTTATTACCATATATGAATTCATATAATTTTTTGAATGTAATATTTATTTCCTTAACAAATAAGGAACTTGGATTTTGCTGAAAATGAAAAAGGAATATATGTTTTAATGTGTACGACATGGTTAGAATTTACATACACCGAGACCATTATTTTCTTTTAATATTAAAAATTATGTTTTCAATTTAATTATTAATGAAATTAATTTTTATAGTTTTTTTATTTTTTTAATTTTTTTTCAAAATAAAATGTATATTTTCCACAAGAAATATTTTAATCAACATTTAAAGAATCATTTACATGTTTTAAATGATTCTTTCTAATGAAAATTATTTCCAATATATTTTATACATTTTAATTTTAAAAATTTATTTATAATGAGTTTTTTCCTCAATAAATGTCACATATTATTTTACTTTCCAAATTATTCATCATCTAATATTTTATCCTTTGGGTTTACATATTATTTATTGGGGATATGTTAAAAGGATAAAATTATTATTATTTCTCTAAATGGTGTATGTTTTTGATATTTTAATGTCTGTAAAACCCATTTTCTATTCCATGGGTTATACCATGATAAATTTGTTATGAAACCATTTAAATTTTCAATATATTATAAAATTATATAATTATTATGAAACACATTACATTTTACATGATTTATGTTTTGATGAAATTATAAAAGATTATGAATATTTTTCTTCTATAGAGGATATGGAATAATTAAAGATTTATGAAACCCATTTATTTGGAAGGGTTTTGATATTATGAATGTTTTATGATAATTTTTAACACATATATATGATTTTATTCATGTGATTGGTGGTAACTATATCTCCCTACAATGAATTGGAAAAATATTAATGTTATATGTGATCAATTGGTATAAGGGTCGATATCACAAGACTCAAATAGGGAATACATGAGGTTATGACATGCCTGAATGAGGATACACCTGATGATATATAAATCCAATTGGGTTAACACCAAAATAACATGGTATGAATGACTTGGTGTTTATAAATGGAATTATATTTTCTATTATTATGGACATAATAAAATATAAGTCTTATTATAGTATTATTATATCATGGATCACGATATGTGACATTATTGATATTAATGACTTATGAACTTCCAATATTTATTCAATGACTCATGGGTATGATTATGATATGTAGGACATGGTTATAAATTGTTATTCTCATGTTTTCATGCAATATTCTTAGGTTATATTGATATCTCCCTTGATTCCACTTACCAATCATCTGATCTTAACCATTATAACAAATCCTTTACTATAGATAAGAATAATGGTATTATGTATGATATTTTTAGAGGGATTATAGTTATTAATAACATAGTGAGATATGACATAGGTCTCCAATGGAATTGTTGACTACGTAACAATTATTGCAATGGAACTATTGTAGAGACCCGTAGCTTGACGTACATGGACATTACATTACATTTGCGGAATACTTAGTACATAACAAAAACACACACACAAGGATCGTAATAGTTTAGTGTCTTTGGAAACTCGGAACGTAATCTTCTAATCTTGGTGGAAGATCTTCAACATCTCCCAGAAAGATCTTCCTTTTTTATACCTAAAACCTTTCTTTATATCCTGGGGAAAAGAAAACATAAAAGGGTGAGCTCAAATGCTCAGTAAGGGTAAACAAAAGAAAAATCAATCACATCATATTCATAAGAACATAGCTTTTGGAAATCTTAACCTGCAAAAGGACTCATAATATCATAACATGGGATAAATCATAGAAGTGAAAATGAGATCCCCATAATCATAACTTAAAACATGAAACATTGTGGCATTCACACATAATCATAGAGAATCATTTCTTGTTAGTCAAGACTCATTGCCAAGACTATCTTAGTGGACAAAGTCCCTTTCTGAATCGAGTAACCCTCTTTTCAGTCCTGTTTCACTGAACCGTTATAACCTACCGGTCCAGCCCTGTCTATCTCATGAGATATAAAATCTTTACCCAATGCATTGGAGGGAGATATAGGTCCCACCCATCTTATAATGAATCCTTTCTTATGTGTGCCACATAATCATAAACCATACATCATAGCGTAACCCATGTAATAAAAATGGGATTCTTAAACAACATGACATCATAAAACAATTCATATAAGATAAAGGAATTCATAAAAATAATTCCATCACAACATGATCAAATCAATTTAATAATAGGGATAAAAACAGAACCCTTTATTATCTTAGATGGAAAATAATTTTGATAAAACACTTGAACTCCATTCTTGAGGAAAATATCCTTTCTTCTTCAAAAACATTTTTCCTTTCATAACATTCCATACCACTTTAAAATAAAAGAAGTTGATTAAAAATAAACTTGAAAACTTGTAAAGGAAGATTCTTGGAAATTTTTTTTTAAAAATCCATTCATGCCGTATAAGTTAAAAAAAACATTCTTCGCACTTTTGTCGGAAAAGTCAAAAAGTACCTCGTACAAAAACGACAAAAGATTCCTTTCATTTCTTTTACTAAAAACACACCGAAGGTAAAAATTGATTTAAACAATTGTAGGTGGATGGAAGTAATATTACATATTGATGAAACATGGACGTGGATGATAAAATACACCCCAGTAAATACTTACGAATAAACAATCTCGGATAAAAATGAGATTGTGATATTTCCCTTACCTTATGTCCGACTTGTTTTGTAAGTGTCCGAACCTCCTGTATAATGATTTAAATCATGTTATTGACTTATTCCAGAATCATACTCATTGTTATTATATCATATATGTTTCCTTATGAATTTATATTATCCGTTCTTTTGTAAATTCCATGTTAAAGAAGCGTTTTGGGTAAAAACGTTTTATTTATCGTAGGTGTTTTGACTTGTTGTTCTTGACATTATTATTACTTATATCATGATTTACTTACATCCAGAATATAAAACATGATTTATATATCATATATATTCAGTATATATATATAGATAGATAAATGAAATGAAAAACACCGCTCATGGAGACGGTAGTCCGTACGTACGCATGAGCGCTGTTTTACTTTCCTTATTGTCTTGAAATGGAAGTAAGTAGATGACATACATATATATATATATACATAAATCCAGTAGCTTTATAATTTCATATATTTCATTATTATTTATTATATATACTTTATAATCATTCTTAAATGGTTAACATGGAGAATGAATCTCATCGCGTCGTGGAGACGGTATTCCGTACGTACGCACGAGCGATGATATCATTTCCATAAATATTGAACTGAATTGGAGAGGATTATACAATATATCAGAATCAATATGATGTTGTAATAACTATGTATAGTTATTCTTTACACCATTATACCCATCCATGTAAGGTGGTGGTGGAAAATAGATTACACCACGGCGTGGAGACGGTATTCCGTACGTACGCACGCGCGGTGATTTCTTTTTCCGTAGGATGGATAGATGGTGAAATAGGGTTGTTTCATACATATAATAACATATCAGTATATGAGTGATACTGATGTTATTACTTCATAATGAAACAACCTAAGAAGAAGAAGTGGAAGAAGAAATAAAGATGAAAGAATTGGTAACGGTAATTACCTCTTCTTTGAAGTGCCTCTTTGAGACCTCCTCTTAGGGAACTAGAATTGGTCTTTGAGGAAGACCAGAACCTCTAGGATGTTTCTAGGGAAGTGGATAAGGGATTTTGGCAGGGGTTGGCCGAGCTTGAGTGCTCAAATTGGTGTGAGGAGGAGAGGGAGGAGGTGTCCTCTTATAAGGGAGGAGAGGGGCACCTTAGGAATATCTCAAAATATTATTTTATATTAAAGTCAAAATCGGTTTATAATGGTTCCAAAGGGTCTTATTTCGAAGATAAGGTGGGTATGGGTCGGAATCCTATCAACCAATAGAATTTAGACAAGTTTAGGATATTATTTTAACCTTATCAATTAGATTTAACTCCAAGTTAAATAATTTAACTTTTACCGTGTCTTTTTGTTTCTTTTCACTATATGGTTAATACACTTACTATAACATGCCAAACGAACCCCAAATTGTTTATTATTAATATATATATCCTTAACTAAGTCATTTGGCCGAACCTTATATTTTTAGGAATAAAATAACAATTAATAATATAATATTTTATTTAAAAACTATTTTGTGTCAATTTTGACACTATTTGATATATGATTTTTGTGAAAGTCATAACAGAATTAAATGTTCTAAGAAAGTTAATTAAATAAACATTAATATATCATAGTAACCTATAAAATTAGTGGAATTCATAAAAAGTCTCAAATTACATATATTTTGGTGTTTATAACATCAATTATGTCAATATTTCATTAATAAGATAATTACTCCATCATCATTGTGTCATAAATAAATTAAATTATTTAAAGTCTAAAAATTAAAAATATAATACCATTATTTAGGAAATCTTTTTATCTTTCTAATGAATATTTATAATCTAAAATCCAACATATATAACCCTATGTAACAATTGTTTTGCTAAAAGATATATGCTTGTGTCAATTTTGTATTCATTTTAACTTAATTAAAATAAAGTGTCATTATCACTTACAAGTGGATCAATGGGGTCCCAAAATCGACCCAAAGATGCCCATGGTCGACCATGTATCAACCAATGGGGTTAAGACACGTTTTAGGGTAATTTAATATTATTATAATATTATTTTTTAACCCTTATTTACCGGATTTACTCTTAACCATGGTAAATAAAATATTTACCGCAGTAATTATTCAAAATGTCTAAAAATAAAAGTTATCTATTTACACAGTTTGAACATCCTGATTCCAAATATGGAATCCATTTTTCTAAATTCAAAACACAGAAGTAGCAGAAATTAATTTAAAATTAATTCCCGCTGTCAAAACAAAAAGTGTGTTTTTAAGAGATAATAACTATCAAAAGATTGACACTTGTTTATGTTCGGTTTAATTGTAAAATTGTGTCCAATGACCAACATTATATTAAGTAGTAAAAATATATTCTAAATATACTTTAAAACCATTCAATATTATAATTTAACCACATAATATATTACGATGAAAAAAGTTGTTTTTAATTAAAATATAGCGTGTTTTTACTATTCATTAAAATATGAAAGTTGTCGGAAAAATATCAAAACTTTATCTAATGTAAATTTTTACATCCTGATTCAAAAGAAGAATATTATTTTTTCAAATTGAACATATAAACATTTCAAAAACTATTTTTAAAGTGGGTGCGCCATCAAAAGGCGGTAAAACTGCAATTTTTTGAAAAATACTTATTTTACCCGAAAAATTTATTTTGTTCTTATACCATGTTCTAGAAATGTGTAAGATGAATAATAATGTTATAAAATTAAAAATTTAGTAAATACTATTCATAACGGCTAGTTCATGACAATATTATAATAATATAACATTGTTTATTAAAACCCGGTATTGCGTACAACACACGCTATCGAGGAAGGTCGCGATTGCGTGTAATGCAAGCCAAGTCAGGGTTGCGTGTTGTGAAAGAATCCTTCATTGTTTCGTATAACAGAATCCAACCATATTTCATTTATATATTTAATATATATATATATATATATACTCAATGTTGCGTAGAATAACTATTATTAAAATTGTGTGTAACACGGTCCAAGAATAGTGTTGCGTATACTGCAAGCTAATACGGTGTTGCGTATAGCGCAGGGTAATCTTGGTGTAGAATAAAACATAAGACATTAATGAAATTAAAATAATATTTTTCATAAAATCTCGGGGTGTTACATTCTACCCCCCTTAAATGAATTTCGCCCTCGAAATTCGTCGGGATTATAAATGGTTTACTATTCGAAAGTTTCTTTGATAGAAACCCACATCGTAAAAAAAGAATACCAAAACTTATCTTTAAAAACAAAAGTATGAAACGTAACGGTTACCCAAATAAACTAATCACTGGGTTTCCACATAGGTGAAAATATGGATATGGAAGAGAAATCTAACCATCATGTTCTGATGGAGAGTGGTAGAGAACATGGCTATGGAAAAGCCAGTAATCACAAATCCATAGATTTGTGATGATATAAGGTACCATCTGATTCCTCAGGTATAAGATCACTAGGACAACATTTTTGGTTTTCAAGATCATTTCCCTAAAGTTGAAAATTTGAATTAGAATAAATACTTACTTTATTTTGGTACAATCTCACTGTTGTTCGTGCCTTGAACAATTTCCACTTCATCTCTTAAATAAATGAAGTTGAATTTGTTATTCGTGAAGTGTTAGCAGATCATGTGATAGAATGACTGTTCATTCCATCTGTCTCAAACAAAAGGTTAGAAAAAGTTATTAAATATACATAAGTCATTCTATAGTGAGATTAATCATATATGGTTCCTAAAATGGACTTATACTTCATATATCATACTGCTTAATATAATAAAACTAGTTTATACTAAACAGGGACTTCCTGTAGGCCAGTGGTAGGCGATAAAGGCCAGTCGCACTTCGGTTGTGGGTTCGATTCCTACAGCCTTGTCCGAAGCGATGGGCTGTCGCCCGTCCTGCAGGTTGTCCTTTTTCTAAAACTACGTTACTATAACATCCCATCAATAATATCGAAAATCTTCTATCCTTAAACAATACTAACTTATGTCCAACATAATCCTGTCTAATCTTTAGGCTTATACATAATACTGCAGTCCACTCTCATAATATAGTGACAACGATTACCAGAGATTTAATACTGTCGTCGATCCCCACATATCATAAGATATGTCTTGTTGGACGCATTCCAAACATTCAAAGTCCTTAATCGTGTATTCTCTTGAATACCTTAGTGAAAACATGAGTGCAGTTAAAAGTTAACACTTTCCACATACCAAAATCCTCAAAATTCTATATACTCAAACCATGATATCACTTAGTCCTTATATCAATCATGAGCTCATGAATACAATCAAACATCTCATTATCTTCTTATCCTTTCATTATGCACTTATAATCTACTTTCCAAAAGTATCTGAATAACCTTTCATGGTTACTGGTAACATTAATCAGACAACAATGTAACAATCCTTACATGTCTCTTTATTCCATAGTACCATGAGATTACTTATACAACATTACACATGATAAACATGTAATCATTCCACTACATTCTTAAACCATTAACCGAGCTTCAACAATTCTTTCATCTCACATATCATTTGTAGTCTCTTCATCATCATCCACATAAATACTACCCATACGGCCATACTGATTCTCTTCATGAGTCTTTCCCTTAGGTCATTGGTTTGCATAATGCCCATACATTCCACATTTAAAACACTTAACCATTTTTGATGTCGTAGCAATACCATTATCCTCATCCATGGTGTTAACCGACCCTTTTCCTTTGCACTTACTTGCTTTGTGTCCTTCTTTTCCACACCCAAAGCATCTTCCAGTTCCCTTGAAACATTCTCCTTGATGCCTCTTCCCACATGATTTACATAGGGGAAATTGAACATTCTTTCCTCTATGATCATCATGAAACTCCATCTTTCTCTTATTAGCCGAGTCAGGAAACTTACCAAATTTTACTTTATTGATCATATTATGAGATTGCTGATTCGGCATAATAATGATGTTTGGACATCCAAATCCCATTTCATTTGGTTGCTCATGAAGAATATCATTCCATTGTCCATCATATCCTCCATTATTGTGAATCATCTTGTTTCCAGCCTTTTTCTAAAACCCAAACAGAATAGTGTTAGATGCAAAAATCGTAATAAAGGGGGAGTAACTTAAATATCTATCATCTTTGGTTTAATCTAATATCGTTACCATAGTTCTAGAACTATATCCTATACGTATACTTATCCTTAGGGGCATCCCTAGACATACCTTAGAAATATCTCTAGGGATCTCACTAACGTTTTCGCATCCTAGATTCCAAAGGTTGACTAAACCTTTCCTCTGATACCAACTGTAGAGACCCGTAGCTTGACGTACATGGAAAATACATTACATTTGCGGAATACTTAGTACATAACAAAAACACACACACAAGGATCGTAATAGTTTAGTGTCTTTGGAAACTCGGAACGTAATCTTCTAATCGTGGTGGAAGATCTTCAACATCTCCCATAAAGATCTTCCTTTTTTATACCTAAAACCTTTCTTTATATCCTGGGGAAAAGAAAACATAAAAGGGTGAGCTCAAATGCTCAGTAAGGGTAAACAAAAGAAAAATCAATCACATCATATTCATAAGAACATAGCTTTTGGAAATCTTAACCTGCAAAAGAGCTCATAATATCATAACATGGGATAAATCATAGAAGTGAAAATGAGATCCCCATAATCATAACTTAAAACATGAAACTTTGTGGCATTCACACATAATCATAGAGAATCATTTCTTGTTAGTCAAGACTCATTGCCAAGACTATCTTAGTGGACAAAGTCCCTTTCTGAATCGAGTAACCCTCGTTTCAGTCCTGTTTCACTGAACCGGTATAACCTACCGTTCCAGCCCTGTCTATCTCATGAGATATAAAATCTTTACCCAATGCATTGGAGGGAGATATAGGTCCCAACCATCTTATAATGAATCCTTTCTTATGTGTGCCACATAATCATAAACCATACATCATAGCGTAACCCATGTAATAAAAATGGGATTCTTAAACAACATGACATCATAAAACAATTCATATAAGATAAAGGAATTCATAAAAATAATTCTATCACAACATGATCAAATCAATTTAATAATAGGGATAAAAACAGAACCCTTTATTATCTTAGATGGAAAATAATTTTGATAAAACACTTGAACTCCATTCTTGAGGAAAATATCCTTTCTTCTTCAAAAACATTTTTCCTTTCATAACATTCCACAAAACTTTAAAATAAATTAAGTTGATTAAAAATAAACTTGAAAACTTGTAAAGGAAGATTCTTGGATTTTTTTTTAAAAAATCCATTCATGCCGTATAAGTTAAAAAAACATTCTTCGCACTTTTGTCGGAAAAGTCAAAAAGTACCTCGTACAAAAACGACAAAAGATTCCTTTCATTTCTTTTACTAAAAACTCACCGAAGGTAAAAATTGATTTAAACAATTGTAGGTGGATGGAAGTAATATTACATATTGATGAAACATGGACGTGGATGATAAAATACACCCCAGTAAATACTTACGAATAAACAATCTCGGATAAAAATGAGATTGTGATATTTCCCTTACCTTATGTCCGACTTGTTTTGTAAGTGTCCGAACCTCCTGTATAATGATTTAAATCATGTTATTGACTTATTCCAGAATCATACTCATTGTTATTATATCATATATGTTTCCTTATGAATTTATATTATCCGTTCTTTTGTAAATTCCATGTTAAAGAAGCGTTTTGGGTAAAATCGTTTTATTTATCGTAGGTGTTTTGACTTGTTGTTCTTGACATTATTATTACTTATATCATGATTTACTTACATCCAGAATATAAAACATGATTTATATATCATATATATTCAGTATATATATATATAGATAGATAAATGAAATGAAAAACACCACTCATGGAGATGGTAGTCCGTACGTACGCATGAGCGCTGTTTTACTTTCCTTATTGTCTTGAAATGGAAGTAAGTAGATGACATACATATATATATATATACATAAATCCAGTATCTTTATAATTTCATATATTTCATTATTATTTATTATATATACTTTATAATCATTCTTAAATGGTTAACATGGAGAATGAATCTCATCGCGTCGTGGAGACGGTATTCCGTACGTACGCACGAGCGATGATATCATTTCCATAAATATTGAACTGAATTGGAGAGGATTATACAATATATCAGAATCAATATGATGTTGTAATAACTATGTATAGTTATTCTTTACACCATTATACCCATCCATGTAAGGTGGTGGTGGAAAATAGATTACACCACGGCGTGGAGACGGTATTCCGTACGTACGTACGCGCGGTGATTTCTTTTTCCGTAGGATGGATAGATGGTGAAATAGGGTTGTTTCATAAATATAATAACATATCAGTATATGAGTGATACTGATGTTATTACTTCATAATGAAACAATCTATGAAGAAGAAGTGGAAGAAGAAATAAAGATGAAAGAATTGGTAACGGTAATTACCTCTTCTTTGAAGTGCCTCTTTGAGACCTCCTCTTAGGGCACTAGAATTGGACTTTGAGGAAGACCAGAACCTCTAGGATGATTCTAGGGAAGTGGAGAAGGGATTTTGGCAGGGGTTGGCCGAGCTTGAGTGCTCAAATTGGTGTGAGGAGGAGAGGGAGGAGGTGTCCTCTTATAAGGGAGGAGAGGGGCACCTTAGGAATATCTCAAAATATTATTTTATATTAAAGTCAAAATCGGTTTATAATGGTTCCAAAGGGTCTTATTTCGAATCTAAGGTGGGGATGGGTCGAACTCCTATCAACCAATAGAATTTAGACAAGTTTAGGATATTATTTTAACCTTATCAATTAGATTTAACTCCAAGTTAAATAATTTAACTTTTACCGTGTCTTTTTGTTTTCTTTCACTATATGGTTAATACACTTACTATAACATGCCAAACGAACCCCAAATTGTTTATTGTTAATATATATATCCTTATCTAAGTCATTTGGCCGATCCTTATATTTTTAGGAATAAAATAACAATTAATAATATAATATTTTATTTAAAAACTATTTTGTGTCAATTTTGACACTATTTGATATATGATTTTTGTGAAAGTCATAACAGAATTAAATGTTCAAAGAAAGTTAATTAAATAAACATTAATATATCATAGTAACCTAGAAAATTAGTGGAATTCATAAAAAGTCTCAAATTACATTTATTTTGGTGTTTATAACATCAATTATGTCAATATTTCATTAATAAGATAATTACTCCATCATCATTGTGTCATAAATAAATTAAATTATTTAAAGTCTAAAAATTAAAAATAAAATACCATTATTTAGGAAATCTTTTTATATTTCTAATTAATATTTATAATCTAAAATCCAACATATATAACCCTATGTAACAATTGTTTTGCTAAAAGATATATGCTTGTGTCAATTTTGTATTCATTTTAACTTAATTAAAATAAAGTGTCATTATCACTTACAAGTGGATCAATGGGGTCCCAAAATCGACCCAAAGATGCCCATGGTCGACCATGTATCAACCAATGGGGTTAAGACACGTTTTAGGGTAATTTAATATTATTATAATATTATTTTTTAACCCTTATTTACTGGATTTACCCTTAACCATGGTAAATAAAATATTTACCGCAGTAATTATTCAAAATGTCTAAAAATAAAAGTTATCTATTTACAAAATTTGAACATCCTGATTCCAAATATGGAATCCATTTTTCTAAATTCAAAACACAGAAGTAGCAGAAATTAATTTAAAATTAATTCCCGCTGTCAAAACAAAAAGTGTGTTTTTAAGAGATAATAACTATCAAAAGATTGACACTTGTTTATGTTCGGTTTAATAGTAAAATTGTGTCCAATGACCAACATTATATTAAGTAGTAAAAATATATTCTAAATATACTTTAAAACCATTCAATATTATAATTTAACCACATAATATATTACGATGAAAAAAGTTGTTTTTAATTAAAATATAGCGTGTTTTTACTATTCATTAAAATATGAAAGTTGTCGGAAAAATATCAAAACTTTATCTAATGTAAATTTTTACATCCTGATTCAAAAGAAGAATATTATTTTGTCTAATTGAACATATAAACATTTCAAAAACTATTTTTAAAGTGGGTGCGCCATCAAAAGGTGGTAAAACTGCAATTTTTTGAAAAATACTTATTTTACCCGAAAAATTTATTTTGTTCTTATACCATGGTCTAGAAATGTGTAAGATGAATAATAATAATGTTATAAAATTAAAAATTTAGTTAATACTATTCATAACGGCTAGTTCATGACAATATTATAATAATATAACATTGTTTATTAAAACCCGGTATTGCGTACAACACACGCTATCGAGGAAGGTCGCGATTGCGTGTAATGCAAGCCAAGTCAGGGTTGCGTGTTGTGAAAGAATCCTTCATTGTTTCGTATAACAGAATCCAACCATATTTCATTTATATATTTAATATATATATATATATATACTCAATGTTGCGTAGAATAACTATTATCAAAATTGTGTGTAACACGGTCCAAGAATAGTGTTGCGTATACTGCAAGCTAATACGGTGTTGCGTATAGCGCAGGGTAATCTTTGTGTAGAATACAACATAAGACATTAATGAATTTAAAATAATATTTTTCATAAAATCTCGGGGTGTTACAACTATAGTTTTTCATAACCTCTAGTGTGTGTTTGTGTAATGTAATTTATATTAATTTAAAAATATGTAATATATATGTATGAAGAGACTGATTTGATAATTTAATAATAAGTGGGAGTCGAGAAATGATTTTATCATAGCATGATATATGGATGGAGTTACCAAACATTTCTTAAGAATTAAAACAATAAGGTAATTTTTATATTTCACCATGGGATTATATGTATATACCTTTTGATTGTAATTATATATCCTATATTAGGATATCATGTTAGTAATCTATTCCAAGAGGTGTTGAAAATTGTTTAATTTTAATTATATACATGATATTCCAACTTGTATTTTTGTTTGACATCATTATTCTGGGATGAAGACATTTTATAGTTCAATGTTAAATGGTGAGGATGATTTCCAATAAATTTAATGACCGTAAAAATTGAATAAATTTCATTTTGTTTAATATCATGAGTCACATTATTGAAATTATTCCATCATTACATATTAAAACATTCAATAATGAAATTAGTTCTATGATGTTTATAGTCTTTCATCCCAAACAAGCACTGCATAGTTAAACATTTTTCGGTAGGGATATTGTGAACTATAGTGAAATTATGAAAATTAATCCTTCATGGTATGTTTTTGGTTTTTTAGGGTCTTGAGTTAAGGAAAAAAATACAGTTTAAAATCCTAAAGTTATTACATATATGCACAACATGATTCACAAGACATGGTGCTTCATTCTGTCAATGAGAATGACTCAAATACAAATTAAATGATTCAGAAGATTCATTAACTCTATCGAGACTCCATATATATACTAACAGATCCAATCATCAAATATGATCAATCCTTTCATAATTTGTAATAATTGAATTATATAGGGATACTAAAATGGATGATATTTCACTACTGACTCCATCGTTCTCATGAAATATTTGAGCTATAGTTGGTTACATTGAAAAGAATATGTTAAAAAATTTCCACATGATTTGTACTAAATGAATAGAAATTTATGCATCGATAACAAACTGATGGAATCTACAAGAAAATTGGTATACATTTTTTGGATTAGTGTTTCCACATGGCCAAAGAAGACACTCGCGTGTCACTGTCTCCAATATTACATTATCTATTTGTTTTGGAAGCATATAAATAAAAAAATCAATCAATTTTATACAAAAAAATTGGATGTCATTATCAGTAATGGGAATTTATCACATATATCATCCTTATAATGTATCTCAATCCTTTAGATCATAAAAAAAATATTCTCAATGGAATTGGAAAAATACTCAATGATATGTTCAAGTTAAAAGGATTATACATTTCACTGGGTATTATTTGGAGGAGAATAAAACAACTGCATCCCCCGTGTTCTATATATACCTAGATCAATTAAAGCATATTGTTGGACATTTTCAATGTGTAAAGTACAATAATATCAATAAATTAGAATGTATATATAAATTATTTAGATGATTTGGACATCGATGAAAAATTCCCCAAAAAAAGAACTATAATGGTCGTAGGGATGGTTTAGTGATCACAAAAGATTAATTATGTGCTTAAATCTCATGATGAGATATTGGATGTAAAAATAATGTAACCATATAGTTACCCATTCCTTTTATTCTTATTATTAACTGATTTTTATCTTGAACATACCTTAATTATATCAAAATGATTGGGAGTATTTGTGTATTTGGTATAGTAGGTTCGTAATATATCAAGGTGATACAAAAATAAATATTATTTAATTTATTCTCTATAATGATTTCCTAAATAAGTTCGAGCTCCCAAAAATATGTTGTATATGCTACGGAATACATAAGAAAAAAGAGGTGATCTAAAAATCACTCCAAGGGAATAAAAATTATAAAGACTCATCATTTTTGAGTGAAAAGCATTCCAAGATATCATAAATGAGAAAGCACAAGAGTTATAACCAGGGATAAAAACATAAATTACATGGTATCATAAGATAATTGAATCATATGAAATGTGTTAGAAACAAAATAAATGACATAAACATTAGTCAATGATAACTACCTAGGCAATATCACATGGTTGAATATGTTCCATAATGGATCAGATATACAATCTAATCCCATATATAGATCCCCATTAGACTAAAGATATTCCAAATGTATTGGAACTATATATTTGAACACTCATCATTAAATGATCATGATTTATGTATTCCATAAAAGAAAATAATTTACATGGAATAAACATAATAATTAACCAGAGAATGACATGGGCTGTATAATCTTGGATCATGTCATAAATAATGTATATTTCCAAAAAATATTAGTTTGATAAATAACATAAGGCATGTGTTACAATTATAAAATTTAGGATAATGATATAGTAATATATTAAAGATACATATGTAAAAAATTATAATTAATACATAATATATAATTATTTCATCACTAATGAAATAATATTAAAAAACTACATGGAATATGTCATGAGGAAAATACACTTCTCATTTTGAAATTCAATTTTAACAGCAAGAAAATATACCATATTAGAGAAATTTTTTTCTTTGAAAATAAATTTTACAATTTTTAATTTAATCATCATTGAAATGATCAATCATGATGACATGTGATTTGGTAGGTTATATATATGTTAAAATAATACATACAATTGTAAAAAAGATTAAAAGTATGAGGTTTATAATGATATACGAATATTCCTTAAAACCCATTTTATAAATAAAATAATCAGTAAAAAGTCATTACTAAATCATTGTAGAATGCTAAAATGTTCTTGAAATTTTTTTTATAAAACATATATATGGATCAATAATTATTTTCAATAGAATAAATAAATGAAATATTATTTTCAAAAAATGTTTTTTCATTAAATTAATGTAAAAAATAGGTTAAAATTGAACTATTACATGAAAATTTTATAAAGAACCATAAGAGAATAAAATATATTTGGGTTGAGTTATAAATATCTAACATTCCTCCAAGGGAGACATAAATATAACCGATCCCAAATAATGATGTGACTGTGAAATAAACCCTTACCACTTTGGTAACCTTTGAATCATAATCCCCATGAAGTAAATAACATAATATGAAACATAAATACAATGATAATAATTAGATTCATAATATATCATATATAAGGTATAGAATATACATAACCATATAATATAATTCGTGAATTTATAAAACATATCATGAATATAAAATAAAGACATGAAATCTATTAAAATTTAACAAATACCTTAACAAAAATATCATGAAAAAGTAAGAGATTTATGTTTAAGTAATGTTACCATGAAAATTAATAATAGAGAATTTTAAATATTCAATTGGGAGTTTAAACTCCATTTAATATAATTTGATTCTTAAAAATAATTTGTATCAAATAAATATGTTTTTGGTTGAAACCCTTATATGTAGTATAAAAATGTCATGTATGTATTTTATATCATGTATAATAAACTAATAAAAATTATTTTTTTGTATTATAATATTTCACAATTTTTAGTAACTTGTATATAAACAATTTGCTAAATTATTTTTAATAGCATATTTACTTACATTTTTATTTATGTATATGTCAGGTGTTTTAAGTGGTCATTGTTCATAATTTTATAACAATGTTCATGTGTTAAAAATTGTTAATGGGATCATTGTTAAATAATATATAGAATAATAATCAATAAATTATTTTCATTATTATAGATTAAATATAATGTAAAATCCAAAAATAAATGGTTGTTATGAGAAATGAACTATGTTATAATGATGGAGAACGTAAGTCGTACACATGCAGGAGAAATATTCCCATTTATCAATGATCATAATTTAAAAAGGGTAAATATTATTTTACCTTTATAGAATAATAATTATATCATAAATATCACATTATTTATGTAAATACACTTACATATACAATCCATTTGATTCGGTAAAAAACAAATCATATCGCATAGTGAGGGGATAAGTTGTCGTACAGATGAATGAAATTATAATTAATCAATGGAAGTTTTGATAAGAATTTATATTAATTTTTTTAATATAATGATTAATATTTAATAAATATCATATGCAAAAATTTATTCCATCATAAGGATAAACTGTATAAGGAGATGATGGAAACCAAAATACGTCAGTTCGTAAGCCGGTATTCCACCTTACAAATAAATGATGGTTTTATTTCCCCTTCAATGGAAGAATTTAGGGATATATTTTAGTACATAATTAGAATAAAATTTAAGTATATTTGAAATAATGATGTTATTATACCACCATGATTGAGAAGGAGGTTAAGGATGTTGAAGAAGAAACAAAAAAATGCTCATTTAAGAATATCACTTATTCCCCAAACCACCCCTTGAAGATTATAAATAAAACCAATATTGATTAGATATATTTTCATAAAACCAACTATATGATTTCATTATGATAATTAGGGAAGTCATATGGGTTTTTCTTATCTGCACCAAAATTCTTTTGACGTGTAGAATAGTGATGAGATGTTGTTTCCTTTTATAAGTGATAGGTATTGACATTTTTTTAGACACCCAATCATTTTCAATAATAGGAATTCACCTGCAAATAGAAGTGTATAAAAATATTAAAATAATTTATTATAAGTGTTAAATTTATTATCTATACGTCCAAAATTTAAAACAAATTCACATTGTCAATCAATTTACCTCTTAGGTCACTCAATTTAAAAAAAATTATTTTTCTATAATGTTACCAGATTTTTTCTATTTTGATTTTCATTATGATAAAAATTAATTCTAACATTTTACAAAATATAAATTAATATCATTAAAAATAAGGAATATATATTATAATATTCAAATCATTTAAGTGGAACAATCCAATTTAATATCAAACTTGAAAACATGTTTAATGTTTTTTTAATAAATGTTTTTTCAAGAAATAAATAAACTATCTTAAACTATATGACGAATAATAGTTATTATTAAAATTTAAAATAATATTTATAGGTATAAAATATATTAATTTCATTTAAAAGTTTCGTCATTATTATTTATTTTAATTAATTAAAAATTGGCAAACACAATGCAATATAATTTTTTTTACAAAAATTTTGTTTTAAATATAAAAATAAACTCATAATAATATCTAGTATAAAAATGATTTAAATTTAATCAATTCAATGAAATTTTACAAAATAATAATTTTTATACTTTTTAATAAAATTAAAATTCCACATTTTTTTAAAAATAAAATACAGTTTAGCATAATTCAGTAGTTATAACCATTAAATGAAAAATAGAACATTTTCGAAATATCCCAAAATCTAACCATACGATATTTTTTATATTCTAATTTATAAAATGGATCTCATTTTATTAAAATAAAATTTCTAATGAATCTATAAATTATTTTTAATATTCTATCATTGAAAGAACCACAAATAAATCTTCTCGGAAACATATTCCGGAATAATAAAAATAATTTATTGAAATTTTATTACATACAATTATAAAATAATCAATACAATTCGATTATGTACAACAACTAAATTATTATTAAATAAATGTTCATTCTTATTTAAATTTCTTTTTTAATGATTTTTTATAGCATCCATGATCGAATAATAATTTTTAATAATAATTTTTTTTTTCTTTTAATATGAGTGTTTTGTGTTGTATATGTTGTGAGACATAGTGTACTTTTAAAAACCTAGTGTGCTACATTCTTTCCAATTAAATAATTTATGTTCTAATAATTTGAACATGTGCCTTGTTTGAATTTGGAAAATTTATTTTTGCAAAACCGATATTATAAAATGTTTTAGTAAAAAATAATTTTAAAAGAGGGAACACCAAATAAGTGGGTAATCTATAATATCCCTTAATAAGGATTCCATGTTAGAGAACATTAGTGGAAATTGAAAATAAGAGCATGGTATAAAAAGTGTAAATAATCACAAAGAGTTAGAGATATGATTTATCTGATGAAAGTGAAAGATTAAGATAAATTTAGTGAAGAAAATGATATAAATTTATGAGGTGTCAAAATACCACTGATTCATCTAATACGAGTCTTAGGTCATACCATTTTTATTTCAAGATCTATTTCCTAGATTTTATGGTTTCATTTACTATTATGATAGAGGGAACTAGAAATTATACAAACTTGAAATCAATTAATTTTACAACGAAAATTTCATCCTTCAGTTTTGAATCATTCACATTGCACTTCACCTCTTACTATGTGGAATGAATATTTAATATGAAAATTTTTAAATCAGAATCACTAAAATTATGTATTAACTAATCACAAGATCCATAAATGAGTAGCATGTTATTAATATAAAATTTATTAAAAAATGGTAACAAAAATGTTAGATAATTCCAAAAATTAATATGAATTTTTTAGTCTATAAAATTCAACAATAGAACCAATGGATTAAAAATGGTCATTCTGTCAATGAATAACCCTATACACAAAATAACATAAGTATTATCATCATTATTGACTGTTTGAACCTCATGGGTTATATCATAAAATTCATTATGCATCTAAAAAAATATAATGTCATCCATCCAAAACAATCCTTTAAGATGAAACTAAATTTCACACACACACACACACACACACATATATATATCAACCAAAAAAACGTTTCCCAATATATCATTAATCACGTAAAAATAATAAAAATAATAAGAATTATCCTACATTACGTTTGACAACTGTATAATAATATTTATCCATAAAACATTTTCATTAAAAAAATAATAAGTACAAACCATTATATCACATAGAATAGTGGTAGATGTTGTACCATTTTCACCCTTTGGTTATTGGTTCAATACCCACTACCTTACAAAATGTGATAGGTGGGCTCCCATATTACATTATTTCCTTTTACAAGAACTATAATAATCTGATTGCTATGAATTTTACAACATATGATTATCATCGTAAAAATAAAATTAATCATTAAAATAATTTTTATCCACTATGGTCTTCTATACAGCTTAATTTTCCCACAAAATCACATAATCCTTTTGAATATTATAACCTTAACCTCGATTATACTATTAAACGTAGACTTTAAAAATAAATTTAAATTTATTTTGAAAAAAATATAAAATAATTCATCATCAAATAACAAATTTTTATAAAACTTACAGTAAGACGATATATTATATTACCATTAATGTCCCCAAAATACATTTAATCATATTATATACCCATGCAAAAAATCCACAAAAGGAGATTTTTTTATATTAAAATACTGATAAAACATCGAATTATCATCCCAAGTCACTTCATGTTTATCTGAGTTCTTCCACGGTTATCATCTATGAAATTCCATTATGATGGTTTGTAAATTTTTTACAAATTTCCAAAATATACTCCCCCCAGGAGTTTTAAACCTGGTGTGATGAAAGGACCATTTATATACATAAGTGAATATTTATTAGAATACCAATTCACACATTTTTTATTCATTAACCTAGATAAAACTTTTCCAAATCCACTTCTACTTTTGGTATCCAGATATGGATTTAATTTCATAAGGGCCACTACCTCAAAACTCCACAAAAATGCATATAGTTTTTTATATTCTTAGACTTATCCTCATGCATCTCAATAGGGTACTCACTTAATTATTCTTATCCAAATCACTAAGAATAACACTATCTTTTTATTATTCCATATATAGTGACCAAAACATTTTACGCATATTATTACATAATTATTAACATTAACATCCACTAATTGCACCACAATGATCATATGGACTAGTATCATTTGAAGACTATGTTAATTATCCATTAAAGTATGACTTAAATATATCTTATTTATTTTATTCTATATAATTATATACTATATAAATTAAAAATCCAAAAACTAAATTCGATAACATGGGGAATACATAGAATAATTTGATGAAATAAAATCCAGAATAGGAAATAAACATTATAAGGAAGTATAACGTATAACATAATTGTAAAACATGATATCATAAAATATAATCTTCTAGGCTTATCACATTGGATAATGATATAAAGATCATGATATAAAAAATCATGGAATCATATGGAATGTGGACGAAACACAAAATATGATATATTTATGTGTCAAGGTTACTTTCATAGTAAGTATCACATTGTGGAAAATGTCACATAATGGATTAGGTTAACACTAAATCACATAAATTATTTCTCATAAGAGTCATGGATTATAATGATAATTACTGCAATTTGTGGGCCCATACATCATACCCTGAATATTATATATGTGTTCCTCCAAATGAAATCAATCATAAGGAATAAACATACTAATTACCCATGAAATAAGTGTGAATCATTATCTTGATTCGTGTTATAATCAAATGAAATTTCAAAATGATAGAATTTAAACTAATGAAATTATGGTATTTATTATCCCATCAAGGGAAGGGATAATGATATTTCTATTTATATAAGTTATATTAATACAAAATTTAAAATCAATCCATAACATCAATGGTTTCATTCATTGTTAAAATATAATTATATGATCAGATATAATATTTTTTGATGAAATTACCAAATTTCACATTGAAATTCTCTTTTAAAACTAAAAATTTCTAGACTAGTAGGGAAATTTGTTTATATTTAATTAACCTTGAAACATTTTAAATGAACATTCAATATAATGAGTGGTTCAGATGATGGGTAATTTTACACAGTTTATATAAGTTAAAAACATTTCTTTTACACTTTTTTAAAATGGTTAAAATGTACCTTGTTTAGAAAATGAAATGAATGTTCCTTCCAAAATAGTGTTCAAAATGAAAATAATGGGTAAGACGTTATTTAATAAATAATTTATAAAAATATAAAAACACGTTTAATAACATTTGTAGAAAACCCAGACAATGTTAGATATTATTAAAACATGTTTCTCAATAATAGTAATTACTAATTAATGAAATGTAACATCTTGAACAAACGTCCACACACTAGTTCCCTGATTCAGTCATTCAACTGATCTCACACTGCCCTCCTCGTACACCATAGGTGGTCAAATAGAAGGGATGATCTAATATCAATCATGGGGAGACTATACCCTCTTTATTAAAGTAGCACAACTATGGAAATAAATTTAAAATAGCCAAAATATATAACCATAACCTGAATAATGTCAGTACCCCATGATTAATAAAATTGGAATACAAAATCAAAATCAAAACTGTAGATATTTCATTTCATTTATTGTTCATGTTTGAATATTTAGAATACAAAATAAATAATGACAATGAAAACTACCAAGAAGGACCCAAATAACATAAATTTACATCATGAATGCTCTATCCCAACTCAAACATCTAACATATGTCTATTTCACTTATTTTTTCCTACAGTAATGATGTCTAATTGGGTATTGATCACACAAGATGAGTAGGGTGTGAGTAAGACTCAGTAGGCCACCAAAAAACGACATCTAAAATAACATCCAATCAATAATATTGTATGATGTTTTATAATTAATAATGTATAATTCCTAATTAAATAGTAATGACATTTAAAATATTCCTTAATTTGGCCACATAAACCCCTTAGTTCCTGAAAACACATCACCATCAACACATGTCTTGTCCTGTTCTGAATTCTGAAACATATCAAATAGGTAATTTACAATTAAATATAAAACATAGTATTTCATTATCCATTTCATTCCATTCTACATCATGGTCATTCGGTACCTCATTCCAATGGAAATTTTAAAGATAGAGAATGTAATTCCCAATACCCCAGGGGTAATTAGAGCCTTTTAACATATCCCACACCTCAATGTCATAGCGGAATTTGGAGACTTATTTGTTGTACCGAGAAATTATATAAATATCAACAACACATATATCAAATATATCACATAAATCAATGATAATAAAAAATAACCCATTATTACATTTCAAATCATGATATACAATTTAATCTATCAATAAAAATACATGATTCAATACATCAATAACATGTAAAAATATGATAAATTCACCATTAATCTATTTTGAAACAATAAATTCATATATCCCATTAACCTGTTAAGCTCAAGTGACCCATATCATAATTACCATTGTCAATTAATTCAAAATCACATTAATTGACTTATTACACAATCTCAATTTCTCCATCAATTATATAATCAGAAAGATATAATATTTTTAAAATAATTAATTATTGAAATTCCAAAAATTTCCAATTTCCCCTATCTGAATACAATTAAATTATTTCATGAAAAATTATCTAATTAATTCCATGATTCCATAAATTAATTTATATAATTGAATATTCAATTGTCAAACATGCTAATTGAAATCTCAAAACACATACATGAAATTGGAATTAAAGAGTATTGTAATGTAATTAGGAGCACCCACCTCTTGATTTAGGATGAACACTCACCAAAAGAAACCCCGAATTAAAGCTGATCGACCTAGATCACAATGATGAATAAGATGTATATCCAAAACCAAGATCTAATATTAAAAAAAATCTGGATCCATCAAACCAAGATCTATATCCTTTGTCATTGGAGGAAATCCATCAACATTTTATCTATAAGGAATGAAATGAGATAATATAAACAACACAAGAAGATAATCTATTATCGGGAGATGTGAATTTATTTAATATAGGTTTCGAATAATCTATAATGAAGGTCGAGAGGCCATGGAATCCATCAGCGAACCTCAAAAATTGAGAGATAATATTTTGTGTTGGTCTAGGGTCTATGTCTACTGAGTTTCATGGGTTTGGGATTTTTAATCTAATTATTGAAATATTAAAACCCAATTAAATGTTTTCTTGGACAGGGGTTCACAATATTCCAAACTGTTCCCCAAAACCATAATCCTATTATAAGGTGTGTTAATGGTTATTCATAAGAGGTTGCATGGATTGAATAATAGTTTTCCATCTATGCAACCACTCTCTGTCAGGGGTTTCATGGTTTATTGGGGGTAGAGAACATGGTTTGGTAAAACCATCACCAATTGGGCACTATCCTAACCCCTTACAAAAACAGTCAAATTACACAAAACTTTAACCAATATAAAACCAAAACAATATATTTTCCAAACAAGGAATGATAATACATGTAAAATATATCAATATATTTTTTTTAAAAGGTTGGGGTCTTATAATATCCCCACCTTATTGAATATCATCCATAAGGTATAATCCAAATAATATCTATGATTATGATGTAAAAAGGTGGGACCACTAGGCTCGAATATCCTCTTGGCTTTGACTTGTTTCCTCCTAAACCCACCCATGTTTCCACAACACACAAACTATCGGCATGACCATTCCACAAAACACATTATAACTTTTCTCCAATACACATATTAGATGATTCAAAAAGGATTAATCATTTTCATTTTCAACATAATACACATCGATCAAATGATAAGGGTTGTGGTGATACCATTGAAGATGTGTCACATGAAAAACATCACGCATAGAACCGTACCTCTAAGTTTGATCCAATTAATATGAAAGAAAACTGATCGTCTTTACAACCTAAAACGGTTAAATAAACCTCTATTCCATAATTACCTCACTCTATATCATACAATTAATAAATCTGGGATACTCCTGAAAGAATACCTGATCAACCTATTAGAACTGTATGGGTTGGCTATGTCAATCAGCATTAGAATTAAAACAACTGTAAGACATATCTATACTATTCTGAATGAGCTGAAACTCCTCCAATGTATCTTGTACAAAGCTTGGTACCAATATCTCTAACTCACCCTTCTCCATCCATTATTTGAATGAAATGAATGTCCTACCATTAACCATTCTATGTAAATAGTTTTAGGGTAATTTTTATTATAGTAAAACTCCACCAATCATATATGATTCAAAAAAGTCCCCTAATGTCTATGAAACACATCAGAATAATATCCTCAATCACTTGTATAGTGTGTTCTGACTTCCCATCTATATGTTTATGGAAAGTCATACTCAATAGGACCTATGTACAAAGTGCCATATAAGGGTCCTGCAAGAAGCATGAAGTAAAATACGAGTCATGGTATGAAAAACTAATCCGTGGAAACCCATTTATGCAAAGTATCTATTGAACATACCAATATACCAACTAATCCACCATGAATGTATAATGTTTATGAATGAAAATATTTATTTCATCGGTTGGTCCACTATTACCCAAAGAGAATCATTCAACTGAGGAGTCCTTGGAAGAACCACAACAAAAAACATGGTAATTTCAACCCACTTACATTCATAAATGGGAAATGGGTATAGTAATCCAATGGGCAGTTGATGCTTGACCAACACATGTAGATAAATATATCATTGTGTCACGAACCCTGCTATCTCCTTCGTCATTCCCTGACACCAATATTATCTCCATAGGTCACAAAACATTTTAGTGAAACCGGTATGAAATTTCCATTTCAAGGAATGAAGTTCACACATAAAAACCAAATGTATACTCATAGGTACTAAAATATTCTTCATGAAATAGATGATCTCATCCACATTTATGCTCCAATCAATAGGTGACTCCCCACCATCGATGATTTACCTTAGGGAAAACCATTCCATATCATCATACTAACTTTCATTAACCTGACACAAAAGTATATAATGTACTGAGATAGATGTGAGAGTCCTCTACTCTTGTCCATCTTGAATTACGACATGCATATCATCCAGTAAAGTCATCATTTTCTACTCTGAATTAGACTTTATAACTATCTATTTATGATTTTTCCTATATACAAATTTGCAACATTGTTTCTATTCCTACGCATATATACTAGATAAAATTCTAATGACAACATATACTCAACCCATCCCCACAGCTAGAGATTCATGTTTCCCTGATAAAAGTTATATTTCAATATCTTACGGTCCTTATACATATTGAAGATCTCAACCAATAGATAATGTTACAATAACTTCAAATCATAAACAACTATAGCTAAACCTAGGACATGTGTATGGTAGTTTCATTCATGTGGCCTCAAATAACAAGACTCATCCTCCAAAAATTGACCACCCTAAATCAGCAGTACCCCATGATAGGTCGCATAACCATTAGAAAACACTATATAATCCCCAACCAGCGTGGTTAGGATAAAGATCCATTTTTTTGAAAAATAACTCTTCAACTCCTAGAATCCATTCTCACATTATCCAGACCTTTCAAAATTATCTCCCTTTTTGTTTAAGACTAAAAGTGGTTATTCCATGCAGGAAAATTCATGGATGAACCTACAATAATAAACCTCCAACCAATGAAATATATAGATATAAAAATCATTCTAGGATGCTCCGAATAGACCACCAATAAATCTTTCTTTAAGTCTATAGATAGTACATCCTCTGAGATTATGTGACAGAAAACTAATCCAAATTTGACTCATAGATGACTTGACTTGTATTTGATGATATATTAGTGTACATTTTACTATATCCTCATGTTGTACATGATCCTCATGAACCTTGGAGTACAGCATGATGTCAATCACAAACACTTCCATAAATTGATCCAGGAACAGGTGGAAGATTCAATTAGTCAAAGCAATAAAAATGAATGAGAATTAATTAACCCAAAAATAATCCCAATGAATACATTAAATTCATACCTTATTCTAAAATAAATACTCGATATGTCAGAAGGTAAACTCTTAAATAATGATACCATGATCTTAGGTAGATCCAGAACAAAACACAATCTCCCATTATCCATACAAAAATATTAATGACACGTGGATGATTATTAATTTTCATTATTATCATCTCGTTCCAATTGATATAATCAACACAGAAGTGAAAAATTTCATTAGACTTAGTAAAAAAAAATGGATAACCCCAAGGTGATGTTCTTAGTTGGATAGAACACACATCCATCAAGTCTTACAAGTGAGTCTAAATATTTTGAAGCTGTGTTGGTGCTATGATTTATCGTGTATTTGAAAATGGATAATCACCCATCATGAGTTGAATTGTAAATTATATATATCTCTTAGTTGGTATCCCTGATAAGTATTCTGGAAAAAAATATATTTAAACCATTCAACTATTGGTGGAATGAAATTGTGATTTTCTCTTCCATAATCTATTAAAAAACTAGAAACTTGGGATGTATGATCCACCAATTGTTAGTGATATGGACCTAGCTGACGGACCTGGATATCCCACACTCCTTGGTGAACATAATTGTTACACTCATGAGGTATAAAATTAAATCTCCATCACTAGAAATCAATGT
The DNA here is from genome assembly GCA_963277665.1 of Viscum album. NCBI lineage: Eukaryota > Viridiplantae > Streptophyta > Magnoliopsida > Santalales > Viscaceae > Viscum > Viscum album. Next base: position 1,716,443,190 of record OY728152.1, on the reverse strand, counting down.
TTTCTTGAAATTCATCGAAACATTCCACATCCATAACTAAGTAAAATCCTATCATATCATGGATGTATAGATCCCCACTGAAATGATACTCCCTGAGTTTGAGTGAACACCTCCTACACATATATATGTCTCTATAATATACACAAAAAGTTGTATCAAACATTATATCCCCTCACAAAATCTCTACCTTCAGACTCAACCCATTCACAAATTTCTCAAATAAAAAGGAATGAGAGTCACCAATATCAAATATGAAACTATGTAGAATAGAGGCTACAGGAATATTACCACTAACTATCGATGGTATAGCCTCTGTTTCTATAATTTTATGATGAAATTAATGTAAATATCCTATCCAACCTTTATGTGATGTAGTTAGAGTCCCATGATCTTCAACACTCTACTGATACATGATCTCTTTTAAAAATTCACTGTTTCCACTACCCCTACATCGAAAGCCAGTAGAACTGATACATCAATACTAATATGGTATAGATGATCTCCTACCTAGACACTGGTTCTTACTAAATGCTACATCTCCACGAATATGTAATAGGTTCTTATATGACCTATATATAAATTCCACCCTTCCGCAATCTCGACACTCTATCGGTGGTTAGGGACAATGTCTATTAATGTGTCCCATCCTACCGCACTGGTGGAAAAGTACTCAGGTAAGATCCTATGTAGATAATATTTCACATAGAAAAAATTGTTTACACGTATTTGGTTTTAATTATCATATTGAAACATTCTAATCTCAAAATGAATTCCCCCTATCAACCTCTATAAACAACCTTTCATATACTTGAAGCCTATTTTAGGTTACCATCCAACTTGAGAGACTAACCCACCACATCAAAAACAAATTTAGTGGAATATTTTCTCTAATTGAGACATAATACAACATTAAAACCATATTAAATGTACCTTTATATATCACTCTTATCCACTTACTACACTGGAAAATGGCATAACTAGTCAATAAAACAACCAACATTCTCTTTCAGAGACATTCTCTCCTGAGTCAACTGCATGAACTCAGCATCTCTATCATCTCTCAATGTATCTTGATAAAAGTCATCTAGGAAATTATCAAGAATTTAATTCCACTCCATTCTCAATCTGTCCATCTAATGTGTATACTTCCCATGAATACTTTAGTTTACCACATAACCTCTAATCATCCAATTTGACACAATTCTCAGATGTATTATCTAAGTGTTCAGGTATAGCATCAATAGACTTAATCTAGAACTCAACTATATTAGGTACTCCCTATTCGATAAGTTTCTTATGTTTTTAGTACTGAAAATATGATTTTTGTTCTGACATAATCTTTACAACCAACCTCGGGTCTCTTTCCATGAACATTATTAAGTGGGGTATGTTCTCACAAAACATCTCTTGGACATCCTCAACTGAAAGTATATGTGACTTAGGTTCCACTACTGGTGGATTATTTCTACACATAATCTATTATCGTCCTCTCATGAAGAATCTTTGTGGAGGCATATCTCCATAATACCCGACACACATATTAGTAAACATAACACCACATTAATATAATTAACATGAGTGATTTACATAAATCTAAAAAAGTATTTCCCCAATTCTTTACCACGCAATCTAAACTGAGGCATTATCACTACCCTTAACCATCTTATGTCATGTTCATGGTTAAAAATGGTAAACTCATTCTCATTATTAAAATATTATCAGCCACCGAATTGTTCACATATTTCATCATTTTATAACTTTCAATTCCATATTATGTACCATTTCTAGTTCAGTTACAGAATATAGGAAAACATTTCAACATCAATAACTTACCATTAACCCATTTTCTCATGCATGCCTAAAAATTATACTAGTAACAATAGTTTACGAGTACATAGAATGATTTATTCTTAAAAAATCACATTTCATACTGGGATATGAGTCAAATCATGTAAAATCTCTCAAAAAAAACATTATAGGAAAAGTGAGTCACCAAAGGTGAAATAACTTTAACCTCAACAACACTCATAAAAAATAAATATCCCACCATTGATACTTGTCTTTTAACCTCATATATGGGTTTTCTACTCCCATCCACGAGCTGCAAACTAAATCACAATTCAACATATTATCCTATCTATCTTTTTGAAATTGTAAGAAAAAATAAAAAGGAATGAAAACTCAACTAATATGAATTTGTAACATCTGTAATAGGGTACCAAACATCCAAACCCCATGTTGGTTGTTCACATGACCTCAGGGGCACCGCCACATATACCAAAAGCTACTGACTAGCAGCGAGGGTCTAATATGATTGAAATGGAGACTATACCCTATTTATCATAGAAATAAAATATAATAATGAAAATATAATATAGTGAAAATATATAACCATAACCATAAAAATATAAAAATTAAATGATGATTTAAAGAAGAATAAATTATCCAAACCAAAACTATAGTGATGTAATGCCACATATTTTTTGAGTCAATAAGGTTTTCCTTATGACTTTTCCATTCCTTCTTGTTTTGAAAATCACAAACACCTTATTTTTAAGGAAAATCTCTTTTGTAAGGAAAAATGATTTCTTAAGGAAAATTGCTTTTATAAGGAAAAATGCTTTCTTAAGGAAAAACGCTTTTATAAGAAAAATTTATCCTTATCTTATTTTCATTAATATTTTTCTTAAGTATGAAATTCGGATTCACTTTCTCGGAATCATAAAAACTTTGATATAAAAGTATTCTGTTTTTAGGATTCGGTTCTGGACAAGAACTATAAGGAAGTTTCATTCCGAATTTCGTATATGAATTCTGACTTAGTTCTATTCCAGATTCAGGATACGAATTCTGAAGAAGAATTCTCATTACGAATTCTAATGAAGAAATCCCATTCCGAATTCTCATTACGAATTCTGAAGAAGAATTCTCATTACCAATTCCAATAAAGAATTGTCATTACGAATTCCAAAGAAGAATTCTCATTACGAATTCTAATGAAGAAATCCCATTCCGAATTCTCATTACGAATTCTGAAGAAGAATTCTCATTACGAATTCCAATAAAGAATTATCATTACGAATTCCAATGAAAAATTCTCATTACGAATTCTAAAGAAGAAATCTTATTCCGAATTCTCATTACGAATTCTGATGACGATTTCTCATTACGAATTCTGATGATAAATTCTCATTACTAATTCTGATGATGAATTCTCATTACGAATTCTAATAACGAATTCTCATTACGATTTCTGATGACGAATTCCTATTCCGAATTCCTATTCCGAATTCTCATTCCGAATTCACCTATTAAACAGAATCTGATTATCATTGTTTTATACACTCTGAATTTATTCACTCCGAACTTTCACTCCGAAATTTCTATTCCGAACTTTTATGTTAGAGTTTAAAACGATGTCGTACTTTCTGTTACACTTGTTTTGTTATAAAATGATGTCATCCATTTTGTTATAAACTAACCGTTGTCTAAGTGACACGTGTACAGGTCCCTCCGAACTTTAAGGGAAATATGACCGTTGGAGAAGGAGCCGACCTTACCTATAAATAGGAGCTCATTTGAAAGAGCTCGGTGCTGATTACTGAAAAAGTGCTTACATGCTGTTGAAGTGATATCTAGAGAGAGAGTCTCTTATTAACTCTCAAAGCTTCGTGCGACTCCGAATGTTGGTGATTACATTCGAGGGCTTCCGGGGATAGGAAGACAGAGGTGCCGACTACCTTAAAGATCGAGGGCTTTCTTGCTGAGAAAGACAGAGGTTGCTGACTACCTTAAAGATCGAGGACTTCCTTGCTGAGGAAGACAGAGGTTGCCAACTACCTTGAAGTTGAGGGCTTGCGGGGATAGCAAGACAGAGACTCCGATCTTCGTATCGAGGGCTTACCCTGGTGTGGGTAAGACAGACTTGCTTGAAAGTATAAATCAAGGAACCTTTATCCAAGGTTGTTGGATACCCTTCTCTTTGGGTTAAAAGACTATTATCTTGTTACTAGTAGTTTTACTACTTGTTGTTTTTCCGCTGCAATTTGTATCTTAAGGAAAGTATAACTTTCTTATACTTCCTTACTTACTCTGTTTCATTTAGATTCTATACGCTTTAAGGTAGAATCTCATATTGTAACTTTTGTTAAGTTTCAATTTCCGGAACCATATTTCCGGGACCTACTTTTGGAATCTCTTTCCAAGTTTAGTTCGGTGTTAGAGGTGTTGTGAATCTACTTAGTTTAACTTTGTTAAACTTAGTCCTTTCCTTTTCTTAAGGAAACTTTAGTTGTTCATAACTAACTTTAAAGGTTCCAAAGGAATTTTTAAAGTATACAATTCACCCCCCCTCTTGTATATTGAGCATCTCATATCATATTTCGATCCTACAATTGGTATCAGAGGTTGGAAACCTCTTACTCTATACCATTCTTACATTTGGTATCAGTGCCAAGGTTACTGAAATACTTGTACTCACATACAAGTTTTTCTTGCTCACTTTTTTATTCCGAACTTTGTCATTCCGGATTATCCATTCCGAACTTTTCACATTCCGAACTTTTTGATTACGAATCTTTTGCTATTAACAAGTTTGTTTCCAAGTTTTTTTAAGTATGGCAGGAATGAATGTTGGATCTATTGACAATTTGAATCCTACAAGGCCACCTATCTTTGATGGTAATGATTATGAATACTGGAGAGATCGTATGAAGACTTTTGTTATCAATACTGGAGTAGACAACTTTGTAATGCTTACTGGTGATTATAAAATTCCTGACAAGGAAGTCAGAACCTTTACTAACCAGGAAAAGCAAGAATATCAACTCAATTATAAGGTACGCAATACTTTACTGTGTTCAATGACTAGAAATATATATAGCCAAATTTCTTCTTGTGAAGCAGCTAACTGTATATGGAAGAAGTTAGAGGTTACACACTTTGGGACTTCTAAGGTGATTGAGACTAGAAGAGCTATGCTTAGAGCTGAATATCATGGCTTCAGTTTTCCTTATGGAGAACCTATCTGTAAAGTTCAACAAAGATTTATGACAATTGTCAACAGTCTACAATCTATGGGAGAGAAAGGTTTAGATGATGAAGCTCTTGTGGACAAGATAATTGATATTATGCCCAATGAGTGGGAATCCAAGAGAACAACTATAGATGAGAACAGGAAGGTTACTCAAATTACTCTTGATGAATTGTTTGGAACTCTTCTACAACATGAGACAAGAATGAAGAGAGATGCTGACAACATCAAGAAGAAGAATGGAAATGGAACAGTTGCTTTTACTACAACTTCAAATCAGATGAAAGCTAAGACTCCTGAGAGAGTAACCAGATCCAAATCGAAGAAAGTCATTTTCCAATCCGAATCTAGTGAGAGTGAAGTTTCAGAAAATGAATTAGCCAATCTTGCTCGAAGGATGAACAAGATAGATGGGCAAAGAAACTTTCAATCCAAGTATAAGAAAAAGGATAGGAATGATAAGAAAGATGGAGAAGTAACTTGTTATGAATGTAAAAGAGCTGGACATATTAGACCTGATTGCCCTATGCTCAGAAAGAAAGAAAGGAAGGAAAGACATTCAGAAAAGAACAGGAAGAAGTATTACAAAGCCAAAGCTAAGAAAGTTCTGAAAGCTAATGACACCTGGAGTGCCAGTGGTGGTGACTCTTCAGATGAATCTTCTGAATATGAATCTTCAGGACAGAAGAATCTTGGTCTTATAGCCAGATTACCTATTGAAAATCATTGTCTTATGGCTAAGGTACGAAATGCTGAATCATTGACCAATGTTTCTTTAAATTCGAATGATAGTAAGTATTATAACCCTTCTTATGAAGAATCATCTTCTGATGAGGAAAATACTTTACCTACTTTTGAAGAAGTCTCTAGGTTTGCTGAACTTCTTGAGATTGAGAATTCCAAACTCAACAAGAAACTTGATAAGGCAAATTCTAGGAATTCTATTCTTACTAAAGAGATATCAGATCTTTCTAAAGATCTTGATAAGAAAAATTCTGATTTTGAAAATATTTCAAAAAATCTTGAGGAAGTAAGTTCTGAGAAGAACAAACTTGCTAAAGAATTAGAAAAAGTAATTTCTAATAAAAATGTTTTCGAGCCTAACTCTAGTTCAAAAACTAATGATTTTGAGGATAAAAACTTGGTTGTAAAACTCAAGTCCGAAATTTTTTCCTTAAAGAAGTGTTTATCAAACTTTACCCATGGTAAGGAAAATTTTGATAAGATGTATTCTCAAATACGACCTTTAAGATATAAATCCGGATTTGGTTATACCCAAGCAAAACCTGTTTTCAGCAACAATTATTTTGTTCCTCAAAGTGCCCCATTTTGTACTAAATGTCAATGTGGTGGTCACTGGGCAAGAAATTGTTCCTTAAACAAAACCCAATACTTAGGTTTTCATAAAACTTACTTTTCTAAAAAAATGTGGATACCAAAAATTTTATTATCCGGAAATCTCGGATCCAAACAAGTTTGGATTCCGAATGTCTAACTTTGTTCTTAATTTCAGGAAAATAAAGAAAGTTCCAGCAACAATATTTGGTACATGGATAGTGGATGTTCCCGGCACATGACTGGTAACAAAAGCTTTTTTGAAAAGATTATCAAAACGAAAGGAGGAAAGGTAACTTTCGGAGACAATGCTAAGGGAGAGATTGTTGGTATTGGTAATATTGTTTTTTTAGGTAAAACTTTGATTTCAAATGTTCTTTTTGTTAAAGATCTTAAGCACAACCTCATTAGCATAAGTCAGTTATGTGATGAAGGTTACCTTGTAAATTTTAGGAATGATAAATGCTTAGTTCACAATTCCAAGGAAGAATTTATTCTCTCAGCCAATAGGCAAGAGAATGTTTACACCTTAAACTTAGAAGACCTAAGAAGCCAAGATTTACCTTGCCTAAGTGCAATGGAAGATCACTCTTGGTTATGGCATAGAAGATTAGGACACTGTAATCTTAGGAATCTATGTAAACTCTCTAAGAAGAAACTTGTTAAGGATCTACCGGAGCTTAGATTTGATTCTTCTAAAGTTTGTGATCCTTGTCACTATGGCAAGAAACATAAATCTGGTTTTAAGTCAATCGGTGAAGTCTCAACAACCGATGCATTACAGTTAGTGCACATGGATCTTTTTGGACCAACACAAACTGGAAGCATTGGAGGCAAATACTATGTGTTTGTTCTTGTTGATGATTACACTAGATATACTTGGGTCTATTTTCTAGCAAGGAAATCTGAAGCTTTTTCTTATTTCAAAAGTTTTAGAGCCCAAGTTAAAAATGAGAAAAACCTTCCATTGAAAACTATTCATAGTGATCATGGAGGAGAATTTCAAAATTCTGATTTTGAATCTTTTTGTAGTAAGAAAGGTATTACTCACAACTTTTCAGCACCTAGAACTCCTCAACAGAATGGTGTAGTTGAAAGAAGAAATAGAATTCTTCAAGAGATAACTAGAACCATGTTGAGTGAATATTCTATTGCTAGACATTTCTGGGCTGAAGCTGTAAGTACTGCTTGTTATACTATAAATCGAGTTTTGATTAGACCTTTTCTTAATAAAACTCCTTATGAGTTATGGAATGGTAGAAAACCAAGACTTTCCTACTTCAAGGTTTTTGGTTGCAAAGTATTAATTTTGAATACTAAAGATAACTTACATAAATTCGCACCAAAATTTGATGAAGGAATTTTCTTAGGATATTCCACAACCTCTAAGGCATATAGAGTTTTTAATAAAGATACTTGTACTGTTGAGGAAACAGTACATGTAAAATTTGATGAATCAGATCCTTTTGTTTTTAAAACCTCCCAACCTACATCTTCGGATGTGTTTTCAAAAACTGATTATCAACCGTTGATAGAAGAACCTTCTGATAAGGAAATTGTTCTAGAAGATAATTCTGAAACATTTACCCCAGAAGACTTTCTACCTTATGTTGATGAACAGGTTTTACAAAACCCAAATCAGGTGTTTCTTAAGAATCATCCCAGTGATAGTATCATTGGTGATGTAAATCAACCTGTAAGGACTAGAAGTTCCTTAAGAAATGAAGTAGAACATCTAGCATTTATTTCTCAATTAGAGCCTAAAAGCACTGATGAAGCTTTAGGTGATGATGATTGGATCAAAGCAATGCAAGATGAACTAAATGAATTCGAAAGGAATAAAGTCTGGACCATGGTTGAGAGACCTAAGGAAACTTCTGTTATTGGAGTAAAATGGGTTTTCAGGAATAAATGTGATGAGAATGGAGTCATTGTTAGAAATAAAGCTAGACTTGTTGCTAAAGGCTATAATCAGCAAGAAGGAATAGACTATGAAGAAACCTATGCTCCAGTAGCTAGACTTGAATCTATCCGTATTCTACTTGCCTTTGCAGCATTCTTTAATTTCAAACTATTTCAAATGGATGTGAAATGTGATTTTCTTAACGGTTATGTTCAAGAGGAAGTTTTTGTTGAACAACCTCCTGGCTTTGAAGATACAAAACATCCTGATCATGTTTTTAGACTTACCAAAGCTTGGTATGGCCTTAAACAAGCCCCACGAGCATGGTATGATAGACTTACTAGATTTTTGCTTCAAAATAACTATGTTAAGGGAAATGCAGATCCAACTCTTTTTATAAAGAAAGATAAGAAAAATGTTTTGATTGTTCAAATTTATGTTGATGACATTATATTTGGTTCAACTCAGCAATCTTTGACTGACTCTTTTGCTAGTCTAATGAAATCTGAGTTTGAAATGAGTATGATGGGTGAGTTAACATTTTTCCTTGGTTTTCAAATTTCTCAAAAACCAGAAGGAACCTACATATCCCAACATAAGTATATTAAATATCTTCTTAAAAAGTATGGTTATGACAACACTAAGAGTATAAGTACTCCCATTGGTACCTCAAACTCTTTAGATCTTGATGAAGCTGGGAAACCAGTAGATCAAACATCTTTTATAGGTATGATCGGAAGTCTACTTTACTTAACAGCTAGTCGACCAGACTTAATGTTTTCTGTATGCTTATGTGCAAGATATCAATCCAATCCTAAGGAATCTCACTTAAAGGCAGTAAAAAGAATTTTTCGCTACCTTAAGGGAACCATGGATCTAGGATTATTTTATACTTCTGGAAATGATTTTGTTCTAAAAAGCTTTTCTGATGCTGACTTTGGTGGATGTAGAATGGATAGGAAAAGTACATCCAGAACTTGTCATTTCTTAGGAGATTCATTAGTTTCTTGGTCATGCAAGAAGCAACATTCTGTTGCACTCTCCACTGCTGAAGCTGAATATGTAGCAGCTGGAAGTTGTTGTGCACAAGTGTTGTGGATGCAACACACACTCACAGACTATGGCTTGAGTTTTACTAAAACTCAAATTTTGTGTGATAACACAAGTGCCATTGCCCTAAGTAAAAACCCTGCACATCACTCCCATGAAAAACACATAGATATTAGGCATCACTTTCTTAGGGATCACACACTTAAAGGAGATATTATTCTTCAGTTTATCGGAACGCAAGAACAACTTGCTGATATTTTCACAAAATCTTTACCTTCTGATAGATTTGAATATATTAAACAGAAGTTAGGAATGATAACTGTAAGGTAATCTTCCTCAATTAACTTTCTGTTGAAAAATCTCCTTACAGTAATAAACTCCTTTTCATAGGGGGAGTAAATTTGTTTGTTTATTTAACAAAGTTTTTCAAATTTTTTTTTCAAACTTTTCGGAACGACAATTTCCGGAATGGAATTTCCGGAACAACAATTTTCCAGAAAGGATATTTTCGCACAGAATACTTCTGGAATGGAAGTATTCGTATTGAAAATTTCCGGAATGGAAAACTTTCGTACTGGTATTTTCATAACGGAACTTTCATACTGAGTCTTTCGTATTGACTTTTCGTGTTTACCTTTTCGTATTGAGTCTTTCGTATTGACTTTTTTGTATTAAGGTTTTCGTATTTAGTTTTTCGTATTGAGCTTTTTGTAGTCATCTTTATATTACCCATTACGAATAACTTTCCTAAGCTAATCCGAAAGGTATGATTTTCTTACTGAAGTTTTCGTAATCATATTTTACTTCCTGGCAATTTATTATAGTTTGTTTTTTGGTTTTTGAATTTCTTAAATCTTTACTTTAATAAAACCTCAAAAAGATCGGATTCAAGCTTTCAAACGTTAGATCTGATCTCAGATCATTCTAAACCGTCAGATCAACCGAGGAAGTTGAACCGTCATCCCAATGCCTATATAAAGGGGACCCTATTTTCTCGTCCCACATCGATTTCAAGCTTTTGCGTGCTGAAGCTCTGACTCTCTGATTTAAGGCCATTCCGAACTTCAGTCTTCTCAGTTCCGAACTTCTCATAGACTTCAGATCCGAATGTCTGCAGAGTTAGCTTCTCAAGAGATGTCTTCAACCAAGACCATTTCTCAGTGGTTAGTCTACAGAGAGCGGTTAGTTCATCCGAATTTCTTCAGCAACTATGATTCTATCATTTCAAAGAATATCAAGCTGAATGGCTGGGAGGATGTTGCGATATCAAAAACCGGCAACCAAGATGAAGTCTACTCTGACTTGCTTGTCGAGTTTTATGAGACAGTTTCTTTCTTCGTGGAAGATAATAGAGAGAAGTTTTCCTTCAAATCGTATGGAAAGACATATAAGCTATCTTACACCAAGGCTGCAAGCTTGGTAGGGCTGAGTTATGAAGGGGAAGCTGAGTTTATCTCGCACGTTCTGCCAGACTCCTTGGGTAGTTTCAACAAGGAGAAAGCCTTAGAAATTCTCGGATTAGATGATGATAAGGCTCCGAAAATTGCAACTCTTTCTACAAACTTCCGGATTCTGGAGTTATGGGTGCAAGGGCTTATCGTACCGAGAAAAGGAGACAAGGACAGCTTGAAGAAGAGTGAGATATACATCTTGGATTTTCTGATAAATCTAAGAATGTTCAACCTGATGAAGCATATTCTTCTCAACATTGATAATTTGAAGAAGGGGAATCTGAGAGCTCAGATAGTGATGTACCCGGCAATATTGTCGAAGCTGATAGTTCGGTGCCTAGAATCCTTCAAGGTTGCTTGTAGTTCTAAGCCGAAAGTTTGCAAGATCATGTTGCTCAGTGATGCAACTCTTAAAAGGATGAATATAGCTTTTAACAAGGAGTCTGGGAAATTCATTGATCTACCGCCTCAAGCAGAAGTGACTCCGAAAGTGGCTGATCCGGAATCATCAAAGCCGGTAAGGAAGAGGAAGCAGAAAGAAGTGGTAAGTGAGGCTGTGGAACCCAAGTCTAAGGAAGTCCATTCCGCACCTCCTAAGCCTAAGAAGAAGAAGACATATACTGATGAGGTTGCAGCGAAGTGGAGAGCTGACAAGGAAAAGAGGAAGGAAGGAGATCCGCAGTTCGGATTGGATCCTGCAGAGGCTAAAGCTCTGAAAGAAAAGGCTGCTGATGAGCTCGAGAAGCAAGCTAAGGAAAAGAAGCTGAAGAAGAAGTTGTCAGAAGCTGAGGCTGTGCAACCTTTGTTGAAGTTTAATGAAATGGTTTCAGCAACCATTCCCGTTCCGAGATCTTTTTCTCTGGAATCTCTACCTGAGACTCCAGGAAGAAATCTTGTAACTCCGGAAGAGGCTGTTCCTACTGAGGAAGTTGAGCAAGTGGAAGAGGTTGAAGAAGCGGCTGAAGGAAGTGGTGAGACAGGAGATGTGCTCAAACAAGTAGATGAATATAAGGGAACTCCTTCGGAACACCTGTCGCTCCGAACATCTGAAGCTCAATCTTCAAAACTTGCTACTCCTGCAATGGAAGAAGAAAAGGGAGAAGAAGAAGTTACTTGTCAAGAACATATTTTACTTGATGCTGCTCAGATGGGAAATGTGGAAGCCAATGTTCAACAAGTTGCTGATGAGGAAGATAAAATTGTTCAAGTCTCCGATAGTGAGAACAGATCTCCGGAACAGGTTTCAATTCCGGAAAAACAAAAGGGAAAGCAAATTCTTGCTGATACCCTGAGTTCAGAAAAAAGTTTGAGGAAGGAAGATGGTAGCTCTTCTAAGTGGAAATTGGAGCTTATTGAAGAAGAAAATTCTCCTAGCAAGATTTCTGATTCGGAGTCATCATCGTTGGGGCACGATTTTGTTGTACAGTCCTTGAAGAAGTTGGTGGGAACAATTCCGACCTTCTCCAGTATTGACTCTCGGTGCCAGATGCTCCAACATACAATGAATCAGAAAACCGACTCCGTATCCATGGTTATGGATAAATGTGTTGAGATAGAAGCCCAGTTCAAAAATTTCTTTATTGGTTACGAAGCCCATAAAAGATCGTGCAAAAGGATGACTAGCTGGTCAAAGAAGAATGTGGTAGAGATGAGGTTGCTGGATGAATTTCAGGAGAATGTTAAGGATGCATTTCAAACCGAGGACAAGAAGTTTCATGAGATGACTGCCTCATTCGATGAGAAATTGACAGAGGAAAAGAACATTCGGAGTCAGGAAGTAAGAGATCTGAATGGAAAGCTCAACTCTGTTAATCAAAGTTGGAAATTTGAAAGGGATCATCGGATCAATTTTCTAGAAAGGATAAAGTCTCAGGAAGAGAAAATGGAAGCTCAGGAAGAAAAGTTGAAGGCTCAGGAAGAAATCATTCAAGCTCAGTCAGCAAGAATAGTTGCCTTAGAAAAGCAAGCAGAGGAAGATCATAAGGATCTCAAGAAGATCAAGACAATTCTCAAGGGGCTCATGTCGAAGGAGAAAGATCTGAAATAACCAATCCGATCTTTTTTGTTGTGATCTGTTTTTGTTGCTGACATTTCAAATATAATGAAAATTGTGCTTGTTGTTTCTATTGCTGTCGTTACTAATCTTTTCAGGTACTTTGTTATTTTGTTTCCATTCCCTCCAATTCTTTTTGAAAATCACAAAGGGGGAGAAGGAAAAGATCCTTAAGAAAAAGAGGAAATCTAATAAGTGCTTATCAAAGGGGGAGAAAGAAAAATACCCAAGGAACATAGAACTCTAATAAGAGTTTGTTTAAGGGGGAGTTTTTCTTAAAGAAACATCACTCCGGAAATATGAATACGATCCTTAGAGACTCAAAGCCTAAGGGGGAGTTAGTCGTATTCATCTATATTCTTAAATCAAGGGAGATAAGCTTTAATATGTTTCTTTCTTCTTAGAATAGCTTTTTCGTAAGGATGTTTGTGCTTTCCAAAAAGGGGGAGATTGTTGAGTCAATAAGGTTTTCCTTATTACTTTTCCATTCCTTCTTGTTTTGAAAATCACAAACACCTTATTTTTAAGGAAAATCGCTTTTGTAAGGAAAAATGCTTTCTTAAGGAAAATTGCTTTTATAAGGAAAAATGCTTTCTTAAGGAAAAACGCTTTTATAAGAAAAATTTATCCTTATCTTATTTTCATTAATATTTTTCTTAAGTATGAAATTCGGATTCACTTTCTCGGAATCATAAAAACTTTGATATAAAAGTATTCTGTTTTTAGGATTCGGTTCTGGACAAGAACTATAAGGAAGTTTCATTCCGAATTTCGGATATGAATTCTGACTTAGTTCTATTCCAGATTCAGGATACGAATTCTGAAGAAGAATTCTCATTACGAATTCTAATGAAGAAATCCCATTCCGAATTCTCATTACGAATTCTGAAGAAGAATTCTCATTACGAATTCCAATAAAGAATTCTCATTACGAATTCCAAAGAAGAATTCTCATTACGAATTCTAATGAAGAAATCCCATTCCGAATTCTTATTACGAATTCTGAAGAAGAATTCTCATTACGAATTCCAATAAAGAATTCTCATTACGAATTCCAATGAAAAATTCTCATTACGAATTCTAATGAAGAAATCTCATTCCGAATTCTCATTACGAATTTTGATGACGATTTCTCATTACGAATTCTGATGATAAATTCTCATTACTAATTCTGATGATGAATTCTCATTACGAATTCTAATGACGAATTCTCATTACGATTTCTGATGACGAATTCCTATTCCGAATTCCTATTCCGAATTCTCATTCCGAATTCACCTATTAAACAGAATCTGATTATCATTGTTTTATACACTCTGAATTTATTCACTCCGAACTTTCACTCCGAAATTTCTATTCTGAACTTTTATGTTAGAGTTTAAAACGATGTCGTACTTTCTGTTACACTTGTTTTGTTATAAAACGATGTCGTCCATTTTGTTATAAACTAACCGTTGTCTAAGTGACACGTGTACAGGTCCCTCCAAACTTTAAGGGAAATATGACCGTTGGAGAAGGAGCCGACCTTACCTATAAATAGGAGCTCATTTGAAAGAGCTCGGTGCTGATTACTGAAAAAGTGCTTACATGCTGTTGAAGTGATTTCTAGAGAGAGAGTCTCTTATTAACTCTCAAAGCTTCGTGCGACTCCGAATGTTGGTGATTACATTTGAGGGCTTCCGGGGATAGGAAGACAGAGGTGCCGACTACCTTAAAGATCGGGGGCTTTCTTGCTGAGAAAGACAGAGGTTGCCGACTACCTTAAAGATCGAGGACTTCCTTGCTGAGGAAGACAGAGGTTGCCAACTACCTTGAAGTTGAGGGCTTGCGGGGATAGCAAGACAGAGACTCCGATCTTCATATCGAGGGCTTACCCTGGTGTGGGTAAGACAGACTTGCTTGAAAGTATAAATCAAGGAACCTTTATCCAAGGTTGTTGGATACCCTTCTCTTTGGGTTAAAAGACTATTATCTTGTTACTAGTAGTTTTACTACTTGTTGTTTTTCCGCTGCAATTTGTATCTTAAGGAAAGTATAACTTTCTTATACTTCCTTACTTACTCTGTTTCATTTAGATTTTATACGCTTTAAGGTAGAATCTCATATTGTAACTTTTGTTAAGTTTCAATTTCCGGAACCATATTTCCGGAACCTACTTTTGGAATCTCTTTCCAAGTTTAGTTCGGTGTTAGAGTTGTTGTGAATCTACTTAGTTTAACTTTGTTAAACTTAGTCCTTTCCTTTTCTTAAGGAAACTTTAGTTGTTCATAACTAACTTTAAAGGTTCCAAAGGAATTTTTAAAGTATACAATTCACCCCCCCTCTTGTATATTGAGCATCTCATATCATATTTCGATCCTACAATATTCTTCATGTGTTAATATGAATGACCCAAAGTATATAAATAAACTAATAAATCTTAAGTAATTACCGAAACAGTTATTCTTTCCTTGTCCATTATCCATCCCATCTCTTCTATCTTACATATGACTCCTTCCCTTATCATGTTTTGCAAACAAGAATTCCGTTATGGTACCGATCAGGCAGCCTGAGTAGGTTGTGAGTAAAACATAGCAGGCCACCACAAATTGTGTCTAAAATAACATATAGTAAGTAACAATGTATGAATTTTTATTATTTATAAAGTAAAATGAATAAGTAAATAATTAAAAAATTTAAATTATTCTTTATTTTAACCACATAACCCCTGGTTTTGGAGGAAAACAACTACATTATTACATGATTCATCCAATGATGAAATATTTACCATGTCACATATGGAATTCACAATTCATTCTAACACATAACATTTCATTATCTGTTTCATTCCATTTTACAAAAAAAATTGTTTTGAACCATAGTCCAAGGCCAATATCATGGTCATAGAATATTGTATCTAACAACCCACGAGTATTTGAAGCTTATATCACTATCCCATACCTTAATGTCATTTGGTTATTTGGATCCTAAGTTCCTATCCCACACATGGCACTACATATAGGTATTTTTATCCCCAATCCCAATCCCATAATCATTTATGACACAAGGGGAATTGGTGCCTCAGTCCATGTCCCACACTCTCTATCCCATTTGGTTATTTTTATCCTCATTCCGTATCAAATTTTACTACATTAATCAACCAAAAATATATCACATATATAACATCAATCAAGGATGATCACCATTAACCCCTTAACAAATTTCACATTAGGATATACCATTTTATCTATCAAAAAAACATGTTTCAATATTTTAATCACATGGAACAATATGAGTAATTCACCATTAAACTAGTTTGAAACATTTATGTCATATAGCACATTAACCCATTATGTTTAAATCAACATTCACATAATTCAAATTTTAAATTAATTCATAATAAAATTAATTGAAAAATTACACAATCTCAATTTCCCCATCAATTATAGAATTAAAACATTATATTAAATCATTAGCCAATAAATAAATTCAATAAAATAATTTACATTTTCCCCATTTTGAACCAAATTAAATTACAAATATAAAATCAACATATCAATTCCATGTTTCCATAAATTAGTAAATGAATTAATTTATTCAATTCAAGATTAAATGTTTCATGTGAAAATTGAAATCTCACAACACATCAATGAAATTGGAATTCAAGGCAATGGTAATGGAATTTAGGCCAGCTACCATGATATTGATGATGAAATCTCTCCAATAGAAAACCCCAATTTTAGTGGATCAACCCATATCACAAATATTAATGAGATCAAGATACAAAACCCATATCCATGATCAATATAATCAAGATCGATCAAACCTGGACATATAACCATCCCCCTAAAAGTAACCCCGTCTCTTTATTAAAGAAATAATAACTTGAAGAAAAGGATACCACACAGGATGAGAATCTATTACAATGAGATGCATGTATCTTTAATTTGAACATCGAATAGTCATGAAAAGAGGATATAATTTTTTTGAATCCATCTGAGAACCTCCAAACAATTATAGAAAATGTTCAGAGTAGTTTTAAGGTTGATTTAAGGTGAATTTAGTGGTTTGATGATTTTTAATATAATTTTGGGAAAATAAAAACCAGAACACTCAATTTCCTGGATAGGGGTGAACAATTTTACGAATAGTGTTCCTATACCATGTGACACTTCTAGGGTGGGTGAAATGTTACTCGTTTGATGGGAAAAAGTTTCACCAATAGTGTACCAACCATGAATCCCTCTCAACTAGAGGATTCAAATTAGGCTAGATCGGGGTGTATAGTTTGGGAAATTAATTCACTACTCTAAACCCTTCCATAAACATCAAAAATTTCTCCCAAATATACCCAATAAAAACCATAATGATAAGACAAAGACTTCCTATAAATGAGATCAAGACATATCTAGAAAATATTCGGTTATAACAATATAACTGATAATATTATATAAAAAATATATTATTTATAATATTAATATTCAATATATTGGATTAATGTTTTAAAAATAAAATAATTCCTCCATGGAAGACTTAAAAACAAACAATCCTGAAAAATTATGAGGTTGTGAAATAATACCATTCTAATTAGGTAACATCTGAATCATATAAAAATTGAAATAAATAACATAAAATGATACTTAAATTCCAAAATGAAATATATATTATTTAGATAAAATGTCAAATTGGAATTATATTTACACCTAACAATATAAATATGGCTGAATATGGAAAACATCTCATGTAAGTAAAACTGAGATGTGGAATCCATAAGGGTTTAAGAAACATCTTAATAAAATCCGTTTAAAAGAGGGAAAGATTAATTTTGAAGTTAAAATTACATTAATAAGAAATATACATAGTGTTTAATATTGAATTGGATATATATTAATCATTTAAAATTAATCATGTGTGTAAAACAACATGTCTCTCAAAGAAAGATGTTTTGAAATGAAAACTGTACCTTGAGTCCAGACATGTTATGTATGTGATTCATATCCTATAAAATAAATTTATATTAAAATTTTATTTTATCAGGAACATTTTACATTTTAATCAATTAAATTTAAATAATTACTTCATATAATTTAATTTAATATTTAATTACACATTTTTTTATGTCAACATATGTCGTTTTAAAGACACTTAGTTCATAATTTCAAAAATAGTATTGTTGTATATATCATGGTAAAATGGGTAATTATTACATAATATACATTATAATAATCATGAAATATTTATAATTATTATATATTAATTATATATTTAAATCCATACATGAAATAATGTTATGAAAAATGAACAATGTTACAATCTTGGGGACAGTAGGA
The DNA here is from genome assembly GCA_963277665.1 of Viscum album. Classification (NCBI taxonomy): domain Eukaryota; kingdom Viridiplantae; phylum Streptophyta; class Magnoliopsida; order Santalales; family Viscaceae; genus Viscum; species Viscum album. Next base: position 1,716,425,057 of record OY728152.1, on the reverse strand, counting down.
TGTACATTCGCATTAGTGACGTTTCCATTTTTCAATGATCATGATTGAAAGTAGGTAAGTTATATTTTATATTTTATGAATAATAATTATATAATAAATATAATATTATTTTATAAATTCAATTACATATACTATCCATGTGATGTGATAAAAATGAGTAACATTGCTTCATGAGTAGGTTGTTTTCCGTATAGAGGAAAAAATTTATCATTTTTAGATGGATTGATATATAAGAAGGTAAAAGATATTTTACAATAATGTAATGAATAAAAGGTTGTTATAATGCTATAAAAACAATAAATACATTATTACGAAAATCTCTGTGATGTGATTATGGAAAATGACATACATCACTTCTCGAGGCGGTTGTCCACTGGATAGAGGAATAATGGTCTCATTTACAATATGATGGAATCTAAGATGAATCTTGGTTATTATTATAACATAATAAAATATATGTATATTATTGTAAATGATGATATTATAACTGATTTATTGAGTAATATTTTGTATAGGAGGAACAAAAAAAAATGCTCTGCTAAGAACAACACCGCTTCTTCAGACCACCTATTTAGGATAAGACCAATATGCTCTCATGATTGGAATTTTTTAATAAAAATGTATTACAGTAATTTGGGTGAACTATATGGATGTTATTTGGGTAGGAATTTTCTTATCCACAATGATTTTTATTTGTAGTCTTGAGAGGATAGGAGGTTTAATTACTATTAATAATATTTTATAATGCATTTTATAAAATTCCAATAACCATTCTGTAAGAATTTGATTAAAAATTATCCAAAAAAAGTGTTAGAATAATAGGTTTTCAATAAAGGAGTTTTCCATGAAATAGATGATATTTTTAAACTCCATAAAAACTAATAAAATTTAAAATTATTAAATTAATATTTATATATATACACACTCTAATTTTAATTAATACCATTACCTAGTTGGTTTTATTTTAATTAATTTAATATGGAGAAACACTGTTTATATCAAAATAGTTTATAAAAAAAGAATTTTACACATAAAAATAATCATATACTAATGTGAAGTATAAATATGGTTCGAATGAAATTAATAAGGAGAAATTTAAGAAAAATCATTCTTTAAATTCATTTAAATAAAATTTAAATTAACTAAATTGTTAATAATCAATAAATGTTTTACAAACATATCAAATTTTAGCAATTCAATGAAAAAAAAAACGTTTTAGAAAAATCCAAAGAGTTTACCCAAAGTAAATTAGTACATTTTATTTTCAAATTTGATGTTAATTTTCTAAAATTATAATTATTAAAATTAGTTAAATTAAATAAAATTTTTATATAAAATATTTAAAAATATTTTTTCATGAAAATTTATTTCTGAATTAGAAAATGACTTTATAAAAAAATTCCAACTGTAATAAATTAGTCAATTGATATATATATATATTATATAAACAATTAATGACATTTTTCATTAGAAATTTATTCCCATTTTTTCTAAAAATATTAAATACTAGGTTATAACATCCGTTTTTAAATAATTGTATTTAAATAATATATCATGGTTCATTTAATTTCAGAGTATCTTGTTGTAAATAAAATCATACATAATATTTTTTTAAAATCTCATGGTGTTATAATGTACCCATGTGGTATTATGTGAATTTTAGTGAAGTTATATATTCACCAAGCTAGGGGTAAAAAATATTAAAATCCTCTCATTACAATGAGTTGTGTTACTTTAATGCAAGGATAACCTATGTAGAAGGATGTTAGAATTCCACCACTAGGGAAATATCCCCAAATAATATTATTAATTATTTCCTAAAGGATGTCAATATTTGTCATGGGGTGAGGGTTATATTTTCCCATAGTGTGTTCCTTGATATCCTCAAATGGAAGAAACCTCTATGAATTTTTGAAAACACTTCCATTATTAAGGTCTAGATGAGTAGATGATGATTGGATACAAAGTGTGAATCCTAAAGACTAAATTTTTGTTGAAACTAGATATATTATATATTAATATTTAAATCTATTGTATCTACAAACTCTCTAATGAATTATTTAGTGTTATGTGGTATCATTAATCCTGTTATCATAATCTATTGGTGTAGAATATGGAAAAATATTTTATTTTTAGATGATTATAGAAGTGGATGATTATCTCTACCAAGGCTACACTAATCAAAACCATGTGAAATTTATTAAAACTATTTTAATGTTATTTCGATGGAATATTATAAGAATTTATGTTACTCATTAGTCTAAAATCATGTTTTGTGGTTTAATTCCCAATTTTTCTACTGGTGGGTTGGCACCCATTAGGCCTTTCAGTGGGACTATTTCTTAGAATTTTCATCTGTGACATCTACTAATTCATCTTATCCATATTATTTGAGAATGGACAAAAAAATATCAAAAATACTTTGTGATATTTCAAAATGAATCATGGATTTCATTGATAATATTTTCTATCATATTTTTGTATGAACATTCATTACATTTTAAAAATCATAATTTATTCCATCATTGTTCCCAACTTATTCTAGATTTTGGATTTCATGAAAATTGATAATGTTTTCCAGTAATGATTATATGAAGTAACATAGAACCTAATATTTATCGATATGTAAAATTTTTTCCCCCTAAATTCTATGTCACTTCTCTTAATCCTTTTTATATTTTTGGATGGATCAGTTATTTTAACTATTCACATATTCCATATATTTGATTGTTATCCTGGCTAAGATTATTCCCTAGATAAGTGAAAAATATTATCTATAGATTTTCCTATATCAAAGAACTCTGAGAATTAATCATTTTAGTCTAAAGCAATTATCATAATAGAAAACTCATTATAATGGTTCATTATATAGATATCCAACAATTATACGAGGTGTTTAAGTATTTTCAATGAGAGTGTTGGACAATTTAATTTTTTCAATGAAATCCCAAACTCTCTCGTTCTCTTTTATCTTGAAATTGGAGAGGATAAGTATTTATGTATTAATTAGTATTGATCTAAATTAGATGATTTATTACTCATTAGCATATTTATATTTCAAAATGGAACCACCTATGAGTTAATTGTTCTAAAAAATGTGGTGCCTCCTATGGACCACATAATGAATATATGTATGAAATCCTATTTCAATTTTTGGGATCCCAAAACATGGACACGTTGTGAAGGGTATACAGTGAGTTGCATCTCTAGAAAAACCATTTAATAGAATATTGAAAAGAAAATGATTCTTAATTTTGTTAGTGGAGGAGTTGAATCTACAGACCCATGATAATCCTTCATTATTGGTTTTATAAGTGCTTGTCAATTGTTAAGAGAATCTATATGACCTATGAGCTAATAAAACAATTACTAGGATACCACTATCTGTGTATGACTGAAATTTATTTCATAAATTGGAAGATAATTTTCCATTGGTGGGAACACATCATAACTAATTATTATTTAAATAAATTGGTTTGATTTATTTGATATCAATTTTATGGGGTGTGTTTAGTCTGACTTAGTGGGATGGGAAATATCTCCCAATTAAAGGTAGTAAAATAAAGGATAAACTAAATCTTCGACATGATGATTGTTCAAAAGGGTTATCTTTCTGTTGATAACATCAAAATTTATCCACACATGATTCTCCACCATAGTGTTGACCAATGAATTATTCTATTTTTTAATGGTTGTTTCCCCATATTTATTTTTTTATCATTTAAATGACTATGTTTCTATTTGATTTTCAATAACACCATGGGATATAACATCAATTGGTCAAGTGATAATGAAATTTACTGATGTTAATCATTTAGAATAGAGAATAATTCACTTATAAGAGGAATAACCATAATCCATGCATGTTCGTGTTTGATCTCAATTACTCAATATAATTAAAAGGAATGAAAAAATCAATCCCCCAAGACATATGGGATAGTGGATTACCTATGATTTTAAAATCACTATGGTTATTTATTACGATGTTGGATGCCTATGTAAATTAGTGGTATTTATATTTTCCTATTCCATTATTAGTATTCCTTGATGGGAATCTAGTGTGTTGCAAGTAATAAAGTTGGTTTATAGCTCTGGATTTTTAAAGGTTAGCTTACCCCAAATGACTATCCATTGAAGGGTGTGATTATGGATAACTAAGAAATTAAAAACATATTTTTTATCTTCTTAAAACATTTGGTTTAGTGACACAAATTATTGTTTGTGACTATTGGAAACATAAGAATTATTAGGAAGATCTGGAGGGAGTTATTTATCATGGTGGGTTTCCTCATACACCATCATATGAAACTGTTGGTAAGGGTTTTAGTGATTATAGTAAATGGTTATAAGGTTTATTGAAATATAAAACGGTTCAACTTGTTCCTCTATTTTATTTCAAATTTAGGATTTCATAGAGGGATTTATCCTATGGGTGATTCAATTAAATACCTCTATTGTTAGTATGAATCCATTGAGATTGTATTTTGAATAATTTTTTTACGAACTGATTTTAGAGGCACTAAGTCAGTATCCGCAAACTTCAAGGTCACATGGTTGAGTTATCAATTTCTATTATTTTATATTATTTTGTATCAACTTTTATTCATAACAATTTGAGGTGTCTTTTGTAGGTATATAATTTTTCAATGATATTGGAATTCATTGGTGAATTTGGTGATTCCATTTGGATTTTATAGAGTCTTACTAGACCTAGAAAAGAAATCATGGACACCATTATTATTTACTATGTAAAATATGATTTCCAAATTCCAGTAATTCTACATTTTATGTGAAAGGGGATGGATAATTGAATTATTTATTTTGGGTTGACCATTTTTGTTTCTAAAAAAATCAGAAAAAAATTAATATTATACTCATATTGGGTGAGGATGGTCATAATGTTCAATGGAAGGTGGTTACTGGGACATTTCCAAAAATTATTCAGAATTTAAATCTTATGTGAGTAAGGGTAGTTAGGTTTATTTGAATATTTTTGTCAGAATTACTAATTAATTTAAAAAACAAGTATAAAAAAATAAGTTTTTTGAATCCTTTTCTAATAACTGAATTAGAAATGTTACCACATTGAAAATGATCTAATATCATTTTTGTGTGTAAATGAATATATTATTTTTTTTAGGTTCTCCATATTTATCATATTATTTATTGATAATTTTTTTTATTACACATGTAAATAGACACTATTATTTAGTTCCTTATAACTATTAGGTTTATGTTTTGGAGTATTGATTGAACCTCAAATAGTTTCCCTACATATTCAACAAGAATATGATTGAAAACACACATAATTAAGTGTATTTGATTGGGAATTGTGTTAAAATTTATAATCTCATGACAATGACTAATGTGGTACCGTTATGATTTCCTTGAAATTATTATGTTGAAGAAGTTTAAATTCATGTTGACTTGACTATTATATGAAGCGTACCTAGAAACTATTGGAATGTGAATTAAGTAGGAGAAGTCCATTCTTCCATAGCTCATCACTAAAGAAGTAATATTCTCCATTTAATAATTTGTATAAGGAGTTCATATCCTTATGACATATGATTTTTCATGAATATTTTATACTAAAAAAGATATATATATATATATATATTGGAATTATATGTTGTATATCTACTTATGCTACATATGAGGGAAACAAATAATATTATCTAAACTGATGGTATGTGAGGAAAACAAGGGGAGTATCTCAACTAAAGTAATTTCAGAAGAGTGGGTAATATTATTCTCACGAAAAAAGAATAACTTTTGGATTTGAGGGTGTTAGGTTTTATCCTCATAGAAGAATCCTACTAATCTTATGTAAACTAGAATCAAATCCAATGTATTTTGAGTTCCACCATCTATGGTCATATTTGAGTACAATCACATACCAATAAATATAATACGGTAAGGACATGTGATATTCAGTTTAGACTCATACAACTCAGACTTGTAGATTTTTTTATTAATTGTTCCAATATAAGGATGATTAACCAAAACTATAATCCCACATGATGGACAAGGTTAATGAGAGGGGATTAGGTGTTTATCATCCATGAGATATTTGACTTGAAGATTCACATAAGTAAAAGAAGGAAGGAGATGGACCGGTTGAATGTCTTCTGCCCTATTATGGTTAAGAGAGGCGTATTCTACCTAATGGAGGATTGGATGAATATTCTCTCTAATAATGGATTTCCATGGAGTCCCCTAAGTATTCTAGGGTTGGAAAAATGATTAATTAAAGTGGTGAGTCTGGGAGAAGGGTTTTCAATGTATGTGGCCTTGAGATAATGGTCTCCCTAATGGAATGTACTATGTGTTATGGGAATTGATCAGCATTAAGTAAAGATTATTTACCATGATTTTCTATCGTTAAATGTGTATTTGGTGAAGAAATGATATTAATTAAGCATACGATCCATTGTGTTGCACCATAGTAGTATTTTAGAAAAATTATCACCTTAGTGACATGTAATATGAGGGTTATTATGGTGATTATCACACTATTATGAACAATTCCAGAAAACTATGGAGATAGTGAACCATTTAAGGGTCTTAAAATAAAAATGGAAAAGGGATTGAACACCTTTCATTGTGTTCCATGTGTCCATCCATGGAATTGTAAAATGAGATATGAGGTTCAATTTATAGGTATTGTGGAGGATATGGGTGAATTTGAGTTTTGAGTGGGAGGCATTGCAAAAACATGATACCATGTCATATAGATATAGATATTTTTAAGATGACTATATCAAATGAGCTGAGTTAATGTGATCAGGGTTAGACCTGAGCACGATGATGGATTTTTTAATGACAAACACCCAACATCAGTGACCATAACTCTATATTCCCATGTCCATTTGGGCTCATGTATATTCAGATCAACGCCTAAAAAGCTAAATATTCCCATTTATTTGTGGTTTACTTGATATATGTAATTTTATGAGGCATTAAAGTTATTATATGGCCAAAAAAATGAGTTCTTCTTTCCGGCTATCTACAAAATCTATTTCAAGATATCATAATGATGTAATTCACTAAACATAACCGGAATTCACTATATTTTGGAGGAAACTAGATCACTAAATGTTTTAAAAATAATGTAACACATATAGATCAATTCTCTTCTCCTTTTCAAATGGAGATACATTTGTATATAAACTCATAATATGTTTTCTAAAATAATATTACACTACAATTTCCATATAAATTTTTTTAAAACACATATTTTGTTGAAAATAAATGTAATATTCTTTAGTAGTTGTTATGAACTTATATTTACCCCATACCATAAGGATTTATGGTTATTATAATTTTGAGGGAGTATTCCTTGACGTGTTTCCATTCACAAATTTCATTCCATTAATGGGATTTATTAGCCAAATATTTCATCTTTTATTTAAATCCACAGGGAACCAAATATATAATAACAAATATGTGTTATTTTTTTATAACAATAATTAATTTTAATTTATAGAAATATATCTTAAATAGTTATATTATTAATTTTAATGTATCCTGAAGTAAATTATCAAAAGAAATAAATAGTATTAGTGCCCCTTCGACAAGGATAATGAATATCTTCATGTAGGAGGAGGTAGATGAATACTCATTAATAACTATAATTTAAAATATATTTTTATATTGTAATGGGTAAATAGATAATTATACTTCACTCAGAAATCACATATACAAAACTCATGTTACCACACAACATCACATAAATTTTTTAAAATGGAATATACTATAAATTAATATTGAATCCTTTTATTTTTGTGGATATTATACAAAAATAAGATAGTGAATACCTTATTATAAAGATAAAAAAAGAGGTGATGGGGAAACCTAGGATCATTATAATATATCTCATAATAATACAAGTACTATGATACTAAAAAAATACATATATGATAAATATTATTTGTAGTGTATATTATTTCGAGAATGATCTAAATGATTCAATAATTATAATTCTCATCTAATAAAAATATAATAATATTCTTTGATCATTGATCATCTAACAATGAATCAATTTTTATTCCCTCTTATCTCTCAAATTCATTAGTAATTTTTATCAGAATATTTATCTCAAATTAAATACACAACGATTTTAGAAACAACATCTCCCTTTATCAAATAAATTCTTCCACATTTATCTCACCCATAATAAATTTTTTAGAGATTAATTAATTTAAAAAATTATGTAAGTGATAATTTAAATATATAATAACTTTTCCATATTTTAGTATCCTTAATCTTGATTGTTTTTATTCATCTATATCCTGAAAATAGTTCAATGAAAATAATATTAATCTTTAAGTGATGTATGGAATTATATCAGTGTTAGTACAATATACTAAATTCAATGTCTCCCATTATAATCTTCCCCTTTTATACCCCTACTTAATAAAATCATTCGTCATAACCTGGGGAAGGGAAACATAAGAAATAGTGAGGAAAAGTGCATATTATTGGTAAATAAGGGATATATGTAAGCATAAAAATAGTGTATGTCAATGAGAAAAAGACCATAAATTTTAAAAACCATATCTTTTATTTCAGTGATCATAATATCGAGTCATGGAAAAAATATTAACAGTTCATAATACATAAGTCTTTAGGAAATAAAATATCACGATCCATTAGGGAATAACAGATGAATAAGACATAGATTTGATACATACCCATATGGATTGAAAACAATTTCTTTATTTTTCAAGGCATATTCCAATACATATAAGGGAACTCAATGGGTGGGTATATTCCCCATTAAGGACCATCTACTATCCCCCATTATATCCCTTTTCTAATAGTGTGGGGGGTTTACTCCCCAAAACATCATAGTTGTTGTCGTTCACTCCAAAGGTAATCATAGAAGAAAATATCCCGTAATGAACTGTGTTCACTCTCTATTCCATCCCATTCATACTGAACTAAGATCAATCCACATTCTATATCTATCAATATCATGAGATATAAATAATTATCTATGTAATTATAGGGAGATATAGGATGAAACCATATTTTTTTATAACATATCCTTCATCCTTGGTTATAACTTAACCACCATCATATGTTATATCATAACAATCATCACATAATAAAAAACATTCATACAAATACGAGATCATTAAACATTCAATATATCATGACCCATGGAATTAAAAGGGTTTCTTGAACATCTAATCATATTATAATATGTGAAAAATAGGAAGGTTGTATAATCATTTAATCATTTAAAAATATAATAACCCATGAAAAATATTGTTTTACAATAGTTCTATCATTGTACAACCTGTATAAGTGAAATGTGTTTCATAAACATCGTAACACCATAAACATAAAAAGTTCAATGATTGAAGAATAATGGATTTTTGGGATCATATCCATAGTAATTCATAGGTAACATCACTAAATGAAATCATTAATAGAAAATTATTTTTATTTACCATTTATAACTTATGTAGAGGAAAATATATTTTCCTATTTAAGAAAAAAAATTTAAAACAAAAGTATTTTGAAAATCATTTTCATTGAAAATAATATTTCAAAACATATAATTGATTAATGATTGAAAATTTAAAAAAATTGATAAATTATAACACATTTTCATATAAGATAACATTTAATACATGTTTGTAAATGTTGAAATTAATGGGTGGGCATGATAGGTAGGAATAATATTCATGTTGTTCTTATTAAAACACAATTTATTTTTCACGTTTTAATGAAAATATAAATGGGAATTGTTTTTGAAAAAGATATGGATACTCCTTTCATATTTTTTTGTAAAAAATTTCAAACATGGGTGATTTTTTTAATAAAAAACATAATAGAAAAAAAATAATTTTTAAAACATTCTTAGAAAACATGGTTGAAAAGGTAAAATAATTTTCTTCTGAAGAGAGAAATAATGTTTCTTTGTATAAAAACATTTATAACAAATTGTACGTAAAAATGAGTGAAGAAATGTTATAATTACATGAATATATCATGAATAACCATAAGAGAATAAATTTCATTATAATTATTGAGAGGTAGATCATGATATTTCAACATTAGAGAATTATTCATAATGAATCTAGACAAATAATGAGATTTTAAAATAAAATCATTACCACTTTGTTAATGTTGAATCAGAAGAACCATAGAAAAATAAAATTAAATGAAATATATATTATCATGATTATAAATAAATTCCTGACATTACATGTAAATGGGTTTGTATATACACCTCATTATAGAATATACATTCATAACATAACTTATTTAATAAAGAAGGAAAATTCATACCAAAATCCCTTACAAATGTTTTATCTTTTAAACCATAAATCACATGAAAAAGTGATACAAAAGTGGATATGAAAATAGAAATAATTTTTATTATAATTTTCTTAAAATACATCCATGGTCATTATATAATCCATCTAAAATAAACAAGTGAATAGGTATGTAATTTGTCTAACTGAAAAATAAATGTGAGACATAAATAACTTACTATAAGTATTGACTTCCCTAAAAAAATTCAAACCACCATTAAAATAAATATAATATTTTTATGCATCTATAAAATACCATACTTCTATATATCATACCAGATTAGATTTTCAATTTTCCATATATTAATAATTTATTAAATATTAATTGTTAAAATTACATTTTAGGTAATAACATATTTGTTGGTCATATTAGTTTTGATTTTTCATTTTTATGGTCCAATTATATTGATCATGGTTTAAAAATTTTATAATACTACTCATGATAAAAAATATTCATAATATATGTATTTATAGTAATCTTTAAAAATTTGTGTCAGGAAATGAAATACATGTTTTATAGAGATGGTAGGTTTTACACATACATGACCAATATTTCTATTTTCTTGTGAAATTGATAAAAAGTAAAAGTAAATGATTTTTATTATTATTTAATAAAAATAAACCTTAATTTAATCGATTTAAATCATAACATCACTTCGTGAGTTGATGGTCTTCCTAAAGAATAACAATGTTATCATTTAACCTTAAAAAGAATAGTTTAAAAACATTTCTGATATAGTAATTCCATATTCAGTAAAAAATATTATGTATGATATATATAATATAAATATAAAATAAATATATCGTTATTTCCATCCTTAATAGGTGGTAATAGATAAATTAATGGCATAGGACTATGAGGTGGTAGTACGTCATACACACAAACGATGATTTCGTAACCGATTTGATGGACACAAGGATAGTTTTAAGTGATGAACATAAGAAGAATACATCTAATTATATTTATTATAAGATGGTAACTATGTAATAATATTATAAAATTAATAATAATTACATAAGGTGGATAATGGAGTAAAATAAAGAGTCTCGTTGAAGAACGTTTCCTCTTCTTCAAGTATTCTCTTTATGTTAGCACTAAATCGTTACTAGGTTGGCTTTTGGACTCAAAAAATAATACAAGGATGATATGAGTTAATTTTTAAGTTATTTAGGTTGGTATTGTATGAAAAAATAGGTTTCATGGTGTGAGTAAGGGAGGACAGGTGGTGGTCTTTGATATTTTTGGGAGATGAAGCATTTGTTATTTTTTAACATAATTGTGTGTTACCATGTTTCTAACATGTCAAAAGAGAAAAAAATATGTAATTTACAATCATTATATATTTAATGGTCTGAATATGGTGATGAAATACATTTTATAAAATTTTATATGTCATTTAGTTATTTATTATTTTTTGTTAACCCCCCCCCCCCCCATTTAGTTAAAGTTCTTCCTTAACGGGGGTAAATAATATTTTCTACATTAACTATTCAGTTTGGTCAAAAATTATTTTGAAATTATAACATAATATAAATAATTTAAATAAAAAAAATATTGGATATATATTTTCCAAATTATCATCAAAGATGATGAAAATTTCAAAATAAAAATAATCTCATGGAGGTGGTGGGGGAAAATTTTAATGAGAAAATGTTCAAATATTTACAATTTTTTTATATCACAATTATAAGTTATATTTATTAAAATGATAAAATTTTATTTGTTGTTTAATAATATAACTACTATTAATTTATAAAAAATAATATATAATTTAACTTTATAGATAAATTAAACGAATTTATAGTTATCAATAAAAATTTACTATGTTTTCAATATAAATTAATAAATGAAAACATTTAGAAAAATCAAAAAAAATCCCTAATATATTTTTTATTAAATTATTTTAAAAAAATATTTTCACTTTATCAAATTTTATATAAATGTCAAAAAAATAGTTTTAATAATAGATGTGTAATAAAAATTTGAGAACTTATTTTATGGAAATTTTGGAATTGTTGTATAAAATAGGATTTATTCTTATATTTTGTATAGAAAACACATAGGATGAATTTTATATAGGTCATTTAATATATATAATATATAAATTCCAATAAAATCATTCAATAAATGTATTTTTAATATTTAATTGTGGTTCAATATAATAGTTTCTATAAATTATAATTTTTTAGAAATGGATTTCCATTCTTTTCAAATAGTTTTCATTTTCAATTCAAAATAACTGGCCACCAAATAATTATTTATATATATTTGTTTAATCCATATTTTCATAATTTATTTAATCATAATCAAACCCACTATTCCAATGGCTTTGTCATAACTAACATATTAAATAATAATATTTTAATTATATTACACATTTCCTTTAAACCCAGTGTTGAATGTAACATAATATATTATTATTTTTTTTGTAATATAAGATAAACATATTGTTTTTTGTAATGAAATTTAAACTCTATGATTCATGTAATGAAATAAAAAATAATTTTTTGATGTCATGATATATTGGGAAAATATAAAATATTTCTAAAAATAAAAAATTCAAGAAATCACAGTTTTTGACATTGTACTCACCTTAAAATTAATTACTCCATAGAAATTCATCTTCGTCAAAAAAAGATTAATTTTTTAAAATTAACTATATAGAACCCCACATTGTATAAATGAATAATAAAATTCTATATAATTATATATAATTGAAAACATAATGGTTAACTAATGTAACTCGTTACTAGGTTTCCATAGTGGGGATCAAAGGTGGGAAGTGAAGATTTGCAAATGGAAGAAAAATGTAAATAATTATAGATTTTTTAAAAGATAAATTTTCATAAGAAAGTGGGTTATCAAGATAATTTTGAAAACTAAAAACCATAATTTTTTGGTGATTTTATGTCATCGATAACATAAAAATGAATATAATAGGACAACATTTAATTACATAATCCTTTTCTTAATGTCTAAAAATTTTCAAAATATTATATACTCACATGACATTATTACATTTCATAAGAAAAATCACACCCTTTTGTTTTTCCTTGATCAATTCCCACTTTATCTCTTACTCAATGAAATAAATTTATATTTTTTATGCCTAGAGCAATAAATTATAATTTCCTTAAATAGAATGAAAAATCATTATATCTATCAATAGTTGTCATCAATACATAATGGATAGATAATGTTATGTATAAATACTCAAAAGGTGAAATTGTTCATACATCTCTAAAGGATCATCTATTTATAATCTTTAAATGTTTCATATATAGTCAGAATAATGATATTTCAAAAGGGTTAAAATCCAAAATATTAAAAATATATTCACTATGGTTCCGAGATGAAGTTATCACTAATTCTATTATCAAAAAGGAGTGGTTATTCATATTTATAAACCAAACATGTGAATACCATCATCATATATTCTTTTGAAACATTAAATTTTAAATAATCACAATTAAAACAATAATTATTCCTCATTACTTAATTAAAAAATAGATTAAACAATATATTACATAGAAAAAATATTGTTGTAATCTCCATAAATTATTATATAATCCATTTTTTCATAAAATCCTTTATAACGACCCATACTTTACATACATTGTTAATACTTCAAAATTGAAGCACACTTATTACAACATACGACAAAACCACAAAGGACCATATAGGTATAGTGTCTTTAAAAACTGGGAAACATAAAAAACTGGTTCATAAAGCATCTACATTGCCTCCCATTTATTTCATCATATCTAGAGTCCCTTTTGGCATATCTTACCTAATAACCTTCTTCATGACCTGCGGAGAGAAAACATACAAAAGGGTGAGCTCAAATGCTCAGTAAGGGTAAACAAAAAAATATAAATCACATCGTATACACAAGCACATAACTTTTAGAAATCTTAACCTGCAAAAGAGATCATAATTTCATAACATGGGATAAATCATGGCAGTGAAATGTAATCACAATATTCATAAATTAAAACATTAAACTTTGTGGCATACACACATAATCATAGAGAATCATTTCTTGTTAGTCAAGACTCATTGCCAAGACTATCTTAGTGGACAAAGTCCCTTTCTGAACCGAGTCACCCTCATTTCAGTCCTGTTTCACTGAACCGGTATAACCTACCGTTCCAGCCATGTCTATCTCATGAGATATAAAATCTTTACCCAATGCATTGGATGGAGATATAGGTCCCACCCATCTCATAATGAAACCATTCTTATGTGTGCCACAAAATCATAAATCATGCATCATTGCATAACCCATATAGTAAAAATGGGAATCATAAACATCGTGACATCATAAAACAACTCATATAAGATAAAGGAATTCATAAAAATAATTCCATCACAACATAATCAAATCAATGTAATAATAGGGATAGAAACAGAACCCTTTATTTTCTTAGATGGAAAATAATTTTGATAAAACACTTGAACTCCATTCTTGAGGAAAATATCCTTTCTTCATCAAAAACGCTTTTCCTTTCATAACATGTCATAAAATTCTAAACTAAAAAAAGTTTATTAAAAATAAACTTGAAAACTTGTAAAGGAAGCTTCTTGGAAATAATGTTTTAAAAATCCATTCATGCCGTATAAGTTAAAAAAACATTCTTCGTACTTTTGTCGGAAAAGTGAAAAAGTACATCGTACGAAAAACGACAAAAGATTCCTTTCATATCTTTTACAAAAAACTTATCGAAGGTTAAAATTGGATATAATCTATTGTAGAAGTATGGAAATAATATTACATATTGAGGGAACATGGATGTGGATGATAAAATACACCCCAGTAAATACAAAAGTAAAAACAATCTTGGATAAAAATGAGATTGTGATATTTCCCTTTCCTTAGGTCTGATTTTCTTTGTACTTGACCTAAGCTCCTGTATAATGGTTTAAATAATGTTATTGACTTATTCCAGAATCATACATATTGATATGATATCATATATGGTCATATTCTTAGCTTCTTATTAGTAATATTTCATTGTTACTTGTTACTTGGGTCTTTATTGCCTTTTGTTCTTATGCGTGTTTTTCCGAATAAATTCTTATTCTTCATTTAAGGTTATAGATACATTATATACATAATGGTATTAGTGTAACATATATCATATTTATTCATTCAATTCATTTATATAATTACTATGTAATGATGATCATGTAGAACGAGTCGCATCACATCGTGGAGACAGTATTCCGTACGTACGCACGAGCGATGATATTGTTCCCATGATCGTGGAATTGAATTTAAGTGTATTTATACTATTTCAGTATCAATATCACTTTATAATAATCATATATAGTTACGAATTACACCATTATACCCATCCTTGTAAGGTGATGGTGGAATATAGATTACACCACGGCGTGGAGACGGTATTCCGTATGTACGCACGCGCGGTGATTTCATTTTTCCGTAGGATGGATAGAAGGTGAATTAGGGTTGTTTCATATTTATAATAACATATCAGTATGTAAGTAATTCTTATTTTATTACTTTATCCTGAAACTACTAAAGAAGAAGATGTTGAAGAAGAAAGAAATTGAAATGATCGGAAATGGATATTACCTCTTCTTTGAAACGCCTCTTTGAATCCTCCACTTAGGGAACTAAGATTGGTCATTGAAGAAGACCGGGACCTCTAGGATTATTCTAGGGAAGTGGAGAAGGGATTTTGGCAGGGTTTTGCCGAGCTTGAGTGCTCAAATTGGTGTGAGGAGGAGGGGGAGGAGGTGCCCTTTTATAAGGGAGGAGAGGGGCACCTTAGGAATATCTCAAAATATTATTTTATATTAAAGTCAAAATCGGTTTATAATGGTTCCAAAGGGTCTTATTTCGAAGTTAAAGTGGGGATGGGTCGAAATCCTATCAACCAATAGGATTTAGACAAGTTTAGGTTATTATTTTAACCTTATCAATTACATTTAACTCTAAGTTAAATAATTTAACTTTTACCGTGACTTTTTGTTTTCTTACACTATATGGTTAATACACTTACTATAAGATGCCAAACGAACCCCAAGTTGTTTATTATTAATATATATATCCTTATATAAGTCATTTGGCCGAACCTTAGATTTTTAGGAATAAAATAACAATTAATAATATAATATTTGATTTAAAAACTATTTTGTGTCAATTTTGACACTATTTGATATATGATTTTTGTGAAAGTCCTAACAGAATTATCTGTTCGAACCAAGTTGATTAAATCAACACTAATATATCATATTAACCTAGAAAATTAGTGTAATTCCTAAAAAGTCTCAAATTACATTTATTTGTGCATTGATAACATCAATTATGTTAACATTTCCTTAAAAGGGTAATTACTGCATCATCGTTGTGTCATAAATAAATTAATTTATTTAAAGTCTAAAAATTATAAATAAAATATCATTATGTAGGAAATCTATTTATCTTTCTAATTAATATTCATAGTCGAATTTATCTTTGTATAACCGCATATTAAAAATGTTTTAGTTATTAAACTTTGATTTTAACTATTTTAACTATTCATTAAATAAAATAATATTAAATGTCATAATCTAATCCAAGTGGACCTAAATGGTCATATTATATTCATAAGGTTGTTTTTGGTCGAATTACACTTATCCAATAGAATTAGGACATGTGTTAGGGTAATAGTAATATCATATTTACCCTTAGTTACCCTATTTACTATTAACCGCGGTAAAAAAAAGTAAAAAGTTACTATTCACCAAAAAATTATTTTTATCTCATTGAACCACATTTTACTTACTGATATCAACCGTGTCTTTCAGATTTTCGAAATTCCATTCACAGAAGCGGTAAAATTATGTTTTATGCAAAATTCAGTTTTTAACCTACCACTTAGTGGTTTCACTATTCATCAAAAATTGAAAGTTTTCAGAAAAATACCAAAATTTCACCCTAGGATAATTTCGGTATTCCGAATCCAAAAATGAAGTCCATTTTGAAAAATAAAATTTATAAAATTTCAAAAAGTGGTTATTACTATTCATAACGGCTAGTTTTAATAATATTATAATAGCATATCGTTGTTTAGTGAAACTCGGTATTGCGTACAACGCAAGCTATCGAGGAAGGTTGTGATTACGTGTAAAGTAAGTCAAGCTAGTGTGTAGTGAAAGATTCATTTGATGATATATATATAACATAAAAACAAAATATTACTCATACAAATCTCAGGTGTTACATTCTACCCCCCTTAAATAGAATTTCGCCCTCGAAATTCGTCACTTTGTAACAAACTGATGAGGATACTTCTCCCTCATCATATCCTCAAGATCCCATGTAGCTTCTTCAAGTTGGTGGTTCTTCCATAATCCATTCACCAATCGAGTGGTCTTGTTTCGTAAGACTTTTTCGCTACGATCCAGAATCTCTATCGGTTGTTCTTCATAAGAAAGATCTTGCTCCAGCAGTACAACTTCTGAGCTGAGTACATATGAAGGATCAGTTATGTACTTTCTCAGGAGAGATACATGGAACACATCGGGAACTTGAGAGAGATTTGGTGGAAGTGCCAATCAGTAAGCTACCTTTCCAACACGATCCAGTATTTCGAAAGGACCAATATATCTAGGGTTCAACTTCCCCTTCTTTCCAAATCTCATAACCCTCTTCCAGGGAGATATTCATAAGAACACATTATCACCCACTTCAAACTCTAGGTCTTTTCTTCGGTTGTCGGCATAACTTTTCTGTCGACTCTGAGATGCTCTTATGTGTTGTTGAATAGATCTGACCTTTTCTGTCATTTCATCAACGAGATCAGGTCCTAATAGCTTTCTTTCCTCAACTTCATCCCAGCAAGTTGGAGTCCTGTATTTCTTTACTGGAGTGAAATCTATTATTATATGAAAATTCCACCAATGGTAGGTGTTGATCCCAATCTCCTTTAAAATCCATAGAGAAAGCTCTCAACATATATTCTAGGGTTTTAATTGTTCTCTCAGACTGACCATCTGTCTGAGGATGATAAGCAGTGCTGAAATTCAACTCTGTATCCAGAGTATGCTGAAGACTTCTCCAGAACTTCGAGGTAAATCTCGGATCCCGATCAGATATAATAAAAAGTGGTACTCCATGCAATCTTACCACTTCCTTTATATATATCCTGACAAGCTGATCTAGAGACAAATCCTCTCTAATAGAAATGAAGTGTGCAGACTTTGTAAGACAATCAACTATGACCCAGATAGCATTATTACCTTTGGATGTTTTAGTAAGTCCTGTGAAAAAGTCCATAGTGATGTTTTCCCATTTCCATTCGGGTATGGGTAATGGTTGTAACATCCCCTTAGACTTCTGTCTCTCAGCTTTAACTTGTTGACAAACCAAGCATCGAGAGACATATTCATCAACATCTCTTTTCATGCCATCCCACCAGAAGTACTCTTTCAGGTCCCTATACATCTTCGTTCTTCCAGGATGAATAGAGAATGAAGAACTATGAGCCCCATCCAGCAGCTCCTTCTTTAATTTGGGGATCATAGGAACACAAACCCGATTCCTGAACATTATTATCCCATCACAATCAAGGTTGAATTCAGGAACATTTCTCACCTTCTTTTGTAACTCGACATCTTCTTTCTGTGCCTCTTTAATCTTCATATGTATAGATGGTTGAACATTCATTTGAGAAAGATAAGATTTTTCCCCTTCCATTATAATTTCAAGATCCATCCTTTGTAAATCCATAAATATTGGATCTTTTGTGATCCTCATCATGGATAAAATTGCATGGTCTTGTCGACTTAATGCATCTGCCTCCTTGTTTTCTTTCCCAGGGTGGTAATGGATTGAGCAGTCATAATCCTTAATCAGCTCCAACCATCTTCTTTGACGCATATTCATCTCCTTTTGTGTGAAAATATACTTTAAACTTTTATGATCAGTATAAATATCACACCTTTCACCATAAAGGTAATGAATCCAAATCTTTAATGCAAAGATTACCGCAGCTAACTCCAAATCATGTGTTGGGTAATTTTTCTCATGGATTTTCAACTATCTTGAGGAATAAGCTATCACCATATCATTTTGAATTAGAACACACCCCACTCCCTTCTTGGATGCATCACTTTAGATCACAAACCTTTCTCCACTACAAGGCAGTGTGAGCATAGGTGCACTGGATAACCTTCGTTTCAACTCCATGAAATTCTATTCACATTCCTCTGTCCAAACAAACTTAACTCCTTTCCGAGTCAACTTGGTGAGTGGGTTAGATAATCGTGAAAAATCTTTTACAAAACGTCGATAATATCCAGCCAAACCAAGAAAACTTCGGATCTCAGTTACTATTTTTGGTCTCGACCATCTTTCGATAACCTCTGTTTTTGATGGATCCATAGATATCCCCTATTTTGAGATTATGTGACCCAAAAATGCAACTTTTTGAAGCCAAAATTCAGACTTGGTAAATTGGGCATAAAGCTTCTCCTTTCTCAGGGACTTCAATATAATTCTCAAGTGATCTTCATGCTCTTCCTTGATCTTTGAATAGACAAGAATATCATCTATAAAAACTACCACAAATTGATCAAGATAGTCTCGAAAGACTCTATTCATTAGATCAATGAAGATAGTAGGGGAATTAGTAAAACCAAATGGCATCACTATAAATTCATAGTGTCCATACCTTGTACGAATATCCGTCCTTGGTATATCCTCCCTTTTGACCCTTAATTGATGATACCCTGAACGAAGATCAATCTTGGAAAAGTATTGAGCTCCACGTAGTTGGTCAAATAAGACATCAATGTGTGGGAGAGGATATTTTTTCTCGATAGTGATCTTGTTAAGTTCTCGATAATCAATGCAGAGTCTCATTGATCCATCTTTCTTCTTAACAAATTAAACAGGTGCTCCCCAAGGTGACACACTAGGGAATATGAATCCCTTATCAAGATTCTCTTGGTGTTTATTCTTCAATTCCTGCAACTCAATTGGGGAAATTCTATAAGGTGTCTTTGAAATAGGCAAAGCACCCGGTACGAGTTCTATTGAAAACTCAACTTCACGATTTGGTGGAAGACCCGGTAATTCCTCCAGAAAGACATCATTAAACTCCCATACGATGGGAATATTCTTAATCGCGAGTTTCTCACCAACCATTTGAGATAAATAACCTTCATTTAGTGGAATCAATACCCATAAAATGGAAGAAATTTCCACTGGAAGGTTATGTTGATCCTTGCATTGATAGACGATCATAGATTGATCTGAAATATGAAATGTGACTTCCCTTCTTTGGCAATTGATATGAGATCCATATAAACAAAGCCAATCCATGCCAAGAATCACATCAAATTCCACTAAAGGAAGGATCACCAGATTTGCAGGAAGCACTTTCCCACAAACTTCGATCGGAGAAGAATTATAAACTTTTGATGCGATTGATGTGCCATTAGGTGTTGTCACAACTAACTAAACATCTAATTGTTGAGATAATACGGTGATACCCTTAGAAAATTCTTCAGAAATAAAAGAGTGGGTCGATCCAGAATCAAATAAAACATTTGATACTTTAGAGTGGATGGTAAGTGTACCTTTCACCACTGCGTTATCGTACTCCACATCGCTGATAGAAATTTCATGTGACTTTCCTTTGTCTTTAGCCTTAAGAGTTAGTTGACGTCGACCATCATCATCAACCCTTGCATTTGGGCATTGATTGGCATAATGCCCCATCTCCTTGCACTTGAAACATTGAAGTGTAGTAGGTTCATTCTGTGTATCCCCTCCCTTGTTTGCATCATTAGACATCTTCTTCCCATTATCGCAGCATTCAAATGCCCGATGACCTTCCTTTCCAAATTTGAAACATTTACTTGTCTCTTTAAGACAACTCCCTCCAAGTTTCTTTCCACACTTTGAGTATAAGGGAAAGCACATATTCTTTTCTGTTTGCTCTTTAGATTTTACTTTGAATTCCATTTTCCTCTTCTTATCAAACCCATATGACTGATGGGTTATTCCAATCTCTATCTCGACTTTGAGAGCACATCGAACGATTTCCTCGTAGCTATTGAAGTCCCTTAAGGCTAACACCCTTCGAAGACTTGGTTTTAACCGACTAAAGAATCGATCGATCTTACTCTCAGGTTGGATAATAATAATAGAAGCGTACCTTGCAAGTCTTGTAAAATTTGCTTCATAGGTACCAACAGATTCATCATCCCTTTGCTTCAGTTCAAGAAACTCTTTCTCCATCTTTGTTCGGAGAATACGAGGGAAGTACTTATTGAAAAATAAGTTCTTGAACTCGTCCCATTCCATGGACTCAATTTCATCCCTTTTCCTCGTATTTTTAATAAGATTCCACCATTGATCAGCATCTCCTTCCAAACGATACACTGCTAGGATGACTTTATCATGTTCAGAACATTGAAGAACTGAAAATATCTTTTCAGTAATAATAATCCATTGTTCAGTAACTAATGGATCAGTAGACCCGCTGAAAGATGGTGGACGCTGCCTCATGAAGGATTCAACAGAATGTTGCTCCTTCCTTTTCTCGTTTGGAAGTCCTACATGATTCATAGCTTGAGAAAGTTGTGTGAGCATGGCTACAAGATTTTTCATTCCATCTCCCATATCATTTGGTTTCTCAGGGGGACAATCATTGCATTGCCCATCGCATTCCGCATTAACACGGTTCCTTCGGGTACCAGCCATTGATTAAAACCAAGAAGAATAGTGTGAGCAACACTAATTATTATAGGAAAACCACATAATTCAAGAATAAAATTTTCACGCTTAAGGCCTTATCCTAGGTTATTCATGGCCATTTCTAAAACACTAAGATTGTGTTCTATGCTTAGACTTATCCTTAGGGTTCTTACTAAGGCTTTCACATCCTAGTTTCCAAAGGTTGACTATACCTTTCCTCTGATACGAACTATAATGACCCATACTTTACATACATTGTTAATACTTCAAAATTGAAGCACACTTATTACAACATACGACAAAACCACAAAGCACCGTATAGGTATAGTGTCTTTAGAAACTGGGAAACATAAACAACTGGTTCATAAAACATCTACTTTGCCTCCCATTTATTTCATAATATCTAGAGTCCCTTTTGGAATATCTTACCTAATAACCTTCTTCCTGACCTGGGGAAAGAAAACATACAAAAGGGTGAGCTCAAATGCTCAGTAAGGGTAAACAAAAAAATATTAATCACATCATATACACAACCACATAACTTTTAGAAATCTTAACCTGCAAAAGAGATCATAATTTCATAACATGGGATAAATCATGGCAGTGAAATGTAATCACAATAATCATAACTTAAAACATTAAACTTTGTGGCATACACACATAATCATAGAGAATCATTTCTTGTTTGTCAAGACTCATTGCCAAGATTATCTTAGTGGACAAAGTCCCTTTCTGAACCGAGTCATCCTCGTTTCAGTTCTGTTTCACTGAACCGGTATAACCTACCGTTCCATCCATGTATATCTCATGAGATATAAAATATTTACCCAATGCATTGGCGGGAGATATAGGTCCCACCCATCTCATAATGAAACCATTCCTATGTGTGCCACAAAATCATAAATCATACATCATTGCATAACCCATATAGTAAAAAAGGGAATATTAAACATTGTGACATCATAAAACAACTCATCTAAGATAAAGGAATTCATAAAAATAATTCCATCACAACATAATCAAATAAATGTAATAATAGGGATAGAAACAGAACCCTTTATTTTCATAGATGGAAAATAATTTTGATAAAACACTTGAACTCCATTCTTGAGGAAAATATCCTTTCTTCTTCAAAAACACTTTTCCTTTCATAACATGTCATACAATTCTAAACTAAAAGAAGTTGATTAAAAATAAACTTGAAAACTTGTAAAGGAAGCTTCTTGGAAATAATGTATTAAAAATCCATTCATGCTGTATAAGTTAAAAAAACATTCTTCGTACTTTTGTCGGAAAAGTCAAAAAGTACCTCGTACGAAAAACGACAAAAGATTCCTTTAATATCTTTTACAAAAAACTCATCGAAGGGTAAAATTGGATATAAACTATTGTAGAAGGATGGAAATAATATTACATATTGACGGGACATGGATGTGGATGATAAAATACACCCCAGTAAATACCAAAGTAAAAACAATCTCGGATAAAAATGAGATTGTGATATTTCCCTTACCTTAGGTCCGATTTGCATTGTACGTGTCCGAAGCTCCTGTATAATGGTTTAAATAATGTTATTGACTTATTTCAGAGTCATTCATATTGATATGATATCATATATGGTCATATTCTTAGCTTCTTATTAGTAATATTTCATTGTTACTTGTTACTCGGGTCTTTATTGCCTTTTGTTCTAATGCGTGTTTTGCCGAATAAATTCTTATTCTTCTTTTAAGGTTATAGATACCTTATATCCAGAATGGTATTAGGGTTGCATATATAATATTTATTCATTCAATTCATTTATATAATTACTATGTAATGATAATCATGTAGAACGAGTCGCATGACATCGTGGAGACGGTATTCCGTACGTACACACGAGCGATGATATTGTTCCCATGATCGTGGAATTGTATTTTAAGTGTATTTAAACTATTTCAGTATCAATATCACTTTATAATAATCATATATAGTTACTCATTACACCATTATACCCATCCTTGTAAGGTGATGGTGGAAAATAGATTACACCACGACGTGGAGACGGTATTCCGTACGTACGCACGCGCGGTGATTTCATTTTTCCTTAGGATGGATAGAAGGTGAATTAGGGTTGTTTCATATTTATAATAACATATCAGTATGTAAGTAATACTGATGTTATTACTTTAGCATGAAACAACTAAAGAAGAAGAAGTTGAAGAAGAAATAAATTGAAAAGATCGGAAATGGATATTACCTCTTCTTTGAAATGCCTCTTTGAATCCTCCACTTAGGGAACTAAGATTGGTCTTTGAAGAAGACCAGGACCTATAGGATTAATCTAGGGAAGTGGATAAGAGATTTTTTCAGGGTTTGGCCGAGCTTGAGTGCTCAAATTGGTGTGGGGAGGAGGGGGAGGAGGTGCCCTTTTATAAGGGAGGAGAGGGGCAACATAGGAATATCTCAAAATATTATTTTATATTAAAGTCAAAATCGGTTTATAATGGTTCCAAATGGTCTTATTTCGAAGGTAAAGAGGGGATGGGTCGAAATCCTATCAACCAATAGGATTTAGAGATGTTTAGGTTATTATTTTAACCTTATCAATTAGATTTAACTCTAAGTTAAATAATTTAACTTTTACCGTGACTTTTTGTTTTCTTACACTATATGGTTAATACACTTACTATAACATGCCAAACGAACCCCAAGTTGTTTATTATTAATATATATATCCATATCTAAGTCATTTGGCCGAACCATAGATTTTTAGGAATAAAATAACAATTAATAATATAATATTTGATTTAAAAACTATTTTGTGTCAATTTTGACACTATTTGATATATGATTTTTGTGAAAGTCATAACAGAATTATATGTTCGAACCAAGTTTATTAAATCAAAACTAATATATCATAATAACCTATAAAATTAGTGTAATTCATAAAAAGTCTCAAATTACATTTATTTGAGCATTTATAACATCAATTATGTTAACATTTCCTTAAAAGGGTAATTACTACATCATTGTTGTGTCATAAATAAATTAATTTATTTAAAGTCTAAAAATTATAAATAAAATATCATTATGTAGGAAATATTTTTATATTTCTAATGAATATTCATAGTCGAATTTAGCTTATGTATAACCCCATATTAAAAATGTTTTAGTTAAACTTTGATTTTAACTATTTTAACTATTCATTAAATAAAATAATATTAAATGTCATAATCTAATCCAAGTGGACCTAAATGGTCATATTATATTCATAAGGTTGTTTTTGGTCGAATTACACTTATCCAATAGAATTAGGACATGTGTTAGGGTAATAGTAATATCATATTTACCCTTAGTTACCCTATTTACTATTAACCGCGGTAAAAAAAAGTAAAAAGTTACTATTCACCAAAAAATTATTTTTATTTCATTGAACCACATTTTACTTACTGATATCAACCGTGTCTGTCAGATTTTTGAAATTCCATTCACAGAAGCGGTAAAATTAAGTTTTATGCAAAATTCAGTTTTTAACCTACCACTTAGTGGTCTCACTATTCATCAAAAATTGAAAGTTTTCAGAAAAATACCAAAATTTCACCCTAGGCTAATTTCAGTATTCTGAATCCAAAAATGAATACCATTTTGAAAAATAAAATTTATAAAATTTCAAAAAGTGGTTATTACTATTCATAACGGCTAGTTTTAATAATATTTTAATAGCATATCGTTGTTTAGTGAAACTCAGTAATGCGTACAATGCAAGATATCGAGGAAGGTCACGATTGCATGTAATGTAAGTCAAGCTAGTGTGTAGTGAAAGATTCCTTTGATGATATATATATAACATAAAAACAAAATATTACTCATAAAAATCTCGGGTGTTACACGCTTTATTATTTTAAATGTCATCAACACTATCTGATTTAAATTAACCAAGTGAATTGTTTATTTATCAAAACTAAACAAAATTTCCTCAACATCATGATCATAGAAAGGTTTACCTTCCCATTATAAAAATACCACATTTCCATTGAATCAATCTTCAATTCCATTAACACTATTCAATATATTCTTTCAAATCCCTAAAAAAATACTTATACAAAAGAATACATATATATTTAATGATTGATATAAAATAATCAATAAATTTTAATACATAAATACCTAATTCATCCTTCTAACTTCTCAAGCCATTAATTACGCTCCCTCATATCATTCCCTAATACCTATTTCGTTTTTCATTACAATGTAGTCTATACATCATCAGCAATATAATCATTAGTTATAAAACCTTTCAAGTTTTATTTATTATACTTACCCTTAAGAAATTTATTTTTATAATTACTATAATTTAAATATTTAATTAATTCAATAGTTGATGGTATATTAGGGAGACCATTACTCTCATCCATTATGCTAATCAAACATCTCATTTTCCATTGGGGTTTTACTTTATTTTTGACCTTATTTTCCACAATAAAAAAAATTATTTCCCCATAAAATTAAGATGGGTGTTTCTTCCATCATTATAAACAAATATAAAGATGAGTATTCATTATTTAATGGTCTCTACAACCCAAACTCTCAGTGAAATATTTCCTTCTCTTCTGTGGTGAGCCTGGGAGTTAGTTAACATAAATGTTGTTAATCATGTTCTGTTAAAACTGATTCGGTATAATCGCAACATCCATCAATACAACCATAATCCCATTTAGATACTCATTAGTTAATTTTATGTCACATACAATGTTGACCTAGTTCCTTATATTTTCAGCCATTGACTATAATAAATAATTATAGCTTGAGAAACCAGAATCTTATTAACAACCAGTCAATCATGAAAATCATCTACATGATGTGTAAATAATGACACCCTAATATTAATATACGAAACCATAATATTATCATATTTTATTTTCAGAAATAATATTTTTAAATCATTCTTAATGATTTATATTATTTTTATTTTACATTGATCATCTCATGGGAGCATAAAACCAGGTGAGAAAAAATGAATACATTCATGAACAGATTCCCAAAAGAGTATAAATAAATATATTATTTTGGGGTTCTGACCCCTAATAAAAACTGTTATAAATCCCCATCCTTATATAGTATCCATATATTGATTTCTTTCATGACAAAACATGCTTTATACATTAAAAAAATTTCATTAAAATATCTAGTACCTTTAAAAATCATTAGACATATATTTTTACATGTATATAAGAATCTCACTAATGTTATGGATCATACCATAAAAAGGTTACCAAACCCATTCCATTGATACCAAATCTAATGAACTAGGATATTCATACATGAATGTTAAATATTTTTTAAGAATATTAAATACGTAAAAAAAACATATTCATAAGGGTTGTACTAGTTTTTTGACTTTAGAATCATGGAAAACAATATTATAAATTCAACTATGATCTTCAATGTATCTCATAAATATAATCAGCTATTGTAATCCTAAAAAAATAATATTCATAAATAGGGTGAAGGTAACCATAACAAATGGTGAACTGAAATTATTTTTGTGGGTATAGAAGGGTGTTACATAATCATTAAATGGGAATAAGTGTATGATGTAACGAATAGGATTTTTCTATGTATCTATTTTGGATTTTATATGGATTATTTTTGGATCTTGAACTAGAGACAATGTGTCTTTCCAAGGCCTGATGTTCCTTGAAATAATATTTGAAATATATTATTTATATTAACATCACACACATGTAGTTGTATAAAAAATAGTAATAACACCTGATTGGGAGACCAAATCATATATTTGAGGGCACCGTGGAGTTTGGAATACGAGTATTAACCTAGGCGTGATATAACAATTTTTGGTATCTGGAATTTGTGACTGGATTTTTGAAGGCATTGAATTAATGAAAATCATTGATTTATTTTATTATATTTTTGATTTAGTGAGCGATAATCCTTATTTATGCTTTGGTTATGCACCAATCATAGGGTTAGCCGCATTACCTAGGTATTGAGAGTAATCACTAGACATGTGTGTTTGGAGGATATTTGGAAGATGACATCAAATTAGATCATATCATGGATCATGCACCAAAATATTACATTGATCTCGCTAATGATGGAAACACATAACCAATATTCATTAAATATCGATTCAAACACCTAATATAATGTTTTTATTTGTTTATTTCCATCTTGTTCATGTATCCCAACTTAACACATATCAATTCAATGAAAAAGGATTGATTCCCACATTGATAGAATATTTATTACGATGGATTTGTTTTTATTATTTATTTTTTCCTCTTTATTTGTCTAAATAAATTACAATAGTTTAATGATAAATTAATAAATGATTAGGTTTTACATAACATCTTATAGTTTACGATTTTGTCACCTGTTTCTTCATAATTTCATCATAGAAATTTAATTTTCATCAAGGTTCAATGAATACCAGGTATTGGATCATTTGAAGACTATTTTTCATTACAAATGATCTTTATTGCCTGTTTAGATTGCGATTGAGGATTCAAGTTTAGAATTTATGAATATGTTGGATGAATTTTCAAGGAACTAGAACATATAATATCAAAGGTAATGTTCCCAAGGTGTATATGCAATGATAGATCATTGTGGTGATGGAATGGCTCGATAGATCAATCTATGAGCTGATCAAGGATCAGAATAAGTTGATTAGGCGACATCTAGGTTGATAGTCTTGTGATATTCAAATTTTTCTATAGACATAAAATATGGAAACATAGGGAACAACACGAAAGAGAACTTAGGGGGTTTGGAAATTTTTTGGATTACAAGGTGTGGAATCTAGGTCAAAATTCCTTGTAAGACCCCCTTGTTGCATTAATAGGGTTATAATATAGAGTTAAATATAACAGTCCATGTGACCGCCTCACATGATATGTGGCATGTTCTACCTAGCATGACATGGAACGTGGAGGATACATGGACATAAGTGGGATGAAGTATACATGCACGACCCGAATACAATGACATGGTCTAATTTACATGGGTATATCACGAAAACATTGTAAGATTCCACAGATATCTCTACATTGCATTAAATACTACTATATTCCATGTACATCGAGAATAACATTCTATATGAGGAAACATGACACAGGTAGGTAGGGGTTTAATGGACACATTGTGTGCCCATAATAAATGATGTTTCCTATTAGTTCAAATCGTGTATTCTTTGTACATTTCATGGGCCCCTAGTAAAATCCATATACACCTAGTACATACGGTGCACCCCCTTTTAGAATTTTTATATCCCTTCATTTATTTATTTTATACTAGTATAGGATGAATTTTATCCCTTGGTCCATTCCATTGAGGAAACAGTGTGGCATTAAATAAAATTCTCTAGATATTGATCTTCTCTAGAGGATGAGTATCATATATACTTTATGATGTGTCTCCTTGTGATCATAATGAGATCCTCTACATTTTTGTACCCATGGTCTTGTTTTTGGAATCAACGTGATCTCCATGATCAGTTCGTTGAACCTCTATCAAGTATTCCATTTATGTGGGTTTAGTGATGTCATTTGTGTTTTTTCCCCTATCTAAAAGGGTGTTCCAAATTGGTTTTGTGGTGATCCACATTTGTCTTATGTGTGATAACCAATATGTAACAGCCCGAGATTTTATGAAAAATATTCTTTTTTATTTCACTAATGTCTTGTGTTGTACGCTACACCAAAAGGAGCTTGCACAACACGCATCCTTGACTTGCCTTGCATTACACGCAATCGCAACCTTCCTCGATAGCGTGTGTGGTACATAATACTGAGTTTCACGAAACAATGATATGCTATTAAAATATTATTGAAACTAGCCGTTATGAATAGTAATAACTACTTTTTAAATTTTAGAAATTTTAACTCTCAAAATGGACTTCATTTTTTGGATTCGGAGTATCGAATTTAGCCTAAGGTGAAATTTTGGTACTTTTCGGATAACTTTCATATTCTGATGAATAGTGAAAATTACTAAATTATAATTAAAAACAACTTTTTTTAATCAAAATAATTAATAGTGATAAATCATTAATTTGACTGGTTTTAAAGTATATTTAGAATATATTTTTACAATTTAATACAATGTTGGTCATTGGATGTAATTTCACATTTAAACTAGACATAAACAAGTGTCAATCTTTTGATAGATTTTGTTTCTTAAAAACACGCTATTTGTATTAACAGCGGGATTTAATTATAAAATTAATTAATGAAACTTATATGTTGGGAATTTTGTAAAATAGAAATCATTTTTGAATTCGGAATATCAATTATAGCTTAGGGTGAAATTTTGGCATTTTTCTGAAAAACTTCAATTTTTGATGAATAGTGAAACCACTAAGTGGTAGGTTAAAAACTGAATTTTGCATAAAACATAATTTTACCGCTTCTGTGAATGGAATTTTGAAAATCCGAGAGACACGGTTAATATCAAGGACTAAAATGTGGTTCAATGAGATGAAAATAATTTTTGGTGAATAGTAACTTTTTACCTTTTTTTTTTACCGCGGTTAATAGTAAATAGGGTAACTAAGGGTAAATATGATATTAAAATTACCCTAACACATGTCCTAATTCTATTGGACAAGTGTAATTCGACCAAAAACAAACTTAGGAATAAAATATGACCATTTAGGCCCACTTGGATTAGATTAGGACATTTATTATTAATTTATTTAAAGAAGGGTTAAAATAGTTAAAATCAAAGTTTAATAAGTAAATCATTTTTAATATGGGGTTATATATAAGATAAATTCGATTGTAAATATTCATTAGAAATCTAAATATATTTACTACATGATGGTATTTTATTTGTAATTTTTATACATCAAATAAATTAATTTATTTATGACACAAAGATGATGCAGTAATTATCTTGTTAATGAAATATTGACATAATTGATGTTATAAACACCAAAATAAATGTAATATGAGACTTTTTATGAATTAAACTAATTTTCTAGGTTACTATGATATATTAGTGTTTATGTAACCAACTTGGTTCGAACATATAATTTTCTTATGACTTTCACAAAAATCATGTATCAAATAGTGTCAAAATTGACACAAAATAGTTTTTAAATCAAATATTATATTATTAATTGTTATTTTATTCCTAAAAATATAAGGTTCGGCCAAATGACTTAGATAAGGATATATGTATTAATAATATACAATTTGGGGTTCGTTTGGCATGTTATAGTAAGTGTATTTACCATATAGTGAAAGAAAACAAAAAGACACGGTAAAAGTTAAATTATTTAACTTAGAGTTAAATCTAATTGATAAGGTTAAAATAATACCCTAAACTTGTCTAAATCTTATTGGTTGATAGGATTTCGACCCATCCCCACTTTATCTTCGAAATAAGACCCTTTGGAACCATTATAAACCGATTTTGACTTTAATATAAAATAATATTTTGAGGTATTCCTAAGGTGCCCCTCTCCTCCCTTATAAAAGGACACCTCCTCCCCCTCCTCCTCACACCAATTTGAGCACTCAAGCTCGGCCAACCCCTGACAAAATCTCTTCTCCACTTCCCTAGCAACATCCTAGAGGTTCTGGTATTACTCAAAGACCAATTTTAGTTCCCTAAGAGGAGGTCTCCAAAAGGCGCTTCAAAGAAGAGGTAATTACCGTTACCAATTCTTTCATCTTTATTTCTTCTTACACTTCTTCTTCTTAGGTTGTTTCATTATGAAGTAATAACATCAGTATCACTCATATACTAATATGTTATTATAAGTATGAAACAACCCTATTTCACCATCTATCCATCCTACGGAAAAAGAAATCACTGCGCGTGCGTACGTACGGAATACCGTCTCCACGCCGTGGTGTAATCTATTTTCCACCACCACCTTACATGGATGGGTATAATGGTGTAAAGAATAACTATACCAAGTTATTACAACATCATATTGATTCTGATATATTGTATAATCCACTTCAATTCAATTCAATATTTATAGAAATGATATCATCGCTCGTGCGTACGTACGGACTACCGTCTCCACGACGCGATGAGATTCATTCTCCATGTTAACCATTTAAGAATGATTATAATGTATATATAAGAAATAATAATGAAATATATGAAATTATAAAGCTACTGGATTTATGTATATATATACATATGTATGTCATCTACTTACTTCCATTTCAAGACAATAAGGAAAGGAAAACAGCGTTCATGCGTACGTACGGACTACCGTCTCCATGAACGGTGTTTTTCATTTTATTTATCTACCTATTACATATATATATATACTGAATATATATGATATATAAATCATATTTTATATTCTGGAAGTGAGTAAATCATGATATAAGTAATAATGATGTCAAGAACAACAAGTCAAAACACCTACGATAAATGGAACGATTTTACCCAAAACGCTTCTTTAACATGGAATTTACAAAAGAACGGGTAATATAATGTCATAAGTGAACCATATATGATATCATAACAATGAATATGATTCTGTAATAAGTCAATAACGTGATTTAAATCATTATACAGGAGGTTCGGACACGTACAAGCAAGTCGGACCTAAGGTAAGGGAAATATCACAATCTCATTTTTATCCGAGATTGTTTATACGTTGGTATTTACTGGGGTGTATTTTATCATCCACATCCATGTTTTCTCAATATATAATATTATTTACATCCACCTACAATTTTTTAAATCCAATTTTACCCTTCTATGAGTTTTTAGTAAAAGATATGAAAGGAATCTTTTGTCGTTTTTTTAATACGAGGTACTTTTTGACTTTTCCGACAAAAGTACGAAGAATGTTTTTTTAACTTATACGGCACGAACGGATTTTTACGGTTTTATAAAGCCTTATTTTCATGAACCTTCCTCCAAAATATTTCATGAATATTTTCAATAAAATCTTTTTCTTTTAAAATTGCATGATGTTTTGTGAAAAGAAATTGATTTTGAAGAAGAAAGGATATTTTCCTCAAGAATTCAATTCAATTGTTTTATCAAAATTATTTTCCATCTAAGATAATAAAGGGTTCTGTTTCTATCCATATTTTTACATTTATTTGACTATGTTGTGATGGAATTATGTTTACGAATTCCTTTATCTTATATGAATGGTTTTATGATGTCATGTTGTTTAAGAATTCCATTTTTGTTACATGGGTTATGCAATGATGTATGGTTTATGATTTTGTGGCACACATAAGAATGGTATCATTAAGAGATGGGTGGGACCTATATCTCCCTCCAATGCATTAGGTAAAGATTTTATATCTCATGAGATAGACATGGCTGGAATGGTAGGTTATACCGGTTCAGTGAAACAGGACTGAAACGAGGGTTACTCGATTCAGAAAGGGACTTTGTCCACTAAGATAGTCTTGGAAATGAGTCTTGACTAACAAGAAATGATTCTCTATGATTATGTGTGTATGACACAAAGTTTCATGTTTTAAGTTATGATTATTGGGATTTCATTTCACTACTATGATTTATCCCATGTTATGAAATTATGCTCTCTTTTGCAGGTTAGGATTTCCAAAAGTTATGGTCTTATGAATATGATGTGATTGATTTTTCTTTTTTATACCCTTACTGAGCATTTGAGCTCACCCTTTTATGTTTTCTTTTCCCCAAGATATAAAGAAAGGTTTTTAGGTAAAAAAAAAGGGAAGATATTTATGGGAGATGTTGAAGATCTTTCCCCACGATTAGAAGATTTTATTCCGAGTTTCCAAAGACACTAAACTATTACGATCCTTGTGTGTGTGTTTTTGTTATGTACTAAGTATTCCGCAAAAGTAATGTAATGTCAATGTACGATAAGCTTCGGGTCTCTACACAATATGACTGTTGGTTCATCTTGAAATAGTTATATTTATTGGGAAGGGCCTAATGCTGTTGACCTATTTGATGATTTTCCATAATGATGGTGTTTCTCATGGATTAGATTCTCCCATAATGAGATTTATTATAAGAAGATCTATGGCTGGTAGTTTGGATGTGACCACCATGATTCACAATTTCAATCCCAATTATATATATAGAATTTATTATGAATTGATTTATATTTATTATTTATGATATAAATATTATTTATTCTTCATGTTTATATTTAAGGGTGTCCTATCATTTATTTTTATACTCACACTAGCATGGGATATACCCACATATGTAATGTATTATATAGAGGACAATCTAGTTGATAGTTTCCTTGAAGAAAAGGGAACAGTTGGATCATAGAAAGGGCCAAATAGACTTAGGTGTTATCCAGGTGGTTTCAATTTATTGTAGTCTTCAACCATGGAGAAGGCTTGACACTTTGTAGATTCTGGTTTTTTGTGTTCCCCTCCCCCCATCAGTTTCAGTACATTATTATCATATTTGGAT
Source organism: Viscum album (assembly GCA_963277665.1). Taxonomy (NCBI): domain Eukaryota; kingdom Viridiplantae; phylum Streptophyta; class Magnoliopsida; order Santalales; family Viscaceae; genus Viscum; species Viscum album. Next base: position 1,716,390,598 of record OY728152.1, on the reverse strand, counting down.
TTTGGGATCATAGATGTATTCATTCATTAGTTTCATATGTTCTACATTACAATATTTTATGGGTTTTGATATGTTTGTGTGAGTAAAAGAAATTTGGATAAGGCCTCCAATGTGTGATATATACCTAGTCGGCATCGGGCGCCATCCCATGGCCTTTTGAAGGGGGGTTTAGGGTATTCATGATTTGGGTCCCATTGGGACATGTTGTGATATAGTGGTACCTGAGTAGTAAGTTCTACCTTAGGTTTAAAGTCTATGATATTGGTTTGGGGAAATATAGTTATGTTTTTTACATTCAGATTTCAGTCTAGGGACACTAGTTTTGGTGATACGACTAATGTATCCACATGCTGGGACAATGATCACATGTATTTCAACACAGAACATTTAGATATGGGTTTCATTGAATACATTATTACATTCATCAAATAAAAATCGTTTCGGGTTTCCTTGACCTTATTGAGTAATCACAATAAATATAATCTTTGACCATGGTTCATTTTGTTTATTTTAGTCCTTCTCCCTGAAGACAACCATCATGGATTCAAATGTCTGATCAGGAAGATGATCCATAGAGTGATGATGGTTCTGTACAAGGGCCTATACTAGAGATTCCAACTATGATTATTTTACCAGCTATAACACCACATTTTGAGTAGAATATAGCACTAGATGTTCTAGATGATGATTAATGCATGTTAAGTGTGCCACATGAGTACTAAAAATAGTGAATTCCTTGTATTCTAGAAAAAATAGGACCCTAGGTGAATGAGGTTTTTCTAGAGGTGGTCACTTGAGTTTTCTTCCTTATGATTATGCATGTAGATCATATGAATAGATTTATAGTTATTCTTCTTCAGCACTCTCCCAAATGTTGGTGTAGTATAGTTACTCAATCATAATATGATATAGTTATATACTACTCAATAATTAGGTGTCTATTTATAAATGAGATATATTCGGAAACAGTTCGCTAAGTATGCATACATGAGCTCGAACATCTACATCATCGTAGTTTGAAAATCGAATTTATGGAAATTGGTTTAATAATCTCTCATAATACTCCATGCTTACAGTGTGAGATATTTTTATTTGAGAAATGAAAATTGGATAGGGTGTATCCTCAGATATCAAATATTTTTAGTGATATCTCTCTGAATTCCATCCTATGTTGTAGTTTTTGAATTTTATTTTTAGAGAAGTTATTCTTGAAAAAGTTGGAGTTGATAGTGGTCACTTGTAGTGGGAACCCAAGAGTAGAGACCCCAGTTAAAGTTAGATGATGGTAGTATTAGGGATTTATGTATTCAATATTATTCATGTTATGATCTTAGGAATGGGGGTATGTGGTGAAGGGATATTATGATAGATCCAATAAAACGAGTTACAAGTGGTGTTTTTTTCAACAATGGTGTTGGTTATCTTGAAATGTATTTTCTAACACATCAATCAACTAATTGTCATAAGGGTGTGGTATTTTCAAGGTAGATATTGAGGAAGGACCAAGGTGAACTACATGTGACATAAGTGGAAGAGGTTTCAATAGATAAACATCAGGCGGTCAAAGATTTTACTTGTTACTGCCACACCCCATGTGGTCCATGATAGGTTTAGGGAGATAGTAGACTATGTTGTGTAAATAAGTTTTTCCTTATGACTTTTACGTTCCTTCTTGTTTTTAAAATCACAAACACCTTATCTTTAAGAAAATCTCTTTTATAAGGAAAATCGCTTTTATAAGGAAAATTGCTTTTATAAGGAAAATTGCTTTTATAAGGAAAATCTAGTTTGTAAGAAAAATTATCCTTATCATATTTTCATCCATATTTTTGAAAAGTATAAGATTCAGATTCATTTCTATATTCTCGGAATTTTTTGAAACTTTGATATGAAGTATTCTGTTTTAGTATCCGAATTCTAGATAATAACTGTAATAAAGATTCACTCCGAAATTTAGAATGAGAACTGTGATAAAGTTTCATTCCGAATTCCGGATACGAACTCTGATTAAGTTCTACTCCAGATTCAGGATACGAATCCTTATGAAGTTCGATAACGAATTCTCATTATGAATTCTGATGAGGAATTCTCACTACAAATTCGGAAGACGAATTCTCATTCCAAATTCCCATTCTGAATTCATCTATTGAACAGAATATGATCATCGTTGTTTTATACAATCCAAATTTATTTAGACTCAGAAAATTATTTTTGGTTAGACTCCGTACTTTCACTCCGAATCTTAACTCCGAACTTTTTAGTTAAGTTTTGAAACGATGTCATACATTCTGTTACACTTCTTTTTTTATAAAACGATGTCGTTTATTCTGTTATAAACTAACTGTCGGTTAAGTTACATGTGTACAGGTCTCTCCGATTTTTAAGGAAAATATGACCATTGGAAAGGAGGCCGACATTGCCTGTAAATAGGAGCTCATTTGAAAGAGCTCGATGATGACTGATGAATGACTTCTTCGACATTGTGCATACATGCTATTGAAGTTATTTCTAGAGAGAGAGAGAGGCTCTTATTAACTCTCAAAGCATCGTGCAACTCCGAATTTTGGTGATTACATTCGAGGACTTCCGGGGATAGGAAGACAGAGGTTTCCAACACCTTGAAGTTGAGGACTTCCTTGCTGAGGAAGACAGAGGTTGCCAATTACCTTGAAGTTTAGGGCTTGCAGGGATAGCAAGACAGAGACTCCGATCTTCGTATCGAGGGCTTACCCTGGTGTTGGTAAGACAAACATGCTTGAAAGTATAAATCAAGGGACCTTTATCCAAGGTTGTTGGATACCCTTCCCATTGGGTTAAAAGACTTATATCTTGTTACTTGTAGTTCTACTACTTGTTTTATTCCGCTGCATTTTATATTATAAGGAAATTATAAATTTCTTATACATCCTTACTTGTACTCTGTTTCATTTAGATTCTATACGCTTTAAGGTAGAATCTCATATTGAAAACATTTGTTATGTTTCAATTTCCGGAACCATTTTTCTAGAACCTACTTTCGGAATCTCTTTCCAGATTTAAGAAAGTTCATAGGACTTGAAGATTATAACTTCATTCCTCCTTCCATGTTTTCATTTGGAATTAGAGGTGTTGTGAATTTCCTTAGTTTAACTCTGTTAAACTTCGCCCTTTCATTTGCTTAAGGAAAAAATGGTTAATCGTAACTAACTTTAAAGGTTCCAAAGGAATTTTAATGTATACAATTCACCCCCACCCTCTTGTATATTTATCATCTACATCATTATTTTGATCCTAAAATTGGTATCAGAGGGAGGTTTCTGAAATAATTTTACTCACATATAAGTTTTTCTTTCTCACTTTTTCATTTTTAACATTCTTATTCCGAATTTTTTCATTCTGAACATTGTGAATACGAACTTTTTCTACTAACAAGTTTGTGTGCCAAAGGTTATTTTAAGTATGGCAGGAATTAATGTTGGTTAAATTGATAATCTAAATCCTACAAGACCACCAATCTTTGATGGTAATGACTATGAGTACTAGAGATAATGAATGAAGACTTTTTTTATCAATACTGCAGTGGACAACTTCATTATACTTAATGGAGATTATAAAATTCCTGATAAGGAAGTTAAAACATTCACTAACCAGGAAAAGCAAGAGTATCAACTCAATTATAAGGTACGCAATACATTACTTTGTTCAATGACTAGAAATATATATAGCCAAATTTCTTCTTGTGAAGCTACTAATTGTATCTGGAAGAAGTTAGAGGTTACACACTTTGGAAATTCTAAAGTGATTGATACTAGGATAGCTATGCTTAGAGCTGAATACCATGGCTTCAATTTTCCGTATGGTGAACCTATATATAAAGTTCAACAGAGATTTATGACTATCGTCAACAGCTTACAGTCTATGGGAGAAAAAGGGTTAGATGATGAAGCACATGTGGACAAGATAATTGTTATTATGCCCAATGAGTGGGAATCCAAACGAACTGTTATAGATGAGAACAGGAAGGTCACTTAAATTTCTCTTGATGAGTTATTTGGAACTCTTCTTCAACATGAAACCTAAATGAAGAGATATGCTGACAACATCAAGAAGAAGAATGGGAATGGTACTGTTTCTTTTACAATAACATCAAATCACATGAAAGCTAAGACTCCTGAGAGAGTAACCAGATCCAAGTCTAAGAAGATGGTAGTTCAATCATATTTTAGTGAGAGTGAAATATCAGAAAATGAGTTAGCAAATCTTTCTCGAAGGATGAACAAGATAGCTGGCCAGAGAAATTTCCAATCTAAGTATAAGAAAAAGGAAAAAAATATAGAAAGGATGGAGAAGTTACTTGTTATGAATGTAAGAGAGGTGGACATATTAGACCATATTTCCCTTTTCTCTAAAAGAAAGAAAGGAAAGAAAGGAATTCAGACAAGAACAGAAAGAATTATTATAAAGCCAAACCTAAGAATGTTCTGAAAGCTAGTGACACCTGGAGTGCCAGTGGTGGTGATTCTTCAGATGAATCTTCTTATTACGAATCTTCAGGACAGAATAATCTTTGTCTTATAGACAGATTACCTATTAATAATCATTGTTTTATGGCTAAGGTATGAAATGATGAATCATTGACTACTTTTTCTTTAAATTCTAATAATAGTAAGCATTATAACTCTTCTGATGAAGAATCCTTTTCTTATAAAGAAAATACATTACCTACTTATGAAGAAGTATCTAGGTTTGCTGAACTTCTTGAGATTGATAATTCTAAACTCAATAAGAAACTAGATAAGGAAAACTCTAGGAATTCTATTCTTACAAAAGAGATATCAGATCTTTCTAATGATCTTGATAGGAAAAATTCTGATTTTGAATGTATTTCAAAAAATATTGAGAAAGTAAGTTCTGAGAAAAACAAACATTCTAAAGAGTTAGAAAAAGTAATTTCTAAGAAAAATGTTTTCGAGCCTAGCTCTAGTTCTAAAACTAATGATTTTGATGATAAAAACATGGTTATAAAACTCAAGTCCTAAATTTTTTCCTTAAATAATTGTTTATCAAACTTTACCCATGGTAAGGAAAATTTTGATAAAATGTATTCCCAAATACGGCTTTTAAGAAATAAATCTGGATTTGGTTATACCCATGCAAAACCAATTTTTATTAACAATTATTTTGTTCCTAAAAGTGACCCATTTTGTACTAAGTGTCAATGTGGTGGTCACTAGGCAAATAATTGTTCCTTAAACAAAACTCAATCCTTAGGATTCCACAAAGCATACTTTTCCAAGAAGATGTGGGTACCTAAAATTCTTTTATCTAGTAATCTCGGATCCAAACAAGTTTGGATTCTGAAAGTCTAATTTTTCTTCTTGATTTCAGGGAAATAAAGAGAGTATCAACAAAAATACATGGTACATGGATAGTGGATGTTCCCGGCACATGACTGGTTACAAAAGCTATTTTGAAAAGATTATCAAAACGAAAGGAGGAAAGGTAACTTTCAGAGACAATGCTAAGTGATAGATTGTTGGTATTGGTAATATTGTTATTTTAGGAAAAACATTGATTTAAAATGTTCTTTTTGTAAAGGGTCTTAAGAACAACCTCATTACCATAAGTCAGTTATGTGATGAAGGATACCTTGTGAATTTTAGGAATGATAGGTGCTTAGTTCACAATTCCGAGGAAGAATTTATTCTCTCAGCCAATAGGCAAGAGAATGTTTACACTATGAACCTAGAAGACCTCAGGAGCCAAGATTTACCTTGCCTAAGTTCAATGGAAGATCATTCTTGGTTATGTCATAGAAGACTAGGTCACTGTAACCTTAGAAACCTATGTAAACTCTCTAAGAAGAAACTAGTTAATGATCTACCAGAGCTTAGATTTGTTTCTTCTAAAGTTTGTGATCCTTGTCAATATGAAAAGAAACATAAATCTAGTTTTAAATCAGTCGGTGATGTCCCAACAACTGATGCATTATAGTTAGTACACATGGATATTTTTGGTCCAACACAAACTGGATGTATTGGAGGCAAATACTATATGTTTGTTCTAGTTGATGATTACACTAGATTTACTTGGGATTATTTTCTAGCAAATAAATCTGAAGCTTTTTCTTATTTCAAAAATTTTAGATCTCAAGTTAAAAATGAGAAAAACCTTCCATTGAAAACGATTCATAGTGATCATGGAGGAAAATTTTAAAATTCATATTTTGAAACTTTTTGTAGTAGAAAAGGTATTACTCACAATTTTTCAGCACCTAAAACTCCTCAACAAAATGGTGTAGTTGAGAGAAGAAATAGAATTCTTCAAGAGATAACTAGAACCATATTGAGTGAATATTCTACAGCAAGACATTTCTGGGCTGAAGCTGTAAGTACTGCTTGCTATACTATAAATCGAGTTTTGATTAGACCTTTTCTAAATAAAACCCCTTATGAGTTATGTAATGGTAGAAAACGAAGACTATCCTACTTCAAGGTTTTTGGTTGCAATGTATTCATTTTGAATACTAAATATAACTTACATAAATTCGCACCAAAATCTGATGAAAGAATTTTCTTAGGTTATTCCACAATTTCTAAGGATTATAGAGTCTTTAATAAAAACACATGTACTGTTGAAGAAACAGTGCATGTAAAATTTGATGAGTCTGATCCTTTTGTTTTTAAAAAATCCCAGCCTACATCCTCAGATGTGTTTTCGAAAACTGATTATCAACCTTTGATAAAATAACATTCTGATAATGAAAATTTTCAAGAAGATACTCCTGAAACATTTACCCCAGAATACTTTCTACCCTATGTTGATGAACATGATTTTCAAAACCCAAATCAAGTCTTTCTCAAGAATCATCCCAGTGATAGTATCATTTGTGATGTAAATCAACCTATAAGGACTAGAAGTTCCTTAAGAAATGAAGTAGAACATCTAGAATTTCTTTCCCAATTAGAACCTAAAATCACTAATGAAGCTTTAGGTGATGATGATTGGATCAAATCCATGCAAGATGAACTAAATGAATTCGAAAGGAATAAAGTCTGGACCTTGGTTGAAAGCCCTATGGAAACTTCTGTTATTGGAGTAAAATGGGTTTTCAGAAATAAATTTGATGAAAATGGAGTCATAGTAAGAAGTAAAGCAAGACTTTTTGCTAAAGTCTATCATCAGCAAGAGGTAATAGACTATGAACAAACCTATGCTCTAGTAGCTAAACTTGAATCTATCTGTATTCTACTTGCCTTTGCAGCATTATTTAATTTTAAACATTTTCAATTGGATGTGAAATGTGCTTTTCTTAACAGTTATGTTCAAGAGGAATTTTTTTTGAACAACCTCCTGGTTTTGAAGATAAAAAACATCCTGATCATGTTATTAGACTTACCAAAGCTCTGTATGGTCTTAAACAATCCCCACGAGCTTGGTATGATAGACTTACTGGATTTTTTTTCAAAATAACTATGTTAAGGGAAATGCAAATACAACCCTTTTTATAAAGAAAGATAAGAAAAATATTTTGATTGTTCAAATTTATGTTGATGACATCATATTTGGTTCAACTCAGCAATCTTTAACCTATTATATTGCAAGTTTAATGAAATCTGATTTTGAAATGAGTATGATGGGTGAGTTAACTTTTTTCCTTGGTTTTCAAATTTCTCAAAAACCAGAAGGAACCTATATATCTCTACATAAGTATATTAAAGATCTTCTCAAAAAGTATGGTTATGACAACACAAAGAGTATAAGTACTCCCATTGGTACCTCAAACTCTTCAGATCTTGATGAAGCTGGGAAACCAATAGATCAAACATATTTTAGAGGTATGATAGGAAGTCTACTTTACATAACAGCTAGTCGACCAGACTTAATGTTTTCAGTATGCTTATGTGCAAGATATCAATCCAATCCTAAGGAATCTCACTTAAAGGCAGTAAAAATATTTTTTCGCTACCTTAAGGGAACCATGGATTTAGGATTATTTTATACTTCTGGAAATGATTTTGTTCTAAAAAGATTTTCTGATGCTGACTTCAGTGGATGTAGAATGGATATAAAGAGTACATCCAAAACGTTTCATTTCCTAGGATATTCGTTAGTTTCTTGGTCTTTCAAGAAGCAACATTCCGTAGCACTTTCCACTGCTGAAGCCGAATATGTAGCAGCTGGAAGTTTTTGTGCTCAAGTGTTGTGGATGCAACACACACTCACATACTATGGCTTGAGTTTTATTAAAACTAGAATTTTGTGTGATAAAACAAGTGCCATTTCCCTTAGTAAGAACCTTGCACATCACTCTCATGAAAAACACATAGATATTAGGCATCACTTTCTTAGGGATCACACACAAAAAGGTGATATTATTCTTTAGTTTATCAGAACGCAAGATCAACTTGCTGATATTTTCACAAAATCTTTGCCTTCTGATAGATTTGAGTACATTAAATAGAAGTTAGGAATGATAACTGTAAGGTAATCTTTCTTAATTAACTTTCTGTTGAAAAGGTCTCCTTACAGTAATAAAATCCCTTTTATAGGGGGAGTACATATGATTGTGAAAGTAATAAAAATTTCCAAAGATAGTTTTTCAAACTTTTCAGAACAAAATTTCGGGAATTGAATTACTGGAACTAAAATTTCCAGAATGGATATGTCTGTATAGAAGATTTCTGGAATAAAAAAACTTTATATTGAACACATCTGGAATGAGAAATTTTGTACTGGTATTTCCATAACGAGATTGTCGTACCGAATCTTTCATAATCAGTTTTTTGTTTTCAAATTTTGTAATGATATTTTCGTACTGAGTTTTTCGTACTGAGTTTTTTTTCGTAGTAAGTTTTGCAAACTATGTATTTTCATAATAAAGATTTTTTGTAGTAATTTTTATATTACCCATTACGAATAATCCTCCTAAGCCAATCCGAAAGGTCTGATTTCTTTACTCTAGTTTTTGTAATCATACTTTACTTGCTGGAATTTTCTTATATTTTGTTTTCGGATTATAATTTTCTTAAATCTTTGTTTTTAATAAATCCCCAAAAGATCTGATTCAAGTTTTCTTGAGAATTGGTTTTCGACCGTCAGATCTGATCTCAGCTTGTCACAACCGTTCGATCAACCGTGGAAGTTGAACTGTTTTCTCGTTGCCTATATAAAGGGGACCCCAAATGGTTGTCCCACATAGATTTTCAAGCTCCAGCGTCCCGAAGCTCTGCCTCTCCATTTTAAATCTGTTCCGAACTTCATATTTCTCTGTTCCGAACTTCTCAGAGGTCTTCAGATCCGAATGTCTGTGGAAGTAGCTTCTCAAGACATGTCTTCCTCTAAGCCAATTTCAAAGTGGTTTGTATATAGAGAAATGTTGGTTCATCCTGATTTTTTCAACAAGTATGACTCTCTTATATCCAAGAATATTAAGCTTAATGGATGGGAAGATGTTGTTGTGTCGAAACCTAGGAATCAAGATGAAGTCTATTCAGATTTTCTTATAGAGTTTTATGAGACAATCTCCTTTCATAAGGAAGATGGAAGAGAAAAGTTTTCTTTTAAGTATTATGGTAAGACTTATATGCTTTCATATACTAACGCAGCTAGCTTGGTAGGGCTGAATAATGAAGGAGAATCTGAATTCATATCTCATGTGTTGTCGGATTAAAAGGGTAGCTTAGACAAGGAAAAAGCATTAGAAACTCTCGGACTGGAAGATGACAAGGCTCCTAATATTGCTAATTTATCTTAGAATTTTCGAATTCTAGAATTATGGGTACAAGGCCTTACCATACCGAGAAAGGGTGAAAAAGATAGTTTGAAGAAGAGTGAGATCTACATCTTAGATTTTATGATAAATCTGAGGAAGTTTAACCTGATGAAGCACATTCTCATTACTCTTGAGAATGTTAAGAAAGGGAATCTGAGAGCTCAGATCATAATGTATCCAGAAATACTATCAAATTTGATAGTTCGGTGCCTTGAGTCTTTCAAGGAGGCTTGAAAGTCTAAGCCAATAGTTCGCAAGATTATGTTGGTGAGTGATGGCACTCTCAAAAGGATGGATGTAGCCTTTGACAAGAAGACTATTCAGTTAATTGATTTACCTGCTCAAGAAGAAGCAGTTCTGAAAGTTTATGATCTGGAATCCTCTAAGATAGTAAGGAAGAGAAAGTTGAACGAAGTTGAAGTTCAAGCATAGAATCCCAAGTCTAAGGAAGTTCATTCCGCACCTCCAAAACCAATGAAGAAGAAAGATTACCCAGATGAGTTAGTTGCTAAATGGAGGGAGATCAAAGAAAAAAGAGTGCAAGGGGAACCTCAGTTTGGCTAGGATCCTGCGAAGGCTAAGTCCTTGAAGGAAAGAAATGCAGATGAGCAAGAAATACAAGTCAAAGAAATGAAGCTTAAGAAGAAGTTGTCTGAAGCAGAGGTAGCTCAGGCGTTGTTTCAGTTCAATGAGATGGTTTCAGCAAATATTCCTATTCTGAGATCTTTTTCCTTGGAATCTATTCCTGAGACTCTAGGAAGTAATTTCTTCGCTTCGGAAGAAGTTGTTGCTAAAACTGCTGAGGAAGTAGAGAAGATTGAGAATGTGGAAGAAGAAGAAGCAGTTTCTGAAGGAAGTGGTGAAACTGGAGACGTTTTAAAGCAAGTAGATGATTATAAGGGGACTCCTTCGGAACATCTGTCGCTCCGAACTTCAAAAGCTGAATTTTCTAAGTTAGTCACTCCTAGAAACGATGAGCAGTAAGGAGAAGAAGAAGTAGCTTATCATGCAGAAGAAGAACAACTTCTACATGATGTTTCTCAAATGGATAACGTAGAGGATGTATCTCAAAAAGTTGTTGATGATGAAGACAATATTATTCAAGTGACTGATAGTGAAAAAAGAACTCCAAAACAAGATTCTATTTCGAAAAGAGAAAAGGGAAATCAAATTATTGCTGATACTCCGAGCTCAGTAGTGGTGAAGAGAAAGGATGTTGGTAGTTCTTCAAAGAGAAAGCTTGACCTAGTTGAAGAAGAAAATTCTCCAAGAAGAGTCTCGGATTCGGAGTCATCTTCGTTAGGGCATGACTTTGTTGTTCAGTTTATAAAGAAGTTAGTAGGTTCTATTCCGACCTTCTCAAGCATTGATTCAAGCTGTCAGATGCTCTAACGTGCTTTGAATTAGAAAACAGACTCCATATCTATGGTTATGGATAAGTGTGTGGAGATATAAGCTCAATTCAATTATTTATTTGTCGGCTATGAAGCCCACAAAAGATCTTTCAAGAGGATGACCAGTTGGACAAGGAAGACTGTAGAAGAAATGAGGATCTTTGATGAATTTCAAGATAATGTGAATGATGCTTTTGAGACTGAGGACATGAAGATAAATGAGCTAACATCTTCTTTTGAAGAGAAATTGACAAATGAAAAGAATTTATGGATTCAAGAAGTCAGAGATCTGAATGGGAAGCTAAATTCTGTCTCTCAAAATTGGAAGTATGAAAGGGATCATCGAATTGAGTTTGAAGAAAAGTTGAAGGCTCAGGAAGAAAAGCTTAAAGCTCAGAAAGAACAGCATTAAGGCTAGGAAGAAAAGATTGAAGACCAGAGTGCAAGAATTGTTGTGTTAGAGAAGTATGCTGAAGAAGATCATAAATATTTAATGAAGATAAATAATATTCTAAAGGGTCTCACGGAGAAGGAGAAAGATCCTAAATAGACATATCCAATCTTTTGTTGTACCTTAACCCTTTTGTTGTTGAAATTTTTAAACATAATAGAAATCATGCTTCCCCATTTTTTTCTCTTGTTACTACTAATTTTTCAGGTACTTTGTTATATTTTCCATTCCCTCGAAATCTTTTTGAAAATCACAAAGGGGGAGAAGGAAAAGAACTCTAATGAAAGGAAAAAAAAATCTTAACAAAGGGTGAGAAATAAAACAAACTCCAATAGATTTTATCTAAGGGGGAGTTTCTCATTAAATAAGACATTCTTATTCGTAATGAAAAGTCATTCCGGAAATCTAGAATACGATCCTTAGAGTTTCAAAGCCTAAGGGGTAGTTATTTGTATTCATCAATATCCGTAAAGAAAAGGGAGATAAGCCTTAATGTTTTTCTTTATTCTTAGAATTTATTTTTCGTAAGGATGTTTGTTCTTTCCAAAAATGGGGAGATTGTTGAGTCAATAAGGTTTTCCTTATGAATTTTCCATTCCTTCTTGTTTTGAAAATCACAAACACCTTATCTTTAAGAAAATCACTTTTATAAGGAAAATCGATTTTATATGGAAAATTGCTTTTATAAGGAAAATTGATTTTATAAGCAAAATCGCTTTTGTAAGAAAAATTATCCTTTTCATATTTTCATCCATATTTTTCTTAAGTAAAATATTTGGATTCCTTTCTATATTATCGGAATTGTTTGAAACTTTGATATGAAGTATTCTATTTTAGGATCCGAATTCTGGATAAGAACTGTAATAAAGTTTCACTCTGAAATCCAGAATGAGAACTGTGATAAAGTTTCATTCCGAATTCCAGATACGAACTCTGATTATGTTCTACTCTAGATATAGGATAAGAATCCTTATGAAGTTCGATAACAAATTCTCATTACAAATTCTGATGAGGAATTCTCACTATGAATTCTGATGACGAATTCTCATTCCGAATTCTCATTCCGAATTCACCTATTGAACAGAATTTGATCATCTTTGATTTATACACTCAGAATTTATTTAGACTCAGAAAATTATCTTTGGTTAGACTCCGAACTTTCACTCTGAATCTTAACTCCTAACATTTTAGTTAAGTCTTGAAACGATGTTGTACATTCTTTTACCCTTGTTTTGTTATAAAATTATGTCGTTTATTCTGTTGTAAACAAACCGTTAGTTAAGTTACATGTGTACAGGTCCCTCCGATTTTTAAGGAAAATATGATCGTTGGAATGGAGGCCGACCTTGCCTATAAATAGGAGCTCATTTGAAAGAGCTCGATGATGACTGATGAATGAATTCTTCGACATTATTCATACATGCTATTGAAGTGATTTCTAGATAGAGAGGCTCTTATTAACTCTCAATGCTTCGTGCGACTCTGAATGTTGGTGATTACATTCGAGGACTTCCGGGGATAGGAAGACAATGGTTTACAACACCTTGAAGTTGAGGGATTCCTTGCTGAGGAAGACAGAGGTTTCCAAATACCTTGAAGTTGAGGGCTTGTGGGGATAGAAAGACAAAGACTCTGATCTTCATATCGAGGGCTTACCCTGGTGTGGGTAAGACAGACTTGCATGAAAGTATAAATCAAGGGACCTTTATCCAAGGTTTTTGGATACCCTTCTCTTTCGGTTAAAAGACTTATATCTAGTTACTTGTAGTTATACTACTTGTTTTATTCTGCTGCATTTTGTATTATATGGAAAGTATAAATTTCTTATACTTCTTTACTTGTACTCTGTTTCATTTAGATTCTATACGCTTTAAGGTAGAATCTCATATTGCAAACTTGTGTTATGTTTTAATTTCCGGAACCATTTTTCTGGAACCTACTTTCAGAATCTATTTCCAGTTTTAAGAAATTTAATAGGACTTGAAGTTTATAACATCATTCCACCTTCCACGTTTTCATTTGGTATTAGAGGTGTTGTGAATTTGCTTAGTTTAACTCTTTTAAAATTAGCCCTTTCCATTTCTTAAGGAAAACATAGTAAATCGTAACTAACTTTAAAGGTTCCAAATGAATTTTTAAAGTATACAATTCACCCCCCTCTTGTATATTGAGCATCTACATCATTATTTCGATCCTATATTCTACGATGAGTTCATCTACATTTAGTTGATTCTTATGACCCTGAGGCTCAATGGAAGTTATGAGGTATGATCTATGTTTTTTCTACTATAAATGAAATATTTATGTACATCGGTCTGAGTCATTATTTTCATTCCACATCTATAGTTTCATACATTGAGATTCCAATTGATACTATAGATTACCCTTTACACTTAGAGTTACTTATGGGAGGTAACTCAATGTTTTCACACTTCCTCCGATAGTTCAATCTGATCGAAGGATGTGAGAGTTTTTTTTGAGACCTCATTGTCGTAATAATGATGCACTATGATGTCATTTATGGTATGGAATGGCTATTCAATGTTAATTCCCAGATTGAAATATTTAAATATAGTATGTGGTTTTTCTATAAAGATGGGATGATGTTTTCCTTTATGGGGGAAAATTAATCCCTGGTAGAGTAGGATGAGTGTGAGAATATGAGGGTGTAGCCGATTACTAATTTGTGGGCTAACATGAATTTGAGATCTATGGATTCCATAGGATACATATTTGAAGTGGTGGTGGTATAATATATGGACATATTTTTTTAGGATTCTCTTTGATTACTATCATCCGTGAGACATACTTATGAATTGGTGTAAACTTCAAGATAACCCTTATATCGTCACTAGCTTATCTAATGTCTCATGTAGAGATTCATTAGCTTAGGATATAGTTATGGGACTTCTAAGAAAAGGGATTTGTGAGACCCAATGTTTCACCCTGGGTAGCCCCACTATTGTTATTCAATAAGGAGGAGAGGAACATGAGTTTAGTGTTGATTAATAATACATGAACAGTGTGAATCTGACGAAATGTTTTCCACTTACAAGGATCAATCGTCACTTATGTATGTATAGAGGTGCGTAATGGTTCTTGAAGTGTAACTTCATTCCAAACAATCACAAGCTACAATTATGGGATGAGGATATACCAAATATGATATTCAAATGATGCCATGTCCACAATGAGTACATGGTGATTCCCTTTGGTATGAATAATTCCACATCTATTTATATTCAATTCATGAACAAGATATTTAATCATTTCATAATCTGTTTTATGGTAATATTCATGGACCATATCTTAGTTTACTTAGTATATAAGGAATTTCATGTGTGAAACTTGAAAATGGGTTCACAAACACTCTGAGATCCCAATCATTATGGGAATATCTAAGAGTATCTGTTTTTTATTCAACAAGTCCATTTATTAGGACATGTCATCTCAAAGGACGGATTGTGAGTTTAAGCAGTTATTGTAGTGCCAAGTCGAGATTGGGAGCCACCTAGAAGTGTTACAAAAGTGAAATGTTTCCTTGATTTGGTGCGTTAATACTAGGGGTTTGTACATGCTTTCAATAAATTGAATTCACCCTTTTATTCTTTGACCAGAAAGGGACAATATTTAATGTTGATGGAAATGTTTCAGTAGTGTATTTAGTGGTTGAGGTAGAGGCTTACGAGTGCACTGATCTTGTGATTTCCAAAAGTGGGTTTTGAGTATATAGTTTTATTTTATGAATCCAGGACTAGTCTAGATTTTATTATTATGCATAGGAAGGATGTTAATTACTATGGTACATTTTAGTTGAGACAAGATGATTGTAAAAAGAAAACCCACAATATTGTGATATATGTGGTAGTACTTTCACTACAGACATGGAGACCCTACCTGATGGGAGATAAGATTATTTTCTTTTCTAACAACTACAATATCATTTATATCTTCTCTCATAAAAATTTTTACATGTAAAATAGGTGATGGAAGGAGTTCCTTCAGGAATACATCTTTGAGATTGTCTATACACTTTGAAAGGGGAACATGGTGATAGAATATATCTATAGGAGATGTTGTTATCATTTTTTGTTGATATGTTTAGTAGGTATCCTCATTATAGTGGTCTTTAGTGGAAAATAATAGTGCCTTATATCGTAAATTGTCGTTTTTTACCCCACCTAATTTAAAACATGTTATGGATTATCAACAAACGGATATCTCATGTGAGATCATATTTACATGGATTTCTACTAAATGTGATCCAATGGATATTCTAAAGGTATATATAAGCTATCCTTTTTAGAGTATAGACAATGGTACCATTGAGGTCATGGGAGGAGGTGATGATGTATTTTCCCACATCCCATTTGGAATTACATCCAGAAATGGAAAAGCTGTAGTAGGACCCCAACATTATTTTTTGTGTCTAGTAATTAGGAATTGTATTAGTGATTTTCTCTGTTGATAACAAAATTTTCATCATGTAAAAGTTTAAAACATGGTTCCATTGGGAATAAATCAAAACCATAATGATCTGTAGTGGAAGTGGGATTCAATTTCTAATGAAATAATGAAGGGGATACGACATACTTATTTGAGAAATGTTTCCATATTGGCGATCATAGTCAAATTCACCATGTTTTATCACTTCCTAGATATTTGATAGAAGAGATAATTTTAGATATTGGGACACTTTTACGTCCAAGAGATAGTCTGGCTACATGGAATCCCCTTAATAATAATTTTAGACATTGAAACTAGCACGATGTAATTATTATGGAGAGGACTGTAGGAGGCCTTTGGGTGTCAATTTCATTTGTTCATGATGTTTCACCACAATATTAAAATCCATATTTAATATACCATATAGGTATTAGAGGATATTTTATAGGCTTTCAAGTTAGATTTTATCAATAGTTGGGAGGATCACCTACTCTGTCTGACTTTTCATTCAACAAATACCATTTAACAATAGGTATTTAACCTTCTAATACCTTTTATGGGAGACCGTATTGGTCTAAACATAGATGGATAGATCCTGGAGAGTGAGAAATCATGTGGCCAAATATGGTTTGAGATACTACAGAGATGGTTCAAATCATCCAGAAGAAGATTAAGACTATAAAAATATATCAAAAGTCATTTGTGAACCAATGATGGAGGCCTATAGAGTTTGATGAGGGAGACCACATGTTCTTTGGTTATCACCTCAACCTGAAAAACATATATTTGGCTAATGAAGAAAGGTGTCACTGGGATTCATTATCCCATTCTAGAAACATAATAGCGTGGTGGAGGTGGAATATTTTTATGATCTATCACGAATGGTGGACCAAGGTCATGAAATATTTCATATTTCACATATAAGGATTTATGTTCATGACTTTACAAGAATTATCAACTGGTGGAAACTAGACAGAAATGAAATTACAACCTCTTCAGAGTACTTGGTGGATATCATGGATCGACAGAAGAGGAACCTTAATGGGCAATCAATTTCCTTAGTGTGTGGACATAGTTAGCATAGAAATATTTTAGAGAGAACCTGGGATTGAGAGACCTATATCTGAGCCCAATACGTTAATATTTTTTAGTATGTTTTTCACTTTTTTTGAGGAAAATCCCTTTGATGGGTCGAATGTAATGAATCTAATTTTAACATGTCATGATTTTGAATATTTTATGGAATTTTTTCAGAGATAGGTTTTCAAACGACATGAGATTCTACTGTTTGATGAACAAAAAGTTAATTTTGTAATATATTATTTATATTTATATCATTTGGGTGAAGTTATCATGAAAAAGATGAATAAATACCAAGAGTGGTCTGAGATCAGAAATACGAGGGAAAATATGGGATTATAATGTTTTTTTACATTATAATTTACATATCCATTTCGGCATCGAGCATTTGTGGAAAATTTATCACAACCATATAATTCATAAAATAAATAAATAAATTGATATATTTATTTAATTTTATTTTTCAAAACAACTAGTACAATTTAATTAATAATAATTATTCCATAACTATTGGTTTAGACACATAACTTGGGTATTGATATAAACCATTAGATAAAATAATTTTTAGGATCATTGGATGGAGATATCTGATTAGATCATATCAACGATCATGCGACAATGGATTTAATGGATTTGTCCAAAGATGGAAACAAAAAACCTGTCTTCATCACTGATCGATCCAATCTCCACGTAGGATTTATGATTAGTATAATTCCACTGTTTTCATTAATCCTGGTCGAACATAGTTCAATTAAATGGACACTAATTGATTCACGAATCAAAATTAGTTTTATTACGATGAATTAATTATGTATGTTGACATTATATCATCTCCCTGCATTTAAATCTATAAAAAAAGATCATGTTCAAACAAAAAAAGGCCTATTTTATTTCCACACATCACAGGTCTTATGATTTTATCCCCAATTTCTTAACACATTTCCAACGGGTATTTTATTCAGAATACTATTCGATGATTACCTCATAGTGGATCATTGTGTGACTGTTCATCATCATAAAGGATTGTTATCATGGGTACTTCTTTTGATTGAATATTAAATTTGAGAAATGATGAATATATTAGATGATTCATAATATAACATGACTGGCTTGTGCTGAGGGTTTAGTTTCTGTGATGGATATACAATTTTTGTCTCAATGTGGTGATGAAATATATTGAAAATTTGATTTTTGAGAGGATCAAGGACTAGAATATGATTAGTGGGTGACTATGTGGTTAGTCAAACTCAGATCCATGGTTCCAGTAAGGAAAGAGACTCTGATGATGTGGAGGAAAGCAGAATGGAGAACCTGAGGGTTCAAGAAAAGTTTGTGTTACATGGATAGTAATTCAAGATAGAATTCCATGTTTGAACCCTTGGATGTGGAACATGGGTTTAAACAGAGTGATAAATATTACAAGTCATCTGAACCATCCACAAAATGATTGAATTTTTCATTAAAGATCAGTGGGTAACTCAGCGGTTAAACCAAAATGGTAATGATGAAGTACATGGGCACAACTAGAATACATTGATACCATCCAGTGTACATAGGCATGACTTTATTGAAAGGGATGATTTCTTGAAGATCACTAAACATTGTAAACTATTAATTGACATTTTTAAGTGGATATTCTCATGAAATTTGAGGTAAAAACACACAGCTAGAGTAGGGTTTTTCTGGATATTTTGATTACACCTACTACATACCATATACCCCTTTGAGGGTGTTTGGAGCCCTTTGTTTTACCCATGTTGACCTAGGTCTTGTTACTTATCAAAGTATGTGTTCTGATACGACCAGTAAGATTTCATGGGTGGGCCCTAATGATCATAATATCCTGTATGAGTATATCCAATTATACAATGGCTTGTGGAGTTTATTATTATATAATGAGAATTACTTCGAGAAGAATCATGTGGACGGTAGTTTTGTTCTCATCACATGGAAGAAAAATTTCCTTCTTAATTATATATGGGGGGTGGATTATGAATTTATTTCTAAATCATTTTTTTTAAATTGATGTTATTATTTCATTGTGTTTAGTGTTTTTAGTGTTTCCCACTAGGTATTGTAAAAAATCACACCTGCATGTGATTTTCCCACACGTGATGTATTTTTTAGATGATGTCCCATTTGACGGTGTAATACGATGGCATGGAGCTAGTGTATTATAGGTTGAGAATGAAAAAATATAGTGTTTTATGGGTTGTTTAATTGGATAGTCATCCTAACCCATGAATTTGGTTGGACTCTATGATAATTTTGGTATTTCTTGTATTTGGACTTGTTATAATTTTTAGTACATTACTATTGAACTATAATTATGGGATCATAGATGTTTTCATTCCTTTATTTCAATTGAATTATATTTCAACATTCCATGGGATCTGATATGTGTATGTGAGTATATGTAATTTTGGATAAGGAATCAATTGTGTGTGATATGACTACAAAATACTAGTAACCATCCCCTGGCCTATTGGAGGTAGTGTTGGGGTAGTCGTGATTCAGTTCACATTGGGCCGAGTTGTGACATATGAGAACATGAGTGTAACAGTTCATAACCATACCTTGTATATGAAATATAATAATTGGGATTCCTAGAATAAATATTCTGAGTTTATAGGACAAAAAATGTAATCCAAGAACATGATCCATGGAAAAATAACATTAGAATAAGTCGTGTATTTATGACATACATGAATGAAAAAAAATTATTTTATTACAATTCATGGATCATATATAAAACATATAACAAAACTATATCGATGAATTATCCTCTTATTCGAGACACACCATCATCTGTACAAAAAACCATATCCTCAAAATGGAATGTATTGACTCCCAAAACCAGCATAATAATCAAGGATCACTCCTATGACCATTACAGCGTACAAATTACCTTACTGAACTAAGTTTACTACCCGTTCAAAACCTATCTTACTGATCTAGGTTCACTCCTCATTCATTTAATTAGTATTTCATGAGATATAAATCCTTTCCCAATGAATTAGATATATATATAGACCCAAAATTCATTGTTTATAATGTACCAAAAATACCTTTTTATAATGCAACCACCATCCTTTGTTATAATACAACCACCATCAAAGAATGAAATTCATAAATTTTAGTTATTATTGACCATAAAACATTCATCATATCCTGACCCAATAAATGAAATGGGATTCATAAAAAATATATCATATTATAACCTTTGAAAAAGATTTTGGTTTTATAATCAATTCATAAATTCATCAAATCCTAACCGATTAATGGATGTGGGTTTCATAATAGTTCTAAAATGGTATAACCCTTGGAATAGAAAATGGACTCATAATTATCATTCCATCATAAACATAAGAAATTAATTGAATCAATATGAATTCAATTGTTGGATAATATCCTCAATAATCATTGGTATTATAAATAGATGAAATCCTAAATGAAAATTCATTTTTATCAATCATATAATAGATTTTTAAATAAAAAATCATTTTTTCTTTTCAAACCTCCTTTAAAAATATAAATAATATTTGAAATTATATTCTTAGAAAATAATCCTTGAAAACCAAGAATGTGATAATTAAATTTCATTTCATATAATTCTGAAAACATATAAAACTTTTCATTGAATTTTTTAAACATTTATGGTATTATTGACATCATTGACCAGTCATGGCATTGAGAAATATTTTTCATGCTATACATGTTAAAATATAAATATTCTTTTCAAATCATCCATAAAATCAAAAATTGAATTGTTTTTTTATGATAAGAATACTAATTTCAAAAAATTATGTAAAAAATGTCAATAATAGGTAAAAATTTGTTTTAAAAATAATAATATAACAATAAAACATTTATGTTATTATTTTTAGCATACATGGTTTTAAAATATAAGTGTTTTCCAAATAAATAGTTAATTAATGTTGGATTTTTTTATGAAATATTTATCAATACTTTTATCTACTCATGAGAAGTAGAATGGTACCATCACGTGAATATATCATGAATGAATAAAGTATGAAAAACTACAAGAAAATTATAGAGAGGTATATCATGATATTGAACACTTAACCATAAAATATCCTACGAAAAGATGAGATTGTTACATAAAACATTTAACATTTTGGTAACATTGAATCAAAACCACCATAAAAGAATAAAATTTAATGTAAAAATAATGTATCATGATTATAAATAAATTTATGATATTATATTTCAAAGGGTTTTTATATACACATGAATAAGTAATACAGGTGCATACCATAACATACATCTCAATGAAGAAAAATTGTAATAAAGATTTCGTACTAATTGTTTTTTGGAAATAAAAACCACATGAAAGAGAAAAAATAAATTTTAAATGTTAGTAAAAATAATATTAAGTATAAAAGTAATGAAATAAATCCATATGAAGTGTATAAACCACGTAAAATAATCATGTTATGGATATGTCATTTTCCTCACAAAAAATAAAAGTGTGATCTTAATCCATTACCATAAATATTGACTTCCATTAGACATGGTAGAAAATAAATTATAATAAATATAAGAATATTATAAATATGTTATATAATTATAATCATATATATCATAGCATATATTATTTTATTATGGCCTTATTTTATTTTTTATTAACAATACCATGTCAAAATTATGTTTTGCGTAACAACTGCTTTGTTTTCTTATTTGTCTTGAAATTTTATTTATTTAGAACTCTTACATGGATTATGTATTAATAATATACATAATTATATACATGAAAGAAATATAAAATATATAAAATATATATTAATATATATTAATCCATATAATTTATTGTTAAAAAATAAAATACATTATTCTTGGAGAATGTGGGTTGTATATACGCACGAATGTTGTTTCAATTTTCATTTCTGATCGAATGAAATATAAATAAAATATATATATTATCCTTAAATTATAAAAAAATTATATATAACACACATTTCTATTGAACCCATCTTCATTACCTTCCATGTAAATCATGAATGAGTCACATTATTTCGAGAGGCGGTTGTCCTCTATATACACGACCGACATTGTCAAATTGCCACAAAATGAGGAGTATAATGTAATTCCAAATGTAATAATTGGGGAATAATAATAAAATAATAAGTATAATATGTATAAAATATAAAAAATAAATTTATCCTTAAGTTCATAATTTAGTGTTGGTAATGGAGAGATGAATGGCATCGGTTCACACGAAAATTATCTTCTTTGAAAATGAACGATTAATTCATTTCCCATTTGATGGAATTTGATATGGTTTTAGGTCATGAACATAATATAAGAACATATAATTATATTGAACATTATGTGTTAATTATATAATATTTTTATAATAAAAATTCAATAATTTGTATAATGAAATAAAATAATGATTCTTGTTGAAATACGATACCTCTTCTTCAGGTATTCTCATTATTATTTCTATAAACCCTTTCTAGGACAAATTTATACAAACAACTACGGGTTTTAGTATGAGTGGAGGGAATATATAATTAATTTGTACATCATCAACTAATCATATTTATAAATATTTAATTATACCTCATTATTTTATATATATATTATTATTATACAAAAAATTCTTTAATATTTCAAAATAATATTAATTAGGATAGAAAATGAAATTTAAAATTTAAACCAAAGACCTGATGAGGATTTTTGTTTTTTAATGGAAAATGATCAAATTTTTACAATTTTTTAATATCAAAATTCAGCATGAAATTGATTCCAATTACTGTAAATAAATTAATATACATATAATTGAATTAATATACCATTTTAACATTTTATATTATATTTTAAATTTATAAATATACTAAATGAAAATGAAATTTTCAATTTAAATTCTGCATTTTTTCTACATGCATCATAAATGAACATTTAAAACAAATACAATAAATAAACCATTATATTATTTTGATAACTAATCTCAAAAAATATCTTTATTTTATATAATTCATTTTATATAGCTGTAAATGTCTTTTGTTAAATATAATTTCTCAAAAAAAAGGCATTAAAACTTCTCTCTAGAATAATACAGGTTTTAAACATAAAATTGGATTTATTATTTTATCCTTTATAAAAATAACATAATGTGATTTTAAAATAGTTTTTTAATATATATATATATATATATATATATTCTAATATATAACTGATAACTATCAAATTAAATAGCACCATTTTAATTTTGTGACACATTTCATTTAGACATTTTGTTACATGTAATGTATGTAAACTCAGAATAGTATGTAATAGAAGATAATCATTGTGTTGGGTATGAACATATATAAAATCATTATTAATTTCAATGAAATCCAAAAACATTTTTTTCCACAAAAATATGGTAATGATCAAATATATTTGAAAAAATTATGTTCACAAAATCTCAAGGTGTTACACAAAAAATTAATTAAAAATACATGTCACCATTACATAAGAACAAATTCACCATTAAACGAAACAAAATAAGTCTTATCATCCTAAAAGTAATGTACAATCTGAGAAGTCTATTCATGACCTGTATGAAATGTTGCGAGAATATTTTATGGAATTTAATAGAGGTTGGGACCGACAACTTACTATAGTCAGTTTCTCATACAAAAAAAGATTCAACTCAAGCATCCAAATGGATCCCTATGAATCCCTTTATGCGAAGTGGTGAATAACACATGAATAATAGGATGACGTTAGGGGAAAAAAATTATGTCCCCTAAAATGGTTGAGGAGATGGTAGAAAAGATTAATACCATTCATCATCACATCAAGGCTTCCTAGAGTTGATAGAAGATATATGGTAAAAATGGTCAAAGAGACCCGCAATTTGATGTTTGAGACATGTTATTGCTTTCATATCTCCAAATAACAATATGATGAGAGTTTTGAATAATCGAAATCATAGTCTAATATTAATTCCCTCCTTTGAGATACTTTATCATATCAGAGCTATGGCCTATCAACTAGCACTCCCACCATAACTACATCAATTACATGATTTTTTCATTATATACCTATTGTGGAAGTAAATAATATACCCCTCAAATGTAATCAATAAATTGGAGGTATCATTGTAGTATGAAATTTACTATGAATATTAGGTGGTAAATATCTCATATCGTAGAGAGATGTTCTATGAAATAAGATAATTCCCCCTATCAATGTGTTGTAGAGAAACGACATTTTTGAAGAAGAGAAGTGGGAACCGGAGGAGGTAATGAAAGATATTTACTAAAATAGGTTTTAGTTTAGGATATTAAAATTTTGAGGGAGGAATTTCATATGGGGGGATATTGTAATGACACAAACTATTTTCAATAAAAATACAAATTTTTTTAATTAAATTTCAAATTATATAATAATGTTAGAGAAAAAATATTCAATTTTTTTGTATAATTATATCCAATTGTATTTAAAGGTCCATTATGTTTAATTTTTAATGATAATATAGATGTTTAATAGTGATCACATGAGTATTATAAATATAGTGTTTTAAAAATTCCAATTGACACAGACAAAAGAAGTGATTAGCTCAACCAGTAGGATCATACCCTATATGTAGCATTTACCATTGCTTTTGAAGTACATAGAATTTATGTTATTTTTCTATTACTAATACCCAGATGAGATCTAACAACTTAATCAATATAGAAACCATTTACGGGATATTTTCAAGATCATTGGGATCATAGCTCAAACCATGATTGTTGAACTTCCGCATGAATGTCCAACCATCACACACCTTACACATATAGGTGTTTTCTAGTGCATTAAATGTATATATATCAATACCATAGAAACATTAATACGTGATTTTTTATATAGAATAATTAATATATTATGATCCAAATGTAATTACTTTGTTAATGATTTTTATTTTGATACAATAGATGAAATATTGTGTTTTTGGTTAATATTCAAATTTAAATAATCAATTTATGAATTAATGGTTTTTTAAATGAAAAATATTAATATAATATTAGAAAAGTTATCATATATAAATCATCATATTAATTTTACGAACTCAAATTTAATTTTTATAAGCGTTCTAAAACTGTCATTATTTAAAAAACCAATCATTTCATAATAAATGTTGAATTTGATTTAAAAATTTAAATTCACATTTCTAGAACACTATTTTGAAAAATGGAATATTTTTTTATAATTATAAAATTAAAATTATCCAAGATTGATTTTTTTATAATTTTCAGAGAAAGTAAAATTTTCATGTAAGTATTAAATATCGTGTAAATATACTTTGTGTTTTAGGGCATCATAATGACCCAAAAGTGATGTAATACATATTATAAAAGGGACCCAAAAAATATATTTTTTCCATTTATTATTATTTTATAATAATATTGTTTAATTTATTATTTAAATTCATTGTCAATTATCCAAAACCAATAATATATTTAATGATTTTAAAATGCATTTTTAAGAGAGAGACTCACCTCCACAAAATAAAGGTTCCTATTTTAATAAGTTAGCCCCTCTTCCATAATAAATAATTTGGGCTAATACCATTTGGAAAAAAATTGGATTAAACCTTTTAGATGGTTTTTGGTTTTGTATATTTTATTACGTATAGTCAAAAACCTAAATAATATTGGAATGCCCCTCTTTTCCTATGTAAACCAACCCAAAATACTATTTACCTTGGCTAAAATTGCATGTAGCATGACCATAATTTTCCCTAAACTCTTTATATTCCATCCAAGTCTCCCCATACTCTCATCAAGCCCCTTATATGATTTTGATGTCATTCACCCATGTAAGGGATTCTCACCTTCCTCTCCTCCTTTGAATTCGAGCACATTCTTTGAAATTTATCTTTATAATTTAGATTTTTTATATTTTCATTCATTTATAATCATTTAGTTAATATAAAATTTACTTTCTATGATTAATTGATAACTTATCCTCTCCAATTTGTACCCTTATGTAAGGCATTACTAAGCCAAAATTCGATAATTGAACTTCCACTCTCCACTTTTATAAAGCACTTATTTTTTTTATCTCTAAAATTCATTTTTAACTATGTTGGGATATTTCCTTACATATCTACATCACTATGAATTTAATGTATAAATTTTGTTATTTTCCTTTAACTATCATTAATCCTCCCATGATTCTTTATGTTCACCCATTACCATGCCGAAAAATAGTTTGAATTATTTTCTTTATAGATGTTTCTTCATTACCTTATTCCTTCTATTTCCAAATTAATAATTGTGGGATATGAATTTCCATGTCTGTATAAATTACATTTTTATTTCTATATGGTGATATATTAATTTATATCTCATCAAACTACTTTTATGAATCCTTAAATAATGACATTATGTTGCTAAAATTTCACTCTGAATTTTCATGCAAAACAAATTTTTTAGTTAATATAATATTCAATTCATATCAACGGTGTTATCATTTATGAAATTATAATTTTGATTAGGGACATAAATTTATGACCCGATGTTTTATGTTTTTTCCAAACATCTCATCTTTTTATTATCATGCTATGTCATCACTTCTTATTCTTGTTCCTTTTATTCCTCATTGATATGCCTATTGTCTAACATGAATCACATATTCCATGTTTATTCCCTTACTATTATTTACAGATACACCCTTTTTTTTGTATACCCCAATTTATCCCTTGATTTCATAATTTTGAAGGATTATTTTGAGCATGTTAGAAATGTTTTTAATGAAGATATTGTATTATTTATTTTATATTATTATATAATGTAACTACTTACCAAATACACTAGACATTTCAGTCATATGGTTTTTATTATGTGTAGTCTTATTTAATTAAAAATGTATTAATGTTAAATAAATAACAACGTTGTCAAAGAAAGAGTACTGAGACAATGTTTTATCCCACCATAATTTTTTAGAATTGAAATTTGTTACACACCAATACATTCTAAAATGTTTTTTTAAATTAATTAAATCAATTCAATTTTTCATGTTTAATGAATAAATGTTATTATATTGACTCCTAATTAATACATAGTCTATCTTTCATTATACACAACCACTACTTTATCTTACATTACACACAACAATGATAGCATCATTAAAAGATGACACTGAGCTTTAGCAAACCGTTGAATAATATTATTTTCTGTATGACCATTATAACATACCAGTTAAATTTGTGGTATAAATAGTATAAAATAATTTTTTAAATATACATAAAAATGTATTAATTATTAAAAATTCATTTATAAATTATTAGTTAATGGTTAATCTATTTTTCATAGAGTAATTATATACATGAAACATTTGTTTTCTTAAAAAATTATAATTATAACTTTTTAAGTGAAAATATTATAATTAATTGATGTATATTTTATAAAATTTATATCATAAAAATAAATTAATATTATAAATTAATATATCTATATTAACCTATGGTAAAAGTTTTGGTTTTCTAAAAAAATAGTGATTTTTTATTGAATAAATGAAAATAACAATTTCTATAAAACTATAATTTATGTTTAATATATTAAATAATTAAAATGAATTTCTATGTTTTAAATAATCATAAGTTTTATTTATTTATATATAATCCAAAAATTAAATTTTAACAACCATATATTTTATTATATTATAAGATTATTTTAGGATATAGAATATGGTTTTTCTGAGAACAATTTAAAAGTGCATAATATTTTTCCATTTTAATAAATTTCAAAAAAACCTACAAAAGAATGTTTTAAATGAAATTTATATATTATATATAAAAATATTTTAAATAAGATGAAAAACATATTATTATTTGACATAAATTTAATATAAAACCATCTTCGGCGTGAAAATTGTAAAAACCCTTTTTTCATCACGTCTCTAGGATTCGATTTAAATTTAAAATCTAAAACTATAATATTATTTTAAAAAAAATTTATTATTAAATGATAATTTTAAAATTAAATTATGATTAATTTTATATAATTAATGAAAATATTAATTTTTTTGATAAATAGTAAAAAATAAATAATTTTTATTAAAACCAACATTTTTGTTAAAATAATTTATAATGTTATATAATTTTTTTAATATTTTTTAGATTAAAATTATTTCAGTCATACATAAATTAATACAGTTTTTGTAGTTTAAATAAATATAATATTGAAATTGGATATAAAATAATTTTAATAGTTTGATCATTTTCAATTTAAAAACACATATTTCAACACGTCCACGTGATTAATGATTAATAAACGTTTTCTAATTCAATAAATGGAATTTTTAAAATTGGATTTCATATTTGGAATCATTATAATTTATAAAATAAAAAATTCAGAAATTAATTATTTTCTTAAAATTAATATTGAATCTAGTAAAATTTCTTTACCACGATTAATGTAACAATAGGTTAACCAGAATTTAAAATAAAATGGAAAGTGTAAAATCGACCTATACACTTTTCTAATGACTATTATGTACACATAATTTGACCATGAAACCTCTAAATTGATATAATGGACCATTTTGAATCCTTTTACATATAGAAAATGTTGGATAATTCAATTGTTATAAAAAATAAAATGTTTGTCATCTCCCGAACTTATAAAAGACCACCCCACTCATCTATTTTTTACATAGTAAAACACCTCTGGTTCGGCCATATACCACCCATGTCACATCCCAAATTGCATCCAATATTTTTATGGGCCTTTTTTTAATAAATTTATCATTGGAAGTATTTATGAGCAATCATATGTAGGATATCTAAAGAATAAGATGCATGAACAAGTTCAATGGAAGTCATGACTTAAGGCATTGTATTTCTATCTAACATTTTTCTTCCATTAAATACATCTAATATTCACCACCTATTTCATTAATGGGGTGTATATAATTTAAATTTATGTACATTATTATTAATCTCCATAATTTTTTTTTGCAAATCCATTGGAGTATCTCTCCTTTACGGGGTTTACATATCCAAAGTTAACTAATCATTAAATGATTTTTATCACAATTTCCATCAATGAGATATATTTTATTTAACGAACCTATATTCTATTATAAATTCTATATACCTCACCTTTTACATGTAATATCAATATTTTATTTATTCTCATGATATTTTTTTATTTAATTTTATTCCTTCATGAGGATTACGTTTTAATGTTTCATAATTAGTAAGAATTTAATGTTACAATGTTATCGTTGATCAGTATTTTTTAGGATTTATCCTTCCAATAATGAAATAATATTATATATCTCTCTAAAAACTCATGATTTTTTACCTCTGTTTATTTCAATGTAATTAGCTTAATCCCTTCATTTACATCTGTTTATATACTAAAGCGACAAAATGTTTCTAACAAAAATTATATTTTTCTTTGAAAATCATTTTTTTAATGAAACATATTTTCTAAGAATGATTTCATCATTTTTTATATTATATAATTTTTTTTCAAATGTGATAAGGATATTTTCATCCTGAAATATTTTAAATTATTTATTAATTATTATGTTATTATATTTAATGGTTATTTTGGCACGACCCACATTCACCAAGATGAGGTATGGGACAACGGAGTGCTAGACCCTTCCTTCCTCATGTTAAAGGAGAGATAATGACCCCTGATACCCGCCTTAAATAGGTCCTGGAGAGGTAACTACCACCAAGGGTATTGAATTTCACACAAAAAGGAAGGCATTACCCTTTTTCATTACTATTATCGGGAGATAATATAGTAAATACAACACAACACAAAAAATAGAGGTAAATGTAAAGCCAAAACCAACCATTCCCATATGAATGTTTCAAAAGTAAAAGATAAAAAAGTATAAGAAATAACCCAAAGGAATGTACCAAAGAAATGAAAAACAACAATAACTACAATCCCAAGGTCCAGACTAGTACAGTCCAGTACGAACCTTAATGTCCTCCTGGAAACCTGATTACATGTTATATACGTAGGGTGACTATACAAGTATACTCAGTAGGGAAAACCAAAAGCGATCGTTCACAAGTGGGGAGGCATTCTTATTCCCCGTGAGATAAAGAAACAACTAGAGCACCCAGCAAGTAAACTATCCACCACATCCTTACCAAGGCACACTATATGAATAAAACAAGTCAAGTAAGGTAATAGTAATAACACATCGATTTTTGGGTACCCCCACCACCTTCAAACTAGTTATTGAATAAATCCTTCATGTCATACTTCTCACGCCATTCTGAAAGCAGTATCACATACATAACCAACTCGCACACACCTAGGCTATCCCAAACGCACATCCTGTCCACATACACTTGGACTAGAACAAAAATCGTCGTGCCAGAAGACACCTGGGCCTCATCTCGAAGACTCTTGGCAAACCACCTGCCTGTACACACCTGGGATGACCACCACCATGTACCCTAACAGAAGCATCTAGGGATTATAATGGTCCTTAGGCTGTCACATCCTACCTTAAGAATCGTGGGATACTTGGGAAAGGGAGAAAAAAAGGGGATAATAACAAGCCAATCATATGAGTGTTGAAAAAAACAACCACACCCATGAAATAGCGGTATTCGGCACAAAGTTCTCAACTTTGGTGTGGCGGTAATAAGAAACATGTAAACTTAATTATACATATTTATAACAATCACTCATCCCATCCTAGGGGTTCCAAGCCTTGATCACATACAAACAAAATTGTAACTATTCATTCATAAGAAGAAGCACACCCACAACCTTTTCATAACTCATTCATGGGGAAAAAATCCTCATTTACCCATTGTATTTTTCATATTCATGTGAATTATTTAATGTAAATTATGCACTATTGGCCCACTAACAGGCAGAGCCTCAAGCTAAGGAAATGAAAATAGTCAAATAACAATTTAAGCATTTAATCCCAGTTATCTTGTAATGTCACAATTACAAAATGGATTTTTGAGATCCCTCAATGTACTGGAACCAAACCATGCCCCACCATTAAACCCCACATGGCCTCAGATCCAAAAACCAACAACTACACTACAACAGAGGATCCCATCCCCATTCACATTGCTTCCCAAGAATCACCTGTATACATAACCAGGACAAAGAAAGGGAGTTTTAAAATTCAAATATTCTATTCATTCGGTTTCGTCTTTCCATTTGGTTAACTGGGGAGATCACACAAGTATTCTTATTCATTGGGAAACCATTTAATCAACATAGTTTACATGTTTTTTAAGTTTCCATGTTACAACCATTCAATCACATAAATATCCAGAAAAACATAGGATCATTAATGGACAAGAAAAAAACCCACCAACAATAATGATTTTTAGTGGGCATAATCTCATACAATTCACAACAAAAAATCAATGATAATGAGTATAGAAGAAATATTGATCACACCCCCCTTCATTCTTTAAAATTATATTTATTATCTTCATTAACATTTCGTTTCATCCATCCCCACAAAAAAAGGATTACCACACCAAATGATACACAATAAATAGAGACTAAGGAATAACCCTATGTTGACGATCAATGATCAAATGTTTTCCCCTCGAGCCAATAACTGGGTTGCGTGACTTGCTGGGGAGGAATATCGAGGACTCCAAGAATGATCCAGAAAGGATACACCATAGGTGCATAAATCACCATGGGAAGGGGAATCCAAATGCACCAAGGGGAAGAACAAACAATTAGAAGAAAATAATTTTAGTATAATATAATGTGTGAGATCCTATTGTTTCAGGATATCAATAACCTGAGAGGCATTAAAGCATATCATGGTTTCACCATTCAGTTGGATGGTTACACCAGATGGGATTAGTTATTATTTAATTTCTCATTTGTGAGGTGGCACGAAAGCTTTAAGTAAAACAATTTCATTTAAACTGAGGAAAACGTGTAACATGGATATGCTCTGGGTCTTTTGAAGTTCACCCCACCCATATGGATTTAAAATATTGTTTACTGGGCTAAAAATTTCCTTGATCTCCTTTTAAAATTATAAAGGGCCTAAAATTGGCGTTACAACAAAAAAATGGGGAATAATAACCTGAAAAGCCCCACTGGCACCGATCAGTGACCCACTGATCGGTGTCACCAATTGTTGACACCGCGATGAACTCCCGCCACTGAGACATCACCGTTAGGATACGGAGATGATGGGTCCAGGGCGTTCCAAACACCAGAAATATGGAAAAAGTATGGACTAGGAGGGTCTGCGCCATTACATTAGATACCTCTCGAACTATTCTTGTCCTCAAAAATCAAAGCTAGACCCGAAGATGAGAGAGGGGCCCAAGCAGCCACATCAAAAGATACCTCTTGGGAAAAAACTACCAAAAATAGCTATTCCAAACCCAAGTATCACATTGTCCCGACTCACGAATAGAGGATTTCATTCCTCCATGTCAAGATACTATCTACTTTGGGCGGCACTGACTCACCCGAACGGGTTTAATCAGATCTACATTAAGGCATCTTGATTAGGGACCAAGTCCTCCATTCCCCAAATATCAGGTCATTTCACAACATTCACATGGTTAGGAATCAAAACATCTTATAATCCAACAAGGTCAACATTACATCACAGTAGGTCACAAAAACAAGAACATCATGGAAGGCTCAGAATAACAACTCAAAACAACTTTGGGTACTGGGCACACATTTGAGCTTCCATTCCCAAGTACTCTCCTCGAGGCCCACATGCCTCCACAAAACACGAACCAAAGGTATGGTTTGTCCATGAAGAACTTTCTCATTTCGATCCTCGATCTTCACTAGTCACCCCATGAATGTAGCATCGTCCCCTATATCCAACTCTCCCCAGTCAATGACATGCGATTCATCATTTAGATATCTACGAAGATGGGAGACGTGGAAAACGTCCCGGATCATTTCCAACTGAGGTGTAAATGTGAGATGATGTTCCACCTCTCACACTCACCCCAACACATCAAAAATCACGATGAACCTTGGAGAGAGCATGCTCGCCCTGCCGGATCTTCATTGCCCACACCTAGGGGAATTCTTCAAGGAAACATGGTGTCCAACCACAAAATCCATGGGTCTCCTCCTACGACTGGCATACTAATTTTGTCTGTCCCGGGCTGCCTTCATCCTCTCACGCACAATATGAACCTTCTCCATTGGGATCTGCACTACCTCTCGGTCATGAACCCCTACCTATCCATCCTTTGTCTAGCACACAGGTGAATGACACGGCCTCTCTTACACAGCTTCAAACTGTTCCATGCCGATAGTAGAGTGATATATACTATTGTTGGAAAACTCTAATAAGGGAAAATGTCATTTCCATGATCCCCCGAAGTCCAAAAGACATTTCGGTAGCATATCCGTTATGGTATGGATGGTTTTCTCTGTCTTCCCATTTTTCTGGGGGTGGAAAGTTGTGTTAAGGCATGGCTGGGTGCCAAAAGAATGTTGGCATCCCCTCTAGACTTGGGAGATAAACCAGGCATCCCTATCCGAGAAAATGGACCTCAAAACTCCATGCAACCGCACCACCTCATCCTCATATCTCTGTGATAAGGCATTCACCTCACTTAACTCCTTGATCGCTCAAAAGTGAGATGCTTTTGTCAATCTGTCTACCACTACCTAGATAGCATCATAGCCTCCATGAAACATGGGTAGTCCTGTGAAAAAATCCATTGATATGTCATCCCACTTCCACTCGGGGACATCTAAAGGCTGCAACAAACCTCCTAGGACATGGGGTTCAGTCTTCACTAGCAGACACACTAAGAACCCTGCCACGAACTCCGCCACTGCTCATTTCACCCCAGGCCAACAATACTGTTCCCTCAGGCCTCAGTACATCTTGGAAACTCCATGGTGTACCACTATGAGTGAGTTAAGGGACTCAAGAACAAGTTCATCATGCATTGCCTCTGGGACTAACCACTTCCCTCAGAAATAATCTGATTATGGTCATCCTTTGACCACCCTTCCAGAGCATTTCTTTGGTTAACCTGATCATGCTTCACTTCACCCTCTATGTATCCCCACTAAGACTCCTCCACCTACCGAAACAGAGAGGACTGTACTGTCATCTGAAATAGGCAACCTCTACCACCATCAACCATTGCATCCAAGTGTAGGGTAGCAAACTCCTCCATTGGATTCAAGGCATCCACTGATTTTTGAACATATTTCCTCCATGGATTCCTATTGAAGGAATCATCCACAACATTCCCCTTACCTTCAGTGTAAGAGATCTCGATGTTTTAGTTATGAGGAAACTCCACCAACCTATGTTGATGCATGTTCAGGTCTAGTTGGGTGAATATATTCGTCAAACTCGTGTGATCTGTGAATACCAAATTGTTCTCACCAATGATGTAATTCCGCCACAACATATACGCAAACACTAATGATACAAGATCTAGGTCATGAGTGGCAGAGTTATTCTCTTGAAGAAACAACTGCCTAGACCCATAACATATCACACCCCAATGCTGCATCAGAAAACAACCATGGCCATCTCTAGAAGAATCCCAAAATAACTTATACAACATCCATTCCTATGGAAGCCTGAGAACTAGAGCACTGAAAAACCCTTTCCTTCAGACAGATGAATTCTGCCCGATACTACTCACTCCATATGAAGGCCTGACCCTTTCTGGTCAATGCTGTCAAGGGAGATGAACTAGAGAGAATTCAGGTACAAACCTTCGATAATAGCCCACCAGACCCAGAAAGCAGCGATCCTCTGTCGCATTCTTGGGTTCTTCCCTAGAAATAACTTCTTCATCCCTTAACGGGTCAACCACTACCCCTTGGTGAGACAACACATGTCCATGTAAATTCACTTCTCGTGTCATGAACATACGCATTGAAAATTTCTCATAGATTTGGCGGTGTCCAAAGATTTCCAAGACTATCCTAAGGTGATTAGTATGATTCTCCTATGATCTTGAGTAGAAAAAAATGTCATAGACGAACAAAATGATGAAACGGTATAGAAACACACTGAAAATAGAGTTCATGAGCCCATAAACAGAGGAGGTGCATTCATAACACCGAATGACATGACTACGAACTAAATGTTCCCATAACTACACGTGAAAGCAGTCATTGGGATATTATTGTCCTTCACCCTTAACTGGTGATACCCAGATCATAGATCGATCTTAGAGAACAAACCTTCTCCCCTCAGCTGGTCAAAGAGATAGTCAATCCTTAGGATAGGGTAACCATTCTTGACTGTTACGTGATTCAGTCTCTCATAGTCTATGCACAGCCTGAGACCACCATCTTCCTTCTTCGCGAACAAGACCGGGGCACCCCATGGTGACATGATTGGTCATACGAAACCCTTGTTCATTAATTCTTCAATATGAATCCACAATTCCTGCAACTCATAAGGCTCCATATGAAAAGGACCCTTCGAGAGCGGATGTGCACCACGATGCAAGTGTTTCCTGAAGTCAACATCACGTCGAAGGGGTAGAATCTCCACTTCTTCCGGGAAGATGTTCATGAAATCAGTGACGATCCTCGGGACATCCACCATCTCTATATCTGCCAAATCCACTGACATCTCAGCTATCAAATAAATGAGGGGATCCACTCACCAATTTCATTCCAGGAAAACATTCTCTCCAACGAAAGTTAAATTCTGGCCATCCTCATTGGAGAACGTAACTATTCATCAGAGACAATTGATTACAGTGTGTACAGAAAATAGCATGTCGATTCCTAGGATGATGTGGCCCTATCATTAGTCTACACCCTTGGCAAAAAAAACCATGTCGGTCTGACCTCCGATTGGCATACTTAAAAACATGGTCACTGGAAGTTTCTCAGCGTCTGATCCTAGAGCACGTGCCAGAATAGGTGCAACAAAGGAGTGTGAAACACTTGTATCAAACAAGGCATAGGAAATAGTACTAAACAATGTGATCGTACCTCGAAAAGATTCCAAACCTACAAGAATTGCTGCCTCTGGCCCATAAAACTACCCATTCCTAGATCCTCTACCTCTCAGCTATCGGCCACCTCCCCGACCATGACCTAGTCTAGGTCCTTGAGGAGCACCCTGGGGTTGGCCGCCTCCTACCACGACTGCTCTCAGAGGAGCGGGAGCTCGTGCTCCCTTATTCTTCTTCTGCTGAAAGGGTCTGACTGGATGCTGCTACAATAGAGGTTGGCATTAAATATTCCCACCCCCATTGAACTGCACTCTTTTCGGGCACTGATT
The DNA here is from genome assembly GCA_963277665.1 of Viscum album. Taxonomy (NCBI): domain Eukaryota; kingdom Viridiplantae; phylum Streptophyta; class Magnoliopsida; order Santalales; family Viscaceae; genus Viscum; species Viscum album. The sequence goes on along the minus strand of OY728152.1, from coordinate 1,716,354,243 downwards.
CTGAAGGTTCCCATGGATCCCACAAATAAAGAAACTTGGTCCTGATCCCATGAGGAAATGGTGAGGATCAGGAGAACGAAACTGAAACTGCTGGGGTCTTCTCCCCATTAGTCAAAACCAAGAAGGCCCTAATTTTTATGGCCTTCTACTAATTTATATTCCCATTGATGATCCCAAAAGGCATCCCGCTCATGGAATACCTCCCAACGTGTTCATCCTTTCAACAACCACATCCTTCTTTTGGTCCTTCAACTATGTCGGAAGGGTGAAGGTAGTAATATCATATTGAAGAGAAGTTGAGAGTTCCTCATCTAAATATCCCTCTCATGACTCCTCATTTGGAAAAAGAATTAGAGAAAAAAGAAGGAGATCTTGGAACATGACCCCCAACTCCCTCAATGACATGCTCCCCTGCTGGAGGGAGAGCATCTCCTTCCTCTTCTTATCCTTCGTAGTCGAAGAGAGGAATTCCACCAGAAACACCATCTTGAAGTTAGTCCATGAAAATATTGACTCCCTCTTCTCCCCAAGGTATAGATTATACAGTTGTTTTGCTTCTCCCCACATCTATCATATAGCCAAAGGAACCATGTACTCCATCGGAGCCCAAATCAAGATGAAATCTATCACCCGCTCCTCGGGCCAGCTCTATGTCTCTCTGTCCAAAACGCTTCCCTCGTACTTCCCGAGGGTCTTCCGTAGAAAGGAATGGAGTGTCCTCAACCACTGGTCATCCTGCACTTCTCGATCATCCCTCTACTGATTAGCGAAGACTGCCTCATGTGCGTCAATCGCTCATGCTACTCATGGTCATCGTCTGGGTTCCATAACTGCATGGTAAAAAAAGAATTCCTATGCCCATGTAGTGTAGAAGATTGATTTTAAATTTTAGTAGACTTCTTATTCAATTTATTTCCCAAAAATACCCATGAAACAAAAAAACACAAGTCATTGTGACACATGTACCTTTCCTAGGGTCTCTACCCTGCAATCTGTGTAGCCTCACTTGGTCGTTCATTAGACCTAGATTCCTTGCATCAGATCATGGGGGGCCCTAAAATCTCATTTCCTAGAAGGTCATCCCAAGCCTATTTTTCACACCAAGATTTCCCAACATAGTTTCCATACCATTCCATGCAATACTCATTATGCCTATCTTTGAAATCCATCATATCTCTTGAACTGCCTCTAATAACATTCTGTCATGACACACCTACACCAAGATGAGGGAAGAGATAGCGTAGTGCTGGACCTTAACCTCCACAATTTGATGGTGAGATAATGACCCCCGAAACCTGCATTCAATAGGTCCTAGAGTGGTGAATACCACAAAGGGTATTGAATTTCACACAAAATAAAGGAATTACACTCCTTATTTAGTAGGATTGTGAGATAAGATAGTAAATCCCAAACAACACTAAAATTGGATATAAAAGTAAATATAAAACTAATTATTCCCATATGGATGTTCCAAAAATAAAAGATAAAAAAAGTACAAGAAAACTCCATAGTAAAGTACCAAAGAAATTAATAAATGTAATAGAAACTATCCTTAGGTCCAAAATAGTACTGTCTAGCATGATCCTTGAAGTCCTCCTAGAAACCATAAAATAGATTATATATATAGGATGCGTATACAAGAATACTCAGTAGGGAAAACCAAAAGCACTCATGCACAAGTGGGGAGGCATTCTAATTCCCTTTGAGAACAAGAGATAACCAGGGAACCTAGCAAGTAAACTATCAACCACAACCTCATGAAGGCATACTATCCAAATAACACAACTCAAATAAGGCAATAGTAAGAACACATCGATTTTTTGGTACCCCGTACTAACTTCCCATAGGTTATTGAAGATATTATATGCGCCATACCTCTCCCGCCATTCTCAAAAAATTCCCACTGCCACACCCCACCCGCTCACACCTCAGATATGACAACCACACATCCTGCATGCAATAACCTACGCCTAAACAACTACCGCCTCACCCGAAGACACCTATGTCTCATCCAGAAGACACTTGGGAAACCACCGACCCACACACACCTGTGCCGACCACCCCCATGTACCCAAACAGAAGAATATAGGTCTTATAATGGACCTCCGTCAATCACAGCCGGCCCGAATAATCTTGGGCTACTCAATAAAGGGAGCAGAAAAAGAGATGATAACCAACCATTTATAGGAGTGTTGGAGAAAACATCGTCCCTCAAGAAATAGGGGTGTTCAGCACAATGTGATACTCTTGTGTGGGGCACAAATAAGAAACATAGTAAATAAATTATACATATAAATAACAAGCGCTCATACCATCCTTGGGGTTCTTAAACTAGTTCATATAGAAACACCCTTGTTACTATTCATTCATGAGAAGAGGCACACCTGCAACAATGTCACAACCCATTCACTGAAATCAATTCCCCATTTAACCCATTCTAGTTTTCATATCCAAGTGAGTCATTTCATGTAAATTATGTAGTACTAGGAAACTAACAAGAATAGCCTAATGTCAAGTAAGGGAAAACAACCAAAAAAAATTTAAGCATTTACTCTCAATTCTCTTATAATGTCCCAACCACAAAAGGGATCTGTGAGATCCCTCAAAGTACTGGAACCAATAAAAGCCTCACCATATAACCCCACATGTCCTTAGATCCAAAAACCAACAACTACACCACAACATAGGATCTCATCACCATCCACATGGCTTCTCAAGCATCAACCATAAACATCACCAAGACAAATAAATGGTGTTTTCACATTTGAATACGCCATTAATTAATTTCTGTCTATATGTTTGGTTAACTGGGGTGATCACAAAATGATTATTATTCATTTGGAATCCATTTAATGAACTGAGTTTACATGTTTTACCAGTTTCAATGTTACAACCATTCAATAACATAAATATCCAGAAAAACAGAGATACATTAGTGTACAAGAAAAAAACCACCAACGACTATGATATTCCATGGGCATAATACAATACAATACACAACCCAAAATCATGGATAATTATTACAACATAAAAATAGATCACACCCCCCATCACTCTTTAAAAAACCATTTTTATCTTCCATAACGTTTGGCTTCATCAATCCGGGAACAAACAAAAGGATAACCACCCTGCATGATACATAGTAAATAGAGACTAAGGAAAACCATACTTGGATGATCAATGATCAATGTTTTTATCCTTGGGCCCATAACTAGGATGTGTGACTTGTAGGAAAGGAACTCCGGGGACTCCCAGAATGAGCATGAAAGGCTACAACATAGGCGCACCAGACGCCTCATGAAGGGGACTCCAAACACACCAACAAGAAGAACGAACAAGAAGAAGAAATGAATTATAGTGTGATATAAATTGTGATATCCTGACATTCTAGGGTATCAATAACGTGATAGAATTTAAAGAGGATCTTGTTTCCACCAAGCGGTTTGGTGGTTACACACGATGAGATTAATTGTTATTTAATTTCTCATTGGTGAGGTGGCATGAAATCTTTGAGTTAAATGATTTCATTTAAACCATGTAATATGCATAACATGGATACAATATAGGTACTTTGAGGTTCTCCCCACATATTGGGATTTAAAATATTGTTTATGGGGCTAAAAACAGCCTTGATCAACTCTTAAAAGGATTAAAAGTGCTTAAATGGGGCGTTTTGGGAAAAACTGGGGAAGAAAAACCCAACAAGGCCCACTGGCACAGATACATGACACACCGATCGGTGACCCACCTATCACTGTCACACAGATTGGTGACACACCGATCTGGGAAGTATCGATCGGTGACACACTGATCAGTGATGTAACTATCGGTGATGCACCAATCGGTGACTCGACGATCGGTGTCACCGATGGTTGACACCGTGATGACATTCTGCCACCAAGACACAACCATTATGATCTAGACCTGATGGGTCCAGGGTATGCCAAATATATGAAATATGGAAAATGGATGGACCATGAGGGTCTGGGCCATTACATATTTTGAATTGAATGACTTTTTAACTATAATTATGTTTTAAAAAGATTTTTTAACAAAAGGGAAAGGCTTTTTTACTCATAAAATTATTTAAATTATTTTTAATGATCCTATTACATGTTTTCATTTTTATTTTCATAGAAAATTATTCCCATAATGTATTATAATATTTATCTTTAAAACATTAATCCTAAATGAAAGGTTATTTTCAACAAGAAACATTACATTTTATTTATCATCCAAAATAATTTTTCATCTAAGTTGTGGTCTATTTGATTTACATATTTTTTACTATGGATATAAACCAAGTATTCTATTATTTTAGTTCTATGAATGGGTTGTCTTTATTATTACATGGTCATTATGATACCCATTTCACTTCCATGGTTTACCCCATGATATAACTGTTATGAATCCCACTTATTTTCATGTGTCATGGTACGTTGAAATAAAGATATAATTAAAAATATTTTATATTTTCTAGAGGATATGATATGATTAAATGTTATTATAAATACCCATAAATTTAGTGTAATTTTATTAAAATTATATGGGAATATTACGATTATGTGAAAATTGAGGGTGCATGATTCCAAGACCCGGAGAGCTCAGAATGTGTTTCAGAATTTTTTTGGGTACATTCAGTAAACGTGTGTGTGGGTTTTTTTAATTTTGAACCGGTGTTCAAAATTTAAATCTGAGAACACCGTTGAGCTCGCAGTGCTGGTATTCTCATAAAGAAACCTTCACCTCGACCATAGTAGGTCGAGGGTGAAAGTTTTTTTTTGTGATTTTTGTGGAGAAAATAAAATAAATTAACATTTTTTTTTGAAATTCAATCATCTTAAATTGAATTTGCCGGTGGGGACCACCCAAGCCATGAAATACCTCTTGAATGAGGGAGGTGACTCTTGGATTATTTTCCCATTAATTATTCCCTCATCAAATTAATTAATGTTCCAACATTAATTTTATAAACTAACAAAACATTATTTATTTGGAATTTCACATAATGGTTGGGGATTTTTTGGAAATGGAGATATTGGGATAATTTTGAAGAAATAATCTCCCCAATGAATAACTACATTGAAGGATACCAAATGAGGAATGTCTTCGACGACAATCGGATGCCCGCCTTTTTCCTTGCCTTCAACGACATCATCTCGCGACACCTCCAATGAACAATCATGGTAGGAAATGTTGTTTTGAATACCCATTATCCTATTCTTTTCAATCTTCTTTATTTAAGAACAATTATGCCCCTTGATACCATTCTAAAACTTAGGGTGCGGGTGAAATGAACATGGCTTGACCTCTATGCAACATTTTTGGTTTATGATGGTCTTCAATTGATGGTGATCTTCCGAGTCGAGTGCGGGAGTTTTTGGAATGATGAATGGGACATAGGGGAACGCTCGGTGACCTGAGGAACGTCGCCGACAATCCGTGTTGGTGACCGGAATTCGTGGGGCTCGGGAACTGTGGTTGGCACTCCAGCAGGCCACGATGATGTCGGCAGCATGTCCGCGCCACTGAAGAAGTTCCATAGTGGAGTTACAGTGGAAACCAACGCACATCGGGCTGCGCGAACAAGGGAGGTCGGGTCGCTGCCAGCCGTAGATGGGGGCGAGGTGCATGACCGCGCCGCCCAGGTGGGCTGGCTGTTCGGCTAGCCTGGGATCCGAGTAGGACCCCAGGTTCCACGGTCCAGCTTCTAGAGCCACGTGGCGTTGGCCGATTTGCTACCCATACCCATCGGACCAACTGTTTGGGTTACCTAAGGGGAATCTCCCCCTTTAGTGGCGGTGATGGTGGACCCCACCACGGGGCCACCCAACTGCGGGCATTCGCAAGACAGTGTGTTGCCCAGCGCAGGCTTCCCAGTGAGCCACCCAGTGGGTCGGGTCGGACCCTAGGCCGGACCTGAGTCGGCCCAGGCCGGGTCGGGCCGGGTCGATCTGACCTGGTCAGACCTGACCCGGACCCACTTCGACCCTTTTCGACTCTTTCGGCCATAACATGATCCATGATTGTCCATTTTATGAAATGGCTATGGCACTAGGATCCTTGGATTGAGAAGGTCTTTTTCTTATACCCCATTTGAGTTTTGATGATTGTTGGAGTCTGTAAGGGTTGCATTGAACACGAATCCAATTGGGCCTTCATGACTAAAAGGATAATAACATACAGAACGAGCATCCGATTGACGCATCATCTATTTCGTTGAGACCCCAATTACATGGAAGTAATTTGGGATACTTTTTCATGGGACTTCATGGGAGTTGGAGTATCGATCTTTGGATTGAGGATCGGACCCTCCTGGAATCAAGCGGGCTTAGTGCGGGAACCCTATAACAGATTGTAATATTAGAAAGGGATCATATGTGGGGTTGTGCCTTAATATCCTACGGGGGTCAGTGATTTGAGATCCTATGTGCATATGTGTTCTAGTATCCCAATCGGATACGATCTAGTAATCCATCTGGGATTACACTAGAATCTTACCTGGATCGGCTGTATGATGATCCTAACCGGGTCTGATGATTTATGATCCTACGTGGGTATAACCTCTTAATATAGTAAGATGATTCAGTAGTTATATCTAACAATCATTACATTCATACCAAGGTTATAACTTTATGTGAGATGAGTCTTTACCTATGTGGTAATTATCTATGTGGCATACCATTGTGATGCATACCTTCATGGTGAGACCGTTGTGGTATTCTTCAGTGTGGCGTTACCTTTGTGGTGCATAGCTTCATGGTGAGACCTTTGTGGTATTCTTCTATGTGGTGTTACCTTTGTGTTACTTACCTTCGTGGTGTTACATTCGTGGAATTCTTTCCTTCGTGGGACATATGAGCTTCGGTATTTTGAGTTGAGCCTTTTTTTCCTCCTAATTTAGATGGTATTACAAGAAAACTGAGGTATATGTTAGGGAATATACCTAACAAGGGTTTTCAGTTGTTTTCATGATTTTTGGTTTATACTTTTTGAATTTTTTGAGACCTTCGATGGTCTTGGGGACCATACATATTATCGTTATACTCACCCATGCACGAGCTACACCCGCACCTTGTTGGGTTTGGTGCTAACGACGAACAATAGAGATCAAGGCTGAGAGTACTAGGACTAGAGGTAGCTCGGAGGTGGACATTATACAAGCTGCACTGTAGTGACAACCATTCGAGAGATGTACCTCCCTTTTATGTAGGATCCTTGGAGGGTGTACAGATGAGCTGTTCTAGTTTACATGTATATCGCAGTTTACTAAGACTTTCCACTTGGGACTGTATGTTGTCCCCTTTTTCATTCTGTAAACACCATGTTTACTACATAGTTTTACTTTATTCTTTTATCCTACTTTGTGCTTAGTTGTGTGAGTTTACAGGTTATAAATTCAATGCCTTCCTATTTTTTGGGAATTCGCCTTTTTGTGATACTCACCAGCCCTTGGACTAGGGAAGGCGGGCTTGGGGTAGTCACGACATGGGCCCCCAGGGATGGGTTGTGAAAAATTGGTATTAGAGGAGTCATTTCTTCTGTAGAACATTGGACTCTTCTCTTTTACCAAAAATAATGTTAAGTGTTATGAGCTTGATTATAAGTTTAGGGAATCCAGTAAAGGTGCGGCAGCGGACGTATCCATAAACCAGGACCCAGAATTCTGATTACTAACACAGTGTAAGAAAACACTTATTGAGTGTGAATTTGGAAAATGTTTATTTGTTATTTCATGAGTCAGCTCAGCATGTATAACTTATTTACCGTGGCACACCTTTTTATTTTCAGGATTCCAACACACATACAACCATCTAGGGTTCTAGGAAGAGTACGTGATGACACTCTACCGAGCGATGAGGCCTCAATGCAGGGCCCTTTATCAGTAGAGGAACCAGTGGAGGCACCCGTTGTACAATTACCAATTGGGCCACCGATGCCGCCAGCCCCAACAGTGGAGAGTTCATGCCGCCTGAGCACATTGCGTGAGTTCTAGCACCAGTGGAAACCGTGGTTCGGGGTTTAGATGGACCCACATGCGGCAGAGGATTGGATGGAGGCTATGGTTAGAGTCATCCAACTGATAGGGACACCAGGTGATCTCATGGATATCCTTGTCACAGGTCTTCTAAAGGAAGCATCAGACAGATGGTGGTGATTGATGCTTTAGGATCATGATAAGGTGACATACCTCTGGCCCGACTTTGAGAGCCAGATTCAGGTAGATTCTGTCCCAAAGACCATTGGTGTACTGTTCATATAGAAGATTCTTCATTTGTAGTAGGGCATCATGATTGTGGCTCAGTACTCAATGAGGTTCACCGAACTCTCACAATAGTCCACTGATATGGTGCGAGACCCATTCTTCAAGGCTCAAAACTCCGAGCAGGGACTCAAGTGGGAGATCTGGGCTTCGATTATTTCTGTTAGCATACCGACGTAGGTGGGGTTGTTATAGAGAGAACTCTTAGTGGATAGTTTTCTTGCTGAGCAGTCACCAGCAGTGAGACCCACCACCAGGAATCACATAGCAAAGTCTTTTGCAGCTGGAAGCAAACAGATGTCACAAATTTACAAGGGGAACCGACTTACAGGTGGACGACCGTAGGATTTAGTGTCAGTTGTGTGGGCCACCAGAGACAGAGCCAGTCATGTGAGGAGCAGACAGTGTTACGCATACGTCAGGCAGGGTCACATGGCTCGTGACTGGCCAACCCACCTTATGGGTGATCAGAAATGGTGGAAGGACCTCCCCGGAAGATACATAGCTTCGACCAAGGAGGTCTGCAGGGAGCAGGCAGACTAGGTAGGGGAGTTGGTTGTGTAGCTAGCGGTGGGCGCTGATTCGAAATGTTACAGCCACCACCACCAGCTTGTCCAACCCGACCACAAGGAGTAGGTGGACAGGGGTGAGCTCAAATCCAAGAAGCTGAGGCCAATGACCACGGTGCTCTAGAGTTTATTCAATGTACGATCTATATCTACACCACCATATATGCAGTACATAAAGACATTGGTTCTTGTCATTATTTTATTGAAACTTCCCTGGTTCGGAGCTCGGAGATTCTAGTGGAGACGTTGGATCAATATTTATGGCATTAGACTTTTATAAGAGAGTATTTGATGATTACACATTGGTTTCGGTAGTGTGAGATCACTCTAGGAGGTGAGATCTTTTGCTGGGATCTCGTAGTAGAGGAGTTCATTCTATGAGATGACATCTTGGGTATGGATTGATTATCAAAATTCCATGCCTAGATCAACTATATTAGGTGCAAAGTGTGGTGTCTATTCAATGATGAGATTAAGATTACCATCACTGGAAATAAGGGAGGATTTTCAGCACATGATGGAATTCCCTATAGGAGAGTGCATCCAATCACTCATCAGTTGGCTAGCCTTACCCTCAGAGAGGTTAATGTGGATAGTATGAGTTATCCTGTAGTAGTCGACATGTACGCGGATTTCTTCCCTGATGATTTTCTAGTGCTACCTCCTCGTATATAAGAGTAATTTTAAATTGAATTGTACCCTAGGAAGACTAGGATATCTACCCCAGTGTATTGGATGGCTCCCTACGGAGCTTTGTGAGTAGCGGGTACACTTGGAGGACTTACATAGGAAGGGGTTCATCAGGAACAATGTTTCTTCATGGGTAGCCCCGATTTTGTTCCCCAAGATGGAATATGGGAGCCTGAGACTGTGTTTTTACATTCAGTTCCTGAACGAGGCCACTATGAAGAACAAGTACCCACTACCGAGGATTGAAGACCTCTTTGATCAGTTGAAGGGTGCACGGTGGTTCTTGATTATAGACCTCAGGTCAGGCTATCACCAGTACAGAGTACGAGATGAGGGTGTGCAGAAGATTCCTTTCATATGTCAGTATGGCCACTATGAGTTCTTAGTTATGACATTCATTGTGACCAATTCTCTAGAAGTGTTCTTGGGACTCATGAAGAAGATATTTCAGCCATATGTTGATCTCTTTCTAGTATTCTTTATCGACAACATTCTGATCTACTTGGCTACTGAGGAGAAGCATTCATATCGTTTATAGGTAGTTCTCGACACACTCCGAGAGCACCAACATTATGGGATACTCATGATGTTCCAGTTCTGGATCCGAGAGGTTCACATTCTGGGAAATGTCATCTCGGGGGCTAGAGTTGAGTTCGATCCAATGAAGATTGAGTCGGTACTTTCTTGGGAGCCACTTAGGTGTGTGATGGAGGTACAGTGTTTCCTGGGATTGGCTGGATACTACCAGAGATTTGTGGAAGATTTCACTAGAGATGCAGCTCCTTTATAATCATTGACAAAGAAGGGGAAACCCTTCATGTGTTCGGAGAGATTCCATCAGAATTTTCAGGAGATGAGGTCGAAGCTGAAAAGTGCCCAAATCTCGAGGCTTCAAGAGGATGTCATTTGGTATGTAGTCTACTATGATGCATTAAGTACCGGGCTCAGATGTGTCCTGATACCAGCGCGAGAAGTTATAACAAATGGTTCTCAGAATCTGAGACAACAAGATCAAAACTATGCTATCCATGACATTTAGTTATAAGTAGTGGACTTCGATTTGAAGATGTGGTGACTTTATACAATGGGAGAGTGTTTTAAGGTATACTATGATCACCATATTCTCAATTATATCTTCTCCTATATAGACCTGAACCTAAGATATCAATATTATCTTGTGTTCCTCCAGGACTATGACTTCTATATAGTCTATACTCCTTGAACGGGGAATGTTATAGCAAATTCACTCAGTTAGACAACTTGTATACAACTGCTAGGTGAGCTGACAGAGTAGCTAGTCATTTTGTAGATATCCTTTTGGGATCATGATAGAGCGGATTTTATTCATTCTTTTACAGTCACTCCCCCACTCCTTCATCGATTCAGGGAGGCGCAACGTGGGGACAGTGACTATGAGGATCGATGTGATCAGATATCCATAGGACAGCCACCTAATGGATTTTCTAAAGGTGGGGAGCACTTCATCCTTTTTAGAGGATGTACCATGGTACCTGTGTCACTTTGGGAGGAAGTTTTGAGTGAGTTCCACCCATCCCCTCTAGCGGTAAAACCATGAGTTGTGAAGATGTACCAGGACCTCCGATGACAACACTAGTAGGGTGGATTAAGGAAATCAGTAGAAGAGTTCGTCTCTCAGTGCCTCACTTATCAGCAACTTAATGTAGAGATTCAGTTACCGGTAGGTTTAGTTCATCATTTAGAGATCCTAGAGTCAATGTGGGGTAGGATATCTGTGGAAATCTTGACAGGACTCCCTCGTAAATCCATGGGTCATGATTCTATCTGGGTGATCGTCGACCGACTCACTAAGTCGTCCCACTTCATACTGATCAGAGAGTAGGGTTCTGTAGATAGTTTGGGATGCCTATATGTGCATAAGATTATGCGGTTACATGGAGTAACCTCAATGATTTACTCCTATCATGATGCACATTTCAATTTCCATATTTGGAATGAGTTTCATGAGGCATTTCGGACGCAGCTTCGAATTAGCGTTCCCTTCCATCCTCAGACATATGGCCAGACTGGGTGGACTATATAGACCCTCGAGGACATGTTGAATTCTTGCATTCTCAACATCGGTCACAAATTGGAGGATCACATTCCCTTGGGGGAGTATTCATAAAACAACATCTATCACTCCACCATTTTGATGGCACCTTTCAATGCTTTGTAAGGCCGACCTTGTAGATCACCTTTGTGCTCGACTAACCCTAGGGCGTCGGCACCCATGGGACCAGATATGGTACGGGCTACCACTGATAAGGTGTAAACTATCTAGGAGCAGATGAGGACTCCAGAGAGCAAGCAGAATTCTTATGCCGATAGAGGAAGGAGACCTCTATTGTTCGAGGATTGTGACCACGTATTTCAATGGGTCTCACCTCGATGAGGCTTGCAGAGATTTGGTAGTGGTTGAAAGTTATCTCCAAGGTTAATCAGACCCTTTTAGGTCCGTAGAAGATCCGCATAGGTGGATTACTTTTTAGTACATCCCCCTCAGCTGTACCAGGTGCATAACATTTTTCATGTATCCTAGTTAAGGGGATACGTACATGATACTTCACACATCATTTACTGGGGAGAGGTGGACATCGACGATGGGGTGAAATTTTGGATGGATCCATTGGGGATTGAGTATCGAATTGAGAGAGTCCTTCATGGGTGACCAATACCTTTGATGAATCTGTGTTGGTAGTACGAGAACCCATAGAAGAGAAAATGGGAGCAGGAGGCTCGGATTACTGCTCACTACCCCCACTTGTTTTTCTATTTTTATGTGATGTGTCTTTCGGGGATATAATACACTGAGATGGGGAGAATGTAATGAACTAGAAATTCCATGAATTTATTTTAATTATATGGGAATATTAAGAGTCCTCAAAAAATGACGGCGCATGATTCCGAGGCCCAGAGTGCCCGAAATGAATTTATGTGCGATTTTTTATTTCGGGTAAGTTTGGTAAAAATGTGAGTGGGTTTTTGTAACTTTTGAAACGGTGCTCGAAATTGAAATCAGAGGAAACTGTTGAGATCAGAGTGCCGGTATTTACATAAAGATACCATCACCTCTACTGCTGTAGGTTGAGGGTGGAAGTAAGTTTTTTTACTTTTCATGAGAGAAGATAAAATAAATTAACATTATTTTATTTTTGAAATTCAATCCTCTCAAATAGTATTTTGTGGTGGCGAACTCCTGTGCCTTGAACTACATATGGAATGAGGGAGTTTAATCTTGGGGTTTTTCCCATTAATTGTGCTAAAATCAAATTAATTGATGTCCCAAAATTAATTTTTTTATTTATCATAAATTTATTTATTTGTAAATTCACCTCTTGGTTTGGGGATTTGTTATTAATGGATAGCGTGGTAGAATTGTGAAGAATCAATGTCTACAATGAAGAACACTTTCCCCAATGAAGTACTCTGTTGAAGGATCCCCAATGAGGAATGTCTTCGATGAGGAACCAACGTCTGACAATTATTCAACTTCACTGAATTCATCTCTCACTACCTCCACCGAGAAATCGAGGCAGGGAATGTTTTTTTGAATACCCCTTACTCAGTTATTGTCAATCTTCATGATTTAAGAGCATTTATGCGGCTTGCTACCATTCTAACGCGGAGGGTGCTGGAGAAACGAACACGGCCCGACCGTTCCACAACCTTTGTGCTTTATGATGGTATTGGATCGATGGAGACATTCCGAGTTTTGTGCTGGAGTTTTCTGAATGAATAACGGGCCTTTGGGGCGTTCCCGGTGACCAGAGGAACGTCATCGAAAACACGTGATGGTGACTGGCAGCGATGGGGCTCGAGAATGGTGGCTGGCACTCTGGCTGGCTGCGACGACGTCAAAGGCGCAATTGTGCTGCCAGAGAAGGGCCACGGCCCATTAGATGCGGTAGAGTGTGGGAAGCGGCCGACGCATGGCCGACCGCGTGAAGGGGGCAGTGGCGTGCAACCACGTCGTCGATCGTGCAGGAGCCGCGACACTTGGTAGTGGTGGTGAAGAAGGGTGGTCTACTCACTGCCGACCCTAGTGGTGGCCGAGCATTTGACCGCACCGTGCGGGTGTGCTGGTCGTTCGGCCAGCCGGAGAGCTGAGTGGGACCCCAGGTCCCGCGTGCCATATGTCGGTGCCATGTGGTGCTGACCGATCTGCTACCCAACCCGAATGGCCCACCCATTTAGGGTACTCCATTGATGTCACCAACTTTGGAGGTGGCTCGGTCGAAACCCACCTTGGGTCCCCCCCAGCCACGAGCCAACATAGGGAAGCGGTCAATGTTGGACCTAGGGCCGGACCCGGGTCGGCCCAGGCTAGGTCGGGGCGGGTCGGTCTGACAGGGTCAGACCATACCCGGACCACCTTCGACCCTTTTATACTCTTTCGGCCATAACAGGAGCTAAAATCGTTTGATTTATGGACCGTTTGCGGTGCTGAGAACCTTGGATTGAGGTGGTCCTTTTTCTATTCCCCATATGAGTTTTGGATAATGTTGGGGTGTGACCGGGTTGAATCGAACATGACTCCAATAGGTCCCTCAGGACTAAATGGTTAATAACATTCAGACCAAGCGTCTGATTCACAAACTATATATTGCATTGAGACCCCTATTATGTGGCAGTCCTTTGGGATACATATTTATGGGAGTTCTGGGATGTTGGAGTATTGACCTATGGATTGAGGAGTGGGCCCTCCCGGAATCATGCAAGCTTAGTGCAGGAACCCTATAGCTCGATCTATGATGAGAAAGGGATCCTATGTGGGTATGTCCCTTAGGATCCTACAAGGGTCTATGCTTTGGGATCCTACCTGGGTCTGTGTTCTAGTAACCCACTTCTATCCACTCTAGGAATCCTTGTGGGAATACGATAGGATCCTATGTTGGTCTTCTTTACTAGGATCCTACGTGGGTCTGAAGATTTAGGATCATACGTGGGACTTCCTCTTAACAATGTAAGATGATTCATTAGTTACCTCTAATAATCTTCACTTCTTAACCAAAGTTATACATGATGTGAGATGAGTCTTTACCTATGTTGTAATCATCTGAGTGCTTAGCATTGTGATGCATACCTTCATGGTGATACCTTTGTTGTATTCTTCTGTGTGGAATTACAATTGTGGCACATACCATCATAGTGATACATTTTATTTATTCTTCTATGTGGTGTTACCTTTTTTAAACATACCTTCATGGGATTATTTCCTTCATAGGACATTTGAGATCTAGGATTTTGATTTGGGCCCTGTGTATCCTCATTATTGAGATGTGTTTACCCGACAACTTAGGTATATGTATGGGAATATACCCAAGTAGTGTTGTCATTTATTATCATGATTTTTTGTTTATCTTTGTGGATTTGTTGAGACCTTCTAGGGGATCAAGGTCCCTACTGAGTATAGTTATACTCACCCCTGCACTAGCTACACCAAGACCATGTGGTGTTTGGTGAAGAAGACAAATAATATTGATTGAGGCTGAGGGTAATAGGACTGGAGGTAGCTCGATGGTGGACATTAGATATGGAGTACCACAGTGAACACTAATGGAGAGTTATACCTACCCTTTAGGTAGGATCCTTGGTGGGTGTTTACATGAGATGTTCCATTTTACTTGTACATCCCAGTTTTCTTGTAATTTCCAATTGGGCTTGTATCCGGGCCTCTTTTCATTTCTATAAACACACGGTTTACTATATAGATTTTCATTGTTCGTGTATCATGGATTGTGCATAGTTGTGTGAGTTTACAGTTCATTAAGGAAATGTCTTTCTAGTTTCAAGTAGTATACCATTTGGTGCTAGTTGCCAGCCCCTTGCTTATAGATGTCGGGATTGGGGTAGTCACGTCATGGGCCCCGTGGGATGGGTCGTGATAGTTATTAAAAATATTTTCAATTAATGGGTTAGGTTATTAAAAAATTTAATTGTTTTTAAGATACACATATGTATGATTTTCATTTTAGGATGGTTGTCCGGTTATAACCAAGTACAATGGTCTCATTATAAACAATAATGATGGTTACATTATAACAAAAAATTGGTGTGACCTATATCTTTCTAAAACGAATTGGGTAAATAATTATATCTCAAAAGATAAAGTTGATTAGAATTGGGAGTAAAATCAATTTTGTATAACAATATTAGAATTGTAATAAACCAGTTTAGTAAGATAAGACATGAATAGGGATGAAATCAATTCAGTTAGATAGGGCTGGATTGGTGAGTAAACCTGGTTTAGTTAGTAAATTTTGATTCTATGATGTTCGTGAGACCAAAACATGACTATTATAATAGTTTTTAGATTTATAACATTCCACTATAAGAAAGGTGTTTCCACTAGGGATGCTTCTGATTCCCACCCAAGAGTTATATATGCCAATATAGTCCCCTTATATGTTTTGGAAATGGTCTGTGACTACTAGGTAAATGATTTTATATTCTTATGTGTATATCAAAGATACACAACATATTCCAATGTTATGATCCCATGGCTTATGTTTCTCAATATCCTTATGATTAATTACTTTTTTACTTCAAATCATTATTCCATGACCCAGTATTGTGATCATTGATATGGAGGGCATGGTTACCAAATGTTATAGTCAGGTTCTGATACACTTATTCTCATGTTATTATTACGTATCTTCTTTTATTACCACTACATACCATTTAAGATCAACCGTTATTGTGTTTACTATCCCACATTTAGGAAGAAATATTTTTATATTGGAGTTCAAAAGGGTAATTTAATTATGGGATACATTAATGGTCATCCTTGAAAAAAAATATTGTATTCCATGCTTCTAAGGGCACGAAACTATTATGGTCCTCAAGGATGTGTTTTTTCCTTTTATTAAATATTTAGATAATAATTTTTTTATACATGAATTGGAAGCATGGTTTTTTGGTTATTTTTAGTGGAAATCCACAGTTAACCTTTGGAAAAAAGGATGATATAACTTTATTTATAACACTTTGGATATTTCTATGAATTTATCTTGGTATGTCTCTTAGGATAGGTTTAAGGATGAGTCAATGTATAGGAAATTGACCACGAATTTTGGTATATGGTAGAGAATGTTATTTCCATGAAATAACATCTGTATTTGTATTCAATATGCTGACTTGGATCTGAAAAAAATTTACCTTGGGGTAACAACCCAAAAAAATCAATGTATTGGGCTATACTCAGTTTGGAAATGGTGCACAACAACGGCCCTTGGTACACACCATGATTGAAAATCTCGATAAATATGCATTAAAAATTGATAAAATATTTATGAACCATGATGAAATAATTATATATATATGATGATAATAAATGGAATTGGATAAACATATGGTTTCAAATATTAACAAAAAGGCTTCGTAATTTAGAAATCATATAAGTAACTATCATGACAATTTGGTTTACCACAATGATTAATGCTTCTTACATGACGATTATTTCTTTATTCAATGGATGTAATAAAAAATAACTAGGTTAACAAGGAGTATAATGGATGATTTTTTGGTAATAAAATAAATGGTATAATGACTGGAGTTAAGGAAATTGTGTTTATTCCTTATAAAATTCCACAAACAATTATTAACAAAATGTAACATAACCAAATCCTCGACTAACCAAATTTGATAAGGAAAGATTTAATTGATATTTAAGGTAGTGGAGACCATGGAGGATAAAATATTTTGTTTCCTATGACTTGAGAATATGTAAAGAAACACCAAAGTGGAAGTATTATCGGAATTGGAAGGTGTTTTGGCAGTGGAATATTACACAAATAATGTAACTACAAAGGGAAAATGAAATGTTTGTTTAACAATATATATGAAAATAATGGTCGTACTATAATATCATTGATTTTTGAATGACTTAAATGTAAAAAGAATGGTTATTATAAAAATTGAGGTCTTAAGGGGAAGTTTCTTTAATAGAATAAAAAAGGGTTTAAGAATAATTATGACGAATAAAATACTACAAAATCTACATAAATGGAATGAAGTGTTAAGGATATAAGATGATGAATTTTAGTTATTGGATCGAGAATAAAGTCGGAAGATAGAAGTAAATATATATAGGAATGAAAATATTATTTTATATAAATCATTAAATATATTGGTATTATTCCATATAAGTTTTTTGTTAATGATTTTAAAGAATATGTTTAATGATGTTGACAGACTGGAAATGTGATTTAATGGAAAGATGATATTTTTACGATAACCATTAATATGTTCCAAATATTATGATAATGATATTGGGATAATGAGATGATTGATTTGGATAATTTAATTTTGATATTATTCAATTATATATAACTATGAGATGTTTTTTTTACAAAGTGGTTAATGATGTCATTGATGGAGTTTACATCATTTTTAGATTTATGAAATATATCCAATAATATTTTTTATTATTATGAAATAATCTATTTGTATGTTTTAAATAAGTTTTTTTGGAAATTTATTTTCAATATAATACATGATCAAAGTATTAAAAAAAATTTCTTCCAAAATTAATAACCACATTATGATATATTTGGTATTAATTTTAAAAAAAATTGATACATGTTATGACCTTCTATATAAATTATGAAATAAGTATGGTTTTTATGGAAACCCATTTATGGAATGGTTTTATTGAACATTGGATGATGTTTTAGAAATTATATAATTACATCCCCATATTCTAATTAATATCTATTTGAGGAAAAATACAAAAAAATTTCAATTGGAGATATAAGAAATGACTTCGCGTTAACACCCCCAATTTTTTTTGAATTTTTTTAATTAATTTAATCTTTTGATATTTTTCACTTCACGTAACACTAAAAATAGATTTTCAATATGTAAAATATTATTATCACACAATTAAAACATGATATATACTACATAAAATAAAAACATGATATACATTACATTTATAAACATGGTTAGTGTACATTACATTCAAGATTTACCTTCCTCGATGGTTTGCCTAACACGCAAGAAAGATTGCTGCCTAACTATAATATATTATAAGAAATATTATTATAATGAGATATTACATAGATTTTTATTTAATGGATACAAATAGTAAAACATAAATTATTAAAATATGTAGTGGAAACATTAATAATATGAATTCAGAAGTTACTGATTAATGAATATGAAAAACAATTGAGTATAAAAGAAAATATTATAATATTCACAAAGATATTTCCACCAAGTAAATTAATTTAATGATAATTTTTATGTGGTTTTATTGTAAAAAAATGTTATATATTCAATAAAATAAATTGTTTTTTTATCAAATAGATTCTATTGACATAATGTAAGGACAAACCTAATTTTACGCTTAGAAACTTATATTTGTATTAAGGCATTTTACTTCCTTTAGATGGAAAAATATTGTTAATTGAATTTTTTTAGTTTATTTTGATTTAATATTTCAAAACAGACATCATATTTTTATTATATACATAAATATATGTCTACGATAATTTTTTTCATTTTTTTACGTATGGTTTCATATTATAATAAATAGCTAAAAATAATAAATTTTAATCGAGAACTATTTTTTCATATAATTTATTATTCAGGATAAAATAAATTTTAATTTTATTTTAAAGATTATTTTGATAATATTATTATCAAGTAATCCAATTTTTTTAAATAGATCTATTTCTAGTTTTAAATTTGATATAAATAATTAGCGAACTTTTGAATATTTTTATAAAAAAAATATGTTGTGTCATCCCGACAGCGAAATTAAATTTAAATTAATTTCTACCACTAGTAGGTTTAGAATTTGTAAAAATTGATTCAATCTATGGAATAATAATATTTCTAATGTCAAATAAGGTCCATTTATTAAAAAAAAATTAGTACTGGTTATTAAAATTAATTACCTTGATTAATAGAAAAATTAGGACAATAATGTACAAAACCATTAATTTAGGACCCAAAACAACTTATAAGCATGTTAAAACCCATTGGATATCCATATTTAGACTATTTTGTTCATTTTATCTACGTTTTCTGATTATTGGATCCTCATTCAACATGAAAAACGTGTGTGTAATTCTCTTTTCAAATATTTACAAAAGTACCACTCCTCCTCCACTATAAAAGGCTGACACCTCCACCCAATACTTACACCTCTCAAACCTCTAATTTTCTGCCTCGATATTCCCAATTAGCCTCCCAAAAATCCTAACATAGAACTTGAATCTTCCATTTGGGAATAAATCATCTCAAGGAATCCCTTTTGTACTAACCAAAACGAGATACATGATTTATAGGAAATATCTTCTCCTAAGATCCATCACATTATTATCCTTATACAACCCTAAAATATCATTATTCCAATATTTTGTGATGAAGAAATTATACTCCATATACCAGGATTTTTTATGAAATTTTTTCTACCTAAAAATACACACACCTCTATCAAATGGATATCGTTCATACTATATCTGTGTATAGTAAACTACTACCTCGCAAAATTAAGATTGTTCATTTCTTCATTACCACCAATAATGGTGGTGATTATGATGAAAAATACATTTATATATGTAATATACAGTATTAATTATGTTTTTATACTTCATTATTTATTTTTACAACACATATATTTTTATTTCCATTTGGTGGAAATAAGATAATCTCGATTGATGAAGTGTGGACTACTTCCCCCTCTATGTGATGTGATTCGTTCACACAACACATGAAATATATTAAGAACGTGTTTAATGAAATTAAATTATATATATGATATATTAATGATAATTTAAAAATTATATATATATGTCATTTAATTAATTTCTTTCAGTATGATAATAATAATTGAAACATCGTTCATCTGTACATATGACTTATCATCTCCATGAATGATGTATTTTATTTTGAACTTATTTATTATATAGATTATTATAATATACAGATAATAGATATAAATTATATTTATATCATTATTTAAATTTTTTAATCATTATATATGTTTAATAACTTATGATATAATAAATTAAAACTCATTCGACGAAAAAAGTGAATATTATATGAAGTGAAACCTTAACATAGGGTCGTTAACAAGATGGTAATATAAGGTTGTAATAAAACCATATATGGTATAATATATAATAATATTTTTTATGAAAAATATGTATAATAAATTTATATTTCTTATACATGGGGTTTGAATGAGTACTATGATAGTCAAGATACAAGGTAAGAAATCCGGCATTTACCCGCCCCCCCCCCCCAATTCGGTCAGAAATCTATGTTTTCTAAAAAGGTTTCCCACGAATATTAAACAATTATCCTATATTATTTAAAACACATTTGTTATGTTTTTTTATTTTAATAATATCTTGAAGTGAATCTAATTTTTACTTTATGAATAATGAATTCCTTCTATCCTTTTTACCGTGAAAAAAGAATGTTCTTTTTATCATGTAAGTAATGTACAGATTTACCCACCGACATTCCTTTATGGATTCCTTTTTAGTTCTAAAAGTATTATCATTATAATTTTTATCCAAAAAATTTTTAATGAATAAGGAATTTAAATTTATTGAAATTACTATTTATAATTTTCATGGTATTTTTTAAGAAAATGATTTTTAAATAGTTTTATGTATTAAAAAGGCTTTTTTGAATAAGTAAATATATATTCATCATGAAACATTTTCGAAAGATATTTTAAAAATATTTTCCATATATTATGAGATACATTGATGTTACTAATTCCATTTTATGATGTTATCTGAAGGTTCCATTCATATCCTTTCTATGAATATTTTATTCTTAATGGAATGGTCTTTAAGAAACATGTTTCCCATTCATGGGTTATATGTTTATGAAATCTGTTTTATTTCACGGGTTACGATTCAATAAAATGGAAATGAAACCTATCATATTTACATAGGTTATGATGTGATGAAATGTTAATGATACCCCTTTAATTTTATAAGTTATGATTTGAGGTTTATATTACCTATTTGTTTTTATGGGTCATGATACGAGGAATGTTTTATTTTTTTATAGAACATGTGTGAATGATTTTACAATAATATGGGTAGGACCTATATCTACCTCCAATTCGTTGGGTAATAATATTTATTATACGTGTTCAAGGTTCATAATAGTTTTACTCCATGCCTGAAAATAATGAGTATCACACATGGGTTTTGGGATTCATCTTTGGTCCTAGTTTGAGGTGGGTTCTTGGCTGTTTTATCAGGAATCAGGTGTGACATGTTTGAATTTTTGAAAAATTCATTCCATTTATTATTGGGATTATCCTTTATTAGAGGGATGTTATGAGGAGTATGGGGATTTAAAATTAGTTTTTAAAAATCCATGTAGTTCTTTTTTAGGAGATATGTTTCAGGGGTTGTTTATCCCCTTGAGTTTGATAAACTTTGGGGTCAAAATGGTAAATTTTCAAGATATATTATAGGTTTAGCGATTACGAAACATAGTTAGTGTAAAACATTAGTAAGCATGAATGGGGGTCACATTATTTTCACATTTTTTAACTAACCATGTAGCCAAATTGTAAAACCCATCCATCAATAGATAGTTGCTAATTGCATAGTTTACCAATGATTTGATAAACTATGCAAGCTAACTGTGAAACCTGCTCAGGAAGGTGTATTTAGGGATTTTTTCTTAATTTTCATTTGGGGTTTTATCCCTTATCCCCCCCACATTCTATCCCAATGTAAAAAATTCCACCCATGGTGGTTTTTGGCTCCACCAATCCCCACATGTCTGAATCAAGGTTGTTTCATTGTGAATCTTAACCCGGATCAAAAGGTTAGGGGTCCTCTCTTTGTATCCATTGATTTTAGTCAATTTTACTTTTCTAATATAACCCTAGTTGTAATTTTGGCCAATTTTGTTGTCTAGGGTGGTGAGAAATTGTGGGTTTTGTTTATCTATACTTCCACTGGATTGACCTTACCTCTTAGAACCCTACTGTTGTGTTTTCAGGTGTGAGTTGTCGTTTACCATGGATATGTGGTAGGATATCCCTTGAACTTTCCTTTTTAATTTTAGAATCATTAGTTTAATGATTTTTTCATCCTCTTTGATTGATAATATGACTATATGATCATTTTATTTAATTTTTTGGTGTGTTAATGTTATTTATAGGCTGGTTCTATGTTGTTTTGGTAAATAGCATACGCCGAGTGTTTGAATAAATTCTATGTTAGATTTTATGAGTAAATTTTTATATAAAATAAATGGTTTTGATTATTTAATGAATTTTAATGATGTAAAACAATGTTTTGGGGTTATTTTATGTGTTTCCATGTGTCATTGGTTTTTATAAAGATATGAATGGTGGATTTTATGGTGTTTTGGAATGTGTTGATGATGAATTTCCCATTAATAACTTTTGTATGAAACTGTTTTTTTAAGTGTAATTGAATTTTTTAAGGAAACATTGTAAATGGATTTGATATTGAAAATGGGGTGTTTTTATCTCTTTATGGAAACTGAAAATTTCATTTATGATAAAGGTTGGTTTGGTGGAATGTTTATGGGACCATTTGGCCACATTGTGAAAATTATGAAAATTGATTATTATAATAACAATTGTTGGATGTTTCTCATGACTTGTATACATATAATGGATGAGATCTCTTTATTATGGAATCATATGGATCCATTACCAGGGTTCCTTAGTTGGAAACCATTGTGCTCTATTTATTTTTGAGGCATGTGATTAATCCTTGGGGATACTTTGGTGAGGCTAATTGTGAATTAATATTTTTTATATTGTGATTGGATGCTCAGCTGGAATCAATTGGCTCACCCCCATTATTTAAATGATACATAAGGACCAGGAATATGGAGATAATATTCTACTAAATATATCTATACTAGTAGTTCACGTACTGACCAGTCGCCTAGAGAATGAGGATTTATTTGGATTTATGTTATGTGATTTTCCCTTGTTCTGTCCTGAGGTAGGGTGGCCAAGTGCATTGACTATTTTTATTTCATCATGTGTGGCATGCTACCTAGAATTGGGTCTCTTTTATAGTGCCTTATGGATTATTCTTGATCTCTTGTGTTCACCTATTTCTATTAGATTTTAGCTCATTGTAATGATGATTAGGATATTTAATGGACTATTTACATTTTCATTATTGTTTAATTATTATTGTTCCTTCATGAAAAAATTTTTATTTGAATTTTATTCGTTTGTTTTAAATGCGTTTATGAATTTTTTAAAATAAAATAGTGATTAATACGTTTTTATGCTAGTTGAAAAACAAATCATCAAATTTCCCTTAAAAAGGATAGGGTAACACTAATGGATCGAACTCGATTTTTAATATGAATAAGGTAAGTGTGTGGTACATTGTTTTTGAGTAAAATATGTTGAAAATAATACTTTTATATATAGTATTTCAAACATGAAAATTTATTTTTATTTTATTTAAATGTATGTTCATTGTAAAATATTTAATTGGGTTATCCTATAATGTTTTAATACCCACATCTATAGTTCATTTTTCCTTTAATCCCTTGGGAAGGTTTAGCATGAGTTCGATCACCTTGGGCGATGAGGGATTATTGTGATGAAGGGTGACTCATGGGGTTACATGGAGTTAGTGTGGTCATCCGGTATGGTTGGTATATTTTTATAGTTGTTTTACTTTTCAATTACATGTATGAATGATTTTCAATTCAATTTTATTCATAAATTGGTATTCTTGTGCATCATTATTCTATTTAGTTTATTATTTATTTGGAGAATTCATTCATTTGTGTCCTCCATTGATGCCTGGTAGTAGATTCCATCATGTGGGGATAGGGAACATCCTTTTGGCCATGACACAAATCAACTCAGGTGACTGATTTAGGGTTGAACCATGTTAGTTCATGGAAAGATGGTATCGGAGAAGGTATGCTCTTAGGGGTGCTTGTTTTTAGATAACCCTTTGTTACATGGGGTTCTCATGTTAAATGGTTTAGGATTGTCAAAACATTCGAGGTAGGTGAGGGAAGAGTGTTGTATACTCTTCCTCATTCGGATCCTCATGCTTCCATGGGATGTCCAATTTTTCATGTTTATTGGTATTTAGGGATTGTTGGGTGATTGGGATATAAAATGAAAGTTGGGATAGTGGTATCCATGAGCTCTTAGGGCCCAGAAAACCTTGTGGAGCTAGGGGAACGACCCAAGTAGTCTCTCTATTTGGGTAATGTCTTTAGAATTTTGTTTCCAAAAATATGGCCATGTCATCCACCGGCACTATTTATATTTTGCGAGTCTCCTTATTTCTTCTTGAATTCTGAAATTTTTATTGAAAATCCTTGTGTGAGAATTGTGGAAATGTGTTTTTGTGGAATGGTTGGATTTTGGAAAGTGGAAAATGGATCTTCTTAATTTACAGTAAGAATGTTTTTATAATGTTTGGATTTTTTAAAATCCTATATTTTCTTAAAGAGGACTATGAAAATAGTAATTATTGAATTCTTGATAATGGGAAATTGTTGATTGAAATTGTTGTCTGATTTGAAAGTTGTTTGGAATGAAAATGTAATGGAATTTAATCACATTGTTTTGATGAAATGGGATTTTTTGAATATTTGAAAAATGTTTTGAAAGAAATGAAAAGGATTTTTGACATAAATATGTGGGAATAAATTTTCAAATATGATAATATGGTTTGTTGTGTGAAATATGAAAAATGAATTTTTAACTTGATAGTTAGTGAACCTTTATAAGTTTCATGCTATTTGAATTGGATTGAATGGTTTATTTGGAAAATGTGGTAGTTTTGTTTTATAATATGGTTTTATCAAGGGTTCTCAAAATGTGTGGTGGTTTGTGGAAGTGTGTAGGATTCTTGGTATAGCAGGGTGGATGGATTCCCTGGGAGGTACGATAATACGGATGTGAGTGAGACTCGATTGAACACCAATGGTGAGTGTGAAAAAAATACACTAAGATTTTTTATTTTCCAATAGTGTATTAATTTAGAAAATGTGGGGTATTTGTAATTCAATAGTTATGTGTAATGTTTTTCTGTGTATTATAGTGTCGTTTATTTGGTATTATTCCTTTTGATCTAGAAGTGATACCTATGTTGTGTCTTGTTATGGAACCTTGTTAGTTTCCCAGTTTTGGAGCAGTATCAATGGGTTTATAAGAAATTTCTAGGAATATTTGATCTGATTTCCATTTGAGATGGTGTTTATTCCATGTGTGTTTTGGTTCATGAGATGGTTTTGATAGATCTTGTGATTTTTTTAGTTTTCTTATTTCCTTGTGTTCTCCTCAAAGGGGATATGGTGAATCTTTTACTATGCATACATGTGGTTATCCTTTGAGATTATTTCTTGCTAACCAACATCATGATTTAATTTGTGGGTTTCAAACATTGAATACATCTAATTGAAGGATAACCATTCCCAGTTGTTGGAATATAGAGCTATTTTGCATGAATCTAAAATTCTTTAAGGTTATAAGAACTCTCTTGGTTATAACGGTTGTTCTTGGTGGTGTCTGGTGGGTTTCTTTGTAATTCTTATTCATTCTTCTACTCATTCACAGTGGGAGAGAATGGTGTTTTGTATATATGAATCCCCATTTGGGTAAAGGGTTTGTTGTTTAAGGATTCTATTTTCATGGTGTGTCATAATCCTTTGTTTCTAACTAGGAGTGTCATGTGGCATCGTGTGGCACTTACAGAAGGAGTTTTGGTTAAAGGATTAGAAACTCTTTATTCCTAGCCAGTATATGCTTCATAAATAAGAGCTCCAACCATAGGTACCAGAGTGATGTTGGTTCACAGTCATGAATCTCAGGGGTTTAAGGAGTTTGGCTAAGCCCGTTCCTTTACCATTGTAGTGAGGTAGTTCTAGTGTTTTTATAAGATTTTATCATCACTGTGAATTTCCAATTATCGTAAAGATAATTGTATAATTACCCCTCACACATTGTCTATGGTTACGCCTTCTTGGATGTAAGTTTATGGTTATTATTATTGTGTGGACCAACCTTGTGAATCAAGTGTGGTCTTGGATTTTATTAATACATAGGTGAAAAGTTGTGTCTGGTACTTAGAACCTATTTCATCATTCAAATCATTGGTTCCCTTACCTCCCATCCCCATGTGGTTGTGGTTTTTGGTATGTGCAGGATTTTTTGGCATTGTACTTGTCCCCTCAGTTCGGGAGTGGGTAGTTTAAATGATCTCGATGTGTTCATCTTAAATATTTTCCTTCTTTTCTTGTGTGGGTCGTTCGGGGAAGAGTTTTTTTTGACCTGTGTGGGAAAGGCCAGGTTCTAGTTCAAGTTGATTTTTTATTTGATTGTTATTAGTTTTTCCTAAATGGTTGGGAGACCCACTCCGAGTATCATTTCACTGTGACCTTGTTGATTTATAATTGTGGGGTGTTCCTTTGGGCCTCCCCTCTACTAGTAATATATTTATGGTTTAGTTTTAGTTTGATCAGATCGATGTGGATTCATTTAATGTTGGTTATTTTATAGTTTCCTCCTCAGTTTGGGTGATCATTGGGATTTTCGGGTGAAGGCACATGGTTATTGTTTTTGGATTGTTTGTGGATGTGGGGGATTGATCCTTCCATGGTTCTTTGAAATTAGATCTTGTTTGTTGTTTCGTTTTGGGAAATGGTTTTGAGTTCCGTTATTGGTTGTGAAATTCCCTTGGCGTAAAAGGTGTGATCATGTTGATGTGGAATCCATAGGCATTGATCTTCAAATTTGATAGTTTTTTTGGCTTTTTAGGTGAAGAAAGTGTTAAATGTGGGGTGAATTTTCACATTTGATTTTTTTGATTCATCTCTGGTCTCTATTCGAGGTGGGTTCTTGGTTATCTTATCAAGAATAAGGTGTGACGAGTTCAAGTTTTTGATGTATTATTTAATTTTTTCATTGAACTTATCCATTGATAGAGGGATGTTATGAGGAGAACATGGCTTGGAAATTGAGTTTGTAACACTCCTAATGGCTCTTATTTATGGGCTATGTTTGTTGGATGGTTTATCCTCTATAATTAGATGAATTTTGGTGTAAAATGATAAATTTTTTGGGACATTTTTGTGGTCTCAAGGTTAAGGAACATGGTTAGTTTATCCATAATGGAAGTGTTCATGGGGTCACATAGTTGGAACATGGTTTATCTAACCATTAATCCAATGTGTGAAGACTATCCAACACTAGACAACGACTAATTGTATAGTTTTTTCATGGATTGTTAAACTGTTTGAGTTAACTAATCATCCCCACTAGGAAAGGTTATTTTAGGAATGTCTCCATATTTTTAATTTTGGTTTCTTCCCTTAGACTCCCCATTTGAACATTATGACCAAAACACCTCCCATGGATGTTTTTAGCTTCTCCAAGCCCCTCGAAGTGTTATTCAAGGAGTTTTCTTGGTAATTATTCACCCATATCATTATGTTAGGGCATCTCTACCTTAATCCTCTCATTGTATTCCATTTTTCCTTTTATACTCTAACACTAGTGGCCATGTTTGTCCTATTTGGGTATCTAGGGTTGTGTGAAATTTGGGGTTTTGTTCATATAGTGTTCCACATGATAAACCATGGTTCTTGGAACCCTAATGTCATGTTTTTGGTGTGCATAAATGATGCACTATTGATTTGAGGTTGGGTTTTCCTTGGACATCCCTTTTTAATTTTATTATATATATTTTATTGATGTTTGAACCCTATTTTATTGATAATATGAATATATTATCCTTGGATTTAATTTTTTAGTGTGAAAAATTGTGATTTGAGCCTTGCTTTGTGTTGTCATGGTAAATACTGCACACTGAGTGTTCGAATAAATGCCTTGTTGGCTTTTATGAGTAATTTTTCATATTAAATAAATGTTTGGTATTTTTGAATGTATTTGAAAAATGTGAAATGATTTTTTTTCTTTTTATATGGGTTTCTCATGTGTATCTGGTTTTTATAATGTTTTGAATGTTATATTTTAAGGTGTTTTGGAATGTGTTGCTAATGAATGGTATGTCTGGTGATTTTGTAGGAAATGTATTATTTTTAAAGTGTAGTTATGATGTTGTATGGAAACATTGTAAATAGATTTGATTTGAAACATGGTTTGTTTTCACTTCTTTATGAAAAATGAAAATTTCATTTTTGATCAAGGTTGGTTTTGTGGAATGTATAATTGCATGTGTGGCCACTTTGTTAAAATAATGAAAATTATATATTATATAATAAATGTTGGGTTTTTGTCATATAATATCTATATATAATGGATGTAATGAAATCTTTGTGGAATCCTATGGATCCATTATCAGGAATCCACAATCTTAGCCCTTTATGCTCTATTTATTTGAAGGCTTGAGATTAATCCTTGGGGAGAGGTGAGGTGAGGTCACTTGTGAATTATTATTATATATACTGTGATTGGATTGTAGGTTGGAATTAGTTGGGTCACCCACATTATTTAAATGAGGCATATAAACCTGGCATATTGAGAGAATATTCTACGAATTATTACTACACAGGTATTTCACATATTACATGTGGCCCATTATAATTA
Organism: Viscum album; assembly: GCA_963277665.1. Lineage (NCBI taxonomy): Eukaryota > Viridiplantae > Streptophyta > Magnoliopsida > Santalales > Viscaceae > Viscum > Viscum album. Next base: position 1,716,325,136 of record OY728152.1, on the reverse strand, counting down.
GATATGTTGGGTTTATTACTATGATATTTTCCCTCAGTCTGTCATGAGGAAGGGTGGCTGAGTTTACTGAGAATTTTGATTTCATCTTGTGTGGTATGCTACTAAGGATGGGGTCTCATTTCTTATACCTTCTAGATTATTCTCAATCTCTTGGGTTCAGTTAAGTCTACTATATTTTAGCTTCTTGTAATGACAATTGGGATTACTAAGTAACTATATTTACTGCCTTTTTGTGTTATTATTATAGTTCCTTCTTGAATTTTTTCCCATGGAATGTGATGTGTTGGTTTTAAAAAGTATTATGAATCTTTTTTAAAAGAAAATTCTGTTTTTCATCTTTTGTGAATGTTTAAAATAAAATCATCACATTACCCTTGAAAATGATATGGTAACACTAATGGATCAAACTCATTTTTTCATATAAATAAGGGAAATGTGTCATACATTGTTTTTGAGTGAAACATTTTTTAAAAGGATACTATTATATAATAATAGTTAAAAATTTAAAATAGATTTTTCTTTTATTTGAAAATAAGTTCATTGGGAAATAGATAATTGTGCTCTCTTACTGAGTTTTTATACTCACGCCAATAGTTCTTTTATATTTATAGCAATTGTGAAGGATCATTGTGAGTTTGATCACCTTGGGAGACGAGTGATCACTATGTCAACAGGTGATCCATTGGGTCACATGTAGTCACTATGGTCATATGGTTTGGTTGGTTTATTTTTATAGTTTATTACCATTCAGTTTCATGTATGAAAGATAATTAGTTCAATTTTATTCATATGGTAGAATTCTGGTCCATCTTTCCACTATTTACTTTAATTATTATTGTGTGGGAGAAATAATTTCATTATGTACTCAGTTAATTCCTGGAAGTAGTTTCCAGCCCTTGGGTACTTACAATTCCCTTCATTCCATTCCATATATTGGCTTGGGTGAGAGGTTTCAGGATGGCCCAAGTTGGTTCATGATAATGAGTGTGTACAAGTTCTAGCCCCATCCAAAAATGAATAAGGCTGTATGAGTCATAGAACAATCCCAAAAAGAAATAGGTTATATTGGTTGTATAACTAGCCAAAAAATAAAGTGGGAATATGGTTTGTATCATTATCATGAAAAGAAAGAGTCTATATGGGTTTTAGCCCAATCTTGAAAACAAGATGGTTCAAGAGTTGTAGCCTAAGAAAAAATGAATGATGGTAAAAAGTTAGTATCACAAGCCCAAAAATAATAATGTACGTTGGTTTTCACCCAATACTAAAGGAAACCAGGTACACAGGTTGGTATCCTAAGGTTGAAGTAGGTACACATGTTGTAGCCAAATCCTAACATGTTATAATGGACTAGGTAGGTAGCCCAAACATAAATGTTTATATTTTTATATGTATTCCACAAATCTTATTTCTTGTTCCTTAGTTATGATTTCATGGATCATGATGTTTATTTTCTTATGATTCATATATTATAAACATCTATGATTTATCCCATAACTAATTATTATGATCTTTTATAGGAAGTGTGGGATCACCTAATATTTCAATCATGTTTTCAAATCCCTATGTTCATGTTTGTGATTAAATATCTCCCCTTTTTACCCTTATTGATAATTTGAGATCACCCCATACTTATGTTTCTTTTCTCTCTGTTATGAATAAAGGTTTTAGGTATAAGTACTATGTATGGAGGTCGTTACGGGTAATTTTGAATATCTTTCACTGAGATAGATGTTTTTGTTTCTATGTTTCCAAAGAAACTAAAATATAACTATACACACGTATGTACTTTTGTATTGTACTAAACATTTATCTAAAATTATTTAATAATCATGTTTGTTAATCCTAGGACTATATATTATCATTTTTTAATGGTTCTTATTTACTGACTCTGTCATGAAAAATTAATCTCGTACAGTATGAGATGAAGTGGACATTAATGAAGTCACAAAAAAAGGATGAAACTATGCATATTAAATTAAAATGACATCACATAAGTAAATTTTCATATCTTCACTGTCTTGATGAAAATTTAATTCCCCATCATTTGGAAAACAGTTTTCAAGTATAATTGTGTTCTTTTAATATCCTTTTTATTATATTTTGATCATTTATCATGAATGTTTTGTTTATGGTTTTTTAGTCATTAACCTTCTATAGATCACAAAATTTCGTGTGATCAATGTTCTTTATCAATATACATTTATATTTTGGTTTTATTTTTCACTTATATGATTATGTTTTCTCTTCCCAACTATGTTCTCCTAATATTCAACGTAGTTGTTGATAATCTAATAGAATTTTCATATCCATATATATTTTCCGATAGGATGGTTTGATATATAATTTTACCATCTGGGTTTCTATGAATGAATTTTCAAATGTTAAACCTTTTATGACAAAGAAAAATTTGAGGGTAACATTAATTTTAATGGTAGTATAATTTCACATCGCATGATTTTGTAAAATATATTTCCCCAAATTCATTTAGAAATTTATATACTTTACATTACACTTAACACCAATTTTTTTTTTTCAAATCAAAAAATATTGGGTATATCTTGTGAGAAATGAAAAACCAAATTTATATTGTGTTACATGCAATAGTGATATATGCATGACACATGACACCGAGTTTTGATGAACTGTGATATTGTATTATTTTAAATATATCCATTATAAATAATATATAGAATAGTTGTCTATAAATAGTATAAAATAATTTATGAAATAAACATATAAATTACATATTAAATATAAACTTATATATAAATTATTAGTATACAATCATTCATTTTTTTTGAATAAATTATATTCATTATATATATTTATTATTCAAAAATATTTTATATTCCATTATTTGAGAAAGTAGAATAATTAATTTATAACTCATTTTAGAAAATAATTTTATAAGATGAATATAATTTTTGAAATCATCATATTGAAGTAAAATTTCTGTGAATGGTTTTGTATATTTAGAAAAATAATGACTTTTTAATGAAGAGTGAAAAATACTAATTTTCATAAATCTATAATTTATTTTCAATTAAAAAATAATTTAAATGTATAATTATTTTTAATGTAGCATAAGTATTCTATAGTTATATTTATATCAGTTATGTTCTTTTGAGTCAATTTTTTATTTGATATTAGTTTAAGTTTCTTTGAGGTTTCAAAATATGGTTCCTCTGAAAACTATTTCAATGTTTATAATGCATCACCATTTTAATTAGATTAAATAATATATAATAAGAAATGTAATAAATTAAATATTAATATTATCTATCAATAATTTTTATAATATATTAATTCAATTTGGTTTTGGATATATAGTGAAGATAAAATCATCTTGGGCTTGAATAATACACTTATTGAAAACCCTCTTTCTCATCAAGTATGTGGATTTCCCAATAAATTTAATTTTTTAAAATTTTATAAAAACTATTTAAAAATAAAATTTCAATTATATAAATCAACTTTTAAAATTTATATTATATTATATTTTATATAATTATATGAAAATATTATATTTTTTTGATAAATAGTAAAAAATAATGAATTATAAATAAAGATAAATTTCCATTTAAATTATTTTAAAAAATATATTTTTATCCAATATTTAAAAAATTACAAATCTATTAATTAGTTTTAGTCCATTTTAATCAATTTCATATTTAAATTAGGCATAAAAACATTGTAAACTTTTGATCATTTTCATTTTAAGAACCCACTTTATCATCTCATCTTTAAGATTAATTTTAAAAAATAATTTTCCACTTATATGAATGGATTTTGTAATAATGTATTCCATATTTGGAATCATCATAATTTATATTATCCATTAATGTTAAAAAACTATTTTTACCAAAATGAATATTGAAGTTATAAAATATTAATTTCTACAATTAATGTAAAAATAGGTATATTTGGTGGGGGGGGGTTAACCTAAATATATAATGGTATAAATGAAATATAAACTTGTTTAAAAATCATTTTCATTATATATATAGACCCTGAAACCTATTATTTTTTAGAATATCCTATTTTTGACCCTTTTGAAATATGAAAATATTCGCTGTACTCTATTATTTTAAAAAAAACCATGAGTGTCATCACCCCCACTTATAAAAGGTCACCCTATACAATATTCATCACACCTTCATACACATTTGGTTAACCCCATACATTCCAAAATAACTTCCAAAATTACCCACTCTCATCCTAGAATCCTTATCCTTGTCATAAATGAATACTTGTATGTTTTTTGGTGATGACTTAGAAAGGATACCTCAAAAAAGTGGAGGTTTGAATGAGTATAATGGAAGTCAAGACATAAGTTAAGGGATTTCTATATCACATTTTACATTCATGAGAAACATGCCATATTCAACACATATTAATTATATGTGGTTTATATTCTACCATAAATGTATAATATGATGCTTCACAAGAAAACTATTGCAGTTTATATATCCATTTTAGGATCCCTCTTTCTTGAGGATTACTATTAACAATTTATCAAATTCTTATGGTATTTTTGACACATTTTCCCTTTTTGAGAAAGATGTTTTATTATGAATCTATATTATTTTAAGAGGTGTATACACATCATCATTGAAATGTGATATCATGAAGTTATTTATACTCATTATATGGTATGTTCCATTTAATTTCATTACTTCATGTTGACTGCATTTTAAAATTGAATATATGGTAAGTGTTTTATGTTACAATCTCATCATTTATCAGTATTGTTAATGATTACATTTGTAATGATATAATAATATGATATATATATATATATATCATTAAAATTTTCAATTTTAATCTTCTATCTTTTCTCCAAATAATGCATATTTTTCTTTCAATTGTATATCTTTTTATACTCATGATTCCAAAAACAATGTTTATAATAAACATCATCATTTCTGTCCAAAACATATCCACTATATTTAATAAACATGGGTGTCCCCAGGCCTATGTGTCACCACCACAATGAACCACGTCACCCTTTTCCCACTCCCAATTACCCTTATACCCACTACCTTCCATCCAAACACCCGTCGTGCACTTCGATTATCAATAACCATCCATGGGTTCGGTACGTTCCCTATCCCCGCTTAGGGTTCAGCTCATCCGGTTTCTACCTCCAGCAGCACACATTCGACGACAGCCTTCACTGCAATGCCTTCACCGCCTTACGCCTTCGACAGTATTTGTCTCCTCTGATTTCCACCGGCCACATCGTCCTCTTCCCGGCTTTACAGAAATCTCCATCGACTCCCTCCCGCATAATTATGGTTTCCGTATACTCGTCCTTCATCGCCTAGCCTCCTCTGTGCCATATTCATAAACCTCCACTTCTGCCACCACCGACTGTCATCCAGAATCATCTTCTCTATCCATTTCTGTCATCACCACTTTTAGTCCGCGTGATTCAGCTCTGGCGTTTTCCTTATGCAGTCTCCATGTATGATGATCTTCCACAGCCCGGTCGCCCAAATCTAAGGTGTGCGCTACTCAATCATCCATTCTTAAACATAGCCATTTATGTAAACATGTAGTTTTGTTTACATTATTTCAAACTAGATCCGTTATGTTGATAGTCAAAATTATTTGTCCATTTTCTAATCTTAGACTCATCTGAACTATATAAATTAATTTTCATTGATTCTAGAATGGTTGGATTCAAAAAATGAGGATTCTTATAGTGGAAGAGATGGCTACAGATGTTCTAGGCAGTCTGTGATTTTTTAAGCAAGATAAAAAAACTAGTTATGGGATTTGAAACATATTATTATAGTTGATTCTACTCATTATGTAACGTTTACTTCACAAAATACCATCTTTGGTTCCACGTACGTTAGTCATTATATAACTTATATTCATTAATTTTTCAATTGATAGAGAAGGCTGCTAATTACGTAACTTTTTGTTCAATTTCTAAAATTAATACACCTAAATTATAGGTTTTTTTCTTTTTCCCACCTTTATGAGGACATCACTCTATTATCTGTGATAATTCATTTTACAAATGTGTAATAGAAACATGTAAGTAGTGGATGTTTAGGAGTCAACATCCACAATGAAAAAGAATTTTTTACAACTAAAAATTCTTCCTCCACTGAATATATTTATCTTCATTGTATCTTATTTTTATTACATTATTTGAGGGGACATTGCTGAGTTTTTGGCACGTTTCCAATGAATTAATTTTCATTTTAACAATGTTAGATGCCTAAAAAGTGTGCTACATTTCATGTGTACATAATAGGGGTTTATCGGACACAGATAGGAGCTTCTGTGATTTTTGAGTTATTGAAATAATTGATCATTTACCTATCTGGTACGTCTAGTTTCATGTTTTAGAAAATATTATTCCATTATTTCATTTTTAACCATTAACGTATAGGAACTCAGAAGGCGCGACACCACAATTGCATATATTTGGATCCCCAACATCGACAAAGATATTCTGGTACACTATCCCAATTATAGAGCATCTTAACGAATGTTTTTGAAGCAGACTACACTGTACACATTATACACGAGGATGATTCCATATTACAGAATTTTGAAGAAGATTTCAAATAGTTATTGGATAAGGTAAATGTTTTTACACTTTATACTTGTCATCCAGTATGTTTTATTGCTCAATTTCACAATATATTTCCTCGTCAGTCTTGCTATAACTTCTACTCTTTGATTATGTATTTGATAGAGAAGAATTCTCAACATTTTAGTATTATTCATGAAAAACATTAAGACTGATACTCCAATATTCAAGTGTCAACTATTTTTTCCATCTAGATGGACACACGAAGTCCATTGGAAAACTGTGTTATTCTTTTCAAAACTGTGTTATATCAACTTGATAGCACTAAATTTTTGCAGTGAAGTGACTAGAATACCAATGTATTCTATGTGTTTTATATTTTTATTTAATTCATGTATTCTTGAGAGAAGTTTATTATTGTTCTTTTATTCAGAAAATCACTATTCCATGTACTTCTGTTTTTCATGTTTATCATTTTAATGGATTATTCATTTTGAAGTAGTGATTTTATTCATGACAGCACTATATGTATATCAGTCAAAAAAATAATGATTCATTTAATGTAGATTATTTTTTTGAGGTAGTTCTTAAATTCATGTCACTATATCCTGCTATTTCAAATAAACTGACATATTTTGACATTTTTCTCAAAACCATTTGTCATGAAAGACTATCATGAATGGATTATATACAGTCCCCTTGATGTTACCTTGTATGAATCATGATCAATAGCTTTATGCATGATCAACAACGTCAAGGATGATGGATATGGAGTGTAATGTTAACCTAATCCTCATCTATATAAATCAATAAATCTTCTTATGCATTCAGGATATCTATAAAGTTGATAGAATATCCAGTAATTTGATCTGGAATAATTTTTTACAGTTGATACTACTCATTCTGTATGTTTTACTACTCCTTTTCATAATATTTATCTCTGTGAACTGTTTTATCCAGACACATCACCACACAAACTCCATTTGACAACCATTTTCTTCATTTTAGAACAATGTTATATCAACATGTGTAGTAGTGAATGTGTTGCAGTGAATCCTAACTGACCAATGTATTCAATTTGGTTTATATTTTTGATATCGTAATTTTATTCATGATAGTAGATTCTTAATGTTAATTTTTTTATATCTTAACAGTTTCATGTGTAGAGAAGGCTACTAAATATTTAGCTTTTGTTTATCCATTTCTGAAATTAATACAACTCTGTTATTCATTTTATAACTATGTTATATCAACATGTGTATTAATGCATGTGTAGCATTGAAGACTAACTAACCAATGTATTCACAGTGGATTATATTTTTGAGGAAGGAATTTTATTCATGGTAGTAGTTTCTTATAGTTCATTTATTCATAACTTCACTATTTCTTGTACTTCTGTAATTCATGTTTGTGAGTTACTAGATTATTTATTTTGAAGTACTGCTTCTATCCATTACAACATTATATTTACAGAAGTCAAAAATAATAATGATTCACTTTGTGTGGTGTTTATTTTTGAGGTACTTATTTTATTAATGATACTATATCCAACTATTTCAAAGAAACTATGAAATTGTGATCATCTATTCTTCCATACAAATTAGGTATTCAGGAAATTAGATATGAAATGTATATATTGGATGAAAATAATTATATTTACAAATGTATTCACTAAATTCAACCGTGACCCTTACAAAAGCATACCATTATATAGTGATTCTTAAATCATGTCATCTATATGATTGTATAAGTTTAGTATTACTAATATTGATGATTTTTTCTTTCAGACAACAGTTCCAAATATTTGTTGTATTATAGATTGAAAGAAATACATTAACATAAAGTAACCATAGTAGATTACAATGTCAACCTTTGGTAACTCTATTGATTTATATTATTCACTATTTGTGTTTTCTCTTTATTAATGATTTCGGCATGAAAGGAATCAATACTATGACTTTATTATAATTTTTTTTCACTCATGACCAGGTTCTTCCATTATTTCCTAATTGAAGAAGGTATTCTATAAATTATATGAGGATCCATAAAAATGCATAAGATTATATATTGATTCTTAAATTATGTCAATAGTGTTATTACATTCAATTAATATTACTAATAATGTTTTTTTTTAGAGAAATGTCTCAGATCGGTCGCATATTCTGAAAAAAATACATTGACTACTATAACCCAAAAAAAAACTCTCCCCACAATATTCACACATCCACCATTTGGGAGAATCAAGAAGGTAATATCAAGAATACCCACACATAATTTTATATACATCACAATCAGAATAGATTCTTTCTATGCTATATATTGTGTTGAAAAAAGCATGAAGATAGTGTCTATTGTGTTGCAAAATGAAGGAAGATGCTACATATTGTGTTGAAAAATGTAGGAATATAGTAAATAGTTCCCATGGTGTTATTTTCCTTCCATGACACCCCAAATACTTTCTCTATCAATTTCTCTCCTTCAGCTTAGGTTTGTTTCCCCTAAATTTTATTCATACTATCATTAGTTTATTGATTTCGACATACTACATCCTATATCGGCTATGTACTCCTTTCCATTCGGATTACTAATTGATGCTTTCATATTTTCCCTACCCATATCATTGTATTTTATGATTTTCCATCCATTGCGTTGGACAACGCCCATATTTTATGCACTCATATCCCATTTTTATGCACCATCACTTCCTCATAAAAAATAACATTTGTATTTCCTATATACTAATACACAACATATTCCCTTCATAAATCAACATCATTAAACCAATAGTCCATGTTTATTGGAGCATCCCCAATACTTTTATATGTGTACAAGGTTGATGTTTGATGATGCGACATCGGGGGCCTTTTCTGGCAATGTTTCTCACACTGTAACATCACCCATTGATGTGATAAAGATTAAATACCAGGTGTGACTTCACTTCCATGAATCTCAATTTCCGCACATCTGCATTCCAAATTTTAGTGTATCTTATATGATAATAAAAATATCAATGTCATCATATTAGTTTTCTTTTTATGGGTAAATCATACAGAAAAATGTAATATTATATGTCCATCATCCCATATCATTTCTTATTAAACTGATCACATATTCTCAATATAGTAAATGAAAAGAATACGAGGACCATTGGACACAGTGGGAAATTGTTCGTCTGTCGAATAATCACTAAGGGAAGATGTTTCCTCTATCATGATGTTTTTTAGTAGGTAATCATTGCTTTCTCTGTTGGTGTTATAAATTCATGGATTAGTTGTTTTGAGAGGAGAATCTCGGTATGATATCATAATATCAAACTACTTCATTTTGTTTGGGTTATATTTTTTGATTGTACATTATTTTTAGCAGGTTCAACTACTTTTAATGATTAAGATATTATTCATTATGATGTTGGGGAGATTCTAAAATATGATATTCTACTACAATAGATGAAAATGAGAAGGACATGAAGGTTCAAGAAGTCCTAAAAGATGAAACTACAATTTTGGAACTCCAAATGCAACATCAGGGTATGGCGTCAGTGAGCAAGAGGTTGCACAATAATGGTAACATACTTGACTTAGTTTTGGCACACCAAATTATACATCAAGGTATATCATCAAAATATCTTCATAGTTCAAGGATTCCTTTTTAATTTTCCATTTTCACTATAAATTTCTCTTATTTCCTTGGGTTTATTTTTATTTAATATTGGAATAAAGTTGAAACATGTATGTTTTCTATTCTAAGAAGTGAATTTCTCTTGTAGATGATCATTATGTCCAGTTTTGTTGATCCTTTACAGTTCTGTTGTAGATGATCATGTGCAGTTCCCAGTATTTTGATCATGTGCAGTTCTATTGATCCTGTGAAATTCTGTTGTAGATCATTTGATCATTTGCTGTTCTGTTGTAGATCATGGTAGATCATTTTATTTATATAATGATGCAATGGATATAATTTAAGAGTTTCTTGAAACACTGATACTCGGTATGTTACAACAAATAAAAATATTTCTTCTACTCAGCTATGTGTTTGCTATTTTCATTCAACACTATTTTATAAAATCATTGGAACCATCAATACTGAATTTTTTCATGTCATATGCATTTCCTTTGACTATCACATACACTTCGTTTCTTCTTCTCTATTGGAAACTATTATAATTCCTCTTAAATGAATTCATTTTTCAATATTATCTTCTACTTATTCATTAAATTAATTTCATCATGTAGGAAAATTTTATTACTTTGATTGATGCTGATGATTTGGTCTGAAGATATGTAAGAATGTTTCCAGACTCCCCTGCTACGACAATAAATTCCATTGAACTGAAACTCTGAATGGAAGAAAGAATAAACTAAAAGTTTGATCAAATATATAGATATTTCATGATGTAATTGCATGTCAATTGAAAATTAAGCATCATTTAGTTATTTTCAACATTGTTTTTTAATTTGTATTTCCTTTATAATCTATACTATTAATATAGTATGCAGATATTCAAGGATGGAATTTTCCATCTGTGAAGCCCTCTCTTCATTCTGGGGTGACCTTCCTCCGATATTTTTGCAAGGTGGTCTCCTAGATCCATCTGTGGTGGCTGCTCAAGCCAGTTTCGGCATCCAAGAGTTCAACCTCCCTTGGCATGTTGAGATCCAAATGGAAAGAAGTTTTTCATGCACCGTTTTAGATTCTAATGAAGTTAGATTCTTAATATTCTTGGGTTGTTCTTACTCCATTGGTATTTTGTAGCCATATCCATTGTTTCGTGAAACTTACTGATTCAATTCCATTTGTGTGAGGCTTATAGATCAAGAGGGAAGGTGACTATTCGTCTTCGATTTCTAGATCCAGACAACTATGGTCCAGTGGTGGAGGAATTATTCTTGAGTAATTTTCAATCTGGTGGAAATTGGGAGAAAGTGAACATGTTGACTGGTTGCATCCATTCCTAGAGCGGTTCAATTACCAAGAGGCCATTTTTGCATTGTGAAAATGGGATATCGAGAACCATCCTTATGCATGTATGAGTTCCATAACTAGCATAATGTTGTGTGTGATTCCTATGTAGATATTCATCTTTGAAGCGTGAACAACAGAATTTCAGTCATTGGTATGTTGTTCTGTCCTTGTAAGTATTTATCTATACTGTTAATAGAGTATGCAAATATTCATAACATGTTTTTTTCAATTTTTTTATGAAAATTTTGTTCTTTTCAACAAATTATTTCCACATAGGTTAGGTTTCTAATTACAACCCATTGTACAATTAACAACTTTCGCAGTTTCTTTTTCACCACACTCATATATTATTTATTTCTTATATATTATCATACATCATTTCAAATTTATTTTTCCAAAATGTTATCTAATATCAAAAATTTTTCCATTTTGTCCAATTGTATTCTAATAACAATAATCACTATTTTCAGATTTCAAAATATTGAATATTCATTTTCATTAAAAAAATTGAAATATTTTATTACCTCCATAAAATAGTGAACCATATCGTTGTGAGAATGCATGAAATAATAATTTTGTTTTATCACCGTGAAATTTCACGGGCGAGTACTAGTTTCATCTAAAAACAGGGTTTCTAAAAATATTTTAAATATGTTTTAGATCATAAAAAATATATTCAATTTTGAAATGATATATTTCTCATGAAATATTTTAAATTATTTTATAATCATCTATTATAAAATATCTTGTTTATTTTCCATTGAAACAGTTTTAATAAATATTTTTTGTTATAAAATGTGTTTTTTTCAATGAATAAATTATATTTTGTTGATGAAATTTTTAAAATTATTTTTAATTCATTTTTTATATGTATTAATATTTATTTTCAATGAAAACTATTTTAAAAAAATTAATAATGTTTTAAAAAATACATTTTCAATGAAATTTTATTTCCCCAATGAAATGTTATAAGTTATTAATATTTAAAAATATTTTTCCATCTAATATGAAATAAATTGTTGTTAATTATTATTTAAATTGTATTTTAACAAAGGATTTCATTTTTATTATTTTAATCAAAGGATTATGTTTATGACAAAAATATTTTTATGAAACCCATTTCTCTTCCACAGATTATACCATAATAGAACTATTATAAATCCCATATCCTTTCACTGATTATTCTATGTTGAATTGATGATACCATTACATAGCCCATCAATTTTCCATGGGTTATGATATAATGAGATGTTTATGAAACCATTTTCAATTCATGTTTTATAATATTATGTATATTTTATGATTTTTTGGAACACATATGATTGATTTTAATTATGTGATGGTGGCTACATTATAACCATGGAAGGTGGTTATGTTATAACCAAGTATGATGTAAACATTATAATAAATGATGGGTGAGATATAAGTCTTCTTCCAATGCGTTGGGCATATATTTATATCTCATGATATAGACATGAATGGAATGGGATGTGAATGTGATTCAGTATGAAAGGAACAGTACTAGGAGTGAAATCAGTTCAGTAAGATAAGAAAGGAATGGGGAGTAATCCTGGTTTAGTACGATAGGGATAGAATAGGATGGGAACTTAGTTCAGTAAGGCACATTGTACACAATGATGGTCTTGTGAGTGAAACATAAATACTATGATGGATTGGGGAGAAAGACCGATACAGTATTAAGTAAATAATTCTAGTGGGGATGATTCTTTGTCCCACCCAGGATGTGTGCCTTACTATATAGTTCCTTTAAATGTTTTCAATATGATACTTTAATATCAAAGAAATGATTATCTAATTATATATGTATCTAAAAAATCCATGTATTTTTCCAATTATTTTCCTTATGGATCTTGTTCTTTTTTTTCTTATAATTCATGTATTATGAACTACTAATATTTCTTCCAGGACTCAAGACTAAGATCATTGATATGAAGGATATTGTTTTCAAATGTTTTTCTCTTGGTCTCATACCGTCATAATCATGCAATTCTTCATTTTCTAATTTTTTCTATCAATGCACATTTTATATCACTCCTTCATAGAATTCCTTACTCTATGTTATGAATAATGGTTGTTTTTTAGTAGTAAAAAAAGTTGAATATCATTATGGGAGTCATTAAAGGTATTTTGATAATTTAGATGATAGTGTTTTATGTTTCTAATGCCAATAAACTCTTACAATATTTAGACATGTGGTTTTATAATGTATAGAATATTCATATAAAAAGATGCAATATCTATGTATGCGAATCCATGGTCATTATAAAATTATTCCTCTAAATGGTTACTAGTCTAATGCCTTGGATTTTTATTCTGAAATAATTTCCAAAATTAATTGTACCTCCATTGTATTTATTAATTCACATGTACGTGTATTGATCACCCATAATCTATGATTAATAATCACTATCCATAATCATATAACCCTCACTTTTGTACATTATTTTATCAACTTTAACAACCATGGGATTCTATTTTTCGTTAATTTTATTATAAAATATAACTTTATAGTCATTTTGGATAATTTGATCACTAATATTATAAATAATTTCATCTCTTATATAAAATTCCATATACAATATCCCAAAAGTATCCTGAATAAGATGAATCTTATTATGAACTAGCACTTGTATCTGAACATTGTTATTAAGTGCATTATATAAACATTATTATTATCTATGCCATTCCATGCCAAAAAATGAAATTTATGGATAAAGAAATATTTCACCATCCAAATAATGATTTTGCCTATATATTATAATGTATTCTTAAATGGTATTCCATGATGGATCCTTGATCAACATATTGAATTTAGACTATATAGAGGTTTTGATATTGGATTGGTAATGACTCATAGACGTTGGATGGATATAAATGATTATATTGTGTTGATTTAAAAATTTATTACTTTAAATAAAGTCTTCAGGTTAGTTTTTGAATTAATTTCTATAAATTATAGATGTTGGTGAATTATTTATAAATTCATAGAATAAATGATAAAATTTGTTTTTAGAAACATGGAATGATTAGGATGAGTCAATGAAAATGAATATAATAAGGGTGTTGTGGGGAATTTTTAAGAAATTGGATATCACCCATAGAAAATAGTAATTTTATGATACTTAAGAGTCATCATTCATAGAGGTCCATGTGTTTTATGAATTTGGATAGATCTAATATATAAGATTCAACATCTAAGAAGGTTAAAAATTGTATTGTATGATATATATGAATAACTCTAGAGATTCCATGTATATATAAGGATAAATATTTTTTAATGGTGTTATTTATGATAAAATCATGGTAATGTATGATACACATTGGAACTTCCCAAAATATAGAATATTCATTTCTATAATTACGGTCACTATATAAGGTTCATTTCTAGATCCATATAATGAATAATGGTAATAGAGTTTAAAAAAAGTTGAACTACGATATGAATGTGTATCTAAGTGGCCTAATGTCAGAGACCATATGGTCCATCCATAATAATCACAAATTCAGTCTAAAATTGGAATTGTTAACTTTTTAGTATATTTTTCTGTCATGTCTGAAAGTAAATAATTAACACTGGAATTAATTTTAAAAGGTCAGTATGGCTAGAAGACCTTCATTTTTTATTATTATGATAATCCACCTTTCAAGGGGTGAGGTGGAGCCCTTATAAGGCCCGAAGGTTTAGAGACAATTACAAGAAACATGGGTCTTAGAGAGAATCACCCATATAGGACCACTTAGAACTAGTCATCCCCAACATATTTCAAGATATCAGTACTCCACCTTTGTAGGGCTGGTTGGCTAGTTGTCCTCTACAAAGATGCACAGGCCCGGTACTGATGGAAAATACATACCCTCTCATTCTTCCAATTATGGTTAGCTCTGCTCCTGTGAATGAACCTTCCTTGAATCCTCCTCTGAACCCTTTTCCCTTATATTCTTAAAAGTAAATTTGTATTTCATGTCGGCCGAAGGCCTTAGGGAGGCCCAAAATCCATAATGTGTCTTAAGGCCTTGAGAATAAACTGCCTCGAAGGCTTTGGGTGGCCCCAAATCCTTGTAGGTCCTGAGGACCAAACCGGCCGCCTAAAGGCCCAGATGGATGAATAGATCTTCCTAATATAGTACAAAATAGTATCTGCTACATTACCTGCTACTATAAAGTTACAGAACTGCTATAGTGAACCCGGTAAATACACCTCTGCCCAGATTTGATCTTGGGTCTCTTGGATGCACCTACCAAGTCCTCGCCAATCAGGATGAGTCTCATGTTCATATAAAAGGCAATTAACTACTTTTTTCACCAGAATAAAAAGGATACACCATAAATTGTTCTCTTGTTCCTCATTTCATTTTTATGTGATTTATTCTCGAAATATTTATAGTTTTCCCCTTCATTTATTTATGGGAGCATATATGGGTAAGGCAACATTAACTAGTTTTCATATATCTACTTCCTCTCACTACATCAATTCTTTTGGTTATTTATTTAAAATATTTATTTATTATGTAATCAGTTTCTTACGATTGGAGATGGATTGAAAATAGTTATTCATTGTGTGGAGTAATCAAAAATCCATGTAGGAATTCATAACTACATATAGTGTTATACGTGTGACAAAAATCATGTATTAAATGGGTGAGGGTCAGGTTTTATATATTTAATTGAGAACACAACAACTTATAGTTCACTATTTTTTAAAGATATACCTGAGTGCAGTATTGTGTCTCCATGACTCCTGTAATGCATATTATCTGACTATTTAATTACAATTTAATGAAATTATATATCCAAATAAATTTAATCACATAGTTAATAAGATCAATGAATATAGATGTTAAAAGGATCATTACTTTAATGTGTGAACATAAGACACAAAAAAAATATAAATAATTTTTTGGATCTCTTTAAAATTCCAGTAGTCACACATTGTAATCGTCATTGTTTACTACTGAAATGGGAAATAATATAAAGGTTTGATCATAAATGATAATTAAGGGGTATAATACAGTTTATGATATAATATATATTCCTGGAATCAATAATATTATAGAAACAAATAAATTCATTGAAAAATGGAGTTGTGATAAAAATATATATAGGAATTAGATAACAATAAAAATATTCATTGATAAGGATAAAAGAACTCATAATGATAAAATCCATAATTTGAAACATCATAATCATTTTTTCACAGCATTTTCCCAACACATAATACATAAATATGAATTTATTATACTGATTAGCCTTTTTTCTCATAAGATACACTGATTCCTTAAGAGCCTTTATAAGTTTGATCCCCACCAAAAAAAATATTTAGATTTCATCCATAACATGAATAAATAGGATAACAAATATAAAACAAAATTTTCTCCATGTAACAGAATTCATGTTAATGTCTAAATAATAAATTGTTTCTATATATAAATATGGTATATAAAGAATATCAATAATTTCCCATTCAATTGAATTATATTGATCTCTAGGTAAATATACCAAAAATATATTTGGAACTGTAGGTTATTCAAAATGTAATATAATTTAACCTTATAAATGGAAATATAACATTATAGTAGTGACATTTAGATATATGGTTCTATGATATCAATTATTAATATTCATTTATTTCAATTGTTTTTAGTGGTATCAGATTATAAAATGAATTTAAAATCACCCATTGGTCCATAATTCTTTATCTAGTACATCATTAACATACATTTGATATATAAATAGAAAATTTATTTCAAAATTATAATAATATTTTCAAAAACATAATTCTGGTCCATAATGCGATGGTGAAATATCCAAAGAATATCCCATAAGAGTATCAATCTAGGTTTATAGTGAGGAATATATGTTGTGAAACTAGTTATAATTAAGTTAATACTAACCTAACTATTTTACAATTATTACCACTAGGTGAATCTATGAAAAATAATGAATCATATTTTAATATCCATGTAAAACAATCCAAATTTATGATAAAATAACCAATTAATATTACAAATTTGTAAGGATATTTTCAATATTTTGATTTCTTCTATTCAGTTTCACTAGTTCATGACAATTATGAAATATTATAAGGATAGTATATATGAGAAAATTGTGATATATCTAGGATGATATGATAATGAATTTCTAATAATAAATCCAAATAAAAATTCATATTGAAATACAAAAAATTGAGAGGATCATAAATATAAAGGACTAGAAGGGATTAGCACTATTACATCTCTATAATAATGAATTTGGTAATTTATAATGAGAGGATATAAGTAATATCTCTTTATTATTATATTAAATAGATTATAATATCATTTTATTAATATAGTTAAAATATATGAAAAGAAATTTTAAATTATAGTATAACCAAATGATTTCAAATTAAATTAAATGAGGAGGATTTGGTAGCCTGTCAAAGAAGTGTATAAGCATAGATATTGAGAGGAGAATCTTATAAACATAAAAAATACTAGGAGACACTAATTATAGATAAAATTAGGGGATAATTATTCTCAATAATTTTGGAGATAAATGAAATCGGTGTATGGGTGAGTAATTTTAGTAAATAAGGGTGATTTCATCATAATGTTTTGTTAAAAGTCAATGGAGTATATGTGAATAAACAATAAACCATTGGACATCCCATTTATTTATACCTTGGTATTTTAAATGTAGATCATTTTTATTATATAAAAAATGTATAAAAAATCATTTAGTATAGATAATTTTCGATATACTATATATTATTATCCTTAAACAATTATTTAAAATGATAAAATACAATTTATTAAATATAATATTCATTATAGTGTTTTAAAACAAAAATATTTTTTCCCAAATAAATTATTTTAATTAATAAATCTACTTTTAGTAAATAAGTCTGTTATTATACTAATTACATCATTACTATTTCATTAAAATTTTAAAATACATTCTTTATATTCATATCATATCTATCTTTTTACCTAAAAATTCAATTATCACAGAAAATTTTGAGAAAATATCCCACAAAAATTTTTGACATGATGAAAACCAAATTTAATATCATTTACTTCATATAAATGTAAATCTATCTGAAATTTAATTATTAAAATTTCATTTCAAAATTAAAAATTTTATGCCGATAATTAATTAACATAACTGATTTTAATTCTTAGAGACACTTTTTTAATTATATTAATATTTATTGACCTATATGTATTAAATATTATTTATTATAATATTACCAAATGATTTTATGGTATGAGATCTGTAATGTATTATTAATTTAAATTACTAGGATTCGACTATATTATATTTTGATTTGCTATTATGATTAAATAATAGAATATGCAATGATTCATAATTTTTATATGTAATTGTTTATAAATTGAAGTATAATCTCAAGTATTAAAATTATATCATGGAAAATAATTAGGTTTTCCTAGTGTGGTTTCATTACATGGTTCTATGGTGTGATCATCTTGATTTTATATAATATAAGGATTAAATATTAAAATTCCGACAGGTGATAAGAATATATTAAAATGTGATGGGTAAAATAAATGTTACCACAGGAGATATTAATCACTATGATTTTGGTAATAGTGGTTTTAAACTATGATGTGGATGGTATTATCCATTTCCATTGTGGTGGAAGTGGTTTATTGAGGTATGGACTCAGGTTAGTAGATTCCACTCACCATGGGGATGATTCCATCAGAATGTTATAAACATAAGATAATATGCTTGATGTGGTTTAGACCAATATTGTTAGTTATTATACTCGTATTCTACTTGTAATAGGTATACAGGTATTGAAAGTCCACACATAGGATGAATAATCCATATTTATATATTGAATTTATCAAAGGGAAATAGATTATAGTGGGATACTCATAGGGTATATGATGTTTTGTTCAGGATATTATTTCAAAGGTTATTAGAGGGTTCAAATTCCCCTAGGATATAAGGTTTACATTGTGGATGTCTAGTTAGGGAATCCTGGATTATTTTGATTTCTTCTATAATTGAAGAAATCATTTTATTCTATGTGAAATTAAATTTTTTGGATGTTTTAAAGAATATATAGTATGATTTAATTTTTAAGTATATATTTTCTTGATCATTGAATGAATTAGGTAAAGGCTCACTCAAGAATTATAATCATGAGTGGATAAGGTTTAGTGGTGTGTAATAATTTACAATTTTTATCATCACATAAAATTTTATAAATATGGATAATAATTGGGGAAAATATTTGTTATGGACTACTGAGTACCTAATCACACCCCATACCCGACCTCTAAAATATGTATATAATTTATATCTCATGATCTAAATAATTGTAATGGATTTTCATCACAAACACTTTAGGGATAGATAAATATGTGGTATATTAGTTGGATGATTTTTTTTCTTATTGGTTTGGTGGTTCCTCAATGTCATGTTAGAGATTGTTTCATGAATATATATAAATATATGTCCATATCTGACGGATATTGTTGATATTTGTAATACTATCATGAAATAATAATCATGCATTTGTTGAGTTTGGGATTTTCCAGTCTCTTCCATGTTGGAATTCTAAATACACCATCAAAATACATTTCCCATGTCTGGGAATTATCATCAATAGAGAAGACCTCTTCATTAGGAAGATCAGTATTAAATGGT
Organism: Viscum album; assembly: GCA_963277665.1. Taxonomy (NCBI): domain Eukaryota; kingdom Viridiplantae; phylum Streptophyta; class Magnoliopsida; order Santalales; family Viscaceae; genus Viscum; species Viscum album. The sequence goes on along the minus strand of OY728152.1, from coordinate 1,716,304,938 downwards.
GAATCTTCCGTGGATGGATGTTCATTAAGGAAATCATCCAGGGCATGACCCTTTATTGTCTTTTGAGGAACAAACTGGATATCAAACTGCAGCAAAATAAATGTCCACCGTTCTATACATCGTGTAAGCATAGGACGACTGAGGATAAATTTGAGTGGATTATTACAAGATACGAATTGGGCCTCATGATGTTTTAGATAATTCCCCAATTTATGAACTATAAAATTTAATGCTAGGAAGTAATTTCAATATTTGAATTCCGAGTCTCTGCATCATAAATAGTGAGAATGAGATATTAAATACTATTTTCACTCCTGACATCATTCTTTTGGGTGAGGGAGGCACCTAGTGATCTCTCTAAAGTTGTAACATAGAGAATAAGTGCTCTTCCTTCAAAAGTCAGCAATAATACCAGTGTACATAACATATATTTCTTAAGGGTATCAAATGACACATGGAAATATTCTATCCACTAGAAGGTAACTCCCTTCTTCAATAATCTGGTGAAGGGTAAAAATTTTCCTTCCAAATTGGCGATAAAGCGCCGAATATAGGCCAATTTTCCTTGATGTCCCCTTAATTCGTTCAAATTTATAAGAGGTGACATACCAATTATTTATGTTGTTTTCTCAGGATTAACATCAATACCATGATGGCATACAACAGAGGCACAATATTTTCCAGAGGTTATCGTCAAAGCACATTTGAAGGGGTTCATCTTCAAATTGCATTGTAGAAGTTTGTTGAATATGATTTCCATATTGGCCAAGTGATCAAAACGTTTTCTAGATTTAACCACCAAATCATCCACATAACATTAATAAATTTCCCTAAAAAGGGTTTTATGATATGGTTAATGGAACGTTGATACGTTGCACCTGTATTCTTCAAGCTAAAGGGCATTACCCGATAGAAAAACACACCTTGAGGGGCTATGAAGGCAGTATATTCTTCATCTTCTAGAGCCAGTCAGATTTTACTATACCTAGAATATCCATCCATGAAGTAATGTTCTTCACAGCCAACAATTGGATTAATTAAGAATTATGTGATTGTATTTGGAAAATCAACTTTGGGACAATGCCAATTAAGATCTCTGAAATCAATGAAAACACTAATTTATCCATTCTTCTTTTTTATAATGACAATATTATCATTCCATTTAGGATATTTAAATTTTTTGATGAATTTATCCTTGATATTATTATCAACTTCAGCTTCAATTTTGGAGGCATAAGTTGGGTGTGTTCTTCTTGTTGTTTTCTTGAATCCTCGATGTTCTTCTGGAAAACCCAAATTATGATTGGAAACATCGGGATAAAGACTCGACATTTTTGTATAATTCCAAGAAAATAAATCTCTATTTTTTTAAATGAATCATACATTTCTTTCACTTCAAGAGTCATGGCCGCACTTATTAAAGTGGGGTGTATATTTTCTTTTGTAAACAAATTTGTTTCTCTAGGTTCATCCACAGTGGTAGATATTCCCTCTTCAAATGCTGGAGGAGCAACCCTGAGATCTTCCTCTTCTTCATCAATATGTATTACATATTTCGTTTCTACTTGCATAGTAGACGACGAATCATAATTTCCATGGACATGCGAGAAGATAAAACTTGAACATCTTAGAGAAGAGGCTTCCATTTCTGACATTATTGATGATGAAGGGTATTCCTAGGGTGATAGAGAGGAGATGATGTATTGAGAATCGACATCATTATTTTCCTTTGACATTGTTATACCTTCTTCTTTCATGAATGATGAAGTATATAATTGCTGGTTTTCAGTGGATGAAATGAAGACATCTTCATTTAAGCATTCATCACTGCTTGGTAAATCAAATATTTCTCCAATGCTGTCTGGATCGATTTCCAAAACTGACATTATAGATGTTTCCATAAGTGTGTTTGGATTTAAGTATATATTTTCAATATGACTGATAGGCAACACATAATCTATAATCACATGTATGAATGGGTTTACTGGAATATTTTCCAACCCACTTCGAGTAATAATTTTGGTGACCTTATTCGTCGTGGATTTTCTCTTTCCCTCCATGTGATAAAATTCTGCCACAATGTATTGAGATTCACATGGTTCAAATGGTCCTTTTTCACCTTACAATGTCCCATTTTGACAATTGAAAAAATATTTCAGAGAATGGTGGTATGATGAAGTTATGGCCACATATTGATGTATCCAAGGTCTTCCAAGAAAAATGTTGAAGGCTATGTCTGGATGAAAACCCATTAAATATGAATTAGATACTAGGTCCTCAAACTAAATTCAGATTGAAATTTCACCCATAGTTTCTTGTTCATTCTTATCGTATCCTTGAAACATCAATGTATAAGGAGATAAATCAGATTCAGTGATGCCCAATTGACGGATTGTATGGGTAATAATGAGATTGACTCATGAGACATTATCTATGAAAGCTCGTCAGATGTCTATATCATTTACATTTCCAGATAGATACAAAGGTATGATAGGTCCATGTACAACATCATCATTATCTTTATCTATAAAAGATATCACTATAAGATATTCAGCAGGATCATTATTTATATGGTAATCCTCAGCTGCAAAAATATCAGTTTTGAATTCTTGAGGACTTGCATAGCATCAATAAGCGCCTCTTGAAGATATTTTGATAGATTCAAGGAATCCAGAATTGATAACATGGTCGGTACATGGGCCAAATATTTAAGGACATCAAACTTTTGGTCCAAAGGTCTATGTTTCCCATCATGAAAATGTGTTTTTGTTGGATCCTTGGAAGTTGATGCTTTGGCAGTAGATGTATCCCGTATCGGGGAAGGAATTGGAAGCACTTTTGGCCTCAGTTGATTAGACTGACTTGGTTTATCTATTTGATAAGAGGAAAAAGGTGTAACCTGTAACTGGTCTTCCAAAATAAATGTGTCAGGACCGAATCTTTCATGTGTGGAAGAACATTCTTGTTCCTCTTATGCCTGTTAAATGTCATTGCCATGAGTTTCTACCACATATATAGTTCTGGAAGCGGTATAATTGAAATAATGGTTTCTGGAATATCCACGTCTTCCCCTGTATAATAGACCCATGTCTCATCCTCTTACTCCTTTGTTAAATACAAGGAATTTAGACTCATAATTATTGAAACTATTATTGTACTAGGGATCCATTAAATGAATCATTTTAACAAAACCAATGATCAATAATTCATATGATGAAAACTCTTCCTAATGAACCCGTTTAGCTTGTACCATTTGGGGGGATGGTGCCCCTGCCTTTGAAGAAAATGGAATAAAATCTACCAGAGTCAGAGACAACTTAGGCTTCGACATGAGCTCACCTTATTCTGGCTTCTCTTCTTTATTCAAATTACAGTACTTCTTTAAGGATTTTCCTTCTGGTGAAGGGGGTTTTACTGTGGAAGAAATAGAATAAGACACATTTGGTTGATTCAATTGTGTTCGTAAAATGTCATGAGTTCGGTTGATCATTTTCCTGACCATCCAAGCATCGTATTTCTGTGCACATTTACTTTTGACTTCATGCCACTCACCTTCTTCTTATGGGTTAGTAGCAGTAATACATGTTACCTGGGCCGAAGAACCATTAAGTTTTACCTGTCTAGAGTACACCATCATTTCCAAGAGGTCTTTGAAGACAAAATACTCTTGAATGAGACGCCCTCACATTGGATGAAACATGAATAGTTGGGGATGTCTTCATCAACTTCTTTGTTTAACCATTTGGGCCTTGGAAACTGAACCAGATTATTTTCTATAGTCGAGATGATGTAACCAGGGACTTTTTCATTTTGGAACGAATAAACATTGTTCTTCAAATCTTCAAACTATTTCTTCCTTTGATCTTTTTGATTATATTGATGAGGATACCATTGTTTTTTATGCTAATTAGGTGGAGCCCTTCTATATGATGACGATTTTGAAGTGGAAGCAGGTACATTTGCTTGTTTAAGTGTAACTATGGCAGTCTCTTCTTTCCCTATTCTCCTTCCTATAACTGATGGAATTACATGAGTTTTATCCTTAGCCTTTATAAGAGAGTCATCTATATATTGATCGATTGATGTAAGGTCTCGAAACCCCCCTGTGTATTTCACAGGGATAAATTGTGTGCATAATTCATCACGCAAAGTTTCCACACAAATTGAAAACAATTCTTCTCTATGTAGTGCTAAACATACGAAATATGTTAAACACTTCTAACGAGCAATGAAATATAAAAATCTCTCATTCTCCTTTTTCTTCTAATTGTTAAGAGAAAAAAATTTCGTCTTTGGTAATGTTGAGCTAAATTGAAGAAGGAACCTTTGACGGAGATCTTCCCACCCAGTAATTGACTGAGATTGCAAAATTCTATACAAGACAAAAGAAGGTCCTTGTAATGACTGCGAAAAACAACTAGGCATAACTAGTTCTTGTTGTTGAAGAGTTCACATCATAGGATCACAATGAGAAATAAAATGTGTTAAGTGATTTTATGGATCTCCCAAACCATTAAAAAATGGTAATTTTGTATTCGATAATTTTTTTTGGGGATGGATTGCATCCACCCATTCGGGGTAAGCTCTATTTTTGAATGAACATGTGTATTCTTTCTATCAAAAGATTCTAACCGAGCTGTTAAGGACTCAATGTTAGTCATTAATTTTTTAGAAACATCTGGTTGAGCTTGGGCCTGAGCAGGTGCGATAATGGTGTTTGAACGTGTGTGGCGACCAGTACTTCCACTGATGGTAGTATAACTGGTTGTTGTTGCGTATGACCCATAAGATTGAACCTGTGAGGGTGTACTTGTAAAGGGGGGGGGGGGGGTTATCTTGATCCATCGCAGTAGCTGTAACAATTTCCCTTGATTGATTAACTCCAAAATTATTAGGAGAAAGACTACCTTGAAGTACTTCTGCATTTAACCTCATTAATTCCTTCATTTCTTCTTATTGTTGTGCGAATTTTTCCTCTAATGAGAGTGATTGGCCTTCTCCAGAGGTAGGGTGGAATGTAACTATACTTTTATGCTTTTCCTTGGCATGTTACTTTCTAGATTATGGAAGGGAATTACCAAAAAGAATGTATTTCCCCTGGGAAAACATCTGTATTCGGGTACACACTCCTCCTTTATTTGTTTCAGCGTGTACAACTTCTTGAACAAGAAATTCTTCATTTGATCCCTCTGAGTGAGCCTCATGTTCTGGGGGATTATTGACTACGACATTATTGAAATTTATCGATGCATAATGCATTGATGGAATTCTGTCAGTTCTTCTGCTAGATTGTTTCCCTTTGTGTCTTCTATGAGTCATCATTCTCTTATATAAGGAATTGTTTAGAACTATTTCACAGATAGTAAACTGAATGGAATCATTTGATAATTCTGTTATACGCTTTCCTCGTGGCTTCTTCCCTAATCGGGAGAAAACCGACATCTACTATGGAGAGGATATCAAATGTGAAAAATCCACCAGCCTTGTAGGTTAGGGTTGTTTTTCTTCATCATCTTCAAATCATAGATCATTGTTTAATGTTTTAAAAGATTGGTTTAGATGAGACCCCATCCTCGCTAGCTGGGGTGATCCTTGAACTACTATAGCTAACATCCATGCAACTACTCTTGTGATTTTATGGAATTGTGTTCGGACATTAGGTGGTTTCATTATCTGACCATCACTTACACCACCTATTTCAGAAGACCACTGTGCTATTTTAGACATTTGCATCCTCTCACAACTGAAATCCTCTAAATGAGATTCATGTTCAATAATCTCATAATTTTATGTAAAAGTAGGTCAATAAATTCTTTTCCTTGAGCCTAATTCTGATGAAAACTAGTTGAGGCTTTTTCTTGAGAATACATTTGATTACATACAAAGCCTATTGATTGAGGCCAGTTGTGGGAAATAACATTGCATGAAACTACTTTTGGAAAACGTTTCTGATTTTGGAGTGCAGTGAAATGCAAATCCCCATATTCACCCCATCCTATAATGAGAATATTAGATGGGGAATCATAAATTAATAGGTGTATCCTTTTGGAGCATTGAATCATGCACACTAAAGGGTTATCTGAGGTTTTTAAACCCTTGGATGTTTGGAAAATGAAAGAGATGCCAAGTCAATTTGGCGGTGCAAACCGTCTATTACCTTTATATGATTTTGATATTCATTTTATGGTAAAACATTGGTTTTCAAATGACGAAGTGTTTTCCATATTTTGTAATGAATGTCAGGAATACCATCTTCTATCATCAATTTTGGAATATCAAACTGAGAATTTCTTGAATGCCAGAAGATGATTGGTATTTCTCCTTTAGCTAATTTTTTCCTCATGTACAAAACATATTCATCATCTTCTACTAGAGGTTTCTACACATGGTCTAACCAATGTAGATGATCTGCATTTTAGGATAAAGGACCCAAGGGATGTTCGTAGAATGACCATTCACTTAATATTTCTGTCCACTGGGAGAGTGAATCACCCGTAAATGACAAGGCATCAGACATGAATGACCTTATATTTTCAAGTGCCTCGAGATATGAGGGCTTTCTTGTTACTATATTTTCAATTATAGAACTTTTTTGACAATGTGAAATACTACTACCAAGAGGACTTTCACAGAAAAATCCACAATGAGGAGGATCACAATGGTTGATTATAGCAAGCGATAAATCATATTGCCCCTTGGTCTTCTGGCCACATTGAGGGTTATTGTGGCTCTCATCCAGAGATCAACAATCTAGATTGGACGAATTTTCCTGAAGATAGTTTTCCTGATGAAGTGTTTTATGAGAAGCTTCGAATTACAACTAACACACCCAAAATTTGGTAATGGGAGTGTACGTTCTTGAGCAACAACAAATAAGTGTCTGAGGGATTCAATAACTCCATCATTAAGAGGAGATAAATTAAACCTTGACTCTTGATTATCTAATTGTATTTGGTGATATTTCTTCATGGATATTCTCTTAAACTTAGTTAAGGAAACATTCTAGGAAAAGTGGTTATCATGGGAAGGTATATGTGCCTGTGCTGGATTAGTTACCGGAATAGACAGGTTACCTTCAATTGGAAAGGGTGTATGTTCCCGATATTGTTGTCTGTGTGATATGAGGGAGTATGCCCCATTACCCTCCTGGACTAGAATGGATTTTTATATCTGCTATGGGATGGAATGTCGTTGTTTCATCCCATGTGTGGGGACAGATTTTTGTGCATGTTCCCCTGATACTACTGAAATTGTTGTTAAAATACCCTGACATGTTTCCAAAATATGAGAAGGGATATAAGTCTAACATTTCACCATTGACAAGAATTGTTTAGTGAATTTAGCAGTCAGAATGGAAATATATTTCAATTCCGTATCTAGAGTAGGTGTATGTGCCTGCTCTTTTTCTCTTTTTCCATTCAATGGATATTGATAGTACTTATGCATAGGGGTAGAGAGTTGATTCTGCTCCAAATTTTTCATCGGAACATTCTGATTGATTTCACCGGGTGCTAAAAAACGAGAAATTTGGATGGCTTGATGAACATTGGTAGGGGTATGTGCCTACTGGATATTCTCCATCATGTATTGTTCACGAGTTTCCATCAATCCTGGAAGACGAATCTGCTGATAGAATTGGTGATTGTAAAAATGTGTATGTTACTGCTTACCAGTTTCCAATATATTAGATTAGAAAACTTATTTGGATGTAGTCAGACGAGCCTGTTAAATTGATGATGAATTATAATTAGGTGTATGTGCCTGCCTATAGTACTCCACTGGAATTGCCTAGCACGATTTGTGTGTTACGGCAAGATGAGTCTGCTGAGCAGTGAAATGAGGACATACGAGTGTATATGTCCACTCATTATTTTCTATCATGTTAGATTGGTGGACTTCTCTGGGGTGAGGTAGAGTTAAAAAAGTTCTTCCTATTAACCATATGTCTTCTCTGGTAGTTTTTCTTGCATGCCCGAGTCTGAGAGACTTGGGACAAACGTCGAGAGGCAACATCCCCATCATGTTGGGGATCTACTACCACATGGTTCTGGTGGTTATTGTTGTTGGGGATCCTCAAGATGGACTCCTGTATTCTTGAAGTGAGGTCTTCAGTGACTAGTTGATCTACTTCCATACAGTATGGGAAAGATTGATTGTTGCATTCCCGGGATAAAGAAACGAAATAGTTGGAAACAGTGGTTGGCACCATTTGATTCTTGACCATTGGTCATTGTTGGACAGATGATCGAGGATTATTGTTGAACTAGAGATCCTTTCGAGCATTCTCGAATGTCGTAATTGTACCATATTGGAGATATTAATTTATTAGCACATTGGAGACCCAATGTTGAAGTCACTGGTTTGGTGATAACATCCTTCCCATGGATGGAGATCCAACTTGGGCAGCAGTCGGGAAGTTCACAGATGTTGTCCTTTAAAAATCCATTCTATGGATTGAAGGGAATTCTGTCGAAAACTGAGAACAACAACAACTTACATTAAAGTGACATATTTTCAGATAGAACAATGTGTGATTAATTATATTTCCTATCCTACCTTTATTAATAGATAGGGGAATATCAAATTTTCAACATTACTAACATTGTTAAGGATTCACATAGGGTTCACCATTTTTTTCTTAGGTCCTTGAAATGTGATATTGTAAATTTAAGAATCATTGTTTCCAGGAGGTTTCCATTGGATTTATTCATTGAACCAGAAACCTCCAACAGTTCTGTGTCCAAAGAGGACCTGCTTTCCAAGGTCAGGCATTTGTTATGTTTTGTTCGTTATGATACTTAATAATGTGCATTGGTCGAGAGGATGGGAGGTCGGACTCATCACACCCTTTTGGGGGTAATTATTGTCTACTATGGGACTCTCATTGAAATTAAAATATTTTCATGAATGCTTATTAATTCATCAAGTATATCTTAAGTATAACTTGGAATTAAAATCACTTATTTAACATGTGCATATTTTTTAGTATTATCAGGAATTTCAGGTTACCCATCTATTTTATCCTATAATATACTGATTATAAATTCTTTTAATCACTATTAATGATGATACTAGTTTTCAATCTACTCATTTGGGCACTCAAGAATTTATTTTCATCCAGGGAGACGAAGTCTTGTTTTAATCATGGGATCATCCTCATAAGATGAGATACCTACGTATCCTTGTGAATGTAATCAGAACCCTCGTGGTTTGATTCCAATTAATAGGACACATCATAACATTTAATGTCATCTGATGGGGGCCTCTATGTGGAAGGTGCTTAATTGAAACTTAATGTGGGACTTCAGCTGAAGCAGCCAAAGGAACTTTGGAAAGGATATGGGTTTCCATGTAGGATTAAACCCTCTTGGGAATATTTCCCAAAGAGAAAAAGTTTTATCTGAAGTGTTGGGTTTGAACCTCAAGGGAGCTTCATACATATCCCATATGGATGGTAATCAAATCCCAAATAGTTCGATAAATCTCATAGGAGAGTATAGTCCTTTGATAATGATGATTTTGGGATTACGTCATGAAAAAGGATTCCTAGATGATTTGAGGATTGTATTTTGGGATTATTTCTTAAGGAGGATTCCCAAATTGGGGGAATTAAGTTTGGATTTCTGAGGAGGATATCTCGTGAGCTCGGGCCCTGATAGGGCTTCCTACATATCATGGTTTGAACATGAATCAGAGTTCTTGTAGTTCCTTCAACAGAGACTTTGTGTACATGTTGTAATTATCAAATATCTCTAATCCCACATGGGTCATGCTCGGTGTGATAAACAAGAGGATGTGAAAGATTCAACAATGACACATCACACTTCCAAATTTTCCGTCCATGCTGATAGAAGAGGGTGCATCGACCGTGGAAGAGGGCGAGGCAACTGTGGATGAGGGAGAGGCGATGAGCCCTCCCTCTATTCACTTCAAAATGGACAAGGTTCCAAATGGAAGGAATAAGGGGTGATGGTGAGGGGCTTATACCAATATGGCTACCCTATTGAAATTGGTTGGGGCTTACTCCTATGGAGGATGACCATTTGGGGATTGGTTGGGGCTTACTCATAAAGAGGATTCCCATTCATGATTTAACCTGACATAGAAGTCAGGTGGAGAAGTTTGAGGAGTTTATTGATAAGTGTATTGACTCAAGCTACTCGAGTCCAAACTCATAACATGAGAAAGGAACCAAGAGGAGTAATTCAACTCAAGGAATTTCATTGAGTGTGATAGAGTCTCTTAGATCAGGGTATTCCAGGGTGAGATGTATGGCCACATAAAGGGTACAATGGAAAATTTCATCGAACGGATGTCTAAAGTTGGCAGTGTGACTCTCTATATTTTATACAGGTTAGTGACATAAGGGAAGGGACTGGGCCAAAGGGCCGAGAACGCAGGTCGACACTAACCTCGATCATGTGTGCAGGGGCATAACCCCCGTGGTATGGACTAGTGGGGTCGCACTGTGCTCTTCCAGGGTGCCTAGAATTTGTGCGCCATGTAGCTCCCCCACATTTGTCCCCCATGTTGGTGCTCCGCACAAATCCATATGTTCTAGACCTTGATGGACCATTGAAAAACTTTTTCCACATTATTTATCTATTATCTCATGTTTTAAAGAGTTACCTTAGAAATTTTGGGAGGTCCTGGAGAAATATCTATGAAATTGGAGCTTTGGAACATCATCCAACATTTTCTGTCCTTTAAATTAGGAGCCCAAGGGTCCTATTTATAGGCTTGGAGGGGACCTGGTCGAAGGGAAGTGGTTCACGCAGGTCCTCCGCACAGGTCCTTTGTGCAGGTGTTAAAAAAGTATACTACCACATACGTCCTCCGCATTGGTCCTTCACGTAGGTCTTTCTCATAGGTCTTTCGTGTAGGTCCTTTGTGTAGGTCCATCTCATTTATCTTTAGGATAAAATATTTTCGTCTTCCGATTGTCATTACTTTTGATCTGTAAGTCCGTTTGAGGTTCGAAACCAGTCAAATCGAAGGTCTTGAAGAGATATACACTTATAGAGTTAGTAAATTCACCAAGACATCTTGAGTGAAACTAAACAATTGAATTTAATGTGTTGACACATTTTCGTCAACAATCTTGGAAATCCCCTACCTACTTCTAGATAGGGAAATCAGTCCACTAATCCATTTGTATGGAGTATTATTTTGGCACATAGAAATCATGCCTGCATCTTCTCCTTTCATGGTGAAAACATATTTACTCATAAATTAAATTTTATTTCTATGTGAGAATCATACCATCACTCTATTGAAAAGTACGTCGAACACATTTTATGGTATGTGCAATCCCTATTTACTTCTATGTAAAAATAAGATGAAAAACATTTCACAACCCTATTGGAAGGCGATAGTCCACACATACGCTTGAGCAATGTTATTTTTTACAATAGATTGCAATGTAAAAATTTATATGTGATATTATAAGTCCAAAGGAATTTTTAGATCATAAATATCATATATATTCATTAATTTTATCCTAAATACCTTCCATATAAATCATAAGTGAAAAAAATAGAATCACATCACGAGGGTGTAGTTAGCCACACACAGAAGGAACATTATCATAACCCCCGCGTAATATAAATTAAGAAGGTATATGTGTTATGATGTTTAAATACGTATAAATTTATCAAAAATATTATATACATTTATAGTAAATACATCATTATATCCAAAATTGTGATGTTTTTATGTAAAATGAGTTACATCGTTTCGTGACACGAGAGTTAAATGTATACATGATCGATGATTTAGTTTCCCACTTGATGCATGATGAGATGGTTTTATATTATTAAAAAAACATAATAAAATATTATTATATAGGATATGATGATTTTATTATATTGTAAAGTTTAAGATATTATTCATTGATTTAAATGAATAATGAAAATGAAAGAGCTTTGTTTATGTGATTACCTAATCATACAAAAACCTAATATGGATATCCCCTTAAGGAACATATGATATAAAATTTGGGAATAAAAGACCATTTTTAATTTGAATATAGATTTTAGGTTTTTAATTAAATAGTTTTTAGTCCAAAAATATGTCTTTATAGTTTTGAATTAGTGTGGGGGGGGGGGGTGAATTCAATTTTACAAAAGAGGATGAGTGGTGTTTTATGTAAGTTGTCAAATACATTAAATAATTGGATGTTAATCTGACCCCATGTTTCCAGAATATATATAATTAATTTTTTAAAGGGACTATATGTTCAATTAACACTTCTATTATACAGGAAAGCATTTTCTAAACATGTTATTACATAGAATCTATGTTTTTCATACATTTACCATTTTAGTTTTTTCAATAAATTTTTTTTTGTATATAAGCATATTAATTAATACTCTCGTACTAGAAATAATTACCTTTATTAGATAAATTTTAACCACTTTTTATTAATATGAAATCAAATTTATCAAAAAAAATACTATGTTTTTCAGAAATGAATTTTAACATAAGAACATTTAATGTGAAAAAAATCATATTATCCTTAACCCTGGTAATTTTTTTTTCTATTTAGGAGTAAATATACTAAATATGTAATAAAAATTAGTCCATAATTATAAAATATTATATATTTTTAAAATGTTAAAAGCATATTTCAAAAAGGTATGTTTTTTACGAATTTTACACCATTTAATAAAATATTATTTGTTATAAAATTAGAATAATTTCAATTTTGAAGTTATTAAATTCATTTGAATTTAATATATATCGTTAAAATTATTGAATTATAATTTTTGAGGTTAATAATTTTCGAACATGATAAATTTATATAAATAATTAAATGAGGAAAATACTTCACTCTCTATATTTTTCAGTTAATTTTTATAAGCCCATTAATTATAATTTTATATTATTTAAATCAATACAGCATTGTGTTTATAAATACATTAATGTAATTATATTTTTACTAAATACTAAAATCATACAACCCTCATAAAATAAATTTCATTATTCATTGACTGACCATAAATATTCATTATTATCTTTTTTCCAAATGAGAGCACATAAATAAATTTCAAAACAAAGATTGTGGTAGTTTTCCTTTTTCACTGCATTAATTATTACATATGTTACTTTCATAGGAATGTGTCCCAAAAATTTAAAAAAATATGTCCTCTTATAAGAAGGGTTTAAATATTTCCAAATATTATGAATTTGAATTTTCTTATGACTTTTTTATCATTTTCATTTTAATTTAGCCACATGGTAAACCCATTTTCACCTTAATAGTCGAAATTATTTTGTATAGTTTTTCCTATAAATTAAGAAAAATTAAGATGACAAAATTAGGTAACATGAATTATATAAATTATAATTATGGATCCTATTTTATCAAAATAAAGTCATATAGGGGAAAATATATTTTAATGATATACCATAGGAAAAATATATTTTTTGATATACCATAGTATTTAATATTCAAGATGTGAAGAGAGCATTTGTCTCTAATATGAAAAATATAATAGGTATTGAATGTTTAAATATTAAAATTTATTATGAAATTGATTCTTCTAAAAAATTTATCTAATGATAATATAAGAACAATAATTAATATTTCAAAAGATAAAATAAATCGAATAAAAAAAATAAATTTTTTATTCAAAAATAGAGTTCTCATTAAAAACTAGTATTTTATATTATTAATTAAAAAACAAATAATTTCTAAAAAATGACAAAATATTTTCCTATGTGAAGTTTAATATTATGATTTAAAAAACAACGATTTATTTCTAATATTAATTTTTTATAAATATTAAAAATACTTCTAAATTGTGGGTTTAATTTTTGAATAAATAACATTTTAGAAAATTAATTTTTTTGGAAAACAGTTCAGTTTCATTGAAATGATTATGATTTTGTTTTAAACAAATATATCACCATTGAATTTATTTTATACTTGGGTAAATAGTTCTGTTTTTATAATCTATTTAGTGCAATTCATAACATATATCTTATATACTATGTTATATCTATCTTATTTAAATAATTACATTTCATTAGAGTATATCATATCATTAAAACCCAATGTTTCTTGAATTTCAATATATAAAAGATATTGAATTTATTTTGATCAAATATATTGTAAATTCATTCGGTGTTACATTATCTTCTAATATTTGTGTTGTGTGTAATTTGCAATAGTTGATATTATTTTCCTCATTTAAAATATCGGGGTGTTAGATGAAGTGATCAAGGAAGATTCAAGTGTGTTCATCATGGTATTTGTGTTTTAGATGATGTGTATGTGGAACAAAAGTGTTTTTTGGTTATAAATGGATAGTATTTAGCCCGAGATAGATTGTGTGGTAGATTTCATATGGATGGGATGTTGAAATTCCCATGGTGTTTAGGGATAATTATTCTAAATCGATGATTAATCGTCTAAATTTAGACTATTTTAAGTTTTATTAGGTGCTGGTATATGCCACAAAATTATTCTCACTATTTTGAATAAAATGGTGGATGGCCTTTTGTTGATTTAAATATTTTTTAGTTTTAATAAATTTTATGGGCTAGTTATTGAATGAATTTTTAAAAAAATTCTCAATTAATTATAGGAATTATAGGGAAAAAATTATTTTATTGGTAATATAGTATGAATATGGAGAGGGAAAATATAAAAATAACATTGGGGATTTACACACTTATTAAGAAAGCTACCTATCTACGACATGTAATTATCATTTTATACTACATAAGAGTCTTTATTCATAGTGGTCTTTGTGATTTAATATTTTACAGGGTCTTATAATTAATATTCATCGGATGGATTGTTAAAAAATGGATACATATGATATATAAGATTAAGATTAATTTTAAACATTATATGTAAGAGTATGGTTGAGGAAAATTGGTCATTTTTATATAATTTATTATATATAAAGAAATTTTACATGATTTGAAAGAGTTATTTCTATGACTTTGGTTGATACATAAGGTCCATCTTTAGAACAATGTGTAAATTAAGGCCTTCTACATTATTTTAGGTGGTTATTATATATTTATAGATTAATATATGTGAAATATTTCATTCAATTAGCTGGTATGAGATTGTTATATTTGTGTGATTAATAAATGAACCAATTACCAATTCTAGTGTTCTTAAGTGATATAAAAGGGTAGTATCATATAGGAAATTATGAGACTTAACTTGTTTAGTTAAGATGTGTGGTTCTAAAACATTATTGGAATGATGTCATAACATTTAAAATCAAAATATATGAGATTTTATGGGTGATAAGTTTCATTGAGAGCATGCTGGGTGAAATCTTGGACATTTGTGGTAGATTTGTATCATCGATATTATATGAATTGAATTTCTATACAGTGATTCAGATTTTTTTTACCATTTAAATGATATGAATTGAGGTTCACTAAGGTGTGGAATATATATTGTGATAAATAATATATATTATATTGGGTTTCTTATGGTAGTGAAAATATAATACATACCCTTGACATTATTTTTGCCACTCCTCATGGCCCAAATACTCTATAGACTAAACAAATTTTGGATGATGGGGTTGGACATCAATATTTAAGATGAATTTATTTTATATTCCCATAGAAGGTGACAGAGATATAAAATTAAATTGGATCATCTATTTTTATGTGATATTTTTTTCTAGAATTTGATATTGTGGTTACTAAATAATCTAGATTCCCATGGCATACGGGATGAATGCGATGAAAATATAATTAGGTAATGTTGGTATATTAATAATTTATATTTTTTTAGTATATAGTGTGATTTCATGTGAAATAAAATTTGTTGAAATGATAATAAAAATTACAATATGAAATATTTCTGATATACCAATCCACTTTCGCCCTAGATGATGTGGGTAATGTATCATCTGGTGATAGTTGTGAATTAGTGTAGCCGGATATGTGGTGCGTATTGAGTGTATTTTATTTTCAATTCCATAAACATATATATTAATGGATACTAATTTGGAATCCTTTGGTGGTGTTCTACAATCTTCATACACACACACCCCATGATCCCTATGAGAAGGATGATTGCTTTATGTTTTACATAACATGTAAGTGTATTGGTTGATTATTGAAAAACTATTGGAGATAAATGTGTTGAAATTGCATGTTCTATATTATATATTTTTTGGATTATTATGGTTTTTCCTGAAGTCCTAAAAGGTAATATTTTTCAGGATAGATTATATATCTATATATATGGGATCGACATATGAGTGATTTTATTTACATTAGTAAGACTATCATTGAATCCCAGTTGGTAATTATAGATAATTATATATATTTTTTGGAATTTGGATGGTTGTTATTTAATATTTTACTCATTATTACAATGTTATAATTATTTATTATCTTTATTGATTTTAGCCGCTTCAATATCACCCCGTAGACCTTCACTACTACTCGACACCCTTTAGAATATTGGGAGACATTCAAAAGGTCAAGTGGGACACCAATACAATTACTTTATAGTGATAATGGAGAATCATAGACCCACACATCATGAAATGGAAATGAAACTAATAATTTACACAGTAGTTTTAATACTATGTGAGATGAATACAGAGTAACATATATAAAATTCAAATAATTTTAATAATTTATGAATTGAATATCATAAATTACTCACAACGCCAACATCCAAGGATTAAGCGTATTTAGATATTAGATCTATTAATATTTTATTGAAAATTGTTTATTCAACACCCCCATAGATAATCTACTCACATTCTATCCTTATAGGTTCATCGAAATTGATACTCTTCGTCATTACATGGGGAATAGAAACATATGAAGAGGTGTTTTAAAACTACAAAAAAACAGAATGACTTATCATTAAGTCATTAAAATTAATTATCATAATTGTTTCATAAAAACTAATAAGAGGTTAAATATCATATTTAATTGATCATGGAACCATTAATGTATTCAATAAATAATTATAAAATTATATATAATGTCAAATGGTAAAATATATACACTTATATAATATCCCAAGGTATGATACAATAATAACGAGCCATGAAGCATGAAAAAGGCACATAACAAAACATAGAAATGTTAACCAAGAATAAGAATAAAAAAACATTTTTAGAAAACACAATAATTTACAATAATTTAGTTATGATCAAACACAATCATTCGAAAACTCTTTTTTGTGAACACAATAATGTCCATGCATTAATTTTTGAACAACCCAAAGAATGTGAACTCATAATGTTGAAAAAAAACGCAATGATTTCTGTACATTATATTGTGAAAACAATGATGATTTTTAGGATTAATATTGTCATAAAACACAATTATTTCCAATGTATTTTGAGAAAAAACATAAATATTTTAATACATTATGTTTTGAGAAAACAAAATCATGCTCACAAGTTTTCACTTGATATGTAGCACCTTACCTAATTCATTGGAGATCAATATCATACCAACTAATTTTACAATGATAAACCATATAATTTTGGACCACATGAAATTAATCATACATCACATAATTAATGGAATACCATTGAACAAAAATGCGTTTGAAAACATTTTCATATAGTGCCACAAAAAATTACATCAAGAGATTTAACCAATCATACAATTAATCAATATCAAAAAATAAGTATATCATAAAATATCATAGAGATTAATCATGAATTATAAACTATAAGCGATAGATCATAATGATATAGAGACACAAATTTGATATAAATCCCATCCAAATGTTGTTTTTGGAAAATATATCTTAAAAATTTGTAATGAAAATTATATTAATTTAATTATAAAAAATCATTTTATAGATAGCAATAAGTTAAATTTTTAAAAAAATTATTTTAATAGAATTTAAAATTATAGAACCTGAAATGATATTCGGTTTTAGTATATAAATTTCACTAGTCTTATTTTTATGTGAGGAAACATTGAAATATTTTATGGAGGATCTGTTCCTTTTTTATTCATCCTAGATACCTCATAGCTCATAATTGGTAGTCTATTGGGTGGTTGTGCTACATGAATGGTATTTGAGGGAGTGAATGATCTATACGATTGATTATTCAGATGTTGGTTTTAAATAATGTCATTAATACTTTCTCATATATTTATAATATGATGTTGAATTTTCTATGGATATATAATTAATGGAAACTTGATGTGAATATATAATTTAATACATAATATCCTTTAGGTTATAGTTAATTTCATGATGGGGGTTTTTTTTGAAGTAAGATTTACGAGGATCATCACATGAAAAGGGATTGACAATATGAGTGGGAAATTTCTCAGTTTATCTATTAGTTTCGAATCCCTCCAATTTACCTCATTTTTTATTTCATTACCCCTGACTATTATGTGACTACTATATGATTTTTAAATACCTTATAGACTTCCGTTCAAAGATTTTTTCCTTTGAATATAGATGTTTTTTTATTTGAGGCTATTAGTACACATCATCAATGATAGAATTTACATGAATCATTTCATATATTATTAATTATTCATACTCCATAGACTATAAATCCAATGATGAGGAAATTCATTATAATATATGATTTTGTATCCTATTGTCATTAATTCTATAACATAAATTTTATTTAATAGTTAATCCATTATTTTCTACACATTATATTAGATAATCCATTTTTTCTGTTTTTATATATTCCCCATTCGTTGGATTTCCTAACGATGATTATTGGTTGAACCCAAATTGACGAATGATGATACTCATGTTTTTGTTTGATGGGTTTCTCCCTGGTTTTCCATTTTCATCATCATCATTCAATGATGTATAAGATTAAACTATTAATGTATTTTTGTATGAATGATCAACCCTACAAATTCTATGTACTATTATGTAGATGATGTGAAGAACCCTATCATTATAAGGTTCCAGGACTAGTGTAGGGGTTTTGATCATAGTAGTATGAAATGGATCTATATAGATATGATGAAAATATTCTTGGAAAAGGAATCTATTTGATATGAAGATTCAAATATTTGGATTATCAGGGACCTTTAATCCAAACTAAATGTTAATATAAATGAGTTACCATTGATGGATTGAATTCAGTTAGAACATCGTTATTTTATTTTAGTATAGATCGTAGATAATGAAATAAATTCATATTAGAAGGGTGTAATTCTTGGTCAAGTAGATTAAATTCATCATGAAAAACTAAATTTCATGAGATGAATTCTCCCGAATAATTCATTGAATGGATTCCACCCACACCTTGAAACACACATCTCAGATGTATCTTAGTTGTGTAGACTCACACAATAATACATTAGGCCAACCTCAACTATATTTTTGGAATTATTAGTAGATGTATACAATAAAGTGTCCATGAAAATTAACAGTAGAGATCAGGTTCAATAATAATAGTTACTCGGAGGCCATTACCACTGTAAATGATAGGTTTTCCTTAGTTATGATGCCATATATCATATACAATCTTGTGGCTAGTACTCCCCAATTTTAATGGGGTGTGGGTCCTCTATCAATATATTTTTAAATACTACGACATTGATATATAATGGGGGGTATGTTCTTCATTAGAGACTAAACTCCCTAAGAAGAGGAATATACATATGAGTCATGATTTCTCTATTATATTTTAGCGAGGAAACATTGGACTACTAGAAATAGGAAAAATAAAAACTTCATGATCTGTTATAGACTCATCATTTATGATAAAACATTATCTATGTTATGATCTGACGTGTTTATTAATGATATTTTGTTTGAAGAAAAGTATATTCTAATTCATAAGGTTTAAATATAATATATTTTTAAAATTAATAAATATGTTTTCTCATGACTGAAAAGGAACATTGATGAGTTTTATTTTTCAATTAATATTTATTGGAAAATATTTTATGAAAATAAATTTGAAGAATAGTTTATTTCATTGATAATAAAATATTTATTTTGATCCCAATGTTTAACTATTAAATTGAGAAATGATGAATAAGTATTCATAAAATAATAGGTTTCTTTCATCGTTTTTGTATTCTTCTAACTATGATTTCTTTTCCTATTTTTTTAATATTTTTCAGTGTGTTTTAAGGATATGTTGGAAGAATGATGAGAAAAATATGAAAATTGTGAAGATATTTCATGAAATGAAAATTTATAATATCATAATAGTTTTTCTGTTAATAATTCACAGTAATAAGAATTTTCCATTTTTTGATGTGAAATTTATTTTATTATGTGTGGTGGCCTAATTCTATACATCTCTAAACTATAAAAACCCCTGAAAAAGGATTTATAAATTCTAGTTATTTAATATATCAGTTTATTATATTCCAGTCCATATAATTGGTATTATATGAACTGTTAATGAAACTTGGAGATAATTATTTTATATGTGAGGTTAACTTATGAGTTATGGATACTTTCATGTGATTACATGTTTAGGGTTGATTATATATTCATATACCTAGATAGAAATTTATTTGTTTTAGGTTATGATAATTTTAGGTGATTGATTTAATTTTGAGTGATTTTTTTATTTGGATTATGTGTAAGTACCCCTTAGGTTAGGCATGAAGGAATATTTAAAAAGAATACTATTACATTTTTTGGGTTGTAATGATAATGGAATAAGATAAAATTTTATGTTAAACCATTATTTAATATTGATTCTAATGAGGTTTTTATTTTTATTATTATAATATTTTTTGGAATTATATAGAATTTATTTTGTCATATTTTTTTGTAAAATTGAAAACAATCACATTTATAAAGGTTATCAGGATTAAACCCACAATTGAAGGCTGATAAGGGCACACTATCTACCACAATCATTCCTGAAATCCGATTTAGTATGGAATTGTTTTTACACATAAATTTTTTGAAATATAAAGAGTAGTTTAATTTTGGGCACATATGTTTTATAATTTAGTTATCCATGGGATTGAAAAGTCATTTGGTGATTTAGTGATTAGTGTTATTTTATAAGAAGTTCAACAATTTAAGAAATTTAAATGAAAAATTTAAACCGAATATATTCATAATAGTTGAATTATATTTCTGTATCATATATGAGTTTAATTTTTATTTATTTTTATTTAATTTATTTATGGAACTGATAAAAAAATTAATGACATTATATAAAAAGATCATATAGATTTTTTGTATATGAATTTATGAGTGACTAGTGTTGATAGTGGTTAACGTTTAAATTATAATTGAATGAATATATGATAAAATCCCTCTAAATTTAGGATTTTTATTTTTATTTGTAATATTTTGATAAATTTTGAGGATAGTTATTTTTCAAATGATATATGTTCAATTTTTTGTATCATTTTTGATGATTTGGAGATTAATATTTCTATTTTATATATGATGGTTAATTATATTGTAGAATTATCATACCTTATGAAAATAATTTTTCTTTATGTTAATACTTAAATATAGGAGGAATAGGTTGTCATCCTTTTTTATATTATGTGATATGTTAGAAGTTAATTTTAGTTATTTAATAATTAAAAACACATCTTGAGTACTAATCATTTGGAACCACAAAAAATATTGTATTTTAAATTGATTAAAGAATGAAAATACACTTTTTATATATGTAAATTTATTCATATTCTCATTCTATATGGATAAGGAATTACTCAACACTTGGAAAATGATCATGAAATATTAAATTTAGACTAATAAAATTAATTTTGATTAATGGATGGCCATTTTTACACCCCATTGATTTACAATTATTAAATATTTCTTGATCATTCAAATTCATGTGATCGATGATCTATTTCAATCAGAATCATTTATAAGACAATATGAGTCACCTCTATTTCAATAATTTTACTTCTCAATAATATAATCATATTATGAAAAATATTGTGGTTTATTTCTATATAACCTTCATATATACTTTTCACCCCTATCATGAGGATGTTTCGTCAACCCTTTCCATAATTTGGTATTTAAAAAAGGTATCTTCTGATGTCAAATTCCTGAATGTTGAGTTCATGTTCAAATTATAAGCAATTAATTTTTACAAAGGTATAGAATGTAATAACTCATGATTTTTTTCTATACAAAACTATATTCGAAAGTATATATGATACGAAACCTCGATCATAATGGAACAATGAAATATTCATATCTAACTATGATCATAAAAATATATCTATCTTATTAGAAGGTATGAATATTATTCTATAAGAAAAATATATGAATGGTCAATCAAACGACATTTTTTGATAACATAATATTATATAATCACTAAATTTTTACTATTTTCATTTAATTATGGAAAAAAATTTCATTAAAAAAATTTATATTTAGTTTTTGTGATAAAATTAAACAATTAATAAGTGTAATGTTTTGAAATTTTATTTTATAATAAGGATATCATTTTTGGAATCATAATTTTCAAATTTTATAATTGTGAAATGATGATACATTTTTTATAATGTTTGATTTTTTAATTAATACTGAAAAATAAAGAGTTTTAATGAAATGTATATTTAATTTTAAGGTATTTACCATTTAAAATATTATTTTATATTGGCATTAAAATTTTATTATGCCCTATTAATTTAAAATATTCTAATTATCGAAATTGAAATGAATTTTATGCTTTAATTTTGTATAAAAAATTTATTATACATAAAAATCAATTTTCTAAAAAAATGATTATCATTCTTTTTTTAATTTTAATTTTTAATTAATTTCTAAAAATTATTGACATTAAAACATTACAAATTTATTACATATTTTAATGTAGTAGGTTCAAATTTTTAAAATTTGTGACTTTGAATTTTTTTCTTAATATTTAATAACCATAGAATATAATTGTCACCAATGTAATAGTAAAACAATTAAATAATGTTAAAAATAACATGATACTTACTAAAAACAAAAAAAACATTTCTTTTATCGTATTGGATGTGTTTAATATGGCTATTCCAGTTTAGTATTCGAACATATCGAATCTTAGTTCCTCATATTATTGACATATACATTTATAATTTTTTGTAAACAGATTTTAACAATGTCAATCTCTTTTTTAGTTGTCTATAAATTTTTGACATATTCATAAAAATGATTATATTGTTCATTTATAAATTTTACATTCATAGATAATGTTATTTTTCATGGTAGTGTACTTATGACTATTAGTAATTAAATAATTACTAAAAATTATTACGCAACGAAGATATAATATTTATTATATTAATAGAAAAATAAAATACATAAATCCAAAAATAATGGAATTAAAATAAATTAAATGGATTATTGATTTAGATTAATGTTTCAAATAAATATAACATATTATGGATGGGTAAAAACATTATACTCTAATTTTATTTTGTTAAATTATTTAATGTGACTTTAAATTAACAATTTCGAAATTGAGAGTAATGATATTTTTTAATAAATACTAATTTATTAAATTTTTTAAAATTTTTAAAAATATTGTCCAAATAAAAAGGACTTTTTTCTGTTATGAAAAATGGTACATGGTCCATTTAGGGTCCCATTAACCATTCATAGTATCTATTTTATCCCATAATGGGTAAAAACGTTATTATCAATGTAATTGTAAAATTATTTAATGAAGGTAAAGACATAATTATAATTCTGAAAAATTAATATAAAAGCTTAAAAATTATATTTCATTATATTATTTTTACCTCGAATAATTATTTATTTTAAATATTTCATTTTGGTGGAATTTTATAATGCTAAATAATTTATATTAATTTTATAGTTTATGAAATTCCAAGAGTTCTTATATCTTATCTTATTAATGGGGACATCATATAACATTTTATTACCTCTTAAAAATAATTTTAGTTTAGTACGTACCTACCCAAATACATTACTAACATCCATATCCATTTTTAAGTTGTATTATATTGGGTATAATATTATATTTAGAGAACATAACATGTAAAATAATAGAGGTTGTATCAAGAAGTAGTTTAGATTTTTACCAAATGTTTTTGTTTAATTTAATAGTTTTCCTTCCTAAAATGTAAACCAATAATGAGGAAATAATAACACTTTTATCAACCATATAATAATTATTTTATGTTAATGGAATAAACAATATCTTTATCCTTTTCTATCAAATTTCAATCGAATCGATCATTCTTATTTACAATGAAATAACTCTATGTGAAACGATTTAATTCATTTTCCATCCCCACCACTCAAAACTAGTTATAATGATAAAATTAATTGTTAAAAATTATATAATTTAAGTATTTATAATTATCAAAATATCAGGTTATATATATATATTTTCATTTCCATTTATTTAAAAATTATAATTTCGTTCGTGTGTATGTGTGGATTACCATCTCTAGGATGCAATGTGAATTTTTCCAAGACCACATCGCATATATGCAATTAATAAATGTATATAAAGATTATTTATTATATTAATAACATAGTAGATATTTTACAATGTTAAAATAATAATTAACTTCTTTCCATCATGGTCATTGAAAAATGGAAATGTTAATCATGCGTATGTACGACCTACAATCTCAATGATTATAAAATAGAAATTTTTTTCCTACCCACAAATCATTGTTAGTTTTAAAAATATAATATATTTATAAAATTGTTAATTTTTTGATGATTACTTTTTTTATATGATGGAATAAAGATCAATTTGACCAAAGTCAACCTATCTATGTCATTTCAGATAAATGAGAAGAATATCACCATTATATCTACTATGAACATAATTAACTATGTTATTGTATATAATATGGTAATAAGTAAATAAAAGGGGATAATAAAAATGAAAAGGGATATTTATAATGTAAATAATTAACATTGTTTGGTTACTTTGTAGGATAATTAATGTGTGTGACGAGTAATACTCAAACTATGTCAATTTCAGCTACAAAATAATCTTTTTATGTATCCCTTCAATCAGTTTTTATTATATGGGCATGTTGTTTTAAACGATTGAAGAAATTTATTATCAATTTTTCAATGGAATACCCTCATTTCCATTGAGGAGTTAATTTGTTCCTTATATTGATTTATAAAATGACTTATTCCAGAAATTTATTTATATTGTTATATGGGGAATGATTGTGAAACACATTTCATCAAAAGGGAAATTAATATGATTATCCATTATAATTGATTTCCTTCTGTGGAAAACAAATTGATGAACATTGTTATATGAGAATGAGTAAATTTCTCTAAAATATAGTGGGTAAGGTTTTTAAATCATGATACTCTATTTGTATGAATAGAGATAAAATGTAATCCATGATGAGACACTATCAACCTTGAAATGTATTCATGGAATTATTTCTTTATTTAATCTTATGTAATTTTTTATTTTTCCTCCCCATATATTTTTTTTAATAAATCATGTCATACCATGTTATTAATTTTTTACCATATGAGTTTACTAATCAATTTATGATAAGATGAATATTTATGGTACCTTATAACAGTTAAATTTATACCATTTTTTTATATAACTTTTATAATATTTTCATGACTTAAAACGTACCATTAGGCCTTTAGTTTTTGTTATGATTGATTTTGAAATATGTTATGATAATATATTGAACAAAATGTTTATTTTTCGACATATAAAATGATTATATTGTGAAGAAAAATTAATTTTGAAAAAGATTAATCTTGAATAAGTATTTATAAACTATAAACATGCATAATTTTTTTTATATAATACTTAATGTAATTTTTTTCATGCCAAATGATAAAAATAATCACATGATACTATGGGTGATTAGAAAAATTATTAGTTCAAGATGAAAATTTTGATGAAATTTCTTGATGAGAAAAATTATTACATCATAATTGATTTCATTGGTGGAAAAATTTTATATTTAGTTGAATTATGTAGGTTTTTATGAAATTATTATTTATTAATGGTTTATTGAATAATTATAGATAAATATAAACCATAAATATTTGTTAAAAAGAAATTTAAATCTATTCTATAAATTTAATTTATGAATTGATTATGGTTGAGTCCTTACAATAATAGTTTTGATACTTTTTCATTCAATAATTTGATATTAATGTCCTTATATTATGTTTTCTCTAAAAGGTTTTTAAAATATCCAATGTATAATGAGATCCTAGATATATTATTATAGCAATCATAAATATATGGTATATGTACAAGATAAATTATATTTATGGGTCATAGATGATATTTTACTGTCATGTTCTGGGGGAATATAAAAACTGATAATTTTTTTCATAAAGGTTGTAGTTGGTGATCTCGAGTTGATGAGGTCATGAGGACTCACTAAACAATAGTAACACCACATTTTTAACATTTCTTTGGTTTTTCTTATAAAGAAATATATATTATTCTATTTATTTGATATTATTATAAATGTGTACCACTTTATCACGAATTTTTATGTAAGGAAAAACTTTTGCAATAGAATTATTGTTGAGGTATTTTTCTTTTGAGTGTCATTTCTGGAATGAAATTTTTTTTCTGTTCAATATATAATTCATTACATTCGAGTTGAGGAAGAAAATTATCATTTTCATTTGTTAACCATGAATGTTTTACAATTATAAATTTCATGGGCATAGTAAAAGAAAGTAAATATATCCACTATGGTCATGAAATATAAAAATATTTAAAATAATGATGATAGATGTGTGCATCCAAATTGATGAGATATCATGAGTCAATTAGATTATATTTCACAAAACTGGTTTGAATTTGGTAATCCTAGCTATTACATTCCATATCTCATTATAGGACATGATTGGTCACCAGAATCTTGCACTGTTCTATATTCTAGACTCACTAATATCATGAAAAGAACCTCACGTGTCACACTTAAAATGTATCCCTAGGTTTATCTTATTCAGATGAATAGATGTTTAGGAATATTTTGGGCTTATGTTTTTTTGTAGGTGAAAATTCATGTGTGATCTATAGAATTTTAAAATAAGTCAACTAGATTTTTCTAGATTTTTTATTAGTGAATGAATTTATTTTCCACATTATTCTTAAGATATTTTATCTTAATTGTGCATAAGAGACGATAAAATTATGTCAATGAATATAATATTCTAAATGTTTGCTCAATTATTTGGGGATCATATGAATCAATTCAATCATTTAAATTTTATAACATAACACGTTACTGGGCTTCATGGGAGTGATAAAATATTTACTACATTATTGGAAATAATATAGCTTTTAAAAGGGTCTAAAATGAATGTTATTACACTAAAGGTACTGAATTTCAATATTAGAAAGTATAAACTATGTATAAAATCTCATTTTAACCATATTAAATAAGTTCTATACCATTTAAAAGAATTTTATAATTATCTACAACTCTATATCATTTTTAGAGTGAGAAAGTAATAGAATAATATGTTTGGTTCGAGCATTTATTTTTTATTTAGTATGTGTTCATCAAAGGATCAAATGGAGATTATAATATTCATGAATTTGGAATCATATCACTTGAGATTCAAATATTTATGATTGAGGAGCTTTGGATAATGTCTGGAAGATCAAGTGGATACTCAGCATAACATTTTTTTTATCATTGAAACAATGATTTAAAGTGAATAAAATATATGTTTTCTAATGAATGTGGTACCTTTTAATACTTCATTAATTTTTTGGGTTTTAAACAGAATTTAAAATGATCATATTATAAACATGGGACTTATTTATTGTGGATTTGGTTATTTTAAAATTATTTTCAAACTAAAAAATTTAGTTACACAATATTTCACACTTCTACCACACCCCATTTTACATCAGTTTGTATATGAGAGAACAAGTCATTATTAAGGTCTAAAACATAACAATTTTAATTAAATTTCAATTTTTTTGAAAAATTGTCTTAGTAAGATCATAATTTAATTAATGAGGCATTAATCCAAGTTGCAATGTAGATGATATGGTCGATTGAATCTTTATTTGTGTTATAATTTTTATGTTATGTGATTTATTTGTTATATGAATCTTCTTCATGTAAGGATTCTAGTGTTGTTGATTTTTAGAAAGTTAATGACACAAGTGAATTGAGTGTCATCCAGAAATAATGATAAACAATTGGGGTTGTCCTTATGCATAATGGATTTCAATGAAAGTATGATTTAAATTACATAGAATTAAAAAACATAATTCATATCCTCTCTAATTTGGTTATATTATTTATTAAAAAGATTATTAAATATCCAATAAATAGAGTATGGACATGTTAGACCTCCCCATTTAAGCGGTTGGTTATTTTTTTTACAATATATACTTCATATATTTATATTATCATATTATATCATATATAATAATATATATATATATTTTATATTAATAGCCTTAAATATACGCTATAATAAGAAATGGGCTAGATCAATTTTTTATATATCCATCCTACCCAAACCACATACCCTTTTATAAGCACAACATTAATATCTAGGGCTCTCCAATAGGCCCAAATGAGTCCAAAAACATTTATAAAAAGGATTAAAAAATTAAATATAATCTTATTGAAATTAATAAACATATTTCAGGTGTTGTGGGTCGTATTGGTAATTAAATATAATTATTTTAATATAAGTTATGAATTAGAAATACACTCATGTTGAATTTTAGAAAATTTTAATTTACAAATGCAATAGAATTTTATTTTGACTGATCATGAGATGAAATCAACCCATTGATTTTAAGTTTATTATTTATTAAATAAAGTTATTTAAATTAGAATTTATAATTTATTAATTATTTTATATTGATGATAATTGAATAATCCCTTTATCATATTTATTGTATTTAGAGTGTAAACATTAATGTAAGAAAATTTTATTCCTCACCCGATGTTCCCCATACCATTGTGTGTGTGTACGTTGTAAATAATGGAAGTGTTTTTGGAAAATATGTCCATGTATAGTGACATTGTAAATAAAATATGTGAAGTGAATGAGTGTTTCAACCACTAAAATTTGAGCAATGTATCGCCTCATAGAATTTCCCTGTGGTCTTAGTCATTCCACTTTCCATAAATGGAATAACCAAAATTTAACAACTCAAGATCACATATATATTTGATGATTTTATCATATGAATTGATAATTATTTTTTGAATGATTATTTATTACTTATGATCACATAGTATAATAATAAATAGGAATTCCAAGATAAAATGAACATGATCAGTGAATGGTTCACATTCAGTTAATGGATATTCTTGGAGTGGGATGACATAGAAAAATAATGTTAAAATGAAAATCATTAAATTGGAGGAGATTGTATTTGAAAACATCTCAACTAAAATATTATGTCATCGAATTCATTCAACCGCATGAATTTAGCGACGAAATGTTTTTAATGATTCTCATCTATCATAGTTGAAAATGTCTCTTACTATTAATGATTATTCATGGGAGTGGGGTTCCAACATAACTAATGTTTTTTAAGAATATCAATATTAATAGAAATATTTTTCATCTTTGGAGGGGAACCATTATGTAATGGAATATATTTAATAAAATTAAATGAGAAAAAACCAAATAGATCTAAGAGTCGGGATTTCATGAGATTGGACAGTAAACATCCTACATTAAACTCTGAGAGTAGCAGTGATGGTATAGCTTAGGCTATGAAGAGAGGTTTAAATATAAACTACACTAGAGTACCCAAGTGAATGATTATTCAAAATATAGTAGCTAAGGTATTGAATGATTTTTAAAATTATGGTAGATAATTCAAATTAGTAATTATAAAATTAACTTTTATAATCAAGATGATGTACCAATTTGATGAATTTAATTATTTATAATAAAATTAAAATCTCCACCAAATCAATTACACTGGGATCTATAATAGATATTGTTTTTCTTCAGATCTTCTATAAAATCAAGTAATGTTAAGGGTACATGCATATAGTAATTTTCAATTATAGGAAGCCTTATTTTATTGAGACCACACTTCATGTTATCCCAACTCTATGAGAAATTAAGAAACATATATATGATTCAATAAATTATCATCGATTCATGTTTTCATCAATTTATAGTGATATGTAGAAAATGTATGTGGAAAATGATGTCTTAGAAATTATATATAATCTTCAAGAGTTACACCTAGAGAGATCTCAGAATGAAATATATAAGATGTTAGGTGCACAATATAGATGTAGGCAACCAGACCGGATTATTTTAGGATCACATATACTCAATATGATCAGGTACATTGACAGACTGCATTCCTATAGGTTCCAATAGAAATAAGAACTATTAATTGATCACATTTTATCCTCTTTACCACAAAAAACATCTACATTCAGTGTTAATTATCATATGAATAGTATAAATAAATCACGCCCATAATTTATTTGTTTTTTTCATAAAGTAGATAATGAAATGATGTATTTTATACCCTTTTTATAATGGTGAACAAGAATAACAATGGCCAGGGAAAAGTTTCATGGGTTATTTTCTAGTCAAAGAAACAAATAGACCATTGTTTGAAGATGATAATTATACAGAGGGAGAGAAAAGAGAAGTACATTAAATGCTCTACATATGGTTATAATGTTCACTTGAATATGAAATGAAAATATACGAAGAGAATGAAATGTGGTTCTTTTACATTACGTATGTTTTTTAATAATTGTAATATCATTATTTCTATTTATATGGTATTGGATACTACCATTGTATAAACAATATTTATTAAAACATATGAACCTCGTAGTTTCAATATAATTAAAAAAATGTTATGTAGTTCTCTGAGAAGAAAAAATGTGAGACTAACAACATTTGCAGTGTGAGATTAAAATATTACATTGTGTAGTGCAATGGTTATTGTACTAAATAATTATAATTTCATACTATCTATTACCAGAAAAAAATTCTAACTAATAAGTATTTACACCCTTGGACATTAATTAAAGTTTCTAAATAAATGTTTTTTTTTGTATTTGTGTAACATATTTTCTATTATGGAACAACTTATCAATTGATTATATCAACATAAATGTTGAAATGTCGTTTTTAAAATCAATAACAAATATATATAGATAGAATAGTATTATATCCTTTAATGGTATTTTATGGTAGATAATATAAATGAGAAGTATTTATTAAAAATATAGAGTGATGTTTTTATACGTCATTTAGTTAAAAACCTTTGATGTATGTCATTATGATTTACATGTTAATCTGACTAAACCACCCATCAATGGGATGGAAAAAATAGGTAATGTACAATTGTAATTTTATCATACAAATATATGTGTTTCAAAAATAGTATAGGAAAGTGGTGTTTTTTATTAGATCATTAATTTTACCAATGAAAATAATAAACATGATATATATATATATAATGAGGTGTTATTAAGATTCCTTTGAAAAGTTTATGGATTATAAAAATAAATATGAATGTCAACATGGAATAATGAATAGGAAACACTTTTTATAATGTGGGGGATATTATATTAAACATGTTTCTAAAAATTATTCAATAGAGAATGGGAAATTATCCCAAATCACTCTTCCTTATACACCATAATGAAATGGTATTATTTGTTGGTGGAATCATACCAATCATGATATGGTATGCTTAGTGATGAGTCAATAAATTATACCATTATCATTTGTGGATTTTCAAAATTGATAGTGGCATATAATATAAAGCATATACAAACTAATTAAATAGATGGGTTTCCATATGATTTTTTCTATGGAAAAAATACATGTATATCAAATATATTATAATTAGGATGCGTTTAATTTTTCAGGATTATACCAAATGAAAAAAAATTTTCTCAGTGTATGAAGTGTATCATTATAACTTATCCAGCAGAAAATGGTCGATATAACCTATGAAACCCAATATATAAAAAGGTTATTATTGGATGAAGTTATATATTAATATAGGGGGATCAATTTTCCAATGAAAATAGTTGTATAACGACTAAGTTTGATAAACATAATGCTCCATAAGGAAAATTGTGAGTACAATAACATATCTACTAGAGTTAGTGGGAGAGGAGGATGTTTTCAAGAAATATTAACTTTGTAGGTCTTCTAGAGAGGTAAGATAACTTTATATATAGGGTTTTTTTCATTGATATTGGTGTAAAATTACACTTATATAATTATGAAGTTATGACTTACAAGGAAACAATAGACTGAGGGGATGCTACCAAATAGAAAGAAGTTATAAAATGGAAAGGAAAAAAATTAAAAAAATGTCTACCTAAATAGTCAATATTAGATTTTCCATAGATCCACCTAATGATGTAATACCAATTTGTATTGAATCTATATTCATTAAAAACACTTCATTTATTGATAAGTGAGTTCTTATGATGATAAATTAGTTGTGAAGGGTTGCAGGTAATGTCAAGGGACATGTATGTTGAAATATTCATTCCTTTATATATGATAAAATACATCATAAAATTACATGTAATATAAGCCATACATGATTATGAAATTTGGCATATGGACATTGAAACTACTTATCTAAAAGAGATTATGGTTAGTGAAAAATATGTGACATGAAAAAAATATTTTATTATTTCAAATAATTATAATAATGCATGAAAGGTATAGAGATCCATTTTTAGATTAATGTAGAAACCATGATCAATGAGTATTTCTATGTGGACATAAATTTATTTGGTTAAATTAAGAATTAATGTTATCCATGTGTCTAAAATATTGTGTGTGGAAATGTCATACCTATCACAACCCGTCCCCCATGACTCGTGCCATGACTATCCCAATCTCGCCTTCCATAGGCCAGGGGCTGTTGACTTGCACCAAAAGGCGTATTCCCTAAAACTAGGAAGGAATTGCCTTTATAACTTGAAAACTCACACAACTAATCACAAATTAGGATGCAAGAACAAAGTAAAACTATATATTAAACATCGTTTGTGCAGAAAAAAGTGGCAAAAATACAAGCCCAATTGAAAAGTACAAGAAAACATAGAAGTACAAGTAAACTGAAACGTCTCCTATGAAAACCATCCATGGATCCTACCTGAAGGGTAGGTATAGCTCTCAAATGACCTTCAATACGGTATTCCTCGTCTAATGTCCACCTCCAAGCTACCTCCAGTTCTGGAACCCTTATCCTCGATCAGTGTTTTTTATCGTCTGCACTATACACAACATAGTGCAGGCGTAGACCGTGTAGGGGTGAATTGAATGATACTCCGGAGGGACCCATAGACCCTATAAGGTCTCACAAAATACACAATGAATAAACCACATAGCATGAAATCAACAGACAACCCTACTTAGGTATATGGGAACAGATATACCTAAGTGGTTGATTAAATCAATCTCAATCATGAGGAAACACAAGGCATAACTTGGAAGCCCAAATCTCAATTGTCCCACAAAGGAAACAATACCATGATGGTAACACCATAAAGGTAAGTCCACAATGGTAACTCCATATATAAGAATACCACAATGGTATCACCACAACGGTATACATCACAAAGGTATGACTCTCAAATGATTACCACATAGGTAAAGACTCAGATCGCATCAGGTATAACTTAGGTACAGAATTAAAGATGATTATATGTAACAAATGAATCATCTAACATTGTTAAGAGGCAGAACCACGTAGGATTCTAAATCATCATAGACACATAATTTCCAAGTACATCATACCCACGTAGGATCCTAGAGTAATCCCACCTAGATTCCTAGAGTGGATCCATGTGCGATACTGGAACAATGACCCACATAGGATCCCAAAACATAGACCCATGTGGGATCATAAGGAACCGAACCACATATGATCTCTTTCTCATCTTATATCTAGCTACAGTGTTCCTTCACTTAGTTAGCAAGATTCCAGGAGGGTATGATCATCAATCCATAGGTTTAAACTCCAAATACGATGATGTCCCACGAAGAAGTTTCTTAAAGGACCTCCACTTAATAGGGGTCTCAATGCAACAGATTGTATGTCAATAGGATGCCCGGTCTATATGTTAGTGTCCTTTTTGTCACAAGGGACCGGTTGGAATCGTGTTTCATTCAACCTGGTTGTACGACAAAATTAACCAAAACTCAAATAGGGTATACCTAAAGGACCATATTAATACATGGTTCATAGCGCTACAGACAGTTCATCAAACTGATGCTCGTAGCTCGTGTTATGGACCAAAGAGTGTAAAAGGGTTGAAGTTGGTCTGGGTCCGGTCCGACCTGGTCGGATCAACTCAGCTCGACCTGGCCAGGGACATCCTGGGTCTAGCACTACGTCCAACCTCGTCCGCTATGTCCGGCCTGACCTGTTAGTTTTGGCCTATCCCGCTGGGTCCGGCGTGGCCGGCAATGCCAGGTGGCCCGTGAAGGGTGGCCCACGCTGGGCAGCCCACTGGCTTGCGGCTGGGTGGACTAGATGTGGGGTCCGTCCTAGCTGCCACACAAGGGATAGGATCCCCTTGGTTTCCCTGAACGGCTGGGCCTTTCAGTTAGGGTTCCATGTGGCGCTGACAGCTCGCACCCGGGTCTCGGGGACCCGCTCGGCTCCTCGGATGGCCGGATGGCCAAACCACCCTGGCAGCACAGTCGTGCACCGTGCCACCACCATCTACCGACAGTGAGCCGACCACCCTCCTTCACCGACACGCCCTCATGCCATAGCTACTGCACGCCCAATGACACGGTCACGCACCACCACCCCCTTTGTGTGCTAGGTCCTGCGCCGAATGCCGCCCTCGCTCCGCCATGGCCAATGGGTCGTGACCCATCTACGGTGGAACGATCACTCCACCAAATTCGTCGCAGCCAGCCGGAGTGCGGGCCGGTGTTCATGAGCCCCACCGGTGCCCGTCATCGTCACAAGATTAATGTGATGTTCCTCGGGTCAATGGTGGCTCCCCTGTGGCCCGTTCTTCATTCTGAAAACTCCTGCACTCGACATAGAATGTCGCCATCGATTCAAGACCATCATAATCCACAGTGGTTGTGGAGAGGTCGGTCCATGTTCATTTATCTGGCACCATCTGCGTTATAATAGTATCAAGTGGCTTAATTGTCCATGAATCAAAATGATTGACAAGAACACGGTAAGGGGTTTTCAAAACAACTTTCCCTACAAAGATATCTCATTGGAGGTGTCCCTAGATGAATTCAATGAAGGATATGAAATTATAGACGTCGGTTTGTCATCATTGAAGACGTTCCACATTAGGGATCCTTCAATGGAGTTCTTCATTGGAGAATGTGTTCTTCGTTGGAGTGATTGTTTCATCACAATTCTCCCAAGCTCTCATTTTCCAACAATTCCCCCATCCAAGAGGGGAAATGTCAAATAAATAATGTTAAGTTAATTAATACAATGAATGTTGGAACATTAATTAATATGATGTTGGCACAATTAATGGGAAAAGAACCCATCTGTCACCACCCTCATTAAAGATTGAGTTTAAGGCTTGGGTTGTCCCCACCACCTAATTAAATTTGAGAGTATTTAATTTCTAAAATAAAAAAAATGTTATTTTATTTTATTTTCTCCCATGAAAATCACAAAATCCAACATTCAATGTCGACCTACTGTGGTCCAGGTGACTGTCTACTAAAGAGAATATCGGTGCTTCGAGCTCAACCGTGTCCTCAGATTTCAATTCCAAGCATTGCTTCAAAATATACAAAAACCTGCTGACCCGTTTACTAAAATTACCCAAAAAATGATCATAAATTCATTCTTGGCGCTTCGGACCTCAGAATCATGCACCATCAATTTTTGTGGACTCATAATATTACCATATAATTAAAAATATTACCTGGAATTTCTAGGAATTTACATTCTTCCCGACTCAGGGCTTTGCATCCCCGAAAACCACATCAAAAAAACTCAAAACAAAAGAGGTGTTACTAAGCATGGAACTGAGCCTCCCACTCTCATGTCCTCTCCTAGAGGTTCCCATGCAGTCAATACACATGAACCAAAGGTATTTATCGCCCATAAAAGACTCTCATGTCGATTTCCATCTCCATTGGAACCTCCGAAAAATTCTACCCATCGTCGATGTCCATCCCGCCCCAGGAAATGATGTTCAATGGATCATATGTGTATCTCCTCAGCTGGGATACGTGAAAAATGTCATGTACCTGGTGCAACTGAGGTGGATGTTCAAGTTGGTAGGCCACCTCGCCAACTCTTCTGAGGACCTGAAAGGGTCCGATGTACCATGGAGATCACTTAATGCCCCGACCAAATATCTGCAAACCTCTTCGAGGTGACAGCTATAGAAAGACGTGGTTACCATCCTTGAACTCTAGAGATATCTTTCTTCTGTCAGCATAAGACTTTGGCTTGCTCTGTTCAGTCTTCATCCGCTCTTAGATAATATGCACTTTCTCCGTTCTACCCCATACCATATATAGTCCCATGATTTCTGACTCCACTGGGTCAGTCCTACACAAAGGTGATATGCATGGTCATCCATACAGATCCCTGAATGGTTCCATCCCAATGGTGGAGTGATAGCTGTTGTTGTATGAAAACTCCACCAAGGGAATGTATCCCTTCTAGCTACAACTGAAGTCGAGGATGCAAGCACACAACATGTCCTCAATGGTCTTAATAGTCCACTCAGTCTGTCCATCCATCTGAGGGTGGAAGGTGGTGCTCAGACAAAGCTATGTCATAAAATCCTCCTACAACCCCATCCAATTCCGGGATGTGAAATGTGCATCCCGATCAGAGAAAATCGTCGACAGTACTCACTGTAACAGCACAATCTCCTTCACATAGTGGCGTCCCAAACTCTCTAGTGAAATCTACTCTCTTATCGGTAGGAAGTAGGATGACTTGGTGAGTAAATCGATGATAACCCATATAGAATCTAGACCCTTGGACGTATGCGGGAGTCCTATCATGATGTCCATGTATATCCCTTCCCAGTTCCACTCTGGTACCTCTAAAGGCTGAACTAAACCTAATGGTACCTGATTCTCTGCATTCACTTATATATAAGTGAGGCACTAAGAGACAAACTATGAAATTGAATTATTTAATCCCGGACACCAGTGCCATCATCAGTGATCCCGGTACATCTTCGCCTCTACTATATTTACTGCTAGAGGGAATTTGTGGTACTCCCTCAATACTTCCTCCGTATGTGACACTAGTACGATGGTACGTCCTCTGAAAAGGTTGACGTGCTCTCTCTACCCCCCCCCCTTCAGAAAATTAATCAGGTGCATGTCGTGTATATATCTGAGCACATGGAGCCACGTAGTCAGTGTCCCCACACTGCGCCTCCCTGACTTGTGGAAAGAGTGGGGGAATGAATGTATGGGACTGAGTAAAAGATGGACCGTCTCAATCCAAAAATGATATCTACAAAGAGACCAGCTACTCCATAGCTTCACCTTACAGCTGCATACCAGATCTCCGGCTGAGTTCATCTGCTACGATATTCCACATCCCATATGTAAAAACTATCTGAAAGTCATAGTCCTTGAGGAACTCAAACCAACGTCGACTTCATAGGTTCATGTCCTTTTGGGAGAAGATATACCTGAGACTCTGGTGATCAGTGTAGACTGTAAAACACTTTCCCATATGATAGTGTTGCCACATTTTCAAAGAGAAGACCACTACTTCTAACTCAAGGTCATGGGTAGTGTATCTATACTCATGTTGTCTCAGTTGTCGAGAACCATATGCGATAACTGCTCACACCTACATCAGGATACATCCGAGCCTAGTCCCTGAAGAGCCGCAGAAGACTAAATACCCAATGCCCTCCTCCAGAAGCCTCAAGATGGGTGCAGTAGTCATCCTCTACCTCTACTCCAGAAAATACCGATGACATCTCTCCAACCACATGAAGGGTTTCCCCTTCATTGTCAACGCTGATAAAGGTGCCGCAAATTTGGAGAAATCTACAAAAAAAAATCTCAGGCAGTATCAGGCCAATCCCAGGAAACTCTATAACTCTGTCACACTCCTGGGTGGCTCCCAAGCATGTACCGCCTCAATCATTGTTGGATCTACTGCAACTCTAGACTCTAAGATAACATGTCCCATAAATTGAACCTCTAGGATATAGAACTAGCACTTTGTGAGCTTACCATTAAGCCGTTTAACTTGGATAGTGTCTAGAACTACCTAAAAATGATATGCATACTCCTCATTAGTAGTCGAGTGGATCAGAATGTCATCGATGAATACTACTACAATGCAATCAAGGTAGTAGATAAAGATCATTTTCCTGAGTCACATGAACACTTCTGGAGAATTGGTAACACCGAATGGCATAACCAAGAACTCTTTGTCTCCATACTGACATCTAAATGTTGTCTTATGCACATCTTCATCTCGAACACTAAGCTGGTGATAGACAGACCTAAGGTCTATCTTTGAGAACCATTGTGCTCCCTTATGCTGATCAATGAGGTCATAAATCCTTGGATGTGGGTACTTATTCTTCATGGTCACCAGGTTCAGGCACCAATAGTCAGCACAAAGACTCATGCACCCATCCTCCATCTTTCCAAAAAAAAATTGGGCTGGCCATGGAGAAACACTGGGCCATATGAACCCCTTCCCATGTAAGTCCTCCAGCTATACCCATAGCTCACGAAACTCTATGGGAGCCATCTGATACACTATTTTAGATATTGATGCCATCCTGGGGTACAATTCAATGTAAAAATACACATATCTATGAGGAGGTGGACTTGGAACATCATTAGGGAATACATCCACATACTGTTCCACCACGACAGGATAGCTCAGACTCTCCACATCAACCGCTCCGAGGGTATGTCTGGGCAATGGATGAGTGATCAACTACACACTTCTCTAGGTAAGTCCATCATATGCTGGAATGTCTCCCTTCTTACCAGTGAAGGTAAACCTAGTCCCATCAGTGCAGACACACCAAACTATGCGCCTAATACAGTAAATATTGGCATGGAATATAGATAACCAATCCATACCGATGATAACACCATAAGACCTTGGCCCCGCTACTTGGAGATCACAACTGAAGATCTCACCTCCTAGACTAATCTCACATTTCCAACAATAGTGTTTAATTATCAAATCCTCTCTTATAGAAGTCTCTAGACGTATGGATTGACCCAACGTCTCCACC
Source organism: Viscum album (assembly GCA_963277665.1). Classification (NCBI taxonomy): domain Eukaryota; kingdom Viridiplantae; phylum Streptophyta; class Magnoliopsida; order Santalales; family Viscaceae; genus Viscum; species Viscum album. Next base: position 1,716,265,809 of record OY728152.1, on the reverse strand, counting down.
AGAATCTACGAGCTCCGAACAAGGTTAGTGGAAATAAAATAATGATTGGAACCTGTGTCTATAAGTACTGCAACTAAGGTGGAGTAGACACAGATCATACCTAGTATCATCTCCACAGAATTTTTGTTGTAGGCCTCAGCTGTCTGGAGCCGAGTGAGCCCCTGTCCACCTGCACCCTATGGTCGGGGTGGACCACTTGGTGGTTGTGGCGGCAACATCTCTAATCTTCACCCACAACTAGTTGCACATCCAACTCCTATACCAAGTCCTCCTTCTCCCTAAGGACCTCATCATTTGAACCACTATCTCTTCCTAGACCTTCCTTAAACTATATGTTGATAATTTGTATGGAAGGTCATGCAGTCATGAGCCATGTGACCCTGCCAGCTCCTCGCGTGCCTCACCCTGTCTCGGGTGCCCCACACAACAAACCCTGAATCTGGTGGTCATCCACTTGTTGGTTTGGTCCTCAAGGACCTCTGTGACATCTATCTATTTCCAACTGTAGAAGACTCCACTATGTGACGCTCGGTGGTGGGTCTCGTTGTAGGTGACTTCTCATTATGAAAATTCTATACTAAGAGGTATCACTCTAACAACCCCACATGTGTCAGGATGCCAAGAGAAATAATTGGAGCCCTGATCTACCCCCTGAGTCCCTTCCTTAAGGTTCGGACCCTTATGAATGGGTACCTCACCATATATCTAGAGTACCGTGAGTGGTTAGGGAACCATGATTGTACTGATATGCAGTCATCCTACCCTGCTTCAGAAGAAGAAACTCTTGAATGCACACTGGGCAAATGGTCGATGTGACAAACTCTTCACGAAAAAGGATCTCAATGTCTACCAAGAGAAATGTCACCTCATCGTGAACCTAGAGAATCAATATCCCCCACCTGCCTGCTGCTTCTAGTAGAAGACCGAAGACCAGGATCACCATGAGATTATCTATTGTCCCTACATGTCAGAAGACTCTCTCCACAGCATCCATCAAATCCTTAACTTCATGTGGGTCTGTCTCACCCAATAACCTATTGGCCTTTGGTGGTAGAACTCATGAAACATTCTCAAGTAGCGTGCAGTATCCACTAATAGGGATGGTGGAAAAAGTGGACCAACAGGTAATGGTACCACTGGATCCTCTACTAGAAAAGGGCCATGCACCGATGACTTATCGCTCGATGGGCTGTCATCACGTACTCTTCCCAGAAACCTCGATGAAAGTCTGCATGGAGGCATCCAGAAAATAAAGAGGTGTTCCACGATAAATAAGTTATACCAGGTGAGATGAATCATGAAATCATAAAGAAACTGTTTCAAAATACAAACACAATTAGTGTTTTCATGCACTGAGATAGAATTTAGAATTAATGTTCCTGGTGTATGGATACTTTGGTCGCCGTACCAACACTGGATTCCCCAAACTGATAACCATATTCATAATACCAAATACTATTTCTGCTAGAAGATCAGAGTCATATTTACTACGGTAGAACTAAATCCTCTGATAACAATTTTTCACGACCCATCCCCATAGGACCATGCCATGACTAACCCAAGCCCTCCTTCCATGGGAAAGGGGCTAGAGACTAGAACCAAAAGTTGTATTCCCTAAAACCTGGAAGGCATTTTATTTGATAACCTGTAAACTCACACAACTATGCACAAAGAAAGATACAAGCACTATGTAAAACTTTATTGTAAACCAGGTGTGTACAGAAAGAAAAAGAGGCCAGAATACAAGCCCAACTATCAAGTACAAGAAAACTATGAAGTACATGTAAACTGGAACAAAACATGTGAACACCTGCCAAGGATCTTACTAAAAGGGCAGGTACAACTCTCGAATAGTCATCACTGCGGTATGCATCGTCTAATGTCCACCTCCGAGCTACCTCTACTCTTGGTACCCTCATTCTCGATAAATGTTTTCTGTTGTCTGCACCAAAAAAATAAGGTTCAGGCATAGCCCATGTAAGGGTGAGTATAACTATACTCAGTAGGGTCCCCGAGGCCCTCTAAGGTCTCAAAAAATTCCCAAAGGATAAACCAAAAAGCATGAAAACAACTAACAACCCTACTTAGGTATATTACTATAAATATACCAAATTTGTCGAGTAAACCCATCTCAATCATGAGGAAACACAAGGCCCAACTAGAAATCACAAAGCTCAACTATCCCATGAGGGAAAGAATATATTGAAAGTAACACCGCAAAGGTAATTACCACAAAGTTAACACCGCACAGACGAATACCACAAAGGTATCACCACAATGTTACGCATCACAATTGAACGCCACAATGATGATTACCACACAGGTAAAGACTCATCTCACATCAGGTATGACTTTGGTATAGATGTAAAGATGATTAGATGTAACTACTAAATCATCTTACTCTCTTAAGAGAAAAACCCAAGTAGTATCCTAAATCATCAGACCCACATAGGATCCTAGTACGCAGACCCATGTAGGATCCTAATGTAATCTCATTGGGATTCCTAGAGAAGATCCAAGTGGGATACTGGAACATAGGCCCATGTAGGATCCCAAATCACAAACCCACATTGGATCCTATGGAAAAAACCCACATTGAATCTCGTTCTCATCTTACATCCAGCTACAGGGTTCCCGCACTAAGCTCGCTTGATACCGAGAGGGTCTGCCCCTAAAGACACATGTAGATACTCTATCTACCATGAAGTCCGATGAAGAAGTATCCAAAAGGACATCCAAATTATATGGGATTACATTCAATAGATGGTGTGTCAATCAGACGCACGGTCTGTATGATATGGGCCTTTTAGTCCCAATGGCCTGGTTGGATTCATGATCGATCCAACCTAGCCATACACAAACAGTACAAAAAACTAAAATGGGGTATACTAAATGGAATATCTCGATCCATGGTTCCTGATGCTGTAGAAAAATCATCAAACGGGAGCATGTACCTCATCTTATGGCTGAAATAGTGGAAAAGGGTCGAAGCTGGTCCGGGTCCGGTCAGACCCGGTTGGATTGACCCGGCCCGGTCTATCCCTTGGTCCAACTCGGCCATCTTGGACCAGTCCGGACCACCAGCATGTCTTGGCCTACTCATCTGCCCACTGGGTGGCCCACAGTGTGGCTCGCGGCTGGGTCGCCCCGTGGTGGGGTCCGCCCTAGCCGCCAACCAAGGGGGAGGTGCCCCTTGAGTACCTGGAAGGGTTGGGCCATTAGGGTTGGGTTTTCGACTGGATGATGCCGGTGGCTCCAGCAATTGGCAGTTGGGACTCGGGGTCCCGCTCGGCTCCCCGGCTGGCTGGATGGCCAGCCCGCTCGCATGGCCTGGTCACACCCTGTTCCTCCACCGGTGGTCGACAGCGAGCCAACATCCCTCCATCGCCACTATCACCTTGTGTTGCCTCTCCTACATGCCTGACAGCATGATGGTGTGTCGTCGCCCCTTCGCGCTGCCCGCCGTACGCCGTCACCCCCCTTCGCCCGGCCTGTCGTGCCCCGACTGCCGCTCTAGCTCTGTCGTGGCTGATGGGACACATCCCTTCTATGGCATCATGGTCGCACTACTGACATCATCGCGGCTGACCGGAGTGTCATCTGCCATTCTTTAGCCCCATTGCTGTCAGTCGTTGGCACGGTTTTCCAGTGATGTTCATCGTGTCACCAGGCATGCCCCAATGGCCCATTCTTCATTCCAAAACTCCGGCACTCGACAAGGAAAATTTCCATCTATTCAAAACATCATAAATAAAAAATGTTGTGGAGTAGTTAGTCCATTTTTGATTGGATTGAACCCTCCACGTCAGAATGGTAACAAGCGGAATAATTGATCTTAAATCAAGAATATTGAAAAAACAAGGTAAGGGGTAATCAAAATGACATTAGCTACCTCGATTTCCTATTGGAGGTTTCGCAAGACGAATTCGGTGAAGTTGAGGAAAATACAGACATTGGTTCATCGTCATTGAAGACATTCCTCATTGGGGATCCCTCAACGAAGTTCTTCATTGGAGAAAGTGTTCTTTATTGGAGATATTGTTTCTTCACATTTCTCCCAATCTCTCCTTTTCCAACAAATCCCCCAACCAAGTCCTCAAATTGCAAATAAAAAAAGTTATTATAATAATTAAAATTAATGTTGGCACATTAATTAATTTGATATTTTCACAGTTAATTGAAAAAGAACCCAAGAGTCACCTCCCTCATTAAATAGGGAGGTCAATGTTCGGGTGGTCCCCACCACCAAATTCAATTTCAGATGATTGAATTTTAAAAATAAAATAATGTTAATTTATTTTATTTTATCCGACAAAGAGAAAAAGTCTAACATTCAACCTCACCTACTACAGTTGATTTGAAGGTCTCCTTAAATGGATACCAGATCTACGAGCTCAATAGTGTACTTAGATTTCAATTCCGTGTACTGGATCAAAAGTTATAAAAACCCACTAGCACATTTACTGAACATACATGAAAAAAATTTCTGAAATTCATTTCGGGAACTCTGAGATTTGGAATCATGCGCCATCAATTTTCATGGACTTGTAATATTACCATATAATTAAATCAATTATATGGAATTTTTGGGCCTTTAAAGTATCAATCATACAATTATATATTCCAAAAATATTATTAATAGTAATAAATTTAAATGTATAATAGTATATGAAGAATGTGATAAAACAATTTCTAACAATTAAACAACTAGGAATTGTTGCCAGTTATCTATTGATTAATATATATTGAATTAGATCATAGAAAATTCCAATGATAATCCACTTTACATATATTTACAAGGTACTCAAATGGTTAAATACATAACAATCTAAGAGATGATTGTTTCCATTGTTACTTGGAATTTTTATATCTGTGAAAATTTTCCACAAACCCAGTATGGGAAAATATCAATTAGGAGAATCTTTTATGCTTCAATTGAGTAATATATCATGAATTCAATGCCATATACTAGGTTTTATATTTACATTTCCTTGATCATGATGGGAATATATCATGCCAATCTAGTTTATTTTCATTAGGAAGCTATATAATCTATTCAAATTTTCGTGGTAGGTATGAAAAATGTTTTCATTGTGTATGGAGGATATGGTGAGATTTCATTGAGGTGATACATTTTTTTTTATCTTCATGAAGGATCATGACAATCTAAAGTCAGAGTCATACTATGTTTTATCCTTAATTTATTAATAATGAGTTGGGGAGCTTGATGTAATCCATGGTTATTGATTTAATAGATGAATCTGAGTACATAATGTCTTATGATGTTGCTGATTAATTGTTGTTGATACTCATCATTTTTTCTATGATTCATGTTGTAACATTCATCATAGATCATATGATAGTATATTTTGATAATATCACATCAGTGGTGATTTCCAAGGATCCTAGGATACACAATATGAAAATGCATATATTTTAGATTTTTTTTTCAGTTGATATATTCAACTCAGAAATGTGATGTGAATTATAGTAGAGTAGACACAAATGATAACATGGAAGACCCCTGACTACATCTATATTTTAGATGAATATTGATTTTCTTGAGAGAACATGGGGATGATTGTTGTTAATATCTGGCTCTAGTGCATGTGGGTCTGTTGTTAGTGGGAACCCTATACCCCACATCATTAACTACATTGATTAATGCTACATGTGTATTATTTTATATTTGTGTGTGTTTGTTCTTACCATAATAGCATACATACATCTATGTCTTATTTTATAGGGTAATTTCTTATGATTTTGAGTTGTTTAAATTTTCTATTCTAATTTACTACTATAATGAAAACCTTGAGATAATATGACAATAACATTAAATATATTTGATAGTGTTAAGATACAACCTACTGACGTGGACTATATTATTTCTTACTATATAGATATGGGTGCGCATAGTTATTTATTCTTTTTTCTAATGATGTTCATACATTGTGATTTCAGGTTGATGAAATCATAATGACTCAGATAATTATAAGTAACACACATATTTCCATTATAATTCATTATTTCAATTATGATCATGTCTATTAGTCTCATAAATTTTTTTCAGTAGCCTTTTGTACCATTTAATCCTGTAAAATTTTAAAAATAAAATCCATGACATTTATCAAGATAGAATTTTTCATTTCCTATTAGAGGAAGTGATATGTCATATACCCAGGTCAAAAAGGGTGGTAATAACATTATCAATATCTATGGACATGGTATAAGAGGGTATGTTTTTTATCATGTTCATTATATATATAAATCATTAAAATGAGGATGAAAATAGTGTGTATCCTACTTCTGTATATTTTGAAAGATAAATAGATAATAGTAAAAAGAATGTTTTTATAGGAGGTATACATAGCTATAACATGAAAAATATCCCCAATGTCTATTGTTTTTTACAATAATTTACTCATGGTTTGAAATTTGGATCCATTTCTACTAAGTAAGAGACCACAAATGTCAGGAATTTTTCATATCTCTAATTTCCACATGTCCTATTAAAGAAGAGTTTAGAATGATGTTGGAATCAAGTGCGGGTGCCAGTGAACATCTAAGTGTGATCAGTCATGAGTGAAAATAATTAAATTATATTATTTAAGATTAAAAAAATTATTAAAGAATTTATTTATTATGTATTTAAATATTTTTAATAATAAAATTAAAAATGTGAGTATATAATTTTTCGAACAAACATAGAATATTCACAGATTGTTAAATTGTTTGGAGATTTTATGAGCCAAGTCAATAGTTTTTCTTTTATCAAATAAAATGTTAATATTTTATGAGTGACTGTCAACATATTATTATATTAATTAAATTTTTAATTAATTCAACAGAGTTTACATGGGTCTAAAATAATGGTTATTACTTTTTAGTGACGAAAGTGACATATTGGAAATTATAACCTATGTATAAAAACTAATTTATCCTATATAATTGGATTCTCAACCAATATCAAGAATTTGAGATATTTAACCACCAATCTGTATTAATTGTAGTTAAAAAAAGGAAAAATATGGTTGGATTGATCTCATATTCATAATCGAGTTTTCATTCTTCATGTGATCTATGACTCATCATAATGATTGTCGATTTCTATTCCTATCAATTGAGAATTGAGTATTATATATCCATAAGATGACATGTATATATGGATGATCTTTGGACACTTATCTTGATATATTTATCCTAATAAATTTTATCTATGAGATAATCCAAATAGAGATTTCAAATATACAATGTTCTGTTTATACTTGTGTTAATTTTTCATAATCGTGAATAAATTAACTTTTATATAATCTTTTAAGACAACCATGGATGATAATTTATAGTTTATGTGTTTATAACATGAATCCAAATTGTAAAATTTTATGAATTATTTTTTTATGATTTTACTTTTCGTCAGGATCATTCAATTTGATCCTTAATGTATCTCCATAAGGAGTCCAAAGAAATGATTTTTTTCAGTGTAGTAGGATATAAATGAGGTTAATTGTTTCATTATAGAAACTATGTATGGATATATAAGTTTCGTACCACATGAATTTACCCCAAATGTTGGAATAAGTTCATTATGTCTTCCCCAAGTCGCATCTAGAGATATTTGTGCATTGACCATCACATGTTATTGGATAGGGCATGATAGATGTTGAAAATGGAGCCACATTAATAGATTACTCAGTTACGATCATGTATTAGAAGTAGGGGATATTAGTTAACCATAACATTCCCTTATATTTTTTCATTTTAAAGAAAATGAATCTCTAGGAGGGGTAATGGAGCATTGAAAAAATATGGGAGTGTAGTACCCTCACATATTCAAATATTTTTTGCCTTTTAATATAAAAATCCATGAACGTTGGGGGAAAGTAAGAACTATATTTTTAAATTATGGAATCATTAAAATATTTTCCTAATGATATATATCATTATGATTCCTATAATAAACTTCCATTCAAATAACCTGATGTATGTTGGATGGTTGAGGTTCCCAAAGGGTGTTTGAGGAGGAGATAGATTAAGATTTTCTGTGTTTTTAGTTTTAGGTAGTATATCATGGTTTGAATAATTATAGATTGAATATCAAGAGATGAATTTGGAAACGTTTTTTCATAGAATTATTCCCTGTGTTAAAAATTTTATTGACTTTTTTAAATCTCTCTTATTATTCTAGATCTACTGATTTTTTTTTTGAATATATACATTATTATAAGTTCAAAAAATATCTAGGGATTAAAACCATGAACATTTATATTCCAATCCTATCTATAAATATTGTAATCAAATATAATATATTTGTTAAAACTCCAATCCTCTAGAACACCATAATACTCCAATATTATTTGATGTTATATTATATTTATTGATTATGGATTTGTAGTATCCAAAAAAATATAAAAATATGAAGCTATTAAATTCACCATCAAGAATATATTTCATAGATATTTACCCATCCAAAAATCAAAAATCATTTTTCATTATTAATTGATTCAATGATGTGACATGGATTTTTAATTAATCATTTCATAACATTTTTTATATAAACAGTCATAGAATAGTTTTCCTATGATAAATATCCTATTATTTATCCCTTATTTTTCATATCCAATGAAGTTGTCACTAATAATAATCATTAACCATAATGTGGTTTTGATAATAAATATAGTTTTTCAATCCCTTATTATATAAATATGAAAAATTAATTCATATTTTATGTATTTCTTCACCATTCTCTTGATTCTGCAACATTGATCCTTCAGTATAGAGATTCTAACAATTCAAAATGGGTTAGAGAATGATATGTCTTATTGTATTGCACTATAGTTATGTTAATAATGTGTATAACCATATAAAATCATGGTCTCAAGGTTGGTGATGGATTCATGGATCATAATAGTGATGAATGGATCTTCATATACAAGTTTAATGTTTTCATCGATTTAAAAATTGATGAAGGTGAATAATGGGCCATGTGGATTACTACATATAATTGTTCCCCACAATGGGAGACTTGAAATATTTGTATAGTTAAGGGAAAAAACTAGTTGGAGCATCGTGAATGAATTTTAGTACGTATCACAACTAACATAATTTTAATATCCTTGATGGGGGAAATTCAATGTTTTATAGGTGACCTTAATGGAACTAGCCATTATTTTAACTCATGAAAATTCATATATATTAAATGTTTAGGTTCCACCGACATTATGATTCATGCTTTCTAGAGTTGTTTTAGATGAGTAGACTCATGTCATGTTCAATCAGACCAAACATTACCACCATTTTGGCATGTTGAGCATATGTTTATTCTTGAGGGTCTGGGTAGAGATATGGTATATATCAGGTGAGATCATTGGATTGATTATTGGGTTATTACTACAATGATAATTGTATTTTCCAATGTGAGTGTCAGCCATTTCGATACAATATTGGGGTCAATACTTAAATTTTTTCAAGAGTTAATATACTCTATCATCCAAGTTGGGACCTTCATCACTAAGATCATGTTGTGATAATTTCATATAATAGAGTCAAAACTCCCTTATCTGAGGAATATAATAGTGATGCATTATCCTTTCACTATAATATGGTCTGCTTATATTGCTATTCTAGAATCCTGAAAATAGATAATATCATAGATATGAAGAATGAATTAGTTATATCCACCAGAGAAGATAAATATTCAACTCATTTAATTTTAGGGTATCATTATAAGTACATTAGTGTTGTTTGGTATCTACCTACCCTTTTTTATATACGCATTTATTTAACTATTTCAATATATTTTTCAGTATGTCCTATATAGTATGTATATACTCACACCAAGGCGTTCTTTGCCTACCGATGACATGTATTATGAAACCGATTGAATGGTTAGTGGTAAAATCAGTGGACCTAATTTTAGAGCATCATAGTTTGGCATGGATTCATTTACTGCATTTAGTGGTCAGACTCATAGATCATGAGATAGGCACTCTTACCTTAACAATTATATGTCTATGATGCACGTTGTTTGGGAATGCATTTTTATCTAATTACTACATTTTTTGTACATTTATTTTTTTTACTACAGTTCATTTCAGGTATTATTTACCCTATTGATGATCCTATTAATTTCTACTATTGCTTTCATAATTGAGATTTGGAGTGAGATTTTGTAATAATACATTAGTCTAATGAATCCCATTTTTGAATAATGTGATCTCAACTCTTTCTACAAATAGATGGGTTATTAATATTGGGCATGGGATGCCACACATGGATTAATACTAGTGTTTTAAGAGCATAATATTTTTGAGTTGTGAATGTAATACATAAGTAGAAGATAAAATATATTTACAATAAATGAAATCAAATTTAAATAATTATATGCATTATTATCGAAAACACCTCATCAATTTTGTAGATACAAAAATAAATTTGAATATAGTTGAATAGAAATATGGTGAGTATAGAAAATTAAACTTATTTTAAATACAAATTAATTATGCAAATAATTTTTGGAATGAAAGGCTATGGACATGAAGAAGTGATATCTTTTAGAGTGGATTAAAATGAGTTGAAAAAACATTATAAATTTATAAAGAATTAAATGCATCATAGAAGTGGAATTTCATGTGAAAATGTATATTTAAAATATAACAAATGAAAAAAAATTATAGAAAATAATTAAATGGAATAATGTAAATAAATTTTAAGAACGTAGTTAAAGGTATAATTATTTTGAATTAATGATTTCAATGTTTAGTCAACAAAACCCATACTAGTTTTGTATACAAGGAATCAAAGGAATATAATGGATGGATCTCGAAAAGACATTAATATATCATAAAATAAAATTTAATCATTAAAATTGATTCCAATATGGAATTAATTACTCCATATAATGTAAAACACATTTCACAACATGAAGCATGTACCATGAAGTGGATTTTGAGATAAATAATACTTTTCATGGATTCCCTTTTAGTCCAAAAACCTCTATCCCAATATACAATAAAATACGAGTCATTAATTATCCATTTTAGAAACATATTCATGTGTACAATGTTCCATTATATTTATATATACTTTATATTTATAACATAGTAGTCATTAATATTGTTAGTTACTTATTAATATTTTTAACCATTCCATATTGTTCATCAATATAATAGTTTTAGTCATCATTCATGGTTCATGAGTTCATCATCTCCAAAAATATTCAATTTACTAAATATGGAGTAAAATAATAAGTTTTTAACATCTTGGATCATTCCATTGGTGTTAATTTTAACGTTCTTCATAATAAAATCGATCAGTTGTGTTTTTTGAAATATATAATTATTATAATGCAGTATATTATTATATAGGTAAATTATAATATTACAATAACCAAATTGAGAAAAAATATTAAATTCATAATTAATAAATTTAAAGTTTATTATTTGTATTTTCGTAATATTTCATAATATAATAATTATAATGAAAATTATTTAGGGGTAAAAATGACAAAAATTATAACACATACACGCATGCTCAGAAGTCAAAATTTTACTAATGGATGTGAAATGAGAAGAGACAATTGAGGGATGAAATTCCCTAAAATAATCACAATTTATTCAGATGTTGATATATAATGGAATAACAATAAATTATACCCACAAAATCCATATGGAGGGAACAAGTAGTGGAGTAGATTATAAAATCGTCAAAAATATTTATTTTTTTGTTTAAGACATCGATAATAATTTTTACATCTATCTATGTGTTTTTTATCAAGACTATATCATATATAAAATAATAAAATACATGGTATTATAATAAATAGATCTTGTAATTAGGGAATAATAGTAATTGATGTTGAAAAACATGGTGGAAACCAGATTCACTTCAATTGGGGGTGGACTTGAATTTTATTTTTTAACAATTGGGAGATTGTATCAATGAAATAAAGGGAAATAGAATATAAATTGTATTAAAACCTTAAATCATGTATATTTTCACCACATTTAATAATTCATCGGTCGCATGAACATTCCTGATTGAGTTTATGGGAAATTTATAAAGATGACCCACAAAACCTACATCCCTATACAAAACATTCCATAATGATGAAGTTATTACCCATTGGGATATCCCATATATATGGATAGATATTTATTTATTTTAATAGAATAATGATATTATATTCGATTAGTTTAAGATTAATGATTAATATTGGGAGATGAGTTAACATACTATTATCCTTGGCCTCATTACCATTTCTATACGAACTATCATAAAAAATCACTAAGGTAGTGATGTAGTGTTGTGATTGGTGTATAATTCATGATCTAGTTTAAACCCTAAATTTTATATAAACTCAATCAATAAAATCATTTTGACTACATGAGGATCATTTTTTAGACATTCTCCATTAATTATACTATAGAGACATTGGAAGATATCAAATAATTTCTTCCCAATTATCTCTAAATAACAATCATGGTGGTTCTTGAGTATTCTAAAAATATATATTATCTCATTATATTTAGTGAGTTTCTTCATCATAGAAGGAATTATAAAAAAATCTTGTTAGGAACATTGTCCTAATTGTTATCAGTCACTATAAAACTTATCACTCACTTTTTTAATAAGATGATCTTGAAATTGAATTTCTAGAACATTATGTTTGTAGTCAGAAATTAATAAAATATAAAATAATATACAACATTTTCAGAAGTTACTCGTAGTAATAAAATGGCCTATCTATAATACTGATAGCAATGATAATGTGGGTGATTAATTTTTAATTTTACTTGAATAATATAAAAGATCTTATTAGTAATTCAATTTATTCCAAAATTAAGTGGTATGAGATAATATGAATTATTTTTAGTATTCAACTATTTTATTAATCCCTAAGGCCTTCACAATTGGACATGGAATGTATGGTATCTTGGAAATTATTTTGGAAAAGAGATATATTTCCTTTATTGTTTCTAATAATTTTGAATGAAATGTTACTCAATGGTTTTTAGGTATGTGATCATGTTAATTATAGGCCTATAGTTCCTTGAACTATTGAATGTACATTGTAATCTTGAAATAAATTTTTAGATTACACTAAAATTTTCTTCGGAGTAAAATCGTACCCATATTTGTCTATCATCCCTAGATGATATTTAATTATTTCAACCCAAAAAATTAGTAGGTTATCGTAGATGTTTGAAAGAAACCTGAATTTGGATAGATAAGTACTTTTAATAGTTGTACCATACATTATTTATGTATTGGGAGGTTTATTCTGATAAAATATCACATTTAGGTATTTTTCCTTATTTTTCATTTATAAATTTATTTGATAATTTTACCTACCTTTTCATTATTTTTTGAACATTACCTAAGTGATTAACCATGTTTTTATAATATATTAACATTTATTCCTTTTATATTATACCTTATGTTCATTATTTTTTTCAAATCATTTATATTTATGGTTGTAATAAATTATATATAAATTAAATAAGAATTAAAAATATAATATAAATTATGTGGAAAGACCATGATCTTTTTCTTAAATTTTTATTGATATTACAATATAAAAAACAATAACTATAGAGGGAAAACATAATGAGTTTTTTTAGGCTTTATTTTCAACAATAAACTTCTATAATTTGTATCACCTAGGTTAATATCTGCTGAATCTATTTTGAACCATTAAAATTACATCATAGAACCACATCTACAAATAATTTAATCATTAAAAATTGGGGGGGGGGGTACTAGTTGAAATATTACGGGGTTTATATAAATTAAATCATGTTGAAATAGGTCCATACATAATAATAAGTAGGTATGTCATAAACTAGAGACTAATACAACTAGGTCCTCTGATAAAAAAAATTAAATTTCATAATATATGTGATACCAACAAAATAACCTCATTATAAATATTCATAATTATAAAATCGATTTAAAATATTGATTCCCCTATATAATCAATTCGTATTATATTTATAGATTTATATTATTTGAAAAAATACATTATGTAAAATATTTGTTGTATATCTCATAAAGTTTTAATTATTCCATTGTACCTTTTTTTATTATCCCATAATAAGAATTAAAAATCTCCAAAAAATTTAAAAAACATGATACCCTTATAAAAAATCAAATTTTTTTCATTGTTCCTAACATGAGAAAATGAAAACATTGGAAATTGTGATCTCAGTATATTAATAAGGGTAAACATCGTAGATATCAATTAAAATTTATTATATGATGACTATAAGGGTATTATAACTTAATCTTGTGAATGTATTCAATTTAAATTATTTATATCCAAAAAATGAAAAAATTAGTAAAAATCATGTCATATTTAAATCCATGATTCAAAATAGATTAAAATAATATATCACCATTCATAAACCATAACATATCCATGTGGAATCATAAATACTGTAAATCATTATGGTGTGAATATAGATATACGTAATGATGTACAAAATATAACTTTGTGGTCATTTATAGAAGTTTTACCTTTCAAGCACAATCTCATGAAAATAGTAATAATCTAGAATATAATCTATTAATATTGTGAGAATATCTAAAATATAATCATACTCATGTATAATCTTGTTAGAACAACTAAAAAGAGTCCTACTCATGCGTTAATATATGAACATATATTTCCCTAATAATTTCTTCGCTTCATCTGTACAATTTAGATATATATATATATAATATTATAAAATCTGTTTTAGGGATATATAGTTATATTACCACACATAGCATAATCAATAAATATATAATTTTAACATAATATCATAGATACATCTATCAATTCTTCTTATCCTAACACGAGCAAAAGAAAGGACATTCTAAAATATTTTATCCTAACATAATTTTAGAATGGGAAAAATTGTTTCCATGAGTTATCATTAACAAAATCATTTTTATGATACATATAGTGAAATTATTGGATGGTATCATATTATCATATACCTATTGAATCATATTTAACATTAATTGATGTTGACATAGATAAAAATACATCTAAATGAATTTTTTCGGAAGCATGAGAAAAATATATTTTTATTTTGATATCACATCAAATGGTAATTATTAATATTTGTAAAATAATTTTAATTTAAGATGAAAATTAAAAATATAAATTTTTTAATTAAATATAATATTATTAATAATGGTGGGAAAAGTTTTCAAGGTATTAAAAAGTAAAATATTATAATATTCTAGAAATATTTGTAAAAAAAATATAACTTCATTACAAAATATTATTAAAATATTAAATTTAAAAATGAAAAAAATAATGTAAATGGAAATGAAAATTAAAATGTTAAAATATTACATGATTAGTTTAAAATTATCATAAAATATTATAAAAAATATAAATAGATGATATTTATTCTTAATCTCCGAAAGAGTGGTTGGAATTTTTAGAATAATTTTATTGATCATTTTATATAGCAGTGAGTGTAAAATAGTTCTAATAAATAAAATAGAGAACCGTATAATGATTTTTAAATAAACATAATTTTCACTATAATTATCATATGTTAAATTACTTTTTAGTATATACCCTACTAAAATTAAATAACTGTAAAATATGATACATTTGTCCTAGAAATAAAAGTTAGATGAGAAACACCTTCCTCAAGTTCTAAAGATATATGTTCATACTATGATACTCCATTATAATAAGTATTGATTCATTAAAAATATATAATATAAAAATATTAATTTTCTTAAAATATAATTTTATACACTATTAAATTTTCATACACTTTTTATTTTTAGTTTTTCATTATGATCAAGGTTTTTCTTTTAACTGTTCCATTGTTCATTCATATGTTGGTTCAGTATTTTGGGTTCGTGAATCAGGATCATATTTTCATCAAGAAGAAAATATTATTGATGTTATAAAATTATTATTTATTCCATATATATTTTTATAACCTTTTATAGAAGGTTTGGATGGAAAATTATCACGAACCGTCCCCCGGGGCCTGTATAATGACTACCCAATCCCGCCATCCATAGGCCAGGGGCTGGTGACTAACACCAAAAGCATAAATCCCTAAAAACTAGGATGAAATTGCCTTTATAAAACATAAACACACACACAAATATAGTACATGTGGATGAAAACACTATGGAAAGCAGCAACAAGTGTGCTACAAATACAATGGGTCTGGAAATACAAGCCCAACGGAAAGGTACAACTACAACTGAAAGAAAGTACAACTGAAAAAACAAACAACTGAATAGTGAAGTATCTCCTAGATCATCCCCTGGGATCCTACCTAAAGGGTAGGTAAATATGTCCTCCTCTGCACTCCACGTGTATTGGTATGCTCCGTGTTCTGTCACGCCGAGTTTCCACCTCCGGGTACCGTCCAGTCCTCGTACACTCTACCTCGGTCAGTGCTATATGCCGTATGCATCCAACAAAACAAGATTCGGGCATAACCCGTGAAGGGATGAGTATAACGATACTCAATAGGCACCCAAAGACCCTCATGGTCTCACAAAATACAAAAAGGATAAACCATATAGATAGATCTCGACAGATAACCTTTTCGTAGGTATATGCCCATACTTATACCTATGTTATCAAGTAACTTATCTCAATCATGAGGAAAACACAAAGGTCATTGACTCAGCTCAAACCAGGATTTTCATTATCCAATCCACAACTACTAGAGAACTCCTCCTCTTTCGAGTATAGTGGCCCTGTCGCGACTCTGAGGCGCTACTCACTAACCTTAGACTACTGAGAAAATCCTCCTGTCGAGTACCGCCAGTCTATAGCCAAACTGGGTGCTCCTCCATTCTGGGTCTGCCGCCAAACCGGGAGCTACCCCTAATAGTCTTCAGAGGTACTCTTCTTGTAGAGTAGCGCAGTTATACTGTCAGCCTAGGCACTCCGTCTGTCGTGGGTCTGCCGCCAAACCAGGTGCTCCATCCACTGGGCTTGTCGAGTCACTCTGAGTCGATTCGGACAAGCATTCGTCAGGTCTAAAGCTACAGGCCTCCAAACTCTGTATGATCGTCTCTGAATGGATCACCTCCACGAGCTACCGGTCGATACTACATGTGTCACGAAGTCTCACATAGAATTATCATAAAGGACGGCCTCGTCTTAGGGGTCTCAACACATCAGATGGAACCTCAATCGGACGCCCGGTCTGTGAGTTATTAGCCTTTTTGTCCCGGGGGCCCGGTTGGTTTTGTGTATGAACCAACCTGTCTGTATCTCAATTTTACCCCGATATATCATGGTTATAATAATGTAACCATTTCTCAATAAGATTACCATCATCGCTGATGGTTCATCAAACGGATGTCCGGTCTGAGAGTTATTGGCTTTTCCATTCCAGGGGCCCAGTTGGTTTCAAAGCTAAACCGACCCGACCGTACTAAAACTTCATCCAAACCTCATTTGGGGTAAGAAAAAAGAACCATCTCATCATAAGGATTTCAACGTAATTTACGACATGTCAATCAGATGTTCGGTCCATAATTCATAAGTGTTTCTGCCCCGAGGGCCCGAGTGGTTTCAGGTTCGAACCAACACGGCTGTACCCAAACATTAACAAAACATTGAGTGTAATATCACAAAACAACCGCCTCGACACGAAGAATCTTGTCCCACTGAAGTTTCTTCTATCGGAGGTATGTATCTCATGTAATCGGAAGATGACCGAAAACTGTTTGAAGTGGGGGGTCTGGGCCGGGTCCAACCCGGCCCAACCTACCCGGGTTCGGCCCGAACTGGGTCGACCCGACCCAGGTCTGATCCCGGCCCAACCGCGTGACCCGCCTCGGCTTGGCCGTGGGGGGGGGGGGTTCTGGCTTGGCCTGCTGGCATGACTCAAAGAGACACCTCTTTAATTTTCCTCAATGGGAAAGCCGTTCCGTTTTTCTTCCTCTGTCGGATGTCGGCGCTGCCGTTCCAGGGTGGTGCGCCGCCACCGCCTTCTGCGAACCATCGGACACGCTCCAGTGGTCCATTTTTCCCTTCGATTACTCCTAGGGTCATCTTGGGTCCCTAAATTCACTACGAAATCCCCAAATCACCGTTGCAGTCCCATTTCATCATCGCCCGTCAATCCGTGCACAAACGAACAACCAACGAAGGGACCAGAATTTTTCGTTAGCATGTTCCCTCCGCATTAGAAGCTCAAACCATAGTTCATCATAAAAAAGACCTATACTCGAGGGTATAAATAACACATATGAAAATATACTAAACAAATCCTACCTTGATTATGACGTTGCACGTCATCGGGCCACAGAAAGAGGACAAGCATCGGTGTAGAACGACGTTGCAGGGAGACAACGTCAACTCGTTGATGTCCAGGAAGAATAAACCGAAGATGGTACGTCATTGGTGTTCCTTTTAGGTGGATCCTTCTCCTTTGGATTGGCCGAAAATTGAAGGAGACAATCACTGTTCTTCGGCGGTTCTTCGTTGAAGGAAGAACCCT
This sequence comes from Viscum album, assembly GCA_963277665.1. Classification (NCBI taxonomy): domain Eukaryota; kingdom Viridiplantae; phylum Streptophyta; class Magnoliopsida; order Santalales; family Viscaceae; genus Viscum; species Viscum album. The sequence goes on along the minus strand of OY728152.1, from coordinate 1,716,247,324 downwards.
TCTCTTCTATTTCTTAAGAGACTCTGCAATAGGATGTTTTCCAACCCAAAATTATGTGAAGGCTTCCCCAATATATTATACTACCATGACTTTTCAACCTTCTAACAATTGAATTCATTAATTAATTGTTTATCTATTAATTAACTAAGTGGTGTTGGCATATTAATTAAGGAAAAGGGTTAGTGTGGGTTTAACCATAATAAATGAAAGGTGTTGTCAAAATTAATTAAAGGTGAATCAATGGGGAGTTGAGGGGAGGTGAAGGGTTCTAGATCTTGTGGGCCCCAACTCACAAAGATACTCTCATTGGAGGTTATGTGGGTGTGGTCCCCATCTCTAACTTCCCATTGGTGGAAATACCCACCAACCACAAATAAAAATATAAAAATATATTTTTATTTCTTTTTAAGAACAACCTAAAAATTAACTTTCAACCCGCATAAAACGCAACAGAGGTAATGGTCCTCCTATGCAATTAGTAGCACTGTGAGTTCATCGGTGCCCTAGAATTTCAATTTGGAGCACTGGTTCAAAAGATAGTAAAATTTGCATGTACGTTTACTGAATGTACCCGAAAAAAACTTCTGATATTGATTCTGGGCACACCGGGCATCGAAATCAGGCGCTGCCAGAAACCACAGACTCGTAATATTCCCAAGAAATTAAGAAAAAAATTTACTTGAAATTTGAGGGTCTTTACATTACTCCTACCTTAGGTATTTATGTCCCCATAAAGCTTCAACACACACTAGCGAAAACAAAAGAGGTATTGAGCACGCATCTGATCCTCCCGCTCCCATGTGCTCTCCTGGGGGTTTCCGTGCTGCTAGAGAAATTGCACTAGAGGAATCAACCATCCTCGTATAACCCCCTCCTTTCAATCCTCAATTTCTACTGGAACCTCAGTTAATGTCGCCCCATCATCGATATCTAGCTCCCCAGGGTCGATGATGTGGGACGGTTCGTGAACGTATCTTTTCAACTGAGAGACGTTGAAGACGTCGTGCACCCAGTGCAACTGTGGTGGAAAGGCCAAGCAGAAATCCACTTGGCCTATACTGTTGAGGAACTATAATGGTCAGATGATCCTCGGAGATAAATTTCCACCACAGCCGCATCTCCATAGACCTCATCGAGATGAGGCCCGTATAAAGACGTGGTTGCCATCCTCGAACTCCAGTGGTATCCGTATCCTATCAGCATAGGATTTATCCATGATCTGTACAGTATTTATCTTCTCCTTGAGGATCGAAACCTTCTCCATTGTAGCTCGTACCATATATGGTGGGTAGTATGTTGGACGACATAGTAAGTCGGTCGATGATTACCCTCCTTCGCCTACGATCTGCAAGAGCTACTACGATTTCTCTTTTCCCGAAAAGTGAAATCCAGTCTCATCCCCTGGATGAACCACACCCATGGCCTAATACAGTCCAACGTGACAAGAACAATAATTATTAATTCCATTGATGATGTATTAAGGCCTCGACACAACTCCCAAGAGATCGAACTGTTAATCTCACCTCAAAGGGTCGGGACATACAGTCGGCATCAGTGTGGGGTCACTGGGTCTCCTCTAGTAGGAATCCCGAAAGTGAGGGACAATTCAATGGTTTTAACCTGATCCAATTAGTATTAACCACACAAAAAAAGGAAATAAAATGTCACAAGGAAAAGTGTCTTTTATTACTCCATCTCAAAGTACAAATACACAATGCAGCCACAAAAATGATATTAATGAAGCTAGGGACATCGTGAATAAAGACCTCTATGCTTGGAACTAGTCCTGCTCCTGTTAACCTGCTTCGGTAGCTCAAGGTGAACCGCCTAGGTGTGGGGGTATTAGTGCTTGATTATGCTGACCACCATTTGCTGAAGGACCTGCTCCACTGCCTTGTCAATCACTCGACTGATGCTAAAGCTCCAACCGATGCTTCTGTCTTGGTGTCTCCTCCAACGTATGCGGATCAACTGTGCGGGGAGTCGAATAGTCATGCGCTTTGTGACCCCATTCCCTGCACGAATAACAGACCCTTCTCCGCTCAGGTCTTCCTCGGCATCGAGTGCCCCGTACCCCCGTTTCCACATCATGGGGTCGTCTGTCAGTAGGTCTAACCCACTCATGCACATGCGTCATCTATCTACTACGTACAAGTCACTTGGCTACTGATAGAAATCCATGTGGAAATAGCAGAAGCTCTTGAGCATGCACAGAGTGTAGAGTCGCTGGTATAAACTCCACCCTAAAAAAACCCTCGAATTTTCCCCAGGTGAAGGTCATCTCATCCCAAAACTATTGCATATGGCTCCACCAACTTTCAGTTTCTCCCTAAATTATACTATCATCTAGGTGCACCATTAAGTCAGCAGGTGTCTCTGCTGTGTGGAATGATTGTTAAACAAACTCCAACCAGTACCCAGCCGTCTGAAAGACCTTCTCTCCTCGAAAACCTTGGAGGAATCTGTCGTAGGAACCCGTGCATCACGCTCAAGTGACACACACCCTCTACTAATGTGGATGGTGTTAACAGTTTCCCAGCAGTTAGTGGTACTACTGGTGCATCCGCTATGATGGGGCCCTACACCGTGGCCTCACTGGTCGGTGGGCTATCATTGAGCTCTCCACTCGGAACCCGCCCTGACTAACTGTGTGAAGACATCCTGAATGAAACAGATGTGACATAGTCAAAAGACTGTACCTGGTGATCTGACCTGGTTTGAGCTGACATACTAAAAAACTATTGAAAACACACACACAATCAGTGTTTTTGTGCACTGAGTCGGAAATCAGTAGTCAAGGACCTGGATTATGGATACGTCAGATGCCGCACCAACAATGTATTTCTAGAACTGAAAACCACACACAGTACCCTTAACACTATTGATTCACATTACCGTAAAATAAGAGTTCTATGTTCAATGGTAGAACCGACTCCTCTGATACCAATTTGTCGCGACCCATCCCCTAGGCCTTGTATAGTGACTAGCCCATGCCCGCCTTCCATAGGCTAGGGGTTTACAACTATCATCAAAGGCGTAACACCCTAAAATCTAGGAAGGAATTACCTTTATAAAATGTAAACACACACAACCAGAGTACAAGAAGAATGAAACACTAAGTATAGAAATAACAAGTGTGATTAAAGTACAATGGAAAGGTACATCTACTACTGAACAAATGTCCATCTAAAAAGACAAACAACTGAATGGTGAAGCAGCTTCTGGATCATCCTCCGAGTTCCTACATGAATTGTAGGTACGGATGTCCGCCTCTACACTCCGCGTCTATCGGTCCGCTCTGTGTGCCTTCACCCCGAGTGTCCACCTTCGGGTATAGTCCAGTACTCGTACACACTACCTCATTCAGCGATGTAGGTCGTCTGCATCCATCACAACAAGGTGCAAGAAAATCCCGTGTATGGTTGAGTATAATTATACATAGTAGTGACTTTGATCCCCTCATGGTCTCACCAAATAAAACAAGGATAAACCACAAAGAAATATATCAACAGATAACCTTTACATAGGTATATGCCCATACATATAACTAATCTGTCAAGTAAACCATCTCAATCATGAAGAAAACACAAAGGTGATGGACTCAGCTCAAACCAGGATTTCTGTTATTGAATCCACAACTACTAGAGAACTCCTCCTCTGTCGAGTACATAGGCCATGTCGCGACTCCAAGTCACTACTCACTAACCGTAGACTTTTGAGGTACTCCTCATATCGATTATCGTCGGTCTGCTGCCAAACTAGGTGCTCCTCCGCTGTGGGTCTACCAAAAAACCGGGAGCTCCCCCTAATAGATGTCAGATGTACTCCTCCATTCAAGTACCGTGGGTCTGTAGCCAATCTAGGAACTCCGTCTGCCATGGTTCTGCCACCAAACTGGGCGGTCCGTCCACTGGTCCAGTCGAATCACTCCGAGTCGAATCGGTCAAGGATTCGACAGGTCTACAACTACCATTTCTCCACACTCTGTATGCTCGTCTCCAGGAGGATCCACTCCACGAGCTACTGGTCGATACTCTGAGTGTCACGATGTCTCATGTAGAAGTATCACAAAGGACTGCCTCGTTATAGCGGTCTCAACGCATCAGACGCCGCGTTAATCGGACGCCGTGTCTGTGAGTTATTTGCCTTTGTGTCCCGGGGGGCCCGGTTGGTTTTGTGTATGAACCAACCCAAATATTTCACAACTATACCCCAAAAACCCATGGGTTATACTCAAAGGAACCTTTTCTCAACGATATTACCAGTGCCGAAGACGGTTCATCAAACGGACGTCCGGTCTGAGAGTTATTTGCTTTTCTATTCTAGGGGCCCGGTTGGTTTCTAAAATAAACCAATCCAACTGTAAATCAACTGTATCCAAAACTAATTTGGATTATTAAAAAAGAACATTCTCATCATAATTAATTCAACGTAATTGATTAAACTTCAATCGGACGTCTAGTCCTTAAGTTATAAGCATTCAAGCTATGAGGGCTTGAGTGGTTTTGGGTTCGATCCAACCTGGCCATAAATTTTTTTTTTCTGAAACCTTGACTGTAATATACCAAAATGACCGTCTCGATCTGAGGAATCCTAAACAACTAACCGTTCATCGATCGGAGGTTTTTAGCTCATGTTATAGGAAAATGACCAAAAAAGGATTGAAGTGGGGTGTCTGGGCCCTGTCCGACCCAGCCCAACCCACCTGGGGTCGGCACTGCGCTGCTAGCGTGACCCTACCCGCATGGCCCACCATGGTCCAGCTAGGGGGGTGCTGGCTCGGCCAATTGGTGCGGCTCAATGCCGCGCCTATGGAATTAGACGAAACGAAAAAGTCGTTCATGTTGTCTTCTGCCATCACAGCTCAGTCGCGACAGACTGTTCCAACGGCGCAACACCGCCACCTTCCAAGGACCACCAGACGCACTCTGATGGTCCGTTTTGACCACCAATTCCCCCTAAGGTGATCTTGGGACTCTAACATCACTGAAAAAGCCCCAAATCACCGTTGTAGTCCCATTTCGTCGTCACCCGTCATTCCGCGCACAAACAAACAACCAGCGGAGGGACCAGACTTGTTTGTTAGGCCGTGCCCTTCGCGTTAGAGGCTCAAACCCTAGTTTATAATAAAATAAGGCCCATGTTCGAGGATATAAATCACACATACGAAAATATACAAAACAACCCCATACCTTGATTATGGTGTTTCACGTCGTTGAGCCGCGGAAAGATAAAAAGTGTCACGGTTGAATGGCATCGCGGGGAGAGGGCATCAACTCAGTGACGTCAAGGAAGAAGAAACCGAAGAAGGCATGTCGTCAGCATTCCTTGTCGGTGGCTCCTTCTCCTTTGTCTTGGCCGAAGATCAATGGAGATGATAGTACTTCTTCAGTGGTTCTTCGTTGAAGGAATAAACATTCTCTTATATTTCTTCGGAGCCTCCGCAATAGGATATTTGCCAACCCAAAATTATGTGAAGGCTTCCCCAATATATTAAACTGCCATGCCATTTCAAAATTCAAACTCTTGAATTAATTAATTAATTTTTGATCAATTAATTAACTAAGAGGTGTTGGCATATTAATTAGGGAGAGAGGGTGGTGGGGGGTTTAACAATAATAAATGGAAGGTGTTTTCAAAATTAATTAAAGGGGAATCAATGGGGAATTGAGGGGAGGTGAAGTGTTAGAGCTCGTGTCGGCCCCACCTCACAAATATCCTCTCATGGGAGGTTATGTGGGTGTGGGCCCCACCTCTAACTCCACTTGGTAGGAAATAACCACCAACAACAAATTAAAGTATCAAACACATATTTTTATTTACTTTTAACAACAACCCGAAAATTAACTTTCAACCCGCATAAAACACAACTACGGTAAAGGTCCCCTTAAGCAATAACTGGTGCTGAGTGTTCATCGGTGCCCTCAGATTTCAATTCTAAGCACCAGTTCAAAAGATATGAAAACCTGCAAGTATTTTTACTGAATATACCTGAAAAAACCACCAAAAATTGATTTCGGGCACACCAGGCCTCGGAATCAGGTGCCTTAAGAAACCACAGAGTCATAAAATTCCAATGAAATTATGAAAAAACGTTCCATCAAATTTCGAGTTCTTTAAAAATACAATTACATTACTTCATGGATATGGAAATACATACATATACATGAGTGATATTTTAATTATATTGTTCATGGGAGTAATTAAATAACATTAATAATATATATTTCTAGAATGATAAAAAAATTTAAATATCATATATATTCACTAAACCTATTATTTTATCCATATATATCAATAATTATTGAACAATGAATCACATCCCTATGTAGAGATGGTCATCCATAATAATATTATTTAATGAATAGAGATATTTGAAAATTTCATTCCACACTCCACGGAGATGGTAGTCTATACATATGCATGAGAAACATGTTCATTTTCCATTGGATTGAAAATTGGATGAAATCGGGTTTCAGATAAACATAGTAAAATTTAAATATTAGTATGGTATTTATATTCTTTTATAATTATGGATATAGAATATATGATGGAGTTTGAAGAATAAAAGATCATGAACACACTTGGTTTAAAAATATACCACTTCTTTGAGAATCCACATTTAGATATCCCTTTAAAGGGAATTGGGACTATTTTTTATGGAGAACATAACATATATATAAATTGGGTGGATTTTAAAAAGATGTTTAGTTGGAATTTATTCTAGATAATATGATCTATAATTACTGATGAATAATTGAAAGGTGGTGCACATTTAAAATGGAGGGGAGGGGTACATTTGTAATTATTTAAATAATTAATATAACATAGGCTCATATTAAAATAAATGTGGCAAAAAAAGGGATTAATTTAGTTATTGGGGTGATACATGTTTAAAATAAAATCAACTAATAGGATTTTGATATCATATTACAATATTTTAACCCCAATGTCTTTTTTAAGCTCATATATAAATATTTTAACCCTGATTGTGGTAAGATGACACATAGTATCTAATTGAAAATAATGTTATTTTATAGGGAATGTCGATAATATGTGGACAATGGTAGATATCCTCATCCATAAAACATTCATTTTTAAACATTTATCTAAATATATCCATCTATAAAATAACATTAAAGTAAATTTCAAATCTATTCACATAATTTGACTTTAAAACATCAATATTTTCCTTGATTGAAAATTTTATTATTTAAAAAATTCCAAACATTTAATTTTGATGTATAAAAATTGTGAAATACATTAACATATCCAATGAAAATCACTTTCATTATTTTAAAATAATTTACTATGATTTTACACACTCTTGCACAAGTGTCGCATCAACGTTGCATAAGAGTTTTACATAATATTTTAATATAATGAAATTAAAAATAAATTACTATTGGAAATAATGATTATTATTATTGAAAATAACCATTTATAACCACTATTGACAACATTTTAATCTTATGTAATAATACTTGGGATATTTTAACTATGAAAGTGAATTTTTTTTATTCATTATATGAAATATAATGAAGGTAGTTATCAATGTAAAATGTCACCTAATTTCCACATTAAAAATTATATGATGCATTTTTTTTTAAATATCATGAAAAAATATAGGTATTTTTTTTATATTTTGAGTCTTGATCCCATAGCTTTAACCCTAACATAACCATTTTATTATTTTACAAGGTGTTTAACTTTTTTCATGGTTACTATTCATTATGAAAAAAATTAAGTTTAAATAATTTTCAAATCATATGAATCTAATTATAAAAATAATCTATTTTATATTATTCAATTCTTTATCTTTTTAAGAATTAAGATAAATATGATATCTTAAAATGCATCAAAAAGTCAATTTTAGAAACATTATCCTACTAAGGATAAGAAATGAGTTATTCCTAAATCGGATATAATGATGATTAATATTTAATTTATTAAATTAATAAAAATAAAATGACACTTATTTTAAATTAAGAAAATACTAAAACATAAATTATCCTTGAGAAAAGCTATATAAAAGTGAAGAATCAAAAATAGATTTTATTTATATAATTCAATTACTTAGATGTACAAAATTTAAAACATATATTTGTAAGTAAAATTTTATATTTTTACAAGATTTATAATTATTAATTAATAAACATTTGGTCTATAAATAAGGATTTAGGATATTTTAATTCATTCTTATATCATTATAATGTCATAAAAATGACATTATATTTTGGACAATATTTTAGAGAAAGGACATGTCTGATTTAACATATTTTTACATGAGTTTCAAAAATTCTTATACCATTAATATAGATAATGGTATAGAATATACTAAATTGAATACTTACCACAATTTCATCCTTTGGATGTGTTTGTATAATATTTTACCATTTTCTTAATTTCGTAATATAAATATCATTGATGAATTATTGGAGCCTAAAGCACTAAAAATATGTTTTAATGGGTCATAAAATCAACAAAGGGATTAGACATCAATGATAATATTTATAATAATTATCCTAAACCAATATGTATTTCACATTATAATATAATAACCATTATTAAATATCTTTAATACATGAATTTCTAAAACCTTAATAAAATTCACCCAATATTTAAAATAAATCATTAAATAATTAAATAACCGTATAAATATTCCAAAAATATAATAATCAGTACCAAAAATTACATGAATCACCATAAAACCATAGAAAAATATATATTCTTCAATAAGTTAATTCAATAATTATTCCTCAAATAAAATTCCGTCTATTAAATTAATATTATATTTACCGTTATCCTAAAATTCTTCTAATACAATGAATTTTTTATAAAAATAACAATATTAACTTATTATAAAAATAATATTTCAATCTATTTTATTCCCAAAATATTATAACTCTTATATTCCTAATAACCATATTTACCATTTAGTCGTATAACATATTATCCTTAAGGATTTTCTGTTTATTTTAACTAATTACCCAAATAAAATTCATCTAAAACAACTTTAAAATAAATCACCGGTTAAACCTTACTATTACATATATCACAATGATATATTAAAAACCATTAATAATAATCTTATATTTCATTATGAACCTTAAATTCAAAAATACATAAAACCAAAAACTTTCATTTGTAGCTTTATAATCATGAAAATATATAACCCATAATGATATATGTAACTGTTATTTTGTTCTCATTTGATATTATCATGTCCTATAACATTTTCTAACCCCTACTCTGATTCCAAAAAATATATCACTAGACATATAACCCTAGATCAAATTTTCAAACATATAATTAAACATTAAATGGGATATAAAAGAAACCATTTTAATTATCCATAATTAAAAAATCAATAGCCAACATTGAGTTATATACATACCCAAAACCTTCTTAAGAATCCCATGATGTATGAAAATATTATATTTATTATAATATGTAATTTTTCCCATAATATTCATTTTTCCCATAATATGGCCTCAACATCTCCCAAAAATGTATCCATGCATGATAACATTATATAAATATCTGAATTAATATTTTTATTTATTAATTTGGGAAATAAAATCATTAGTATTTATGAGATTATAAGCTTAGTATGGATAAAAAAGAGATATATCAATACTATGTGAGTACAATATGATCATAGGGGTATGATTACATAATCATGTGAGTGTTCTCAATATAAAAAATTAATACCTCAAAAAACCATAAATCATTACTAAAAATATTTTCATATCTATAAGAGTCTTTCCTTATTGTGGAAAATAATATATCATTATTCAAGTGACTTAACAAAGGAATGTGTTGTTATATGCATCAATTTTTTATTATTATTATATCTATTCACAATCATGTCTATTAAAACCCCTTACATCAAGTCTATCATCAATCATAACCATTCATATTCATGTGAGAAAGATATAATCACTCTTACTCATGCATTATCTTGTGAACATGGATATAGACAATCATAGTCACACATAACCTTGTAAACATAACTTGAAGATATCCTACTCATGAATTGATATGTGGATATATTTAGTCATAATCATGTCCAATAATAATAACAATCACTTGATGATATACATATATTATATTAACAATTTAATTATAGGGATATATAATTTTCTATGGCCACCCATCACATAACGAAAACCATAGTAATGTTTAAAAAATTTATATATAAAAACATTCATCAATTAATCATTGAAAAACATGTGAAAAAGTGGGGTTTATAAATCTTTGATAATATTTTATTTGACCAATGCGAAGAAAATGGTTATCCTAGAATTTGTGTTACAACATAACAATTATATGTTATATAGAGTAATAATTTGAGTGTAATAAAAAGTTCAAATCCCTAGTGAAGCATATGAAATGTTAAATGATTTTTATATAAAAAAATTAATTTAAATGGATGTTAAAACAATTCATTGAACACATGTATAAATTATCTTTTCATTTTGTTAATATTTTGAACAAAAATTCCTATAATGTTTAAAAACTTACACTTTTTTGAAAAAAATAATGATAAATTGTTACTGAATATTCATAGAAATGAATATTACTAATGTATGGAATAGTCACTCATATAATATACATTGAAAGAGTAAATTCATTTTTATAACTGTAAAAAGTAAAAAAATAAATTATACTAAAACTGACTAAAAATATTCCTTTTAAAAAAATTTGAATAAATTAAATTGTGTGAAATATTAACTTTTAAAAAATAATGGATTGGTAAAAACATATATTTATCATTTTTATAAAAAATTATTCTGAAGAAAAATATACCCATCTTAAAATTATAAAATATGTTCATTTCTCTTCAATTCCTTCTCTCAATCATTTTATATACCAACATAATAAAAGTTATAGTAATTCTTGAAGATTGAAAAAAATAAAAATTTGAAAATAAAATAGAATAGGTTTAAATTATAAGGAATATATTTTATACTTCAATGGAAATTTAACATATAAAATTTTGAAATGTAATGAGATCGTTACATAAATACTTCTATCAATTATAACATTTGAATCACAAACACCTTGAAATAAATAAAAAAATAATGGAAAAATAAATATAATAAATAGGAATTTGATACATGATATAATATATAAAATTGTATTATATAGACAATATAAACACAAATAGTTTCATAACCTGAAACATTTCTTAGAAAAAATATATTTGGATTATAACCCAAAACAGTTTTTGTAAACACTAAATGAAATCCTCAAAAAATAGAGAACCTTTTTGGGATTTATAAATAAACATAATTTTCATGGAAATAATAATTCAATGTATTCATGGTCATTATATACACCAAATAAAATTTACTAGTGGTGAATTCAGAATATGCCTCTTATAAATAAATTTGAGATGAGAAACCCTTATCTCATGTCATATCACTAATCAGAAATGATATTAACATATTTCATGATAAAATTGTATTTAATATATATATATATAATAGAATATCCATACTTATCATAACATGTATGATTCACTTATAACATCTTATCTCCACTTTTTAATTGATATTTAATAAAATTATTGTTATATGTGTTTTCTGTTTCATTTTTCATGATTATTTTGGTTCAATGGTTCTGGTCCATAGAACATGAAAAAATCATCATCATCAAGATATTATTAATAATGATATTAATATCATTTGTATAAAATATATATAGTTTTAAATATAAATATATTATTCAATGATTAAATAGTAATTACAGCACTTTGTGGTTATATTAGTCAGTATATATGCTTATGTGATGCTTTCATTTTCCAACGAATAGAATTAAATAATGATAATTAAATATTTTTTGTTAATAAATAATAATAAAATTATCATTTATAAAATAAATATTTCATAAAGAATGAGATCTTGAAGGAATTTATTTTCACCCTCGCACATGTTCTATGCAGATCATATCTTTCCATTCTACAAGGCCGATAGACATACTATATCCTGCTTTAAAAATATTTGTTCACACTATGAAGAGGGTGTAGGTAAAGTAATTAATTGGAACAAGTCCTTTGCAATATTTGGAAAAAAAGTAAAATATCGATGCAGAACAAGGTTGTGAGGAGACTTGGTGTGAAATGATGCTCACTACCCTTCACTTACCATGGGCTCTCTTTATTCTGGGCTACGGTGAAATGTTTACACTTGGAGAGTATTGCATTTATAATCACAAATCAACTCGAATGTCAGAAAGGGAAGACCATATCTTAGGATGGTAGAATTTGTCTCGTCATTTCTATTATTACATCAATGTTTGGGGTACTCTTTCTTGTTGTATAGATGGACTAAAGCCATTATCAAGGAATTTAGTTGCAGGATACAGAACTTTATCTGGACTGGATCGATTTATTAATGAAATACTTTCACGGTTGCAGGAAAGGACTATATAAAAATTGTGGGTTTGGGTGGAATGGTAAATAAAGACATCCAGATTTTTAATTATTCTTTTCTCCAAATTAGTACATGGAGGATTCATTCCATGCCTAATTTCTCAGTGGAGTTTATGGTTTCCATATTTGTTGATAGGATACACAGTGGGAATTTTATATACTTCCAATCCTTGATTTTCCCATCGATCAAGAAGGATTACTCGTAGATCATAGAACACTCCAAAGGGATGGTTTGTACAGATTCTCATTTGAACTGTTGGATGACCCATTGTTTGTCTAGTCTCATTAAGGATAATATTGTTACCCATCCACCATTAGTTAATCTACATATCTTGAAATTACATAGTAATATACATGCTTATAATATCATTCCCAGTCATCTTCTCTTAGAGATATCCAAATAAGAGTATTCATTGATTTACATATTGGTCTGGATGAATGCTCTTGATGGAAAGTTTTCCAGCCGCCAATGCTAATGTGGTACATCATCTGGGATACATTCATTGGTGGATGGATTTTGTAATCTGTTTGTTCCCCCTATATATTCCCTACTCGTCTTGAAAATATGGAAGCAACTACTGGAAGTCCAGTTTCTTCTTCAGTGGACTGGACTGCGTCTTGCCCCAGTTTTCTACTTCCGTTTGAGAGCTAAGTAGTTCTTCCTGCATTTTTTTTTGTTTTATGTTTATCAGCAGGCTGTGGAGATATATACAGGTCATATTTTGGTGCTGCCTCAACTTTGTGACTATTGATGTGTTGTTCACTCCTGTCTACCATGGGAACTATAATGACCAGGTGTAATCCTTATTTCTTGCAGCAGCAATCACTGTATTATCGTACACATGGGAGGCACAAAATAATATGATTTTTAACATTTTTAAAAACTCCTTTTATGATGGAATTATGGCTATTCATCATAGAATCATACATTCTTCTATGATTCAAACCAGATCGACGCAGAATGATGTTTTTGACCTGATTATCTTGAGGACACATGGTAATAGTGGTAGGGAAAGGATACCATGTGTGGTGAAATACATATCATGGATACCATCGATCTATGACTGGTTGTAGGTAAATGTTGATGGGGAATCATCTATTGCAATAGGTTTTGCTGGCTGTGGCGACATCTTCCATACATATCAGGGCTTCATGAAAGGATGTTTCTTCAACTTAATTTGAAATGGTATTGAAATTGAAGTTATGATATGGGATATGAAATGGGCGATAAGGTATGCAACACATTATGGTTGGTGTAAACTATCACTTGAGTCTAATTCATTTGTAGCTATAAAAATTCTCAAAGATAGATCAAGGAATGTACCATGGAGCATGCTGTCTCTGTGGATTTATTGTTTTAGTGTTATAGAATCAATATTCCTTGGTGTCTCCCACATTTATAGAGAGGAAAATTAGGTTTTTGATTCTATTTAAAAAATATCCATTATGGTGGTTAGTTACATTTTGGTATTTTGTTTTTCCATGCTATTGCTTGAGTATGGAAAAAATGCATTGTAATGTTGAGAGGCACACTTTGATTTGTATTTATCATCTTTTCTAACTTTTTTTGTTCTGTTCAATTTTTATAATAACATATTTTTTAGGAGTAGGCTTTCCTACCTCCTGAACCATCTGGCTATAATAAGAATTTATAAAATTTGGAAATTGAAAATTAAATATATATCTTTATATATATTTTAATCTCTTCACACATAGAAGTGAATTTCCCATTTTTCATTTAATAGAAAATGAGATTAAAAATGGATATTAAATCAATATGATAAGATTTACCAGACAAAAAATACCCATACACCAAAATTAATTTCATAAAACACATATATTTAATACAATTTATGACACTGAAGATAACATCATGTTTTAACTATCAGTAATTACAATAACAATTGCCAACATTGATTCACATACATAACAAAAAGTATTTATGTTTATAGTTTTAATATAATTGAATAAATCATTCAAAAAAAAGAGTTTATTTAACATAAAATGAATAATTTTTCCATTATTCCCATATTTTTCAGCATTATAAGAATTATACAATTTCTATGGGAAATATTCTCCATAAATGAGACACTTATAGAAATGGAATAAATAATATCATTCCTTTTATCATGGGGAAACAAAAAAATAGGTAAGGGTGAGCTCATAGATACAGTAATGGATAATGCAGAAGATATCAATCAGAAATGATCATAAAAAAATAAAAAGGTTGGGATGACATAACAAATTTAATGTTATTATGGTATAATATTATTACCGTAAATGCACATATAATGACTCATAAATCAGGGAATATCTAGAAACATTGTTCATTTTATTGTAAAATAATAATTTATCATTCCTGAGCCATAATGTAGGCATGTTACATGATAAGAATAAATATTCATAATCATATAACTATAGTTACTCAAAATCACAACCATGCATTTCATTATCATCATTTATAGAAGATATCATTCTAACAATTATCATATGATCATATTTAGAAAAAATAATTCTAAAAAAATTATTTTTTCCATAAAATGTAGTATGAATACTCATTAATAATTGTGTGGGCATAGATCGATATAATCATAATCACATGACATGATGTAGAAATACCCATTGACAATTAGGTTGACTAATAATACTCAGTCTATCATTAGATATCTATATCACATCAGAAAATACATTATGAGGATCTATAATAATTGAACCACTGATAACATTTCTAAAACTATATAAATGTGTTCTAGAAGATCATATAAAAATCCTTCAATTAATCATAGAATAACCCATGCAAAGGAAATGTTTTTCAAAAATATTATATTATAACATAACTAACCCTTATAATATAAACATTATTCATATAATCATCCTTAAAATAAATTCATCACAACCTATCATGGTAAGGAAATATTTGGGTATTATAATATCATATCTATTGTGAAGAATAAGAATCATTAAAGGATATAGGAACTGAATAAAAATACCCATAAAAGAAAATTTGATCCTTAATTTAACAAAAATGAAAAAATTTAATTTTTTTATAGAACAATAAATAAAAATCATAGAATATATAAAAAAATATATTAATTTAAAATAAAAATTTAATAATAGTTATATATTTGTCAATGAAAATAATTTTCATGATGACGGGAAAAGTCGTGCATGAAATATATATTAAAAGTGAAAAATATTTTCATAGTTTTGTAAAGTGTTAAAAAACATATTCATGATCCATTCCAAAAAAAATATAAGATTTAAATAACTAAAAATAAATTTAATGGTAATGAATATGATGATCAATATATAGTATAATTATTTTTATTATATTTCATAAATTAATTTCATGATCATGTATATGAAAGACAATTGTTTTGAAATGGAAAATAATAAATAAGGATAAATAATTTGAAAAATAATTTTTCCCTAACTTTAACCACTAATGAAATGAAATAAATAAAAATTTATAAAAAATTTATAATTTTTTTTATAATAATTTATATAGGTTTTAATGAATAAGGATAAAGTAATTTCCATAAATGGAAATATAAGATATTTTATCCCAAAAATAAATGTCATTGTAACATGTTGTATTATAAAGAAGGTAACTTTTGAATCATATACAAATTTTAAGAAATAAAATAAATTAGTTGTTTAAATCAAATTAATGTTAATAAATTAATGATATTATATATAAATTTTGTTGTATATACACTATATAAAAACATATATGTGTATAATAAGTAATAGGTTTCAATAAAAAAAATATTAAAATGAATAATGATCAATTTTTTTTAATCACTGAATGAAAAACTTTTAAAATATCTATCCAAAGATTGATATGGAAATACAAATGATAATAATTAAAACATAATAAAATAAACTCATGGTTATTAAATACAAAACATATATGAATATAATGGTTTATATGGAATATGTTTCAGAGAAATAAAATGAGATGAGAAACACATACCTCAAGTCCTGGTATGATTCATTTATTTCCATAACCTCCAATGTAAAAAAATTAGATTAATTATATACATATATTTAACATAACAATTTTAATAATTTGTTTATAAAATATAATTGACTTATAAAATTATTACTTCCTCTTTATTAACAATTCTTAATGGAAATCATTTTTCAATGCATTAGCTATTCTATTTTCGTGAAATGTTTTGGTTCGGTGGTTATGGTCTATACATCATGATTATATTTTTAAATAATAGGGAATTTTCATAATTATATAAATATTTTATTTTTTATTTATGTATTTTTTATAATGTTTTATATTTGGAATTGGTGATAAATTAATTACCATACTTTCCAAATATGGTACTTTGTACATATGCTTGAGTGATGTTGTAATTTTACAATGAATATAAAGAAATAGGTATATTTAATAATATATCATTAAAGAATAAAAATGATGTCTTAAATATTATATAAATTCCTTAAATAAGTCATTATTACATCTATGTGAATTAGAACTAAAAAAATAAACACCTCACATTATGGAGGTTATAGTTAACATGTACACTGGAGGAAGGTTACCATTTTCCAACAAATCGGAAGGTATGAAGGTAAACAATATTTTAACATTAAAAAACCATAATTATGTTATAAAATTCATATATGTACCTTAAAACAATTATATTATTTAGTCATTAATGGTAATAATGGAAAATTCAATACATCTATTCATGGTGATGATTGTTTTTACATACACATAGGTGAGGTGTCCATTTAACATTGGATAAAAAATGAGATAAAAATGAGTTAGGACATCAAAATAATAGAATTTATTTATAGGGATAATATTTTTACTATAATATAAGCACTGTTATAGATTATTTAAAGGAGGTGGAAGAAGATATAAGAATGTAACTACCTAGATAATAGTTATAACACTTATTTGACAAACCTCCTTTGTATATCATCTTAACAGTGAATGGGTTGGTATTTTAAGAATATCCTTACATATTTCACATGGATATTTTTTTATATTTTATTTTGGATGAATTTAATCAAGATAATATTCTTAATAATGTTTGAGGAAGAGATAAGTGAAAGTGCGTATTAATAATTGAGGGGAATGTCACAGTTTTAAATTTTATAAACATTAAAATAATAAATTATCAATATATAAGAAAATTTTATTAATTTATAATTTAGTATTATATATAGTTAAAATCCATTCATCCAATATTTTTTTATACAATTTTGTTACATTTTAACCCCACTTTTTTCGAATAACAACTTGTTAATCCTTTTAACCCTTATCAGTGTTACGTAATTCATAGTCAATAATTGTCAAAAATATCATCTAAGATGGGAATGTGGAACATATTTAGAAATTAGATGATATTATCGACCATTTTACATTATATTTATAAAGTATAATATTTTTTCACATTAAAAATAACAACAAAAATAATCTTAAACAAAAATATCATCAAAATAATTTTGATACTATTCAAATAAATTAATGTTAAAACATTATGATTAACATGGTGTTAAAATTTTATTTTTTTAAAATTTTAGATCATAAATTTTTATTCATAATAATATTTCATTCCTTTATCCTACCCAATAATCATTACTATTAATATTTTTTAACTATTGAAATTGATTTTTCACGTATTTCACAAGTGTTTCATCAATGATGCATAAGAATTTTAGGTAATTATAATGTTTCAATTTTTTTAAAGAAACTAATAGCTTCAAAATAATTCCTTCCTATTGAATACAACAATTTTATACTTTAATATAATCTTTTAATTCTTATTGAAATATTTTTGAGTAATTAGAATAATAAGAATGACATTTTGATCATAATATTGAATGAAAATAAAATTAAGTTCATTAATAACATAAAATTAAACTAACTTTCCATTTTTTCAATGAAAATATGTCTATGAATTAAATAAAATAATAATATTCAATAAAAGGAAGTAATTAAATATGTTTGATACCTATTAACAACGTTTTATCTTGGAATA
This sequence comes from Viscum album, assembly GCA_963277665.1. Classification (NCBI taxonomy): domain Eukaryota; kingdom Viridiplantae; phylum Streptophyta; class Magnoliopsida; order Santalales; family Viscaceae; genus Viscum; species Viscum album. The sequence continues at coordinate 1,716,228,880 of OY728152.1, read as the reverse complement.
ACCTATTTTACACATTATAAACGTGTTAGACTTTTACAATTGTTAGAAATCATGTTAACTAAAAATGAAATTGACCTCAATATGAAATTAGAACATTATGATTCTAATTTTGGAAGAACTTTTAAATTATTAATTTTCTATAATAGTTAAAATGAAATTATGATATAATTTTAAATATAAAATAAAAAATCAATTTTTGAGAAATATCAATTTTAAACATAAAAAAAAAATTTATAAAAAAATAATATATAATGATGATTCACATTGAATAAGTTAAATGAGGTAAAATATTTATATTTAATTAAAATATTAAAATGAATTAATAATTGAAAAATATAAAAACATGATTAAAACATAAGTAATAAAAATATAGTTTTTAATAAAAATAAATATACATTTTCAAAATGTTAAGCATATATTTTTATGCTTAAAAATATTTTAATACATGATTTGTATCAATTAAAAATCGTATAAATTATCAATAAAAATATTTCATAATAATTTAAATAATTATTAAGACATTATATAGTTACAATAGCCAAAAAATTAGTAAAATCTAAATATTTCATTATTCATCCAAAAAAGAAATTATTTCAGAAAAAACAAACAACTTCACTAGAAGATAATTTTTAAATGATGAATCAAAATATTAATTTCTTTATATCAAAATTAATTTCTAAAATTTCTGAATTTATCTTTTCATACCAAATAAAAATTATTAAAAAATCAAACATTATAAAAAATGACCATTTAGAACAAGAACTATTGATAAAATTATACGATTTCATTATTATTATTAAAATTTGATTAAGTATTTAAGATGTGATTTAAAAAAAACTAAAATTATTACTCTTCATCAAATATTTCATAATGTGACCATAGCCATTCAAACTTTCCATATAAATATGTATTTTAAAATAATCATATTTCAATAAAAATATTTTCATGTTATATCAATGGTCATTATTATTTGGGATTATTTTTAGTACACTATATCTATCATTATATTTATGTAAAAAATGAAAATTAAAAATTCATAGGGTGTTACGCTCTACTCTATTGATGAAGTTTGGTCCTCTTGATTTTATCTCATATTCGATAAAACTATTGTAAAACAATTTAAAAATCAATTCTATTGATTGAATGATGAATACAGATGTGGTCAGAAATATATTTTCACCAACAGAAAATGCATTTAAAATTGAAAATTAATATAATGATAATATTTAAATAAAAAATATATCATTAAAAAAATATTTTTTAGATTATCCATTTATCATTTTGAGACCCATACATATGAAATATTTTCCTAAATAATACATTCATTTTTGAGAAATTTTATCCACATTGGACTCAAGGAAATTTAATATCAAATTTCCAGAGATGGAGGAATTATTTTTCAATAGTTATATAGAATGTGAAAAAATATACATATATTCCTTTTTTCTAACAATGTCATCCTTTTTTTATATCATGCACTTTTCCACAAAAAAATCATGTCAAATGATAAATAACCGTAATGATTCTTTTATGTATGGGGAAATAAAATTATTATAAAATAGTTTATAAGATTAAAATGTCTGAATTATTATTCAATATATTTTTACCCTTTATAAAAAATAATACGGTTAACACATCTTAATATTATAAAATATTTTAATTAACCATTATACATCAATCTATTAAACCTATATAATAACACCCAAAGATCAACATAAACAATTTATCCAAAAATTATCCATTAAAATATTCTATAATATAGTAATCATTTCCCAAAATAACATTAATTACTATGAAACTAACAAAATATATAAATGGTTTTACTTGTTAACTAAGTAAATATTCCACAATTAAAATTACATCGTATAAAATAATATTTTTTATAACTTAATCATATAATTTTCCCAAAATATTTAACATCATAATAATAATATTAATCACATATTCGCAAAATCACTTTTCAATATCATGTATTCTAAAATTATGATTTCCCATTTATTTACATTAACCATAATTTCCTCATTATGAAAGAATGTATCAAACATAAAGATTATGTGTTTATTTTCTAATAATATTATTCCAAAATAACATCCAAATAAATCATATGTTAAACATAATTGTCACAAATACTTAAATGGTATCATAACCCCCCATAAACACCTCTATATAATTTATTAGTCACCACAATATTGATAAGATAAAATGAATAATGATTAATTAAAGAATGATTCATATCTATTTTCAAGAAAAATTATCATTCCCAAGTCATAAAAATTGAATTTGTCATAACAGGAATAAAAAATAAAAATATTATAAACATTTCTATTCACATTACTATTGAAATAAATCATTTTGAGCCTAATTTTAAGTAATTAAACTCACAAATAATTCTGTTAACATAGATAGAATCAAAAATACTCACATATAATCTTTTGAGAATCATTAATAGAAATCATACTCAAACATAATACTTTGAGAAAAACTAAAAAATATAATAATCAAACTTATGAATGTGAACATTTCTATTTTCAATAATGTCCATTTCTATTCATCATAATATAATAATATATCAATTTAACATTAAACAATGAATTAGAGTGATATATAATTTTATTCTAACCCAAAAAAATAAAAACTAAACTTAAGTGCCCCATAATATTGTAAAAAAATCCTTTAATTAATCATTGTATAACCTAATGAAATGATATATGTATCATAAAGATTTCATCTAAACATAAATGACCAGTGGGAAGGAAATAGGTTTCATGGAGTCATAATGAAACAAATTTAAAAATATCACCTCAAGAGTTCAAATTTTGATGGTATCATAATATAATAAATTAAATTAAGAATAGGAACTATAAAATGGTATTAAAAACATTATATATTAAATTTAAATAACATTGCATCCATTCTATATAAAATGGGTAAATACCCATTTCTTTAGATAAAATTTATAATTAAAATAACTAAAATATTTAAATAATGATTTACTTTGAATATAACCCTCATAAGAATTAACAGATGCTTTAATTAAATCAATAGTTATCTTATTGGGAAATTTTATTACTTGTTTCTATGATTGAAGAGAAAATTCTTTTCACACATTTATTAAAATTTAAAAAGTATTTGTTCAAAAATAATTTTAAACATATCCATTTTATACCATTTAAAATAAAATCATTTATAATTGAAATTTACTATTAATTTCATTTCAATTATATTAAATATATTATAGAATACAATATGAAGAACTTCTATATGGACAACATATATCCTTAACAAAAAAATTTATAATGTTGGATTTTCTCAAAAAAAAAATAATTGTCATTTTAGGTAACAATATGATGAAAATTGAATTTTTTAAAAAATATATGAACTATGTAGTGTAGAATAAAATATATGATTTTCCTAGGACCCATATCATTCAATTTTACTCAATTTTAGTTGAACATAGAAAATCCTAAAACAAAATTTGATTGTAACATAATGTTATACCAATTAGGTCTATTGTGAACTAGAAACCTGTTGAAATAAATTAAATAAAATGAAACTATAAATACCATTAATATTAACATATTCATGAAATTTTATATCAAATTCGAAAAAACTACATGATATAAATATAAATATTTAGATAACATGAAACATGTATCAATGAAATAATACTGTGATGAATAACCGTTGACTTTTTAATGGTCTCTATATAAAAACCTCATAAAATAAAAAAGAAAATAAGGTGTTATAAATACCTAAAAATATAAACTAATTTATGATAATATTTATAAAATTAATGTCAATAGACCATAAAAAATAAATGAGTTAATATATAACATGCCTCATAGAAAACATAGTTGGATGAGAAACCCTTAAATCATGTCCTAACATGCTTTTTAGGTCATACTAATCTCCTTTATAATAAATTTTAATTAATTGAAAATATTTAATTAAAATGATATTAATATATTAAAAACATGATATTATTTAGTAATAGTATATTATAACATATTTATTAATAGTCCTTCATTAATATTATTATTTTATGTTTTATGAGTTCGGTTTTTCATTCATATTTTTCTTCATGGTTATCATACATTCAAAATTATCATATGTTAATAGTTTATAAAATCCTAATCATGATATAAATATTATATTTATTAATTACAAATTGTTTTATAAATATAATTATAATATATAAATGTGAAATGAATTACATAATTTTAGGGATATGGTAGTTTGTACGTACACTAGACTACTGTTTTCATTTTCCAACGAATGGAATAGAAGAAAGATTAATTAATAATATATATTTATAGAGACATAATAACATCATAAATATAATATATATTTAATAAAAAATTTATTTATAACCATCCATGTTAATCAATAATTTAAAATAAATGACATTACACTATGGAATTAGTAGTCAACATGTAAGCACAATCGAACTTATCATTTTCTCACAAATGATAAAGTAAGAAGATATGTAATATTTTATCATAAATAACTATAATTATGTTATAAATATCCAATATATACATTAAATACATCAAAATAACCAGTGATGAATGATAGTGATGGAAAATAAAATACATCACTTTATGGGGATGGTAGTTCATACATATTCACCAAAAAGTGTTCATTTACCTATAGTTAGACACAAATATTTCAACGTATCACGAAATAAAAATAATAAAATTTATAAATATTATGGAACCAATGTTATTATATATGTATGGTGTTAAAATATATAAAGGTGGTGGAAGAAGAAATAAAAATTTAACCCGCCAGTTAGGATTTATAACTCTTCATTCAAAAAAACAGACCTTTTAATTCTTATTAATGAACCTTGGATTGAAATTTTAAGAAAAAAAGAATACATATAATGTGGATAGGTGTGTTTATAAGTGTCTATGTAATATGTTTTTCAATTATTTTTTGATAAGAAACGTTTTAATAATAGATTATATGAGGTTTCATTTTTTAGTGGGGGGAGGGAGACACCTGAAATTATTTTATACATAAAAGTAATATAATATCCAATTAAAAGAAAATTATCTCCAAATTAGATCCATTTATAAATTTTGATGATAAATATTAGAAATTAATTAATTATATAGGAAGTATAACTAATTTTAGGTTATTTTAATCCTTATTTCTTTAGTTTAAACCCTCACCAACCCGATTAACAGTTACATGGTACCAAGATACAGAGTTTTTAATGTCTAATAATGTTGTTCGAAATGGTAACTTGTACGATAAGTTGAAAACCAAGTTTTTTATATAATATTTAACATTATATTAAAATTGAAAATATTTATAGTATGTTTCTAGAAATTAATTAAATATTTATATCATAAAATATAATTAAACTCAGTTTATTGAGTACTTCCTTACTTTTAAAGTAAGAACGTAAATATTAAAATAAGTTTTGAATTTTATGATTTAAAAATTTATTTATTATAAATTTTATTAATAAAAACTATAAGAACATTATATTATATAGAAAATATGAAAATTATTATTTTTAAAAATGTTACATTAATTTTTCTCCTACATTCACTATACCACAATCAAAGATGCATCATCATTTTAGTTAATTTCACCATAAATAAAATTAAAAAAAATAAACTATATTATTTGTTTAATTATTTAATATTAACCAATTATATCAATTCATTACATTTTTTTCTTGTGAAAACATATTGGAGATATTAAAATAAATAATGTTATATTTTATTATTATTATGTACATAATAACTGTGAAAGAAATTTTCAATGGGAAATGGGAATGAATATAAATATTATATATGAACAGCTGATTTTAATAATATTCAACTCATAAAATGAAAAAAATTCAAATCCATAATATATTTTGAGACCTAATCCAATAGTTTTAGCCGCATGTAACCTAATTTTCTATTAACCTATGTGTTTATATTTTATTATGATTACTATTCATTATGAATAAAAATTAAATGGACCTAATTACCAAATAATAACATGATGATTCCAAATATTAAATACATTATCTATGATTCAGTTTCTGTATTTTTTAAATGATGCTTTGATTATAAATTTTCAAAACACAATGAAAACCTGGTTTTAGAAAAATTCTTTTATTATACATCATAAATTATTTTATACCAAGATCATATACAACATTTATTCCATTTTAATTGTTTAATTAGAATAAATAAAATGATTCTTATTTGAATTTAAAAGAATTAAAAAAATATAACACAATAATTTTAAAGCCTAATTAAAAAGAGAGTTTTGTAAAACAATTATTTGTTTGAATAAAGCATTACATAGATTATTGGGAATAAATACATTTATTTTTAATATCAAAATTACATATTTATATGAATTATATATTTTTTTCTAAATATGAATTTATTATTATAAAAGGATTCATAAATTTATAATACATTATTGTAAAAATATAAGTTCATAAGAGTGACATTATTTATAAATAAATACTTTTCCAAATTGATTCAAATAAATATTTTTATAAAACAAAATTTACTATAAATCAATATCAATATGATGTAACGAAAACATTAAACAATTTTATAAAGTTATTTTTTAAAATTTAATATTTTAAATTATAAATGAGAATGAAAAGTAACTTTTTATATGAATAACTCTAAATCGTATATTTCATAGTGATGTTACATATATTAATACACACCAATCTAATGGATTTGTTATGAAGATCATATTTAAATATCAATATTTACATAGCTTATCTCTGTTTTTTTGGATTTTCATGTGGTAAATTTTATAATACATAGTATGTATTTTAAATCAAATTCATTTTAATATATAACTATCTTATAGAATGAATCACTGGATATTATTATAATTTAATGATGATAATTATTAAAAACCGTAAAATAATTACATTTAAATTAAACAAAAAACCTTATAGAGGACTTTCAAACCCTTGATCATCCACAAATTAACTGAATAAAACATTAATAGACATACATTCATTTCAATAACTATAAAATGAGAAAAAATACATTATAATAAATTGTTTATATTTTTTATAAATAAATACATTTTTATTAATATCCATTGTAATTGACCTAGAGATTCTAATCCAATATAAATTTTTCAAAATAATTTTAATTAATTGTATTGAAAATTAATTATGTCCAAATCATTATCATGGAGTATGCCCCGTGTATACCTTCCAAAACTACCCGAAATGTAACATGGATTTGTTTTATGAAATCATACAAAATATATAATTCATCAAATTTTCTGTAACTATATGTCATGTACTATTAATAAATGAATTAAAACATCTATTAAATTACATTGTGTGTAATGAATTTATTTTATGTAGGGTACTTAGAATATTTTGAATATACACTTTATGTTGTTCTAAATATTACACAATAACTAATTACAAAATTAATATTTTATAAGACATGTCACATTGAATATACATTCAATGAATGAAACTAATACATTTGTTTATTAGGATTAACATATATTTAAAAAATTCATTTTTGAGTAATAATATAAGAGATACAAAGAATATAGAAGACACTCACATGTCAAGTATATCATTCATTGTATACCCACGATACCAACCAACGTATTTAATGTGTATTTTTCTAAATAAATTAATGGAATATACAAGGAGTAAAAACTAAAAAAATGTATCATGACGACTTCTTTTCATGACTTCTGATCCTACATGTCATGGCTTAAAAGAATAAATTTTATTTTACCACACTATTTCCACAATGAAATAAAATCAATTTCACAAAATGTACATGATCTGAACATCAGGTAATTCATCTAGTCAATTTCCATCCTAACCATTAAATACAAAGTGTGTAACGAAAACATGTTCTATTTATTTCCCACTGGATATGAACAAAATTATGACTAATCCTGGTGAAATAAAATAGAATAAATGATTTATACCTTTGGGATAAACTATCTGCAATCCTTTGTTATCGATCTATAATCCAAAACACCTCTTAAAGGGGTATTGTGTTGTTTTTAATGTATTATTAACCACATTAGGTTATATGTATGATAACAAAGAATATAAAGAGATCTCAATATTTGGATTAAAAGAATTATTTTTACAAAATGAACAAAGAGTATTAATTGTGTATAATGATAAAGAGATTAAATTATTTTTAATTTGAATGTGACCACTATGATACAGCAGAAAGGAGCCCCATCTAGTGTAATTACCTATTTGGTCACTACAATATTTTTTTTTCATAATCAATGAATTATATAAGATTCTAAATATGATGAAATATCCCAAACAAATAATTATTTGGAATATCAATTTACCAAAAGGATAAAACAAGGAAGATATCAATTTTTAAGTTATATTTATTAATAATTTAGTGAAGAAAATTAACCCATTTTTAAGATTTATTCATTGATGAAATCATTGATCACTAAATCCCCCATGTGAATGTACGATTGTTTAACTGTGATTATAAAAATTATAATCCCAATAGAGGATATCTTCATGAGATCCTATTGTCTTGAAACATCAGTAATGGTACACTAATTTCCAGTGTGGTGGTATAAATTGTCTTACATTTCTCCCTTTAACTAATATGAAATCCTACAATGTTTAATAATTGGTACATGTTATCTGATTATTGATAGGAGGAGTGTGGATACTCATAATTCCGGAGGTATTTCCATATAGTTTTCAATTTAGGATTTATAGAATCCCAAAATTTGATATAATGATGCCCCAATGTTTTTTGAAATGACATTCTTTCAATTAACTATATGATTATAATTCTACACTATTTTAAAAATTAATTTAAATAGATAATGAAATACATTATATGATATTGGAATTAAATTAAAATCATTTTATTAATTCATTGAAAATCATTATAGAAAAAAACACACACGAGACAATGTATTAAACACGTTGGATTGTTATTCAATTTTTATTTTGTATAACCATTTAAAACAATTAAATTAAAAGTGGTATTCAAATAGGAAGGTATAAAATATCCAACACTAGGATATCTCCAAGATAATATTTATCTTTAATAATCATAATTATCGATGTAAGATATACAATGATGAGGAACACTATGAAATGGAAAAATAATTTTTTGAAATAAAAAATAAATAATATTTAAATGGAAAGTGAGACTTAAGAAATATGAATGTAATTCATGAATCTTGTAAGGCTATATATAGTAATGAAATAATTCGATAATAAATATGGATTTTGGAAATATGGTCATTGTAAATATAGTCATTTTATATACAAGAATCTAAAAGGTATACTTAATTATTTTATTGTTCGTTGTATATTTAAAAATATAAAATTGACAAATAATAAAGAAAGAAAAAATATAATATAAAAAATTTATAAAAATATATATATTTAGGTGTTATGTATTATAATATATTTTATTTTAATTAATATCAAATATAATGGAATTTAAAAAATATATGAAATATATTTGTATCAATGAATTAGACAAATTAAAATTTTAGAATATAATTGTTTGATTTAGAATTTATTTAATAATGATTTTCCAGAAAAGTCAAGATGATGGGGAATTCCGCAGTCCCCAAATTTTATTAATAATAAAGTATAAAAAGTGATCAAGAAGGGTATAAGGACTCTAGGATAAAGGATATAGAAAAACATGTGTCATCCTTTATTCCAACCACCCCTTCCACATAAGCAACATCGACCTATTGGATTTCTTCCTCACTTCTATTGTTTCAGAGTTTGCCACACACCACCATGATCATTAGTATCTAACTTATCCTCAACCACTATAATGATTTAGTTAGCATCAGCCTTCTTACCATCCTCCAAAATATGATTGTCATCTAATAAGTCCTCTTTTGAGGGCTTCCCTATCTGTAATTCCTTTACACCATCCTGTTCAATTTATAAAGCGGGGGAATCATCCACAAGTAATGTTAAATTTTTTGTGCCTTTCCACTCCTGTCTCTCATTATATATTTCATAAATCACTAGAGAGTTAGTTAATTCCATCATAGTGAAGAAATTATGGTTAAAATAATAATAAATGGATGTAAACTAAAGTTTATCATCATTATTATAGAACTCTCTAGAATCTATTCATTTAAAAGCATGTACAACTGCCACAAATTTACCAGAGGTAGATAGCACTAAACCCAAAATTTTGATGGTTTAATAGTTGCAAGACCATCCGACACAATATTTTGAGAACCGGCATCACCACACCTAGGAGAATCAGTATGAGTTAAAGATGAAAAAGAAATCCCCGATGCTATTGGAGATGAAACAAGAGAATCTACATGTGTTTCAACATGCTCCTCAAAATAGATTCCAAAATTTGTTGTAGAAGTAACAGGTGCATGTGTAGGAGTTTCCAAAAGCTCATGAAAATAAACATCCCATAAAAAACCTCTGATAAACAGCACGAATATGACTTATATTCTTTTAATATATGAAAGACATCCAGTGACTTGATACAAAACCAAAAGAGGAGAACCCCTTTAGGATATATGCGATATTGATCCAGTTCCTTTGTATAGGAATTGTTCCTCCAATAAAATCATAGGATTATCACAGTCAATATCATGAATATAAAAGTCACCCAATTAAGAATATTTCTCCACATGAGGCATATGGGTGACATGAAAAATGGGTTTTATATTCAGAAAACCCCCACTAAAATCCACATCACATTGATTAACATCAGGAATATTACTATCCCCCACATTAGTGAAATAGGGACGTCCCCCATTCACTAACCCATACGTAGTGCTATGAATCATTTAACCTAAGTGGATAAAGGTGTATAAGCTCCCTTATAACTATTTCATATTTTTTTATGTCCATATAAAGGCTCAAAAAAATTAATTATCACTAGTATTTAGAATTTTAAACATATTATTTTCTACAATGTGTTCCATGAATTTTAAAAAAAAAATCATATCAATCCTCTTAGAAAATTATCCATAACATGTCCAATGGTTGATATGTTATGTAATAAATCTATAACATGTTCAAATTATTTGTTAAGTTTGAATTTAAAATCCCTGGTAATCATGTAAACAGACTCAGAAAGAAGCTTATACAAATCAATATCCACCAAAATGTGAGTAAAATGATAGTACATTGTAGATATAGTCTCTTTGTCTAAATTAATTGGGTTACCAACTACAAAAGTGAAATAATAAATGAATCTTGTGTGCCAAAAAACACAATTCAACCATTTTACACAAATCCAAGACTGTGTGATAGTATGCAGGGCTTGAAGAGGGTCAAACCATGGATCCTAATTTGGAATCCCTAAAACCTAGAGAATGAGGTTAACAAAAACAAAACCTCAATAATTCAATTTCATTTCATTGAAATTGTTTGTGATATGAAAAAAAATCATTCTGAGTGACCCTATGTTCCAATTACCGAATCCCCAAATATGTAGTGGGAAATTCTTTAGAACCCTCAGAATCCATGAATTGCGTGTTATCAAGATGATATGAGGAATAAATGAATGATTATATGCATCAATTCTGTCTTCATGAAATCTAGGGTTCGCATCAACCATTACAAACATACCATTCCTCTATATCTAATGCGAAATGGAATCACCACCCTATTTCCAAAAAATAAATGATCATCAACCTTTACTGTTAACACATCGTCTCTTTAGATAGAATAGCTCAACCCATAGCTCTTCAGGGATATTTTCCCAGTTTACAGTTCCAAAACTATAGCTCTTGTATGCTTCGAGCAAGATCCACTATCCCATTTCATTGAAGAGGTAACAAAAACATCCATAGGATTGAAAAAATCAAGAAAATATGAATTCACCATAGAATGAAAACCTAGAAACCATTTTCATATAGTGATAATATCTCAACTCTAAATATCTCTTCTCAACTCACATGTGTTTAATATGTATATTCATAATGATTATTTAGTATAAAAGTAATATTTTTTAAATAACTAATTATTTAATTGTCATATATTTTAACCTAGAAAATAAAATGTACCACATATAAAAATAATATTACATATGAACTGATATATTAATATTATTAAAATTAAAATTGGTATTAAAAAATATTAACCACACACGTTGTTTAAAAATGTATCTTTTTAAAAAGAATTTTATTTATAGTGGTAATTCCAAATTAAAAAATTCATATATTTTTTAGTTTAAATTTTATAAAATGAATATAATTTTTGAATAATCATCTATATATTTTCTTAGGATAAATATTTACTATTTTTATAAATAGATTGATTTTTAGATGAATTTTTGAAAATATCATTTTTATAAATATGATGATTTTGTTACTGTATTTTTCATTTAATGTCACTTTTAAATTAGTGAGACCCTATTGTATTAAAAATATGAAATATATAATAGATATTTTAGATTAAAAAATACTTATTTTAGTTTACAAACCTTTGTTTGATATTTCTGAACATTAATTACACCATTCCCTAAAACAATAATAAATAAAATTTTGAATGATATTTTTTAATATATTATATGTAATTTTATTAATTTAATGAATAAAATAATAATGGACATAATTATTAACATTTTTACATTTATAATACCAAATATATAGAATAATGGGTAACCTTGGGGTTGCTCTCAAGGAAGAAGTGTCGAATTATTAAGTGGTCGTTCGGAAAACTCATTTGGTGTTTTTTTATATTTTGAAAAGTAAAAAACATCCTAAAAAATTTGTAGTGATTAAATTCATAGTGGAAGTGGAAATAGTGAATGAGAAAACCAAGAGAATAGAGATAAGATACAAAATACATAACTACAAATTACAAGAGAAAAACTAGAGAAAGACAGAACAATGAAAAAAACAAGGTTGAACCTAGGGAAATTCACCCTCGAGTCCATGATCTGCCCAATCCTATGGATGGTAAGGAGGTGACAATTGATGCTTCCCCACCACGATCTTCTGATCCGCCTAGAGCTCATTATCCTGCTACTATTGAGATTCTAAGTTCCGCTCCTGCCCTTATGGTGAATGTTCTTACACAAAAGAATTTCAAAAAAGAACTTTCCTCCTCCGCTAAGCAGGGGAACATCTCTGATGTGACAAAGGAAAGAGAGGAGGACACCAATCATGGTGTTGGGGAACTGATCCTCTAAAAGTGGGGAAACACTCAGGATGATTCCATGGAAAGAGACATGGACATGAGTATAGTTTCATTCAGTGGAATTTTTTGTGGAGAAAGGATAAGAGTCTCTGATAGTGAAGGAGTCAGGGCTGCCCCAGTTATAAGGAAACCACAGAAAGACTACTCTATAGTTATGAGGGCTGTGACCAGTAGGTCATCTGCGAAGAAGGATATTGAGAAGTTATCTATGGAGCAAATGGAAAAAAGGAATTTTTATAATAAGCTGTTCAAATAATATGAGACTCAATAAGAATGGGAATCGGCTGATGCCGATGACATGACCAGGTATGAGTGTGATGAATATGATTATTTTGATTTGTAACCTCTCTCTCTTCTCATCTCTGATGTCTATGCACTATTTATTTTATTAATAAATTATGTTGTCCAAGCGTGCTTGGATATGAACAATTTATATATATATATATGTGTGTGTGTGTGTTAAATAAATAGTTTCATTAGTTGTAGTTTTTATTACTCAAAAATGTCGACATATATTTATAAATATTAATTTTTTTACTCTTATAAAATAGAAGCAATCAATATTATATATATATTAATTATATGTGTTATTATTTTGTATATTATTACTATTATTATCTATAATAATAATTATATTTATTCTTATAATATATATTGGATTATATATTTTCTGTTATTATTATTATATGTATATATTATAAGATATTTATTATAATATAATGAAAAATAAAAAACAAGGAAGAAGATTGAGGGATGTGGGGAAGGTGAGGCATGGCCGAGAGGAGAAGAATGAGGGAGGTAGCTCTTGAGGGAAATGGGAGAGCCGATGAAGCGGCAGAAAGCATGAATCATAGTATATTGGCAGTCAAATGAATGAGGGGGATAGGTCTGATGATGAAGTTGGGTCTTCTAGTAGTGGCTTCTGGTCCGGCGCAAGTGAAGGAGCGGTAGCGACAAGGGTAGTGGCTCAGCATGGGTCTAGAGTCTATTGGATTAAGTGGGGTTCAACTATTAGAATAACTCACATGTATTTATTAAATATTATTTTAATGGGATGATAAGGGATATAATTGTCAATTGATGGACTTTTACAGTTAATTAAGTGACCACCCAAATAAATGTTTTAACCCTATTTAAATGTTCATGTCCTTTCTAATTTAGTATCAATCTAGTTCTGGTACATTCCATTAATTTTCCTGAACAAGAGAAAAGAGAAAATGGATATAAATCCTTTTAATTGGGATATAATCAAGGAGATTAAAATCTAGAAGGATCCATGGATCAAGGTTTGTTTTATCTTATTTTTAATTTTCTTTATCTATGTGATAAAAACAGATTTTAAAGATCCTAAAATAAATTAAATTAATTTACATGTGGTATCATAGGAGTGTCATTAAATCTATGTTTGTTCATGTATAAATTTATTATGTGTTTTATTAAAATAAGATTCAAAAATTGGTATTATGTTCTACATGCAACGTGTTTGCGTTAAATCTGAATTATTTTCTTCGTATTTTAAATGGTTGTTAATAATAATAATAATAGTATGTGGTGGAATTTTCTGAAACCCGAATATGGTGTTCAATTTATTATTATTATTACTATTCAATGAGAATACACTACCTCTCTCTTCAATCAAGGGGTTTTTTATAGCATTGTTTCATTGTTTGATAATCATTGTGCCATTATTGAAATTATTTTAAAATTATGAAATCCGATGTGTATTTTTTTATATTCCCAAATATAATGTGCCTATTTTTGGGATTCTCAATATGCTGCATCTTTTCCTTGATTTTAGAGATTTATATATCCCTTTTATTTATTTATTATCATTGATAATAAAATGAATTTTATATTTACAATTTATATAATGATTAAAAAAATGGATAAGGCTTCCCACCTTCACAAAACAGTTTTAAAGGTCATGTGTTAGCATTTTTTTAATATTTATTTATCAACATTTTTTCATAGGTTTCAAACCATAAGAAATTTTTTATAAAAAATGATTTTTTATTATTTGAAAAAATTATTGGAGCTTTAAAAGTTTACAAGAAAAAAAATTAAAGAAAGAGTAGACAAAAGTTGGATTCATGTTTATTAACATTTACTGGTATTTATAACTATGATATTATTATGATATTTTATCTATGAAAAATTATTTCATGAGATTTTGTAATCGCCAAAGTGGCCAAATCATAATGTAAAAATTGTTTCAAAATAATTATTTTTAAATGATATATATTGATTTCTCAAAAATTGGATACTATTATGATATCTTATGAAGAATTAATAATTAATTATTAAAAAATATTTTTTAATTGCCTCAATCCAATTTTCATATTAATAAAATTTATGAATATAATTTTCAGTAATATATATTATGAATTAAGATATTTATTTATATTTACAAATAAATGAAATAAATATAATTGATGTGTATATTATATCCAAATAAAGTTATTTTAATTAGTATCAATTATGTTTGTGTATTAGTGTTTTACCCAGAGGAGTACACTAATACACATTTATGATAAATATTTTGTCTGAATCATTGTATAATTATTATTTCAAGGCATTAATTTTAAGCATGTATTTATTGTAGTTAGATATTCATCATCATTGCACTAACATACATCATATGTTCTGATCTATAATAGATTAAATTTATCTGATTAGAGTTTGAAAATCTAATTTCACCTTGGTGTATTGGATATTTATTTATCACTCTGAGTAGAGAAACATTATAATACAATAGATGACAGTAGTGATGATGATAAAGTATATTATGCATCAGGGGAATGATCAAACAGATTAAATTTGATGCTCATATGAATGAGAATAGAAAGTAACATCAGGTCAGTTATCCCTAAAACTGAAACCTCTAAAGATTTTATGAAATTTGTGGGATACCGATCTCAAACTGTAGACAAATCCTTTGTTGTGTCATTAATGAGTACATTGAACACCATGATGTTTGATGTTTCTGTTACTATGAATGAACATGTCATTGAAATGAAAAATATTGTAGTAAGAATTATGTCTTTAAAAATGGATGTGGGTGAAAGTTTCCTTGTACAGTTTATCCTAAACTAATTACAATATGAGTATGGACCATTCCAAATGAACTATAACACCATGAAAGATAATTGGAATGTGCATGAATTTTATGGTATGTTAGTTCTAGAGGAAACTTGTTTAAAGTGTCAATGAATCCACCCCATCCATTAGGTGCATTATTAAGGAGGAAAGAAGCATGGAATACAGAAGCATGGAAATAGAAAGGGACCATTTAAGGTTAATGAGTATTTTAGCAAGAACCAAAAGAACACAAATCAATATAAATGCTATTTTTATGGGAATGTCGGACATTTACAAATAGATTGTATGAAAGAGAAGGCTTGGATTGAAAAAAAGGTAAAAAAATTCTTATAAATTTTATGAATCAATCTTAGTTGAAGTTCCACATAATACATGGTGGATTGATTCTGGTTGTATGACTCATGTTTCTAATACTATGCAAGGATTCCATTCAACCAAAATCACAAGCCCAAATGAAAATTTTATCTTTATATGGAATAGAGTGAAGTTTCCAGTTGATGCTATTGGGACCTATCACTTAATCCTTGATAGTGGACATAGTTTGGAATTATGTGAAACCTTTAATGTACCTAGTATATCTAATAATTTGGATTCTTTTTCAAAACATGACGATGATAGATACTTTATTAATTTAGGGAATGCATATTTTATTTTTTTAAGCACACAAACCTAATTGGATATAGTTTATTGTATGGTTTTTTATATAAACTAAATCATGATTATATGTATGCTGAAACAGTTATGACCTTACATCATGATTCTGGTACTAAATTTGGATTAGTATATGAATAGTCATGTTATTTATGGAATAAACGTTTAGTCTATATTTCCAAAGAATGATTGGAGTGATTTATCAATATTGAAATCCATCCAAAATTGGATTTTACCGACCTAAACATTTGTGTGGGTTATATTAATGTAAAACAAACAAAACACACAAAGAATTGTTCCACACGAAGTACTCAACCCATTGAGATCATACATACTGATATATTTGGACCGTTTGATATCAGTTCTGTTGGTAATGAGAAATACTTTATCACCTTTATTAATGAAAAATACTTTATCAACCAATATTACTCCATGGGTTACATATATAATATGATGCAAACATTGATAACCATGTAAATATAGGCTCATACATTGTGACATTCTCATTCTCCAATTCCGTAATATGCAAAAATTGTCTTTCCATATCTTCTTGATGGTCACGAGGAATGTTTTTTTCTAAGAAAATTATTTTAACCTCCATCCATTCCATATTTGATACTTCATCAACTTTATTTTTGTTTTGAATTAATGACCACCATTGATCTTTATCTCTCGTGAGGCGATAAACATCCATGACCACTTTTTACCTTTCACTGCTTCCAAAAGAATGAAATATTTTCTCTATGGAACATATCATTTTCTCAGTAACAAATGGATTTGTAGTCCCATAGAATGTTGCTGGTTTTTCCTAGTGAAGAGGTCTATCATTGATCTTCCATGTTGTGAATCGGGATGCTCTATATGGGTAAGGTTATTATACATAACCTGATTTATTTGTCCCAGTATGATGATAAGTTTATCATCACCAATTGCACCTCTAGCTCCACTATAATTATCATGAGTATGAGGTAAATCCCTACATGGATTAAATGTGTTGATACATTTTCCATTCCTTCCACTAGGATCCATTTCTAAAAAATGGAACATTCTATATTAGTTTATGAATCACAATACATTATTACAAACTTGTAAAGCACATAACATGAATTGAAAAGTTTGTTGATATAATCCATAATCATAAAAATATTTATCTTTAAGGATATATATACTCATAATTCTTTCATAATGGGTTGTAAAGAAAATGTGAATTAACCTAATAATATCCCCCAGGAGTGTCGTTACCAAGAGTGCAGTAAGTCCTGTTGTCATGTACCATGATACCCCGTGTCAAGTTCGAAACTCCTTGTCGAAGTTTTCACTCCTAGGTACATATGTGCCATAGCAGCCTCTACCTGCTCATTTCTAGAAAAGGATGTATTATTTGAAAAATACAAAACATATCTACATTAACAAAATTCTAGGAGGTTATTCTAAACTAATCATCAATGTCTATCATAGGGTAATGTTATCTAATAAGAGTTTTATTAAATCATGCATCCATGGATTGTACTAAAACATTCTCTTCTACCCAATGTAATGCCCAAACCCCAGTTACAGAGAGTCAGTGCATTATTATATATCATTTTTATGATCACAATAGATCAAATACCAAAAGACCAATTAGGTTAGTATCCTTGGTTGTACTAGATTCATCCATATATTTTACATTACATTATAAATGAAACAAAATAACAACATTGTCTCCCTGAAAATGTTCATATCCATTATACTCTCCTTATATGTTAGTCATAATATACTTTTTCATCCTGGAAAAAATAAAACATAGAAATGGGTAGGCTTGGGTGCTCATTAATTACTACAATATAGCGAAAACATTCATAAATATGTATATACATCGAAGGAAATGTATAAGACTAGAACACAATACTTTTAAACATAGACTTCATCATAACATGGAAAATATAAATAAAATAATATCATTTACTTATCCACATTGATATTCTACTAGTTGATTAATCACATGTAATATCAATATACAATTTCATAAAAATTAATCGCATAATTCCAGACAACATAACCTCTTAGTCAAGGCTTAATGCCAAGACTACGTATATCATTTTTTCCAGGCCTTGTGGAAAGACAATAGTTTGTCTCATGATACCTACAGATGCATTTTGGAGCTATAGTAGGCTACACCCGTCACTTACTAAGTCCAATGCATTCCTCATATGAAAATTATGAATCCTAACATAATCATTCGTATGAAAACTAGCATATGAAATTTTAATACTTTATCCATATAACATGAATGGTATAAAAATAACTCATCCATAGTCATAATTATCACAAAACCTTCAATAAAATATTTATGATTTGTATCGTAATAATCAACTTCAAATAAGTGTAAAATCAATTAAAGGATATCGACATAGATGAAATCAATACTATTTGATAGAAATATCTCATTCTATATTATAGTCATTTAAAAGTCACATATTTATAGAAGAACCATTTATTTTTAAAATATTCTTATAATCTAGTAAGGGATGCTTCAAAAATGTTATAACTGCAAAAAATAGCTGCACCCTCCATATAAGTTAAAATAGGCATTATTACCATAATTTGTCGAAAAGGTCATAAAGTATGTTATTTGGAAAATGAAAGAAAGATTCCTTTATAAAAAATTTATAAAATGTCAAACAAGGCTATAATGACTTCAACCCATAATATAGGAAATAGTTCAAAAATGGTTTGAAATACATTTTTAGGAAACACATATATGGATGATATAGAGGGCCTAGTATACACTCAAATATAAACAACATCAGATAATGAAGAGACTGTATAATTAAACAATACCTTCTACTTTTCCATGGCCTAGTGTACGTTAACCACCTGTATAATAGTTAATTCATTGTTAACAAATTATACAAGAACCACATAAAAAATATGATATCATATATGATCTTATAATTTATCTTTGTTAATAATATTTCAGTAGTATCATGGTTTCAGGTGTTAACTGATTCGTATTCCTTCATATGTTTTGTTACATATGTCAAGTTTTTTATGGATAAGATGTATTGGATTCATATCCAAAATTATATTATGTTCTTAATCATTATTTTTTAATCATAAAATGATATTTATTATGTAATGTTTATGATGCGGAATGAATCTCATCGCGTTCGTGGAGTCGGTAATCCGTACGTACGCACGAATGACAATATCATTATATTGATGGTGAAACCATATGTAATTTGATGGTATATAACATTTTCACAAACATTATCATTTATATTTATTATTTATATCAGTTATACTCATTATTATACCCATCCCAACAATGAAGTGTTTGAATAACTAACTACACCACGACATGGAGACAGTAAGCTATATGTATGCACATATGGTGACATGTGATTCATATGATGAATAGAATAATTAATATTATTGTACCATATTTATAATAACATCACCGTATGTATAAGGTACTGTATATTTTATTTTGTTATGTAAACAACAATGAAATGGGAAGTAGAGGAAGAAAAGAACATTAAAAGAGTTGGTGAAATTATTACATCTTCTTCGGGTGTTTCATTTTGAGTTGATCAAAGGGGATCCTTAGGTTGGATTTATGATCCAAGTAAGGCCTCTAGGTCTATGTGAGTGTAGGTTTGAGGATATTTGATTAGGGTTTGGCTGAGACAAATGGATTTGGAGTTGTGGTTTTGAGAGAAGTAGAAGTGCCCTTTTATAAGAGAGGTGAGGGTTACTTTATAAAATCTTGAACAACTAATTTATAATAAAATAATTTTTCGGTTTATAATGGCCCCGAAAGGATTTATTTAGTGAATAAGGTGTTAATGGGTCGAAAATATCTAAAAATTACGTTTCATATAGGTTTAGGTCACCATATTAAACTTATCTTTTAGATTTCACTCTTAGTTAATTAGTTGGACATTTACCATGTCTCCTTGTCTTTTTATATTATATGGTATATTAACATACTATAAACTACCAACTGAAACAAAAGTGGTTAATTATTGATATATCTATCATTATCTATTTAATTTGGGCCATCCATATATTTTAGGAATATTTTATTTTTAAAAATATAATATTTTATTTAAAGAACTAAATTATGTTAATTTTGACTCTATATAATATTTAGTTAATGTGAAGGTCATCAAAACCTTATTTATTCTAAAAAAATACATTGAATCAATCCAAACATTTCATATTAAACTATAAAATTAGTTGATGGAATCCAAACATTCAAATTATATATATTTTAATATGAATAATATAATTTATTTGATTGTATCATTAATATTTAAAATACTACATCATTCTTGTGTCATATATAAATATATGTATTTTATGTCAAAAAATTATATATAAAATATAATGATGTAGGAAATCTTATTAACCTTATAATTATTATTTACAGTCAAATATATCAATTATATTTGCTCATAATTTTTTTTACTAAATGATACATGCATTTGTTATTTATGTCTTTACTTTAGACTATTTAATATAAAATTCCATTATCACTCCCAAGTGGTTCCATTGGGTCGCTAAATCGATCCAAGGATGCCAATAGTCAAAAATGTTTCATCCAGTAGGGTTTGGACACATGTTAGTGTAATTTAAAAGTATTATAATCTTATTTCTATCCTTATTTATTGGATTTACCTTTAAACCATGGTAAATAAAATATTTACCGAAGTAATTATTCATAATGTCTATTAAAGTAACATATTTTCTCAATTTTGAATTCATTATTTCATATTTGAAATATATTTTTCCATATTCAAAACACAGAAGATGCAGAAATTAATTTAAATTAATTCTTGTTGTCGAAACCCACAAGCGAGTTTTTAGGATGTAAAAACTATCAAAATATTGACATATGTTTAGTATTATTTAAATGTAAAATTACTTCAAATGACCTACATTATATTAAATGATAAAAATATAATATAGTGATACATTAAAACAACTCAAATCTATAAATTTACACTCTAAATTATTTAGATTAAAAATGTTGTTTTTAATTAAAATTTATTATTTGGCACTATTCATCAAAATATGAAATTTATCAAAAAATACCAAAAATTCCCCCTATGATAATTTTCATATTAAGAATCCAAAAATGATGTCCATTATGATAAATTAAAGTTATAATATATCAAAAAGTTGTTATTGCTATTTATAATGGCTAGTTTGATTAGTCGTGGTGTGTTAGAACTTGAAGATGCATACAATAGAAGCTATTGTATTGTTCCAAAAGAAGAATATTATGGAAGTTTGGGGTGTTACATATATCAATATTTTTTAGTTCATATGATGATCATTATATTTGAATATATATTTTAGTACAATAGATTAGTACATATCTCTCACTTTTTCATATAAATATAATTCTTATAGAATTTAAATGTGCAATTAGTGCCCCAAACTCCATATCATTAATGAGATAGTTTTTATCAGGAAATTTAATATTCGGTGATTAGTAAGATATAAATTTATAATTTTTTATTAGTAATAATTTGATGTCTTTATTTTATGCATCACTGTATACCAAAAAGAGTTCCCCACTTGTTGTTAGATAGATAATGTTTTTAGTGATAAAACTCATTTTCAAATCATTGAAAAATATTCACATTCACTAGTCTAAAACAAATTACTCTGTTACAAGTCATTATGGATATTTGGTTTTAAAATAATTTTTAGTTATTCACAAATAATTGGTAAACTGTAGCTAAACCAAGAAAACTTTGAATCTCCATTAAAGATATTGGAATGGGCCACTCTTCAATTTCCTTTATTTGAGAAGGTTCCACATAAATTCTATTGTTGGTGATAAAATTTACCAATAATGATATATCCTCTATAAATAACTCATATTTAAAATACTATTCATATAATTTATCCATTCACATATTCCTAATCATATTATTCAAATTCCCATTATGTTTTTCCTTTCTTTGATAATATATCAAAATATAATATATAATTACTATGAAAACATTTATGTGGTAATCTATAGAGACTCAATTAATTAATTAAACTAAAATTGGTTGATATATTGTTATAACTAAGGGAATTACTATGAAATAATCATGTCCATACCTTGTTTGATTGGAAGACATTCTAATATCTTCCTTCTTCGCCATTAGTTGGTTATATCTCGACTAAAGTTCCACTATAGTGAAATACAAGGCCCCACATAGTTTATTGAAATTTTTTTCTATAATTATATGTGGATATTTATTATTTACCATATTTTTTGTAATTTAACTATAATTATTTTAGTGGAATATAGATCTATCCTTTTTTTGAAGAAGAAGACTAAAGCATCCCATGGTGAAGAACTTGGCCATATAAACCCCTTGTGCAAATTTTCTTGTAACTGCTTATTCTGTTATTCCATATAAATGGTGGAAATACATGAAATATTCATCGACATAGGTTGAGATCTAGGTATATGATAAAATTAGTTCTCAACCACATGATTAGGATGATGACAATAAAATTAATTTGGGAACTATATGTGTAGTACCACACAATGGTCATGTATTAGAGAATGATCCAATACATTGTCTCAATAATTTAAAAAAATATGCTTTCACACAATCAAATAATATAAAAAATTGGGATGATTATTTTTTAGGAAATTAATCCACCTCTTCACACATTTATAAAAGTAGGTTATTCCTTTGTTTGTGAAGAAATATCTCCTTTCCTGACAGCTCTTGTAGGTTTTTTATAAAGATTAATAGTCCATGATCAAAATAGCATCAACATCCATTTAATGATGTAAAATGAGATATTAGAGGAGGTATAGTCCACAAAAATAAACTAAGGATGCATATTATACTTTATATGCAATGATTTATACATTATCTATTCTCAAAAATATCTCAACATCTATATTTTGGGGTAGTGTTTGAATAGTTATACTAATATTGGATTTAAAGGGAATGACCCTATTTTCTTGGAGTTAGTGACTTATATTAATAAATTGTTCTGATTATAAGGTTTTTGTATCCCAAATTATGGAATATTTTAGTAGTTTCATAAAAACTGGTACAAAAATAATATTTACATAACAACTTGAATGAAAAAACAACATTTCAACTCCATTTGAAACACCCATATAATTTAAATTATTCATGAAATTCTTTAAAAATTACATTAAACTATAAAACCTAGAAAAATTAATACATAAGAAAGGTGTGATCTATTATTATTTTTAAGGATTAGAAGTAAAAAATAAATTCTCATAAACATAAACATTATGTATTGTGAATAACTAAATACAAATGCCTTTAAAAATAAACATAAGCATAATATGGAAAGAAATAAAAGTGATAAAATAAATCTATATAGATGATTATAAGAGAATGAACCATAATTAAGGATATTATACAAGTACATTTTTAATCAATTTATAACTTCATAAAGACATAATTCATAATTATGGACATCAAAAACATATCGTTAAGGCCTCTTCCAAGATTTCTGAAAATACTAGGGTAAGGTCACAGCGAAAACAAAATACAATTTTTTATACTGTGACCTACTAATTCATATAGGGGTGAATATGGCCCCACCGATCACTTTATATGCCTAATTAATTACACATATCAATGGGGATAGACATAAAAAACGTGAACATATGATATGTCAATATTTTTCCCCAATATGTAAACACAGTCACAAATTAATATTAGTAGCATGGTAATATGTATCAAGATAGCAGAAATGTATTCAAACCATTCATAAACCATTTATAATAATATGGAATGTTACAATAATTATATCTAAATATCATTAAATAATTAAATTAAATTGAAGTGTTGATATAGAAGAAAATAATCTCATAAAATCATCAATTATTTTTTGAAAGAAATACCCCTTTTACTTTGAGAATTAGTTTTATTTTGAAAAATCATTTTTATTTTACATAATTAATGATGCAAAAAAATAAATTAAAATTTTAATTTATTATGAATAAATTAGTGATTTTATAAAAAAAATGGTATATTAAAACAGATTAGGGGTGGTAAATGAAAATGGGAAAGAAATCGAAACATCCCTTTAATCGAGTTTGTGTATAGATAAGAAATAAAAAAAGAAAATTTAAAAACCTATATTTCAAATAAAATAAGAATAAATGATCTATAACATGATTTTGAAATTTATATACATAATTTAGAACAAATATATAAAATAATGGGGATTTACATTACTGTATAGAGGAATAAAGCATAACCCGAATGAAAATGTAGTTTTGGGAAGAAAACACTTACCTTATGTCTAAATGTGTTCTTTACATGACCATAAAATCAAAGAAAATAAACATAAATCCATTAATTAATTAATTCATAACCTTATATAAATTTATTATATTTATTTTAATTTTATTACGATCATTTATAGACTTTTTCATGAGTTGTAAGATACAGTTTTTTTGCGAGCGTTCTTTTACCTGGTTTTTGGGATGGGTATACTTATATATGAGTATGGATGTTCATGCAGAATTTGTATAATTATCCCTAATTGAATTTATAATATTTTAATGGTCAACCATATTTTTAATTGGTATGTTGTATTATTATTTTCCAATATTTGTAGATGAATCACTAGAAAACATGTTAATGATAATCATTTAGTTTTCTTTTAGCTTTATTTCTATCACAAAAAAAAAATTTGGTATATTATATTATATCATGTATATATAATGGTAAAAGGACTTTAAATAAGATATAATACAAGTTATATAATCTTTTTAATCCAAAAAATGGTTTCATGACCATCCTTGATGAGGAAATTGAATAACGAAAGTTCGTCATCCACGGAGGTTGTAAATCAGCACCTCCTGGATGATGATTTCCTTTTTAAAATTAATTGGAGTGTGAAATGATTTTAATGAAGGATATTCCATTAAAATGATAAAATTATAGGATTAAATGATTATAGGGTTATCATTATGATTTTTTACATAGGATGAGATGAGATAATAAAAATATAAAAGAAAATGAAATGAAATCAAAAGGGAAATGAAGATAATTTTACCTCTTGAATACTCTGCCATGTGAACCTCCATAAGGGTTTTTCTTTTGATATTATGATGAGTCAAAGAGCTTCTATATGTTTCGGAAAGACATTAAGAGAATACTGCGAAGAAATTTTACAATAGTCATTGTCTTAGAAATGTTAGGAGAAGAGGTGGTGAGGGGTTGTATATATAGTGGAGGATAGAGGTGAGTTTTGAATTTTTAATTCAATATTTTATTATTTTTATCAGGACATGAAAGAATGTTTATTATTGTGACTAATTATAGTAATAATTCAATGTTAGTTCGAACCAAGTTTTATTACAACATTCAAGATGTTAGGAATAGTTTATTTAACTTATAATATATAAATACCATATTTTCCTATTCACAAAAATTCAACTCTTTTAGAGAAATACCCATAATTCGCCCAAAAAATTTGTTGGCATGTATAACCAAAAAATGAACTCCATATCTTGAAAATAATTTTATAAATATGATAATAACTAATTTTTAATTATGACAATCAATTACTTGAAAATACGTATTCTAAATCTATAACTGAAATAATAAGAATTCCCAAAATTAACCATGGCCTCGTAATATTTTTCCATAATCATAAGACAAAAAATACTTATTTATGAATACTTATTATGAAAATTTATTTTTTTTAAATCATTTTATTATTTATAAAATTTTAATGAAATATTTAGGACTCACAGAAAATATCCCCACTTAATTAATAATTTTTAAAATAATCATTTCCCTATAATCTGATAAAAGTATATAATAATTTCTGGTATAAGATGCATAAATATTATTTATATAATCATGTTTTAAGTTATTATCCATTTAAGCGATTTAATATTCACTATGGTCATATTACAATTCCTAATGTAGGGTTACTATTCCATCGGTATAGGTTCCTTAACTTTTATAAATACATTTTATTTCATTCATTCTTTTTTATGATGTTTATATTATGTTCTATAAGTTATTTTATGTTATATATACTATATGAAATATTAATAGGGAAGGATACATCCCTAATAGAGTTATGGGTAGTTCCATTTTCTCCTCTTATAAAATTTCTTCCGCAAAATTTCTAGATTGTCACCGTAGAAAAATATTTTTGTAGTTCTTCTTTATAAGATCCTCATCCTCCCACATCTCCTCTTCAATTTTAATATTTTTAAAAAGTACCTTTAATAGTTTTGTTGTATTATTCCTCAACACATGTTTTATAGGGTACATAATCTGGATTGGCTCTTTACATTAGGATAAGATAGGTTCCAATTCTATTTCGTCACAAGTGAGGATATGCGTTCGATATAGCATTTACTTCCATAATAAAAATATGTAGAACCCATTGCTTTTCTTAGAATGGTTGAAAAGAATTGAAAAGTAATAAGACACATCATTTACTCTCTCTAATATTTCAAAAGGACTTTTTTAACTGGGTCTCAATTTCCAATTCTTCCCAAATCATATAACACCCTTCCCTGGAGATAGGTTATATAAATTGTGATCTCCCATATGAAATGAGAAATCCTTATATCAATTATCAACAAATAAATTTTCCATTACTTGTGACTATTTGATATGTTATGGAATTGTATTTACCATGACTATTTTTTTCACTATTATCAATATAGCTACTTTTTTTATTACACCAACTTCATCACAACATGTTGGTGTTCGACATCTATTTCCATAGAATCCATTATACGATACCATTTGAAAACACTAATTGAAACTATTATGGTGGGAAAATATAACAAAGGAAAATACAGATCCCAGATACCCTGAATGTCGATGGGGCATGATCTCAACATGTCTTATAATTTTAAAATATTTTATTCATATTTCCATCAGTTTTTGGGTGATAAGAATTACTCAAACAAAGTTCCGTATCATAATAATTGTGAATAAATTTATAGAATTTTGATGTAAAACGTTGTAAACTATTATATTTAATAGATTCAGATGATCCATGAAGTCTTACAAATTCATTACAATAGATTCACACAGGGATTTTGTAGAGACCCGAAGCTTGACGTACATTGACATTACATTACATTTGCGGAATACTTAGTACATAACAAAAACACACACACAAGGATCGTAATAGTTTAGTGTCTTTGGAAACTCGGAATATAATCTTCTAATCCTGGTGAAAGATCTTCAACATCTCCCATAAAGATCTTCCTTTTTTTATACCTAAAACCTTTCTTTATATCCTGGGGAAAGGAAAACATAAAAGGGTGAGCTCAAATGCTCAGTAAGGATAAACAAAATAAATATCAATCACATCGTATACACAAGCACATAACTTTTGGAAATCTTAACCTGCAAAAGAGATCATAATTTCATAACCTGGGATAAATCATGGAAGTGAAATGTAATCACAATAATCATAACATAAAACATGAATCTTTGTGGCATACACACATAATCATAGAGAATCATTTCTTGTTAGTCAATACTCATTGCCAAGACTATCTTAGTGGACAAATTCCCTTTCTGAACCGAGTCACCCTCGTTTCAGTCATGTGTCACTGAACCGGTATAACCTACCGTTTCAGCCATGTCTATCTCATGAGATATAAAAACTTTACCCAATGAATTGGAGGGAGATATAGGTGCCACCCATCTCATAATGATACCATTCTTATGTGTGCCACAAAATCATAAACCATACATCATTGCATAACCCATGTAATAAAAATGGGAATCTTAAACATCATGACATCATAAAACAATTCATATACGATAAAGGAATTCATAAAAATAATTCCCTCACAACATAATCAAATCAATGTAATAATAGGGATAAAAACAGAACCCTTTATCATCTTAGATGGAAAATAATTTTGATAAAACACTTGAACTTCATTCTTGAGGAAAATATCCTTTCTACTTCAAAAACACTTTTCCTTTCTTAACATGTCATACAATTTTAAACTTAAAGAAGTTGATTAAAAATAAACTTGAAAACATATAAAGGATGATTCTTGGAAATTTTGTTTTAAAATTCCGTTCATGCCGTATAAGTTAAAAAAAACATTCTTTTCGTACTTTTGTTGGAAAAGTCAAAAAATACCTCGTACGAAAAAACGACAAAAGAATCCTTTCATATATTTTACAAAAAAAATCACTGAAGGGTAAAATTGGATATAAACTATCTTAGAAGGATATAAATATTACATATTGAGGAAACATGGATGTGGATGATAAAATACACCCCAGTAAATTCCAAAGTATAAACAATCTCGGATAAAAATGAGATTGTGATATTTCCCTTACCATAGGTCCGATTTGCTTCGTAAGTGTCCGAACCTCATGTATAATGATTTAAATAATGTCATTGACTTATTACAGAATCATATTCATTGTTATAATATCATATATGGTTCACTAATGACTTTATATTACCCGTTCTTTTGTAAATTCATGTTAAAGTAGCGTTTTGGGTAAAATCGTCTCATTTGTCGTTCGTGTTTTAACTTGTAACTATTCATATGATTACATAGATCATTATTACTTAATTATAGAATATAAAACATGATTTATATATAATATATATTCAGAATATACATATATATAATGGATCGATAAATGGAAATAAATACACCGTCCATGGAGACGGTAGGCCGTACGTACGCATTAACTCTGTTTTCGTTTCCTTATTGAATTGAGTGGAATTAAGTAGATGACATACATATATATACACATAAATCAAGTAGCATTATAATGTCATATATTTCATTATTATTGCTTATATATACTTTATAATCATTCTTAAATGGTTAACATGGAGAATGAATCGCATCGCGTCGTGGAGCCGGTAGTCCGTACGTACGCACGAGTGATGATATCATTTACATAATAATTGAATTGAATTGGAGTGGATGATACAATATATCAGAATCATTATGATGTTATAATAACTATGTATAGTTATTCTTTACACCATAATACCCATCCATGTAAGGTGTTGGTGGAAAAACAGATTACACCACGGCGTGGAGACCGTATTCCGTACGTACGCACGCGCGGTGATTTTGTTTTCCGTAGGATGGATAGATGGTGAAATAGGGTTGTTTCATACTTATAATAACATATAAGTATATGAGTGATACTGATGTTATTACTTCATAATGAAACAACCTAAGAAGAAGAAGTGGAAGAAGAAATAAAGTTGAAAGAATCGGTAACGGAAATTACCTCTTCTTTGAAGCGCCTCTTTGAGACCTCCTCTTAGGGCACTAAAATAGGTCTTTGAGGAAGAACAGAACCTCTAGGATGTTTCTAGGGAAGTGGAGAGGAGAATTTGGCAGGGGTTGGCCGAGCTTGAAGGCTCAATGTTGTGTGAGGAAGAGAGGGAGGAGGTGCCCTTTTATAAGGGAGGAGAGGGGCACATTTGGAATAACTAAATATATTATTTTATTATAAAGTGAAGTTCGTTATTAAATATCTCCAAATTGATTTATTTCGAGGATAATGTGGGGATGGGTATAAATCCTCTCATCCAACAAAATTTAGACAAGTTTGGGTTCCTATTTTTACCTTATCATTTAGATTTAACATTAAGGTAAATAATTTTACTTTTACCGTGTCTTCTTATGTTCTTACACTACAAGGTTAATAAACTTACTATAAGAAGCCAAAAGAACCCCAAATTGTTTATTATTAATATATATAACCTTATCTAAGTCATTTGTCCGAACCTTAGATTTTTAGGAATAAAATAACAATTAATAATATAATATTTGTTTTAAAAACTATTTTATGTCAATTTTGACACTATTTAGTAATTGATTTTTGTGAAAATCATAACAGAATTATAAGTTCGAACAAAGTTACTTAAATCAATAATAACATGTCATAGTAACCTATAAAATTAGTGGAATTCCTAAAACGTCTCAAATTACATTTATTTTGGTGTTTTTAACATTAATTATGTCAATAATTCATTAATAAGATAATTACTGCATCCTCTTTGTGTCATAACTAAATTAAATTATATAATGTCTAAAAATTACAAATAAAATACCATTATGTAGGAAATATTTTTAGCTTTCTAATTAATATTTATAGTCTAATTTATCTTATGTATAACCCCATATTAAAAATTATTCAATTATTAAACTTTGATTTTTACTATTTTAACCCTTCTTTAAATAAATTAATAATAAATGTCCTAATCTAATCCAAGTGGGCCTAAATAGTCATATTTTATTCCTAAGGTTGTTTTGGATCGAAATAAACTTATCCAATAGAATTTGGACATGTTTTGGGGTAATAATAATATAATTTTTACCCTTAATTGCCCTATTTACTTTTAACCGTGGTAAATAAAAGTAAAAAGTTACTATTCACCAAAAATTATTTTCATCTCATTGAACCACATTTTACTTACTGACATCAATCGTGTCTCTTGGATTTTTGAAATTCCACTCACAGAAGCGGTAAAATTATGTTTTATGAACAATTCAGTTTTTTTTAACTACCACTTAGTGGTTTCACTATTCATCAGAAATCGAAAGTTTTCAGAAAAATACCAAAAATTAGGCCTAATCTATATTTGATATTATGAACTCAAAAATGATTTCTATTTTACCAAATTCAAAACATATCAGTTGCATTAATTAATTTAAAAATTAATTCCCATCGTCAAAAGAAAAGGCGTGTTTTTAAGAGATAATAACTATCAAAAGATTGACACTTGTTTATAACTGGTTTAAATGTGAAATTACATCCAATGACCAACATTGTATTAAATTGTAAAAATATATTCTAAATATACTTTAAAACCAATCAAATTATTAATTTATCACTATTAATTATTTCGATGGAAAAAGTTGTTTTTAATTAAAATTTAGTAATTTTCACTTTTCATCAAAATATGAAAGTTATCCGAAAATTACCAAAATTTCACCCTAAGCTAATTTCGATATTCCGAATCCAAAAATGAAATCCATTTTGAAAAATAAAATTTACAAAATTTCAAAAAGTGGTTATTACTATTCATAAAGGCTAGTTTTAATAATATTTTAATAGCATATCGTTGTTTATTGAAACTCGGTATTGCATACTACACATGCTATCAAGGAAGGTCGCGATTGCATGTAATGAAAGGCAAGTCAAGGATGCGTGTTGTGCAAGCTCCTTTTGGTGTAGCGTACAACACAAGACATTAATTAAATTAAAAAGAATAGTTTTCATAAAATCTCAGGGTGTTACATTCTACCCCCCTTAAAATGAATTTCTCCGTCGAAATTCGTCGGGGTTATAAATGGTTTACTATTAAAAAGTTTCTTTAATCGAAACCCACATCGTAAAAAGGAATACCAAAACCAATCTTTAAAAAAAGTATGAAATGTAACGGTTACGCAAATAAAATAATCACTGGGTTTCAACATAGGTGAAAATATGGATATGGAAGAGAAATCTAACCATCATGTTCTGATGGAGAGTGGTAGAGAACATGGCTATGGAAAAGCCAACAATCTCAAATCCATAAATTTGTGACCATATAAGGTACCATCTGATTAATCAGATATAAGAGCACTAGGACAACATTTTTGGTTTTCAAGATTGTTTCCCAAAAGTTGAATAAATTGAATTAAAATAAATACTTACATTCTTTTGGTACAATCTTATTGTTGTTCGTTCCTTGAACAATTTCCAATTCATCTCTTAAATAAATGAAGTTGAATTTGTTATTCGTGAAGTGTTAGCATATCATGTGATAGAATGACGGGTCATTCCATCTGTCTCAAACAAAAGGTTAGCAAAAGTTATTAAATATACATAAGTCATTCTATCGTGAGATTAATCATATATGGTTGCTAAAATGAACTTATACTTCATATATCATACCGCTTAATAAAATAAAACTAGTTTCTACTAACCAAGGACTTCCTGTAGGCCAGTGGTAGGTGATAAAGGCTAGTCGTACTTCGGTTGTGGGTTCGATTCCCACGGCCTTGTCTGACGCGATGGGATGTCGCCCGTCCTGCAGGTTGTCCTTTTTCTAAAGCTATATTACTATAACATCCCATAAATAATATCGACAAACATTTTATCCTAACTTATGTCCCTCATAATCCATTCTAATCTTTAGGCTTATCTAAAATACTGCAGTCCAC
This sequence comes from Viscum album, assembly GCA_963277665.1. NCBI lineage: Eukaryota > Viridiplantae > Streptophyta > Magnoliopsida > Santalales > Viscaceae > Viscum > Viscum album. The sequence continues at coordinate 1,716,195,782 of OY728152.1, read as the reverse complement.
CCTCATAACACAGTGAAAATTATTACCAGAGATTTAATATCATCGTTGATCCCCATATATCATAAGATATGTTTTGTTGGTCACATTCCAAATATTCAAAGTCCTTAATCATGTATTCTCTTGAATACCCATTGAACCAAAGTGAAAACATGAATGCCGTTAAAAGTTATCACTTTTCACATACCAAAATCCCCAAAATTCTATATACTAAAACCATGATATCACTTAGTCCTTATATCAATCATGAGCTCATTAATACAATAAAACATCTAATTATCGTCTTATCCCTTCATTATGCGCATATCATTTACATTCCAAAAATATATGAATATCCTTTCATGGATATTGGTACCATTAATCATAAACTTTCAAAACTTAAGGAAAGACAACAGTGTAACAATCCTTATATGTCTCTTTATTCCATAGTACCATGAGATTACTTATACAAAGTTACACATAATAAACATGTAGTCATTCCACTACATTCTTAAACCATTGACCGAGCATCAATAATTCTTTCATCTCACATATCATTTGTAGTCTCTTCATCATCATCAACATAAATACTACCCATACGACCATACTGATTCTCTTCATGAGACTTTCCCTTAGGGCATTGGTTTTCATAATACCCGTACATTCCACATTTGAAACATTTAACCATTGTTGATGTCGTAGCAATACCATTATCCTCATCCCTGGTGTTAACTGAACCCTTTCCTTTGCACTTACTGGCTTTGTGTCCTTCTTTTCCACACCCAAAGCATCTTCCAGTTCCTTTGAAACATTCTCCTTGATGCCTCTTCCCACATGATTTACATAAGGGAAATTGAACTTTCTTTCCTCTATGATCATCATGAAACTCCATCTTTCTCTTATTAGCTGAGTTAGGAAACTTACCAAATTTTACTTTATTGATCATATTATGAGATTTCTGATTCAGAATAATAATGATGTTTAGACCTCCAAATCCCATTTCATTTGGTTCCTCATGAAGAATATCATTCCATTGTCTATCATATCCTCCATTATCGTGAATCATCTTGTTTCCAGCCATTTTCTAAAACCCAAAAAGAATAGTGTGAGAGGAAAAAATCATGCTAGGGAAAACAACATAATAAAGGGGGAGTACCCTCAATATCTAACATCTTAGGATAAATTCTAAGATCGTTAGCGCAATTCTAGGACTATAACCTACATGTATACTTAACCTTAGAGACATCCCTAGACATACCATAGAAATATCTCTAGGGATCTCACTAAAGTTCTCGCATCCTTGTTTCCAAAGGTTGACTAAACCTTTTCTCTGATACCAGCTGTAGAGACCCGAAGCTTGACGTACATTGACATTACATTACATTTGCGGAATACTTAGTACATAACAAAAACACACACACAAGGGTCGTAATAGTTTAGTGTCTTTGGAAACTCGAAATATAATCTTCTAGACCTGGTGAAAGATCTTCAACATCTCCCATAAAGATCTTCCTTTTTTTTATAACTAAAACCTTTATTTACATCCTGGGGAAAAGAAAACATAAAAGGGTGAGCTCAAATTCTCAGTAAGGGTAAACAAAAGAAATATCAATCACATCGTATACACAAGCACATAACTTTTGGAAATCGTAAACTGCAAAAGAGATCATAATTTCATAACCTGGGATAAATCATGGAAGGGAAATGTAATCACAATAATCATAACATAAAACATGAAACTTTGTGGCATACACACATAATCATAGAGAATCATTTCTTGTTAGTCAAGACTCATTGCCAAGACTATCTTTGTGGACAAAGTCCCTTTCTGAACCGAGTCACCCTCATTTCAGTCCTATTTCACTGAACCGGTATAACCTACCGTTCCAGCCATGTCTATATCATGAGATATAAAATCTTTACCCAATCAATTGGAGGGAGATATAGGTCCCACCCATCTCATAATGATACCATTATTATGTGTGCCACAAAATCATAAACCATACATCATTGCATAACCCATGTAATAAAAATGGAAATCTTAAACATCATGACATCATAAAACAATTCATATACAATAAAGGAATTCATAAAAATAATTCCATCACAACATAATCAAATCAATGTAATAATAGGGATAAAAACAGATCCCTTTATCATCTTAGATGGAAAATAATTTTGATAAAACACTTGAACTTCATTCTTGAGGAAAATATCCTTTCTACATCAAAGACACTTTTCCTTTCTTAACATGTCATACAATTTTAAACATAAAGAAGTTGATTAAAAATAAACATGAAAACTTGTAAAGGAAGATTCTTGGAAATTTTGTTTTAAAAGTCCGTTCATGCCGTATAAGTTAAAAAAAACATTCTTCTCGTACTTTTGTCGGAAAAGTCAAAAAATACATTGTACGAAAAAACGACAAAAGATTCCATTATTATATTTTACAAAAAACTCCCCGAAGGGTAAAATTGGATATAAACAATTTTAGAAGGATATAAATATTACATATTGAGGAAACATGGATGTGGATGATAATATACACCCCAGTAAATTCCAAAGTATAAACAATCTCGGATAAAAATGAGATTGTGATATTTCCTGTACCTTAGGTCAGATTTGCTTCGTAAGTGTCCGAACCTCCTGTATAATGATTTAAATAATGTCATTGACTTATTAAAGAATCATATTCATTGTTATAATATCATATATGGTTCACTTATGACTTTATATTACCCATTCTTTTGTAAATTCATGTTAAAGTAGCGTTTTGGGTAAAATCTTCTCATTTGTCGTTCGTGTTTTAACTTATAATTATTCATATGATTACATAGATCATTATTACTTAATTATAGAATATAAAACATGATTTTTATATAATATATACTCAGAATATAAATATATATAATGGATCTATAAATGGAACGAAATACAGCGTTCATGGACACGGTAGGCCGTACGTACGCATGAACGATGTTTTCGTTTCCTTATTGAATTGAGTGGAATTAAGTAGATGACATACATATATATACACATAAATCCAGTAGCTTTATAATGTAATATATTTCATTATTATTCCTTATATATACTTTATAATCATTCTTAAATGGTTAACATGGAGAATGAATCTCATCGCGTCGTGGAGCCGGTAGTCCGTACGTACGCACGAGCGATGATATCATTTACATAATTATTGAATTGAATTTGAGTGGATGATACAATATATCAGAATCATTATGATGTTATAATAACTATGTATTGTTATTATTTACACCGTAATACCCATCCATGTAAGGTGTTGGTGGAAAAACAGATTACACCACAGCGTGGAGACGGTATTCCGTACGTACGCACGCGCGATGATTTTGTTTTCTGTAGGATGGATAGATGGTAAAATAGGGTTGTTTCATACATATAATAACATATCAGTATATTAGTGATATTGATGTTATTACTTCATAATGAAACAACCTAAGAAGAAGAAGTGGAAGAAGAAATAAAGTTGAATGAATCGGTAACGGAAATTACCTCTTCTTTGAAGCGCCTCTTTGAGACCTCCTCCTAGGGCACTAAAATTGGTCTTTGAGGAAAACCAGAACATCTAGTATGTTTCTAGGGAAGTGTAGAGGAGAATTTGTCAGGGTTTGGCCGAGCTTGAAGGCTCAATGTTGTGTGAGGAAGAGAGGGAGGAGGTGCCCTTTTATAAGGGAGGAGAGGGGCACCTTTGGAAAAACTAAATATATTATTTTATTATAAAGTCATGTTCGGTTTTAAATAGCTCCAAATTGATTTATTTAGAGGCTAAGGTGTGGATGGGTCTAAATCCTCTCATCCAATATAATTTAGACATGTTTAGGTTCCTATTTTAACCTTATCATTTAGATTTAACATTAATTTAAATAATTTTACTTTTACCCTGTTTTCTTGTGTTCTTACACTATAAGGTTAATAAACATACTATAAGAAGCCAAACGAACCCCAAATTGTTTATTATTAATATATATAACCTTTTCTAAGTCATTTGGCCGACCCATTGATTTTTAAGAATAAAATAACAATTAATTATATAATATTCGTTTTAAAAACTATTTTATGTCAATTTTGACACTATTTAGTAATTGATTTTTGTGAAAATCATAACAGAATGATAAGTTCGAAAAAAGTTAATTAAATCAATAATAACATGTCATAGTAACCTATAAAATTAGTGTAATTTATAAAATGTCTCATATCACATTTATTTTGGTGTTTATAACGTTAATTGTGTCAATATTTCATTAATAAGATAATTACTACATCATATTTGTGTCATAAATAAATTAACTTATTTAATGTCTAAAAATTAAAAATAAAATACCATTATGTAGGAAATATTTTTAGCTTTCTAATGAATATTTATAGTAGAATTTATCTTATGTATACCCCCATATTAGAAATTATTTACTTATTAAACTTTGATTTTAACTATTTTAACCCTTCTTTAAATAAATTAATAATAAATGTCCTAATCTAATCCAAGTGGGCCTAAATGGTCATATTTTATTCCTAAGCTTGTTTTTGGTCGAATTACACTTATCAAATAGAATTTGGACATGTGTTAGGTAATAATAATATCATTTTTACCCTTAATTACCCTTTCTACTTTTAACCGTGGTAAATAAAAGTAAAAAGTTACTATTCACCAAAAATTATTTTCATCTCATTGAACCACATTTTACTTACTGACATCAACCGTGTCTCTCGGATTTTTTAAATTCCACTCGCAGAAGCGGTAAAATTAAGTTTTATGAACAATTCAGTTTTTTTAACTACCACTTAGTGGTTTCACTATTCATCAAAAATCGAAAGTTTTCAGAAAAATACCAAACATTAGGCCTAAGATATAATTGATATTATATACTAAAAAATGATTTCTATTTTACCAAATTCAAAACATATCAGTTGCATTAATTAATTTAAAAATTAATTCCCATCGTCAAAATAAATGGCGTGTTTTTAAGAGATAATAACTATCAAAAGATTGACACTTGTTTATAACTGGTTTAAATGTGAAATTACATCCAATAACCAACATTTTGTTAAATTGTAAAAATATATTCAAAATATACCTTAAAACCAATAAAATTATTAATTTATCACTATTAATTATTTCGATTGAAAAAGTTGTTTTTAATTAAAATTTAGTAATTTTCACTATTCATCAAAATTTGAAAGTTATCCAAAAATTACCAAAATTTCACCCTAAGATAATTTCGATATTCCGAATCCAAAAATTAAATCCATTTTGAAAAATAAAATTTACAAAATTTCAAAAAGTGGTTATTACTATTCATAACGGCTAGTTTTAATAACATTTTAATAGCATATCGTTGTTTAGTGAAACTCGGTATTGCGTACTACACATGCTATCAAGGAAGGTCGCGATTGCGTGTAATGAAAGGCAAGTCAAGGATGCGTGTTGTGCAAGCTCCTCTTGGTGTAGCGTACAACACAAGACATTAATGAAATTAAAAAGAATATTTTTCATAAAATATCGGGGTGTTACAGATTTCTTGTGTAAATTATTCACTTATAGATAGGAAATGTGCAGATTTTTTATGTCGATCAATAATCACCATTACTGTATAATAATTTCATGTATATTCACAAAATCAAGTAAAAAAATTGATAACGATGTAATCCCATTTCAATGAAGGAATTGGTAGAGGTTTAATTCCACCTTAGGATTTAATCATTCATCCTTCACCATTTGAATGAATAAACATCTTCAAACATAATCAACAATTTCCCACTTCATATTATCCCATTAGAAGTTTTAATTCAGATTTCTATACATATTAGTGATACCAGGGTGTATAGTGATGATCGATCTATATAAATCACCCTATAACTCCCTTTTTAGCTCAGGTATAGAGGGAATGAATAGTATCATCCAAAATTTAATAATTTCTTCCTCAAAGACTAAGTCAGTAAACATCCCATCACTCACAACATTAATTTTCTTTTGATGATTTTCATCATCACACTGAGAAGTTTTAATTAATTCCATTAAAGTCATTTTTGAAACTAGTTGAAAAATTAATTACATTTCAACTTCCTTGATAATTATCATATCCCTATTTTTTAGTTCTACGTATACAGGGTCCTTATCGATCCATATTTTTTTTTTCAGAACACCATGATCATTCATGGTCAATGCATCTGACACCTAATTTTCCTACCGTGGGAGGTAGTGTGTTGAACAATCATAATACACGATCATTAAAGGAATATCTTTTCCCCATGTTTAGTTATTTCAATGGGAATATATATATATCAATATCTTTTGATCTTTATATATCTCACATCTATCACTATAGAGATAGTTTCACCATATCTGCAGAGAAAAGATTACAACCGCTAACTCAATATCATGATTTGTATTGTTGTTTTCATGAATTTTATCTTCCTTGATGAATAATAAATAAATATACCATTCTATATAAGGGCATACAAAATTCCTTTATTGATGTATCACCATTAATAAAAAATACACCATTTTTTTATGGTAGAGTCAAGATCAATGAATTACCTAATATACTCCTCAATTATTCAATACAATTTTCACATTTTTTCTATACAAACTTATCCCCCTATCGATTAAACATGGTTAATGGGTTTGGTAATTGGGAAACATTTTGATAAAAACATCGATAATAACCTACTAAACCAATAAACATATATAACCCTATTATGTTTACTGGTGTAGGTCATTCCTAAACTACGTTTTTTATCGAATGATTCACTGAGAGTCCATCAATTGAGAAAATATGGAAAATAAAATAAACTAATGGAATCCAAAATTCAAAATTTATAAACATCCAATTTAATTCATCACATCTTAGAGCCTTCATAACAATCCTATGGTGATTATCATTGTATTTAATGCTTCTGGTGTATACATATATGTCATCAATAAATACCACAACCAATCCATTGAGGTATTTTTCAAAAACTGAACACATTATATCCATGAAAGTGTAGGGTTCATCATTCAGTCCAAAATGCATTACTGTAAAATCAAAAATCTCATACCACGTTCACAATACTATATTTCGAATATATTCCTTCTTCACATGAATGTTAATATATCCAAATCTATGATCAAAAATTGAAAAATATTGATCTATATGAATCTGATCGAATAAATCATTAATATGAGGAAATTGTATATTTTTTCATTATTTTAATTTCATTGATTTATCTATATTCAACACACAACCTCGTTGATTTATCATTCTTCTTGATAAAGAGAACATGGGAATCCCATGGAGAAACACTATGGAAGATTGATCCTCTATCACTCAATTACTATTGTTGTTTCATTAAATATTCTAATTCCAACATGGATATTCTCCTGGGAGTCCTTGATATAAGTCTTGAAACATAAATAAATTCATCAAATAACTGAACTTCTCTCTCAATAGGATGTCAAAGTAAATCCTTTTGAAATAAATCAATTTATTTTTGTACAATAGGTGCATCCTCAATTTGAGGATTTACTTCCTTATCCATAGAATATTTTTTATCTTCCTCACCACCAATTTTATTTAGTAGAGCTATTGTGGTTGGATCTAGATGATAATACTATGGTGCTATTTCTTTTATAATGATAAAGGATTCTATACCAGCATCACAAATTGTAGTTTCCTTCCTCTTGCAACTAATATTTGCATCATATTTTAAAATCCATTCCTTGTGAATGATTAAGTCAAATTCAGACATAGTTATGATTATAAAATTAGTAGATAAATAACATTTATATTCCATAATGGTTACTTCATTGAACATCATTGTTGGAATGTGACATCCCATAGGGGTTTTGAATGAAAACTATCTTGTTATGGATATTTATAAATATATCAATTTTAATGAAAATTCGGAAGATATAAAGGAATGTTATGATCTAGATTCAAATAAATCATTATTTAAATTTGAGGATATGATTAATGTACATGGAACCACATCATTAAGAACATCAACTTCAACTGTTGTGATTGCATATGCATGTCATTTCTTTCATGTCATTATATAAGGAAATTTTTCATGATGCTTTGGAAAATATTTTTTTAAATTTACTATATATTTCAAGTGTTTCATTGACCATTGGTTGCTTCATTATTTTCCTTGAATTCACGGGCTTGGTGTTTTTTTTATCTGCATGTATAACAAAATCATTTTCCTTTTAAGAAGGATGTAGGGTGTTTCCTTCCACAAATATCACATTTCAGATAAAACCCTTTTTATTCTTCCCATATTCCATTATTTCCTCTGAATTCCTTTTAATATATTGTTATCCACTAAAATCAAAAGTCATAATGAACTATTTCTCTATCATGATATCACATGATACTATACCATTTTATGATGAGAATGTTTGGGAAACTAGTTCCCTTTCAGATGAATGGTTTTTAGTAACAAAATAAACTATTAGTCTTTCTTATAGGAATATGATTATACCGCAACCTGAGTTTATATCCTTGGAACCTTTTCTTCATACTTATAAACACTATTATCCTAATTTTCCCTTATATTCAATAATTTAATTAATCTATTCTCTGGTTGTTTGTGACGAAAATATTTTTCTAGGAAAATTTCTTTAAAATCCCTCTATTACAAAATTTTAATTTCTTACTCCTTTTGATTTATAATTATTAAACACCATAGTTCTGTAAATCTGGATAGATGAAAAATTTCCAGTAAAAACTTCTCCATTTTTCTACCTCCCAGACTAATAAATATCTTCTCTAAGGGGATTATTCACTACTAAGCTACAAATGTGTTTAAAATACAATTGAATGATAGAGGATGTTGTTACAGAAAGAGGTGAAACATTTCTTTTCCAATATTGGAATTCGGAAGACCCATATGGGTAAGGATAATGATCATAACATGAGATAGTTGTCATAGTATAGTTAGAAGTTTCTCATCACCAGACGTTTCTCCAATAATAACACCATTACCAAACATAAGAGGGAAATACATACATGGGATACATGCATTGATATGGTTTACATTCCTTCAACAAGGATCCATTTATTAAAATTTCATACATTAGAATAGTATTTTAATCATAATTTATAATATCAAAATAGTTAAAAACATATCATAAATAGAAATTTTATATAAATCAGATCTCATAATATTAAACATAGTTTCGTTAAAGGAAAATTTAAGTTTTAATTAATCATAGTGGTTTGTAAATAAAATGTTAATTTTCACAAGAATATCCAATTGGATTGTCAATCCAGTTGAGTAGTGAGTCTTTTTTTTGTGTACTAGGTTACCCTGAGTCATGCTCGAGAAACCTTGTTAGAGTTGTTACTACTAGGTAAATAAGATCCAAAAAACATCCACTTAAAGTATCTAGAAAAGGATGTATTTATAAGAATATCCACATAATCACTACCTTACCAAAATTATATGATGTTTCATGTATGTTTTTCCTCAAATTATATCTTAAGTAAATGATCCCAAATCTATGATTTCTAAATATTGTTTACAAGGATTATAATAAAAAACATCTGTTACAAACAGTAATGACCCAGAGCCAATATTGTTAGGTTCGATGAAATATATTAATAAATTTCTATGTTTATAAGGATGTATCATACCAAAGGACTAAATAGTTTATTAGTTTTGGAAAACCATATAAAAACATAATATTTACCTTTCAACATGGATGAAAAATCAACACTGCAATTCCATTGGAAACACGCATAAACTATTTTATTATTCCTGCAAGTGATTCATAATTATATTAATCTTGGAATAATTGGGAAAATTAAAACATAAGAAAGGGGTGAGAACAGATTCTCAGTAAGGGTATGTAATATAGTGAATGTTATCATAAACACAATAATTTTCTATGAACATTAACTAAAAAACCATGTCAAATAAAAAAACATGATCATAATATGGTAGGATTGAATGATGAGAAAATAAATTCATATAACTGATCATAATATAAAGGAAATTAATCATGGAAATTCTAAAAGACAAATATCACATGGTTTATCAATTACAATTTTCATGATGAAGGAGATCATAATGTCAGATATATGAATCATAACATCACAGTATCCATTAATATTTCTAAAAAAACTAGTTTAAGGCCTCGACCAGGACCATATTTTGTTTTGTATCATTAGACATTCCAATGCAAAGAGGGGTATTTCCAGCCCAAACCATCATGTACTAATTTTAATGAATTTCCAATATGAATTGGGATAAAAATAAACAACATGAATATATGACATGTAAATAACATTCCCTGATCTCTAAACATAATAACTAATAAATAAGAGTAGCATGGTGAATGGTATCATGATAGAAAATCCATAGTAAATATGTTAATAAAACATATATCAAAATATGTTAGATGAAAATAATAAGTATAATAGTAAATAAATAATAAAATTCAATAGTGGTGTGGAAATAGATGAAAATACTCTAATAAAATCAGTGAGGATTTATTAACAGAAATACCCGTTTTACTTTTTTAAGAAGAGTTCATTTGGAAAAATGTTCATTATTTTGAATAATTCATTGTATAAAACTACAAATGAAAACATTCATTTTTCATGAACAAATTAGTTATTTTATTAAAATAACGGTGTGCTAAAATAGAGTATGTATGGTTGTACAAAATTGGTATGAAACTAAGATACTCCCTTTAATCAGGCATGCATATCTGGAAGAATTGAAATAGGATCTTGAAAAAAACATGTATTTCATATAAAATCAATATGAAATTACATTTAAATAAGAGTTTTGAACATTTACAATGAATTTAAAATAAGTATATTAAAATCATGAAGAATTACATTGAGGTATAGTGGAACGAAGCATAACCCGAATAGAAATGTATGTTTTAGAAGAAAACCCTTACCATATATCCAAATGTGTTATACACTTGAACATAAAAACCAGAATATTGAAATTAAATCTATTAATTAATTAAATAACAAACATATATACATGAATATTATTTATTATAATTTTTCTAAGTTTATTTATGTCTTTTTTGATGAGTTTTAAGATACAATTTTATTTCTTCTAAGCATTCGTTTCTATGGATTTTGTGATCTGTATACTTATATAGGAGGATAAAAGTTCATGAGGAATGGGTATAATTTTCCAGAATTGAAATTATATGATAGTGATGAAAAAATAAAATTTTAATTGGTATTATGTATTTTTTATATATATTAGGATGAATCACTATATTACATGTTAATGATTATCGTTTAGCTTAATTGTAGTTGTTTTTGATAATAATGAACTAGTTTTATTATATTAATAAATATCAAGTATATATTATGGTTATATAAAATTAAATTATATAGAATACATATTTCATTATCTTTTTTTACCATAAAAAGTGATACATGACCATCCTTTACGGTGAAATTGAAGAAAAAAAATTCATCGTCCATGAAGGTTGTCAATCGACACCTCCTAGAATATGATTTAATTTTTTAAAAAAAAGAGAGAGGAAAATGATTTTGATTAAGTATATACATTTACATGTTATAATTTCTATATATATCTGATAATGTAGTTATCATTATCATTTTTACTGATGAGGTGATGTTATAATAATAAAAGAAAAGAAATTGAAAAAAAAATTTAAAAGAAAAGGAAGAGGATTTTACCTCTTGAATACACATCCGTAATGATTTTGGTTTTGGTATTTTGATGATTCTAAGAGATCCTAGATTGGGGGGCTCTTAGGGATAATATTGTGAAGAAATGTTAAGAGGCTCAAAAACATAGAAGTGTGAGGAGAAGAGTTGGTGAGGGGTGATTTGTAAATATTTTATTCATTGTTTTATTATTTTATTCAGGAAAGGGTATAATGTTGATTATTATGACTAATTATAGTAATAAGTTCATGTGAGTTCAATATAGGGGTGATTAAATCATTCATGATTCTATGAATAGTTTAATTAAATTATAATGCATAAATATTGTAAATTTCCATATTATACTATTCACAAAAATAACACTATTTTTTAAAGTTCAAAAAATTCACCCAATATATTTATAAATGTGTTGAATCCAAAAAAGAACTCCAATTATTTAAAATAATTATTTAAATATGATAATTGTAATTTTTAATTAAAACCATTATTTAATTTAAAAATAAATATTTTAAATCTATAACTTATTTTATAACACATTCACAAATTAATTATGGTCACATAAAATTATCCTAAAATCATAATACAAAAAATATTTATTTATTAATACATTTTATTTAAATTTATTTTATTTTAAATCATATTATTAAATATTAAATTGTAATTAAATATTTATGAATCACAAAAATATCATCACATATGAAATTATTTTTAAAATATTCATTTACCTATACTATAAAATAATTATTTCATAGTTTAAAAAATTATATGCCTATTTTGAATTTAGACAATCACATGTAAGGTTACTATTCATTCATCCAAAATAATATTCATAAGTGTTATGTTAATATTCATAAGGTTAAGTTACTTTTCTATCGGTATATGTTTCTTAACTTCTAGAAACACATTTTATTTCATTCAATATCTATTTATGATGTTTTTACTGTGTTATATATGTGAATTTATGTTATCCACACTATATGAAAAAGAAAATGGGGGGATTTATTAATAGAGTTCAGGGTGATTACATTAGAAGATATGAAATATTGAGTAGAACTAGAATCCAAAAGAATGTTTTTTGTTATTTAATTAATAACCCGCAGTGCTATCAAAAAACCATTTTTTACCCTACTCAATAGTAGTGATTGATTATTTACACCCCTAATACCTTTAAGAATATTGTACTTGAATGTGTATACAAACCCATGAATTAGGGCATTGTCATGTATAGTGCCCATGTTCCTTGTAAATAATGAACTGCGTGTGAGGCATATGGTTCATCTTAATCATCTTTTCCACTTCCTCATTAGTAACATTAGTAATTTTATTTAAGAAATTATTACCATGGTTCTCCGCATTTCAACACATTAATAATCATTTGGTTCCCCTTACAATATTTCCATGATTATTCTTCCAACACATTTTAACAAGTGGGCTGAGGGGTTTTCATTCCTCAATGATATTTTTATATTAGCCTTCATAAAGAGAATTAAATATTTACTTTCTTGTCTATGTTACAATAATAACACTAACAATCCCTGATCTTTACCCAACTCTAAGGAAAAAATTGAAAACTCATCTTAACTATCAAAGTCATGAAATGATTATTATTATCATAAAATCAGGTATAAACCACTAAAGAATTGTTTCACCTTACTTTAAGTGTATATGAAAAGGCTAAAATCATTACTGGAAATAATTTTGAAATTTAAATAATATTCATTGACATAAATATCCTTTTTTTCATCTTGTTAATGTACTCCATATCCATATGAAAACTATGTGTTTGTGGAAAATGTTAATTGAAATATATTTTATTAAATGATTCACATTCCATGGAATAAATTTCCACATTATAATTCTAATTATTTATTTGTTTAACCCAATGATCATCTTCCCCATAAAAAATAGTTTACAAGAGAATTTTTTTATTTGACCATTTATTAGCATATAATATCCTATCAATTGAATTAATCCTATGTTCTGTGATTTTTAGATTAGTAAATCCAAAAAAAATCGGGAGCGAAGTTCTCAGTAAGTATTACTATACAACATGATAAATCATAAGAGAATAAGGGTGTTCCAGACAATTTATGTAATTATTCATAACATAGTCCAGTTGATCTTGTATAGTCATAAAGATATGAGATCTTATTCTTATCAGGTATAGAATCTCAATAAGGAAATATTCATAGTCCCTATCACATTGGTCGTTAGCACAAGTTCTTTGATTTCCATCCATTAACTAAGAAATAATAATGAAATTGAGGTGATTGAACACTTAGATAAAGGAATATAGAATGTAATTTGGTCACATGAGGATGAACATATAAAGAGTAATTATATCTTATCTTCTGAATCCATAAGTTTAAATATTGGTTATCAATGTTAATATAATTATACATCGGGTTTTAACTAATGTTGTTTAGTCATAATCCTCATATATATCAATACCATTAACTGATACAACCTCTAACACCCACAACCTTTTTCACATACTATTTCATGATTTTAAGCATAATACAAACCAAGGATCAATTGGTTTCTTGCCTTCAGAGAACTAGGTACATAATAAGAATTCTTGAAGATAAAATTAATAAAATATATTTAATCCTCATAATGAGATTATAAACCAATTTTAGTGCTTATATATTCATAAGACAACATAGGGAATACATAATCAAAAGTAATGAGATAAAAATCATCGTGAATGTTAAAAATTAGAATGAAACATAACACTTGAATTAGCAAGGCATAACATGATAACCTAAAAAGAAATTATCATGTATAAAAAAATTGAAGGATGCCATATAGTACATGATTCCACATGATTAGGGAAATATTGGAATATGGAAGAAATATATATCATGTCATAAATTTTACTCAAGGCTAACTACCCGGACTGTATCACATGCTGGAAAAATTCTTGTAATGGATACAATTTACTCCTTAATCCCATACATGATGTACCATGCGACTAAAAATTAACCAATACATTATTTTATTGTCTACAAGCACTAATCATAACATGATCATGTATATTGTTTCCAAATAAATAATCATGAAATAGGAATAAACATAAGGGTTACCGAAAGAATGAAATTTTAATCATAAAAATTTCATCACGCATAACAAAAGGTTGTGTGGAAATGGAATCCGTTAAAGAAAGTATTTAAAAAATTATTCAACATTAATAATATAAATATAAGATTAGATCATGAGTAGTTATTTTTAAATGATATTAAATGTTAAAAATTATTGGAAAGGTAACTTTTGAAATGTACCACATAATAATAGTTATAAAGAAAACATTAAAGAATCATGAAATATGATAAAGGCATAATTTTTTACATAAAACAAGAAATAGAATAAATTTTTTTCCATGACATATTGAATAATTTTAGATAAATATGGTGGATTTAAATAGTTAATGTAGTGTACTTGAAAATGGTTAAGAAAAATAGAATATCCTTTAATCGGGTTTTCTTATCAAGAGAACATGAGAATGGATTCATATAAAACACATATTTGGAAATAAATAATAGATAATTGATTTATATTTTTTTGCACACATACACAAACGTTTGGGGAATTATATAAAAAATTCATTGATACATTTAGTTTATTTGAAATAAATCATAAACCAAAAGAAAATATGGATGTTGGAAGAGATCCCATATCATATGTTTAAAAGAATTATGTAATTGTGTTTAATATTTTGGATAATCCAATTGGAAAAATTAATTACATAACTAAGAACTAATTTTACAAGTATTTTATGTATTATTATTTAATTTAATTCATTCATGGGCATTTCGATGAATTATAATGTTCAATTTCTACATTCTAAAATAATTATTTCCTTAATTCGGTTTGGTTTAAATACTTTATAATTATTGAAGTTGTATTCAAATTGTAATACATATAAAAATGTTACATAAAGTGGTAAAAATTCACATTAATAATTATAAATAGTCCCATATACAATTTCATTTTATATAAAGAGGATGATTAATTTGATAAAACATGAATATTAAAATATTTTTTTATTTTGGTTTTTTACCATCTCGGATTAGTTTCATTTTAATTTATATTATATCTATATATAAGAAACGGAATATGAAAAAATATATAATATTCATATGAACATCTGATTTAACTATAGTAATTATTTTATGACTATCATTGATGGAAGGTAATGGAAAATGAGAACTCATTATACATGGATGTGGTAATCCACCAGAATTTGGACAATATTTTCCTTTCATTCAATAAGTGGAGATGATAAAGGATTTAGAAAAAATATTTCACGTGATATATAAAATATCCTAATATACATGATACTTTATTTATTATTATTTTATTGATTATTGAATTTACGATAGTATAGAAAACTAAAAGTAATTAAAAGTTTCGATTTGAGAAAGGAACCTTTTGAATATCACCACATTGAAGGAAGCCATGAAGGAACCTAAAATATATCATTTTTGACGACCATAAGCTATTTTAAGTTGGTAAGAGGCCTTCAAATGGATTTTAGAATAATGTTTCCATGCCACAAGTCTTATAATGTTGGAGAAGGGCATAAATTTTGTGGTGTTTATAAGGGAAGTGGTGGGGGGTTGAAATTTATCAAAATAATTACATTTTAAAAAATTATTTCCATAATAAATACCACTAATTGTACATATATTCAATAATGATAAATGATATGTTTTTAGTCACATAGTAAAAAATAAAATTTATAAATTTTATGGGTTTATATTTAATCTAATCATTTTGATTAACCCTTAATTAACATATTATAATTTTAAATAATTTAATAACATTTGAATACTAAAATGTTAAAATATTTATTTATATAATATAATTTGTTCATTAATTTGAAATTAATGATATTTTAGATCATATCAAAATTACTTTGTACTTTTTCAATGTTTTTTTATTTTAAAAAAATTACTAATTATTTATCCCATAAATTAACATTATTTTCAAATTTAAACAATTTATCAGATTGAATAAAAAATAGTCCACAAAATTAAATCCAAATATTATATCAAAAAGTTATCGTGTTATTTTATAAAAATTTTGGATCTGATTAAATGATTAATTTTTTTTTATTTCCATATTTATAAAATCGTTTGTTTTATTATTAAATTAATTTATGTTTTATTTCCTTATTGTTGTCTAAAAATATAACATAATTATTTCATTACCAAAAAAATTCTCAATATATAAGTAATTATTTTTCTTCCAAAATAAATTTATTTTGGATTTTATATAACAGTTATTTTTTAATTATATATATTATACATTTAAAAAAGAGTGAAATTTTTTCATTTCTTTTATTATAATAATATCAATGATATTTTCATGTAAATTTGTAGATAAAATTATTCAATTTAAACCCATAGGTTTTAAGAGTCTAATTTAATACATACAATAACATTCGGGAAAGGGTTAAGATAATTATATAGTCCTTATCATATAATATTACCGTTAATTACCTGATTTACCCCTAAATGTGGTACAAATTATTTACCAAGTATACTATTCATATTGATCAAAAAATAAAAGTGGAATAGTTATTAATTTTTTACCTTATAATTAAAAACAGATAATAAATTTTTACATGATAAAAACAAATATGTTTAAAATTCGGTTAAAATTTAAACCACAAAAATGCCAAGAAACATATTTTTTCTAAAAACTTTCTTTTTTGAATATAAAATATTTTATTAATAAATTCATGTGAAAAATAAATTTAATTGATAGAAATTATATTATTTATAATAAAAATTAATATAAAAATTTTATAAATGATACAAAAATGAATTTTAATTTTTTAATTCGTCAAAACATTAATATTTTTTTTGTAAGAACATGTGTTTGTGTAGATGAAAGTTATGAGAATGTATTTGAATTTTTGATATTAAATTCTTGTGAGGTTTAAAATTGTATTTTCCCATAGTAGATGATCTTGGATAATTTTTCTCACCACTCTGTTGGTCTCGAAATAGGGGGTTTTCACTATGATAAGATTTCGTTTGAAATCCATGTCGTATGAATTATAGAATAATAATTAATAAGTAATATTTTATAAATTAAATATAAAATTATGTATATAGGTTCATTCAGCCTTGAAATTTGAATAGAGCATCGAATTATGATTCAACCTCCTCCATTTAGATCAAAATGATAATTTTTTCCTAGGAGAGACATAAACTTGATTCGGGCACCTGAGCTTGCTCGGACAACATTTTTTTCATTTTCATTTTCAAATTAATTTCTTTTTTTCTTTATTTTATGATGAATATTTCATAGCTCACCCTTCTATGCTGCTTGACCATGGGATAACCAAGATAGGTATAAAGAGAGATATGTGGAGGGGAAGAGTGGTATTGTCACTAATCCCTCAATGAGTTGGTTCAGCGTGCAACATCTGTGGAACTTGAAATCTATCAATGCATTTGTGATTTCATCCCATAGGTAGGCCTTATTTATGATTTTTTGTAAAAACTTTATAATTTCATTTTTTTTCATGTTGTTATATCCACATAATGCATGTCTATGGTCCCTAGAGGGTCGAACTTTTTAAATGGGGGTTTAAATGGGGTGTTCTATGTGATCTAAGGGTTTTTAATTTGGGGATACTAGGATACAAGATGTGTTGTTTAGGGGAGCATATTGTGTGTTATTCCAGTTTGGGGAATATGATATTTTAAGGAGTTTATTCCATGTATGATGTATACACACCATGTACTAGTACATGGTCGTGTGGCTGAGTACAAGGGCATGACTTCCCGTGTAGGAGAACACGATGGTGTGAAGTACATGACCAAACCCTGTGTAAGGTAGCACACTATGTATAAGTACACGTCATATCCAAGTATCTATATAGGCTGGTTGAGAGACACAGTCTTATATCCAGTGTATGGTATAGGGCATCTACCCATTTTACCATTTGTGTACCTTGGGAGTTACATAATCTGAACTGAGCGAGTATACGCCCATGTGGCATGACGGGATTAAAACCCATGTACCGAAGTTACAAACCATGTACTTCTCATTTCTATCCCTTTGTATGCTTCTTTCCATGATGTTAGTTTGGGACCTGATAGCAGTAAACTATTAGTAGTTTTCCTCGTAGACTGTGATGGTGGAACACGTAGAGCATTTTGAGGAATCCTAATAGATTTTTTGGGGATAATGTATAAATGGGGAGGTTCTTCCTATTGTTATTTAATACATCTATCTTTTTAATGTGATACATGGATTGAATGATAGGTTGGGTGTTCAAACCATCCATAATGAGATCCTGATCTGAGATGATGTTTGTGCTATCTTCTGTGACCTATGATTTTGAAGAAGTTCCCCTTGTGAGATGTTCCCTTCTAGGCTGTGAGGCTGTGAGACTAGTTGCTTACAATGAACCTCTCAGGGATTTTATTTTATTCATGTTGACCTTGGGAGTCCCTTATATGATATCTATACACATGTACTATTTGGAGGATAACTATTGTAGGAAGCCTCGATTTTTATCATTCGAGCACCCCGTATAGGATTCATCCCTTGCCTTTACAGGTAAGGATCCTGAGTAGAATGCCTTCACTCGTGTTTACATGGAGAATCCAATGTAGGATTCCTCCTAGTTTTTTACATGAAAAATACAATAGGTTCTTGTTTCCTGGTCGACCCTAAGTTGTACATCGAGTTTTCGTAGAGATAGAGTTCAATTTTCACCTAAAACTCGTGTCTAACTAATGCACCCATGGTGAAATAAATGGAGTGTTGGGTTGGAAATTTGGGACAACCTCAATCATTCATTTATATCTAACATGTTTTTATTGATTAAGATGTTTTTACTAGTGCTTATTTTTGGTTGGTGGCTGTTGATCCTAAAGTGAGAATTCATTCTTGCTTGTTAGGATGCACTAACATGCTCTCCAATGATCTGGATTCAAATCCCTGATTTTGCGATGTTTTACAAGTACCTTGAGGTGGAACATGGGGCGTTTCTATTACACATTAAGTATTTTAGAGTATTCCTTGTGTTTTACTTGGATTTCCTGATGTTGGGATTTCTTGGACGGACTCATTGGATTATGATATACGGTGGGGGATGTTTATGATCTCCTTAGCATATGATGACTAGGTAAGTATACTAATGACTTTCAATGGAATGTGAAATGGTTTATAGGAGTGGGTATAATCATGTGTGATGCTTGACTTGTTTGATAGATTACATGGACTATGAAAAATGGATATAGAATGCAGTAGTGGACAAAATTAGTTGAGTATACCCCTTTGGTCTTGATACCATGGGATGCCTCAGGCCTTGCTACATCATGGATCCTTATAGCTTGGGCTCATGAAAGACATGTGTCATTGACATGATCGTAGTACCCCAACTAGTTCGTAGACCAATTATCCCCTTGGACATCTATGGGACTCGATGTGGATGCCTTTGATATGTTCCTTGGATCCAGACCATAATGGCCTAGACAAGTACTATGGATTCCTTGGATGTTCTCCTTGGATTTGAACCTTTGTGGTCTCACACATGTGATTATACGCCATGGTGTTGGTGGGTGTTTGAATTGTTTTTACATGACTCGGGACAAATCGGTTTACAATTCTCCTTACTAGATTGAACATAAGTATAGAGTATTCATTTTTCATTGATTGGAGGTTAGTACAGGTGTACCCAGGTGTAGGATGATTATACCCCTATGGTGATGTAGCATTCTAAGAGACATTTATTTTGTTGGCCAAAATGGGTATATATCGATTGGGATTAAAGACCCATGGATCAATATTATGTTACATGGCATGAGTGGCATCTTGTACAACTCATTCCCTTGCATAAGATGTCCTGGTTATTGGAGTTATAGACTTATGGATCGACTACTAATGTGGTTTCATGTTATTTTTTCACATACCAATAAATATTCATATCTATTTATATATTCTTCTGTATGAAAATATACATGTATAGGTATTTAGTTATGGACTTCAATGGTAGAACTTACCTCGTAAACATGGATTATGGACCATGGGATCAACTATGGGATCTGATTTGGTTTTACTACCTTTTAGTTTTGTTTCATCTAGGTTGAGCACATTGATTTTACATTCACTTTTAGAATCACATTTATAGGTTCCATGTTCGGTGGCTTAATGAAATTATTTTTCATCCCTAGACATGAACCTTAGTGTATGTGTTGATCTTATACCTTCTTTTTAGGTTGATCACAAGGTAAACTATGCATAGTGATGAGGCCCAGTGTTACATGATGAAGCAGAGATGCTTGAGATGTTATTCTAATCACGTTGGTGTAGTTCGATAGTGTCTGAAGACTACGTACAAGGACTTGCAAAAATCTATTAGAAGAGACCTACAATTTTACATTTTGGTTCTTTTTAACACTTTTATGTGTATAGTTGGATCATTGGGTGAACATTTTTTAATTCTATGATTTAATTGTTTGTGATTTTACAACATTTCATTTACTATTACAACATGTTTTTATTTCATTTGTTTTCTTACTCAACACTCTATTTACTTTCCACTATTTATGATACATATATATTTTTTGGCGATTTATTAATCTGATATAAGATATTATTCACCACACTATCACACACTAGGCCCTCGCTGCTAGTCGATAACCTATGGCATATAGGGAGGCATGCATGATGCCTTGTAACCCACTGAGTTGGAGCATAGGTTTTGTGGAATCCAAGTATGGATGTTAAAAAGTGGTTACAAAGGTGTTTTATTTTCTTGGTCTTTACTATTTTTGAAATGGTAGACAAGAGTATTAGGAATTTGTTGAAACCTATGATGTATATCAGACTGGAGCATCAAGAACACTTGTTCGGATAATAGGTCCCAGTTTCTAGGGTTTGGGATTATTGTTCTGTTTTGAGATGTTATAGTTGTAATTGATTTTTTCCTTAGGAGACATACATGTTGTGTGTACATTATTATTTACAAGGGATCTCTGTCTTGGGACCACTGGTAAGATTCCAGGGATGGATTTGGATTTTTTTCAGGAAAATGGAAGAGGCATCTCATGCATCATTTTTGTCACATAAGATTCACATCATTTATTCCGACTAGTGTGTTATTTTACTGATTAATCTATCCTTTGGCCTTCTTACGTATATTTATTTCACAATGATGGATGTATATGGTATTATACATCAATGTGTTTTATTTTCAGGGAGATGATTCATTCCTCATGCACGAGAGGTGTAGTGACCTAGTAGGTCGATATGGCATGTGATGATTTTTTGATGGACCCCTTACGTGGGATTTTTTATTAGGTCTACAGTTATCTAGTTTGATCACTGATTATGATGTTGATGGATACCACGAATTTTTCATGTGAACTAGACCTTCATGGGGTGTTACCGTGTACAAATTCGTGATGATTGTTAGCTCAATTTATCTTCTATATTGGTTGTGACCCTCAGTAGCCGTTTCATTTGAGGATTCCTAGTGGAGAACAGGGCCTTTATAAGTTGTGTTTTCCATTTTGACCTTCAGTGGTCATTGTGATATTTAACATATATTAAAAGTTTTAGATATTTTATTCTATGTGGTTACACCTTGTTACCTAGTTGTGAGGCTTGTTCTGTAGGGATAAGTTAGAGACCAAGAGTCCCTTGCTTTATACTCAGACAATTTTATGTCAAAATTTAATTATTTTTCTTGGGAAATCTAGGTCATATAGGTTGGATTTTGTTTTATAATGCCTTTTTTGGTAGTGATATTTGTTTTACAATTTTTTATAGATCAAGTCATGGTAGGTACCCCAGTTTGTTTAAGAATATTGATTCCTTAACATTTTAATGGACCACCTTGGGTTCTTGTTTTTTGAGACTCAATTTGATTGGTATGACTAATCAGTTTCCTAGCCTAGTCAACTAGTGCTTCATCTATTGAAACTTAGTTTGATCATGGGTTGACTCTTCTGAAAAAAAAACACGATTTTTTAATGGGATGTTGTGGATAAATTGTATCACAGTTTATGTTCATGATTTTGGGGATGAGTTCCAATGGAGTTTTTAAATTGTGAAACTAAACTGTTGTGTAGCATGGTCAGCATATCATTGTAATGGACTACTCGTTAGAGTATGAGTCTGGTGATAAGGATACATTCTAGTTACGTGTGATATAATTTGAATCATAATTGGTGAGTGAAAGGTTGTGAATTGAGGACCGATTTTTTTCATACTCACATGATTGTTGTGAGGTAATGTCCCTCCATTGTAATGGTGATTGTGAAATGTCGGGTAATCATGAGACAGTTAACCCATAGAAAAATCCTAGTAAGGGTTTGAAAATATTTGAGAATGGATCAAATTTAGATTTATACTCCCTTGTTTAATTCATAGTATACTCTTGTTAGAGATGATCATGGACTATCATGATTCATATTAACTTTTATGAGATAGGATCGTTTTGTACATTAAGCTCTTTTTTGTCTAAATTTTTTCTTTTGTTCCGAAGGGAACCTTTGAGGTTGAAATCCAGGAGTGGTGTAAGGTAAGGCATATGCTAGGGAGTGAACCATTGGCCATTTGAGTGTGGTGAACCAAATTTTTATTTAATACATTGGTGTTTTTCTGTATTCTATTGAGCAAGACGGTTTCTTTTGAGAGGACGATAAGGGTATTCCAATGGTGGGGTGTACTGGATCAATAATAGTTATATATATTCCATGTGGAAGGAAATTGTTCACAATATATTACTAGTCACTGGATTGTCCACATAGATTTTATTTTTCAGATTTATTTGTTGAGAGTAGGGCTTATGGTCCTTTCAGCAAGATTTTTAGGGAAGAGAAAATTTATGATGGGGAGTCTGTATGAACCCCTGTTTTTCTCTACTGTTTTTTTGAGTAGAAATTTGATTTTTTTTATTTCAAATAATTTTAATGGAAAATAGTATTTTTCCTCCCACCAGTAAATCTCAAATAATTTTTATAACCACTCCATTGGTTCCTTCATTGGGTTTTCACCCTATGAGTTGTGTTTTTTGTAAATCCATGCCTTTCTAATTTTGGTGAATTAAATAATATTTAATATTTAATATATTAAATTTTAAATTGGTTGTATTGGTTCATTCATCCATAAATTTTGACAGGAGAATCAGATTATGATTCATTTTCCCTTATTGAGTTAGGAACGATAATTTTATCCTAGGAGAGACATAATCTCGAGTTGGGCATAGGGGCCATCACATACCCCCTTTCTTCCTTTTCTTTTTCATTTCTATCTATTCTCTTTTCTTCTATGTTTATTTATTTCCTTATCACGTACAGTGTAGTTCCTCCTCTTAAGCTGCCCGATTGAGAGAGAAGTAGGAGATAGAGAGAGAGAGAGATTTATGGATATAAAAGGGCAGAGAGGCACTGTCGTGAAGCCCTCGACATGCTAGTTTGGTGTGTGGCATCTGCACACCATGAAATCAAGCGATGCTTTAGTGGTTTTCTCCCAATGGAATGATGATTTAAATATTTGTTACAAACTCATTTAAATTCATTTTTCAACTTTTTATAACCCTATAATGGTTTTATGCATTCAATAGTGGGAAAATGTCTTGATTTTGGGGTTTTAGTGAGGGTTTTGGGTGATCTGAGGGTATCTCCTTTGGGGAAACAAGGTTGCACGGTGTGTGGTTTATGGGAACAGATCGTGTGTTCTTCTAGTTTGGGGAAGATTATTTTTTAATGACTACACACTATTTTTGGGGTGTAAATGTCGTATATGGGTACATGACCATTGGGCCAAGTTACCAGGCATGACTACCCATGTAGGGGTACACAGTCAGGTGCAGAACACAACCAGACCCCATGTAGGGTAGCATGCCAAGTACAAGTACACGTCCTGGCCATGTATATGGCCTGGGTGGTTGAGGTACATGGGCATGTAACCAATTTAGTGTAAATGTCGTGTATCCGTTTTACACGCTATGTACCTATGGAATTACAGTCCAAAGATGATGAAATTACACATTCATGTGGCATGATGAGATTACATGTCGTGTAGCAAGGTTACACACTGTGTACTACCCCTCTATAATCCATTTGGAGGGTTTCCATGTTTTCATGCCCTGATGAGTGTTTTGGTCCTGAGTGTAGTCCATTCTGAGTAGTTTTCCATGTAAATCGCAATAGTGTAACCCGTGAAGCTTTATAAGGACTCATAATTGGTGTTTTTGGGATTCTATCTGATTGGATATGTTCTTCCTCTAGTTATCAAATCCATTTATCTCCTGAAAGTGATACTTGGCGTGAATGATAGGTTGGGTGATCGAACCAACCTAGTTGACATCCATATATGAGATTATCTATGACAAATCTCTCATGAACTATGTTTTTAGGACATTATTTTGGTGATATGTAACATTCAATTCCATGATGGTGTTAGGATAGTTTCATCCGAGGATTCCCATAGGGTTTATTTTTCATATATGATGACCTAGGGAGTCCCACATAGGATCCTTATACCTCTCTACCATTTAGAGTCTCTCTATTGTAGGGTTCCTCTATTGTTATCATTTGAGGATACCATGTAGGATTACTCCCTTGCCTTTATAGTTAAGGATCCCAAGTAGGATGCATTTACTCATTCTTACCTAGAGGATCCCACATAGGATGCCTCCTAGTGTTTGACTTGAGTAACCCAGTGGGTTACTATTTGTTGGCCAACCCTATGTTGTATATCTAGTTTGGGTATACATGGTGTTCTGGTGTCACCTAAAACCCATGCCAAAATAATGCCACCATGGGACTATGGTTGGTGTATTGGGTTGGGCATTCAGACCACCCTGACTCATTTTTTTTATCCGAATTCATTTTTATGCATCCACGTTTACCATTTTTGCTTCCAAGTTAGTGTCTTTTGAGCCTGATGCGAGGTGAATTTCATTATTTTTTGGATGCTTGAACATTATCTCATGGGATCCGGCTTCAGATCCATCCTTCTCCACTATTTTATTGTTACATTGAGTTTGAACCTAGGACAAGGTTATTGAGTATTTAGTGTTTGGTTGTACGACTTGAGTGACACCTCGATTCTTCGATGTAGGAATTTCATGGATGGACTCAGTGTCTTGTAATATGTGATTGTGATGCTTACTCTCTCCTCATCCTATTATGATTGGTTAGGTACACCCATTTACATTGATGGAATGTGGAATGTTTTATTTTGGTGGGTATACTCAAGTGTGATGCCTTATTGGTTTGATAGATTCTATGGACTGCTCTCTATGGATCTGGAACACAAAAGTGGATGCCTTGGGTTGAGTATTTCCCATGGATCTTTATTCTTTGGGATGCTTCAGGCCTTGATACCTTATGGATCCATATTACTTAGGATCATGTAAGACATGTGTTTTCAAAATTCTCATAGGACCCCAAACATTACCTAGACAAAGTTTCCACTAGGATGCACATGGTACACAATGTGGATTCTGTGGAATAGATTCTTGGATCTGTCCCTTTATGGTCAATACTTTTTATGAGGATTCATTGGATGTGCTACTTGGATCCATCCATTTGTGGTATGGAACTTGTGATTATATGACATGTCCATAGTGGATGTTTTACTTGTGTTTACTCAGAACTGGTCGATGATACTTACAGTTCTCCTTATATGATTGACCATCAGTATACAATATCCTTTTTACGGTGATTGGAGTTGAGTACTAGTGAACCCAAGTTAAGGGCATGTATCCCCCTGTATTGATAAATCTTTCTCAGAGACGTTTCTAAATTTGGCCAAAGTAGGTATATATCAATTGGTATTACAGACCTATAGATCAAATTTATGTTTCATGGATGGTGTTTCGTGACATCCCACTAAATTCCCTTGCATAGGATCTCCAGAAAATCGAGGATACATACCCATGGAGCGACTATTGATGTGGTTTCATGTTATTGATTCATATACGAATGAATATTCATGTATTTGTATACAATTATTGGTATGTGACAATATATGCATATTTATATACTTATCAACATCCATGGTGGCACTTACCCCATTGAGAGGGACTATGGACCCTGGGAATAAATACAGAATAACATTTTGTTTTCATATATTTATGTAGTTTTTAAATATATCGACCTTGTTTCTTTTACATACACTTTTTTCAACATAGTTATAGGTTTCTTGTCACGGGGGGGGGGGGGGGGTCTACAGAGATTCTTCCCAACCTTGCACATGCACCTAAGTGTACAAGTAGACCATATTTCTTTGTTTCAGGTTGACCATGAGATGTGTGGTGGATAGGTCTGAGACCCAATATTGCTTGATCGAGAAGATCTACAAGAGTGGATCTTTGAATCAGTCTTTTGATGTTCAATAGTGTGTGAAGATGAGGTATGTGGTCTGGATCATAGTTATTAGTAGATCCCTATAGACATACATTCACTATAATAAAAAAGATATACAGCCATAGATCTATTTCCACCATTTAAATGATCTGAGGATATAGATAAGATATAACCAAACCCAAATAGCTGGGTATGATAATAGCTTATGTGAATATTATTTTGGTCAGGTTTCCTCTCTCCCACATTGCGATTCTCCTCCCTCACCATCCTTCACTCCCCTCCCCCATCTTGATTCCTCCTCCCCTCCTCCCCTTGGGACTCTTCCTCCCCTCCTCCTCCCTCTCCATTCCTCCTCCATTCTTCCCTCATTATTCCTCCTCCTCTCACGATTCCTCCTCCCCGTTCAACTCTGATGCAGCCAGCAAACCCTTCCACCAGCTATGACGTGCCTTCGACGCCTCCTTACAGATGGGTCCCTAGCACTGTCAGCCCACCTCCCCACTGACATGACATACCCACCTCCCTGAGGTCACCGCACCTCCCTACTGATGCTACTCGGAGGCTACCACTCCATGTTCTCCTCTGAAACACCTTCAATGAGCCTATTTGAGGTAGGAATCTTCATCAATAATGTTATTTATTGGATTATTTGTTCAGTATATTGATGTGGATTCACTGTTGGAGATAATTTATCCTGTTACTAGGAGTTACACTATATTGGTATGTTAACATTTATTAATTTTAAATTGAATAACATTAGCTTCTACAACTCTTCTTCATAAGGGGTAATCAGTAACTTACTTGAAAGAGGCTAAATTTTTTTAGGTGACATGTAGGATATGGATGTTTCTACACATTTCCCATTATACTAAGTTGAATTTTATTGAGTTAGAGAAAATGGATTTTTTTTGGAGGGGCACCCAAATCAAGAGTCTTCCACTAATATCTAGTGAACCTGGCCTCTATACTAATTTTAGTGTCTACCAAATTCAAAATGGATGTCTCCATACTATGTACTTATGCATTGATGTCATAATTTGTGTCATATATGAGGCTGGAATCTACAACATTCACTAACTTATATCCTATAATAGGATTAAATTACTCCCCATTGTAGTGTAATATGGAGGGGTGGTAGATTTCTTCATTCGAATACATTTTGATGGAAAAATCACATAACCTAGATTTTTATTCTCTTTATGGAATATTTTGATTTTCATCCCCTGTAATCTTGTATTCTCTCCCCTTGATTATACCCCATGAGTCGTTTTTTTATTCTAATATCGATGGAGTCCCCAAAAACATTCAATAAGAGTTCTCTTGATGAAGGTGATGATTTGTGAAAAATAAATTAAAGAAACCATAGGGATACTTCTTATTAAGTTTCTTAAAAACTAGAAAAGAACAACTTCCATTGAGTAGGGGTAGGTAAAAATACCCCCAACCATATCATCTAGGGAATAATTTTCTCTACTACCATCAAATATACACCATTTTATAGATTTTAGGATTTCTAGGGTTATAGTGGAGGTAATAACTCCCCCATCCATGTTGGTAGATAAAACGAACCAACCCACTAGCCTCCACCATGACTTATAGTATGTAGACTATCCTACCCAAATATTTATTGTAATATCTAGGGGGTTGTGAGTATCACTAAGTAGATTTAATAGAAAGAAGACCTATAGACATGAGGCTATAGCCACATGTGGGATGCCCATATTCATAGGATATCATCTATCTAAGGGATATGAGTGTCTATGGGTGTAGGGGATATATTTATAGTAGAACATATTTTTTTATCTTGGTTCATGTGTGATATAATTTTACATATGTAAAAAGGTGACAAGTGACTATATAAATGGGACGAATGAATCTGTAGCTGCATGTGGGTGTGAGAAATGTTAATTTTCATGGTATGGGTCCCTATATCCATGGTTATAAGTTTTTTTATAGGGACCCTAAAACAAAAAACATATATTCCCATGAATATAAGCCTTTGTATATGGAGTATATTGCTATGGGAATATATGCCTATGGATATATGACTTCGTATTATAACCTTTGGGAAACATCATATATGGATGTGGCTATAAGACATCACAAAAGGACCCCATATAAAAATAAGTATATGTTTCTGGTTATAAGAATCTATACTAGGCCCATAGATCCACGGGCATCTATGCCTATGGATATAGTTTTTTTCCATGTTGGATAAGATTCTATATTTTTAATTAATATCACTTATAAATATTTAATAATTTATATATCAAATATTTTGAAATACATATAATAAAATATGTTGATATAATTATATTCAAAAATATTCATCTGATATAGTTATAATGTTTTAGACGACTATGAATATGGTTTTTTTCTCCAAACTAGCTATGTATTATTATTATTTAGCTATTTCCATGAATAGGGAACCCAAAAAAATAAAGTGTTATAAGGGGAAGCCTATGGACACAACCTCCAATCATGTTATAATAGGAATATTCCCCCTGGATACACCCATGTCCAGGAGAATAACACCATATAAATTGGCTTCCACAAGTAAAAATTCTTTTTGAAGGCTCCTTTCTACTGTTACTCTACTCTAGATTCATGTAGAATCTATCCTTATTGATTCGGTCTGGCATGGTGGTTTTCGTAAGTTCATTGGAAGTTTCTGTTTGTGTGTATATCAGTGTTCTAAGAGTCATGATCCTAACTAAATTGTGATTGACTGATGATCATGTTTTTTAAATGCAATGACAATAGTGGTGCAGGATTGGAGATGATGAATGTTTCAATGTGGGTGGTGATGATGGCAATGACAGTGTCTGGATTTGGTGGCAATAGTGTTTGGTGTATGTGGTGGACATCGGATAGAGACCGATAGTGATGATCTAATGAATGTGATGACCATGGTGATGTAACGACATGATGGATGTGATGGTGTTTTTATTTAAATGTGATTTGGTCCTCAATTTTGGGTTTCTCGGGTGGAACATCCTTACAGAATGTGTCCTAAAATATGTTTTTTGAACATGAAATTTAGAAAATATACCACGCATGGTTTTTTAACAATGTTGTGGGAGGGATTTGTTTTGTTTTCTTAAACGGTAGAATATGGTGTTTCAATGATAGAGTTCATACATATCCCATAAAAGTATCATTGTAAAATATAAGAAATACGGATTGTGGATCACATAAAGTCATCGTGATGTAAATATGTACTTTTAATGTCCCCTGTAATCCTTGAAGGTCATAACTCACAAGTAACACATGATGCTCAAAGTAATTAAAGAACAAAAAATTATAATTTTGATAGTTTAACAATAATAACATATTGAACGTAACCCAGGGGGTCATGTATATTCACAACTATTAAAGTATCTAAATATCCCATATTTTTTCACACATCACCACTATAATCTATTAATGGGAACCCACACCTCACCAAATTATGGATGTCATTAAATGGATCACCACACCATACTATCCCATGATACTAGGTTATTGTTAAACAAACTTATATTGGATCCAAACATAGTCTAAAAATAGTTTTCATTTAAGTGTATACTAATTTCTACCATTATAACAACCTTTCCATGAATAGTTCACAGAAATTATAGATTTTTTAAAAGAGTAACCACACCTCTTCAAGTTATACACAACAAATGAGGGAGTTCCTAACTCCATGGACTGATGCACTACTTCCAAAACATACATAAAAGTATAAAACTCTATGAGTTGTGTGTGTGAGACCCATACATCATCAGTGTGGAGGGAGTACCAAACTCACACAAATATATGGGACCCACTCCCCATATATGTGGGGGAGTACCCAAATCCTAAAAAAATGTAAGGGTCCCTCACCCTATCAGCTAAATTTTTCTAGAGAAGTATGTATCAGATGAAACCTCCAATGATCTTTCCCAAACCCATTCACCGACTGCATGGATATAAGAAATATAAACAACATTCCCCACCACAAATTGAACTTCTAATAATGAAGGGAAGTGAGCAATGTATTTCGATGTGAAAAAATAATTATTATGGATTACATAGACATCCAAATCCATGTTCTATTCTAGGAGATCTAAAAATACACTATGGATAGAATAGTCTAGGTCGTGGATTATAGGGGTACAAGATGTGTGGTCTTACTAGAGTAGACTTGTTGTGAACTTCCCTTCACATGGTATCCATAGTTAACCTACACGGGGTGTACTACAATATAAATATTGTGTAGGACCTATGTGATAAAATTTATATATCACCAATACATGGGTACCTATCATCATAGGGTACATGCCAAATTTAAGGTGGAACAAAATTTGTGGTTAATATGAGGCAACATAGTGTTCACCGCTAATCAGTTGAGTCATATAGTTCTTAACTATAGTATGAGACTCCATAGTCACAAAATGTGTAATTTATGATCCCACTATGGTTTTTTACTACTGAACCGATCAATTAATGTAAGACATACATAATGGGTATCAAAACCACATTTTATATTATAGGGAATGTACTCAGTAGCCCATTTAAATATAAAAAATGTAAATCCATATCACAATTCATGTTATATTTATAAATATTGTGAACCATAAAACTATTACCAGGGATGTACACAGTGTGTCTTCTTTTAACTACATACCATTTAGTCATTTACACCACCTCTAATTGAAGAATCAATAGTTTTTTATCTCAAAACCCAAATTTCAGCTTTAGTCACTTTGGCGAACCATTGACTACCATAGAAGACCACCCAACCACATAATCCTTATACTATTGCATATTGATTTAGGTATGATGCACCCAATTTCTGCATGCTATTTTTCTTAAATATTATTCATAAATCTAACCATACTAATATTTTATGGTAAATTTTAATTCTTACGATGTTCATGTTGCTATTGGAACCACTTGTTACAATAGTGGAGTTGTAAAATTCATGAATTCAGTTATCTTGATAGGACAAAAACCCTATAGTATGAACTTCGACATTATAGTTCATTATTAAAAAATAAGAATTATTCTTCATCACATGTTCCATTATTGACATTCTATCTAATCATGTTCCCCCCACATCAATTATTAGGTTCAATTAATGGTGATTCATCAGATCACTGGCATTTTGATGAAGTCTCTCAGTACCTGTTTCTGTGTGTTGTGGCAACCATAGCCGAATGCGAAGCAGTTCAGGCCGATTTGGTTCATCGCCAATAGTATTAGGTGAGTCTTTCCTTCTTTATTCGATGTCTCTTATTTTATAATTGGTGGTTTGGTATTTTTAGAGCCCTTGGTAATTTTATTATAGCGTGTTGATCATCCTTGTGGCTGTATTGAGTCAAATAAATCAATTGAGACTCACTGTATATGCAAAGGTAAGCATGTATATAATAAGTTATCCTGTTATATATATATCTTTACATGGATACACGATTATATATAAGGGGATAGGCGTGCTTATGTATATATATTGAAAATGCATAGGTGTGATGGTGATAACGAGCTTATGCATGTGAGCATATATATAAGGATCCTCTTCTGCGTGATCAAGGCCATGATGACATGTATCTAGGGGTTATTGCATCCCTATGTCTTAATAAATTGAATGATTTAAATGGAACCAACCATTATTAAATTGGAACATTATAGGTAATTACTCATGTAGTGAATTATGTAATGGTTTGTAATCCATTATAATGTTAAATTGGATGGCATGAAATTATTCCTTGGGTATTTTAAAAACTTTTTTCCATTATTGTTAGTGTTTATATGCTATGAAAATTGGTTTTGGCACTTTGAAATTACATTTTCACATATTTTACATGATTTACCTAGGCCTTCATCATGGAATACTAGAAAGTTTCATCCAAATCAATAGTAGAAAATAAAATTTCCTTAACATTAAATATGGTAGTTCCCTCATTTTGAGAAAACATGAACCGATAATTATAAAAAAAATATAAAACATAAAGAAAATATTTGTTTTCATTTCATCAAATACAAAAAACTAGCCTTGAAAACATGAACATTTCATCAATAACATCACAGTGAATCACTTGACCAATAAAATTATTGAATTTAACCTATTAATATAATTCCACCTATGTATGATTCACTGTGTGACCGGGGGTTTTAGACCATGAATCCCAACCCCTGGTAATTTCATGGCTGGAACTGAGTGCCTCCATTATGTTATGCTTGGTAAACTACAAAGGATAAGCTACTCAATGGCCTAAATATGAGTCTCTAATAAATATATTCATAGGTTGTAAGTATCATAGAAATTTAAATGATGTTTACAAATCTTCACATGATGTGTGATGTGATGCCCCAAAACTTATTTCCCGTGTAATTATAATATCATGGTTTTATTTTATTTAATATTCGTACTTTCTAAAAAAACATACTGAATAACACAATGAATTCTTATTGAACACTGAATTGATTAAATTACTTCAAAACTAAGAGAATCGAACTAACCAAAAATACCTTCTAGATACCCAATTAGTGCCACAGGGAGGCCACCTAATGCAACAATGCGACACATTAAATAGATAAGATCCTTCAGGTCTGTCAGAATGAAAAACATCATGGTCAGAACGAAAACCGTTGTAATACGCATAAGTGGGATGATAAGATCCATCTTCACCATGTCATAATGGATATGGAAAAACCTAATTCATGTTTTAGATAGCATTTATCTGACCATTACCTCTTTAGGTGATGATTGAGTTTTCAATGGCTATAATTTTAATCTTTGGCCATTCAGTTGGTTTAATTTAAAATATTTAAGTATAATTTTATTTTCCAAAATATTTAAGTTATGTATCGAAAATATAACTTTAACATAATTTTTTTTATAATTTTTAAAAAGGATAATGATTTATCATAGAATTACTTTGAAATATGGTACATATTTCAAATACTTTTCAAATATTTAAAATGTTTTGAAAATATTTTATAAATGTTTCAATATTTATGTTTTAATGTTTTAACTAAAACTATGTTTTTTATCAATTTAATACTAATATAAGATTGTCATAATTACTTATTGAAGGTTGATTTTGACATTATGTTTTTAATAATTTATCATTTATAAAACTAATGAAAATATTTATGTTATATTAGTGAATTAATATTTTGAAGATACCTTTATATATTTTACAAAAAATAAATATTTACTTATAAAAAATATAGGTGAGTACCCCAGCTAGCTGATGGCCTCCTTGTGGCAGCCCTCAATTCCTTGATGGTATTCTCACCCTTAACCCCTGGTAATGGACCTAGGGGTATTTTTCACGCTTGATGTGTTCTCGGTCAAGCATGTAGGGGAATATTTACCCCTAAGGGCACACACGAGTGTGTGTTCAAGGAACCAGCACACCACTATGTGGGGCGGAGCAGTGGCATGGTTTGATGCAGAAGCATGCCCGCAGAAGAACCCGGTACCGGGCAGTACCAGGAGGGGAGAGAGAGTAAAATGGAAAAAGGATGGATGCCTCTGGCTTATAAAGGAGTCGCAGAGTTCACTCTATTTCGATGTGGGTGGTGAAAATTTTACTGGCAGTGGATCTGGGTTGTTCGATCATGCCGCATGTGATCTAAGATGCCCGATCAGTTCGATTGTCGAACAATAGCGATCACATATATCCTCCACATTTTTTAACAACCGGTCGATCGAGTTTCAATCTAATAAAATCCATCCAAGTTATTTTAAAATCTTCAGTCGTTCGCAACCATCAGATCACACACGATCTAATCTGTAATGTCCATCCATTTTAAATCCCTATGTGTCACCAGATCCATCTGATCTTCTCCATATTAGATCACAACCATTCATTCTATTTCGGATTATTCCTCTTCATGAAACATTCATCTTCCACTACGTGCACTACACTAGTTTCTTTCCACTCCATTTACACCATTTTTATTCTACGCATGTGACTCCTCCCTTCACCATCTGAGGCTCCCGTGCCCTCGTTTTTTTTCACAAGCACATACCCTCAATCTTTATATAAATCGAGTAGGTCTATGTTTCCATGAAAGTGGATGGAAATTATTTTATATAATTTTTATAATAAATTTTATATATACATCTCATTTCACTTCCATCCTCTCGGTTCTACAACTTCTCAAGACTCCATCAAGCCTTATCGAGCCTCTCCTCCTCATTCCAATCGGGTAAGAGTTCATTATACTTTTCCTTCTTTTTTCAAACATCAATATATACATTATATATGATGGTATATAAATTATACATACACATTTATAGTCTTAATAAACCCGGTTTTAAATCGTCCATGTGTTGATTTTCCATAATGTTTTAAAATTTAAGGGTTTAATAAAACATGTATTCCTTTTGCGAAACTGAATTAAAAACATTGTATATTCAGTTGTATATATAGTTATTCAACCATAATTTTCGGATAAAACTCTATTAGGTCTTATTTTAAGACTTAAATTCATTGTGTTTCAATGATTAATCCATGTTTTTAAAACATAAAGAATTATATTTTTTACAAAACTCTTAAATGTAAAATTGTTTATATGGTTATATATATATATAGGTATTTATATAGTCTTATAGTATATGTTACTCACATTTCGAACCAGTGTTCAGTCTTCTAATAATTGTGATTCTATTTTTATTGTTGTTGTTTGAAAAACATTCAAGTATCATTTAATCTTGGTGTAAGAACCATATATATATATATATTATATTTTGGTTATACACATAAATTTTATATGTATATGTTTCATAACGAAACGTCTTTATATCATATGGTAAAAATAAAATTATTAAACCCTTGTTTTACATAATGCAACTATTATATATAAAAACATGTATGTATCTTACAAATATTGGTGTAAAAACCTTATAAAAATATTTTATATTTTGTTATATATGTATATATATATACCTTAAGGTTTTAATCATAAACTGGTTTAGTTTTTGTAAAACCAATTTTTTTGTTTCAAATATGTTTGTGTATTGATCATAATAATTTAGAAAACCATGTGATGGAAGAGAATGTTCCATGTATACACATCGTGTTTATGTAGTATATGTATGTTTCATTGGACCCACATTTAATCAAGAAAAGTAGTTACCCTATTGTATTCCTTCCTATTCATAGATTTTTTTAAATGTATTCTTATGAATGAATTCTCTTCATGAAATATTTATCTTCCTAATGAACTTGAATCTTCTAAAATAAAGTTTTCAATAATTAAGTTATTTATTTTTAAATATGCTCATTTATCAGTATGTATTTTATATATGAATGAAAATTATCCTAATTTTAGAATTTTTCATTCTAAAATATAAAATGTTTATATTCACAATAAATATGTTAGGGATTGACATTTAATGTGATAAACCTGTATTTAATGTGCTTTAATTATTGACACATGTGTTTCCTACCATAATTTCCATTCACTGTCATGCATTGAAAGTATAGTTATTAACACTTATAAGAATGAATTACATTGTATATGTAAATATAAATGAATGCAAACATACTCAAATGAACATTTATAGAATAAATAATGTAAATTATACAATATGGTATGGGACAAATTTAATAATACGAAATGATAAATTAAATTATTCAAGGTCGTGTGGCAGAATTTGAATAATACGAAATAAGAAACCATGTAATGTGTGACATTCAGAAAATAAGTAATTTAATAAATCAAAGTGTTATGGGAACATTGATTTATATAAATTAGGAATGCATTGGACATATTATGAGATAGGTGGGGCCTAATATAGCGACTCGATGCATTGGTAGGTCTCATGAGATAATTTAGATGTGGAATTGGCTGAGGCCTTTCCTAATTATAATTTATATTTTTGGAATGAGGTCTTGAGAAAGAGCTTATTGTCTTGGGATGAGGCCATGACATGGTACGATATATGGACTTCCCCCATTATGAATACGTGATTTAATAATCCAATATAATATTAGACTAGTAGAATATTCATAGTTAAAGATATTATGTTTCTGAGTATCATAATGAAGTAAAATCTTATGGATTATTAATTATTCCACACTCATGGATTTATTATCTAGTGTATGATTCACAAATGTAAAGGATGACATTGAAGTTATTACTTTTATATGCAAGTATTATCCTGTACAACCCTTAGTTATAAATTTTGTACATTCATTTTCACATGTGATACCTATTAAAGTTAGAAACTCATTCACTTGTTATTTTGAATGAGCATGCTTCTAATTGAATCTTGTTTCCATATAACTCTATAAGTATTCCTTGAATTGTGAGATTATAATTCTATGAATAAATGTTATGTTATGACACATGTGTTACAGAATTATTTAAGAAGATGTTTTAGGAATAATTTTAATTAATTTTTTCAAACGTTTTTAATTATTATTTTAAAACCCCTTACTGGGCATTAAAATGCTCACCCAACATTTTCAATCTGTTTTTATAGGTTTTGTAGATTTTAGTCCCTCAATTTAGTGACAACTTAATAAAGAATTTTTTTCCAATCTTGAAGGAATTGTAATAATTATATCTGATTCCCCAGGACCTAAACCAAAACATTCCTCTCTAGTGGATCATGTGTGTGTGTTTCCAGTTGTTCGTTTTATAAAATAAAAATTAGACACAATATTTTATTTTAAATCTTCACTACCTCCAGGCCATTCCGGGGCTCGGGCGTGATAGTTGTTATCAGGGATTTGTTTTGAAAACCATGGGAAATTATAAAAATACTAGAAACATGTTTATGTATCACTAAAATGTGTTTTCCATAAAAATTTCAATATGGTAGACGAAAAGTGTTTTTTGGCTCTCCACAAAGTGTTAGCAGAACATATAATTTTCCAGTCATGTATAGAGACGTACCTTCCATTTATGAACCTACGTCTAACCTGTAGTCGCCTTTATCAACTGTCTAAAAAATAAATATCCTTCTACCTTATCAAGGACATAGTCACGTTTACTACCCCATGTCACAAGAACAAAATTCATTTTATGCACACAAAGGAAGTTACTATAATGTCCTCTTATTGTGATTCACTCTATCTAAGGGTTATCTAGCCTTAGAGAGGTTTTGGGAAGTTTTTATAGGAAGGTGATACATGTGTGGCCTATATGTTCAAGGTATTGAGTATGAGTAGGAATGGGAAGCTTTAATACATGTCATTTTTATAAAAAAAAATGTCATCCAATTGGTCTACCAAAACCATGTTCATTCTGATATCTCTGAATTCTACACCTCCCATTACACCCTTTTGATGACCCACTGTTTCCTGCATGAGTTTCACTTGAGCTGTGAGAAGTGTATCTGGGAAAATGAAAATGAATATTTTAAGAACGTTTTGGGGATAAATAAAAATAGAAGTACCTAAAAGTAATGTCTTTTATGATGGTGGACCTGGTAAAGGTGGATGTTATGAAATCCACACTAGTGTGGTGTGAGTGACTGAGAAGTTATGTACCACCATGGGTTTATGAACATTGTAAAACTAACTAATGTTATATTATTTAATGCTTTAACATTCTATTTGAAATAAAGTTCTCTCTTTTGATAATGTTATGTCTAGATGAATAAATCATATCACTTGAAATTTTTAGATAGAAGACATGAGCTCACCAACCAACATCTTATCTCCCCATATTGAGTTTCTAGAACACATAATTGATGAGGCATGATCAGAAGACAATGAACCTTTTGCAAAACTATGCCTAACGTGAAAACGATTTTATAAAGTATCCCTGAGCTCGAATATTCTCGGTTCTTTCAACGGTGAATTCTACATCTACCATCATATTGCAACTACTCAATTTCCAGAATTTAGCAAAGGGGAAAGTACAATGAGGTAATTTTCTTTTGTTTCACCCTATATGAGAACTATCATGCTTTGATGAAATTTCAAGAGATGCTTTGGAAGTTGAACACCATCCATATTATATGAAAAAAAATCCTATGTTTTTTCAGTTTGTGGGATGCTCCATGACCTCCAAATTTTCAAACATGATATAGTCTGAGGAATTTATTGAGATCTGGTCCACACTCAGATATCAGATATCCACACAACAAATTCCATCCTCTGGAAACCCGAATGCTTTATGCATAGAGATGATCATATCTTCTCTTGGAGCCCTCAGTGCATTTGGGTCAATGAAGTTGAGGGACTAGAACATAATATGGTGATCCACTAGGGAGTATTCATAACATTGACCTCATTGGATGACTGTGTGGGGGGATATGGGAGGTGATGTGAGCATTTTTTTTCTAGTTTATTGTTTAAGAATATTTCTGAATTGTGAGGACGTAATTCGATGAATGGGGGATAATGTGATGCCAGAAAACTTATTTATCATGGAATAATAATATTATGGTTTTATTCTGTTTAATTTTTGTACTTTCCCAACAAAACATACAGAATAAACACAATTCATTCTTATTGAACCCTGAATTGATTACAATAATTCAAAACGAAGAGAATTAAACTAACCAAAAATACCAACTAAAATCTCTATCAGAGCTATGGGGATTCCACCTAACTCAAAAACTAGACCTGGTAAATCGAGAAGATCCTTCAGGTATGTCAGAATAAAAAACAACAGGGCCCAAACCCAGACAGTTGTACTGAGCATCAGTGGGTTTATAAGCACCGTCATTGCATAGTCATTTTGGATATGGAAAACCCTAATTCATGTTTTTATATAGCCTTAATCACACTGATACTTCTTTATGTGACCATTGATTTTATAATTGCTGTAATTATAGTCCTTGGTCATTCAATTGGATTAATTTAAAATATCTATGTATAATATAAATTTCTGAAATATTTATGTTATGTTTTGAAATTGTATCTTTTACATATAATTTTTTTTATAATCATTAAAATGGATAATGATTTAAAATATGATTATTTCAATATAAGTTATGTATTTTAAATTCTTTTCAAAAATTATAAATGTGTTGAAAATATTTTGTAAATCCTTTCATTAGTGATGTTTAAAGGTTTTAACTAAAACCATAATTTTAATTTTAATAATAATAATATATGATATTCTTAATGATGTATTGAACGTTGATTTATCACTTTATGATTATAAAAATTTATCATTTATAAAAATAAGGAAGATATTTTAATTGTAGTAGGTAATTCATATTTTTAAGATACCTATATATATTTGACAAAAAATATATATTTTCTTAGCTAAAATATAGGTGATTACCCCACCTAGCAGAGGGCCACCTTATGCGAGCTGTCAAAGACTTGATGGAATTCTCAAACTCAACCACCTTGCAATGGGCCTGGGGAAGTGCGCACGCAAGGTGCATGCTAGGTCTTGCACAAGGGGGGGGGGTTAGTTACCCCTAAGGTTGCAAACAAGTTCATGTGCAAGGAACCAGCGCCCCACCATGCGGGGCGGGGCGGTGACGTGGTGGGGCGCTGGAGGGCGCCCATAGAAGAACACAATACAATGTGGTATAGGGAGGGGAGAGGGATTAATATGGCATAAGGATGGAAGCCTCAGGCTTATAAAGGCGCCATGGAGTTCACTCTATTTTGATGTTGGATAATGAAAAATTTACTGGGAGTGGATCTGAGCCATTCGATCACGTCACATGTGATCAGAGCCGCACAATCAGTTTGGATTTCCATCCTTAGTAGGTGTAGATGTAATTCTCAGTTTTTAATATCTATTGGATCGTGTCTCTATCTAATCTTAGACGTCTATGTTTTTTTAAATCATGCATTTCTCACAGCCAGCAGATCCCACATGATCTAATCTGGACTATCCATCCTTTTTAAATTCTTGTGATGCACCATAACCGTCTAATCTTCTCTATATTAGATCCCATCCATTCA
Organism: Viscum album; assembly: GCA_963277665.1. Classification (NCBI taxonomy): domain Eukaryota; kingdom Viridiplantae; phylum Streptophyta; class Magnoliopsida; order Santalales; family Viscaceae; genus Viscum; species Viscum album. The sequence goes on along the minus strand of OY728152.1, from coordinate 1,716,154,901 downwards.
TTATGTTTCCACTTTTACTCCTCCTTCTACTTTATTCTTCCACTCTATGCATAGAACAATTGTATTTACACTCTAATTGCACTATTTTTCTTACATGCCCATGACTCCTCCTATCACCATCCTAAGCTCCATTTCCCTTATTGTTTTCCACATGGACTAACCATTAGACTTTTTGTAATCCGAGTGGGTATAAGTTTCCATGCAAGTGGATTTAAATTAATTTATATAATTTTTATAATATAGTCTGCATATACATCTCGTTGCACTTCATCATCTCGGTTCTACCTCTTCTCAAGCCTCCTTCGAGCCTTCTCGAGCCTCTCCTCCTCATTCAAATCTGGTAAGGGTTCATTATACTTTTCATTCCTTTTTCAAAATTAAATATACACTTCGTATATGTAGGTATATAAATTATAATTAAACATATATAGTTTTAATCTACCATGTATAAAATCATCCAAGTTTTGATTTCCAAGGATTTTTAAAAACAGTGGGGTTTAATAACAATTTCTTCCTTATGTGGAATTGAATTATTAAATTTGTATATTCCTATGTATATGTAGTTATTTAACAATACATATTTAGATACAACAATATTATGTCCAATTTTAGGACTACTAATCATTGAGTTTCAATGTAATAGATGTATTTTTAAAACATATGGAATTATCATTTGTAAAAAAACTCTTATATTTAAAATTGAATATAGGGTTATATATATATATATACATGTATATATACCGTGTTCTGGTCTATGTAACTCACCTTTTGAAATAGTTTTCAATATTCTAAAAATTGAGTTTCAATTTTAATTGATGTTGTTAAAAAAACATGTCAGTTTCATTTAATCATGGTGTAAGACCCTTATATATATAATGTATATTTCAGTTATATACATACATTATATATATATATATGTGGTTCATAACTGAACCATTTTATATCATAGAGAACAAATGATATTAACAAATCCTTGTTTTTACTAATTCCTCTCATATATTTAAAAACATGTATGTATATTTTAAATCATGGTGTAAAACCCTTATACATATGTTGTACATTCAGCTATATATGTATATATATTCCATTAGGATTTATTTCTAAAATTATTTAGTCATAATAAAAACTAGTTTTTTTGATTCGAACATGTATGTATAATGATCATAATAATTTATTAATCCTTATTTTGGTAAAGGAAGTTCCATGTATACACTTTGTGTTTATGTATTTAATATAATTTATTTTGAACCAAATTTAAACAAGAACAATATTTACCCTAGTGTATGCCCTCCTATTCTTAGAAAATATGTTTTAAATGTATTATTATGAATGCACGATTTTCATGAAATATTTCTTTTTCTAAAGCACTTGAATCTTCCACAATAATGTTTTCAATCATTATTTTTTGTTTTGTTGAATATTCCCATTTATCTTAATGTGTTCTAAATATTAATGAAAATTATCCTACTATTAAACTAGAGAATTTTGAAATATAAAATGTTTAAATTCATAATAAGGATGTTAGGGATTGTCATTTTATGTTATAAACCTGAATTTAATGTTAATTAATTATTAACACATGTGTTTCCAACAATACATGTCATTCACTATCATCCATTGACAGTATTGTTATTAACACTTATAAGCATCAATTTCTTTGTATATGTAAATTTAAAAGAATGTAAAAAAAACTAAAATTACCATTTATGGAATAAATAATGTAAATTACTCAATGTGGTTTGGGAAACATTAAATAAAATTAAACAAGAAATTAAATTATTCGAGTGGTATGGGACACACTGAATAATATGAAATAAGAAACCAAGTAATATGTGACATTTGGATAATATGTAATGTAATTAATAAAAGTGGTATGAGAACTTATATTTATAAAAATGGGGAATGCATTGTACAAATTATGTGATGGGTGAGGCCCATAACAGCCCCTCGATGCATCAGTAGGTCTCAAGAAACAAAATAGATGTGGAATTGGTTGAGGCCTTTCCCAATTCTGATTTATGGTATTGTCACGAGGCCTTGACACTGAGATTATGGTCTTGGCACAATGCCTTGACATAGTCAGGAATATGAACATCCCTTATTATGACTATTGAAGTTAATTTACCAAAAGAATATCTGACTAGTATAATATTCTTTGTTAAAGAGCTTATGTTCATAAGAATGAGAATGAAGTAAATTCTTGTATATTATTAATTATTCAAACCTAAATGATTTATTATCTAGTGAATAATTAACAATTGTGAAGAATGACATTAATTTTAACATTTTTATGGACAACTCTGATCATATACTACCGTTAGTTATAATTTAATTACTTGCATATTCAAATTCCATACCTATTAAAGTTAGAACATGATTCAATTGTTATTCTAAATGAGCATGCTTATATTTGAATCGTGTTTCCTTGTATATCTATTAAAATTCCTTGAATTGTGATCTTATAATTTGTAGACTAAATTCAATTTTATGACACATGTGTTATAGAAATCCTTAAGAATATTGTTTTGAGTAATTTTAATGGAAATTTTTCAAAGGGTTTTAATTGGTATTTTAAAACCCCTTAATGGGAATTCTAATGCTCACCCTATTTTTCCAATCTATTTTCTTTTACAGGTTTATTTGATTTGAGTCCCTCGGTTTGGTGACTTCTTAATGGATACTTTTTGTTCAATTTTGATGGAATTGTAATAATTTTATCTGATTTTCTAGGACATAACCTAAAATTCTCATCTCTATTGGAATATGTGTGTGTTTTTTCCACTGTAAATTATATAAAAAAATTACACACCGTGTTTTATTTCAGCTCCACACCGGCTCCGAGGTAGTCCAGGGATGGGGCATGACATGTGACCATGCCTAGACACCTGAGAATGTCCTCATCTAAAACTGTCATGATAATCCTTGTGAAATTACATGATGTTTATATGTGGAACACAAACTATCTTATCTTCATAGGGGTATTATTGTGTACTCTAATCAATTCTTGCGTATTCTCGCATATTCATCTGCACTATATGAACACAAATTTTATACCCTTGTACAAATACAATACATACCCCCTATGGTAAAATTAATATATATCCACATGGTGTAATTATGAAACACGCACCCTGCGTTAAATGGATTCTTATATTTGGTGATATTTACTTCAATTAATTGAAATTTAAATTTTTCGTAACTTATGTTGATTACTCATGTTTAATCCACTTTTTTTGCAATAGGATGTACCATAAATTTATGATTTAAATATATTATGTATAATCAATATTCAGGACGGTTTTTGATCCTACATACAAGGTGACAGGGTGGACTAACACTCAAATTTGGAGAAATACATCGTCATGCAAGATTAGAGCAACAATATATTTTTAAGAAGTGGGTCATTTTATTTTGTTTCTGTTAATATTTTCTTTTAGTTGTATTAAATATGTGTTGCGCTTCATTTTTTAGATTTCGTGACTCTTATTGAGCAGTGGATGATTTGTATAATTTGAGAAGTGGATAATTTTTTAGACCATTAAAACATTTTTTTGAGAAGTTGTGTTTTTTAACTGAGTAGTGGGTTATTTATTAGAGTATTGGATTATCACCGTGTGAATTCACGTTCGAGAACCACTGTAGGGGGGTCTGTCTGGGGTGGTGATTTCTGCATGGGGGGTCACTGCAATGGAATGTCTGTCTAGGGGACAGTGGAGGTTGGATTTTCATGGGGGAATGGCTGCGATAGGGGGGGTCTGTAGGGGGTCTGTATTGGGTATGTCCAGGGGGAGGTTGTCCCAGGGGGAGCGAGGGGGGGCTTCACATGGGGGAAGGGTGATATCGGGGCGGTCCTGTCCAGGGAGGGGAGGTCCTATCTTGAGGGATGCTATATACTAGTGTTGGTGTAGTCAACATTAGGATTCAATATTCCTTCCTCATCCTCAATAAGAGCACCACTCTGATTAGAGTCTCCTTTATAGGCTCATTGAATGAGGCTATAATTTCTTCCCCTAGCAGTATTAGGCTTCCCAGTGGATTTCTACTCTACATTTTGTGTATTGTTAATCTGGAAAAGGGTGTTGATGGTAGGATCTATAATATCATCTAATGATTTTAGATCATCTATTCCCTCGATTACACTCTTCTATGCCTTCCAATATTTATCATATAAATAAGTGTCCCCATCCTTTTCCCATATTCTACTACATTAACAAGTGTTAAATCATCCTTCCCATATATACTAGATTTAACTAAGCTATTAGGGGAGATTTTGTTTTTATATTCATATAACCCCATGTTTTTGGAAATCCAAACATAAAGTAAGTGGAATGGGAATTCGTCATTGAACATAGTCTTCTACTGGGTGATTGATGTAATGAATTTTATAGCTTCACATGCTATGGGACTACTAGGTTTTTTCCATACCTCACATCTTCCCTCTCTTACATGATATGATCACCTAGCCACACTAGCTTGTGTGCATAACAAATCGACATCATTCACATAAAAATCATAATAGTAATACATGAAGCTGACCAGACTATGGAATCCTCTAGATTTTTGTTTTATCCCCATAACTAATATACGTTCTCATCTACTATTTTGTTAAATGATTTCTTCTTTCCTTGTCAAATATCCCATGTAAAATGACACAGCTTCCCTATATATATTTCCATTGATTCATTCTAAAAATACCCAAAATATTGCATGAAATGGATGTCCATCATCCATATTGTTTGGTCACTCTCCCATAGGACAAGCGTTGGGACACCCATGTGATTGTTGGAATCTACTCTATGTTATCACAGACATCCATATCCATTTTTATCTCATCATATATCTCTAACTAGATATAGATTCTCATGAAGTGGTAGATATCACATATACCATTGTTGACCTTCCAATGATGTTAAAGAGATTTGTTAGTCCTTGGTGTCAAATTTCTCAGCAGCTCTAGAATGAAGTCCTGATTACTGTAGATGTGGAATTTTGATCACCATGGTGGCTCATAGATCCCAACACAATTTATATGAAACTAAAATTCAGGATAGAAAAAACATACCATGTATACCTTGGCCCCTCTCATCCAAAAGATTCTATAATGAAGCAAGTCCTAGTAATCTGTCAGTAATACATGAATTTAAATGCGGAAATAGATTAGTTTAGAAATGAGGGGGGTTTTAGGGTGGGGGTCTATTCTGGAAGGACTGGAGAGGGTTCCATGGGGGGTCTGTCCAGGGGGGGCTTTCCAGGGGGTTTCCAAGAGGGAAGGGGGACTATCAAGGGGGTTTGGGGGTTGTATCAGGGGTGTCTATGAGGGATGGGGGGGGGGGGGGGTTGTCTATGGGGTACATTAGGGAGGGGGTGTCTTTGAGGGAGGGGGTGTACATGAGGGGGAATATCTGGGGGGATGGGGTTTTTCCATAGGGGAGTAGAAGGGGGGTCTGTAGGGGGGGTCTTTTTAGGGGGTGGGGTCTACCCGAGGGTGTGTGCAGGGGGTCTGTCTATGTAGGGGGTGGGTGGGTGGGGGTATGTATAGTAAAGTGGGGGGGGGGGGTCTTCATGAATATGTACTTTGAAACTCAGTGATTTACAGTGTCATTTATACTTATTTAATGTTATCTCATGAAGAATGGAGTTATGGGAATCTAATGTTGATTTTGTTTCTTTTTAGTAACATTAATTAGAATATCTAACTTGATTGGAAAATATAAGAGGATGGTTGGTTCGTTAAAAAGAAGAAAACTGCATCATATTATTACAAGGGAGTAATTAATTTGGATTTTACTTGTTTATAATAATTCATTCATGCTTCCACTTATTTGAACTCTTGAAATTCATAATTTTAGGATGTTATGCTTGTTGAGTGTTTCTGATTAAAATGTGGAGTACATTTCATGATGATGTTACTAAACTGAATCTATTTATGATGGTTGTTGAAAATATACTTTCTATTGGTAAAACACGCTGAGTGTTGTGGGGGGGAGGTATTGTCTGGGATGTGTGATAGGGGATATCTAGGAAGGCTGGGGTTGTTGTCTATTGGGGTCTGCAGGGGGGAGGGGTTCTCTCAAGGAGGGGGGGGGGGGGTGTGCTCTCCACGAGGGGGGTTGTCTAGATGGGGGAGGGGGGTGTGCTCTCCAAGGGGTGTCCAAGAGGGATGTGGCTATCTAGGGGTTGAGAGGGGAGGTGGTTGTATGGGTGGAGGGGGTGTCTAGGAGGGATAGGGGGTTATCCAGGGGGGTTCAAGGGTGTCTGTGGGGGGGGGGGGGGGGTATTCAGGGGTGTCCAGGGTGTGTGAAGGGGGGGGGGTCTATTGGGGGGATGGGGGTTTTCCAGGAGAGAGGGGGCTATCTAGGGGGTTTTCTATGTGGGGGGGGGTTATTTCCGGGGGGTCTCCAACAGGGTGAAAGGGGGCCTATAGTGGAGGTGTGCAGGGGGGCTATCTCGATGGGTGTCTAGGAGGGAGGTGGTCTATCCTGGGTGTTGTTTAAGAGGGGGGGAGTGGATGTCTAGGTGTTGTCTAGAGGGGGGGGGGGGGTTGTTCGGGGTTCTCTCCAAGAGGGGGGGGGGGTGTTGTCTAGGGGTGTCTAGGGGGGATGAGGGTGTTATCCAGTAAGGATGGGGGAATGTCCATGGGGGTGCAATGGGGGTATATAGGGGGGGTCTGTCAGGTGGTGTTTTTTATGAAGGGGGATGGGATATAGCCACGGTTTTGAGGAGTGGCTATAACCCTGTAGCCACATTTTCAAACTGTGGCTATAAAGCTTTAGCCACATTTGGAACCATGGATTTAGGGATTTGGCCACTCATCCGAACTATGGATATAGGTTTTTCCATAAATCCACACAAAATATCATCCAGGGTTCATTAAACCATTGTTATAACCTATATCCATTGTTTTTGGGCTTATATACATGGTTCAAAACTGTGGAAATAGCCTAAATTTATTGTATTATTTTAATTTCTTTTGAACTCTTGTATCTATATGGTAAGACAAGAGGATGACAAGTATTGTATTTCATGACATGACTATTCAGGATTTTACAGAGTAAATTTATTATTAAAACATATTCTATTTTCATTGTTTACTTATTTTGAACTCTATTTACCTTCCACTCTGTATGATACTTATTTATTTTTCTAATGGTTCTTAGTCTCATATGAGGGCATAGTCTCCCCACTATCACACCCTAGGCCTCCTCTTCTAGTAATAAGCCTCTAGTGTATAGGGAGATATTCTTGAGTCATTGAAAACAACCATCTTAGAGCACTATTTTAGTGGCATCTAGGTTGGGACGTTATAGTTTTCAATGTAAATCAATATTTTTCATTGTTAATAAAAATATCACACTTTTTAGAAAATAATAAAAAATTATTTCTATTATAATATCGACATGGTGAATTAAAATTAACAAATATGTTTTCAAATAATGTTTTTAAATTAAAAAAACTAATTATATTTAATTTCTCATAGATATAAATAACATTATTTTTATGAAGAAAACATATTTTTAAAGAATAAAATGTCTTTACAAAAAACAAAGTGTTTATTTCTTAATAAAGAATATTTTTATAAATATGGTTATTCTAATAAATACCATCAAATTTATAGATTTGGTTATAACCCCCATGTTATTATTTTAATATTATGTCATATTTTGTTTAAACATGGGGTTGAATGAAAAATATGCTACCCAATAAATTAAGTTATTTCATCAATGATTATATGGTCGTTAAAGAAAATAATTTTACCTCTATCATCATTCTTTCATGTTGGAGTTCTTCACTTTCTAAGATATATGATTTCACAGGGATCTATTTGGATGATATAGTGAATGATAGTTGTGTACGAAAATTCCACAACTGAAGGAGTTGATCATAACCAACATTGATATCCATAGTGATAGATCTCAAAATTTCTTTTATGGTTTCAATGGACATTCAAAATAACCATCTGACTAAGGACGATAAGTAGTAATAAAACATAATTCTATATGAAGGAAATGTTGAATATATCTCCAAAATATGATGGAAAACATAGAATCATAATCAGATTCAAATGATAGTGTAACACCATGCCATATTACGACTCCATAACATAATCCCTATTAAGTTGACCAATAGGGTGATATTCTCTAATGGTAGGGATGTGTGCTGGCATTGTAAGGCATTGGGATAAAACCCAAATATCATTATTCTCTTCATATGTTTTGGATATTCTAAAGAAAAAATACATGGTTAGTTTTCCCCATTTCCATCGTGCTATAGGTAACAGTTTTAATATCCCCCTAGAATTATATCCTTTATACTAAAAATGTTGACATGCAAAGAGCTGAAAAACATACTCTACAATATCAAAATCTATTCAGTCTTGCTAGAAATACTTTTTTGAATCTCTATTAATATTCACATATACAATATAAATAGTGAATGAGGAAATATATGATTCATCCATTAGATCCTTCAATAAATTTAGATCAAAAGGGACGTATACTAGGTTCCTAAACCTTATTATTCTTTCACAGTCTTGGTTGTACTTAGACAAACTAATCACTTCTTTTCATATCTCAGCCACTTCTTCCAGTTCCTCTTTATTCATAATATGGATAGACTATATTACTGTTATTTTAGAAACACAATATTATACCATTCTTTCGATATTTCAACAACCATATACTAATGTCTGAAAATATTAGATATTCTATGATTATAATGATAAAAAGTCATGTATTCTCTTCTTGACTAAGATTATCTTCCACCTTGTTCACTTTTCTAGGATGGTAATGTTTTTAGAAGAGATAATAAACTATCAGTACCAACAATCTTTTTAGTGAATTTATAGATCATTACGACTAAAAAATACATCTTTTTTTTATCAGTATATATGACACACATTTTTTAATTAAGATAATGCCTCCATACCATTAATATAATTACTACTAAAGCAAAATCAAAATCATAAGTGCTGTAATTTTTATCATGGATCGCCAATTTTGATGAGGTATAAGATATAACCATATCATTCTTCATGAGGATGCATTCTAGTCCCATCTTTGAATAATCTCTCTTTACTAAAAATATGTCCATTCATCATGGTAGTGTAATTATAGGAGCATTGGATATCCTTATCATAATTTATTCAAGCAATCAACACATTTATCCATCCAATTGAACTTTTCACCCTTATATATTAACATGTTGAGTGGATTGGATGGAAATGAAAAATATCCACAAAGCTTAAATAATATCATGCCAAACCAAAAAAACACTGGGTTATAGAAATATTGTTTTTTCTGGAACAGTTATCAATAACTTTAACCAATGGAGGATCTATTGATATACCTTCACATGAGATAATTAAAACCATGAGTGAACCCTTGCATAGATAAAAAATGACAATTGATATATTTTTCATAATGATTATCCGACCTTATGGTATTCAGTACAACTCTAAATTGATCTTTATGATCTTAAATTATTTTTGAATAAATATGTATATAATTTAGATGTTCTACCAAAATCTAATCACGATAATATCTAAAACCATTATTCATTAAATCCATGAAGTCAGCAAGGTCATCATTAAGTCCAAATGGAATCACTATTAATTCAAAGTCTCTATAACTTTTAAAGATTGATTTCCTGGATAAAAATTCCTTATTAAACCTGAATTAATGATATATATAATTAATAAAAGTCATTTAAAAATATTTATATCTATAAATTTAAAAAAAAATTGAACAATTGGAGTTGGAGGATACTTGTTATTGATACAAATATTGTTATGTTAATGATAATAATTTCTGAATTTAATGGATTCATATTTATTCTTGACAAATTCAATATGTTCACCCTAGATGATGAACTTGGATGAATGAATCCCTTGTCATGATTCTATAAGAGTATCTTATACAATTCATTCAACCCAATTTGGGGAAATTATCTATGTATTTTTTAAAATTACTGTAGCACCGGGATTGTTTCCTATTGTAAAATCATCATCAATGTCTAGTGTAAGACTAAGAAATTTTACTAGAAAATCATAAATAACCCCCCCCCCCCCAAAGTAGGCATACCATCAATTTTTTATTTCTCTCATACCATATGATATTAATACCCCTTTTGAATATGAATTATGAATCATAAAATATATTTAATGTCCATTCAATTTTTATTCTTTTCATCACAATAATAAGAGATCATATGATGGATTTAAATATCAAATGTATCTTACTTTCTTCATAAATTATTGTGGTTTTTGAATATAGAACGAAATTACTTTCCCAAAATAACATTAAATTCAACTAAAGTGTTAATGATAATAAGTTATGGAAATAAATTTTATAAAAACACAACTTCATTTGAATAAAATAATTGGGAAGTGATAATCATACCATTATTGTTTTTACTACTAAATGAAAATCAAATTATTGAGTTTTATTGTGATCACCTATATATATATATATATATATATATATATTATGGCTGGATCAAGAATCAAATAAAAAATTACCAGTTCTAGAGTTGGTGGTATGTGTACCTTTCAATATGTTATTATCACACCCCTCATTCGAAATATTTATCACATGATATTTATCTGTATTCACATCATTATCTATCTTCTTGGCATCACGTTAACATTAAATTTCATGATGACCATTCATTCAACCCTTAAACCATTTTAATGTTAACTTTATAAATTTTTCTCATATTTTCTTCCCCACATTAAGGATAATGAAGGATCGTATTCTTATACATATGGTTTTAATATTTCAATTAAAATCAATTTTTTTCTTATCAAAAAACTGATATAGATTTGTAAATACAATATGTATCTTTACATCGTGATCAAATCAGAAATTTCTCCTAATCTATTAAAATCCAATACAGATAATTTCATTCAGATACTTGTTTAAGTCACCAACATATTTATTAATCTTACTTTCTATTTGTATAATAATATAAGAAATATAAATTCCATGTATTGTGAAATTTTATCTATAAGTAAAACCATATTCATAATCTTTATGATTTATCAGATGGAATTGTTTCTCAATTTTCCTCTGAAAAAGATGTGGAATTTACTTGTGGAAAAAATATATTTGAAATTATTCTCACTATATGGATTCAATTTTTCTTATTCTATCATTTTATTGAAAATATGTTTTCATGGATCAATTTCACCTTACAAAAAAAGTAGGTTGAATAATATTCAAGTGTTATAAACATTAATCAATGGAAAATATATGTTCCATGGTAATAATCCATTAAACCGTGACTACTGAATAACTGGATCCACTAAATGAAGGTAGATGTTTCCTCCAGAATGTCTCAACAAAACTTGGATCCTGTTTCTCATTTAAAATTTCATTGTGATATATTGCCTACGAAGGATGTGTGATCATATAAGAAAATATTTAGCATTATTACTTCCTTAAATATTTGTTGCTCAAGTGTAAAATCATTAAATTTTCTACCATATTCAGCATTAACAAAATTCATCCAAGTTTCATTCATTGACTAAATACAAAAACCATACTGTGAGAAACAATAGTTAATATAGGAATCCTCATAATCTTGATTATTGAATATAAGATTTCATAATCCTGACAGATTCTTCTATAAAACCATAGTTATAATAATGTTCATTCATTATCACTACCAAAACATTTTTATATTATCATATACAAAGACTTATCCCTTGGGTACTTATTAATGTTTTATTATTCTAGTTTCCAGAGGACAAAAAACCCTTTTCCACATACTAACTATAGTTAGCCATACATTTCATATAGAGATATCAAACATAAATAGATATATATTATTTACATAACATTACAATCAATGAATGAATAATATAGGCATAATATAATTGAAAATAAAGAGACTCAAAAAATGGTACAGAATAATTCTTTATTATCTCCCACATAGATCGTCATCACTACCATCTCTCATATACATTTCATACGTAAAATATTTCTTTATAACCTATGAAAGGAAACATATGAAATGGATAACTATGATTCTCTGTTTGGACCAAATACAAAGATATCGATGATCTTATAATCATAACATCAGAAAAATTGTATAAACACTAGATCAAAATATTTAAAAACCATACACTACATCTTATAGATCATAATATTGATTCATCAAATAAGTCACTGTAGATTATATTATATGAATAATAAAGGAATCCATGGAGAAGAACTATGACAACGTATTTTTTGCATAAGACAATGAATTGTGGAATAGTTATAATAATAAAAAATCATTCACTCAGTATTCAAGGTTCACTTATAAAACTATCATAGTTAAATATGCTATCTCCCCAAACCATTATAGTAGTCGAGGATTACTCCCAAGACTATCATTGTGGACTTAGTCTCTTATTTAACAAAGTTCAATACCAATTATATTCCTCTTTAATTAATGATATATCAATCATTAACTAATGAATTTTAGGGATATATAGGTCCCACCCATCACAGATCAAAAATCATAGATTTGGGTTCCACACGTTCATAATGAAATTTTCATATCAGAACGCATGAAATGAAATAGGTTTTATAAAATTTTTTGCATAGTATAATCCGTGGAATTGAAATGGGTTTTATAAATCTTTCATCATAGCATAACCAATGGAAACTAAAATGGGTTCTGTTAATATATTTTCATCATTAAATAGACCATCCGTTGAATTAGTAAAGTTGTTTTATTAGATCGTATTCCCCATAAATAAAATTTATAATTGGAGTTTGTGGTCATAAATGAATCCAAATATCATTAAATAAATAATGGAAAAATTAACATTTAAATTTATATATGAATTCATTAAAATATAATATAATATAAAAATTATTGTAGAATATTTTGTCATTGAAAATAATAAAGATAAATTTTAAATAAATCATGAAAACATTGAGGTTCTATTGTGGAGAAAAATTATGTTCAGGTATTGTGAGTTAGAAAAACATTCATTCTATACTCTTTTCGAAAAAGTCACTAAATACCTCATTTGGAAGTAGACAAGAATATTTATTTCAATCAATATTGTAAAAATTTAGATATGGGTAAAAATTATTAAAATAAATTATATTATAATGTTATAATCCCTCATTAAAAGAATTTTTAATGAAATTAGGGATATTGAAGTATGAGTTTTTTCAACCAAATTATGCAATGAAGTAATATTCTCATACAACAAATTGTTGGTCTCCTGTGTTTATAAGATGATATTAATGAAAGTAAACCATTTTTTAAAATAAATAACAACATTATCCGAAATTCTATTGGTTTATTTAGTGTAATTTCAATATATTTCATAATTATTGGAATATTTATATTCAATCCTGATAAATAATGAGTTTGTAACATAAAATAGTTACCATGAGTTCTCATAATTTCAAAAGTAGCATAGAATCATATATAGTTAATTTAAATTTATTATTATTATATTCTAGATTAATTATCATAATTTTATTTTCATATATGGTCCCTTTATAAAATTTCATTACCTCCTACCTTTAATCAATAATTCCTTATTAAAATCGTCATTTCCAAGGGTCAACTGTTTCATTAATTATGTGTATTATAGTTAATTAGTTTTGGTAGATGTGCATTTATCACTATTCAGTCATATCTTAAAGAATAAAAATTTAATTAATATTATATATATTTTATTCATATTTTTATTCGTCCATAAAAGATAGATATTGATAAATGAATTACACTTTTCATAGATATGGTAGGTCATAAGTACACATGAACCCTATTTTTACTTTTTGATGAATGAAATAAAACAAGTGTAAATGTTAATTAATATTTATTAGATAATTATTAAATCATATAAATAATTTATTTTCATCAAATATATTGTCATTACCATTTAAATAAAATAAATCTTATAAAAGAATAACATTGATTCATTGTGGAGGTAGTCGACTTTTATGCACAAGTGATGTTATCATTTCAAAAAATAATTTATTTTAAAAATATAGACATCCTATTGTCATTGAAAAACTATAATTGGGTCATCAATAATACACAGAAATATTACTCCCAACAAAATACACATCTATAAGACATGGTGATGAAAAATTAATTGTATCCCTAGGGTGAGATAGTGAGAAATACACACACACGACCAATAGGTTCACTTATCATTTAACATTTAATATAAAGTAAACTGGTGTTTCATAATCATAATAAAATTAGAAAATATTGATAATATTGAATTTTTTATTTTCTTATAAATACTAAATATCTAGAATAGGTAATTAGGACTACGAAATTAAGTGATCGGTTGAGGTTATTGCCTCTTCATTGAAACTACTGCTATATGTCTTCTATAAAAGGATCTTAGGTTGGAAATTTGGAAAATAATATATATATATATATATATATATATAATGTTTATGGTGATTCAAAAAGATAATTTTTTACTTTTTTTTTGAGATATAACCCTCAATTTGGTGTAAATATGCAAGGGAGAAGGATCCCTTTTATAATTCAGGTTAGGGAATCATTTTGAATTTCTAAAAATGTAAAATAATAATAAATAAATTTTCACGAAAAAAGACTCTATATGGATATCGATTCAATGATATGGTATCACATCATATTATTAACATCAACCAATATTTTTTATGAAATTTATTATTTCAATTTAATCTTTATCTTATTGATTAGCCCAATAATAAACAATTTTTTTTAACTACGGTAGAAAATTTTATATTATTTAAGGATTGTAAATTTTCATTATAAGGATAAAATATCAAAAAAAAATTACCAATAGATTATATTTTCAACCATATAATATATATATTTCATATTTTCATGTTTTATGATTTTTATATATTTTAATAAAATATATTTTATTATAAAATATCAGTATTGTAAACTTTAAAACTATTAAATTAATTTGACATAAAAGAAATCATTAAAATTGAGGAATTAAAATATAATATTTTAAAATATTTATAATAGTTCATAATAACCTATAATATACATGGAATACTATAAATTACTCATCGTATATTTCTTTTAATTATCCCAGAATAGAATATTTTATTTATCTATTAGTGAAATAAATAACTTATTATCCTTACATTAGAATTTATGGAAATTATTTAGCTTTAAAAAACAAGAAATAAATTTTTTTTAATGAAAATAATTTCATAATTCTATAATGATACATTTATATTATTTTATAAAATTACTTTTTCTAGTGGTTTTCAAATTAACATTGTTTAAAACTAAGATATTAAATTTTTTTAAATTCATTATTGTAAAAATTAAATAGGCCATTTTTATGGAAAATACCAATTTAAGCGAAATATTTCCAAAATAATATTTGTAAATTATATTCCCATTGATCCAATAACAATTTATATAAAATCATTTTGATATTATTTTTATCCTATATTAACCCGATTTACTTTTTAATGAAGTAATAAATTTTACCATGGTTAATATTCATATTGGAAAAAATAAATAAACCACTATTTACAAAATTGAGAAAACCATATTCAAAATATGGAATAAATTCTATCAAATTCAATTTATAAATATTTAAAATATTAATTTAAAAAAAATAATATCTCATGAAATTTATTTTTAGGCAAAAATACATTTTAAGCATACAACATGGTTTATACATTTCCATTGAATAGTACAAATATTAAATGGATATAAAATATCATATTTAATATGTAATGTATATATTTAATTAAATTCATTCACCAATAGTGATTAATATTCCAACAATGATAAACATACAATGGGTAAATAAATGCAATTTTTAGAAAAAATATTTCATTTTATTAAATATTATATTCATTAACATTTCAATTAAATTGATAAAAATTGGATTATATTTATAAATATATTGAAATACATATTTCATAATTTAATTATTTATATTCATTCATGCTTATCAAATGGATATGTGATAATTATCATTTTGAATAATAATATACCTATTGTATAATGAGATTCTTTTAAATGTATTGTTACTTGTAACACAAGTTATCAAACAAAATTATCTTATGAAAAAAATTCATAAATTATTAGGGCGTTATATTAGTTGAATCTACACTAAATTTTTAGTGACATTACCTCGATGGTGTTGAATTTTTAGACCACATAGATTCCAAGAGTTTGAGGAATATATCAACACATACAGATCTGGTCCTATGGAAACAGAGGTGGGTTGAGTTTCATACAAACTATAACATTGAAATATCCTAAACCTTGGGAAAGTGGAATTTTTTATTTGATTATGTAATATTGAATTAAAATGAATATATAGAACATGTTACTAGTATTTCATGGAGGTGATTGGAGGAGTTGGAAGACCTACACATAGATGTAAGGGTGATTTATTTTGGAGTTTTCTCATTTCAGATGATTTTATAGTCTTAATTAATAATTCTTTGAAGGATTATTTTTGGGTAGACTCAAAGGAAGTTCAAATGTGTGAATGTGTGGGCCATGGTAATTCATTAATATGGTGGTATCGGTATTGTTATAATCATATGATTTTTTGGGTAAGAATTCTTGTTTCGATTGAAATACATGGGGATTTTCACCATGTGTTTCTCAGTTCACCATTGGAAGTACACCTACAGTATCCAATATGTATAATGGATTGATAAAATATGTTTTGTAGCTTGGTATGTAATATTTTTTCATCTAATTTTTTGCATAAAGATTGGTTTTCCACTATATAAAAATGGGGTACCGTGTTTCGAGTTGTTTGTTGTGGCCCTTGGATATTTTTTACTAGAAATGGTATTATATCCTAATGAACATCATCACTAGGTTACCTCAAGATCAGGGTAGTTGTGATAATATCTAGGTAATCATTAATCAGCTGATGAAATTATGTCACTTCCTAGCTATCAGGAAGTGATGATGTGATGAACCGGTTTGTTAAAAATAAAAATATATTTTCATACGAATAAATACATTACTATGTAATGAATTTATAGATAATGATGCACAACATTAGTTATTATAGACCATTATGTGTTTTATCCTATTGTATGTTAAAATTTGTTAATCATATTATCCATTGATAATTTAATTATTTTATAGTGACAATTATGATTAATATATATTAAAGGGTTGTTATTGTAAGAAACTGGTATTTCAATTAGGTATGAATCAATTAAGTTTCGTTCTAAATCATTACTTTGGACCAAATATGTATTCCTAATGGTTTGAAAACTGACTCAGATGTGTCTGGGGCTTGTTTGGATCCCAAAACACATCTTTTTTGGGGAAACTAGCCAAGTCACAGACTTGGTGCATGGTTGGCACATGGTTTGCCTAACCACACAGAAATTGTTTTTCCTGATAGAGCCACCACGCATTGTAGGAGAATGAATGTGTGGACTAATGATGAAAGTTACCCTTCATCCCATGTAATTGTGAATGGTATTCACATGGTTTGTTAAACCATGTAGACAAACCGTGCGTAGACCATTTTCCTATGCAATTTGACAATTTTTCCCATAATGATCTAATTAGAACCCCTCTTCTTCCCTAATCATCCTTTTCGTATGATTAACCTAGATTTCTTCCTTTTTGGATTACATTGAAGATCTGAGGTAGGAATCAAGAGATATCATCCATCCAGTATCTGTTCAAGTTTTCTTTCATCATATTTTATGCAAAATGGATAGTACTCGAGTTCGTTTAAAACTTTCCTCTCCTCTCATTCTCTCAACTTATTTATCGCGGTATGAGAATTTTTCCGCTTTTCTTAGATATACACTTATTTGTGAAAAATAAAGGGCCAATACTAATGGAGGAGACTCGTACAATCCTAAGGTGGGTGGTCAATAATTCATCCCAAGAGTTCGTTGATTTTTTAATTTGTTTTGTGGGCCCCACTAATACCATCAGTTGTCGTTTATAGAATTTATATTCAACGTTTATAATCATTAGGTCCATATTGTTTTGATCTTTCCAAATATATGTTTAGTTTTTATTTGTTACACCCACTACTTCATCCATTCAATGTCGAACGTTATTCCATAATTGTTGTTTAGTGTTTTAGCAGGTTTGTGCCACTGTTTGGGGGTTCTTTTTATTTACCATTATAATGGTAAGACTTTTTTTTGGAATTTATTTATTTATATTATTGTTTTTCTAATTTTAAGTACCATGTATGATCACCACTTGATCTTCCTATTGTAAGTGCGTCTATTTGATGATAAAATGTGAAATGTGTATTGTGAAGTATAATAAGTTTTTGACATGGACTTAAATGTAAATTATTAAAAAGTTTCATATATGTAGAACCCCTTAACAAATTAATGGATGGTGTAAGAATGAACCACGAATATGGAATATTCTTTAATTGGATTAAATTAATGCTTGCATACTACTTGGACTTTTCAAACTAATGAAAGGTAATGCATGTACCAAATTACTTGATTTAAAGGTTGCATTCTACTTGACCACATAAAACTAATGTAATGTTTTACATTATATAAGCATGCCTAGACACAATTGCATTTCCATTACATAGGCCAGATGTTTTAGACACAGTTGGTCGTGGCCCACTGAGATTTATCTCACACCATCTCTAGGATCCGTTTGGTACCCAATGTAGACTACATTATTGCATGTTTTGACAAAGAAAAGCATATAGTTTCAAACAATTGACAGCCTACAGTTTATGATAGAGTTTGATAACAGATGACCAAGATTAAGATCAGGATGCTTGTGATAATATTTTATTTCATTGACAATTTTTTGGAACATGTTATTCCAACAATCTAGTATCTAGGTTTTCAAATTTTCTAGTGACATGACATATCATCCGTTATTGAATGAAATTACAATTGTTTTAGTTATTGTTATTGTTGTCTATATTTTATATTGTTCACTCAATTTAGTAAAATTTCATTCACTTTTTATCCCTTTTTTCATTCACCTGATGCTATACACATTGGTATTGAGGGCACAGTATCCCCACTGACACACCCTAGGCCCTCACTACTAGATGACATCCTCCAAAATTCGAGGAGACCCAATTGAGGCCATGTGGCCCACCAGGCTCAGGGAACCCATTGAGTGGCATCTGAGTCTAGGATTTCCCAATGTTGTCTCATTCGAGTTTCTTATATTCCATTACTAGTTAGAGAAAATAGATTGGAGATTAGTAAATCTTGGGACTTGGTTATAAGCTATCCTTGTGCTATTTGAACCCATGTTATGGGTACGAATCAATGTTTCCTAAATTATAACTGTTTTTATGCTTTTCCTTATTAAAGTTCATATTATTTCACCATTGGGTGATGCACATGTTGTGTGGTGTTGTTGATTATTAATCTATTTTAGGTATTTATTTCATCCCTATCCTGATGATACAATAGCAAGAAGAATTATAAAATTAATCATTACATGAACTAATAATTCATATTTCATGCATATTTTCATTACATATAGTTTAATTTCCCGGATTTTCATTGCTTGATATGCCTGTAGTTATTAAGTGATGATGTGATAGTTAGATTATTATTGGATTACTTTTGTTTATGATTAAGTGATTGCCTAGATCAATTCATGAGTTCTGCGAGCCATCATGGGTTGGGAAGAATATTTTACCGTGTTGAAGCATTATGCTATAAATAAATAGGTATTGTTTCTAATGAAATGAGTTTTGGAACTTATGCACTAGAAATGGATATCAATTATAAGGTGAATCATGAATTCAAAACTAAATCGGTTGCACATCCTTATCTCACCTTAGCTGGTTTATGAATTGTTAAGGAGTGAATCTGGTAATTATATTTAAAATGAAATGAAACGTATACATGAGGACTTACCAATATCATTCTATCTAAGGAGGTAGTGGTTGTTTCATTTAGTGTCTAGTGAGTTTTCATACATTCTGATTCTACTAGTGATGCTACATTATTTTATTAAATTTGTTCTGAGGTGTGTAGTTGGAAATATTATAACAATTCCACCATAATTTCTTTATGTCGTATGCTAGGAGGGTAGTGACCACCATGCTCTAGATGTGGTGGGCCCCTAGAAATCCAGTCTTACCACTACTAATTCTACTTGAGGCACCACCTAATGTACCTGATATGGGAATTGATTAAAATGTTCATGATAGTTTCCTATGTATGATGTCGTCCTTGCATGGTGATCCACATCTTGCACCTACGATGGTTATTTTGACGCATGAGTTCCAGCAGCAGCATCCTCCTAGCTACTTAGGGGATGTTAGTCCAAAGAAAACTAAGTCTTAGCTATAATCCACCCTATGTATCTTTGATCATCTAGAGATTACTCTATAGTGGAGGGTCAATATTTCCACATACATGATTCAAGAATTGGGCATGTGTTTGTGGGATGTGATTACCAATGTTGGTCATCATCAAGGCATGACATGGGTTGATTTATATACCAACTTCTATGATGGCTTCTTTCCTCACATGCTGAGAGATGACATAGCCATAGAGATCAGGCATATCGAGAAGGGTTTTATGCCAGTTATGTAATATTCAGCGTGTTTCATAGAGTTTCAATACTTCCCACAACTCCATTATAGTGATGAGATTTCGGGTGTAATGCACATTGATGATGGGAACTACTACGACATCCTTACACAGGTGAATTTATTTTTCCGTACTAACTTTATTACAATTGTAAATTTGGCTCTTATCACTTAGAACAACCATAGGGATGACAATAGTTCCCAGTTTAATGGATCAGTTTCGTGTCAGGCTGGTAGTTCTTCCAGAGGTAGGAAGTGTTCTCTTGAGTTTTCTCATCTTGGAAGTGACAAAAAGAGTGACTATTTAGATAGCTCCATATTGTTTCATCAATGTAGATGGTTGGGGAAAAAGAAGCCTCAATGTGATGGAGACCCAATGGAGTTATAGGCTAGCATCTATATGAGGAATCTGAAGTTTTTCGGAAGGACCATTCCACAAGATTTGAGTGGAAAAGGATCTGTGCTAGCTCCACCTTCATGAGTGGGTTCATTCACACCGTTTCATGCATGGAGTTTGAATAACATCGACATGTCTGGCCAAGGGGGAGGCCATGGTAATTGTAGCCACACCCCTGATCACCAGAAATGAAAGGAGAGTAGTTATGATCATGGGAGACATATGTTTCACAGATACGTGGATCAAGTCAGTTGCATGCACTACAACCAATACCCGAGGATCAGGATGTGGGACCATCTATAGTATGATGTACTATTCTTGTGAAATCTACCATAGTGTCTGCATTATTTGATATAGGGGCTTCAATTATTTTATTTCAATATCTATTGTGATGAGTCGTGAACTAGAGATACAATATCACTAAGTCATAATGACCTTAGATATGCAATTAGGGGTATGAATAGATGGTATATGCTAGTGTTAGTACTTTCCCCTTGGGGCTGGCAGTCACACATTCCAATGGAACCACTTCATTCTTGAGATGACAGGCTTCAATTTCATTCATAGGATATACTGGTTGGTTCAATATCATTATTTTTTAGAATTCTATCACCATAGGTAATTGTTAATAAGACTCGAGGGAATGAGTTTTCTATATAAGGGTGAGTGGTATGTCCTGGCTGGTAGAGCTAGACCAGAGTATCATATGCTATGTAGAGTGACCGCCTAGAGTAAAAATATCTCCATGGATGAATAGGTTTTATGAATAGATCATTTACATCCAATAGTGGATAAATTTAGAAATGTACTTCATTATGTATGTTCTGGATTACCTCATGAAAAAGAAGAAATGTTTACAATTGTTCATGTTCAGAGAGTATATTCTATGTCCATTATTCTATATAGTATGGAACCTACATAGCATTATGAGATCTAGCGATAGTTATAGGATTTATAGGACAAAGGTTTTATAAGGCCCATTATATACTATTAGGGTTATCTCGTTCTTTTTTACAAGAAGAAAAATAAAACCTTATATATATTCCTGGATAGAAGATGGTTGAACCATCTTATGGTCAAGAACATATATCCACTACCTTGAATAGATGATCTCCTTAACCAGCTCCGGGGGAAAAGGTCTTCTCCAAGATCCACCTAAGATCAGGTTATCATGAGTTTTGATTTAGGTCTTCCGAAATACCATGTAAAAGTTTTTGTTGAAGGTATGGTCTCTATGAGTACCCTTTTATTCTATTAGCCCTTATGAATATACCCTCTGTTTTTTGGGGATTGATGAATAGGGTTTTCCACCCCTATTTGGATTCATTTTTTTGGTCTTTTTGGATGACATCTTGGTGAATTATCATATTCATAGAGACCATACCAAACATCTTGAGATCATTATATGTACACTCAAATAGAATCATCTTTATGAAAAGTCTACTATGTGCCACTTGAGGATAAAAAAATTTCACTTCTTCAGTCATAATATCAAAATAATTGACATGTTTTGACCTAGAAAAGGTTAGTGTTGTATTTTCTTTGTGGCATTCCAAGAATGGGTTTGGAATATAGAGATTCTTGTGGATGGTTGGATATTATAGGTGTTTCATAAAATTCTTCTCATGTATTTATTCACCACATAATTTTCTTACAAATAAGGGAGTCATGTACATATCATTAGAAGCATGTGAGAAATACTTTCATGATCTGAAATGGAGGCCTGTATCAACACCTATTATGAGTCTTCTAGGGCCATGTAAAGGTTATACCATCTTCTATGATGCATTAGGTATCAGACATGGATCAATGATGATGTAGGAGGAAAAAGTCTTTGTGTACGGATCTTGATAGTTTAGGCCTCGCTAGAGGAATTACCTGACACACGACCTTAAGGTAGCAGCAGTTGTCATTGCCTTACATTGTTGGAGACACATTCTTTTTTATGAGTACTTTGTGGTGTTCATGGACCACTAGAGGATAAAATATATATTTTTGTAGTGTGGATTGAACCTCCAACTATGGAGAATGGTTGAATTCCTACAATCCTTTGATTTTATATTTCTTACATTCTTAGGAAGGGTAATGTAGTTGAAGATGTGTTGAGTCAAAAAAAAACGGCCACATGTTGTACAGGAATCCAGTGATGAATAGATGTCAATGGACCTATTTTCTGAGCATTATCTAGAGTTTCATGATCGCCACAAGTATAATTAGCTCTAATTGTTTATATATATGTATTCCCTCCTCAAGAAGTTGAAGAGTAGAGATTTTTCAGATCTCAATGGGAAGGTTCTCTAGGAGATTATATCTAGAGATAAAAACCTCCCGATTGGTTTATGGACATAGATGACATCCTACATCCACAATTATGTATATGAATTCCTGTAAATATGATATGGATGTTGATGAAAGAGTCCCACTTTTCTTAGTGGGTATTTAATCAAGGAATCTCTATGATTTATTAAGATATGAAATTTTTGGATTGGTGGAATGGGATAAAACTGCAGATAGTTGGATTTATCACTAGGTGTTCCACCAGTCAGTTGGTGAAGGCAGAGCACTAGATACCTACAGTCTTGATATAGCCTCTTACAAACCTAGAATGTAAATGGGATGATATTTTCATGGATTTAATAGTCATCCTACCCACATCCTAGAGGGGTTGTGATGTAATATGGTTATTTAATGAATGAATAATAAAATATTACGACATCTTATGGAAGATGTGGTGATGTGTATGGATACTATGTTATGTAATGGTTCGTGCACTCTTGGTTTCTCACTTTCCCCTTAAAAGTGTTTTGGAAATAATAAAAAAAAATTAAGGACTATATGACTGTGAGATAATAAGACTACATGGGGTTCTTTATACTATTTTTTCAGATTAGGATTCTCATTTCACATCATAGTTATGGTAGGGATTTCTAATTTCTGTGGGAAAACAATTGATTCTATGCAAATCTTTTCACCCTCAGACCGATGGACAATATAGGTTCTAGATTATATTCTTTGAGCATGAGTCCTTGATTTTGGCAGTTCTTGGGAAAAAGATATCAATATTGTCAAATTCACCTATGCTAACAGTTTTTTTGAGATAATTATGATGACTCATTTGATGAATTATATGGTAGGCCATTCTATTCACCCTTGTACTTGCAAGATGAAGTTGAGGCATCACTACTAGGTCCTCATCTCATTTAGGAATAATTAGAGAAATTTCATCTAAATTGAATGTGTATACATACTTCTCAGTCTAGAAAATAATATTTTTCCAATCACCACCTATGACCTCTAGTGTTCGAGGTTATGGTTCTTGTTTTTCTTCAAGTATCACCCATTTTTGGGAATAGATGGTTAAAAAAGTAGAGAGAGATATCGCCTCATTATGTAGGGCCGTTAGAGATTCTAGAGAGAGTCAGGCCAGTAGCATATCGCTTTCTACTACCTCATAAGCACCATGCCATGTATGATGTCTTCCATGTTTCCCAGATTCTCCAACATCATGTTGATCAGTCTCATACTTTTGATCCCCAAAAAAGTTGAGATAGAAGCTTATGGTACCATTGAGGAGTATCATGTATGAATCATTGACTAGTGCATGAAGGCTCTTTGAGGCTTTTTTGTCCCTTTGGTACATGTTATATAGAATCGCCACTGGGTATAGGATGAGACTTGGGAGAGGGAATCTGAAATAAATTCTCATTGTCCATAATTTTCTAAAGGTTCTTTTTCAACACCCTTTTAAGGAAAACTCAAGGTTGAGTTATTTTAAGGGGGGAAGATTGTAAGAACCTGATTTTTCACTCATGTATGGACCCTTTAAATTTCAATCTATATATTTACATTGGATATAATATGGATGCCAAATGAGTTGGAAAAGGACTCAGGTTTGTACATGTCTTGTTCGTAGCCCAAAACTTAATATTTTTTTGTAAAACTCGCTATGTCGCATAGTTGGCACACAGTTTTCCAAACTGTGCAGATGGAATTTTTCCAGAAAGATCCACCTAAAATGGTTGGATCACTTCCATTTGGCCTAACCATGAAATTTACCCTTCTTAATAGGTGACCATGAATTTCTTATGCATAGTTTTTCTAACTGTGTGGAAAAACCATGCACATGCCATTTGTCTTTGAAATATGATAATTTTTCCCTTAATGTGCAAATTATAAGCCCAATTCCTCCCTAATACATATCATAGAAGTATTAACCTATGTTGATCTCTTTTTGGATCCCTTTGAAGATATAATGAAGGAATAAAGTGATATTATTCATTTAATATCCATTCTATCATTTTTTCATCATTTTAGATACCAAATAGTATGTATTTGTGTCCATTTCAGACATTCCCTTCATCTGTTTCTCTTAACCATGTTATCAGGGTATGAGAATTTTTCATTTTCTCATATATAAAATCTAATATAATCCAAATAAAGCTTCAATATAGTAGGAGAAGAGTTTTATAGTACTATGGTAGGTGGTCTATAATTCATCCCTAAATGTTGTTGATTTTGTAATTTTTCTTGTGGAGTCCACTAATTTTATCTGGAGCCATTTATAGAATTCAAATGCCCAGTTTATAATCATTATAACTATATTGTTATTCTATTTCCATATATGTGATTAGTTTTTACTGGTTACAACCATAATTCCATCCTTTCCTAGTTGAAGGTTATGAACTAATTTTTGTTTAGTGTTTAGGAACGTTCGTGCCACCATTTTGTGTGTGTGTTGGCTTGAACATTCTATGGATAATATTTTCTATAGTAAATGGATTGATTTATATTATGATTTTTAGAATAGAAAGAACCATTTATTCTCACTACTTGAACTGCCTAAATAAATTGATTCAATATGAAAATAAAATGTGAATTGTGAATTGGAGAGTATAATAAGTATATGACCTTTCCCTAAATGTATATGAATAGTATGATGTAGATCAATTTCCCCCATTACCTCATTAAAATATGGTATCAGAATGAAACATGAAAATATAATATGCATTAAATGGATTTTATAAGTTGATTCACACTACCTGGACATGTCACACAAATGAAAGGCATGAAATTAAACAAATGACTGTATTAAAAGGTTTAATGCTACATGAACTTATCACACTAATGAAATGAAAGGTAGGAACCATATAAAATGTTACATGAATTCATACATTAAAAATAATTTCCAGTCTCGAGTTAACATTTCATTATGATTGGATAATGCCACGAGCACTCAGGAACCCCATTCTGATTCGAAGATATAAATTGCTAAGGTTCAGACAAACATAGATTAGGATACTTGTCTATTAATTTGATAATCAGTATGATACCATATGATTCGTTCAATATCATTATAGGATGCATTGGATACATTCATTGGATCCAGATTTGACAAGTAGGTTCCATGGTTAAATCCCATAGGACCCTATTACTGTTTATCCTTGTTTTACCGTGGTTGATCACCATGTATTCAGTAGGCATGCTGATGTGGATTGACTTGAACAATGCTCGTTGGATTATACTCTCACCCATAGCTAGACCCAGATACAATTGAGTTAGCAACACCTGAGTTTTAGGTTTCCTTGGACAATAGCATGGAACCTTTTCATATTAAATATCATTATAGGTTTCCTTATTAAAACATGAAACCTTTTCAAATGGTAACATGTGGCTTATATACAAATAGGTGATGATCAAAAAATGATTTTTTACATGTTCAGACACAAATTGGGGGATGAAGAAGGTATATGGGTATTTAGTTACATCATATTAATTTATATTATATTTTCCTGCCTGGAAACTATTACATTTCAAGTATAAGGGTCTGTGTTGTAGACACCATTGGTGGTGGCCCATTGAGATTTATCCCACACCCACCCTCGGCACCATTTGGTTCCGAGAGTAGATTTCATGGTTGCAAGTGATAAAAAAGGGAAAAATATGGCTTAAAAACATGATTGATTGTTTTTTAGTATGAATATTCATAGCAGATGACTTAGCCATAGCTCAGAATTCATGAGATAGTCTATCATTTCATTTGTAATTATCTATAACATGTTATTCCTGCTATCATGTATCAATGTTTTCAAATTTTCATGCGACACCACATATCATTATATGTTAAATGTTATTACAATTGATAATTATTGTTATTATTGTCTCTACTTTTTGTTGTTCAATATGTATAGTAATATTTCTTCGACTATTTATCCTATTTTTTAAATTCACCTAATACACTACACTTTGGTAATGAGGACATAGTCCCCCCACAAACACACCTTAGGCCCTCACTACTAGTCAATATCCTTTAGTGTTCAGGAAGATGCGCTTGAGGCCACATGGACCACTAGACCCAAGGCACCCATTTAGTATCATCGAGGTCTGGGAGGTCACAATTATATGTCTATTCGATATAGTGAAAAAATAAAATAGCCTCAAATAGTACAATCATACTCTTTAAATCCCAATTTTCAAAGTTTCAATTATAGATGAATCATTTGGATTTTACATAGACTAATCCAAAACATATATTTAATAACGAATCAATGAGAAAAACTATTTATGAGAAAATAAAAATATTTTCATGATCATGGCTCAATCCATGTTTTTTGAACCACCCATAGAATGTCCCACCATCTCCTTCCGTATCCTTAAGGTGAATTCTTGTATAATAAAGGGTTATATATATATATAATATTATTATGAATTTATATTATTTTATAAAATAATGATTAAAATTATCATTTTTATTATTATTTTATAAATTACTAAATATCTTGTTAAATTAAAAATTGATTTTTATATGATTAAACTCATGTTGTATCGTTTGGGGAATATATTATTTCAAATAATAATTACATTTTAATATATTAGCTAATTTATATTGTAATTGTTGTTTTGATAATAATATTCTAATAATATAATATATTTTAAACTATAAAATCCAGTATAATTAAATGAAGTCAAATAATATTTTCATAAGTGTTCCAAAATTATTATCTTTGTAAAAGTCATATTCTCCAATAAATTGCGATTCTTGTTTGAAATTATAAATTATATTATTTCAAGAACTATCAGAAAACTTTTTTAGATAAGAATACTGAAATTATCTAATAGTGAATATATGATAATATTCTAATGTAGTTGAATTTATTAGAAAAAATTAAACACGGTATAAAGATATTGTACATATTATCAAATCATAAAAGGCAGAATGTGATGTAATAAATAATATAAAAAGTTTTATGACCCCAATTACATTTTAAATTTAAAATAATTAGGATATGAATTTATTTTATTATTTTTATAACCCCTTATTTAATCATTAAAAAATTATATTATATTTTAATGTCTTAAAAATAATTGTTTATAAATATGAATCATTGGCACATCACCAAGGCTATTAATTTATAAGTTCAGTTATTATCCTTATAAAATATAGAGTCTCACTTCTCTTTGGAAGAACCCACTTTCAAAAACCATGGTATGGTATGTGGATTTGATTATAGTAACTTATTGAGTCCAAAAAATATGATTTGAAATTCATATAGAATTTTTCCGTATTTTCTATAAAACCCAATCAAACTAACATTCCACTTCACTAGAAACCCATTGAGAAAGATGTTAGTCTTTCTATAACTCTAAATATAAATCCAACGGTGTATCCAAACAATAAATAAGATACTCTAATGATTCTAGAAGTGACATCATAAGGTAAGGTATCCCCTCCTTCTCCACTTTATTGAAGACCATTTTTTATATTTTGGCTATTGATTTCGAATGAATCATGTTGGGTATGTTTTTAGAAATAAATAGTTCTATATATATTATTTCAAAATGATGTGAGAATCATTTCCGCGAATAATTAAATACTTCAATAAATTTATATGTACCGTAATTTTGCCGCTAAAGTTATTTCATGATTTACCATGATACAAAATTTTGGTTCTGAATACCTATCCTCATTACCACTCAAGGGAATTCATATATATACCTATATAAAATATATTTGGAACATGTTTTTATTTTTCAAACAATTATTTATAATGGGATTACAATTGTTTAATTAAATATATATGTTTTAGGATCAATGTGCACATTTATGCATGTAGATGTTATGATTTTGACTGGTGGGACCATAATTATGTATCCCTCAAATGCATTGGTTAATATTTTTACCTCCCAAGAAACCATGTATGGTGAATGAGATGATATATTTATCTTTTGATGTTATAATGTTTCAGATATCATCCTTTAATTATGTTTATGATTTCTAATTTAATATTGATGTGACTACCCCATGTTACCTAGATGTTATTATCTAATATTATGATTTGATGATTATATTATGATTATCACCCATTTGATGTCTATATGATATTAATCATTAATTAAAAGTATGATTTATAATGTTATTATTTAAATATTCACTTATAGGTTTTTATTGTTCACCCCATTTTCTATTGATGTACTTGGGTTATATAGTACATTTTATGATGATCAAAGAAATCCTAAGAGCATGTTATGGATTTTTTTTAAATAATGTTGTTGTAAAACTATTCAAGATATTATGCAATATTTTTTTTTTCCTTAAGACACATGGCCATGTGATCTTACATGATTCTATGATGTGTAAATTTATGTAATAAGTAATGAATTATGCTGTAAAAAATAAATGGGTTGTCATAATTTCAATCAGTTGAAAGTATAGTATTTTCCTGGATTAGTGTTATAAAACCCATGTGAAATCCTTATGTGTTATATAAAATATAGTAAAACATACCAATATTTTTGTATAGTTTATATTATGTCCGTTACAAGAAAATACATCCCTATTTAGAAAATATATGTTTTTTTATCTCCAAATTTTATATACATAGTGGAAATAACCCAGAAAAGGGCACATTGTTCTTGATTCAGTCCTTGTATAGTTCATGAAAAAGACAATTTTCTACCCACCACATGTGACACCCTTGTGAGATATGAATTATACAATTTAGATACTCTTTATAAACCATTATGAAAGGAAGAAAAAGGTGAAATCTTGTATGATGTTATTAAATATATCCTTGTTAACATAGAGTGAAAACATGAAATTGATATGTTATAGAATATCTGTTATTTAAGAGTAATCCCATCAATGTTCATAGTTTCCCATTTACATATTTCATACTCTTAACATTCCTATCCATTATATGTACATTATTTTAGTATATAGATATAAATAGGTGGAACCATGTCCATAACTTATTTGATATGAAATATAATGATTGCAAAAATTAGATTCCAAATTCGATGGGAGATGGAATCTAGATATTCATTATGTTAAATTCTTAGTTAACTTATGTTTTGAACAAAAACACGATTTAAGGTGAAAAACTACACCCCCCTATGAAAAATAATGTTTTAATTGAGGCCGATATATTACAACAGCCTTTTTCATTCAGTGGATTTAAAAAAACATTAATAAAAATAGGAATAAACATCAATGAAAAGTTATTATCAATAATTAAATTATTTTTAAAGGATAATGGATGTTATCCTAGATAATGGATTACTGAAAACTAAAGAGGTGTGATTTTAGTTCATAAAAAATTCACTACCTTAAACAGCAAACATCATTGTATAGAAGACCCAATATTTTCTTTTAAAAATTTAAGCTGAAGAAATATAAATTTTTTGAATAAAATTATCGAACTAATTTGATTTATTGTGTTTTGGTGAATAAAAATGTCTAAGAGTACTCCAAAAAAAATCATATGTAAGACATTGGTGACTTTTACCATTCCAACCCTTTTTCTGGGGCTCCTATCCGAGTCTATGTTGTTATTACTTATTACATGGACCAAGATCACTTAACATGGTCGTTCCTTTGCATGTATTAACCACATACATAACTCCCTCTATTACAATGTCTCATATGATATTGAAATAACTAAAATTAATGGAACGTTTCAAAAAAAAAAGTTGAAAGAGGAATCTCAAATTAGATAAATAAAATATCCATTGAAGACTATTATCTTAAAATAGCATCTCTAAAAGTTTTCATATTTAATAGATAAACATATAATAAAAACATGCATGCGTTATAAGTGATATCTTCTATATATAAGAGTTTGTACATTTTTTATTAGAGTGTTCATAAGTAAACTATAATCAGTAGGTTCCATAAATATGCAAACATTCTATTTCTATATCCTCATCAATTTTGATATTAAGAATATTGGATAATCAATATAGTTGAATGAATGATGCTTTCAAAATCTAGTAATACATGTTCTTAATGGAATTGGTACATTATTTTCCAAAATATGGAATGATATTCTTCAATCATGATCTTATAAATCATCCTCATCAGATCCTTCCATTAATAAAAAACTGACACTTTTACCAAATTGTTATTTCCTTATTTAGAAAAATCTGTTATTATAAACTATAAATGAATTAAATTATTTATTAATTAACTCTTATAATATTAAAAATTGTAATCATTCTAATATTTTCAATAAAAAATACTCCATAAGGTATAAAACATAGAATAAATTTATCATTGGGTAAATTCTTAACCAACTTCAGTATTTAAAAATATTCATATCATGAATATCATATAATAATATTATTTCATTGTTATATGTGAAAAATTCCTCCATGTGAAACATTTTAGATGATTAAAGGATAATTATTATCTATCAGATAATTTTTATAAGCATAATATAAATGATTTGAAAGGATTTATTTGATTCTCATTGGATAATCATTTTATGAATGTCCAATTTATTAGATAAAAGACTTCCCATAACTTCTATCTCGATGAGATTCCTAACAAATAACAAATGTAAACTGACATTACTTATATAAAATAAAATAAAATATATATTATTCTAAAATATTTAATTTTGAAATTGTTTTTAATTTGTAATATAATTATGTTATGCATAATATAATAAAATATTGTATGATAAATAATAAAACTAAAATACATTAGAAAATATAAATATACATTCCCATATAATAAATTCCATTTTAATAATGAAATAAATTATTAAAATATGATTAATTATCAAACACATAAAATATATTTATTATAATAAAAATATTGATTTTTAAATCATACAAACACAAAAAAACTAAGATATTATGAAAAAAATTAATTATACCCAATAATCTCCCCCTTTTTATGATCACAATACCTATTTAATGATAATAAAAAAGTTTATTAAAAAGTATTATTGATATTCTGAATTTTTTATTCTGTCTTTTCTTCTCATCCTTTTTGTGAAATTTAAATGTAGTTAAACAATAAAAAAAAGTGTACAATTAATGTCTCTCAAGAATATGGTTAATTTAACTTATTTAGACATAATTAATATGAATTTAATTTGGAGTGAAAATATATTTATAATAGAATGATATAGAAAATAACATAATAAATAGATAAATAATCGAAATTATAAAAAAAATTAAACCAAAATATAGAGACTAAAAAAACAATGAAAACAATTATGAGTAAGGAATCATATAATAATATATACAATAATGTTTAGAAAAAAAACAAGACCATATTTTTAAAAAACTAAACAAATAAGATAATTCTTTGAAATTAAATGCCTGGAATAAATTATATTTATAAAACCCTGAAAATATTTCGATATAAATTCAATTTTTTGAGAGGAACCATTAATGAAATCAACCTATTCCTGAAAATAAGATAGTTTTATAGTGATTGATAGTGTTTCAGAGGAATCAAATAAATAAGGATTTTGGAAAAATGGTAATTCTATTGATGGAATATGAAAATTAACACACCCAAAAATCATCATCAAAAGTATACCATGATCCTCTAATTCCACTATTATAGTCTTGAGAATCCCATACTGACGTGGTTCAATTTTTGACAAGATTTTTATGTTCCCATTTTAATCCAATGAGGCCAACATGTCTAACATATAACATAGACGCATGTCCGAGTAAAAGTAATTATTTTTTTCTTCATAAAAGCTGTGATTCTTGCTTGAATAAAAACCCAAAAAGTTGGAAAATTACAATGAATCTTTAAGAGGTGATGTCATAATTATTTGAAATTGTAATTCTATAATTTTTTCCACCTATAAAATGTTATAAACAATCTACAAAAATTTTAATTCAATTAACCATTTTATTTTTTCATAACTATAGAATTATCGTGAAACTCTTCCATTATATCTAAGAGAAATTAAAAAAAAAATATCCCCTTTATTGGTATAGTTTTGAATCAACATATTTAAAACATTAAAATTTTTATTTGAAAACCCAATATAAATATAAATAAAATAATCAAGGGATATCTCTTTACATTTTGAAGAAACTAGATATTCCCATGATTTCAAAAATTCAACATTTTCAACCTATTCATATGATTATTCGAATATGAAGATATTCATTACTAACTAATGATGTTTTTTAAAATTTCCATACCAATAAATCAAAATTATAAGCCAAATATTAGACAATTTTTTTTATAATCTTGTGATTATGAAAAGGGAATAAATTTTTAAATAAACTAAGACATCAAATATAATAGATATTCCATCCTTTTGGATGGAATGAATTTCATTTTTATATAGAGAGATGTTCCAAATATTAATTTTTTGAATTATAGGTATTCTTATAATCTCCACATATAGATCTCACTAATAATCTAGTAATATTTCATTAGTGAGAAGATCACACTGTAGAGAAGATATAGTGGATGCAATAGTATATATAGGATGAGAAACTCTATCCAACATTGAATATATAAAACTAGATAAAAAATATTTTCTAATGCTCATCTGACATCATATCTTGAAACATTTTTAAAAGTTTTTATAAAAACAACATCATTTTATCAAAATCATTTATTGAGAAAACTCATTCACGGAGGGTTGTTACATAAACTCTTGATTGATCTAATTGATTCCTAAATGAATTTACATCCATAATTCCATTTATATAACAATATATGTTTCACTAAACTGTAGTTTCCAATTATATAATATGGATTTCAGATGCATAATGTTTTGAGTGAAAATGATAAAAAATTAATAGTGAACTTCGGTACTATGATATCCATGAAATTGTTCGTTTTCATCGTTAGTATATACATATTCAAATGGGACGGTTCCTTTGATTATTAACATTATATTCTATTTTACATAAAATTAAATTAATCATATTCTTCTTCTAATATTCTTCATCAACAGCATTTCAAATTTTAAATCATAGATATTTTATTCTTTCATTCTTACTAGTCTCCAACCTAAAGATATATCGAAGAGTTGGAGTGAACCTATTGGAGTTTTATTTTTTCTCCTGAAAAATGGATACAATTCATGAAATGGTTGAGGTAAAATTTTCCTTCACATGGGAATTAAATATTTTATTTTGAACAAGCATAGGCGCATCAACTACTTTACATGATTTGGAACAAACACCTAGGATAACCTCATCCCCAACAAAAATGTATTAAGAAAAAACGATGTGTTCCTCATATATAGACATGAGATTCATTGTTTAGAACATATCATAAAATTATACATCATATCTCTTACATCTATACTTCATATTGATTCATATAATGGAGAAAGGACTTATGTAGAATCCCTTTTAGAAACATTGATACGAGTTGCCCCCTGAATAGAAACAAGGTATATCCCATGTTCTTCTTCTATTCCAAGTGAAAAAAAAATTCAGAGATTAATTATAGAATAATTAACATTTTATCAAACCATAATTACAAAAATTTGTTAATCCATTACAACATTTTGGAGTGATTTCATACAAAAAAATTCATAATATTTAAAAATAATAATTTTAAGAACCTTCTAAATGGATAAAAACATTCTAATAATTATTTTAACTTGAATATATAAATCCTAATATATAATAAAAATTCATTGGTTTCACTGTAATGAAATATAAAAAATCCTAAATTATTTAAGAAGAATCGTCTAAAACTCATTATTTTTCTGATAAATGGTTGACTTAATAAGCTTTTCAATAATATTTATATCTCATTCAAGGTAATTAAGATGTTTCTTATCCATATCAGTCTTTTCAAAAAGAGACTTCAATATTTATGCAATGAAAATTTCATCAATTTTCATTAATGAAGTGTCAAAATCAGAATAACATTCATAGTGGAATCGATGAACATCATCCATTATGAAATATTTCCTTGAAAAATTCATCCATTTAAATATTATTATAAAAATATAATAATTGCCACCAAAATGAAATGAATGCAATTCTTAGAACTCTTTTGCATCCATTCCATATAAAACTATGCTTAATATTATACAAATATGAACTCCCAACCATGGTGATATATACATTTATTAATAAACATATCCATATAATCCATCTAGCATAAATTTATTTGTATTCCACTCAATAATTTTCATTTGGTCTTTGATCTCTTGGCTCTGTAAGAAGTGGCTCCATGTATTATATTATATATAACTATTTTTTTAAAGACTATCTAAATAATGAACGATTTTTAAATAAGTATTGTATATCAAGGAGATGATGATGCATTTTTTTCAAGCATTTAGATTTCAAAACTAACGTACATAAATTTGTTTTGTGGGAACTAATGGGTAAATAATGTGGATGCGCATTAAAATCATGACTGGCTAACCTATGTGTCCTATTGATAAATGAATAATAGTCAAAATTCAAGTGATAAATATAAAATTATATAATTAATTTAAAATATATATATATATAACTAATATTATAAAATAAATAATTTAGAAATAAAATTATATTAAAAAATTTTCCAAATTCATAATTGAAAAATCATAATTACTAATAGGAAATGGTTTTGTAAATATGTATGATAAATTATCTTATGTAAAAAACACAGAAATTAATGTAACCTTTTTGAGAATTATCAATACAGAAAGAAGGATACAAATAAAATAGTTTCATTATGGAATGATTAATTGTATTTTTTGAAATTCTGATCGCACCTTTTTTATGATATTTAATTGGAACATGATCAAAATTCAATCCAAATCCATTAGGTTCTGTTTTTTCTGAATGAATTTGTCAAAAAAACATTTAGTTATTAAAATTTCAACTTCAATAGTGAATAGTGGTACATAGTATTGTTTGATAATCGACTATGATACAAAGTATATACAAAGAAAGTGATAGGATCACAAGGTTCTTCTAACATATACTCTACACCCACCAAAATCAACATGCGAATATGAAGATAATTAATATTTTTAGGTTTTAGATAAATTTAGGGAACGAGAAAAAAATCCATATAAATATCTAAATGAGATTATTTTGTATTTTATTTGAATCATCCAAAAATTTTGTAATGAAAAATATTTCCTAGACAACTTGAAGTATGATTAAGTTTATGTCCAATTATTCCTCTATATAACATGATTTCAACTAGTTATCCCGCATCATTTAAGTCATGTTTAACATTGGACCACATATAATTTGAATACATCTAATGAATTTATATTCAAAAGCTATTAATCAAATTAAGAATATATTTACATTAGTTCAAAACATTTCCAAAATATATTTGATAAATTTCTATTCTAAGGAAATAGTTTAACTCACCCATCACACTCTTTTAAAATCCAATTTTTAGGAATTTTGAAAAATAATTAACTAATTAATGGATTGATGATCAATAAATAACCTCATCAATATATATTTACACATGTAGAGTTAATTTTGTTGAAATTTGCATGAAAAGAATGGGGTCTGTTATTCCCAAATTAATACCACCTAAAAAGAGAAAATAACTTCATCATTCATACCATGCTCTAGGTGTATGATTATGCTCATAGGGATATACGTTATTTTTTAAAATATTTTTATGAAAATAAGGCTCTTAAAAATTAATACATTATTCTACATAAACTTCCAACATGAAAATTTCCTTTAGAAATTCATATTTTACATCCATCTAATATAATGTAAAATTTTTATAAGATGCTTTTTACTGTATAATTATAATTTTTTATATCCTAGATATATGTGAAAAGTTATCTTCATAATATATTATATTCTCATGATTATAACCATTTCATACAATGATAGATTTATTTCTTGGTTTTACACAATGATAATCCTATTTTCCCCTAACTATCGATCAGTTCCAATAATTTTATAGTAATAGTTTATATCATCTAATTTATATACTGTGTTCCCCATAATATGGCTTAATTAATATTCCATTAAAAAATAAAACTATAGTCAACAAATGGTTTTTATTGAATTCATAGTTTTTAGGAATTGAAAATTAATGAATTGTACAGAGATTTGTATATTCATTCTAGTCTTAACTTCTTTATCTGGACAACATATTACAGTCTCTGGAGGACTACACTTATGAATTCTATATTTTTTTAGTGACACACATTTTGATACAACATAATTAAGACTTTTAAATTGGCATATTAAATAGAAATTCAAAATAAACAAATTTTTTATGACTAAATAAAGATTCTAGTCTTACTTCATTAAGGTAATTACTCAACTCATCTGTTCGAATAAGTTTTTGATAAAAAAGAAACACTTTTACCATACATCACATTAGTTAAATATTTAATAGTAAATGATCTTTTGATAAAAATTTTATAATAATTGGGAGAAGTAAAGTAAACTAGAAATATACCTTTATTAATAATTGGATTAATTTTTTAGTAATTTTACATTTTGTTATGAATATAATCATTATATCCAAAAACATTGATTTATATTACCACTTTATTTCTTTTAGTTCATAACTCATATGATATTTTTCATTAAAATAAACCTTAATAGAACTCTATTAATGACATAACATGATTTGTTAAAATATTAATCCCAAAATTATGTAGGCGTGTTATATTCACATAATATTATTCTACAAATTTCATAAAATTCCATATTCCTCCTTTCAACAACAACATTATATTGAGTAGTCCTATAGGAAATAGTGGGTTTCATGCCATAATTTAAATATAATGGATTAAAATAATTTTCCAAAAAATAACCACGATGATATGTTTTGAAATTCAATGTTTTCAAATAATTTGTCTTAGTTACTAAATTATAAAAATTACAAACTAGTTTCCTCAAACACATGGTCCCCAACATACATCCCACCCTTATGCATATACATTTTGGTAGACTAATGAATTTTCACATTGGTCTACACATATTCTATCCACTATTTTTTTTCCTTACTCACACACACCTTAGGATACATCCTAGAAGGGATCCCATCATGACCACTACTTTGTGACAATAATTTTTAGATTTGGATTTATAATCCTGAAGGCTCTCAAAAATATTGGTGAAATTTATTGGATTTACTCTTATTTTAAATATTCCAAACTAGGTAAATCCAAAAAA
The DNA here is from genome assembly GCA_963277665.1 of Viscum album. NCBI lineage: Eukaryota > Viridiplantae > Streptophyta > Magnoliopsida > Santalales > Viscaceae > Viscum > Viscum album. Next base: position 1,716,116,589 of record OY728152.1, on the reverse strand, counting down.
AACCTCCACAAAAATAATAATAGTATTTGTAAAAAGAGGTTTCAATTTTAGTAGGTCCTAATAGATCCATATAGAAATGAAATAGTGGTATAGTTGTATATTCCTCTTTAATTAGTTTAAAATTTACATTAATATCTTTCCTATTTTAAATAAAAAACTGTGTTTCTTTTTTATCCAATTTATAATTTTTGAAATCAAAAATAAAATTTCTCTTGGATAAATTTTTCAATGAATTATCATTATAATTTATAAGATATTTATGCCTAATCCATTATTAATTTACATCATATGTCATGAAATAAAAAATTTTAGTACAAATATAATCAATATCTAATTTATATAAAATAAACTATCTTGGTGATCCAAACATGATATATATATTTTTGTTTTCTGAGAAGAAACTTTTCAAATAATCAACTAAATAAGCATCATCATAATGATGGGAAATAATTATTAGGTTTTTATTCATGAATTGTACAAAGTAAAATTCAATGTTCATGATAGAATAATGATTTAAAACATATAAAACACCAACTATAATTTATTTTTCATTTTCATAAAATCTTAAATAGCCTTCATAAAATCATGGATAGTGACTGAATGTTACAGATATCTCCCATAATGTTTCCAAAATTCCACGTATCAATGAAACATTTTAATTTATTTTCATGTGTAAAATTACATTATCTAAATTTTATATAAAACAAAAGTTTTATTAATTATTATATATCTAATATTTTGATTCTAAATATGAATAATCCATAGAGAGTTCAAAATACCATCATGTATCTTTCATTTTCTACTTGTATTTCTTCTTATGATTTTGAAAAACTTTTTAGTACATATTTAATTTTCCTTTAATTGTGGATAGTAAGTAATTTTGTGTCCAATATTTTCCCTCATAGTATCCAACTTCTTTATAATTTACACAATGTATATTTTACATGGTGTAATGTATTATAAAACATATCCTACTATTATAAAACATTCTAAATATTCATAAGAACATTGAATGATCATTATCCAATGTGAAGTTTCTTTATAAGACTTATTCATCATATCATTTATTCAAATTCTATAATTTTATTCCTTTTAATCATATTTATATGTAGAATCCTTCAAACAAAATTAATTCATAATAATTTTATTTTCTCAAGTTTCAGCTCCCATTTCTACTAAATACTTCATAAGGGTTCCAATGAGATATTTTATTTTAAAATTCTATACCACCGAAGATTGTATAGAAATAGATGGGTTTCAATTAAAACTATGTCATTTGTCTTTAAAAGTATCCAATTATTTCATAGGATTAATAATTTATATCCCTGGAAAAGGAAAATTATTCAAACTCTCAATTAATCATCCATTAAAATGACTAATTATTTCGAAATAATACTTTTTGAAATTTTGAAAACATGTTTGGAAGTATCATATCTATGCTCCTTTTAATTTTTTGTAACATAATATGAACCATATATATTGTTATATAATTAATAATATTTTTGATATTGAGAAGCTCTATTAAATTCATCGGGGACTAGACAACATATTATTTCATTTATTTCATTATAATTCAGGTGATATATTACTTCAGTATTATATTTGAAATTTCTTATTATATTTGTGGAATTTCATATAGCTTTATTGCTATATTATAAAACTTCAAGCCATGCTTCGTCAAACATATGGTCATTCACAACATCCATAAATCATAATTTTCATCATTAAAATATGTATTTCTAAACATTGTTTATTTATTATCATCTATAACATCCATTTGCAATAATATATTTAGTCTTCATCCTTTGAATGATATTAATATAGGAGTATTGAGATTTTATACCAATTATGGTAAAATATTATTTCTAACCAAAACCCCTAGTTTGTGGTGGGGTTAATTGAGCTGATGAAAATTTATTTACTTTTAAACCCCTATTTTCATGGAATTTAGGATCATATACTATCCTCCTAAATAGAGGAAATGAATATTTAAAATCTCACAAGTAAAAATATCAAACAATAGATATTTATAGTTGTGATATGAATAAAAATATCATAGTAAACTCTTTTAACACTCTACTATGCTAGTTTTTTAATTTTTAATATGACAAGACTTTTTACCCTGGATCCCAACTGAGTGGAAGAAGATGGTACATGTTATTAAAAATGATTTTTTTATAAAGGATCTACCTTTAAAATACCTAACCCTGTCTATAACAGACTCAATTATAACGAGTGATGTTAAAATAAAAATAAATGAAATTTGATGGAACGTTTCAACATATAATTGCAAGAAAAAACAAAGTGATGATAAAGACACATCTATAACAGATGATGATCATTAAAGAATAGTTATAAAGGTTATTCAGTTGGAAATGATTTCATATTATCCTGAAACACAATAATTTTATGATATTTTTTATTTGCACATGCATTTTCCAATTTCATTAATATATTTTTCCTACATACTAGTTTATCTCACGTTTCTATGAAGAAGATATCTTTTCTCTTTCTATATTCCATTTTATTATGAATATAAAATAACATATAATAAATATGGATGAATGAATAATTATTTAAAAAGTTGATAAAACATGTTCATATTGAAATGTTTTTCTATTTTAAAAAATATGAAAAAATTATTATGTATAGCATTTTTTGAAAAATCAATCCTCATTCTATTCCGTTCTAGAAAAAAAATTCCTATTTTTTTTCTATATTTCATAAAATCATTTTCCAAAATTCATAATTGAATGAAATAACTTATCAAGTGTTTATTCTCAATATTTAAAATGTAATCACGATGATCCTCCTAATAGATAATAATTTCTTTGATAAACATTTATGAACAATATTCTACTTGGATAAATTTATGATAAGATTTTTAAGATGAAATACATCCTATGTTTCACTATGTATAGTAACATTATTTCATTTTACCATAAGATTAATTCCTTCTAATAAAACTCATTAGATGATATTAGTATAATTCTTCCCTATAGTCTATTTTACTACTGGTTTAAGATAATTAATTTACATAGATTTTTTTTCTAAGATAATAATAAATGAAACATAATTTTTACAAGTTAAAAAAATTATCACAACTTTATTCCAAATAATATTACTAATAATGAACAAATGGAAAATAAATTTATTGATTCACAAGAAAATATAATCTTTTAAAGACTAATATCATTAAAAAGGTACTAATTTTACAATGTTGGCTAATGATATTACAATAAGATAATCAGTAAGTGTAAGATTAATAATACATATTGAATATATTAGAATAGATTACTTTATATTTGAATAAAATATATTATATTAAAATAAATAACATACTTCTTATAAAAAATATAATTTTAAACACATAAAATAAAATTATTAGAATGAAATTCATAATATGTGAATAATCAAAACATAAATAACTTCGCTATATTGGAACAACATATAGCTTTCTAACAAGGTTATTCTTTATGATTACCATATAAGTGTTGTTTATGATAAACGTTTTACATAGATTAATAAAAAATCTCGAGGGGGGTATTAAAGAGGTCATGTTTAAATAATTCCAAAAAATAATTTCCAATTAATATTTTTTCTTATGCAGTCTGACTGAATATGTGGGGATATTTATTTAGTATTAGGAAAAAGGATGATTAATCAATCAGAACTGTCACACCAATATAATTTTTTAGGTACAATTAATTTATTCCAATTAATTCCGTTGTGTTTTACATGAATAATGGTTGTTTTTGGGAAATAGATGTTGTTCATGGTTGGCCCATTATTAGACGAAACCACAGAACAACCCTGTGATAATCATGCTTCCCATAAAGTGTAAATAGAATGACCACATAGTTATGAAATTAATTTTCAAACCCATGTAGCACAATCCTTATATCCTCTGAATCCAGGGGTAGAGGTTTTTTTATGGTTAGTTGTGGGTTTAGAAGACCACGCGGCCAAACCATGTGGCTTGCCTGGTTTATTAAACTATTTTTCTAGAAATACCCCTCCCAGATTCTAACCCCCTTTTCAACCATAATTATGCTTGTTAAAAATGAATATCCCCTGGTGAACCTCCCCTATACCCCTCCAAATTTTTTTGTATCAAATCATTGGTGTGTTTGGAAAAGATATTCCAGGAATATGACAGTATTATTTTCATATTAATTCTGCATTGTTTTTTTCCATTATTTTATTATTTTCCATCACTCTAGTGGTTATGGTCACATGGAGTAGGCTGTATGAAAAAAAAATTCCTCAGTTTTTATATTGGTTTTGTATTCTTGTTTTCATCGGATCTCTTAATATTTTGTATTGTGGTCACAAAATATAATGTAATGTTCTCAAGATAAAAAGAATGTGGATCTATGTTATAATACTGTTTGTTGATTTACAATAGCTTACCTCTATTTATATAGTTGTTCAAAATTGAACATATGTGTGTAAAAATGGATATTTTAATGTTTTATTTTATAGTTTAATGAATAGGAAATTTATTATCCCCTATAAAAATGGTTAGAAATGGTATGGATGTATTATTATTAGTTGATGTATGATAAAAAGGGATTGGTAGGGTTAGTATATAGAATAATGAACTTGTAATACTAGGGTCCCAATGAGGGAATTCTAGTAATAAGATATAAGAGAGATTGAAAGGAACTTTCATGGACACCCTCATATTATTAGTGGTTTTTGGGTACTTAGCTACAGCAGAGTGGCTGACCAATATCATCTCTCAACAGAGGAAGTAAATTTAACAACATATTAAAGATATTTTCAATGTAAAATAAAAGTAAATAAAAACATTAATTAAAATTATGGGGTTTGTTTATAGTTTATTAATCTTGATGATGTTTGTTGGAAGAAGATTGTTTAATTTTTTTATATTTCTTATTTCTGAATTGGAGTTTGATTAAAATGAAAAACAAGAAGACGTATTTATAAATATTAAAATGTGAAATCAATCTAAAATTACATATTAATTTAATTAGTAATAAATATCACTTAAATTAATATCCACATAATTATAATCCCTTAATTGGTTAACCCTCAAACCCTACAGGAGTTAACATAACCACATAGATGAAATTACTTAAACCCTAGGTTAGCTTCGGAACACGCAATCGCAAGACCCTGATTTAATTGATGTGAGAAGATTAGATTATGGTCATTGGTTAATTAGATCACATATAAACTATATAAAGTAGTTTTAATTTTTTTAGGGATTATATATTATCTTTACAAACATAAACCATGTGGTCTTGTATTACCGATTATGTTCACTCTCTTACAATTTACACAAAATCTTGACCTCGTGTGTTTCTGTGTCAATTGATCATTTTTTTTCTTTGTTTCATATAAATTATAATCTCAATTCATGGACAATATTATGTGAATTATATAAGCTCAATTATTCCATATAATTAAATGATGATGGTAGAAGATAGACCGATCCCTTAGAAAACTACTCTTCTATGGGTGGTGTGGTCATCGTGGAGATGTTTTGCATGAGCAAAGGATTGAAAGGGTAGAACCCAATTACATATCCACTCTTGAATTCCAGACCAAATATTAATATTAATACAATAAGATACATTAAAATTACATAATAAAATATAATAAATAACATAATAACAAATTATGTTTATTAAGAAAATACAAACATTAAAACATGCGGAATAAGAAGAGGGTTTCGACGAAGGGATCCATATTTCATGAGATTTATTTATTAAATTTCTTGGATAATTGGGGTGGAACCTCTTATCCTCTTCTATAAACTTCATGATTCCATTACCAACCCTTAAAAATGAGAAAAATAATTATTTATATAGTTAATTGGAGGCTAGGTTAAAAGTGGTTTCAAGTGTGAATGAGAAGAATCTGCCAAATATTTTTATCCAACATACACCACCTTCTTGAACACCGAAAAATGTTAATTAGTTGTCCTTATAAAGGGGAAATGTGTGAGAAATTGGGTTTCATATAACCTCCCATAATTTGGTCTCACTCCATTCATGGATGAAGAATATATGACCAAAACACTAATGTTATGTCCAATCTCATGTGTCCAGATCACCACTGACTTAATGTCCCATTTACACCTTCTAAATCAATCATTAGCTCAAGTGTCTGAACTAATAGTTCTAATAAATTAATTTATATTAATAGATAAAAAATTTATGTTTATAAATGTCATATTAAAAAGTTATGTTCAAAATACTACAGTGCATTTTAAAATGAAAAAACTGGAATTTTCAAAAAAAATTCATATGAATGATATCATCCCAAATATTTCATAAATGAACATATTTATCAAAATATGATTAAATCATGTCATTTTTTATGAATACAAAATTCTAAAAAATAGTGTTTTATCATAGATATTATGTCCTTAGACTAGTCTCACTAGTAGGATTATGATCCAATGATGATTAAATGATGAGACAAGGATTAATAACATTTGATATTGGTTGTGTCCTCTCTGATAACTCAATCATAAGAAATGATCTTTTAATATTTTATCACCAAGATAAGATGTTCATATAATCCAACTATCCATTTTATAATGCATTTTCTTATAGTTATTATTGTTTTTATATAGTTTTACTTTAATCATGACATTTTAAATCATTTGTAGAGAAAAATCATATTTTCATTCCAAATTATTTAAATTTCATTAAATCTTTAATTTTTTTCATCTTATAATGGATATAAATGTAAAACTATGTGTTATCTTGCAAGGAATGTGAGATTAAAATATACATATACATAATGGGTATATGTAAACCAGTCTTTATTGATTAGATAGTGGAAAATATTTATTTGGATGAGTTGGTTATTCATTTTAGATAAAATTATTTTGGGTGTAACTGACGGTGGTTCTGGGGTGGTGAATTTTCCTCATTTCCTGAGGATACTTGTGATTCATTATTTTCCACCTTCACATTTTATTCATTATGGTTTTTATTTTAAATTAAAAATCAAATTGTATCATTTATATCAATATTTTTTTAAATTTTTTATGTATGATGGTTATTATTATTTTTATAAATGTGGTATATTTTATCATTTGGATATTATTATTTGGGGGTTATTTCATTAAAAAAAGAGTTATTCAATGCCCATGATATTGTTTCTTGCCCATGTGGATCTAGAACACCCTTCAGGACATGCCAAAAACTCAAATGGTTTTTATGATTGATGGTATAAGGACTTGTTTATAAAAAAAAGTGGTATAATAGAAATTCTATCCCTTTATTTCCATATTATTAATTTTAAATTTATGGATACATAGGTTAGAGAACTATTGGGGTAAATGGTTCTTGTTAAAAGTGGTGTATTTGTCTAACAGACCTCGTGATAGGTGTCTGGATTCAATATGATATCAGAGATTTGGTATGAATCATCCATTAGGTGTAATGCATAGGTTGCTGAATAAGAATGGTCGATGAGGCAGGGTGGAGTGGTTTGAATTTATGATTGATTTTTCTTTTATAATGATTTATGGGGTTGTTTTTTATGTTCTTTATTGGTCCTCCATGGGTCTATGTATTTATGTTTACACATTTAAATTGATTCGAATTTTTTAGTATCATTAATCCAAAGACATGTTTTATATACCTATATAAGAAACATGGAGTGATTTATTCATATCGAATTAATTTGAGACTGGTATATTATGTGGGTTTGAATATCTGGGCCATAAATTAGTTTGTTGGATAAGGTCCTTCTTTGGATAAGGATGTTTAATCAGGTCTAGAAATTTAATGGTAATATGGTTTTATAAATTAAAATTCCCCTCCTACTAGGGAAACATGATCTTGAGGAAGTGGATAATGGGTGAATTAGATCGGGAGGATATTTCCAGTTATTAAGAATCTTAAAATAATTAAGGTAATGTGTGAATTTTTTTTTATTGAAGTTCTCATTAAAATGATGTGAGAGTTAGTGGTTTCGATAGGGAATGATGAGTAGATGGGATGGGAGGAAATTAATTCAAAATTCACTATGAAATACTACCTTGACACATTTCCCATCACAAAGACCCTAGAATTTATAGACCATATTAAAGGATATAAATTTTTTTAGGATTATTCCAACTACTTCATAAAAATAGTAAACCATTACCCTATGGTAGTTTATAAAAAAAGCGGTGAGCCCAATGGTTATAAATGAGGTTATGGATGGAAATTTTATCTCACATATTCTTGCTTAATTTAAGATGTATACTAACGTGATTTATTGAGCCTTGATGGGTAGATCAACCTGGTTGGGAGATTATAGTTTTCTTAAATGCTTCTAGATTTGTGCCACAGTGGGGATGGGACATCAACAAAGAAGTGGAAGTGTGATTAGTAGGTAAATAATTATGGATGTCACTATGGATATCAATCCATACCTCCGTATTCTATAGATATAGGTGGTGAGTCTGGTTTTTCACCCAATTAGGGAGATATGGGTTACAAGGTACTCATTCATGACCTGACACATGTTGTTCTATCTATATGGATTTCTGATATATCATTAATGGGTTTTTGTTCTTCCAATTCCATGAAAATAGTGATAAATCTATTGTTCTCTAAGGAACAACAAATCAATTAAGAGAATATAGAGAAATGGGATCATGTCATAGTGGACCTGGTGGAATGAAATGAAATTCTTTTGGGAGGATTCTGATAAATGTATGTTAATAGGTTTGTAGTAAAACAAATGCGAGAAAGAGACATTTTAATAGTCTATTATAGATATAGAATTTGTGGAATATGATTCATCCCCTATGATAGAATGTGTTTCTGTTATAATTGCATCGCCCATGGTAATTTCATATATTTACATTTTTTTCTCACTATGACATTTCTAATACCCTTATTAATTTTTTATAAATTCAACACAATAATATTTATCATTATATATAGTTAGATAAACCACTTACAAGGATGAAAGACTAGGTTTTTTGGTTTCTGTATTGTATTTTCTAAATTTCATAGGATCAAAACTGGATTGATTTATTTTTTAAAGAGATATACCACATTAACATGATATTTGATATGGAACAATGACATAATTCATGTCACATATTTATTTATAACATTTTTGTGTCTTTTACCTCCCATAATGGGAGTGGTCATGTATTTCATGGATAGTGGGATCTGTTGTATTCATGAGTTGGAACTCCACCTCTTGAGCTAGAACTTATTTTTTCTCATGTTTTTACATCATACTGAAGGATGATGACAAGTTCTCATAGAGTGGGTTACCTTCTAGTGAAGGTGAGTTACTTGTGGTATTGAAAGAATATTTTATCATGTATACTTATAGAATTATATGTGGGGTTCATTATTGATCTGGGACCAAGGAAGCTTGTGATATCGCTTCCCTTGTATCATATTCCCCCATTGAGTTGAGGGAATAAAGATACTACTATATGATGTAAAATGAAAAGGGTTTATTCCCAAGGGGGTCTTTCCATGGGATTCACATGCCGTATTTTCTAAGAAAAATAATAATTCCATTTTGTTCTATTTTGAATATTGTGTGTAGAATTGGGTCACCATAGAGATTAAATACCCCTTTCCCAATGGTTATGATCTCGTTGTCCATGTCAAAATATTATTGTGGGTCTAAATGATTTACCTCCATTCAGGGTACCACCTGGTTCGAAAGAGATAAAATTGTGTTCACATGGAGACCATATGAAGAAAGAATTAATATTTTAAATATCTTGTGATGCCATTAGTATTGAAAAATGATTTTGTATTTTTCATATATTTTATATACTGGGTGTTCTATTGATACCATGACTCATTTGTAATTGTGATTGTGGGTTCAATTTTTTATTAGATATCAAAATGTGAGAACAAATATATTTTAATGATTGTAATGGGGAAATCATGAGACAATATTCATTCTGCTATATTGATTAAGTGAGGTTTCTAGATATGGGAAGTAAAGTCTTGTGGACACATTCTATCATAATATGTAGTTTCAGTTGACATAGAAAATGATAATGTTTTAGTGTTATTATAGGATACAAGGAATTTCTTTGAGATCAGTTTTTCTAGGTTATGGTAGGGTAGTATAGGATGTTCATTTAATGTTTCCCTTATCTTTATTTTCTTATAAATTCTCTCCAATTTATAGGGTAGAAGTTCTCATGGAGCCATGAATACCGTAAATATTTCTAGAAATTCATGTGGTGGTTAACCAAAAACCCTACTATCATCTAACTAGAATCTAGATATGGTTACATGGAATATTGTGATGCTTCAATTATAGTATAGTTATAAGGTCTTAAGCATGGTGAACATATGGTGATGTATGAATCTCACCAACCCAAACCACAACAAAATTACCCCACTACTTCCATTATTCATCTAGCAAGGATGAATTCCCTAAAATGATAACATCAATACTCTTTCAGAGAGATGATTATGGTATATCCATAAAAATAAATATTAATATATATATATATATATGTTCTCCTAGTATAATTTCAACTTGATGTACCAATGATTGATTGAGTACCTTTAGGGGTTCAATATCAATACTTTCCGCACCCTAAGAAATGGAAATTTGGTTTTTTATGCCCTTAGTAGGATGTTGATGGCCATGCTCTGAAATATTATGTTAATGTGTGGATTATTATGGCCCTATTAAATTATAGAAAAATTAGAAGAAATTTAGTAGTGATTTATTATTTTTAGTATATCTTATAGTTAACTCCCTTCCTTTTTTAATATGATTCCATAAAATAATTTCTGAAATGAGTTGAACATGGTATCTGCACAATTTTGAAATATTGGTGAGGTTCCTTGCAAATCATCATATTTTTTAAGGGTGATTTATCATTTAAGAGTTGTTCTATTGTGTTTTTGTCTCTATGTATGGTGGTTTTATGTGACATTAAACAATCATAGTTGGGTTTCCAACACAGTTCTACTATGTTGTTTTATGATGTGTGACATTATCTCTTATAATCAGGTTTGAGACATGATATACATGACATTTAGTTTCGATGATATCATTCTTATCAAGTCAAATATTAGCACCATGGTTGAGGGATTAGATAGCTAGGGATATCATTATGAGGTTTACTAATACACTCCACAGAATGAACCTTATTTGGCTATTTATCTATCAAATGACCACATCAACTCACTTCATCCCAATGATGGAATCAGTTAATGTGGAAGAGATATGATAGTTTTTTTATCAAAGATTTTATGTGAATTTTTGGTTTTTCATCTACATTTATTTCTAATATGTAGATGCATTACCTCTTCATTTGTGGATTTCCATAGGAAGGAAACTAGGTCCAAGGATATGCATATAATGTATTACAATCCTCAGATGGATGATCAAACAGACTGGGAGAACCAGGTAATGGAATACATGATTTTATTAAATGTGTTTGACTTTGGTGTCTCATGAGAAAACCACCCACCATTAGTGGAATTATCATATGACAACAATTAAAAATCATTGATCAATATGGATCCTTTCAATGAACTATATGGTAGAACAAGTGAATATCTTCCATGTTAGGAAAAATTAGTTAAAAAATAATTGGTTATACCAACCATAATGTAGGAGATGAATAGAAATATTCATAAAATCATTAAAAAAATTGAGTGATATGGGTTGATATAATTCATTCCATGAAAATTTATTATGATAATTTTATTTCATAGAGGGTGAAATTATATTTATAAAGGTGACACCACTCTTGGACTATCACCATATTGGGAAGTAGGGGAAGCATAATAAAAATTATTTTGTAGATCTTGATATTGAAAAAATGATTATTACAGTGAAATACGGTTTATTATTTCCTTCTCATATGAAATTGATTCACATAATTTCCATATATTCTAACAAAAAATGTATATCCAAGACCCCTCTCTTGTGATAATCCCAAAAGATCATCAGATGGAACCCGATTCATTAGTGATCAAACAACCTATTTGGATGGTCCATTCTTAGGTGAATGTAACTTTGGGGAAATATTTTCCATAATTTATTACATGTGGTAACATGAAAATTTTTAGCCTGAGACATGTGAACATAATTCTTGTGTAGTAGAGATGTACTCTCACTTGTTACCTGATTAGACTAGTGGTTAACACTACACTATTGGAAATTTTCATGATGGGAAGAGTTGTAACACAACAATGTTGTTATCATGTACATTATATTTACTTTTATTTTTTATTTATTTTAAATAATTACAAATGTTTTTTCCCAAAAAAATTGATGTTTTGGGAGATAGAGGGTGGTTTATGATATACATGGTCAGTAGAACCATGTTCCAACACACAAAAAATTGGGTGAACTAGATTGTGGAACATAAGATTATGAAATATTTTTGAAACCATGAGACCCAAACCATGTGGCATCCACCTGGTGAAATAGATATTCCTACATGGTTGGTGTATGATCTGGGAGACTGTTGGGACAAACAATATGGCCTGTCAAATATAATATTATTTTAGATAAACATTCCAATTTTTAGATTTTTACCTTAAATTTCCGCTATTTTACTTCCCCTACACCGGGAATTCCTACCCTCTCATGATACTCCTTCATTTCAAAAATTCATAGGTTTATTATCTTTGATATTGGTGGAAGCTACATGAGTATTCCTTTTGTTCATTATCCTTAGATTCATCTCCCTTATTTTTTGGAATTCCGTTTCTCTAGTGGTTTTGGTGATCGACATATGGTTTGATTAAATACATTATGATGGGGTTTTTATATTGGTGTTGTGTTTATTATTATATATGATATCCTATTATTTAAGATTATATTTTTCAAATGATTTGTGGGATTTTTTTAAGGAAATTTAGTTTGATCTGTGTTATAATATTATATGATGATTTAAATTATCATTCCTCTATTTGTAATAGTGTTATAAATTTTAGATGTGTTTATGAAAATACTGATTCTAGTGACATTGTTTTGCGTATGTATTTTAAAATTAATTATCCACTATATAAATGGTTAGAAATGATATTGTTGGATTGTGTTATGTTTTTTTATTTTGAATAGTTGATCTGTTTTGTTTTAAAATTGATTAAAGAACTTGGGAATCCTTACTACCAGGAAAGATGGAATAATCTAATAGCTATGAAAGAAGGTAACACCTCATCTAGGGCTCAATAGTGGGATTATGTTACAACATAAAATAAATATGTGACATGGAATATATCAGTTGGATCATGCATGAGTCTATCCCACATAAAATTCATTGAAAGGGATAATTATATGTTTGATAACCAACATACTATGTTTGTAGAACCATTATAAACTAGACACTTATGGGTTCTTCATGGTGATTATGATGTTTTTAACATTCTATTCAGTTATACGTGCATCTATTTCATCCTATAAGGATAAAATTCATGTTTTCCAGACAAATTGGATATTATCCTATGAATGTTGATATTTTTTTTTATTATAATTAATATTAATGAAAAACATGGTGGGGTCTTACAATAAAGGGAGGTCAAAATATAAATATAACCATTATGCATATATAAATTAGGTTTTTTATTATTTAGGTAAAGTAAATACAACATTTGTGGGTGGTAGATTCTATTTCTAGTGGATATCATTATGCACATATTTTATGGTGGATTTATGGTAGATGATATTGAAAATAACATTAAGAGGATTGTGTTTCATTACTTGGCCCATTACCCTTATAGTTCTTTTTGGTTTTAGATTTAATTATAAATGTTAATTATTTCCAAAATATTCCCATTTTGAACAGATTTTTATGGATGATTGTTATGATCCTTTTGTAAATGATGAATTTTTTATGTTTTTTCATTATGAAAAAATGACTCCCAAATTAGTTATTCAAAACCCATACACTATTTCTTAGATTGTGGGGATTGAGAATACCCTTAAAGAAATTACTTGGAATATGATAGTTGTGAGGGTTGATAACATCTAGATTGGTTTATGAAAGGTGAAGATTGAGTGAAATTCACCAATGTTCCGTGATACACAACTAACTATTTACTTTCCCAAAAAATTATTTTTGACCTCTAATTTATTATGATTAAGATGATTCTCTAGAAATAATTACAAAATTCTTAAAAATTATATATGGGAATAGAATGTTAAATGTAACATCAATGTCAATATAAAGATTACTAAATCCCAAGTGTCTCATAGGAAATTATATAGGAAGAATGGGATATTTTTTTATTATACAATATGTGGAGAAATCCTAGGGGGGAACGTATGTCAAATACAATAGATGTAAAAATGGTGGAAGAAGCATCCATAAATTTCATGAAGTATTCCAAGAAACTAATCTATTGTTCCATTAAAGGGATTCTTTCTAGAGATTTTCGTCAAGAGAAACCCACAAATGTGTTGGAATAAAGGAATTCTCATGTCAAAACTAAAAATAATGTATAATTTTTTATCATTAAGGAACAATGTAACTATGTAATCAAATGTATTAATAAAAGGGATATTGGAAATAACCATTAACAACAACCTATACTTCCTATAGATAAATGATGGGCTAATTCAATCACAACTTCTTTTGTGGATCCTATAAATTCTATTGTAATATGTGTTCTAGTTAGTTTTTAATGTATAATGAATATACTACATGATTATAATTCTACACAATCATTCATATTAAATATGATTAGTAGAACTATTCAAACACTGTGAAAAAACATGGTAGTTCTGATATCAGTGAAAATGAAAAAATGGAAAATTATTACATCCCATGTATATAACTCATAACCTATCCATATATATGGGATGAACATTCCAAATAATAATTTAAAGCCCCAATTATTTATATTTGATGTTATTCTAGTTATCAAATAGATTTACATATATTGAGAAAACATAAATTTACATGTCATGGAATGAGCCATCTATAAAACATATCATTATGTATTTTTATTGAAGTTCAAGGAGGAGGATGATTCTTCTATGGTATCATCATTTCATGAATGGATATAATTTCCGTACAATTAGATGTATCTTGGTATAATTATTGTGGCTAATGAAAAGATCAACATTGATTAAATTACTATAGTAAGGTAATATCCTAATGTGTTTCCCAAATAATTTTCCACTGTTCCACAAATCCATCAGGATGAATTATCAGTCGATCTTATAGAAGGATAATTTACCATATCCAAGACCACAATTTGATTTAACATTTTTGATATTATGGTTTATACATTAACGTGATTCACTATGGGGCTTATTGGTTGTTTTAGTCAAGAAGAAGAATAGTTCAATGAACCTCAACATTGATCATCTAATGCTTAATAAGATCACGATAATGAATAAGTATCATCTCACACATTTATGAACAATTAGATTATCTATATAGATCCCATAACATCTCTAATTTGTATCTTCTACTGGGATGTTACCTATTAAATGTGAATGTGGTGGATATCCCCAAGAAAACATTTCATTCAATGTTCAAACACCACATGTTTATAGTGATCCCATTTAGAATCACTAATTATCCAACAATATTCAATTAAATGACTAATAGAGTCTGTAGGGACAAAAAATCCATATTTTTAATAGTCTTCATAGATGATATTTTAAATTAATATAACATAAATGTTGGACGTGGATAGAATCTTAATTCTATACTAAATACTATCAAAATGTACTAAATAATTTCAATGTAAAATATTTTTGAGTTTTGGATGGATAATGTAAAATGATTTGGAATAATATAACAAAAATGTGATATCATGGACTCATAAAAGAAGAATCAATTGACGTATGTAAGAGAATAACATCTGGGATGGAAATTAGTAGTTTTCATGGATAATTTATTTTAATAATATTTATTTTTTAAACATGTCTCAAAATTTAAAATCCCACTAACCAACCTAATATGGAAGGGAGTCGTGTTTTTTTGTACTGATCAATGTTAGGGATTTTTAACAAGATCATGAAGATTGTATTCACTACATCTATTCTCACATTACAAACCATTGGGGATGAATATGTGATCTAAAGTGATGGTTCCAAGAAGTTAATTCATTGTTCACTCTAGAAATATTAAAATTTGATTCCCTATAACTCATAAAAATTAATTATACATTATAAGAACCACTATAAAAGGATTTTGAATTCACCATAGTGATCTTCTCATTGACTATATTGTGACATTATCTCTATGGAATATTGACATATATAAGGATTATAAATTTGTATTATGTATATTTATATAAAATGATCTCAATATGTGCCAATAAAGGGGGATATATATGTTCAAGAATTATTATTATACAAACCATTACCAATTTATTAATGTTAAAAAAGTGAAGGATGATCATAGAAAAAGTATCCAACAACCCAATCCATGATGTGTATTGAAAAGGATCTAGTATTATTTAATATAAAAATTTGGTACATGGGAATAATAAATGGAAATTCCTTATACCACGCTATAATGACTCATCATCCACATATTTTTAAGAGGATCAAGGTGGACTAGGAAATTTAAGAGGTTATATAGATAATGATTGATAATTTTATGGAGATAAATATCGGTAAAGATGTATTTATAAGGTTTTGATGCCATATATATGTCCCATCTAAAACAAAAATGAAGGAAAAAATTTTGGATGAGCTGGATACCCCATCCTTATTTATTCATCTATGAATCTCTAATATTTACATTTTGTAGAAGAAAAAAACTAATGGGATGACATTACGATAGAGATTTGAAAATCTTTATCTAGATGCATGGTATGATAAAAAGTGATGGACAAATGATTTGGGTAAAATGGTATTATAATTCCTTAAATATTTAAAAATAATATTCACTTTCTAATTAAATTAAGTTCCCTATTATGTAATGTTGTTATATAAAAATCATGAAATTCATGGGTAATTTTGTACCATTATAAGTTATATACTATCAGATTTAAAATACATATATGCATAATAACCATTTACAATATAGATTTTCAATGGTGATTATATGATTAGTGTATATATAGGGGTTTTATGATGACCAATTGATAAACAAAAATGAACTTATGGCCTTTACTAATATAAGAATACAATATAAGGCCAATTTATTGGGGAATCAAAGGGATATTTTATCATTGTGATTTTAAATTGTTCAATCCCATGTCGGTATTCCATAAATAGTGCACAAGTGAAATAATTTTTTAGAGATGTTCAACCTCATCAAGGTCTTGACCCAAACCATGTTCACAAAACTACCCCATGAAAATCATATGATCTTGCACATTAACCTTAAGGTGTTTACTGGTGTAATAAATGGATATGTATCAACACACTAAAATCATGAATTTTTCATATTTTCTTATAATATATATTGTTTTTATTTATATTTTATTATTATTATTTATTATTATTAGATGAAGAGTTCATTAAAAGTATATTAAATAATTTTTTTTTTTTAAAATTTGCACTCTAAATCAAGATGATCTATTTTAATGAATTTTTGATTTATTTTAAAAATAAATATCAGTAATAATGTATTATCAATTAAATTTCATTAAACATAAATTATAATATAATATTATAATGGAAAAATTATTATATTTAAAAATATTATTCGTAAAATGGTATTTTTAAAAAATATGGATTTTAAATTTAAAATCATTATTTCTCATAAGATTATATTTTTTGGATAAAATAAATATATATTTTTTAAAATATTTACATCAATATCCGAATATGGTAATTTTTTCAATATTTTCAGAGATAATAAAATTTTTAGATTACAATTAAATATGTTATAAATATAAGGTGTGTATTATGACATCATAAAAGCCCAAAAATGAGGTAATATATTACATAAATTGTATAAGTGAATAAATATTTATTTATCAATTAAAATATTTTTCTTTTAAGGATATTTTATTAATCCTATTATCCCTTTATGAATGATCCCTAACAAATATTATATATTATGGTGTTAAAATCAATTCCTTATGAACATGACTCATGTCCTCACCACCAAGGGTAATATTTTAGTGACTTTAATTCATGAGCATGTAAAATAATTAAAATCACATATCTTTGGTTGAATCGATGGTATTATACCATGTCATGGATTGCAGTTTTGGATAAATTATTATATATTTTCAAAAAAATATTAGTGTGAAATAATTAAAAATCCGAACACTTTTCCTATATAAACCAAAAAAAAATACCATCCATCTTCATTGAAAACTTTTGAATCTTAACTGTAATATTCCCTTACCTCTATAGGGTCATCCCATGCTTCCAAAAAACTCTCAACAAGTTCTTCCAATGATTTTTTAAAGACCCACTGATGGTGAGGGATCCTATCCTCATATTCATTCATGAAAATTATTTGGATTTATCCTTTAAATTGACAGTTGTAAATGTTTTATTATTTTCATACACATCCCTTAACCATTAATTGTTATGTAAAAGTAATGATAGGACACTCTCTTTTATGTTATATCCTCCAATGATTTTTGAGAACCATCATTATGCAACATAGATTGTGAAGTTATTTTTTCTTGAAAACTACCATCGTGGGAATACACATCCCTATTTCAATCTAAGTATAATGACCAATATTATACTCAATATCAATTATTTGGTTATTACATGTATTCATCCCACAATTCATAATTATGGGGTTAAATTTGATGAAATATTATCCCATGTTGAATGATCTATGGAGTGTGTGTATTCATATTCAAGATACGTATGTGATGGGTGGGCTCGATATTATATATCCCTCCAAATAATTATGTAATGTATTAATATAATGATATACAATGTATGGTGTGTCGAAATATTTCCTAAGAAAACTATGATTAATGAATTTCCAATTATATTTGACCTAATAATATGATTCCATGTTTTTTTTTCATTTCCACGTTATCATGTTTCCTTTAGGTTATCATCATATATCATACCTAAATGTTCATGTTAATTATTCCCAACCCATAATTACAATTTTAAATTCTTATAAAATAACCTTTAATACATTCATCATTTTATTTTTAATTAATTCCATTAATTGGATTTATGTCTCACCCATTTCTTATATATGTCTTAGGTATCTTATACATTTTGAAAAGTGAAATTGAATTTTATAGTATGTTTATGAAGTTAAAATATTTTTTATATCCCTGTGTTAATTGTATATTCAATATATCAAATATCTCAAAGAATCCTTGACTCATTGTAGTATGGGTTTTTTATGATCACCTTTATGTTATAATTCATGAGTTAATGATTACTAAAATATGGGTGTTCATAGTGAGTATATGAGTAAATGATTTTTATTTTTAGGATTAAGACTATAAAACACTAGATAAGTTCTTAAGGATAATAATAATCATATAAAAATATCAATAAATAATTTTATAGTATTGATTTTGGGATTTACATGGAAATACATCCTTGTTTGGATTTTATAAGTGTATATGTATCCATATTAAATGTATGTCCCTGTACCAACCTCAAAAATATAGAATTGAGACTCACTCGATCATGTCAAGTGTAAGAAAATTATCCTTATTGAACTTCTAGTTTTACATTCCAATGGGATATTATTTTTTAAATTCTAATGGACATTATCTTCCATTATAATGTTGACAATAATTCATAAAAATAATTACATTTTGAAATACATCAGGAATAACATTGGATAGAGACTAAAAATTGATAAATTGAGGAATATATGAGTCATACCTTTAATGTTCATGGTTTACCATAAATATGTTTATTAGTTTCAAAACAATCTTCCATAATTTTTTTACATTAAATAATGGCTAGAAATTGAATGTACTATGTAAATAAAATATATGATATGAAATGTGTTAACTACACAAATGATATATCTAACATAATGTAGGATCAAGTTAGACATCGATTAATTTTTCCAAAATAGTTATCAAAAATCACGATAAAAATATAATATATATTTGAATATCTATTCATATGAAAGAAGTACATGATACTTTTTATGGAATATTATCTGATAATGGTGATAAAGGAATGAAGACCAAATTTCCTTTCTGTAAATAATATAGATAGAAGAAATAGTTGAAACATCACAAAGGAACTCTGAGATATTTTATGTGTCAATGGATAGAGAATAAAGATTCCAATTTTCATTGATAATTTAATAAAATAATGGAGGGAAATATATTTCATTCAATGTTACCATTTAAAATTCATGTCCTAACGTTGGATAATTTTTCCATTATTTAGGAAACGTTTTCACTCTAGTGGGTAAAAGTCATGATGTGACCAAAAATTCAACAAGATCATTCAAATAATAAATTCTTTATATATATATTGATTTTGATGAATTATGTACACAAAAACTCTACTATATAATTGTTTATATCTTACCGTACATCAATATTTCCACAATATCACATGTTGTATGTTTTCTAAAAAAACTGATTCACCACCTGAAATGATTTGATATCATAATGGAATATTAATGGTTATTGTATCACATGTTAATAATTTATCTGATCTTCTTCATGATATTTGTATAATTCCTACTTTAGTGTTAATAGATGTTATCCAATTTTTGGATTGGTTTTCCTTGTATAATGTGAAAATAACATCCTAATGGAAGAAAATCACCCTTCATATCTTAAATCACCCATCAGTTCTATTCAAATGCATGGAGGAGGATACATATTCTTTAGTACCATCATAATAATAACTTATATTATTGAATTACTAGAAATCATATCTCAATTAAATGATTGAGTGTATCCTAAAGAAAATTCTTGACGACCTTTCAATTTTATGGGACTTTTCTGATTTGTTTCTTAAAATATTATATGTTCTTCCTATATTCTATGATGTTGAGTACTCAATTGAACTTATAACCTGAATTATTATTATTATTGATGAATGATATTATTAAAAATGGTATATCTATGGACCTTACAAAAATAAATGCAACTGAATGATGGCCTTGACCATCATCATTAATGGAATTTCATAGTTTACGTGGACTGGATGGGTACTATCATTGATTTATGAGAAATATATCATGATTTTATATCCCCATAAAAATATATATTGAAAATTAGTCGTGGTTATATATAATGATAAATGTGAGGAATGATTTCTTGATCTGAATAAGAGGCTAACAATGGCACTCTTGATCATATTACCCACCACTAGGGAGCTATTTGTGATATATTTGGATGAATCCAAAAATAGGATTGGTTTTTTTACTCATGTAGGATAAAACTTTTATTGACTATTCCTCTCAAGTACTAGTGATACATGATAAGAATTACCCAAATCATGATATTTAATTTGTAATAATTATCATTATATTAAGGAATTTGTGGCATTATCTCTATGTAGAGAAGTGTGAAATATATATAGTCTATAAAAGGATAAAGTATATATTAAAAATAGAGATTAATATTAACTAATGGAGGAGGTTAGATATGGTCATGTATTTGGAATGTAAAATACATTACCATCAAAAGAAAGAAGATAATATATAATATCCTCCAATTAGAATGTATTAAAAAATTATATAGGATGAATAATTAAAGGGATAAAATAATTATAGACATGAAATGGATGGATATTTGAATAATAAAATGTTATTTCTACAATAATTATAAAATAAATTCCCAAACATACATTCTTAATAAGATCATGGAGGTTCAAAAACATGATTTCATTCTTTAAAAGAGGGTAGTGAATATTATGGAGTCCATCATTCTAGAAGATTGAGTTATAACGTTTTGAACCAATGTATGTGCCCCATAAAAACTATAATTGAATATTGAACTTATG
This sequence comes from Viscum album, assembly GCA_963277665.1. Taxonomy (NCBI): domain Eukaryota; kingdom Viridiplantae; phylum Streptophyta; class Magnoliopsida; order Santalales; family Viscaceae; genus Viscum; species Viscum album. The sequence goes on along the minus strand of OY728152.1, from coordinate 1,716,094,764 downwards.
GAAGGATTGATATAGCTCATACATACCTGTTAATATAGGATTATCAAGGATATATAGATATTTAAAAAATATTTTTTTGGGATATCAGTAAGAGATAGATTGATGAATTTTTAACTCTATGTTTAGTATAACAATATGATAAGGATGAATTATACATGTCTAAGGTTTTTATTAAACTATATCATATTCCATTATGAATAAGGAAAAAACATTCATTGATTTTGTCATAGGACACCTCTGGACATCTAAAATAAATAATTCCCCATGGGTGGTAGTCGACCACCAAAACATTTCAACTATGTTCATTTCATAGAAAGAATATTTATCTATTAAAAAACTGATTATGATATCTATAAGGGAAATTGTATTATTAATTGAGTTCTATAATTCATTTTTTCTTATTAATATAAAAGGATTACCAAAAGGATTGAGAAAATCCTTCATAAAGATTTGAGTACATTAATGAGTTCAGTAGTTCTTATCACGATCATAAATATGGACATTTTCAAATGGCCATTCAAAATCATTATGTTATACCAAGAACATGATACAAGGATTTCCAATGATAGTGGAAACAAAAAAAACCCTAGTAGTTTTCTCATGTAAAAAAGAGTTTCTATTATGTCATTCAAATAGATCCTTACGAGGATCTATGTGGAATGTTGTTCCAACCACCTAAATGCTCAGATGATTTTAGGGAGTAGTAGAAAATAGTACATGATCATATCCATGAGATGACAGAAAATGTTTGTAATTTTAAAAATGATATGAGATCCACAAAAATTTGATAAAAAATATATGTATACAATAATCTACATGACCTAGAGTTGGAGTCTAGTCATAAAGTGTCCCATCATTATCTCTATGGATGAATTCCATGATGATTGCAATGAAAGGAAATATTATTATTATATACATTTGACCATTTTAGGACATTTGTTGCAATAAATAAATGGCTCATCAAACATCAACCCCACTAAACCTATCTAAAGTTTATGATGTGTTTCATCTATCCCTATAGAGATAGTACATACTAGAACTCTCACATTCACTGAAAAAATATGTGGTACCATTGTATAATGATCATTCATATAAAGTGATTCTCATGATGACATTAAATCATAGAGTTAATGATATACAATAATAAAATCACTTGGTAAGAGGGTTACGGAAAACGATTTCATTAAGGAATTGACATGGGAACCAGAAGAGGTGATCAAATAGATGTACCTTAATCTATTTTATTTTATGAAATAATAATATTTTTGCCAAATTTTAGAAGGGGAAATAATTTAATGATCGAAAAAAATTTAAATAAAAATAAATTTTTCATTAAATTAACATCCATATTTTGTTATATTATTATAGAAAAAAATGAACTTCCTGGGTTACATTAGAAAATCGTAATTTATTTGACTTCAAATTTAAAAGTGAATTATGAATAATAACCATTGAAAAATATATCCAATAAAGAATGCTCATATTGTTATTATATATAGGATTATTAAAATGTATAAATGATGCATATTAAAGAAGCGATGTCATCACCAATAGGATCATGACAAATAAAGACAATTTACAAAAGATATTAAGGTACATTCCATGCTTGGTATTTTCTATTAATCAAAAACAATGTGTAGATTGAAAAAATAAATAATGAGTGAAACTATTTATGATAGATGTTAAATGTAATCGTTGTCAGGAGCCATGTCTTGTTAACCACACTACCACATGAAAACCTCATGATTGTTCACCTTACACATTTGGAATTTTTTGGTGTCATAATGTTAAATATATAAAGAACATAATAGTATAAATTCAAATATTTTTTTTATTATATAATGATTTTATTTTTTATTATGATTATTATTAATATTTTTATGATTAGTTAACAGGTTTTAAAAGATTTAATGAAACCAAAATTTTATTTTTTCAGTATTTCAGATTTTTAATCAAGGCACTCTATTTTAATGAATTTAAAAATTTCTATGATAAAAGATTTTTCAAGAAAATATTATTAGTAAATAAATTTTATTAATGATAAATTATAATATATATATTTTTTAAATAACTTTGATCCATGTTTGAAAAATGTTACTATAAAAACAATTGTATTTTCATCAAAGGATGATTTTTTATGTAAATGTTTAAATTATCTTAAGTAGGAATTTATTTAGATAATAAAAATATTATTTTTTAAATTGGATTGCTGAAATTATTCAATTTCATTTTTTAGTTATTTGCAAAAAAGAATTAATTAATTTTTCAAAATTAAAAATGGTATAAATATATTGCCTTTATTTTGACACCAAAAAACCTTAGTTGTGTTGTAAGATATCGCATATAATTTATAAAAGAACAATTATATATTTACACTATACTATAATTTTTTAGGTAATTTTATTATGTTATAAACCTATTATGAATCATGCCCAACCACTATTATATATTATGGTTTTAAAATCAATGATTTATGAACATGACAAACATCCACATTACGAAGGCTAATAATTTAATTTTATAGGTTTTCAAACAAATTAATTAACAAAAAACACTTCACGATGGTCAAAACCATAAGAAAAAACCATGTGACGGAATGTGAATTTTAATACATTATTGAAAAGATTCAAATACCATGAACCAAGCTAGAAAACTATGAAATTGGAGAATTTTGGAATGAAAATTGGATGTGCACAATTGTTCAATGATTTTCCCAAACCATGAACCAAGATAGAAAACTATTTGAATATAAACATAGGGTATTTCCATTATAGAACTTGGATTTTCAAACAGTTTTCATTATTAGTTTTAACCATATATCCCCCAAAGAGGATATGCATATTAAGGTGCACAGTTAGGGAAAAGTGAGCACACAGAATTTTAAACTACTAAAAATTCATTAAATTATACCCAAACCCCCAAATTATTTCTTGAAACTCTCTATTTCAACACATACCAATTAGTTTGGAGGTTCTTGGAAAAATTAAAAGCCATTAAAATCACTTTTATTGATATTATTGATGCCCATATTGAGGATATACTCGTATACTGATACTAGATCCACATCTATATTAGTTTCCCATCATTCTCCCATTTTATATCTTCATTTTAATGGAAATTTTATTGCATTGATAATATATCTAGATCTAGTTTCCATTTATCTAGTTTGTTAAATCATGGATCCAGGTTTCAGATTTATATATAATTCTTCATCTTGATCTTGGTTGTTATTCATCAATTGGGGATTTATGTTGGTGAGAGTTCATCATCTATATTAATATAGGTGGTTTAAATTAAAAATACCATATTATTGAAGAAATTACAATTCTATATTCTTTAAATACAATTCCTCTGATATGGAAATTTCCTCAAAGATTGAATTGAGTTAATTTAATTTCCATGTTATAATTAATTGGGTTACGATTATGGAAATTGGAATTTGGGGGAATTATATTAATTAAATATTTAATTGGTTACTGGAATATTTGTATAATATTTTTGATGGGATATTAGGATTGGGAAATTGGTCAATTAATGTGATTATGTACTATTTAAAAATATTAATTAAGAGCTGGTTGACTTGATGATAATGGGATAATGGGTTATATAATTTCTATATTTCCATTAGGTTTAATTTATACTTGTTCATATTATTCTATGTGATTGAAATATAGAACCATGATTGTTTGGATTATTGAAATGGTATCCATTTGTTCAAATTTTCTAGGATGGTAATTGTGGATTAAACCTGTTGATTGTGATATATTTGACACATGTTTGATTGATTGAAATACAAGTGTGGGATACATACTGATTCTCCAAATACCCATATATGGTTAAATAATATAAGAGTATGAGATATGTAAGATGCACCAAATGCCCATAATTTATTGACTAATAAATGGGTTGTAAAGTAGAGACTGATGCTCCAACTACTCAAAGGGTGCTATACATGGTGTTCTATGTCCAAAATATTGGTTTTGGACTATGGTTTCATGAATATATGATAGAAATTTAAATGAAATTTATAATTAAAGACCATGTGTTTTAATTATTTTTTAATTAAATATGTGTCAGAATTCAAAAACTAGAACATATGTAAGTAGGTATTGAGGAATCAGGTGTCATCGATATCCCAGTGGTTAAAATTGTAAAATAAAAAATAATTGAAAAAATATATATATTTATATTAGATTATTGCATATATTTAATTATTTATATAATGTGGTACACTATTCTTGACTTGAAAATGTTTTAGAATCAATTGGTGGTGGCCTACTTATTTTTACTCAAACACTACTTAGGATTCAAGATTTTTACCCAAATAAAATCCTTGTTTTTAAGATAGAATATGAGAAAGGGCCTAATGATAGATGGCTGAGTAGGGAGGGGGAATGGATGATGAAACCAATCTTGGTATCGATAACCACTTAGTTTTTTTCAGGGACTTAACTTGGCTTCATTCTTTTGACACTTGAATCATAATCAGGTATTCTATATATGCTATAATGTTTTTAATATTCTTTTTATTTTTGGTTCTTCATGTGATTCTAGATGTTCTATTTATTTTATTATTTTACAAGTTGGTTATTGGATAATTATTATTGTTAATTTATTTCTATTATTATTCTTCTTCTATAAAGAGGTTATAGTCTCCCCATGATCGACAATAGATCCTCACGTATAGTTAGAATCCTCTAGAATATTAAGAGGCATGCTTGAGGTCCTATAATTGTAAAACTCACGGAGCCGGTGTGTGGAACCTGGGGTGGGATGCCACAATGTAGTATCATAAGAGTTTTTTATTCTTCTTTTCTTTTATATTACTATTTTATAAATATAGAAATGATATTAGTAAAAGTCAGTACATGGACATGAGTTCATTCATGGGAATATCTAACCCATGTATGGGGGAAATCCATGTAGCCGGGGTATGATTCTTGTTATTGATGTGTGTTGATAAAATTGGATGTTATTTAACCATGGGTGATGAACCTTTTTTGTGATGTGAATTTGTTTCTAGGATTTTATGACATTTGACTCATAGACTGGTATGGAATGATTAGCCTATGCACTTAGGATTATTATATGACATGAATCAATTTAGGAATGGATGGGAAAATAATGTTTTTGGGAAATTTGTTTAAATGAAGAAGGTTCGTAAAATGAATTGAAATGTGTAAGATGATAAAAAAATGTGAATAAATATTTTTCTAATGAGAAACATGAATACTGAGAATTTGAATTACTGATTATGATCCAATATCAATGTCAGGTATGGTTAAGGTTGTGTTAGTTACTTGGTTATCACCATGTATTGTGGTTAGGGTGTTGAATATTTATGGCTTATTTTGAATCCATCTTACAAAAAGGTGTTATTGTTGTGTAATGCGTCATGAGAAATATTTTAGGAATTATATAAATATGACACAATAATGATGCATTTTGAGATTAAGGAACAACGTTATGGAGGGAAATGATCCTCCAGTATTGGAACATGAGACACTAATAGTTTTATATGAAGGATCTGAAGAGAAGATCCATGAGAACATTGATTGCTTCATGAAGTTTATGGATAGAGACCCATAGTGTGGATTAGTTTTGGTTACATCACACATTGAATTTCACTAGTGATGGAGGACCTAAGGTAACTATTATCAATGGTGAGTATATCTATACTATACTTCACCAAATGGAGACTCCTGCTGAGAAGAGAGTCAATTCGGAGTCTTACATGTTATGTAGTCTATCAAATAGTCGGTGGCAAATTTAGAATCAGGTTGGACGTCAAAAAATATTGATTGGATAGAATTTTATTATATTTTGATGGAGAACATTTACCCGCATACACTTTGGTAGAAAAGATAGTTTTATTTTATGAGGATGAATTAGAGGAGTATGTCAATAATGGGAAGCGTTGGTCTATTTATAGAAATTCAATGCTATGTTCTAGAAGTGGGGGGTGAGGATACTACATAAATGTGGTTTTAGAATTAGTAATTAAAAAAACTATGTCCTACATGATTATATTGATGCTAAAAAAATTTAGGAGACGTTGATTCACGATTTCATTTCTAAGTGGAACTCGAAAGAGGCCTTAGGTGGAAGGTAAGTGGCTTCTACTTGATGACCAGAATGTACAAATTCATAAAACATGAAGCATAATTTTTAGTATTTTGACTACAAAAGTGGAATTCAGAGTGTCTTGTGGAGGGATTTGAAACATAAGATCTTACTCTAGTGATCTGTCACCATTGTGGTAGGCTAGGTCACCTTTATAGATAGTTCCATTGACCACTGATAGAGTAAAGATCTTTCTGAAGGATGAGACAACTACTATGGTTCTACAAGTACCCATGTTATATGGATAGTGATATAGAGGATATAATGAATCAATGTATTGGAAGGGTAATGTATACATCGTATTAGTATGACTTATATAGTTCCACAGGATGTAGTTAATGTGGAAGTGGTAATGATAATTTTGGGAATGAGATACTATTTTAGCAAGGTGGTTAACTTTAGGGGATTTAGACATCATCGCATTGATTAAGGATTGGAAAGCTGCATGAAATTCAACCTACACTTTTGGATTGTGATTCTGGACCATTGATTATTTTAGTTACTATTCATTTATCATCTACTCATGCAAGTTCCTTATTTAATACTAGTGAATCTAATTATTTTAATTCTATGAAATTTTTGAATGGTTTGAGCCTGAAAGTGTAGTTAATAAGTGGGAGTATGATGATAGGTACACCATATAGAGTAATATTGGGAGATATGTTTATGTACAAGGGGGTTTCACGTAAGATTGTGGATTATAATTTCATTTGGAAACATTAAATCCTCGATTTTCAAGGTTTGAACTAATTGTGGGTATGGAATGGTTATAGACATAATGAGCCCACATTGATTGCTACAGAAATATGGTAAATTTTATATCTCATGAGGGTGTCAATTATGTTCACTAATGATAGTGGTATATCAAGGTGGGTTATAGAGGTTCTGTTCATCGTCAACTGGGGTATCTCACAACCTACTTTTCTAGTCTGTTATAGGATTAAGGAGTTGTAAAGAAGGATATATTTCGACTCGTAGTGAAAAATTTACAGGTTGTATTTCCCTAGAATTTTTTAGTACTGCCACTAGAGATAGATGTGGAAATTATGAAATAGATCGTGATGGGAGCGTAGCCAGTTTCTATTCCACCTTATAGAATAGAACCAACATTCTTTTAATATCTTATAACATATCTATAAGGGTTTATGGATATGGGGTTATCCATCGGTGTACATCGCAATGGGGTTCTCTTGAATTGTTTTATAAGATGTCTGATAGATCATTGTGGTTATGTGTTGACTACCAGATTTTGTGTCAGATTACTACGAATAAATGATATCCTCTTATTCATATTAATTATTTATTAAAATAGTTGACATGATCTTGAGTTGTCTCCAATATCATCTTGAGATCATGGTATCATTAGTTGAGAGTCTGACCTTCTAACATTGCTCAAACCACATTTAGAAGAATGTAAGGCCTATATGAGTCCATCCTGAATTCATTTCAATTAATGAATTCTCCTGCAGTATTTAAGGCCTTGGTGAACAATATTTTCCATCCTCACATACATCAATTTTTTTTGGGGTTTTGGATGAATATTGGGTATACTCCAAGACTCATGACAATCATGACCAACATCTCGAAATCATCATGTGTATACTGACATAGTATAATCAATACAATAGGATATCTATGTTTTAATTCTAGACTGATTAGGTATAGTTATTGTGTTATATAATCATGGAATAAGTTGTTTTGGTGGAGCCAGAGAAGGAACATGCACTTTTTTCTTTTAAAAAACCTAAGATGATTTTCAATATCCACAGTTTTTTTGAATTATCAAGTTATTATTACAGCTTCATCCATGAAATTTTCCTTTTTTGAGCACGAATTTTGGGATGGACCAAGAAGGTAATTCTTTTTGAATGGTCTATATAATGTGAGATTACATTCTTTGGGATGAAGATGACTTTGACTACTACACTTATTTTGATCCTACCCGAGCCATGTGAGGAGTATAGGGTGTTCTATGACACTTATGGTATATGAAATGGATTAATACTGATGTAGGGGGAACTACTGTTGGATAATGGGTCACTATAGTTGAGTCCACTAGAATGGAACTACTCTAATAATGACCTTAATTCAAATAAAATGGATTATTCTTTGATTTTCTTATGGAATTATAAGCTGGAAAATGTTTACCATGTAAACAAATCATAATAGAATAAGGTATATACTTCCCATAGTGATTTTAATATATATAAGTGGAGTTGGTTTGATAATATGTATTAATATGATTTTTTTCCTATATATTGATAAAAAATTATTTTTTGAATATTTTATTGATAATAAATGACATAATTTCCTCAAATTGTTCTAAATATGTTCATTTAGGAAATATTTTGGATTAGATCATTCATATGTAAATTTGATGAAAAATCCAGTTTTACCCTTTTAAAATGAACTGTAGTATTTCGCACATAAATATTTTAATATGACTTATTAGAAATTAATCTTTTGTAAAAAAATTCGTCAGTTAATTTTCTAAAACATTTATTCATGTCACGTGAGATAAAGAGTGCATTTGATTGGAGTATATGGCCCATTAATTCAATGGTGGGATGGACACGTGAGATTGGGCATCACATTAGTGTGTGTGCCATACCATCTACATCCACGCATTTATTGAGCCCAAATTTTGAGAGGTGATAAAAAACCCAATTTTTCACATATTATCCTTCAGTAAAGACAGATAATTCACACATATTGGTGGTCAAAAATGAGGTGAGAGTTGGATTAAAATATTTGGAATAATCTTCTCATTCACACATGAAACCACTTTTATCCTAGCCTCCCCTCAACTATATAAATATGTATTTTTCCCATTATAAGGGTTGGTAAGTGCATAATAAGATTTAAGGAAGAGGAAAATTGGTTTCAACCAAATTCTCCAACCATTTTAAGAGGGGTATCTCTTGATGAAAAGATCCCCTCATCGAAGCCATCTTCTCTTCTTCATATTTTAATTTTTTTATTTGTGTAATAAACTTCTATGTTCTTATTTTATTTCATCTATTTTATTTTTATTTGTTCAGTTATCTTCTCCATTACTCATCCTATTTTTTTTGTAATGAAGAGTGGAGATGAGATTGAGTTCTACTATTTCAATCTTTTTCCCATGAAAAACGTCTCCATGATGACCACACCACCCATGGAAGAGTAGTTCTCTTAGTGATATATCTTTTTTCTAACCTATTTATTTAATTATTTTGAATTATTGAGCTATTTTTAGTCACATAATATCTTCCGGGAATTGGGTTTTTAAATTATAAGAAATTGATCTGGCAATTGAACAATTAACACACAAACATGCGAGGTCAAGTATTGTGTAAATTGTGAGAGCACAAACATAATTGGTAAAAAAATACCACAAAGGATAAATTTGTGGAGTTAAAATATAATCCCTAAGATCAATTTATCCTCATTTTCCAGAATAGACATGTGCCTTAATTTACCACTGGCCATAATTTATCCTTATAACATCAATCAAAGCAGGGTGCTACAATTGCATGTTCCGAAGATAAGCTAAGGTTTAATTATCTTCATATTTGTGGTAAAGTTATTTAATGTAGGGTTTGAGGTTTAACATGTTACGAGATCATAATTAAGTCGATATTAATTTAGATGATAAGGATTGATACATAAATTAAGTGGTAGAGTTATATCGATTACTCCTTTTAAATGATTTTCTAAAAAACATCTTCTTGTTGCATATTCTTAATAGATCTTCATATAAAAATTAAAAAAAATGAATTCCTCTTCCTATCGATCTCTTCTAGTTTTATAAACGATAAAAGAGACCCCATACTTTAATGTAGTTTTCTTATTCTCTCTTTTTTATAACACCTTTAGGAAGTTGTTTTAGTATTCTTCCTCCTTTGGGAGACGACCTTAGTTAGACACTCTGCTACACCCAAGTACTCCAAAAACCATTAATCATTTGACAGTTCCCACAAAAATAACTTTTCAAATTTGCATCATTTCTTGGGTGGAGTGTAATATTTTCATCTAATTATAGGTTTTTATTTTATTATAAATTTTATTCTCTTCCTCTCTTTTTTCATCCTTCTATACCCAATATGAATTTTTTCTTTTTCTTTTACGTTCTCCTACTTCTTTTTGGACCATCAACTCGAACTTCTCATTTTTATTTTACTATGGTCCACTTTCTTTATTTTAATTTTTCTTCTTTTTATGACATGAACTAATCCTCGGGATCTTTTAGATCTTGACCCTGAGATGGAACATAGCCTTTGAGCTCGAATCATGCATTCTCTTTCTACAAGAAGTTTCAACATTCAACCAGTTAGAGATTTAATCAACTCTAAGAATATTGAATTTGGAAACACATCGAAGTCCAACATAAAATAAGAATCAATGGCAGAAGAAAATATCAATTATATTAATACAACCATTATAAATTTTTCTACACAATATATTAATTATAAACAAAATTGCATTGCCATACCCAAATCACGAATCAGAATTTTAACTAAACACTAGGTTAAATCCCCAGTTTCAAAATTTCATGGCCACTCTGGTGAGGATGCCAATAAACACTTTAATAAATTTAATGTGGTTTTATCAACCCTAAAACCAAGAAAAGTATTTAAAGATAAAATAAAACTAAGATAATTCCCATTCTCAGTTTTTAGAGCAGTGAAAGACTTGAGGTATTATTTACAACGTGAAGATTTAACTTGTATCAACGATTTGATACATCTTTTCATGCAGAAATTCTTTCCAGCATCAAGGACCACTTCCATTCCTAAGGAGATCTTGGGGATCAAGAAATCCCAAGGAGAGTAAATTTATGAGTACTATGTGTGATTCTAGATCTTGTGCACAAGCTTCCCGCATCACCAAATCAGTGAGCAACTCTTCATCCAGTACTTCTATGAAAGACTCACACCTATGGAGACAAGCATGGTGGATGTCACAGCCAAAGGATCATTGGTCGACCAGACACCAGTAGCTACACGTTCATTAATTAACAATATGGCACAAAAATATCAACAATTTGGTGATTGAGTTACACCACATGTTCGAGGATTCCATTAGGTAAGTCATTCTTCTCTTGAAAGTCATTTGATTGATACCAAGTTGGAAAAATTGACATCATTGGTGAGGCAGATTGGTTTGGATCAAAAGATAAGACAACACAATCCTTTATGGCCTTGTGCCATTTTCTCTGAGACATGTCACCCAACTGACTGTTTCTCATACATACAAGATACAATGGATTGTGAAATAGTATTCCCATGGGAGAAAATATCAGCAGCAACAACAGACATATCCCCAAAATCTTTTTGATTCCTTTTCACCTACATAAAACCAAGGTGGAAAGATCAATCAGACATGAGGTATGGCTATGGACAAAAACAAAGGCCCCATTTTCAAAAAAACATACAGAAACCCTCAAATTACCAACATGGTTTCCAACAACCCCAAAAGTTATTTGAAGCCCCACCATTGACAATCCAACAACATGGGAATCCCCCACCCAATGTAGATTCTAACACATATGACCTTTTTACGTAAATTTATCATAATCAATAGAATGATTTAAGGAGTCCGGGATTGGAGCTGAGGGAGTTGAAGACACAAATTATCCAGATTTCCACTACCCTCCATGAAATGGTAAGTAAGGAATCCGAAAATCACCCTTCCCAAACTACTCCGTATCACTAGGGTAATGTTGGAGCCATCACATTTAGATGTGGGAAGAAAACAAATGATAAATATGCACCTATCATTACACTAGGATTCACCTCAACTCTGGAGAATCCCCATTCAAAACTAACTGATGAGAAACCCAAGGTGAAAGATAAAGGTAACAAAAAGTTTGATGATTTTCTCCTATACCCCAATCATTTCCAAACAGAGATGTTCAAACCAAAAATATGGGTGAAGAGGTGTTTTAAAAAGAATTTTTTTCATACATTCATTCATGTGGACATTTACATCCCTTTACATGCATCAATTAATAAAATCCCAAGGTAAGACGCATTTTTTTAAGAACTGTGTACGAATCGAAGAGGGATAAAGGGGAATGAGAGGATCAAACTTGGAAGGAATGTGTCCAAACTCATAACAACATCTCTTGGAATTCCAAAAGGTTCCTGGATCCCAGGACATTTACTATCCCATGTACCATAGGGGAGTTACACTTTTTTTATTCACTTTGTGATTTAAGAACAACCATAAATGTGATTCCTCACTCCATATTATTTTATTTGCAGGTTGGTGTTTTAAAACCGATAAGAGTAGTGATTCAATTGGAAAATAGATCGAAAATATATTTAGTGGGAGTCCCAAAGGATGTACTTGTTTGTGTAAGAGACATGAAATTTTAAATAGATTTCTATGTTCTTAACATGGAGGATGATCAGGTAAGTTCACATGCTCCCATTATCATAGGTAGAATCTTCTTAGAAACTAAGAAAACAATCATAAATGTCAAGGACAGTTTACTTTTCATGGAGTTTGGAGATGATGTTGTGATATTTAATTTTATGGACACAATGAAGTACCCCTCAGAGGACCATTCTTCATTTTTTATCTCCCATTTTGAATCACCAAATGAAAACCCCATAGAATTTGATTATCCAATTCTTAAGTATATTATAAGCACTGGTTCTATTTTGATGTATAATATTACTTCCACACATATTTAGAATGCACAAGACTCTCTTATATTTGATTATGAAATGGATTAATATTTTGATTTTGATCATGTTCAATCTGATTATGACAATTATTTGGAATATGCTGATGGATTGGATGATTTATTCTCATATTTTGATGATTTATATTTTGATTTCGATGTTCATTGTGAACATATTTCAGTTCCCTCAATTTCACTAACTATACATCACCCCCCCTTCATTGGAACCCAAGCCGTTTCCTCCTAATCTAAAATATTAATACATGTTATGTGGTGAGAAATTAACTGTTATAATTGCTAACAATATCTCTTTTGAACATGAAGAAAAACTCTTGATCCTTTTGAGGGAGAACATCAGGGAAATTGGGTGGACCTTGGGTGACATATCAGGTATTATCCCCTCCATTTTCATGCATAGGATTCTTTTGGAGGATGGGACTAAACTAGGTAGGAAACCACAAAGGAGACTCAATCCAACACATTTGGAGGTTGTTAAAAATGTGGTTGAAAAATTTCTTGAGGCGAGTATAATATATCCCATTTCAGATTCCCAGTGGGAGATTCCTATTCAGGTTGTGCATAAGAAAAGTCATGTTAATGATTTTAAAAGTGATAAATATGAGTTAATTATGATGAGGGTACAAAACAGCTTGTGTGTGTTAATTGATTATAGGAAACTAAATTAGTCCACTCATAAAGACCATTTACCCCTCCCATTTATAGATTAGATGCTTGAGATACTAGTTGGGAAAACACTGTTGGATGGATTTTTTGGGTATTTTTAGGTTCCTATTGCTCTGGAAGTTCATGAGAAGACATCATTCTCCTATCCCTTCAGCATATTTTTAATCGGAGGATGCCATTTGGACTTTTCAATGCCCCATGTACCTTCCAAAGATGCATGGTGTGTATTTTTTTCTTATTTTATTGAGAACATCATGGAGGTATTAAGGAATGATTTTATAGTCTATGGGTATTCATTTGATGATTGTATCTCTATTTTGGGAAAGGTTTTGAATCGTTGTATTGTGAAGAATCTGGTCTTTATATTTGAAATGTGTTATTTCATGGTATACCTTGGCTTTGTCAAATGAATGTAGTGTCAAAACATGGGATAGAGGTTGTTAGATATAAGGTAGATAATATGTAACCCCTACCCTATCCTTCATGTGTGTGTGATGTTAGATATTTTATAGGGAATTCAAGATTTTATTTGCACTTCATCAATGATTTTAGTAATATTTCTCTTCCTTTGTCGTGATTAAATTAGAAGGATTCTAATTTTTTATTTCATGATTCATACACAGTATCATTTGATGAGATAAAGAAGTGTATGAGCACTCCACAGATCATACAACCCTATCATTGGGGGATTCCTTTTGAAATTATGTGTGATTTATCTAACATTGTAGTTAGAGATGTCTTATCAAAGAGGGTGGAGGGACATTTACATTTGATTTCTTATTCTTCGAGGAATTTGGAATCTGCCCAATCAAAATACAAAACCATGGAATATGAGTTTCTTACCATCCTATTTTCTTAAGATAAATTCCATTCATATTTATTGGGATCTAAAGTAGTTTTTTTTCTTACCATGCATCTCCGAGGTACCTTTTAAAGAAGCCAATTGCAATGCCCACACTTATATGATAGATTATCCTTCTTCAGTTATTTGATATTGATAAAAAAGACAAGTAGGGGTCAAAAAACCTTCTGTGAGACCACATGAGTTGTCTTACTCACGCTCTAGAAGATGACATCGTGGACTAGGTACCACTTCGGGATACATTCCTCGGTGATCATCTTTATTCTATCTCAGGATCGCATCCTTGGTATGCTGATTTAGTTAACTACCTTATGCCCTCTCAAAATTACAACAAATTTAAAAGAATGATCATGTCCAAAAATCAATGAGTGAGTCCATGTTTTATTAGTGGGTTGATCCCTACTTACAGAGCATGTGATGTGACCATGTTAGTAGGAGGTGTGTTCCTAATCATGAGATTGGGTCTATTCTACAATTCTATCATACACTTTCTTGTAGTGGATACTTTGGATACCAACCGATAGTTAGGAATTTTTGGGACTCTGTATTGTATTTTCCTAGTTTATTCAATCATGTTCATGTGTTTTGTAAGCCATTCTCATGTTTCCAACACACTGGTAATATTTATTGGTGACACGAGATGCCCATAACTACCCATATTATTCTGTGAGGTTTTTGATGTATGGGGACTTGATTTTATGGGTCCTTTTCTTAGTTCATTTGGTTTCATGTATATTTTGGTTTACATTGATTATGAGAGAAAATGTTTGGTGGCTAATGCCACCATGACTGATGATTCTCCTGTTGTTGTTGACTTTGTCAAAGAATGGACTTTTTTCATGTTTGCAGTACCGAAATCCCTCATGAGTGACCAAGGGACACACTTCTATAAACATAATCTTTCTTCCCTTATTTATAAATATGGGGTGACACAAAAAAACATCAACACCATACCCCCCCCAATCAAATGTCAAGACCTATATTTCAAATCGTGAGTTGAAGCTTATTTTGGAGAAAACCGTGCAGCCAAATGGGAAGGATTTGAGAAAGTTCTTGGATGATGCATTGTGAGATTATAGAAAAGAATACATGAAACCCATTGTTACGTACCCATTTCTTATTTTTGGAAAGCATGTCATCTTCCTGTAGAAGTTAAGAATCATGCTTATTGGTCTTTAAAGAAATGAAACATTGATTTCGAACAAGATGGAATCCAAATGATGTTTAAAATTATAGAGCTTGAGTAGATTTAATTTCCTTCATTGGAGAACTCAAGGACCTAAAAAGAATGATCAAATTTATCTCATGATAGAATGATCCAACCAAGGGAGTTTCATGTTGGAGAGAATGTCCTTCTCAATAGTTCATGACTCAAGCTGATGCCTGGTAATTGTATTTCAAGATGGTTGGGTCCTTATGTTGTGACCAATGTTTTTCATTATGGTGATGTCGAGATCAGAAAAGAGGATACAGGAAGGGGATTTACATCCAATGGGAAATTGTTTTAAAAATACATTGAGGGAAATCTTATTGAAGTAGTGGATTTCATCACACTGCATGACCCCATTATCACTAGAGCATATAAGGTTGTTCCTAACCCTTTCACTTTTTTATTATTTTACATATTAAAAACAATACATTTCATGTGAAAATAACATCTCATTAATTTACATTTAGGACAATGTAATATTTTATGTTTTGGGGAGGGAACCTTTTAGTTTAATAATTTCAATTGTTTTCATTTTTTAAATGATTTTCATAAAAAAAATGTGTGTTTTTCAAATTTTTGGTGTTTATATTTATATTTATTTTTTGTGTGTTTTTGAAACATTTTAGCTAAAATGATTCTTATCTACATTTTTCCAATCCATATTAATATGTAAGGTAATTTTATCCCATGAAATAATCATAAATTAATGCGGAAAATAACATTGTTTCATGTTCAAATCTTTAGTAATTTCATGAAAAATTACTCTGAATTTGGAATCCCAAGACACATCTCACTATCATTATATTTGATATCAATTTCTTGTGAGGATTATGAACCATTATATTCATATTCCTTAAATTGACCAAACTTATTGAGACAACGAAACCATGCTTGATTTAACCAGAATTTTATTTATTCCTTTACAAATTTATGGGTTTGTGGTACTTATGTTTAAATGATTAAGGAATTGTTTTGGTATTAAATCCCCTATTTCAATGAATCCTTTTAATAATGCCCTACCTTGAACATTTAATTCTTCAAACCCATATAATCTATGAACAACCTGTTATGTTATCCACATTACAAGCCAATTTTCCCAATCCAACCAGCTCTTGAAGTGAAATTTCTTAATCAAGTTGAACATAAGTGTGTGTGGGGGGGTGGAGCTGTCTTTTGTTGTGCTACCACATTATGTGATACTTTGGGTTTAAAATTATAATTTTATGATATGTGTTTGTGGATGAAAAAATCATTTTATTGGAAGCTCTACCTTTTCTTTGGACTTCTTGATATGTGTTACTGTGCTTTTATGATGCTTCTAATAAAAGATGAATGTTGTGTATATCTGGAATGTTCAAGATAATCGTGTTTGTGATGATGGAAATTTTTGCTACCAAAACATAGAATAGTGTGAACAGTCATTTATTTTTCATGATTATTAAAATGAATTGATTCTATGAGGATTAATGAGGAGATAATATTTAAGTTAAAATTATATTAATGTAATTTTTTTACAAAAAGAGTCAATCCCCCCTCATTCATCCTTGAAATTTGTCACATCTAAATTCTACCAACTAAAATCTATAGAACAACCCTAGAAATTCCTCATGATAAAATTATGTCCTTCAATCACATTGGGTGGAGATTTGGGAATTTATGAAGCCTATGGTAACCCCTGTATGAGTTTGGATGAGAAACACATTGCTAAATAATTGACATTTGTGTGATTAGAGAAAATTCAAGTGAGGTAAGTGTTTTCTGCATGGGAGGATAAATGAAGTGGAAATATATTGAATTATATGAATGGAGAACTTAAAATAATGGTTTTTTATTATACATTATATCTTTTCTTTCATTGACTCGAAATTTTTTGATCTAAAGTATATGTGTTTTAAAATTTGTTTTGATTTGATATTAATGTTTACTTGATATGAGGTTTTCCCTCGGAGTGGAAAAGGTTATGTGTGGTGGTGTTGATAAGACACTATTTTTTTTGATTTTTTTATTGATAAAAAATGACACAATTTACTCAAATTGTTCTAAATATGTTCATTTATGAATTATTTGGGATTAGATCATTCATTTGAAAATTTGATGAAAATTCTAGTATTACCATTTAAAAATCACAGTAGTTTTTCGTACATAAATATTCTAGTATGACATATTTGAACATATAATTTTGTGACTGTATTCCTCATGTATGTTTCTACAAATTTTATTCAGGACACTACTGCTAATGAGTTCATGTGAATGGAGTAAATGGGCCATTAAGTCAATGGTGTTATATACGTGCTAAATTGGCCAACACTTTAGTGTCTGGTTCATATATTCTAAATACCTTCATGGATTGAGCCCACGTTTTGAGAGGGGATCTAAAACCCAATTCCCCACATATTAGCCTTCTGTAAGGATAGACAATTCATGCGGTTTGGTGTCCAAGAAGGCAGTGCAATTGGGATTAAAATATTTGGAAGAATCATATGATTCACACTTCAAACCACTTTTAACCTAGTCTCCCCTCAACTTTATAAATATGTTTTTCCCCTTTTTAAGTGTTGAGATGTGCATTAGAAAATTTAATTTTGAGGATAATTGGTTTCACCCAAATTCTCTGAACATTTTAAGAGGAGTAGATTTTTAAAGAAGGATCCCCTCATCGAAGCCTTCTTCTCTTCTTCATTTTGTAATGTTTTCATTTGTGTAATAAACATCTTCATTATTCTTTTATTTGTTCACATTTATTCTGTTTTTTTGAATTATCTTATTTTTTACTCATCCTATTTAGGATCGATTCAAGAGTTGATACGAGATTTGGTTCCACTCTTTCAATCCATTATTCATGAAAAATGTATCCACGGTGACCACACCACCCATGGAAGAGTAGTTATCTTTGTGATCGATCTATTTTCGACCCTATCCATATAATTATTTTGAATCATTGAGACACTTTAATTCACATAATATGTTCCACAAAATTATTTTTTAAATTGTTAAAACTAATAAAGAAATAGAAAACTTAACACACAAAACACTTGAGGTCGATTATTTTGTAAATTCTGAGAGCGCAAACTTAATCGATAAAACCAGAACACACGGGAATAATTTGTAGAGTTAAAATATAATCCATAACTTAAATTCATCTTCAATTTCAATAATGGACATGTGCCTTAATTTACCACTGATCATAATCTATCCTTAGAACATCAATCAAAGTAGGGTGTTCTGATATCATGTTCTGAAGATATCCAAGGGTTTAATTATCAACTTATTTGTGGTTAAGTTAATTCTCTTAGGGTTCAGGGGTTAACAAATTATGGGATCATAATTAAGTGTATATTAATTTAAATAATAATTATTAATAATTAAATGAATAGGTATAGTTATATCGGTTACACCTTTTAAACCTTTTTATAAAAAACATTTTATAGTTTTGTGTTTTTTATAAAACAACATTTAATATTTAATAATAAGAAATGAAATCTTCCCCCAGAAAACATCTTCTAGTTTTATAAACCATAAACAACCCCCATCCTTTCAAGTAGTGTTTTTATTCTATTTTTTTAAAATACATTTAAGAAGATGTTTTTAATTCACTTCCATCATTGAGATATGACCTTGGTCAGCCACTCTACTTCACCCAAGTACCCCAATAACAATTAATCATTTGAGGGAACCCACAAAACACATTTTCACATATATTCCTTAGAATTTTCAAAGTGTTGAATACAATTATAAAGGAAGATGAAGATATAGGTATTTCATGAGTCTACCTATGAGTGAAATATGATGATTTTTCTAACCGGGATGTAGGTAGTGGATCAGGTGTGTTAGGAGCAAATACCTCTCATATCATTCCAAGTGATGTCTACACATCTATGTTACATCAATGATTTTATGTAGGAGGATATAGAATTTTCATTCTAGAGGTAAAAAATTCATGGTGTGGATTCAACGTTAGAATAGTCTACAGATGAGGATGGGATCATATATGCCATGAATTAGGTTTTTATGAAAATGAGTATGAGGGATGAGATATTTTATGTATTTTTTATCTTAATATGGGTGGTGCATCTTGGTTTGACCAAAATTTACCATGACATATTATGGTAGTATTGGTGACTGGGAATGAAAAAAGGATTTCATGAATCCTTAAATGATGTTACACCTATCAGCAAGTGAATACCAAGAATAAAAGACTCTGTGGTTTACTATATCCATTTACCATTCTTAAATTAATGTAGGATGACATTACCATGGATTTTGTGGTCGGTCTCACTAGGAATCCTTATAATAAGGACTCTATTTTGGTGATTTTTTCATTTATTGAAAAAGGTACTGTAATTATTTCAAATATGGGAGACATTCTCAGTGGGTCAGATTATAGATATGCATGTTCAGAAGATAGACCATCTACACAGGGTACCATGGAGTATATTTTTAGACCTTGACCCATGTATTAATTACTGATTCATTCAGTTCATACATTATCTGTATATTAAAAAAGTTTTGTTGAGTATGAACATCCACACATTGAGAGATGGGTGGTCATAAAGTATGATACATGTGCTTGAGGATGTGTTACGAGCTTATGTTCAAGACATAGATAGGTCGTAGGAGATATACATAGCACATATAGAGTTTTCCAATAATTTTTTTTATTAGGAAACAATTCATCTAGAACCACATGATTCTTTTTATGGTATCCCATGAATATCACTTCTATACTAGAAAGTGGTAGGTGAGTCCGAGTTTTTGGGAATGAGTCTCGTGTAGGAGACATTAGAGTAGGTTAATTTGACTCACAATTCTATACCTATGGATTAGATTATAGATAAGTCTTATACAAGTTGATTTTATATTCCCACCAAGTGTTTATATCTGGTGATCTTGTTTTACATTTAGTGTCACCCAAATTGGGTTACTAGAGGATTTAGTGGTAGGGAATGTTGTTTCCACGGTTTGTAAGAGCAGTTGAGGTTTTCAAGATAATAGAGTCAGTGGAATACTGATTAGATCTTACACTAATGTATAGAATTTTGATTTAATTTTTTCAAGTGTCAACGATTGAGAGGTATCACCTCGAACCTTACCATGTGATTAATGTGGTTGATTTTGAGATTTAGATTGATGGTTATTTTGAGAAGCATATGATATATGTTGTGGATCATATTGAGATATTATTTTAGGGAAATAATGTTATGGTATTTCTATTATTAATGGAACATGGGGTTATTCATGTGGAATCATGAGAGATAAGAGTATATCCAATCTTATTTTCATGACAATATAAACATTGAAATCATGGAGATATTTGGGAGTATATATTGAGGATGAGTTGTTAACAGTTAAGGAGGTTGTAAGATCATTACCATTTCTAGGGATATCTCATGCTAATGTATAGGTTCACTTTTTCATATTTATGATAATATCTTTAGTGGGTTTTTTCATAGGGTAAGTTGAAGTGGAAAATTTTTAGAAGAAATAGGGGTACTATATTTTTGGCACATATTTTTACCAAACCACATACCCTCGCCATGAAGCCATGCAAACCCATATATAGGGGTTTCATATGGCTAAAATTTAGCTTGTAATAAATTGCACATAGTTCATAGTAACCATGAATTTAACCATTAGGAGGCACATGTTCAGGTGCTGGGTTTAGCAAAATAGTTCTCCTATTATAAGAAAAAATGCACACAATATATTAAATATAAAGAAATTCATTAAAAATTTACGAACCACTGTATTATACCCTAAAAAACCAAGATCGACCATAAACATATCTTTTTTAATTTTTCAAGGTTCCTTGATGAATTCCAAGGAATTAAAACCTTTGTTCTTGATGAATCAAATCAGGGATTGGTGTTCTTCACCTCTTCTGGTTAGAGATTCTCATCCCCATTTGTTTCCACTCTCTCTCCCATATTTCTCTCATAATTTGTTGTGATTGTTTCCTCTATAGGAAATTAATCTAGATATATGTGTTTTTTTGGATATAACCATTGTGATCTTGGATATATTTTTTAGATCTATATATTGTTATTCGTCAGGATCAACGGTGTTCTGCTACAATTGAGGAATTCTGTGGGAGTGTGTTCATCATTAATCTTGATGTAGGTCATATAAATTGAAAATCCCATATTTTTGATTAAATTACAAGTACATGTTTGAGTGAATTATATTTTCCTAATTGGTTAATGAAATATGAGATTGAATTCAACTAATTTAATTTCCATTTAATAATTAATTGGGTTGAAATTAGGGATATAGGAATTGGTGGAATTGGATTAATTAATTAATGAAATATTTTGATTATGGAATTAATGGGATATTGGGATTGTGAAAGTGGTAAATTAATGTGATTATGAATTCATTATCATTGAATATTATGATATTTATGAATTTACCTTATTGGTTCAATGGGTTATAAAATTATAATTTTTCATAATGGTTTAATGGAGAATTATTCATGTTGTTTGATGTTATTAACTCATCAAACCATGGTTATTTTTAAATTGAAATGGTATCCATGTTGTGAAATTTGAAAGAGGGTTATTTTTTATCAAACCTATTGAATGCGGTATATGTGATAAATTTCTGATTGATTGAAATATTAGTGGGGTGAATAGACTAACGCTCCAAATAACCATATGCAATTTAATGATATAAAGGTGTTGGACATTGGATAATGCTCCAAAATACCCATAAGTGAATTACATATAAATATGGTGTCAGATAGGTACTAATGCTCCGAATACACATGGGTTCTAGATATATATTTATAACACCACATTGATGGAAATTTATTATAGTTCCATGTATATGTGGTATTAAATTAAAATTAAATGGATAAAAATTCCCTTCTGTTTTAATGAATACTGAATTAGATATATGTTATGGATCGGTCTCCAGTATATGAAAAATTAGGTATTGAGGGATAATGTTTCCTTAATAACCCTATGGTTTATGTTGGTAAATAAATAATAACTGAATATATATAAACTATTTACATTATTAGTCTTATTCTATATTTTATAAAAATTTCATATGTTGTTATTGTTTGATATTATTTTTGAAGTCATTGGGGGTGGACTAGTATGTTGTACTCAAACCTTACTCAGGAAGTCTAATTGGTAATCAAATTGACTTGATTTTTGTAAGATAGGATAAGGGAAATGATCCTATGTTGGATTGATGATTACAGATGAAGCATGGATGTGGGAACCAGACATAGTATCAGGAGCTACATGGGAGATGTTAGTACCTTAAATTTGGTTATTTTATTCATCAAATGAAACAAATTATTGTATGAAATGACTAATTTTTTATAGATATTATATTCTATTTTAGATCATCATGGGATCTTGGCTGGTCATGTTATTGTATTATTTTGGATGTTGGTTATTTCATATTGGTTATTATTTATTTATTTTTTCTATTTTACATATTTGTTAAAAGGGGTATGGACTCCCCGTTATGGATATTAAAACCTCACTACTAGTCTGTAGCCTTTTGGGTATGGGGAGGCACATCTGAGGTCATGTAACTGATTGAATCAGGGCACCAGTGTGGGGAATCCTTTTAGGATGTCTAATTAACCCTTCATGGAGTGACACTTTCCATTGTATCCTATAAATATAGGTGGTTTTCCATGAGGATTTCAAGTAGTCTTGAGAAATAGCTGGATTAAAAAAAATGTTTCATTATAGTTTATCACCAACAAATAGATGTTGAGTATGATATAATTTTTCTATCTCTAGAGGATATGATGAGATCATATTAAATGGATTTCCATATATATTGGGATCAACACATTCATCTAGTATATTTCGCTTTTGGAAATATTATAAATTATATAATTCCAATCATAGATTATGGGGTTATGTAATGGATGATGTATATAACTCCAAAATTATGTGATAAAGATGCAGATAAGAATATTATGGGGGCTATCCTTTTCCATGAGATGGAAGAGAAGCATCACACCATTCAGTGTCATTTTAAATCTAAAATATATAAATAAAATATTTATTAAAAAAATAATCAACATTATATATAGAATGGGGAAATAGATAAATTTGTCCTTCTAATATCACTATAAAATAATTTGTGAGGTTGGATAGGAATGAAAATCATAGGCCATAATATATTTGCCCATAGAGAGCCTTGATAATATCAAACCTATAGAATACTAGAAGGCACTCATACATAATATACCTCAGGTTCAAGATGGGTTCTTGGTATCTCCCTTGATGAAGTTTATGATTAAAACATCACATGGACTAAGTTAAAATTTTGAACCATTGGAGAATGATCTGTCATACAAAGAAAACATGTAAGGATCTTAGCTGTTGATGACAACATTATAAGAAATAATGCAATTGACTTCGTCAATGTGATTTAAATAAACTTCATGTTTGATGAATAATATTGGGAACTATAATAGGGGATAAAAAATACCATCATCTATTTTAATTATTGAACTATAAATTTGAGGGCTAAAATTCTTAAAGAGGTAAAAATGTAATGCTCACGAATTTATAAATTAATTTCTATTTAAAAATTCATAATTTCTTTCTTATTTATTTATATTTTAAAAAACTCATGCACAACATTGGTTATTTTTTATAGTTATATGTTATATACAATTAGATTTAAATTACTATGAAGAATAATAAATATTGATAATATATCCATTTTATAACGACCATTATTATTAGTATATTATAAGTGTTATGATAAATCCAATGTAATATATGAATGAAGTGATGGACTATATCCATAGGATCATACCCTATGAATCCTATTTATTTAGGATTACAAGAGAGATCGAATAATTTTTTATTGAGCTATGCCTACATGAATATGGGTTTAATTAACTAATGAATGAGAAAATCCACTTAAATGAGATGTTAAATCTTATCAATATCACAACACACATCTTATTGCTGAACCACCCCATGAATTTCCCAACATTAAACACCTTACCCTTAGGGGATATGCTACAGTAATAAGTTGTTATGTATCAAATCCCATGTAGTAAGAAATTGTATATCATCTTATTAATAAAATAATGATTATATTTTCCATTTTTTATTATTACTTTATCAATTATCAAATAATGAGTTTGATAAAAATTAGACTATCATACATTGAAACTAAATAATTATTTATTTATTAAATATATAGTTTCAATAATTACACCATTTTTTATGAATGAATATTTATTTGACATGAAATATATATTAATATAAAAATATTAATATTTAAAAAATTCAAAAATAAAATAATTATTTATTTTTATGAATGGAAATATCTTTTATAAGGGATAGATTAATGTTATAGGGATAAAGACTTCTTGTTTTTAATAAGTAGGTTTTTTGATTTAAATCTTGGAATTAAAATATTTATTGAATTATATAGCTATAATATTTTTTTATAAATCATGATGTAAAAATTACCAAAGGTGAATTGTACATAATTTACCGAGATAGTAATTTTTTTGTATAATTTAAATACGGTATAAATATATGTTATATATTAATACATAATTAAATACTAAAACAAGCATTTATAAATAATATAAAGAGTAAATGTGAAAAAATGGTTTTTTCCATTTAAAATTAAGTGTATTTATTTTTATTGGATTGATTTTATGAATCCTTACTGATTCCTCCAAAAACGACAATATATTTTATGGTTTGAAAATTAATTCATTATAAAAACAAATCTATGAAAAATCACCAAGTGAACCATTTAAAAGATTTTAGTTCCTATCGTTATAAAAAATTGAAAAAATAATAATCTTGTTTCAAAATCATGCACAAAAACCATAGGAATGGTTTGGTTTTTTATTGTTTTATATTAAATTGTGCAAATTCCATGTTTATAAATTCATATATAATTCTCACGTATTTTTATATAAATATCCCACAAACACTCACTCTTATTCACTCAGAACCATTTTATCAGGATTTCACACTACCAATATATCTCTATATCCCTCTCAAGGTGCTCAAAACTACATTATAATCTCTCCCCATTCTTTTAGAAGAACCCTCATTGGGTAAGGCATCGTCTCATTCTCCCCAAGATTCAAGAATAATCATTAAATTATAAATTTTTATTTATAAATTTTCATGATGGAATATGGTTTTCACATTCTCGTTATTGTCCTTATGATTTACATGTTACTAGTGATGCCTTCAAATATCATTTTATCATTTCATGGTTCATTCTATATTCCCATTATAGTTCCAAAGTTATATTTTGAGTTTCCATGCCAGAAAAGTTGTGTAGTGAATTCCAATAGCAATTTTTACTCAATTGTATTCCTATATATATACATTATTTATTTGGTATATACATTTATGTATCCCACACTCTTTGATCATAGGATAAAGTGGAATAAATACATCCAAATGTTTTATGATCTATGTTGAAATCATATATATATATATATGATAAAAATGTCATTTATGGGACCATAATAATATTTCAAACTTATGAATTGGTTATTGTTTATATCTCACAAGATAAAATGTATGATTATTATGAGGTTATCCTAAGAATACTATGTTATCATTTTTCAATTTTAATCCATAATTAGTAAATATGTTTTCATTTTTATGTGGTTTCCACATTCCAATGTTTTCATGATGTTATCATTTTATATTATACTTAGATGATTATAATTATAATTCTCATTGATATTTTGTCACATTTATATTACCCCTACAAAAATGTAATTTATTTATCAATTTATTTTTTAATTATTATCTTAATAGAATTTATATATTAGCCCATTCTTATGTATGTCCATAGGTTACCCCATGTTGTTTTAGAAGATGAATTGAACCGAAGTGAATGTTATGTTATTTTTAAAAAAAAATTAATAAACATTTATCCATGTTCATGTTATTATTTTAGGTTCCAAATTTCTCAATGAAAAATAGCCTGAGGATCTATTGGAATTACATTTTTTATAACATTATGTACTAAATCTAGCATTATGGTGTATATAATAAATAGTATTTAATAAAAGTGAAATGGATGTTTTGTTATGATTGTATACAGATGAGGTTATATGGTTTCATCAAGTTCCAAGGTCTATTTTCATGGATTGGGATGCGAGTTTTACCTTGTATTATAGGAGGTAATTGTAGCGATATATTCATGCTAAAATGTTCCTCAGTTGTACCTTACACTATTAGAACAGTTTACAAAAAGATTGGATTATCTAGATTCTGTAGGAAATATTGTGGGTATGAATATTAGGCTTTAGTGAATATTGGGTAATGTAATTTCTTTTGGTTTAATAGTAATATAAGAACAATTATCACTCACCCCTTACCATGAACCAATTTAAGAATATGTAAGGATATCCATGTTTTTACCCATTGTGTTGTGATAAGATTATGTAATCAGTAGCTCTTGGACATGATATATTTAAAAACAAGAAATATCGGGTTAACTTTTTTTCAGATGGTGAAGTAGTGAATGATTGGAAGAATTCGTATTATAATTGAATGAGGATTCCCTTGTAGATCAATGTTAGATAATATTTGTTCTTGAGACACACCCCTTAACGTGGTAAACATAGGATTGGACATGGTGTACGCTCTATATTTTCATTATTAGTCCTTCTAAGTGTTGGTATGTGTTAGAAATTTTCATTATCAGGTATAAATTTTAACATTACAATAACAGATTCACAATTTCATTCACATATCATCGCCCTATTAGTAACTTGAGGTTGAATCCCATGTGATATTCCCAGGGTATTTGAATATTGAGGTTGAGATGATATTTTTTGAAGCATCCAATTTAGATATAGGATCATCAAGAGAAGGTGATTCATTAATGGGCCAGTCAATTGATTCATGTATTGTTGAGGCATGGTGACCTAGATGAGTGTACATGGGAGTGATAGATTCAATTGTTTTCTATTAAATGATGTTGTTTTGGAAATGGATTATTTTTTATTTTCATATATGATTCAGTATTGTTTGAAATATTGTTGGTTATGAGATTCTCTATTCCTTGATGTGAGGAATATTTTATATCATCAAGAATAAAATAAAGGGAAACCCTAATTCCTAATTAAAACAGATTAAATAATGGCCCTATTAATACAATGTAGGAGTGTTAGTGCCACCCAAATTAGATAATATGCTGATGTAAATGGTGGAATTGATCAATTGTTGTGATTGGGTCTAGTTTGTGGTCGTGGTTGTATTGATCATTTTATGGGGGGTTATTTAGAGGTTGAGATGGTTGTGGGTGTAATTATGTCTAAAAGAGTGTTTTCTGACTTGAAAAAATGATTTGGTGTTTTTCTTGGGGAGGTAGATGGTAAAGTATTGTGGTAATTTCGTTTTCTTGGATGCCTAGTGGATGATATCACCTTGATTTTTCTATATAAAAGTATTCATTTGATATGATATACTTGAGAGGTATCTTGGGATATTGTTTTTTGAACATTTCCTTCAATTAAATTAGGTTTTTTATTTATATGTAGTTGAATTTTTAATGGTAATTTTGTTAAAAGTATAGACCTTCTATTCCATTATGTTATGTTAATTCATTAGGACAATGTTTTTTATATGAATGTTTCTTGGATTTAGAGAGTAGATGGGAGGTAATGGTTGGATTATATAGAAGGTAGGATTAATTTTGTGTCATTCCTTAGCCTCTATAATAAGATAAAATATCTATAACATGAAAGGGTTATATGAAGCTTCATTAACCTTTATGTGTCTTTTTGGGGCCCCAACCATTTTACCATATCTACACCATGGAGACTTGTTTAAAGTAATTACCCATATTTTATGTTGAGAACCATAGTGTGGAGTTATCTTATATGGAGTGGAATCTCTGGGGAAGTCATTGGGTGGTTTACTAGTTTTAAGGGTATTTGTGTCGTGTTGTTGGGGATTTAACCCAACCTTCTTCTAGGTTATGGGGCACTACAGTTTAGTTTTCTAGGGTATACCATGATTTTCACCCATTTTTTTAGGTTCAACAACATAACTATATTCTTAGATCTATGAGTGTCTTTCAATAACACTACTTTGATGTGGAGGGGAAGGATTCTCCTTTTTATGGAACATTTTTTAGTTGACATGAACTATGGATCCAAGGGAAGATTGTGGCCTTATGAATTAAATAATTAAAATAAATTATATAAAACCTTAAAACCTAATTAATTTTACATCTTTTCTCTTATTTTTTTGCATCCCAATGTAATTTTTAGTAGTCCATTCATCCCATAATCATCTGACATCATCCTCGATCTTTTTAGATAAATAATATTTGTTTTTTGAAGTGATTATATCCATGAAAATCAATGTTTCGATGATTTTATTAGTAAAATAATGATGTTTTTATTTTTTATAAGTTGGTAATGTTGTTATACATTTTTAGGGTTTTTATTGTGGTCTCCCGTTAATTATAACCTTCTTCAGTGGATTGGATATCTCTTCTTGAGGTTTCAATCCATTTTTTATGATCTTGTGTATCATGTGGGATGGGTTATAATATTTCTTTAATTTTAAAATGATGTATATATTGTCTTCCTGAAAGATAAATAATGGGATTAAATTGAAATTAAATGTTAGTGGGTTGAATCACATTATTTTTGGTTTTTAATATTATTTTATTTTGTGATATTACATGCTTGATGCCTCTCTAAAAAATATATCTATTGGGGGTTTTTTTTGTTATAGTTGATTCATTTTCATAGATATAACTTTTGAGTGTATTTTATCACAAAAAACAATTTACAAACCAATAAAATCTAGTAAATATTGTTTTTCCCCTTGAAGTGTGAATTTTTTGAGAATGAACATAAAATAAATAATTGAATGTAATGAAATGTACCTTGTTAAATATAAAAATAAATCTGTTAATGTAATGTTAAAAGTGTTTCGGAGTGTTGCTACATTTTTTTGGTAGATTAGTTGTTATGTAGTTATGGTATGGGGAGGTGATGTGATGTTGTGATGTGGGGTGGTATGGTGAGGATAAGTGTATGTGTAAAATGATTGAGTTATGGAATGTGGATTTCGATGAAAAATGGATGTGATTTGGTCTTGTTACCATGAGAATGATGTTATGTTTTGTTATGTGTGGTCGTGTTATGCTAGTTCTTTATTTTAAA
Source organism: Viscum album (assembly GCA_963277665.1). Classification (NCBI taxonomy): domain Eukaryota; kingdom Viridiplantae; phylum Streptophyta; class Magnoliopsida; order Santalales; family Viscaceae; genus Viscum; species Viscum album. The sequence continues at coordinate 1,716,065,051 of OY728152.1, read as the reverse complement.
ATGCAATTAAATAGTCATTGAATAATTTAAAATTGACTATGGGTTTAATCATGAAAGAAAATTATATATAAAATAATGGGCTAGAATATTGGAATTGTTCTTTTATAAGATAGTTAGAAAATGAATTATGTTGTGAAAGGATTTTAAATGTGAAATGTAAATTTTTTTTCTAGATTGTTATTTAGTATTGTGAATTTAGTGGTGGTAGAGAGTCTGTTGGTATTTTAAGGATGGATGGTGATGTTTTGTTTTAGTTGTTCCTCTTCTTGGGAACCCTTAGGTTTATCTTGTGTGTTTTAATATGTATATTTACATTATTATTTATATATCCAGCCACCCCTTCATGCACCATGTGTCCACAGCCATTTAATTGCTAGGTATTTTCTCAACATCAATGTTCCAATGATGGATGGCTAGCTACACCCACTTTTGCTCCCTCTCATATAAGACATGATTACATACATGGGATTTTATGACCATAATTAAAAAGATAACTATACATATATTTTATGATAAGTATTATGATTAATTTCATTAATTGTTCGAAGATGAAATGAGGGTTATCTCCTTCATGTTCATGAACCCTCGCTATAGTGGTTAGGGTTTTTATGTGATGATATAGACTGTGTGTCTTCCTGGGAGATATGATATGATGTATTTTCCCATATGTATCAGTGAGATATGAGTTGTGATGAGTTGGCCTAGTTTTCTTTTGAGTTGTGACTATTAGGGATAGTTTTACAATGGTTGATTGACATGATGTGATGGAACATGTGTGTTTAGGTAGGCCTAATATTTAGAATAGTGGTGAATGTCAAGAAACACGTTATATGTGTGTGTGGGTAGAAACCCAGTGGGAAAGTAGTGTACGATACCCTTAATGATATGATTAGTAATGATTTTATATAAAGCGATTAAATATTTTTTATTAATGCTTTCATATAATGGATTTGGATAGATGACTTGCTTATGTATTGTTGGTTTGGTTATTTTCTCATAGTTATTTCAGTATTCTTTTACATATACATGTGTAGTATTAGGAATCATCCTACTGAGAATACATTAATGATCAAAATATCTATATTTAAACTATATTAAGATTTTCAATGTACTACATAGACTATGATGGTTATTACTATATCAGAACACTTAGATTTTTGCAATGTCTCAACCTTTGATTTTCTTTTTGGTAAAATTGGAGTGTTTTATTTGTATCTATTATATAATACACATGCATTGGGGGATGGTTTTAATTTCCATTATGTTATGATATTTCATGAAGTTGATTGATAATTTATTGATTATAACCCTACCATATTAGCATATAATATAATTCTTACAATTTTTCGACATAATTGTACACTTGGTGGTAGTCTATAACCAGGGTTCTGCTTGAGGTGTGAATCAGGGAGTCATTGTCTATTTTCTTTTATTATTTAACATGGAGGGGTACTTTTTTTGGGATAGGTTCATAACATATATCTAGAGAAAATCCAATTACATATTTAAGGGTTTTCTTAGTTAAATCATAGGGAAAGATATTTGGCTATCGATTAACAACGGAAAGAAGAATACTATTTCCCATTTCATTTGTAGATGCCAAGTTCATTACTTCCTACTAGAAAAACATGGTTCCATCCATTGTCCCATGATATCCATATCTTCTTGCATTTATACACATACATCCCCTAAAAAAGATAATGTTATCTAGTCATATATGTAAGTGTCACTTGCTGAGTATAGAAGTCAGTATGGTATATTAATCCCACAAGACTATCCATACAAAATATTAAATAAAAAACATCAACATCCTAAACTATAATATCTTATAGATTCTAAATTATATAAATTTTAATAGAATATTATTTTCATTTGAATCTTCTTCACTTATACTATCTAAATAGTTTCTTGATATGATGATATGTGAAATCATTTATACTTTTAGTCTCAATTGATTAACTATAGGTCAATTACGGATGGAATTTGATTTACAAAATCAAGGAAGGCATGAATAAGATTCATCTTTATAAAAATAGTCGCTCACACCATGAAAATACCTAGTCACTCATTCATGATAGCATACATTTCCCCAATTGTTTTTTCAAGAAGTTTTCATATAATATATATTTCTTTTTTAATGATATGTTGAATGGAAAATTGTTTTAATACAAAATTTTTCCTTGTTCCCCTAGATATTTGGATTAGAAAAACTATAGAATCCCACCTTTTTATTGCTTAACATTTCATTAAATTTTACAGACAGAGGATCTTTAAAGTCTTGTGTTTTGGAAATCAGGAACAATATACATGAAAACACAAAAACACCCTTTTAAATCCCCTTGAAAAAATAATCGTTAATATTTAATCCTATATGCAATTATTACATCACATAACCTATAGACATAACTCAAAGGAATGTGTGAGAAGAAGGCTGAGTAAGGAAATAAATAGAATCTGTTTACTTGTGATATCAATAAGAACTTGATGAAAAACATAATGAAATGTTAAATGGAAGAAAAGGCACATAATATTAAAAATTTTATGAATCATAATTTGAATATGTGGCTACAACATTTAATTTAGTTATTCATGAACATATCACCAAGTTTTATCCCCATGGTGTCATAAAAATTACCAGGGTTATTTATCAAGGTACCATGAATCTTGGCATCCCTATAGATTAAAATATTTAACCAATGCATTGGAGCACTACCAGGGAACACCCTTAATTTGTTTTTATTTTCATGTGAGGAACATTGTTCACATTCAAACATTTCCTAAATACCCAAAAAATAATAACAGAAATGGGTTTAATTTCAAAATATTGAAGTTTTATAAGTGCTTAAAAACATGATCATTATGTCATTTATAACAAATGTAAGGGGAATTATGACTTCATATATGTCAATTATAGAATAAATTTTTTCTTTTTTATGTATTTATGAATATCCAATGAAATTAAATAGGTCTGGGTATTCATATAAATAAAATAAAATAATTTCTTTATAAAAAGAGAGATATATATTTCGAGATGAAACTTCTATAACATAACAACAACAAAACAAGGCTTTAGAGAACATTAGAAAGAGAGGGGAAAATTTTCACACACTCATAAATTACTCAAAATAATTTATACGGTCCAAATAAAATACAAATATATTAATCTTATGGATATTTGAATGACAATCCATATGAAAATGAAACTTGAAGGAAATGAGAATATGCAATTTAGATTACATAAATTAGATATCGAAATGACACCACTTAAATTATCAAAAATTTATTTGATGAGAGAATATTGGAGCTCTAATAATATGGATATAAAACGGACAGAAATATTTTTATAGAAAAACATAACCCTAAATAATAAAATGTAATATAAAAGACATAACATAAAGGAAGTCATGACTAAAAGAGGATGGTGGAAGGTTACCTTACCTTGATAAGTAACATCAAAAGCATGATGGTTGGGACCATTGGGGATTTAGGTAACCTTGGTAGAACTCCTTGGGAGGTAAATGACTGAAGATTAATTGAGGAGAATTTTTTAATGAATAGAATAATTTAATGAGTAGGTATTTATAGAAAAAGTGAGGGAATATTTCTTTAATTTCCATGGGTCACCTCACAGGTGGTATTTGCAAAACCATGGGATTACCCATTCTATTTTCCCATGGTATTGGATACTTGGGACACCTCATAACATATCTTACTATTAAAAAGTCTACCATAATTATTAAATCATGACTACATCAATAATTATGTCATTAAATACACCGAAACTCAAAACTGTATTTTTACTATTTACTGAAAATTCAACTGTTTCAGAAAAATCCCAAAAATTCACTCTAACAATTTTTTAATGGGTAGAATCCAAAAGTGAACTCATTTTTATATAAAATTAATTTAATTTTAAATGAAATTAAATAAATAAAATACTAATAATTTACTAATAATTTCTAAAACATTTATTTACTTATACTATGATATAATAATATCACATTTCCACTTAAGATTTCTAAAAAATATTTATACCTTGTTAGGAGATGTTACCACATCATTGGTAAAGTTTCCATCCATAAGGGTAAACTTACTATTCCAAAGAGTAAAGTTACTATTCTCTAAGATATTATTTTGATCTTATTGAATCACATGTTCACCCTTATTACAACCATGTGCGTCTAATTTTCAAAAAATAATTTCATAGAAAAAGAAATTTAATAATAAAATGTTTTTATACTATTCATAAAAAAACTATTCATAAAAACTATTCATCAAAAAAAATTCATTATACAGTATTCATCAAATTGAAACTTAGAAAATTTCCAAAAATTCATCATAGGCTAATTTTTTAATTTTAAATATAAAATTGATGTATATTTTAGAACATTAATTCTCTATGTATGGGAAATCTTTGGAAATTAAATTTTTAATTCCAAAATAAATTTATCAAATTTATCTTAATTAAAAATATTATTTATTAAGAAAATATATTCCAAAAAAATGAATGATGAAATAACAATTTTATTTATACCAACGGATTACACAATGTATCTAAGGCCTTATTACATTACCCATTATAACTCCTGCATTGGACATAAAAGTAAGGTGTGCTATGGTGATATAATCATAGGGTGGATCAGACAACATTTCCCAAGTGGTGATTTCTATCAGCTTTTACTTTTCTAGTAGGTGGGTTTTTCAAGATTTACATGTTGAAGCCTAACTTGGGCTTCATCCAGAGCAAAGCCCACTGACGCAAACACCTTCCCAAGCTCTAACAAATGGGCTTCTTATGACCCGAGTCTACTGGATGAGGCTACCAACTCCTCTTTTTTTATTAATTCACCACGACCACATGTATTTATAAAAAATAATCATAACGTTGATAGAATAGTTTCCAACAATTATATTTACCAGTGGTCATATAACAGTAGAAACCCAATGCTCTCATTTCAATTGATATCACTTTTTTAATTAAATGATATAGCTATTGAGTATAAAAAATAACACACAAATATAGGAAATTAATATAATTCAAATTTCGGGTCATTAAAAAAAGTATGATGGGAATCTTGCAACAAATAATATGATAAATTTGTTTGAGTCCATCCTATTCCACTTAATTGATTCAAGAGTTCATGAAAATATATCATGAGATTCCATTTCGTGTCATATTGTTGATAACTACTTAATAGTGAAAAACGCTCATTCTTATTGGGTGTAATCGAATCACATTAGAAACAATCTAGTTTGATATATGGTGTTGTATGAAAATTAATTGATTCAATATTCTACATTTTATGAGAAGCACCACATTGAGAATAAATATCCTAATTTATCATGACTCTAGCCTTTGAGCTCCCATCGATTACTAGGAAGAAAAAACATATTACCTATTATATGATTCACATCATGATCATTTCCCTCCATGGTTTACTTATAAAATCTGTCTATATACTCCATAATTAAGAGGGAAATTATATTATAATAAATCTCTGGTTTTAATGTTGATTAAAAAATTCATGTCTTAAATGACATACTAGAAGCTACATCCAAAGGGAAATGAACGAAATTCATAATGTAATTCCCACAATCTATCACATATAAGGTTTATTTTTTTATGTTAAGGAGGTCTATCATTGTTCATCTCTTTAATGAGTATGAATATAATTTTTTATAAAAAAAATATTCATATCCCTCCCAAACAAATAATTGGTCATTACTAGCATGGATAGATGGATCACACTATTTTCAGGAATGATCATATAATATATCTTTTTCTAGATTATACTTTCAATCTAATAACATTTCAATGAATCTAATGATAAAATATATTCAGTTTTGACACATTTTTTATTTTTTAGAATAAAAATCCACTAGAAAATACAGTGGAACTTGCTTCTAAAATTCTATAAAATGATCCATCTACCTATTTTTATCATTTTTGTTTCCTCAATCAATAGATTGAAAATATTGAAAAATAATCTATAGAAGTTGTTGAATCGCCTATCGTTTATATGAAAACACATTCTATGTATATTCTTCTTACATGGATTCATTTTAAATAAATAGGGTAGAACAAGATGTAGTAACTGATCTCTTGGAAATGAATGATTGAAAATTTTAAAATACTCATTTAAAACCATCACTACTATATTCTTTAAAAAAATAAATTTTTTATACTTTTTTATACTTTATTTAATAAATAAAAAAACCTATAAATAGTACCATTTTATTGGAAAGTCTTTGTACTAAGGTATGATTTTATACACTCATAGACTAAAACCATGATTATAAGATTCTAATTTACCTAAATTTATCTTTGAAAATTTTATTATTTGAACCAACTAATTAACAAATCTCTTTTTAAAAAATTGAATCAATTTATTTTATTGCATTATATTTAAATTTCCATCATTTCAAACTCCTTGTAACTAACCAATATCATGGACATAAGAAGAACATTAATATTTTTTAAATCCATATAATTACTCTTTGGATAAAGAATAGGTTACTCTAACCTTATATGACATCCACAAGACACCAGTGTTTGGGAATAAATTATATGGTTTTAGTAACCATTGAGGAATGATATTCTACAATTAATAAAAAAATTATAACATAAATGAATAAATACATTCCTAAAATTAAAATTCATGAAAAAATTATAATGAAACCCAATAAAATTCCCCAAAAATAATCATTTTAGAGTAACATAGGAAAAATAAATAAGAAATTAGTGATTAGACTCCAAAACATAATGTGTTTGGAAATAAAGTTAAACATCTATTAATAAAATAGTGAAACTCCACAAATATATGTATAGAAACAAAATAAAAAAATTCACATAATATCACTAGTTATGTTAGAAACATTCACCGTACACATATCTTAGCAAATGAAATCCTCAAACATAGAAAAGTGTACAAGATGTAGGTGAGTATAAACCCTATAAGAATTCCCTATTATCTTCCAATCAAATTAAAATTGGAAAATAAAATATTAGAAATATTAGAAATATTTATTTTTATATAAACTATAAGGAAAATATGTAAACAATGGTGCAAGTCTCCCATAGTTAGTGATAATAAATAATCATTAAAAAAATTGGAGTAAAAAATAATCATATAATTCTATTGTTAGTTAAACTAAATTAGTTAATAATTTATTTAGAAATTTTTAACTAAATCAATTTATAAATTCATTAAATCCTCTGGGACTACCCATAAATTTATCTCAACCCCACAAATAGAAATTCATACTGAATAGTAGTTCATAAATCATAAGACACCTCTTATCCTCTACTACAACATCCCTAGGTGGTAAATCCCCAATTGATATTACACCTTTCGAAATTGGTTCCAATTTATAATTCATTGAGGCTCAACATAATTCTATATGAACAAGTGCCACCATGTATTTCATTATTTCATATCAATGTATTCCAAAAATAATCTTTCGTAGAAAATCATATTTCAACAAAATTATCATAATCCATTTGAGAATCCTACCAAAATGAATGATTTAGGTATAAAAGTATGTCATTGTTTTCCACTAAAATTTGATTGAATTTAATTTAATCGAATGAAATTAATGTTCTAAAATGAATAAAATACAAGATAAGCCCACTAAAAAGAGTTCACTTTTTCATAAAGGATCTATATTGATTACATGTTTACAAACATTCCCTTCTATTTGTCAAAAAAATCAAGAATTAACACATCAAAACTGATCCAATTCACTATGATACATGAATCAACACTGATAAATGGCTGTATTCAACAAATACTAAGGTAATAAATATTAAATAGACCAAAAAGATCTTATATATTAGTTACCTAGATTGAATACATGTAAATAACTTTAAATTAGTTTCCATAAATCATAGATCATCGAATTGAAACTAATGAATACCTTTTTATTGATAGTAATAGAATATGAACATTATTAGGATTTATAAGTGTTGTTCAGATTAAAATTGGCTATAACCCACTAATTTATGATGTGAAATTATAATTCCTTTGGTTAATCCATGTAATGTCAATTTTTTGAATATTACATCACAAATGTTTAATATATGAAAACCCATTTGAGATTCTGAATCTATATGAAAATGAGAATGGTAATTTCTCTTCACTATGTGAAATCCTATCATGGATTTAATGAAATCATAGTATCTTTTATAAATTTTTAATATTGTTAAAAACCCTTTTATGGGTTGAATTTTTCCACTAGTTGGATTATGGAATTATTTTCCTTTTCCCTCCCAATTCTACTGTAATATTATCCCAATGACATAAATGTAAATAAAAATTTAAAACAATATAAAGTACCTCAAATAGGACGTGTTACATGTATGTACAAACGTTTCTCTAATATTATTTCTTTTTTATAATTACCAATAGTTGTTAAAAAAATATAATTTTAAATATATAGTTATATATTGAATGTTGTGATCTTTAGGGAACCATTATCCATTATTTACCTTTTACGCTATGTAAAATGAAACCATCATTTGTTCTTTTTTTTCAGGCAACTCCCTCCATTAAGTGATGTCTTATATTAACAACTATTATATCCAATAATGTATTACCATGATGGAATAGATTATAAATATTAAATGTATGATTTTATTATGATTATGACGATACAAATTATGATCAACCTTTATTATTCCCCTTTTTTGAGAAAGGAGATCATTAAATATAAATACATTTGGACTAAAGTCTCAATGAAGTAGAATATATAATATTTCATAGGTATTCAATAATATAAATTAAGATTTCATAAACTTTTTAAAACCAACAATATATATAAATTTGTCGATTTTATTTTTAAGTATGATAACAAGTCAAAAATATCTCAATACATAACGAAACTACAACATTATTTATATCTATTGTATATTTTGGTCATTCTATACAACTAATTGATTAATGATATAAAATAATACAATATATGATTATGAGAACTTAATTATAGATAATATTTTTTGTAAATAAATAAATATTTCATTTTTTATAGTGGTACTATTAATTTAAAAATAATTAAATAATAAACCAATGTATATTTATAAAAGTAATGGATTCATGGACATCTTCGAATTCATTATTTTGAACCATAACCAATGTTACCATAAAATGAATATATATATCTATAAATAAAAATAATTGATCAATTATAGTACCTTGAATGATATGAAAATGAGAAACTTTTGTAGAAGAACAAATGACACCAGTATTACGAAACAAGTTCCAAACAATGAAGAGTTCACATACATGATATTGAAACTAAATAATAATTACCTCATATATTTTTTTAGAATAAATATAAATTAATATTATAAAATTAAATTAGTAATAATATGTATTCTAATTTGTTTAGTATGATCGTTATTTAGTTTTTTAGAAAATTAATTTTCTTTGTTGGAATTCATAAATTAATTTAAGTGGCTCTTCAGGTAATATTTAATTTCTAGATAAATAATTATTATTTAAAAGCATGATATATTTAACATGTTTTCTATTTAATATAATAAATCAATTTTACCACATTGTTGTAATTCACATTATTTTAATTGAAATATCATGTTTTTTAATTGTATTCTGATTCATTAGTTACCAAGATTGAAATAATTTCTTTGGTCTCGATACCAACTCTTTAGACACATAATATTATGTGCTCTATGATTTTTTTTAATTTATTTATATTTTGATTTAAATCCCTTGAATTAATTTCACTATGTAATTTAGGTTATATAAAAATAGAAATTGAGTTCTTTTCATCAACTAAAATTCCATATAAAGTGTTACAAAATTAGTATGGGATATTGATATCATAAATATCCATTATTTGTTTAATAATTCATCTAATTGTAATTTTCTTATATTAATTTTTTATGGATCAGTATCATTTTATTTTTTGGAACATTCACCACATATCTAGGGATAATGAATTATTAATTTAACTCTTCTACCTTGATGATATTGTTTCACAAAAATGATATATTTGTTAATATTGATTCTCATCCATTTAAATAATGTTTTCCCACCTTTTACATATTTTCCATTCATAAAAATATTGTATTATATATATATAAATCCAATTTGGAGTTATCTTAGGTTACCATGAATTTTTCATTTTATATATTTGAATAGAATATTTTATAATACCTTTTTATAATAATGATATTTTAAAAATATAAATCAAATTATTAAAATGGTTTCTTATTGTATCAAAATAAATTATTTTATCTTCCACACCATATTAAATGTACATATAAATTATTTCATTACCATGAAATGTTACTGGGGGTGATTTTTTAAATGTAATGATTTTAAAAATGATGTAAAATCAATTTTTTTAATGAATGAAATATTTAATGATCATTATAAAAAGTTTAATTTTTCACGGTTTTTTCACTCATCCTTTTTAAAATCATTATCTATTTTTCAAATATTTGGTATTTAACATTCCCTTGAAATACGTTTTTCAACATTCCACATTTCAACTATTTAATAATTACATTTATATGTTAACTATAACATCATTTTCATGGTAGTGATAAAAAAATTTCAAAGTAGGAATTTACTATTTATTCAAAGTTTACCACTTAATCATTAAAGGAATTAGGTCATTTTAAATTATTTTTCTCAATTTTAAATCTAAATTATTTTTTGAACAACTATTTTTAGGTGATTGAATTTTTATTTTTAACCATTTAAATTCATGAGTCAATTTTTGTGATTCTATCTAAAAATTATGGAAAACCAATTTTTCTTCTATGGTTTCGTTATGATGTTATTTTATTGATCTGAAAATATATGTGTTTATGATTGATGGGTGGTGTCAAAAAACACCATAAAATTAATTGGTATGGTTTTTATATCTTTTGAGGAAAAGATATTGTGTGTAAGGCTGATCATGTTATGATTTGATCACAAAGATGCCTTTGGACTTGATTATATTATACTCTATCCAAATTGTTGTGTTTTTATATGATATAATATATAATGGTTAACATAATTGTGTGAGGAATTAATCGAAGATAAATTTTTTCACATAATTTTTCAAATCCATGATATTCTATTTAATTTTTCACATGTATTTATGCGGATAATATCTGGTATAACATACATCACATGATTCTATGTGGTGATGATAAAATATTACTTCAAATTATTATTCTTAAACATGATCATTAATATATGTGTTTATAAAACTATTTTTGGGAAAGGTAATATGATTTATTATTCATAATTTAACTATTTACTTCAATTTTGTACAATTTATATCACAAATTGATATGATATTGGTTAATGGGTCTTGTTTTTTTATCTCAAACTCATAATATATTGAATATTATTAATAATATGAGTTTATATAGACATATTTAATTCTTTATACACAACTGTTACAATTCCATGTTCAGTTTAATATGATATTACTTTCCTTATTATTTTTATTGTATTCCTATGAACTATCCATTGATGAAATGTGGTTGATTATTCCATTAAGGGGCATTTGAGTTCACCACTTTTTGAAGTTTCCATGTAAAGGGTCATGAAGATGGGTATGTCATATGATAATTCTATACTGTAATCTAATATAGTTCCAATGAATAGAAATAACTATATGTATCATAGAATAAATTTCGTATATACATGATCCTCATTGAAACAAAAATTTCAATTATTGGGATTGACTACTTATTTCTTACTTGTAATGTATAAATTTTAGAAATGATTCAAAATAAATATATTTTTATCTTCATAGTTGTTACATTTTTTTATGTCTATGTGCTAAATAACATATTAGGATTATATCTGGGTGAATGGTTCTAATTTACATCATTCTATAAAGAATAATCCTTAAAAAAATACATAATATTGAATTTTGGGCTAAAAATACACTTATTTAACTTTGAAGATCTTTTTAGGTTTACTCTATTATAGAATTATGATATTACAAATTAATAAAAACCAATAATTTAAAAATTGGTAACTATTAGTCAATATACATATTCCACAATATAACATTCTTCAAAATAAAAACACTTTATTTTCATTAAAATAACTCATGACCTTCAACAAGACTTCTTATTTTTTCATATATATCCTTAAAACCATTAGAAAATTAATATTTTTAAATGATCATAAAAATATTAATAAGAGGGAATATATGTAACTAATAAACATGCCAGTCCATTATAAAAAAACATCATAAAAGATTGATTTTATTTAGCATAGTTGACTTTGAGCTCAAATAATCATTTACTAATTCATGAAATCGAATATACTATAAAAAATAGTTCATAAAAATTTAAATAAATCATATAGTGAAATTAATAATTATAATTTTTTCTACGAATATTAATAGAATCCATTAAAAAATATTTTCTTCAAAATAATCATTTTATTCGAAAAGGGCATAATATTTTATTTAAAACAATATTCCATTTTCATTCCTTTTAAAATTAAATGATTTCCACATGAAAACATAATTATTCATAAAACAATCATATAGATTACTCGTGAAATCATCTACATATAACTCTTAGAAGAACCCTTATAATTGGAATAACTATTACGATCAACATATAGTATAATACATCAAAAAAATAATCATTAACCAATGAATTTCAGAGATATACTAGAATCACCAAATCATATAAAACATCAAAGGACTATAAACCGCATGAAATATAATAAATCATTCATTTTAACTTTTAAACTATTTAAAATATTCTTTTGAACTCATATAAAAATTAATTTCTATTCATCACAAAGAATAAGGAAAATATCAATTTTTTAGTGCAATTAAAAATAAATAGTTCCTAAAAATATCTATAAAATTATATAATTTGGAAAATAAATTTTATATATGAATCATAAGTTTCAATGAAAATAAATTTCACTATCAAGGGAATATTAATTCATGTCATTAATGTTAAAAATAGAATAATCTTTTTTTTCTTTTAATGATGAATGAAAAAATGTTCCGTATAAAATATGTAAATATAATAATTTTGAAAAACATTTATATAATTTAAATGTTAAATTAAATTTCCTTCATAATTTATTAATGTCCTTAAAAATCAACCATTAAATAAATTACTAATGCATACAAGATAGAAAATTACTCATTAAAATATTCAAAATAGTTTATTAATTTAAACTATCCATTACCATTATTCATAGTCCTAATATATATTATTTACCCACCTTTTTAATATGTTTATATTAATTAATAACATTATTCATATCCTATTTAATTATGATTATTCAAGTTATTTTATTTTAAACTATTATATATGAAATGTTCTAATAAATTATGGTCACAACAAGTATTTTGATGATATTCGGCCCAAATGTATTAAATACATTTAGTAGATCGAATATGGTCAACAAGCCCGTTTATTCATAATATATATAATAAAAATAATGGAATATTTTATATTCATATTTATCAGATAGTATTTCAAAACAATCCATTGAATAATGTTATGAAAAATGAATTACATTACAATCATTGACAAGATAGTTCATACTTACACATGACGAACATGCCCGTCTTTCAATAATAATTGAGAAAATATAATATATATAATATTATCATTAGATATGATAACTCTACATAATATTAAATATTATTTATTTAAGCATACTTATTTACACCACATATTTCATACAGTGAAGAAAAGAGAATCACATCGCTTAATGGAGATGGAAATCCATTGATACACATGAACAATGTTATCATTGTTAAATGAATGGAAAAGTAATAAATTTGATGAAATTTTATATTTCAAAAATAATACACCAATAATGAATATAATATTTATATTTCAATTACATCATTATACACATTAATGGAATGCAGTGGTGGAAAAATAATTACACCGTTTCACGAGGATGTCACTTGTCGTATAGATGAATGTAGTTTTTTTCTCATTTAACGTATGAAGAAATTGATATTTTTTATGATATTAAAATGATAATATATGATTATAAATAAAATTTTTATTTTATCATTTCATAATTGTTTATGATTATTATTTCGTGGTATATAATGAATTGAAACTAAAACATTCAGAAAAATGTTATTCATTTTATTTAGAAAACCACTTTTTTAATTAACCAAAATCCGTATTTTGGTGGTATTCAGGAAAAAATGAAATATATAATCTAAAATGGATTTTTTTTTCATTTGTGATGGAATTTTAGTGACAATTTTTTTGATATTTGGAGAGGAGAGTAGAGGAGGATCCATTTTATGATGAGGGGATGGGCACCTTTGGAATTACCGAAAGTATTAAATTAATATCTTTTGATTATATTTGAAAATGGATCCAAATATATATAATTTTTATATTTTATGAGAAAAGGTTGATATATTATCATTAAATAAAATTTTCTAATGTTTAGGTGATATTCTCACCCTTATCTCATAGTTACAACCCCTAGTTATGCCTTTAAAAATTACAAATTATTAATATTATTTTCTCTCTAAGGGTCCATAATGTCATAATAGATGTCAAATTGATACACAAATGGAATTTTTTTATATTAAACCAAATCACAATTGTAGTGGAAAAATTTGGGAGTATTATGGAATTTAGACTGTCTAATAGATTATTTCTTATTATAAAATGTCATTAATGTCACTTTTGGAAATTCCTCAAATATTATTATATAATAAAGGTATTACTCCATTAAAATTAATCCAAATTAAATTAATTAGGTGATTATTATGATATTTTCTTTAAAAATTCATATATTCAAATTTATTTATATTTTCCATTCATTTTAATCCCTATCATTTTGTTAAATCACTTTTTTAAAAAAATTTAACATTAATCAAGGTAATGATTCTTTAATATTGAAGGCAAATAAATTTACATATAAGTTGACAATTGGATCATAAATAGAAAAAAAATATTATAAATTATTTCAAAAGTAAAATTTACTCTTTCAATATTTCTATTAATTTAAAATAATTTACAAAAAAACAATTTAATGAAAAAATTTATATACATCATTTTTGATTTTAATCACTTAATTTGAATTTGAGAACAAAATGAAATCAATGTAATTATTATATAATGTTTTAAAAAATATAAAATATTTTATTAATATCATTACAATTAATAGGATATAATAAGTTACAAATATAATAATACATTTAATGCTTATAAAATAATTTACTCATTTTTTACTGCATGAACAAGTAGTGAATCAACATTTCATATGCATTTTACACAATTATTTCATCACAAAAAATTTAAAATTTATAATCATCATAAAAAAATACATTATAATTCAAAATAAATATTTATACTCAAACATAATTTTTTCCCCAACAAAAAATATTATAGGTATTAAAAGATATATATTGACATTTTCAGCATTATATTTTACCTAAATATTATAAAGGTTAAAATAAATTTTAAATGGGAAAAAATATATCACAATTTCTATGTTTGGATTATTATATTCCAAATATACTCTTATAGTGAAATAGTGTTATTTTTTATGGTTAGATTTTAGTTTTTATCATATTCGTTAGCCTTATTTAGTCGATTTTCCCTTACTGAGGTGATAAAAATTTACAAAGGTTACCGAGGATAATGACCAAAAAAATGTACCAATATAAAAAACATGAAACTCAGGATTCAAAATAAAAAATTTAATTTTCAAGATTCAATTAACATAATTGGAAGAATTTATTTTACAATAAACCTTGTAGATAAAAAATAAAAACCATTTTTTAGAAAAATCCATCTTTAATTAAAAAACTTTTTTCATTACGAATATAAATAGTAAAATGGTATTAATGAAAATAAAAAGATTATATTTAATCATAATAAAATAATTAAAATATAAATAAATACAGTTTTTTTTAAAAACATGATATGAAAATATTCTTTTCATTTAAAATAAGTAATTTAATGTAGTCATTGAAATATTCACATTTTCAGAAAAAATTGCTAAAATTCACCTTAAGGTAATTTCAGTATGATGATTTATAAAATGATATTCTTTTTATAACAATATTTTATAAAATATTTTCAAATTAAATTTAATATTTTATCATAGAAATATGTAAAAACGTTATTATGAAAACAAGTATATGAAAATTAAAATGATTTTACATTCAATTGAGTTCTTACTCCCTAGGAATTAATCATTAATTTTTTAATGAATATGAAATATATATATATATAAAATATTTTTTTAGTCCTATTCATCCTTCCAATTAAACGTCTGTTATTTTGGGATCATTTAAATAATTATATTTTTATATTACATCCATTGTTTCTAAAATATTGTTGCTGCATGTTAAGAAATATACCGAATATATTATTAATTAAAAACAAAGGTTGTGATACATGTGATGTGATTTACAATTAATACTCATTCTAAATGATATTTACAAGTATTTATACATATCGTATTATTAATAAATTGTTGAACATAGTCCATTAATTATTCTCAGAATCAGTTTTTTCCCCACATGTTATATTATTAACAATATTTATATAATTTATTTAACATGTGCATGACTAAGAGAAAAAATGAATTCAAGTCCATTAAATAAATTATTTATTTTAAATTTAAATTAAATTTAATATATATTTCATACCGAACATGATCACTTAGTCCACATTTTCTTCATGACATTTACGAACCTTGAATATAAAATATTATTAATTTGATACAAAAAAAAGTTTTCTTTTTTCGTTGATTTCTGAGAAAATATTGATTTTAATAATCAACTCTCACAAAATAGTGTTTTAATTTATGTCCATAATAAATCCCAAAAAAAATTCCATGATGATGAGAAATTACTATTTCAATTAATAAATCAATGTTGAATTTAATTAAGATTAACCAAAACACTATGTGTGTGACTGTCTAGGTGTATTCATAAGTGGAATTAGGTGGGTTGAACTAAATTAAATATCAGTGTTTCAAAAAAAATAATGATTATCATAAGGATGAAGACAATTTTGTGACCTCGATAACCAGATAAGAATGAAATATAATAAATATTATCCATTTCCCCATATCTCATTAATCATGTAGAGAAATTGATTCATATTTCTATATCATTGATATTGATATCATTGGAAATCTAAAATAAACACATCAATTTACCATGACCATGGAATTTAGTTATCCAATTTAATTCTAATCAATATATTTACATCTTAACTTCCAAAATTATATAATTGAAAAATAATTTCAATAAATAATCATTAATAAAATATCACACCTAACACCACCCAAAATAAATAAATAGAAACAGACATAGATTCATTCATTTTTTCAATTCAAAAAAATACATAAGTAATGATATATAAATAATAATTTTTTCAATGATATTATTACAAAATCATATATGGGAATACCCAATTAAAAATAATCATGTTGAATTCCTACATGAAGGATTTTTCTTATAATATCCCATGATAGAGTTTATCAAGGGAGAATATAATGAGATTTTGTCTTATCCTCTTATGAGTATCCACAATATTATAATTTTCATCACTATTTCCTGGTCAATCAATACTATAGAACATCAGATTTATGTTTAAACATATCATTATAGATCTTCATGGTTCTCAGCATAATAGGGATACAACATGAAATTTTTCAACAAAATAAATGCTATATGAAATTATTACATTAAATTATGGAATAAAATCAATCAATATGTGAAAAGGGTTTAATTAATATTCACATAATTATAACAAATACAATCTATATTAAAAATGTTATTTCTTTTTGGGAACCAACTCAAATTATTCAACACATTGTAACTTCTTTTATAAACTATTGGAAGAATTCATGTTTATCTCTATATTTATTCTTGATCTACCTGATCAATTACATTTCTAAAAAACAATTATAGGAAAAATGTTTCAATATTAATATTTATATATTTGAAATTAGTTCTATCACGTAGAATCAAAATAAATAATTAAAACAACATTTCAAATATATTTTAAAATAAAAAACCTCATATAATGAAATTTTTATGTTTCATAATGATAAATTAATAGAATTAATGGCATGGAAATTCATTAACGCCTAGAATCTATTTAATTAGGTTGTATTCTCAGTTTTTGTGTTCTATTTGTTCAATGAAACCCTTGTCTCGTTTATATCTTCCTGTGAATCTGTGACACCCTGCCCCTTCATCATTGGCATGATAATGTGGTGTGATACTACTTAGACTAAGGAAATTTTCCCATGTCCCCAAAGGATAGAAATAAATTCCATGGGATTTAAGAAAAAATGGGGAACGATTTTTCCTTGGATATAATGCAACCATCCACAGATGTCAAAACCAACCACAACTACATGATGCATGACAAATATTTACACCCCAACCAGATCATGCTATGAAAAAACCAAACTATTCAATAAAAGTTCCCATATACCAACCCATTCAAACCCAATAATAGAGTAATAAGTGGAAGACTCAAATACAAGAAGGAAACCATGACATTCTCCCTAGCTCTACACCATGCTCCATTCTCCAAGAACCACAATAACAACTAAGAATGAGGATAAACCCCAAGAAAAGTGAAATTATCTACCCCCACCGGTGTCCGAGAGAGTGATATATATAAAATAATCAAAGTGACAAAGTCGGGGGGATTAAATAATCAGTAGTTTTCCCACAAAATTACATCCCTACACATGCCACAATGATAGAATCGTTATCACATTTATATAAACAATTTTTATAAAACACCAAAAACTGCAACAATTTTCAGCAATTCAAACACAACCCTAAAAATCCACTTTTACCCAAATACAAATATTTAATGGGAAATACAATCAAACATTCCATCATTAATTAACAATCACATGTTATCACAGAAAATTCAGTCTTGTATAACCATAAACAGACAATGTATAACATTAGGGTTTCACATACCCAAACTAATAACAATCATGGTGGCACTTTGATTCCAATATCGTTTACTCCATTCCCAATATATCAGTAATTCAAACCAACATATCCTCGATGGTTTCTCTTCCATCCCCAATACATTCCTTTTTATAGTGGTACATCCCTCCCACTTCACATCATTTATACACAAGCCTCAAACGTTGTAGCAAATAATCAAGCACACACATTGAGTAACCCACCATAATATGAAAATAACTTTTTTACAACCAAAAATAATAATTTATTACCTCATCCATGCCACCAAACATTTCAATAAAGAAACCCCTTTTATTGAAAAAAATTTCCACAAATCATTTTCATGAATAAACCCAAGTTACCGATTTTAAAATCAAAATCATAAAATCCTACAATAAGAGCATTCCATCGCAACAACCCATTTTCCTGAAACTCCCTAAAACATCATAAAGGTAATTTAAATCATGCTTCACAAATCATAATCATAATTAATTTCCCAAAAAAGAAGTTAATTGAAATTAAATCTCCTAATTCATGTAATGTGAAGTCGATAGATAATCCATCTAGCTTAGGGTTTATGTTATATGACCCACCGCACAACTGCATGCCAAATCCATGTAAAACTTACACAAAACATCCTTAGATCAATTTTCGTACCATCAACATGACCCGATATCATTAGATTTGGAAAAAATATCCCTAAATCTACACGCTACATAATTTGATCTAGAAAACCGAGAGAGAGAGAACTAGATCTAAGGAATACCTAGAAAGATCCAATAGAAAAGAATTAACAGAGAAGAGTCTCCTTCATCATACCTTGAAAACCATTTGAATCACATATAAAATGAGTGGTTGAGACCCTATAATCCTTTAGAACATAAAATCATGATTTGGGTTAATATGGGAGAAGAAATGAGGTGTTTAGGGAAAATCTCTAGAGAAACTATAATTAAAAACCCAATATTTATAGATGTGAACGGTTAGCTCACACGATTTAGAAAACTATTCACTAAACGTGAACATGAGGAAACCTCATCATTGACACTGCATAGTTTCTTAATATGGTTATGAAAAATGTATGGAAACCTTGTGTATCCTACTACCTCTACTTGGACAGTTTCCTGTTGATCCAGAATGGTTTTCCCAAACCGTACTAACACTGTTCTCCCTTAAAAATTACTAAAAACCCATCCTAAACCTTCCCAAACACACTCAAACAGTACCTAACCACTTTAAATATATATTTCACATAAAACATGTAACATTCCTGAAACCAAGGGGTTATACATTCTCCCCACAATTGGTCATTCCACCATCAGAAGTTATAGAACCATTGCTTTGCCGAAATAGCTCTGGCCATTGCACGAACATCTCTTTCTACTACTCCCAAAACTCATCCTAAATCAGACCATGTTTCCACCAAACCCCAACTAGACCGATTCTTTTAAAATGTAATACATTATCTTTCCTATCCACAACCGACACTAGCACATTTGTAACATCCCCAAATGGTAAAGGGTTAAATGACTAAATGATATGACTCATGTCAACAAGGTGCACCTTCCTTTTCGGGAGCCTAACTGATTAGAACTCCACAGTTAAGCGTGCTTGGCTTGGAGTAGTGATCAGGATGGGTGACCCTCTGGGAAGTTTCCCAGGGTGTGTGTGAGTGAGGACAATGCACACTAGAAAGGACATGTGTTGGCCTGTGGGGAATGTCATTAGTCATATGACCCGTTCGGGCACGTGGGTGGACCCTGGGGTGGGCCCCACATGTCTGCGGGGCAACTGGTGGTACCTGGTAGGCCACAACCCGACGGCCATGTTAAGGCGGGGTTTCTGTGCTGTCCCCAGGGCCCGGTTGTCACATTTGGTATTAGAGGAGAAACCCAGCCTTAAGTGTGGTGCACTGCCTGGGTTGAGATGTAGGGCCCACAATGAGGGTGTTGTGCTCTAAAGGGGGTGATTGTAACATCCCCAAATGGTAAAGGGTTAAATGACTAATTGATATGACTAATGTCAACAAGGTGCATCTTCCTTTTCGGGAGCCTACCTGATTAGAACTCCACAGTTAAGCGTGCATGGCTTGGAGTAGTGATCAGGACGGGTAACCCTCTGGGATGTTTCCCAGGGTGTGTGTGAGTGAGGACAAAGCACACTGGAAAGGACATGTGTTGGCCTGTGGGGAAATTCATTAGTCATATGACCCGTTCGGGCACGTGGGTGGACCCTGGGGTGGGCCCCACATGTCTGCGGGGCAACTTGTGGTACCTGGTAGGCCAGGACCCGACGACCATGTTAAGGAGGGGTGTTTGTGCTATCACCGGGGCCCGGTTGTCACAAAATTCACCAAAGAGGAATCCGACTTTATCTCAACATGATTCCAATGAATCACATTGTCACAATCCAAATGATACATTTTCAATGGAGACAGATGAATCACATGGTGAACTATGATACACTATATTTTAAAATCTAACCAATAAGCCCCCTCTCGAACCCACTCATTGTAACGACCCAATGTTTTTCAATGGAAATTACCTTCTTATAATTATGTCATAAAATCACTGGAAAAACAACATAATGATCTACTATGTGAGAAGTGACCTTTAAACATAAGTTTGTCACTTGTGTGTTTGGAATTTTGAGAATGTGACATACACAGTTGTGTTTAAGATGATTTTTGGAGTCTAATGAAACAAAAATAATTTCCAATGAATTTTAATGTACACTTGTGAATTCTAACCTACCCTTATGAATATTAATATGACCCTAATGAATAGTAAATCTTCCAACATTATAGTATATTACCCATGATTAAATATATAAAATTTAGATATCTTAGAAAGTGACAATTTGATAATATTAAACGTTTTGGTATTTTATAAGTCATAAATAATTAATTATTATTAATTAATTAATTTAAAAGAAAATTAATTTACGTAAAATGTGTTCATTAATTATCAAATCAATGTTTTATTGTTTTTAGATAATTTTATAAGACCCTACGTAATTTTCGAAAACATTATAAAATCAGTTTTAATTTTAAAAACTATTTTTTTATGTAAATTATGGTTTTAATTAAATATTAAATTAATAATATTTAGAATATTATTTTTAAAAAATTGACTTCATTTTTTAATTATACACGTCGAAAAATGGTAGGGTTAAATTTTGGGGATTTTTTTGAAATACTTGATATTTTGATGAATACTGAAATACCATAATTTACAAAAATAAGCTAAATAAGATAATTATAGAGTCATGTGTAATGTTCTGCTGATGTATGAAATCTTTTTTTGGGATAACATGATAAAATTACAATTTTTGGTCATTCAAGACACACTATTCCCTGTCTTAGTGGAAATTAATAAACTAATGAATTTTATTTTAAGGAAACCACTCTCCCCTCCATTATAAAAACCACCCTTCACACCATCATTTCCTCACACATATCAAGAATTAATACTTCTCTATACTCTACCCAATAATCCTACCAATCCCCTCGTCCACTTACAAGAACATCTGGTCTCATCAAAAGACCAATCCTAGATTCCTTAAGGAGAATCTCAAGAGGAGGATTTAAGAGGCAATTTCTCACCTTCTTCTCCTTTAATTTACTTTCATGTTCAAGTTAATTTCTTGATATCTCCCATCCAATATTCATCAAAATGGTATTTTAACTCCAATATTATACATATACTTGAATTTTATGATGCTAATGGAAAATTATATCATCCAACCCCCTTTCACTCTTACATTGATTTTATTAATGAGAACATTGATCGTGAGGTGTTAATTTTTCACCTTCAAGAACGACATGTTTTCATCTTCCATTTCTACATTCAGATATGGTCATGAAACCATTTTTTGAAACATTATATGTTAGATGTATTATGTCTTATCTAATTTTCATGAAATAACTGGTGGCCATATTATTTAGTGACAAATTAAAACAAGTTCTTTGTTATCGAAAAACCGCCCAAATTAACCCAAAAAACCACCATTTAATTCTTATCTAATGATTAATACACATGGATATAATATGATTCATTATTAGATCATTCAATATCCTTTAATTTCATTAATAACTTTTTGTATGATTTCTGCATGTTTACCCATGATCTACCCGAACTTCAATTTAAGAATACAGGTGAACCTCTCTAGAAAACCATAAAAAAAACATTCCCGAACAATGTTTTCTAAATCTATAATGCATACAAGGGAACATAAAATCACTTAATGAAACCATAATGAACCATATTAATGTAAAAAGGTTCTGGATTTCTAATTAATTAATCTAATGTAATTATATAGGACTTTAACGAGAAGGAAGCATCCAGATACAAGGTAAGGATAAAATCTCGAACCCAATTTTCATTCCTTGTGTTCTCACTATATCACTCAATTTTTTATATGGTTACTCCTTCAAGATAATCTTTTCCCCATTTTCATTACTTTTCTGGGATATAAATTCATACCAATAATATTTAGTTCAAACAAAATGTTTTCCAAAATAACTCTTCTTTTAAGAACTCACCTTTTACTTCTCATTCAAGTTGATGGTTCTTTTATCAAGTATGTTATTCCCTCTTTGTTTTGGGAACCCAAAGAATATGAATTTGTTCTTATGAAATATAAACCATTCCTTTACATGGGTTAGTTATGTTCACTTTTTATATATTTTCCATGTGTAATGCATGATGATGATAATGTTATGATGTAAAGGGTGCACCTGGAATTATATAGCGCAATATGAATGATTGAATGTGATGGGTGCGACCAGAATTATACAGCGCTCCAAAGAAGTGGTTAAATTAATGAATCTCATGAGAAAATGTGAAATGATTTTTGAACAAGATGCTATCTTGTTTCACAAGTATGTGTGGTATTTAACCACTAATACAAGATGTTTTATATTTGTGCATTGCCACATTTCAAGTCTTTTATTTAGGCTCCTCTCATGTTCATGATCTTTTTCCAGTGTCATGAATATTCTAACCACATTCTATATTGTTATTATATATGATATTACTGGAATTTTACCTAACCCCATTTTTATTTATATCCTCTTGTGGCTTCATGTACTAAGGATAGGTCAAGTGCCAATAAGAATCTAAAGAAGATGAAATTAAATAAATATTTATGCTTGATGTGGTAATTGTTATGTATGGTACTAGTTTTACCAGGACACTAAACTGGTGGATCATCTATGTGTAATAATATTATATTGTCCATATTTAAAATGATGTAATAGTAATGTAAGAAAAGGGTGGGTCACTTTAGTTGGTATCAGAGTAAAGGTTTATTTAATTTGGGAATTCAGATTAGTGAACCTTAGATAAAACCTATAGCATGAGACTAAGTAAAAATATGAACACATGAATATTTACAAAGGGATCCCTTATGTTATGATTTTAGTATAAATTTTTCAAATTAATAATTTATGTATTCATGACTTTTTTACTTATGATTTGTTCTATCGTTTTCTATTTTTGAAAATGGTGGGAACCAGGAGAAATCTAGCCAACAACTCATTAGAGTTCCAATGCAACGATTGCCCGAATGACATCCCCAATGATTTGGGATGTGGACTTCAAAAAACCATGGAGATTCTTACCCAATTATCTTAGGTTATGAAAAATAACCATAATAATGGTGAACTTATTTTTTCACCCAATAGGGAGCAACTGGCTATCGAATGTTTTATGTGGAAACGACCACCGATGTTTAGTGGATCTTCTGATCCAGTAGTTGCGGAATAGTGGGTGAACTCCATGGATAATATCTTTTCTATTATTCACTATTCTGAGATGGAATAAGTGACTCTAGCCCTATATTGTCTATATGGATAAGTTTATCAATGGTGGGATTGATTAATAACACCAAGCCAAGAAAGGAAATTGAAGAGATGGAATGGGAAGACTTTACAATAATGTTTCTTAATAAGTACATCCCAAGAACTCTTCATACGAAGATGGAGAGAGAATTCATAGAGCTCAAGAAAAAAAGAAATAGAATCTGTCACAACCTATTAAGCGAATTTTACAAGGCATTCAAGGTACACATCAGGTTTTGTTATCAACAATTATAACAAAAATGATAGATTCTTTAGTTGATTAAAACCACACCTTCAAAAGTCTCTTAAAAATTAAAACAATGTGAGTTATGATGAAGTTGTTCGATGTGCCCACATAGTTGAGATAGAGTTTCGAGAATGGTCAGATGGATATGGGGATAAGAAACGAAAGATGGAGTTTCAAGCTGGAGGATCTTATGATAAAGGTGGGAAGAAAACTCAACGACCCAAATGCTAGAAATGTGGAAAGTTGCACAATGGGAACTGCCTCAAAGGGACAAGGAAATTTTTCATGGGTGGGAAAAAAGGACACCATAGTCAAGAGTGTCGAAAAGAAAAGAAAATGATGAAGAATGTGAATGAATAAAAGGGAAAACCACTCATGGTTCCATGCTAAAACTGTAGGGAGCTAGGGCACTATGAAAACAAGTGCACTAAACCTCAAGTTCTGGAGGGTAATCAGCGTCAGCAGCCACCATATCCAAAGGAACAAGGGAAGGCTTATTCCATCACTACTGCATAGGTGGAGCATGATAACAAAGTCGTACAAGGTACACTTCCTATTCATTGAAGAGTGTAAAAAGTCTTATTTTATTCTAGTTCTATGCATTCCTTTATATCTTGAATGTTTTCTAGAAATAATGAATCGAAGCCCCGAAACCCTGAAGTAGAGATATCTATAAAAACACCATGTGGTGCAATCATTGCAACCCAAGTGTTTGAATCTTCTCCTGTTGGTGAATGTGGGAATATTCTTCTGACAAATCAAGTAATACTTCCCTTGGTGGAATTTGACGCTATAATGGGAATGGATTAGATCTCACAATATAGAGTACATATCAACAGTCTAGAAAAGGAAATATCTTTTCATATTCCAATCCATACCTTGCTCCTCTACAAATGCAATGAATATCATGAATCTCTGTCGAAACATCCTTCGATGGCATGGGTGTCGATTCCCTATAAAGAAGCATACCTCACCCAAATGGTTGAGTCGAAGTAAAGTTCCATCCTTGAGGATTTTCCCATTGTGAGGGAATATAGTGATTTATTTCCTGGAGAGTTACCCGGAATTCCCCCAGATTGTGAGGTATAGTTATTAATTTAACTAATAATTAGATCAAATCCTATGTCAATGTGTCCCAATAGGATGGATCCTATCGAACTAGATGAGTTAAAGAAGCTGCCACATGAGAATATAGACAAAGAGTTCATAGGCCCAAGTGCATCACCGTGGGGTGCGCCAGTGATCATTGTGAAGATGAAGGATGGAACAATGCTTCATTGTATCGATTATAGGGAAGTCAACATGATCACCATAATGAACAAGTATGCTCCCCCAAATATTGATTAATTGTTCGACTATTTAAGATGAGCTCAATACCTCTCAAACGTGGATCTCAGTTATGGATTTCCTTAGGTAAAGGCGATGAAGGAAGATATTCAGAGGACTACCTTCCAAACAATGTATGAGCACTATGAATTTTTGGTGATGCCCATTAGACTTACTAATTCCCATGAAATCATCATGGATTTGAGGAATAGATTCTTTAGAATTACCTCGACAAATTTTTGGTAGTGTTTATCGATGATATTCTCATCTACACCAAGAGAAAGGAGGAACATGAAGAATATAAAAGACTTGTGTTGGTGATATTTAGAAAGGAGAAGTTGTATGCGATGTTCAGAAAGGGTGACTTTTGAATGAAAAAAGTCACGTTCATGTGACATGAGATCACAAGTAAAGGTTATTTCTGTGGATCCTTAAAAAAGGCGATTGAAGAATGTCCCAGACCATCTAGTGTGACAGAAATCCATTGTTTTCTTGGATTAGCTGGGTACTAACGATGTTTTGTTAGAAACTTCTCACAATTTTCATGCCAGTTAACTAGGTTAACAAGTAAAGAGGTAAAGTATATTTTGATGGAATAATGTGAGGAATACTACATGGAGCTAAAGAGAAGGTTGATCACTGCACTTGTACTCACACTACCGAAAGGTGGAGAAAGTTTTGTGATATACAGTGATGCTTCAAAGAACGTCTTGGGTTTCATACTCATGAAAAATGATAATGTGATAGCCTATGCCTCAATAAAGTTTAAGATCCATGAGAAGAACTACCAAACACATGATCTAGAGATAGAAGCCATTATTTTTCCTTGAAAATCTGACAGCACTAACTTTATGGCAAGAAGTGTGACATATACACCGACCATAAGAGCCTAAATTATATATTCACACAAAAGTAGCTCAACATGCATCAAATGAGATGGTTAGAGCTAATCATGGATTACAATTGCTCAATTCACAATCATCCTGGAAAGGCGAACAAGTTAGCTGATGCTCTAAGATGAAAAGAACCATCTACTCTATCCATGTTGCGGATTGAGAATGACCCTATATTCTTAGATATGCAAATAATTTATTTGGAAATCATATTGGTAGGGGGTAAATCCTCCCTTTCCCAAATGATTGTGCATCAATCTATCCAGGAGAAGATTAATGAAGCACAAAGGGATGATGTGGAGATACAAATGAGGGTGAATGCAGTAAAGGAATAGAAGATAACATAGTTCCATATCGATTATGATGGTGTGATTCAGTTTGGAATGTGGATTTGTGTGCCTTCATCACCCGGGATAACGATTGAGCTATTGGATAATTCACCTAGCTCAACATTCTTTATCCATCCTAGGACTACCAAGATATACTGTGATCTCTGAGAACACTTATGGTAGGATAACATGAAGAAGGAGATTACAGAATATATATCAAAGTGCTTTGTATGTCAGCAAGATAATGCTGAGTGAAAAATGTCCAAAGGAATGATGCAACCATTGCCTATACCCATGTGGAAATGGGAAAATGTTATTATAGACATCTTCATGAGTCTCCCGAATATGTCCAAGGGAAGTAATATGATATATGTTGGGGTTGACCAACTCACCAAGACATCCCATTTTATTGCTATTTGGGAAGATCTCTCGCTTGAACAACATCCAAAGATATATGTGAAGGAAGTGGTGAGACTGCACGGTGTTCCACTCTCAAATGTCTCTGACCATGATCCAAGGTTCACATCTAAACTCTGGAGGAGCCTTCAACATGCTTTGAGTACTGAATTAAATTTCGGCATGAACTATCACCCCCAAACTGATGGCCAGCCTGAAAGAACTATTCATACACTTAAAGATTTGATAAGAGGCTGCTCTTTAGAATTCAAAGGTGGATGGGATCAGCATCTCCCATTGGATGAGTTCTCATACAAAAATAGCTTCCAATCGAGTATTCAGATGGCTCCATATGATGCTCTGTATGGAAAGCGATGTATAACTCCAACCTATTGGGATGAAGTTGGAGAAAGAATGATACATGGACTCAGTGTTTTTTAAGAAATGACAGAGAAGATTCAAGTCATACAGAAACACATCAAAGCTACTCAATGTTGATAAAAGATCTATTCAAACAACCATCGAAGGGACTTGGAGTTTGACGTTGGAGATAATGTCTTCCTTTGAATATCTCCATGGAAGAGAGTCATTAAATTCTGGAAGTAAGGGAAGTTATGCCCAAGGTATATTGTCCCCTTTGAGATCCTTGAATGCATAGGAGCCGAGGCCTATCTTCTTGAACTTCCACCAAATATGGCTCAAGTTCATGATGTGTTTCATGTATCACTACTGAGGACGTACAAACCAGACCCCTCATATGTACTAAACTCAGAGGTGGTGCAACTGGAAGATGATCTCTCCTATGAGGAGCAGCCAACAAAGATTCTAGATCGTAGATATATGGTTCTACGCAACAAGACAACCCACTTTGTCAAAGTGTTATGGAGGAACCATAAGTTTGAGGAAGAAACTTGGGAACCAGAAGAGTCAATGAAGGAGAAACACCCTCACCTGTTTGTGTAAAGTGAAATTTCAGTGGTGAAATTTCTTAAGGGGGGAAGAATGTAATGACCCAAAGTTTTTCAATAGAAATTTCCTTCTTATAATTATGTCATAAACTTACATGAAAATACAACATAGTGATCTACTGAGGGATAAGTGACCTTTAAACATAACCTTTCCACTTCTGTGTTTGGAATTTTGAAAATCTGACATACACTGTTCTGTTCAAGATGGTATTTAGGAGTCTAATGATACAAAACTAATCTTTAGTGGACAGTAACATACCCTTTTGAATAGTATCCTACCTTTATGAATAGTAATATCACCCTTATGAATAATAAATCATCAAACATAATAGTAACCTTACCCATGGTTAATTAAATAAAATGTAGACATCTTAGAGAGTGACAATTTGACCGTAGTAAACATTTTGGTAATTTATAAGTCATAAATAAATAATAATAATAATTTAATAATTTAAAATAAAATTTATTTTCATAAAATGTGTTCATTAATTATAAAATAAATGTCTTATAGTTTTTAGTTAATTTTATAAGACCCTACGTAATTTTTGAAAACACTATTAAATCATTTTTAATTTTAAAAACTATTTTTTATGTAAATTAAGATTTTAATTAAATATTAAATTAATATTATATAGAAAATTATTTTTAAAAATGGACTTCATTTTTGGATTCTAGACGTCGAAAAATGGTTGGGGTCAATTTTTGGGATTTTTTGATATATTAGAATTTTTTATGAATAGTAAAATACCGTAATTTACAAAAATAAGCTAAATAAGCGAATTATAGAGTCATGTGTGATGTTCTGCTGATTTAAGCCCACTTTGTTCAGGATTAAATGATAAAATTACTATTCTTGGTAATTCAAGACTCACTATTATTTTTCTTAGGGGAAATTAGTAAACAAATGAATTTTATATTAAGGAAACTCCTCTCCCCTCCACTATAAAAACCACCCTTCACACCCTCATTTCCTCACACATCTCAAGCTCCAAGACTTCACTAAAAACGGCCCAATCATCCTCCATATCCCCTATCCCACGTCCAAGATCTTTTGGTCTCATAAAAAGACCAATCCTAGCTTCCATAAGGATAATATCAACAGGGGGATTTAAGAGGTAATTTCTCTCCCTCTTCTCCTTTAATTTACATTCAAGTTCAAGTTCATTTCTTGATATCTACCCACCTATCTTCATCTAAATGGTATTTTAAATCCATTTCTATATATATAATGTAATTTTATGATGATAAGGGCCTATTATATCATCCACCCCCCTTTCCCTCTTCCTTTGATTTAATTAAAGAGAACATTGTTCGTGAGGTGTTAATTTATCACCTTCAAGAACGACATGTTTTCTTATTCCATTTCTACCTTCATATCTGGTCATGAAACAATTTTTATGGTTTAACTATAATATTTTATATGTATTATGTCTTATTTAAGGTTCTGTAATTAAATTATGGCCATATTACTAAGTTATAAATTAAAATATGTAAGTTGGGATCAAAAAACCGCCCAAATTAAACCAAACAATCACAATTCAATTCTTATCTAATGATCCATCCACATGGATATAATATGATTCATTATAAGATCATTAAATATCTTGTAATTTAATTAATAACATTTAATATCCGTTCTGTATGTTTACCCATGTTTTTTCCAAACATCAATTTAAGAATACAAGTGAACCACTCAAGAAAACTATAAAAACAAACATTCCCAAAAAATGTTTGTAAACTCTATAACTCATAAAAGGGAACATAAAATCACTTAATGAATCCATAATAAGACATATTAATTATAAAAATGTTTTTTATTTCTAATTAATGAATAAAATTTAATTATATAGGACATTAAAGGGAAGGAAGCATTCAGATAAAATGTCAGGGGAAAATCTCAAACCCAATTTTCTTTGCTCGGGTTCTCCCTCTTTCACTCAATTATTGATATGGTTACTCCTTAAAGATAATTTTTTCATAATTGTCTTTATTTTTTTGGGATATACATTTTTAACACTACTGTTTATGTCAAACAAAATGTTTTCCTAAAGAACACTTCTTTTATGAACTCACCTTTTACTTCTCATTCAAGGATGATGGTTCTTATATAAAGAA
Organism: Viscum album; assembly: GCA_963277665.1. Classification (NCBI taxonomy): domain Eukaryota; kingdom Viridiplantae; phylum Streptophyta; class Magnoliopsida; order Santalales; family Viscaceae; genus Viscum; species Viscum album. The sequence continues at coordinate 1,716,033,990 of OY728152.1, read as the reverse complement.
TATTATTACCTCTATGTTTTAGGAACCCAATGTAAATGAATGTGTTCTTATGAGATATAACCCATTTCTTTAAATGGGTTATTTATTTTCACTTTTGAAATATGTTCCATTTGGGAAGAATGATGATGATAATGTTATGATGTGACGGGTGCACCCAGAATTATATAGCGCAATAGGAAATATTGAATGTGATGTGTGCACCAGGAATTATACAGCGCTCCAATGCATTGGGAAAAGTGATGATTCTCATGAATAAATTTGAAATGATGTGTTAACAAGATGATTACTTGCTTCATAGGTATGTGTGGTAGTTTACACTAATACATGTTGTTTCATTTTTATGCATTGCCACATTTCAAGTCTCTTATTTATGCTCCAATCATGTTCATGATCTTTTGCCTATGTCATGATTATGCTCACCACAAGCTATATTGTTCTTATCTATCCTCTTTCTGGGATATTACCTCACCCACTTTTGATGTATATCCTCAGGTTTCTACATGTAATAAGGAGAGTCCATGTTCCAATAAGAATCTAGAGAAGAAGAAATTAAATAAATGTTTATGCTAGATGTTTTAATCGTTATGTATGTTCCTAGTGTTCCCATGAAACTAAACTGTTGGATCTTCTATGTTTAATACTATTATGTTGTTTATCATTAAAATGATTTAATATTAATGTAAGAAAAGGTTGAGTCACTTTACTCATGTATCTGAAAGGGCTCAATATAACCCAGAGATAATAGTCCATTATTTCCAAACTGTGATGTCACAATCTCAGATGGATTCTCAAAAAAATGACTACCCTCCCCGAACAACAACGACTGTTGATGATAGTCCACATACGATTTATGATGACTCTGAACTGTCTCCATTTTATTCTTGATCAAATTAATCATATCTGTACTCTCATGGAAAATGCTTGGCCCAACTAACGATGACTCACCCATTTCACCACCAACAAAGTGGAGAACGACACGGATTCCCAGATAGCGATTCAAATGTAGCCATGTGTATCGAGGTATGACAACTATTATTATATGATAAATACACAAACAAAAAGTTCCTCCCCCCCCCATGAAATTCCAAAATCCATCAAAAAATACCATAAAAATCTTCTATTTTTGTTATATTCCTCTCAGATTTCCCATCCGTCTGAGGAAGACAGGACGTACTCGTTGCCATATGAGTCCCCAGGGATTGCTATTAGGATTTCAAAAAATGTGATGTGAACCTCAGATCTATATCTGGTATAATATAAACTGGTACACCATGTCTCTTTACCGCCTCACAGATATATATTTTGGATATATCAAACAAAGTATGATATTTAGGAATATATATGAAATGGGACGACATTATGAGATGATACACTATCTCACACATGAAATCGTATAATCTTGCCATTATTGGGAAACTTGTAACAAAATATATCAATATCTTTTTCCACTTACATAGAATGATATGTAAATATTTCAATATACCTACTAGTCACTACTGCTCGACCATGAATTTCTGACATGTCAATCATCTCGAAAAGAAGTCCTCCACTTTCTTTACCATACAATTCCACTAAAATTCCACATTCAATGCCTTATACATTTTAATAATTCTGGGATGGATAGTACATATAGAATTATGATAATATATGAGAATTTCTTCTTGAAAATCCATAAGTACAACAATCTGATTCAAAAAATACATAACTTAATGCTCATTTAGTTATCATCCCTCAATGGTCACCCCAACATTGAGTTTTGACCTCCATGCCATACACTCGGAGTCAGAAACCTATAACACATTAACCAAACCAAACAAATAAAGAACCATAAAAACCTAAAATAAAGACTTCTCATTCACCCTGGTACTCACATTCAAAAATCTTGTGAACTATGACCGACATCAACTTCCACTGATCGGATGTGTGTTTCCCAACCTGAGCCTATAACTTCCAACTTAATGAATCCACCACTAAATTTCTATTATCCTTTGTTTACAAAAAGTCCAAATGAAAGATTTAATGATATTACATCAATATTAATTATCTCAAGTTCTAATATCTTAATGGAATACATTTTTCAATATCTTATGATCGGTAAATAACATAAATTTCTCATAGAAGAGGTGATGATGACACATTTTCAAAGCATGAACCACCGCCGCAAACATATAATCATGTGTTGGGTAATTCTTATCATGAACCCTCAACTTCTATGATACATACTAAACCACATAATCCCCATTCATGTGAACCCACCCTAATCCTAATACCGATGCATCACAATAAACCATGTACCCTTTTTCATGTTCTGGCAGAACTAAGATTGTTGTTGAAGTAAGACATCCCTTATGTTATTCAAATGATTTCTAAAACTACTCATTCCCTTAAAATGGAACATTTTTCCATTTTTAAACTATTTTTGGTGAGGGTAATCCTAATAAATCATGAAAAAAATACTGATAATGCCCAGATAGACCATGGAAGCTCTGAATCTCGAAAGAATTATTTGGAGATTGTAATGAAAAAAACAACCTCTATCATGTCTGGATAAAATAAAACACCATTCATATAAATAAAATGGCCATGGAAATTAAATCATGTATCAAAAAACAAAAAATTTACAATTTGGAATATAACCAATGATCTCTAAAGATCCCTAAGAAAATCTCCATGAGTTGTTGGTGCTCCAACCTTTTCATAGAATACACCAATATAACACAAATAAATTCATCTATAGAAAAATAGAAATATTTCTGAAATATCCAATTCATCAATGCCTTATAATGGGTTGTTTCATTCATTATACCAAAGGTAATAAGAAAATACTTATAATGCCCATATCTACTTCTAAATGATGTTTTGGGAATATCCCCCTTTTACACATGCAACTGATGATACCCTGATTGAAATTTAATATTGTTGAACCCCTAAGATACCCAAAAATGATTAAAAAATTCATCAATTCACAGAGGAATATATCTATTGTTTATCATAACTTGGTTAATCATATGATCATCGAAACATATCCATAGAGTTCTATACACCATTTTAGAAAGAAACTAGCATCACACAAGGATATGTGCTAGGCTAGATGAAAACTTTATTTTCAATCTCATGAAACTACCCATTCAATTACCTCAATTATGTAGTTAAATATGACAACATAGAAGTGCGATATTAATATTACCAAATAAGAGCTCAATCATAATCAAAACATCTCTCACATGTGAAGCACTTAGAATTCTTCATGAAAGACATCGATAAATTGATCAACAATTGCTGGAAAATATTCTGCTCAACTATATCCATTGATGCCAAGGAAAACACCACCAATTGATATGAGATCATTCCAACTACTGGTTCTAACCAGGTTTTTTCATCCATATTTTCATTCTTATCTCCTCCAAAGAGATGTTCGACAACATCCTCTGTAGTGAAATTAACTATTCATGAATAATAGAATATGTGGGACAAAAAAATATCGAACCAATCCATTCCCATGTTTATATCATATGTATCCATCTCAGGCACTATGAAATCCCACATCAACTCAACCACATCCATAACTATACTATATTCTCTACACAAAAAGGGTCAACACTCTCTTTGATGTAGATAAGTTTGATGTTTTAAATTTTATGGAATCATTTCGAAAGTTAAACTCATCAAACTAAAAAAATAAGAAGAAAAAAATAATGAGAATCACTCATATCAAACAATTATTTAGTTATTGTAGATTCTAAATAAATCAAAAATCACAAGGTGGATGGTCCCGACTGATCATCCATCATAAACTAATATTCTCCAAAAAACTACTTGCGTACCACACTCTTCTCTTTTCTACCCTGCTAAGGAGTCATGGTATTCCTTGAATCACCCTGACTAACATTACTCTATTAATGATGGGTATTCTACTACACACTCTCTTTTGTGGAATAGGATTCATGGGACCTCTAAGAAGTGTCAGAAAAACCTGACCATGGGAGAATTATGACAATACCACAAAAGATTCCCCATATACATACAGTTATGAAAATCTAAAGTTCGTGCCATAATATACCTTTGATGTGGAAAATATAATAACACTAAAACATATCATATCCCTATGAGGTTGGGGAAGAATATTAACCAATCATACCATCAAATTCAAAGCCATACTCCCACCCTAGAAATATGTAACCATATTCTTCTTGATCCCATCATTATAGTTCCCACCATTTCATTTGAGTACCAACTTTCTTCCCCCGTATGTATCCCCCAAAATATCCTGTTCATCCACTATTTCTATATTAACCATTTTTCTATAATCACCTATAAATTACACTACTATTTTTTTAATGAATTTTCTTCCTAATCCCAAATTCAAAAATATGTGCATCAATGATGTAATACCCACCACCTCTGGTGCAATGAGCACTAATATAATAACCTTACCAACATATTCATGTATGTAGAGGTTCATTTTATTCTACATAAATCAATATGTTGTTCACATAAATTAGAATTCATGAGGGTAGATTTTTTAGAAAAAATTCATCAAATCCCCCAATGCCATGCCTTGGTCTGTTCCAGCTTAGACTGCCAACTCCCACCACCGACAGGAATGATTAACCAATTCATATTGTTTTATCTTCACATTCTTCTCTATTAGTGTTCCAAATAAATCAAAAATCCAATTCACTTTATTCAACCGTACTTCTTCTTTTTCAGGTTCTGAATCATCCATATATTTGGGTACATTTGTTTTTTCAAATTGAATCACATTATCCTCTTTTTATAGGTCATCCATTTTATTCCCACCATGCATAGCTTGGAAAACATGTGCGATACATTTCCTGAGCTGCTTGTTCACCTGGGGATCAGGTGAAACACATTTTAAAAATCCTCATCTGGTTGGTCTATACGATGCCTACTTGATTTCATTTCTATCAATACAAAATACACCATAAGTCTCACTCTGTTAACAAGAAAATTTATGATATTTCCAATTCAATTACATAAAAAATATCAAAACCTAGATTTTCATAGTTTCACATTTCCAATGTTGCACTATTTTTGAAAAATCCATCATATTTTGATGTCTGCACATTTGAAAATTATTTTTAGAGTCCCGAAACATGACGTACATGTACATTACATTACCTTGCGGAATACTTAGTACATTACAAAAACACACACACAAGGACCGTATTAGTTTAGTGTCTTTGGAAACTCGGAATATAATCTTCTAATTATATCCTGGGGAAAAGAAAACATAAAAGGGTGAGCTCAAATGCTCAGTAAGGGTAAACAAAAAAAATATCAATCACATCGTATTCATAAGAACATAACATTTTGGAAATCTTAACCTGCAAAAGAGAGCATAATTTCGTAACATGGGATAAATCATAGTAGTGAAATGAAAATCAAATAATCATAACATAAAACATGAAACTTTGTGTCATACACACATAATCATAGATAATCATTTCTTGTTAGTCAAGACTCATTGTCAAGACTATCTTAGTGGACAAAGTCCCTTTCTGAACCGAGTCACCCTCGTTTCTGTCCTGTTTCACTGAACCGGTATAACCTAGCATTCCAGCCATGTATATCTCATGAGATATAAAATCATTACCCAATGCATTGGAGGGAGATATAGGTCCCACCCATCTCATAATGATACCATTCTTATGTGTGCCACAAAATCATAAACCATACATCATAGCATAACCCATGTAATAAAAATGGGATTCTTAAACATTGTGACATCATAAAACAATTCATATACGATAAAGTAATTCATAAAAATAATTCCATCACAACATAATCAAATTAATGTAATAATAGGGATAAAAACATGACCCTTTATCATCTTAGATGGAAAATAATTTTGATAAAACACTTGAACTTCATTCTTGAGGAAAATATCCTTTCTACTTCAAAAACACTTTTCCTTTCTTATCATGTCATACAATTTTAAACTTAAAGAAGTTGATTAAAAATAAACTTGAAAACTTGTAAAGGAAACTTTTTGAAAAAAATGTTTTAAAAATCCATTCATGCCGTATAAGTTAAAAAAACATTCTTCGTACTTTTGTCGGAAAATTCAAAAAGTACCTCGTACAAAAAATGACAAAAGATTCCTTTCATATCTTTTACTAAAAACTCACCGAAGTGTAAAATTGAATTTAAACAATTGTAGGTGGATGGAAATAATATTACATATTGAGGAAACATGGATGTCGATCATAAAATACACCCCAGTAAATACCAAAGTATAAACAATCTCGGATAAAAATGAGATTGTGATATTACCATTACCTTAGGTCCGATTTTCTTCGTAAGTGTCCGAACCTCATGTATAACGATTTAAATAATGTCATTGACTTATTACAGAATCATATTCATTGTTATGATATCATATATGGTTCCCTTATGACTTTATATTACCCGTTCTTTTGTAAATTCCATGTTAAAGAGCGTTTTGGGTAAAATTGTTTCATTTGTCATCCGTGTTTTGACTTGTAATTATTCATATGGTTACTTAGATCATGATTAATTAATTCCAGAATATAAAACATGATTTATATATATATATATTCAGAATATACATATATATAATAAATCAGCAAATGGAACGAAATACACCATTCATGGAGACGGTAGGCCGTACGTACGCATGAACGCTGTTTTCGTTTCCTTATTGAGTTGAGCAGAATTAAGTAGATGACATTCATATATATTCACATAAATCTAGTATCATTATTATGTCATATATTTCATGATTACTTGTTATATATAATTTATAATAATTCATTAATAGTTAATGTGGAGAATGAATCTCATCGTGTCGTGGAGATGGAAGTCCGTACGTATGCACGAGTGATGATATCGTTCTCAAGATCGTGGTACTATATTGGAGTGTATTTATACTATTTAAGAATCAATATAACTTTAAATTAATAATATATAGTTATTATTTACACCATTATACCCATCCAAGTAAGGTGGTGGTGGAAAATAGATTTCAGCACGGCGTGGAGACGGTATTCCGTACGTACGCACGCGCGGTGATTTCGTTTTCCGTAGGATGGATAGATGGTGAAATAGGATTGTTTCATACTTATAATAAAATATTATTGTATGAGTGATACTGATGTTATTACTTCATAATGAAACAACCTAAGAATAAGAAGTGGAAGAAGAAATAAAGGTGAAAGAATCGGTAACGGAAATTACCTCTTCTTTGAAGCGCCTCTTTGAGACCTCCTCTTAGGGCACTAACATTGGTCTTTGAGGAAGACCAGAACCTCTAGGATGTTTCTAGGGAAGTGGAGAAGAGAATTTAGCAGGGGTTGGCCGAGCTTGAAGGCTCAAAGTTGTGTGAGGAAGAGAGGGAGGAGGTGCCCTTTTATAAGGGAGGAAAGGGGAACCTTTGGAATAACTAAAAATATTATTTTATTATAAAGTCAAGTTCGGTTTTAAATAGCTCCAAATTTGATTTATTTCGAGGATAAAGTGGGGATGGGTCGAAAAACTCTAATCTAATAGAATTTAGGCAAGTTTAGGTTCCTATTTTAACCTTATCATTTAGATTTAACATTAAGTTAAATAATTTTACTTTTACCATGTCTTCTTGTGTTCTTACACTATAAGGTTAATAAAATTACAATAAGAAGCCAAAAGAACCCCAAGATGTTTATTATTAATATATATAACCTTATCTAAGTCATTTGGCCGAACCTTAGATTTTTAAGAATACATTAACAATTAATAATATAATATTTGTTTTAAAAACTATTATATGTCAATTTTGACACTATTTAGTAATTGATTTTTGTGAAAATCATAACAGAATGATAAGTTCAAAAAAGGTTAATTAAATAAATACTAACATGTCAGATTATCCTTTAAAATTAGTGTAATTCATAAAAAGTCTCATATTATATTTATTTGGGTATTTATAACATCAATTATGCCAATATTTCATTAATAATATAATTAATGCATCATCGTTGTGTCATAAATAAATTAAATTATATAATGTCTAAAAATTACAAATAAAATACCATTACGTAGGAAACCGTTTTATCTTTAAAATTAATATTTATAGTCGAATTTATCATATGTATAACCCTATATTAAAAATGATTTCTTAGATAAACTTTGATTTTAACTCTTTTAACTCTTCTTTGAAATAAATAATAATAAATGTCCTAATCTAATTCATGTGGGCCTAAATGGTCATATTTTATTCCTAAGTTTGTTTTTGGTCTAATTACACTTATCCAATAGAATTAGACCACGTGTTAGGGTAATAATAATATCATTTTTACCCTTAATTACCCTATTTACTTTTAACCGGGGTAAATAAAAGTAAAAAGTTTCTATTCACCAAAAATTATTTTTTAATCTCATTGAACAACATTTTACTTACTGACATCAACCGTGTCTCTCGGATTTTTGAAATTCCACTCACAGAAGAAGAAAAATTAAGTTTTATGAAAAATTCAGTTTTTTTAACTACCACTTAGTGGTTTCACTATTCATCAAAAATTGAAAATTTTCAGAAAAATACCAAAAATTAGGCCTAAGATATATTTGATATTAGGAACTAAAAAATGATTTATATTTTACCAAATTCAAAACATATCAGTTTCATTAATTAATTTAAAAATTAATTCCCGTCGTCAAAACAAAAGGCATGTTTTTAAGAGATAATAACTCTCAAAAGATTGACACTTGTTTATAACTGGTTTAAATGTGAAATTACATCCAATGACCAACATTGTATTAAATTGTAAAAATATATTCTAAATATACTTTAAAACCACTCAAATTAATAAATTATCACTATTAATTATTTTGATTGAAAAAGTTGTTTTCAATTAAAATTTAGTAATTTTCACTATTCATCAAAATATCAAAGTTATCTGAAAATCACCAAAATTTCACCCTAAGCTAATTTCGGTATTCCGAATCCAAAAAATGATGTCCATTTTGAAAAATATAATTTAAAAAATTTCAAAAAGTGTTTATTACTATTCATAACGTCTAGTTTTAATAACATTTTAATAGCATATCGTTGTTTAGTGAAACATGGTGTTGCGTACAACACACGCTATCGTGGAAGGTCGCGATTGCGTGTAATTCAATCCAGGTCAGAGATGTGTTTCATGAAAGATCCTTTTGGTGTAGCGTATAACACAAGACATTAATTAAAAGAATATTTTTCATAAAATCTTGGGGTGTTACATTCTACCCCCCTTAAAATGAATTTCGCCCTCGAAATTCGTCGGGGTTATAAATGGTTTACTATTCGAATGTTTCTTTAATAGAAACCCACATCATAAAAAGGAATACCGAAACCAATCTTTAAAAACAAAAGTATGAAACGTAACGGTTACCCAAATAAACTAATCACTGGGTTTCCACATAGGTGAAAATATGGATATGGAAGAGAAATCTAACCATCATGTTCTGATGGAGAGTGGTAGAGAACATGGCTATGGAAAAGATAGCAATCACAAAGCCATAAATTTGTGACGATCTAAGGTACCATATGATTCATCAGATATAAGAGCACTAAGACAACATTTTTGGTTTTCAATATCATTTCCCTAAAGTTGATGAAATTGGAATTAGAAGAAATACTTTCATGATTTTGGTATAGTCTCACCGTTTGTCGTTCTTTGGACAATTTACACTTCATCTCTTAAAGAAATGAAGTTGAATTTTTCATTCGTGATGTGTTAGCAGATCAAGTGATAGAATGATGGGTCATTCCATCTCTTTCAAACAAAAGGTTAGAAAAAGTTATAAGTCCATCTTGTGGTTAATCGTATATGGTTCCAAAAATGAACTTATAATTCATATATCATACCGCTCAATAAAATAAAACTAGTTTCTACTAACCAGGGACTTCCTGTAGGCCTGTGGTAGGCGATAAAGGCCAGTCGCACTTCGGTTGTGGGTTCGATTCCCACAGCCTTGTCCAACGCGATGGGCTGTCACCCGTCCTGTAGGTTGTCCTTTTTCTAAAACTACATTACTATAACATCCCATCAATAATATCAAAAAAATGTTCTATCCTTAAACAATACTAACTTATTTCCAACATAATCCATTCCAATCTTTAGGCTTATCTAAAATACTTCGGTCCAAGCTCATAGTATAAAGAAAACGATTACTTGAAATGTCATCAACCAAGCATGTGAATACCATCATTTGTCCCCCATATATCTTTTTGGTCACATTCCAATCATGTGAATACCTTAATCATGTATTCTCTTGAAAAATTAATACTTATTAAACCTTAGTGAAAACATGAATGCTTTCAAAAGTTAACTCTTACCACATGCCAAAATCGAAAAATTCTATATACTCAAACCATGATATAACCCTATCCTTATATCAGTCATGAGCTCATGAATACTATCAAACATTTAATTTTCTCATTATCCCTTCATTATGCGCATATCATCTTCATTCCAAAAATATCTGAATAACCTGTCATGGATACTGGTAGCATTAATCACACACTTTCAAAACTCAAGGAAAGACAACAATGTAAAAATCCTTAGATGTCTCTTTATTCCATAGTACCATGAGAGTCTTTACACTTGATAAACATGTAATCATTCCACTACCTTCTTAAACCATTTACCGAGCTTCAAAAATTCTTTCATCTCACATATCATTTTTAGTCTCTTCATCATCATCAACATAAATACTACCCATACGGCCGTACTGATTCTCTTCATGAGACTTTCCCTTAGGGCATTGGTTTACATAATTCCCTTACATTCCACATTTAAAACATTTTACCATTGTTGATGTCGTAGCAATACCATTATCCTCATCCCTGGTGTTAACTGAACCTTTTCCTTTGCACTTACTGGCTTTGTGTCCTTCTTTTCCACACCCAAAGCATCTTCCAGTTCCTTTGAAACATTCTCCTTGATGCCTCTTCCCACATGATTTACATAGGGGAAATTGAACTTTATTTCCTCTATGATCATAATGAAACTACATCTTTCTCTTATTAGCCGAGTCAGGAAACTTACCAAATTTTACTTTATCGATCATATTATGAGATTGCTGATTCAGCATAATAATGATGTTTGGACTTCCAAATCCCATTTCATTTGGTTTCTCATGAAGAATATCATTCCATTGTCCATCATATCCTCCATTATTGTGAATCATCTTGTTTCCAGCCATTTTCTAAAACCAAAAAAGAATAGTGTGAGAGGCAAAAATCATGCTAGGGAGAAAACCATAATAAAGGGGGAGTACCCTCAATATCTAACATCTTAGGTTAAATTCTAGGATCGTTAGCACAATTCTAGGACTATAACCTATACGTATACTTAACCTTAGAGACATACCTAGACATTCCTTAGAAATATCTCTAGGGATCTCACTAAAGTTCTCGCATCCTAGTTTCCAATGGTTGACTAAACCTTTCCTTTGATACCAACTGTAGAGACCCGAAACTTGATGTACATGTACATTACATTACTTTGCAGAATACTTAGTACATTACAAAAACACACACACAAGGACCGTAATAGTTTAGTGTCATTGAAAACTCGGAATATAATCTTCTAATTATATCCTGGGGAAAAGAAAACATAAAAGGGTGAGCTCAAATTCTCAGTAAGGGTAAGAAAAAGAAATATCAATCACATCATATTCATAAGAACATAACATTTTGGAAATCTTAACCTACAAAAGAGAGTATAATTTCATAACATGGGATAAATCTTAGTAGTGAAATGAAAATCCAATAATCATAACTTAAAACATGAAACATTGTGGGATACACACATAATCATAGATAATCATTTCTTGTTAGTCAAGACTCATTGTCAAGACTATCTTAGTGGACAAAGTCCCTTTCTGAACTGAGTCACCCTCGTTTCAGTCATGTTTCACTGAACCGGTATAACCTACCATTTCATCCATGTATATCTCATGAGATATAAAATCTTTACCCAATGCATTGGAGGTAGATATAGGTCCCACCCATCTCATAATGATACCATTCTTATTTGTTCCACAAAATCATAAACCATACATCATAGCATAACCCATGTAATAAAAATGGGATTCTTAAACAGTGTGACATCATAAAACAATTCATATACAATAAAGGAATTCATAAAAATAATTCCATCACAACATAATAAAATCAATGTAATAATAGGGATAAAAACAGAACCCTTTATCATCTTAGATGGAAAATAATTTTGATAAAACACTTGAACTTCATTCTTGAGGAAAATATCCTTTCTACTTCAAAAACACTTTTCCTTTCATAACATGTCATACAATTTAAAACTTAAAGAAGTTAATTAAAATTAAACTTGAAAACATGTAAAGGAAACATTTTTGAAATAATGTTTTAAAAATCCATTCATGCCGTATAAGTTAAAAAAACATTCTTCGTACTTTTGTCGGAAAATTCAAAAAGTACCTCGTACAAAAAATGACAAAAGATTCCTTTCATATCTTTTACTAAAAACTCACCGAAGGGTAAAATTGGATTTAAACAATTGGAGGTGGATGGAAATAATATTACATATTGAGGAAACATGGATGTGGATGATAAAATACACCCCAGTAAATACCAAAGTATAAACAATCTCGGATAAAAATGAGATTGTGATATTTACCTTACCTTAGGTCCGATATGATTCGTAAGTGTCCAAACCTCCTGTATAACGATTTAAATAATGTAATTTACTTATTACAGAATCATATTCATTGTTATGTTATCATATATGGTTCGCTTATGACTTTATATTACCCGTTCTTTTGTAAATTTCATGTTAAAGAGCGTTTTGGGTAAAATTGTTTCATTTGTCGTCTGTGTTTTGACTTGTAATTATTCATATGGTTACTTAGATCATTATTACTTAATTCCAGAATATAAAAAATGATTTATATATATATATATATTCAGAATATACATATATATAATAAATCATTAAATGGAAAGAAATACACCGTTCATGGAGGCAGTAGGCCGTACGTACGCATGAATGCTGTTTTCGTTTCCTTATTGAGTTGAGCAGAATTAAGTATATGAAATTCATATATATACACATAAATCCAGTATCATTATTATGTCATATATTTCGTGATTACTTATTATATATACTTTATAATCATTCATGAATAGTTAAAGTGGAGAATGAATCTCATCGCGTCATGGAGACGGTAGTCCGTACGTACGCACAAGCGATGATATCATTCTCATGATGGTGGGACTGTATTGGAGTGTATGTATACTATTTCAGAATCAATATCACTTTAAAATAATAATATATAGTTATTATTTACACCATTATACCCATCCAAGTAAGGTGGTGGTGGAAAATAGATTTCACCACGGCGTGGAGACGGTATTCCGTACGTACGCACGCGCGGTGATTTCGTTTTCCGTAGGATGGATAGATGGTGAAATAAGATTGTTTCATACTTATAATAACATATCAGTATATGAGTGATACTGATGTTATTACTTCATAATGAAACAACCTAATAAGAATAAGTGGAAGAAGAAATAAAGGTGAAAGAATCAGTAACGGAAATTACCTCTTCTTTGAAGCGCCACTTTGAGACCTCCTATTAGGGCACTAAAATTGGTCTTTGAGGAAGACCAGAACCTCTAGGATGTTTCTAGGGAAGTGGAGAAGATAATTTGGCAGGGTTTGGCCGAGCTTGAAGGTTCAAAGTTGTGTGAGGAAGAGAGGGAGGAGGTGCCCTTTTATAAGGGAGGAAAGGGGCACCATTGGAATAACTAAAAATATTATTTTATTATAAAGTCATGTTCGATTTTAAATAGCTCCGAATTGATTTATTTTGAGGCTAAGGTGGTTATGGGTCTAAATCCTATCATCCAATATAATTTAGACAAGTTTAGATTCCTATTGTAACCTTATCATTTAGATTTAACATTAAGTTAAATAATTTTACTTTTACCGTGTCTTCTTGTGTTCTTACAATATAAGGTTAATAAACTTACTATAAGAAGCCAAAAGATCACCAAGTTGTTTATTATTAATATATATAACCTTATCTAAGTCATTTGGCCGAACCTTAGATTTTTAAGAATAAAATAACAATTAATAATATAATATTTGTTTTAAAAACTATTTTATGTCAATTTCGACACCATTTATTAATTGATTTTTTTGAAACTCATAACAGAATGATTAGTTAAAAAAAACTTAATTAAATAAATACTAACATGTCATATTATCCTAAAAAATTAGTGTAATTCATAAAAAGTCTCAAATTGTATTTATTTGGGTATTTATAACATCAATTATGTCAATATTTCATTAATAAGATAATTACTCCATCATCGTTGTGCATTAAATAAATTAAATTATTTAATTTTTAAAAATTACAAATAAAATACCATTATGTAGGAAATCGTTTTATCCTTCTAATTAATATTTATAGTCTAATTTATCTTATGTATAACCCTATATTAAAAATGATTTATTAAATAAACTTTGATTTTAACTCTTTTAACTCTTTTTTGAATTAAATAATAATAAATGTCCTAATCTAATTCAAGTGGGCCTAAATGGTCATATTTTATTCCTAAGTTTGTTTTTGGTCGAATTAAACTTATCAAATAGAATTAAGACATGTGTTAGGGTAATAATAATATCATTTTTACCCTTAATTACCCTATTTACTTGTAACCGTGGTAAATAAAAGTAAAAAGTTACTATTCACCAAAAATTATTTTTTAATCTCATTGAAACACATTTTACTTACTGAAATCAACCGTGTCTCTCGGATTTTGAAATTCCACTCACAGAAGTGGTAAAATTAAGTTTTATTAAAAATTCAGTTTTTTAACTACCACTTAGTGGTTTGACTATTCATCAAAAATTGAAAGTTTTCAGAAAAATACCAAAAATTAGGCCTAAGCTATATTTGATATTATGAACTCAAAAATGATTTCTATTTTACCAAATTCAAAACATATCAGTTTCATTAATTAATTTAAAAATTAATTCCTGTCGTCAAAACAAAAGGCGTGTTTTTAAGAGATAATAACTATCAAAATATTGACACTTGTTTATAACTGGTTTAAATGTGAAATTACATCCAATGACCAACAATGTATTAAATTGTAAAAATATATTCTAAATATACTTTAAAACCACTCAAATTAATAATTTATCACTATTAATTATTTCGTTTGAAAAAGTTGTTATTAATTAAAATTTACTAATTTTCACTATTCATCAAAATATGAATGTTATCCGAAAATCACCAAAATTTCACCCTAAGCTAATTTTGATATTCTGAATCCAAAAAATGAAGTCCATTTCGAAATATATAATTTACAAAATTTCAAAAAGTGGTTATTACTATTCAAAACGTCTAGTTTTAATAATATTTTAATAGCAAATCGTTGTTTAGTGAAACTTGGTGTTGCGTACAACACACGCTATCGTGGAAGGATGTGATTGCGTGTAATTCAATCCAGGTCAGAGATGTGTGTTTTGAAAGCTCCTTTTGGTGTAGCGTATAACAAAAGACATTAATGAAAAGAATATTTTTCATAAAATCTCGGGGTGTTATATTCTACCCCCCTTAAAATGAATTTCGCCCTCGAAATTCATCGGGGTTATAAATGGTTTACTATTCGAAAGTTTCTTTAATAGAAACCCACATCGTAAAAAGGAATACCAAAACCAATATTTAAAAACAAAAGTATGAAACGTAACGGTTACCCAAATAAACTAATCACTGGGTTTCCACATAGGTGAAAATATGGATATGGAAGAGAAATCTAACCATCATGTTCTGATGGAGAGTGGTAGAGAACATGGCTATGGAAAAGCTAGCGATCACAAAGCCATAAATGTGTGACGATCTAAGGTACCATCTGATTCATCAGATATAAGAGCACTAAGACAACTTTTTTTGTTTTCAATATCATTTCCCTAAAGTTGATGAAATTTGAATTAGAAGAAATACTTTCGTGATTTTGGTATAGTCTCACCGTTTGTCGTTCTTTGGACAATTTCCACTTCATCTCTTAATGAAATGAAGTTGAATGTGTCATTCGTGATGTGTTAGGAGATCATGTGATAGAATGATGGGTCATTCCATCTCTTTCAAACAAAAGGTTAGCAAAAGTTATAAGTACATCTTATGGTTAATCGTATATGGTTCCAAAAATGAACTTATAATTCATATATCATACCGCTTAATAAAATAAAACTAGTTTCTACTAAACAGGGACTTCTTGTAGGCCATTGGTAGGCGATAAAGGCCAGACCCACTTCGGTTGTGGGTTCGATTCCCACAGCCTTGTCCGACGCAATGGGCTGTCACCCGTCCTGTAGGTTGTCCTTTTTCTAAAACTACATTACTATAACATCCCATCAATAATATCAAAAAAAAGTTCTATCCTTAAACAATACTAACTTATGTCCAACATAATCCATTCCAATCTTTAGGCTTATCTAAAATACTTCGGTCCAAGATCATAGTATAAAGAAAATGATTACTTGAAATGTCATCAACCAAGCATGTGAATACCATCATTTGTCCCCCATATATCTTGTTGGTCACATTCCAATCATGTGAATACCTTAATCATGTATTCTCTTGAAAAATGAATACTTATTAAACCTTATTGAAAACATGAATGCTTTCAAAAGTTAACTCTTACCACATACCAAAATCAAAAAATTCTATATACTCAAACCATGATATAACCTTATCCTTATATCAGTCATGAGCTCATGAATATTATCAAACATTTAATATTCTCATTATCCCATCATTATGCGCATATCATCTTCATTCCAAAAATATCTGAATAACCTTTCATGGATACTGGTAGCATTAATCACACACTTTCAAAACTCATGGAAAGACAACAATGTAAAAATCCTTAGATGTCTCATTATTCCATAGTACCATGAGAGTCTTTACACTTGATAAACATGTAATCATTCCACAACCTTCTTAAACCATTGACCGAGCATCAACAATTATTTCATCTCACATAACATTTTTAGTCTCTTCATCATCATCAACATAAATACTACCCATACGGCCGGACTGATTCTCTTCATGAGACTTTACCTTAGGGAATTGGTTTGCATAATGCCCGTACATTCCACATTTAAAACATTTAACCATTGTTGATGTCGTAGCAATACCTTTATCCTCATCCCTGGTGTTAACTGAACCTTTTCCTTTGCACTTACTGGCTTTGTGTCCTTCTTTTCCACACCCAAATCATCTTCCAGTTCCTTTGAAACATTCTCCTTGATGCCTCTTACCACATGATTTACATAGGGGAAATTGAACTTTATTTTCTCTATTATCGTCATGAAACTACATCTTTCTCTTTTTAGCCGAGTCAGGAAACTTACCAAATTTTACTTTATTGATCATATTATGAGATTGCTGATTCGGCATAATAATGATGTTTGAACTTCCAAATCCCATTTCATTTGGTTTCTCATGAAGAATATCATTCCATTTTCCATCATATCCTCCATTGTCGTGAATCATCTTGTTTCCAGCCATTTTCTAAAACCCAAAAAGAATAGTGTGAGAGGCAAAAATCATGATAGGGAAAAAACATAATAAAGGGGGAGTACCCTCAATATCTAACATCTTAGGTTAAATTCTAAGATCGTTTGCACAATTCTAGGACTATAACCTATACATATACTTAGCCTTAGAGAAATCCCTAGACATACCTTAGAAATATCTCTAGGGATCTCACTAAAGTTCTCGCATCCTAGTTTCCAATTGTTGACTAAACCTTTCCTTTGATACCAACTGTAGAGACCCGAAACTTGACGTACATGTACATTACATTACTTTGCGGAAAACTTAGTACATTACAAAAACACACACACAAGGACTGTAATAGTTTAGTGTCTTTGGAAACTCGGAATATAATCTTCTAATTATATCCTGGGGAAAAGAAAACATAAAAGGGTGAGCTCAAATTCTCAGTAAGGGTAAACAAAAGAAATATCAATCACATCATATTCATAAGAACATAACATTTTGGAAATCATAACCTGCAAAAGAGAGCATAATTTCATAACATGGGATAAATCTTGGTAGTGAAATGAAAATCCAATAATCATAACATAAAACATGAAACATTGTGGCATACACACATAATCATAGAGAATAATTTCTTGTTAGTCAAGACTCATTGTCAATACTATCTTAGTGGACAAAGTCCCTTTCTGAACCGAGTCACCCTCGTTTCAGTCCTGTTTCACTGAACCGGTATAACCTACCATTCCAGCCATGTCTATCTCATGAGATATAAAATCTTTACCCAATGCATTGGAGGGAGATATAGGTCCCACCCATCTCATAATGATACCATTCTTATGTGTTCCACAAAATCATTTACCATACATCATAGCATAACCCATGTAATAAAAATGGGATTCTTAAACATTGTGACATCATAAAACAATTCATATACGATAAAGGAATTCATAAAAATAATTCCATAACAACATAATCAAATCAATGTAATAATAGGGATAAAAACAGAACCCTTTATCATCTTAGATGGAAAATAATTTTGATAAAACACTTGAACTTCATTCTTGAGGAAAATATCCTTTCTACTTCAAAAACACTTTTCCTTTCTTAACATGTCATACAATTTTAAACATAAAGAAGTTGATTAAAAATAAACATGAAAACATGTAAAGGAAACTTTTTGGAAATAATGTTTTAAAATTCCATTCATGCCGTATAAGTTAAAAAAACATTCTTCGTACTTTTGTCGGAAAATTCAAAAAGTACCTCATACGAAAAACGACAAAAGATTCCTTTCATATCTTTTACTAAAAACTCACCGAAGGGTAAAATTGGATTTAAAAAATTGTAGGTGGATGGAAATAATATTACATATTTAGGAAACATGTATGTGGTTGATAAAATACACCCCAGTAAATACCAAAGTATAAACAATCTCGGATAAAAATGAGATTGTGATATTTCCCTTACCTTAGGTCTGATTTGCTTCGTAAGTGTCCGAACCTCTTGTATAATGATTTAAATAATTTCATTGACTTATTACAGAAACATATTCATTGTTATGATATCATATATGGTTCACTTATGACTTTATATTACCCGTTCTTTTGTAAATTCCATGTTAAAGAGCATTTTGGGTAAAATTGTTTCATTTGTCGTCCGTGTTTTGACTTGTAATTATTCATATGGTTACTTAGATCATGATTACAAAATTCCAGAATATAAAACATGATATATATATATATATATTCAGAATATACATATATATAATAAATCAGTAAATGGAATGAAATACACCGTTCATGGAGACGGTAGGCCGTACGTACGCATGAACGCTGTTTCCGTTTCCTTATTGAGTTAAGCGGAATTAAGTAGCTGAAATTCATATATATACACATAAATCCAGAATCATTATTATGTCATATATTTCATGATTACTTATTATATATACTTTATAATCATTCATGAAAAGTTAAAGTGGAGAATGAATCTCATCGCGTCGTGGAGACGGTAGTCCGTGCGTACGCACGAGCGATGATATCGTTCTCATGATCGTGGGATTGTATTGGAGTGTATGTATAATAATTAAGAATCAATATCACTTTAAAATAATAATATATAGTTATTATTTACACCATTATACCCATCCAAGTAAGGTGGTTGTGGAAAATAGATTTCACCACGGTGTGGAGACGGTATTCCGTATGTACGCACGCGTGGTGATTTCGTTTTCCGTAGGATGGATATATGGTGAAATAGAATTGTTTCATACTTATAATAACATATCAGTATATGAGTGATACTGATGTTATTACTTCATAATGAAACAACCTAAGAAGAATAAGTGGAAGAAGAAATAAAGGTGAAAGAATCGGTAACGGAAATTACCTCTTCTTTGAAGCGCCTCTATGAGACCTCCTCTTAGGGCAATAAGATTGGTCTTTGAGGAATACCAGAACCTCTAGGATGTTTCTAGGGAAGTGGAGAAGATAATTTGGCAGGGTTTGGCCGAGCTTGAAGGCTCAAAGTTCTGTGAGGAAGAGAGGGAGGAGGTACCCTTTTATAAAGGAGGAAAGGGGCACCTTTGGAATAACAAAATATATTATTTTATTATAAAGTCAAGTTCTATTTTAAATACCTCTAGATTGATTTATTTCGAGCCTAAGGTGGGGATGGGTCTAAATCCTCACATCCAATAGAATTTAGGCAAGTTTAGGTTCCTATTTTAACCTTATCATTTAGATTTTACAATAAGTTAAATAATTTTACTTTTACCGTGTCTTCTTGTGTTCTTACACTATAAGGTTAATAAACTTACTATAAGAAACCAGAAGAACCCCAAGTTGTTTATTATTAATATATATAACCTTATATATGTCATTTGGCCGAACCGTAGATTTTTAAGAATAAAATATCAATTAATAATATAATATTTGTTTTAAAAACTATTTTATGTCAATTTTGACACTATTTAGTAATTGATTTTTGTAAAACTCATAATAGAATGATAAGTTCAAAAAAATATAATTAAATCAATAATAAAATGTCATATTATCCTAGAAAATTAGTTTAATTCATAAAAAGTCTCAAATTATATTTATTTGGGTATTTATAACATCAATTATGTCAGTATTTCATTAATAATATAATTACTGCATCATCGTTTTGTCATAAATAAATTAAATTATTTAATGTATAAAAATTACAAATAAAATACCATTATGTAGGAAATCATTTTAGATTTCTAATGAATATTTATAGTCGAATTTATCTTATGTATAACCCAATATTAAAAATGATTTATTAAATAAACATTGATTTTAACTCTTTTAACTCTTTTTTGAATTAAATAATAATAAATTTCCTAATCTAATTAAAGTGGGCCTAAACGGTCATATTTTATTCCTAAGTTTGTTTTTGGTGGAATTAAACTTATCCAATATAATTAGGACATGTTTTAGGGTAATAATAATATCATTTTTACCCTTAATTACCCTATTTACTTTTAACCGTGGTAAATAAAAGTAAAAAGTTACTATTCACCAAAAATTATTTTTTAATATCATTGAACCACATTTTACTTACTGACATCAACCGTGTCTCTCGGATTTTTGAAATTCCACTCACAGAAGCGGTAAAATTATGTTTTATGAAAAATTCAGTTTTTTTTAACTACCACTTAGTGGTTTCACTATTCATCAAAAATTGAAAGTTTTCAGAAAAATACCAAAAATTAGGCCTAAGCTGTATTTGATATTATGAACTCAAAAATGATTTCTATTTTACCAAATTCAAAACATATCATTTTCATTAATTAATTTAAAAATTAATTCACGTCGTCAAAACAAAAGGCGTGTTTTTAAGAGATAATAAATATCAAAAGATTGACACTTGTTTATAACTGGTTTAAATGTGAAATTACATCCAATGACCAACATTGAATTAAATTGTAAAAATATATTCTAAATATACTTTAAAACCACTCAAATTAATAATTTATCACTATTAATTATTTCGATTGAAAAAGTTGTTTTTATTTAAAATTTAGTAATTTTCACTATTCATCAAAATATGAAAGTTATCCGAAAATCTCCAAAATTTCACCCTAAGCTAATTTCGATATTCCGAATCCAAAAAATGAAGTCCATTTTGAAAAATATAATTTACAAAATTTCAAAAAGTGTTTATTACTATTCATAACGTCTAGTTTTAAAAATATTTTAATAGCATATCGTTGTTTAGTGAAACTTGGTGTTGCGTACAACACACGCTATCGTGGAAGGTCGCGATTGCGTGTAATTCAATCCAGGTCAGATATGTGTGTTTTGAAAGCTCCTTTTGGTGTAGCGTATAACACAAGACATTAATGAAAAGAATATTTTTCATAAAATATCGGGGTGTTACATTATTCCTATATTTTACACAAATCCATATATATATACCATAACATAAATCATCATACCACTGAAATACGATTCATAGTGGGAAGTCATTTCGACCATGCATGACAAGATCATATCATTGGCTACATCCATGACATAGATATTTCTAATGCTCATATGTGTCTCCAAAAAACATATGTACCCAATTACCTTGTAACATGGTCTTTATCATGAAAGTGTAATATATACCCTTTTATGATATACCCTTTATGTTCGGAGAATCCTACACCTTGCTACCATCCCAACTCGTGGAATAGGATAAGAATAAAATTCCAACACCAAGACTTACAACTGATGGGATGGAAAAAAACAACATGGAACTGAAGGACTGAATAAACTAATTCCACTTTTAATGCCCCTATGCCTCCCAATTGGATTTAGAGGGTGGTGAGATGTTACTTGGCCATAAGTGATGTTCCCAAGGTGCCAAGGATGGAAATAAATATCGAGGGATTTTATAATAATTGGAGAAATGTTTTCCCTATGATATAATCCACCAAACCAAAAAAGTCATAGCCAACCACAACTACATGATTTGTGTCAATAACGTACACCCCAACAAGATCATTCCTTGAAACAACCAAAATATTCTATAATAATGCACATAAACCAAATACAACTACAGTGAACCATCCTTTTATAAATAAGTACAACATTAATAAAATGATTAAAAACATAATAGTATCACACAATGGGGATCAAATTGTTTAGTTTCTTGGGAAAACTATGACCTAACATAAAATTCACATCATCAAACATAAAAATTTATTTACTTCTTTTTTCTCTAGCATCTTATTAGCTTTTGACCACTCCATAGTACATGTAGTCACATGAGGATATACATCAAAAATGGGTGAGATAGAAGCTTAGTAAGGTGATAAATAGAAACATGGAACAAAATAATATGGTATGAGAATAATAATTATTATCATAACATAGGAATATGAACTTAATAATGATAAGTAACATTAAGAAAGGACTTGGAATGTAGAAATTCATAAAAAATAAATCTTCATGTATTAATGGTTAAATACGAAAAATAGTTGCGAACAAGACTAGAATCATGTTAAAAAATAATTTAACATTAACTAATTAGATTCATCACTTTCCCCAATGCATTGGAGCACTGTATAATTCCAGGAGCACAAGTCATATTCAATCATTAATATTGTGCTGTATAATTCAGGGTTCACCCGTCATGTCATAACATTTTCATTATCATGCATTCCGCATAGGACATATATCCATAATGAACATAAATAACCCATGTAAATTAATGGATTTCATATCATAATAACACATTCATAATCATTGGGAACCCAAAATAAATAGGGAATGACATACATGATAAAAGAAACATTAACCTTGGGTGAGATGTAAATGGCGTGGTTTTGAATGAAGTGTTCTTTTGGAAAACAAATTTTTGACATAAACTCTAGTGAAAAACATTTATATCATAGAAAACTTAGAATAATGGTGAAAAAATGATATCTCAAGAGTAACTATAATGAAAATGGAGTGAAATATGGAGAACAACAGGAAATAATGTTGGGTTCGAGAATTTCATATTACCATGAATCTGAATGTTTTATTCAATTTAATATCTTGTATAATGACTTTATATTCATTAATTAAAAATTATAGAACCTTTTAAAAATTAATATTGTTCATTATGGTTTCATTATGTTCCATTATGGGCCTTTTGATGAGTTATAGTGTTTAAATCCATTGTTTGGGAGTGTTCTTTTGCATAGTTTTTATGAGCAATTCACTTGTACACATGAATGTAAGTTCATGTAGAACAAGGATAAACATGTTGAAATTATATTAAAAGTATCACACAACAGGGATCAAATGGTTTAGTTTCTTGGTAAAATTATAAAATTATTATAAACATAATAATATATCACAATTGGGATCAAATGGTTTAGTTTCTTTGGAAAAATATGACCTAACATAACATTTACATCATCAAACATAATTTTTTTACTTCCTTCTTCTCTAGCTTCTTATTAGCTTTTGACCACTCTTTATTACATGTTGTCACATGAGGATATACATCAAAAATGTGTGAGATTGAATCCTAGTAAGTGGATAAATAAGAACATGGTACAAAATAACATGGGATGAGAATAATTATTATTATCATAACATAGGAATATGATCTTAATTATGAGAATTAACATTAAGAAAAGACTTGGAATGTATCAATTCATAAAAAATGAATCTTCATGTATTGATGGTTAAATACGAAAAATAGTTGGGAACAAAACTAGAATCATGTTAAAAAATAATTTAACATTAACTAGTTAGATTCATCACTTTAGCCATTGCATTGTAGCACTCTATAATTCCAGGTGCTCTAGTCACATTCAACCATTCATATTGTACTGTATAATTCTGGGTGCACCCGTCATGTCATAACATTATCATTATCATTCATTCCACATACGACATATAAAAATAGTGAACATAAATAACCCATGTAAATTAATGGGTTTCATATCATAATAACAAATTCATAATCATTGGGATCCCAAAATAAATAGGGAATGTAATACTTTATAGAAGAACCATTAACCTTGGGTGAGATGTAAAAGGTGTGGTTTTGAATGAAGAGTTTTTTTGGAAAACAATTTTTTGACATAAACTCCAGTGAAAAACATTAATATCATAGAAATGGTTGAATAATGATGGAAAATGATATTTAATGAGTTACTATAATGAAAATGGAGTGAAAGGGGGAGAACCAGAAGAAACAAAGCTGGGTTTGAGAATTTCTTATTACCTTGAATCTGAATGTTTTCTTCAATTTAATGTCATGTATAATGACTTTATATTCATTATTTTGAAATTATATAACCTTTTAAAAATTAATATTGTTCATTATTCTTTCATTATGTTCCATTATGGGCCTTTTTATGAGTTATAGTGTTAAAATCCATTGTTTGGGATTGTTCTTTTTCATAGTTTTCATGAACAGTTCACTTGTACACATGAATATAAGTTCGTGTAGAATAAGGATAAACATGAAGAAATGATATTAAAACTTATTAATGATATTACATATGTTCAAATGATCTTATAATGAATAATTTTATATTCCATGTGGATGAATCCATAGTTATTATTTAATGATTATCATTTTTGTTAAATTTGGGCGATTTTTTGATCACAACGAACTTGTTTTTTTATCATTTAGTAATATATACATAAGTTAGTTACAGAACATTAAATAGGATATAATACATATAACATAATCTTGTTCAACCATTAAATTTTTTCAATGACCATATCTGAAGGTAATAAATGAAAATAGAAACAAGTCATTCTTAAGAGAGATAAATTAACACCTCACAAACAACATTTTCCTTTTTAAAATAAAAAAAAAGAGGATAAGGGGTTTGGATGATATATTATCCCATTAGTGTAAAAAAATTATTGTATATGAATTATAATGGAGTTACCATACCCTAAGGATGAGGATTTTTTGGGAGATATGATGAAAAGAACGTGAAATTGAAAAGAAATTAAATTAAAAGAAAGTGAGCGAAGGGAATTACCTCTTCCATTATTCTTAAGGAACATTGAATTGATCATTTTATGAGACTGGAAGCTATTGGTAGTGGGATAGGGAATAGGTAAGATCATTGAGCAGATATTATAGAAGTATTGAAGTGTGAGAGGTGTGAGGAAATGAGGGTATGAAAGTTGGTATTTATAGTGGAGGGGAGAGTGAATTTCTCAATATTATATTCATTAATTTATTATAACTCCAAATGAAAATAAATAGTGATTATTCCATGACCAAGAATAGTAATAAGTTTATGTGATTTTTATATTTGGGTGATTACAACAATTATTATTTTATAAATAGTGGATTTAGATTTTAATGTATTTGTACGGCAAATAAATGTATTTTACTATTCGCAAAAAATTCATGTATTTCAGAAAAATATTGAAACATAACACTAACCATTTTTCAATGATTAAAATTAAAAAATGAATCCCATTTTTCAAAATTAATTTTCTAAATAAAACTAACTTAATTTTTAATTAAAATCATTATTTACATGAAAAATGCATTTTTTAAAATTAAAACCGATTTCATAATAATTTCAAAAATTACAGAAGGTCCTACATAATTATATTAAAACTAGATGTTTTATAATTGTAAATTTATGAATTTTTTTAGGAAAATAAATTTCCTTTTAAATTTAATAATAAATTATAACAAATTTTTTATGACATACGAAAATAACAATACTTTTATTATGGACATATTATCACTTATAACATTCCTAATTTTACTTTATACATTCACGGGCAAGGTAACTATTTTTTGGAGGGTTTACTATTCATATGGGTCAGATTAATATTCCTAAGGGTAGTTTACTATTCACCAAAAAGTTATGTTTGTCCTGTCGGACTCCAAACATGTTGCTCATCACAACTGTGTATGTTAGAATTTTGAAATTCAAATCATAAAAGTGGAAAAATTAGTCTTAGTGGTTACATGGTATTTAGTATCATGATATGTCATTATTCTTCCCAATTTGATTATACATTATGGAAAACTTATAATAAGTTTATTCCATTGATAAATCATTGGGTTGTTACATTTTTCCTCCCTTATGAATATTTTTACTCAACATTTTGTTTACACAAACAGGTGAGGGTACTTATCCTTGGTCGCCTCCTCTGGGTCCCAAATTGCATCTTCAAACTTATATTACCTCCACAAAACAATGAAAATGTGTGTTGTATTTTTGTGTATAACCTTATCTTTCCAGAACAAAATCTTTAAAGTCTACCTCTCATAAGAGAGATCATATTTCAGTAGTACCACCTCTGAGTTCAGTACATGTGTTGGATCAGTTATATAATTCCCCAAGATTTATACATGAAACAAATCATGAACATGAGCAATATTCGGTGGGATTCCAAGCCTAAAATACATGGACTTTATGTGGTCAGGAATCTCAAAGGGGAAAATATACCTTGGGATTATCTTCCCTTTCTTTTCAAATAGCATGACTCTCTTCAATGGTGACATTCAACGGATGACATTACCTCCAACATTTATTTTCATCTCCCTTTGACACTTGTCACCATATGTATTTTGCCAACTCTTAGAAGCTTTGATATGTCTCTGGATGACTATATCCTTCTCTGTCATCTATTGAACAAGATCAATCCATGTATCGTTATTTCTCTACCATGATCAACAGGTTGAAGTTCTACATCACCTTCCATGCAGAGCTTCATATGGAGCCATCTAGATACTAAAGTGGAAGATATTGTTGAATGATAAATAAAAAATGGTAGATTCTGATCCCATCCACCAATGAATTATAAATTGAAGGCTCTTATAATATCTTCTAGCTTATGAACAATCCTTACAGATTGGCCATCTGTTTGGGTGTGATAGGACATGCTGATATTTAATTCAGTACTCAAATCATGTTGAAGACTCCTCCAGAATTTAGATAAGAACGATGGATCACAGTAAAAGACAATTTAAATTATAAAACCATGTATTATGACCACTTAACATATATAATTATAAGTTGGCTAGAAAATAGATCATCCCCAATAGAAAAAAAATCGACAGTCTTGGTGAGTCAGTCAACCACAACACATTTCGCATAATTTCCCTTGGACGTATTTGGGTGACCCGTGACAAAGTACATAGTGTAATTATACCATCTCCACATGGGTATAGGAAATGGATGCATCATCCATTTTGACTTTTTTCACTCTACTTTAACATTCTCACATAATAAGCACCTTCATATATATTCTGCAATCTTCTTTTTCATGTTATCTAATGAGAACTGTTCTCGGAGATCTCAGTACATCTTGGTGCTACTAGGATTTATAGATAAGGATGAGATATGTTCATTGTCTAATATATCCTTCATTATACTAAGAGATGAAGTCAGACAATGCTGCATTCCAAACCAAATCACACCATCATCGTAGATAGGGAACTCGTGCAGCTTTTCTTCCTTTACTGCATTCAACTTCTTTTGTAACTCCTAAGCATCCCTTTACGCCTCTATAATAATCTATTGGATTGATGGATGAACATTCATTTTGGTAGGGTAGGATTCATCCCTTGCGCTTTTGATTTTAAAATCAATTCTATGCATATCCACGAAAATAGGTTCATTATCAATCTGTAAGATGGATAGAGTATAAGGTTATTTTCTTCTTCAAACATCAGCTACCTTGTCCACCTTTCCAGTATGATAGTGAATAGAAAAATCATAGTACTTTATTAGATCTAACCATCTCAATTGACACATGTTGGGCATCTTTTGGGTGAATTTATACTTTAGGTTCTTGAAGTCAGGGTATATGTTACACATCTCACCGTAAAGGTAGTCATACTAGATTTTCAAGGAAAAAATCATGGTTGCATGCTCTATATCTCGCATCGGGTAGTTATGCTCACTGATATTCAACTACTGTGAGGTGTAGGCTACCACATTATCATTTTTCATAATTACAGAACCCATGAATTTCATTGAAGCATCATAGTATATAACCAAACATTATCCACATGTTGGAAATTTGTGTACAGGTGGAGTGATCAGACTTCTCTTTAGCTCCTTGAAGCTTCCCTCACATTCTTCCATCCACACAAAATTTACCCATTTACTTGTTAACATAGATTCCCAAAAGTCTACGATCTGGTCAAAATTGGTCATACGAAAATTTAGTAATAAAAAATAAGATGATTTCAACAAAAAGGGGGTTATTACAAAACGGAGAGTACATAAAACCACATTTGTCCAGCTCCACCACCGAGGAAAAGTCGGTAGGGGCAGTAAAAGACCACAACATATCCATCCCTAGGATATTATTTATTAAAAAAAACATCTTCCACCTGATTGGCCTCGCTATAAGAATGTGTGACAATAAATTTATATGTGTCAACTAATTATGTAAATCAACCCATTTAGGGAGCACACACCAAGGCACATTACACGTTCTTGTTTCCAAGGCCCAAACTACAAGTTGAGAGTCTGACCCAATCCATAGTTGATTCATGTTATGATAGACATCATAACTAATTTCATGAAATATCACCCTTAACAGATCATTAAAAGCATCTATAATTATGTTAAAATGATAAAAACATCATTTCACAAAGCCACGATAAGTTCAAAAAACAACACCACACCCTGATGGACTTAGTGCCCCAGAAGTAGCTCAATATATATTAAATTTGTGCCATCGGATGACATAGGGTATCCAAATAATATTCATAAGTATTGGAGGCCTCTGCAGTGGCCCAGAAACACAAAGCAGGTGATTAATATGCAAGTTGAAGGCACTATTGTGCATCACACCTCATTGAACCTTCGAAGTTGCGTAAACCTCTTAGTGAATCACCAACATCACACATCGGATAGAGACATACTTGCTATCAAAGAGGACAATATTGTGAGGAAACCATATAAATGAAATCCTGGTTGTAACAGACATATGTAAAAGCATTATAAACCCATTCTCTACAACCAACATAGGGCAACCCTATCAGAAGGTCAAGAAGCAGAATATTCTGATTGAAATCTAGCTTGAGCAAGACCCCATCATAAGCCCAAAACTACTGAGAATAAGCACATCCCTCAAAAGAATCTAGATATTATTTTATTTTCACATTGATAAGTAACATGTAGATTGAAAATGAAAACCCAATCTCTTGAGGTGACCATGAGTAGGTAGATGATTTTTCTATATTCTCCATATTAGAGAAAATCGATAGATCCGAATGAACAAAGTCCAATAGTGTAGGAGCCTAGCAGGTGAGCGATAAGGGCACCCACATACTAGCTGATAATAATCATTTCTATTAAACTAACCATTCCTATTATGCTTCAATATAAGAATGTCACAATCCCTGAAATTATAAGATTGAATTTCCAACTTCACCTCAGAGGGGACCATATTATCAAATAGATATATATGAGATAAAAAATCAGCGATGGAAAAATCTCTTAGACCATAAAGAACAACAATACTCCCTTGAAGAGGTTTCTCAAGCCATGTCATGCTCCAACAGTTATGATGATAGTCCCTACAAACCAGCCACTTTGTATCATTAATGATTCAAAAAGAAATTACATGAGAGATTCCAAGATAGATGATGCAAGATAGTGTTTGTATAAATTAAGTATCCTTCCATAAAATTGGTTAATTAAAAAATCACCAGAATTATCCTTGGAAATCAGAACCCATGTGAATTTTCCAATAATACCATCAATAAAAATCCAAATATACATGACTATGAGACCCCCAAGTTTAACATGCTTGATACATTCCTTAAAAGAAACATTGATAAGCTTGCGCTCATGGATTGACACAATCGAAATAATGATCTGCACCAAGATTTGAAGCACTTTGATGAGACCCCTAGGCCATGAATAAATATAAAAGTAATAAAAAAATATAGATGTTATCATTGAGTTAACAAGACACACCCTCCCATCCATGGAAATTTCTTTCCCTTTCTAACTTGAAGGTTGATTCACAATACTTGAGTATATTCCCTCCAAAATTTTCCCTCTTCACCTTTCTCCAAAATAAGGGAACACCAAGATAGAGAAAGGGAAAAGATCCCTATTTCACCCCAAGTCATCTAATTATCATGTTTTGTTTCCCAATAAGTACTCATTTGAAAAAAAAATGAATAGACATAACCCAACTTATTGCTTGACCAATCGCCTCTTCATAATGTAAAAATAGAGCCTTGAGAGAAGATAAAGTTCTCCTTGAAAATTTCCCAAGAAAGATAATATCATCACCATACAATAAATGAGATGGAACTAAGTCATTCTTACTTGGGCTAATATTAATTTAAATACCCATGTGTATAAGGTCATCAATAAAAATACTAAGATAATCTGTAGCAATAACAATTAAAATGCTAAAGATCATGTCACCTTGCCGCACACCTCTGTACAAGGGGAAAATCATTTGGGTGTACCATTAATGAGAATGGACAAGATTTATGAAAAAAGGATGGTACTGATCAGCTTGATGAACACATTGGAGAATTTATGTTGTTTAAGGAAATACAAGGTAAATATCTATTTGAGTGTTTCGAAGGCCTTTGAGATGACAATTTTTAGTGCAAAGTTTCTTTCCTTCATCACCATTCTAATGAGTTTGAATCTTTTTGTGGTGAAAAAGATAAAATCCTGAATATTCTTACCAAGAAGATATCCAAATTGATTTGCAGTAATAATGTCACCAACCATCCATTCTAGTCTATTCATGAGTTTATTAAAAATATGATTATAAATAGTATTCCCTTGTGCCACTAGCCTATAATCCTTTATATCAAGGTCATTTCTTTTCTTAGGTAAGATGATAATGAAGCATGAGTTCATCCAATATGGAATGTATGAGTTAGTAATGATGTTCTTTAATGAATGGGTAAGATATTCCTGCAAAAAATCCTAATAAGACATGAAAAATTTATTAGTAAGGCCATTTGGACTACAAGAACTCCCCACATTAAGATGATGAAGATCTATTCTAATTTCTTATTTGAGATGAGGGGTGAAAATAAATTTATTATCATGATCCTCAATGCATGAGTTGTTTTTCCCAACCAATCAATGTGTATTGAGTAGCCCCTCATCAGAATAAAATCCCATTTAATTATCCACAATCGCCAATGAGATCCCATTTTGTGAAGTATACAGTAGACCATGAATGTTGATTTCTTTATCGCTCACTCATGCTCATTTAACATTATGCAATCAATTGAAAATCTTGGAATTAAAATCTACATTATTTAACCATCTTACATTAAATTGATTTCGGACCATCCAATATTGGATCATTAATAAATCATCCAACATATTATGATCCATTATGACCTTTTGAGATGGGATATCCTGATGCTGATTTCAAATCAGAACATAATAGAACTCTTCCTCTACATTCTTAATGTCATAATAAATTTTATAAAATTATTTTTTTTTCTACATTCAATGAGAAGTTCCTTGAAATATTTTAATTTCTCAAAAAACCCATGAAGAGGACTCCTAATAGGTTCAATCCTACAAGCTTTCAACACTATTTACTTATATCCAGGATCCATAATCCACCCAGTATTAAACCAGTAGTTCAAAGGTCCTGACCATGAAAAATGTGAAATAATATCCACATCAATAGTGATGTGATCAGAGTGGTATTTAGGGAGTGTGAAGTTAGAGATCCCATGAACATAATCTTGATCAACCATATGAACAAAACAACTATGAAGTTTTCCTGATTTCCTGCTTGCCTCCCATTCCAGGTGTATCGACACCGTGTAAAGTCTACTCCGTCAATTGGAAATTCATTATGATTACACTCATCAGTGCATATAGAGAAACCAGAAGTAGGAATCAAATTAAAATTACCCCTAGTTTTGTTCCTCGGGCCTCCACACCATGTTAAAATATCCAATGGAAAACTAGTTTTGATCCATCTACCAGGAAGTATCTTTGACCACCTCCCATAATTCCCATTTCCTAATATAATAAATGGATGCATACAAAAAATAGACTAAAAATTCATAATTATCTATATTGAAAAGATCATAATACAGTAAGACATATCCACAAAAGAGATGATGTGAATGGAATCATGAAAAAAACCACAAATGGTCCATATCAACTTCACTAGAATCATGGGACACATACTTTTACGTAATGGATACCAATTTGAATAATTTCCAATCATCAAAAAGAAATTTCGGTTCAGCAATACCAACAAGCATATGCTTATGGGACATAAAAATTTCTTAGGGATTTGGCCGTCTGGGATTTTCCCATTCCTTGAATGTTCCAAAAAAAGATCATTATTGTATATGGGCCTTTACCCTTTTCTGGGTTCCACCCTTTGATGCCATAACCATCTTAATTTCCCCCTTTTCCCTCTGCATTTTTTTCCTAGCCCTTTCAGATTACTATTTAATCCAAAATCCCCACTAGATATAGGCATGGAATCACTTCCACTAACCATCTTTTGTATTAGTACTAGCCCCCAATGTCAAAAATAAAAGAAGGGATTCTCTGGTTAGAATTGAATACTCTAGTGTGAGTAGGACTCACCTACTCGTGTGACCCCGTTGTGGGAGAAACTGCTTGAATTCTCAGAGTGATATCAACTACATCAAAAGGTAGAGAGTATTCAACATCATTTGACCAGAAAATACCACTCAAGGGTATATATTTATTCTGATATTTAAGGTTAGAAGGGTCACATCACAATTGTGGATTTCTTAGATCAACATTAGGGGGAGGTTTCGGCACAATGTTTCGCCCAGATAAGATGAAAAAGAGTCTGTGAAATGTCCATCAACAACCCCACCATCATGAAAAGGTGCAAATGGTGACCCAACCCCTAATAACAGAAGTGTAACCTCCTCCAATTAAACATCTCAGCATATATGGGAATCCATAAGATTGATTGGATAATCCTGT
Source organism: Viscum album (assembly GCA_963277665.1). Taxonomy (NCBI): domain Eukaryota; kingdom Viridiplantae; phylum Streptophyta; class Magnoliopsida; order Santalales; family Viscaceae; genus Viscum; species Viscum album. The sequence continues at coordinate 1,716,000,497 of OY728152.1, read as the reverse complement.
GTTGCAGTATCCATAGGGATTGTATCACTAGTCTTAACTAGATTATCTAAAAGTGAAACTTTCACGGAATACCCTTAAAATCTTTTAGAAGTCACCACACCTAGATCTCTAGTGGTAGATGTCTGGTACTCTTCAACCGGTTTCTTCCTATCCAGTGACATGGAATACTGTCTAGAGGAAGAACCCTCCTTAGAGAGATGATATGGATATTCAGATAATGTGATCCCCTCCATCACTTTCTTCTCACTAGCTCTATCATTACCATGGGGACAATGTAAAGGTTGGTCATTGTCCCACTTCCCCATACATGTGGAATTATCATGCCCTCTCACATTGCACACACTGCATTCTTGATTCCTTTTGGATTAAACCATTAGGTGACCAAAAACATATAAATCAAATTTAATTTCATATTCTATTCATGGAAAATATCTAGCTTCATTCTATTGTCCAATGTTTTGTGAACTACATCCTCAACACGAGTGCTTGGCTGGTCCACTTCCACCAATACCCAGGTATAATGCCCAACCCACAGGTTGATTGTTTTGCCGATCCATCTTAATGGGGTTTCCTACAACTGATGTAATATCCCAAAAGATCCTTGGGAGCCAACAAAACCAGTTCATCCTAAAGATCTGAATCCATATATGAGCATGTGTATTCCGGACAGTGATGGGACTAATAGTATGATCCAATTATTAATTGTTAAAAACCCAGGTATCAGAGAGATGGTTCCCATGATCCACACCCTTCCCTTATACTCAACTAATCAGAAGACAAATGAAATCCAAGATCCAATCATCAAATCCCCACACATATATATTAGTTTTAGTCAGTTCGTTGAATTTACATATATTCTCACCTTGCGGATTCGAAGAACGAGTAATGATAGAGAAGCGACATAGGCAACCCCGTTCTTCAACCGCCACCTAATATGCCGACACATGAGAAACCTTCCACTTCTTTATCACCTGATGAGGTGGGGGTACATAAAGGGAGAAATACTTCCCTAAATCATCCTTCATTACGGTGCGAAGTTCCCCCCAGTTCAAGAACATCACAAGGGAAAAATCCTATAACAATGAAATATTTTTTTACAAATGAGAAAATCTCCCTATGACTAATACATTCAGTAAGAGATCTCGATCAATCATCCTCATTCATGACTATCCATGAATCAATCACCAAATGATCTCATGGATCCCTATATTTGGAGTTTTCACCTGCTTCCCTCTGTGTTGCCATCACCAAAGGATCAGATCTTATTAACTTAATTAGCAGTATTTACAATCCTAATAAATGTCTCAAAAATTGTTTGTAGTACCATGCTAATCCAAGAAAACTTCATATTTCTCTAACACTAGAGGGTTCAGGATATTCCTTATTCACCTTTTTTTAAAGGCTCCACAAAAATTCCTTTACTTGCGATTACGTGTCCCAAGAACATTGGTTGAATCATCCAAAATTTACACTTCTTGAACTTGTTTTAAAACATCTCCTTTTTCAATGTCACTAATGGATGTCTTAGGTGTTCTTCATGCCCCACCTTTCTATTGGAGTAGATGTTAATATCATCGATAAAAAATAAAAACAAATATGTTGAGGTAATGTCTGAAGACTCAATTAAACAATCCATGAAGATTTCCATGGCATTATTATGTCCGATGGGAATCAATAGAAACACATAGTTCCTATACCTTGTACGAAAGGAATACTCATAAATAGCTTACATCGTAACCTTTAGCCGAGGATATCCAGAACAAAGATCCACCATTATGAAGTATTGAGATCCACTTAACTAACCAAATTTTTTTCAATCATTGGGAGAGTATACTTGTTCTTTATGATGATATTGTTTTGTTCCTGATAATAAATACACAACCACATTGGTTCATAACTCTTCTTCACAAAAAGCATTGGTGCACCCCATGGTGATGCACTGGAGCTTATGAATCCTTCGTTTGAATTCTCTTATAGCTACATCTTTTAATCCTCTATTTTGTTGGGATCCATCTGATATATAAAAATTGAGATAGGATTAGCTATAGGTATGCATTCTATGGAGAAATCTACTTCCCGATTTGGGGGTAGTCCGGGTAACTCTTCATGAAATAAATCACCATATTCCCTCACAATGTGAATTTCTATAAGGTTGGGACATTCCATTGCCTCTACTATTTGGGAGAAGTGTTATCTTCATAGGGTATCAACACCCTCACCATTGAAGGATCTTTAATAGGAGATTCACGATCATTATTTCATTTTTGTAGGATCACGAAATGGTTCTGAATATGAAAAGATATATCCTTTTCTTGACAGTTGATATGTTATCTATATAACCAGTGCCTATCTATTCCCATTATATCATTGATTTCCATTTATGGATGTTTTAAGAGAAAATATGGAAGAATATTCCCACATAAACCAGTAGGGGAAGAGTCAAACACATGGGTTTCAATGATTTCACCACTTAGTGTTTTTATATATATCTATACTTCAAAGATTCTATAACGACCCAAAAATTCATTAACGAAAATTCATCTTGGATTATTTAAATATATTATTATTTTTATGTGATATGTATGCATTTATTTAGTTTTATGTTTTGGATTTTAAAATACTATTAATAATTGTTATCGTTACTAATATAGTTGTTGAACAGTGACCACATGATCAATATAAACATATGGATTTAACAAATCAAATTTACATAGAAAAAATAAGTTATGGCCTCATCCAGTAGACTTTTCCTATAAGAATCCCTTTTTCGGAGCTCGAAAAGGAGGTGGCATCATTGGGCTTCGATCTTGACCAGGACAAAGCTGAGGTTGAACAAGTTAAGCTTGAGCAGAACCGACTATGAGATAAGTGGATGTTAATAGAGATTACCACTCGAGCAGTGTTATCTGAGCCACCCAAATAATCTTCCACCATCACACACCTTTCCCTAAGTTCATTTGCAGGTGTTTCAAGGGGTTATAACAAGACCCTAGTACAACGATTATGTACATTATTCTTGTCTAGAGAATACACATTATTTTTATTATTGTTACTTTGTAAATAGTTCTTAAAGCACAAATAGTATCTTTAGTTAATATTCATATTAGAAATCTACATTGATGAATTAATTGATTTTTTATTAAATAAAATTTTAATAAAATATTATTATTATTATTAAATTACTATTTATTAAATATAAATTATCTTTTAATTTTATGAATTCAATTTTTATTTTTATTAATGTTTGAAAGTTGTTTTGGAAAAACCCATGAATTTTCGATAAATGTCGGTTTATATATTAAAAGTTAAAATTTCACTTATTTGAAAAATTATTTACAAAAAATGAATATTATTTTTGGAATCAGGACATAGAAATTATCCAATGGTGAATATTTCATTAATTTCCTGAGATAGTCGAATAATTGGGTATAAAAACTAAATATCGTTTAAATATATAATGTGTTTTATGAAATCATAATTCCCCAATAGTGATTTAATAAAATAAAATAATCCTTATGATGGAAAATTATATGTTTTAAAATTAAAATTATGTGTCTTTGGGTATGTTTTATTTATTTTACAATGCTTTTTTGGACCCATCATGACTTATAAAACATTTTGTCTTTTTAAATTGTTTTTTTAGTGTAACTCTCCTTTAACTAAGCAACATAATTATTTTAAGATGTTCCACCATTGGCCTCATAATATATTGTTTTCCACTCCCCTTTTTCAAAAACCAATGGCAAAAACCATGACATGGTTTTGTCATTTTGATTAGATTAATGTGTAGTGTCTCAAACATAAATAATAAATAATTCCCTCTCCTTTATTATATAAACCCAACCATGCTCCCAATTTCTCTTCACTAAAAGACTTATAAAGTTAGACCAACCTCTACCCTCCTCTATCTGTAATCCTCCCAAGGTTCCCCAAGCTCCAAGGAAGCCTATCTCATGCCTCTCCCATGATTTTGGGATCACACTTCCAAGTAAGTGATTTCTTCCTTTCTAATATTTGTACAATTTTATTAAAGTTGTTATACCCTTTTGTTTTCAATTAATAATGTTGTGGTATGATTTCACACCTCCCCCATACTACACTCTTTATGTTTAGATGACGATAGACCCCTTTCTCTCTCATTAATTCCTCCCACGTGCACCCGTTACCATGCCAAAATTTGGGAGGGATTTCTCACCCCTCTTTTAAATCCAAGTAATTTGTTTTTATTATGAATCTAAATTCCATTAGAATTGTTTGTAAATGTATCTATGTAACACGCTTACTTCCCATTTCATGTAAAAATGATAATACACAATTTTCAATATCATCAACCTTTTTCATTAATCATTATGTCACGCCGTTATGCAGCCAAAATTGCACAGCGTTTTTCCAAGTGAAGATCATTGTGTAGTGAATACCATACCCATGTCTCTATCAAGGGTATTCAACATTATGAACCGATACACATTGAATAGTACTTTCACTTATTTATTCCACATTACCTAATCGTGGAAGAACTTATGATTTTGATTGAATCCATGTTATATGATCCATGTGGCACACTAATGCATGAAATGAATTTTTTATGAAGGGTGCACCCTAATAGCGCTCCAATTCACTGGTTAAATTATACTATCATGATACATCATGTGAAATGAGTGTTGAGTCATGATAATTCATGTGAAATTATTGTTTACTAGTGCTTCTAGTGCAATGTGGCTTTACTATTTCTCCAGGTGCAATGATCCTCGGCTCAAGCTAATTTCATGTTAAGTGTTGTTTCCTTATTTGCAGGTTATGATAATAATGATTTATCATGTCTTTATGATTATGTTTCTGTTATGATCTATTTAAATGCCTATTGTCTAGCATGTATTTATTTCCTCATGCTATTCTAGGTTTATTCCCTTACTAGGCACTATAGCTTACCCTTTTCTTATGCATGTCCTCAGGTTATCCCATGCAATGCTAAGTACGAGGGAATGTAGTGGTCATGTAAAGGAAGTTTTCAATGTTGATGTTTTATTTCATGTTTTATGTTGTTATGTAATGACAATAAGCCCAAAATACACAAGAACCCCTGACCATCCATTTGGTATCAAGTGATGTATATGTAACAAATCATGTTCTATTATGTAATAAAGTTCATGGTTGTCATAGCATCAGGGATTTGATTTTATAGTTCAAGAAAACCTATAATATATAAAGGAATTAATTGAACAAGAATCAAATAAGACTTTTCCCAATCTTCTGTGAATTGGAATTGTACCTCATAGGACGTTAATATCTTGCTCCACTTCCATAGTAGTGATGAAATAATCCATTCTTTTTCCTTTGGCTCTGGTGGATGTTGACGCTGATTACCCCCAAGGGCATGAGGTTTTGTGCACTATCTTGCATCATTCTCTTGATTCCTATTGTTGTAGCCCTGAACCATCGGTGGGGATCCATTTCTTCCACTAAATTATTCTTCTTTCTCATGTTTTTTAATACTCATGAGAGTGTTGGCCTTTTTTCCCACAATTGAAGCATTTCACCATCCCTATGAGGACGTTCCCATGATGCAACTTCCCACAGTTTTGGAACGTTGGTCATTTAGATTTCTTCCCAACTAAATCATTAGATCCTCTGGCTTGGAACTCCATCCTTTGTATCTTATCCCCATATACATTAGACCATTCTCCAAACTCCATCTCCACATTGAGAGAACATAAAAAAACATCTTCATAACACACAGTGTATCGAATATCAAGAGACTATTGATGGTGTGGATTTAATCCACAAAATAATTTATCAATTTTTCTACCACTGTTCTTAACAATACCCATAGCGTACCATGGAAACCTTGTGAAATTAGCTTCATAGGATATGATAGATTCTAATTAATTTTGATTTTGCTCTATGATTTTTCTCTAAATATTTATATGAAGATTTATTGGGAAATACAACTAATGAAAACTGAACATAATGTCTTTCCATTACATCTCTTCCATTACATCTCTTGGATTTAATTTCTTAATAAAATCACGCCATTGATAAGCCTCTCCCTCAAGACAATAAATAGATAATTTCACCTTCTCTATCATATAATAGTGATGTATAGAAATGATATTATTCATGTATTTGTCTGATTGTTCCACAACCAGTGGATCAGAAGATCCACTTAACATTGGTGGTCGTTTCTATAAAAAAGAAACGATATCCAGTTTTCCCTCTTTGTCGAAGGAAGAAATTACTCATTATTTAGGTTATTATTCATAACCTGATATAATTGGGAAAGCATCACCATTATTTTTTTGTACTGAACCTCCTATATCATTGGGGATTTTGATTGTGCAATCATTTAATTGGACCTCACAAGAGTTGTTGGCCTAGTTTCTCCAGATTCCCACTATTTTCTAAAGTAGAAAAGGATATAACCCAACATAATTCAAGGAGTAATGAATAAATATCTTATTTTTTTTAAATTTAAACTAAAATCATATCATATGTGATCCCTATTTTTAACAAATATTCTAGTGTTCATATTAGTAATTAGTCTCGTACCAGATGATTTCTCTAGTGTTCACTAATCCTAATTCACAAATTAACAAAACCATGCCTTCGATACCTACTTTAGAGAACCTGGAATTTCAAAAAATATTATTAAATCATTAAAAAGATAAACAACATAATATTATTACACCGTGAGGATCCAAAGGTTTAGTGTCTTGGGAAAACTAGGACCTAACATAACATTTACAACATCAAGAATAAAGAGGTTTTTAATTCCATCTTCTCTAGCTTCTTATTGTCTTTTCACTTATCCTTAGTAAATGTATTCAACTAAGGATATAAATTTAAAAGGGGTATATATAGAATCCCAATATGTGGATAAATAAGAACATGAAAAAATATACCATGGTATGATAATAATCATTATAGTCATAACATAGGCATATGATTATAATCATGAGAGGAAACATTAATAAAAGACATGGAATGTGGCAATGCATAAAAAATGACACATCATGTCTTAGTGGTGAACTACCACACATAGTTGTGAAAAAAATAGAAGCATGTTAAAAAATCATTTCTTTATCATGATATTTATCACTTTACCCAATGCGTTAGAGCACTGCAAAATCCGGGGCACACTTGTCACATTTAGGCATTCATATTGGGCTATATAATTCTGGCTGCACTTGTCACATCATAAAATTTTCATTATCATGAATACAAAATAAAAAATATATCAATAATGAACAAAAATAACCCATTTAAAATAATGAGTTTCTTCTAATAAGAACACATTCATAAACTCCGGGTTCCTAAAATAAATAGAGAATGATATACCTGATATAAGAACCAACAACCTTGAGTGAGAAGTAAAAGGTGTGGATTTGAAATAAGAGTTATTTTTGAAAATATTTCGTTTGACATAAAATATAGTGGAAATTAAGTATATCCCAAATAAGGTATGATAATTATTAAAAAATTATTTTAATTGGGTAACCATACTAAAAATTGATTGAAAGTGGGAGAACTCGAAGAAAGAATGTTGGGTTCGTGAGTTTTATCTTACCTTGTATCCAAACACATTTTTCAATTTAATTTCTTATACAATGAAATTATATTAAGTAATTAAAAATTACAGAACATTTTATATATGAATATGTTATATTAATTTTTCACTAAGTTAATTTATGGTCCATTGGATGAGTTATAGAGTTCAAATCCATTATTCGGGAGTGTTTTTTTCTTAGTTTTCATGAACGATTCACTTGTACACATGAATGGATGTTTGTGTAGAACATGGATAAATATATAAAAATTATATTACATGTTATTAATGATATTACAGAATATTAAATGATCCTATAATGAAATATTTTATATTCCATGTGGATGAATCATTAGTTAAAATTTAATGAATATCAATTTGGGTAAATTTGGGAGGTTTGTTTTATCACAATGATCTTATTTTGTTTAATAATTTAGTAATATTTACATATGTTAGTTCCAGAAAATTAAATAGGATATAATAAACATAACATAATTTAGTTAAACCATAAAAATGGATTCATGAATAGATATAAAGGTGGTAAATGATAATGGAAACATGTTGTTCTTGAAGGTGATAATTTAACAGAACACAAGAAACAATTTTCCATTCTAAAATAAAAAAAAGAGAAGAATGGGGTTGGATTATATATTATCCAATTGGAATCATACAATTCCATTATATGTAATATTATAGAGTTAACATACCATTTGGATGAGGATTAGTGGGAGATATTAAAAAAAGAACATGAAATTGAAAGAAAATTAATGGAAGAGAGAGAGAGGGGAATTACCGCTTGAATCCTTCATAAATAACATTGAAATGGCCTTTTGATGAGACCAAAAGCTCATAGATGTAGGGGAGGGGATAGAGAAGATTTTTGGGTAGATTTTAGATAATCCTTGAAACATTACAGGTTTGAGGAAAAGAGGGTTCAAAAGGTGGTATTTATAGTGGAGGGGATATGGGATTTCTCAATATTATATTCATTTATTTATTATATCTCCAAAAGAAAAGAAATAGTGATAATTCAATGTAATAGAATAGTAATAAGTGCATTTGAGTTCAATATTTGGGTTCTTACATCACTTATGATGTTAGTAAATGTGGATTCAAATTATAATGTATTAATACGGTAAATTAATGCATTTTACTTATCATGAAAAATTGAATTACTTCAAAAAAAATCAACAAATATTTACCCAAAACGTTTTTCAAAGTGTAGAATCAAAAATATGTTCATTTTTGAAAAATAATTTTCTAATTATTATTAATTTATTTTTTAATTAAAATCATAATTTACTTACAAAATAAAATTTTTAATATTGAAACTAATTTCATTATGCTTTCAAAAATTACATAAGGTCTTATAAAATTATCATAAAACCATACATCATAGAATTTTTAATTTTTTAAAAAAATTAGTACAAAAAATTTCTTTTAAATTATTAAATTAAATATAACTTATTATTTTTGAAAAAAAAAATTAAGAATATTTTTATTATGGTCATATTATAACTTCTAAGATGTCAAACTTTTATTGATACATTCATGGATGAGGTTACTATTATTTGTGTGTTTAGTATTCATATGTATAATATTAATATTCATATGTGTATGTTACTTTGCATAATGTTATGATACTGTTCAAAAAAATTTAAGTTCATCATGTCCCACTCCAAACATCATACTGATCCCAACCACGTATGTCAGATTTTCAAAATTCCAAATATAGAAGTGGAAAGATTATGTTTAATGGTCACATTGTATTTGTTATCCAGATATGTAATTGGGTATACCAAGGTGATTATACATTATGGAATACTTATAATAAGGGGATTCCAATTATAAAACATTGGGTCGTTAGAAAAATAAAACAGAAAAATACAAATATCAGAGTACTAAGATGAAGACTCAAAAACAAGACTCAATGGAATCCATGGCACACTCAGTGTCTCCACACTGAGCTCAATGCTCCAAAATCTTCAATTCCACCAAAGCATCAGAATGAAATAGCAGAAAAATGAGATTCTTTACCCTTACATGTGTCTCAAAAAACAACTTCTCCAAAGGCACCAATGTTCCAATATATGGGGTGAGTAAAAATTCTCAATAGGTTTTCCCTAAATGACTTCCCTACACACACCACTATCATAGAACCATTAGCACATTTATATAAACAATTTATATAAAACATAAAATAGTGAAACAATTTTTAGTAATCCAAACACATCATATCTAGCCACTTTTTCCAACTGAAAACAATACAAGGGAAATCCAAACAACCAATCCATAATCCAATTACCATCAAATGTAAGCACAATAATTTTCACCTTGCATAACCTGAAACAAATAATGAAAAAATCCAACGTTTTAAATTCCCAAATTGGTATCAATTATTTTGGCACTTCTCATCCAAGCCCATTTACTCATTTCCCAATATAGTGGTACATCATACACACTTTTCCTCATTGCGGGTCCTTTTATCCACTATCCATCCTCTTTTTATAGTGGTACTTACTAGACACTTTACATCATTAAAACACAAGCACCAAATTCTCAAGACAATAAACAAGCTCTTGCACTGAGTAACTGACCACAGTTTGCAAAAACAATACTTCAAAAAAACAAATTCTTAGAACATCATCCATGCAACAGGAATTATGAATAAAGAACCCCCTTTTATTTAAAACCATATTCATGAATCAACATAATCTTCGGATTTTAAAATCAACATCTTAAAATACCACAACAAGAATATTCCACAGTAATAACCCATTTTCCCAAAAATCCCCAGAACATCACAAATGGGATTTAAATTAAAATTCACACATCATAATCAAAACTAATTTCAATAAGGACAAATTAATTTAATACAAGTTTCTAGTTCTAGAAAAGTGGAGTCAATAGAGAAGCTACTACCCACTACATGACTACAAACTAAATCCGAGTAAAACATCCACAAAACCTTTTTTAAAAACTTTTCCAATCATCAACATGCCCTAATATTATTACATTAGGAAACAAAATCCCTAGATCAACATTAGATAGAAGTAGTCCTAGAAAACTAAGAGAGAGAGAACTATATCTATGGAAAACCAAGAATGATCTAATAGAAAATAATTACTGGAGAATAATTACCATCACTACACATTATAATCCCTTTGAATAATTTTTAAAATGACTGAGAGACACCCTATAGACCTTCTGAAATAAAAAACTCAAGTATGGTTTATATGGGAGAAGAGATGAGGAGTTTGGGGAAAATTTTGAGTGAACCTATAAATAAAAACGAAATTTTTATTTCCGAGACTAATTGGCTCACACGGTTTGGAAAACTGAGTGGAAATCATGCACATTATACAACCTCCATAGGGAACTCACATGGTTTCCTTGAATATATTGAAAAAACATTCACAATCTGGGCAATTTCCACTACCTCCACTTACACGATTTCTTGGTGATCCTTCATGGTTTCCTCTAACCAAGCTTTAAATGTCCCCCTTATAAATTCCCCTAAATCATTCCAATACCATCAAAAACATTCCCAAATATTAACTAACCACATTAAAATCATAAAATGATATAAAAAATGTTACATACCACAAAATTGGTGTTCTATATAGAAAAATCCACTATGTTCGTTGAGTATAGGTAAAATATCATCTGATGTTTTTTCTATCTAAAATTAAAATAGTCTAGTATGAATTGAATATTTTATTTTAACATTCTTATACACCTGAGAGGTGGGAGAATTAAGTGTTTTCAATTTTTTTAAATTATAATTTTTAGAATACATAACATCACATTTAGATATTAAACATGAATAAAGATTTATTCTATTGGATTCTCTATTATTACACCTATCATTTAACAATATGAAATCCACCTAAATTAATAAAAAATAATAGTGTCTTTACTTGGTTAGGCCCATTCGTGGGTTATTATTCCTTTATGTTATTTTCATGAAATTTTCTTGGATTTTCCCTGGTTAGTTTTTATCAATAATAGTGGATTTCTGCAGTGATTTTATGGTATCCCATGGACACCACATTACATATGTGTGGGATAAATATATTACATAATTAATCAAGTTTAATATCCCCCTACACATCATTAAGAATACATTCTACTATATTCCCTTTCATTCTTCCATGTCATGAATTGTATCACCATTATTATCGAAGGATGTTTTTTTCTGACTAAATCATCATCCTTTCCCAATAAATGAATTATTTCAACTTATAGAATATATTTTCAATAAATAACATTATAATTGGCTACTATATCTCTATAAATCAAAATATGTTTCTATAAATTTAATGATGTCTCACCCTTTATATGACTTATTTGACCCAATACATTCATATCTTTAAGAAACATATATCATAGCTCAACAACCCTTCAAATCATTCACATTTTGTTCTTCATTCATCTTCCAAAATAGTAACTAAATAAAATTATATGCCTATGTATTATTTTGGTTCTTCTTTGAAACACAAAAATTAATCTATTCTTGATTAGGTTGATTACTAATTCTTATTATTTGATACACCATGTATTATATTTCCCCGGTTCTTCTTCCTCAAATATATATTCCTCTAAGCCTCACATACATTTTATTCATTCTTTGATAACATAATAATTAAATCAACCAAATCACACTAAATATTCCAAAACAAAAACACATACTTTTTAATAAATATTTATCATTTTTAAAATACCGAATTCTATCTGTAGCTTTGATAAATTAATTATTTCATTCAATATTTCAATAAATGGGTTATGTAAATGAATTTATAATTTTGAGATAAAAGGTGGTATTATAAAATACCAACATTGGATGATCTAAAATAGTTTATTCACTTGGTTTTAACTAGAATAAATTCCAAAGATACCCTTAATTGTTACATCTCCCCTACCTAAAAAACTGATATTTTATTCCTCCAGTAGTCCAAAATATTTTTTCTACTATAAATAATTTCACAAAAATATAATATTCAATATATATAGTTAAATAATAATATATAAAACATCACCAGATTATGGTGTTCATATTTATTCTTATGACATGTTGTTTAAGTGTTTCTCATAAAACTTCTCAAAACTCAAATTCATTTTCTTCCCTTACTCATGATTGAATCAAAGATTATTATTGATATTCAAATAAAGGTAACATAACAAAATTAAATGACTCAAATTTAATTATATATCTAATATCAAAAATATTTAATCATTAGTTAACAGCTCAATAGTAAATATGTTTACACCTGCATGATTCTTCAATCCCAAATATTTTTATCAAGATTATAGTTAAATTAATAAATATAAAAACATGTTATAGAAATTAATATATAATAATATTGATTATATGAACTTAAATATCCTATTTAACATAATCAATTTTATTTTTCATCAAAATTTCCAATTATGGAATCTCAATTTTGAAGATATAAATTTCTGCCATTTTATATTTCCCTTGATCATATCCTCCCTAGCATGATGATTATCTATGAATTGGCTTAATGCATGGATCAAAACCCATTATTTTTTTTTATTATAATTTTAAACACATAGTATCATATTTGGATGTATTATATGTCATTTATTAATCATATTTTCATATATGAAAACTCTAATATTTAGTTTGAAAAAATAGATAAATTCTATGTTGTGATTGTTAAATATAGATTTCATTTCTTATTTAAAAAACAAAAACTTTTTTATATATACATATAATATGTTAAAAAGTCATTGGTTTAACTTTACATGTGTTCAATGATGTATATATAGTTTAGGTATGATATTTATATTTCATTATGCATATGTATCTGAAGATAGTATTTCCTAAAACAAATTTCCCAGTTGTGCTGAATGATTCATTAACAAATATAAATGATGTTTACAAAGGCGTATTGATATTTACATAGATACGAATAATTTTTTGGAAACTATTAAATCATGTACACCTAAATAATATGTTATATTATGTTGATTCATTAAAGGTTTACACAAATCTTATGATGATGTTTATACCAAAGGGAATGATACTTATAATTTAATAATATTCTTCTGAAATGATTATTATGTATATAAAATTATGTTTAAATTTACTATTTGAGTCATAGGATGATGTGTACACAAATTTTTAATATTATTCAACTATTCATAACTCAACAATAATATTCAAGCACTGTTCAAAAAAATAAGAATTATTCAAAATCAAAAGTGTTCCATCTCAAATCAAATATGTGTTCATCATAAAGTGTCTCTCACTATATTTATCATGAAAACTACTACATAACCATTTTATAGTTTTTCCACTATAAAATACTAAAATATTTCATATTTGGATTGGTTTATCATATTTTAAATCTAGATAAAATGTTGCACACAATAGATATTATAAAAACTCTATTATTGATGTCATAGAAAAAAATTCCAAACCATTTGTACTTGTCCTTGACATTACAATTATCTCTCCAATATTCATTTGAATTGGATACCCATTAAATAAATATAGAAAATATTTCAAGGGAAGCATAAATTTTCCCAATCCCATTTACCCATTTATATGTATCCAACCTCTAATTATCATTCAAACATCATATAGATATAGTTTTCATGTTATATAGTATCAAAATATTCAATATGGAGGGAACAATAACTAACATCATATTGAAAAACCACATTTGAGGATTATTAAAATAAAATGAAACTTGAATCTCCCCCTATGGATTTCATTTCTAATCCAATAATTTTATAAAGTCAATGTAATATTTCTTCCCATAAGTGAAAGTAAATAAAAATGAAGGAAAATGATGTCCACATTAATGGAATGGGGGATAAACATTCGAAATTTTTATATTACGCATTATATAACTAAATAAACCTTTGGTAATTACATATACCACTAAAAATATTTAGTTTAAACATATTATTTTCTTGATAGTTTTCATTACCAATAACATCGAGCTATAAGAGTATTAAAATATAAAATAAATATATGAATCAATAATTGTGATTTTTATATCCGGGAAATCAAATTGGAAGCTATGAATATTATTAACTATATTATTTTGAAATATACGTATAATGGACTTACTCAATAAAAATATACTAATAAATTATTTAGAAATAAGTACTAAATTTTCAGTCTGATATTTCATACATCAATTATATGTTTTATTCAATATAAAATATACATTAATTCTGTATAGTAATATAATCATTAATTTAAAACAATTTTATAAATTTAAATTTCTTTAAATGATATCATTTTTAAATGAGCTTATGGAAATTAGCATATGGATTACATTCAATATATTTTTGAAAAGATATACTTTTAATTAAATAGTGATAAATTTTGATATAATTGAATACAATATTTTCTTCTCATATACGTATAGAGACCTATTTTTTAATAGTTTAAAAATATTATTATTTCATTTTTATAAAAAAACAATAAAATTAATTTCATTTTACTATTTATTAATCTTAATTTTGGCATAAAATATTTGTATACATAAAATTAAATTTTTCTATAAATCATTTTGTCATCATGTTTTGAGGGATTATTTAAAAACTAAACTATTCCAGTAATAGGTATTATATTTTTCAAATTAAATTCTATATTTGGTATTAATATTTATTAAAAAAAATTAATTTTTTTTAACATTATTTTGGTCCAAAGTTAATAATTTCTATGGTATAATATTTATCACACTTGTAAGAGTAAATTGAATAATTAATGTTAAGAATAATGTGAAACGACTTTCATAATATATATAATTAATTAATTATTTATATTATATGTGTTTAGTTTAACAATTGTCATTTAATATTTTAGGGTAAGTTACATAGTACCATTTCCTTTGGATACTGATCTTTATATTATTTTAATTAAAGGGTAACTACAAAATTTCAATATAATGATTTTAAAATCATTATTATTTTATTCTTAATGGTTAATATAGGTTATGTTCACTTCTAAATTTTGAAACAAAATATTAATTAAATTGTATCATATTTTTATTTTATTTTTAATTTGTAGTGATGAAATAATTTTGTAAAATTTTCCATACAACACTAACACCATTCTTGTGAAATCATTAGAAAAATAATTTAATTGAATTTTGATACATGAAATGTAATATTTTTATTTTTGATAATTCTATGAATTAAATAAATCATAGGTATAAATATAAAATATTAGTTATTTTTTAAATACATAGATTTTAATGTGACGAATTTCATAATTTTTAATGTAAATTATTTAATTTTTCCTAAAAACGGAATTAATGGAATACGATATTAAATAGAATTTTATTAAACTATTTTAAATTTATTTAAATACTATCCATGAAAGTTTATATTATATAAGATCAAAATTATGTACCAAATTATAGTAATATGTATATTTCTTTTTTTTAGTATCCTTCAATACCGCTACAGATTAAAAAAATTGAAAACACTACCATTTTTCAATGGGTTAATGGGGGGATATAACTATTAGATGAGGGTTAAAACATAACCCAAATTACATAAAGTGAATTGTATGAGAATATTATTACTCAAATTCATTATAGATTTTAAATATATCATCATGTATTAACATCTATACAAAAATTAATTTATTACAATTAAATATTTGATGTAAATCTATGTGTATAATATCCTTCACCAGAAAATTACACCACCCTTATTCTATTCCTCACACCTCCTTGAGTTAAATACCTCAACCTAAAGTGTAATAAAACATATATTCATCAAAATAAATGATTTATGGGTACTATTATCTCCATAATACAATCCCCGGGGCCCTTGAGAAGAGAACTAAATGAGGTTTCTTGAATAGGATGAGGTTTTAACATGTATGAAGCAAGACCTCAATTGAGTTAAGGGGAATTCTCGTCAATAAAAAATTATCTAAGACATATCCCATATTAATTTTTTTTGTATTATATATTCTTCCTCTAGATATGATTTATAATTATGTTTGATGAAATAATAATATTGACAAATCTATCAATTATTCTTTCATTTATAAGATTTTAACTTAGATATTACCAATGTGTTATGGGTTTTATTATAAAATCTCATTTATATTAATGAATTCCTATTATGAATATAAATTTCTTAAAATAATATAGTAATTTAACATTAAACCCAATATATTTTATTCTCTGGTTGCTAATTTTGGTTTTTTTATGTTTGGGATTCATTTTACTCTTTTTGCTACATAAAATACCATGAAAGTGTTTTTATAAAAACAATAATTATTAACACCTAGGTAAGGATTATTATTCACCCATGTAAATTATTTCATTGAAATAATTTCATGAATGATGTTTACAATTATACAAAGATTTATTATAGTCAATTTTACCAAAATTTGGTTCTCAATAAAATTGATAAATAAGATTCTTATTTTTATTTATTTAATGAGTGATTTTTACTATTGATGTGAAAAATTATTTTAATGTGTTCCATAAAAATGTTTTTTAACACCTCCATGAATAATTTTTTTATTGAGAAATTGCTCAACAAATATCCCTATTTCGTTTAAAATAATATTTTTATTCAATTATTCTGGATATTTTTAGTTGATTAATCAATGATTTCAAAATGAAAAAGGTATTTTCCTAAGGAGAAAATCTAGTGATATTATAGATCTAATTTAATCCATTAAAAAAATAATTTATGATATTTATTCTTCAATGGATACATGAACCCAAAAAAATCAATGTTATTCATTTCATAGATGGTTATAAATTATTATGATGAAGTCATTATAAAATTTTATTTTATTTCGCAGAATAATATATAATGAAATAATAAATTTTATAAGAATGTTGTAATAAAAATATCAGTATTTTTTATTTTATGATGGTTGGGTATATCTTATACCTCCTATTCATGTTTTCAGGTGATATTGATAACTCATGATATGGTGACGATAATCATTGATATGATTGTCGATAACAATATATTCATTTTCATGATTGATTATAATTTATTCTTGAATTATTTCAAAGAGTATGTGTGTACATGATTGAAAATGGATTTATTCACACCTTATAAAAACATTATTATTTTATCAAGATATTTTGAAAATATTATGAATGATCATGTATGTGAATTTATTTTTTCATATTTTTATTCTTGAATATGATGAATTATAGTAAATCTAAAAAATATTTTCCAAAAACATAACTATAAATAGAAATGATCACAATATTATGACTTCTTATGTTTTTGATACCACATTCATGTGTTATGAATATTTAATGATGAATAATTCATTGTCACTATTATTAGTCATTTCATTGTATATGTCATGATTCATGAGTTTATTATATATATTTTTTTGTTTTAATTTTTTATACTGTAATCATGAAATTAATTTAATTATCCTTCACTTATAATATTATTAGGCTATTATAATTGATATATCTTAAATTATCCACAAATATGTATTCGATCTCCCTTTTATATTTCATTTCAATATCATGGTTATTTTTGAAAGTTCAAATTATGTTATTTCTAGAAGTGTACTAACATTAATATATTAGTTGGAGATGTTGAGGATCATTCATGAAATATGTGGATTATTTTTATATTATCCAAGGACTCTATACTATTATAGTACTCATGAATGACTAATTATAATATATATTGAATATTTATCTATAATCATGTAATATTTATGTATGTTATAATTGGGTTGTGATAGGATATATCTATTCATGAAAACATTTATAATTATATGAACTAATATTATCCCCATGTTATTGGCCACATTTAATATACAAAATTAGCTTCCCTATGATCTAGAAAGGCTATTTTTTATACTTTATCTATTATCCATGATTCATCAAATATATATATGAATATGATTAACTTTCCCTTTTCACATGATAATTATTATTTTTGAGTGTGGATTCATTTCTTTAAATAACTCTTGAAATAATAGATATAACTATCTATTTACCATTATATCTAATTTTCTAGTAAGAACAATCATAAATCGCTCAACCATCCTACATTCCTATTTGTAGAATCTATGTAACTCCAGGATATCTTAAATTATATATTTATATTATTCACCTGATGTGTTCAATAACTTTCTACACTTGAATCATTAAACAAAAATAAAACTTGGATTAAAAAATAATCATTAAAATGTATCTATAGAATTTTTGGGTAAAATAGGCATAACAAAATTTTTAATTACATATTAAAATTTGAATTATTGTATTTATTATTTACAAGGCATTGATAAGTTAAATGAGTGTATCATAATAATGAAATAAATAATTTTATTATGATTTATAATAATACCCTTCTATACTTTCCATTTATGAATATATTATATAAAATTAAATATATTATGGATAAAATATATTTTTTATATTAATCATATATTAATAAAAATTATTAGTAATTTATAAGAACCATGAATAAAAATATTTTATTTTAAAATTTTTATAATTTATGAAAAATAATTTCATTATATATTTATATTTAGATGTAGAATTATGAAATTTAGTAATTTTAATTTGGTTAATTGAACATGATTTTCTAATTTATCATGTAAATATTAACTTAATATGTATTTTATGAAATAGTTATTTTTCTATGAGTGGGGAAAAATAGATAATTTATAAATACTATATATTTTATGAAATTATAAATATATATGTATGAAATATAATTATTTCAAACCCTTTTATTGATCAAATATGTTATTAACGAGTAAAACTACAAATTTTTATGTATTATATAAAATTTATTTGTAATATTTTTTTCATTTTATAATCATAATTAATATTTTTGAATATATGAATCTTCTTTTTGTAATGTCTCAAATTTTCCGTTTATTATTTTTAAATATTATATGGAATTATTTCGAGACCGAGTGCGAAGAAGGCACATCATTCCGAGGTCTAGTTAGCTCGAAATGGTGGTTTGAACATTTTTTAGTTAAGTGAGTCGGCACTTGTGCGCGGTTGTGGTAGTTTCCAAACAGATGCCCGAATTAAAAATCTGAGCACACCATTGCGTCCAGGACGATGAATTTAACTATGAATGAGGCTATCCTCGGCCGGTGCGGGTCGAGGGAAAAAGTTAAATTTCAGAAGTTTTAAGTAAAATAAAGTAAATTAAATTAACCAGTTTATTTTATTTCATTTAAGGAAACATCTGCTGCAGTGTGGCGACGACGAAGCTGTTTCCTAAATTAATGGCACATCTTAATGACTTCGAAATGGCAAGTCAACGCCATTAATACTGCTGCTTAATTAAATTCCAACATGTTTCCCCTTTTAATGGGTTAAGAAATTGTACGTTGTTGGCAACGTAAAGAGAGGAACCTATGTAGAATCCATGGTGCGTTGGAGAAAATTCTCGATGACGAACGACAACAGATCAAAACCATGGATCGTTGCGCCGACGTTAAAGGATCTCATCAGCAATGGAAGCGTGACACCTTCGTCAAAAATCGATCCTTTCGAGATGTAGGTGTTGTTATTTCGATTTCTTTTCCCTGTATTTGAGTTTAAACGAAAAATGCAGATCAACCACAAACATGTTGATCCGCGGATTCGTACGTTCTTGCGGGGATGATTTTTCGTTGGGGAGATTATGGGGAATTGATCCATGCTTTAAGTTGTTGATGATTCTTTCCCCATTTAAGCCTATTAATGGGAGCGGATCAGCACCGTGATGAATGACGGTGGAGGTTCGTTCCTCAATTATTTTATCTGGATTTCTTCCTCCTTTTTCCTTGCGCGTTCTTTGGGTTCTTCCAGGGGTGATGAACAACGAATCGTTGCGCATCCGTTCTACGACGCAACGATCCCAAATAGAAGGTTCGATATAGCAACTTCCTTGTGGAGGTACGGAGACGATGGTGGATGACCAATCGGACCGGATCGGAAAGAGCATTCTTTGAGCGTTCTCCATGCGGGAATATCGGAACGCGTTTTCGGAGCCGATCAGAGGCCCGAAAACTATGGAAGCGGCTTCATGGGGTCGGGGCGACCATAACCTGGATGTTTTGCAGTGATCGGACGACCGGATTGATGATAGGAGGTGCACGATAGGTGCGCCGGCGAAGAGGGCCGTTTCAGGAAATTTCCAGAATACATAGTGTGTACTTCCAAAGAACACGTTGTGTAGTTACGGCAGTGGTGGATAGGGATTCGGGGTCAAAGAAGAATCACACGGTGTGTGACCCCAGTCACACGGCGTGTTGGACCTTCCCTGAAGCTCGGCGTGTACTTTGGGTAGTACACGGACACAGGATGCTCTACACGGCTTCAGGTGGCACGGCGTGTACATATCGGTAGAGGCGGCTACAAGGAGCTGGGCGTGTATCCCGAGGATACACATACATGGGATGGAGTACACGGTTGTGTACTCTGTCACCCGGCCAGGCGAGGTCAACAGCGCGGGTTATCCCATGTGCAAATTTCATGGTTTGGAGTACACGGGTTGGTGACCATGTACGAGCACATGGCCAGAGTACATAGAGCCAACCACAGTTACCCAGACACGGCGTGTACTCCATACTACATGCCGTGTACTATGTTTTTCTACATGACCAGCCTCACGACACGAGACGTGGTACACGGGCAGTACCCGGGGTCGGACAACACGGTGTGTATCATTTATACACGCTGTGTACTTTTTGGAAAACGGCTTGGTCCTTTTGTTCACCATGCCTTAAACATCTTTCGTTTGGCTTAGTGCCCTTTCTTCTTGTTTCCCTGAGGGTCAGGAATCTTTCCCTCACACAAGATTTTGATCCCTTCAGCAGGACTTTCTGTGATAGAGTCTGGCATCCATCCAAGAGGCCAGGATCGAGATCCGCTATCCATCCCGGACCCTAGGTAGAGTCAGGAATCGATGTGAACAACTCTACCAGGCATTGATCCTATACCAAGCAGGTGAATTCCGTATGAGTCGCGGTATCCGCCATGGCCTTGGAAGTGATCCTCATCTATGTATCGAGATCTTTCCCACTAAGGAGTGTGTCTCCTGTAGTGAGTGATTCTATCTATCATAACCCTTCTACTCAAAAGTGTGTCTCCCGTGAAGATTGTATCCATCTTTCGTGATGGTTCCTGACTAACGGCACATCTTGGACGGACGTCATCAGATCTATAAGACTCGTGGAGTGTGTTCTCCTAGAACGAGTGCATCACGGAATCTTAAAACGGAATCCTTTGTGGGGGTATGCGAATTGTGTGACTTGTCTCTAGACCACAGGTCTAGGTTTTGAGTATATCTGGTTTGTTCTATGTGTTCCGTATACATATACTATGCATAGCTGACTGTGCCTTTGCTTTGAGTATTTCTTTTTGGTTTTCAGGGTCCTCTACTGAGTATTGTTATACTCACCCCTGCACGGGCTTTGCCCGCACGTTTGGTGTCTTGTGAAGACGATCAGCCTTTTGACAGAGTCCAGGGCGAACCAGGACAGGACCGAGCTTTCTGAGTTCCCTATAGGACAAGGTGTTCCTATGGCTATGAGCAGCAGTCCCAGTACCTTTGTGCTTATAGGTTGGACTTTGCAGTTTTTTAGACTCTTGCTTTTGGTGGGCTTGTATTCTGGCCCGCTTTACTTCTACAGTACCCTACCTTTCGTCGTACTCAGTTGTTGGGGTTTAGTTATATGCATGCATTTTTTTCCTTAGTGTTTTACATTTCAGCATTTGTGGGTTTCGAGATGTGTGTTGTTACCGGTACATAGGAAATGCCTCCCAAGTTAGTGATATGCCTAGTTGGTGCTAGTCACCAGCCCCTGGTCTATCGGAGGCGGGCTTGGGGAGTCACGACGTGGGCCCCACTAGGACGGGTTGGGACAGATTGGTATCAGAGTAGGTCGTTTCTACCTTAAGACCAAGAGTCTGTGACTTTGGTTTGGGGGAACAGTGTTAAGTGTTTCAGGTTCGGCTTTCAGGCCAAGGACCCCAGTGTTGGTGTGGCGACCGACGTATCCATACACCTGGACTCTGATAATCTTCTTTTCGACCCGGTTCACGAAAACACTAGTTGTAGGGAAATAAGAGGTACATTCATCATATAAGAATGGGTTGTGTCTTCCATGTCCTTGCTGTCAGCTATCCAGATATACTCATTGACTGTGACACATCTTGTTTCTTTACAGGATACCTCCGTGACGCGTACCCGCTAGGATTTAGCATCACGATCACGAGGATGACCCCCTCAGTGATGAGGCATCGATACATGGACCAGCTCCCTAGGAGTTCCCACCAGGTGGTGAACCTGCTATACCACCAGTGGAGCATCCAGTTATACCTGCATTACCGACCGGCGAGGAGCGCCTAATTAGCGCACGCCACGAGTTTCAGAGACAGAGACCCCTCAGGTTCCATGGTGAGCCTGGCCCTCAGGCGGCTAAAGACTAGCTTGAGGTGGTGACCGGTGTTTTCTGTCTATTGAGGACACCAAAAGACCAAATGGTGGTCCTAGGAGCGAGCCTTCTTGAGCTTTCGGCGTTACGATGGTGGAGTCTGACCACGCAGACTCGCGACGAGGAGACTCTTTCATGGACAGAGTTTGAGCAACTCTTCAGGGAGGAGTTATCTCCGGTTATGCTGAGATCTATGTGCATCTAGGAGCTTCTTCAGCTCTAGTAGGGAAGTGTGACAGTGGATGACTATTCATCGAGGTTCACCAACCTCACCAGGTACTCGATGGATATGGTCAGCGATTAGTACATTAGTGCTCAGACCTTTGAGCGAGGTCTACGGAGAGGCATTTGAGCTAGTTTTGTACCACTATGCATATCGACCTATGCTGGAGTGATTGAGCGGGCCTTCGTGATAGAGAGCTTCTTGGCGGAGCAGAGACAGCCGCCGGCAGTCAGCAGCAGGCAGACAGGTGCGGAGACACCGGCAGCAGGGATCCGACGTCAAATGCAGGGATCAGGACATGGGAGACGTCATAGGAGGACCAAGAACAGGGGATCGACAGTCCAGGTCTCTTAGGCTAGATCCATTCATCCTAGGGAGAAGAGATGCTACACATCCAACAGTAGGGGGCATCTCACTGGAGATTTCCCGACACGTCGAGCTGCTGACTGGGAAGTGGTGGATGGACCACCGAGATAGAGGCATAGAATAGATCAAGAAGAACTGCCAGGTGGCGGACGTGGAAGAGGAGGAGGGAGAGCTGTGGATGGTGGCAGATGCTTCGACTTACTTCCACCACCACCCCCAGGTGGTCCGCACCAGGCTTAGGGAGCTGGGGGACAGGGACGGCGACAACTGCCTGCGGTCAAGGCATACAACCCATGGGCTCTAGGGATGATTCTAGGTACGATCTATGTATTTTCTACCTTAGTTTCCGTACTCATAGACATAGGTTCCAGTCATTCCCTTATAGCCACATGTCTTGTACAAAACCTTGAGATTTCGGTAGAACCGTTGACTCGATCCTTGCGCATGGAGACACCTAAAGGAGGAGACTCGACGATCACACACATTTGCAGACAGTGTGATCTTACCCTTGGAAGAGAGAGTTTCGGTTGGAACCTCTTGGCGGTAGTGTCAAGGCCTTACGACGTCATTCTCGTTATGGATTGGTTATCTTCGGTCCATGACCAGATTGACATTTTTTGGCAAAGAGTGCGGTGTGTCGGCCGTGATGGAACGAGGGTTTCCTTCGCTGGAGAAAAGGAAACCCATGCAGCACAAAATGGGTTCATGTATAGGAGGGTGCAGTCGGTCACTCATGAGTTGGCTATCCTTACTCTCGGAGCAGTAGATGTTGTGAGAACTCAGTTCCTAGCAGTGGTGGTGAAGTATGAGGAAGTCTTTCCTGAAGATGTTGCAGGACTAACTCCCTACCGGGAAATCGACATCTACATCGACTTACACCCCGGGATGACACTGATTTCCTCATCATCTTATAGGATGGCTCCCGCAGAGCTTCACGAGCTGAGGGTGTAGTTGGAGGATTTGAAAATTGAGGGTTTCGTAAGACCCAGCGTCTCACCCTAGGCGGCCCCAGTCTTGTTTTCCAAGAAGAAAGATGGGAGTCTGAGGTTGTGTGTGGAATACCTGCACCTGAACCAGGTGACGGTGAAGAACAAATATTCACTACCAAGGATCGATGACCTCTTCAATTAGCTATGAGGGGAACAATGGTTCCAGAAGGTTGACCTTCGATCAATTTATCACTAGCTCCGCGTGCGGGATGAGGATATACCGAAGAAGGCTTTCAGATGTCGCTACGGTCACTATGAGTACTTGGTGATGCACTTTGGCATGTCGAACACCCCCACAGTGTTCATGGGGTTGATGAACCGGATCTTCCAGTCGTACTTGGACCGGTTCGTAGTGGTCTTCATCGACGACGTCCTTGTGTACTCAGCGTCAGAGGAGGAGCACGCGAGACACCTGCGGATGGTTCTGGATGTACTTCGGGAGCACCAGATTTATGGGAAGCTCTCAAAGTGGGAGTTCTGGATTCAAGAGGTCCACTTTCTGGGACATGTCTTCTCAGCAGATGGAATAGCTGTGGACCCAGCCAAGGTGGAGGTTGTGTTAGCATGGGAGCCACCTCGGAGTGTGACAGAGGTGTGGAGCTTCCTTGGGTTGGCAGGATATTACCGGAGATTCATCCCTGATTTCTCCCGGATATCAGCACCGATGTCAGCCTTGACCAGGATGGGGAAACCCTTCATGTGGACAAGAAAATTTCCACCAGACTTGTGCGAAGCTAAGACAGAGTTTGATGAGCGCCCCATTCTAGATATTTCCGGAGGAGGTTGTCGAGTACATAGTTTTCCACGACGCATCAGGGACCGGGCTCGGCTGTGTCCTGATGCAGCAGCACTTAGTGATTGCTTATGGTTCACGCCAGCTTAGGCCGCATGAGCAGAACTATGCGACCCATTATCTCATGTTAGCAGAGGTAGTCTTCTCATTGATGATGTGGCGACACTACCTTATGGGAAAGCGGTTCATTGTCTACTCTTACCACAAGAGCCTCAAGTACATCTTCTCACAGAAGGATCTAAATCTAAGGCAGAGGCATTGGCTAGAGTTCCTCTAGGACTATGATTTTGAGATCATCTATACTCGTTGGAAGGGGAACAAGGTGGCGGACGATCTTAGCAGAAGGTTGAGCTCATAGCTATTGAGTGAGGAGACACAACAATTAGCCGCGTTACAGTTATCCTTCATGGATGGAGAGGAGACAGCTTACGTACAGTAGATGGTTTTCACCCCTCCACTCTTACAGGGATTTAGGGAGGCACAACTTGGGGATGTCGACTGTGTGGTCTCACATGCTCAGTTTTCCACAGGATATTCTCCTGATGGATATTCTAAAGGTGGGGAGAAAGTACTTTTTTTAGAGGACGCACTGTTGTACCAGTGGTGTTGCAGGAGGAGGTACTGAGGGAGTTCCATACATCCCCTTTGGCGGTACATCATGGAGTGGAAAAGATGTAAAAGGACATCTGACGACTGTTCTGGTGGTCAGGCAAGAAGAAGGCAGTATCAGAATTCGTTTCTCGATGCCTCACATGCCAGCAGGTGAAGGCTGAGCACCAGGTTCCAGCAGGGTTAGCTCACCCCTAGATGTTCCAGTGTGGAAGTGGGATGGAATATCGATGGACTTAATGACAGGCTTACCACGGACATCCAAGGGGCACGATTCCATCTGGGTGATCGTTGACCGACTCACCAAGTCGGCCCACTTCCTAGCTATCAGGGAGCAGAGTTCCGTAGAGATCTTGGGACGCCTCTACGTATAGGAGGTAGTTCAGCTTCAGGGATTCCCCTCGACTATAGTCTCAGACCGCGATGCCCGCATCACATCCCAGTTGTGGAAGGGATTGCAGGTGGCTTTTTAGACTCAGCTACGCTTGAGCACATCGTTTCATCCCTATACGGATGGTCAGACGGAGAGGACCATTCAAGTTCTGGAGGATATGTTGCGAGCCTGTATCATGGACTTTGGTCGTAGTTGGGAGGACCACCTACCACTGGTGGAGTTTGTGTACATCAACATCTACCACTGCACCATCGGTATGGCATCGTTCAAGCCCTTGTACGGGAGACCCTCCCGGTCACCGCTTTGTTGGGCCGCCCTCGTAGAGTCAGCACTCATGGGTCCAATGTTAGTGCGAGCTACTATAGAGAAGGTGAAGATCATCCGAGAGTGGATAAAGACTGCACAGATCCGGAAGATGTCTTATACTGACAGGCGATGGAGACATTTGGAGTTCGAAGAGGGAGACCTCGTCTTCCTTCGGGTCTCACCTCGACGAGGGTTGCGGAGATTTAGCAGAGGCGGAAAGCTATCTCTGAGGTTCATCGGACCTTTCCAGATCATGGGCAGAGTTGGCGAGGTGGCATACCTGTTGGCTCTACCGCCATAGTTGCATCGGGTACATGATTTCTTCCATGTGTCGCAGCTGAGGAGGTACATTCATGACCCACAACATGTCATCGATTGGGGAAATCTGGACATCAAGGATGGAGTGACCTTTACTGAGTACCCGGTGGAGATCAAGGATCAGTAGGAGAGGATCCTTCATGGGAGATCGATTCCCTTAGTGCGTGTCCGGTGGCAGCATGGGAATCTTCAGGAGAGCATGTGGGAGCGGGAGGCCCAGATCCGTGCCCAGTACCCTCATCTTTTTGAGTAGCCTTTGTTTTGGATTTTCTGGGACATAAAGCCCCAAGTTGGGGAGAATTTAATGTCTCGGATTTTTCTTTTATTATTTTTAAATATTATATGGAATTATTACAAGAATATCCGTGAATACGGCACATCATTCCAAGTTCCAGTGAGCCCGGAAAGGTGGTTTGACCTTTTTTTAAATAAGTGAGTCGACACTTGTGCGCAGTTGTGGAAGATTCCAAACGGATGCCTGGATTAAAAATATGAGCGCATCGTTGCTTACGGGACGACAACATTACCTAAGAATGATGTTATCCTTGACCGGCGAAGGTCGAGGGAAAAACATAATTTTCGGACGTTTTAGGTAAAATAAAATAAAATAAATTAACCAGTTTATTTTATTTCAATTAAGGAAACATCCGCTGTAGCGTGGAGATGGTGCACTTGTTTCCTAAATTAATGGTGTGTCTTAATGACTTCGAAATGGAATGTCAACGCCCTTAATACTGTCGTGTAATTAAATTCCAAATTGTTTCCCCTTTTTAATGGGTTAAGTAATTGTACGTCATTGGCAATGTAGAGAGAGGAACCTCTACAGAATCCACAGCGCGTTAGAGAAAATTCTCAACGACGAATGACAATGGATCGAAACCAAGGATCGTTGCGCCGAAGTAGAAGGATCTCGACGGCAATGGCAGCATAGTTTCTTCATCAACGATCAATCCTTTAGAAAGGTAGGGGTTGTTATTCAAATTTATTTTCCCCGTATCTGAGTTTAAACGATGAACACGGATCAACCAGAAATAAGTTGATCTACAGATTCATACGTTCTTGCGGGAGGGATTTTTCTTCGTGGAGATTATGGGGAATTGATCCATTCTTTATGTTTTTTATGATTCTTTCCCCGTTTAAGCCTATAAACGAGAGCGAATCAATGCTGTGACGAACGACGGTGGAGGTTTGTTCCTCATTTTGTTTATTTAGATTTATTCCTCCTTCTTCCCCGCGCGTTCTTTGCGGGGTGACGAACAACGGATCGTTGCGCATCCGTTATGCGACGCAGCAATCCCAAATCGAAGGTTTGACATCACAATGTCCTTGTGGAGGAGCGGCTACGATGGTGGATAACCAATTGAACCAGATCGGAAAGAGCATTCTTTGATAATTCTTCGTGCGGGAAGATCAGAACGCGTTTTCGGAGCTGATCGGAGGCCTGAAAACGACGGAAGCGGTTTCGTGGGGTCGGGGTGACCTTAACCTGGATGTTTTGCAACGATCAGACGACCCGATTGATGATCGGAGCAGCACGGGAGGCGTGCCGGCGAAGAGCGTCGTTTCGGGAAATTTCAAGAATACACGGTGTGTACTTCCGGAGAACACGACGAGTAGTTACGGAAGCGGTGGCTAGGGATTCGAAGTCAAAGAAGAATCACATGGTGTACGACCCCGGTCGCACGGCGTGTTGGACCATTCCCGAATCTTGGCGGGTACTTGGGGTAGTACATGGACACGAGATTCTCTACACGGCTTCAGGTGGCACGACGTGTACAGATCGGCAGAGGCGGCTACGTGGAGCTCGGCGTGTATCCCATGGATACACTGACACGGGATGGAGTACACGGTCGTGTACTCCATCACCCAGCCAGGCGTGGTCAACAGCGTGGGTAACCCCGTGTGCAGGTTGCACGGTTTGGAGTATAAGGGTTGGTGACCGTGTATGGGCACATGGCCAGAGTACACGGAGCCAACCACAGTTACCTAGACATGGCGTGTACTCCATACTACACGCCGTGTACTATGTTTTTCAACATGACCAGCCTCACGACATGGGCCGTGGTACACGGGTAGTACCCGGGGTCGGACAACACGACATGTATCATTTCTACACACCGTGTACTTTTTGGAAAACGGCTTGGTCCTTTTTTTCATTGTGCCTTGAACATATTTCGTTTGGGTTCGTGACCCTTCTCCTTGTTTCCCTGAGGGTCAGGAATCTTTCCCTCATGCAGGATTTTGATCCCTTCAACAGGACTTTCTGTGATAGTGTCAGGCATCCATTCAAGTGGCCTGGATCGAGATCCTCTATCCATTCTGGACCCTAGGTAGAGTCAGGTATCGACATGACAAACTCTACCGGGCATTGATCCTCTACCTAGCAGGTGAATTCCGGATGAGTAGCGGTATCCGCCATGGCCCTGGCAGTTATCCTCATCTGTGTATCGAGATCTTTCCCACTCAAGAGTGTGTCTCCCGTAATGAGTGCTTCTATTTATCGTAACCCTTACAATCATGAGTGTGTCTTCCATAATGAGTGTAGCTATCTCTCGTGATGGTTCCTGATGAATATCACTTCTCGGACGGACTTCATCAGAGCTATAAGACCGGTGGAGTGTGTTCTCTAGGAATGAGAGCATCACAGAATCTCCCAACAGAATCCCTTGCGGGGGTAAGCGAATTGTGTGACTTGTCTCTAGACCACGGTCTTGGTTTTGATTATATCTGGTTTGTTCTATGTGTTCTGTAGACATATATTATGCATAGATTATTGTGCCTTTTCTTTGTGTACTGCTTTGTGGTTTTCAAGGTCCTCTATTGAGTATTGTTATACTCACCCCTGCACGGGATTTTCCCACATGTCTGGTCTCTTCTGCAGTTGAGAAGCCTTTTGAAAGAGTCCAGGGCGGACTAGGACAGGACCCAGATTTCTGAGTTCCCTATAGGCCGAGGCGTTCCTATGGCTACGAGCGGCAGTCTCAGTACCTTTGTGCTTACAGGTTGGACTTTTCAGTTTTTCAGACTCTTGCTTCTGGTGGGCTTGTATTCTGGCCCTGTTTACTTTTACAGTACTCTACTTTTCATCGTACTTTGTTTGTTGGGTTTAGTTGTATGCATGAATTTTTGTTCCTTAGTGTTTTACATTTCAGCATTTACGGGCTTGGAGATGTGTGTGTGTGTACAGGTACTTAGGAAATTCCTCCCAAGTTAGTGATTTGCCTAGTGGGTGCTAGTCACCAGCCCCTGGCCTATTGGAGGCGGGCTTGGGGAGCCACGACACGGGCCCCACTGGGACATGTCGTGACTGAGTGGTATTAGAGGTGGTAGGTTCTAACTCAGTACCAAGAGTCTGTGAGTTTGGATTGGGGCTATAGTGTTAAGTGTTTCAGGTTCGGCATTCAGGCCAGGGACCCTAGTGTTGGAGTGGAGGTCAATATATCCATACATCTGGACTCTGATAACCTACTTTTCAACCCCGTTCACAAAAACACTGGTTGCGAGGAAATAAAAGGTACATGCATCATATAGGAATGGGTTGTGTCTTCCATGTCCTTGGTGTCAGCTATCCAGATATACTCATTGACCGTGACACATCTTGTTTCTTTACAGGATGCCTCTGTGATGCGTACCCGCTAGGATTCAGCAGCACGATCACGAGGATGACCCCCTCAGTAGAGAGGCTTCGATACAGGGACCATCTCCCCATGCGTTGCCACCAGGTGGTGCACCTACTATACCACCAGTGGAGCATCCAGTGGTACCTGCAGTACCGACCGACGAGGAGCACAGGCTTAGCGCACTCTACAAGTTTTAGAGATAGAGACCCCTCAGGTTCTGAGGCGAGCCCAACCCTCAGGCGTCTTAGGACTGGCTTGAGGTGGTGACCACAGTTTTCCGTCTAATGAGGACACCAGCACTCCGGATGGTGGTCCTAGGAGCGAGCCTTCTTCAGGGTTCAATGGGACGATGGTGGAGTCTGACCACGCAGACTCACGACGAGGAGACTCTTTCATGGACGGAGTTTGAGCGACTCTTCAGGGAGGAGTTAAATCCGGTTAGGCTGAGAGATGTGTGCATCCAGGAACTTCTTCAGCTCCAGCAGGGCAGTTTGACCGTGGCTGAATATTCATCGAGGATCACCAACCTCGCCAGGTACTCGATGTATATGGCCAGAGATCAGTACTTCAGAGCTCGGACCTTCGAGCGAGGTCTATGGAGAGACATCTGAGCTAGTTTCATGCTCTATGCATATCGAACTATGCTGGAGAGCTCGAGTGGGCCTTGGTGATCGAGAGATTCTTAGCAGAGCACAGACAGCTGCCGGCAGTCAACAGCAGGAAGACAGGTGCAGAGACACCGACAGCAGGGAGCCGACGTCAGACGCAGGGATCAGGATGTAGGAGACATCATAGGAGGACCCAGGATAGGGGATCGACAGACCAGGGCTCTCAAGATGGATACAGTCAGCCTATGTAGAAGCGATGCTACCCATGCGACAGTAGGGGCATCTCGCTAGAGATTTCCCTACACGTCGAGCTTCTGGCAGGGAAATGGTGGATGGACCACTGAGGCAGAGGTAGAGAACGGAGCCAGAAGATCTGCCAAGCGGTGGACGTGGCAGAGGAGCAGGGAGAGCTGCGGGTGGTGGCAGACGCTTTGACTTACTTCCACCACCACCCCCATGAGATCCGCACCAGGCTTTGGGAGCTAGGGGAAAGGGATGGGGACAACTGCATGCGGTCGAGGCATACGACCCAGGGGCTCCAGGGATGATTCAAGGTATGATATGTGTCTTTTTTACCTTAGTTATTGTACTCATAGACACAGTTGTCAGTCATTCCCTTATAGCTACATTTCTTGTACAAAACCTCGAGATTCTGATAGCACCGTTGACTCGATCTTTACGCTTGGAGACACCTACGGGAGGAGACTCGATGATCACACACCTTTGCATATAGTGTGATCTTACCCTTGGAGCCGATTGTTTTGGTTGGAACTTCATGGTGGTAGCGTTGAGGCCTTACAATGTCATTCTTGGTATGGATTGTTTATCTTCAGTCCATGCCCAGATTGACTATTTTAGGCGAAGAGTTCGGTGTGTCCACCGTGATGGAACAAGATTTTCCTTTGTTGGAGAAAAGGAAACCCAGGCAGCACAAAATGGGCTCATGCATAAAATGGTGCAACCGATCACTCATGAGTTAGCTAGCCTTACACTCAGAGCAGTAGATTTTGTGAGCTCTCAGTTCCCATCAGTGGTGGCGTAGTATGAGGACGTCTTTCCCGAAGATGTTCCAGGACTACCTCCCCACTGGGAAATTGACTTCTACAATGACTTACACCCAGGGACGACACCGATTTCCTCATCAGCTTATTGGATGGCTCCCGCAGAGATTTGCGAGCTGAGGGTGAAGTTGGAGGATTTGCAGAGAAAGGGTTTCGTATGACCTAGCATATCACCCTGGGCGGCCCCAGTCTTGTTTTCCAAGAAGGCATATGGGAGTCTGAGGTTGTACGTGGATTACTCGCGCCTGAACCAGGTGACGGTGAAGAACAAATATCCACTTCCAAGGATCGATGACCTCTTCAATCACCTAAGAGGGGCACAGTGGTTCTCGAAGGTTTACCATCGATCAGGATATCACCAAATACGGGTGCGGGATAATGATATACTGAAGATGGCTTTCCGATGTCGCTATAGTCACTATGAGTACTTGGTGGTTCCCTTTGGCATGAAGAATGCCCCCACAGTGTTCATGGGGTTGATGAATCGGATCTTCCAGTCATACATGGACCAGTTCGTAGTAGTCTTCATTGACGACATCCTTGTGTAATCAGAGTCAGAGGAGGAGCACGTGAGACACCTTTGGATGGTTCTGGATGTACTTCGGGAGCACTAACTTAATGGGAAGCTCTCAAAGTGTCAGTTCTAGATTCGGGAGGTCCGCTTTCTGGGACATGTCATCTCAGTAGATAGAGTAGGTGTGGGCCCTGCCAAGGTGGAGGCTGTGTTAGCATGGGAGCCACCTCAGAGCGTGACAAAGGTGCAGATCTACCTTGAGTTGGTAGGATATTACCAGAGATTCATCCCTGATTTCTCCCAGATATCAGCAACGATGACAGCCTCGACCAGGAAGGGGGAAACCCTTCGTGTGGAAAGAAAAGTCCCAGCAGGATTTTGAGTAGCTAAGATAGAGTTTGACGAGCGCCCCAGTCTAGAGATTTCCGTAGGAGGGTGTCGAGTACATAGTTTTCTGCGAAACATCAGGGACCAGGCTCGGTTGTGTCCTAATGCAGCGGCACCCAGTGATTGCTTATGGTTCACGCCAGCTTAGGCTGCATGAGTAGAACTATGCGACCCATGATCTTGAGTTAGCAGCGGTAGTCTTCACATTGAAGATGTGGAGAAACTACCTTATGGTTTAGTGGTTCACTGTCTACTCTGACCACAAGAGCCTCAAGTACATCTTCCCACAGAAGGATATGAATCTGAGGTAGAGGTGTTAGCTAGAGTTCCTCTATGACTATGATTTCAAGATCATCAATACTCTATGGAAGGGGAAAAAGGTGGCGGATTCTCTTAGCAGATGGTTGATCCCACAACTGTTTAGTGAGGCGACACAACAATTATCCGCGTTACAGTTATCCTTCATGGACGGAGAGGATACAGCTTACCTATAGTCGATGGTTTTCACCCCTCCACTCTTAAAGAATGTTAGGGAGGCACAACATGGGGATGTTGATTGTGTGGCATTACGTGCTCAGTTATCCACATGACATTCTTTTTATGGATATTCGCAAGGTGGGGAGCACATACTTCTTTTCAGAGGACGTACTGTTGTACCAGTGGCGTTGCAGGAGGAAGTCCTGAGGGAGTTCCATACATCCTCTTTGGCAGTACATCCTGGAGTGGAAAAGATGTACCATGACCTCTGATGACTGTTCTGGTGGTCAGGCATGAAGAAGGTAGTAGGAGAGTTCGTTTCTTGATGCCTCACATGCCAGCAGGTGAAGGCTGAGCACCAGGTTCTAGCAGGGTTTTCTCACCCCTGGAATTTCTAGAGTGCAAGTTGGATGGAATATCGATGGACTTATTGAAAGGATTACCACAGCCGTCCAAGGGGCACGATTCCATCATGGTGATCATTGACTGACTCAACATGTCGACCCACTTCATAGCTATCAGGGAGCAGAGTTCCGTAGAGAGATTGTGATGCCTCTACGTACAGGAGACAGTTCGGCTTCATGGAATCCCCTCGACTATAGTCTCAGACTGAGACGCCCGCTTTACATCCTGGTTGTGGAAGGGATTGCAAGAGGATTTTGGGACTCAGCTGCGCTTGAGCACAGCGATTCATCCCTAGACGGATGGTCAGATGTAGAGGACCATTCAGGTTCTGGAGGATATGTTGCGAGCCTGTATCATGGACTTCGGTCGTAGTTGGGAGGACCACCTACCACTGGTGGAGTTTGCGTACAACAATAGATACCACTTCACCATCGGTATGGCACCGTTCGAGGCCTTGTACGGGACACCCTGCCGGTCACCGCTTTGCTGGACCGACCCCAGAGAGTCAGCACACATGGGTCCAGATTTAGTGCGAGCTACTAGAAAGAAGGTGAAGATCATCTGAGAGAAGATGACGACTGCACAGAGCCGGCATAAGTCTTATGCTGACAGGCGACGGAGACCTCTGGAGTTTGAAGAGGGAGACCACGTCTTCCTTCGGGTCTCAACTCAACGAGGGTTGCGGAGATTTGGCCAAGGCAGCAAGATATCTTTGAGGTTCATCGGAGCTTTCTAGATCCTGGGTAGAGTTGGTGAGGTGGCGTACCACCTGGTTCTACCGCCATAGTTGCATCGGGTACATGATGTCTTCCACGTGTTGCAGCTGAGGAGGTACTTGCATGACCCATCGCACGTCATCGATTAGGACGAGATGGACATCGAGGATGGAGTGACCTTTGCTGAGTACCCGGTGGAGATCGAGGATCGGTAGGAGAGGATCCTTCGTGGGCGATCGATTCCCTTAGTGCGCGTCTGGTGGCAGCATGGGAATCTTCAGGAGAGCACGTGGGAGCGGGAGGCCCAGATCTGTTCCCAGTACCCTCATCTTTTTGAGTAGCCTTTGTTTTGGCTTTTCGGGGACGTAAAGACCCAAGGTGGGGAGAATGTAATGTCTTGGATTTTCAGTTTATTATTTTTAAATATTATACGGTATTATTGTGAGACCGGGCGCGAAGACGGCATATCATTCCGAGTTACAGTGATCCTAGAAAGGTGGTTGGAACTTATTTATGTTACGTGAGTCAGCAAATGTTCGAGGTTGTGGCAGTTTCCAAATGAATGCCCGGATTAAAAATCTGAGCACACCATTGCGTCCTGGACGACGACTTTACCTATGAATGAGGCTAACCTCGACCGGTGTGGGTCGAGGGAAAAAGATAATTTACGGATGTTTTACGTAAAATAAAATAAAATAAATTTACCAGTTTATTTTATTTCATTTAAGGAAACATCTGCTGCAGCGTGGTGACGACACAACTATTTCCTAAATTAGTGGCATGTCTTAATGAATTCAAAATGGCAAGTCCACGCCATTAATACTACCGCGTAATTAACTTCCAACTTGTTTCCCTTTTTAAGGGGTTAATAAATTGTACGTCGTTGGTAATGTAGAGAGAGGAACCTCTGCAGAATCCATGGCGCGTTTGAGAAAATTTTCAATGACGAACGACAACGGATCGAAACGAAGGATCATTGCGCCGAGGTTGAAGGATCTTGACAAAAATGGCAGCACGACGCCTTCGTCAACGATCGAGCCTTTCTAAAGGTAGGGGTTGTTATTTCAATTTCATTTCCACATATTTGAGTTTATATGACGATCACGGATCAACCAAAAACAAGTTGATCCGCGGATTCGTACGTTCTTGCAGGAGGGATTTTTCTTTGGGGAGATTGTGGGGAATTGATCCATGCATTATGTTGTAGATGATTATTTCCCCGTTTAAGCCTATTAACGGGAGCTGATCAACGCTGTGACGAATGACGACGAAGGTTCATTCCTCAATTGGTTTATTTGGATTTCGTCCTCTTTTTTCCCCGTGCGTTCTTCACGTTCCTCGTGGGGAGACGATCAACGGATCGTTGCACATCCGTTCTGTGACGCAACAATCCCAAATCGAAGGTTCTATATCACAATGTCCTTATGGAGGTGCGGTGACAATGGTGAACGACCAATAGGACCAGATCGAAAAGAGCGTTCTTCGAGCGTTCTTAGTGCGGGAAGATCAGAACGCGTTTTTGGAGCCGATCGGAGACCCGAAAAAGACAGAAGCAGCTTTGTGGGGACAGGGAGACCACAACCATGATGTTTTTCAGTGATCAGATGATCGGATTGATGATAAGAGCAGCACGGGAGGCGGGCCGGTGAAGAGCGCCGTTTCTGGAAATTTCCAGAATACACTGTGTGTACTTCCGAAGAACACGCCGTGTAGTTCCGGAGGTGGTGGCTAGGGATTTTGGGTAATAGAAGAATCACAGGGCGTGAGACCCCAGTCACACGGTGTGTTGGACCTTCCCCGAATCTCGGAGTGTACTTTTGGTAGTACACGAACATAGGATTCTATACACAGCTTCAGGCGGCATGGCGTGTACAGCTCGGCAGAGGCGGCTATGTGAAGCTCGGTGTGTATCCCGGGGATACACAGACACAGGATGGAGTACACGGTCATGTACTCCATTACCCGGCCAGGTGAGGTCAATAGTGAGGGTCACCCCGTGTGCAGATTGCACTGTTTGTAGTACACGGGTTGGTGACCGTGTACGGGAACATGGCCAGAGTACACAGAGCCAACCACAATTACCCAGACACGGCGTGTACTCCATACTACATGCTGTGTACTATGTTTTTCTACATGACCATCCTCAGGACACGGGCCGTGGTACATGGGCAGTACCCGGGGTCGGAAAACACGACATGTATCATTTCTACACACCGTGTAATTTTTAGAAAATGGCTTGGTCCTTTTGTTCACTGTGCCTTGAACATCCTTCATTTGGGTTAGTGCCCCGTCTTCTTGTTTCCCTGAGGGTCAGGAATCTTTCCCTCACACATGATTTTGATCCCTTCAGTAGGACTTTCTATGATAGAGTCAGGCATCCATCCGAGAGGCCTGGATCGACATCCTCTATCCATTCCGGACCCTAGGTAGAGTCAGTCGTCGACGTGACCAACTCTACCGGGCGTTGATCCTCTACCTAGAAGGTAAATTCTGGATGAGTCGTGGTATCCACCATGGCCCTGGTAGTGATCTTCATCTGTGTATCAAGATATTTCCCACTCAGGAGTGTGTCTCCAGTAATGAGTGCTTCTATCTATCGTAACCCTTCCACTCAGGAGTGTGTCTCCCGTAATGAGTGTATCCATATCTCATGACGGTTCCTTATGAACAACACTTCTCGGACGGACATCATCAGAGCTATAAGAATCGTGGAGTGTGTTCTCCCGGAACGAGTGCATCACAGAATCTTTGAACGGAATCCCTTGCGGGGGTATGCGAATTGTGGGACTTGTCTCTCGACCACGAGTCTGGGTTTTGAGTATATCTGGTTTGTTCTATGTGTTCCATATACATATACTATGCATAAATGACTATACCTTTTCTTTGTGTATTGCTTTGTGGTTTTCGGAGTCCTCTACTGAGTATTGCTATACTCACTCATACACAGGCTTTGCCTGCACGTCTGGTGTCTTGTGCAGATGATCAGCCTTTTTACAGAGTCCAGGGAGGACCAGTACATGACTGAGCTTTATGAGTTCCCTACAGGCCGAGGTGTTCCTTCGGCTACAAGCGGCAGTCACAGTACCTTTGTTCTTATAGGTTGGACATTGCAGTTTTTCAGACTCTTGCATTTGGTGGGCTTGTATTCTGGCCCATTTTACTTTTACAGTACTATACCTTTCATTGTACTCTGTTGGTTTGGTTTAGTTGTATGCATGAATTTTTGTTACTTAGTGTTTTACAGTTCAGAATTTGCAGGCTTGGAGTTGTGTGTGTGTGTACAGGTAAATAGGAAATGCCTCCCATGTTAGTGATATTCCTACTCAGTGCTAGTCACTAGCCCTTGGACTATTGGAGGCGGGCTTGGGGAGTTATGGCGCAGGCCCCACTGGGACGGGTCGTGACACATTTAGTCTTTTTTAGTTAAATATTATATTGGTAATATTTTTTTTCGTTTTAATTAAAGGAAACATTAAATTTATAGTGTTTATAATATATTATATCATAACCTTAAAATCATATAAAATAACAATTTAATCATTTAAATAAATTTTATGATAAAAAGTATACATTTATAAAAAAGGTTTTCTACACCATTCGTATGATTTTGATATAATTTATTTCACATTAATATATAAATTTAATCATATATAATGGATTTTGTATTTGGAATCATTAGGTTTTGAGATTTTAGTAATGTTTTTTTTCTTATTCATAAAAAAATATTTAATGAGGAAAATACTAGTTAATTGAGTAAAATTGGAAATAATAAAAGTGTAAAAGATAATTAAAAAGAGTTGAAAACGTGTTTAAAACAAGTTTAAAAATTAATGATTGAGGATTTATCAATGTTATCATATCATCACTCCATAATTTCTCAATATTGATGGTATTTTCCTTGAGAGTGACATCCAATTATTAAAATTATATGGGTATTTGCAATAATTCCACACCTTTAGAATAATTACTAGGACTGATATCCACCAAGTCAATACCACTACTAAAATTATGATTACTTATAAAATAATTTAGTTTTTCAATACCCTTTAAAAATATATTTCATCCATTATCGTTTGGTAACATGATTCTATCTCAATCCTTCTATATTAGAGTGATACTCTATGGAATTCACAAGGTTCTAAATGCGAGTAATCATTTTTCTAATCGTCATTTCGTTTTATAACACCATTTATGATTCAAATTTTCACATTCCCATATTGTAATGTTAGTATTTGTTTTATAAATATTTTATTGTTTTTCAATGTAATAAAAATTAAACCCATTTCAATTTTCCTTTATGGTAAATAATAATTACATCCATTTTTTTGTGTCTGGATTCCTACGGCCATGAATTGTCATGTTTCATTTTGATTAAGAAACTAAAACATAGGTTCCCAGGTTCAAATTAAAAATTATGATATATATAAATTATATTTTATTATTTAATGATGAAGTGGACTATATATTTCTCTCATTCCATGGAAAAAGATAGCATAAACCATGAATATGTGTAAACTATCACCAACATGAAACAATTTATTTTCTTTTTTCTTTTCATTATCTTCATTGATTGATGGCCATGGGAATTAGTTTAATGGTTAAATATTATTTCAATAAAAATATTATTTTTTATTAATGTAAGATTGGTAAACATGTCAACAATATGAGAAATATTTTTTTTTTGCAAAATTAGACCTTCCAAGAAAGTTTTATAAGAGTAATAAATTACTCATTCATTCTTTGAAATAACATTTTTTATATAAACTTTTTATTAAAATTATTTTTAAATATGATTCAAAACCCTAGTAACCACTAATTATGGTCATTATATTTCTTATATAGGGATATTCCACTAAAATTAATTCATAATCATCTATTAATTATGGTATGATCTTGATTTTGTTGATACAAGCACCTATATATATAATTCTTTAAATTTCTATCATGAATAAATTTTGGAATTTTATTTCTAATTATATATTATATAAAAAATTAATTTTATTATTTTATATATTTTATAAGAAAATTAATATTAAACTCATTAGTTAATATACTAATGATCATTTTTAAAATACTATTGAGAAACCCCATCACTGATTTCGTTTTTATGAATCAGAACCGAAATCATGTAGAATTGACTTATTTTAAAAAAATCAATTTGAATACCTCATATTATATTTGAATGATGATAATTCTGAGAAGAATTAATCACAACATTATTTTTATAAAACTAATTCCAAATTCACTAGATTACATACACCGCATATTGACAATAATTATTAATTATTTAAATCCATTTATATAATAATTATAAATATATATTATAAATGGGAAAAATATTATTACTGTTTTTTAAATAATTTATTATGATGTATATGTTTGTTATAGATTAATGCATAAAGTGTTCACGTATTCTATGATAAAATTTAACGGGTTTCATGGAATCAATTCAGATTAATTGAGATATATAACATTTTATACAAAATGTTTTCTGAATAATCTATATTTATAAAAAAAATTACCTTTTTATCATACTAATTTTTATTGGGATTCAATAATACCAGTAATATTCAATTTTTAAATGGTTATTATTTCAATGGATACTCTAAAAGTAAGGAATTTTAGTAAACACACAATAATACTATATTTTATGATTGTTCTCATAAACAAATTCCATATAAGATTGATAAATTTTAAAATTGATTATATTATGTGATATTATCTCATTCTTTTATTTGAATTTTACTTCATAACACATAAATAATTGTTTAATGTTTCATATCATATGAATTGTGTTTCCTAAAAGTGATTTTTATATATCAAATCTCCTTTCTT
Organism: Viscum album; assembly: GCA_963277665.1. Classification (NCBI taxonomy): domain Eukaryota; kingdom Viridiplantae; phylum Streptophyta; class Magnoliopsida; order Santalales; family Viscaceae; genus Viscum; species Viscum album. The sequence goes on along the minus strand of OY728152.1, from coordinate 1,715,959,891 downwards.
TTTGTCATAAGTATTTATTGAAGCCATTATTATCCATCATTTGGTTCACTATACATAATATTTTATAATATGGCATTTCATAATGCACATTTGAAAAGATATATTTTTTGGAAATATAGTATTATTACAATTACTAAAATATTTGTTTTCAACAAACATTAATCTAGTGTATAAAAACTGAAACATTCATATTAATTTTATTTGATAAATATTTCCTATGTAATTAAAAATTATTTTTTAAGGATCCATTATTTTTTATTATTTAAAATCTAATATTATTCAAAATACACCACATAACATTTTCAAATGTTACTTTGGAGGCATAATGATTTCTATATTTTAATTCAATATCAATAATGTTTTCTTAATGATCCTTTTTTATAACACCTCACTTTTTTTACTTTTAATAATTAAAAAATTTTAAAATAATGTGATTTGTTTTACATTATTTATTCTCTAATAAATATATATTAAAATGATATAGGATTTAATTAATTGTATCAAAAAATATGATTCTAGATCAATTATTGTGTAATTTCATTATGATAATTATTTTGGAATTAATTTTTTCATTTATGTAATCATAAATATGAATTTACATTGATAAATGGGGATATGTTATTTAAAAAAATCCACATTATTTACGAAGATGTATTATACATTATTCTAATCACTTAAATATTTTACCAACCACTACCTTTTTCTTATCTAAATATCCATCCCGAATTTGTCTAAATTCTATTCCAATGGTTTCTCATTGAGAATGAATTATAATTCATTTATTTCAATATAGGTTTTTTATAAATATCCAAAAATTAATTAATTAAAGAAAATATTTAAAAATCTGTATAACTAATTCATCATAAAATGGTTGTTTAATTGATACATATATTAAATTATAGCCCATTTATTGATTTATAAAATTCTATAATTCCATAATATTTTCATTCTTTTATGGTCGGTTACTAATTATGTTATGAAGTTGACAATATATTGTTTAACCTTTATAATTCTATCACAAAGTAGGGTTTTTATCATAATATCTAATTAATTGAAATGGGGTAATCTAATTATGTTTTCTGTATTATAATCCTAATAAGGACAGATAATGGAAATGTAGATTATTTTTATTTTACTCAAGGTCTCATATGATCAATTCAGTAGAGTTAATAAAAGGGATGAAGGGTGCCTAGAAATATATATCCCTTTGATGTATCATTTGGTCTCATTAGAATTATTTTATGTATTTTCTATAATTCATATTGATTATTAAAATCTAATGGATTATGAAACTAAAATAATAAATGGTGTATTTTCCATCGGCGTGATGTAATGGGTGAATTCTATGATTATTTCCTAATGGAATGAACTTGATTTTAAAAAATTACTCTTTCTGTGGCCATAAATTCAGTTATCGATATCTATGTGATTTATTAATTTCTAATATTAATAATGGGTTTATAAATATTTCATTTTAATATAATTGTAAAATTTTTATTTTTTCTATTATTTAAATATTATTTATAACCATATTTTTCTCACATGTGTGATTTGTTTGTATACCCTTATATATACCGTTAGTGAGAATTTATGATCAGTACATCATAAGTTTCTATTTTTTGATCTTATGAAGAAATTTATTAAACCAAATATGTCTAATAATATATTTTTCTATTTAATTTTTGAGAGATGTGTAATTCATTTTAGGGACTATGTATATTGGCATAGAGTGGAAATAAAATTTCCATTAGTTGATAAATAAAAAGAATTTAATAGTTCAATATTTGTCATAATTATCTAATTACATAAAGAAATAATGTAAAGGGAAAAATGTTATTAAATAATTAAGTTATTTAAACAAAAATATATTTTGTCATATCTAGGAATGTGGAATTAGTACTTATTCTAATATCTAATGTATGTGATATATGAACCAGATCTTGGAATATTAGTTTGGGGTGATATATATGGTCTCAAAAAAAGTATTAGATGATATTATAGAATATGATTTTATTAGTGAATTTTGTATATATAATGAACCATTATATTCATACATATATATTACTTCTAGACAAATTAATATTCATTACATAACATAAAAAACCACTCATGAATCATTTGGGTATAATGCCTTTGGGAATTTGGAAACAAAAACAACTAGTTCAAAAAACAACTATTTCATTGTTTTTATACATTCATGACTATAAAATTTTTAGATATTTCATAACTAATAACTTCCTTCATATCATAAGAATAATAAACATAAGAAAATGTTGAGGTCAGATGGTCTTTTAGGGTAAATAAGAGAGATAACAACCATAACCAAAAAAATAAATTCATAAGAACATGATCATAACATTTGACGATTATTCCCTGAAAATAAAAGATCATAATCTTGTGTCGTGGAGTAAATCATAGAGCTTAATAATAAATTAATCATAAAAATAACTATTAACATAATAAATATGAGAGTAACATTAACATGAAACATTAAATTTGGGCACATAGAAAAACAAATAAAATTTTGAACTACTATAAAGATAATAAGAATCATTAATTATGTTGAGGATATGAAATCAATGACATGGATAAAATTATAGAAAATTCGGTGTACCACCCATCTGATTATGAAAACCAAACATCTGTGTTCCACATGAACATAAATTATTCATCATATCATAATTTATAAAAATCAAAGGTTTTCAAAAACACAACCCATGGAAATGGAGTGAGTTTCATAAAAAAAACATCATCAAAAATATAAACCAACCATAAAAATAATAAGGATAATATCACATAATAAAAACCCCCACAAAGAACAAACAACGTAAAATAATTTTTTTTTGGGAAAAAAATTGTTCTTTTTAGATCACTTCATATAATTCTTGAAAAAAATAACCTCTGTGTTTTGAATTCAATTTTAAAATCTATGAAATTATAAAAGGGAAAAATATTATTTGAAAATATTTTTTTAAAATTCTAAATGAAACATCAGGTCATTAATGTGTCATTAATGTGGGAAAATCCTCTAATTTTGTATATATTAAAAAAGATTTCTTCTAATTTTTTTAAAAAATGTAATAAACCTCGTTTAGATAATAAAAAAATAACTCATTAAAAAATATTATTAAAAATTAAAAAATTAGTAAAAATTTATTTAAAAATCATAAAATTATAGGATAAACAATTTTTTTATAAAACACGTACGTGGAAGAAAAATGGTGTTTTTAGGGAAATTTATTAATGATAAGTTTTATTTTAAAATCCATTAGAAATATTATGTTATTAAATTGAGAATTAATCAAATGAATTAATTACGTGTAGCCATTTTAAATCCACATAAAACAAGTATAAATAAAAAATTATATAATCCAAATTCATTTCTCTCATAATAATTTTGTGACCATATCATTGAAATTGTAAGTTAACCTAAATAATGGAAATTGGGCTAAGAATTTTTTTACAAATTTTCTATAAGTAAAATATTATTCCCCGTAAAATTAATAATTATAATATGAAAAATTTTGTTAAATTAGGATATTTATATTCACCATATTATATTTTAAATGGAGTTATATATATATAACGTGAGAAATAAGTGGTTAATAAGGCATATATCTAATAGAAGTAAAAGTGAGATAAGATAACATTACCTCATGATTCCCTTGTATTTTTCCCATGTAAACCTCTTTCATAAAAGAATAATTGATGTTATTATTTCATTCAATATGATATTAATGTTTATTATACCATATATGATACTTTTTTAACATCTTACTACCTGTTCATTTCATGGATTCATGGGGAGTTTTTTAGGGTATAATTATTGATTTTCATGTCAAATGGAAATTAAACTCTAGAAGTTAAATGAAATTTTAAAAATTAGCTTTAATATGTTTAAATGGTCTCATATATAATTTTTTTTATTCATTGTAAGGATGATTCATTTGAAAAAAGAAGAAATGTTGTTTGTTTTGGAGTTTTTTCAGACCATCACAAACAATTTACGTTTTACTTATTATTATGTATATATATTATATCTCAAAGATTAAATAGTTATTTATATTCATATTAAAACCATGTTTTACTAAAATAATAATTTTATGAGAAGAATTGATTATGGAAATTTAAATTGGACAAAATCATTATTCACAGAGATGATTAACCATTATAATTTTGATAATGGTTTTGTTTCTTTGAATAAGAGGATGTTATAAAAGGTATGAAAAGAAGATATTACATTATTAACATAAAAATAATATATATATATATATAAGTTACTTGGGTTATTAATCTTTTTTGGTAGTAGTATGTAGTGATAATATAAAAATGATAAATAAAATAAGAGAGGTGTTTTGAGAAACCCCCCCGCCCTAAATATTACATCCTTAAAGGATCCCTTAATTCCCATTGAATTATTGTTTTGTTTGGAGCATAAGAAATTGGAAATTATAAGAGATGTTGTAATAGAGGATAGATTATATTCTATTTTCTTCTTGTCTTGTGAGATGAACTGGTTAGTTGACGAGTGGTATTTATACTTAAAGAGGGCGGGTTTATGTGAATATAGTGAAAATCTTATTTTTAAAGATAAAAAAATTTAGGTGGAAATAATTAAGAAGAATCAGATTTATATATAATATTTTAATGTCTGGATATGGTCAATAAAAACATGAACCATCCATTTATTGTGTTAATTTTTATGTATTTTATGCTTTTAATTTTTAACATTAAGCCATTTAATTATTTTACTAATACAACGATAATTTTTTTTACCATCCTAACTTTTTAAAATCTAAATCTAAAAATGAACATATATTAATATGTAGAAATTTTGATTCCAAATGTAGAATCTATTATACCCAATTAAATTACCATATTTGGAAAATTAATATATATAAAAACCCATAAAGTGACAAAAATTAGAGTTTTCATGAAGTGTATTTTTTAATAAAAATGTGACTTTATATTAAGTCTATGGATAATAAATATAATTCATTGAAAAATTTTATTTTTTAAAAATATAAAATATAATAATTTAATTTCTATCAATCACAGTTATTTATTACTTTAATTATTAAAAAATTAGTATCATTTTGTACTTTTAAAATAGTTATCAGAGAAATTAAATTTGTAATCCCAAAATTAAACACATTCTAAAATAAATTATAATGATAATTAAAAATAATTTGACTGTCTGAAATGTAGATAAATAATATTTCTGTCACATTAAACCACATTTAGAGTATAATTGTACATTTAAATGGATTACTTTTTTCAAAATAAATCACATTCAGAAAAAATTGGTATTATTTTCTATTCACAATAAAATTAGTCATTTCAGAATATTATCTAAAACTCATCTTAATATTTTTTTGAAATAATAAATTTACAGGTTATGTTAATTATATCTAATAAATTTTCTAATTTTTTAACCATATTATATTAATTTTCTCATAGAAATAAATATAAATCACTTTTTGAAGAAGAGAAATATTTTTTGAAAAATATGACTTTACTTAAAATTATGAATATATTAAGAAATTGTTACTTAATCCATTAAATATGATTGGGAACATTATATAATTCATAAAATGGTTAATATTGTGAATTCTAACCACTTTAATAACTATTTTCTAATGGAAATGTTAAAAAAATATTATATGTACATTTGTGTAAGCTCTGTGTTTTGTGTAGGGTATGGAATCAAAGAGGTTACATATATTTCAAAAAAATTCATACCATAAAATAATTTTGTGTAACATTCTCATAGCATTAAATTAATTTGACCCTCAAAATTCTTATCTAGGATTCAAATAGATGAGGATACATTTTATTTATCACGTCCCCATGTCCCCACATAGCTTCCTCAAATTGGTAGTTTATTTTAAAAAATAACCAGGTGAGTTGTATTGTATCTTAGAATATTATCTCTACAAGCCACGACTCCCTAATGGTTTTTATTAATAAGTAAAATATAAATCCAGTGGTAAAGAAATTAATTTTAGTACATTTTAAGGATTAGGTATGTACTATCTCATGAAAGATACATGAAACACATCATGTACATGAGAGGGATTTTGGGTTTGTGTAAATCAATAATCTATTCCAATGATATGACCCAAAATTCCTAAAAAAATTCCTTTCAACTTGATATATCACAGTAAAAATATAATTTGGATATTTTAAAATTCTATTATGGGAAAACAACATTGAAAAAATGGTTAATAAAACGTTCTCTTGAAAATAGGGAAAGTAAAAGGTGAAGATCGCCGTATATGTGAGATTCATATTACAAGAATGTTAGATGAAAGTGATATAATTGACATATATTAGAATTTTTACTGTCATGATCTGATAGAGAAAAATAGAGAACACATTCATTATATGGATAATAACCCAAAACCTATAGACCAAGTATGTTTTAAAATTTTCTTTGATATCATAAAAAATTATTGTAATAGGATAAAAATTTATTTTAAAATCATTTGATAATATATACTTAATTGATTTTATATAATTATAACAACATCATTATTTTTTTGTTCCAGGATCAATATATTATTCTTTAATTACTCTATTAAATTACGTTGAAACTATAATCCCTATGTATCTAGGGGATCATAATATCCATAATGAGATGAAAAGTCATTGTATATGTCTTTAGTTATCATATTATAAAAATGGTTATACAACATTATAATATATGCATATATATTCTTATGGTTATTTAGTATATTAATATTTAAATCGCCATCCAATGTTTAATGTAAACAATTTCACAAATATTTACCCTTATCAAACATCCAAAGAAATTTAATCTCTAATACATTCAGAAGACAACTATAAAATTTACAAAATCAACATATCATTAATCCCCCAAAAACATTCATGTTGCTCTTAATTTTTAAATACAAATAATGTGAATACCTTGATAATTTATTCTCTTGTAACTTTTTATGAACATGAATTTGCATTACACCATAGTTAAAACATTAATAAATTCAAAAATTAACTCTTTCCTCATTCCTTAAGTCTAAAATTCCAAAACATAAATCCATGAAATACCTTTTCATTATATTACTAAAAATTACCAAGGTCATTAATACTACCCCAATTAATTTATCATAATAAAACATATAATTTTTCAATATTATCCTAAAAACATGAAAATATTAAGAGTTATCATTCTCTTACTATAGTGTTATAAAAAAATATCACCTCAATCACTTTTGATGGTTACTGATTCCACTCAAAAAATACATTAAAATGAATAAGTATAAAACTATAGTAGAATAATCATTAGATGATTCATTAGTACATAATTAATGTAGAGGGAGATAGTCACATGAAATTTAAAAAAATATTTTCATAGGTCTCACTAATAAATATTAGACACGAACATCCAAAATAAATAGGGGAGGATAAATTATCACGAAAATACACGATTTAAATTATCTAATATAATTTCATAATAATTCAATTTTCTCTAATAGATCATTAGTTGATCAATATTATCTTCTATATTATCCTTTGGATTGGGAAAGTGATTATCATATTTTCTTAACTATCTATATTTATATCACTAAAAATTCATTGGTGATTTTGTCATCTATATCTCAATTTATTTCATTGATGGGACTCTTTTGTTAAAATTAAATTCTTTTTTTCCATGTTTATAATTGTTACATCCTAGGTAAATAAAAAAATAATACATTTTCATTTTAATTAATATTTTTTGAATTATATATTATTTTCACTTTAAAGGGGTTGTTATGTTTGATGGCGTAACTGATACGTAACAACGTGTTTCTTTGAAATCATACATTGCATAATAATAATATAATATTATTATTTTAAATGGTATTTTATGCCTTGTTGTTGTATTGGCGGGAATTAATAGAACTAACTACGATAAGATTATAAATGTTTTTAAATGTTTATACTTTTATCCATTTAATGTTAGAGGCTTAAAATGTGAATTAATCAAATTTTTTGCATAAGTACTCTAATATTCTTTAAAAGGTCAATTTACTGTATTTTGATAGAAACCCCTCTTAAAATACTATTTTTCTCACATTTATATATTCTATTTGACGAAATAAAAATTATTATTTAAAATCAGGATATCAAAATTCACATTGTGTTAAATTTTGGTATTTTTATGAAAAAAGTTAATTTTGGATGAATAGTGAAAAATACTTTATTTTTTTTCAAAACTAACTTTTAATCTAATTTATTTATATTGATGGCTTATCATTTTAATTGGTTTTAAAGTGTAATTAGATTATTTTTTTATCATTTAATCCAATGTTGGTTATTTTAATTAATTTCACTTTGAAATTGGACATAAACACCTTTCAACCTATTGATAGTTATTTTTTAAAAACACGCTTTTTGTTTTCACAGTGGGAATTATTTTTAAATTAGTTTCTTCCACTTCTGTGATGTGAATTTGGAAAAATGGATTCCATATTTGGAATTATTAGGTCCAAAGTTTTTAAATAGGTAACTTTTATTTTTATACATTATGAATATTTACGTCAATAAATATTTTATTTACCATGGTTAAATGGTAAATCTGGTAAACAAGGGTAAACAAATATTATTATAATAATATAAAATTACTCTAACATGTGTTCTAATCCTACTGGTTGATACAAATATGACAATGAGAATCCTTAGGTCGATTTTGGGACCCCATGGGGCCACATGGGAGTGATAATGTCACTTTATTTTAATTAACCTAAAGTAAAGACAAAAATAACAAAAACAAATTTATTTTAGTAAATTAATTTTTACATAGGGTTATATAATCTCTATTTCTACTATAAATATTATTTTGGAAAAAAAAATTATTTCATACATCATGGTATTTATATACAATATTTAGATATTATATTAATTAAATTATTTATGACACAATAATGATGTAGTGTTTACCTAATTAATAAACGATTTAAATAAATAAGATTATAAAGATTTAAATAATACCCAAAACAAGTCCAATTCTTAATTGGTGATTTTATTTAGACCATGAGTCATCTTTTCTTAAACTGTAATAAAATTTGGACATTTAGAAACTGAAAATCATTTTGTAATAAAATTATAAATTCACACTTTCCTAAAGAGAACCTCCTCCCCCTAATAAAAATCCCTCACCTCTATCAGATTCCTGACACATTTCAAGCCCCATAGATCTTTAAGCTCTTCCCAATTAAGCTCCCTACATCTCTATGATCATCCTAAAAACCTTAACATATGCATAAGACACTTCAATAAACCCTTTTGGTTCAAAACAAATGGAGTTACCCGATTTATAGGTAATATCTTCTCTTAAGTTCTTTTGTTTTATGAGAAGTATTTGAACTATACTTACGCACACCCCCATTTAATGGGTATAGAACATACTGTTTCTGTGGATGGAAAACTAACGCCTCTCAAAACAATGATTGTTCAATTATCTGATACTGTCTCTCATAGTGGCATTTTTTATGGAACCATATTTTTATACGACATATATTATGTATATGTTTTCTTTATACTTCTGAATATCCCATTTATACCATACCTTTATGATTTACATTTGGGTAAACATGATAATTTCATTTCAGGAAGTGTGGAGTACCGCTCCCTCAAAGTGATATGACTCGTTAGTGCCATATGTGGGACGTATAGAGGATGTATATAATTATATTATATATGATATTATAATTTAATTATAATATACGTGTGTATCATTATGTTTTAATTCCATTAAAATAATAAATTGAAATGGAAGTAGCATTCATGCGTACGTACGACTTGCCGTCTCTTTGAATGGTGCATTTCATTTCTTATCTCCAAATATATTGTATATTATAAATACATACATATACTTGACATATATGATATATATTATTTCTACATAATTAATAACATTCTGGATATAATTGGAATTTGACCACATGAAAAACTTGTAATTATAAGAAGTTCATTTTTGACTCAAGTACCAAATATCATCAAAATGACCAGTATTAACATAAATTATTACATAATGTTTATAACATGGTAATTAGTGATAAAAAATTAATAGTAAACTAGAAAAAGTATATTAATCATGTATAAATTAACATTAGTTTATTATTTAATAGATTAAAGAATGAACGTGTCATGTCAGACACGAGGTAAGGGACTTCGTCTCAATCTCCTTTTATAGAGGCATATTTTTTTATACACAACTTTATTTTATATGGTGTATAAACCCCTTTTAATTTTACATTTATTTAAAATGAGTCTTTTATATTCTAATCATTTTACTAAATGACAAAAAAGATGTTTCTTTTAATGAAATTGGTAACAATGACCTTTCCGCTGCCCCGAGTATTATTGGATCTATGGCTTTCATAACAAGCGGTAATATTTTTGAAAGAAATATAAATAGGATATACCCTTTTGCATATTTTAGATTTGAAAATGGTTTTTTTATGTCAATATATTTAAATGATCTATTTTGATTGCAATGTGGAAATGTTATCTTCCATTTATGTTTGTTTTATGTGTTATGAATATGTTATGGTCCTCTAGTATTGTTTACATATACTGGTGGTTCCTTTACAAACATAGGGTGGGTGAGACCGAGATAGCTCTCCAATGCATTGGGTAAAGTGATAGAGGTAAACGTGAATGATTCTCCTAAGAAATCTATGGAATATATTGTTATGGGTATTCCAAATTTAACTCCCTACATAGCTGTGATAGCTAAAATGTACGTATGATATGAATCCCACATGTTACCTTTATGATTTATGATTAAGTGTTATTCATAAATCTTATGATTTAATGAGGAATGTTAAAGAGCATATGTTATGTATGTAATGATGAACTAATTTTTTTCTTTCATTATTTTATAACCCTTAATGATCTTTTTATGCTCATCCCATGTTTTGAAATGATTTTCAAAGGACATAAAGATGAAAAGGGTCAATGATGGGATCAAGGAAATGTCAAGGTGTCTAAAACATAGAAGTGGACCACTCTATTTTTTTCTAGATTTTTTATTTTGTGAAAAAATGGGAACTGTGTAGAAGTGTTTACATAGTAACTTTTGAGATGTAATATAATAGTTATGACCTAATTCTCTAAAACTATATACATGAGAAGATCCTTAAATTGAATTATTCATTTAAGTCATGATTATGTAATTTTTGAATGATGATACCTTATAAGCCTTCCCAAAATTGAAACACTTTTCAATTAATTACATCCATTTACATGGTTTCTCATTTTCACATTTTTGAAATGTTAGAGGAGGACTAATTTTCTTCCGAAGATGTGGAAATCCACTAGAGTTCTTGTAATTATTTATCTTCCATTCCTTACCATTAGAAACATGATGTCTTCTTTATTCAATTACCTCTTAGTGAACATAGAAATTTTTTATTACTATTTCCAAACTCCCTTATGGGTAGTGACCATTAGATAATTCATTTAAAGCCACTAGAGAATTGATCGATCTTAATATTATGTAGCATGATAATGTTGTAAGAATACCTCGTATGTCCTATAAAATTGTAGTCTATGTTATAATAGATTCATGATACATTCTATAACTCTAGTAATTACTTCTCCATATTTGTAAAGACCTGGAAATTTCAAGGGAAATTTTTTTTAAAATTTTCTTTTGGATTTTACAAGAACACAGTTTTAGACGGCACCTGATTCCGAGGCCCGGTGTGCCCGGAATCATTTTCCGAAGTTTGGATCTGGTACGTTCAGTGAACGAACGAGCGGGTTTTTCTAACATTTGAACCGGTGCTCGGAATCGAATTTCGAGGGCACCGATCGAATTGCAGTGCCGGTATTTTCTTAGAAACGCCTTTTCCGGAGTTGCGTTTGCTCGGGTGTGGTTTTTAATTTTTGGGGGTTAAGTGAAGAAAATAAAATAAAGTGGTGCGACAAACATTATTTTATTTTTTTTCACTTAAATCCACTTGAAATCCACTTAAAGCTTCTTAAGCTGAGTTAATGCGGATAAGGTACAATTCAAAATATCCTACCCACTTGGTAGGATATTTGTGAGGTGGGGCCCGCACGAGCCCCACCATTTCATTTCTGCTAAGTAACGCACCTGCGAAAACCCCTATAAAATGAAATTCAACTGGGCCGTTTCTTAAACTATTAAACGCTTCTATTAATTGGGAGGTTAATTCATTGAAATTAATTATATGAATTAATTTGTTCGTTTCTTAACCTGTTTTCAAACCGTTGGCATGTTAATAAAATAAGACCAACAATTTTCATCTTGAGGATTACTCATTGGGAGGATTTTGAGAAGACTCCAAGGCTTGATATCTTCATCCTCCTTCGCGAAGAATGCGAAGAACACCCGACCCCGGAGATCGACGCGACGCCGATGATTCTTCCACGACGTTCTTCCCCCGCGACAAATCTTTGATCAACTGCTTGAGGTAGGAGATTTAAATCTTTTAAATTCCTTTGTGGTTTCTATCCCCATCATGGATTTAATTTTTATAATTAAATCCGTGTGTTCCATTAACACTCGGAGATCGTTAACGCGACGCCCTTCCGCAACGACGTGACGCCCTCCCGCGACAACACGACGCCCTTCCACGACGCGACGATCACGTTCTCCTGCGACGGTTAATTCCGCGAAGAACGCACGCTCGACGACTGCGGCGAGGTAGGGATTTTATTTGAAGATAATACTTAATTCCCATGGTTTTTCATCTAAAACAAATATCAAGTTCAATTTTAATTTATTTAAAATTGTGCCTTGTTGTTTTTCATGTGTTGAATATTTTATTTCCCGTTTGTTATCACCTAACGCGGAGGGTGTGGGCCAAACAAACATGGACTGACAACCCTCCGCAGTTCTTCGTTGGTGTGCGGAATGGAGGATGACAGAAAACAGAGCCGCATGGGTGATTTGAGGGCCTTGTAGTGAAGGTCGGGTCCCGGGAGGACGACTGGCGAAGACCACATGCAAAACGGACCACCGGAGTGCGTCCGGTGGTCCGCAGAATCTCACGTTGGCGCGCCACCGGAAAAACCGGTAGCAGCTAAAGCCGCGGTGGCGAGGCTGTTCCGCGGCTGCATGGAACTGGGAGACACGGGACATGGCTTTGCTGCGTCCGCTGACCAAACACATCCCCACGTGGGGCCGCGGTTCCTCTTCCCGCGGTGGCTGCACACCCTGCGGCTCCCTTTGCTCTGCCCCTCGGCCGAGCCGAGCTGGGCCGACCCGCCGGGCCGGCTTGCGCCAACCGGGTCGGACCCGGACCCGAGTCGTGTCGACCCGGTTCGGGCCGACCCAGGGGGGGTTGGGCCGGGACGGTCCGGGCCCAGACCCCCGTTTCCGGACCTTTTCGGTCTTTTGCTCATAACATGAGCTACAAGCCTCCGAACGACGCGCCATCAGCGGCGATGCGACCCTTGGATCGAGGCGGTCGTTTCGAAATACTACACCCAAGGTTTCGGAATACTTGGGGTTCGGCAGGGTTGGTTCGTACACGAAACCAACCGGGCCCTCGGAGCGGAAACACTCATATCTTGAGCTCCGGATGTCCGATTGACGTACCATCGACTTTGATGGATTCCTCTAAATGAGGCGGATCTTTTGTCTTACTCCGCTCGAGGATTGTATGTCGTCAGAGTGCGGTCGGGTTGGTTTACTCACGAACCAACCGGGCCCCTGGAACAAAAAAGCCAATAACTCACAGACCGGGCATCCGGTTAATGCGCCGTCTGTCTCGCTGAATTCCTTTTGATGAGACGGAACTTTTGGCATACTTTTCCCGAGTTTTGGTTGCTGTTAGATAGTTGCTGGGTTGGATTGTACACGAAATCCAACCGGGCCCCTGGAACAGAATAGCTGATATCTTTCAGACCGGGCGTTCGTTTGACGAACCGTCAGCAGCATTGGTGATCACGTTGAGAAACGGTCCCTTTGAGTATACCCTATGGGAGTTCGGGTTACAGTTGAGATACGGCCGAGTTAGTTCACAGATGAAACCAACCGGGCCCCTGGGACGAAAAGGCTAGTAACTCACCGACCGGGCGTCCGATTGATGCACCGTCTGTTGTGTTGAAACCCCTGTTATGAGGAGGTCCCTTGAGATACTTCTTCGTGGAACCTTGTGATAGTTGTAGTATCGACCAAAAGCATGTGGAGCGGACCCTCCCGGAGACGAGCGTGCAGAATACGGAGACCGTGTAGCCGGCTGAGACCTGACGACTGCTTGACCGATCAACTCGTTGTGTTTCAGATAGCCCAGTGGGGAGCTCTTGGTTGTAGGGGAAGACCCACGGTGGAGGAGCGCTTGGTTGTAGCGGCAGACCCACAGTACTCAACAGAAGGAGTACCTTTGGAGGCTATGATGGGGATCTCTTGGTTTTAGCGGCAGACCCACGGCAGAGGAGCGCTTGGTTATAGCGGCAGACCCATGGTGGGAAGCACTTGGTTGTAGCAGCAGGCCCACAGTACTCGACAGGAGGAGTACCTCAGTAGTCTTAGGTTATTGAGCAGTACTTCGGAGTCGTGACAGGACCACTGTACACTCCAGAGACGAGGCTCTTCAGCAGTTACGGTTTTGATAATGAAAATACGGGTTTGAGCAGAGTCTATGACCTTTGTTTTTCCTCATGATTGAGATGGGTTACAAGATAACTTAGGTATATGTATGTGCATATACCTGGGTAGTGGTTATCCGTTGATTTCATAACCCTTGTGTTTCCTCAAGATTGAGATGGGTTATGGAATCACTTAGGTATATGAATGGGCATATATCTAAGTAGAGGTTATCTGTTGAGATCTTCTTTGTGGTTATCCTTGTTGGTTTTAGTGAGAACTTGAGGGTATTGGGGTCCCTAATGAGTATCGTTATACTCACCCCTGCACGGGCAATGCCCGCACCTCGTTGTGTTGGTTGCAGATGACGGCAGTGCTGACGGAGGCCGAGTGTTCGACGACTAGACGGTACCCGGAGGTGGACTACACGACAAGTCAGCACCCGGAGGTGGACTACACGACGAGTCAGTATCCGGAGGTGGAATTCACGACGAGACAACACACGAAGGAGGTTGACGGGCGAGAGCGTGGTGGAGGCTATCTGTACCTACCCTTCATGTAGGATCCGTGGTGGACGATCCAGGAGCTGCGCCATCTATACCTACCCTTCTGGTAGGATCCGAGGGGGACGACCGAGGATCCGCTTTCGTCCTTCCAGCTGTTGTCCATTATATTGTTCTTTTTCAGTTATAGTTGTACATTCTTTTGGGTTTGTATTCTGGCCCATTTACCTTTCAGCACCTCTCTTTGTACTTAGTGTTTTACGTCCGCTTGTACTCTGTGGTGTTTTGTTTACTTTTATAAAGGAAACGTTTTCCTAGTTATCGGGATTTATGCCTTTGGTGGAAGTCACCAGCCCCTGGCTATGGAAGGCGGGCTTGGGGTAGTCACGACACGGGCCCCGAGGACGGGTCGTGACAAATTGGTATCAGAGGAGTTTGGTTCTACCACTGAACTTGGGACTCTGATCTTTTTTTCCTTATTGTGAACAAATAGTGTTAAGAGTACCGAGTGTGGTTTCCAGTTCAGCGAGTCCAGTGTTGTTGCGGGCGGCCGATGTATCCATACACCAGGACCCTGACAACCGATTTCCGACTCTGTGCACAAAAAAGCACTGAGTGCGTGTGTGTTTCCAGAAGTTTTTAAATGTCAGCTCAAACCAGGTCAGCTCACAAGGTATAATTGTTTGATCATGTCACGTTGTTTCTTTCAGGATGCCCTTTCTCAGAAGACCAGCTACAACCCAGAGAGATGTGCGTACTGATAGCCTGCCGAGTGACGAGGCTTCGGTACAGGGCCCTCTTGCAGTTGAGGCACCAGCGGAGGCACCAGCGGTACTACCATACATTGGACCACCGATGCCACCAGCCCTACCAGTAGGCGATGCACGCCACTTGAGTGCGCTGCACGAGTTCCAGTGCCAGAGGCCACCCAGGTTCCGGGGAGAGAGGGACCCGCAGGAAGCTGAGGAATGGATGGAGGCTGTGGTGAGAGTCTTCAGGCTAGTGGGGACGCCGGCAGACTTCATGGTGATCTTTGCTGCCAGCCTTCTTCAGGTAGCAGCAAGCAGGTTGTGGAGCCACTTGTTCTAGTTTTGGGATGGGGTGGCCTTCACAATGGAAGACTTCGAGACCTTCTTCAGGGTGGAGTTTGTGGTAGTAGCTCTACACCCTGAGCATTTACATGAGCTTCTTCCTTTACCGTAGGGTTTTTGATCAGTAGCCGAGTCATCTGTGGGCAGTAGACAGATTATGTAGAGGTCCAAGAGGACCAGATCCAGCTGTACGAGGAGAAGGAAGTGTTATGAATGTGGCGGAAAGGGTCACATGCCACGTGACTGTCTGACTACTCGTACAGTTGATCCGCAGTCTTTGGAGGAGCCACCAAGGCAGAAGCAGCGGCGGGTGCTTGAGCAACAGCCGAGCAGTGGACAAGGTAGTAGAGCTCCGGGAGAAGGTGGACAGGAGAGGAACTAGTGGATACGTCCCTTGTACTTCTAGTTCCATGTTGTTGTTGTATTCATGTCTTTGTACTATGAGCTGTAATAAAAAAAGACACTTATCTTTGTGATGTTTGCTTTCCTGTCATTTTTGTTTGGTTGATACTGAGTGGTCCTGGTTAAGACTGTTGACATGACCCTCACTTTCGAGATTTATACTGGAGGAGACCCAGTGACCTCGCACTGATTTCGACAGTGTGACTCGACCCTTGGAGGTGAGAGTGACAATTGGATCTCTTAGTAGTTACGTCGAGGCCTTACGACGTCATCCATGGAAAGAATTAATCCTTAATGTTAGGATTGACTGTATTAGGCAACAGGCGTGGTTCATCCAGGGGGATGAGACCGGGTTTATCCTTTCGGCAAAGGAAAAATTTTAGCAGCTCTTCCGGATCATAGGAAAAGAAGGTGCAGATCATCCAGGAGCGGATAAAGACTGCACAGTGCAGTAAGAAACAGGAAACTAGTGCCAGTCTTATAGACTCGGGCGTGTTAAATGTTTCAAGAAGAGGAAGCTTTAAAGAGATATGAGTCTGCAAAGCGGCAGACATGGAGGCAGAGCTAAGAGAGCAACATGAGGTGGTGTACATCATAACATGCTACAACCACCCGCCTTTGTTGTACCCGCCAAGCTCAGGGAGATGGAGGGCGGAGGAAGAGTGCGGCTGTATGCGGTCAAGGAGTGTGACCCAATGGCTCTAAAAATGATTCAAGGGATGGTCTGTGTCCACTACTAGCTTCTGTAGTAACAGACGTCGATATGAATCATTCATCGCTTTCACAAATATTTTCCCAGACCTAGAGTTTCCGGTAAGCTATAGACTTGACCCTCACGTCTGGAGATACTTTGGGAGAAGACACGATAATCACACTTACGCCGACGGTGTGGTCAGACCCTCGAGGTGAGATTTTCAGTTGGATTCTCTTGGTGGAAGCATCGAGGCCTTATGACGTTGGTTTGAGTATGGATTGGGCAATCACAGTTCATACACAAATTGACGGTATTAGGCAAAATGGTTGTGGTTTAACTACGACGTCAGGATGGGTTTTCCTTGGTCTGCGAAAAGGAAACCACAGGCAGCATAGGATAACTCATGCACAGGAGGGTGCAACCGATCACTCTTGATTCGATCAAACTTACCCTCGTGGCAGCAGTCGTTTCGAGTTTCAATTCTAACAGGAATTGGAGACCTCTAGATTTCGAGGATGACGATCATGTCCTTATACGGGTCTCACCTCGACGAGGTTTACGGAGATGTAGCCGAGGCGGTGAGATATCTCTGAGGTTCAATGGAACTTTCTAGGTCCCCAGTAGGGTAGGCGAGGTGGTTTACCGCTTCAACCATCCCCCTCAGTTGCACCGGGTGCACGACGTCTTCCACATATCTCAGCTGAGGAGATACGTGCTCGACCCTTCACATATCATCGACCCTGAGGAGCTGGACGATGGCAATGGGGTATCTTTCACAGAGGTTCCAGTGGGGATCGAGGATCAACAGGAGCGGATCCTACGAGGACGATTGATTCCTCGGGTGCACTTTCATTGGCAGTACGGGAACCTCCAGGTGAGCACATGGGAGCAGAAGGCTCAGATGCGTGCTCTGTACTGCTTTTGTGACCCTAGATTGTGTTAAAGCATTACGAGGACGTAAATCCCTGTGGTGGGAGTAATGTAAAGACCCGTAAATTTCAAGGCAATTTTTTTTAAAATTTTCTTTTGGATTTTACAAGAACGTAGTTTCAGATGGCACCTGATTCTGAGGCCCGGTGTGCCCGGAATCATTTTCCGAAGTTTGGCTCGGGTACACTCAGTGAACGAACAAGCGGGTTTTTCTAACTTTTGAACCGGTGCTTGGAATCGAATTCTGAGGGCACCGATGGAATCGCAGCGCCGGTATTTTCTTGGAAACGTCTTTTCCGGAGTTGCGTTTTCTCGGGTGTGGTTTTTAATTTTTGGGGGTTAAGTGAAGAAAATAAAATAAAGTGCTGCGACAAACATTATTTTATTTTTTTTCACTTAAAGCCACTTGAAATCCACTTAATGCTGCTTAAGCTGAGTTAAAGCGGATATGGTACAATTCAAAATATCCTACCCTCTTGGTAGGATATTTGTGAGGTGGGGCCCGCACGATCCCCACTGTTTCTTTTCCTCTAAGTAACGCACCCGCGAAAACCCCTATTAAATGAAAGTCAACTGGGGCATTTCTTAAACTATTAAACGCTTCTATTAATTGGGCGGTTAATTCGTTGAAATTAATTCTATGAATTAATTTGTTTGTTTCTTAACCTTTTTTCAAACCGTTGGCATGTTAATAAAATAAGACCAACACTTTTATTCTTGAGGATTACTCGTTGAGGGGATTTGGAGAAGACTCCAAGGCTTGAGATCTTCATCCTCCTTCGCGAAGAACGCGAAGAACGCGAAGAATGCGAAGAACACCCGCCCCCGGAGATCGACGCGATACCGACGCTTCTTCCGCGACGTTCTTCCCCCGCGACAAATCTCCGATCAACTGCTTGAGGTAGGAGA
Source organism: Viscum album (assembly GCA_963277665.1). Lineage (NCBI taxonomy): Eukaryota > Viridiplantae > Streptophyta > Magnoliopsida > Santalales > Viscaceae > Viscum > Viscum album. Next base: position 1,715,940,793 of record OY728152.1, on the reverse strand, counting down.
TTTAAATCTTTTAAATTCTTTGTGGTTTCTATCCTCATCATGGATTTAATTTTTATAATTAAATCTGTAGGATTATTTATCCCTTGGAGATCATCGACACGACGCCCTTCCGCAACGACGCGATGCCCTCCCGCGAGAACGCGACACCCTTCCGCAACTTGACGATCACGTTCTCCGGCGACGGTCAATTCCGCGAAGAACGCACGCTCGATGACTGCGGCGAGGTAGGTATTTTATTTGAAGATAACATTTTATTCCCATGGTTTTTCATTTATAACAGAGATCATGTTCAATTTTAATTTATTTAAAATTGTGCCTTATTGTTTTTCATGTGTTGAATATTTTATTTCCCATTTGTTATCATCTAACGTGGAGGGTGCGGGAAAAACAAACACGGCCCGACAACCCTCCACAGTTCTTTTTTGGTGTGCAAAATGGCGGACGACGGAAAATGGAGCCGCAAGGGTGATTTGAGGGCCTTGCAGTGAAGGTCGGGTCCCGGGAGGACGACTGGCGAATACCGCACACAAAACGGACCACCGGAGCGCGTCCGGTGGTCCGTGGAATCTCACACCAGCGTGCCACGCCGGCGCGGCGGCGCCCGGTGCGCCGCTGGCAAAACCCGCCGCGACTGAAGCCGCGGCGGCGAGGCGGTTCCACGGCTGCGGGGAACTGGGATACACGGGACGTGGCTTTGCCGCGTCCGCTGACCAAGCGCGACCCTACGTGGGGCCGCAGTTCCTCTTCCCGCGGGGGCTGCACACCCCGCACCTCCCCTTGCTCGGCCACTCGGCCGAGCCTAGCTGGGCCGACCCGCTGGGCCGGGTCGCGCCAACCGGGTCGGACCTGGTCCCAGATTGGGTCGAACCGGTTCGGGCCGACCCAGGGGGGGCTGGGCCGGGACGGTCCGGGCCCAGACCCCCGTTTCCAGACCTTTTCGGTCTTTTGCTCATAACATGAGCTACGGGCCTCCGAACGACGCGCCGTCAGCGGTAATGCGATCCTTGGATCATGACGGTTGTTTTGGTATACTACACCCAAGGTTTCAGAATACTTTGGGTTTGGCCGGGTTCGTTCATACACGAAACCAACCGGGCCCTCAGAGCGGAAACTCTCATATCTTGAGCTCCGGACGTCCGATTGACGTGCCGTCGACTTTTATGGATTCCTATAAGTGAGAAAAATCTTTTGGCTTACTCTGCTTGAGGTTTGGATGTCGTCAGAGTGCGGTCGGGTTGGTTCGCCCACGAACCAACCGGGCCCCTAGAACAAAAAAAGCCAATAACTCACAGACCGGGCATCCGATTGACGCGTCGTCTGTCTCGCTGAATTCCTCTTGATGAGACGTAACTTTTGGCATACTTCCCCCGAGTTTTGGTTGTTGTTGGATAGTGGCCGGGTTGGATTGTACCCGAAATCCAACCTGGCCCCTGGAACAGAAAACCTGATATCTTTCAGACCGGACGTCCGTTTGACAAACCGTCAGCTGCGTTGGTGATCATGTTGAGAAACGGTCCCTTTGAGTATACCCTATGGGAGTTCGGGGTACAGTTGAGATACGGCCGGGTTGGTTAGCACATGAAACCAACCGGGCCCCTGGGACGAAAAGGCTAGTAACTCACCGACCGAGCGTCCGATTGACGCACCATCTGTTGTGTTGAGACCCCTCTGATGAGGTGGTCCCTTGAGATAATTCTTCGTGGAACCTTGTGATACTTGTAGTATCGACCAACAGCTCGTGGATCGGACCCTACCGGAGACGAGCGTGAAGAATAAGGATACCGTGTAGCCAGCTGAGACATGACGACTGCTTGACCGATCGACTCGGTGTGTTTCAGATAGCCCAGTGGGGAGCGCTTGGTTGTAGCGGCAGACCCACAGTGGAGGAGGGCTTGGTTGTAGCGGCAGACCCGCGGTACTCAACAGAAGGATTACCTCTGGAGGCTATGAGGGGGAGCGCTTGGTTGTAGTGGCAGACCCAGGGAAGTGGAGCGCTTGGTTGTAGCGGCAGACCCGCAGTACTCAACAGAAGGAGTACCTATTGAGGCTATGAGGGGGAGCGCTTGGTTATAGCGGCAGACCCATGGTGGGAAGAATTTGGTTGTAGCAGCAGGCCCACAGTACTCGAAACGAGGAGTATCTATGCTGTCTTAGGTTAGTGAGCAGTACCTTGGAGTCATGACAGGACCACTGTACACTCCAGATACGTGGCTCTTCAGCAGTTACAGTTCCGATAATGAAAATCCTGGTTTGAGCTGAGTCTATGACCTTTGTGTTTCCTCATGATTGATATGGGTTACTTGATAACTTAGTTATATGTATGGGCATATACCTGGGTAGTGGTTATCCATTGATTTCATAACCCTTGTGTTTCCTCATGATTGAGATGGGATACTGAATAACTTAGGTATATTAATGGGCATATACCTAAGTAGATGTTATCTGTTGAGATCTTCTTTGTGGTTATCATTGTTGGTTTTAGTGAGAACTTGAGGGTCTCGGGGTCCCTACTGAGTATCGTTATACTCACCCCTACACGGGCTATGCCCGCACCTCGTTGTGTTGGTTTCAGATGACGACAGTGCTGACGGAGGCCGAGTGTTCGAGGACTATACGGTACCCGGAGGTGGACTACACGACGAGTCAGTACCCGGAGGTGGACTACATGACGATTTAGTATCCGGAGGAGGACTTCGTGACGAGACGACACACAGATGAGGTTGACGGGTGAGAGCGTTGTGGATGCTATCTGTACCTACCCTTCAGGTAGGATCCGTGGTGGACGATCCAGGAGCTGCACCATCTGTACCTACCCTTCAGGTAGGATCCGAGGAGGACGACCCAGGATCCGCTTCCATCCTTCCACCTGTTGTCTTTTCTGTTGTACTTGTTCAGTTGTTGTTATACTTTCTTTCGGGTTTGTATTCTGGCCCATTTACCTTTCAACACTTCTCTTTGTACTTAGTGTTTTACTTCCTCTTGTACTCTGTGGTGTTTTGATTACTTTTATAAAGGCAATTCCTTCCCAGTTATCAGGATTTACGCCTTTGGTGCTAGTCGCCAGCCCCTGGCCTATGGAAGGTGGGCTTGGGTTAGTCACGGCACGGGCCCCGAGGATGGGTCGTGACAATATTCACATGAATAATATGAGGAATATACTTATTGAAATATAGGTTCCTAAAATTTTCCAAAATAATGGGGTCAATTTCATTATCTTTCCTCATATTCCTCGTATGATTCCACCATTGACCTACTAAGCCTTAAAAATGATAAACATAAAAAACTATATAGTCATGTTCTGATCCTTATTGAAAATAAGATATAATTTCAGTTGCATTGATATTATTTTCATCCACCAATGGCGTAGTAGAACCAGTAAAAGAAGGTGTACAATTCATTTTGGAGGATACAAAATAACTGTGTTCCGTCATTTTCCCATTAATATTTACTCGATGAATCATATCTTTTTTGACAGTAGAAATAATATTTTTACATTCTAGTTCCCATAACAAGTAGTTTCTCAAGAGAAAATTAGTTTAATTTATCATTGAATTCCAAATCAACAATGTTTCTTTGACTGATGACATGTACTTGAACAAAAAATCATAGTGTGAGAAATAAAAAAACTAAGAAAACAATATAATCATGGGATGTTAATTATAAAATATCAATCGATGAAAACTTATGATTATCTTATGTTATTTATGATCATTATGAAAATCCAACAATTATAAACATGACAGACCCATGGCATTATTACAATGATTTTATCATTACAGTTTCCTAAGGATAATTAAATGGTACTTTCATACCAACCATAATGACTCCATAGTTTCATACATAAATATTACATCTAGATATATGGATACTCATTAAATAACAAAACTAAACCATGAAAAAATCATATGGATTTAGTTTCTTTGGAAACATGAAAAAACAAGTGGTTTATAAAAAATCTACATCATCTCCAACTTATCTCTTCATAACTAGAACAATTTTTTCTTCACATACCTAATACATTCCTTCAAATCGACTGTATAAAAACATATGTAAATGTGTTATTATATCCTTAGTAAGGATAGAAAAGGGATATATCAAATAGAACATAAGAATAAGGATATAATAATATTATTATAAGATTCTAAAATTATATTATGCCTATAAATTATCATAATTATATTCCATGGAATAAATAAAACGTGATCATAATACAACTGTTGTAAATTAATTAATCATCATAATCTATTAGAGAAAAACATTGACCTAAATACTGAAATATATGAATACAGATAGGCATTAAGCATTGAAAACGTGAATAAAAAGAAAAATGTTTAACAATTTTGAAGATAACATCAAATTATGACCTTGAATAAACATTATGATTAGAATCCCAGCCCATGCCTATTCATATGGACATGAAAAGCTGGTCCACACAAGGAATTGTGAACTAGAGATCGGGTTAATGCCCAGAATACTTACCTAAAGAGTTATGTAAATTTAAACAATAAATTGGAGGGAGAAATAGGGAATATAAGTCCGAAAATTAAACCCATACATATGTGTGCCACAAGAAAATAATATATTCATCATATTCGAACCTATGAAAAGAAATGGTTTTCATAATCCCCAGACATAGAGAAAGAATGTGTTTTGTAAATATTATTCCCAAAAAAAAAAGTAACTATAAATGGATTAAGTATAGTATCCCTAAATATTAACATATGCAAATAATAAGTAACATAATGTAATTTTATTAGAGATATTTTTTTGAAGTATTAAATGGTATAATTCCTGATAAAAATATATATTCTCATTGGAAAACATTATTTTAAATAAGACAAAAATATAAAAGAAATAAATTTCTTTTAAAATATTTGAATTTGAATTTATAGGAAGAATTAATAAATTATAGATTCATGATAGTGGGAAAATCCACTCATTCCATATATGTTAAAAATGTAACTTCTATACTTTTTACATAAATTTCCTGAAGAACCTAATTTGGAAAACAAAAAAGAATCATTTAATTTTTTGTAAGTAGTAAATCATGAGAAAAAATAATTTTTTAAAAATTTGAATAAAATAGTGAAAAAAGTTTTTTTTATAAAATGGACACTACTTAAAAATTATTTTTTATGATAAATTTAAAAAATTTATATTTAAAAGAAAATCAGTTATTAATATCTTATAGTTATAGTGATCATTACTCAAATGAATAAATTTTGTTTGTAAACAATAAATAAACATAAAATATGTGTAAATAAAATATATGGTAATCAAATTGCATTCCACACATAATAATTTAATTACATGATAATTAAAGTAGGAGGTTAACCCAAAGAATAAAAACTGAGATAAGAATTCCCTTACCACCTTGTAATCAGTCAAATAGTTTTCTGCATAAAATTTGTAATTATTAATTGATACATTAAATAAAATTATGATAATGAGAATCATTATATTATATATCAAATGGTATTATATAGACCATACTTAATCATTAAGTGGTTAATAAGTAATATATCTCACAGATGTAAAAGTGAGATTAGAACCCCTTTCCTCACAGTTTCTTTTAGTTTGGCACACTTTAAACCCCAATATAATGGTTTAAATGATGTTATTAACTATTTTAAAAAACAAATTAATTTGTATAATAAATTATATGATACTTCAATATCATATTTCCACCCATTCATTAATAATAATTCATTATTGTTATTGTTTCAGGGGTGTTCGTTAGATTGGTTTCATGGACAATTTATTTGTGTATAATAATAGATTTTCTTATCAAACAGAAATAAAAATATAGATGTGAAATGTAATGGTAATCATCCTCATTCATAATCTTATATATTCTCATAAATAGTTTTTCTCTCTTGTTTAAGGATAATTTATTTGATAAAATTTTGAAGATAAATGTTTAGTGCATTTTGGTAGTTTTTCTGAGCATCACAAACTAGTTTTATTTTATTTAATATTATATATAAATTACATCCAAAAAATTAAGAAGTTTATAATATACATATGAAAATATAATTTAATCATAGTAATAGTTTTATAACCATCCGTGAAGGTGTTAATGTATGATGAATAAAATAATTATTCATGAAGTTGATTAGGCACTATAATTTGGACAATAGTATTGTTGCATTGAATAAGAGAAGGTTATAAAAGGAATAGATATATTATATTATATTATCATCATAAAATTAAGGTATATAAATTGTCGAATATTTATTATGAATTTATTGTTGATTTTGTTGAAGTGAAGGAAGAAAATGATATGAAAATAAGAGAGGTCATTTGAGAGAACTACCTCTTGATTTTCACATCGTTAAAGGATCATATAAAGGCCTTGAAATTTTTCTATTTGTGATTAATAGTCACTATGAAATGGGGATACTGTGGAGGATAATAGTTTTAATATATTTTAGGATCAATAAGGCTCTTTAGGACATAATGGTTGGTGAGGAGTGGTATTTACACATGAGGAAGGGTGTTTTAAGTTATTAAATAATGATTATTATATATTTAATAGAAACAGTTTTTTTTTGGATTTAACCACTAATAATTAGATTAATAATTAATTTTCGAAATTTTATCTATGATATACATATAGTAAAACTGTGGATTTTAGTATTTAGTTAATTTAAAATTTTACATTTTAACTTCAACCTATTCATTATTTATCCTTTATGCGGTAAATTTTTTTACAATTATATCATTTCTATGCATAAAACTACTACCATAAAACAAAATATGTACCATTTTATATAAAATATTTATTAAATATTATCCAATTCAATTAACGGAACAGAATAAATTATATTTAATACAAAACATTCTGATGTAATGAAAAAATTGGATTTAATGAAGTGTATTTTTCTATTAAAAGATGATTTTATATGAAATATAATAATAATAATAATAATCCTATGAAACTAAAGTAATATATTATTATATAGAATATATAAATTTCATTTAAAAATTTAGACATTAGTTATTATTTTAATTGAATAAAACAGAGACGCTTTACGTGCTTTAATAAATTTTTTAGAAAAATAACATTTTCAAAATCGATTTTTTTATTAATATATAAACATAATTAAAAATAATTTAATGGATTATATATAACTAAAATATATTTATTTTAATTTAAAAAATATTCAAAACATAATGGATGTTTTAAATTTCATAATCTATAATAAATGTCTGATTTTTTAAATACCCGGATTTTTTACTATTCACAGAAAAATATATCTTATCAGATAACTCTAAAAAATTTATCGAAAACCGAATTAGAAATTATGAATATAAAGTTAAGTTTATTTTAGGAAAAAATGAATCTTAGGTTTAAAATATAAATTATTTTTATTTTCTCAATAATGTAAATAATAATTTCTTTTTGAAGAAAACATATATTTGAAGAACATAGCTACTTTACCAAAAACATTGTGATTTTTTTAAAAACTAATCCATTAACATTGAGTTGTGAAATTATATATTTCATAATGAGTTTAATATTACTCATCCACTTCAATTTAATGGTTATGTTATAATGGTCCGATTAAAATAACAATATTTTACACTTGTTTTAATATCATTATTTTGTGCTAAGTAAGCCATCGAAGAGATTAACATTAATTAAAAATATTGGGCAACCATAAAATCATGGGGTGTTACAAACATTTTCATTAAGGACTACTAATATATGGATTTGAAAAATTTATATGGAGTAGATAATACTTTAGGTGAATTTAAATATTGTTCATTTATAGGGATTAATATTAAAGAACATTAGTTGAAAACATTGGTATTAGATTAAGGTTTTAAATTTAACTACCCAATAACATCCAAATAAATTTGGTAAATCATATATTTTGTGATTATCATAGAACTTAGATCCATATATATATATATATATATATATATTCTATATATGGATTCAGTGTCTATCTTTGATATAAATATGGATAAAAACCTTAAAAGGGTTCGTGGGGTATCAACTCAAACATCACGAGGTGCACAGAAAAGTGGATTTAATACATTCCTAGAGATAAAATACTAGGTCATATAGTATGATTATTCTAATTCTATTTACATGATATAATAAAGGCTTTATAATTTCCTTTATTTAGGTTTTTTTTGTTTTTTGAACATAACCTATAAAAACATAGAATAAAGAAAGAGTATTTTAGGTTGAAAAAAAATATTAGAAATGAATTCTGAAAAATAAGTCATTTTGAGGATTAATGTTAATTATTAATTTTTAATAGGAGTTATCAAAGGGTATTAATTGTCCATCAATCATTAATATCCCATTTCAATTTTATTAATGGATGAATCCCAACAAAACCAAGTTAAAATGGATATTTTTGGTGATGTATACTTTATCCCAATGAGATTAAAGTGTATTAAGAGATATGTTGAGAAATAATACTATTTTTCCAAATTATATATACTGAAATAAGAAAAAAACTGTGAATGTACCTAACTTTCTACATAATCTACAAAATATAAGGATGGAGTGTCATGTAATTTGATGAGATGAAGATGTTGAAGGAAGAAATATTTAGTATCTTTTTTTTAAAAAAATTTCTTAAGAAGAACCTAAAGAAATTTCATTAATGAACTAGATAATTAATTATCTATGAAAAATTATTGAATATAGAAAAATGTTATAGAGGAAAAATTATGATATATGTTAACATAATAAATGGAAAATCATTGTTACCTATAATTAAATAAAATATTATTATATTAAATTTATTAAAAAATATATCTTCAATTATATTTATCTATTAGATACCCTCTAATAATTAGTAAGTGGTAATTAATTTTTTCTGGAAACAATTCATTTATATAGGTGTATGGAAATCTATGAGATCATAAATTATATTTTTCCTTTAAAAACTAATTCTATTTAATTGATTTCTTCACACACATCCACAATCCAAAACAAACAATGGAATGTTACCAAACCATTAAGTCATTTTCATTGAATTTAGAGTAAAACTAGATCAATTTAAATTATGCAATAAATTTTGAAATAAAAATATTTGTCATATTATTTCATTGGAAATTATAAATTCAAATACTATAGAAAAAATAAATATTAAGACTGCTTTCGGGATGAAAATGTAATCCTCTTAAAATTAACTTTTATAAATTTTACGATGTTGCCAAATATATTAGGGATAAAATATATTTTTAGAATAAATAATATATTAACATCAATTTCAAATGTAATTTATTAAAAATAACAATAATAACTGTTAATCTTTTGTAAATGTTTATTTTCATATAAAAATGTTTTCCCTATATTTTAATGTTATTTATTGAAATTTGAATTCTAAAATTTATGTATTTTAGTATTCAATTACATACATAACTTCAACATTCAACATTTCATACCTTTTTGAAAATTATATCATGTAGTTTTTCCGAAATAGAAAATTTGAATGTGAATAGTGAAAAATAAGTATTTTTTAAATACTATAAATAAAATGGAAATATTAATAAATGTGTAATACCTATAAGTTTATAAAACTATATAACTAATCATATATTTGTTTATTGACAAAAAATTACATTTTTGTGTACTATTTGGAATTTAAAAAGTATATTTTAAAACTATATAAACATAAATAATATTTTCTAATAAAAGAAATTTTTTTGGACTTATATCTAAATTTAATTTTGGTAAATTTTGGGTATAACTTTTTTTAAATTTGATAGAAATTTTATTCATTTATTTAACAGAGTTATATTATGATAATAATATAAAATAATTAGTTTTTTAACGCATTATTTATAAGTTAAAAATAAAATTGTTCTAAAAAGGGGGTTTCACATTTCATATTTGATAATTTTAAAATTAATTTTTCCTACATATATATGTTTTAACTAATAAAATATATTTCAAATTTTTTATAAATATATACTAATTATTGAATAACTTTTATTTTATTTTTAGGCATTAATAATGATTTCCTATGGTAAAAACATGTGTTATCTGTAAAGGAAAAATGGTAAAATTGGAAGATCAAAATGTAATGAGTTGAAATCGTGTTTAATACAAGTTTGAATTTTAATATTGGAGTATTTATTTACCTTTTATCTCCATTAATCAATTAATTATCAGTAATAGTGTAAAATAAATTGAAAACGACATCAAATTATTTGAAAAAATATGGTAATTTACAAAACAAATCATCCCTTTTAACTTAAAAAAGGGTCCTCACATTACACATTCAATAGTAATCCTAGATTTTTATTTATTCCTTGAATATACATCAATTTATTCCCCCTTGAATTTTATATTTCTGAAATCATCATATGGTAACAATATATTATCTTATTCATTCTAATTTAATGGGTTCCTCTAAGGAAATATCAAATTTCACAACATGTGTAATCATTTTTTACTTAATTTCATTCCATTCTATATGAACCAAGATATTATAATTTTCACATATAAATAACATAAAATAAATATTTGTTATATAATAAATTTTAGTTTGTTAATTGCATAATTTTTATTAACCTTTCCACTCTTCCATTAAGGGATGTAAAAAATGGAATCCATGAGTCTTTGTAGATTACCAGCTCCATAAATGGTCAGGGTTTTGATTCCATAAAAACCATTAATAATTCAATCTATTGTTGAATTTTTAAAAATTAAATATTATATTTATATCATATGTTAGACATTTTAATGAAAAAAACATTTCTATATTTCTTCTATTCTATTGAATATTTTTTCAATATCTGTTTGTATATACGAACAATCTCCTTCATGGAATGACTAATTTTTTCCTTTCATTTCTCTGAATTGTTAATTGAATTATAATTAGAATTTATTAAACAATTAAATATTATTTTTATGAAATCATTAACCTTTTGGTAATGTAAATTATAGTACCTATTAACAATATAGAAATTGAGAACTCTGTAAAATTTATCCATCTAAAAGATAATTTTATGAGCCAAAAATGATTTCATCATACTAAGAAATTACATTAAACAATTAATATTATAATTATAATTATTTGTAACTATAATATAAAATAGTAATAAACAATATATATCTCAATTTTCTTATTCTTTGGGGATATTCAACTGAATTATTTCATTATCATCCTTTAATTATTGTATGTTCTTGATTTGGTCGGTTTAACCACCAACTTCAACAACACTATACATTTGTGTCATGGTCGAAAATAAGAAATTTGTTTCAGGTAATATATAACATAGTTAAGTTAATATTTATTTTATATTAAATTAGTAAGAGTGAAATTATTAATAATCTCGTTATCTTAAATAGAGTTATTACTTTGTTTCAAATCATTGAAACATTCTCATCACTGATTTCATCAATATGTATCATAAAAAATTCCATAATATGATATTATAAGGTAAAAGATAATTAAATATATTAAATTAAAATAATAAATATTATCTTGTAATGATAAAAATCAATAGAAGAAGGTATAAAATAACTTCATTATTAAAGGAGTTCAAAATGGTCAAGATTACTTACTCCGAAAATTTCAAGATATGTAATAAATAATGAAAATTCATATAAATAATGATAATAAATAAATAATATAAATGAAAAATATGGTGGTATATTTCAACATTAAGTTATTAATATATTTATTTGTTTATACATGATGTTATAGTGCATTTTTTGAAGCTGAGTTAAATAATAGTGCTATTATTTTCTAAATTCTTAATCATAGAGAAATAATACATTATATACCCCATATTGTGCATTCATGGTTCATTTAATTACCATGAATTTATTTTAATAATTATTCTAATTTTATTGGATACACTTATAAAAATAATATTCCACTTATAATAGGGATATTGATTCAATTGTTACACAAATAGAAAGGTTTTTTGATCAACAAATCTTCCATTCATTGATTTAAGATGTTCATCTTGAACATATTTTATATAAGCTAGCAAGATTTTAATCATTATTTTATTATGTGGAATTATCTGATTTTATAAATTTATTTAGATTCCAACTACAGAAATCCTTATTGAATATTTCCTACATTATAGTTTATGTTTCCCCTATGTGATCATGATAACTCAAATATCACCTCTGTGAGTCATAATGTTTTATTTTAGGCATTTTTCTTTCATTATTGAGTTCTCCAACCATAATATATTATCATATGGTATTTGAAATTTAATTTCAAATAAAAAAAATTTAATGAAAGGATGATTTTATTACATTTATTTACTATGTCGTTTATTATAAAGTTAATTTTGATGTATTACAAATTCTATTTTCAAAAGAAAATGTTTTATCATCATGTGAAAATTTCCTAAAGAAAAAACAATGTCATTTTAAAAGATCCATTAATATGAATTTTAATATGTAAATGTTTTCAATATATTTATGTTCATCGTTTCATATGTTACTCTTTAAATTAACATATCAAATTGTTATTATATTTTATTATAAATATCATTTATCAAAATAGGATTTTATGTTTGTACCTCCATTTTACATTTCATATTAATACAGTGTTAAACTCATGGAATTTTCATACAACAATTATCATATTTTATATATATGTATATAATTTGGGTGGTGGAACTCAATGTGTCAAATTATTTTATTCCTGATCCCTTTTTTGTGGTACTGGGTGAATAATTGTTTTTTTAATGTTTTTCATCTATTTTAACATCCATATGATTTTAATTTGTTAAATTATGGATAATTTTTTCATCGTACACCACATAACCCTTTATGGATTATGTAACTCTCATTTATATAAATGACACAATCTATCACATGATTTATCATTTCAAAACATCAACCTAAATATGAATAAATTCTATGCCTGTGTATTAACTATTTAAATACCATTTTTCTATTGAATTGATATAATGGTGTTCACAAACATTACATACATCAAATTATATTGAAATTTATTGATCTAATCACATTCCTCATACTATATCAGATGTTATTTTGATATATTCGTACATATAATTACATAATTATTATTTATTAGTGAACTATTTAAAATATTTTTATATGTTATGTGAAATTGATGAATATTTATTTGTTATAAATGTTAGATATATTTTTTATCCATAACATTATTTTTAATGACCCTAATTTTTATAAATAAAATTTTTTGTTATGATTTAATTAAATTTATTATTATGGATTATCCTTATAGAAAACACATTAACATCTTTGTATTATTATATCTTATTTACAAAACTGCTTTGAATCATTATAGTTGATAATATATCTATTGAATAGTGATCACATGATTAGTATAAATATATTATTTTAACAAACCCAATTGACATAGATAATGGAATTTCTGGCCTCAATCAGAAGGACCAAACACTATGAATACCGTTTATTAGAACTTCTAACGGAGATATAATTTTGTGAATATTCTGTTGACTAAGGAAAATATTTTATCGAAAAACATAAGTATGTCTGAAACTATTTATGGTATAAGATTAAGCTCATGGAGATCACAACCCAAACCATGTTTTCCAAACCACCCCACAAATGTATTTCCATATTGCACATTACACTTAATGATATTGCTTTTGTATTAAATAGATATGTATTGAGACCCTATAGATACGAGCATGTACATAATTGTTTATATAATAATGAAGATATTTTTACCCTATTATTCAAACATTATAAATGATTTTTATTTTTATACAATAAAATGAAAAATTATTTTTAATTCGTATTCATTTTTATTTAATATATTTATTTTGATGAGTTTATGGGTTTTTAAAATAGGTAATGTTTTAATAAAAAAATATTTTTTTATTAAATTTAAATTATTATATAATTTACATGGAGTGAAAGGTAGTTCTTTTAATGGTTCAAAAACTATTATTAAAAAATACCCAACATCCCTAATTAAATGTAGATTTTTTTTAATTATAAATTGATGATATTTAAAATAAAATATAGAATGAATATTATTTATTAAGTAAAATGTTTAAAATTATCCCATAGTGCTGTTTTCTTAATTTCTTAGACAAAATAATTTTTTAATAAAATCTAAACAATTGATAAATATATGGTGTGTATTATGATATCAAAATGACTCAAAAGTTATTTAATAAATAATATAAATGGAATATATACCCAAATATATGATTTCCCATTAATATAATGAGATTTTATGATTACTTGATTAGTTTTATAAATCCTTTAGGAATCCTCCAAATCCATAAATACATTTTATGGTATAAAATTCAATTGATTATCAGTACGAATCACATACACATAAGAAAAAGTTATTATTTTGTTAAGTTCATCCCATAGTATTGTAAAATAATTAAAAACACAAAAATTTTATAAAAACCATGTGAAAGGCCCTGGGATTGTTTGTTGTTTTGGTAATTTAATTATTTAGTGTCCAAAACTGATGGTTGGGTAAAATGAACGAAATACCCACTAATTAACTTGAAAACCCCAACCAATCAACCATTTACCCTCAATGAAAAACCTTCTAGTATATATTTACATTTCCTTGCTCTCTCCACAGTAATCCCATGTTTCCCCTAATCTTTTAATAATATCCTATCATGCATTTGGAGTCACACACACATGTAATATATCCTCAAATTATCTTCCTTATTCTAGTTTCTTTATTATCTAATTCCTTCTATTTCTAATTCATAATTTTTGAAAATTAATTAACATGTCCCTATTACAACCAATTTGAAGTCAAAATAATGAATGAACCCATTTACTCTCATCCAATCATTTTATTCATATTTATGTGACTCCATTATGTTGCTGAAATGTAACCACAATTTCCATTAAAAAAATTGTGTTTTGAATACCATACACATTTCTTAAAATGGGTTTTCAATATTATACATTTAAAAAACTTTTAATTGAGACACACATGTATTTATTTCATACTAAATGTTTTTAGAAGAAAATATGAAGATAAATGATTCCATGTTTAATGATTTATGGGGAAAATCTATGCATGAGAATGAAATGAATGTGAAGGGACCACCCATAATTTTATTGGGCTATAATGAATTAATTAATGTTTAGTTAGAGGAGACATAATGTCGGGATATGGAGTGAAACTGATTCCATTATGAGACATTTTACTTCCTGATGTATTCATAGTTAGTCTTGTCCTATGTTAATGATGAAGTGTTTTATGTTGTTGTCACATTTCCCATGATTCATTTATGATTTTCATGTTATATTAGGTCTCATTGTTCATTTTTTTCATTCCTAGTCTTTTTATAAACCTTTTTTATTTATACTGTCCATCATGTATTATTAATTTAATGGTATTCCATGTTTATTCCCTTAATGGGCTTTATTGATCACCACTTTCGTAGGTTTGTTCCTCGGTTATAGTTTTTTGATTTAAGTGTGGTCATGATAAGGAAGTTCTCAATAAAGATGATTTCTTCCCAATCTAAATTATTATATAATATACCAAATTCCGAAATACACAAGACTTATTTATATTCAATTTCATATTAAGTATAATATTAGGTCATAAATAATCTATAAATATTAAATAATGAAAAGGGTTGTTATTGTTCCTATTAGTGGAATGGTTTAGTTATTTTTTGGATTAGGATTAGAAAACTCTAGATAAAGTCATAGGGATAATACTATGTAAAATAAAACATCACTAAATTTTTGTATTTATATAGTAACTCATTTATAATAAAAATAAATAACTATCTTGACATAACATCTAAATTTTGTTCTGGAATAAATGTTACAAAATATTTCTCTGCCCACTAGAGGTGGTCGGAAATATGAGGAATCATGTAAACAATCAATGCGATGGGAAATGACTTGAATTCACCCAACAAGATGTCCAATTTTATGGGAGAAATAATCACAAACATTTCAATTATATTCACTTAAATGACTCTGGTATTGAATAAAATCCTATATTGAGTTCCCAAATCACTTAAAGAAATAAGAAGCTACAATTGTGTCCATTAGGAAATGATTTCCTACGAAATTGAATGAATCAAACATTCACACAATCATAGAAAAATGGTTCATTTTTATTGAGAATATTGTATTTATAATTTATTGTTCAGAATAAGAGAAGGTTATAATAGATTTTTATCATATGGATTGAGATGCTCATTATTTGTGGACAATGATCAAGTATATGATGCCTATGGAATATATTGAAATTTTTAGATTTAAGGAATTTTTTAAAACATATATTGATAAATATTTTCCTTGCACTCCCTAACATAAAATGGAATAAGATTTACATTCCAAAAAAATAGACAAATCTATTGAGGAGTATGAGGAAAACATTACAAGACTCTCATTACACACCTTTGAATTTTTACTTTACCCTGAATTCATGGATGACCACATATTTGGTGGAAAAAACATAGTCTTTTTTAATCTCTACTAATTCATGACACTATTGGATGTGAATAAATTTTCCGATGTTCAATCTATGGTGAAATGTATTTTATAGGATATCATGGGTATCAAAAGGATAAATGGAGTAAATTGGAGTTTAACAATGGTGGTACAATGTAGGAATAAAATGGTGCTAGGAAATTTTATCTTCCCACCTGTCAATGTTGTAGAAAGAATAACCCCTGAAATTGCCTATGGGGGATAAGAAAATATATAAGGTGTGAGAAGGAATGGTACCTAGATAGAGATTAGTGATATGATAATCCTACTAATGTGACAAGGAAATGAATACACTAATCACCCCATAGTGCATTGTTTGTTCCATCAACTACACGGAACTAATGGAATTGAAAACCATTGAATTAATCCAATGGTTTTCTAAGACAACGATCAACCACTAATGCCACAAGAGTGAGATTTTTCAATCACAACCACGGAGATTTATGCCAAGAATGTATTGGTGACATGTATTCTAGTCATTCATTCATGGATAGACAACACATTTTTTTATTCTAGTTCTACATATTTCATCATATCATGAAATTTTATTAGAACAATTAAAACTCAATCACAAAGCATTAAATTAGAGTTGTACGTGAAAACCAAAATGGGAAATACATTTCACCCGCAGTATAAAATGCCTCCCCGATAATTATTTGATGGATGAAAATAACAGTGAACCTTTTCATAATATACTTATTGGATTTTTATTCAATTATATGTATGTATTGTATTTACCTACAAAAAGGCAACATAAATTTCCATGAGAAGGATATAACTCTCTATGTTTTCCGTTGATCCATGATTCTGAAGAATTAAAAGTTGGAGTATGAACATATTTTAGTAACAACATCACTAGAATGTGTATTATTTACCTACAAAATATATTATCAAGCAAAAATGATTGAGTATAAGGATGAAATATTTCTAGAAGTCATTATTATTATGAGGAAATACGTTGATGTGTTTCCCAAGGAATTTTACAATCTTCTTCTTAGTCAGGAGGTTGAATTTTCAATCAAAATTATAACATGTGTGTTACCATTATCTAAGACTCAATATTGAATGGATGTTTTATAACATGAGAAGTTGAAGAAATAACTATTTGAATATACATAAATGGGTTCATATTCATAGGTGATTTACAATTTTGTGTACCAGTCCACTTCATCCGGACGAAGATGGGTATATATGCCTTGGATTGATTATTGTGAGATCAATAAGATCAAGGTAAAGAACACATATCACCAATCCATTGAGTTATTACATGTTTGATCAGATATGTGGAGCACAATACTTCTCAAAGGTGGATCATTGGTTGGGATATTACTATGTTATGATGAAGAAGGTGGATATCCCCAAAAATTCTTTTCGAACACGGTACAAGCACTCTGAGTTCAATTTAATTCCATTCATATTAAATAAAATTAAATATATCGTCATGTACATTATGAATATATGATTTAGAGAATACATCGAAAAAAAATTTATAGTATTTATATATGATATTCTAATACACTAAAAAACTAGGGGGATCATGTGGTGAATTTGAGAACTACGCTAAAGAACATGTCAAAGGAAAATATTTTATCCATTTATATAAAATTTGGGTTCTTATTAGAGGATGTTTAATTAATGGGATATATAATCACATGCAACAAAAAATATGTGGACGCCTCAATGACATATGAAATTTAAGGATGGACAAGGATAACATCTTTGACAAATTTCCATAGTCTCCTTGGATTTTCACGATATTATCACTGATTTTAGATAAATTAATCATTATTTCCACCCCCTCTAACCCTAATAACTCGGATGGTAGTGAAGTTTACTTGGATTTATGAATGTGAAGAAAGATAAAATGAGTTCAAAAGGAGTCTTATCACACCATCTAATCTATCACTACCCAAAAAAGGATATA
This sequence comes from Viscum album, assembly GCA_963277665.1. Classification (NCBI taxonomy): domain Eukaryota; kingdom Viridiplantae; phylum Streptophyta; class Magnoliopsida; order Santalales; family Viscaceae; genus Viscum; species Viscum album. The sequence continues at coordinate 1,715,922,416 of OY728152.1, read as the reverse complement.
ATTTTGTCATATTAAATGATTCATTGAAGAAGGTATGGGGTTGTGTGTTATTTTACAATGAAATAGTCATAGATAATAAATCTAGTTAGTTGAAAATTCATGAATAGAACATACCAACGCATGATCTTGAGTTGGATTTAGTGAGCATTTCATAGAAAATCTAGAATCATTATCTCTTTCGGGAGAAGTGTGAGATATATTATAATACTTTAGGAGAGGGATCTTATATTATAATACTTTTGGAGAATTGAGAGGGATCATATATTATAATACATTAGTTGAATTGACATTGGAATTATAAAGTATGGAATATCATAAATTAATTAAAAAATTATTTCCCAACCATCTCTTTTGTAAAACATGAATGGTTCTTTTAGAAATTATGTGGGAATTCAAAATAATGTGGAAACATTAATAAAAGGAAATTCCTTTTAGTTCTATATTAATTAAGAAGTAGTTTTGAGATTTCGGTCCAATATATGTGTACCATAAAATTCTATGCTATAGAAAGAGTTTTGGGATGATTCAAATATCTCAAACTTCTCCATCCATATAGGAATCACAATGATGAATCAAGATCTCTAAAATAACTATTGGTGGGACAATATAAAGAGGGTGATCCAAAAATAAACAGCAAGATGTCTTGTTTGACATTATGTGAAATATGAAATAAAAAACCCAAGGGGATGATGCAACCAACACTAATAATGACATAAAAGTGGGAAAACATCACCATAGGTTTTTTCCCTAGTCTTATGAAAACATAAAGAGGGAATAATGATATATAGGTTGAGGTGGATAATATTATAATGACTCCACACTTCATTGTGATTCAATAGGATTTCATTCTAAATCGTCTTGAACATATATACATCAATATAGTGTTAAGGATGCATGCAGTAACACTATATATTAATTCAATTGATATGAAATATTCAACTTCAACTTTTGATAAATTCCCCACCAAACACTCGTTGTCAAATTGAACATCATCATCACATATCACCTACAAACTTATTCCCAATCGGATAACAATATCTAGACACTGGATGAAATATTAAGATTATTCTCAAAAGACTTCAATGGAGGATTGGAGAAACACCTTCTAGTGATTGAGTTCTCATACAATAACAGTTTTAGGTATTAATACAAATTTCTCACTATGAATCTCATTATAGGAAGAGGTTAAGAACACATACATTTTGTGATGAAGTTGGTGAATAAAAACTACTAGGTGCCGATATGGTTGAGGAAATGGTGGAAAATGTTCAGACCATTCAGAAGCATATAAAATGTTCTTAGATTATAAATAATAACAATGAGGATAATTATATAATAGACATTGAGTTTTATGAGGGAGAGATATTTCCCTCCACATATCTCTAGGGAACAATGTCATGGTATTCGGAAAGAATGGAAAACATAGTCTATGATTCATCAGCCCCATTTAGATCCTTCATCATATCATATCGGTGGCCTACCAACTACCACTCCCACAATAAAAATCTAATGTACATGATTAATTCCATGTATCCCTATTGATAAAGTACATTCCATACGTCTTACATGTACCTAATCTTGCAGTGTCACCATTGTTTCACGATCTCTCCTATGATGAATTGTTGTTGAAGATCATAAATCATAGAGACAAAATTCTATAAAATAAGTTGATGAATATTGTATAATTTTTATGCAGAGACTAAATGATTTTTGAATGGAAATCAAAACCCAAGGAGGTGATGAAACTAAGATACCCTCATCAGATTTAGTGTGGGAAAAGAAAATTTATAGGGAAGTATTTCTTAATGTGGGTATTTTATAATGACCCAGGATGCTCTAAATTAGAACTAACCTAATGATTTAATTAAAATTTTAATTATGTACTATGGTTATAAAAACTCATTCACTTAATTGGTTATATCATATCCTATTCAAAATACCATGAGTCATAATTATCATTTATAATATTCCCATTGAACAATGATCACATGTTTTGTATAAATATTGGGTTTTAAGAAATCCAATTGACATAGAAAAAGGATGTGGTTGCCTCATATAGTAGAATAACACCCTAGGAATCTAGTTTTTAGAGTATTTGAGGGACATAGTTTCACTAACTACTTACCCTGTCTAAGTACAAGATGATATCCAACAACTTACGATTGATATAAACTATTTATGGGAGAAGTTATAGATTATCAAGATTGTGGCTCAAACCATGTTCCCCAAACAACCCCATCAAAGTATCACCATCACACACCTTACCCATATGGTGTTTTCTAGCATATTAAATGGATATGTATAAAAACCCAATAAATATGTTTGTGTACATTATTTTTATTAAATAATAAAAATATTTTCTCCCAATTATTGTTACATTTTAAATGTTTTTTATTTTAATATATTAAAAGACACACTGTAATTATATTATTACTTTATTTCAATTAAGATATTTATCTTGATGAAATAATTGGATTTTGAAATAAATAAAATTTTAAAAAACATTAATGTTAAAAGATGGTTGTTAAGTTTAAATTATCATTTAATTTTTATGAATTCTATTTTCAATTTCCTAAAGGATCTAAAACTATTATCATCAAACAAACCAGTCATTTCATAATAAATGTTGATTATTATTTTAAAAGATAAAATAAAAATTTTTAAAATTTTTTTTACATAAAATTAATATTATTTTTTGAATCATATTTTCAAAATCATCCACATTTAATTTTTCATAATTTTGTGAGACAGTAAAATTTTCATGTTAAAATTATATATGCTATAAATATAACGTCTATTTTATGATATTATAATGACTCCAAAGTGATAAAATAAAGAATATAGAAGGAATAAATGAAAGAATAAATGGTTTAACATAAAATTTTATATGATTTAATGTGTATTTTATTAATTTTCTAATTATATTATGAATACTTCAAAATCATTTATATATTTTAATGTTTTAAAATGATTTCTTTAAGTGTATGAATAACATACACATATAAAAGTGTATTATTTTTTTTATGTTCATACACTTCAACTAAAATATAATGAAAAACATTAACATTTGGTATAAACCATTTTAAAGAACTAATGTAATGTTTGGTTATTTGGTTATTTTATATATATAGTCCAAAACATATGATTGAGAAATATTAAATAAATACCCACAAATTTCCTACATAAAACCACCCAATCTCCCATTTAAATTCACTAAAAACATTGGATCACGTCCATAATCATAACTTCTCTATCTAAAGTCGTCCCACTATTCCCCCATGATCTTAAGAATATACTTTAAGGCTTTTGGAGTCACACACTGAAGTATGGGACCCTCAACATCTTTTAAGGATTCAAGTTTGTTTATTATTAAAAGTAATCTATTTCTAATTCATAATTTTGGTAAATTTATTTACTTCTCTCTATTACTACAAATTTTATTGAAAAATTATTATATAACATTTTATCTCTCAAAAAATAATTCAATGATTTTATTGTGACGCCATTACGATTGTGTTATTTTATTATGATTTCCATGCGAAAACAATTATATATTGAATACCACACCCAATCCCTATTATGGGTGTTGACCTTTATAAACATATAACTATTTTACATGGGATATTAATGTACTTATTCTACAATCCATGGTCGTGGAATAAAATATATTGATAAATGATTCCATGATTTATAATCTATGTGGCACACCTTAGAATGATAATGAAATGAATACTGCGGGTGCGCCCAGAATTATATGGCACTCCAATGAATTTGAAAATGTTTAGTCTCATGAAACATTATGTTAGGAAATAGAGTGTACCTGATTACATTTTATTAATTATTCTATAATGATTCCTTGGTGGTTATCCTCTACGTATGATTCGGAATAATTATTTTAAGTTGTTTTCACATTTCGCATGTTTCTATTATGATTACTATTAAATATCAGGTTTAATTTTTCATGTTTTTAATTCTTACTCTTTTTATGCCCAATTGGTATGACTTTTTTATAACATGTATTATTATCCCCATTTTATGACATATTGATTCCCTTAATGGGATATATATCTCACCCTTATTTATATATGTCCACAATTTTTCCTGTGATGTACTATGTGTGAGTATGTTAAGAACATTTTAATTAAATATGATATTTTATTGTTTAAATTTGTTTAATGTACCTAATTCACAATGAAACTAGGATTCCAAATTTTCTGCATTCTATTAAGTTTGATATTATTTATGAAATCGTTAATTATTATGTAATAATGAGAAGAATTGTAATATTAATTACCTAAATGGGTAATGTTCATGTAATATTTTTCATTATCAAGTGATAATGTAATGTAATTTCTTGTTTTTATTTCATAATGTATGATTATAAAAAATGATGATTATGAATTTTTTACTAATTATTAAATTTTTTGTAATGAGTATGACTTATCCAAATGATATGTAATGGATGTAACTATATATTCCCTCATGGAATAATTAGTTCTTATGATAAAACTATGTCAATGTATTTTGTGTCTACCTACCCAATTAAAAATGATTTATTAACTATAGTATGTATGATTAGAATTTTATATTAACTATGGAAATGACTAGAATAATGATTAAATAAGTGAGTTTAGTAATTTAATTTCATAATTTTTATCATTATGTATCCCATCATTATGAATTCTATAATTCACATCCATGCGATCTATTTTTTCCATTGTTATCAATGAATATATTGTTCTTTCAATTTCTTTCTTTTACATTACTAATTATTTTTATTTATCCTTATCATAATATTTATTAAAATTAGTTTTCACTAATTATATTCTTTTCTTATCTATCGGGTATTAAATTATAATAAATTTTAAATCACCCCCTCTTCTATTTTCATTTTCCTTGGTAATTGTTGGTCATATTTGATTACTCAACATGGGTCATGGGATAATTGTGTATCTATTAAAATTTATGTTTTTAAAGGTTAATAAAAAAATTTCCACAATAAAAATAAATACAGATCTATTAATTAATGTAATATGGTTATTAAATATTGAATGTTTAAATAACGTCTTATATGATTGATTAATTCTTAGTAATATTAATATCAGTTATTAGTATTACTTTTGATGATATTATATTAAGGAAAAACAATTATATCTTCTTTCCAAGACTAACTATCAAAGTAATGTTAGTGATTTCAGAATTATATAGTAAACCAGAGAAAACTAATTTAAACCACATAGGGAATAAAAAAAATTTTGTTCAGTCTCAATTTGAGACCTAATCCACTCCAATTGGTGATCACCTGCCACCAAGAATTTTATATTAATAAACATGATCCACACCATGGATCGGGGTAATTAACAGTACTCATGACAATCCAGGTCCCATGACCTCTACCACAATTCTTCATGGGTATGATCTATCTGGAGACTGTGTGTGTTTCTATAGAGACACACATACACAAACCAATATATAAAAACAATAAAAATAGATAAGAAATGATGAGATAAGGTTATAATTACTCTATGTGTGAGTCGATGTCGATCTAGACTTCTAGGATCATGTCGATGCATTAATCGAGTCCTCTTGTGAGAAACAATGTATCGCATGTCTAGTGCTCTGGTTCAGATCTGGCTCTTGTTCTTCATGGAGTTAATATTGCGAAGATATTCTCAACTCTAATCAATGGTATATCAACTTTTTGGTTTCATGAATTATTCATGTGTTCTTTAGATATATTGACTTGCATGGGTCTTTTATTATCAAGAATGCATGTGCATCCTCATTATTGCGCTCTTGTTTCTCTATCCTATCTTTTGATTCTCGCCACACTGTTCTATTTATTCATGGAGTGTATGTGTTGGAACTGACTTTATGGATTTATTCTGCACCTCGTACCTCGTACTGTGAGGTGACATGTCTATAAAGAAACTTTAATTATGTCAGTGCATTTAAAAGCATCAAATATGATCGTTAGATATTAAATTGAAAAATGTCAAAATAGAAAAATAAATGGTGTCACAGTTTGTAGAGAAATGGGGTATCCAAGAAACACTATCTCCATGAAATGATTTTCCTTGAAATGGTGTATCCTTTCATTCCTTTTAATGATTAAACAGCTATGATGGCAAAGTTGTATATAGATCAGGAACATGTGGCATAGATTTAGTGTCTGATTATGGTGTCTGGTCACAATGTATGGATAGTCACAGTGTCTGGATGGTCATAATGTCGGGTCATGGTGTCTGGGTCATAGTTTCTTATCATGGTGTCTGGGATACGGTGTCTAGTCCCAGTTTCTGGGTCTCAGTGTCTGGTTCATGGTGTCTAGTTCACGGTGTCTAGGTCATGGTGTCTGGTCACTGTGTTTGGGACCATTACCCGAAAAACATAACCAATGACAGACTCATGGTTTCTCAGACTATGAAAATATAACATTCTAAAATAGTGATATTAATATAATTGATTGGACTTGATCTGTTATCATGGAAATCCATTATAACACAAGCTAAAAATATTTTTCACTCATTAAACATACAACATAAGATCTTAGATAGGTTAATTTAATGTATAAAGAAACCGTTCATTAGTACACATGATTTGAGATAGATTACTTATGATTTCCACATTTTATATAATGTATAGTATTTTTGATCTTTAAAACATTATTAACACATTAGGATTTCCACAATCTCCCCCTTTTGATGATCATAAATCATGTGAGTGTGAGAACTATTCTTAGTGAATGTGTATATATATATCAGTGTCCATACCTCTATGTGTGAATATCTCTCCCCCTTTTGGTAATATAAAAAATAATAAAAAAGTAATTAAGATAATTTATAATAAGATATAACAATGCATTAGATGGATAAAAAGTGTCCTTACAAATATTTTTCAACGAAAAGACAGAAATCATCCCTATCAAAAAATAGTGTTCATTTTTCTTCAGCAATGGATATCTTCTCATTCCCCTTGGCATGAGAATCCCTAGAGGCCATTGGAGTAGAAGTATAAGTGGAAGAGGGATGTGAACTAACTAACATTGAAGGTAGTGGGAGACCTTAAAATATAGAAGGGGCCATGGTAGGTGCATTTGAAGACCGAGGAAACTTTTGGTCGAGGATGATAGGTCTTATTTGACTTAGATATTGAGTGAAAGACATTGAGGTAGAGGAAAATGTAGAGTATGAGACGGTCGGAAAACCAGGTATCAATGGTGCAGCTATAGGAGCCACAATAATAGTGCTCTGTACACAAAGAAAAGGACTCAAAAGTTTGATGAATTCCACAATAATCCCACCACCATAATTCATGAAATTCTCAAAGTCATCCTTCTTCTCCATAAAATTTTTCCTGAAACAGGTGAATTCTTAGAGCTTATGGACATGTGTTTTTAAATCTTCAGTGACAGGAGGGATTCTAAAATTCACGACAAGGTACTTGAAATGGGTGGTCATATCATTCTTCGAGAATATCCTATTGATGTAGATGTCCACATTCATAGAAATATATTCTTAAGCATCATTTTCTATTTTGGAATTATTTCATACCAAATGATGGACTCTTTCCCTGTTCATCACAACCTCATATAGAGTATATTTGTCAAATCCACTGAGCAGAGATTGGAGTTCTTCGTGAACAACTTTGATGAGAAGATCACTATCCAAGGGGGGTTGAAATGATTTTACAGAATTATTAGAAGCTGTAATAGTTGATTTAAGTGAATTTAGTTAATTTAGTACTTTCTGGAGATAGCCCTTATAGTCATCAGTCAACCTATGAATACCAATAACAAGATCATGCATCTCTTGATAAATTTTCTTGTTTATTTCAACTTCTTAGTCATCCAAGGAGGTTTGATTAGGATGAATTAGGGAGGCTACTTCCTGTGGAATCTGACTACTAATATCCACAGTAGGATGTGAAATAGGTTATGCTCTTGAGTTTAGTACTCTATGTATATCTTCAACCATACCTCCGAGAGACTTCACTTCATCACTTAATTGTTTTTTCTCAATTCTAGTCTCTTGAATTTCGTGAATCATATTTGGATGAATATTTCATTTGAACTTTTTCAAGCATCATGAAAAAATATTTTTCACTCAAATAGGTTATAAGATCAGGGTGGGTATTCATGACATTTTCAACTCCAACCAATAGGATAGCTTCAAAATCATTCCAATCATCCTTACTCACCATGTGTTAATGTTTTTTTGAAGGTTCGAGAATAGGATCTTAGACAAGCTCAAGTTCATTTGCAACAATAACATCAAGAGAAGATGATGGATTCAATTGAAACACGGTATACTAATCTATACCTTTCATTGAGGCTTCTTGGGAATAATTTACATCAAAATAGCTAGAAAATTTATACCATGTATCCAAAGATCTTGAATCAACTAGATTTGGCACTTCAATACTTTCTAGACACTAGGGATGCTCTCCCTCAATAGTTGCATCATTCTCAGGAGTGAGAGATTTAGATCCTTAATCCATTTCCAGGATTTCATCCCCAATATCCTCACACATTTCCATTCTAGTTAATTGAAAGGCTTTCTCCATTCTATCTTCAATAGATAGGTTAATTTTAGGAACAACATGTAACACCACATATTCCTCATAGGAAACTTCATTCTCCTAAGAAATACCTTCTTTTATATAGTCTTATACAACATTATTTTCACTTAACTTATCCACAGATTCTTCCCCTGAAGTAGGTTTTTCTTCTAGATTAGATACTTCTTCAGGATTAAGAATTTCCTTCTTAGTTATGTCTTGGAGAATATGTTCACTGCCATTCTCATCCATAACTAATTCCCATGTTGGTACAATTTCCTCTTTCTCTTCTTCCTCATCATAATACACTATAATTTTAGCTGGTTCAAAACTAGGATCAGAAATGTCTTTAGTTGTTGAAAAGTGCTCCACCGCATTGAACTTTTCATAAACCCTATCATTATCATCCACCCATGCATTTCTCCATGGATTCCAATGGATTTTCAATCTCTTTACTATATCTTTTGAAAGAAAATATTAATAGTTCATGGAGAATTATTATTCTGGTCCAATCAACCCATTAGCGTGATGAATAACTGAGATTAATCTTGGCTAGAAGATAGACGTTGACTTAGAGGATTTCTTGATCAGCTCACACATATGGATTATAACATATTTTCATAGTTTAATCATGTGTCCAATTTTCATTAGATGTAAAAAAGAATACATCCTGATACTTGAGTGTTTAAAAATAAACATCTCTATGGATAATCATATTCTAATCAAATTTAAACAGATGTCTGGTTTCACTATCTACCTCAGCAACTATGGATCTTCACTTTGTTTCATTTCCAGTTAAGCATTACAATGATTCTTCCAAAAAATGAACTCACTTGGAGGAGGAGGAAATCTCTGGTATTCCTCACAAATTCCCTCCTGAGGTATCTTTAGGCAGGCAGCCCATAAACTCGAACGAATGGTAATTCTCTGGCTGTTCGTATAGCTTCTCACAACAAAATCATCTTCCTCATCAAAAGAAAAACGAACGAACTGATAGAACCATGAAACTAGTTTCGGTTAAATTGGTCGATCCTCTTTTGTGAACCCATCTAGCCACCATTTCTCAATTAGAACATTGAATAATAAAGACTTACTTGATAGTATCCACTAGATGGAAATTTCCTTTTTAGGAACAACTACTATGTTATCCAGGTGAGGATTCAAAGGACCTTTAGGTGATAAATTTGGCACTATTTTCACTTTCATCTTAGATCTACTCTTCTCTGGAGTTGGTGATGACGAGTATTTCATTCTGGGAATTCAACTAACGTTCGAGAGAGATAAATGTTGAACGCGGGGTAAATTTTGAGGGAAGAGATATCAGGTGAAGAAAGGAGTGGAACATATTTCAATTTTATCATTAGGGGATACTATGCATCGTATAAAATAGAAAATGTGTGAAAGTAAAAAAATAAAATAATTAATTACCATGACACAGGTTATAGTATGTTAATAAAATAAATAAGCATATTTATGGTGAGATCGTAACTGACATTCATGGTGTGACCGAAATTCCCTTTCACGGTGAGACCGTAACATGCATTTATGGTGAGACCATAACAGGGTTTCATGGTGAGACCGTAACATACATAAACGGTGATACTATAAAAGTAATTCATTATGAGACTGTAATAAGCCTTCACAGTTATACCATAACGGTTTGATTTCGAAATTGTGAGACTGTATTATTTGAGACAGTAAGTGACAAACATTAATAGTGAGATAATAACTATGATAGCTTAAACATGTAACAAAAAAATTATGATAGTAGAACTTTATAACGGTTAGAGTTAAACAGTAATCTTAAGACAATGAATTGTGAAACCTTAAATTATCCAACATGATGTTTTGAAATAGTATACTTACTACTTAAGATTTATCATTCCAAATTCATGTATAATGCAATCTATTTTTTTAGAATTTAATATTTTGTTGAATACATCAGCGAGAAGATATTTAGTTCTAATGAATTGCAATTTGATACCACCTTTTTGATAATGATCACCCAAAATGTGATGTATTAAATCAATATGTTTTTTCCTCGAGTGTGAAACATGAATTTTTAATATTTTAATAGCACTTTTAAAGTCACATTTTATAGGTACATGCCTGAATTGATATCCATAATCTTGTAAATTGTGTTTCATCCACAAAAATTGTTCTCAACAACTACAAAAATTTATGTATTCAACTTCTAAAATAGATAATGCAACAGGGTAATGTTTTATACTACACCATGATAATAGTGACTTTCCAAAAAGAGACATTTTCCAAAGGTGCGTTTTCTATCAAACTTACAACCACCAAAGTCAGCATCAGAATAACTAACTAACTCATTTAATTATCCTCATGGATGGAACCGTCCTAGATTGGGTGTAAAGTTTAGGTTTTTAAATATTCTCTTAAAAACATTTAAATTAGATTCCTTAAGGTTTTCTTAAAAATGAGCACACATACACACACTAAACATAATGTCACATCGGATAGTAGTTATGTAGAGTAAGCTTCCAATCATTACTCTATAATTGGTTCAATCAATAGATTTTCCATCTTCCTCAACATCCAACTTACAGTTAGTACTCAATGGAGTGTCACTGATTTTATTTCCATCCAAGCCAGAATGTTTTAAATGTTCTCTAATATATTTTCATTGATTTAAAACAATACGATCCTTCTTTTGAAGGATTATAAATACATGAAATAATTTTACGTCACCCATTAAACTCATTTAAAATTTGTTTTTCATCATTATAGAAAATTAAATACATAAATAAATTTTTTAAGATCCAAATATAACTTCATATACATAAATTTTAACTACTAAAACATCATTTTAAAATCATATTATAAAATGGTTAGGATTAGCTATTCCTTTTTTAAAACCTTTTAAATAAGAAAAGTACTCAGTCTATCTTACCAATCCCTTAGAGATTTTTTTAATCCATATAATTCTTTTGATAATTTAAATATATGATTTGGAAAATTAGTATTTGTAAAACTAGGGGGATTCTCAACAAAGAAATCCACAAATATAGACCTATTTTAGAATTCTCTTTTAACATCCATTTGACATAGTTTGAAATTCATATGTGTACTATAAGAAAGTTGAATTCTGATGGATTCAAGTCTATCTACTTGTGCAAAGGACTCTACATAGTGAATTCCTTCTTCTTGACTATATCATTGGGCTAAAAGTCTATCCATTTTTCTAACTATATTACCAACATCATCAAACTTATTTCTAATCACCCATTTAGTGATTATGGTGAATGTGTCTTTGGAACTATCATTAAGTTTCCAAAAATTGTTCCTTTCAAACTTATTAATCTCTTCTTGCATATCCATCACCCAAAATTTATCATTTTTAGAATCATTAATGTTTTTAGGTTAACGTTTTGACGAGAAGACTTAATGTTCAACCTTATTTCTAAGAGTAGCTCTAGTTTGAGTTACTTTATCTAAGTCTCGTACAACAACATCTAAAGGATAGTTCTTAAGAGTTCAAACAGATTTATAAAAAATGACTAAGGATATTAGTTTTTTCAATAGGATCAGGTTCATTGAGAGTTGAATCTAAAGAATATCCAGAATTGGATGTTTTAAAAGATTCTTTCGTAGAATGGTTAGCGGATTTTTAATTATAGTCCAGATTTTATACATCATTATCAATGTTCTCCTGACTATTTTTAGGCTCATGTTGAAATCATTCATGAAATTTAACATGGAAATATACTTCCACGCATTTGGTTATTTTATTAAACACTATATAATGTTCACTAGAGATGTAATATCCTAAAAAGAATCGTACATCACTTTTGGATGAAAATTTTCAAAATTATACTTACTATTAAGGATATAGACCATGTAACCAAAAACATCAAAGAAGCTTACATTAGTTTTTCTATTGTTCCATAACTCATATGGAGTTCTTTTATTAATAGGTCTAATCAACACTATTAATTATATAGAATGCTATATTTACATATTCAGACCAAAAATAAATAGGTAATTCATATTTACTAAGCACGGTTGTAGAAATATCTTTTAGGGTTCTATTTCTTCTTTATTTAACTCCATTCTATTGAGGTGATCTAGGGGAAGAGAAATTGCGACTATAAACATTTTGTGAAGAAAAAGATTCAAACTCTTGTTTTTTAAACTCTTGACCATGATCACTTCCTAAGGATTTAATTGTATGTCGACTAAGATTTTCTATAATTTTGGCATATTTAGTAAAATGATAGAAGTCTTCACTTTGGTGAGAAAAAAAATAAAGTCCAAGGGTATCAAAAAAAGTCATCTACAAGAACATAAACATAGTGATTCCCATTTAAATACGAAACTCTACATAGTCCAAAAAAAACCATGTGAACGAATTCGAGATGTTGAGAAGTTGATGCATCATTATTTGGTTTGAATGAAATTTTGTGTTTCGTACCCTTTTGAAAAGGATTAAACACTTTATCCTTTGGAGACACGCGTTTGGGTTGGTCATTGACTAAGCGTTTTCTAGTAATATTTTTGAGAAAGAAAATATTTTAGTGTCCGAGTCTCTTATGCCAAATCCAAGACTGATTATGATGTAAACAAAAATTAGAAACATTTTAAGAAACATAAGAATCTATGTTACCATTGTAAACTTTTTCATTTCTTAATGCTCAAAATACTAAATCATTTTTATAATTGAAAACATTTCATGCATCATTTTCAAATTACATATAAAATCCATCGTCAAATAGTTATCAAATACTAAGAAGATTATATTTTGATAAATCAATAATGTTCTTTGGAAATTAAAACTGAGTTACAGTTACCAATTTGGCCAAGGCCAATGATCATTACTTTTAAATTTTCCCCAAAGGTGACATGTCCACCATCATTTTTTATTAAATTCATGAAGAGTGAATTGTATATTATTATGTGTCTTAAATACCCACTATCCAATTAACATATGCTTTTACAAGATATCATTAATTATTTTTCACACAAAATAGTCAAATGAAAACATATTTTTCTACCCATATTTGTTTTGGTCCAGTAATGAAAGTGACTAGAGCATTAGGAACCCATATCTGCCTCAAAGGTTTCCTATAAGAATTATGTAATGTTCATGAAAAGTGAAATATTTTGTACATAAATGCATTATACAATACAGAGTGTATCATTATTTGAACTAGATAAATGTTTTCTAGAAATAGGATTAAAGATATATGTCCTAGATATATAGACAAAATTAGTTCCTCAAAAATTTCTTTTACCATGTTGATAGCCAATGCTAGTTTTATATTTAGGAGCAATTTTTTTACCTAGAATTTTTACCAAAGTATCTTTACCATTAGTAAACCATTCAATATCCTTTTTCAATTTATCATTAGATAACTTTAGTTCATTGTTTTCTTTAATTAATTGATACTTTTTCCCTTTATATAGTAAGTTTATACTTAGAAGTTGAGGACAGAGCATGATGTTAATTTAAAGATCTGTATTTATATTTTAGTTCATTACATGTCTCTTTAAGCATATTACAGTATTAAAATAGTTCATCATTAGACATATTTTCAGAGTCACTCTCATTTCCAGAATAACATGAATTGTGTATAGGAGATTCAATTGTTACCTCAGATGTGTTTAGAAAAAACACATATTAGCTTTGTTAGACTGTTCATAATGTGAAGATTCTAAGTTATGTGATCTATCCTCAGAAGCATTCCATGTTTCATTCATTTCCTTTGTATACTTTCTATATTTGTCCTCATATTTCATTTTGTACATGATCATATGATAGTTATCATTAATATATCCCTTTAATTTACACTCATATCAGTCTATCCCATCATACTTGACACTTCTTTTATGATCTTTCTTCTAGATTACCTTTTGATCATATCTTCCCATGAAGTTAGGTTTTTTGAGAAATTTCATCTTCTTGTAAAATCTATTAAACCTTCTAGCTAATTGATCTATCTCCTCATCATTGTCAGGTGAGGATTGTTAATTCCTAGAACAATCTATAAAGGATTTCAATTTCCCTTTTTCTTTGTGTTTAAAAGTGGTGGTTTTGAATGAAAAAAATTTTCTTTTGGGCTCATCCTCTTCTTCCTTGTTGACTTTCAACTTCTCTTCATACATCATCATTTTCCCAATGAGTTTTTTTACAAGTAACTTGATGATGTCACACGATTTTCTAATATTGGCATAGGTTCCTCTCAATCTGTCAGATTTCCATCTAAAAATGCTCATAATCTATTCTTTAGTATTAACTTCTCTTCCAAGAGAAATCATTATGCTGACAATTTCATTTATCCTGAGATAGATGGAAGAAAAAGGCTCATCAGGTTTCATTTTAAAATTTTTATATGTAATAGTATATGTATTAAGTCTCATTTCATTCACACTAGAATTTCCTTCATGTGAAATGGAAAAAGTATCCCAAATTACATGGGCAGTTTTATATGCATAAATTCTATTAAATTTCTCATCCCCATAGGAGTAATATAAAGCATTCATGGATTTGTAGTTTTTATTTTTGGCAGTCTTGGTTGGGTCAACCCAATTGATTCTGCGTGTAGAAGAAATCTTATACCTATCTATAATTGATGTCCAGATTTCAAAGCTCAAACATTCTAAATATATTTTCTTTTTAATCATCCATTGGGAATAATTGGTTCCATTAAATAATGGTGGTTTGTTTGTTGAAACACCTTTCAATCTATTATCCCAAATAAATAAATACTTTGAAATACCTATTAATTAATATTTAATATAAATTTATAGATTATTAAAGTACATCCAAAATCACAGTTGAATAGGGTCAAAATGGAGTTTTACCTGGAATAACAGACACCCTATGATACCAAATGTTGGTTGGAGGAGAGTACTCAAGAGGGGGGGTGAATTGAGTATTTATTAAAATTTCTATTTTTAAAGGGTTCATAAAAAGGTATCACAATATAAATAAATACATCCCAGTTAATCAATGTAAAATGGTTATGAACGTTTGATTTTTTAAAGAACTTCTTAAAGGATTGCATAATTGTCAATAATATTAATATTAGTTTATAATATTAATTTTGAAGTTATTATAATAAGGAAAAAAATTTATCTTCTTTTCCTGATTGACTATCCATTTAATGTTATTAATTTTTGAATTATATAGTAAAATGGTGAAAACTAATTAAAACCACACTTCGGATATTAAAAAAATGGGTTTAGTATCTAACCGAGACATAATCCACTCCACTTGGTTATCACTTACAACAAACTAGTTTATATTGATAAAAATGATCCACAACATTTTTCAAGGTAAAAAACTGAACATAGGACTATCTAGGTCACAAGACCTCTTCTTCGGTTCTTCATGGGAATTAACTATCAGGTCACACATGGACCACTTCCACAATTATCTACGCGAATAAAAATGTGTAAATAGATGTGAGTGGAAGGATATCTTGTATCCATAAATTTATTTCAGGAGGCATTGTGTGTTTTTATACAGACACACACATACACACTGGTTGAAAGCTAAATACAATAACAACATAGAAGAAATGATGGGACAAGTATAGAAGTGCTCTGAGTGTTAGTCTGTGAAGCTCTGGACTTCTAGGATGAAGCATATGTAGGAATTGAGTCCTCTTGCGAGAAACATAGTATTTCATGTCTGGTCCTCTAGTTCATATCTGGCTCACGTTCATCGTGGAGTTTGTATTGCAAAGATGTTCTCGACACTGGTAAATGGAATCTCAACTTTTTGGATTCAAGAATGATTTGTGTGTTCTTCAGATGTATTGATTTTCATGTGTCGGTTTTTCTCAAGAGTGATCATGCTTATTCAATATCGTGCTCTTGTTTATTTTTCATTTCTTTTGTTTATATTCATGCTCTTCCTTTTATTCTTGGAGTTCATGTGTTGGAGCTGAAAGGATACATGTATTATGCACCTCCTACCTCGTACTATCAGGTGACATGTATACAAAGAAACATTAATTATGTCAATGCATTTAAAAGCTTCAAATATGAAAGGTCGATATTAAATTGAAAAATGACTTAACAAAATAAGAAATGGCGTCACAGTCTATCTGGAAATGGTGTCTCTATGAAACAGTGTCTCCGTGAAATGGTGTATCCGTGAAATGGTGTATCCTTGTTTTCATTTGAGTGATGAGACAATCATGATGGAACAGTTTACTAGAGATCATGAACCTGTAGCACATATGTGGTGTCTGATCACGGTGTCTAGTCACAATATCTGGATTGTCATAGTGTTTGGAAACCTTTTCTGGAATGTCATGGTGTCTAGTCATGATGTCTAGGTGACTGTGTTTGGTCACGGTGTCTGGGTCACTGTGTCTGGTCTTGGTGTCTGGGTCATTGTTTATGGGACACGGTATCTGGGTCACGGTGTCTGGGTCATGGTGTCTGGGTCATGGTGTCTGGTCACAGTGTCTGGGGCCTGTGCCTGAAAAACATATCCAGTGGCAGACTCACAGTTTCTCCAACTTAGCCAAATATCTGTATACAGAATTAAACACTGATATTCACGAAATGGATTAGACTTAATCTTTTATCAAGGAAATCCATTATAACACAATCTCAAAATATTTAACAATCATTAATCATAGAACTTATGATCTTGGATGGGTCTATTTAAAGCATAATGAAACCAATCATCTATACAAATGATTTGAGAGAGATTATATAGGAATAAAAAAATTTACAGAATGTGTAGGGTTTGTGATAATGATGACATGACTAACACATGAGGAGTCCCACAATATCCCCATTTTTTGAGGATCACAAATCATGATAGCGAGAGATCTATTCATAGTGAATGTGTTCATATCTCTCAGTGTGCATATCTCTTAGTGTTCATATCCCTCAGAGTGAATATCACTCTCCTATTTGGGAATAACAAAAAGCATAAAAATTTAAATAAATGAATAGATAAAAATATTTCACAATGCATTAGATTGATAAAAAGTGTCACTAAAAAGAGTATGAAACCAAAGACAAAAATCATCCCTATCAAAAAATGGAGTTCATTTTTAATAAGAATTGGCTATATTCTCTTTTTCATTAGAAACAGAATCACTAGAAGCCACATGAGCTGAAGTAGAACGAGAATAGGGAAGTGAACCAACTAATAGAGAAGTCAGAGGGAGACCTTCAAAGTGAGAAGGAACCATGGTAGGTGCAGTTGAAGACTGAGGGAACAGTTGGTCGAGGGTAATAGTTCTTATATGACTCAGACCCTGAGATATAGACATAGAGGTAGAGGAAAAGGCATAATATGAGAAGGTAGAAAAAATAGGTCTCAAGGGTTCAGTTGCAGGAGCCACAATAGCATGGATATATACATGAAGATATGGTCTGAAAAGTTTTATGAATTCATTAATAATATCACCACTATACTGCGTGGCTTTCTCAAAGTCATAAATGTTCTCCATAAACTTGTCCAACTGAGGCATGTATTCTTTGAGATTTTGGACTTGAGTTTTGAATTCTTAAGTTATAAAAGGTATTCTCAAATTCTTGACAAGGTACCTAAAATGGAAGGATATGTCATGCATCGAGAAGATCCAATTGAAATAGAAATCCACCATTATAGTAATCTCTTCTGAAGCATCATTTACTATTTTTGAATGGAATCTCACTAAATCAGGAACTCTGTCACTATTCTTTACAACCTCAGATAGAGAATCTTTTTCAATGCAACTGAGCACATATTGATGTTATTTGTTAACAACTATTCCAAGCAGATCACTGTACAAGGAGGGTTGAGATGATTTTCCAAAATTATTATAAGCTATAACAGTTGATGTTAGGTACTTCAGTTGATTTAGAACATTCTGGAGATATACCCTATAGTCATCATTTAACTTGTTAAGACCAATAACCATCTCACGCATTCCTTGAACAATTTTCCAGTTTCTTTTAGCTACCTTAATATCCAAGGAGGTTATATTAAATTGAATTTGGGAGGATACATGTTAGGGAATCTTACTACTAATATCTACAATAGGATGGGAAATATGTTCTTATCTTGAGTTCAATACTTCCTTCATATCATCACCCATACCTTTGGGAGAATTCACATCATCACTTAACTGTTTGTTCTCAATTCTGGTCTCTTGAGTTTCATGATGCATCGTTAGATGAATAATCCATATGATAATTTATAGATACCGAACATCATCTTTTTCAGTCATATTGGTTATAGGATCAGGTCGGGTATTCATACTCTTTTCAAATACAGCCAATAGGGTAGCTTCAAAAGCTTTCATATCAACCATACTCACTATGTTTGAAGGTTCTTATGAAGGTTCCAGAATAGGAGCTGGGATAGGCTCAGGTTCTTTGGCAGAAATAACATCTAATGAAGAAACTAGTTTTAATTGAAACGCAGTGAATAAATCTATACATTTCCCAGAGGCTTCCTTGAAATCATTGACATCAAAATAGATAGGCAATTTATACCACGTATCCACATAGCTTGAATCAACAAGAATTTTCACTTCATCACTTTCTTGTCTAGGGGGATACTCCCCCTCAGTAGGTGCATCTTCCTCGTGGATGAGAGATTTAGATCCTTGATCTATTTCCAATATTTCAACCCCAATAGGCCCAACCATTTCCTTTCTATCTAATTAAAATTCTTTCTACATTATCTCTTCAGCCGATGGGATTATTTCAGGAACAACTTGTTCATCCACATGTTCGTCATAATAATATTCTTTCACCTGAGATAAATCTTATTCTATATGCTATTCTACAATATCCTTTTCAATTACCTTAGCCACATATTCTTCTCTAGAAACAGTTTTTTCTTCTAGATTAGAAACTTCTTCAAGAACATGCATTTCGTTCACAATTATGTCTTGGAGAACAGGTTCATTGCCTTTTTCATCCAGAAAACAATTTCACCTATAGGTAAAATGGCCTCATTCTCTTCTTCATCATCAGAATACTAAATAATTTCATCTACTTCCAAACGGAGATTAGGAAATTCATTATTCCATGAAGAGTGATCCATTGGATTGAAATTTTCATAAACCCTATCATTATATTCCACCCATGATTTTCTCCATGGATCCAACTTATTTTTATTCCCTTTTCTGAAACTTTGGAAAGATAATATTCATAATCATAAAAGACATATTCAACTTGTCTGACATGCCCTTTAGCTTGAAGCATAACAGATATTATTCTTGTGTAGAATCGGGATGTTGACTTGTAGGTTGTCATGATCATCCCACACATATGAAGTATAACATATTTTCAAAGGTTAATAGTCTTTCCATTTTTCATGAGATGTATCAAGAATACAACCTGATACCTGTGTGTAGAAAATTACCTTTTCTATGGGAAATCAGATTTTGGAAAAATTTAAACAGAAGTATGTTTTCTCCATCTAGCTCAAAATCTATGGCACTATGCTTTATTTCATTTCCAGTTAATATTCCCAATGCTTATTCCAAAAAATTGAACTGACTTGGAGGAGGAGGACCTCTTTAGTATTCATCAAAAATACCATCATGATGTATCATTTGGCATGCATCCCATAACCTCGAAGAGAAGGTACATCTCTGGCCATTTTTCTAGCGTCTCACCACCAAATCACTTTCCTTATCAAATGATAATTGAATGAATTGATAAATTATGAAACTAGTTTTGGGTAAATAATTCTATCCCTCTTTGTGAGTCAATCCAGCCACCCTTGCTCTTTTAGTAATTTCAATAATAAGGACATACTTGATGGCATCCACTTGAGGAAAATTTCCTTTTCCAGAATGACTACTCTGTTCACCAGGTTCAGATTCAAATGACCTTTTGGTGATAACATTGATACTATTTTCACATTCTTCTTTGATTTTCGCTTCTCAGGAGTTGATTATGAGGAGCATTTCATTCTGGGAATTCAATGAAGGTTTTTGTAAGATAAAGGATGAATGAGGGGTACATTTTGAGAGAAGAGAGCTTGGGTGATGAAAGTAGTGACACTTCTTTCTATTTTAACATTTATTTATACCAAGCATCGCAAACAACAAAAGCATGGGAAAGTAAAAATAAAATAATTATATACCACAATACAAGTTATAGTATATAAATATTATAATAAAGTGTCTATACAATGAGATTATAACTGACTTTCATGGTGAGATACAAACTGGATTTCATGATGTGACCGTAATAGTACTTCAAAGTGAGACCATAACTGGCTTTCACGGTGAGATCGTAATATGATTTTATGGTGAGACCATAACAGGATTTCACGGTGATACTATAACATGATTTTCTAGTGAGACCATAGCTGTGTGATTTAAAAATTGTGTGACCGTATTATTTGAGGCAGTAGGTTCGAGACAATAACTGAGGGATAGTAATTGTGAGAATGTTAACATGGAAGAACAACCTCTAAGATAGTAAAACTGTTAAACTATTTGAGTTAAAAATTAATATTAAGATAGTAACTTGTGAAACAATAAACCATCAAATAGTAATCTCTGAAACCGTATACTTACTACATAATATTTATCATTTCCATTTCATTTATGATGTGATATATTCTTTCAGAATTTAATGATTTGGTTAATACATTAGTGAGATGATATTCAGTTCTAATGAATTACAAAGGGATTTCACATATTTGATAATGATCTCTCAAAAACTGATTTCTTACATTAGTCTTCTTTGTCGTATAATGTGAAACATGATTTTTGGACATGTTAGTATAACTTTTATTGGCACAATTTACAGGTACATGGATGAATTGATATAAATATTCTTGTAATGTGTCTTTCATCAACAAAATTTGTGCACAACAACTTCCAGAAGCTATGTATTCAGCTTCTGCAGTTGATAATTCAATAGAGTTTTGTTTCTTACTAAACCATGATACTAGTGACTTGCTTAAAAAGTGACATGTTAAAAATGTGATTTTTCTTTCTAACTTTCAAAAACTGAAGTAATCCTTAGAACAACTAACTATATAAAATGATTTCCCTCTACGATAGAAAAGCGCTAGATTGGGTGTATTCTTGAGTTATTTAAAAATTCTCTTAACATCATTCAAAGAAGATTCCTTCAGGTTTTATTTAAAATGAGCACACATACACACACTAAACATAATGTCAGGTCATCTTGAAGTTAAGTAGAGTAAGGTTCCAATCATTCCTCTGTAATTGGGTTGATCAGCAGATTTTCCATCTTCATCAAGATCCAACTAACATGTTGTACTAATTGGAGTGTCACTACTTTTAGTTCTATACAATCCAAAAAAATTTAAACAGATCTCTAGTATATTTTCCTTGATTTTAAATAATAACATCATTATTTTGAATGATTTGAAATCAAAGAAAAGAGTTTAGTTCACCCAACAAACCCTCTATGAATTCATTTCTTTTAATTTTTGAAAATTCAATAGGTAAAGAAATTTTGGAAGATCCCAAGACACTGTCATCTACATGAATTTTAACTACTAAAACATCAATGGAAATTCATTTTATAAAAAGGGTAGGAATAACTGTTCCTTGTGTAAAACCTTTAGAAAAATTAAATGTACTTATTCTATCATAAAAAGCTCTTGGAGCTAGTTTTAAACTATATAATGCTTTAGATAATTTAAAAATATGATCTAGAAAATGTGGATTTGTAAAAACATGGTGTTTGTCAACAATGAGATCCTTAACTATATACCCATTTATGAATAAACCATTAACATCCATTTGATATAGTTTGAAATTCAGATGTGCAGTATAAGAAAGCAGAATTATGATGGCTTCAAGTATAGAAATTAGTGAACAGGTCTCTTCATAGTCAATTACTTATTCATGACAATTGCCTTGCACTACAATTATTTCCTTTTTTCTAACTATATTACCAGCTTCATCTACCTTATTTCTAAACACGCATTGTGTTCCTATGGTGAATGTGTATTTGGGTCTGTCAACAAGTTTCCAAGGTGTGTTCCTTTCAAACTAATTCAGATCTTATTGCATATCCATCGCCAAAAATTCTTCATTGATATCATCATTACTATTTTTAGGATCAAATTGTGACTAGAAGACTTGATGTTCAACATGATTTCTAAGAGAATCTCTAGTTTGTGTTCCTTTATCTAATACTCATACAACATCATCTAAATGATGGTTCGGAATACTTCTAACATCCCTAGAAAAAGAAGGACCAGTGATTCTAGGTTCTTACACAATGATAGGTTCATTGTGGCATAAATATAAAGAATTTCCAGAACTGGAGGTTCTCATATTTTATTCCATAGGATGGTTAGAGGTTTTTAATTTATTGTCCAGATTTGATACATCATCCTACAGGTTCTTTAGTGTTGTTTTTTGGATACTGTGTATTTGTTTCATCAAATTTAACATGGAAAGATTCTTTCACTCATTTCGTTATTTTATTAAAGACTCTATAGGATTTAATAGAGATTAAATATCCTAAAAATATTCCTACATCACTTTTAGATGAAAATTTGTCTAGATTTTCCTTCGTGTTAAGGATAGACACATTGCAACCAAAAACATCGAAGTAGCTTACTTTGGGTTTTATGTTTCCGTAAACCATATGGTGTTCTTTTAAGAGTATGTATAATCAAAAATCTATTTATTATATAGCATGTTATGTTTACATCTTCGTCCCAAAAATAAATAGGTAAGTCATATTCACAAAGCATGGTTCTATAAATCTCTTGTAGTGTTCTGTTTCTTTATTATACAACTCAATTCTGTTGAGGTATTCTAGGGGTAGAGAAATTATGACTATATCCATTTTGTGAACAAATATATTCAAACTCTGAAGTTTCAAACTCTTGTCCAGGGTCAATTCATAAGGATTTAATTCTATGTCCACTAATATTTTCTACTGTTTTGGGATATTTGGTAAAATCAGAGAAGGATTCACTTTTTTGATCCAAAAATAAAGTCCAAGTATATCTAGAAAATTCATCTACAAGTGCATAAACACAGTGCTTCCTATTTAAACTAGAAACTCTAAATGGTCTAAAAAAATCAATGTGAATGAATTTGAAAGGTTGAGATGTTGATATTCTTTCTTTTTTTGAGGGAAATTTAGTGTTTCTTTCCCTTTTAACTAGTATTACAAACATTATCATTTGGAAACTCAAGTTTTATTAGTTATTTGACTAAAATTTTTCTAGTTAAATTTCAAGGAGTGTGAATATTACAATGTCCTAGTCCCATATTACAAATCCAGGACTCTTTTTGAAATACACATAAACAAGAATAATTTTTTGAAACTAAATAATCTAGGTTAATAGAGTATACATTTTCATTTCACAATTTATAAAATTCTAATTCATCATAGAATTGAAAACATTGAAAGAATAGTTTTTAAATTTAACAATAATGATATCGTCACGTAGTTCTAAAATTCTAAACAAATTATATTTTAATCCATCATCCAAAATGTAATTTGGAAATTAAAACAAAGTTAGAGTTACCGATCTGGCCTAGCCCAATGATTTTTCCTTTTGCATTTTCATCAAAGATGGCATGTCCACCATAAATTTTTATTAAATTCCGTAAACATGAATATCATACTGTCATGTGTATTGAACACCCACTGTCCTAATACCAAATTCTTGTAAAGGAGATCATTAAGAATCGTTCCTACAACATATTCAAATGAAAATAGATTTTGGTACCCATATTTTTTTGGGTCTAGTAATTTTAGTGACTAGTGCTTTAGGAACCCATATATGTCTCATAGGATTCCTATAAGTAATATGAAATGTACATGACAAATAAACTCTATTTGGTCTAGAAAATCATGAAATAGTATAGAGGGAATAATTATTTGAACTAGAAAATTTTTTTCCAGAACTAGGAGTAATGTTGTTTTACCTAGAATTAGAGACAAATTAGTTCTTCCAAAAAACAATAACTAGGATGATAGCCAATTCCAGTGGTATATTTAGGATAAATATCATTACGTAGAATTTTTACCAAAGTAACTCTTCCATTAGTAAACTTTTCTAAATACTTTTTTAATTACTCATTATATAACATTAATTCATTTTTTCCTTTGTCTAATTGTGAATTTTTCTCCCATTATATAGTATGTTCAGACTTAACAATTGTGGTAAGAGAATGCATGTTCTTTTATGATTTTTCTTTTTCTTTTTCTTCATTAATTTTATCTTCAAGCATATTATAGCATTCAGAAAGTTCATCATTATACGTATTTTTAGAGTCACTCTCATATCCAGAGTAATATGAATTATGTATAGGAGAATCCAGTGTTACCTCTGATGTTTTTGTCTTAAAACACATATCAGCTTTGTTAGCATGTTCATTATGTGAAGATTTTGAGTCACTTGAACTGTCCTCTAAAGCACTCTATATTTATTTTGTTTCTTGTTATATTTTCTATATTTGTCCAGATATTTCTTTTTTTACTTGATATTATGATTGTCATAATTTATATATCTCTTTCATTTACACTCATAACAAGATTATCTCATTATACTTGTCACTTATTTCCCAATATATCTTCCAAATTTCATTTTGATCGTATCTTCCCTTGTGTTAGGCTTTCTAAAAAATATATTCTTCTTGTAAAATATCTTAAACCTTATGTATAATTAAGACATATCCTCATCACTGTTAGGTTATTATTGTTCATTTCTAGAAGATTCTATAGAGGCTTCCAATTTCCCTTTCTCGTTGTGTTAAGAAGTGGTGGGTTTTAATGTTACAGATTTTCTTTTTGAGTTCATCATCCTCTTCCTTGTTGACATTCAACTGCACTTCATACATCATCAGTTTCACAATGAGTTCATTTACAGGTAACTTTTTGATGTCACATGATTATTCACTAGAGACAGAGGTTCATCTCCATCTATTAGGTAGGCATCTGAGAATCCTTATAATCCGGTCTTTAGCAGTAACATCTCTTCCATGAGAAATCATTGTGATGAAAAATTTATTGAACCAAAGATACATGTCAAAAATAGGGTCTTCAATTTTCCATTTTAAATTATAATATTTAATAATATATGTATTAAGTATCATATCTTTTACACCATAAGTTCCTTCAAGTGAAACAGAAAAAGTATCCCAAATATCATGTGTAGTTTAAAATGAAGAAATTTTATTAAATTCCTCATCTCATAAAGAGAAATATAAATCATTCATGGAATCATAGTTGTTATTATAGGAGGTCTTGGTTGGGCCATCCCAAGTGATTCTGTCAGTAGTATGAATCTTATACTCATCATTAATTGAAGACTAGATTTCTAAGATCACGCTTTATAAAGGATTTTTCATTTTAATCTTCTGTTGGGTTTAATTGTTTACATTAACAAATGTTTGTATATTTTTTTCAACACCTTCCAGTTTATTATCCATAATAATGAAATACTATGAAAGACATCTACATATATAATTAACAGAAATTTACATATCTTTAAAGTTCAACCAAAATCACTGTTGAATTGGGTCAAAATAGAGTCTTAACAGGAATAAAAAACAATATATGATAACAAATTTTGGTCGGATTAGATTACTCAAGAGTGGGGGGATTCAGTATCAATAAAAAAATTTATTTAAAAAGGTATCATAAAATCATTCCGCAATAAAAATAAATACAAACATGTTAATTAATGTAATATGGTTATGAAAGTGTGACTGTTTAAATAACTACTCAAAAGATTGATTAATTCTAACTAATATTAATATCAGTTTCTAATATTACTTATGAAGGCATTCTAATAAGGAACAAAAATTATAACTTCTTTCCTAAATTAACAATCAAAGTAAAGATAGTGATTTTTGAACAATATTGTAAAATAGAGAAAACTAATTTAAACAACACCAAAGATATAAAACAAGTGGTTTAGTCTCAAGTCGAGACCTAATCCACTCCACATGGTGATCACCTGCCACCAAGCAGTTTATATTAATAAACTTGATCTACACCCTGGATCGGGGTAGAAAATAGTACACAGGAATGTCCAGGTCACACGACCACTTCTACATATCATTGTGGGTATGAACTATCAGGTCACAGAGGGACCCCTTCTTGACTTATCTGTTTTAAAAAAAAGTGAAAAAATATGTGAGAGGAAGGATATTGTGTATTCATCAGTTTAATGAAAATGAAAATGTGTGTTTTCATACCGACACACACAATTCTCGAAAGCTAAAAACAATACCCAAGAGAGTATAAATGATGAGACAAAGTTAGAAGTGCTATGAGTGTTAGTTTGTGCAGATCTGGACTTTTAGGATGAAGCAGATGCAGGAATCCAGCAATCTTGAGAGAAATAGAGTATCACAAGTCTGGTGATCTGGTTCAGATCTTTCTTCTGTTCATCACAGATTCTGTGTTGCAAAGATGTTCTCGACTCTGATCAACGGTATCTCATATTTTTGGATTCATGAATGATTCATGTGTTCTTAATATGTGTTGAGATTCATGTGTTTGTTTTTCTCATGATTCATTGTGCTTCTTCATTATCTCTCTCTTGTTTCTCTATCCAACCTTTTTTTCTGGCCATGCTATTCTTTTTATTATTGGAGTGCATATGTTGGAGCCGACATGATGCTTGTATTCTACACCCCGTTCCTCATACTGTCAGGTGACATGTCTACAAAGAAGCATTAATTATGTTAGTTCATTTAAATGTTTCAAATATGACCGTTTGAGATTAAATTGAAAAACTACAAAATAGAATAAGAAACTTTGTCACAGTCTGTCTAGAAATGGTGTATCCATGAGACAGTGTCTCCTTGAAAAAGTGTCTTCTTCTTTGCATTCGAGTGATGAAATAGTCATGATGGCGTAGTTCTATAGATATCAGGAATGGATAGTCCAGATAAAGTGTCTAATCATGGTGTCTGGACTTGGTGTCGGGATGGTCACGATGTCTAGTCACAGTGTCTGGATGGTCATAGTGTACAGGTCATAGTGTATGGTCATGGTGTTTGGGTCAAGGTGTCTGGTCATTGTGTCTGGTTTAGGTGTCTTGATCACTATGTCTAGATCATAGTGTTTGGGTCATAGTGTCTTGTCACAGATTCTAGGTCCTTTTCAATAAGAAAATAACTGGTGGAAGACTCATAGTTTCTCAAACTTAGGAAAATATCTATATACAGACTTAAACAGTTATATTCATAGAATGGAATCAACATAATCATTTATCAAGGAAATATATTATAACACAAACTCAAAATATTTTATAATTATGTAACATAGAACATAAGTTATTGGATAGGTTTATTTAATGCATAAAGTAACCAATCAACTATACAAATGATTTGAGACAGATTACACATATTTAACATGTTTTATATAATGTATAGGCTTTCTGATCATTAAATCATGATTAACACATAGAAAATTATTACACATGATATATCTATAAGTAACGATTTTTTGTATTATTTTAGGTGAAATATTGAAGACTTATAATGTATTACATAGATTCCTATTTAGTGTAAATAAAATTTCCTTTATCTAGGAATGACATGGGATATATTAGTTTATATTTTTCATTATTATTAAAAAATCATATCTAAAATTTATCAGTAATTATTATAAAGAAATAATTTTAATCATTTTAATCATTATAGATTAAATTTTTAAATAATGTATAGGTGGTATCAAAGCCACTATGTAATATATTTTTTAACCACACTAGATTATAGTGTGTGGGAATAAGGTTATATGTTCCTTAAAATTCGTTGAAAACCATTGAGTCAAATATTTTCGGATTTCTATAAACCTATTCACAAAGAGTATTGACCACTATTACAATAATAATGACTCAAATTTATATGTATTCTTTATCAAATTCATGATTGCATCCAGTAATCATGGTTTTTAGGCCATGTTGTAGTGTTCGATGACGTGGCCTCCCTAAATACAATATATAATAACATTTTTTTTGTTTGGAAATAATTCTTACCGTTTATAATTTATATGTTTGGTAACTATTATCCAGTAATTTTATTCTTTTAATTATATACCAAAAATCGATTTTCTAGTTCCGTTACATATTTCATTAACCATTTCTATCATTTCTTCTCATTGTCATGAGGGTAGTGTTGGGTTGCACTGTCATCTACAAAATTCATTGAGCCACGACCTTTGTCATTTGATCCTTTGGGTATCATATAATATATATATATTTCCATCCCAATATAAAACATTTAATTACACCCTAGGTTGACGTATTAGTGTAACGACTATCCTACAAGTAAAACACAAGTTCATTCAATGGGTTTTGTCTCACTCACTCACCCCTAGGGAAACATACAAGAATGTAACCTTACCATACTCTAGTCCAGGGAGAAAAATATATAATGAGGGATTTATATTCATATATTTTCCAAATAATTGTGTGTAACCATGGTTAAATGGATAATAAAATTTGTTAATTTAACTATCACCTTTCTATGGTTGCAATAATACCCCACCCATGAACGAATAAATCCCTTATTTTGGACACCAAAAATAAAACCTAGGAAGCGCTTATAGAATTTTGATTATATATCATATCTCATTTAATTAATAATACATTGAATATCTATAGATCAGGTTATATAAACCATTGGGTATCTGAAAATACCTTGGATACCTTCTAGAACATTATAATCTATTACCCATTGAGGTCACATATAAAATGATTTTTTTTCAGTTTATAAAACTATATTTAATTAGGTGTTTTTTATCGATTCTCACATGTAACTTTGGAAAAATTATTGGATTTATCCATATAATCACTAAACTAAGAAAATCATATATAATTATTGTATAATAGCCAGCCTTTTTTACTTCAAAACTTTACATATCAATTTACAAATAGAGGATCTTTTAAGGATTAGTGTCCTAAAAAATGGTACAAAATACATGAATACATAAAACATTATTCTATTACAAGTGAAAGGATTATTCAAGGTTCATCATATGTACATTTATTTCGTCTCATAATTGTGTGACAGGCATCAAAAGAATGGGAGAGCTTAAGGATCATTAAGGGATATCAATGGAAACAATTTACATGTTATTTTGCGGAATATCAATATGAAATTGAGGAATATCCTAATGTCATTATAAAAAGTCCAAAATTAAATAAAATAACATGTATAATAAATTTTAAATTAGGATAAAATATTTAATTTATACATTCATAATCATATCCCCATGATTCATCCATATGGTTTCATAGAAATTCCAAGGTTATTCACCAAGGTATCATAAACTTGTCATCTCTAGGGATTAAATTCGTTACCCAATGTATTATAGAGCTGTCACAGAACACCAATAATATGTATATAATTATATTTAAGAAACATATATAATCATAAATAATTTCATAAATATTTCATTTAAAATAAAAGAAATAGGTTTCATTTAAAAATCATGGCTTTTTTAAATTTACTTAAAATCACGATCCTTTTGTCATTATAAAGCAATAGAAAAGGAAGGTGATTTTAATTTTTTTAATGACTTAATTAAAATAGATAATTTATAATTATATGGGATGACACCTAGGGAATATATAGGTTTGGTTACTCCCAAAAATAATTTAATAAGTTTTTGATAAATAGAGTGAAATTTTGAGATGAAAATATAGCATCATAATGTGTATGAAATATGGTTTAAAACATCAAAAAGAGAGGAATTGTTTTCTCAAAATCATAAAGGATTTTTATAAATATATAATTATAGAATAAAAGGGATATAATAACATGGTTTGTTAATTATAAATATATACCACATAAAAAAACATTAATGCAATGAAAAGTTGAGAGTTCCCTCATAAAATTGTGGCAGCCTAACAACATCACTTCAAAATTCATAAAATCGATTCATGAGAGAAAAAATGGGTCTCACATATTTTTAACCTAAATGGAATGTAGGGTTATATGAACATACTTATCAAAACATAAGAAAATAGAAATTAAGAGGCATAACATAATTGGTGTGATTGAAAACAAAAGGGATGTAGATTCCCTTACCATGAAGAGTGACTTCTAATACTGAATGAGTAAGAAATTGAGGGATTTATTACACCATGTATGGACTCCATGGGAGGTAATAATATCATATAGTTAAGGATAGTGAATTGGGATTGAAATATAATGGTGTAATGGGTCGGAATTTATCGCTAATGTGAGGGAGTTTTTTATTAATTTATGAGGACACCTTTGTTGTGGTATTTGAAAAAACATGGGCTTTTCGTGGTATTTTCCCATGGTATTGGCCAATTGGGAAACCTCATATCACATTTTAATACACATGAGATTACTTTAATTTTAACTGACATACTACCTCATTATGATGCCATTAAACAGGCTCTAAACTCAAAACTAAATTTTTACTATTCACTCAAAAATAATATATTTTATAAAAAACGCATAAATTTACCCTTAATTAATATCAAACACATGAATTGGGAAATGGAATTTATATTATGATATTTATTATCCAAATTTGAAAATTTTATATTTTATCTCTAAAAATAATTTATTATTAAAATTAATAGTGGACATAAAATACATAGTAAACTGCATAGTAAAATTTTCTACACTTGAACAAAATTAAATTCTTTTACCATTTGTAAATAAAAATTTGTGTTTTATTGAACTATTTCATTATAAAAACATTATTAATAAACCATTAGTTTAATATAAAAATTTATATCTCTCTAAAAAGTATAAACTTTACACAAAAATTTAATTTATAAAATTCCATCTCAATTTTTAAGAAAAACTAATATTAAAATGGAAATGATGAAATAAAAATTTTATTTAAAAACAGATTACATTTAATGTAAATAGATAATTGACACATAACCTCTTAAAACACTTGCATACATCTTAAGTGTAAGGTGTGTGATAGTGATAGACCCTTAGGGTGGTTAGTATAACATCAGTCGAGTGGTAATCTCCACTAAAATGAACTTCTCCCAAAGGCAATTTCATCCAAGCTTAACATGTTGATGCTCAGATTAGGAATGTCTAAGAGATAATCCTAGTGATGCTACCGTCTTCCCAAGCTTGAAAAAATGGGCTTTGTATGTCCTAATTTAATTGGATGAGGTCATCGACACATCTTTATGTAATAACTAATCATTATCATTTCTAGTTATATAAAATAATCATAATGATAAGAGTATAGTTTCCAATGGTCATATTAACCAATGGCCATAATTGAAAAATGACCAATTAATAGTCTAAACCCGATGTTCATATTATAATATACTCACATAACAATTAATGAGATTGTTTTTTAAAAAAATTATATAACACACATTTCCAAGAAACAATTATCATTCAAAATGTTTTTTTCGTTACATTCATCCCCCCTAAATAAAGTATCCCTCTAAAATTTCAATTTTTTATGTTGGTCAAAAAGGTGTGGGTACTTCTACCTCATTATTTCCAAATGTTCCCACGTCACTTCTTCATATATTTTTTCCTGCACAAAACCTTAATAATGTGGATTGTCTTGTTGGGTAGAACCTTGTCTCTATGGTCCATGATCTCCACAAGATACTACTCATAAGAGAGATCATGTTCTAGTTGTATCAACTATGGATTTAGTACATGTTTTGTGTCTGGTATGTACTTTGTCAATAGATATACATGAAAAAAATCATAAACATGTGAAATATTTGGATTAAGTGAAAGATGATGGGATACTAATCCTATGTGATCAAGGATTTCATTGGGGATATTGTACGTAGGGATGAGCATTCATTTCATCGAAAACCACATAACACTCTTCCCTGGAGAAATTAAAAAGAAGGATTGGTTACTAACATGAAATTCAAAGTCCCTTCTGTGGTTGTCAGAATCACTTTTCTGCCAACTCTGAGAATCCTTTATCTGTTGTTGGATGGCAGGAACCTTTTTTGTCATATCTTTCACAATATTATGCCCACAAAGAATTATATCACTAGCTTCATCACAAAAAGTAGGAGTTATACATCAATTTACATATAGATCTTCATAGGGTTTCATTAGAATACTGTAATGAAATAATTTGTTGTACAAGAAATCAACTAATGGGAGATCTTGATCCCATCCACCTTTAAATTACACTAACCATTTTCTATTCATGTTCTCGAATGTCTGGATAGACCTTTAATAGTGGTCATCCGTTTAGGGGTGATCGATCGTAATGAATTTCAATTTTCTTCCCAGATATGTTGAATACTTTTCTAGAATTGTGATGTGAAAATTGTATCATGATCAAATATGTTATAAAGTCGAACTTCATGCATCGTTACTAGTTTCTTCATGTATATCATGTCGAGTAGGTTAAGAGATTAGTCTTCCCAGATAGATATTATATGGGCATACATGGTTAGATAGTCCACATTAACCCAGATCGTATTTTTTTCGTTTGGATATTTTTGGGAGAATAGTGACAACATCCATAGTGGTAGTTTCCCACATCCATGCTAGTTTGGGTCTTGGTTGTAATGCACCATTAGTAATTTATCAAAATTTATTCACTTTTTGACACACCAGAATCCATGTATTGTATTGAAATTTTTTTTATGTTATCCCACCAATAAGGATCACGCAGGTCCCAATAAATTTTCATGCTTCCATGATGTATAGATAAATTAGATGTATGAGCATCATCGAATAACTCCTAATTTCTTTCTAGAATAGATGAAAAACATACACATGATTAAAATTAAAATACAAATTCATGATCAATATTGAACTCATGAATATTACCATTATTAATAAGTTCTAACTTCTTTTGTTACAAGAGGCCATCTCTTTGAGATTTCTTCATCTTCTCTTGTAACAAAATTGGAAAAATAATTTGGGATATAGTTGATGATGCCCCTTCGCTTATGATTCTTGTGTCATATTTTACTAGTTATTTGATAGAATTTATTTTTGAATCCTCATTATTCCTACCACAATAGCATGTTTCCTAGTTATTACATCAGTTACTATGTTTTCTCTTCATAATGATAATGAATTGGACAATCATAGTCCTTAAAAAGTACAATTGTATCCTCTATCTCATGTTAAATTCTTTTTCTGTGAAAATATACTACAAACATTGGTGTTCTGTGTATATGAAATAGTTATTCACATAATGATAGATCCTTCATATCTTTAAAGAAAGAAGAACCACAACTAACTCTAGGTCATGCATAGGATAGTTTTTTCTCACAAGGATTCAAATATTGAGATACATAAGAATTCACCTTTTTATTATTCATCAGGATTATCCAAATACATTTAATAGATTCATCACTAAAAACATATATCCTTGTTTGATATAGGGTAGAGTTAACACATGTATAATAACCCATCTCTTGTGGAGTTCTCGGAATATTTCTTCACACTCCTCTGTGTAGATGAACCTAACACCTTTTCATGGTAACATGGTTAATGGCTTAGAAAATCATGAAATTTTTATCACAATCCTACTACAATGTCCTTCTAAACCAAATAAACTAATAATCTCAATAACAATTTTAGGATGAGGACATTACTCCAAGAACATTTTCTTTGTAGGTTTGACTAGGTATCCTCAATCAGATATGATGATCCCTAAGAAAGAATCTTGTTGTGACCCAAATTAACATGTGATAAACTTTCCAAAAATCCTCTCCTCCCATAGAGTTTGTAAAATATCCCTCATATGACTCTCATTGTCAATAAGACTTTTTGAATAGATTAAAATATTTTTAATAATAACTACCATAAAGTTATAAAGTTTGTCCTTAAAGACTCTATTCAACAAATCCAAAGAAATGTCAGGAGAATTAATCAGGCCGAAGGGCATAACATCAAACTCATAATTCCCATATCATTATTTGAAATAAGTAATTAGAATGTATTCTCTATTCACCCTCAGTAGTTTATTACCAGATCAAAGATCAATCTTAGAAAAGAACTGTGCCCCCTAAAGCTTGTGAAATAAAGCATCAATTCTTAGAAGAGGGTACTTTTTCATCACTATGATCCCATTATGTTCTTTATAATCAACGCATAAATTAATTGCTCCAACCTTCTTATTCAAAATGATAATAGTTTCCCTCCCAAGGAGAAATAGTTGGATAGATAATCTCCTAATCCAATAGATATTTGAGTTTATTATTTAATTCATCCAACTCAAAATTTTCCATTCTATACAAGGGTTTTGATATCCTCTTAATACATGGCCTGAGATCAATGGAGAATTATACCTCCCATTCTAGGGAAGTTCAAATAAACCCCTCAAGAAATAGGTCAATGTATTATAGAAAGATTGAGAAGCTTTCTATTCATATAATTTGATTTACTTATTCAATATCGTTGATAAACTCCATAAAAAAGGTTATAGGTGGTTCTTCTAGGAAAAGAATAGGTTGAGATATCACCCATTTAAATATATATATATATCTGTGTGTGTGTGTTTTCCATTCAAGAATAATTATATTTCCTTACTTCTATATTTGATCAAATCATTATACTTCTAGATCTCATCCATCCCTAGAATAATGTTGAATTTCAACATGGGAATGACTACTATATATGCGATAATATTGTGCTCAGTAAAGTAAATACTAGATTTTATATAAATAGTTTATTCTAGGATAGTCCATATGGGAGTATCGAATGATAATTATCCCTTAATCCATTTATGGGTTGATTCTAAATTATTTAAAGACATGGATGACATAAAAGAATGCATACAAAAAGAATCAAATAATGTTCATTCTAGAATTGATATAAAAACAGAGTATCTGCCACCACATCGTTCATATCTTCATCTTTAGATATTGTGATAGAAAAAATTACCTTTATCCCTTGGCCTATGATGAGGTTTATGTTGATTACCTTCCACTGCCCTCTTATTTGGAATGTTTCTAAAAAATATACCAAGCTATCCAAACTTGTATCAATGGACTTCAAGTAGGGATTACACCATTTTCCATTTGTCATTATTGATAAGATTTTTAAGATTCACCACATTATGATAGTTGTGCGCAATATGGCCATATCATCCACACACGTATCATTTATCGCTCCTGATAAAGTAGTTCCTCAAATGCCTCTTCCACACAATTTTTACACATTTAAAGTTCCACTTTATTTTCTACTATTGATCAAATCTCCTCCATACACTTGGATAAAATGATCTATTCATTTCATTCAATTTTTGAGACCAATGTATCTCAACAAACTGTAGTTCAACATTCATAGCATACCGTACAATTTACCCATTGATTTCATAGTCTCTGTGGGAACTTTTTTTCAGGAGATGAGGTTTTCATACAATGATGAATTTATTAACATTCTTATTAGGATCCATGAAAAAAATATAGGTGTAATTGGAAAGTAATGTGAAGTTAATCTCTTAGATTCCAATTTATTAGTTGTTCTTATTCTTTAGCTTGAGTAATTCCTTCTCCTTATTCGTTATCTTTGAATGATGGAAATAATTATTAAAGAGTATTCCCCTGAACACTTCCTACTCCGTAGCTTACATCTCCCCTAATGACCTCATATTTTTAATCATTGGCCATATTTGATCACATTCAGATTATAAGCGGTAAACAAATAGCATGAAATTATCTGGTTCTAAACAATTATTTATAGAATAGATAATTTCTATAAATTTTATCCATTGTTATGGAACCAATGGGTTTCTAGATGTACTAAATTTTGTTGGGCGTTGATGTAGAAAGAACTCAATTTTTTTCCCATCATAGAGAAACAAGAATCACACCTTCATTGAAGTTCATTCCAATAATTTGAGTTATTTGAATCATCATTCTCTTGAAGGTTTCCATTCTGTATTCTATCAGAGGGTCGACCGCACATGGTGTGTTTCACTAACCTTTCACATAGTTCACACATATTTTATTCAATATCATAAATGAAGAAAACCTTAAGGGGATACTTGATTAATTTAATTAAAATATAATTCAAAAGTAATTTCATGTCTTAAAACATCATTATTAAATATCTTATTATTTTACAACAATAAAATTCAATAGAAATCATTCGTAATGGTTCAAAAGAAGACTGTGATTAACCAAAAATATCTCTCAGGTGTGTCAAACAAGGAGTAAAACAAGGCTCGTTTTCGTGCACCAGTCCGCTTTTGAATCTATATCAAAGTAGGGTTTTCTATTTTCACCCATTGAGACATATATTATAGAGCTACATCCACTTTTTTTTATCCAAAATGCGGTTTCATTTTTCAGAAACCAATAACTTAATAATTTACAAAACTACTATCTTATTTTCTAATTTAAAATCATTTCTCAAATAATTTTCCAAAAGTTTTAAAATTAAAATTTCCACAAATAAAAAAACATTCCTTTGATACAATCTTTGGAAACTTATTTTGTTATTACATAACTTTTTTATATCATTTTACAAATAGATGATCTTTTAAGTTATAGTGTCTTGGAAAAAAACGTACATAACACATGAAAACATAGACATTATTCATTTCCACATGAAAGGATTATTCAAGATTCACCCAAATTAAATTTATTTTCAATCATATCACTGGGACATACATCTATGAAAAGGTTGAGTTTAAGGCCTAGTAAGGGATAAAAATAGAAAAAATTACCTGTGATCTTGGGGAATATCAATAAGATGATTAGGAATTTCAAAAGAGAATGATAATGGGAAAATTCATAAATAAATGATCATGAATGGTAACTTCTAAATTTGGGTAATACATTTAATTTTTACATTATTCTTCATATCACCATGGTCCATCCCCTAGGTTTCAAAAAAATTACCAATGTTATTCAACAAGGTGTCATAAAAATTTTCATATCTAGCGAATATATTCAATACCCAATTAATTGGACTGATATCAGGGAACATATATAATTTGTATTAATATTCATACAAGCCACATATATAATCATCAAATAGTTTATAAATAGTCCATGGATAACTAATGAAATTTTTATCATATCAAAATCATGGAATGTAAAATAGTTATTAAAAACATGATCCTTTTTTCATTTTAAACCCCTGAAAAAGGAAGGTGTGTTTCATGTATGTTAATCCATAAATTAAAATAATTTATTTTGAAATATATGTGAATAACCCTGGAGAAGGTATAGGTTTGGGTATTTTTAATGGAAATAAATTATTGTCTTGACAAAAAGAGGTGAATCAGGAGATGAAAATCTAGCAACCTATCAGGTATTAAACATAGTTTTAGAAAACATTAAAATTATAGGGGACAAGGGTATCCAATTCATAAAGGAATATTAATATACTAAAGTAATTTAATAACATTAAAATCATAAAATGGTATGTAAATTGTAAATACATACAAATTAAAAAAAGATAACATGAATTAAAATAGATGTTGATAGTTCCCTCGTGAAATTTCAACAGCCTAAAGGCATCGCTTAAAAACTTATAATATGCAATGATGAGAGGAAAATGGGTATATCATAATTTATACATTAATGGAATGTATGTGGGATATTAAATAACATATCCTGCAATAATAGATAATAAATTAAAAATTCATAACATAAAAGGAGTTCTTGAAAATGGAAGGGTGGTAGCTTCCCTTAACTTTAAGAGTGAATTATAAAATCAATGATCGAGATGATGAGGTCTTGAGGAAACCATGGGAAACTATTATATATTCTAGGATAGTGAATTGGGAAAAAAATATAATGTAGTAATGGGAGGGTATTTATAGAAAAATTGAGTGTGTTTTTTATTAATTTATGAGGACACCTCCGTGGTTGTATTTGAAAAACCATGGTATTTCCTTTGGTATTTTCCCATGGTATTGGACACATGGGACAAATAATATAATATTTTAATGAAAATAGTTATTTAAAGTTTTTAATTTTCACAATAAATTATTTTGATTTCATTTAACACACAAAACCCTCAAAACATTATTTTTACTATTCACAAAAAAACAAAATATTTTACTAAAATATCAGAAATTCAATATTACATAATATTGACCTTCACAATTGATAAATTTAGTTTATTTTACCATATTTATTGTATAAATATTATACATTTATATTTTATCTGTAAATATACTTAATTTTTATTAATAATTGCAGACATAACATGCATAGAAAACTACATAGAAAATTTTCCAACATTTGAAAAAAATAAAATTATATTATCATTTAAAATAAAAATTAGTTTTACTAAAAATCTATTTCATTATAATAACATTATTAATAAAACCATTGTATAATATAATAATTTATATCTATTTTAAATGTAAAATTTTTACACAAAAAATCAATTTATCAGATTCCATCTCAATTCTTAAGCAAAACTACTATTAAAAATGAAATGATAAAAGAAAAAATTAATTCAAAAAATTGGATTAATTTTAATTAACTTTGACCCTAAACCATAACCCCTTAAAAATATTATAAAATATTTAAGGGTATGGTGTGAGATGATGACATACATGTGGGGTGACTCAGATAACATCACCTAAGTTGTAATCTATATAAACATGAACTTCTCTAGTAGGTGGTTTCATTCAAGATTAAAACATTGAAGCTAAATCTGGTCATGACCAAGGGAGAATCCCAGTGATTCTACCATCTTCCCATGCTAAAATAAATGTCCTTTGTATGGAATGATTCATCTATATGAGGTCGTCGACTCTTATATAATTATAAACTATCAATTTTCATTTCTATTTAT
Source organism: Viscum album (assembly GCA_963277665.1). Taxonomy (NCBI): domain Eukaryota; kingdom Viridiplantae; phylum Streptophyta; class Magnoliopsida; order Santalales; family Viscaceae; genus Viscum; species Viscum album. Next base: position 1,715,883,174 of record OY728152.1, on the reverse strand, counting down.
AACCTATAATCATAATGTCAATAGTATAGTTTCTAACAGTCATAATGCCCAATGGTCATATAACATTTTAAACCAAATGGAAAGATTAAAATATAGTCACTTAATTATCAATGATATATAGATCTATTGTGTAATAATATAAAATATTTTCGCAGGAAACAATTATGTTTCAAAAATTTCGAGTTATTGTATGTGGATATTTAATAAGGAAGGATCTAAAAAATAATATTTCACAATTTGGATGTTTTTGGAATTATAAAAAAAATTCCAAAAAGTTTAGATTTGATTTCATGGATGTGTAAATATTGGGCATTATTAGCATTTCATTTAAAATTAATTTCATAAAATATCTATGTGAGTTTAAGGGATGATATATGATGTGACCTAGATATCTTGTTTGGGTCATCCTTAGTAAACCCTTTCACTATAGACATCAGTGACACGTGGAGGGATGTTCTTTAAGGGAAGGAACGTGTGGATTATTCTATAAGAGTGTATTCAAAGAAAAATGTACCATCTATCAATAGTGATGGACCATATGTAGTTAGTTGAATGAATTTGAATACCATCATGCTATTTTTTTTGATATCTGAGAATCTAATTATTTTATAATATAATGTTTTTGATTATATTGATTTATTGATTTTATTTATTCTAGGTTAACCTAAAAAACAATCCCTTGGGTTTAAAATTAGTGTATATCCATTGATTTATGAGTTCCTTGTAGTTTTTTCAGCTACAAATATCTATGAGACTTCATGATCATCGGGATGAACAGTTTTGATGTGATATTTTTAATGGAATTGTTAACAAGTCATCATGATCATATCATGAACTACCATAGATGAGTATGTTCACCATACCTAGGGGTTTCGGTTTTTGTGAACAGGTGACTGATATCATGGGAAAGGCGTGATGGAAACATACATGATATAGGATAGAACAATAATTTTTCAAGTTTTAGGGTTGTATGTTTTTGGTAAATTAGGAGGAACACCTATTATTTTCCCTTTATTGGTGTATAATTGATAGGATGGGTTCCTATATGAATTATCATGTCATTCATTGGATAGAAGAAATTCATTTTTTATTCATATTATGAAAGGGGTAAAAATAATATTTATTCCACCTTATATAATTTACCCACTAGATATGAGAGAAATCATGGTGTAACTATACAATTTAAAGGTTAATGGATTTATCAAACCTGGGACAACAACTTTTTTCCCCCATGATTACTTTATATGAAGGATAATGGTATTATTTCACTCTTTGTTGAATTCATGATATTGAATCATTTAATTTTAAAGAAAATATTACAATTACAAGTATCTTTACTCTATTTTATAAATTTTTTGGGGCCTAATGGTTTTCCAAAATTGACCATCATTAAAGCTACCATCAGCTATGAGTCATAGTTGATATATTCCTGAAAACATTTAGGATTATATGTAGACTTTTTAATTATCTTTCCATGAATTTTTCATCAAAAAATTATAAAACATTGTTCATAAATAAAATAAACTTTATTTTCAATCCATATCATAACAAAATAATTATTGTTTTCATTGATGAAATACTGATATATTTGATGACATCAGAAATGCATGGTATACATCTAAAGATTTTTTATGCATATAAAATGCTTCATCATTATAAAAAATTTCACATTGTCACTTATGGATTCATGAGGTGATATTTTTTGGAATTTCATTTTTTAGGAAGGAATTTATATCCACATGGACAAGGTAGATGATATGAAATATTTGTATTAACCTTGGAACCTGTTTTAGATCAAATGTTTCACTAGGCTAGTAGTGTACTGTCAATACTTCATCATATAATTCTCCCATTTGGCAGAACTAATGATAGAACTGATCATGAAGGGGATAAATTTTTATTTTTTATCAGTGTTCATTTTCCTTTCAATAGAAAATATATGATATTAGTGAATCCACTATTTTAATACCTCCCTATAATGAGATTTGATACAAATTATAAAAATATTTTTTCGATGTTGGGTTAAGAGATGTGTTTATATAGAGGGATCATGTTATCAATTTCTAGTCCTTTAAACTATAACATAATTATATTAATTATCCCATGAATGACATCGAGTTGGTAGTTTTCATTCATAAAATGACGTTTTGGAGAAATTTTATATACAGTGAGTGGTATATAGTGTAAAAAAACATAAGAGACAATTATATATCATTCACAGTGGGTCATTAATTTGTGGAATAGTTATTGGAAAAATATCTAAAAATGTTTAACTTTGATATAGCCAATACTATAGATAAATGTAATATTGTTTTAGATGCTCTAAGAATGAAAATTATGGAGATGCGGGAGTGTGGAGAGGATCCTTCATCAGTGAAATAACATCTAATGAGTTTTGATGATGTGTAGCCCATGGATTCAACTATAGAACATGTGGTTTTGAAATATGTGCCTTTTTTATCATGTATTCCTTAGTTTATTTGGTAATGGACAGCCAAGAGTCATATCATAAGTGCATACTCATGTGGAAGACTTGGTATGGAAATATTCTATTTTGGGATAGACCTTAAATGATTAAGACATGCTTTTTGTTCTTAGGAGGTTAGATTTGATCGTATCTATAAGGAAATATAAGATGAGATAATCCCATTGTTCAAAATTTTATATGCATATATAGTCAATTAGGGTGTTCCATGACACCAAACATCAGTTTTGGTGGCTGTTAATTAAAATTGACATTGATAATTTTTACTCATGATGCCTTAATTTCAATAAGATAATGTTGATCATCATAGTCCTGGTGGTTTTCTTTTACTACATTCACTACATATATTATTGTGGGAAATGTGATGATGGAAATTTTTAAGGGTTACCCAGGACCTCTATGAGTTTTAATTCTTTTGGGTGGTAATTCACCATGTGATTAATGTTTTCCATTTCATGTAAATTAGAGAGACACTTTTAGTGGATGAGTTAAGGATGTTTTATGTGAGGTAGACTTTATATATTTAAAAATATCCTTTTATAATAATATCAGAGTGATATGAAGACATAACATTTGAGTTTTATATGGCATTATATAAGGATTTGGGTATGCATTTGATATTTATTATACCATATCAGCAGTAGATAGATGGTTTTTCAGAGTGGATGTTCTAGATTTTAGATCATACCATGGTTGAATGTGTTATTTATTTCAGAAGATATTTGGATGATCACCGATCCTTCTTTTATTTTAAACATAACAAAAACCTCAAGAACCAATTCATATTTAATATTTTTAGGCTCATTATGACTGGTTATATTGCCAAGTGATATGATGGAATGTGGTGTGAGAGGATTAAGTAATTTTGATGAGTATGGAATAAGATACATTTATGAGGGTACAATTGATATGGAAGTGGTTAGTCACATCATGTATGAGACAATGATAATATGATGGTAGAAGGACTTGGACCATCACGTTCATTATGGGTGACTGAGATTTCTTATGGGTTATTCCTTAAATATGGAATCAATAGATAACAATGTTTGGGAAGTGGAACCATGGTTTTCTAGACCCATAATGATTATGAAGAATATTATAAATTGTCTTTTCATTTGGATATTCCTCCCAAATACTAAGGTATGTATTTTATTTTCCATGTTATTCCTATTAAAAGTTATATGATCCATTATTTTCTTGCTAACTCCTATGAGGATGTCATGATGGAGGCTGATGCATTTTTTATTGAGTGCCTAGTGTGGATCATATACTAGATCTGGATGATATAGTGAGGAAGGATAATGACACTGATTATTATAACATGGAATCATGGATGTTATCAATATGATAATTGGACTAAGGATTATTATTTATGAGCACAATAGTCTATGACATTTGATGAAAGATCAGGAGATATAGAATGGGGACTATATACCGATAGAGAGAAAGAATTATAACATCCTCATTTAAAATTTTATTTATATACAATTTTGTTAAAAATCATTATTCTTTATATTTAAAAATACTAGAAGTTTAAATTTCATTTTTACACAAATGTAGATCCAATAAAATAGGTAACGTAAAATAAAATATAGCATTACATATGACTTTTTTCACTCATATATAAGGGAATGTTGATTTTTTGGGAATTACTTATAGGGAGACTTTAACTACATAAATTTAAGTTAGATTTAAAAAAGGGAAAATCATAATTTTACATGGTTACATAGGGTTACCTCATCCAATATGTAAATGTATTACTAATTAATGCATTTAGAAAATGTAAAAAACATTATCTTCAGCTGAAATGAATGTTTTACATTACAAAAAAACCATGTTACCCTCACATATCCCAATTTTTTCTACAAAACCATTTTACATCCTAGTGTTTCAATTTTATTTCCCAGTATGAAGAGTTAAATACATTTAATGACTTTTACATAATAAAATCATGTGAAATGAATTATTTTACCGTATTTAACTATATAACTCTTATTTTGGAATATATAAATACTCTAGATTATTGAATATGTGAAAAGATAAATTAAATGGGGTTTTTAATTTGTGGTTTGCAACACTGCTAGATAGAAAACCTAGACTATGTTTAAAAAACCTAGATTAAATTTTCATGCCATTCGACCTTGATATCCTCTTTATTCTGGTAAGTCAAGGACCCATTGATTTATAATCAATGAAGTCTTCCATGATCTTTGAATGATCTTCTTTTTTTCATTCATGGAATAAATCTTACTCTCAATATATCACATCTGTAGTATTTTTTGCATCAAATTTCAAGGGATAAATTTATGAAGAATATGAAATTTTTTACTACACATATTTGATATAAAATTATGAAAATAAAATGATTTTTAATATAATTATCATATTTTTCAATAACATATAATAAGATTAATTAATTAAATAATTATAAATAATTATCGCATTTTCATTTCACGATTGTTCATAATATGTAAATTTAAATTTATAAGGACTTTATACTATTGAATTTGAAATAATTGGGATAATTTTGAGGAATCCTAGGATGGTGGATTAAACTGATTCAAATGAAAACATGATTTAGATAATGATTCCATGAAGAACTATTGGATTCTAATGTGGAAAAAATTAGATAGTATGTCCTAGTAATCATGGAATTTTATGTAGACCTATTTTTAATGTTTCAATATTGGTATATTACTTGTATAAGGACTTATGAATGAGTTTGATATAACATTTGTGTATGTGAAGACATGTACATATGTTTAAAATTTTGATTACTTATTTCACATGATTGATTTAAAACAATGTTCCTTTATGACTTATGCACTATTGTGTAATTTTAGGGAACTTGGTTATTTTATTCTAAAACCAAATAATTAGTAGAACTTTATGGATTTTTTGAATATTAGAGGGAGATCACGTCCAATATTTTTTTATAATGGTGTAAAAATATGAAATAAATGTGTATAATGGATTTGTGAACCAACCATAATATATGTAGTGATATAATGTCCATGTTTACTAGGACATGATGAAAATAGTTGTTGCATATAAAGGCCATATGGATTTATGTGTGATATATCTATTGAATGATGGTGTTCTTGATTGATCCATGACTCACTGGCCTTGTGGATGATTAGATACTTAATGGGTGGTCTAGTATTCAACTCAAAATCATGAATATTATTACGAAACCCTCATCTAAAGAGATAATTCATATTTTTTGGGTTCATAGGAATATGGATAGTAAACCATATATTGGTTCATTATTTTTTATATGTTTTTGTGCACATTTAAATAACCATATCGTCATAAAAATATATAACATGTTAACATATATTGAGGATGAATTTTCATTGTACTAATTTTTTTATACTCAAACCCCGCATTGGAATCATGGATCATGTCTAAGCTTTATGAAGACGAATCGATCAATGGGGAAGGGTTTTACGGTAGGTTATTGAGGAGCTAGGTTTGGGAGATATTGGAAATACATGGATTACATCATATTATTTCCACATAACTATAATTTATTTATAATGTCATTAACATGTACATATTGAACAACCACATTGGAGGTATATTTAATTATACTACAATGGCATGGAAAGTCAATAGTTTTAATGTATTTTATGTTATATTAAGATGTGCTATTATTTAGATTCATTTTTAACTATTTGTTATCCTACGATTTTTATGGGTACAAACGATGTACTATCACCACATTACATTATACCCCCACTACTAATCGCAAATCACTTTAGTATGGGGATTCAAATATATGATCTTGTGGAAGGTTGAGTTGGAACTAGTAATATGGGTTTTGGTGTTATATAATTTATACAATAACTCTTCAATAATGGGGAAATATATTTTAAAACATTAAAATATGTTTTATAATCATTTGAATCAATTATTATTGTACAAAGTTTCTATTTAATATGAAATTTATTTTTTCTAGTAGGTTTTTATATTACCTAAACATTCCCCCAATCGTTATGTATTATTAAATATATATTGGTCGAATGTTTGGGACAATTTAAATATCCAAATTCATTGAAATTAAATTGTGACAATATATACCCACTAATATGTTTATTAAAAATTGATGAATTCTATAATGATTATTTTTTTTTTGATTTTCAGATGTAAATACACTACTACGGGATAAATTTGGGGAAACATTCTTTTGGACATGCTCACCACCACCAATTATGATGAAGTGTGTGATTCAATATTCTTATATTGCCACATATCTACCTATAATAAAATTTTCTAACTACTTCTAGATAAAATAGATTTAGTTGAGTTTAATGTTCATAATTTTGGTATACCATGATTTATGATATTTTCATGGGATATTCAATAGTTTATTCACAACCCTTCTTCCCTCGATTTTGAGTCTTATTTAAGATAACGATATTATAATAAGAAAACATAGTAGTAACTTCTCATCCAATAGAATATAATTATTTTTCATTCTTACTATCGTGATTTATCATCAGGACATTAAAATATAGAAATTTCATGTTTATATTGTATTTCAAATATTTAATTGAATTTACCCATTCTATGTATTCATTATTCAGCTTCTCTAATAGATCGTTATGTATTTGTTATCACTCGTGATAATATAAATCTATTTTCATTATCTCATATGCTTTGACATCAAGAGTATGATAATTCACATTCATGAATACTATTGGAAAAATAATCATAAATTTAATACTTCATAGAAAACCTTTAACTAAAGTTATTTCCCAGATGAACTGCTTTGATATTATTTATTATCTTTATATTTTAAATCATTATAATTTAAAATATTTTATTTTTATACTTTTTGTATTATTGTTTGAGTTTTTTATTATCTTATCTTATTTTCTAATTCATCTTCAATTACATCATATTATATATCCCAACTTTAATAATCAACATTAAATACCCATATTTTTTTGAATATATATGTGAAAAAAAATTATATAAATACATTATATAATACTTATCAAGGACGTGTAGGTATTCTACTAATTTAATTAAATCATTCAAAAATCACAAAACACTCATTATTAGATAAATTTTAATCAATAATATCAACTAGAAAATCCCAACCATTCTATTTTCCATCAACTAATAGTTTTTCCTGTATAGTATTTGATAATTTTATAAGATTATAAAAATCTTTCTACTAAATTTTTTTCAAGGCTATCTTTGAGACATAAAAATATAATCCAACTATGCTAATTGTAAATTATTAATTTTAGGGTGCTTAAAAATAAAATATATACATCATTTATATCAAGAAAGAACAACTGGAAGTAAATTTTAGAAATAATTGGATGAGTACCCTTCATTTATATAAATTTTTACAGATCAATAGATTTAATATGTGATTTATTATACTATTCTACCACTTACATGTCTATGTGGATGGATTAATATCACATAGGGAGAAAGACTTTGTTAATGAATTTTATAATTTTATAGTTTTTTTAAATCATAAAAACAATATATTTATAAACATGTTTTATCATTTAATATTATCTTTTATATGTAGAATATAATTATATGAAAATTAAATACATTGGTAAATAGAACAAGGGTTTTAAATTGTTTTCCCCCTCATAGGAATACTAATTATTTCTGTAATTAGGATACCCATGTAAAAAATTCTCCACCAGAATATATTTATCAACACAAGTGGAGTTGTGGGAAATTTGTTTCCTAACCCACATTCTTCATATGAAAATAGATGGGGGTAACCATATTACACAAGTGATAATGTAAAGCATTACATTACACATCAGGAAGCTAGAATCCCACTAGAGTGTTTTTATTTTTTTCCTCCTCTTTATGTATATCACCAACGGTTTAATAGGATACATTTTCAAGAAAAATAATTATCTCCATCATCAATAGAATTGTATATTTGACTAATAGGATATCATAAATAATAAAACATAGAAATTGACCTATACATCACTGTAAATATCAAAGATTCACATGAAATTTATTGCTATCATACTAAATAAAACAAATTATATTAAGCAATATAATATTTAAAAAAAAAATTGATTACTAAACCTCAGATTCAAGAACATTATTCTTCATTATTCTTACTATAGTATTACTGACCAAAATAACATGATATCTACATCATATTATTCTTATTCAAAAACCAATAGTTTATATCATTATTAGACAATTAATGGATCCTACTAGTTCTTCTCCCCCAATAAATTATATTCTCTTCAATTCACCGATTTTCATTTATATCATTGGTTTATTCATTGTTCTCCTACACCCCTCACACAATAGTCCCCAAATCAGCAACTCAAACATCATAATCTATGTAGTTCATTATAAAAATCCATAGTATCAAATGTGATTACATTAAATCCCATTATACATTTTCAATGTACATAAATTGGATAAAGAGAATAACTAATCGTTTCAATACAAAATTATTTATGGTAAAATAACAAATTTGGGAGGCCCAGGATATTGTATGAATTGTTTATAATATAAAAAAATATTGTGAAGCTACACATAATTATAACAACTCACTTATATGAAAATATTTATATTTTATTCCACTAGGTGTTAAACATATATTAATTCATAAAATTCATCCAAATAAATTAACACTTAAATGTATATATCTATATTTTATTATAAAACACATTCAATTATTATAGTGTGTAGAATACTTTCTGCATCACAAAGATGAATTTTACATCCCAAAAAACCTCAGAACTAAAATTCATATCCTTCCATTCAATAATATTGAATAAAATTTATTATATTTTACAAAATGGAAAAATAACACAATGTAGAGGATCAATATTCAATAAATATCTTGAATTATAATGCATTTTTATTTAACAAATGGAACATTAAATGAAATGTTTCAAATACATTATTCTTGAATCCCATGGGGTTTCCTAATAATTTCATTCAAATAATCATTATGAAAATATGATAGATTAATTTATATCTAATAATCAGGTTTATTTGTTTTTTAATTACCCAACCATCATCTTAAAATGTATTTTTTTAGAAATAACAAACCTTGAAACTCTATTTCAAACATATGAATATATCTCAAATTATATTTCCATTAATTTTCTTTTCCATTGATGTATAGTAAGATTCAATATGATCAAAATTTTAAATTCCCAATGCGTTATCCACTCTACTAGAGCCCCGATCTAGTGTGTGACATGGGCTAAAGCTCACCTACTCACATGCTAGATTATTTAAATTTGGGTGAGGGTCTAAGGCGGTAAAATTGAGAGGGTATAATAATATATCATAGAGACACAATAGATTACATAAAAAACAAAAAATAGTCCAATCATATATAATATATCGAATATTGGAATCAATATTATAATAAACTGAAGAAGAATAAGTTAACATGAAATAGTAATATTAAAGAACATCCAATATGCCTAGTCTTATATAATATGTTTTCATGGAATTGTGATATATAAAAAGGATACAAGGGATACAAGGGATATACATATACAATATGCCTTACAAAAAATGTACAAAAAGGATAAAATACTTCCCAACTATTATAATGAGAATATTCTTAGACCTCTACTCCAAATATCCATTCTATGTGTAAAAGATATATTGATTACGTATAATAGAAAATTATTTTATCTATAAATGCATACATAAAGTCTACTCGATTAATGAAGGTATCCAGAGAATGATATGATATAAAATCATTAGGCCACCACTAGGATTGTGTAGAATTAATCCATCCAATGTACAAAAATTACTAGTGTGAAGATATAATTGAATGGTGTGTAATGCTAGAAATAAATAAATAATGGTAATATCAAGTTCCAAAATAACACTCGGAAGTCTTCAATTACCTCAGTGTAGGCCATAATGAGTATGATCGTTAACCACACACACACACACACACACACATATATATATCTAGTTAGGTGTTATATATAGGGTTATTAACTGTGTATGTGAAAAATAAGTACACTCACACATGGATTCTAGGTTATTGTCAAACCTAAAAAAAACCATGCATCCATATCTAGTATAATGAGCCTGTTAACTCAAGAATAGGACACATTCCTTAAATTTCATAAAAACTGTGAGATTTTTTCTCATCACATAAGATTTATAGGTTGATTCATCATTCCCAACACCTGGTATGGAGTACCTTTGAAATTCATTTCCACTATCCAAATGTTAAAATAACTGTAAGAAATTTCTTGCATAATAACCAATGTAAGGGAGAGTAAAACATCGTGCTCAATAAGTCCCTTAATCATTGTTCATCATCCGATATGAATGGCATAATCATAATAGTCATACTCACCTTGATAAATCACCTGTAATTCATAATATTCAATAGGCCCCATTATATAAATTTATTTCAGAGCTCATATAATCCATATAATAAATATCACATCACCTGTAATAGAATTTCCCCCCCATTTTCATTTATTTCAAAATAATCCATTTATTTTTCAAGGAAATGAATATCACATATGAGGTGGTCAGGTCCATTATAAATTATATATCATGGAATAAATTCAATTCCAACATCATGGAAAACACTAATATGGACATTTATCGAAGTAGAATTTTATATATAAATAGTAATTTTAATTGAAACACAAAAGGAAGTGGATATGATTGGGGTTTACACCTTCTAATCAATTTTACAAGGCCTATGTGAGTATGAAAACTTGTGTATAATTATTCATAAATAAGAATAATCTTTTAAGGTGATGCATGGATGGGTTTGGCATGCCTCACATTGGTAAAATCATGGAAGACAATAAAAAATATTTTTAATGAAATCTACACAACCTAACATAGTGATTCAGACTACTCCTCATACATTATCGACTTCAGATTTTATATAGAATGGATACACAATGAATAAATATCTAAAACCCCAAAAATAGAGAATTTGATCTCAAAAAAATAGTGCAATATATGACATGATACACCCATAATTGAAGATATAAGAGCAATGAGATTTCATCTAAATATCCAAAACTTCTATCGATTTCCAGTTTGGATTTCAAATAAAGAATAAATCATAATTCCTTGAATGAGAGGAGGAAGAAACCAATGGATAGGGGAGGAGAATCATCCATAAGAAATTTTTTTGGTTAAATTATGGTTTATATTTTATATTTAATAATGGAAAAATATTAATTTCTCCCATCAATATTAGGTCTCCTATTTTTGTTTCATTTTTGGCAAAATTATATTCCCACGATGTTCTACCCACTATGGAAGGTGGGGAACTACACGGGCTAGGCACACAATTATGATAAATGTACACAATCTATGCATCAACACATTATCTCACACTATATAAAAAACATACAGGCATGTGCCTCGGCTCTCATAGTTTCATATGTATGATGATGCATTCTATAGGCCACTAAGTTCCCCATATAGATACAAATAACCATTCAAAAACTATTCAACCCAAAACATTTGGGAATTTCCTGAAAAATCAATCACCGAAAATCGATAGATTCTATGAAAAAAATCCATAGGCTGTATTTTAAATTTACTAATATTAATAAAATGATTAAAAATAATTATTATTATTCATACTATAGATAAAATTGGCATCTTTATAACCTCTCCTCCTTAGTGAAACTCATCCCCGAGTTGGCCCACTAAGGTAAATTACGTATCTTCAGTGAATACCTCCATCCAAATAGATCATATGACATCTACACAATTCCATTTATTATTATTTACTCATCATTTCATCCATTGTTGTGGTATTGGAGTGACTATATTTCCTTGAGATTCTTTAAAATCTAAACCATGATATACATAGGATAATCCTTGATTGAAGAATCAACGCCCAAATAAACTTTTTCTAGCATTAAAAGATGTGATAACTATTTATAATACCAGTGAAGCTAAGATATGTAAAAGTAATCTTTCATATGCTTGAATCTAAAATTAATTACAATCTAGTATTCCACTGATCTGATTAGTTTCAATTCCTCAAAGGGTTCGATGAATCGAAAAAATTTTTACCTTACCTCGGACTATGTCGATGAACCAACCAAGGTGAAACTCATATGAAGAAAAGATCTATACCCTCAAAAAAATATGTCTATTATGTCAATTGGAATTTGACACTATTATACAATGATCTTTCATCATGCAAATTCTAACCAATTGGACCTACTCTATAGTCCCTTATATGAGATGTAGTCTTTGAAAATTTTTCTACCCTACTAGTAACCAATAATGAGGTGATCGAGAAGGCCTACTGCATAACTCACAAAAAGGATCCATATATATGGTAGCTAGAAATCTATAATTATATCAAAACTCAACCAGGGGTATGTTTCTCACCAAGGAACCTAGGAAGTGTATGTCACACACAAAGTCATATCCTGTAAAACCTAAATCATACGCTCTTTATGTCCATTTATATGAGTGTTGTAGTATATTAATAGAAGCACCTATGTACCCAAGGCCCTCTAAAATCCCATCAGGAGATGATATGTAAAATTATTTTCCCTATATTATATTATATCAAATGGATGTCCATGAAGAGACACAAACTCTTTGGCCTACATTCCCTTCAGCTCATCTAATTAGGAGGCATCTAAAACACATAAAAACTGAGTGACACTTTTCATATGGTAAACGACTTAACACACTGTATGATTACCATGAGGAGATCATGGAAACACTATGATGAATCTATGGAAATATATTCCAACTTTTACTTGAGAATGGAAAAAGGCAATAAAACTTCTTTTCATTACTCATAATCAACTAACAAATTCTTATTGGTGGAACAATGAGTAAAAAAATATAGTTATATCCATTTAAAAACATTCCACAAATACTAGTGACATAAGCCTCAATATACCATAGTTACATAAGGATGTACCACCCAAATTGAGGCATCAATTTCCCACATCAGCTCATCAATAATTTCAGTTGGGACCCAAACATGCCCATGAAATTGAAAAGTAGCATCCTCATCAATGATCCATCAAGATAATGGTTCTACATCTAAGATACCATCCCTTGGGATTAATCCTTATGGATATGAAATATGAATCATTATCATTCATTCATGATGGGGTACTGGTCACTGCAAACGTTTAGAAGATTTCTTTTCCCATTATCATTATAAACCTCAACATTAATATATGAAAAAGGCCATGATCTACCACTCAACAATGGCCTCATGATCTACATGCTTCAGAGTAATGCAGCAATTGATATCTAATATTTCATTTCACTTTTTTGGAAAATAGTGATGCTCAAAATTTTATGACTCCCGGTAATATACCAATTATAACTTTCTAGTATTCATATCACACAACGTAATGATGTACTTGAGGGTTTTGTGATTCATGAGTACAAAAGAAATGATCCCAAGTAAGTAGTTAAACCAAGGGAATAATGAATGAACTAATGTAGCTAACATGAGATAGGTTGATGGGAAATTCCACTCATCAAGCATCATTCAATAATATCCATAAATGAATAATTACTTATCATGCATTATAACAACTCTCATAATGATTCTTAATGTTTCAAAGTTAACTATATTAATCCTTCTTGGAACAGAAAAAATTAAGATTGATGCTGAATTCAACATTCCCCTTAACTCCTAAAAGGCTACTTCAAAATATTTTTCCCATATAAATTTTACACCTTTTTTATTGAAGACTATATGAATAAATTCTAGGCATGATTAATCATGGAAAAATAATCTATAAAACATATATATCCCCAAGAATTATCATATACCAATGACATTCTTCAGCATCCCTAAAGAAACTACAACTCCCACCTTCTCTCAGTCTATAGTTACTCATTAATTTGAGATAATATAACAAAAGAATTGAAATTTTCCTATCCAAATGTGTCTATTTTTTAGCATAGTGTAATGATAGTTTTATCCTAGTGTATTCATCTTGATAGAAAGATTATTTTCTATGTTTTCCTATGAAACTCAATACAATATAATTTTATCCATAGGGACTACCAAAACTGAATCCATATATGTGGGGAAAACCCGATTCATCATTTCTCTAAATACAAAAAGGGTGTTTGTGAGACAAAACATATTACCATGTACTAAAAATGACCATACCTTACCCAGAAATATCTATGAGTAATGTCTTACTTTATAACATGAACCTGATGATAGTATTATCACAAATGCTTCATTTAAAACACCCTTGTTCCTCATATTTGATCAACGTGGGCTCTTATTCAGGGTATATGATATTGGTTCTTTATCATAAGTTTGTTCATTCATCTGTAATGTGCTCAAAATCTAATGGTACCATCCTCATTTTTAGAAAAAATGTATCTCTGAACCCCAAGGAGATGTCTTGGGGTGTATAATGCCTTTATATTCTTAGTATTCAAACTATTCCTTGAACATCATATACTCCATTTTTACCATTATATAATGAAGAATATACACTACTCTAGGAATATGCTGGGTTTTAAACTCTACTTCTCTACAAATAGGTATCCTATAGAAAACCCCATTAAATATATCCATGATTTTATCCAATAATAGAGGGTAAAAATATGTTATTATCCCTTGACTATACAATAAAATTTCTTCAATATGAATATTTAAACATTAAATCCAAACATTATTAGGCCCTAATTGAGATGTAAGAACATCCCACTAATTATGATGCACAAGTATACCACCCTTTAATGATGTAAACATAACCATTTAGAAATAAGAATAATCATTTTCATGATATGAAACTAACCAGTCCATCCTAATATTTACATCAATACCAGGGAAGTCAAGGATGAAAAGTTTCCACTAAAAGAGATATTCACCTATCTCTAGGGTAAAACTATTTCAACAAAGAATATACTTTGATCAGATACCCAATGGGGCATCGAGTGTTATAAAACCATAATAAAATTCTATCCCAAAGCCCATAATCTCCATAATTTCCATAGATATAAAATATTTAAATATTAATATGTTTAATTAATTAGACACTAATCTTGAGTCCGTTAGAATAATAACTCAAACATGAGATGGTTCATTATTCTTATCTTATAGAATAGAATGAACTTCATATAATGGGCCCATATCATGTTGATGAGTCATATTTTAATTTCTCAATGTATGACACCCTGTTAGCACTATGAATCATGAGACTAAATACCTATTACTAAACCCCCACCTCAACATATACAGGTGATGTCATTCTAGTAGCCTTTTTTCGATAAACTATTCGCCTCACTCCATAATCTGTCATGGGTTTAGATTATTTCTCACTAAAAACTATTGGAAATTCATAAATAAGTGTTTTATATGTCCCATTCTACCTAAATATCTTAATTTCAGTAGGTCTATCATAAAATAAGGTTTCTTATGTCCCTCCATCCAACTCTAGTAACAAATAAGGAATATTTTAGTATGATTTGGATGGCCACCTCCACCCCTATAAGAAAGTACTAAATGACACATTAATGCACTATAAGAAACACTAATGGAATGATGTTTTAAACCAACATGAATATAACCCATCCATTCCCTTGAATTTCTATCTATAATAAAGGATTTGTGGAATATCTAATAAATATTATTCAGTTGATTGAAATTGACCTGCGGTTATATGGTGTATACTAGCCCATCCTTGAATTACCTGATAGTAATACGATCATCACCGGGAAGATTTGAGGTGAACCACTTCAATATATAATAATGAGTAGAATATTGCATTTGAGAGATGGATCCTTACTAAATATTGATAAATTATCTGACCTGGTCAAACATCATCATTTTTTATGAAAAGTATTCATAGTAGATCTTCTAGAAATATTCCCATATCATAGCATGATGTCAATCTACACTAGTAATAACATCCCTCCATATCATGGAATAATCATGTAGCGTATAAGATAAAATATTTACCAACCGATCTTGAGTCATCTCTAGATGAACCATAATAGAAATAATGGCCTTCATCCATGACTATGCTGCATGAGATCTGTTATCCCCCAAAATCATGGGAAGATAATAATTTTGGGAATCCTAAGTCGAATATACAATATTAGGGGTACGTAGAGTGACATGTTTAATAGACTATATCATATGGAATAATCCTTCTTAAAACATGGAATCGGTACCCGTATCATGTATAACTAGTGGTTCCATAGATGGAACTATAAGAGAAATCACTGGTGGAATAGGGCCCATCACCTATGATTCATAGTCATCAACACGTTCCAATCATATGACTCAAGGATTTAATTATGGAATATTTTTACAATACCAAATTCACAACTCACAATATATTTAAATAGTGAATAGATAATTGAAAAATATCTAGGTCCTGTACATAGAATTCCTATTAATATATGCAACCATTATGACTACGTAAAAATCCTAGTTTTGGTGGATGAGAAGACCATAAAAATCCATAACAAAATAATATAAAACACATATACCAACTATTAAGGCATAGTTTGGGTCTAGGTCTCATTTTGCACTATAAAGGTTCAATTATATGGTTTTTAAATTGAAATGTATAGAGGAATACAACCTTCACATTAAAAATTTAATCACATATAGCATTAATCATATTATTATAAAAGATTAAATTCATCTTTTTTCATAATATCAATATGAATATATATATATATATCACTATCCTGAACATGTAGTTCTGGAACACCCAATATGGTATAAACGCATAATTAATGTCTCATTATGAATCTAACAGTGGAAAAAATTTATATTTTTGTAGAAACATTTATTAATCAAATTATAATATTCATGTAAGAAATTTCAACACATAACAATATATAAAAATCCTTGTACTTACTATATAAAGTAGGAAAATTCATCATGAAAGTAAACGTGGCATGGAAAACTCATGGAATATTTGTGAAAATTTTATATAAGGATGAATGTAATGAATACCATAATTTCATCATTCCTAAAGTAAAAAAATCATTATAATAACATAAATAATAAAATGATCATAAAACATGTGCTTCAACCAATGATGATTTCATACCAATTGTAAAAGTTGAAATCCAATAACTGTAAAAACATATCCCATGTAATGTGGGTTTTCCCTATATGTGGGTAAACTACTCCAAATAAGATAGTTGTTATATAATTTCATTTCATCCTATTATACTATATAATGGAAAAATTGTAACTAAATATGAAAAGAAGCCTATGATAACACATTGAATATTTCTTACTAGGGATCGACACAACTGGTTCCCTAATCAGGTGGGTTGCATGGCCTCAAGAACGCCTCCCAATATGCCATAAGCTACTGACTATAAGTGAGGGTCTCTAGTGGTATTATGTGGAGAGAACACTCTCATATAAGAGTGGAATACTTGATCCAATAATAGAGTACAACAACAGTATCATATATAATATATGTAAAATGGTGAAAATAAAATAAAAAACCATGGAAGCATAAATTTCCTTGAAACTATAATATAATCAAAATACCATAAGATGAGTCCTATACATGAATATTTCAGGTAATGAAGATATATAAAAAGGGTAACAAGGTATACATGTGATATAAATATACATCATTTCATATAAAATTCTAAAACATTGCTCTACTAGCATCAGGGGTATTTTTTTGGTCCTCTTCTCCCAAGCTCTAATCAATAAGTAAAAACTATCATGCATTAGTATAAGGGTATTTTTTCGTATACATACCTAAAAAAATGAACTCTAATCAGGTAGCAATGAAATCATATGTTGGGTTTTAGATAAACATAGTATACCGAGACTTAATGTTTCTTCAAATAATTCTTCTAATGTATTTTCTAAGACGTGTGCAGATATAACTGAACAATATGTAATTATTGAAATAACGAAATAAATGTCAAATAAGGATCCTAAATGATACATATCACAGTACACTAACTACAACATTGATTAAAATGACTGTGATCAGTAACCATATATATAGTAATCATATATATGTTGTTATAGACTCTATATAGGTATTTTCACTAAGTATGTAGAGACATTATGGGTTTTTGAATTGGTCATTTAATGTTTAAATTTTAAATTTTAATGTTGCTGGTTATACCAACCCTTTTTCCTGATCAACAGATGCTTTTTCTATGTCTTATTTTGAGCCCTGACATTTATTTATTGTGGTTTATGTTTTTTGGAATTCACAGGGGTTCAAGAAAACATCATAGAAATAATGGATATCCTCGACTACTAAAAGATACTTCTAGACAATTACACAATTTGTAAATAAATACAATCTAGGTAATTATTTTATTTTATGAGATTTTTAGGTAGTAATGCAAAATCCCTACATTTAAATGACTTGTAAATTAAAAAAAATGTTTCTCAAAAAGGATGTGTGTGTCTTTTCCCCCTTTTATTTTTCCTCCTCCATACATAGAAGGTGGAATGACCAAGATCCGAATTCCTCACCTTATCCTATCTAGAGATAAAATTTGTTCATCTATCTCTATATCGATCTTTAATTTTTAGGTCGTTAAGGATCCATCTCGGTAAGGCCTTACATTTGGTATACACTTTCCTTCCATGATCTCAACATACAGAGCACTAAATCTGTGTGATTCATTTTAACATATATTCAGAGCATTCATCTAAAAATATTTCTTTTTACCTAGTCATTTTTAGAGTTTAATATCGGATGTTCTTACATCAACAACTCCAATGTAGGTCTTTCATACCATTTATATTGATTTTACAACAGTTTGGGGGTGCATATTTTTTCGTACTGGGGTGTTTCCCGAGAAATACCCTAAAATTTAAATGGTTTCATTTATTTAATTAATTGTACATTGTGAGATACCTTTAGTCAAGCCTGATCAAAAATATATCTGGGTTGAGTCATGTAAGAGGCTTTGAATATTGGGAAGATAAGATGGAATTTTATTATTGTTAAATTTCATTATTTATTTAATCTGAGTTATTTTGATTAAATTGATGTAAAACAAAAAATTTATTTTTTGGTTTTCTATTTATGGGACCAATGGGATCATGATGGTCTTGAACCAAAGGTATATATGGTGATTTCCATCTTTATTTGTGGTGATGAGATCCTGAGGTTGGGATTATCCTAGGTTACATGGGCGATGGGATCACTAGTTGAGTGACATGGTCATCGGTTGAGGAAAAAAGTCCACAAGGTTGTGGGAATGACACATGATATTGTAATAACATTCAAATTTGAAATAATAGACACGGTCAATGGGAAATGAGTTGGAAATGTTTATGTTCCTTATGTACTATTTTGGTGATTTATGCTCACCCATTATTGTCTGCAGTTCCATTGGAGTCATGTTCACATAGGTTGACTAAGTGATAGGTAGTTATGACAACTCATGTTGTCAGATTCCATCGGTAGCCACAACCTATGTAAAATTATGGTGGTTCTCTCCATAGATATCCATTGGAATGGTGAAGAACCATCAGATGATAGCATTGAGGATATCAGTTTGGTCCATGAATTATTTATGGAGGACGATTGTCTCTCCTCCTTGGGATTTCATGATCTGAGATGATAAGGATATTAACTTTAGGAAAGATAAAGTTGTGATTCTAATCATTAGGATTTGAGTTTATGGGTGATTTCGAGTTGGGTTCTGAGGAATCTGACACATTTTTTGGGCATGCCTTCATAATTCATGTTACATGATATGGAAATGAGTTGTCAGAAGGCACATGGATACAAGTAACTTTACTAGAGGTAGAATATTTGGGTACAACATTACATTATATATCATGGGAGGCCATGGTATTGTTCTCGGAACCTATATGCAAGGAATTTCTAGTGTTGGTCAACGTATGTGATGAATTCTAAGAGGTTTTTTAGAACCAGGGATGTGTGTTTTTTATATTCATGTACATACTATTTTTTTATTTATATATCATGAATTTTCAAAAACACAAAGGAAGGTATGGACACATATGTGGTACAATATTGAGACTTGTTCTCATACCCTACATTGGCCCATTGAGACAAGTGTAGACATTATGCAATTGTGTTCAGATATGTGTTCCTGCAATGGAGATGGATCTTAGTTGTTTTGTTGGTATGGATTGAAGGAAAGGGTCCATCAGTTATTGCCCCATATGAAGTTACCTTTTTTATTTTCATTTATCTTTCATAATTCTAATATATATGAATATATTGTCGTCAACCATTGGAGACACTTTTTGGATATTGACAATATGACATGATATGGAGGCATGTCATCTTTCATTTCAAAAAATGATATGCTATATTTTATATTTATTTTCACTACTGTGGTTTTTATATTTCTTCCACTATAGTATTATATTGATTGTTCCTCTACATTTGTTCGGGCTAGTATGATTCTGATAAGCCTTTATTCCCACTTAATATATATATATAATATTACCATTATATTATCATCAGTTTAGTAAATAATATCTCATCTATCACTTTTTTACACAATCACAACTAGTCAGAAGCCTTTGGCGTATAAGGAGGCATGCCTATGTCCACTAGCACACGACCTGCAAGAACTATTCTAGTGGAAATTCATTTCAGTTCTCTACATTGTTGTGTGAAATTATTTTGTTAACGTTGAGTGGTATTACTTTTTTGTAAATGGTGTGTTATATATTAGGATATTTATGGAACCAATTTTAGGTCTTGTGTTTTGGTGCATGAAACCCTAATCCTGGGGAGTATATCATGCTCCCATGGGGGGACTGATGTTCTACATTTACTCATTAGAATATTTATATGTCTTAAACCTCACTATTTTGGGTTACATGTTCATTAGTTTGAGGTGACATCGTTTGTCGGGAGGGGAATTTCCCAGGGTATATCTGAAAGATGGGACCAGTGAGGGTGGGTATGCAGGACATGAGGATGAGATGATGAGTGGCATGATTTTAATGGTGAGAGTAAGGGTAGTGAGTTGATGATACCTCTCACTAATTTTCCTTCATATGATATATATGTGTTATTTTGTCTATCTATCCATCTATTTTTATTCATAGGGTTTAAACCTAGATGGATCATATGGAACATTCAATAGGTTATGGTTTAGTGCTTCAAGATCATGATCTTGTTGAGACCCCTAGGGGTTAGGAAGAATATGAGATATAGGTATACGCTCATGTACAAGCACTATTGTAGGTTGGGAAGCCACCACATTTCACATATTTTGGGATGTGGTTGGATTGGGAGATCAATGATAGCCCAGTACATGTGATATAGAGTATCCATTGGGGAGCTTAGGTGGATGATCTTTTTATGGAGTGTCTCACTTGAGAGTAATAGTCACAAAATATACTACTACTTTATGTTGAGGGTGGTCGATTGGTGGTTAAAAAAGGGATAGTTTCTATGAATATGAATTTCTATCTACTGGAAATGCCTCCATGTATGAGGATGAAACTACCTACATTATGCTCTGAGGACTAGCTAAGCACGGGTGAGAAGAGTAGGTGTTGGTTGGAAGACTAAAGGGACTGTAATAGAATAACTTTTGGCCTAGGATCTTTGATCACTTCTTCCTAGAGATGCTGAGGTCCAAGAGAGCTTATGAGTTCTTAACCCTTGATTAGGGTGATATTTCTGTCATCGACAGTGAATCAAATATTACTAAATTTTCACACATTTCACCTAGAATGGTGAGAGATGACACCTCAAATATGAGGTATTTTTAAGAAGGTTTAGGGAATAATATTTGGATGAATATAGATATCATTAAATTGGACTCAGTCTTATAGACAATAAATCAAGAACTCAATGGAGAGGGAATCATGATGATCACGTCTTACTCGAGCTGAGTGATGGGTTATGGGGACATCAGGGAATAATTTTAAAGAGTAGTAAGTGAGTCTGATATGAGTTATAATAAGGATGTTAGGACATGGACTCAAGTAGACCACCTCGAATTGAACATCTGTAGTGTGCTTCCAGTGTGGACATACTTGACATATCCAGACTCTGTGCGAGAGGCCTCCAAATAAGTGTTGTGAATGTAGCTAGGAAGGGAATCTTTAGAGGTTCAAAAATAATCCTTCTTAGGAAGATCCTAGATAGTGAATGTGGAAGAATATTGGTTCAATGGTCAAACCAAGAGAAGTACTAGGTGTCGGTAGCTGAGATTCAGCTACTTGTGGATGTCTTGGAAGAGACATTAAGACCAAGCTGTCTGTTCAGTGGATACTGGGTATTGAATCACCATAGGTTAGTATGTATTCATGCAATCGAGCTTTAGGCTAGGTGCACATCATAGATATTACTGTGTCATAGATGTTTGGAGAGGTGATGATGGTCCAAGGTACACCATAGGAGTAGAATTCCTTTTTTTCTCTTGGATTGACTCTTCAAGGAACTTCTATTTTGGGAGAATGTGGATAATGATCTATATGTGTTGATGAAAAAGATGATGTTTATTAGGTTCGAATCATTTTTGATGCGTTATATATGTTTGTGTTAAATGTGAGGAACGAGGATCCATGTGAGAATAAATGGATTTGTGAATTTTGGGAACATTGGCATTGGGCATATATGAGATGTGGGTTACTTGAGGTGTGTCAGTATGATGTAATATTTTTTTTGAGGGAATTGACAATGGGGTGAGTAATTGTTACTTATTTCATGATATGATGACATATTGGACCCCTTTGGTTTCACATGTCACATAGGAATGTGGTAGCCATATATGTGGTGTAAAATTATTATGGGTGTAAAGTATAGAATAGATTCACCAGATGAGGAATATAAGGATGATGTGTCCTTGGAGGACCTTGAGTCCATGGATCCTTGATGGAACATTAGATTTATTTTGATCTTTGGGATGGGATGCGATCATGGTAGGTACCTCCGAAGGTGGGGAGAGGTTTGTGGTAGTTTACATGTTCCATTGACTGTTGGGTGGTATAGTTTGTTATTAAAAGGTATTGGTATGATTAGTTCCATCTCAACATTATGTTTTATAGATCATGGATGAGCTATGTTATGGTAGAGATAATGTAATGTCCTGATTTTTTAAATAGTTTGTTTTCATGGTAAATTGGAATTTTTATGTTGGTGGTCGTACCAACCAAATTTCATGATATTCAAAACCACATTATGAGTTTTCTTTTAACCTGTAATGTTGTTTTTATTGTGTTTTATGTTTTCAGGGAAGTACCCAGTGTTAGTGAAAGAACCACAGGAAGTGCGGAAGACCTAGAATGTACAAAGATGTAGTTTTACAATTACATGATGTGTAAAAAAATACAAGACATATAATTATTTAATTACATGATATTTTGTGGAAGTCCATTGAAATCCAAAATTTACATAGTGTGTAAATATTAGCATTCAATTTTAATTCTTGGAGAATATTTGTTAAATGGGGATGGGGTTTTTACCTCGCACTTATATTTACTCCTCCAAGGAAAGTATGGGTAGACATAGGATTCACCCGCCACTCCATCTCCCATACAAGGGTCTTGATTTCTCCACAATAGATACTCTAATAAATTATCAATCGGTCACTACAGATCCATATCATTATGGGATTGGATCTTATATCATATTTCCTTAATTGATATCTCCATATGGATCACTAAAACAATGAGATTCATTTTACATTTTTTAGGGAGTTCATCGATAAAATCAATTTATTCCAAAAAGGATTTAATTAAAATCTTATATCTAACGTGCCTACATATAAGACTCCATGAAAGGTGGGGAATAACTTTCTTTTATATTTTTTGAGTGTTAGGGGTGGGAATATTAATGCACCAAGGTTTTGATAGAGTGAGATAATAAAATTTAAATGGTTTCATTTAGTTAATTAATTGGGCCAAATGAGATTCATTTGGGATTTCTTGATCAATGAAAATAGTTGGTTTATCAAATAAAGAGGCTCATAACTCTGGGATGTTAGGCCAGGGGTGTTCTTATTATTAAATTTCATTGTTTATTTAATTTGGAATGTTTTATTTAAATTTATGTAAAATATATAAATGAATTTTATGTCCTACAATTTTGACATATATGGGATTGTGAAAGGCTTGGATCGAGGTTTATGATGGTGATTTCCATCTTGATTTGAGGCGATGTGATTTCCATGTTAGGTTTGACCTATGTTCCTTTAGTGGTGTGATCACCAGTAGGGAGACATGGTTATAAGTTGAAGTAGAATAGGCATCAGGTTGAGGGCTTGGCCCTGAATATGAGAAATCATGGATTTTAAAAAATTATTGAAATGATACCATGTCATGAGGTGTTAGTTATGATGTGGATGAGTTATTATTTTGGTGATTCCCACTCACTTGAGATAGGAAACAAATACCTTTGAATTATGGGAATAGAGATTGGACCTGTTATTAGGTGGTTGTAACCAATCTTGTGGGTAGAGTCCCCTAGTAGTTGTGACATAGGTAAATGTTTTGGTGGTGAGTTACCTAGAAGTATATGGGGATGGTGAGGAGACATCGAATGACAACACTGAGACTATCGGTTGGGAGATGAGTCTTTCAATATTTGAACTCGTGCGTCAAGGGAATATTTTGGAGGATGAGAATATATATTCCATGGGATGTTGTTCTATGAGATGATTATGATATTACATTAAATATAGATATCATTGTGCGTTTAGAAGTTGGGATTATAGATAATGGGTTCTTTTGAGTAGTGGTCTGAGGGAACAGATACATTTCATTGAAGTACCTTCGGGAAATTGTTGTAATGATTTGGACACAAGGTGTTGTAAAGAACAAGGTGACATGTTTCATTAATAGAGGTGGAACCTGAGGGTTCAATATTACATTCTATATTTGTGGTTTCCTATATATTAGTTGAAGGAAACTCTCTTCTTTGTCTATCCAGTGTTGTTCAAGGAAGATAACTACTTCCAGGTGGACAATTATCACTGGTGGAGTGTGGGTTTATTTATATGAATACACTGATTCTTTATTTATTCATATATCACACATTCTAAACCAAAAATTTAATGTATGCACATATGTGTTCATGTCCACTGATACTTTTTCCCACACTATAAATGGGCCTTTTAGAGGACATGTTTATTTTATAATTTTTTGTTCATGTGAATGTTCATTCTCTGGAACTAGATTCAAGAAGATGAGTTAGAATTGATGGAAGTAAAGTGTTGATTGGTTCTTTTCACAGTTGAAGATTCCTTTTCAATTTTAAGTTCTATTACAACAAGGTTATGTTTATGTATATACTATGGTTAGCCACTATAGACCCCTTCTGGATATTTTATGTGTGACCTAACATCTAGGAGTGATTTATTTCATTTATATTAATTTTATGTTATCTTTTTTATTTATTTATGATGTTGTAGTTTATATATTACATTGGTTATTGTATGATATTTACTCTACTTCCGCCTTTGATGGGTATGGTATGAGTTTTTTGAGTATTTTTTTCCAACTTCATGTTATATAAGTATATACTGGATCTATTATGTTATCATCAACTGAGGGTATATTCTAACCAATATATTTTTTTAACCCTCATTATTATTTGGAATCCTCTGGCGTATAGGGAGGAATGTCTAAGGCCCATGGAACACAACTCAAATTCATTGTTCAGGTGGAAGTTCAGGTTGGGTCGAAGTATATGTGCGGAAATGTGTAGGACTATACATCGATAGTAGGTTCTAGATAGAACCCCAATGTATTTTAGACATCCATAACATGTATAAGGATCCTATAGGCTGAAACAGAGGGTGCATTTCGTGAATCACATAATGAATTTGAGACATTATGTTCATCACTTGAAATAGGTAGGGAAAGGCATCATGTAAATCACCCCATATAAAGTATTTGGTACCTTCATTGCCTTACCCTATATATAATAATTTCACTAAGAGATATCATTTTCAACACCAAATGTAATGGAGAGTAAATCAACATTCTCAACCAGTGCCTTATCTGTCATTCTCTAGCCAATAGCAACGACATAATCCATATAGTCAAAATCACCATGTGTAATCACTAATGATGCAGCATATTCAACAATAACCAAATTATATATTGGTTGCCCATTTAATAATATATATATATATAATCATACATCACCTAGAGTTTTCTTTCCCCCCATTTTCATACGGTTTAAAACATTCCATGTAGTTTATCAAGGAAAGTCATATAGATATAGGAGGTGTGTGGGACTATTATCAATTATATATCTTGGAAGATATGTAATTCCATGATCGAGACAAACACTTAGAAGGTGATTTGTAAAAATGTAAAATTATATATAGAGGCTCATTTCAGTAATTACACCCAATGGAGTGGCTATGATTTAGGTTGACATCCTCTAATCATTTGAAAAAGGATTAGGACATTATATTGACATTCGTATATTTATTCTAAAAGGAGAATAAAAATATAAGCATTGTGTATAAATTGTCCAACCACCACATATTGGTGAATGTTATAATAATAATGAAACCCTTTAGAAAGTTTTTTTGACAACCTACCTTAGGGGACCTAGATGACATAACATCCAATATAGGATTAAAATTTTAAGTAGAACGTATGAACAATGACGAATGACCTAATGACCTAAAAATAGGGTTTATGTTCTTTCACCAAAATTGAAGATGATAAGGGAGGAAAATATGAGAATGTAAGAATAAAGAATAAGGATAGTACCTATATCAATATAATACTTCTTACATATATTTCTTTAAAGTACTGATGAAGAAGAACTCATGATCCCAAGATTGGGAGGATGAAGAAGTACAAAAAGAGGGGAGGAATTTCAGCTACTTGAAATGAAATGGAGGAATGGAGGTATAATATTTTATGTATGTTACAAGAAAACATGTAAATTAACCCCTCTAGACAAGGTCACATGATATATCTGAAAGGTTTTCCGAACTCAATGCCAACCATGCACCACCCATTATCTAAGCAGGGACCCTGCATTGGCTATGTTAATGGATTGGTTAATTGTGAACAATATATTGGTCTAGACTCTATCCCAAACCCAAAAAACACACATGGGTTTTCAACTCAAATATCACAGTTTCGAAAGTTCTTTGTTTCCTCTATCATGATATTATGTTTCCCACCTGGTTTCCCCACATGGT
Organism: Viscum album; assembly: GCA_963277665.1. Lineage (NCBI taxonomy): Eukaryota > Viridiplantae > Streptophyta > Magnoliopsida > Santalales > Viscaceae > Viscum > Viscum album. The sequence goes on along the minus strand of OY728152.1, from coordinate 1,715,855,579 downwards.
TAATATTAATCGTGCGCAAACCCTGGGGCCCGCCATTTTTGAGCATTACAATGAAATTAGAGCTCCCAAAAATCCCTATACACTAATTAAATATTACATTTTCCACAATTCATACATAATTGGGTTGAATAATGAATTAAAATTTGAAATCATATGATCCATACATTTTAGAAAATATCATTCCTTAACAATTAATTATAAAAAAACACTTTGAGTTTTTTTGATGTTTGAGAACAATTAGAATCTTTTTTAATACTCACGTGTGAATTAATAATTATATTATCATATATAGAAATACTAATATTTATAATGTTGAATAATTTTTTTGTAATAATTTATGGTTGTGCAGATAGGTCAATGCCTATGATCTCAAAATCGCCCCTCAGTTATAGAATATGATGATTATTCATCATTTTTTATAGTTATGTAGATTAAATGATATATATATTCAATATGGATGATGTGTATAAATAATTATTAATATTTATATATATGATTGAAAATAGAATATTTGGACTCAATTGCACTGGATTTTTCTTACACACATCTGTATAGTATTAACATAGATTTAATGGTGTTTCTTGGGATGCAAATCATGTTTACAACACTCCAAATTCAGGAATAAAATAAAAGAATTTTTTTATACAATGTCATATATTTTTTACAAAAATCTTAAAATAGTTGTTTCATTAATTGAAATATTCTTAAATAACCATGAATTCCTCTGTAAATGATGTTAATGAAGTCCAATGTCATTTTTATTTTCATTTTCATGATTAATGAATGAGATACTGTTAGAATAGATTAGGATACATATAACTTTTTGAAATTCATATATAAAATTTATATATTTATTAAAAGAACATCATATTTTTTGAAAAATATCTTTTAGTTATGTAGAATAAAATTATCATTTAACCATGATGTTTTCTAGATAGTTTTTATTGAAACAATTATATATGAAACATGGATGTATTTTCTATTATTAAACACCCCAATAATATATTTTAGGATGTATTTTTCTTAATTTAAATCAGGATTAAAAGACATAAAAAACATAAATGTAAAAATATTAAATTAATTTTTTGATATACTTTCAATTATTTTTTTCATCTCTTTGACATTGACATGATCTCTATAATTTAAGAATATAGGGGTATGATGTTGAATCTCTCTAGAAATGTTCACCATCAGAGGCCACAATTTCTTCGATTTCCATTAAATATGTATGAATGGGAAACCACTAAACCATTTTACAACATGATTTAGATCTAATTTCATATCACATAGCTTTTAATTTTTAATAATTGTTGGCACAATGATATACTTTATACTGATAAAATTTGGGGATTAGTAGAGTGGTACACCAGTTGGTATAATGTTTCTACCCAAGGGAATAGGAACATGTTTGTTCCCACGAGAATCAGACACTTTTCATATAATGAGAAGTGTGATTCAATGCCATTTTATTAGTTGGAGAATCCACACCAGACTCTAGTCTTGGTTGGGCCCCCTACTGGGAGCCGAGTGCGGCCAATAACATGTTTTTTCACAGATCATGAGGTAGAGAGGATCATGAACATTATTGTTATGATTTTTTTTCAAGGATTGAATCCCAATTTTTGATGGACCCTCAATTGCCCTCCACTCCATCTCTCAATTTTTACCTCGTTTTGATGCCTCACTACTTGTTCCACTATATCATCATCTTGGTGATGACACCCGCTATGGTTATCAAATTTTTTTTCCTCTTTTTAATAGTATTTATGGTTCATCTGTTCACAAGCACATGAAATCACATAGACCTAGTTCATGACCTCCATGACTATAGCCTGATTAGGAATCAGTGGATTCACTATAGTGATACTTGACATGGTGATGTAGATATTAGATTTTATGCTCATAACAACGTCTATATTAGTGTTTTCAATGGTTTTGGAATCATATAATTGGGTGTTTTGGACATCATTTCTCTATTCATGAGAATTTATCAGGGGTGGATAGATTTTTGTAGGTTTTGATATATTATTATCAGAACCACATACATTTATGGTTCTTTGGTGTGGATATTGTGGAATGAGACTCCAAGTATATCTATCCATGGATATCGTGTGATGGTAATCATAGAAGAAAATATTATAGAATTGTAATGATCATCATATTATATCAATGAAGTGTTTTGTAGCATTGGTCAGGGGATTGTTGTTCATGGTGTGGATAATAGAGTTAGTAGGGATGATAGAAGTTTATAGTAGTGATTAATAGTTATTTATTATTTTCCTTTGGGGATGTTTATTTATTTTCTAGATTGTTTTAGTCAAAATCCAAACTTAATTTGGGGACTATTTTTTTTTTCAGGATTCTTTACATGCATTAGTTTTGGTATTGATGTGTTTGGATGGAGGTATAGATTTTAAATAGTTCCATTAAGAGATATGACATGAATGTGGGATGGGTGTGTTCACACCAACAATTTATCAATATTTCTTCACTCCTTCATGGACAGAGGGAACCATTCCTTTAACTTCATGAAATTAATTTTTTGTCTAATTTTTTGTTTTATCTGGTCCATAATGTGGTGAGTTACTTGCTATATTTTCTAGTGGGAGTCTCAAAAAAGATATTGGTGTGATGGTAACTAACATCAGGTCCTCCATCCACATTTTAATGCATGTTATATTAGTTTACTTCCACGTTTTGAACTATAATGATGAAACTTCTTGGAGGAGGGAGTAAAATGAATATTCATCGATTGATTCATCTATATCAATGTTTTGAATGGGGGGGGGGGGTTGATGAGAGTTTTTCTAGTGATTATCTTTATGTTTTGAACACATCATTGATTAAAGACCATTTAATGAAAATTATGTCATGTTTCTTTTTGGAGTATTTTACTAAATGTATTTTTTGTTTTCCCCATATAGAAATTTCACAGAAAGGTATTATTATTTTATGTATAATTAGTGGGGCCTGACTACCAACCTGTTCAAAAAAACAATATACATTGTATTAAAAAAATTGAATTAAGACTTCTTCAAATCCATGGGCACTTATGTGGATTGGATTTAGTTTCCCAAAAATATAATAATCTAATGGTATGCCTACATAAAAATAGGGCAAATAAATCAAAAAGAAAATCCATAATAACAATGAATGTGTTTTGATTCATTGGAACAACAGATTTATGAGAAATATATTTAGATAATGAAACAATTTCATATGCACCAAACTGTCTCCTTGGGTAGAGGTTAAACATATATAAATTAAGTAATGACCATCGAGGAATCATTTTGTGGTGAAAATCATAACATTCAACAACAAAAACAAACTAAACAAATATCATTCCTAGAGGTATGTTCTTATTGAAATATATCACATTTCATCATACACAATGTTAAAAAAGGTAATCATGGAAAATACATAGTCTAATATGTTAAAATATAATCGATTTCATTAAATCTAACATTACAACTGTCATGGAAATACCCCTTTCTACACCCCATAAAAAAATTGATGAAAAATTCCCTTTATTATGAAATCCCAATATTGAAACCATTCATTTATAAAAGAATTAATCATCATTATTTTTTATTTTTTCCTCAATATCAACCACACATCAACTAATCTTGAAAAAACTCATAATATTTCGATGCAACTTAAATTAATATCCCAGGGGAAAAACCAATCTATAAGGAATGATTTTGTTATAGTCAATCCATTTCACACATAAACATCCACAATGGGGTAAATTATATAAATAAAATCCATAAAAACAACGTTTATAAAATGGGCTTAGATATATTAGGAAAACACAGTCACTCACAAACCGAAAATATTGTCCCACAATGTTTTATGCAGAAATATGGCATGGAATTCCTTCCACAGTCTTAATGGATCTCATTAAACAAGTTTAATCACCTAATTAATTCATAATACCCTAAATAAATTGTTTCATACATAAGTATATATAATTATGGATTTATCATGGGAAATAGATAAATGGAGGGATAAATAGAACCATAGGTCGGACAACCCCAAAAATTCATTAATGAAAATTCCACTTGGTCTATCTAAATGTCTTCTTATGGTTATGTAAAATGTATAAACTAATTTGGTATTTTTTTTTGGATTTTTGAATAATGTTATTAATTTTGATAGATGCTAATATAATCATTGAATGGTGATCACAATATTAGTATAAATATAGGGCTTTAACAAATCCAATTTACTCAGAAAAAAGAAGCAATTGCTTCAGGCAGTAGACTTTCCCTATACGAATCCCATTTTTCAGAGCTTGGAAAGGTGGTGGTGTCAATTTGTTTTGCTTGTAACTAACGCCAATATGAGCATGAACTCATTAATCATGAGTGGAAGTGACTACAGGAGAAGTGGAACTTAATATAGATTACCACCCGAGCGATGTTATCCGAGCCACAACAAGAGTCTATCAACATCACACCTTACCCTTTGGTCTTATGTGGGTTTTAAAAGGGGTCATGTAATGAGACCCTAGCACAATGACTATGTAAATTATTCTGGTATAGAGAATATACACTCTTTTTATTGTTAATTTGTAAATATTTTTTAAAGCGCAAATGGCATTTTTAGTAAATATTCATCTAAGAAATATATTTTGATTAATTAATGTATTTTTGAATTAAATAATATTTTAATAAATTATTATTATTATTTAATAACATATTATTAAATATAAATTATCATATAATTTTCTAAATGCAATTGTATTTTTTATTACGTTCTGAAAGCTGTTTTTATCAAAACCAATGATGTTTTTAAATGTCGGTTCTTTTTTTAAAATTAAAAATTAACATATTTAGATAATTAGTTATATAAAATGGATATTATTTTTTAAATCAGGATGTCAATATTATCCCATGGTGATTTATTCATAATTTTTTGAGACAGTCAATTTTTTGGGTATAAAATATATACCAATTAAATATATAATTTGTTTTATGACATCATAATTACCCAATAGTTATGTAATAAAATACTATAAAAATTATTTTCAGCTAATATATGTTTTTACCTTATTATAATTTAATTTTGGGTTTGTTTTATTTATTTTATAAACCATTAGCGGACCCTTCAATTCTTATAAAAAAGTTTTTCTTTTAAAATTGTTTTTCATTAATAGTGTGACTCACCTCCACATAAGCAATACTATTATTCTAAGATTTTCGGCCTTTGTAATTATAAAATATTTTTTTCCACTCCCATTTGGAAAAAACCAAGGGCAAAAATAGGGCAAATAAATCAAAAAGAAAATCCATAATAACAATGAATGTGTTTTGATTCATTGGAACAACAGATTTATGAGAAATATATTTAGATAATGAAACAATTTCATATGCACCAAACTGTCTCCTTGGGTAGAGGTTCAACATATATAAATTAAGTAATGACCATCGAGGAATCAGTTTGTGGTGAAAATCATAACATTCAACAACCAAAACAAACTAAACAAATATCATTCCTAGAGGTATGTTCTTATTGAAATATATCACATTTCATCATACACAATGTTACAAAATGTAATCATGGAAAATACATAGTCTAATATGTTAAAATATAATCGATTTCATTAAATCTAACATTACAACTGTCATGGAAATACCCCTTTCTACACCCCATAACAAAATTGATGAAAAATTCCCTTTATTATGAAATCCCAATATTGAAACCATTCATTTATAAAAGAATTAATCATCATTATTTTTTATTTTTTCCACAATATCAACCACACATCAACTAATCTTGAAAAAACTCATAATATTTCGATGCAACTTAAATTAATATCCTAGGGGAAAAACCAATCTATAAGGAATGATTTTATTATAGTCAATCCATTTCACACATAAACATCCACAATGGGGTAAATTATATAAATAAAATCCATAAAAACAACATTTATAAAATTGGCATTGATATATTAGGAAAACACAGTCACTCACATACCGAAAATATTGTCCAACAATGTTTTATGCAGAAATATGGCATTGAATTCCTTCCACAGTCTTAATGGATCTCATTAAACATGTTTAATCACCTAATTAATTCATAATACCCCAAATAAATTATTTCATACATAAGTATATATAATTATGGATTTATCATGGGAAATAGATAAATGGAGGGATAAATAGAACCATAGGTCGAACAACCCCAAAAATTCATTAATGAAAATTCCACTTGGTCTATCTAAATGTCTTCTTTTGGTTATGTAAAATGTATAAACTAATTTGGTATTATTATTTTTTGGATTTTTGAATAATGTTATTAATTTTGATTGATGCTAATATAATCATTTAATGGTGATCACAATATTAGTATAAATATAGGGCTTTAACAAATCCAATTTACTCAGAAAAAAGAAGCAATTGCTTCAGGCAGTAGACTTTCCCTATACGAATCCCATTTTTCAGATCTTGGAAAGGTGGTGGTGTCAATGTGTTTTGCTTGTAACCAACGCCAATATGAGCATGAACTCATTAATCATGAGTGGAAGTGACTACAGGAGAAGTGGAACTTAATATAGATTACCACCCGAGCGATGTTATCCGAGCCACAACAAGAGTCTATCAACATCACACCTTACCCTTTGGTCTTATGTGGGTTTTAAAAGGGGTCATGTAATGAGACCCTAGCACAATGACTATGTAAATTATTCTGGTATAGAGAATATACACTCTTTTTATTGTTAATTTGTAAATAGTTTTTAAAGCGCAAATGGCATTTTTAGTAAATATTCATCTAAGAAATATATTTTGATTAATTAATGTATTTTTTAATTAAATAATATTTTAATAAATTATAATTATTATTTAATAACATATTATTAAATATAAATTATCATATAATTTTCTAAATGCAATTGTATTTTTTATTACGTTCTGAAAGCTGTTTTTATCAAAACCAATGATGTTTTTAAATGTCGGTTCTTTTTTTAAAATTAAAAATTAACATATTTAGAAAATTAGTTATATAAAATGGATATTATATTTTAAATCAGGATGTCAATATTATCCCATGGTGATTTATTCATAATTTTTTGAGACAGTCAATTTTTTGGGTATAAAATATATACCAATTAAATATATAATTTGTTTTATGACATCATAATTACCCAATAGTTATGTAATAAAATACTATAAAAATTATTTTCAGCTAATATATGTTTTTACCTTATTATAATTTAATTTTGGGTTTGTTTTATTTATTTTATAAACCATTAGCGGACCCTTCAATTCTTATAAAAAAGTTTTTCTTTTAAAATTGTTTTTCATTAATAGTGTGACTCACCTCCACAAAAGCAATACTATTATTCTAAGATTTTCGGCCTTTGGAATTATAAAATATTTTTTTCCACTCCCATTTGGAAAAAACCAAGGGAAAAAATAGGCCAAATAAATCAAAAAGAAAATCCAAAATAACAATGAATGTGTTTTGATTCATTGGAACAACAGATTTATGAGAAATATATTTAGATAATGAAACAATTTCATATGCACCAAACTGTCTCCTTGGGTAGAGGTTCAACATATATAAATTAAGTAATGACCATCGAGGAATCAGTTTGTGGTGAAAATCATAACATTCAACAACCAAAACAAACTAAACAAATATCATTCCTAGAGGTATGTTCTTATTGAAATATATCACATTTCATCATACACAATGTTACAAAATGTAATCATGGAAAATACATAGTCTAATATGTTAAAATATAATCGATTTCATTAAATCTAACATTACAACTGTCATGGAAATACCCCTTTCTACACCCCATAACAAAATTGATGACAAATTCCCTTTATTATGAAATCCCAATATTGAAACCATTCATTTATAAAAGAATTAATCATCATTATTTTTTATTTTTTCCACAATATCAACCACACATCAACTAATCTTGAAAAAACTCATAATATTTCGATGCAACTTAAATTAATATCCCAGGGGAAAAACCAATCTATAAGGAATGATTTTATTATAGTCAATCCATTTCACACATAAACATCCACAATGGGGTAAATTATATAAATAAAATCCATAAAAACAACGTTTATAAAATTGGCATTGATATATTAGGAAAACACAGTCACTCACATACCGAAAATATTGTCCAACAATGTTTTATGCAGAAATATGGCATGGAATTCCTTCCACAGTCTTAATGGATCTCATTAAACATGTTTAATCACCTAATTAATTCATAATACCCCAAATAAATTATTTCATACATAAGTATATATAATTATGGATTTATCATGGGAAATAGATAAATGGAGGGATAAATAGAACCATAGGTCGAACAACCCCAAAAATTCATTAATGAAAATTCCACTTGGTCTATCTAAATGTCTTCTTTTGGTTATGTAAAATGTATAAACTAATTTGGTATTATTTTTTTTTGGATTTTTGAATAATGTTATTAATTTTGATTGATTCTAATATAATCATTGAATGGTGATCACAATATTAGTATAAATATAGGGCTTTAACAAATCCAATTTACTCAGAAAAAAGAAGCAATTGCTTCAGGCAGTAGACTTTCCCTATACGAATCCCATTTTTCAGATCTTGGAAAGGTGGTGGTGTCAATGTGTTTTGCTTGTAACCAACGCCAATATGAGCATGAACTCATTAATCATGAGTGGAAGTGACTACAGGAGAAGTGGAACTTAATATAGATTACCACCCGAGCGATGTTATCCGAGCAACAACAAGAGTCTATCAACATCACACCTTACCCTTTGGTCTTATGTGGGTTTTAAAAGGGGTCATGTAATGAGACCCTAGCACAATGACTATGTAAATTATTCTGGTATAGAGAATATACACTCTTTTTATTGTTAATTTGTAAATAGTTTTTAAAGCGCAAATGGCATTTTTAGTAAATATTCATCTAAGAAATATATTTTGATTAATTAATGTATTTTTGAATTAAATAATATTTTAATAAATTATAATTATTATTTAATAAAATATTATTAAATATAAATTATCATATAATTTTCTAAATGCAATTGTATTTTTTATTACGTTCTGAAAGCTGTTTTTATCAAAACCAATGATGTTTTTAAATGTCAGTTCTTTTTTTAAAATTAAAAATTAACATATTTAGAAAATTAGTTATATAAAATGGATATTATTTTTTAAATCAGGATGTCAATATTATCCCATGGTGATTTATTCATAATTTTTTGAGACAGTCAATTTTTTGGGTATAAAATATATACCAATTAAATATATAATTTGTTTTATGACATCATAATTACCCAATAGTTATGTAATAAAATACTATAAAAATTATTTTCAGCTAATATATGTTTTTACCTTATTATAATTTAATTTTGGGTTTTTTTATTTATTTTATAAACCATTAGCGGACCCTTCAATTCTTATAAAAAAGTTTTTCTTTTAAAATTGTTTTTCATTAATAGTGTGACTCACCTCCACATAAGCAATACTATTATTCTAAGATTTTCGGCCTTTGGAATTATAAAATATTTTTTTCCACTCCCATTTGGAAAAAACCAAGGGCAAAATCTATGGGATGGTTTGTGATATTGATTATATTAATGCAATGTGTCACAAACCTAAATAAGAAATAATTCCCTCCCCTTTCCTATATAATCCCACACAACATCCCAGTTCCTCTTCACTCAATGCCATTGGAGTGAGACCAACCCCTGACATCCTCTCTCTAAAATCCTCCCAAGGTTCCCTAATCTCCCATTAATCTTCTCTCAATCCTATCCAAAACTTTGGGGATCGCACATCCATGTAAGGAATTTCTTCCTTTCTCATTTTTTTTCCAATTTTCATTAAGTTGTTATGCCCTTTTGTTTTAAATTAAAAATGTTGGGGTATGATTTCTCACCTCCCCCATACTTCCCTATTTATGTTTGTATAATGGGAGACCTTTTACTCTCCCATTAATGCCTCCCATTTACACCTATTACAATGACAAAATTCCGTTAGAGATTTCTCCTTCCTCTTGTACATCCAAGTAATTATTTGATTTTATGAATCTAAATTACATAATGTTGATTCGGATATGTATCTATATTCCCCCCTTACTATCCATTTTATTTAAATTGGATGAGACACCCATTTATCTATCATCAACCATTTTCATAAATCCTTGTGGCACGTCCTTATGCTACCAAAATTGCACCACATTTTTCTCAAGCCAAGATCATTGGGAAGTGAATACCATACCCATGTCATTATCAAGGGTATTCAACATTATGCACATATAAATATTGGATGGTACTTTAATTTATTTATTATACATTACTTAATTGTGTAATAACTTATGATGTTGATTGATTCCATGTTATATGATCTATATGGAACACTAATGCATGTAATGAAATGTTTTAGAAAGGTGCGCTCTGATAGCGCTCAAATTCATTGGGTAAAGTATAGTATCATGATACGTCATGTGAAATGAGTGTTCACTCCTACTAATTCAAGTGAAACTAGGGATTACTTGTGATTTAGGTGCGATGTGGTTTTACTCATGCTCCATGTGCAATGATCCTTGGCTCATACTAATACAATGTTAAGTGTTGTGGCTACATTTCTATGTAATGATTATCATGCTTTATTGTGACTTTAGGTTCATGTTTCTATTTTTTCCATTAATATTACTATTGAATAACATGTATTGTATTCCTCATATTATTACATTTTTATTCCCTTATTTGGCTATATAGATAACCCTTTTCTTATACATGTCCTCAGGTTATCCCATGCAATGCTAGGTATGTGGGAAAACAGTGGTCATGTAAAAGAAGTTTTCAATAAAATGTTGTATTTCATGTTTTAAGTTGTTATGAAATGATCTTAATCCCCAAAGAAACTAAAAATATTGATGTTCTATGTTGTATCAAGTGATATTTTATGTCGTAAATCCTATTTATGTGTGTAATAAAGATCAGGATTGTTATAGTTGGCATCATAGGATAGGTTTAGTTATTTTTTTCGGATTATGATTAGAAAACCCTAGTGAAATAATTTGGGATAAGACATAGTATAATAAAAACATCCCTATGTTTTTTTGAGTATTTTTTAAGTGGTTTATGAAGAAAATACATCCCTATCTGGATACAAGCTGGTAGAGGCTGTTGTGACACTGATGTACCTAGGCGTGAAAACCCTAACAAGGAGTTTTGGGCTTGACCTGGGGTTTCTTAGTACATGACAATGTGTCTCGCTACACTCTTGGTTATGAAAATCCTGAGGGATATGCATTGGTAAATTCACAAGCTTAGTATGAACCATTATTATGGAAAAAAATCCCCAAGGAATATATGTTAGAAAGTATATAATGAAATACATAAATTAAAGCCTGTATATTCATAATTTAATGAAATAAAAGTAATTTATTACTCATATGTTTTTTTACTGCCCTTCTTGTGTTACCCCTAAATTTCATTTTATTCCATCCAATGGCTAGTAATAGAAGGACTCGAGCTAACAACCAATGTGAAGACCAATGTGATTATTATTCTAATGAGATGCCCAATCTGGTGGGAGTGGGATTCGTGATCTTTGTCATGATACTCTCTCATTTAACTCATGAATTGAATAGAAACATGGGTCAAGAGCAACGTTCAACCCCCCCCCCCCAAGAAAGAACAAGTCGATATTGAGAGATTAATGAGACAAATGGCTCATACATTTAATGGAACATCTGATCCCTAAATCACTGAACAATATATCAACTCCATTGAAAAGATTTTATCCATCCTCCAATGTTCCAAAAAAGAGAAGGTTTTTATGGCTGCTTATCGTATGGATGGTGAAGCCTTATTATGGTGGACATTGATCAAAAGTACGAATCCTGAGGAGGAGATCATGGAATTAGAATGGAAGGATTTATAGAAGATGTTTTTTGATAAATATTTTCTATGCACCCTCCGTCTTACGAAGGAAAGGGACTTCCTTACCCTCAAGAAAAAAGATGAAGAAGATGTCAGAGTATATGAGGAAAACATCACAAGGAATGAACGATATGATTCAAGCTTTGTCCGTACCCCTGAATACAAGGTTGACCACTTCTTTTGTGGTCTAAAACATAGCATGCAGATATCCCTTGGAATCCATGACATTGAAATATTTGAAGAAATTTTCTGATGTCCCCTCAAGGTTGAAATGGAGATCATTGAACCTCAGTGGTATCATGAGGATAATAAGTATTAGGTGGAATTAAATTTTGGAAGTCTGAATGATAAATCCAATGTTGCTAAGAATATCCAGTACCCCACATCCCAAAGGTGAGGAAAGAATCACCTTGGGAATTACCAGAAGGGGTCGAGGAAATGCTTTAGGTGTGGAACAGAAGGGCACCTAGCCATTAACTACCGCAAGAAAATCCCGCGGATGAGATAGAGTAGAGTAATGACATGTTCTACTCTCAAAAAATTGTTCATTTCCTCAAATAGAAATAACCAAAGCATCTTGAAAATCAGTACCATAAACAAAGGGTTATCGAGGGCAACCAACAACCTCCAAGGCAGTAAGGGTGATCTTTTTCCATCACTACTTCCGAAGTGAACCCTAAAAACAAAGTGGTTAAAAGTACGCTAGTTATTAATTCAAGAATAGTGAATGTGAATTTTGAATCATGTTCTATACGTTATTATATATCCTGAATGTTTAGTAGAACAATCCAAACACCACCTCAAATCATAGAAGTAAAGATGTTGTTGAGTATGACAAAGGGGGAAGTCATTGCATCCCATGAATATAACTCCTCCCATTATCATAATCGATGGATTGAACTTCCCATTGAACCTCATAGTACTCCCATTGGTGGAATTTGATGGATTATTGGAATTTATAGGCTTTCCATATATAGAGCCAAAATAAATTGTCGTAAGAGGGAAATCACTCTCCAAGTGGAGAATTGACCCCTTGATTCTGTACAAGTGCAAGGATGAAGATGAATTATCTTTAGATCCAACATCTCAAGCATGTATATTACTTCCCTATGAGCACGTGTATTTGGATCAGATGATTGATTCTAAGGAAGCAACAATCCTTGGTCACATTTCTATTGTAAGGTAATTCAATGAAGTGTTTCCTGATGTATTGTATGGTCTTCCTCATATAAGAGGTGTTAAATTCTAAATTGACCTTATATATATTGAGTTTCCAATATCAATGAATACATATAGAATGGATATTTTGGAGGATGAGGAGTTGAAGAAACAACTACAGGTGAATCTGGATAAAGGTTTGATACTCCTATGTGCTTTTCATGGGGTGCAGCAGTCCTCTTTGTCATGAAGAATGATGGGTCAATGCACTTTTTTATTGATTATCATGAGCTTAAAAAATCACGATAAAGAAAAAGAATCATATCCCCTGAATTGAGTACTTGTATGATCAGTTGTGTAGATCACAATACTTCTCCAAGGTAGATTTTCATTCAGGATATTTTCATGTAAGGGTGAAGAAGTATGATATCTCCAAGACTGATTTTCATACAAGATACATGCACTATGAATTCATAGTAATTCCTTTGGGACTCACTAATTCTCCAACAGTATTCATGGAATTGATGAAGAGTGTATTTAGAGATTACCTCAACAAATTGTGGTAGTCTTTATAGATGATATTCTAATATACATGAAAACCAAGGAGGATCATGAGGAGCCCCTAATAACTGTACTAGAGAAATTGTGATGTGAGAAGCTCTGTGAAAAGTACAGAAATTGTGAGTTCTGGTTGAAGAATTTTTCATTAATGGTCCATATCATCATAAGAAATGGGATATTTGTGGATCCCTCTATGACAACTGCAATAGAGGAATGACTGATTCCATCATCGGTAACGGGTATCTGTAGCTTCTTGGGGTTTTCTAGATATTATCGTATATTTGTGAGAAATTTTTCAGGATTTTACTACTCTCTTTCCAAGATAACATCGAAGGGAGTAATGTTTTCTTGTAGTAATGAATTTGAATAATTCTTGAAGGAGATGAAAAGGAGGCTTATCAATATGCCTGTTCTCACTTTACCCACAAGTGGATAATTTTTTGTGGTATTAAATTATGCTTCGAAGAAGAGACTAGGATTTGTGTGGATGAAAAGTGACAAAGTCATTAACTATGATTCAAGGCAATTGAATGTTCAAGAGCAGAATTCCCGAACACAAGATTTGGAGTTGGCTACGGTGATCTTCACATTATAAATTTGGTGGAATTATCTCATCCTGGAGAAGTGTGTAATATAAATGGACTACAAAAGCTGAAAGTATATATTCACATATAAATAGTTGAGCATGCACCAACATAGATTGTTAGAGGTGATCAAATACTATGACTGCTCAATCCATTACCATCCAGGGAAAACGAATAAGCTGGTGGATGATCTATGTAGAAAGGACCCAACAATTCTATCATTGAAGAGAATTGATAAGGATACAATATTCAAATATTTTATGAAGATAGACATGTGAATCATAAATAAGTGAATATCATCAATAATTTCAAAAATTATTTCTCAACCATCTCTTTTGGAAAAGTAAAAGGATGCTCATAAGGATCATATAGAAATTCAGAAGAAAGTGGAAGCTATGAAAAAAGGGAAATCCTCAGAGTTCAATGTAAACGAAGAAGGAATTTCAAGATTTGGGAAAATAGTATGTGTTCCATAATGTCTGTAGCTAATTAGAGAACTTTTGGACAATGAACATAGTTCGAATTTCTTTATTCAACTAGGATACAAAAAGTTGCATCATGATGTATGAGAGTTTTATTGGTGGGATAATATGAAGATGGAGATAGTTGAGTATACATCATAGTGCCTGGTGTGTCAGCAGGTGAAGGTAGAGAGGCAGAAGTCTAAGGGGATGATGAATCTATTGACAATACTAGTATGGAAATAGGAGAACATCACCAGTGAAATTGTCACCAGACTTCCGAAGATATCCAAAGGCAACAATGCAATATTGGTTTTTGTGGATCTTCTTACAGTTTCCACATACTTTATTACAATTCGGTAGGATTTCCCTTCGGATCAAATGGAACATATATTTATCAGGGATGTGGTATGGATGCATGGATTACCACTATCTATTGTATCCTATCGAGATCTAATATTTACCTCTACGTTTTGTAAGATTCTTCCACATGATCTGGATATTGAACTGAACTTCAGTACGACTTATCATTTTCAAAATGAAGGCCAATATGAGTGAACTATTTAGACATTGGAGGATATGTTAAGATCAGGTTCTATGGACTTAAAAGGATGGGGTACCAACATATTCCAATAGTTGAATTCTCCTACAATAAATGTTTCAACTCAATATGTATCTTCCCGGTTCTGGGTGCCACTGAACGGGTGCCCCAAACCTAGTTCACCACATGACCACAAGCAAATTTACCCAAACTCCAGAGGATATCGAATAGCAGTGACGGCCCAGGTCTGATAGTGGGAAAACTATGCTCTCATTTTTCCAAGTGTAGCGCGGCGGAATGAAATAAAATATAAAACAACAGCGGAAGCAGTAAACTATACCCAACTAAAATAAACAATTGTAGTAGATATAACCAACCAGTTTATAAATGATGGTGCAACATGACTCAAATTCTATGAAAGCAGCACGAACATGTTACACAAAAATACATTACCGTACATGTTCAAAAAAGAAAAACAGAACAAAACGGCCGGTAGCATCGTGATCCTAAGCCTAGTCCCATGCTCCCCTACCCTCAGTAGTAATCAAGTACATGTATAGGGAATCCTGTACCTATCAAAACCTATTGCAATATAATCAATTTTGGCCGAAAGGCATGACCCAAAGAGGGTGTGAGAAATAATTCCTAGTAGGCACCCACCAAAGGACCGTGCTCAACTGTGTGTAAACATTCAACAACAGTGTGCAGTAGTAAATTAAATTAACTAAGAAGTACCCAAAAGTAACTAAATTAACTAGTTATATTGACATTTTAATTATTCATTTAACCATTTAGTATTAAGAAAACACTACAGGGAATTTCTAAGTAAGCAGTCAGCGTTCTCAGACACGAAAAACATTACCCTCATGTAATCAGAATCCAACCCGCATGTATTTCCCTCAGGCGTAACATAAATTTCCCTCAGGCATACAAAGTGTCACCCTCAGGCACAGAAGTCACAGCCCTTAGGAACAAAATTTTTCCCTCAGGAGAAATAGAACGTTGTACTCAGGCTAATACAGTCATGCCCTCAGGCTATAGTAAAACACCACCCTCAGGATTAAGTAACCAGACCATGCCCAATATATAAACATGCAATTTACATACTATTCCTCTCATGGAAAAAAGTAATGCATAATTTAAACATGGCATACCCTCGGGTATCCTGGCCAAATGGCTAAATAGAGGAACGCACCCCCAGGGTGGTCCTGGATGCAAGCACTGATTCCAAACAACAGATTCAAAATTTTATTTAATTACCTATACAATTATAGGTATTTAATATAGCAACAGCCTCAGCCACAAGACACCCCATATATGTGTTAATTTCTCAAAAGCACACAAAATGCACAACAATTGTAAAATAAACAACATGACACCTACTATTTATACCCACGAACGATATACGTGAACGATGAACCTCGATTTGTCCGAGAACGACATAGATCTGAGGTGAAAGAAACCTCATTAAAACATAAATAACTTCCATATGGGAAGGAATTTCTGTGAACTAATCTATGAGAAGGGAGAAATCTCCCGTGCAGTTCTAGGGAGATCAAAGATGCAGGAAATAGACTCCCGGCGTGCGCTTGCCGGATCTCCAATGCTCCGGCCTCCCTCTCGCGCTCCCCCTTCCCGTTTTAAGCCTTCCCTGTGAACATGGGAGGCTACTTCCCATTTTAAGCGAAAAAAATTACACTGCGTGTATTTCCAGGTACAGGGCGTGTGCTTCTCATTTTATTAACTGTTCCACTGGCGGTTTCCCACAAGAGTGGCCCTGTTCACCTGCCGGCATGACTACAAGGAAAGTCTTCTTGAGTAAACGACATGTTCTATCGCACAGATGGCCACCGCCTTACTATTCTCCTGCCGAATGACTGCATGGCATGTAAAGGACCACTACACAACATGTAGTCATTTTATACACCCTTCATTGCCGACATGGCCACATGCCCCATGTACACATCCCACATAGTCAAAAGTAACTAGCCTGTGGAAACGTACATGGTGTGTACTTCTAAAATTTAGGATTTTTCACCATTTTCCTTATTTTATCGAAAACACTTAAGGAAAAGAGAAAAGAAGAAACATTTATCTCAAAAAAAGAATGGGGTTCTTACACAATCATATGAATGACACCTTATGAAGCCCTGTATGGAATGTGGTGCAGAACACTGGCATGTTGGAATTGAGTTAGTGAGTGTATGCTAATAGGACTAGAAATAATCGATGAAATGGTAGAGAAGGTGAAAACCATTCAGCAACATATCAAGGAATCCCATATTCGACAGAAGAGTTATACAGATAACCATAAATGAGACCTTTATTTTAAAGTTGGAGAAATAGTATTTCTACGTATATCACCATGGAAAAAGGTCATGATGTTTGGAATGAATGGGAAGTTAAGTCCTAGGTACATATTCCCCTTCTAGATTCTTGATCTTGTTGGGGATGTTTCCTATCGACAAGCACATCAACCTCCCATATCCGAAGTACATGAGGTATTGAATGTATCCCGCTTAAAAAATTACATATCAACCCCTTCAAATATACTCTCTTCAAAGGTAGTACAGTTATAGGATTAACATTATTTTGAGGAGATACCAGGGAAGATCTTTGATCATAGAGAAAATGTTCTACGAAATAAGAAAATTCCACTCGTCAAGGTGTTTTGGCGAACCAGAAGATTGAAGAAGCAGCGTGGCAATCAGAGGAAGTTATGAAGAAAAGTTACCCACATCTGTTTCTGTGTGGGAAAGGGGAATTTCGAGGGTGAAATTTGTTAAGGGGGGAATATTGTAATGTCCCAAAAAATCATTAATGAAAATTCTTCTTGGACTATTTAAATGTCCACTTATGGTTTTGTAACAAGTATGCACATATTTGGTTTTATGTTTTGGATTTTAAAAAACCTTTAATAATAGTGACCATTTCTAATATAGTCGTTGAAAATTAATCACATGATTAGTATAAATATAGGGCTTTAAAAAATACAATTTATTTAAACAAAGGAAGCCATGGCCTCATCCAGTAGACTTTACCAATCTAAAGCCCATTTATCGGAGCCCGGAAAGGAGGTGGCATCATTGAGCTTCGATCTTGAACAAGCCCAAGCTGATCTTGAACATGTTATGCTTGACCGGAACCGAATACATGAGAAGTTGATGTTAACCGATATTATCACCCGAGCGATGTTATCTGATCCACCCCAAGAATATGTAACAATCGCACACCTAACCCTTCGATGTACATTATTCTTGTATAGAGAATATATATTATTTTTATTGTTAATCTATAAATAGTTTTTAAAGCACAAATAGAATGTTTAGTTACTATTTAAATAAGAAATCAGTTTTGATCAATTAATTGATTTTTGAATTAAATATTATTTTAATAAAATATAATTATTATTAATTTAATTTTTGTTAAATATAAATTATCGTATAATTTTAGGAATGCAATTGTAATTTTTATTATGGTTTGAAAGCTGTTTTTGTCAAAACCCATGAATTTTCGATAAATGTCCGTTTTTATTTTAAAAGTAAAAGTTCACATTTTTATAAAATACTTTAGATAAAATGAAACTTATTTTTGGAATCATTACATTGAAATTATCCCATGGTGAATGTTTAATAATTTTCTGTGATAGTCTAATTTTTGGGTAAAAATTAAAAACTGAATAAATATATAATGTGTTTATTACATCATAATTATCTAATAGTGTTGTAATAAAATAATATAAAAATTATCATCTTCCAATATATGTTTTACAATCTAATTAATGTGATTTTGGGGTTTTTTTATTTATTTTAGAAAGCATTAGTGGACCCTTCAAGGCATATAAAACATTTTGTATTTTTAAATTGTTTTCCTTGAGAGTGTGACTCACCTCCACATAAGAAACCCTATTATTTTAAGAAGTTTGGCTATTGGACTAACAAAATACTTTTTTTCCACTACCCTTTGGAAAAAATTGTGGGGAAAACCCATGGGCTATTTTGTGGTTTTGATTAGGTTAATGTGTGGTGTCCCCAACCTAATTAATAAAGAATTCTTTCTCCTTTCCTATATAAATCCACCCAAGATCCCCATTCCACTTCACTCAAAGCCTTTGTATTTCGACCAACCCCTACCCACCTCTCTCTATAATCCTCCCACGGTGCCCCAAGCTCCCATGAATCCTCTCTCAAGCCTCTCCCACGCTTTTGGTATTGAACTTCCAAGTATGGGATTTCTTCCTTTGTCATTTATTTCCAATTTCATTTAAGTTGTTAGGCCCTTTTTTCAATTAAAAATTTTGGGGAATGATTTCTCAACTCCCCCATACTTCCCTCATTATGTTTTATTGAGGGGAGATCCCTTTATATCTCATTAATTACACCCATGTACACCTGATACCATGCTGAATTCAGTGAGGGATAACTCTCTCTTCTTTTACGTCCATGTAATTCATTTGTATTTTGTTCCTAAATTCCATTAAATTTATTTGAACATGTATCTATATGACCGATGTACTGTACATTTTGTGTACATAAGATGAAACACCCATTTCTCCCTCATAAATTTTTTTTATTAATCCTTATGTAACGTCATTATGCTTCTGAAATTGCACTACATTTTTCTCAAGACAATATCATTGTGTAGTGAATACCATAACCATGTCTCTATCCAGGGTATTCACCTTTATGAAAATACACACATTGAATGGTACATTTATGTATTTATTAAACATTAATTAATCATGTAATCAAATATGATACTGATTAATTCCAAGTTATATGATCCACGCGACACACTTATGCATGAAATGAAATGTTTTAGAAGGGTTCACCCTGATAGCGCTCCAATGCCTTGGTTAAAGTATAGTATCATGATATGTCATGTGTAATGAGTGTTGACTCATACTAATTCATTTTCAACGATGGTTTACTCATTATTCATGTTCAATGGGGGTTTACTCATGCTCTATGTGAAATGAGACTTGGCACATGCCAATTCTGTGTTAAGTGTTGTTGCCACATTTCCATGTTAGGATTATCATGATTTATCATGCCTTTATGTTCATGTTTCTATTGTCCTCCATTGATATGACTATTTTCTAACATGTATTGTATTCTTCATGTTATTCCATGGTTATTCCCTTACTCAGATTTACAGATCAACGTTTTCTTATGCTTGTCCTCAGGTTATCCCATGCAATGCTATGTACAAGGGAATTTACTGGTCATGTAATGGATGTTTTCAATAAAAAAAGTTTTATTTAATATTTTAAGTTGTTATGTAATGATCCTATGATGCAAAGACACTATACCTCTCGATATTCTATGATTTATCAAGTGATTTTTATGTAATAAATCAGGTTTTAGTGTTTAATAAATAGCAAGGTTGTTATAATAGGTCTAAGGTGGGTTAGACTTGCTATAAAGTATACCACATGATGTGTGACATATTTATCTATGAATAAATGACCTTAGAATTTATTTGGAATACAATGTGGAGGAAAACTTTAATGGTTATATGAGTGGAGATTTATGGATGAATTTAGAATATTTTAAGGGGGCATAGTGATATTTAAACACAACCAATAAAAAAGACACCCAGACTGCACAAGATACCCAAAACAAATCAACCAAATGATTAGGTCCCTTTACAAAAACATGTTCCAACCCCACCAACCTACCATTTTGGGTATATAATCTACAAGGATAAAACCTTTCCCATTAGGTACTTGGAACCATCATACTATATTTTTTCAAGTTATGTGAATAATAACCTTCCTTGATCTATCCATTATCCATGGTACCCATGAAAAGATATCAAACTACCCTAGAATAATAAAACATATGCTCAATGTAATCATCGAATTACTATATAGAATTTTATGTCCATTAAAAACTCCCCCACTAAGGGATAATAATCATTGAGAAACATCTCAAGTGATTTATGATAAAAATTAGTGGACACTGGGATATTACATTATACTCATACTCCCATATATCTTCCAATATATGATCATACTATCCTAAGACATGAAATTGTTTCAAATTCATTCTTTATAATACTGTGAAATTTTATTTTTCATATTTTAATATCACATATTTTATAAGAATATTAAATACATTTCATAACCACACATCTTAGGACTGTAATATTTTAGTGTCTTTAGAGACTATAATCAACAGCCACTTATTTCATGAATTGTATTCAATATCACCCACAATGGTCTTGTCACATAGAATGGATATTAGGCATTCCATAACTAAAAATTTATTTATAACTCAGAGAAGGAAAAATAAGAGTGTTTAATCTCATATATTTTTTAATGGTAAACATAAGGGATATCAATCTAGGATCATATGAAAGATTTAAATAAGTATAGAGATATGTGAACATGAACATACCTTATAATGTTCCTTCCCAACATTTCATAGATCATGAACTTGGGTAGTTGAATAAATCAATATCATATCAGATAAAAATGTACAAAAGGGTGAGAAGTCATCTTAAATCAATTGTGAATGATAATCTCATGAGGTAAGTGTGTGACATTAATGTAAATATAGAAAATAATTTTATATGACAAGGATAACTACAAATAGTTTAAAATTAATGGATCCCAACTCATTAAAAATTTAGAAAAGTAGATCAAGATTCACCTATTTATCATAGTGAAATAGTGAAACCCAATTTCCTATAGTGGTTTAGGAATCTCCTATTTCACATACTATATTATGTGCGTTGACTTGTTTTCTGTTTTTATATAATGAGATATTGGACCCAATCCAATGCATTCGAAAGTGATATAGTTCACACAAATATCATCATGAAATCCATAATTATGTGTGACACAATATCATAAATCATTCATCACATCATAAACCATGATGATAAAATGGGTTTCATAAACATCTCACAAATTCACCTAATAATAACAGTTCAAAAATAAATGATTTCATAAAAATTTCATCAACATTAATATTAAACCTGAAAATAAAAAAATACTTGTGGAATAATTAAATATTTTCCCCATTTAAGATTTATCTACACGAAATGAGTTAATCCTAGAAGAAAATTAATTAGAATGGCCATTTGGAATATTTATTAAGGAAAATAATCATGACTATTTGAAAATTACTAAAATATTGTGTAAAATATTGTATAAATAATTTAATCTGAAAATAAAAATATAAAATTATAATGTAATATTTAAAACATATATTTTTTGTTTTTATTAAATTACATTATTAAATTACACATTGAATAATGATTTCATTCACATTTTTTGGAAATATCGAAACGCGTCTTGTTTGGAAAACAAGTTAAGATTACTTTTAATAAATTTTTCAAAAAGTAAAACTAGGATAATAATGTCCTTAATAAATAATTTTTATAATGCTATTATTTTTTAAAAATCATTTTTAGAAAAAAAAATTATTTTGAAGAAAAAGGGTTTTTAACTAAAGAGGGAAAAAAGTATGTTTTTTAAAAAGTATTTAACTGAACATTTGATTACAGAAAGAGACAAAAATTGTGGGGAAGAATTTATTATCTTAAAATATATAAAGTAAAATTGAATTTATGATTTTATTAATAATATGGAATATAATAGTTATTTCTAAAAAACATAATCATATGTTATCATGTTGAATAAGGATATCATAACATCCATCCCTTACCACATTGGTATGTTTTGAATAGTAATCCCATTAATAAATAAATTAAAAATATATTTAAAATGGAATGAATAATATTTGATTCATGATATAAAACTTCTAATGAACTTTATATACACGTCATAAAAAATATATATAGATAAAATATTTTTTCAAAAAGAAACCAAATTGAGAAAAAAAATCCCTTCATTTGTGTTTCAAATTCCCTTATACATGTTTTAAAATCTTGAATAATAAATATATTTTTATTATTAATATATTATATAAACATAATAATATATTTCATACCATATATGATTTGATTATGACTATTTTTTACCATTTTATTAACAATTCCATGTTAAACTAAACGTTTGGGTAATAAGTGGATTGTTTTTCATGAATGTTTTCAATTATTATTTTTCAGTCCTCTTGAATTGATCAAGGATTCATAATATCTAGAATTTAAAACCTAATATAAATTTTTTATATATTCATTATATATTTATTTAAATTAATTAATAAAAAATAGACATAGAAAATGAATTGCATTATTCATAAAAATAAAATGAATTAAGTTTGAATGAAAATATTTTACCCTTTATATATGAAATTAAATAAAGAATGTAAAATATTATAATACAAATAGAGATTATTTTTTATGTCGTATATATGGCATATATTTATTTGAAAACAATTTTAATACCTTCCTTGTATAGTGTATGTGAAAAAACAAATCACATCTCTTCATGTTACAGCAATCCACCGAATGTATGTAAGTAGTTATATGTCATATAATAAAAAATTAAGTATAATTATGTTAAAATAAAATATATATATATATATACTTAAATTTAACCTTTTTACCATTAAATTAAAATGGAAATGAGAAAAATACATCACATCAGATTACAAGGTTGTAGTTCACGTTACACATGAGTGCAGTAATTGTTATATAATTGGTTGTATGTTAATAAGATAGATGTGATATTGTAAATACATATATAAAAAAATTTATTTATTTCTAATATAAAAATTAAATACATAATTACATCCACCAATGAGATTTGGTGATGTAAAATCAAAAACATCGGTTTGTGAAGCGGTGATCCATCATTAATAGATATGATTACTCCATATCTCAATTGATGAATGCAGAGATTGATATACATAATAAAATATAAAAATTAATATCATTGTATAAATTAGATACTTGTTTTATTATTTTCCAAAAATATTAAATTATTTTACAGAGTTATAAAGAGACATACTACCCTAATATGTTGTTAAAACCGTACCTTTATTAAAAAAATCTCTATAGGTATAACATAAATACTGGATAGATTGGATTTCATATCTCAGAAATTCCAATTGGATTAAATGAGGTAATTCAGGATTTAACTTGGACAGGCATTTTTCTAAGAATATGGAATTTCATGTGTGAAGTGGACAGATGTGTGTGGCATGTTATATAAGTTATGTAAGTGACATAGTTTTAATTTTTGAAAAGAAAACGGTGTACCCATGTTTTTTAAATGAAAAAAGTTTTAAAAATTGGCCATACACTATCCTTAATTGTGATAAGTTATAAATATGGATATAAAATCGGTTATAAACAAGATTTTATGTTATTTTACTGCTTCTCTATTTAGTCTTACCCCCATAAACCCGTAAGATACATATCAATGAAAATTAATTTGTAATCATTTTAATATTTATTATGGTAATACATTAAGTTGTGAATATTTAATAATACAAATTATTATGATTCAAAATATGGAATAAATTTTTTATCATTATTTTCTTAAAGGGATAATTAAATTTAAATTTAATTTGAGGGATGTGATGAAATTACGGTTTTGGAAAGTGAAATGATTCAAAATTATTACAATGTTTTCTTATCAAAACGCAAATTGAAATTGATTTCAGTGACCTATATTTGATTAATTTATATAAAATATAAAATATTTTTTTTAATTATATCATTTTAATTTTTTTCTTTTATTCATTGAATGAAAATTATTTTTATTAAAAATCACCCTTTTCACAAATTTAATGTAATAAATATCATAGAAAAGTCAACAAAATTAACAAATAAATTATTATTTCATTATGATTTAATTTTTTTTTTCAAATAATTATATTTAATGTTTAAGATATTAATTTTAATTTTATATGAAATGCAACCAAATTTGTTTCAAACAAATTTCATTTTAGGCAGAAAGTCAGATTTTTTTTCTTATCTCATTCTAAGAAAACACAGAAGTTGAATTCCAAAAATTTCATTAAATTTATATTATAAAAGATTTATAAAACTTTCCCCCCATTTGAGATTTGTTGATTTCTTTTTGGTAAACAACATTTTTTCAGGGAAAATAGTTTTATAAAGAACTTTCATTTATTTAAAATTTTTTTATTTTCATATATAATTACTTGTTAACAAAAAACATAATTTTATATAAATAGGTATGTAATAAATTTGAATAATTTATATAATAATATTCACTCCTTCAATTCCAAAATATCGATAATAACATTCATATTAAATATTAATATAATAATATAATATGACATTTCATTGAAACTCTATATTACCTGTAACACAATATATAAAATATATTAATTTTATTACACAAAAATATTTCCTAAAAAATATGTGTGTTATATTATAAAACCATAAATAAATTATTTCCTAACAATATCATCTTTTTTTGGATGAACTAGGGTTTAACATTTGAAAATACCATTTTGGAAAACCCACATCATAAAAAGGTATAATAAAACAACCTCTTGAAAAGAGATAATGGGATAGGTGAATTTCACCTAGAATGACAGAAAACATTGATTCCAAATAGTAAAATAATGGCGGGATGTGAAAACAAATGTCATATAAGTGAAACCTAACACCCAAATAATGGTTGATAATGATATATAACGTGGATAATAGATTTTTTACGGCCAAAAATACATAAATATTTTATATTTGACAAATAAAATTAATATAAACTAAATTATGGTAAATGTATAACATTTAATTTCAATATCGCCTTTTTTTATGATAATATTTTTGATAATATCTAAATACTTTATTTTGTTCTATTTTATAATTACTTTCTAAACATTAGGTTGTTCCTTGATCAATTTCCACTTCATATCTATCTATAGGTGATGAATTATTCTATATAAATCACAAATATATATTTAAAATCATATAATAATGATATATAATACCTTCTATGTATAGATAAAACAATAAACATTTTTTTAGAAATGGATATCATATATACATAAATCCTAATAGGAGGAATCAATAAACTAATATCTAAAACCTCATCTAATTGTCATCCTAAACCATACCATAAATAGTAAAAATTATTTTCCTATAAAAAATTAAAATTTAAAAATAATATTACTAAAATTCATAAAATCAACATAACATTAATCCTAAAATTTTCATAAAGTATCCATTAATTATAGCCTAAAGAATATGCTAATTTATTTATAATACATTTTATTTTTACATGTTATACACTAGTATTACAAAAACACATAATGATAATATACATTCATCCAAATTCATTTAATAATACCACATTTTATTGAATATCTTCAATAAATAAAATAATTATATAAAATCCATTAATTATAGCATAAATAACATTGTCTATTTATCATTAGTCATTCCCAAGTTCATCAAATCTATCAATTTTCCTTTAATAAAATTCATAATATAATTATTTGAATACCATTTTATGGACATTATGAACATATTAAGGGTTATATTACTATAATAATTTTTTTCACATAAAATATATCAATTTAATTAAATCACATTTCTAGGTCAGCAATACCACTCATTATGTTCCATGAAATCCTGAAAAACAATCATATATCGAAAAATATATATAATTTATAATTTATTAATTCTAATAACAAAATATTTCAATCATTCTACATAATTATTAATCAACTATTTATGATTCAGCATCTTCTTCCTCAATACATTCTTCCATTTATTTGTCATTTTTAGTCTCTTCATCATCAATAATAATTCATTTTCATGTACAAACATGTAGATCCTCCTATAGAGATTTTCCACAATGATATTTATTTTTATAATTCCAATATATTCAATATTTATAGAATTTGACCACCGATGATTCATTGAGGAAAACCATATTTGTTTCGATTACGATAATTGAACTTATCATTTATGATAGATAATCAATTATTCACTATCATTATCAACACATAATGCATATTGTTTTATTTGAGACATTCCCTGGAGTGATTCTTCTCATATTTTAGACATATATGAAATTGGATATTGATTCATCCAGTGTCTCCACTACCTGAAATCTCACTAAACTCTATTCCTATCGTCATTTGTGATTATGAGAGTTGGTTAAGGGGAAATGTTTTAGTAATATGTTGTGATAACTAAGTATGGATAATCTATATAACCATCACTCTAGTCAGCATCCCATTTGATTTCTCATCAACACATTTTCTATCACATTCAAGGTAAATCTAGCTTCTTATTCATTCTGTCATTAACAAAATCAAAAAATCAGATTCTATGAAAGAATAATCATTGTGGGGAAACAAATAATCATGAAAAATAAATTATCCAATGGGTAAATCATGACACAATTTTTTAATATATCACACCATAGGCGTAAACTTTTCATTCATGTTAATTATTAAAAAAATTCATTATTGTTCATAAAGAGTTTGTGAGTTTAAAAAGAACATTCTCTTGGAGTGTCTAACCTAGTGTTCAACAAGTCCCATTTTCTTCCATCTGGTGATGGTTGATTCCATCTAAGGGAACACTTTTTGACTACATTACACCTCGGTACCTCTATGTGAGAGCCACATATCATTTTAGTACACATCCATGGATATAATTTATTTTAATCCATTATTTGGAAACCACTCACTGTATCCTTTTAAAAATTACATGTACATTTTACTATATAATTATTTATCCATAGACTTATCCTTAGACAAATTCCTCGTAATTTCATTAGAAATTTACCTATGGATATCAAAAATGTTTTCCCATCCAACATTTAAAATTTTAACTATACCATTCTAGTGATACCAACTATAATGACACATTCTATTTATACATAAATATCACTTCTTTTATAATTAATGTTAAATAAATTTTTTAAAAACATGATTGATTAATATTATATTTTTGTGTCATTGGAGAATAAAAAAATATTATTAATTATGTAAAGGCATTAATCATCTCTCAAAAATATATTCTAACATAGATATATAATTAAGAATACTCTATGTAATACATTTATTAAAGACTAGTAAGGAATAATAGGAAATGGTGATATCAAATGCTCAGTTAAGATAAACATTAGAGATTCCAATCTATGAAAATATAAAAGCAGAAGATAATTATAAATTTTTTCTAAACACAAAAATAACTTATGATGTTCAAACATAACTTATCATAGATCATAAATATGAGTCATGGTATAAAATATTATCGTTGTATTTAACATGGTCTATAAGGGTGATAAACCCTCCTAAATCAATCACAAACCATATTATCATGTAATAAAATTTTGGAACCATCCTAAATATATAAAAAAATATGTATATCAATGTTAACTTCAAATACTGTTAACATAATTGATTAAGAAACATATCCTATTTCTCATTGTGTATTTAGAGTCATGTGTATAGTATAATGGACCATGATGCATCTTTCACCCATATTGGATTGCGACTAACTTATTTCCAATGTGTGATAAATCACATAGACTTATTTCCCATTTTAACATCATGAGATATGAGTAATTAACCATGGAATTGGAGAAAGATATAGATCCCTCCCATCACATAAAAAACCAAACTTATCTTTAAAACAATATCATTAAACATTCATCATATCAAATAATTATTACCCATTTAAATAAAATAGGTTCAATAATAAGTTCATAAATTCCCTATAGAATATCCCATAAAAATAAATAGTTTTCAAAATTTATTCATCAATATAAGAAATAACTATCTATAGATTGAATTTGTATTCTATAATTCCATATTATCTATAATAAATCATTGGAAATGTAAAATTATTTCATATTTGATGGAAATTAATTCTGGATGATCTTTTTCCACATTTATTATGGAGAATAAACTTTCCACGCTGACAATCGCTAAAATATTATAATTTTTTTTTGAAATTCTTATAATTTAAATTAAATAATGAATTTTCTAATTTAATACTCAGAAATTATTTTATTATGAAGGTGGGAAATTTTATTCATGCCATACACCGTAAAAAATATTCATTTCACACTTTTAGTAAAATCCAAAAATGTCTTCTTTTGGAAAAAGACTTGGGTATTCCTTTAAATGTATTTAAAAATTGAAACAAGTCTGATAATTTTCTTAATAAATACATTTTAGAACTGTAAATATTAATTTATTATATTTTTATAAAACACAGATATTGAAGAAAGAGGGGTTTCAACAGAGGAGAGGAACAATGTATGTTTTTTATAAAATCATCTTTTAAAATATTGAGTATGTAAATAGTGTAAAATGATAGGAAAAACGTTTTATAATGAAATAATTAGAGGGTAATATAATTCCATAGCTTCATGAGATATTTCTCACAATATTTCAACATCTAAAACATAATAATAAATAATATCAATGAATAATGAGATCATAACATCAAACTCGTACCACATTGGTAAAGTTTCAATCATAAGCCCCAATGAAGAATAAAATAAAAATAATTTTTAAAATAAATAATAAAATGATATTAAAAATATGAAATGTCAATGGGGACATATATACACCATATAATATATTATAGTTTTATTACATAATGTAAATCACTTTTAAAAAATTGATAAAAAAATACATACCTTATGTCTCAATTTACTTTGAAAATGTTAGAAAAAATTGTATAATAAATAATTTTTTTGATAAATCTATCATAGAGATAAATATATATATACCACACTATAAATAATTTATTTATTAAATTTTATTATCCTTTTTTAAATATTAAATATTTAAATTGCATTCTAAACAATAACTATTTTTTTTTTCATGTATGTTTTGATTTATTTGGACATCTTACATAAAACAAGGTTCTATAATAATCGTTATTTTTACCAATAAATAAATTTAATATATATTCAATATATATGTTTTTTATAATCCATAAATGTTCATGATAGAATATTAAATACACCATTAATTGGGATGCTATTCTATACATACACATGAATATTTTTTCCATTTTGACAACATATTGTGGGAAATATGGGTATATAATATATCATCATTCCAGAGTACTTTTGAATTCAAATATATCAAATATTTTTATTTAAACTTATAAATGCTAGGTTCTATGTAACAATTATGTGAATAATTAATCGCGTCACTTAGTGAGGTGGTAGGTAGCCATACACATGATCGACATTATCATATCCCCAGAAAATTGAAACTAAAATGGTATATATTATATCATGATTCAAAAAGTAAAATTATGTTAAAAATATAAAATATATTCATTTCATATATCCTTATTACCTTCTATGAAAAATAGATATGTATAAAATGCATCACGTTAGTTCATGAGGCATTAGTCTTCTATATACATGGGTGACATAATTTTTTTCCAACGGGTTGGAAGGTACGAATATAGATGTTATATTATTATTCCATAATTTTATTAAAATCAATAAATTATTAAAAATAAATTAAATCTAGCATTATATATATCTGTGGATCTGATTATGGAAAATAAATATCATTGTTTTGAAATGAATTGGTCCACCATACACACAAATGATTATTTCATATCATATTTCATATCAAATCGGGTGCTTCTAAGCACCCTAAGATGGAACAGAAGGTGGGATTCCAATTGAGAATGCATAGGATTCCAGAAAATCCCTATATTTGGATATGTTTGAGATATAATTTTAATGTTGAATTGGTATGCATTATGGATTAGTGCATATATACCAAAATACCATTTATGGGGGGAGAGGTGATGTTCTCATTTGTTTAATCTAGTGACTAGATACATGAGAGGCTAGATCATTGGTGTTTCTTGGGATCCATTCACACAAATTTTCTTCCACGATACTTAGGAGGCGTCTTTAACACGATCGTTGATCCTTTGGAGATGAAAGAAGGATCTTCAGCTCTCAATGGTAAGATACATGACTTCAGGGACATCATATCTTCTATGGGATTATACAGATTGGGAGTCAAAGGAAATTGTTTCACCTGGTGAAACAACTGCAGTGGCATGAGTTGAATATGGAGTCATCTTGATGGGTTCTTTTTGAATCATCAATATCTCTATTCCTTCGAACAGATGATGGTCACACATAACCCCGGATCTCTATTATATCATTCCTTGATTCTTATGAATCATCATAGGGATATTAATGTCCAAATTGCTTTCAACTATTCCTCTGACTGGCACCAAGAATATGGTTTCATGCAAATGGAATGAAATTCATGGGATGGTGAGGGGGGTGGATGTACTGTAATGGACTTATGAATAGGATTATGCGGCTCTAATGAGAGATCCATGAATTTTTGGCACACAGACCCAATGCTGGTGAAGGATGAGAAATTGTTTCGGAGGATATCAAAAGGCGTAAAGATGAGCTGAAAAATTCATGTGATGGGAAAAACATTTCTGTGCTATATGATAAATGTATCTTCCTTGCATAGAAACAAATTGAAAAAGAGAAATAATACAAATCTGGATCTCATATTAGATGTCTCAAAGAGGGACATTAAAATAGAACCTACTTCCATGCATGTTTGAAGGAGAGAAACATCACAAATCACAATATTGGTACTAGTAATGGGAAATTTACATTAGATGTGTAAACAGATTTATGCTTGGCACTGCATCATTTTGAAGACCTTTTAGATGGGATAGTGGATTCAAGAGATAGGTGTAGAGACCCGAAGCTTTACGTACATGGAAATTACATTAATTTTTCAGAATACTTAGTACATAACAAAAACATACACCCAAGGACCGTAATAGTTTAGTGTCGTTGGAAACTTGGAACATATTCTTCTAATTGTGGTGAATGATCTTCAACATCTCCCATAATGATCTTCCCCTTTTTTTCTTACCTAAAACCTTTCTTTAGATCCTGGGGAAATGAAAACGGAAAAAGGGTGAGCTCAAATGCTCATTAAGGGTATGCATGGATAAAATAAAACACACCATAAACATTTGAACTTAAAAACATGAACATAATGTTTAAACATCAAAAACTGGAAAAAATAACATAAAACATGGAAGTACATAAGGAATAGATCATAAAGAAACATTAAGAATGATAAAATAGTATGGGAATAAAACATGTAATTGTGGTAACCATTAAGCACATGTAATGATTTCCATAGTAGCCAAGGCATTGCTGCCAAGACCATCTTAGTGGACAAAGTCCAATTATGAATCGAGTTCACTCTTCATTTCAATCCTATAACACTGAACCAGATTAACTTACCGTTCCATCCATGTCTATCACATGAGATATAAAATCTTTACCCAATGCATTAGAGGGATATATAGGTCCCACCCATCTCACAATGAAATCATTCTTACTTGTGCCACAAAATAAACATACATCATTCATCATAACCCAATAAATAAAATGGGTTTCATAAACATCATCCCATCATCACATAATCAATATAAAAGAAATGGTATATCGTTTCATAATTAGAGAAGTGAAACCATGTAAATCATAGAGACATTATTCTTGAAACATACACATTTGAAATAATGTCATCTTAGATGAAAATGGTTTTGATAAAACACTTGAAATGAATTCTTGAGGAAAATATCCCTTTTTCTTAAAAATCATTTTCTTTTCACAAAATGTCATGAAATTTTAAAAGAAAAGTATTTTGTTGAAAATAGTCATGAAATATTTTGGAGGAAGCTTCATGAAAACAAGGCTTTATAAAACTGTAAAAATCCGTTCGTGCCGTATAAGATAAAAAAACATTCTTTTCGTACTTTTGCCGGAAAAGTCAAAAAGTACCTTGTAACGTAAACAAAAGAAATATTCCTTACATACCATGCAGTAAAAGTCAAAAATGGGTTAAAATGACTTTAAAAATACATGAAAACACTTTTATAAAACATGTACATGGATGATAGAAATAACCCCAGTAAATACTTACGAATAAGCAATCTCAGATAAAAATGAGATTTGCAAAATTATCCCATACATTAGATTCGATTTGCCTCATAAGTGTCTGAACCTCTTTTATAATGATTTAAATAATGTTATTGACTTATTACAGAATCATAATTATTGTTATGATATCATATATGGTCATATTCTTAGCTTCTTAGTAGTAATATTTCATTGCTACTTGATATTCGAGTGTTTATAACTTTTTGTTCTTATGCGTGTTTCGTCGAATAAATTCTTATTTTTCTCTTTAGGTTATAGATAAATCATTTCCATAATGGTATTAATGTACTATATATCATATTTATTCATTAAATTCATTTATATAATCATTATGCAATGAAGATCATGTAGAACGAATCGCATCACATCGTGGAGACGGTATTCTGTACGTACGCACGAGCGATGATATCGTTCCCATGACCGTGGAATTGTATTTGACTGTATGTATACTATTTCATAATCAATATAATTTTACAATAATCATATATAGTAATTATTTACACCATTATAACCATCCAAGTAAGGTGGTGGGGGAAAATAGATTACACCACGGCGTGGAGACGGTATTCCGTACGTACGCACGCACAGTGATTTCGTTTTCCATAGGATGGATAGATGTTGAAATAGGGTTGTTTCATACTTATAAAAAAATATGATTATATGAGTGATACTAATGTTACTACTTCATAATGAAACAATTAAAGAAGAATATGTTGAAGAAGAAATAATTTGGAAAGGATCGGTAATGGATATTACCTCTTTTTGATGCGCCTCTTTTAAACCTCCTCTTAGGGCACTAGGGTTGGTCTTTGAAGAAGACCAGAATCTCTAGGATGATTCTAGGGAAGAGGGTAAGTGAAATGGGCATGGTTTGGCCGAGATTGAAGGCTCAAATTTGTGTGACGAGGAGAGGGAGGTGGTGCCCTTTTATAAGGGAGGAGAGGGGCACCTTTAGAAATATAAGAAATATTAGTTTATATTAAATCCCAACCCCACATAAAAACATCCAAAATGACTCATATACGAAGATTAGATGAGATAGGGTTGTAATCGCATCAACCAATAAAATTTAGATATGTTAGGACATTATTTTAAACATTATCAACTTGATTTATCCTTATTTATCAATTTAATTTTATTTGTGGTAATAATATTCTAAATTTTTAATTATTATTAATAATTACATATGTGTTGTGAAATTTCCATAATTTGACACTTTATAACATTTTCGACTATATAAATTTTAATTTATAATTTTTAAATATTTTTGTGATTTTTAAACAATTTTATAATATGTTATTTTTATAAAATAATAGTAGTGTCAATTTTGACACTATTCATTTATTTGAATTTAAATAAACTATATACAGAGGATATGTTCGAACTAAAAGCTTTAATAGATTAATAAAATGTCATATCTATCTATAAAATTATTGGAGCACATTAAATAGTGCATATAATAATAATTTAAATATTTTAACACCATTTTTCAGATATTTTAATTAATAAAATAATTTCAACATCACTATTGTGTCATAATTAATGATAATTATTTAATCCCTAAAAATTCTAAATAAACTTCTATGATGTAGATAATTGTATTAGCTTTCTGGAGACTATTCATGTTCGAAGTTTCATAAAGTTTATCCCCAAATTAAAATTATTATACTTATAAGATTTAAGAAAGTGACATGTTGTCACATTCATTGGTTTTAATAATAATTAAATTATTTTCATGGACAATAGTCTATTAAATGAATCTAATCCGACCCTTAGGTGATATGGGAGACCATTAGTCATCTAATAGAATTTTGGCACGTGTTAGGGTAATTTTATAATCTTATATTTACCCTTAATTACCCGATTTACCTTCAACTACGGTAAATAAAATTTACCGTAGTTACTATTCATAATGCCCAAAAATAAAAAGTAGACTATTAACATAATTTGAACCCACTGATTCTGAATATGGAATCCATTTTTTCAAAATTTAAAACATATAAGTTGCAGTAATTAATTTAAAATAAATCTCGTTGTTAAGAAAACGGGTTTTAGAAGTTAAAACATTGCCAAAGATTGAAATGTTTTTACTTGTGAATTCAATGTGAAATTAATGATAATGACATAAATTATATTAAATGGTAAAAATATATTATATCTATACTTTAAAACCATTCAATATTATAATTTAACCATATAAATTATCTCAATGAAAAAGGTTGTTTTTAATTAAAAATTAGCGTATTTTTACTATTCATCAAAATATAAAATTTATCAGAAAAATATCAAAAAAATTTCCAAAGTAAATTTTTATATCCTTATTCAAAAGAATAATTTTATTTTGTCAAATTGAACTTATAAATGTGTCAAAAACTAGATTTAATGTGGGTGCTCCATAAAATGGTGCCAAAACTGCATTTCTTGATAAATACTTATTTTACCCAAAAAAATTATTTTGTTCTCTTACCATGTTCTAGAAAATGTGAAAGATGAAAAATAATGTTGTAAAATTTAATATTCAGTTAATACTAATCATAATGGCTAGTTTGTAATATTATAATAATATATCGTTGTTTAGTGGAACTCGGTATTGCGTACTACACACGCTATCGAGGAAGGTCGCGATTGCGTGCAGCGAAAGATTCCATTGATGATTTATATAACATAAAAACAAAATATTTCTCATAAAAGTATCAGTTGTTACATTCTACCCCCTTAAAATGAATTTCTCCCTTGAAATTCGTCACTTTGTAACAAACAGATGAGGATACCTCTCCCTCATCATATCCTCTAGCTCCCATGTAGCTTTTTATAATTGGTGGTTCCTCCATAAAACTTTCACCAAGCGAGTGGTCTTATTTCGTAGGACGTTTTCCCTACGATCCAGAATCTCTATCGGTTGTTCTTAATAAGAAAGATCTTACTCCAGCGGTACAACTTCTGAGCTGAGTACATGTGAAAGATCAGGTATTTACTTTCTTAGGAGAGATACATGGAACACATCATGAACTTGAGAGAGATTCGGGGGAAGAACCAATCGGTAAGCTACCTTCCCAACACGATCCTATATTTTGAAAGGACCGATATATATAGGGCTAAACTTCCCCTTCTTTCCAAATCTCATGACCCTCTTCGAGGGAGATATTCATAAGAACACTTTGTCACCCACTTCAAACTCTAGGTCCTTTATTTGGTTGTCGGTATAACTTTTCTGTTGACTCTGAGATTCTCTTATGTGTTGTTGAATAGATCAGACCTTTTCTACCATCTCATCAACAATATCAGGTCCTAATAGCTTTCTTTCCCTAACTTCATCCCATCCAGTTGGAGTCTAAATTTCTTTCCATAGAGAGCTTCATAAGGACCCATCTGAATACTGGAGTGAAAGCTATTATTATAAGAAAATTCCACCAAAGGTAGGTGTTGATCCCAACTACCATTGAAATCCATAGAACAAGCTCTCAACATATCTTCTAGAGTTTGAATTGTTCTCTTAGACTGACCATCTTTCTGAGGATGATAAGCAGTGATGGAACTCAACTCTGTATCCAGAGTAAGCTGAAGACTTCGCCAAAACATTGAGGTAAACCTCGGATCCCGATCAGATATAATAGAAAGTGGTACTCCATGCAAACTTACCACTTCCTACACATATATCCTGTCAAGCGGATCTAGAGAGAAATGCTCTCTAATAGCGATGAAGTGTGCAGACTTTGTAAGATGATCAACTATGACCCAGATAGCATTATTGCCTTTGGATGTTTTAGGAAGTCCTGTGACAAAGTCCATATTGATGGTTTCCCATTTCCATTCGGCTATGGGTAATGGTTGTAACATCCCCTTAGACTTCTATCTCTCAGCTTTAACTTGCTGAAAAATCAAGCATCGAGCAACATCTCTTTTTCATGACATCCCACCGGAATTACTCTTTCAGGTCCCTATACATATTTTTTCTTCCAGGATGAATAGATAATGAATAACTATGGGCCTCATCCAGTAGCTCCTTCTTTAATTCCAGGATGGGAGGAACACAAACCCGATTCCTGAACTTTATTATCCCATCACAATCAAGGTTGAATTCCGGAACATTTCTCACCTTCTTTTGTAACTCGACATCTTATTTCTGTGCCTCTTTAATCTTCACATGTATAGATGGTTGAACATTCATTTGAGAAAGATATGATTTTTCCCATTTCATTATAATTCCATGATCCATCCTTTGTAAATCCATAAATATTGGATCTTTTGTGATCCTCATCATGGATAAAATGGCATGGTCTTATCGACATAATGCATCTGCCACCTTGTTTTCTTTCCCAGGGTGGTAATGAATTGAGCTGTCGTAATCCTTAATCAGCTCCAACCATCTTCTTTGGTGCATATTCAGCTCCTTTTGTTTGAAAATATACTTTAAACGTTTATGATCAGTTTAAATATCACACCTTTAATCATTAAGGTAATGCCTCCAAATCATTAACGCAAAGATTACCGCAGCTAACTCCAAATCATTAGTTGGGTAATTTTGCTCATGTATTTTCAACTGCCGTGATGCATAAGCTATCACCACATCATTTTGCATAAGAACACAGCCCAAACCCTTCTTGGATGCATCACTGTAGATCAAAAACCATTCTACACTACAAGGCAGTGTGAGCACAGGTGCACTAGATAACCTTCTTTTCAACTCCTTGAAATTTTCTTCACATTCCTCCGTCCAGACAAACTTAACTCCTTTCCGAGTAAACTTGGTGAGTGGATTAGATAATCATGAAAAATATTTTACAAAACGTCGATAATATCCATCCAAACCAAGAAAACTTCAGATCTTAGTCACTATTTTTGGTCTCGACCATCTTTTGATAACCTCTGCTTTTGCTGGATCCACAGATATCCCCACTTTTGAGATTATGTGACCCAAAAATGAAACTCTTTGATGCCAAAATTCACACTTGGTAAATTTGGCATAAAGCTTATCCTTTCTCAAGGTCTTCAATATAATTCTCAAGTGATCTTCATGTTATCCTTGCTCTTTGAATATAGAAGAATATCGTCTATAAAGACTACCACAAACTGATCAACATAGTCTCTAAAGACTTTATTCATCATATCCATGAAGATAGCAGGGGAATTAGTAAGACCAAATGGCATCACTGTAAATTCATAGTGTCCATACCTTGTACGGAAATCCGTCTTTGGTATATCCTCCCTTTTGACCCTTAATTGGTGATAACCTGAACGAAGATCAATCTTGTAAAAGTATTGATCTCCTCGTAGTTGGTCAAATAAGTCATCAATGTGTGGGAGAGGATATTTTTTCTTGATTGTGATCTTGTTAAGTTCTCGATAATCAATGCAGAGTCTCATTGATCCATCTTTCTTCTAAACAAACAGAACAAGTGCTCCCCAAGGTGACGCACTAGGGCGTATGAACCCCTTATCAAGATTCTCATGGAGCTGCTTCTTCAATTCATGTAACTCAATTGGGGCCATTCTATAAAGTGTCATTGAAATAGGAAAATCACCTGGTACGAGTTCTATTGAAAACTCAACTTCACGATTTGGTGGGAGACCCGGTAATTCCTCCATAAAGACATCATCAAACTCCAGTACAATGGGCATATTCTTAATCGTGAGTTTATCACCAACCATTTGAGATAAATAACCTTAATTTAGTGGAATAAATACCCATAAAATGGAATAAATTTCCACTGGAAGGTTATGTTCGTCCTTGCATCGATAGACGATCATAGATTGACTGTAATATGAAATGTGACTTCCCATCATTGGCAATTGATATGAGCTCCATATAGAGAAAGACAATCCATGCCAAGAATCACATCAAATTCCACTATAGGAAGGATCACAAGATTTGCGAGAAGCACTTTCCCACAAACTTCGATCGGAGAAGAATTATAAACTTTTGATGTGACTGTTGTGCCATTACGGGTTGTCACAGCTAAGTCAACATCTAACCGTTGAGGTAATATGGTGATATCCTTAGAAAATTCTTCAGAAATAAATGAGTGGGTGGATCCAGAATCAAATAAAACATTTTCTACTTTAGAGTGGATGGTAAGTGTACCTTTCACCACATCGTTATCGTACTCCACATCGCTGATAGAAATTGCATGTGACATTCCTTTGTCTTTAGCCGTAAGAGTTTGTTGACTTCGACCATCATCATCAACCCTTGGATTTTGGGCATTGACTGGCATAATTCCCCATCTCCTTGCACTTGAAACTTTGAAGTGTAGTAGGTTCATTCTATGGGTCCCTTCCTTTGTTTGCATCATTAGAAATATTCTTCCCATCATTGCGGAATTCAAATGCCCGATGACCTTCCATTCCACATTAGAAAAATTTACATGTCCTTTTAAGACAAATCCCCCCATGTTTCTTTCCACACTTTGAGTATAAGGGAAATCTAATCTTTTTTTTAGTGTGCTCTTTAGATTTTCCTTTGAATTCCATTTTACTCTTCTTATCAAACCAATATGACTAATGGGTTACTCCAATCTCCATATCTACTTTGAGAGCACATCGAATGATTTCCTCGTAGCTATTGATGTCCCTTATGCCGAACACCCTTTGAAGACTTGGTTTTAAGCCACTAAAGAATCGATCAATCTTACTCTCAGGTTGGATAATAATACCAGAAGCGTACCTTGAAAGTCTTGTAAAATTTTCTTCATAAGTACCAATAGATTCATCATCCTTTTGCTTCAGTTCAAGAAACTCTTTCTCTATCTTTGTTCGGAGAATACGAGGGAAGTACTTATTGAAAAATAATTTCTTGAACTCGTCTCA
Source organism: Viscum album (assembly GCA_963277665.1). Classification (NCBI taxonomy): domain Eukaryota; kingdom Viridiplantae; phylum Streptophyta; class Magnoliopsida; order Santalales; family Viscaceae; genus Viscum; species Viscum album. Next base: position 1,715,815,659 of record OY728152.1, on the reverse strand, counting down.
TTCCATGGACTCAATTTCATCCCTTTGCCTCGTATTCTTAATAAGATTCCACCATTGATCAGCATCTCCTTCCAAACGATACACTGCAAGGATGACTTTATCATGTTCAGAACATTGAAGAACTGAAAATATCTTTTCAGTAGTACTAATCCATTGTTCAGTAACTAATGGATCAGTAGACCCGCTGAAAGAAGGTGGATGATGCCTCATGAAGGACTCAACAGAATGTTGCTCCTTCCTTTGCTCGTTTGGAAGTCATGCATGATTCATAGCATGAGAAAGTTGTGTGATCATGGCTACAAGATTTTTTATTCCATATCCCATAACGTTTGGTTGCTAAGGGGGACAATCATTGCATTTCATGTCGCATTCTGCATTAACATGGTTCCTTCGGGTTCCAACCATTGACTATAACCAAGAAGAATAGTTTGATCAACACAAATTATAATAGGAAAACCACATAATCAAGAATAAAATTTCACACTTAAGGTCTTATAATAGGTTGTTCATGGCCATTTCTAAAACAATATGATTATGTTCTATTCTTAGACATATCCCTAGGATTCTTACTAAGGCTTTCACATCCTAGTTTCCAATGGTTGACTATACCTTTCCTCTGATACCAACTATAACGACTCATAATTTACATACATTGTTAATACTTCAAAATTGAAGCATACTTATTACAACATATAACAAAAACATGAAAGGACCGTATAGGTATAGAGTCTTTAGAAACTGGGAAACATAAACAACTGGTTCATAAAGCATCTACGTTGCCTCCCATTCATTTCATCATATCTAGAGTCCCTTTTTTGCATATTCTACTTAATAACCTTCTTCCTGACTTGGGGAAATAAAACATACGAAAGGGTGAGCTCAAATGCTCAGTAAGGGTAAGCATGGATAATATAAAACACAGTATATACTTTTAAACTTAAAAACATGAAAATAATGTTTAAACATCAAAAGCATTAAAAATGACATAAAACATGAAAGTATGTAAGGTATAGATAAAAAAGAAACATTAAGAATGATAAAATAGAATCAGAATAAAACATGTAATTGTGGTAACCATTAAGAACATGTAATGATTTCCATGGTAGCTAATGCATTGCTGCCAAGACCATCTTAGTGGACAAAGTCCCATTCTGAATCGAGTTCACTCCTCATTTTCGTCCTGTAACACTGAACCGGATTAACTTACCGTTCTAGCCATGTCTATCTCATGAGATATAAATTCTTTACCCAATTCATTGGAGGGAGATATAGGTCCCACCCATCTAATAATGAAATCATTCTTACTTGTGCCACAAAATAAGCATACATCATTCATCATAACCCAATAAATAAAATGGGTTTCATAAACATCATCCCATCATCACATAATCCATATAAAAGAAATGGATATCGTTTCATAATAAGAGGAGTGAAACCATGTAAATCATAGAGACATTATAATTGAAACATACACATATGAAATAATGTCATCTTAGATGAAAAATGGTTTTGATAAAACACTTGAAATGAATTCTTGAGGAAAATATCCCTTTTTCTTCAAAATCATATCCATTTCACAAAATGTCATGAAATTTTAAAAGAAAAGGATTTTGTTGAAAATAGTCATCTAATCTTTTGGAGGAAGCTTCATGAAAACAAGGCTTTACAGAACCATAAAAATCCGTCTGGGCCGTATAAGTTTAAAAGAACATTCTTTTCGTACTTTTTCCAGAAAAGTCAAAAAGTACCTCGTAATGTAAACAAAAGAACGATTCCTTACATACCATGTAGTAAAAGTAAAAAATTGGTAAAATGGTCTTTAAACATACATGAAAACACTTTTATAAAACATGGACATGGATGATAGAAATAACCCCAGTAAATACTTACGAATAAGCAATCTCAGATAAAAATGAGATTTGTAAAATTATCACTTACCTTAGATCTGATTTGCCTCGTAAGTGTCCGAACCTCCTGTATAATGATTTAAATAATGTTATTGACATATTCCAGAATCATAATTATTGTTATTATATCATATATGGTCATATTATTAGCTTCTTAGTAGTAATATTTCATTTCTACTTGTTATTCGGGTGTTTATAACTTTTTGTTCTTATGCGTGTTTTGTCGAATAAATTCTTATTATTCTCTTTAGGTTATAGATACATCATTTCCAGAATGGTATTAATGTAATATATATCATATTTATTCATTCAATTCATTTATATAATCATTATGCAAGGAAGATCATGTAGAACGAATCACATCACATCGTGGAGATGGTATTCCGTACGTATGCACAAGCGATGATATCGTTCCCATGATCATGGAATTGTATTGGAGTGTATGTATACTATTTCAGAATCAATATCACTTTTCGATAATCATATGTAGTTATTATTTACACTATTATACCCTTCCAAGTAAGGTGGTGGGGTAAAATAGATTACACCACGGCGTGGAGATGGTATTCCGTACGTACGCACGCGCAGTGATTTCGTTTTCCATAGGATGGATAGATGTTGAAATAGGGTTGTTTAATACTTATAATAACGTATCAGTATATTAGGTATACTGATGTTATTACTTCATAATGAAACAACTAAAGAAGAATATGTTGAAGAAGAAATAATTTGGAAAGGATCGGTAATGGATATTACCTCTTTTTGACGCGCCTCTTGTTAACCTCCTCTTAGGGCACTAAGGTTGGTATTTGAAGAAGACCAGAACCTCTAGGATGATTCTAGGGAAGAGGGGAAGTGAAATGGGTAGGGTTTTTCTGAGATTGAGGCTCAAATTGGTGTGAGGAGGAGAGGGAGGAGGTGCCCTTTTATAAGGGAGGAGAGGGGCACCTTTAGAAATATAAGAAATATTAGTGTATATTAAATCCCAACCCCCTAAAAACTTCCAAAATGACTCATATACGAAGATTAAATAAGATAGGGTTGGAATATCATCAACCAATAAAATTTATACATGTTAGTAATTTAGTTTAAACATTATCAACTTGATTTATCCTTATTTATCAATTTAATTTTATTTGTGGTAATAATATTCTAAATATTAAATTATTATTAATAATTACATATGTGTTGTGAATTTTACATAATTTGATACTTTATGACATTGTCGGCCATATAAATTTTAATTTATAATTTTTAAATATTATTGTGATTTTTAAACAATTATATAATATTTTATTTGTATAAAATAACAATAGTGTCAATTTTGACACTATCCATTTATTTGAATTTAAATAAAATATATACAGATGATATGTTCGAAATAAAAGCTTTAATAGATTAATAAAATGTCATATGTGTCTATAAAATTTGTGGAGCACATTAAATAGTGCATATAATAATTATTTTAATATTTTAAAACCATTTATTTGATAGTTTAATTAATAATATAATTTCAACATCACTATTGTGTCATAATTAATGATAAATATTTAATCCCTAAAAATTTTAAATAAATTCCTATGATGTAGATAATTGTATTAGATTTCTGTAGACTATTCTTTTTCGAGGTTTCATTATGTTTATCACCAAATTAAAATTATTATACTTATAAGATTTATGAAAGTGACATGTTGTCACATTCTTTGGTTTTAATAATAATTAAATTATTTTCATGGAACAAAGTCTATTAAATGAATATAATCCGACCCTTAGGATATATGGGTCGACTTTTAGTCATCCAATATGATTTTGGTCAGTGTTAGGGTAATTGTATAATCTTATATTTACCCTTAATTACCTGATTTACCTTCAACTATGGTAAATAAAATTCCCCATAGTTACTATTCATAATGCCCAAAAATAAAAAGTAGCCTATTAACATAATTTGGAGCCACTGATTCTGAATATGGAATCGATTTTTTCAAAATTCATAACATATAAGTTTCAGTAATTAATTTAAAATAAATCCTGTTGTTAAGAAAACGGGTTTTAGAAGTTAAAACATTGCCAAAGATTGAAATGTTATTACATATGAATTCAATGTGAAATTAATGCTAATGACATAAATTATATTAAATGGTAAAAATATATTCTATATAAACTTTAAAACCATTCAAAATTATAATTTAACCATATAAATTATCTCAATGAAAATCTTTTTTTTAATTAAAAATTAGCGTATTTTTACTATTCATCAAAATATGAAAGTTATCAGAAAAATATCAAAAAAATTTCCAAAGTAAATTTTTATATCCTGATTCAAAAGAATAATTTTATTTTGTCAAATTAAACATATAAATTTTTCAAAAACTAGATTTAATGTGTGTTCCAATCAAAAGGCGGCAAAACTGCAGTTTTTTATAAATACTTATTTTACACAAAAACAATTATTTTGTTCTCTTACCATGTTCAAGAAAATTTGTAAGATGAATAATAATGTTGTAAAATTTAAAATTCAGTTAATAATATTCATAACGGCTAGTTTATAATATTATAATAATATATCGTTGTTTAGTGGAACTCGGTATTGCGTACCACACACGCTATCGAGGAAGGTCGCGACTGCGTGCAGTGAAAGATTCCTTTGATGATTTATATAACATAAAAACAAAATATTTTTCATAAAAGTCTTGGGTTTTACAATAGGGATAGTCACATTATTGAAGAGACATTGACAATATATGAAGGAATTTTATAGAGAGTAAGGAGTCATTACAATGACCATATGTATTATTTACCTAATGAAGAGCATATTAAGGGAATCATTTTCTTTATTCCCCACAACCACACCCGAGGTCCGGATGGATTTCCTAATGAATTTTATGTGGTTTCATAGGATGTGGTTGGGAAGAAGGTGGTGGAGTCCATTCAGGACTTCCTTCGGGGTGGTTCTATAAGTAGGGTGGTGAGTTCTTCCAGGATGATAATAATCCCAATGGTCAAAGACCCCAGTTCTCTTGGGATGTATAGACCCATATGATTGTGTAATATTTCTTACACAATCATGGAATGTCTGATTGCAAGTCACATGAGCATAATGATTCCAAGGATAGTTTTTAATGAAAAACATGGGTTCATCAAATCTTGAAGTATTCAGGGGGTGGTGGGAATTCCTAGTGATCTTGTGAGAAAAATTAATAGAATGGTGGTTGGCTCTAATATTATCTTCCAGGTGGATATGGACAAGGATTATGACAGGGTGGAATTGAGTTTTATTATTCGGATAATGCACATGTTTGGGTTCCATGAATGGGTTTGTGACCAATGCTTCAAGTCCTACTCATCCCCAGGGGTTTTAATTACTATCAAGGGGATGATCTTTGACTTCTATAAATCACTGGGGGGAGCTCAACTAGGTGAAACTTTATCCCCTACCCTCTTTATTTTGACACATGATTTTCTTTCTCGGAATCTTCACCAAGGATTGAGAAATTGGAGACTTGAACCATTTGTCAGGTGAAAAGGAAGGGATGAAATCTCTGACTTGATTTTTGTGGATGATATTCTGATTTTCACCAATGGAATATGACTATTAATGATAGGGCTCAAGGAAATCTTCTCGGTGTATTGATTTTTGAGTGGGAAAAGTATCAACACAAGAAGGATCCAAATTTACATTTCCAACTGAGGCTTGTGGAGATAATGTAGGGTTATTGAATAGTTCATGGGGTGTCAAAGGAGGCAGCATACTTTGATATACATTGGAGTTCCGCTCTCTCCAGTCCACATTAGAAAAACATATTTCGAAGACATCATGAATTGAATCCTGGGAAGAATCCAAAACTGGAAGAATAAATTTCTTTCTTTCAGGGGACGAGTCAATATTATCAACAACTTCCTCACCTTTTTTCTGATGCACGTTATGGAGGTTATAAAACCACCTAAGGGGACTCTCGTAAGGATGGAGAAAGTTATTCTTGACTTCTTATGGGATGATAACTAGACTAGACGGTGCCACTGGGCGGCTTGGGCGCATATGGAACAAACAGTTGAGGAGGGATACCTGGGGTTAAATGACATTTTTTAAGGCATGCAAGCCATGAAATCATTGATTTCAAGGGACATCATTATATGGGGATTGATGGGGGATTCATTCTTCCTATGTAGGTACGAATATCATCGTGTTCATGGAGAAGACCGAAGAGTTACCAGCATCAGAATGGAAAGGGTTATGTATGAATATATGGATGAGGTTTATGATTCATCTCGATGAATTATAGGACAAGGGGGCATTTTATTTTGGAAGGATAACTGGGCAGGGGAGAAACACTTTTTTATGGGATTCCCTCACCCCAACATGTCTCTTAAATATGAAAATGCGAGTAATTTTCTTATGTTTATCGATACAATTCTTCATTAGGAAAAGAAAATGGTTTTTGATAGTATTTTTCATAAAAAGGAGGATGATAAATATTGTTTTACTGGTTCAAACTCGGGAAACTTCGCCATCTGAGAGTAAAAATGGAATAGACATGCTGAGTGTTCTCCAAAGGAGGGGGCGGTGATGTATTGGTGTAATTATCTGCCATCTAAAATTCTCTTCCTAGTTTGGTGCATTGAGAACAAGGCCTTACATGTAGTTGATAGTATTTATAAGAGAGGTTTCCATTTATCATCTTAGTGCTATTACTGTGGCAACCTGAAGAGGGAGACATCTGATCACCTCCTCTCTCAAAGTGAATGGAAGTTTCAACTGTGGCATCTTTGGTCCCCATGTCCTCAGATCGGTAGCCAACAATTATCTTTTCAACACCTCTTGTCTTATGGTTTCAAGGGGTGGGGATAAAAAGCATGGATTGGAATGTTCGGGCCATTATTCTTGTGTCCATCTATTGGACTATCTAGGAGGCAACAAATCAATCATGTTTGGTCCTCCGCTAATATGTCTTGTTCCTTCATATAATGTATAGGTACTTAATATGTGAGTTGCTCTTTTTGATGAAATGGGGTTAAAGCTCGGCCTTGGTTTGTAAAATACCCAGTAAACATGTTTTTCATAGGGGCTTAGGAGGAAGATTGATAGGTAGGATTCAGCCTGATAGTAGTTAGAAACTTAATGTGAATGGTTCTCGCGGGAACAGACTCACGAGCGATAGAGGAATCCTACGTGACCCCAGTAGCTTTGTCTTTGTGGAGTTTGGTATTTTCTTTGGGTAGGGAAGTTCCCTGGGGGTGAAAAAATGGGGGCCCATCAGTGGTACCTAAGTTTCTATAGAGCGTGAAATTTAGGAGTTGGAAGTTGAGTCGGATTCAGGATTTTTTGTGAGCATTGTACAAAGGAGGTATGGGAACCAATCTCAACTAATCTACATCATCTAACAGTTTGTTATGGATATTTCTTTGAGACAAATAATTACCCAAAATTGGAAGGAGACTAGTTTTATAGCAGATAATCATGAATTTTTTGGAGAGTCAGGAGTAGGCATAACCATTTTTGACGATTTGGTGTTGCTTCCACTGGAGTGTCAGGTCTATTCAAAAAGGGATGCACTTGGGTAACATTACTATAGACCTGTTTGAGGGTGTTATGTAGTAGAGGGGCTCCTCTTTTCTTGAAAATAATATAAAAGTAATTATGTGCATAAATTATAATTATGATATCATGATGTCCTATAGGATTTATATAGGTATTTAATGGATAAGTTTGGTTATATATTTCACTGTATAAATTTTTTGGGAGTTTGATATTCATTAGATATGGGTGGGATTTTATAAGTGAGGAGATTAGATCAATTGTATTTTTTGAAAAGAAAAATGTGCCCCAACATATTTTACATGGAACAAAGGGTTCAAAATGGGAAACATTCAAACCTTGCAGGTGATATGGTCTAAATAACTTAATCCAATTAGTTTTTCGAATATTTTTTTAGTTAATTTCCTCCTTATCAATTTTATATTTACCCATGTAAAATTGTTTTAACCTTAACCACTGTAATTAATTTTAACTTTTTTTACAAAACAAGATTGTCAAAAATTACAATTAAATTTTCAGATAACATAAAATTTTCTAATCATTTACCTGGAATAATATTTTATTCAAATTCCAAACATACTATTTTAAAATTTTAATGTAATTTAAATATAAATTGCAAGATGAAAAAGTTATTTTTTCCAAATAATTTTTTTAATGTTTATCATGTTTTTATAACAAAAATAATAATAAAAATTTTTAAAATTAATAAAATTGAATTAATATATAAATAATTTATGTAATTTTATATTTAAAATCATATTAAAATAAATTTTCATCATGTACAATCATTGAAACAAAATACATTTTTCAATTAAAACTGGTATTGATCACTATTCATTTATATTTTTTTCCTCTTTATAGAATTATCAAAAAAAACTACTATAAATGTTTTATATTATAAATTTTAAAAAATTGATTTTATTTTTAAAAATTTATTTTTTATATGTTTCAATAACTAATTTTAAATATTTCTACAAAATGAGACATGGCTATTTTTTAGAAAGATAAAGTTCTAAAGAACTAAATTAGATTTGTTTATATCTAATACATAGAAAAAACATAATATTAATATAATATATTTGACTAAATATATAATATATAAATTTATTTATCATCAATAAAAAGGCGATTTTTTATTTAGTTAAAAAAAATTCTACGCAAAAAAAATAGTTTTTTAGAAAAAAATGTCCTTTATTTCCAAACGATTTTGATATTCAGTTGTAATTAATTGGTAACCAATGAATTAATTTTATATAAATGTGTAGACAATATATATTCATAATTTCGATAGTTATATACATACCGTATATTCTAATGGATATAAAATTTCTATAATATTATATAAAAATATATAAATAATATCTCATGTTCTATTAAAAAATATTTCTACATGTAGGACAAGATATCGTGAAAATAAATTTATATGAATTTTTTTTCATATAATCATTTAGTGTTACATACAATAAATTTTTAATCCATTCTATGTTATAACTAGTTAATCCTCCAGTAATATAATCACATCTATCTCGACATCTTCACATTTTATCAGATACCTCATTTATATCCCACACATAATAAGTTATGAGACATGAATCCCATAATCTGTTCCTTGTTGTTAAAAAGAATATACAGATATTTCTAAAAAAATTTATAATATCCATAATAAAAGCATGAAATAATTCTCATCTATTGAAGTTTAATAAAATTTTCAATTAATAACATAAAACAATTTCCATACCTCATGTTTAGGAATCTATATCATGATGAAGTTTGTTTTATGAATATAACTTAGTGACAGTAAAATGACTCTCAACGGCATAGGTAGTAAACCAACCACTAGAATCCTCGCATTATATGACAAGAACACTCTAACACCAAAGGAGTTCTAACAACTTCCCCTCAATGAATTGGATAATATATAGGAATAGAGACTCCTCTTACCATGAAGGAATCAACCAACAAATCCAAGAGTCTCATCAAATCCACTAAATAGTCTCCATTCCTTTAATTAAGATAACCGATCCTAGAGTTTTAATGTTTAGAATATAAAAAAACGCTATAATAACAAATTAGTATTAATACATTCAGATAATTAAAAACATTAATGATTATGAATATGGTTTTTGTACAATAAATTATCCTTCAATGTAATTATTAACTAAGAAAAAACCATTTAAAAGATGCATAAAATATATGTTCCGGATATATCTAATCAGAAGATGAATCTTTCCTAATTAATACAGTTATTATATGCCTTAAATTTAAATTATTAACATGGATGTACTATAAAATAAAAATAATATGTTATAGTGAATAAAAAAATAATCAACTTCTTCATATATATTTGTATTAGAAACAATATTAAAAAATTGATAACATTAATAGAATATATCCAAAATATTTTTTGAGGGGTTTTTATTAAACACGGTTCATTTTTTGAAGAAACACACTGATATATATTTATATCCTAAATTTATTTCATAATTATATAAAATTACATTATTTTTTAGTATTTATGTTTTATATGAAATCTCCAATTAATATATAAAATTAGAGGTAGGTCTCACGAAAAATATATATCCTATTGATGTTACAAGTGTGTCTGTTGTGATCTCATTAAAACACACTCATATCATCTATGAACATGTCCTATATAATATATTTCTTATAAATCATAATCATACTCATATAAACCCATTTTTTCCATAAAATTGCAACCAAACATGGATCGTGTCAATCTATTATTGTCTTACTCAATAATTTTTATTCATTTCTTAGATTTATCAAATATATTGATTATATCACATTTTATTAATTCTTGGATATATTCAAATCATATTTCATTAATATAAAAATGGACATATATTATATTAACCAATCATTCAAATGTAAAAAATTGTTCTATTTAAAAAATCTAGTGGAATCTTATATAGGTTATAGACCATTGATGACACAAATAACAATATTTATTAACACTGCATGATTATACCATCCATAAGTATGACATATAAAAGAAATACAAGTATTAAGTCTCATCTGGAAAGAAAATTTATAGCCTTAGTTAATGATAATTTATAATAGCCAAACTCCCCTATTCATATTATTCAATGGTTGACATTCCATGTTATATACATTCATGTGTTTTTCATGATATCAAGTCTCTATTAATAATCTCATGAGTCAATAAATTGAATCAAATATAAGATTTTATTCATGAAAGTCTTAAAATGTCACCATTATTAATAATATTTAGTGACTATCATCTATTTGGGGTGAATTAACTTCCTACATTGTGTAGAGAATACTATTATACTATTATTACAAAACACATATCAAACATAAATGAATGATAACAATATATTCGAATTTTTATAAAACCGTGATTTATATTGTAATCATTACATAAAATCTCCCATGAATCCAATACAAATATATTTTATAGGTATCTCAATTTTTTCTTGTTTTTGAGGTTATTTAATGTGTTCTTTGTAGAAAACGAAAATATTTTTATATTACACCTATCAATGATCTATTAAACAATTTGGTATTTGTGAAGTATTTTTTTCCATCAATGAGACTAGGGATCCTTATAATAAGAAATAACTATTAAATTATAATATTAATGATAAAATTCTCTATGAATTATAGATATAATTACTATCTTAGTGATGAATTTATAAATTCAAATATAGTCTCTCACAATATATGATACAATTATATATTGAACCTATCTTGTTGATTCAAATATATTTTATTTTTGGAACATTTCCAAATAAATGATCCACTATTGACATAAGACATGTATCTAGAATGAGATCTCATATATCATTTATCATATTGTAAACTAAAATCATGATGTCCCATTACAATGATATCATTCAATACAAAAAATTCTAATACCATATCATTAATTATAATGTAATTAAGGATATTATTTATCGAAATAATATACCCTCTTATTGGATTTTATTTCAAATTTCATGTTATTCCCAAAATAATCTTTTATTTGGTTTATTAAATAATATTAAATACATTATTGATACTATGTTCAACATATGGTGAATATTTTTCTCCCTTTTAATTCATTTGAAGGAACCATAATTTTTATATGATTTAGGAAATGATAAACTTTTAAATACCCATTTATAGATTTTTCCCTACTCAATATCATAATACCATATAAAATATATCTGTTATAACATAGTCCAACCAACATATTCGATCTATATCAATAGATCTATATAACTGATATGTAGCATATGTAACCCATTTCTTTATCAAGAATAATTTTCATGATGAAAACATTATTGAATTTAAGGACATTGTGTAATTTTTTTATAAATATTTTACCCATATATGATTTTGTAGATATCCTAACACTATCACATACACACATTTAAATAAATGAAGAATATTTTTTTATGAAACTGAAATCAATTATTAAATCATAAAACCAGATGTCCTATTTCTGAGATGATTATAGTAAAAAATGCACCATTGTAACATCAAACCATTACATGATCACTCTGAAATTCAAAACCGCTAGGTAGTATCATGTACATTTCCCCAACATTATTCCAATTAAAGAATATTTTTATCTCCCAATTGATATATTATATAATAATAATGACTTTTTATGATATGAAATAAATTTTTCTCCACTTGATGGGACTTTTTGGTAGATACTCTAACATCCACATAGATTTTCAAATTAAATAACCACTTGCACTATATTGTTATCACCCTTTTAGGGAAATAAAAATAATTAAAATCATGGTATGTTAATTTCATGTAAATGAAATTTTTATGGAATTTAACAATATAAAATAACAAAAACTAAATGGACTCTCATTAGTTAGTAGTTTCTACAACAATTAACTTAACATAATCATCAATTGAATAAAAAATTGTACATCATGGACTGCTAAAAAATGATAAATTAAATTTCTGTTTCTTTGGAAACATGAGGAAATCCTTATTCAAAAACTAATTATGGAAGTAACTTAAACATAAACTTAGAAACAATTCCCATTTATAATTTTATATCATTTTTAAGTTAAATCATTCTATCTCTGACTCCTTGATTCACACAATACATCACAAGGATGACACCATCTCAATAATCATTATTTTTTTGTTTTGTAGGATTATATAATTAAATTACTATATATTGATTAGAATACAAAATTTAATACCACTTGAAATTTAAGAATATATATATATATGAATAACTACCTCATAAATATACATCACACCCCTAAATCATTGTAATAAATAAATTTGGATTTTTTCAATCCATTTTTTAAATTTTATTTAAATGAATACGATATCTTGAATGATTTATGTGTGACTGAGTTACTTTCTAGAGAATATCAAAAAAAATCAAATAGGATGGCCTCATTAAATCATCATTAGTTAAAATATGTCTAACAAGGAATGTCACATCCTATCGAACATTCAATTAAATATTTTTCATGGTGAAATGATCATTGAAATAAATCCATAATTTAATATATATTATATAATGGTGTCACTCATGTATTTTAAAACCTGATTTTATTTGATAATATTAATATGTTTCCATCATCTTTTGTACATCATATTGAAATTATTCAAAAAAATTTCTTTTTCAATCTATTTATTCAGAAGAAACACAAAACGAAGTCAACATTACTAATTGATAAATGTTTTGGTGTAACTAAGTCCACTATATTTAGGAGGACTAATTGGAAAAAAATTTAAAATTGAATCATTTTAATAAAATTAAAGGTCATTAAACCTTGTTTTAAGGCAATAAAAAATGGTTTATCTGTATTTAATAATTTATAACCATTTATATATAATCATAAAATAGTAACTAAATATTAGAATAAATTTTAAGAGTATTATTATATCATTCAATAAAGGGTAAAATATATGTGAATTTATTTCCCCCATTCCATATATGAAGAATATCCACATACTGATTACGAACATTTTTATAAGCACTGATATGATTATTTATATAGAGGAGTGTGGGATTTTTTTTCACAACAAATTGTTCATCTAATTAATTTTCTATTTCTACAATTGGTAGATTTATGTTATATTTCCTATAAAGATATAAGCTACTCTACATGACCCAGACATAAGTTGTTAGAGGGTCTCGAACCTATAATAATCATTAACGACCATCATTACTGACCTACAAGATCCTAAATTATTATATATCCCCATAAAACACCCATGTTAAATGAGTCATAAAAATATCTATTTTACATTTATTAGCGGACTTCAAGAAAACCGAATTTCCCTTGGAGTTGTTATGATCACCCTTAAATCCCTGATTAATCATGTATAACATTTTTCTAAATGACGAAAATTTCACCATATATTTAATCTGAAAACTATGATCATAGATCAGGGATAACACATTAATATTATAGACATGTGATTCAATCATACCCTTTTTTCCATGATTTATTCCTTATATCACCGATTAACGATCATCTATTTTCTAAAACCATACATCCGACCTTAAAATCCACTGATGAGTAACCATTATCCTTAAAAACCCTATGTAAGAATTTTGATATACTATCAACCAAGACATTGATAACCTCAAGATACCCATTACTTTTTCCATATGATGACTAATGAACATCCTTAAACAAATAAATTATTTATATAATTCCATTTTAGATTCTCACAACATATGAATTTTGAGTCAATATTAATAAATCTAATTATCACATAATTTTCAATAAAAGTAAAATGATTACAAATCAACCATAATATGATATTTTATTTTATTAGGGTTTATTTGTAATAAATTAATCCATAAAGTCATGAATCCTCTATTATGATCTCAATGTATTATGAAATTCGGGTAAAAAGATTTATCCTATAACATGTAATATAAAACACCGAGGTTTAGTTGTTCTGAAGGAAGAAAATGGAGTCAATGATAATATTTTGATCATTGATGAGGACTTTATACATTTTTCAATGGTTTAAATATTTTTATATGGAAGAAAAAGTCAAGAACTATACACCCAATAATGAAACGATATTTCCTAATCAAGTTATCCCTTAAAAAGAAAAGACCATTTTGTCCCATAATCTAACTACATGAGTTTTTGTCTATATAATTGTAACAATTTATGAGAATACAATCGGAATCTGCCATTCAATTATCATTAACCAAAAAATTATTACTATAAGCATATTTATAATGGATGAACATATCCTTGAGTGTCGGACATAATGAATTTTCCATTAATATTTGGACTATAATAAATATATTGTCTCTTATACATTTATTTGATTAATATCTCCATATTTAATGGAATTAGCCATCTTTGACCATGTAAACTAAAGATATTATCTTTTATAATGAAATATATAGTTGAATACATTAATGACACATTGAATATCATATATCACAACATTCAATACACAATATAATGATTGAAAAATTATTCCAATCGATGATATAACACTAATAACTAATTTAATCATTCTCTTGAAAGATAAAAAAATTTCTAATTAGAAATTAAAATAGTTTTATTGTAAAAAATTACCCTATAATAGAAAATTCGAGTTCATACCAGACATTATATCTCATCAATTATTCTATTGAATGTTTTATACATCCAATACAATACATACATTCAATTATTTTAGCATAACCTATAGAAAAATAAATAGAGATGTGTTCACTCATTTTTTATTTAATAATATGTTTTACAATCCATACACTATACTCAGCAAAATTATCATTAAACCATTTTATAGATCTATTCTTGTTATTGATGACAAGTATCATGTATTCTTAATTGGGAAAATGTTTTACACCTATAAACCCATAGAATCTTTCTAGGTGTGAAGCCACTCTAATGGAAATAAGAATTTTGAGGTTCATGCTCAATGTATCTTGATCCATAAATTAGATCTAATAGACTACTAGAGAATTTAACATTTTCATTAAAATGTTATTAGGTAATTTTTTATAATAATAAGTATTTTTATATGAAAAGTTATTTTTAATAAAATGTGACCAACAATTCATCTCTATAGTGTATCTGAATGCATTTCTCATTTATATATACCAGGACACAATTTTGAATTTAAATAGTCTTAGAGCATAACTTGACATTCTTAATCCGAATATTATTGATTTTATTATCCATGTATAGAACATACAGAGCAATCACTATATACACAATGAAATAAAATATTTCATATAGATAGAACATATTTTATTCAAAAAAATGAATGAAAATATATCATATAAAAAGAACATATTGTAAAAAAGTACCCTATAATAGAAAATTATCATTCATAACAGACATAACATTTCTTCAATTATTATAGTAAAATTTTAATACTTCAATCACAAAACATACTTTGAATTATTTTAGCATAAACTATAGAAAAATAAATATAGATTTATTCAATTATTTTTTATCTAATAATATGTTTTGCAATACATATACTATACTCAACAATATTATCATTAAACCATTTGATGGAACTATTCTTATTATTCAAGAAAATTATCATGTAATATTAATTGGGAAAATGATTTACACCTACAAAACCACAGAAACTTTCTGGGTGTGAAGCCACTCTAATGGAAATATGAATTATGATTTTCATGTAGAATGTATCATGAACCATAAATTAGATCTAATAGTCCATTAGATACATTAAAATTTTCATTAAAAAGGTTATTTGGTAATTTTTTATAGTAATAAGTTTTTTTATTTGAAAAAAAAAATATTTAATAAAATGTGACCAACAATTCATCTCTATAGTGTATCTGGATGCATTTCTCATTTACATAAACCAAGACAAGATTTATAATTTAAATAGCCTTAGAGCATACCTTGACCTTCTTAATCTGAATATTATTGATTTTATTATCCATGTATATAATTTACAAAAGAATGACTATATACACAATGAAATAAAATATTTCATATAAATATAATATATTTTATTCAATATAACTAATTAAAATATCATATTTTCAAAATATGATATTTATAAATTTGTATTCTCTTTATGGAGGAAAAAAATAAGTGTCTTCAATTTCCATAACAATTATACATGGAAAAATATATTATATGTTACAATATTTAATGTAGAAACTATATATATATATATTTAAATCATGTATGTATACATTAACTCTATCTTAATATTTAATATTTATGATACTATGTTTTTTAGAACAAATATTTGATGCAGAATTAGTGCCTAATACCCGATAATTAGGGCTGTAGGAATTTATAACATTCATATAATAGTTTTCAAGATTATTCCATTTTTTTACACTTAAAATAATATAATAATATAGTATAAATAAATTATAGGTAATATATATAAGAGAATTTACAATGATAATCAAGATGCATTCAATGATCAATAATAGAAACATATCAATTGCAGATTTACCAATTCATTATGGAATATATAGGGATGTAAATTAACTAAAATGATGACCACATATATCTAAACCATTAGTGGGAATTGATCTATATATAACTGAAGAAGTAGCCATATTTTCATTAACCATATTAATCTTACTATTTAGGTCGTTCATATATACAATCATACCATACATGAAAATAAGAATATTGAGTTGAAATATTATTCCCGCCTCTATCATATTTATAGAACTCATCTCTATTCCTCAAATATTATACCTCATAGTTTTTACATATAATTTGTTAGAAAAAGATCATTTTCAGATATTGTTACAAAACTCATTGTTTTATCTATATGACACATGACTTTCATATTATAATCCATGTGTAACACACATGAATTTTGGAATAAGAAAATCATGTATGATTATATATAAATTATTAAACACTAATCATAGACATGAATGTAACATCACAATACCTTATGATATATATATTTATAAAAAAATATTCCCTTCAATTGATTTTTTTACACCTAACAACATTTTTTATGTTTCATATTTCCATTAATACAAAACATCGAGCTTAAAAGGCTAATGATATTTATTACTGTTAACACCTAGCCATTAAATTAAAGCATATGAATAATATTAACTAATTTATAAAATATTTATATATAAATAAATTTCCAAAGAATAAAATATTGATAATTTTTTTAATAATCTGTCAATTTATGTTTTCCTCATTTTAATCTCCAAAAATATTTTTTCATCAAAAATCTTTTTTATTAACATTCATTTAAAAAAATTACCTATGATATTGTGGAAATTTAGAAAACTTATAATGTATGTTATTGTATTTATAAATGGAAAATCTTAATTTATGTTGGATGAAACATTATAATATTTCTAAAAATATTCATTTTTCAAAAAATGTAGAAAATATCAATTTTTTTTGTAAAAAAAACATTTCATTTCAACAATTTAATCAATATAAATTTCAATTTTGTTTTGATTATGATATCAAGGTAAAAAAATAATATATTGTTATATGTAATCAAATTAAAATATTTTTAATCGTCATTATATTCTATTTTATTAATTATTTATTTTTGGGATAATTTTTATCTGAAAAATTATTTTACTGAACGTAATGTTATATGATTTAAGTAGATAAATGATCCCAAATAGGGATTGTTTTAACTTATAATTCATAATTACATATAAAATTGTTTTTAATAGTGATTCATACAATGATTATCATTATACCCAGTGCGAATATAAATCTATATTGTTCATGAAACATGCATTTATTGAAAGCATATTATTTCATCGCTTCTATTTGAATTCATTTATATTTTTATAAAAAAAAATTAAAACATACTTTTTAAAAATATTATTAATTTTTTAAATGATAAATCTAAAATTATATTAGGTTGAATTAATATGAATTTTAAAAAATAATTATTATTTTTGATTAATATTAAAAAATACTAAAATTTATTTGAAAAGTGTCTTTTCGTTTAAAATACATATTAAGATAAATTATGAGTTATATTTAATTAAAAAATACGCAAATTTTGTATAAATAAATCCCATTTTGGTCATTGAGAATATTTTCATTTTTTATTTTTTAATAAAACCTTTTAAACTGTTAAACATTTTCTCTTCCAAAAACTGGTTTCTCATCACTTCTATGGGAATAATTTTAACAAATAATTTTACAATTAATTTATTTTAACTTGATAGAACGGATTAATTATTCATAATCATCATAATTTATAAATTTTACTATGTTCAACAAAATATTTACCAAAATAAATATTGACGAATGTAAAAAAATTATAATAGTTATGGTTAAGCTTGATTTGCTGGTGATTAAACAATATGGAAAAGGGTAAAAATTATATTTTGGCATTTTTAAAAAATATTTTATGCAATTATTTTGAATTTATATCTTCTTGGTTTGATAATTATCTATTTAGGAAGCCTTAAGCATTATAAAAACATTTAAATAAATGAATCTTCTAAAAAATTATAATTGTGTCACTCAACTAACTGTTAAAAGGAATCAAAATATATACTCTATGTCACATCTAAAAATATATTTATTTCCAAAAAATACCTCAAAAATATCTTCTATACATATCTAACCTCATACTAGAATCCTTATCTTGGGAATAAATTCTTCCTATAAGGTTTTTGGTGCAATCCTAAGGATGATATATAAAGAATACGAGACATTATTTAATGACTGTTTTTTATTTCATTCTACACATCTTTGAATTGTTATGAAAAAATGGTCGTATTAAATCATAAGTATATTATATATAGTAGGATTTTGTTAAAATATGGAAATGACATACAACCAACTCCACTTCAATAAAAATTGATATGAAATCATCCTTTCTGTGTATGATAAATTACAACCTCGCGAACTGATGTCATTCGCTTTTCCATTACAACATACCAAGGATTCATGTGAACGTCTATAATAAATATTTATATGATCATTATAATATATTTATACCTATAAAATCATTAAAATATATATGACCTTTTTTTAATTCAATTATATTTGGGATACGATGGTGTCAATTGTGTATACAGTGGACTACTACCTGGTGAAGTGATATGATTCATCATTTACAAAACCATTTAATACAATATAATAAGTTAAATTATATTAAATATATTGGATATAAAATAAATCATTATTATATTTCTGACATATTTAAAATTATGAAAATATAATATATCAATTTTTATAAAATTATGATAACTTTGTTCATTATGTTTGGACTACTACCTTAACGATGCAATGTACCTCTGTTTTTATCACTAAACCACTTATAAGATAATATATATGAATATTTTAATAAATAAAATTTTAAATTTGATATTATAATCAATTTTTTATGATAAAATACTTTTTACCTCCTTTCCATAACGATCATTGAAAAATAAAATCATTAACCATGCGTATATATGGAATACAGACTCCATGATCATAACATATTTCATTTCTCATAAACTTATTTCATGATTGGTATTAATATTATAATTGATGATTAAATATTATTACTCTTAAATGATTATTATTCTTCATTTTATGGATCAATATAATATTCATATGAACTTGGACATTTATAACGAAACTTCATTGAGAAATCAAGGTAATTAACAAATGAAACTATGAATATAACGAAAGATTATTAACGAAAGGTTGATAAGATGTTATAAAAGAATCACATATGTTAATATAAATGTCAATATGTTTAATTAATAAGATTACCGCTAGATTAAAACCACTATATTGGATTTTTAAGCATGATCTATAAAAAATAATCACGATGTAAGGTATTTATAGTCTCCAATTTATTTATGGGAGACTTATGGAAAATTCACCAATTTTTTATTTTTTATAGTATATATACAAAATCATTGAAATTTTATACAATTAACCCCAATATTTTTATGAAATTTAGTTTTTCTTTAAATTTAATTTTTATTTCCGATTAAAATTAAAAATATTACTAATGTGGTAATGATTTTCTATCTCATTTTTTCTTCTTTAAGACTTGTTTCATGTTATCCACCTATACTATATTATGACATGTATATGAATCCAATTTAACATATAATTTTTTTAATTTTTATATGACCATGATTTTTTATGTTTGATTTATTTTTATCCAATCATGGGGATTACAATGCAATGTTACAAAATTGGTAAGAGTTTAATGATACAATCTCCTCGTTTATCAGGATTATTTATGATTAAGTCTCTAATGTTGAAATACTATGATATAAATCTGAACCAATTTTCATGAATTTTTATCTCATCATGAAAATCATTACATTTTCAATTAATAATACCATTTTACACTCTTCGGAGTTTGATTTTTATTACAAAATTTATTTATGAAAATACAATGTTATTTCACTTTTCTGCCGCAAATCCTTTTTATCAACAACCATTTTTTCTAAAAATGATTTCAAATTTTTTACATTTTAAAATTAATTTAGTCAATGAATATTTACACATGTTTAATTTATACATAATATTTTTATTGTAATATTCTTGTCATTTTCAATATAAAGAACTTTACTAACCTTTTTACTATGAAAACGAGTGTTCATTTTAGCATGTATATATTGTACTAAATTACTCTTCATAATGAAGTAAATTTCAATGAAGCTTCCATTTCATGTTTACAATGATATTTTTAATAGAAAGTTTTTCATTGTTATTTTATAAGTTAATTTTTATAGGTTTTTTAAATAAATGTATTGTAAATATTTTTATGTTCAAAAACATATTTTGAAAATGAAATGAATATATTGATCAAGAATGTATTAATGATATTTTAATGAATCCATAATCATTAAATAACATTTTTATTGCATTTACTCTAATTGGGATATTTTATATTAGAACTAAATTCAGTCATTTCATGGACTTATTAATAAAATTTCAGATATATCTTTTGGGAACACATTGATTAATTAATGTTTTAATCATGTTCCAATAAGATTTTTATTGAAAAATTTTAATTTACACAGGTTAAACACATTATGAAAGGAATTTTTTATTATTATTATGTAAATTTATAATCTATATTTAGTTTATTTATAGCTCTAGGACATTATATAAGATGAGTAGGCCCAAATAGGGATGGGTGGTCCCATTATAGCATATATAATGGGGCTTCCCTCATAATTCTAGGTGATACCATTTCAGCTTATAAAATTTGAAAAACCATATGGTGCCGAGTGAGTCCATTTTATATTTTATGATGGGGAATCCTATATCGATCTGATTAATATAATCATAGCTTAAATGAAGGGTTTATAGAGATAAATATCTAATGGTTTTATAAATTATTAGGTTCTCTGGTGTATTATGTTGTATGTGCTATATATGGTCATTCTATGTGTATGGGTTATACAATTGTTATATAATGATGATGTTTCTAGATACCAACACATTATATCTATTATATTCATGGGTTTAAAATTTTTATCAATATTGACATCCCATGGCTGATGGTTATTTACTTTTTTAAGAATCATTCAATTTTTTAATAATTTTTCATCTGTCGTGATTTATGATTCAATTATTTTTTGGTTTGAGTTATTTTATGTTTCCCTCATTCTGTATGTTTATTAAAGCATGTACTTATGCACTTATTGTGATCATAAATAAATTATGAGAGATAATTCTTATGTTTACCCACACTAATCATTTGATATCACCCATATAATTATTATTCATCTACATTTTAAATATAATGAGGTTCAAAAAATTATTTAAATAAGTAGTTTCCAGTAGATGATGATGATGGATTTAGGCAAACTAAAAATGATAGGTTATGTTGGAAAAATTATCATTTAATGACATGGTAATTTTTTATGTTGTAGTTTTCTCTAATCCTCTAAAAATAAATACCATAATGGATCATGATAATGTAAGTGATCTAGTTTTTATTTTTATGTTGTATGTGTATATAGAAAAAATTAGGTCACAATTATCTATATCGATGTATGTAATTTAAAGTATATAATTCCAACACCATATATAGGATTTCTTGTTCATGGTTGGTATAATATGTATTAGTGTTACGTATAGATAAAATTATATATTATTATGTTTTTATCTTATGAAATATTAAGCATTATGGAAACCATTATTACCCTATAAGACTAAGGATGATCATTAATTCAAATTATTAGACACCCCTGGGAGGTTTTAACTGCTGAGATCATAAATTTATTATTGATATTTTCTGTATATTTCTCAGTAGGATGAATCAGTTTTGAATCCATGGTTTAACATGAATTATTGAATTAAATTATTTTGAATTAATATTTACCATATTTATAACATTTTGGTTCTTTATGATCATGTATATTGAGAATAATAATCATAAAATATTGATAATCATATGAATAGACAATGATTTATTGATTAATTCACTAATGTAACCTTAAAAGAAGATCTCTCAATTTGGGATTCAAATATAAAAGGTATGAGATGACCTTTGTTGTTAAACATATCTTAAATTTTGCGGATATTGTGTTTATTTGGGATATGGGTTATAGAGTAGTGTAGATTCCACAATGTGCATTACTATTTAATTTTTATTATTAATGTATCATATGATGGTTTATTAATTTTAGTACTTTTTTTCATGTCATAACCATTTTATTAGTAGTTAATGTATAAGATAGAAGCAATAACATGTTATCCGTTTTATAGATTTTTTGTATTTGAATGATTATTATAGTTCTTCATGTAGGAAGAAATTTCCTTTAATACTCAATATTTTCTAAAAAGGATGATATTGTTATTAAAATTTCCAAAAAGATGAAATTATACATATTAAGTAGAAAAACTTTCATAATCTCTATGTGTTGTATGAAAATAATTTATAAAAACATGAAAATGTATTTTGAATGAAAAAATTTATCCACTTACATAAATATCTGAAAAACCCATTGGTATTATAGATCATCAAAAGATTATAGATTTGAGACACCAAACATTCAAATTTTCATTCAAATTCTTATTATTGATTTCATTAATCACTATGTATAATTATTTTTCCTTTTATTCTATACCCAATTTCAAAACATATTTATGTGTTATTCCATAAAACAATATCACATCCATTTATATCTTATTAATATGAAGTATTATTAGCCGTTTTATGATGTGGGTAAAAAATATTATTTTCAAATTTCATACATTTTATTACTAGGATAATGATCAAATTACATGGTGTAATTTAGTAAAATGGTGGGGGTGGATGTAACACCATGATATATTAAATTATGTTAAATATGTTCTATAGAATATTGAAATTACACATTGAGTATAGTGAATAATAAAAATCCATGAAACATTATGATATATTTAATTATTAATAAATTTATTCACATTAATAGATTGAGATACAGACAACATTAATATTTTTTATGGCCGATAGCATATTGAACACGCAACATAGTGCATAAATCATAAATGATACCTATAACCATTAAAACGTATCCACATAATTGGTGATTATAAATTATATAAAATAAAAAGTGACATATATTTATATATAGATAAATTTATTAGAAATTATAAATTATTGATAATTTTTTATTAAATAATGAATCAATATTTAAAAATGAAAATTTATTCTTCCAAAATTTTATTTCTAAAGAAATGAATTTTAATTGATTTTTAAGAAAAAATTAATGATTAATTTGTGGAACATTTAGAATATTTATTCAAAAATTTATCATAATATTTTTAATCAGATTATCAAAATATACATTAGGTGATATTTGGGTATTTTTTTGAAAATATGTATTGTTTATTGAGTAAAAATAACATATTTATCTAAAAATGTAATTTCTTTTATATTAATAATGATGTTTTAAAGACCCATTATGTTTTAAATATTACTTCAAGAATCTAAATTATTATTCATTTATATTTAACATGAATAATTTCTTTAGAATGAAATTCATATTAAATTTTAGATTACATTTAATTTTGAGATTAAAATTGTTTTCTTTCTAAAAACTATTTTAAAGTGTATAATGCTTCTTTATTTTAATTAATTGATATAATACTAAATAATAATTTTTTAAAGGAAATATAAATATTATATCTCAGTAAATATTAATTTATAATCATACAATTATTATTATAATACAGATAGTTAATATAAAATAATATTTTTTGAAAAAATACACTTAACAAAAACCCCCATTTCATAATATTTGAGGGTTTTAATAAACATTAATTTTTTAGAATTAATTATATTTTATTTCAAATAATGATATTAATTTTTTTAAAAATAACTTAATAATTATATTAGGGTGAATTTTTCTTAATTTTATAAAAATAATATTTTTTAGACTAATAGTGAAAAGTATTTAATTTTAATGGGGAACTGTCTTTTTAATTTACTAACTTGTAATGTGATATTTTTTTCAATCTATTTTAATATAATTGTTTTTAAATTTCATATAAAATATTAAAATTTTCATCATTATAAGAATTTTCATTTTTAATATTCATTTTAAATCATTAAATTTATTGAGCACTTTCTCTTTGAAAACTAACATTATTAACACGTCAATGGCATTATTTTTATATTAAATTTTTCACTTTTTTGAATTAAATATTATAAAATTAATTCCATTTTTGGAATAATAATAAATTATATTTTTAATTGGTTCAACCTTATTTTTGGTCAAAATGAATAGTTTAAAAAAAATTCACCAGTTAATGTAAAGATAGATTTGTATTTGGTTAAACTAAACAGATTAGGATAAAAATTACCAACCATCTTCTTGAAGAACCATTTTATGGAAATATGTAGACCTTATATCTTCAATATTCTATGATGAACCAATTTGGTAAAAAATTATAATGACGAACATATGGGTATTTTTGAATCTTTTCAATAAAATTACATGTCTTCTATTCACCACTCTTATAAAAGGTCACCCAGACATCTCTCTATATCACACTGCCAAACCACTTGTTTTAGAAAAATACCTACCTAGATAACCTCTAAACATCCATAAACTCATCATAGAATACATGTTTTGTTTACAAATCCAACATAGTAAGTCTTTTGGTGTAATATTATAGAGGATACCTGTAGAAGTGGTATTGTTCTTCAATAAGTATTTTTATGTTATTTATTTCAAAAATTCTTTATATCATTATTAAGACAAGATCATATAGTATGAAATATATCTTACATATAATTGGATTTTTTTTATACCATTTTGATGACATAAAACAATAGGCACATTAATCAAATTGGTTAAAAATATCATCATTCGTGTGTACGGTGGAGAACTGCCTCGTGAACATATGTTAGTCGTTTTTTTCATTAAAGGTTTTCACAACTATGTTTAATGATGAATATAGTATATATATACATTATATTTATAAATTATTAGACCTCTATAGTTATAACTCTTATTTTGGACGAATATATATACTATATATTTATGATTCACTTCAAAGGTGAATTAAATGGGGTTTTTAATTTGGGGTTTCCAACACTGCAAATTAAAAAATCATGATTATGTTTTTTATAAATAAATTACCCAAACACAATTTTCATGCCCTTTGAAATTTCTATCCTCTTGATTATTGGATTTAGAATACCCCTTGATTCAAAATCAGTTAAGTATTCCTCTAATTTTAGTGTACTTTTGGTTTCTATTGATTGAATAAATCTATATCTCTCTATATCTCTCTAATATTCTAGTATGCATCCTATTTCAAGGGATAAATTTTTAAATAATATTAAATTTTATTCCCTACATATGTGATATAAAATTATGAAATTATAATGCCAATTTTTTGGATAATTGGTAGTATTCAGCTTTAACAAATAATGAAACATAATTATTAAATAAATACAAATAAATATCAGATTCTCATTTCATGATTATTCATGAGTGATAATTAAACAATTCTACGGATTTTATACTATTTAATTTGAAATAATTAGGACTAGTTTGAGGTTTCTAATGTGAGTGGATTATATTGATTAATATGAAAATGATATTCAGCAAAAAAAAATTGGAGAACCATTGGATTTTAAGGTTCAAAACTATATAAAGTATGTCCTTGTAGTCATGGGGTTTTATGGGGACTTAATTGAAATATTTTCATGTGTGTATATTCCCTGTGTAGATACCAATTATTGAGATTGATCTAAGATATGATTCTCAGAATACATGTTCATAGGACTATTTTTTATACTAATTACACATGATTGAGATACAATAATGTTCCTTCATGTTTTATGCACTGTAGTGTAATTTTATGGAACTTAGTTTATTTATTATTCTAAATAATGATTAGTCAACCATAACAGTTTGGATTAATAGTGTAGGGGATGAATGTAAAACATGTGTTATTGAAGATGAAATAGAAATATGTAATAGATGGGTTTTATGGAATTGTGGACAGACAAAAAGTAATATATTAATGTAATATCCATGTGTACAGGGCCAAAATGATGATAGTTGTGGGAAATAATGGACTTCAGGATTTAATAGTGATATATGTGGGGAATGATTTTGTTTAGGAATGATCCATTACTCATTGGCCTTCGAGATTTTTAGAGACATAAATGGTGGCCTATTTTTTCACAAATTCATGACTATTTTTATGAAACCCACAAACTATGAGATAGGGAAGGTTTTTCAGGGTTCATAGAAACTTTGTTAGTTCACCATCACTTAGTGCATGATTTTTTATATGTTCTTATACACGTTTACATTCCAATATTTTCATAAAAACATTTATATACACACACACACACATATATATATATATATATATATGTGAACATGTGTCATCTATGCATTGAGGGTGTACTAAAAGGTTTATATAGAAACCCATAATGGTAATCCTAGAGCATGTGTAAGCTTTATAATGAGGGATCAAATAGAGGGAAAGGGACCTTTGATGTATACGGTGGAACTAGGTCAGGGAGAAAGAGTAGGTACTTGGATTAAATCATATTTTTTCTATATCACTATAATTTATTTTTCATTTATTTAAATTTTACATGTTTAACATCCACATTGGGGGACTATATTTTTTATTATAGTGGTATGAGAAGTCATTTCATATAAATAATTATATATTATATTATGTTTTTAACTTATTTGGATTATTTTTATAATTATTTTTTATCTAGTGATGATTTGGAGTATAGAAAATATTGTCTCCCCACAATACATTATACCATCACTACTAGTTCAAACCTATTTTGTATGGAGAGTGACATATGTGGTCATGTGGAAGGTCAGGTGGTAACTAGTAATATGAGTTTTGGGGTAACAAAAACTGTACAAAAACTATTCATAATAGAGGAAATATATGTTATAATATTCTGAGATTTTTATCATCATTCTAATCCATTATTACTAGATATATTTTCCATTTTATATGAACTCTATTTTTTCTAGACGGTTTTTGAGATTACCTCGACATTCCCCCCTAAAATTAGTGATTATAAAATATTTATTTATTGATATTATTTTTCCAATTTCAATATCTCTTTGCCTAAATAATCAATATTACCAATGTAACCCCTTAAAATACTCTTTTTATACTTGGTGCAATATCCATATTTTATTTTATTATTGATTTTCTGATGTAATCCCA
The DNA here is from genome assembly GCA_963277665.1 of Viscum album. NCBI lineage: Eukaryota > Viridiplantae > Streptophyta > Magnoliopsida > Santalales > Viscaceae > Viscum > Viscum album. Next base: position 1,715,787,601 of record OY728152.1, on the reverse strand, counting down.
CTCTTGTTAGAAACAATTGGGGGAAAATATTTTTTTACATTCTCACCATCATCGATTAAGAAATATCAAGAGTTTCAATATTTTTATATTTCATCATTTTAACCATGTTTAACATGATTTCATTACTTCTTGATAAAATATTCTTAGTTGAGGGGACTGTTTAATGTTTTGGTATACCATATTTCATGAGATTATCAAGGGATATTCAAGAGTCGATTCCTAACCCTTTCCCCCAATTTTGAGTCATATTTAAGAAAGGTATCTTATCACAATCAATTGTAGTAAGAACTATTCATCCAATAGAGTATAGATGTTCTTCACGGTTAATTTTCAGATTCTTCATCATGGCATCCAAATACATAAATTTCACGTAGAGCATGTATATTATGAATTTAATTTATTTTACCATTTCTAAAAAATCACTCTCCATTTTCTCCACTATATCATTCTATATTTGGTATCACTCTTGAAATGAAAAAAATATTTTCATTATCTCACATGGTTTAAATTATAGATGATCATATTTCACATTCATGAATACTTTTCGAAACATGTCCATAAATTTACTACATACTTGAAAAACATTATTGAAACCTCTTTCCCAGTTGATGCACTATTATATTACTTTTTATCTTGAGATCGTATTTCATTATAAATTAAATAGTTTTTTAGTAGTTTTGTAAGAGTGGTGTAAGATCTAAAATTATTTTCTAATTCTTATCCTATTACTTATTATGGAACATCTAGACATTAATTGAAAATATGAATTCCCCAAATATATTTTAATAAAAATTAGTTACCACATAAATATATAAATTTATTTTATAATACTTATCCACGATGATTAGGTATTTAACTAATTTAATTAAAAATTTTCCATAGAAAAAAATTCATAAGAAGATAAAAATTAATCAATATGATCATCTGAAAAATCCTATCTATTTTGATTAACACCGGCTCATGCTATTTCTTATATATAATTTTGTGTGTCTTCTACTCCATAGAATCATAAAAATCCGCACCCAAAACATTATTTCATAATGTTCAAAGGGATTTCTAGAATCCGTTTGAAGATCAATGAAATTTTTTCCCACACACAGTGCCCTCCATTCAGTTTGCTATAGATTTTTTATTTATTATTTATTTATTTCATTTCTTAATTATATGAATTTTGTGTAAAAACAAAAATTTTGTTTAAAAAAAGAATATTCCAAAATATAAATTCTGGATTACCAATATTAATCAAGTTATAGATATGAATATGTATATATTTGTATACATACATAATCTTTTTTGTGATAATTTTATATCCACTATCAAATGATTTATACGCATATATATATAAATGTATAATCACATTTTGGTCAACAATGAATTTTTTTTATTAATTTATAAGAATGATATATATATATATATATGTTTATATACATACAGTTTTATTATCACATTTTAATTTAATTTAAATCATATTCGAAATTAATCAAATTTATATTGATTTTTAATATAGATAAATAATTTTTATGAATTTATCTTTTAGAAATATCAATAATGATTATTATTATATAATTTATAATTAGATAATAAATAATTTATCAAATTATAATTTGTGGATAAAAACAATATTTATCAAAGGATAGTTATAAAATCATCAAATTGTAATTGTAATTTTTTATAGAAGACTAATTTATTAAAATTATTAAGGGAATAAAACATTTAATCATTTCGAGCAATTTATAGAGATTTTGAAAATGATTTTTTTTTTACAAAATTATGACATGAAAGTTATTGATGATAATTGTATGAAATTATCAATGATGACATAAAATGAGTATTCTACTAACAATTACAATGATTTGTCATGGATAATTTAAAAGATTTAGTGGGAATTAAATTTACCAAGGTAAGTGATAAATATAAATTTCAAAAATCATTATTATCATCCCATTTTAATTATATATTGAAGATAAATATAGTAACATTTTTTTTAAATGATAATATGAAAATGAAAATTTTCAAATCATATGAAAATGGTTTATCATTTTATGTTCCATTTAAATGGGTAAAGTTATAATTAAAATTTGTCATCATGTGTGATAACTTTAATTTTAATTTGAGAACATTTCAGGAGAGTGAAATAATTATCATATGTGATGTTTTATTTCATATAAAAAAATATATGTTATGATTCTTAGAAAACCATTGATATACCTCGATCACAAATGTTCCAATAGCATGATAAATTAATGTGTCACCCTGGCATTAGAAATAATTTTAGAGTTTTTCCAATTATTATGGTAGTAATTTACTTAACCTTTTGGGATTGTTTAAACATTATTTCCATTTATATAATTATGCTCATACTTTTTTAATGATCATGAAATATTGTTCAAGCATATGGGTATGTGTGTAACCCTGGAAAGTCTATATTACACTTGATTCAATTAGTACTTTTAGATATTTATTCACATTAATGTGTTATTATGTAATGGATTGGACCTTTCCGGTGCTTTAAATTGTGAAAATGAGGTGTTAGAGGTGTTCTGGGAGGTTAAGGTGACTTGGGGTGTATTTGGGTGGACTTTTAAGGAAAGGTAAAGGGAAATAGCTTTCACACGGTTAGCGCTCGATTTGTCTAAACTCTGCGGCCAAACTGTGCGAGGATAGTGTTGGAGGTAGTGGATAATGAACGGTTTGTCTAACTGGGTGTCGTAACCATGCGATGAGTGTTTGACAAGGTAGTAGAGACCGCATGGTTAACGAACAGTTTTTCTAACCGTGCGAGCAAACCTTGCGGGCACTTAAATTATATCCCAAAATTGGGGATCTAACTCCTTTGCCTCTAAATGGTTCTTTTAAGCCCCTAAGCGGCCATAACTCAGGATTACCCTTCCTTGAAGGTTGGAGAACCTATCTCATGCATTTAGGAGGCGATCTGGAGGCTTCTCTTGGCGAATTGAAGCTGGTTTCTTAAGATATGTGATCATTATTGTTTGGTTTCTTAGATCTACTTAGATCTACTCCTCATCTTCTCTCGGTTTCTAAGATCTACGCATGTTATGGGTAGATCTAAGTGTGCGAATGTCTAATATAATGATCATTGGTCTTGGTTGTGTTATGAGAAGATATATAAGGTGGATTATTGGAGAATGAACCTGGATTTCTCAAACGTTCTTCGTTTGTTGGGGTTTCCGTCAAATGACTCTGAGGTAAGTGATTCGTTTCATCACATTCTTTTACGTGAAACTGTATTGTTAGCATGTTTAATCCCACTGGATGAAAATGGAATTGACCTAATAAATACTATGATCCAGAAAAAGAAATTGTATCGATCATATGTTATTTCATCATGTTTTTCTAGATTGTGTGATATATATGGTTGCCTTGCTTAGCTATTGTCCATGATGGAAATTGGTAACGAACGTAAACCGAGACTAATTGCTAACTGTTTTTCTAAAGATAAAGACGCATGAAAACTAATCTGGTTCATGTTGTAATATGATGTTAATCAAATTGGCATAGTAATCATGTTTAATCATTTTTTATTTCGTACTAGTAAGGTTTCCCAAGGTTGGAACCAACTGATTAAATATGTTAATTCAATATGGACTAAAGAATTTGATTATTTCTAAATTCATTGAAGGGTTCTGAGTTACCCGATTGTTTGTTAAAGGGTCATATCCCAGTTGATGTGATAGTTGCTTTTCATGCTACTTGTGTTTAGATGTGACCCTTGAAGGGTGTTTTGATATGTGGGGGCATAGAGGTCTTTTGGTTATGGTAGAAGATGACACCTAGAGTGGCGAGATGCATCAGTTTATGAATGTGGATGTCGGGGAAGACACCAAGGATGATGGAACGGGATGGATATGAATGTTGGATGCTTGGTGATTCTTTTGGTTGATTATCTGCTTTACTTTTCCCCACTTCCCAAGGCAGCTGTTCTTGCATAACCTTCTTCCGAAAGTGGTGAAGACACGTGGGTATGCCCCATGATTTCTGTGTTTAGTAGCATAGTATGATTTTCTAGTACCATAGAATGCTTTTCTAGAATGCCTGAGAATATGGGAAATTGTTCGGTAATGAATGTTTGATTAATTTGTGTTTACTCATGGGGTTGGAGTTAGCGAAACATAATGATGAGGTTGAAAACTTTTGAAGGAATAGTTGATTTTGGGTGTGATGTAACAGAATTTAATGTGGAATTTTTTAGGGTTAATTAATGTTTAATTAATTAATTAACATACACAGGAAATGATAAAAATGGAAATAATTAATATAATAAATCTATTTAAATGGTTGTGTGCTAATAGGATACTTAGTCTTAGAAGTAGAATCTCAGAGTCTGAGAGACGTTACCTGCAGTTGTGTCTAAGACTAGGTAATACCCATAATGTTTTTGTGAGATATAATATATTCTATACTTTTTGTGTTTCTATACGCTACTACACCCTATATGTAAGGTTAATTGACACCTTGGGGATTCTGATCCTTGGGTGGTGTTTCCCCCAACATTCAGGTGGGAGGATGAATGGCTGACAACCCCCTTTGGCCCTACTCTCTTCTCTTGGTAGATACTTGTGTCGTTAGGCACAACGGTTAGTTTTCCGCATATATGTGTGTAGAGGGCTTTAATGGCTTGCGGTTATTCCAACACATATATTCTAGATATAGTTTCTATTCACTACTATAGGTGTAACATGTATAGGCTTTGATGGCTTGAGGATCCTTACTTGGTGTATGGGTTGTAATGGCTTGAGATATAATACCCAACGAATGATACAGTTATGAAAGTTGTGGTGGCTCCTAGAACCTACATTGTTACTTTTGGTAATGAGGTTGGTGTGGTGCTTCACCCATGTGTCTGAGGGAAATCCATTTTGATGCACGAGGTTCATATTGTGGTGCTTCGCCTAGGTGTCTACACGAAATCCTTTTTGGAGAGAGATGCTTAGGACGTGCGACGTTGTGGAAAAGAGGCAAACCATTGGGGAAGTAGTAGTGGTTTACCCTTGATATTCATTTCAATATGCTATATTCTTGTATTCGTTACTTGGTGAGAGTATCCATGGTGAGGTTAGGAACTTAGTATACCTGTTTATGTGACGTGTTAGTTTCACTTGTTGTTCACTGTACTTTAGCATGCTCTCTTTACATTTTAATGAGAGTCTTCAGGGAGGATCCTACTGAGTATACTGTTATACTCACCCAATGAATGTATAAACTATTTTTCAGGTCACTTAGATTAGGTTGGAGATCAGGCTAGTTACTACTAGCTTGTGGTTAGAGGAGCTGTCTGGGCTTGTGGTTGGTGCTGTTTTTACTTTCTTTTGGGAACTTGTAGTTTTCCCCTTTCATTTGTAGTATTTCTGTGTGACATTACATATGTGAACATGGTTTTGTTTTATATTTCAGTGTTGAGTTGGAGTTGGTTGGTGTCTATCTTATCTCTCTCTTCTGCATGTGTTCTCTTAGAAGGTAATGCCTCCCATTTGTGTGTTTATTATACCCTCAGTGCTAGTTGCCAACTGGGGGCCTACTTGAGGCGGGAATCAGGGGTCATTATCTCACTTCTCACATTTCCAGCCTAGGAGGGGTATACATTGTGTGGAGGGGGTCATGAAAGAGTGGTATCAGTGCTCAAGTTGAGGTATAGGATGCAGTTTGGAGTTAGGCACTTTTGAGGTTGCATGGGTTGGTAGGGAATCAGTGTCATTCATGTTTGTCAAGTGAGGTAAACACTAGAGACCATTTGAGACATAGGCGTTTAGGTCCCCCAATGATCTGATGCACAGACCTTTAAGTTTACAATGGATACTAAACAAGGTGATACAATTTTTGGGGTAGAGACCTTGGAAAGGATCATGCATCATTATTCTTTGTTCTTGTGTTTGAATGGGTAGACCTTGGGAAAGGATAATCTGAAATGAATGAAAGAAAACCATTAATTAATTAATTTTGAGTCTTCCATATTCCATGTTTAGTAGCTCTAACCGTTTGTTATTTTATAGGTATGGCTCCAGTTCAACGTCCTCGTCAGGTTTGCACAGAAAATGACCAAAAGAAGTTTTAGGGTAGAGGTTGATGACGATGACACTTGGAGAAAGACACTTCGAGAGTTTTAGTGCCAGAGTCTACAGAAGTATGAGGGCTCCGGTTTAGATTCAGTCATGGAAGACTGGTTTGAGGAGGTCTACATAGCCTTCAGTTCTATCCGTGCTTAGATGGAGCACTGGGATTCCTTACCAGGGAAGATGTTACATGGACTAGAAAGGAAGTGGGGGTTCTTATTCCTCGGGGATCGTGAGGAGTCATCAATCTCATGGGAGGAGTTATAAGACAAGTTTAGGGTCAAGTTCCTTTCTTCGGCTGTGAAGTTATACCGTCTACAGGAACTTCTTACCCTTTAACATGGGATCTCTACAGTTCGATCATTTGGAAACAGTTTAAGGAACATTTTATGATATGCTTCTCAGAAGTTACCAGATGAGGAGGCCAGGGCGAGGCATTTTGGGGACGCTTCGCATCTAGAGATCCAGCGCCAGGTGACCCCATTTATGCTAAAGACATATCATGAGGTACTGGTGAGGGAAGATGTTGTAGAGAGGACTTTGGCCAGGACGGGATCATCACAAGAGGGGAATCGACATGAATCCTCAAGAAGCCAAGCTGTGGTCCGGGTTTCCCTGTTTTGATGGTAGAAGAGTTTTAGTTCAGCCAGGGATAGGTCCCAGCCCTTCACATATTGTTTCTCTGGAGTGAGCATCTCTCAGGCCTATTCCAAAGGGATCAGGTACTTTTTTTTTCTTGTGGTGGTCATGGTCATCAATAGTGCGAGTGCCTGACCTTTCAGAGCTGTCATCCTCCACCAAGCACTACGCATCAGGTTCCTCCGTTGAGGCAGTTCTACTTGAGGCAGCAGCAGCCAGTTCACCAGCATTAGATGAGTAGAGGGTATATGGGGTAGGCAGAGGAAAGCCCCATGACACTCCCTGTCCTCAGAGAGTAGAGCGTGGTGATGGTAGTGGTCATCATTAGGGTCATAGAGGCCGTAGAGGAGGTCATGGTCAGCTTCATACTCTAGCGTTTCCAGCACCAGACGAGCTAGATGACATTCGAGGTCCCCTTTTCTTGTTTTCTAACTTGGTGTATGCCTTGTTTGATTCATGAGCGACACACTCCTTCAAATCACCATCCATTGTCCACGCTTTGGCACTTGAGGTAGAGAGGCTTACAGTCCCTTGGCATTGACTACCCCATTTGGAGGTCGAGCTGACTTGTTTGAAATATGTAGAGACTATGAGTTAGTGTTTGGGAAACACCACTCTTGGGGAAATTTCCTATGTTTACGAATACAACCATATGGTGTCATCCTTGGCATGGATTGGTTGTATTCAGTGCAGGATATCATGGATTGCCTCCGGAATATGTTCGTTTTCTTTAGTGAGGATGGAGAACAAGTGGTGTTTGTTGGTGAGCGAGAACCTCGGATGGGTCATAGGAATTTCTCATCCTTATCTTCCGTGATGAGTGAGATGATTCTGAGTTCTTCATAGGTTCTGTAGTTGGATTTTCCTATGGTTGTAGAGGAGTACCATGATTTCTTTCCAAAAGAGGTTGTAGCATTATCTCCTTGATGAGAGATCAAGTTTGTGATTGAGATACAGCCTGGAGCGTCTCCTATCCCTATGTCTTTATAGAGGATAGCCCATTCTATGTTGCGATAGCTACGTATACATCTCAATGGTTTGTTACAGTGTGGTTTTGTTCAGCCAAGTGTGTAACCATGGGGTGAACCAGTTTTGTTCGTGAAGAAGGTCGATGGTAGTCTGCGGTTGTGTGTTGGTTGTCATAGCTTGAACAAAGTGAAAATAAAGATTAACTATCCTATTCCATGGATTTATGATTTATTAAATCAACTAAAGTGTGAAAGATGTTTCTCAAAGATCGACTTGCGGTCAAGATGTCATGAGTTGCGTGTGAAGGATGAGGATATCTCGAAGACTACTTTCTGTTGTCGTCATGGGGATTATGAGTTCGTTGTAATGCCATTTGGCATGACGAATGCTTTTGCTATATTCATGGGATTGATGAATGATGTTTTCTGTGAGTTCCTTGACATGTTCATTGTAGTTTTCAACGACGACATCCTTGTGTACTCCACATCTAAAGAGGATCATGCAGAGCATCTACGAGCCATTTTGGGAGTTCTTCGCCAACATCAGTTGTACGGGAAGTTGTCAAAGTTTGAGTTTTGTGCTCGAGAAGTCCATTTCATGGGTAATGTTGTGTTCCAATAGGGAGTAGCTATGGATCCATCAATGATAGAAGATGTTGGGTCTTGGGTAGCCACCAAGACAGTTTCAGAGGTGTGAAGTTTCCATGGACTCCCAGGCTACTACAGGAGGTTCGTAGCCATATTTTCACGAGTTGCGACACCTCTGACCGCTTTGACCAGGAAAAATAATGAATTCATATGGACTGATCAGTGTCAAGAAGCTTTCGAGTATCAAAAGGAGAAGTTAGTAAGAGCTCCAGTCCTTTGTCTTCCAACTGAGGGAGTTCAGTTTGATGTTTTCGACGATGCTTCACATGTGGGGTTCGACTGTGTTCTTGTAACGTCTCGGTCCCTGGGTGCCACTCAACGGGTTCCCCGAAGCTGGTTCTCCACAAGACCTCAAGCGCATTTCACCAAACTCCAGAGGCTGCAAACTAGAATCGAGGGCCCAGGTCTGATAGTGGGGAAACTATGCCCTCATTTTTCAAAGTGTAGCGCAGCGGAATACAAAATAAACATACAATGATAGTAGAAGCAGTAAACTATACACAACTGAAATAAACTACAGTAGTGGATATAACCAACAATATATAAATGATGATGCTACATGTTTCATGTTCTATGGAAACATCCATAACATGTTATACATCAATACAGTACAAAAAAATTCAGGGTACAGCAAAACAAGAAAAATAGCTGGCAGCGGCATCGCGAGCCTAGGCTCGGCCCCATGCCCTCCTACTCCTCAACAACAGTCAAGTACCTCTATAGGGACTCTTTCCCCTATCTACACCTGCAGAAATGTAATCTGTTTTGGCCGAAAAGCGTGGCCCAAACAGGGTGTGAGAAATATATCTCAGTAGGCACCCACCAAAGGCCCATGCCCAACTGCGTGTAATCATGCAACAACAGTGTGCAATAGTAAAATGAAATAAAGTAAGCATTACTAAAAACAAACTAACTTAACAATTAAATTTTCATTTTATTATTCATTTAATTTATTTAATTTAGTAACATTATTGTGCTCAACAGCACCATGCCCTTAGGCCAACCAGAATCGTGCCCTCAGGATAAAATAGTAAACCACGACCTCATGCTTTCCCTCAGGCTATACAGATTCTCGCCCTCAGGTATTGACCTCAGGCAAATCAGAATCTCTCCCACAGGCATACGAATTGTCTCCCTCAGGCACAGAAGTCAATCCCTCAGGCACAAAAGGTTTCCCTCCGGCAAAATGGAGCACCGCCCTCAGGATAAAACTTTCACGCCCTCAGGATAATCACAACTACTCCCTCAGACTAAACAGGCAACCGGGCCATGCCCATCATGTCAATGCAGTAAACAAGCAATTCCACTCAAGGAAATTCCACGATTACTACTTTAAAGGCATACCCTCGGGTATCCTGGCCAAACAGATCAACAGTAAAACACACCCCATGGGTGGTTCTGGATCCAAGAAACGATCCCAACCATCATTTTGTTATCACAATTTAATAACCTATACAATTCTAGGAATTAAATACAGCAATGGCCTCAGCCACACGACACCCCAACATGGGTTTGTGGCACAAAAATGCACAAAAACGCACGACAGTTGGAAAATAAACACAAAGCCACCTACCTTATGTGCCAACGAACGTTATACCTGAACGCAGAATCCAGAAACGCCCAAGAACGGTGTAGATCTGAGGAAGAAAAAAGCTCATTCAAACGTAAATAACTCCTATTAGGCTACTAATTGGTAATAACCAGCCAAGTAGGTGGAATCCCTTACCCGTGCGGTTCCAATGGGATCGTCCGTGGAGGAAACCGATTCCAGAAGAACACCCGGTGGATCTTCAAAGGTCTGGCCCCCTCCTTTGGCTCCAAATTGGATCAAGTATCTCCTCTGCCAAATGAGGAGGCTACTTCCTATTTTAATCCCAAAAAAAGTACATGGATCTTACTTCTAGGTACACAGAGTGTACTTCTTTCATTTAATTTTTCCTTTGGCGGCACTGCCTCACTATTAATCTGTCGACATGAGAACACGACATGTACTCCCGAGTACATGGTGTGTACTATCGCCCAGCTATCGGCTGCTCCACCGCCTTACTGTTTAAGCCTGCCGACTGACTACACTACGTGTAAGGTACCACTACACGGTGTGTAGTTGGATCCTACACCCCTCGTTGCCAACAAGGCTGCACGCCCTGTGTACCCATTCCACACGGCCAAAAGTACACGACTTGTGGAAAAGTACCAGGCGTGTAGTTCCAAAATTTAGGATTTTCCCCCATTTTCCATATTTTCCCAAAAACACTTAAGGAAAAGGAAAAAGAAGAATCCCATACTTCAAAAATAAGAACCAAGTTATTACAATCATCCCCCCTTATAGAAATTCGTCCCCGAATTTCCCTTCCAAGGGAGGCGAAGATAATGCTCAGAACAGCTCTGGCCACTGAGCACATAAGTCAGCCTCCCGCTCCCAGGTCTCGTCCTGCACTCAGCCATGCTGTCATATCACCCGTATGAGAGGAACTGACCGGCCTCGGAGAACTTCCGTGCTCTTGTCAATGATGCGAATCAAATGCTCCTCAAAGGACGCATCTTCTTCCAGCTCAACCTCCTAAGGCTGAAAAACGTGAGATGGGTCTTAATGATAGCGACGCAACTGAGACACATGGAAGATATTGTGAATGGCTCGGTACCACTACGGTAACTGGAAAGGATAGGAAACTAGCCCGACTCCCTCCATAATCTCAAATGGTCCCACATACTTTGGTGAAAGCTTACCCTGTCTCTTGATCCTCTTGTGTCCCAACCTCGGTGAAACATGCAAGAAAATGTGATCCCTGACCATGAACTCCAAAGGTCATCTGCGGCGATTAGCATAAGACTTCTCACGAGACTGTGCGGTAGCCATCCACTTCTGAATGAACTGGACCTGCTCAGATGTCTCCTGCACGGGCTATGGCCCCAGTAAAGCCACCTCACCTGCCTCTAACTAGAACAAAGGTGATCGGAATTGCCTACCATATAAAGCCTCGTATGGTGTCATCTCAATAGTTTCCTGAAAACTATTGTTATAGGAAAACTCAACTAAGGGTATATGCATCTCCCAAGAGCCCCCAAATCTAGGATGCATGCGTGCATCATGTCCTCTAGCACCTGTATCATACGCTCTGACTGGCCATCTGTTTGAGGATGGTATTTTGTGCTCAGAAGCAGCTAAGTACCCAGTTCCCTCTGAAAACTCTGCCAAAACTGAGATGTAAAGTAGGAGTCCCTATCAGAAACGATAGAATGAGATACCCCATGAAGACGTACGATCTCTCGGATATACAGACTTCAGAGATCGTCAACACCGAAGGTCTCCTTGATCGAAAAAAAGTGAGCTACCTTCATGAGTCTGTCCACAACAACACACACAATGTCTTTGCCTTGAGGTGATCTCGGAAATCCCATCACGAAATCCATCACGACATCATCCCATTTCCACTCTGGAATGGAAAATTGATGTAACAACCCAGCTGGCCTCTGGTGCTCTGCCTTCACATGCTGACAGGTGGAACAACTCGTAACAAAACCAGCTATCACTCTCTTCATACCTGGCCACCAGTACTAACGTATCATGTCACGGAACATCTTGGAAACCCCGGGATGAACTGCTCAAACTGAAGCATGAAACTTCTGCATCAGCTCCTCGCATATATCCCCTGGAACCCATACTCATCCATGGAAACGCAAAACCTCATCATCGTATATTGTCCAACTGGGAGGAGGGTCCTCACTTGCCACCGACTCCCGTAAAACTATGCCTTCTGAATCTGATAGTTGTCTCATCCATACTCTGTCCAGGAGGGTAGATGTCATAGCTAAATAGGAAAGAAAAGTCTTCCCCTGACTTTCATGCACCTACAAATCCATAATCTCCCACTCAGCACTAGCCTCCTGCACTGTCTGTATCTGAGTCTTCCTGGTCAGTGCATCAACTACTGCATTACCATTACCAGGTGTGTAGGAAAGCTCAAAATCGAAGGACTGTAGGTACTCAACCCAACTTCTCTGCCTCAGATTCAGGTCACACTGAGTAATGATATACCTAAGGCTCTTGTGGTCGGGGGAAACCACAAAATTCTCTCCCAACAGATAATGTCTCCAACAGTGCAATGCATGCACAACTGCAGCCAACTAGAGATCATGTGTCAGGTAATTCCTCTCATGTGGCCTCAACTACCGAGACCCGTATGCAACAACTCAGTCGCCCTGCAACAAAACGGCTCCCAGCCCAAACACTGATGCATCACAATAAACTATATATCTCTTCCCCAGCTCTGGGAGTATCAGGATCAGTGCTGATGTCAACCTTCCCTTCAGGTCCTGAAAAGCTGTCTCGCATGTTTCTGACCAAATGAACTTCACACCCCTCTTATTCAGACCCATAAACAGTGCTGCTAAGCTAGAGAAGTCCTGTATGAAGCGTTTGTAGTAACCATCCAGCCATAAAAAACTCCGTATCTCAAACACGTTCTTAGGATGCTCTCAGGAAACTACTTCTCTCTCCTTCTCTGGGTCTAATGAAACTCCTGCCTCTGAGATGATATGACCCAGGAAGTGAATCTGGTCCCTCCAAAAGATGAACTTTGAGAGCTTAGCATATATCATATGATATCACAGTGTACTCAATATAATCTCAATATGGGTGGCATGGTAGTGTCGAGTGTGAGAGTACACCAAGATTTCATCCACGAATACCACCACAAAAGAATCAAGATACAGATGGAACACACGATTCATCAGATCCATGAAAACCGATGGCACATTTGTGAGTCCGAACAGCATAACAAAGTACTCATACAGACCATATCTTCTCCGAAATGCTGTAAGAGGTATATCTGATGGTCTCACACGCAACTGATGATATCCGGATCTCAAGTCAATCTTTGAGAACACTCATGCTCCATGAAGCTGATCAAACAGATCATCTATCCTCAGCAAGGGATATCGGTTCTTAACTGTTAACTGGTTCAGCTTCCGATAATCCACACAAATTCTGAGGGTGTCATCCGCCTTTTTCGCAAAAAGGACCGAAGAACCCCAAGGAGAAGTACAGGGTCGGGTAAAGCTCTTTTCCTGTAACACCTCTAACTGCCTCTTGAGCTCATGCAACTCAGGTGTGGAAATCCTATAAGGAGTAATGGAAACTGGTGCTGCACCTGGCACGAGCTCAATAGAGAAATCCACCTCATGCACCAGAGGTAGAGATGAAAAGTCGTTCAGGAAGACATCCCTAAAACGATCAACAACTAGAGGGAAATCAGTCTGACAAGTCCCCTGATCATCCAGATATAAGCTCTCTATCTAGGCTGTGACTCCACCTCGCCCATGTTGCTCTGGTCCATCTCAACTCGCCTGAACATACCATTATCCCTTGTATAGAAACTCTCCGCCCTCTTGTGATGTTAAACTCACACTGCAACGATAGCAGTTTACAAAGACTCAAAAGGGAACCAAACAGTCCATCCCGAGAATGAAATCGTTGCTCGTCATCTCCAAGAAATAGAGGTCCCAAAGGAAGTGACACCCTCCAACCTCAAGGGGGAACTCCTTACACTGATGCACACCATCCGTCCTAGTCCCCAACGGAGTGTCTAGCGTCATGATATCAGAAGAAGAAGAAACACAGAGGCTATGAATCTCCACAACTGGCACAGATATGAAACTATGTGTAGCACCCGTATCGAACAGTAATGAAGATAAAACAGAAGCTACTAGAATAGTACCTCTGACTATAGAAGGCCCGATATCCTACTCCTGCTGGGTCTGTTGCACTGCATATGCCTTCCCAGTGTTGCGGCCCTACGACACAGCCTGGCTATTCTGAGTTGTCCCGCCCTGCTGCCTCTGCGATCCTGGTGTCTGGCTACCATGACCACGACCACCATCTCGGCCTACACGCCTTGACGTATTCCAGTTCCCCGACTGGTAAGAAGCCACTGGTCCTGCTCCCGCATGCGGAGTCTTCACAGAACCCCTCTCACTAGCCACTAGTAGAAACGCCCTGCAAAAGCGCTGTAGATGACCCAACATGCCGCAAGCTCAGCACTCCACTGGGTCTCGTGGACACTACGGCCTCTTGTGCCCCTCTCTGCCACACTGGTAGCACCTGATCGGGCCACCTAAAGAAGCTTCCTGGATGGTACTGCCACCCTGAGAGAAGTTCATATGTCTCTTCCTGTTGCCAGTAGAAATAGTACCAGTAACTGGTGCTGAACCGCCCTGGCCCACACCACTAGATTCTCGGAGGTTTCTCTTAGAAATCAGGGCTTCGTTTACAATACCGTGTACTGAAGGCAACCTGAAAACATTCACAAGCGCTCGGATGTCATACCAAAGACCATCCTAAAAAATTCTATCTCTCAGCGTCTCATCACCCACCAGCATTGGTGCAAAACACTGAAGCTCCATAAAATGAGTAGAATAGTCCATCACCGACATATCACCTTACTGTAGATTCATGAACATTCGAGATCTATATACCCTCAGTGACTCGGGAAAGAAGAAGTCATTGAAGACTGCCTGAAAATCATCCCACTCCATGTCTTTGTGATGTTCTGACTGGGTGGTAACATCCCACAACCTCTTGGCAGAATCACGTAGCATATAAGTCGTGATCTTGACCCTCCGCCCTGGAGGCGTCTCAAGATGCTCGAAAATAGTCTCAATCGATCCTAGCCAAGACTTTACAGCCAGTGGTCCTCCATACCCTGAAAATGTAGCTGGATGCTGCTGCTGAAAGATACGTGTTAGCTCGACCATAGATTTGGCAGCCTACGGTGCTCCCTGAAAAGTCTGCATGAACCTCATAAAGCCTTCACAGAACTGCGCCTCCACACATATGTCCGGTATAACAGCTGGTTCCGCATCTGGCTTTGCTGGTGGATCAACTGGTAGCCCATGGCCCACCATCTCTGGAGTATAATCATCGCCGCTCTCCTGGCAAAAAACTTGCGGTCATCTAGGCGGCATGACTCTACATGGTCAAGAGCACGCCTCAGATTCAAGATTATTTAGACTGAAAAGTGAAGGAACCACAAAGGAAAGAAGGGGAAGAAGGAATGAAAAATTGGAAAAACAAGACTAAATAGCGTGTACAATGACTACAAAGTGTCTACTTGACATTCCTTCCCCTGCTCGGGTCCTTCTACACGGCTAAGCCACACGTCTTCTGTCAAACAAAACTACACGGCGTGTATAGTATCTACACGGCGTGTACGGAGTTATTTTCCAACTTCCTGTGTCATCTGTGACACGGTCGACTACTCGGCTTGACACTACACGGCGTGTTACACCTGGACATGGCGTGTACATCACCCCGTTCCCCAGCCACATGGCTAACTCCACACGGTCTATCCTTGGACAAGACTACATGGCGTTTCCCACAGGTACACGACGTGTTCAGGAGAGGTGACACTGACCCATGTTGTTAGTTACATGGCCGAGTCCCCTGGTCACACTACACGACGTGTCTATAACTCACACAGCGTGTTCTATAAAGGAGTTCACCGAACCGTGTTGTTAGTTACACGGCCGGACTCCGAGTCACACTACACGGCGTGTCCATTCGGTACACGGTGTGTTTTACCCAAGTCTTTCCCTACCCCGTGTCGCCGCCCACACGGTTTGTGACATGGGAAGAGACTACACGGCGCGTACTCAGGGAACACGGCATGTACTCAAAATTTTCATTTTTCTTCCCAAACAGAAGAGCATACAAGACGTGTATAAAAATACTACACGACGTGTATACTGGTTTTCCGGACAGTATAGCTCAGAAACTTCCTTGGAACCTAGTAAATACTGAAACTAACACCTAAGTGTCAAATTCTGACCCGTGGGGTCCCATACACCCCACGAATCAAATTTTGACATCTTATATGTGTTATAACCAATAAAAAGTCCATGATCCACCACATTCAGGTCAATGGGGGATCATACTCCCCAAAAACCAAAGTTTGGAGTCCATTCTATAAACAAGATCAAACAAAAATACCATATCACAAGGCAGGTATTTATCAAGCAACTATCACAACATCATGCTTTATTAGCATGACAACTATCAAAACAACATGAAAATTCTAATGCACCTACATGGAATGGAAACTATGCATGGAATGTGATCTCTATAATGTTCCTATATGATGCATGAGATGGCATACCCTCATCTCATCGGGTCGCAACTAAATAGAACCCATAGATAAAATAAAAACTGCACAATCTCAAAGTGTGTCACCCAACAGTGAATATAAAATCAACTGTAAATTAAAAAATTAGTGAAATTGCACCACGAGGTAAATTGGATTTTCCCTGTACAAGGGTTTGCTATGCCCAGGCACAACTTATTACCAACTACCATTCCGTCCTATCCCTGACTACGGCTTCATATTGTATGTCAAAGAAAAGAAACTCCTTTGATACCACTTTGTAACCTCTCGGTCCCCGGGTGCCACTCAATCGGTTCCCCGAAGCCAGTTCACCACAAGACCTCATGCGCATTTCCCCAAATGCGAGAGGCTGCCGACTAGCAGCGAGGGCCTAGGTCTGATAGTGGGGAAACTATGCCCTGATTTTTCAAAGTGTAGCGCAGCGAAATACAAAATAAATATACAACGAAAATGGAAGAAGTAAACCATAAACAACTAAAATAAACTACATCAGTTGATATAACAAACCTATATAAGTGATTTTGCTACATGTTTCATGTTCTAAAAAAATAGCCAGAACATGTTATACATCAATATAGTACAACAAAATACAGGGTACAACAAAACAAGGAAAACAACTGGCAGCGGTATCGCGGGCCTAGGCTCGGTCCCATGACCTCCTACTGCTCAGAAACAATCATGTACTTGTATAGGGACTCTTGCCCCTATCTACACCTGCAGAAACCTAATCTGTTTGGGTTGAAAAGTGTGGCCCAAACAGGGTGTGAGAAATATATCTCATTAGGCACCCACCAAAGACTCGTGCCCAACTGCGTGTAAGAATGCAAAAACAGCGTGCAATAGAAAAATCCAATAAAGTATGTAGTACTAAAAAGTAACTAACTTAACAATTAAATTACCATTTTATTATTCATTTAATTTATTTATTTTAGTAACATTCTTGTGCTCAACAGCACCAAGCCCTCAGGCCAACCAGAACCGTCCCATCAGGATAAAATAGTAAACCACGCCCTCAGGATTTCCCTCAGGCTATACAGAATCTCTCCCTTAGGCATTGCCCTCAGGCATATCAGAATCTCACCCTCAGGCATACAAAGTGCCGCCCTCAGGCACAGAAGTCAAGCCCTCAGGCACGAAATGTTCCCCTCAGGCGAAATGGAGTGTCGCCCTCAGGCTAAAACAGTCACGCCCTCAGGCTAATCACAACAACGCCCTCAGGCTAAATAGGTAATCGGGCCATGACCAACATGCCAAATAAATAAACAAGAAATTCCTCTCAAGGAAATTCTATGATTACTACTTTAAAGGCATACCCTTGGGTATCCTGGCCAAATGGCTAAATAGTGAAACACACCCCTGGGGTGGTTCCAGATCCAAGCAATGATCCCAACCAGCATTTTATTTCCACAATTTAATCACCTATGAAATTCTAGGAATTAATTATAGCAACGGCCTCAACCACACGACACCCCAACATGGGTTCGTGGCACAAAAATGCATGACAGTTGGAAAATAAACACAAATCCACCTACCTTATGCACCAACGAACGTTAAACCCGAATGCCGACTCCAGAAACGCACAAGAACGGCATAGATCTAAGAAGAACAAAACCCATTCAAACATAAATTACTCCTGTTAGGAGAATAATTGGTAAGAACCAGCCAAGGTGGTAAGAGCCCTTAGCCGTGTGGTTTCAACGGGATCATCTGTGGCAGAAATTGATTCCAGATGAACACTCGGTGGATCATTAAAGGTTCGTCCTCCTCCTTTGGCTCCAAATCGGCTCAAGTGTCTCCTCTGCCAAATGAGGAGGATATTTCCTATTTTAAGCCGAAAAAATCTACACAGAGTGTACTTGTGAGTACACGGTGTGTACTTATTTCATTTAACTGTTCCTCTGGCAGCACCGCCACACTGTTCATTCGTCGACATTAGTACACGACATGTACTCCCGAGTACATGGCGTGTACTGTTGCCCAATTGGCGGCTACTCCACCGCCTTACTGTTGAAGCTTGCCGACTGAATACATGGTGTGTAAGGTACCACTACACGGCATGTAGTCGGTTCCTACACCCCTCATCGCCGACAAGGCTACACGCCCCGTGTACCCATTCCACACGGCCAAAAGTACACGGCATGTGGAAAAGTACACGGCGTGTAATTCCAAAATGTAGGATTTTTCCCCATTTTCCATATTTTTTCAAAAACACATAAGGAAAAGGAAAAAGAAGAAGCTCGTACCTCAAAAATAATAACAGGGTTCTTACAATTCTCATACAGTAGAGGACTATTGTTTCTTATGGGTCTCAGAAGTTACATCCGCATGAACGCAACTATGCCACCCATGATCTTGTTTTGGCATCTGTGGTGTTTTCTCTGATGTTGTGGAGACATTACCTCATTGGTGAGGGCTTTTTGGTTTTCACTGATCATAAGAGTTTGAGGTTTATTTTCAACCAGCATGACTTGAACATAAAACAGTGTAGGTGGATGGAGTTCATACTGGAATACGACTTTGAGATATCGTATACACATGGAAATGGGAATGTTGCAGCTAATGCACTGAGCAGAGAGTCACTTAGTGATGTTGTGCGTGAATCCGGTGATTCCTGGCGAGTAATGGAAGAACTGTGGGCATTACATCTTGATAAGGGAGAAGTCGGGGGGTAGAGGTTGTCTTTTTCATATGATGGTATACTCATCCCTGATGCAGAATGTGGAAGAGACCCAGTTGGGGGATCTTAAGGTGAAGTTTTGGAGAGATAGAGTTGTTTGTGGTGACGCCCCTGATGGTTTGTCTGAGGATGAACAACACAGAGTGTTGAATCATGGAAGTATTTTTGTTCCTTTGATGATGCGCATGACAGTTCTCATAGAGCTTCATATTTAACCATTAGCTTTACATCCTGGTGTGACAAGGATGTACAGAGCCATGAGGATTCGGTTTTGGTGGGCATGGCAGAAGTGTGCGGTTGCAAAGTTTGTGTCTCAATGTTTAGTATGCCAGAAGGTGAAGGCCGAACACCATGTTCCTGGTGGTCTTCTCCATCCATTAGAGATTCCTCAGTGAAAGTGGGAGGACACCGCTAAGGAAATTGTTACTGGTTTACCTCAAGCTCGAGGAGGAAATGATGCTATTTAGGTGGTAGGGGATCGTTTAACAAAATCGTACCACTTCAAAGAGTTAAATGATTCGAGATCAGTGGAATTTTTGTCGAGTCAGTATCTAGAGGAGGTGGTGAGACTTCATGGAGTCCCTAGGATGATCACTTCTGATCTAGATCCTTGTATTACCTCCATGGTGTGAAGGGGTCTCCAACATGATTTTGGTTCTCAACTATGCCTTAGCACGACTTTTCATCCTCAAAATTGATGGTCAGATAGAGCAAACCATCCTAACTCTTGAAAACATGTTACACTCTTCTGTTCTTGATTTTAGAGGTTCATAGATGAGGCACTTACGCTTGGGGGAGTTCCCTTAAAATAATATTTTTCACTCAACCATCAGTATGGAACCATTTGAAGCCTTGTATGGCCGGCCTTTCCGTTCTCCATTGTGCTGGACTGGGGTCAGAGAGTCAGAAAATCTTGGACTGAAACTAGTGCAGAATACAACAGAGTTGGTTCAGGTGATTTGTGAGTGGAAGAAAATAGTGCAAGATCGTCAGAAATCATATGATGATCAAATAAGGATACCGTTAGAGTTTAATTTTGGGGATCATGTGTTTCTAAAGGTGACTCCCCATCGTGGGAAGAGAAGGTTTGGATGTAGATGCAATCTTTCTCAACGGTTTTTTGTGCCTTTTGAGGTGTTTTCTCATGTTGGAGTTGTGGCGTATCAAGTAGCACTTCCCCCTCAGATGAGTCGGGTACATGATGTTTTCCATGTATCACAGCTTTGTCATTATCTTCATGACGTGTCCCATATCATCGATTCAGGATAGATCAATGTTGATGGTGATGCAACTTTTGAGGAGCGTCTAGTGAAGATCCAAGACTGCAAGGATAAGGTGTTGTGCAGGCATTCTATTCCATTAGTTCGTGTCTTGTGGCAACATGGTGGCTTGGAGGAGAGTACCTCAGAACGTGAGTCAGAGATATGTGCTCAGTACCCACATTTGTTTGATGTTTATATCATTTCATGAATCGATGTAGTTCTTGTGGTTATGAAACTTTCATGTTCATGAGATGGCTCCCATTGTTCCTATTGTGGATTTCTCTCTTTTGAGAGGAATCTCGATGGGTGGTTGTTCAGGCCCTGTTTTGTTTTCTCTTTTAGTGAGATTATGATTCTCGAGTATGAGAATGTTTTGAGAGGTATCTGATGCATTGGACTCGACCTCTACGGTCCATTACATTTTGAAAATGTGGTGTTAGAGGTGTTCTAGGAGGTTAAAGTGACTTGGGGTGCATTTGGGTGGAATTTTAAGGGAAACTATTGGGTAATAGATTTCGCACGGTTGGCGCACAGTTTTCCAAAACTGTGCGGCCAAACCTTACGAGGCTGGGGTTGGAGGTAGTGGCTAATGCAAGGTTAGCACATAGTTTTTCTAACCATGCGGCCTAACCATGTGACGAGTGTTTGACGAGTTAGTAGAGACCGCACTGTTAACGCACGGTTTGTCTAACCGTGCGAGCAAACCATGTGGGCACTTAAATTAGATCCTAAAATTGAGTATATAACTCTTTTTCCTCTAAATTTTTTGTTTCATAACCTAAGCAGCCATACTCAGTATTACCCTTCCTTGAAGGTTGGAGAAACTATCCCAAGCGTTTCGGAGGTTATTCGGAAGCTTCTCTTGGTGAATCAAAACTGGTTTCCTAAGGTATGTGATCGTTCTCATTTGGTTTAATAGATCTACTTAGATCTACTCCACATATTCTCTCGTTTTATTATATACACGCATGTTATGGGTAGATCTATGTGTGTGGATGTCGAATATGATGAGCTTTGATCTTGGTTGTGTCATGAGAAATGATCTAAGGAGGATTCTTGGAGAATCCACCTGGCTTTCTCAAACGTTCTTCATTTGTTGGGGTTTTCTTCAAAAGCCTATGAGGTAGGGGAATCATTTCTTCCATTTCATTTACATGAAACTTTATTTTTATCATGTTTAATACTGCTAGATAACAATGGAATTGACCTAATAAATTCTTTGAACCGGATAAAGAAATTGTATCGATCGTATGTTATTGCATCATGTTTTTCTAGAAAGTGTGATATCTAGTATTCCTTTGCTTAGCTATTGTACATGATGGAAATTGGTATAGAACATAAACCATGACTAATTGATAATTGTTTGGCTAAAGATAAAGAGGCATGAAAACGAATATGGTTCTTGTTTTAATTTTATGGTAACCAAATTGGTGTACTAGGAATGTTTAATAATTTGTGATATCATACTGGTTAGTTTTCCTGAGGTCGGAACCAAGAGATTAAATCTGTTAATTCAAGATGGATTAAATAATTTGATTGTTTGATAATTCCATGAAGGGTTATAAGTTACCCTCATGTTTGTTAAAGGGACATAGCACAATTGATGTGATAGATGTTTTTCCTGCTGCTTGTGTTGAGACGTGACCCTAGAGCGGTGTTGTGATATGTGGGGGCATAGAGGCCTTTTGGTTGTGGCATCAGATGATGCCTAGAGTGTAGAGATGCATCGTTTTATGCATGTGGGTGTGAGGGAGGACAACAAGGATGATGGAATGGAATGGATGAGAATGTTGGATGCTTGCTTTTTCTTTTGGTTGACAACCTGCTTTACTTTTCCCCACTACTCAAGGAAGATAGTCTTGCTTACCCTTCATCTGAAAGAGGTGAAGACACATGAGGTATGACGTGTACTTTCCGTGTTTATCTTCTCAAGGGATAAGGGGTCTATGCTCTTTCTATACACGGAAAATACTCGATGGTTAGTACATCTACTCACCATGTTGAGCTCCTTGTGTTAGTAGCATAGAATTATTTTCTAGAATGCCTTGGAATATGGGAAACTCTTCGGTAATGAATGGTTGATTAAATGTTGTTAACTAATGCGTTTGGAGTTGCCGGAACATAATTATGAGGTAGAAAACATTTGAAAGAAAACTTTATTTTGGGTGTGATGCTAATGAATTTAATATGTAATTGTTCAGGGTTAATTAATGTTTAATGAATTAATTAACACACACTAGAACTGATAAAAAGGGAATGAATTAATGTAATAAATCTCTTTAAATGGTTGTGTGATTATAGGTTACCTAGTCTTAGATGTAGCATCCCGGAATCTGAGATACCTTTTTTTGTAGTTTTGTCTATGAATAGATAATGCCCATAGTGTGGTTGTTAGATATAATATATTCTGTACTTTTTGTGTTTCTATATTCTACTCCACCCTTTCAGTAAGGGAAACTAATACCCCATGGATTCTGAGCCCTGGGGATTGTTTTCCACCACATTCTGGTGGCAGGATGAATGACTGACTACCCCCTTTGGCCCGCTCTCTTCTATTGGTAGATACTTGTGCCGTTAGGCACAACAGTTAGTTTTCCCCAAATATGTGGGTAGAGGGATGTAATGTCTTGCAGTTTTTGGCGCACATATATTCTGGATATAGTATTCTATGGACTACTATAGGTGTAACGTGTATAGGCTGTGATGTCTTGAGGATCCTTACTCGGTGTACGGGCTATAATGGCTTGAGGAATAATCACCGACGTATGATACACATTATGCGAGCTATGGTGGCTCCCAGAACCTACCTTGTTACTTTTGGTTGTGAGGATGGTGTGTTTCTTCATCCAGGTGTCTGCAGGAAAGCCTTTGTGATGCATGAGGTGCATATTGTGGTGCTTCACCTAGGTTTCTGCGGGCAAGACTTTTTAGACAAAGATGCTTAGGACGTGCAATGTTGGGGAAAAGTGGAAAACTAGTGGGGAAGTTGTAGACGATTACCCTTGATATTCCTTTCTATATGCTATATTCTTGAATGCGTTACTTGGTGATAGTATCCATGGTGAGGTTGAGAACTTAGTATACCTGTTTAGGTGACGAGTTAGTTTCACTTGTTGTTCACTGTGCTTTACCATGCTCTCTTTACTTTTTCACGAGAGGATTTGGGGAGGATCCTACTAAGTATACTGTTATACTCACCCTATGTATATATACACTATTTTTCATGTCACTTGGAGTAGGTTGGAGATCAGGCTGGTTGCTACTATCTTATGGTTGGAAGAACTGTTTGGGCTTTTAGTTGTTGTTGTTTTTAGTTTCTTTTGGGTTCTTGTAGTTTTCCCCTTTTAGTTGTAGTACTTTTGTGTGACATTACATATGTGCACTTGGGTTTTCTTTTATATTTCAGTTCTGAGTAGGATTTGGTTGGTGTCTATCTTATCACCCTCTTCTACATATGTTCTCTTAGAGGGTAATGCCTCCCATTTGTGTGTTTATTATACCCTCGGAGACAGTCACCAACTCGGGGCCTACTGGAGGCGAGACTCGGGGGGGTCATTATCTCCCTTATCACATTTTCAGCCAAGGAGGGGTATACTTTGTGGGGAGGAGGTCATGAAATATTACGTGTATATTGTTTTCTAATTTACTCATGATTTTCTATTAATCTCTCATATATATCATACCATACCATATATACCTCATGGGTTTGTTATTTGAGCGATGACAAGTGGACCAACCACATGTGTGATACTTTAGAGGAGGGATGCGCATTAGTGACGATGAGGCTTTAATATATGGGGTAGGCACATGATGATGCCTAGGGGATTCCATGTAGTGGGCCACTATGACTTGTGTTATCCTTTAGATATGGTATCCACAATACCGACGATGAGGGTCTGATGCATGGGGTAGGCACGTGACGATTCGAAGGGGAAGCCATGTATTGGACCACCGTGACTTCAATTTTCTATTAGTGTAGGGATGCACATGATTGATGATGAGGGTATAATACATGAGGAAGACATGAAATTATTCCTTGCGATGCAATAAATGAAGAGGGGATGTTGAATAGATCTCGGTCTCTAGTATGTTACTCGATGATGTGCTTCGATGACTTAAGGACAACAATCAGCTATCGGTCCTCACTATGTCAACTCAATGATTAAGGGAATATGATTAAATAATGTCTCCCAAAAACACATAGATTATATATCTTCGTGAATTTAATTCATAATGGTTCATATGGAAATTTTGAGAAGAAATATTCATTAGTCTAGTGGTTAATTAGTGATTCATCTGACACCTTGGTTATCTATCCAGCATACCACCAAAACAAGTACGGGCGGGGTTATTGTAGCTTCTTTAGTTCAAAACCGATGATTTTTATTTTTTTTGTTTACTATGGTTTATTTATTATGTTTTTTTTGATTTTGATAAAATCACATTTTGGATTCATTGGTGGTGTGTTAATGATTCCTGTACTCGCACCCTACTTGTGAATTTCGGTCAGCATTTATATTTTGTAACCTGAGATCTGGTGATGGGTTAAATCCCTATAGAAGATGGGTGAGAAGTAGAGGATGAAGCGAAAGTGAACCTAGAAGGGAACCAAATCAATCAGTGGATTATTTTTTTATTGTTTTCTTTCTACTTCTTACTTGTTTTTTCTTACCACTTTGGAGGTTGTTACATTATATATATGTGGTCTTTATATTTCATCATTTTAATGTTATTATTTATATTTTTTGTTGATTATTCATCCTATGAGACGATACAGAGGGTATAGTCTCCCAAATGTTTCACTTGAGACCAACTCTTCTAGTCGACAGCCTCTTTCGTATGAGGAGGATCACATGATGGAATCTTTCATTCAATCTCTAATGTGGTGATTTGGGTTGGGTTGGTACATTATACATAGAATAAAATAATTTGACATGTATATAAACTAATAAATTTAATAATGGGTTTCAAATGTTTTAACCCCTCCTATAAATCCCACTTCATTCTGTAATAGGAAACACGCTTCATAGATTCTCCACTAGAATATATTTATCAACATAAGTATTGTTATGGGAAACAAAATTTCAAAACCCACACACTCCATATGGAATTTTTGGGGGATCACCATCACACACAATTGATCATGTGAAACATTCCATTACACATCATGAAGCTAAAATCCAACCAGATATTTTTATTTTTGTCCCTCTGTTGATGGAGATCCCCAAAGACGTATAAGAATACATTTTCACACATCATAATGATATCCTTCCTCAACGGAAATGTATCATTGACTACCATAATATCATAAATAATAGAACATGGAGACTAACTAATAATTTATGTACATCCTTGAGAGTCTCTTAAAAATGATTACTTTAGCACTAAAAATAATTCTTATCAGTCTAAACATAATATTATATGGAAAACATTCATCAATTATTTCTTAAACTCGGCTTAATGATCATTCTTCGTCATTCTTAATAGTTGTATTACTGAAAAACAATACATTATAGCTGATTTATATTATTCTTCTTAAAAACCCATTCCTTATTATATTTATTATAAGTTCAAGGGATTAATTTTATTGATCACTATAGTATGTAGAGTATCCTCATAGTTCTTATCCCTTGCGAATTTCTGTTCTCCTGACATCACCAATTTTCACATATATCATTGAATTATTCATATATATAGTAACAATATATATATAGTTATATACTATATTTATGTTTATTCACTATGTATGTGAAGAAATATGTCCACATTAGAATATATAATGGGTGATTGTTTAGCGTGGTGAATAATTCAAGCATCCATATCTAGTCCAATGGTACTATATTCTCATGCAGAGGTACATGCCCTGAGTGTCAAAATAAATTTATTCTATATTTCTCCTCACTCGAGATATGTGGGGTGATTCATCATTATCAACAACTGATATTGAGTAATGTGTAACTTCATTAACATCAATGAAATGTAAAAATAATGGCGACAGATGTCATGGACAACATCCAATGTAATAGAGAGTGAATCCTTGTTCTCAATAAGTATCATAATCATTTTTCACCAGACAATAGAAACAGAATATTAATAATAGTAATAATCATTATGATGAATCACCTCTAATAATCATATTTAATAGGCCCCTCTACATAAATGTTTATCATAGTTCATATAATCCATATAACAAAGATTAAATCACATAACATGGCATTTCCTACCATCTTCATTAATTTGTAAACATTCCATTTAATTTTCAATGAAATGAAAATCCCATTTGAGGTGGTTAGGTCCATAATCAATTATATATCAGGGAGTAAATTCAATTTCATGATCAAGAAAAACACTTATATAGTTCTTTTTTCAAATATACTATTATATATAAATGATCATTCCATTCATTACACATAAGGTAGTGGCTATGATTAAAGTCGACATCATCTAAACACATGGAAAATGACTATGCATGTATAATAACATGTGTATAATTATTTTTAAATGAGAATCATAGTTTATGGAAATGAATGTAAAGGTCTTACATTCTACATATTATTGAAATAAATTAATTTTTTTAATTAAATCTACCCCACCTACATAAGGGATGTATATAACTCCTTATACAATATCAACATCAGATTCTATGTATAATGTAAGAATAAAAAAGAAATGTCAAACACCCTGAAAATAAGTATTATGATCTCAAAAATATAGAATAATATATGGTAAGTGTAACCAATAATGTATGGAAGATGATTAAAGTTATTACCTCTAGTTATCCAATGCTTTAGTGATGACCCATTTGGTGTTTGAATAAAGAATAACTAAAAATTACATGCATGGGAGGAGGAGGAAGCCACTGGATATGGGAGTAGCTTCAACTACTAAAGAATTCAAAGAGGAAAGGAGAATTTATATTATATGTTTAATAGTTGAAAATATAAAATTCACCTTTTTCTATAGTGTCTCACAATTTGTTCACAAGGTTGACAAAACATCACACCAACCATGAGCCACCCACTGTCTAAGGAGAGGCCTCATATGGTCAAGGTGAACAATTTGGATAACTATGAACAATATATGTATGAAGACACTATTAAAAAGCATATTAACCTCAGAAAGGCATGAACCTTATCTCTCATAGTTTCAGATGAATCGTGAGACCTCATCTAGGCCATTAAGATCCCCATATGGTTCTAATAACAATGAAAAAAAGCTTTCAGCCCCAAATATTTGTGCATTTCCCTGAATGCAGAGCATTGAAAAATGCCACAAATTTTCTCAAAATAATCATTGGGATTTATGTCACATTTTCTATGACTAATCAAAGGATTAAATCTAAAAATAATTATCCACACTATTGAGAAAATCATGGTCTATACAACATATCCCCTTAGGGGAACTCATCACTAAGTAGGTCATCTAAGGTTAATTTGGTATCATCACTAAATAGATAAATCCACAGTGATCATATATCAGATTCACACTACTATGTCATATCACATACTCATTCATGTTTCCATAATGATCATATTTGAGAAAATGGATTGCCTTAGAGGGTCATTACACTATGAACTGTGATAGGCACTAGATACTCCTCAATGGAAGAATAAAAAAATCAACATTTTCCGGTTTTAAAACATGTGATGAGTCGGGATAGTACCAGTGAAGCTATGATATTTGAAATTCATCATTCATAATCCTATATCTCAAATGAAGTGATATCTATAAAGTCCTCGATCAGATATGTTTCAATATCAAAAAACTCTCAATAAATCAATATAAAATCTTAAACTACATCAGAAAATGACAATCCATCATCCTAGGTGAAATTTATAAGAATTATTGATATCAAACCTCAAACACAAGATTTATTTTTTTTATCTTGTTATATGGAAATTTTTGGACTGAGCTTTCTAATCAACCAGTCCTACTCTATAGTCTCATAGACAAGACTTGGTATAAGAAAAGTTTCCTCACCTACTAATAATCAACAGAGAGGTGATATAAAAGACCTATTATATAATTATTCTTAATGATATATTTATATACATAGTACCTTGAAATCTATTAGAATATGAAAACTCAACCAGGGTTATCTATCTCTCCAAAGAACCCCCGAAGTCTATGACACATGAAAATAACATTCCCTCTAAAACATTATTCATGCACTCTATCTCTCCAACATTGTGAGGGTGATAAACAATGATAAAAAGAACCTAGATATCCAAGGCCCTCCAAAATACCAACTAGAACTAATATGTGAAATGATTTTCCCAGTAAGAAATGATATATCGTAATCCTCCATGAAGACATAAGAACTATTTGAGGTATAATATTCCCAAATCATATATTGAAAAGGTATCTAGAAAAGGTAAAAACTATGTTCCATTTATCATACGGTCATCATATACCCACACTGTATCATTACCTTGAGGTGTTTTCAGAAACCCATTCACGATGTCCATGGAAACATAGTACCACATCCACTTTATAATGGGAAATGACCATAAAAGTCATGTCAATCACTGATAATTCACATTCAAATTTTTTAGGTTAAAAATTGATTAAAAATAGTAATATAACTATTTAAACCATTCCGCCAATACTATACATGAATGTCATGATATATCATGGTTATAACATGATTTACTACCCAAACTAATGCATCAATTTCCCAAATCAGCTCCTTGTTGATGTCTATTGGGACCCAAACATTCCCATGAAATTATAATGTATTATCATCACAAACGATCAAATAAGAATATTATTCTCAATCTAATATACAATCCCATATGATTAAACCTTCTAGATTTGAATGTTTCATCCTTACCACTCATTCATGAAGGGTAGTCATAACTGAAAAAGTTGAGAGAACTTTTTTATTGTTATCCATATGTAAAAAAACATGTATATGTTAAAACAAGTCCATTCCCTACCAATAAAAAATAGCCTCAAAAAATGTATGCATTTGAGTCTTACATATTAGTGCATAGACCATATCATTACCAGTTCAAAAAAAATAGTCATGCTCAAAATCATGCAATTTTATGTAATTAACTAGTAAACACTTCTAGAGATTATGATCATGCTATTTGAAGATATACTTGGGGTATTGTGATCTGTGAATACCAAAAATGTATCTGCAAGTAAGTAGTTCAACCAAGAAGAATTATTAAAAAACTACTACAACTAATTGGAGGTTTTACATTGGGTAATTCAACTCAACATAGTACAATGAGAAATACCAATACAAGATAACTCATTCATCTGGTATTAGAAAAATTCCCATATGATACCTACTTCATCAAATTTAACAATATATATCCTTCATGGAGATGGCATAATCATGATTGATGTTGAAGTTAATTATCCCTTTAACTCCAAAATTGATACGTCAAACACTTTTCACAATGGAAATGTCAGATGCTTCTTATTCATGCCTATAACAGTCCCTTATAGGCACGAATAATCTAGAAAATGAATCTATAATACCTAGATATACTAAATAAAATCATATACCAAATAAATAATTGGGATACTCCAAAGAAACTACAACTCTCACCTTATCTTGGTGTATAATTATTCCTTACTCTAAGATATCATGGCCTAGGATGTAATCTTTTCCAAACCAAATGTGGATTTATTTATAATAGTGTAATGATAGTTTTTTCATAGTTTATTTATCTTGATATCAAAATGGTTTTCCCTATTTTTCTTAAAGAAGGAAAATAATAATATTTATTCCAAAAAGACTACCATGAATGAATCCAGATATGTGTGAAAAACCATATTAATCAGATGCCTGAAGATAGAGGTTGTGCTCAAGCGAGATAAAAATATATGCAGGTAATAAAAAGACAATACCATATCTAGAAATATATAAAAGTATTTCTAATGATCTTACATTCACATGCTGATAGAATAACCACAAATATTTCTTTAAAACCCCTCTATCATCAGATCTGATCAAAGTGGAATTATACTCAAGATATAGGATATTGGATAGTGATTGTATGTTTGTTCCACAATCCGTAATCTATATAGCAACTAATGGAAACATCCTCATTTTTTAAAAAATTGATTTGTGAAACACAAGGAGAAGTGTGGGGGTGCATAGAACACTTATCATACAAGTATTCTAACTATTTATTGATCTTATTATTCTCCATAGTAACTATCCTAAAAAGAGGAATGGAAATTGGTGATACTCTAGGAACAAGATTAGTTATAAACAATGCCTCTATAATAAATGGAATCCTGCAGAATTCATCATGAAATATATACATGAAAAAATCCAATAAAGGTAGATTATGAAGTTATTATCCCACGACCATCCAATAAAATAATCCCAACATGGATTTTCACTCTTCCCAGCACAATATGTTTATATCCGGATCGAGATTAAAGGACATGCCACTAACTATGGTGCACATTTCTACCTCCCTCTGATTATGAAAACATCAATCTTTTGAAATAGGAATTACTATTTACATGATATGAAACTAACCATTCTATCCATAAAATTATGTCAAAACCTTTCATGTAGAGGATTAAATTTTTCCACTAAAAGCGATACCCACCTATATATAGGGTAAAATTCTTACAATGAAAAATACTCTTTGATCAGATACCCAGTGGGGTATCGAGTGTTATAACACCACATTAAAATTCCATCTCAAGGACCATAATATCTATAATTTCTTTAGACATAAAACATTTAAATATTTGAATTTTTAATAAAGGATACACCATTGTTTATGCCACTAGAATAATAACTTGAACTATATAAGGTTTGGTCCTCTTATCTTCTAGATTAGGATGCACTGAATTTAACTGGACAATATCATTTACTTGAGTAATATCTGAATATCCCTAACAAATCCTACCGTTCTAGTAGATTGAATCATGTGTCTAACTACCTATTCCTAATTTAATACCTCAGCCTCTACAACTTGCGGTATTATAGAAGCCTTATTAGCAAGATAATACTATCCATGCTCTGTAATTTCGTATATGTGTAGATCCCTGCTCACTAGGACCTAATGGAAAAGTACTACATAAGTGTTTTACATGTCCCATTATACCAGAAAATCTACATTACACTTGATCTATCATACACGGGGTTTAATTTTCCATAGATTCCCACCTCGGTAATACATAAGGATGTTTTCAGTAAGATCTTTCTGAGCACTTCTACCGATATGATAAACCAATATATTTCACATTGACCCACTAGAATAACTATTGATGGATTTAGGATGTAAACTACCATTTAAATCACCCTAACATTACCTCCAATTACTATATATAGTGAGGGATTTTTTTACTATCTCAAAAATAGTCATTAGTTGATGAACATTGCCCTATGGTCGAATGGAATATACTAATCCATCATTTAATCTCTTAACAGCTATAAGATCATCTCTAGCATGAATCAAGGTTAATCGATGTAGTAATGAAAAATGAGTAGAATATTTTATTATAGACATGGCTCCTAGATAGAGGTTCATAAATTACCTAGCTAGTTCATCCGTCAACATTTGTGGAAATAATTATTCATAATAGATCTTCTAGAAATATTAACAAACCATATCATGATGTCGATCTTCTTGGGTAATAAAATACATCCATATCAAGGAATAATTAGGTTGTTTATAAGATAAAATATTTACCCTCTACTCTAGAAGCATATCCAGATGATCCAAAATTTAAATAATGGCCTCTAGCCATGACTATGCAGATTGAGGTCAGTCATTCCCTAAAATTTTGGGAGGATGCTAAGGCTGGAACTCCCAAGTCAAATCTACCATATTCTTGGTAGGACAAGTTACACATTTCAAAGACTAAATAAAAAGGAAGAATACTTCATGAAACATGGAATATATGCCCATATCAGTTATAATACATGGTTCCGTAGCCGGAACTATATGAGGAATCCCTTGGGGCATAGATCCCACCACATATAGTGAATGGTCGTCACTACCTTCTTATTATAAAACATTAGTATATCATGGTGAAATGATTATTCAATACCAAATTCCATCCTCAGAATAGAATTTAACAGTCGATAAATCATAGACAAATAACTATTATATGTACATAGTCATTCTATGAACAGATAACACCACTATTCCTACTCAAAAAGATAGGTGTAGCTGGTCGTGAAGACCATAACATTACAAAATAATGTTGATACACCCCATCTACTGAATAATAAGGAAAGGTTTAGGTATATGTCTCATTTATAATGGTATGTGTTCCATTATATGGTTTTAAATATTAATGTGTAGAGGAAAACACCATATACTTTCAATTGGAATCTCATCTCGCATTAATAGCAATATTTTAAAATATTAATTTTTTCAATGTTCAAAATCTCTATATGACTATATATATCACTATCCTGAATGTATAGGTCTAAAACCCCCAATATAATCTAACTGGATAATTAATGTACCAGTACTAATCTATGAGTATAAAAAACCATTTAGATTATTGTAAGAACATTTTTTAATCTAATTATAATATTCAAAAAATAAATTTCATCACATTAATTTATGTATCAATCCTAGTAATAAATATATTTATCAGGAAAATGAATTAAAAAATGAGACATGGAATGGAAACAATCATGGAATATTAAACATAATATTTGAATAATGAACAATGTAATGAACTCCCTCATTTCATCGGGACCAAGGTAAAAAATATATCATTACAAATACACAAATAATTACACCACAATAAAATATGTGAAATAACCAATATTGATTTTTTATCAATTATAACATGGGAAATCCATTAACAGAAACAACCCATCTTATGTGATGATTGTTTTACCAATATATGGATCACCATGTACAAAGCACTAAATTGATATAAAATTAAATTTAATCACAGTATCCTGTCTAATAGAAAATGGTATGTAAAAATGAAAATAAACCCTATGATTACACATTGCAACATCCTGACATGGATCCACTAAACTAGTTCCCTAATTAGGTAATTCACATGGCCTCAAGCATACCTCCTCGTATTCCTTAAGATACGGACTAGAAGATAGGTTCTCTAATTGTACATTGGGGAGACTATAACCTCATATAAGAATGTAATAATAAAAATAATAAAAATAAAAAAAAATACATATAATATAGATAGAAATATAAAGAAAATATAATATAAAATTATGGAACCGTAAGTAATAAAGAAACTATAATTAAAAAATAAAATCCCATAAGTATATTCATATACATGATTATTTCATGGCATAAAGATATACAAAAATGGAAACACGAGATAAATGGGATAGGAATATACATAATTATTTAAAAAATGCAAAAAGACTTCTCTATTACAAGCATGGGAATATTCTGTATCCTTTTATCCCATGCTCTATGATATATGTAAAAGTATCATTCATCCATATAAGTCTAATTTCAATTATAGGTAGCTACAAAAATTATGTCTACATAGGTACCAATGTAAGCCTACGTCGGGTATTAGAAAAACATTGTATACCACAACCAACATTTTATATAAATAATCTATACAATGTACATAGCTAAGAAGTGTTTTGAATTTACTAAACAATATGTAAATCTAGAAATAAATAAATTATTTCTATGTCAGATTCCTAAAGAATACTGATCAGAGTTCACTAACTTAAGTGTACGACATAATGACTGCGATTAGTAACCATATTTATAGTAATCTCATATATGTATTAATGATAATCTATACATGTATTTTCACTAACTATGTTGGAACATTGCTGGTTTTTGAATGAGTTATTTTATGGGTATATTTTAAATCTTTTATTTGTGGTTAGACTAACCCATTTTTTTGATCATCAATATCCCATTCCAAGTTTTCCTTTTACTGAAAACATTGGATTTGGTGTGGTATATGTTATGGTGGATGTCATAGGGTTCAAGAAAACACTACAAGAAATGAGGAACCACTAGGAAAATAAATTGTAATACTATAAAGTTACAAAATTTTTAAATAAATACACATAGGGTAATAATTTTATTTCATTAATTTCCAGGTAAGACCAATGAAATCCATGAATTTAAATGGAATATAAATTCCTTAACCATTTTCTCTAAAAGTGTGTGGGGGGCTTGGATGCCCTATTATTTTTCTTCCTCCATGAATAAAAGGGGGAATTCCCAAGAGATGAATGCCTCACCCTCTCCCATATAGGGATCTAGATTTCTCAAATGTTCATACACAGATCTTCGATCTTTCTTCAATCCAGTATACTATTTCCTTCCCTAATCTAACCACACATAGCTTTAAACAATTGTGATTCATTTTACCATATTGTCATGGTGTTCAACTAAAAAAAATTATTTAAACCTATTCAAAGATAGTGTCTAATAACATACATGACTACATCTAAAAATCCAATGTAGGTGGTTTATACCATTCTTGGAGATATATCAACTGTTAAATTGGTGCTTCTTATAGAGGATCAATGTGTTCACCAAAAAAGACACCAAAATTAAAATTGAATCATTTAATTAATTAATTGGACCTTTTAAATTTCCTTTCGTAAGGTTCTCTCAAGAATATATATGTGTTGATCCATATGATATGCGTTGAACCTTGAGATGTTAGACTGGGGTGTTATTATTATTATATTTCATTACTTATTTAATTTGAGTTTTTTGTATAAATTTATGTGGAATATAAATTAGAATATCCCACGATTCACTATTGAGATCCATGGGATCCTGGAAGGCATGGAACAAAGTTTTTTATGCTAATGAACAAAAATATTTGAGATAATGTGCTTTTGGGGTAGTTCTTAACCTTGGTTATATGGGTGATGTGACCACTAGTTGGGTGACATGCTCATTAGTTTAGGCCACACGGCTATAGATTTTAGGGAATGGAGTGTGATATTAACAAATCATTCCCATCAAACATTAGCGACATGGTTTCTAAGGAATTATGTACTTATGTTATTGTGTGTGAGGTAATATTTTGGTGATTTTTAGTCACTCGTTATTGCCCAATGTCCCATTAGAGACATGTTCACATAGGTTGACATAGTTATGAGTTGGTTTGGACTACATGTTCAGTTAGAGGCCCCCATTAGTCATGGATTCGGTAATATTTTGGGGGATATTGACATCTAATTCAACAAGGATGGTAAAGAGCCATAAGACGACATCGTTGGGGCTCTTTTTTGGGAATAAAAATTATTTTTGGAGGATGGTCGCATATGTTCGTTGGGACATCATGATATGACTATACATGGATAATTATTTGTGGAAAGATACTATTGTGCCTCTAAATGATGGGATTCTATATGATGGGTTACTTCAAGCTAGGTTATGTGGGATCACATACATTTTCTGGGCATTATGTCAGTATATTAGTTACATGAATTGGGGATGAGGTATCATAAGACACATGGTTCCTGGTAACATTACTACGGGTGGAACCTAAGGGTTCACATAGACATTTTATATCAAGATATTACTTTCTATGTGGATGAATAAACTCTCTATTATAGATTCATAGTGTTGGTTGAGGAAGGTGACAACTGCCAAGTGGATTTTGAGAACTAGTGAATTTTGTGTTTATTTTTATTCATATAATTCTATTATATTTACTTATTGATCATTATTTTTAAATAAACATTGTTAGGTATGAACACATTGGTGTTAACCTACTGAGAATCATTTTCACACCATACAGATGTTATTCAAGACATGTGTAGACTTTATGTTCTTGCATTCAAATAAGGGATCATGCTCAATAGTAGGATCCTATTAATTGAGTTGGTATGGAAGGAAGGCAATTGACAATTGGTTATTGCATCAAATAATGATATATTTTCTATTTTCATTTCTCATTTTGCATTCTTATGTATATGTATATATTTTAGTCACCCACTGGATACCAATTTTGGATATTGTATATATGACCTGATATGTGGGCATGTTCTGTTTCATTTTTATAAACTATGTGTTGGATTTTTTTTGGTTTCCACTACTATTACTTATATATTTATTAAACTATTGTATGATATTGAGAGTGCTTCATCCTTTAGCATGTCTGGTTTCTATCTACAGAGTCATTATTCCCATTTCATGTTCTATATATATATATATAATAAAACCATTATATCATCATCAGTAAAGGATATAGTCTCTCTGATACCATATTATTACACCATCACTACTAGTTGGTAGCATTTCAAATATGAGGAGGTGTGACTATGGAAAGTGGAAGTCGACCTAAAATCACTATTATGGTGTAAATCGGGGTCATAAAACTTCAAAGTGCTATCAAAGTAGTTTTTATCCTCTTTATTCATCTTACAAGTTGGTATATGGAATGTTGTAGATTAGGATGTTGTTGAAGCATGGTTTAGAGCATTTGTTAGGGTGATTCAAGCCTCAGGAATGGGTAGTATCAACTTAATAGGGGGATTTCTATTCTTCTTTTACTCTTTTTTCAATTTTTTTTATTTCTACCTTGATAAGTATTCTTAGAATACGATATTCTATTTTTAATAATTGTGATCCTCGAACAGATAAAACAACAAATTTGATTTTTATCCTTGGCCATCTGTGTAATTGGATATTTTTATGCATGTTAATGAATGATTAGTAAAATTGTAGGATCTTCATTTATATACTTGTAAGTTCCATGATATAAATTTATTTTGATATGTGTTCATTATACATATTGGAATGTATCTTTTAGGAGAAGGAATATGAGAATAAATGGTTTGATGTTGATCACCAGGTTAGGTGACATTATCATTGGATTGAGGTGATAGGTTTTTCAGTACATGCATGGCCTATGGTATATTTGATAAATGGGTCTAATGAGGATGGGTAATGAGGCCATGAGGTTTGGATGGTGTGTATAATGGTTGTGATGGGGATTGTAAGGCCAGTGAGTTGAAACAACGTCTTACAACTTTCCCTATATATGATATTTATATATATGTTAACTTGTCTATCTAACTATATAATGGAATTAATAGGGTTACCACCTGAACGGATCAATTGAAAGGTACAACTGGTGATGGTTTAGTGCTTTGAGATCACTAGTTGGTTGAGACCCATGGGGGTTAAGCAAATCATGAGCTAGAGGTACTAGTTGTTGTTCATGAGGGGAAGCCATAAGATTTCATAGATTTATGGATGTGTCTATATGATAATATCAGAGTGGGTGTGATATGTGGGATTTTGGGTGTAGATAGGTGAAACTAGAGAGAATAAAATATTATGGTGTATATGATTCGAGAATACAAGTCATATAAACAACCACTATTTTAGGCTGACAGTGGTCTATATGAGACTGAGAACTATAAAAATTCTACAATGATGAATATCAATCATCTAGACATGCCTCCTTGGAGGAGAAACATAATATTATTGTATATTTCAAGAGTACTGGTTTAGAATTGGTTGGATGTCTAGGTTTAAGAAATCACAGTTGAGGGGCTTTCATAGAATGACATTTATGCTAGGATATTCATGTACTTCTTCCCAACGATGTTGAGGGACATAAGATCTCAAATGTTACTGAGCCATCAGTATAGTGGTATATCTATCATGGACTATGAATAAAAGATAACTAAATTTTATTGATTCAATCCTTTCATGGTGAGTATTTATTCCTAGAGGGTGAACCAATTTTATGATAGTATAGGGCATGCCATTTATGTGAAGTTAAACATCATTATGTCAGCCTCTTTCTTAGAGGCAGTAAATGAGGTTCTCAGAGATGAGAGAAACATGATGAACATTTATTACTCTATCCCAGAGATGGAATCAAGGGATTTAATTGGGGAAATTTTAGATATTATTAATCAACGATAAAATTATTTCTAGAAGGGCATTCATGATAGGTTCTCAAGTAAACCTATTCATAGTGGATCATTTATGGTGTTCTTCCAGTGTGGCCAGCATTGACATGACTGGACTCAGTTCAAGTGGCCTTTAATAAAGTTATTGAATTTGTGCATGTTGGGAATCTAGAGAGGTTCTATAAGAATCCTTCTTTGACAGACCACAGTATAGGATCAGGGTAGACAGAGGGTTTTGAGGTCAGACCCGGACCAGTACTAGGTGACTGTAGATGAGTTTCATCCACAAATGGAGGTCTTAGAAGAGAAAATGAAACCCTCATATAGGGTCAGTGGATGGTGGGGACTGAAACACCACATGGGGGAAATGCTTCATGTTTTTGAGAATTAGGCTATGATCTTGTCGTGGAGATTCCAGGGTCAGATCATGCTAGTGAGATGATGATGGTTAGAGGTACACCATGCGTGTAGCCATGAGCTTTTCTTTCTTTGGGAATGAACCATTAAGAAATATTGTCTTTGGGTGAATGATATGAACAAGGTATATGTGTGGAATAATGAGAGGTGGGTTAGTATGTTATAATCATTATGGTTGTGTTGAATATATTTATATGAGGCTTGAGTCACTAGGATCCATTTGAACATCGTGGGACACATGAATTGTGAGGTTCATTGGCAGTAGGGAATCTTGGGGATGTCAGTTACCTAAGGTGAATTGGAATCAAGATTTCATTTTGGTGAAGAACATGACTTTGGTGGGAGTCACTCTATCTTATTGGATCATCTGATGAGTTGTTGGACCTATCTGGTTCAATGTGTGAAATGGGAATTCGGTAGTGACATATGCGGTAAAAAATTATGATTGGTGTCAAGTATGAACTAGGATCAACTGATGAGGAGAAGGAGTGATTATTTGTCCAAGGAGGACCTCTACTTTGTTGAAAATTGGTTGAAAATTGTCTTTATTTTGATATTTGGGTTGTTATTTGATTTGGGAAGGAAACTCCTAAGGTTGGGAGTGCCTTGAGGTAGTAGACATGTGTGTTTGAGAGTAAGGTGTTCAGGGTTGTTAAAAGATATTAGTATGTTCAGTACCATCTCAGCATTATGTTAATAGATTAGAGATGAGATATGTTAAGGTGGATAGATTTTAATGTCCCTAATTTTTAAATGGATAGTTGTTTAGTTAAATTTTAATTTTTTTCATTGCTGGTCATACCAACAGGTTTTCATGATCATCAGAATGATATAAAATGTTTTATTTTGATGCACAAACATTTTTATGGTCTGATTTATTTCTTGGTTGATGTTTCTTGGGTAAGTGAAAACACCAGAGGAGGAGCACACAACCTAGGATTCTTAATTATGTAGTTATCCAATTACACAGTTTGTAAATAAATACATTGAATACAATTATTTTATATTATGATTATTCATGGAAGACCCTCAAAATCCCTAAATTGATATGGTGTGTAAATATTTATGTGACATGTCAATTCCAAATGATTGTTATTTTAAACTAGGAAGGGAGATTGACCCCCCTCTTTTTCCTCCCCTGTTGATAGAAGGTGGTACAACCTGAGGCTGCCAGTCTCCCCCTCTCCCATCCATGGATATTTATTTATATATAGTTTGGACTTAGTTCATTGATTGGTTAGTGTCTATATATCCATCTTAGTAAGGCCTTAAATCCTATATCATCTTTCCTTCCATAATCTCTCCATGTGGATTGG
Organism: Viscum album; assembly: GCA_963277665.1. Taxonomy (NCBI): domain Eukaryota; kingdom Viridiplantae; phylum Streptophyta; class Magnoliopsida; order Santalales; family Viscaceae; genus Viscum; species Viscum album. The sequence goes on along the minus strand of OY728152.1, from coordinate 1,715,747,605 downwards.
TAAATATATTTGATTCATTTTACCTGATTTCTTGTGTGTTCGTATAAAATTTTTATTTTTTCCAAAAGGATTGGAGTTGTAGGGTAATATCAATGTTCATATGTCTACAACTCTATGGTAGTTGGTGAATACCTTCATTTGAAATTTTGTGTGTGTATGGGGGGAGAGGGATTTTAGTGCGCTAAGCAGTTGACCGAGAGAGACTGTAAAATTTAAATGGGTGTGTTTAAATAATTAATTTTACCTTTTGATATGCCTTTGGGATTTCTCAAGCGAGAATACTAGTGGGTTTATCAATGTGATACGATCAGAACCATGTGCAGTTATGCTATGGGGTTCTTATTATTATATGGAATTGGTTATTGAATTTCTTTTTTTATTTAAATATAGGTGAAATATATAAATTTTTTTCCTATAATGCAATGATCCTTGGGATTGTGACATGCTTGTCGAGAGGTTTATGATAGTGATTTTCAACTATATTTGAGGTGATGTGATTTCCAGGTTATGATTGGCCTATGTACCTTTAATGTTGTGATCTCTAGTTGGGATAAATGGTTATAAGTTGAGGTAGAAATGGAATCATGATGAGGGAATGACCCGTGATATTTTATTTCATTGACATATGGATTGAGAGATATAGTCACAGAGTCATGAGGTGCCTATGTTGATGTGGAATAATTATTATATGGTGATTTTTATTAAACTGTGATTGCACAAAGTGACTTTGGAGTCATGGGAATATAGGTTGACTTAGTGATGTTGTGTATTTAGAATATTACATGGGTAGAGGACCACATTAGTTGTGGTTTAGGAAAACATTTAGTGGTGCTTTCCATAAAAATATGTAGGGACTATGGGGTTCCCTCTGATGAAAGTGTTGAGGCTTTTAGTTGGCAGATGAGGCTTTCCATATTTGATCTCGTTGTGAAAGGAATTTTTTTAGACGAAGGGAATTATCATTAATTGTGAATTATTTCTATGAGACGGTGATGTTATTACATTGAATAAAGATAACACCGTGATTCTAGACATCATTCTTCAAGCTTGTGAGTGATTTCGAGTAGGGTTCTTAGGGATTAGATACATTTATTCGAGCATTCCATCATGATTTTTGTGACATGATTTGGACACGAGGTGCTAGAATACAAATGGTGACATTTTAGATTACAATAGGTGGAACCTAATGTTTTACTGTGACATTCTATATTTGCAGTTTCCTTGGGATTAGGTTAAGAAAACTCATTGCTTAGGAATTATAGTGTTAGTCGATGTAGGTGATGAATTCTTGGTGGATTTTTGGAACTACTGAAGTGATTGTTTATTTATATGAATATATTTATTCCCTATTTATTTATAGATCACACCTTATGAATCATAGATTTATGGTATGAAGATGTGGGCGATAGTCTATTGATACAAATCCCCACACCATAAACATGACATTTGGGACACGTGTGCACTTTATTAATTATTGTTTAGTTATGGGATTAGGATATAGAGAAAGATTCTAGTAGTTCTGATGGAATGAATGGTTAGAAAGTGCCCATCAGTTCTTTCCCTTATAGGTGTTTCCTTTTTGATAATTATTTCTGTCTCAAGAAGGTTAGGTATATTTATATATTGTGGTCATCTAATAGAGACCCTTTCAGGATACTGTCTTTGTGACCTGACATATAGTAACCATCTTTTTCAATTAATCAAATATTATTTCAGATTGTTTATTTTTTCCACTACTGTAGTTTTTACATTGCTTACACTATTGATTGATATTGACTATGCTTCCCCCTTTGGCATGTCTGTTTTTAGTCTAGTGAGTTTTATTCCCATTACATGTTATATATATATACTCAGATCATTATATTATCATCACCTAATGGTATATTCTCTCCACTATCACCTTTTTACACAATCACTATTAGTCTAAACGCTTTGGAGAATGGGGTGGAATGCTTAAGGCCAGTCACACATGCCTCGTATGCTTTGTTCACATGGAAATTCTGGTTGGGGAGAAACATATGTGAGAAAATGGGTAGGAATATACTTTGATACTAGGATCTTGATAGAACCTAAGGGTAACTCAGACATCCATAACTATTCTTATGAGCATATGGGCTCATGTAGGTGGTACAAGCCCTAAATCACATAATAATTCTGAGACATCATGTTAATCACACGATAAAGTTGGGGTGAGTCATCATCACCAACAACCAATATATATTGATTTTGAACATTGTTCCCAACTCCCATAAATAATATTAACACTGAGAGACATCACTAATTACCCAAGTGTTAGGGGGATTGAAACGCCATGCTCAACAAGATACATAACCATTGTTGACAATACAATAACAATGGAATAATCATTATATTCATAATCTATATGAGGGGCCACTTATAATTCATCACAACCAAAATTTCCTAAATTATATATGTGTGTCATGATTAATATATTCTATGTAATTAAGCATACATCACCTAATGTGTCATGTGACCCCCCCCTTCTTACATTTTTTCACATACTATATTATTTTCCAATGAAATTCATACCCACATAGGTGGTGTATGGGTCCATTATCAATTGTATATCATGGAAATGATGTAATTCCATGATCAAGATAAACACTCACAAGGATATTTGTAAAAATGGACAATTATATATAAAGATTCATTTATTTTGGTATAGCCAATTGAGTGGATATGATTATGGTTAACATCCAATAAACATTTGGAAATGGATTACGAGATTATATTTAAATGTGAATATTTATTTTAAAAATAACACGACGTAAAGAGATGTATATATATTGTCTAGCTTCCACACAATTATAACGACTATAAAAACAGTAAATCATTTTGGACTAAAATCGAAACAACCTGACTTAGGTAAACAGATGAAAAATAAAACAGTGTTATCTTTAATTTTTATGTAGAACAGATGAACATTAAAGAATGGCATAATGCCAAGAAAATAGGTCAGGTGTGATCACATCAAAATAGAACACGATATAGGAAGAGAAACCAAGAATGTATGAAATAGGAATAAATAGCTAAACTATAGCTATCCAATTCATCTTATTAAGATCTGTATAAATTAAAAATCAATAGGAACTCACGAACAAAATATTGGGAGGATGAATAACAAATGAGAGAGGGGGATGAAATTCTTCCCTAGGAAATTAGATGTAGGAATAGAGGGTTTATATTTTATTTACATTATGTGAAATCATGTAAATAAACTCCTCCAGATATGCTCACATGTTTTGGCCGAACGGATTTCCAGAATGTGTGCCAAAATTTCACCCCCATAATATAAAGATTTATCCTACACTCTATATGTTCACAATTTGGTTAATAGTGAACAATAAACTAATGTATACTGTATCCCATGCCATCTAAAACCCATACCAGTGTGCACCTAAACTCAAAACTTTTAAGAAAAACAATTTGGCATTCTACATTCCAATAAGTTACCATGAAATTATGTCACCCAGTTAGAACTGACTAGGAGATCCCCTAACACCCACCCTTTTTGATAATTTCATAGAAATTCATTTTCTGAAAAATCCCTATATTCTCCAAAAAATTTCCTTAGTTTGTAAGTCACATTTATATTGATTAAACATATGATTAAAAATAAAAAAACAAAGAATCCACACCTTTTAGAAAATATTAGTCCTTAAAAATATCTTATAACCCAAATCCTTTGAGTTGTTTATGTTGTTTGAGAACACTTACGGTCTTATTTATAATCCTTACATGTGACTTCATATTTATATTATAAAATATATAAACACTAAATTTTTCTATTTTGAAACAAATATTTTTTCATAACTATTATTGTTTATGCATATAGTTCAATACCTATGATCAAAATAATCACCCTCACTTGTGGAATATGATTATTATGAATCATTTTTTATGGTTAGGTAGGTTCTATGATGCATATTTTGAGTAGTTATGATGTTTATAAATAATAAGGATAATGTTTATGTTGGTTTGATGTTGGAATATTTGGATTTATCATAACTAGATTATGTTTATACCCATGTAGATAATATTTAAGTAGATTTAATAGTGTTTATATTGATTAAACTATTGTATATGAAAGTCCTTAATAAAGTTTGAAAATTGATTTTATTATTCACACAATTTCAAATAGTTTTCTTACAACTCTTAAAATATTGGTTTTAGATATGAAAATAATCTTAAATAACCTTATTTTCTTTTGTAATTTATGGTGTTGAAGATCCAATTCATTTTTGATTTTTTTTATAAATGAAATGATGTAAATATAGATACTGAGATGTATCCAATTTTATAATTCATCCAAATAATTTATTTAATTATTCAAAAAATATCATATTTATTTCAAATTAGACCAGAGATGTGTCCCACAAAATTATCATTCAACCAAGAATGATTCTCACAAATTTTATAATGAAAATTATACATGAATCATGGATATATTATCTATCTTCAACACATCAATCAAGAATTTTAGGATGGATTTCGCTTCATTTAAATCAAGATCCAATGTTGTAAAAATTATCATTGAAGTAAAATTCATTATAGAATTTTGAGATATATTTTCAACACATTAGTTCATATATTTTACATTTACATGATCCCTCTAATTGTTGAAATTAAGGGCATACTCTTAAATCATCCTAGAAATGTTCTTCATGGATAGCCACTATTTTATTGATATCCATTACATATGTATGTATGGGAAACATATAAACCCTTTTCCAACAGGATATAGAACTCTTTTTAATCCCACATAGTTTCTAATTATTAATTATATTAGACACAATGACAAACATTGCCTTGAAGGAACTGGGGGATTGGTTGAGTAGTACACTAGTTGGTAAAAAATTTCACCAAAGGGAACTAGCATAAGATAGATTCCCGCTAGACTCAGACATTGTTCATATTATTCTAAGGGTAATTCAATTGAATTTTATTAGGTGAGAATCCAATCAGACAATGGGATTGGTTGGGCCCCCCTTTTAGGAGTCGAGTTTTACTAATCACATGTTTTTAAAAAGATCTAATGGGAGAGACGTTCATGGATTTTATAGGTATCAATGTTTTTCAATGATTTACTCATAAATTTTGATGGATCCTTAATTTCACATTACTCATTCTGTTGATTGTGACCATGTTTTGGTTCCACTCTCTACTTTACTCTAGTGTGTCTTCTCGACGGTGAGACCCACTATGGTTTTCCATCATTTCCTTTTGTGTCACAATTGACTAGTCTTTACGGTCCATCAATTCATACCCACCACACATCACACAGACCTTGATCATGAACACAATGATTAAATTCATATTTGGAATTAGTGGATTAACTATGGTGAGACTGATTATAGTGTTGTAGATCTCTAATTTTCAGCTCAAATCAAAATCGATATTGTTGTTTTCATCAGTGTTGGTGTCAGATGACGGGCATATTTGGAAAAAAAATTCTCTTTGTGGGTGTATTTCTCGATGATAGAAAGATGTTTCTAGGATCTAATATAATCTAATTGTACCTCACATTCATTCCATGCCATTTTGTGGGGATATCAAGGCATGAGGCTCCAGATTTATCCATCCCTATATCATGTGTGATGGTCATCATAGAAGAAAATAAGTCATACTAGGATTTATCATCCAAATATTTCAATGAGGGGTTGTGTGACCTCAGTTTGGGGATGGTTGTTCTTGGTGTGGAGCCTTCAATTAGCAGGGATAACTTGCCTCGATGGCTAAACAGAACCAATTCCTAACGTATATTGACATTACATTTCTTTTTAGGAATACATATTCTGTGAACGAAGATTCCTAAAGACCTTATTAGTATAGTGTCTTTAGAATTTGGGGAACATAAACAACTACTTCATTAAAAATATACATCATCTCCGGTGTTTTTTCATTACAAGAACCCCTTTTGACACTTCTTACATAATACCATTCATTATATCTTCTAGAAAAGATACATAAAAATTGGCGATATCAAATGATCAGTAAGGGTAAACATGGAAAATACCAAAAAAATCATGAACATAAAAATATAAAAACATGAACATAACTTTTCAAAATCATACCATGTATAGAAAACATAAAAATATTGTGTCATTATAGTATCATGGTAGTTAATGAGGAATGACTCATAATGAAACAATATCCATGAGAAAATTGAAATGGAATAAAACCTGGAATGGTGGAGAACATATAAGAATTGAAAATCATTTCTATATTAGCCAAGACTCATTTAAAACACCATCATAGTGGAAAATGTCCATTATTGAACCAGGTTTACTTGTCGTTCCTGCCCTATATTAATGAACTATATTTACCTTCCATTCCAGCCATGTATTACAAAACCATATTTACTTGTTGTTCTAGTCATGTTTATATCCTGAAATATAAATATTTACCCAATGCATTGGAGGTAGATATAGGTCCCATCCATCTCATAATTAAATTATACATACATGTGCCACAAGATAATTACCAATCATATTAGAACCAATGTAATGGAATGGGTTTGATAATCATGTAAACATATATTATCCGGTTAAAAAGAGACAAGATTCATAATAATTTCATTAAAATCATAACCCCTGAAAAGAATGGGTTTTATCAAACATTACACCATCAAAATATGAACCATTTAGAGAAATAATATAAATGTTATTCTTGTAGTAATAACAATGCATGTCGTCATAGGAATGGAAGGATTTTGAAAGATCACATGGAAAATGAATTTTACATAAAAATAACATATTAAAACATAGTACATTTTCCAAACTCGTTTCATTGAAATTTTTTAAAACATATAAAGGAATCATGAAAATCATTTAAAACAGTTCTTGAGTAAAATATCCTTCATTTTTTGAAATTGTGTTATTTTATTAAATTGTCATGAAATTGTAAAGGATATAATTTAATTTGAAAATAACTATGTAATCTTGTAGGGAATTATTTAAGTTAATAAGTCATTATGAAAGCATAAATATCTTTTCATTTCAGGTATTTTAAAAAATATTATTCTCATTATTTTTCTAGAAAATTCAAAAATAACCTCATATGGAATATGGATGAAATAATCCTTAAAAATAGTGTAGTTAAAGAAACAATGGGTAAAAATAATATTAAACATACATATGATAATAGAAAAACATTTCATAGATGTATTGTTATAAAACATGGTCATTGATGGTAAATTAACCCCCGTAATTACTGATGTACAAACGATATCGGATAATTATGAGATTTGGAAATCATTACTTACCAATTTATAATAAGTCTAATAATATGCCTCATAAAATAACGAAATTTATATAAATGAAAATATCATAACCAACATAATAAGAATCATAAAAAAATTCATGGGAATCATAAACACAACACAAAATTAATAGGTGGTGTATAACGAATTTGTCCCATCAAAATAAAAATGAGACAAAATAATACATTACCTTAGGTCTAATTTAAATTGGACGTATTCGAAAAACCAGTATTATAATTTAAAAGATGACATTATCTTATTCTAGAACCATATTTCTATTTATAATTTCATATGTGATTACATTAACACCCATTTAATGATATTTCATTATTCAACTTCTCTTGGTTTTAACTGCTTTATTTTCTCTTGCATGTCTTTTCATATAAGTCCCAATTATTATAAAAAGGATATATTTCCATAATTTAAAAAATTATATTAAGGTAATGTAAATAGTATTTATTTATTATATAAATTTATATAATTATTCATGAATGGTGGACATATATATGAATCAGATTGCATCGTGGAGATGGTAGGCCATACATACGCACGAGCGATGGGATCATTTCCTTAATAATAAAAAGTATGGAGGATGAAGGCATATTTGTTATTATTGAATCAATATCATTTTATAATTATAATATATAGTTATTATTTATATCATTATATCCATCCATGTAAAGTTGTGGTAAAAACATATTACACCTCGACATTGAGACAGTTAGACATATGTACACACAAGTTGCGATTTTATTTTTTTAGGATGGGTAGAAGGTTGAATATGGTTGTTACATAACCATAATAAAATCAATGAATACTAATTATACTCTATTTATTACTTTAAATTGGAAATAAATCATGAATAAGAAGTAGAAGAAGAAATAATTTGAATGAATCGGTAGAAGAGAATACCTCTTTCTCGACATGATCCCTCTAAATCTACCCTTAATGTCAACAGAGTTGGTATCTTGAGAAATCAAAATCCACTATAATGTGACTACGGAAGTTGAAAAGTGAAATGGGTAGGTTTTTTTTTGATATTTAAGGATAAATGTAGAGTGAAGTGGTGACTTAGAAGGTTCTCTTTTATAATTGATGTGGGGGTCACTTTTAGAATCTCTAAAAGTATTAGTTTATAATAAAATAAAACAATATCAAAAAATCTTTAAAATGTACTAATTTATAAGATTATATCTCATATGGTTGTAATATAATAAAATATTAAATTTTAGACATGTTTTTAAATTAATTTAATCTTTATCATTTTAATTTATCACTTACTGATTCTATTTCATTTTAGCTAGGGAAATATATAATTTCAATATTAATAGGGTTGAATAATTAATTATTTGATTTCAATTAAAACATATATAAATAATTTATAACATTTTATAAAATATAATATTTATTATTTATCATTAAATATGTATTATGATTTTAAAATAATTTAATGTAACATTATTTTGAAAAAAAAATAATAGCGTCAATTTGGACAATATTCAATTCTTGGATTTTTAAAAATATCAATAAAAGATGATAGAGTAGAAAAAAAATATTTTATTATATTCCTATAAAGACAATTTACTATATAAAATTTATTTTATATATCAATTATCCCAAATTATAATTATTTAAATATTTTTAATTATATTAATGTGATAGATAAATTAATAAAATAATACTATCTTCATTTTTTTAATTCATTAATATAATTATTTGTTGAATAAAATTTTATATAAAATAATATGATGAATATAAATCTAATATATTTTTTATAATACTTTTATTCGAATATATATTCATGAAAATGAATCATTAAAAATTTTATACTTATTAAAAGATGAATGGGAAAAGTTTAAAATCACTTTAAATAAAATAATATAATTGTTATAAAGTCTTCTAAAAGGCTCCAAATAGTCAATATGTAGACCATGGAATCTTATGGTCGAGATATAATCAACCAATAGGATTTTTTCATGTATTTTTGTCGTTTAATGGTTAATGAAATTTCAATAAAAATTAGTTTATTAGTTTTTTCATCAATTAACAAAGATCTACATCATCAATGTATAAACCATCAATGTAATTATTTAATTTATAAAAATTAAAAAATTACCGATATAAATAAAAACATTTTAACTTTAAATTTTTTATTCATAGTTGAATTTATATTCTGAATAACATTATAGTAAAAATGATTTAGTTTTTAAAAATCTAATGAGTCATATTTATCTTTTCATTGAATAAAATATATAAAATATCCAAATCTCATCCAAGTGGATTCCAAAGGTTGTAATTTAAACACATGGATATTTTAGGTAGAAAATAACTTGTCCAATCATATTAGGACAATTTTTATGGTATTTTTATAATATTATATTTACCCTTACCCAATTTACCTTTTTATCACATTAAAAAATAAAGACGTTACTTTTCATAATTCCTATTAATAAAAGAATAAAATTTACATAATTTATAACTAATGATTCAAAATATAGAATCTATTATTTAAAATTTAAAATAATATTTTTAGTAATTATTTTTAAATTAATCACTTTTTTGGAATGAAAAAAAGGTTTTAAAAGTTAAAACATTGAAAATTACTGAAATGTTCTCACACCAAAATTCAATGTAAAATTACTACCGATGAAATAATTTATATTTAATGATATTAATATATTATATTTATACTAAAAAACCATTAATTAATATAAGATAACCATATTAATTGTTTGGATGAAAATAATTATTTTAAATTATAATTTTATTTATTTTTACAATTCATCAAAATTTGAATCTAATTAGAAAAATAAAAAAAATTCATAATAGGTAAATTTTTACATATAAAATCTAATTAATATGTTTATATTATAAATTATAATATATAAAAGTATCAAAATACTAGATTTAAAATGTTTTATCCATCAAAAGGTGGCGAAATAGCATTTTTTTAAAATTAAATATTTTATCCCCAAAAATGATTGTGTTCTTATATAATCTTTAGAGAACATATAAGATGGATTTTAAACAATATATTGACTATATTAAATATATAATTTATTAATTATATCCATCAATTATGATATTATTATTTTATAAACTCACTTATATGAATTTAAATAGTTTTTTAGAAAAACATTACCTTTTATTTTAAAATAGTTTGCTGTAATGTTTTATCTAATTTATTTGTAAATAATTAATTATATATGTGTGTGTGAAGAATAATTTCATAATTAAATTATTAATTTTTATACTCGTAATTATAATTCATAGGTTATATGGTAACATATTAATATTTAGTGGATTTCTTAAACATGTTTTTACATGAAATGAATTATATCAAAATGAAATTAAATTGTGTGTATTACAATCCAATAATAGTGTGTCATATACCACAAGATAATAATTTTTCTTGTGTAGTGTAAAATTAACCTATTTTGGAAAACAAAATAATACATAAAAAATTCTATATAAACAAAATATCTTGGTGTAATAATGGCAGCGACAAATGGTTATTTCAAAATTTCCTTTGGGGATGTTCGGTTATATTCATTCACGTTTATATAGGAATCTACACTAATATTTGGGAATTTTTACATTATTCGTGATTTGAATTAGATTTTGTATTGTTTGATTTTTGATGGAGGTATATCATTTTTTAGGTTCCACTAGGAGGGATACCTTCAATAGGGGATGTGTGTGTTCAACCCTATAATTTATCAATCTATCATCAATTCTTGAGGGAGAGATGTGAACCCTCGATTTGACTTCATGAACCTAGTTTTCATTCAAATTTTTTGATTCATCTAGTTCAAATTGTGGTTATTTCCTTACTACATTTTCAGGTGGGTGTATCAAAATATAATTTTGTGTGCTGGTACCTATCATTTGGTCCTCCATGAATATTTCAGTTCATGTTAGAGGGGTTATCTTCCACAATTTTATCCAAAATGACTTAAATCCTTGGAGTAGGGGGGAAAATTCATATTCACCGACTAAATCCTCTATTTCATGGTGTATAATAAGGGGTGATCACATGACTTTTTCTAGTTCTATTCTTAATTTTTTATACACTTCACTAATTCAACACCATTTACGGTCCTTTAGGTCAGGTTTCATTTAAGAACAATTTTTTCTATGTCATTTTTGGGATCCACATATACCCATTTCTCATATGGGGTTTATTATTTTTTTGTTTAATAAATGGGACCTGACTATCAAAATATTCATAAAAAATATACATTTATTGAAAAAAATTATAATTATGGATTATTTAAATCCAAAGAATCTTATGTGGATTGGGTTTTTTCCCAAATTTTAAAATCTAATGTTATGTATATATATAATAAGAAATAATAAATAATAAATTAAATCTATTAAAGAAATTAATATGTTTTTATTAATTTGAAAAATGAATTTATAAGATATTATTTTTGTTTAATGACTTAATATCATATGCACCAACCCATACTCATAGGTAATTGTTGCTTGTTAAATCTATAAATATTCACCATCAAGGTAGATTTTTGATGTGGAAATCATAATATCCCACTACCCAGATAATCCAAACGAAAATCATCTAAAGAGCTATGTTCAAATTAAAATATATATAATATTTCTTTAGACACAATTGTATGAAATGAATCATGTTAAATACATAATCTACATGGTTAAAATATAATATATTTCTTCCCAAACTATATTGCAACGTCATTGTAATAGACCTGTTAGATCCCATAAACCAATTAATGAAAAATGTCCCATATTATCCAATACAACTATTGATTCCATTCATGTATAAATATATTCACCATCCATATCCATAGTTTTATCTGCAAACTCAACCCAAAATCAACCAATACCAGAAAAATCATAAAATTCTTATCTAACCAAATTGAATATCAAATGAATAAACTAGTATAAAAGTTAGTATTTCATTATAATCAATCCATTTCACCCATAAACACCAAAAAATAGGTAAATAATATAAATAAAATCAATACAAAGAAACATTGAAACAACATGTAGAACTATATAAGTCCATCACATTCACTAACATGACTAAAAGTTTGTCCAACAAAATTTTATGTAATAAACAAGGTATGTAATTCCATTCATAGCGGTAATAGATCTCAATTATCATTTCTCTTCACTTAATTCATTAATAATCTCCTAAATACATAAATTTATAATATATACATGTAATTAGGGATTTAACATGGTAAATAGATAAATAAAGGGAGGAAGGGAACCATCAGGCTTTAGAGGGTCATACACACTATATAAGATGCAACATAATAAATTAAATATTTATCATGGAATAAATGATATAAAAATTTATTTTGAAACCAATGTGGAGCCCAAATTAGATTATTATATTTTGGGGTTAATGTAGGAAGTTAAATGATGTTAAGGGTAAATTTTTGGGATAATTTTAAAAAAACCATTAATAAAGACACCCATAATTCACTAGATAACCAGGCCAAATCAATAAGAATTGTGTTTATGTTCTAGGAACCCATTCCAACCCCACCAACCTATGATTTGGGGTACATGATGTACATGGATACTAAAAATACCATTATTTATCTAGAAACATCATGCCACCATTTCTTTAGTTGTGAAAATAATATCCATCATTGTATAATCCCTGATCTCTAATAACCAATACTTGATATCAAAAAACCAAAGAATAAAAAAATTTATGCTAAATTTAATCGAAGTATTCACACGTAAAATTTTGATTTTATTAAAAACTAATCCTTTAAGGGATTATCATCATTGAGAAACACCTCAAAGGCCCCATGATTACGATTAGTGGACACTGTGATATTACATATTACTCCTACTCCCATATCACTTCTTTCATATGATCATACTATCTTAAAACTTGAAATAGATTCACAGTTACCCTTAATAATATTGAAACATGGGATACTAATATATTTATATCACATATTTTTATAATAATAGTGAATATATTTCATTACCACCCATCCAATTATAGTAAATGTTCTTTGTCTTTGGAGACTATATTCATAATCCACTTATTTCATGAATTTAATAAAATTATCACCCAGAAATAACATCTCACATTGATCACATATTAGGAAAACCAAAACTAATATATTATTCATAACCTAGGGAAAAAATCATAAGAATGTTTAATCACAAAATGTCTGTACGATTAAATATATGAGATATATATCATGGATGATATGAAAGAATTTGATAATAATAATGATACGGGAAAATGAATATAACTTATAAATTTTTTACCCAACCTATCATAGCTCATAAACATTAGTCATGTATTAAATAATTATTATTTCATAAAAAAATTTACAAAAGTGTGAGAAGTCATCATAAATTTATCATAAACAATAAGCTCACGAGAAAAAAGTGTGGCAAGATTAAAAAAATATAAAATTATTTTTTATGTTAAGATTAAATATAAATAGTATAAACATATTGGATCATTACAAATCACCTACTTTAAAATTTGTATCAAGATTCCCCTATTTCCCAATGTGAACTTGTAAAAAATTTCCAATAGTGGATCATGGCTCACCTATTTCCAATTTTTTATTATGCCTATTGACTTTTTTCACATTTTAATATAAAATAATTTAAGAATTTATCCAAATAATTCTTAGGTGATATGGGTTACAACCATCAAATAATGAAAACCATAATTATCTATGACACAATATCATAAATCAATCTACATATCATCAAATCTTAACCCAGGAAGAGAAAATGGGATTTATAAAAATATCAAAAATTTATCTTATTTTAAACATTGAAAACTAAATGGGATTCAAAAAAAATCATGAATATTAAAATTAAACATTAAATGAAACAATAATAATGGAATAATTAAATCTTTTATCCATTGATGATTAATCTGTATCAATGTAGATAATCATAGTTGAAAATTTATTTATAAAAATAACTTAGAACATTGTTTTTTAAAATAAACATCCCAATATAAAATTTATAAAAAGATTATGAAAAATATATTTGAATTAATTTTATATGAAATTTTAATTAGGAATATATAAATGAATATTCAAAACATTGACGGTATAGTATTGTAGTAAATTTCGTTCATAACATACATGGTAAAAAATATTCCTTTCTCATTTTTGGTAAAATATAAATAATTATTGTTTAGAAAATAACCTAATTATTCATTTTAATATAATTTCTAAAATGTAAAACAATGATAATAATGTATTTAATATATCATTTTTAAAATGTTATAATAAGTTTTAAATATTTTTAAGAAAAATATGTATTTGGAAGTAAAAGGTTTTTCATTTTAAGAGAGAAATAAATTAGGTTTTTTAAAAAATATTTATCTAAATTATTGAATATACAAATAGATAATAATGAAGAAAAAATTGATATTATCATTAAATAAATAATAGAGAATAAAATTCATTATTTTCTTGATAAATGGATCATCAAAATTAATTCTAAAAACATAATCCTAAAATATCATGGTAGATAACGATATCATAACACTAAACCTCCAACACATTGGTATGTTTTGAATAATAATCCCCATTAACAAATAAAATTTAATATAAATGTATAATTTCATTAATAATAGTATATTAATGATATAAAATTTTTATGTACCTGTATATACACCTCATAAAAAAATATAGGGGAATAACATATTGTTTGTCCTAGACAAGTCAAATCGAGGCAACAATTTGTTACTTTATGTCGTGAATTACTTCATACACGTTTGAAAATATTTTATCATAAATATATATCTATTTTTAATATATTAAATAAACATACAATTATATATAATACCATATATTATTTACTTATGACCATTTCATAAAATTTTACAAACAAATCCATGTTAAAATCACACTTTGGGTAAAAAATGCTTTGGTTTTAGGTATCTTTTAATTCATTAAATTTTAGTACTATTGATTTGATCGTGGATCCATAATCTTCATAATTTTTAGCATGATATAAATGTATTGTATATTTATTATATATTTTTTAAAATTAATTCATAAAAGATAGAGATAGAAAATGAAATACATTGTTCATAAAAAATATAATTATTATGTATTGATGAAAATATTTTCCCTTTTATCTATGGAAAGAATTAATGAAGGGAAAATAGTATATTATCATTATAGATTTTATTTTATTTCATATATATGACATATATTTATTTCAAAAAAACATTATTACCTTCCATGTAAAGTGTATGTGAAACAAAATTACATAATTTCATGTTGTAGTAGACCGCCTAATGGAAAGTATGTATATGTTATATCATAAATAAATTAATATTTTTTATGTAAAAAATAAAATATATATTATTTCAATGTATCCTTTTAAAAATTCAATAAAAAATGAAATTATCAAAATACATTACATCAGGTCCTGAGGATCTAATCTGCTGCATACATGTGTGATATAATTATATTACAAAGGGTTGGATGGTAATAAGTTAGATGATATATTATAAATACATAATTATAAATATTCATATAGTTATCATATAAAAATAAAATCCATATGTATATACAACCATAATATGTGTTAATGGACGAAGAATAACATCTATATTTGAGGTGGTAATTCATTATACATTGAAATGATTATTCCATCTCTCATTTGATGGATGCAGAAATCAATATAGTTACTTAAAATTAAAATATAATATCATAGTATAAATGAGATAATGTTTTTATAAATTCTCAATATTTTTTCTAGTAATTATTGAGTTATAAAGAGAATTAATACAAAACTGCATAGTTAAAAACATTACCTATTCTACAGACAATCTCCTTAGGCATGCCATAAATTCTTCAAAGATTGGATTTCGTATCTCACAAAGTCCTATAGTATTTTATGAGATAAATAAGGATGTATTTCGGTTAGGTATTGTCCTAAACAAATGGTATTGTATATGTGATGTAGATAGGAGAGTTTGGGGCCTTTAATAACTGAGGTTTGTTGAACACTTTAAATTTTTGAAACAAAAATGGTGTACACAAGTTTTTTCAAATGCAAAAAGGATCTCAAATGGGCCATAAACCTATCATTAATGGATATTGGTTTGAAATATGAATATACAATTGGTTATAGAAATTTTTCTTAGTCATTTAAAACCATATTGTTTCAGTGTAATCCCCTATAAACCCATTATAAAAATAACAATGAAAATTAATTTTTCCTTATTTTAATATTTATTGTAGAAAGAAATTGTGTTGAACATAATAAATAATATAAAATATAATTTTCTTAAATATTTTATCTTTTTATTAAAATTATTTTTTTATATTAGGAATTTATTTAAAATTTAATCATTGAGATGTGATGAAAAAGTGGTTTTTTAAATATAAATGATTACAAATTAATCAATGTTATTAAATAAAAATTTAAATTTAAATTGATTCCAGTGACCTTTATTTGATTAATTTATATAAAATATAGAATATATTATTTTTAATACGTATTAATTTAAAATTTAGGTCATTAATTTTTTGAATGATAAAACATTTTTTAATAAAAACCACTCTTTTTCACATTTTTAATGTAAACTTCACCAAAAATTCATTAAAAGTAATTTAAACATAAATATTTAATTATGATAAAAAAAATTAATTTTATATTTACAAATAAATATTCTTAATGTTTCAAAAAATAATTTCTATTTTTTAAAAAAATTCAATAAAACTATTTTTCTGTAAAATACAGTTATTATGCATAAAAATAGATTTTTTTTCTTCTCTAATTACAATAAAACACATAAGTATAATTATAAGTATATTATTGAATATATATGATATAACTTTTTTAAACAATATCCAATATTTATGATTTATTTATTTTATTTAGTTAAAATATGTATATGTGTAGAAAAATAGTTTTTTAGAAAAAAAATTCTTTTATTTTAATATATATTTAATTGGTCAAAATAATAATAATTTTATATACATGGTTATGTAATAAATTTTCATAATTTATTTAATCCTTTTCATAGCTTCAATTAAAAAATCTTTATGATAACATTCATATTAAATATTTATATAATAATTTAATGACAAAAAATCCATAAATATTGGATAAGTAAAAAATAAAATAAATTCATAATAAATCATTTTAAATTTATTATATTTTATTTCAATATCTTTTTCTTATTGATAATTATATTTTCTTGATAAGATATAAATACATATTTCATTAATTTTCCTTATTAAAATTTCAACATTTGGTTGAGCCTTGATAAATTTTCAATTCATGTTTAACTATAAGAGATGGTTTATTCATGTTTAAAGAACTATTATAAAATATGAACAACAAAATATAGATAAATAATTCATTTTATCTATAGCTATAATAAAAAACAAAATTTTTATAATATGTTTTCATATAATCCAAAATCATAATATGAGTAATTAACAAATTAATATCTACTACCTCATAACAATTTCAACTGAAACCAATCCCTAAATGTTCAAAATGATTACCCTACCAAAATATAAAAATTATAAATAATATCACTAAAATTCTTAAAATCAACATAACATTAATCCCCAAAATATCATAAAGTAGATGTAAATTATCACTAACAAATATTTGAATTTACTGGTCATACATTTTATTAAAATAAGGTATTGGCTAGAATTACATAAAAACATAATGAAAACATACATTTATTCAAATTCATTTTATAATACCACATTTTATTTAATATATTTTTAAAATCCAAAAATGATGTAAAATCCATTAATGATAGAATAATACACATTGTCTATAAATCATTTATCAATTACAAGGTCTTTAATTCTATCAACATATATTTATTCATCTCCATCATATCATTATGCCGACACCATTTCCTGTACAATATGAATATAATAACGGTGACATAAACATAATAAGTTGATTCACATTAAATATCATTTTTTCATTTAATCGTATTTCTAGGTACTCATTACCACTCAATATATTCCTTCATATCCTTAACAAAAATCATAAAATGAAAAATCCATATATAATTTATAATTCATTAATTCTAGAACATAAAAAGTACAAGCAGTCAACTTAATTCTTATACAAGTATATAGGATTCGTCAACTTATTCATTAATACATCATTCATTTTATGTTTAATTTTTATTCTCTTCTTCAATAATAATAAATCTTTTTCATATACAAACCTATAGAACCTCCTTGGGTGATTTCCCCCAAGTATGTTGATTTTTAAAACACTCATATATTCCAAGATGTATGGCATAAACAATTGATTATTCCTTAAAGAAAACCATTATTTTAGTCTATTGTGTTAACTAAAGATTTCACTTCTCCTAAATAACATATTATTCTATGGAATTATCCACACATAAAACATATTTCGGTTTCATTGAAGAATTCCCTGGACCGATTCTTCCCATATTATCGACATATATGAAATTTTGTATTGATTAATCCATGTAATCCACTAAGTTAACTCTTAAAAAATTATATATTTATCATTATTTGTGATCCTGGGAGTTGGTTATCGTGCAATTGTTTAGTTATATGTAATGATAACTAAAAATGGATAATCAAATTAACCTTCACTCTAGTCATCTTGTTATTTGGTTTCTCATCAAAAAAAATTGTACCATATAAGATGTTAACATAGTTATTTCTTGTTACCTACATTAATAAAAATCCAAAATCTTATTTCTGAAACATTAATCATAGTGGTTAAAAAATAATCATGAATAAAATTTCTCATATGTGTAAATCATGACACCATTTTTAATAAATGACACCATAGGATTAACATGGGTTATTCATATAAATTATTAAAATAATTACTAATGGTTCAAATAGATTTTATGAGTTTCAAAGTAATATCCCTTAGGATTTTCAAACCATGTGTTCAACAAGGCTATTTTTCATCCATTATGTGATTATTGAGTCCCTATCAATGCACCCTTTTTACGATATTACACAAAGGAATATCTATGCTAGATCCACGTACACTTGTAGTATACATACTTCTATATAATATCATGGAATCCATTTTTTAGAATCCATTATCTATATCTTTTACTAAATTCCAAGGAAAATTTACTATTCATTTATTTATCTATAGACTTATCCTCAAACAAATCCCTATTAATTTAAATGGAAATATACCTATGTATATCACCAATGTTTTCCCATAAAATATTAAAAATTTTATCTAATACTTTCCACTAATTCCAAATATAATTACCCATTATTTTCATACATATAAATCACATTTTTAAAATGTATGTTAAATACATTTCATAAACACATGCATGAGGAATTAAATATTTTAGTGTCATTGGTGAGTAAAAACAAAAGAATAATAATTTATGAAAGGACATAAAAATCTCTCAAAAATATATTCTCACATAGTAATATTAATAATAATACAATAAATAATCCATTATTTATTACCTTGTAAAGAATAATATGAAATTGTGATCTTATATGATCAATTATTTTAAACAATAGAGATATCAATCTATGATCATATAGAAGAACATGATAATAAAAGGGTAAGTGAGCACACAATTAACTTTTGATGTTTATACATAACATATAATATATTATAATATGATTCATTGGATAAAGAATTATCAATTTTGATAACAAGGTCCATCAGAGAGAGAAATGATCCTAAAACAATCATGTACCATATTCTCTTATCATACTATTTTGGAACAATCATAAATATAAAAAAAACAATTTTTATTTCAATGTTAACCACCAAGACCATCAACATTTCTGATTATGACCCATCGCATATTTTTAATTTTTGATCTAGATTACCTATATACTACAGTGGAATAGGACACACCTATTTCTCTCAGTGGATTAAGACTAACTTGTTTTCAATAGGGGTTAAATCCCATAAAATTTTTTGCAATTTTAATATCATGAGATATAAATCACTACCCATGAATTGGAGAGTCATATAGAGCCCTTCAACCTCATAATAAAATCCATAAATATAAATTCAAAAATATAATTACACATTCACCAAATCATCTCATTATATCCCATTAATCAAAACAGGTTTCATAATAAGTTCATCAATTCACCATAGAGTACCACATGAAAAATAAATGGTTGTCCAAATTATTTCATCCATATAAAAATTAATTATATAGTGATTGAATAAGGATTTATCATTCAATATTATCTACTCTAAATCATAGTAAACATAAAAAATTTCATATTGGATGGAAAATATTTTTGAAACAGCATTTTGACCTTTTATTATGAAGAATAATAATTCTACATTGAAAATTGCTAAAAAATATAAAATATTTTTGAAAATATTTTAATTTAATGTAAAAAAATTTAAAATAGAAATCAATCCTAAAAAAATTATTTTTCTTGATGTTGGGAAATAAGTTTATTCCATTCATATTAAAAATATATTTATTTCACATTTTTAGAAAATGCCAAAGATGCCTTTTTTGGTGAACAACATGATTATTACTTTTAAAATAGTTTTTAAAAAATAAAATATATGTAATAATGTCTTTAATAAATACTTTTGAGAATGTTAAATCAAATTGGAGTACATATGTATAAAAAAAGTATATGGAATAAAAAGGGGTATAGACAGAAGATATGAACAATGTATGTTTTATATAAAAACATTATTTTGAAATTTTGAGTACATAAATATTGGAAAATTCTAGGAAAACCATTTTATTACAAAATAAATAGAGAATAAGAATTATCAATAGATTCATTAGATATGGATCATAAAAGTTCATCATCGAACCCATAATAATAAAAAATTCTAATGAATAATGAGACCATATCATCAAACCATGCCCCCATTGGTATCTTTTAAATCATAAGAACCATTATGGAATAAAATAAAAATAAAATTTAAAATAAGTAATATAATTATTTTAAAATAATTACATGACAATGGGGCTATATATACACATTATAAAATAATATAGGTTCATAACATAACGTAAATCCAATAGAAGAAAAATTTATGACATAATGTATTACCTTATATATCCACTTACTTTATAAAAGTCATAACCTCATGTATAAGAATTTATTTTAATAAATGTATTATAGAGAAATAAATATATATACCATATTAATGAGTGATTAACTAATATCTTTTTAGAATATATTTATTTAATATTCCATGTTGAAACTATTTTCAAACAACAACTATTTTATTTTTCTGGTATGTTTTGATATATTATTTTTGGACCTCATACTTTGACAATGGTTCCCTCATATTCATAATCTTAACCATCATAAAAATATCAAATATATTCAATAATTTTTTTATAATCCATAAATGTTTGAGATAGAAAATTAAATACAGCATTAATGGAGATGATAGTCTGTACATACACATGAATATTGGTTCCATTTTATCAACAGATTGAGAGAAATACAGTTAAATAATATATCTTCATTCTAGTTTCAATTTTTAATTAATATATATCATATATTATTATAAAAACATTTTCATTTTAATTTCTAGGTAATTTGTATATTAAAAATGAATTGGATCACTATGTGAGCCAGTGCATCACCATACACATGATCAACATTATCATATCCCAAAAAATAAAAATAAAATAGTATATATGGTATCATGATTACATAAGTAAATTTATGTTAAAATTATAAAATATATTCATTTATTATATCCTTATTACCTTCCATTTAAAATTGATATAAAAAAACACATCACATTAGTTTACAAGGTGGTGGACTTCCATACTTATGACTGATGCAATTGTTTTCCCACAAGTTAGAAGGTAATTTGGTAGGTGATGTATTATAATTAAATAATTTTAATAATTTAAAAAATGATTCATATATAAATTAAATATATCATTATATTTATCAATGTGTGGTGATTATGGAAAATCAATAGCATCATTTTGCGAGGTAGTGATCCACTATATATTCAAATGATGATTTCATGTAAAATTTAATGGATGTGGAGACAAGTATGGGTTATGTAATTAAAAAAATTGAATGAAAGTAAATATTAGATTTAATTGATATTATATTAGAATATTTGAAATTTTTTTATGAATTTAGAAGAAGATTCTAAAAAATACATAGCGACAATTGTTCACTCACATTTGGACAATTGTTATATGATTAACATATTTCCATCATAAGATGGAATTATTCTATCAAGATATCCTCTATGATTTGGATAGTTATTTAAGGGAAAAAAATTATAGGCCACTCAGTGTCTCAATGTATTTGGTAGTGTGATGTTTATTGGAGAGTTGTGGACTTTTATAAGTGATGAGAGTGGAACAATTTTAATTTTTGAACGATAAAATGGGCACCATCATAATTAACATGGAATAAGGCTCAAAAATGGGACATAATCAAACAGTATAGGTGATATAGACCAAATATTTCAATCTAATTGGTTTTGGAATAGGATTTATGTTATTTTACACCTTATCACTTTTAAATTGACATTAGTAAACCCGTTTTAACCTTATCCATTGTATTTATTTTTTATTTTCTTTATATTAATGATGTTCAAAAATTAACATTAAAATTTCAAACAATTTTAAATTATCATATTATAAGCATGGATTACATTTTTACAAATTCCATTCATATTAGTGTAATAATTGAATTTAATTTTAATCTCACAAACAAGTTGGAAATTTTGTTTTTTCAAATAAAATTATTTAAAAAGGTTAACATGAATTAAAAAAATAATTATAAAATTTATTAAAACGGCTTATATTTCGATAATATATATTTAATTTACTAAATTTTATATTTAAAACAATATTAAATTAAAATTTGTCATGTAAATTCATTGAATCAAATGACATTTTATAAAATAAAACTAGTATTATTCATTATTTAATAAAAAATATTCCCCATAAAATCTCAAATAAGAAATACTATATAATTTTTATATTAAAATTAAAAAATATATTTTTTATATAAATATATTTTCTAGATGTTTTTATACCTGATTTTAAATATATCTATAAAATTAGATGTGAATTTTTTTTAGAAAAATACAGCTTTCAAGCATAAAATTCGATTTGTTCATATCTAATACCTAAAAAAACAAAATATTATTATTAAAAATTTGATTAAATATATAATATATAAATTTATTTAATATGAAAAATATATTTTTTTATTTTATTAGTTAAAATGATTTTATTTCCTCCAAAAATAGTTTTCCAGAAAAAAAATATCCTTTATTTTAAATATTCCTTATATTCATTAATAATTAACTGGTTACCAATGAATTTATTTTATATATTTATTTTGGACATATATATTAAAAATATATATAATTATATTCATACCTTCCATTCCAATGGATTTCAAAAAACTGTGAAATTTTCTATTAATATATTAATAGCATGATGTGTTCCATTAAAACATAGTGTTACATGTAGTACATGATATCAAATAAATTAAAATTATTTGAAACACAATGTTTCATAAAATAATATGGTGTTACATATAATACATTTTTTATCCATTCTAGGTTAGAAACACATACTCCTACAACAATATATCCACATATATATTGATATCATCACATTTTATCACATGCCTCATTTCCATATCATATATATTAATTTATGAGACATTAAACTCATCTTCCATCCTCGATGATATAGAGGAATATATAATGTTTTTCAAAATTTTAAAATCTCATTTCAATAATGAAAATATAATATATTCCTCAAATATTATCATTAAATAAAAAATTAATTGAATAACAGAAAAAGATAGGCATACTTCATGTTGATAAATCTCCAAAATTAAGAATTATATTTTATAAAGATCTCATAGTGACAAGAAAATGACTCTCAACTCCATAAGTAGAAATAAAAACAATAGAATTCTCAAACTCTATGATATGAATAATAAAACATGAAAGGTGTTATAACAAATTCTCCCATAAAATGTAGATAACATAGATGAAGAGAGATTATTCTTACATTGAAATAATTATCATTCACATCCAATGGGTTAATCGAATCCATTATATATTCTCACTTATTTCAATTTAGTATTGAAATAATATAATTTCAATTATTTGAACATTACATACTCTATAATAACAAAATATTATTTATTAAGTATAATATAAAAAATTGTAATGATTATAAATATGTTTTTCAAACAATAAATTTTTCCTATTTGTTATTCATAATAAATGGAAAACCATTTTGTTGGTGTGTAAAAACATATTTTCTTGATATCTCTAATCATATAATATAATAATATTTTAACATGCCCTGATATGAAATTACTAATATGGACGATCTATAAAAAAAATTAATCTATTTTCGAAAATAAAAATTAATCACCCTTTTAATAAATCTCTACACAAGAACATTATGAATAAACTGAGATCTTTCTTTGTGTATATAAAAAATCCTTTTAGATTTGTTTTAATTAAAAACACTTAATTGTAAAAGAAACTATTTGATATAGATTTATATCATTTTTATTTATTATCTATATAAACATAAATTTTTTTTATAAAGAATATGAATTCTCCAATCAATATATATATATTGAGGGACATCTCTAGAAAAATGTATGTCCTACTAATGTTACAAAGGTGTATGATATGATATTAATTAGACACACTCATATCATCATATGAACACTGAAAATATAATATTATTCATATAAATCTTATATATACTAATATAATCCCATTTTCTATGCCTTATATTAACCCCTTGATACGGATCATGTAAATATAGAATTGGATTACAAATTATTTTTTATTCATTACATCGATTTAGCCTATGTATAGATAATATCAAATTTCATTATTTATAAAATATATTCAAATCATTTTTCAATTAAATAATAATGGAAATTAATTTTACCTTATAGTCAAGGGAAACTTTAATTATATTTCAAAAAAACTAGAGAAATATTATATATGTTAAAGACAAATGATGACATGGTTAAAAATATTCCCTAATACCACATGATTATATCTTCAAGATGTATGGCATATGAAAGGTATCCATGTATGATTTTTCATATGATAAGTGATTTTCAGACCTTAGTTAATGATAATTTATTTTAACCATTCACATATATTCATATTAATTACTATATCAAATTCCTTGTTATATATTATCATGTGTTTTCCCGATATTAACTCTCAACATATTATCTCATTAGTATATAATTTATATCAAATATAATAATTTATTCATTCTAATTTTAACATGGAAACATTATTCAAAATATTTTGTGATGATAATCTATTTGGGGTAATTTAATTTCATTCATTGGGTGTATAATACACTAACAATAATTTTATAAAATACTCATCAAACATAATTGAATGATAATTTGATATTATATTTTTTATAAAACAATTATATAATTATTCTCCATTACTTCCAATATATCATGAATCAAATTAAAATATATTTAACTAGTTTCTCAAATTTTTTATGCATTAATTTTTTTTAAGAGAGGGTTATTTAATACTTTCATTATAGATAATAAAAAATCTATCAGGGATCTATCATATAATATTATATTTTTGAATGTTATTTTATTCACATTGGTGAGACTGTGGATGCTAATAATAAGAAATAACTATTTCTATGTAATAGTAATGGTACATTTCACCACAAATTCATGGAAACAATGTTAGTTTTGTGATGAATTTATACATTTAAATAAATTATCTCACAATATCTAATACATTTATGTATAGTACCAATCCTGTTGAGTCCAACATAGTCTTTTTAGAACATTTACAAATAATAAATCCACTATTAAGGAAAGACATGAAAATATATTGAGATATCATATAACCATTACCATATTGGAAACTAAAACCTTTGTGACCCCTTAAAATATGTTCATTCTATCAATAAAGACAATACCCTATATTTACTTCTTATCTTGTAATTAATTTTATTATTTATAGAAATAATATTTCACCTATTGGATTTTATTTCAATGTTCATGTTATTATAAAAGAAAAAGTGAAATTTATATGAGAAAATATTATCAAATACATGATGGATACTATGTTGAACGTATAATGAATATTTTCCTCCCTTTTTAAGTCTTCTGAAAGATCAGTTATTTTTTATATGATTTATGCTATCAAACAATTGTAAATAACCATTTGTCAATTTTACCCTACTAAACCACATAATATCATTAAAAATATATGTGTTATAAGTCATTCCCACAAACCAAATTTCTTTATATCAATAGATCTATATAACAGGTATAAAGTCTCATTAACCCATATAATTATCAATAATAATGTTCTCAACCATAATGTTATAGATTTTAATGTCATGTTGTTATTTTTCAAAAGAAACATTTCTCCCATATAAAATAATATAAATATCATAACACTGACACATACCCACAGTTTTATACATGATGAATAATTTTTGTATGAAATATAAATCTTTGATTACATCATTAGACTAGATGTCCCATTTCTGAGAAGATTTCATTAATCGATATGTGGACAATTGTAAATGGAAAACCCTAAAATGTTCAATCATAAGTTCCAAAAATCTATGTAGTTTCATGTAAATTTTCATTCCATGACTCAACATATTATAAAAATACATCACAATCAATTGAAGAAAAATCTATTCATCATAGACTATTAAAAATCATATATAATATTTGTGGTTCTTGTGAAACTTGAGTGAGTCCATTAACCAAAACTAATTGAGTGTGTAACTCAACTATAAACATAAAAAAATTCCATTTATTGTTTTCAATCATTTTTATGTTAAAACATCCAATCACTGACTCCTTTATTAACATATTACTTTTAATATAAGACACCATCTCTAGCTATATAAATATTTTATTTTATTGGATTAGAGAAGTAAAATACAATATATTCCGTTCGATGATTTTTTCTAATTTAAGAATATAGATATATATATATACATATTTATATATATCATATACATACATCACATCCCAAAAGCATTATAACAAAAAATTATTATTTACCCAACCCATTACCCAAATTTTATAATTATGACTACTTTATATAGAATGGGTTATGTATGATCGAATCTATTTCAAGAGAATTTCAAAAGATTCATATTAAATGACCACTCAAAATAATCATATATTAAAATATATATAAGAAGATATGAAACCTCCTATCCAACACATCATTACATTTTGGATTTTCAGGAATAGTGTTCTATTAAATAAATCCCTAATGTACAAGGTAAAAATTAATTTCCTCACTCATGCGATTTTAACCCCGATTTTGTTACATAATAAACATTCTTTTTCCAAATCCTTCAATGAATAATTTTTAAATTATTATAATATTTTGTATGTTTCAATTTATTGTATATATAGAAAAACATAACCAAGTAAACTTTAGTAATTGAATAATATTTGGTGTACCGAAATCCACTATTTTGAGTAGTACTGACAGGAAAACATATTAATAATTAAACATTTCATTAAATTTATAGGCCACTAATCTCTCATTAAAGGACGTAAATAAGGGATGATACCTAGTTAACAATCTATCAAAATTTCTCTCAAATCATAAGGTTTTAACCAATTAATGGAATAAATTTTAAGAGTATCATTATATCTTCTTCTCAAGGCTAGTAAATATGTAAATATATTTCCCCCAATAATTATATGAAGAATATACACATTTGTATTATGAAATTTTTTATTTTTATTAATATGATAATAAATATTCTAGTGATGTAGATTATCCTCTATTTTTATAGTAAATACAATCATTAAGGGCAATAATTATTAACCTTAATTAATCACGAATGATTACATCTCCCTATAAAACACCTTGCTCACATGAGTCATCAATATTTATTTTTTTAACCAATTTTGGGGGATTTCAATAAAACCCAATAGCCATGGAAGTTTCTACAATCACCCATAAATCCTTGATCGATCTATTAGAAAAATGATTTAAATGAGGGTAATTGAACCATCTATTCTAT
This sequence comes from Viscum album, assembly GCA_963277665.1. Classification (NCBI taxonomy): domain Eukaryota; kingdom Viridiplantae; phylum Streptophyta; class Magnoliopsida; order Santalales; family Viscaceae; genus Viscum; species Viscum album. Next base: position 1,715,719,289 of record OY728152.1, on the reverse strand, counting down.
TCAAACATTGATTCTTAAGATGATGGGTATCACATTAATTTTCTAGATATGTGATTTTATCATATCCATTTCCAAGATTTATTCCACAAATCGTCGATTATACATAGTTTAATAGAAAAAAACATCAGACCATAGCATCCAAGGATGAGTTACAATTCACGTTAAATAGACGATGGATGATCTTCAACATAATATAAACAAATACATTAATACCCATGAGGTGCCTGTGCGTTTTTCTAGATGATGAATAGTGAATATCCCTAAACAAATATATGATTGATTGTATCCATTTCAGGTTCTCAAAACAATTTTATTTTGAGGTAAGATTAATAACTTCTCTTACTACTTAATTTTCAAAAAAAAATTAAAATGATTAAAAAACCACCATAATATGAAATTTATTTATTCTATGAAGTATTTATAATAATGAAATAACCCAAATTTGACAACACTCTATTATGATCTCAATGTATTCTGAAATCCCAGTGAATAGAATTATATGATGAAATGTAATTTAAAACACCATGGTTTAGATGTTCTTAAATAAAAAAATGGTGATAGTGAAAATTTGATGATAATTAGTGAGGACTATAGAAATTATTCATTGGTTAAAATATTGGGAAATGGAAGAAGATATATAGAAATTTATACCCAAGTAAGAAATGAGATTTTTTGGAAGAACATATCCCTTCAAAAGAATAGATTATTCTCTCTAATAATCCAACTAAATAAGTTTTAAGAATATAAAGGAAAAATGTTATGATAATACATAAGGAATATGCCTTTGATTTATTATGAAACATAAAAGGATTACCAAAAACATATTTATAATGAGTAAAAATATCTCATTGTGTTTGAACAAATGAATTTTTCTTGAATTTTTGTCCTACAAGACATATACAGTATCATATATATTTTTCTGATTAACACCTCCCACTTCGAAGGGATAATCCATCGTTTACCATCTAATCTGACAATATAAACCTTCATAATGAATAGTCTAGTTGATTAAATTTTTTATAATTCCAATATATTATATAAAAACCATAAATACAAAATATAATTATTGAAAATTATGTTAATCTATGATAGAAAACTATTAAATAATGTAACCCTTCTTTTGAAAGATAAAAATAATATTTTACAATTAAAAATTAAAATAGTGATATTGTAAAACATTACCCTAAAATAGTGAATTTGAGTTCATCCCATATATAATATCTCCTGAAATATTCTATAAAAAGTTTCATACTTCCAATACAAAACATATTAGTATTTATTTAATCTCATAACCTATAGTGAAAAAATAGTGAAATGCGAACTAATTTTTTGATTGATTAATGTGTTTTACAGTCCATGTACATTACAAATTTAATTTCTTATTAAACCAATTCATAGAAAAATTTATTTTTTTGATTAATGATATCATGTATTCTTAATAGGGAAAATTATTCACTCCTATAAAATCATAGCTAATTTCTAATAGAGAATCCACTTCCATGGTAATCAGAATTTTGAGGTTCATGTTGAGTGTATCTAGAACCATAAATGAGATCAAATAGCCCTCTATAGAATATTAAAATTGCATTAAAAGGTTAATTGATTATTTTTTATAATAATATAGATTGGTATATTGAAAATTATTTGTAACAAAATATTTACAACAATTCATCTCTATAGCCTATCTGGATACATATCTCATTTACATATACACGTAAACATTTTGAAATTTAAACTGTCTTAGAACATACCATGACCTTATTTCTCATAATATTATTTAATTTATTATCCATGTATAGAATTTATAAAATAATAACTTTATAGTAAATCCCACAAAACATGTCAAATATAAAGTATATATTTTATTCATAAAAATAAATGAGAACCGAATATTTTAAAAATATGGTGTATCTAATTTATAATTCTATTTATGGATTAAAAAATATTAGTTCTCAAATTCCATAAATAATATATATTGAAAATATATATCATAAATTACAAAATTTATTATGTAAATTTTAAATATATTTCAAACATGCATATCTACATTACCAATATCTATTAATTTATATTTGTGAACATGTGTTTATAAGAAAAAGTTTTTGGTGAAGATATGATATCTAATACCCATGAATCGGAGCTATAGAAATTTATAACCTTCAAATAATAATTCCCTTGATGAACCCATTTTTGAACACTTAAATTACTGAAATAAAAAACTAAAAATATATTACAGGACATATGTATTATATATATAATAATTGTAATCATGATGAAAATACAAGATATACAATAGAGGCATATCAATTTTTTATTTTCATATTTTATAACAATTCATTATGGAATATTTATCGATGTAAATTAACTAAAATAATGGAAATATATATCAGAAACATTATTAAGACAAGATCAATATATAACTCAACAATTATCCTTATTTTTCATGAACCTCATTTATCTTACTATATAGGTACGATATATTTACCAAAATGTCATACATGAAAATTGGAATCTTGAGTTGTAAAATATTTTCCCATCACTATCATACATAAATCTCTCATATCTATTCTTAGAATATTCCATCTCTTAGTTTTTCCCTACATTGTCTTACCAAAAAAATAGTTTGAGATATTGTTACCTGACTCGTAGTTTTATCCATATTACACATGAATTTTATATTATAATCCTTTTATAACACCCATGAATTTTAAAATAAGAAAATTGTGATATATTACATAACAATCTTGAAACACTGATCTTAGACATAAATGTAACACAATAATACATTCAGACATATTAATTTATAAAAACATTATTCACTTGAATAGATTATTGTACACCTAGATTCATTTTTTTTCGATAATGTAATCAATACACAACATCGGGCATAAAAGACAAATTGTATTTATAACCATTAATACCAAGAATATAAATTGGAACATATAAATAATAGTACCTATTTTCAAATATATATATATCATTAACATGATATATTTATAAATATTTTGTGAATAATAATTCAAATTTTGGTGAACTTATTTTATTATCCAAAATTATATTTTCATGAAAACCTATTTTTAATTTATTTTCATTTACAAGTAATAGTAAAAAATATTTTGAACATTTAAAAAATTTATATGTCAAAATTATATTTTTTTAGTCACAAAACAAAAATTTAATTTGGTTGAAAAATTGTAATATTTATGAAAATATTTATTTTTCACGGAATTGTGAAAAATATCATTATATGTAAAAATGTAATTTATTTTCAACAAACTAATCAACATAAAGTCTCATTTTTTAATTATGAAATATAGAATCCTAAATATTATATTTTTATATTGAACTAACTTAATAGATTTTTAATACACATTATATTGGATATTATTAATTGTTTATATCTAGGATAATTTTTTTGAAAAAATGTTATAGAGTGCATAATGTTATATGTTTTATGTAACCAAATTGAACATTAATAAGAATTTATTTAATTAATAATTTAAATTATATATCAAAAAAATTTAATATTGATTCATACAATTGTTTTCAAAATACATAGAGTTTATATAAAATCACATTGTTCTTGAAAAATGCATTTATTGAAAATAGAATACTTCATCACTTATATGGAATTTGATTTAAATATAATGATTGAAATATTTTGAAAACCCAATTTTAAAAAAATTAATTTTTTTAATCAAAACTTCAAAATTATATATGGGTGAATTTTTGTGACTTGTCATAAAAAATTATTATTTTTTATTAATACTGAAAATTATCGATTTTTATTTGAAACTGTATTTTTAATTAAATTATTTAGTAAAATAAATAATAATTTATATTTTTTTAATGTAAAATTAGTTCAAGTATTTATAATTTAATCTAATTTATGTCATTGTAATAATTTTTTATGTATTTATTTTTAAAAAAAACTGGAAAACTGTAATCATTTCTTATAGAAAACCCAGGTTATACTCATTTCTATAAGATTAATTATAAATTTTAATTTTAAATATTGAACAAGATAATGTGGATTAATTAATTGGAATCATCATTATTTATAAATTTTAATAAGTTCAGTATTATTTTTTTCCAAAATAAATTTTGATGAATGTAAAATATATATTTATTAAAATGAAGGAAAGTCAATATTTACGTGTGTTAAAATATGATTAATAGGGTAAAAATTTCGTACCAACATCTGAAAAAATATATTCTATATCTATTTTTTGAACTTATATCTTATAGGATAGATAATTTACCGTTTAGGAAGATTTTATAATTATGAAAAGGTTGAAATAATTGAATATTATATGAAAATTACAATTATGTCACTCACCTCACTTTTAAAAGCAAACCCACTTTCTGTTCTTACTCACATACTAAAACCTATTTGTAAAACAATTACCTAGAAAAATTAATTATATACAAACCTAAAATCTTACTAGAATCCTTATTTTTTGAATAATTCCATCCTTTGAATATTTTTACTAAAAACTTACAGATGATACGAAGAGAATATGTAATTTTCTACAATAAGGGTTTTTTTTGGTTTCATTCGCCACCTCCTTATATTATGACTAAAATATTATGACATACAATCCATAGTTTATTATATATTCTAGGATTTTGTTAAAATATGGAAATAGTATACAATATATAACATCACAGCTTGGGTACCAGGAACTAGTGCCCTGAGTCAGTCAGTCACAAGAAATTTTGTGTGCCTCCCCATAATCCAGAGGTTACCAAAAAATAGTGAGTGTCTAGTAATCAATCATGTGGAGACTATACTCTCTTTTATTTGAGTAATATAGTATACGAAGTAAATAAAAAATAGAGGAATCATATATATAACAAAAAACATTACCAATATCAAAATTCGACCAAGGTAAAAAATACATAATCAAAACTGAATAATAGATTTTCTCTCAAAATGATCTATCCCATCTAAGCCATCTAACAATGGAACTTTTCACTTAACTAGTCAAAACACATATTGTCTATTCAGAATCCCTTTAAGCGGCCCGAGTATAGTGGGAGTGAAACACATTTGGCCACCCCAAATGGTGTTTATAACAATCTAGTTAGAAAGTGTATGTAGTCGTATAAATAAAATAGTACAATCCATAAATAAATAGTTGTCCTTTTATCATCTATTATTTATTTAATTATATTAACTCATGGGTTCTTGATGACACCCGTACCCCAATACAAATTTCTGCTCGTTCTAGAGCTTGATGTATTCTCTAGGTAATATAATATCAAAATACATGCTTCGACATGTGCTGAAGCATGTAATATTCAATGGTGATATGATATCATAACACTTGATTCGACTCATATCAGAGTTTGATTTATTCTAATTTGAGGACAAATCATGATTCAACATTATTACCATTCTTATTTCATAAGTAATTACCATTTAAGAATTCAATAAGTCATAGAATATGGATTACCGTGTTACCATCCTTATTTCACTGTGAATGACCATATTAACATTCATTATATTAGACAATTTGGGTGACCATGTAATTATCATTATTTAAAAAATTATTGTCAATGTTACAATTCATTTGGACACACAATTTTGATGATCGTGTTACCATCTATAAATTCTTGCTAAATCTCCATATTACCATTCACTATTTAATAACTGATAATTTATGAACACATTACCATTCATAATATTCAATTGAAATAGCATGTTACCATTCACTATTTATCACATATCACATGAATCTAATTTAACATGGTTAATCAACATTAACCATATTGTCAAAAATAGTACAACATCACATCATGAAGGATAAATCAACAATAAATTTATTACACAAATATCACATTAATTAATTTATCAATTAATAAGCCAACTCATCCTCATTGTTAATTCAAAATTAGTCTACACCTGAACCCCCTTAATTTTTTCCCCAATCATTTAAGCACATCAATGCATTTAATTAAACCAATTATTAATTAATCACTTAATTTCTCCTATTAATTCATCAATTGGCTAATAAAATTTACTAATCTACTTAATTCAACAATTATGTAATAATATCAGCTCCTCTAGTAGATTAAACAATTAACTAATCACGTAAAAGAACTTAATTAATTAAAAAATTAATAAATCACATTAATATTATTAATTAATTTTAGAATTAATTAATTACTTTATTTTTATTAGTTAATTCAACAATTAACTGTATACATCAATTATAACCCTAATTAAATAATTATATTATCACATAACCCCTGTTAATTAATTTCACCAATAAATTAAACGTGTGAATCCCATTAATTAATCCATTAATTAACTGATCAATACAGAAAACGTAAAATACCATAATTAATTCCTAAATTAATTATCCCACTCATGATCTCGATAAATCATAAATAATTCTACAATTAATTATCTAAAATCATTGATCCCAATATCATAAAATTAATTATACAATTAATTATCTCAAATCAGTAATTCAATATCACATAATTTATTCTACAATTAATTATCTCAAATTTACAACTCTATGTCGCATGATTATTTCTACAATAAATCTTCTCAAAATAACAAATTAATATAACATGATTATTTCTTCAATTATTCATATTAAATAAACAAATAATTATCCCAATGATCCATATATATTAAATCACTAATTAATTAATCCAATTCACTGAATAGTTTCCTCACAATAATCCACATTAATTAATTCACCAATTAAACACTCTAACTCCTTCAATTTTATTAAAAAAAACTGCCATTAATTTATTCAATAATTATTAGTCTAGCACATTTTCTGTTAATTAATTCTATAATTAATTAACATTTTCAATGAATATAATTAATTAACTAAATAATTGTCCACATAAATCAAATTAATTAATTCATAATTAATTAATCACATTCATTCACTTAAATTAATTTTCCAATTAATTTCACATGTAACATTCCATTAAATAATTCATTGTTAATTAATATTAATTAGATGATATATCTATTTCCCCAATTAGTTGACCACGTCACATTCCATTATAATTAGATATTAATTAATCCCGTAATTTATTTCAGTAATTAAATAATACCATTACTCGCATTAATTAAATTTTCTATTAATTAATCCATTTATTTAATTCAACAGTTAAATAGTTTCATTACAAACATTAATTAATTCTCTAATTAATTTATTCAAACCCACAATCTCAAAAACCAACATAATTAATTTGTCAATAAATTATTCAAACATAATGTAGTCATCAAACCCCAATTAATTTTCCAATTTATTGTTATATCTTAATCAATTAAATATCCCAAATTAATTCATCAATTAATTGGTCCATCTCCATAAAATCAATTAACCCAATTATTTCTTCAATTAGTTGTTCGCTGTCAATCAATTTAATAACTATGAAATCACTAAAAATTAACTCTATAATTAGTTATCCCCATTTAACAACCTCAATACAACTATAATTAAATTTACAATTAATTATTCAATCTCAATGATCTCTATCATGGAATAATTAATTCAAAAATTACTTTTTAGAAGTCACAATTTCATATTCCCAACCAATCCCATTAAATAATTTTCAACAAATTTATTATGTTCTACCATCTCAATAACATCATAAATATTTCTCAATATTATTTATAAAATTTAAAAATCCTAAAATATCATTATTAATATTCTAGTAACTTATCCCATTCAATTATCACTAAATTTCAAAATTTCATAATTAAATAATTCATAAAATTAAATAATTCTATTTAGAAATCAAATTTCTAAACCAAACATGAAATTTTAAAATTTCATATACGTAATTGGAAATCATGACTAAGGGATTTGAATTTTAGACCATAATCCTCAATAACGGTGATGAATACTTTCCCACAAACATCCCCAATTTGGAGAAAATCCATCAAAAAAAGATAAAGAACATGGTCTAGATAGAAATCCTAAACCTATTATTAAACAAAACATGATATATAAACATTTGATCTAGATCCAATGAGCCGAAATCTAGATTCATGAAATCTGGAACTAGATCTGATAGCAAATAAACATCTTATTATTATATGAGAATAGGAGAAAAAGATAGATAGATATTCAACAAGAATAATACCAATACTCGAGAGGTGTTTGATGGGTATTCAGTGAAAGATGGTTGCACATAATGTAGTATTGGTCCACGATACAGATTCACCAATGAGTTCCGAGAAAAGGTGGAGGAATTTTGGAAGAGCGTTGGGGAATGATGGAAGTTTTCATGGCTTATTTGGAAAATAATCGAGGTTTCTAGGGCACCGTAATAGAGGATTAGAGTTTTTGGAGGGTTACACAGAACTAGAGACATTTTGTTTTAAAAAAATGGGTGTGATTTTTACACGACGTGAATCCTCATTTAATATTGTGTGATTATGTTTAACCTATTTCTCCATTCCCTAGAGTAAATCCCATAAAACTAATAAAAATCGATTAATCAAAGATCACACATGGTGAAATCCAATAACATGTCGTGAAAACTTACATTTGGTAAAATATAGAGAAATGTGGTGAAATCATATTTCATGAAATGTCGACTCAAGGTGAAAGACAATTATAGGGGGTGTAATCTATATTCGTGACACGTTGATACACGATAAATACTACTTACAAGGGGATTAAATTTTCAATGTTATGAATTAATTCAGTCTTAGAATATTATTCACAATGTTATCCCAAAATGATCCATGTCTTGAATTGGGTCTATAACGTGTATTTGTTCTACAGTAAGAACTGGCCACATTATCCTACCACACCATTAGAAAACGTAGGATCTTACATTCTCCCCATATTATATCATCTTTCCCTTGAGTTTTACTCCTATGAACCTCTAATATTCTGATTAAAAAATATTAGTCCACTAAGCCCATATATCTTCCTCCCATTCCCAATTCTACCCTATGAAATATACTATGTTTCCACAATAAAAGAATTATATGCACAAACTTTTTCCAATAGACATTCACATAGAAAACCAACCCATATATCAGATTCTCATCAAAGGGTGCACTGGTCTGAATATCAACTTCTACAGTGTTCCAAACTTGTTTTACAAACCTACTATTTTCAACAACCAAAAGAACTACATCGATCATTGGCATGTATTCATGCCATTATCATAAAATGGAAAGGACGCACATGAACCACCTATAAGGCCCACCCATCCTTTCTCCAGGAAATATATAAAAACACCCAACATGTTTCTCAATGTAATTTTTATTACAAAAATTAAATCAAATTGTATTTTTTCCTAACACCTATTATCGATATACCACTCCTCACATAGGATCATTGAATACACCACATTATTAAGAAACACAAATTCCATGGTTTTAATTGACATCTGATCAATCTTGAGAACCATATCCATAAATATTCGATGGTTTATCATCCAAAATCTACCTCCAAATATAATTCATCTAATGTGAAACCTCAAAGGGATCCCATACTCAAAAAACACATTAAGTTTTCTAGGTGTAAATTCAAAACATTCACAGTGTACCATAGATGATGTAAAAGTTGGTGACATGTTCATCAGTAATGAAAAGTATAATAAGAAGATGTCAATGAATACCACCACCAATCCTTCATTTCCAACGTTTCATCCAACTATAGATACCGCTTATTTTGTTGAAAGTATCTGGCTTACCTACCAACTAAAATCTCATCATACAACCCAAAACCAAAAAGTCCCTCACACAACTCACAACTGAGGTCACATACTACGACATTTTAACTACCCAAACCACAAACATAGAAGGAAAAATAAAATAAAGGATTCACATTTCACCACATTATTTCAATTATTTTAAGGGATTTTCACAAAACCATATCCAATCATTCCCTCTTTTTCCTTCAACATGGCCAAAACCGAGGTACTATCACTATCCTTAACAATCAGACACCGTGTTCTGGGTTAATAAGGGTAAAAGAATACACATTATTCATGTTTCATAGTTATACATCCATTTATTAACATGTTAAATAAATTTACAATATTTATCAATATCGTCATATACACCCTTTTTATTCAATTTCACAATCAAAGAAAACCATTCATGTTCAACAACATACCCAAAAACCATTTTTTCATGTGAGACTAAAATGATGTATTTCATAAATTATTAATTAATTCCTATAATGATGCATCAGGACTCTAATCCCATTCCATTCTAGGCCATGATTCAATCTCAATAAATCATAGAAATAATAGACACTTCACACAACAAGTGTGTCACCCCTAGTGAAATAACATTCAACTGTAATAGAGAACAATAATAACAATGATACCACCCTAGGTACTTGGGTTCTCCCCCTTACATTTTGTAGATACACCCATTCACGAGATCATAATCATGCTCGGACCCAAACTAGTCTCATATCTACCATGCCAAAATAGTAAGAAAAAATAAGAAGAAATAAAAATAGACATCTGATACCTCATTGAAATTGCCTATCCAAGGTACCACGCACTGGTACCCCATGTCGGTTAGTCACATGACCTTAGGTGTTCCTCCCCATATTCCATAGGTTTCCGACTAGCATCCAGGGTCTATTAAGTCAGTCATTGGGAGACTGTACCACAATTTATCAGACTAATACACCATTAGATGTAAATTAACAATAGAGGGAGAATATATATATATATCCATAAATAGTACTAATATCCTTATATGACTAAGACTGGAAATACATAATCAAAATTGAATTGAATATATTCCATGCTAGGTGTCTTCCATGTGTAAATTTGGAAAAACCAATATAATGAGAAAACAAAAAACTCCTCCAAGTGGGTCTTAACACCATATCTAGTTTCCTCACTATATTCTTTCCTAACTCAGCCCTCTAACAGAGGGCCTTTTCCAATAACCTATATAGAAAAAAAAAGTTTATATGGGTATTGATCTTGTTGCATGAGGAGTGTGTGAGTACAACTAAGAATAACACCCCCAAAGATGTCTAAAACAAATCCAGTCATTAAATTTATGCAGTTTTATAATGTTGTTAATACAGTTCATAAAAATAAATTATCACATTGTAATTTATTATTTAATTATTTATATTAAATTCATTGTTCTCAAGCAAACCCAAACATAAATACTAACTTCTTCTTATGAAAAATCCCAAAGAATTCCCTATGGAATATCATATCATATTACCTGCTTCGACTCGTGCCAGATCTAGAAGTATTATAAGGTGATAGATAATCTCAAAATTTTAGTGGAATTATGCTGGAGTTTTAATTATTCTCATTGGAGGCCACATATTGGAGTACAATTATTTTCATTCTTGGTTACAAATTAATGGCCATGTTACCAATCATTAAATGAAAGAATTTAGATGACCATTTTATAAACTCCATTTCATAATGAAAGGCCATGATACCATTCATTAAATAGACAATTTGGATGACCATGTTTCCATCCTTACTTCGCAAATGAATGACCATGTCACCATTTATTTTATTACACAATTTGGATTACCATTTCACTATCCTTTAATTCATGTTGAATGACTTTGTTACCATTCACCATTTAATATTACATAATTTAATGAGCTTGGTGAATATCGAAATAGTTTTCCAAATGAACTTGTTACCATTGAAAATTTCACCCATTTCACGTGTATCTCATTTATCACGGTTGATCAATATTAACAACATTATAATATATACCACATAATCACCCCAAAAAGGCTTAATAATCATTAAAAAAATTTCCTCAATATCAAATTAATTATTTTATAAATTAATTAATCATCCCATCCTCATTATCAATTTAATAATTTGTCTTCACATGAAACCCCATATTTAATTCCATAATTAATTAGGCACATCAATCTCTTTAAATAACCCAACTGTAAATTCATCACTTTCATTCTCTATTTGATTCATCAATTCCCTAATCACATTAATTACACTATTTAATTACAAAATTAACTAATCACATTGACTCCTCTAGTTAATTCAAAAATTAATTAATCTCATCAATAATATTAATTAATTTGATAATTAATTAATGAAATCAAATAGATTAATTTATTCAAAAAAATTAATTAATTTAATTCAACTAGTCTATTAAAAAATTAAGTAAACACATCCATTACATTAGTAATTAAATAATTATTTAATCACATAAATCCCATTAATTTGTTTCCCCAATTAATTATGTATTCCAATACCATTAATTAATTGACCAATAATCAATACCCAAAAACTCCAAATCCCATTTCTAATACCCTGATTAATTATCCCACTCACTTGCTCGATAACTCAAAAATAAATCATAAATTAATTATCTCAAATCATAAATATCAATATAAAATAAATAATTCTGTAATTAATTATCTCAAATAAATAAATCAATATCACATAATTAATTATAATATTTATTTTCGTAAATTTATAACTCAATATCACATGATTAGTTCAGTAATTAATCATCCCAAATTAATAAGTCAACCTCACTTTATTAATTCAAAACTAAATCATGTCAAATAAATAACTAATAATTCAAGCGATCTATATATATTAATTCACTTATTAATTAATCCAATTACCTCAGTTTCTTTATCCCAAAAATATCCATTAAATAATTCCCCAATTAATTTGTACAAATCAATCAATTGTATTAACAAAAGAACACCCATTAGTGAATTCGCAAGTTATTAATCTATTAAGTATTACATTAATAAATTCCTTAATTAATGAAAATATACAATCCCTTAAATTAATTCTCTATGTAATTATCAACATCATGATAATTTTTTAATTCATAATTAATTAATCCCCTTAAATCCAATAAATTAATTTTTAAATTAATTTTCCATGTCACATTCTCTTAATTAATTCTTTATTAATTAATCTTATTCAGTCCCTTTAACTAATTCACAAATTACTTTTCTATGTCAAATTTGATTAATTAATTCAAAATTAAATAATCCCTTTATTAAATTCAATAATTACATAATCACATTAATCACATTAATTAATTTTTCAATTATTTAATCATACTATTTAATTCAACAATTAAATAGTTTCATTACTCATATTAATTAATTAATCGATTAATTAATTAAAAGACGCAATCACAAAAACCTATATTATTAATTCATCAATTATTTTTTTCATCATAATCAAAAAAATAACACCAATTAATTGTAAAATTAATTGTTCCTTGTCAATAAATTTAATAACCATGAAAACTCTAATAATTAATTATATAATTAATTATCGCCATTCGACAACCTCAATATAACTATAAATAAATTCTCAATTAATTATTCCATCTCAATGATCTCTATCATTAAATTATTAATTCAAAAAATATTTTTAGAAAATAAAAAGTTCATAATCCCATACATTCTAATTAATTAATTTAAAATTAATTAATTCAGTTAAACAATTGCAATAAATCCATAATTAATTAGAAAAATTAATTATCAAATTCAAAAATCTAAAAATATGTAATTAATCCTCCAATTAAATATCCCATTCAATGATCCCTAAATTTCACAATTTCAAAATTGTATAATTAATTAATTAACCAAATTAATTAATTATATATGGAAATCCAATTTCTAAATAGATGTAGAAGTACTACAACATGAATATACATATTTAGAAATTATGACTATGGGATTTGAATTTCACAATGCGTACCTCAAGAACGATGATGAGCATCGACCAACATATATCCCCAATTTGAAATAGACTCATTAAGAATGATATGAAGAACACGGTCTATATCTGTATCCTAAATCAACTATAAAATTAATGAAAAATCCAAAACATTATAACTACATCTAATGATCCATTATCTAGATTAAAAAAATATATATCTAGATAAGAAAGTGGATAAACATGTTTATTTTATCCAAGAAGAGGAGAATATTAGAGATTTATCTTAAATAATAAGAACACTCATACCCGTGTGGTACATAGAGGGAATTCAGTCAAAGAAGCTGGTGTGTGGTGGAATATCAATGTAAGACGAAGATGTAGTGAGGAGTTATGGTCCAAGGAGGAGGCTCTTTGGAGGACCTTTGGTCCATGGAGGTGGTTTTTGGGGATTTATTGGAAAATAATACAGGGTATGTGGCTCTGTAATGTTGTAAAGTCGATTCTGGAGGTTTACATGGCACTAGAGACTTGATTATAAAAAAATAGTCATGATAATTACACGATATGAATCCTTATTTCACATCATGTAAGGATTTGTAACAAATTTCCCATTTATCACAAGGTATTCCAATCAAACCATTAAAAATATTAATAAATGATTCTAAATGTTTAAATCCAGTTACATTTGTTAAAATTTTACAGTTTGAGAAATCTCACTTCTAGTGGGGGAATCTTACACATGGTGTAATCTAATTACATGTGGTGAAATATTACACATAGTGAAATATAATTATATGTGGTGAAATATTATTTCATGACTTTTATAAAAACGGTTAAACAATGTTATAGGTGGACTAATATACATTCATGACATATTGACCCATGGATATAACTATATATATGGGGTTTAAATTTTCAATGTTGTGAATTAATTCATGCTGCAAACTAATTTCACCAGGTCTACCCAAAACGATTTATTTGGTGAATTGGGTCAATAACATATATTTAGTTAATAGTAATAACATAACACATAATCCTACTATCCCCATGGAATTTTCTAGATCATACAAAACCATCTTTACTATATAAAATTGGGTACGAAATCATCCTCCTTATCCACGGTAGACTACTTCCTTGTGAATGGATGTCATTAATTTTTTCCGTTACAAAATTTCAGGGATTGGTTTTATGATGCATATAAAGTATATATATGATATTTATAATATAAATATATTTCTATAATTTTGAAAATATATATACCTTTTTATGTTCCTTTTCATAGAATATATGGTGATGTCACTTGTGCGTACAACTGACTTACACCTTGCGTAGCGATATGATTCATCGTTCAGTAATTCTCAAAATATAATATAAGGTTTCTAAATTTAATGAATATATCTGATATAAAATAAATAATTATGATATTCTTTACTTATTTATCATTATGAAAATATAATATATCAATTTTTATTTAAAAGATGATAACATCGTTTATGCACATATGGACTACCGCGTTCACAATGTGATGTAACTTTGTTTTTATTACCAAACCAGATGGATGATATATATAATAATACCTTAAGAAATAAAATGTTTTATATGATATTATTTTAATTATGGAATGAGAAAATATTTTTTTACATCCTTTCTAGAATGGTCATTGAATAATGGAAACATTACGGTGGCGTACATATGGAATACCAAATCAATGATTATAACATACATCATTTCTCAAAAAATATTTTTTGAATAGTGTTTACATTGTAATTGATTTATAAATAAGATATTTATTTAATTATTATTATTATAAACTTTAAGGATCAATAAAATATTCACATGAAACAGAACATTCATAACATAATAAGCATGATAAAAATAGGCAATAAAAAACCAAATGTATGAACATAATGAAATATTGTTAACAAAATTTTTACAATATAATGAAAAAGGATAAAATCATTTAATATAAATTGAAATAATTTTATTTATTTATATTATTACATATTTATGACCACTATATAGGATGCTCAGGCATTTTAATTAAAAAGGATTTTGACGTAAGGGATTTATAGTCTATTTTTTTCGGGAGACATATGGAAAAATCACTACTCATTTATATTTTACATAATATATAATACCCCTTGGATGTTTTATACAATTGAAACCATTAATTTGATTTAATATAATGTTTAATTTTATTTTATTATTTATTTGAGATTATAATTCTAAATACTACTAAAATGACAAGGATTGTTTATCTCATATGGATTTCTTTGAGACACTTGTCATGTTATTCACCGATATTATATTAATAAATGTATACAAAATAAATTTTATATGTAATATCATTAATTTACAAACTACCATGATTTATTATGTTTCCTATATTTTCATACATTCATGGCAATTACGATTCAGTGTTATAGAATTGGTAAAAGTTATATGATACAATGTCATAATTTATCAGGATTGTTTTTGATTATGTCTCGAATGTTGAAAGCCTATGATATAAATTTCAATAATTATCTAGAATTTTCATCTAATATATTTTTTCATGATATATTTTTTATTAATTAAATTATTTAGAACTTTTATTTTAAAAATTCCATCCTTATTTATTTTTTTGGTTTCAAATCCTTTTTTCATCAAAACAAATTTTTTCTAAAAATTATTTCAAAATTTTTTAAGCTTTTAGAAATAATTTACTCATGGAATTTTTAAACATGTTTAATTTTTTACATAATATTTTTAATGAAATATTTTATAATTATCCAAACAAAGAACATTTCAATCCTTTTTTTAATAAAAATGACTATTATTTTGGAAAATTTATTGAGTGTACTGAATTACTCTCCATAATGAATTCTATTTTAATGATTTTTATTTTTCATGCTTACAAGGATTTTTTTAATGAACATTTTTATTTAATATTATGTAATTAATTTTGATAGTGGTTAAAAAAATGGATTTTTGAAAAATGTTATGTTTAAAAAATATATTTTCAAAATAAAATTAATATCTTGATCAATAATGTATTAGTGATATTTTAATGGTATTAATAATATGGGGATTTCTATGTAGTGTTGTGTGTTCCCATTAATGCTTATACAATTGGGTGGCCTAGATAACCTAAGGTGAGACCATTGAATTTTATAAGATTGGTCATCCGAGAGAGCATAAAGTGAGACCATTACAACATATACAATGCAGTGGTTAATATTGATCTGGGTGAGCACATCATTGCTTAAATGATGGGTTTACAAATGTAACACTATAATTATTTTAGAAATTATTATATTCTATGGGGAATTATATTGGATGTTGGCTATATAGTCATTCCAAATGTATGTGTTCATTAAGGGTTATATGTTGATGTTGTTCCCAGATACAAAGACAATATATCTATTATTTCCTTGGGTTTATAAATTTCATGAGTTTTTTTATCCCATGGCCCATGATTATTTATTTTTAGAAATATTTCCCTTTTAATTTATTTTTCTATTCATCAGGATTGATTATTCTGTTATTTTTTGTTTGAGTTTTATTATGATCTAAACATATAGTGCGATTATAGAATCATATCCTTATGCATTTCAATTGATTATTGATGTCTTTAAAAGATAAATTCTTATGTTTACAAATACTAAGTATTTGAGTTACCCCATATTACGTTTCTTCTTCAACATGATATAAAAAATGAGGTTGAACTAATTATTTATAGATTTAATTTACTATAGGTGATGATGATTACATTTAGTGAATAAGGAAACATATGGGTTATGTTTGAAAAATTATCATCTAAATACATTGTTTTCATTTATGATAGCGTTTTTTATAATTCTATAAAAATCAATACTAAAAAGGAACATGAAATTGTAAGTGATCTAGTTTTTCCTTTTTATGGTGTAACATTTTTATATAAAAAATTGTGTCATAATTATTGATATCGAAGAGGGATATGTAATGTTTATAATTTCAACTCAGAATATGGTATTTCATTTTCATGGTTATTATAGTATGTAACATTGTTCATTTTAGATAAAATTATAAATTATGATGTTTTAATGTGATGATGTATTATGAATTATGGATACCATTATATCCTTATAATATTAATTATGATCATAAATTAAAAATCATAAACACCCCTATTGTGTTTTAACTAAAGATATTTAAAATTGATTAATGATATTTTTAGATATTTTTTAGTAGGATGAAATGTTTTTAAATCCATGGTTTACAATGATGTATTCATTTATTTTTTTAATTAACATTTAAACTATTAATAACATTTAGGTTTTATATAAGCATGGATATTAGGAATATAATATTTATGATATAGATAACCATTGGAATGAAAAGTTATTGAGTGATTAATTCCAAAATGTTACTTCAAAATAAGATCTCATTTTTTGGGATTAAAATATAAAAGGTATGAGATAACCACAATTGAAAAATAAGTCTTTAATTTTTAGATAATTCTGTTTAATTTTGATATAGGGTAATAGAATGATATAGATTCAACATTGTGTATTACTATTAAATTTTTTTGATTAATATACCATGGGATGGTTTATTAATTTTATGAATTATATTTCTTTATGATAATGCTTTTTTCTTTGGGGTTTCTATAAGATAGGAGGAATATATTATAGTAACTTTTATGGATATGTGGTCTTTAGAAGATGATTTTAGTCTTCCGGGATGAAGAATTTGTTTTTAAATCTCATTGTGTAAAAAATGATATTGTGATTGAAATTATCAAAAGGAAGATATTATAATAATTAAGTAAAAAAATTCTATATAATCATAGTGTTTTATGAATAAATCCCTAAAAACATTGAAATTTATTTCAAAAAAAATCTATAATATTCCTATATACAAAATGAATAGATTATCAGATCATAAAAAAATTGTGTCTATGAGGAACTATACATTACAATAATCATTCAATTTCTTGTGATCAATGACCTCTATCACTATCTATAATTATTTATTCTTTTATTAAATTCATGTCACTATTACTGTATTTGGAAATCTAGTTTTGTGTTATTCAATATAACTATTTCAATTGAATTGATCTATTATTAAGATATTGTATTATTAACCATTTTTAATAATGGGATAATTTTTTTTCAAATTTCATAAATTTTATTTCGATAGTAATGATCCAATTACAAGGATTCAATTTATTAATGTGGGGGGGTCTAATACCCTAATATTTAAAAATGTGAGAAATCCATTCCATAGTGTAATGGCATTCACCACTGAGCATAGATAAGAGTGTAAATCCATGGAACATTATCTTATATTTATTTATTAAAAATTTATTCACATAAATAGCTTAAGATACATACAATCCTATAATTTTTTTATTGTTATAGCATATTGAACATGAAACAGAGAGCCTACACAGCCAATGATATCTATAAATAAGAAAACATTTCCATTAAATTGATGATAATTAATTTTATTAAATCAATTATGAAATATATATATATATATATATATCTATTTATAAAATTTGTATAAAGGTTTATTAAATAATCAAAAAATATTTAATAAAATGAATTTATTCATCAATAATTTTTTTCTAGGAAAATTATTTTAATTATTTTTCATGAGAAAATATTACTAATAATTTTTGGATATTTAAGATGAAGTTTAGTTTCAATTTTAACAAATTTTTTGTTTCTGAAAACTATTTAAAAATTAATAATAATTATTTATTTAAATTAATTTACAAAAATCCTAATGAGGAATGTTTAAAATTAAATTTATATATTATATGTTGAAAATTTTTAATTTATACTTGTACAATAATTATTTTAACATATCATGTTAATATGAAATCAAATTGTTTCAAAAAAATAAACTTCTCAAAACTCAAATTTTCATAGTATCTATATCGTTTAATATAAACATATTTTTTAAAAATTATAGTAATGTTTTTGGTAAAAATAAAATTAATTTAATAGATAATAATTTATTAATTATATATAGGATGATGATTTCATAATTTTCTAATAATAATTATTTTTTAAAGAATAGTAAAAAATTCTGAATTTTAATTGAATAAAATCTTTTTTTATTATTAATAAGATAAAATTTTATATAAAATAAATTTCAAATTATTATTAGTTAAATTTATTATTAAATCTTAAAATTTATATCATTTAAGTTATTTTTATTTTTATTTTTGATATGTATATTTTAAAAGATTTTGACCATTTTCTCTTTAAAACTCGCTTTCTCAACCAATCAGTATAATTAATTTTATATTAAATTTGTCCAGTTATTTGATAAAAAATTTAAAAATGGATTCCTTATTTGGAATCATAATAAATTATGTTTTTATTATGATGAACATAATATTTGAACAAAATGAATACAGAAAACAAAAAATAATAATTACAATTGTTCTGGTGAAAATAGATTTATAGGCGGTTAAAATTAATTGTTAAGTGAAAAAATTAAGTAGTAACTTCTATAAATCCCATTTTATTGATATTTTTGGATAATATATCTTCTTTTTTCCATGATGGACCATTTTGGTAACTTTTCAAATAATAAAAATAGGGGAATAATTGAATATTTTCAATTAAATAACAATTGTGTCGGTCACCTCAGTTATAAAAGGTCAAAAAATCTATTCTCTAAATCATACTACCAAAAATCGTTGATTAGAAATATACCTACCCTAATAAACACTTAATTTCCATGAACTCATCTAGTAATACATATTTTGGCTCAAAATACAACCTAG
Source organism: Viscum album (assembly GCA_963277665.1). NCBI lineage: Eukaryota > Viridiplantae > Streptophyta > Magnoliopsida > Santalales > Viscaceae > Viscum > Viscum album. The sequence goes on along the minus strand of OY728152.1, from coordinate 1,715,698,858 downwards.
TAAGGATTTTGGTGCCATCTAAAAGAGGATACATACAGATGTGGTAATGTTCTTCAATGATAGTTTTAATATTGTTAATTTATTAGACACATTAAATTATAATTAAAAAATATTATATAATTATATAAATATATTAAATATAAAAGTATTATTTTATAAAAATTTCATGACCTAAAATAATACTCACTTCCATCACATGGTTTATGAAGTCATCATTCATGTGTAAGACACACAACTACCTCATGAACAGATGTAATTCATTTTTCTATTGCATCCTTTGATATTTGCATATGATTATTTAGATTATATATATATATATAACTAAACTTATTGATTCATTACATAATATATACATTTTTCCTTTTAATAGGTGATACGATAATATTGCTTTTAGGGAAGGTGGACTACCGCCTAAAAAGTGATGTGATTCATCTTTAACTAAATATTTATATGAAATGTAATATGGATATATTTAACTAGTATATTTAATATAATTATATAATTATTATATAATATAAATATTTATTATTATTATATTGTAAAATTTCATTTTCAATTAAAAATGATAATATCATTCATATATGTGTAGACACTGCCTTCATTATGCAATGAAACTCTCTCTTCTTTTCTCCACACCACAAGGATTATATATATAATTATATTTAAAATATTAATGTTGTATATATGAATTTATTATCATTTTAGGAGGATAAAATATTATTTCCCTTCTTCCCATAATGATTATTTAATAATGGAAACATTACTCTGGTGTCTATATGTCATATTGTCTCAATGATCATAACAAACATTATTTTTGAAATCCAACATTCATGATTTTTATTATAATAATAAATCATTTATAAATGAGGTAATTATTTTATAATTATTATTCAAGATATGATTTAAATATATAATATTTATTTTAACTAGAGCATTCATAACAAAACAATCAGAACTGTAAGGCAATTAACACCTGAAACTGTGAAAATAATGAAAGATTACAAAATAAAAGTAAAGAAAACATTACAAGATGATCATATATGATATTATAATTATTAATATGGTTCTATAATAATATGATAATATTTTAATAATAACAATAAAATATGTTATATAATGATCAACCAAAATAAAGTGAGAGGTATGAGATTTCTAGTTTCTCTTTTATTTCGGGGGGATATATGAAAAAATTTCCACTCCTTTATTTTGTGTGGTTTATATAATGATAATTTGAATTTTTTTAATTATTTATTAAAGTAATTTCATGACATTTAATGTTTCATTATATTTTAATATTTATTGGGTATTATGATTCAAAATATTAATAAAGCAGCAATGGATTTTTTTCTCAGTTTTAAATCATTGACACATATGTCATGTTACAAACCAATATAATTTTTAGAGATTTATATAAATAAAATTTGGAATACTGTATAATGGATTTATTTTCCCCATGTTACTTGATTTTCCTTTTAATGTTTTCTTGTCATTGTCCTTATAATGAAATTCTCCCAAATTGGTAATAGTTTAATGTTACAATATCATCATTCTATTGACTCATTATAATTTATTATAAAATGATGACATACTATAATTATAATATCAATAATTTTTATAATTTTTATTTTAATATATTCAATCATGATAGTTTCGTGTTTAAATACCATTTTAACTCTATGGTTATACAAAATATTAAGAATTTTCATTTAATAAAATACAAAATTATTTATCTCTCTAGTTGTAAGTAAATTTTCATCAAAACACATGTCTAATAAAAATGTTTCCAAAAATTTTATTAGAATTTTAGAAAAGTTTTTTAATTTAATTTTTAACCATTTATTTATTTTTACATAATTTTATAAGAGTAATATTTATTTCTTTTTATGAACAATGCACTTTTCTATCATTTTAAATAGTAAAAAATGAATGGTCTGCTTTAACTTGTATGACATATACTGAGTTACATTCCATCAAGAGCTCCATTTATTTGAAGATACCTTTTAATTTTTATAGGGTATCTTTTTAAATGAAATTTTGCTCCATAATATTCCTGAAATGTATTTTTTAAAAGGGGTTTTTTGGAGATAAGGATTATAAAAATGTTTTATGTTTTCAAATGATTTTCCAAAATGTAAACTATATATTCTTCAAGAATGTTTAAATGATATCTCAATGATATTAATGAATATTTTAAAAAAATTATCATTTTTCCTCTTCAGTTTATGTTTTTTATGGATACCATTCTCATTCGTTCTCGGGATGTATTAGATAGATTTCAATGTAAATGTTATGGGAACCGTTTATTTTCCACGAGTTAATGATGATTCCATTACATTTTTATGGAACCCATTTAATTTCTTTGGGTTATTCATGTAATTAAATAAATAATGTTCTTATTAGTTATATGATGATTTATAGGCAATATGTACATTATTTTTCGTCATTCGACATTTTATACGGTGGGGCATCCCATATTGTGTTGTGTGAGACCACTAAAGTTTATATAATGCCACAACACAGTCGGTGCCGAGTGAGGCCATTATACATTATACGATGGGGGAATACTAGAAATCACTATGGTATCATTTTACATCTTAATTGATTGGGCATCCCAAATTTCAATGGGTGATCCAGTTACATCTTATATGATTGGGTGGCCCAAACATCGATAGGTTAGCCTGTTATAGCTTAAATGATGAGTGAACCTAGATAACACTTTAATTAATTGGGTAATGATTATGTTATCTAGTTAAATATATTGGAATTAATTTGTATTGTTATTCCAATTGTTATGTTTTTTTAAGGGTTCAATGATGATGATTATCCAAGATACGAACATATTATATCTATGTTTTCCATGGTATTATAATGTTTTCAACGGTCAATATATTTATAACATGGAAAATTATTATTGATTATTTGGAATATTTTCTTTTTCAATGCTTAATTAAATGATTTATTATTAATTATCATGTTATATACGGGTTTGAGTTATTTTATTATATTATCATGCACTATGGTTTTTTCAGTATACCCTAATGATCTTATTATTCTCATTTGTGGCATTAAATTGTTAATGACTAAGTGTACACTAAATTACATTTTGATCTCATCCTTTTTATAATGCCATTTCTTTGTATTAAAAATAATGGGGATAAATTAATTATGACTATAAGGGATTTTATATAGATGAAGATGATAACTTAATGTGAAATAAGAAATGAGGGGCTATGTGAGAGAAAACCTCATTTAATGACATTGGCATTTTTTTGTCGGGGTATTTCCAAACTCTATAAAAGTATAATCCGAAAAAGACCTTGAGAATGTATTTTATCTTGTTTTTCCTCTTTAGGTATCAAGGATTTGGTGGAATGTTTTCTATCACAATTATAATTAACAAATCAGAAAATATAATGTTTATGATTTCAATAGCGAATCTGAGAGTGTAGGTTCAGGGTTGGTATTTCCTGTGCACCCTACCTAGGGGTAAACCTTCCAAGTTTTATGATCAATGTCTTGGTATGTGTTTTTCCTAGAAGTAATATCACAATTAATTTTTCATTAATTTTATCTTTAATTAATATAAACCATATTCACATTAAATATGTAAATATTATGTCATAGGTATTATTTAATATCACATCACTTATCCTGATTCTTATGATTGATTTTATCTATTTATTATTTTTAATACCTAATACAATCACTATTTTAATATGGTCATACCATATTAATATGTAACTCTTTAAAGGAATAATATTTTATATTACGTACCGAAATATTAAAAGACCATCATATTTAAAAAGATGAAAATGAATCCCAGGCACATGCTATGTGAAAAACATTCATGTATTGGATAGAATTATATGAATTAAAATATTTGTAGATTAGATGGATCGTTGGGGAAATTATTAAGACCACAATTTTTATGACCAAGGATCATCCTCAATACTAGTGATAAGTCTTTCACAGAGTCTAACTATACACTATTCTTTACTCAAGAGTTACCTTAATTTCATTCTAACACTAACAAATAATATTTATAAACTGTATTTGACATCGAAATTCAATAATATAACCTCATAAGAAACTAATTTCATGTTATATAGAAACTAGAACATATGTTTTCATTCCAAGAATGTAATGGATCCCATGGTAGTTTTATACAACCAAATGTATTACATACATTTATGAATACAAAATATTATGATTATGTTAAATTTTTGTACACATGAATATTTAAAATTAATTAATATATAAATAATTGTTTTATTTATTTTCTCATGATGAGATATTAATTTTAACATTTAATATTTTATTCTAACATACAAATATTCTATTTATAATGAAATTCACATATCATTTATAAATAATGTATAAAAATATAAACATTTTTAATAAAAAAATTAAAATTTTCATATTTTTGGCCCATATTATATTTTATGATTGATATAATGATTATCTATCACAAACCCCATTCTAATCATGATTAGTATTAAGTTATTTCTTAGATTTTCAATCATATTTCCTAATTTTCACTGCCATATAATGTATTTTATCACATAAAAAATGTCATTATTTTTTATATAATATATGTCACCTTTACGTCATGATTCTCTATTTCAAAAAGAAAAAAATTATCGGTAATAGATTTGTATAACACAATTTATAGATTATAGAAAATTATAAAATAATTGGATTTGATAAATAATATTCTATAATTCAACCAATCAAACCCAAATTTTTAAAAACCATTGGATAAAATATATAGATAACTTGTATTATAAAGAATGATAAATATATATACTGGTTAACGTTTAGCTATATGATATCATATTTTTAGGTATAACCAATAAAATCCAAAAATATAAATTAACTCTATTGAGTTAATATAAAAACTATTTTAATTGTTGATGAGCATATCAATAATTCCAATGATACAGATTTTAAGAACATCACACGATCTAAAAAATTTAAGAAACATAATAAAATACAATATAAAACATCATGAAAAAAAATATTTCAAAAAAGTATAAAAAAGTATTTTTAATTAATATATTTAAACATATCGATTGACGATGTGTATTTGATATATATTATTATATTTCAGAAACCTATAGGGGATATCATCTACACTGATGACGTGCCTTGTTCGTGGAATGTCCCAAACCGCATTCATAATCCACACGGGCTGGAAACAAGTTTCTGGATACCAATTGAATACATTTGAAACAATTTAACCAGAATTCATAAATAAAGACAACCAACCAAAGAAAAACTAAAAACTCATAAAAAAAACTTGGTTAAAAACATTACATTCACGTATTCAACTTTTACCCAAAACCAAAATGGGCTATGACCAAAATGTAATAATCATACACTATCAAAAACCACAATATGATTATATTATAATTAACATCAAGACCCCACCACACCACCCTCAACTGAAGGCCCCTAGCATCGAGAACCACCATCTCCGAACACCTTTCTTTTTCCTATATAAAACATTACCAAATCTATTAACATAGAAAGATGTAAGTATGGTGTTAGTTGAGGCCTGTTATGATTCTACTAAACAAAGAGATTCCAAAATATGAAAAATATAATAAAATTTAATTTAATGGTTTATAAAAATGGTAGAAACAAATTTTATAGAAAACTATTGAATAGGATAACATACTTTCTTTTTAAATGACAAACAAAGTGTTCCATATGTCGATGGTGTGTGCAATATCAAAAGACTGAACTATGTCATATTATATCTTTATAGAAACTTCCAATGATTGGGACACTAAAAAATAATATCTTGGTGAAATTTGGTATAATAACCACACTGAACATTTTTCTTGTACATGAGCCACTACATTGATGAAACATCCAAAATTCTAGCGGTTTCCAATCGTTTTCAATATTTAGTTAGTGTGGTCATTGTCAATATCTCTATGTGAATCTGGTCTGAATCCACATTCTAATAACTATCATACAAGAACTATTTTACCCACCTAGTCAACTGTTTTATCCTTTGTTCCTAATTAACATTTCACGTAACACATAGATCACACCATGCAAATACACAAGTGAGACAAATATAAACATGGTTATTAAATCAAAGTTTTTAACATACTAACCAAATTTCAATAAAAATTCACACTAAAACCATTCTAAAACTTATTTTCACCCATTTAACAATTTATTAAAGATCTTTAAAAATTTATAATACACCTCCATGAAAAAAAAAATTACCCAGGAACCACTGCCATTTTTCATCAGAAAAACAATTTTATAGACAAATGCATATCAATCCCTTCAAAAAAAATAATTATCCCTACATAAATTAAACTCAATAATGAATATTAAAATCCTAAAATAATATTTAATCTTATAACAACCTACCTCAAGTGAATAAAATTCCCTAAAATAGAGCAACACTTTAATCAAACCCCAATTGCACCTTTTAGATGCATCAATGAACCCTAATAATCCCTATTAAAGACAAAATATTGATATATAAACCTAAAAAACAAACTGAAACCACTATATAAGATAATCCCCAATTAAAAATAAATAAAACTTAGAAAATAGGGTGAAACAAAATAATTAATCACATGAAGACTCATAGAGAAATCAACACAATTTTTCAACCAATATGGACACCAATGGAGTGGAGAAGTATGTGGAGGTTCACATAAGGCTAAAAATCAAGTGGTGGAGAAGGTTAGTTTGATTGTATTGGCATTAAGATATGGGGGATAGAATAATGAAAACCGAAATTTTAATAACATGGATAGTTGTAAGGTTAGCCTGCTCGGTTAGCAAAAAAGTGCATCAACCATGCCCCTTTACAATCCTAGTAGGACATTCCACATAGATAGGTTTCACAGTTTATAGATTGTTCACTAACCATGTGATAAGCCTCTGTCAGAAATACTCCATGGCCACACACATACATTGTATGGGCACATAGTTTTGAAAATCATTCCCTAACCATAAATACAATGTTATAAATCCCAAATGATTTTATTTTAACAATTTTCCACCACAATCTCAACGAACAATTAGGGACAAAATAAAATCATAAAATAAATGGAAAATAACTCAAAATGAAATTATGGATGTTTAAATTATCCCCACAAGGAAAAATTTCAGTCCTTAGAAATTGAACTAAATGATTGATCAAAGAATAAAAAAGGAAAATCTTGATCACCCACGTTTTAAGATCCCATTTCACATTTATATCATCTCCATGCAACCACGGAACACATACCAATGAAATGGACTTCCCATAAAGAACATTCTCCAAACAATCCACAATTCACACTAAATTCTCAATCATGAAAAAATCAGGCACTATTTACAACGTTTACCAATTCATCACAAGATATTGATCTAGATTATAATTTTTCAACTCAGATTCATAGATCACGTCATCTATGAAAGGAAAGTTAACATGTATTCCACTATTCCATCCTACTTGGTGATCTTGAATGATCAGAAATACCTTGTTTTTGGCTTCCCTTTCTTTCCCATACGACGGTGACCCAAGAGAGGTGCCACAATCAAGAACACCCGATCAACCACAAAAACATAGGATAATTTAACCTCTAATTAGAATATGTTTTTTTGGTGACATTTATCTATCAATAATCATTACCTGAATCACTTGACCTTCTCAGACATCTCCTACTGTCTGCTCGGTCACAACCATGAGGTCTCACCCACATCATCCCAACATAAAGGAGACCGACATGGATGACCATAGATAACTATAAAATAATCCATTTATATTGTGGATTGGTAGCTATTATTATAGGAAAACCTGACCAATTTAAAATGGATATCACATGAACTGCCTAAATAAAAGAAAAATGCCTAGAACATGTCCTCGAGAACCATATTTCCTTACAATTTCATGCCATCCATTTGAGGGTGGTATGTCATGATCAATTTTACATATGACCTCATTACACTTTTATAGAATTCCCACAACTACAGGTTGAAATAAGGTTCCCTATATGAAATGATGTTCGACGACATACCAAGGAGCCTCACTACCTCATAAACATATAATTGGACCAGCTCATTCACCTTTTTTGAATCGTAATTTAGAATGAAATAGGAATATTTGGTCAAAGGATTCATCACTACCCATATTGTGTTATTCTATCTTAGTGTGTAAGGAAAGCCAATAATGAAATCATTGGAGATCTCATTCCACTTAAAGGTATGAATTGGTAGTAGATGAAGTAAACCTATGGGAATTTTACTCTCTGATATTACATGTTGACATGTATATCTCATTGATACAAAGTCATCTATATCATGCCCAATACATATGCACTAGAACTATAGAAGAACATCATTTTACATATTGGTAGAACCATGATTTATATCCCCCTGATTCTGGTGGATATCCCACATCACCTCCATCATTAGAGGAAAAATAACTACAAAGTGACCCTTGAAACATAATATTCTATCAAGAGACAAAGACCAATTTCAAGATGACTCCCCACCATGATGAAACTGCATATAATGTCAGCATAACACATCACCAGGATGATCCTCTTGAATCAACATCAGAAGATAAGGATCCAACTAAACACTACCCAAGAACACACCTCCAACATGCTCCTTGGTCTCCAAGGGCATCTAAAAAATATTTCCACAAACATCCTCTAATCACTGGACATATTCAATATCTACACTAGAACCTTCCTAGTCATGTTTTATACCACGAAATTAACTTTACCTATGGTATATAATATATTAGAGTCATACCCCTGAAGGTACTCCACCCCACAAAACTATGTTAAATTCACTACTTTCTCAAATAAAATTTTGAGAATGATTTTATGATCAAAATAAATTAAAACATTCACCACAAAAGGATAATGGCTCTATGTTTTTAGGTCATGTATTTTATTTGCTAACTCCATGTCTTTGGTTAGGTAATTCATTTAATGTGTTTGAGCTGGAGAGAACCATAAACCACTACATGTTCATCCCACATAGTCACACACATGGGACACATACAAGTGGAATCATAATAAATCAGATATACCTTTCCCTATTATTTATTAATACAAATAGGATATGTATCCTTGCACAAATGTTGATCCTTGAATGGTGTTTCACATTATGGTCTACATTCAAGCTTCACCCCTTTCCGGGAGAGCACCTTAACGGGTGGAGATAGAATAGAGAAGCCCTGAATAAACCACCTATAATATCTATCCATGCCAAGAATTATTAAGATCTCAAACACATTCATTGGTCTTACCATGAAATTATTGCACTAATAATCTTAGGGTCTACTGAAACTCCTCGTTCCAAGATAATATGACCCAAAAACATTACCTACATGATCCAAAAATAGATCTTTGAAAATGTGGAATAAATGTGATGGAACCAAAGAGATACCAAAAATATTATTAAATAAGTCTAATTATCCTCCTCAAATCCATAATAGACGAAGATGTAATCCATGAATACCATGATAATAAAATTGAGGTAATGGTGAAACACCCTATTCAAATGCACCATAAAAATTTTGAGACTATTTTTCAACCTGAAAGGGATGAGCATGTAAATATAACGTCTTTACATGCTTTATAAATCTATTTTTGGTACATTTCAATCATTCACCCTAACTTGGTGATTAACATAATACAAATAAATTTTTTAAAGAACACATATCTCTTATAAAATGGTCAAAGGATTCTTAAATTTAGTGAAAATGATACTTTTTCATGATATTTTCCTTATTAACTTCCAGTAATCGGTACACAATGAGAGATATCTACTAGCATTCTATGTAAAATACCATAGAGGCCTAGGGAGAGATTCCTGATAAAATGAATCCTTAGAGATCTAAATTTTCTAATTTTACACTTAATTCCCTCCATTAATTTGGGTCCATACTATTTAAGAGAAGAGATATTGGTGGTGTCCTCTATGCAAAATCAATCAATCATTACACATCCCACTCTGGATGCAATCCTTAAAAGACATGTAAAAATACCTCTGGGAACTTATCCACCACATTAGGTAATCCAAGATCATAATCTCTACAATCATCCTCTAGTTCGACCAATGATGACTCGGGAATGAAATTACCAAATTCTAAGAGTGGAGGCCCAGTAAAACCCGATCAAGGTTCTCATTCACCATGAAAATCCTAGGCACTTCTATAAGGTTCCTTGAAACTCAGCCACTTATTATAACAATAAATGTGTGTATGGATGTTCACAATCCAATACATTCCCAGGATTAAGTCAAAGAGGTCCATATCCCAGACTAGGAAGTCCAATTCCAGCTCGAACCCAGACCTAGTGATGTCACATGATAAACGCATGAAACCATACTCTAAAATTTTTACCAATTGGAATTAACAAAAATTTATCATACATAATGAGCTCAATTTTAATACTAAAAATGTTTAAATACATTAATAGTTTAATTATAATGAAGAAAAAAATTCAAAAAAATTAAATCAATTTATTTTTCATTCAAAATTTTACCTCGAACTTTCGAAGGCCCTGCATCTGATCCTGTTGTGGCCCGATCCACCTCATGAAAATGATTTACCTCAACATGAGCCTTAGAATAAAATATCTCATGTGGTAACTCCATGAACTGGATCTTCTAAAAAGATGATCAATCCAACACTCCATCGCCTCCTAAACAAATCCCACAGTCATAGACAATTCCAACTGGCCTGACAACCCCGTGAAAGACAAAAATCTGTCTCCAATATGATATGAATGCAAGGATCTATAGAATCACTACAAGTTCCCCATCTGTTAACATTGGTGATAGGATTTGGGAGGTGATGTGCAAGAAGGACATATGTGACCTACCATCCCACACAAGTGGCACACAAAGGCCCCTGTATCAGATTCCTTATACTAATAATGCTAGGAAGGATAGGTAAAGCTAACATATCCCTTATTCCCTTGAACATCTAGCCTTCAATATTTCTCTAAGGATCATCCACTTCGCATAGCTAAAAAAACTCCATTGAAACAATAAATTCATTTCTGATCAATCATGACCATAAATTTATGATTAACCACTTTTTCAATAGTCTTCAGATGAAAAAATGCCACAGAGTATATGTCTAGCGGCATGTATTACTTAATCCCTTGAGCATTCATCTACTATTATGAAACAATCTCATGTGCATATCACACTTTCATAGAAAAGAGATTAACATAGACCATCACACAGCAGACACCTTGGGAAATATCCTTGATCTTCTATGTTACGGAATAGTCTAAGACCTAAGGACAATACTTCTCAGTGAATACTATATTGATATATTTCCAACTCATCTGCATGGTCATCCTAGTTTGAACCACTGAGTCCTAGAATCTATAGCTCAGGCCTTCAAGAAAGAAGGAAGATCAATTCACATGAAATAATCATGAGTATCTCAGATAACAAACATCCTCTATGTCTTTTCAAACAACTTATATACTTCCTATGGTTTATCATTTAATAGGATGGAAGGAAGACTGTTATAAAGAAACTCACAAGCTTTGTCCTTTACATGACCTAATTAGGCTTTTCTGAAATTATTAGGACCATAACTTTCTCCTTGTACCAAATCATGAATGGACCATACCACTAAATACACTAATCATTGATCAATAATTGATGTAAAATCTCTCTATCCTCTTTCCACGGTTGCAAGAAAATTTTCTAGTCGTGCATTTTTGTACATGAAGTAACAACTATATGAAAAGGCATCAATTAATTCACTAAATTGTTTTTCCAAAAATAAAACCAAACACCAAAATTACATTAATACAAAAAAAACCCAAACTCATCATTGTATCTTGAAATCCAAAATACATGACACCAACATAATTTCCATGGGTAGTCTGTAGCCTACATGTCTCACTTGGAAGAGAAGTCAAACAAATCTCACAAAATCACATCGCGACTCGAGTCATGTCACGAGGTGTGCTACCTAGGAACCCTACTTTCAATTAGAACATCAGTCCCCAAAAATACAATATCCAGTATATCTAGACTAATCCCAAATGTCATATACCATAAATAGTGAACCTTCTATGATACAATATTTTCAAGAACTAACCTAGGCCATCTTCCGAACCAGTGTCCAAACTAGTCAGTGGCTTGGACACATGGTTGTTCTTGATCACCATGGACTAGAAATATGTACTTTGGGGTCAATAGGTTACATTAGGAATGAATTCAGCCAAAATCCTAAATAAAAACCAACATAAATAATAAACAAACAAAAACTAAAAACAAATAACCAAACCTTGAAAAAAAATTCCAGTTTCTTGTTTACAAATATTAATAAAAACCAAAAATAGGCTATAACAAATAGGGAACAACAAAACTAAATCAAAAACAGAAATATGATGAATGGTGCATTATCCTCAGGCCACCACTATAACACCCCAAAGGGAAAACCCCTTGTATCATGAAAAATCATCTCCAAACACCCTTCATATACATGTGTCACACATTACAAAATTTATTTAAACCTAATGTGTAACTAGGTTGTGATATAAATACTAGAAGTTATCCACCATATAAAAAAATTCCATGCTATAAACATTAGATGAAAAAACAAAATTAATGTTTAATAACATGATAGAAAATGATTTTATAAAAAAAATCAATAGGAAAACATGCTTTCTTTATAAATTTCTAACAATGTGTACCATATGTTGATGGTGTGTATGATATAACAAGATATAACATGGTCACATAAGAGCCCTATATTCACTAGTTAGGATTGGGACACTACAAACATAATTTATTTGTGAAATGTAATATAGTAACCACACTACACATTGATCTCATTCATGAGCCACTAAAGATGAGAAACATCCAAAATTCTTGTTCTCTCTAATCATCATCAATTTTTAGTTAGTGTTTTCATCATTATCCTAGATTAGTGAATGTAGGCCAATGAAACTTCGAATCACTAGCATACTAGACCTAGTCCACCCAACTAGTCACATAAGAATCCCTTAATGCTCAGTTCACGTTTCACATAACACATTGATTCCCACGATCACATATACGAGCCAAAAAAAATATAAACATGCCTCTTAAATCACTATTTTCCTCATCCAAAAAAATAATTACATCCAAAATCACACCCAAACCATTCAAAAACATGTTTTCACCCCATTAACAATTTATTATTTATCTTTATTTATTTATAAAACACATATAATAAGAATAACAAGTTTTCTCACATGAAAAATATCCACTTTTATTTTGATTTTTTTTCAAACCATACGTATATCAAAAATCATCAATAACACCGTTTTAAGAAATAGATAAATCCTAGATCACATTTCCACACTGAATAGAGATTATTAAAGTCATGAAATAATGTTAAATCTTGTAACCACATACCTCATGGGAAGAAAATTATGAAAAATGGTGAAAACCCTCAACCACACATCAATCACAACTATTTGAGCCTTGATCAACACTAAACATCAATATTAAACCATAAATAGTAATATATATTTATTAAAATGAAACTTAACCCACTACAGATGTGAATGCCCAATGAATGTGGTATGAAACCCTTGTAAAGAGGGTGGGGGAGGAAGAAGTGATAGAACTTAACTAAATATACATTGCAAAATATCATCAAAATTTCCACCAAAATAGGTCCCAAGTGAGCGGAGAAGGATTGGGTGGTGCTTTTAGGCCTGAAATCCCATGCATTAGTGATTTTTTGTGTTTTATGTAAAAATAAGGAAGATATAAAAATAGAGAAACCAAATTTTAATGAAATGTTCAAGCTTCATGGTTTTCACACATGGTTTTCCATAATGCGTGACAACCGTTATCCCCTTACTATCCAAGTAGGACATGCCGCATGGTAAGCCCACACAGTTTGAAAAAAGTCCGCTAACTGTGTGATAAACCTCTATCCAGGAATACCACTTGGCAGTACAGTTAACTTAGAAAAGGCGTATGGTTTTGAAAACCATGCACTAACTGTATGCAGCAGGTTGAAAACCCCAAATATTTCTATTTTCATTGTTTTCCCACCAAAATAAAAAGGAAAAATAAAGCAAAAAATATTGACCTAATAAATTGAAAAATAACTCAATTGGAAATTATGGGTGTCAAATTTAGTGGTAGGTAAGTGAATCTCTCTTCTATAGTTAGTACAATGAACACTATACATCTCGCACTCCATGAGAGGACCCTCAAACTCCATACCTCTAAAATAAAAATAAATAAAAATTACTAATAAAACATCAATGTAACTTAATCGAATGGCCATAATATTCTATAAATACAATATAACCATATATATTGTTTCCATATTTGATGAAGGTGGTGGAGTTTTGGCTTCCAATTTTTGGAAGCCAATATAAGTTACCTTAATGTATTACCATTTATGTATTTCAATTATTGAATGTACTAATGAATACAAATATATTTTTCAAATTCATAAATATATCAACTATTTGATTCATAACTAATGGAAGATCATTTGGATGTTATTGAGGTCTGGATAAACAGAATATATAATATCATAAGATGAATCATACAATATGAAATAAGCACATAGTACATTGTATATATTGATAATTTGTTTTATAAAATATTCATGAAAAGAATTTCATAGATTATAAAATTTTTTAATTATATAATATGATTAATATTTTTTTAACATATCTATTAATCTACCACTTTTAAAAAAAACTCATAAATAATTCATCAAAATTTCACAGCTATTTTTTAATCCATCTTAATTCAATTTTTTATGATTTTATTACAATCAATCCTTTTTTAGAAAACACATTGTCAATAATATCAATTTTTATTATAATTTCTAACTATTAGTCTCTTCATTAATTGTAGATTTGACAATTAATATTATTTTATCAATTCAATTATGTAAGAAAATTGAATCCCCTATTAATGATTCAATTCCACACAAGCTACAAAAGGTTCTAGAGGGTTCTCAATCAATGACATCCATATCTCCATAGGAACTTATATAACACAGTTTATATAATATACATCAAATGGAGACATTTATTACACCATAATCAATGAAATAATATGGAAACAATTTATGGTACTTGTCAATATTGTGTAGAACAACTCAAAAAATTTAAATTCAATGAGAATATTGATCATATATAGTGATTTCATCATATAAAAAACATCTTAGTGGTCAATTGTAGGAATCAAAATTCAATCGCCACTAAAACACACACCTCCAACTATCACTAGAGTGAATGAAATGGTCTACCATATAAGGATTTAATGATATAATTATATATATATTAGGGAAATAAATTCATATTAGAAATTATTTTCATTGATTTACTATTATACCATATTATCCCAAAATCAAGTACACAGACCTTATAATTTTCTTAATCATCTAGATCATTATATAAGAGAAATGATCTATTTATTGTTTATTTTATATTATTATATTCATATGAGTACACATGGATGTCTACAAGACCGTCTATAATAGGTATATACAACTCAAAGAACCATTTGATTCTATTCTCAGAGGTACCCCATTCAATCACTCTATCTATCATACATGAATCTTTTTTATCATGTCCATCGACAAAGTCCCTATAATAGGTATGAAATTTCATTCCTTAACACAATAATACACAACCCCTCATAGTACATCACAACACCTTGGGGTCTTGTATATCTTATGGGGGATTCTATACTCACCATATCTAAATTTCGCAAGTGCTATTGAATTAGTTGAAGAAACACAAATTCTCAGTAGTCCACTACCATAATCCTCAAACAAGTAAGGAATTATGAAGTTAACATTTAAAATAAATTCCTAAAACAATGATATAGAAAATAGTCCAAAAATATCATTATATATATTGGTCATCCCAGGGTGTACTATAACATCCAAATATTATAAAAGGAAATACTATGTTCGATAATGTACAAGAAATTCCATGTTAAGTTGTAACGAAAAACTAAATATTATTATTTAGATATGATCATTATTTCTTTTCCATTAAATTGGTGGGTATGAATTGATATAATTTATTTGTTATTTAAATGTAAAAATATATCTCAATATGAATTTATTAATACGTTATTTGAAATTATTCCTATAGTATTTTATAATATCATATTATTCCAAAAAAATAATATTTTTTAAAAATTGTTCTATTAATTTTTTTATAAGTGGATATTAAAATTTATTAATGTTGAAGAAAATTTATTATATGAAATGAATTTTATTAGAATCAATATTTTCATGATTTTAATAAAAAGTAATTTTATAGGATTTTCGAATAATAATAATTATTTAAGGAACTATAACAAAATTTCGAGTTTTATTGAAAAGAGTGCATTATTTTAATGTATTGACATCGAAGAATAATGGTTATGCTTATTTTGTAAATTTTAACCAGTTAATTTTATTTTATAGATTCCAATTTGAGTTTTTTAATTGGATTTTTTACTAAAAAATTGAATGAAAAGGTTTTATATTTAATTTTTTTTAATAAAATGATTTTCATTACATTTTTCCTGATTAATATTAAAAAAATTACATTTTAAAAAATTAATTACATTGTTAGAGGTTGTGGGTCCAAAATTAGTAAAAAGATCAATTTTATTATTAGTCAGTATTAATGATAAACATAGTTCTATTTACTACCATGGTAAAGTGTAAATCTGGTAATTAAGGGTAAATATAAAATTATTTAGTGTATAAAATGACCCTTCTAGTTAAAATTATTTAATCACATAAGTAATTTTCTTATAAAATCATTTCAGATTCAGTTATATAACCATTTTATTTCATTTGGAACTGATTATAGCCATTATAGTATTTTATTTAATGAAAAATCACAGAAATCACGCAATTGTTTTCAATAAGTGTCATATTTTAATATGGTTTTAGGGAGAGAAAAGTTTAGTCTATAAAAGTCATTTAAATTATAAAAAAAATATTTTATTCTTTTTAATTAATATTTTACTTTTATAGAACAAATATTTATCTTAATTACATTCACAATGGGGATGTAAAAATTAATTAATTAATATTTTATTTAAATGAATGATATTACAAATACTAAAATTTGAATAATAAAATATAATTAATTTTATAAATTAATTTTATTTATTAACATGAAATGTAATTTATAAAATATAATATTTGTTTTTAAATTTACTTCTTTCTTGTAATTTTAAATCTCAATTAAATGTATGTTATCAAATTTGACAATAATGATATTTTATTTAATTAATATTTTATTAAATTATTAAAAAATCATAAAAAATAACATATTAAAAATGGGGATATGATAGGGTATAAAATGAAATTACATGTGAATTTATAGTCTATCTGGAATCATGTGGATCTACCATAAACATATTATATTTTAATATTTAAAAAAATTCCAAGAGTTCCCCGCCCTGATCTTATAAAAGGAAACCTTTTATTCTCTTTTCATCACACTTCAAAACCTATTTAGATAAGCCCTGAGCTAGAAATATCCCTTCCTAGAATCCCTATAAACATTTTGTATGTATTGTTACAGGTATAACACCATATTAATTAGACTTAAGGAGACAAGAAAAGGATATTCTGAAGAAGATGTTTACTATTTAGTCGAGTTTAACGATTTTTTTTATTATTCCACATCCATAAAATGTTATTCAACCATGAAAAATAATAAATAATGTATAAAATATATAATTATATTTTATTCTTTTTGTTTCAATACCCATATCCATCTCCTCTTCCATCAAATGGGTAAAATAATTAATCCTCCATGTTTATGACTTACTACCCCGTCATGAACTAATGTTATTCATTTTTCCAAAAAATTCTGACAAGAATGGTTTGATTAATGGGAATAATATTTATATATAATATTCTTGGAATATATTTCTACAATATAATGTAAAATGTATATTATTTTATTACAATTTCATATATATAAAAATGATTACATTGTTATAGTGTACGTGTGGACTACAACATCCACGAAGCGATGTGATTTGTTTTTCTTCACCTCATCATATTAATGATATATATTAGTTTATATATATAAATAATATTATATTTATGATATTATTATAATTATTTAAATATAAAATAATACTTACTATTTTTCATAATGATCATTGAAAAATGGAAATGTAACTAATGCATATGTACAACCTACTTTCTCAGCTATTGAAATATAATTAATTTTTTATAAACACTATTAATGTATGTATTTTATCTTATAAATAATTAATAAAGTGATAATTATTTCATGAATATTACACTATAGTTGATGAAATTTTGAAAAAATTTACCATAGTTAACTGAGCAATAGTATTTTTAACAAATGTACCAAATACTACCAAAACACCCATTGTGAATTTAAATAATTATATAATCCATATGGTAATACATGATGTAAAAAGAGTAATGAACATCTAAAATTTTATTAATAATTTAAATAATTATAATAATATTATTATTCATGATGGTAAACTACATATGTGATGAGTCAAACTCAATGTAATTTGCTTCAACTCAATTTACTTTTGTTGAGCCAAATTTGGATATTATGAACCTATATTCTACTATGAGGTATATATATTTCACATTTTACATGTTATATATTGAATTTATTAATTATCTGGTTATTTATGTTTTTAAAAAAAATTATTCAATTAGGGGGAATATAATTAAACTGATTACAATTTGTAACGAAATTTTGTAAATAAATTTCCATTTATTGGGTTAAACTTATACGTCATTTAATATGTGATGCTATGATTATGTTTGAAATTAATATTTATTATATTATTTTTCATTTCCACATTTCTGTTGAATTTTAGTTGATACACATAGTCAATTTATTTTAATAATGATCATTTCAATATGATGATATTTTTAATAGATAATATTTTAATTTTATTTAATGTTCCTATTTGATCTCCTTTCAAAAAAGTATAATGAATTTTTTTTAATTTACATAACATGAACAAAACATTTTTATCAATATTCCAAATTTTTTTACGTATCCATATATGTTTACATTTTATTCTAAAAGATCATTGTTTCTTTATTATCTGTAGAGTTTTTAGATTGGATAATTTATTTTTAATGAAAATGGGTATTTGATAAAGGAAGGTGTTTTCCAAAAGGGTATAATATAGAATTTCATGGGTCTTATTCATTACATTATCCTTATTCATTATTTATGAAGTTATGAAATCCATTATTTCTCACTATTGTGACCATTATATCACATACAATGGTTGTTTCCAAGTACCACTCCAATGAAATTGTTAATTATTTTTTTCTATGGAGAATTATATTATAAGTCGATTATATAGTTTCTACAATTTTAATGGTTATTATATGGGTTCTATAAGGGTTCTTTGATGATGATTTCCATAGTCACCTATATGATTTTTTAATTCTATCTAAAGAAATTTCATGGAAATTGAATGTTCTCAAAATGAATGATAGTGATTATTTATTAAAGAAAATTGATTGTATTTTTTGAATAAAATGAATTAATGGGTATTTATGCATTCCAAAATAATGACAATTTTCTTTCTTTAATGCCACATACTAATATTTTTGTGCTAATAGCTAGTTCCTAAATTTTTTAAAGGGTTTAAATATTGGTAAAGGAAAATTATAATTGAAGTTTGATATCGAGAGGATTTATCTTGAAGTGAAATCAAGTTTTATTTTAAAAAATTATATTTTAAAGTAATAATGGAAATTGTTTCGAAGTATCAACTAGAAAATTATGTGTCTATCTTATAATATTTATACATAATTATCCTAAAATATAAAACTAAAATATCCATGATATTTTAAATAATATAATTGTAATTAAAAAAATATAATTTATAATACTTATAGACGATTGCTCAAGGTTGGTATCCAATAAGGGAATACATAAATTTTGATATTAAGATGTTTTTAGGAGGTGTAATCTTATGAGCTATTAATACAACCATGGGTTAATAAAAATAAGGTTGATTATAAAATTAAATTCATAAAAACCACATTGAGGATATAAGTTATTAAATTTTATGGGGAATAAATATTTTTTTACTCACATTTATTTTTTAGAAAATTACTGGTTATTAAATTACTGGATCAAAAATAAAAGTTATGTTTATAAATTTGAGGTTAATTTTTTTTATTTTTGGATATATTAAGGTTATTTATTGCGTTTTGTTATAACACTTCTATAATTTTATATGTATTATTTAAATATATTTTTATAAAATGTAAAACTTGCAGGATGGGTGACCAACACTTGAATCTGAAAAGGCTGCTCGGATTGAACCCACAACTGGTGGGAGATAAGAATGAATCAACTAACACTAGACTATGTTATTTACAAGATAGAATGAAATTTTGTTTTCTATATTTAAAATATATTAGATTAATTTTTCTGTTCATTTTGGGAACACATGTGTTACCAAATGTTGATTTGGTGATTTAGTCAATAATTATATTTTGGAAGAAGATCACTATAATTTTGTGAACCATATAAGATATTAAGGGATTTTATTTTAGAAACATAGTTAAAATTATATTTTGGAATAAATATATGAGTTTTTGGTGGAATTATATTGAATAAGGTTATTTATGGAAATTAATACCATTTCATGGATATAATCATATTAGTGAAATTACAATTTTTTACAAGACATAAAGAGTTATTTATGTCATTCGGTGATAAAAGTAATATTTTTATAGAAAATTATGTGATCAAATCCTTCAATTTTTTGGTGGAATATTATTAAATAATATTATTTAATAATTTTAAAGATAATTATTTTTGGAATGATTTCTGTTGATGTATTGGAATTGATATTGAATTTTAGAGGTTGATGTAGTTTGTAATAATATAATGGTTTATTATTTGGTTGAATTGTATTACCCTATAATAACCAATTTTGTTTTTTTTGATAAATCAGTATGATTGGAGGAATACATGGCTTTTATTTGTTGATAATTTGATGCATTATTAGGCGATTTTAGTACTTTAGGTAATAAAAAATCTTCGTCAACATTTCTAGGTAAATGTTATATTGTTGTAGAAATTTATTAAAGGATGAAAATCATATTTTAAAATAATTATATTTTTTATTCTTTCAATATATATAGCAATGTAATTTCCCAGCACTATGAAAGGATTATTAACTGAAACTGGTATATGTTTACTTTTTTAATAATAGTTCTATGTCCTCATACCATATCAATGATTTATGGTTTTGTGGAGGTTAACTAGTCTCATGACCATGTTATCTATCACTATATATCAGTTTGTGGGAGGTATTTTTTACTACGATATCCTTGTTTTCATATGTGTAAAGCTATTATGTGTTTTCTCATGTAACCATCGTATTTTCTTTTCTCTGTTACTAAGTGGATGTTTTATTATTCCTTTTGATGATGTCAGATTTCAATAATGGAATTTTGAAAGGTAAAACCCTATTATGGGGTCGAAATTAAAATTTTCAGGGAAAAAATTTCATTTTAAGGAAGATTTTAACATCATTCAATTTTAAAATGAAAAAAAAAAATTTATAGAAAAAATTGTTAGCCACATCAAACATTAATAATGAATTAAATATTATTATTTAAATTTGATCATTATTGTATAACCATTAAATTGTTTTTTATTAATAGTAATAACATATTTCTGAAATAAATATAAATGTCCAACTCAATGATAATGTATTGGAAATTTCATAGAAAAAATTCAAACACAATTTTGTACGGTTAATATATTCTTTTAAAAATATGTTTTCTTAAATAATGTGTCATTCTTATTTTTATAAGTGAATATAAGCATTTTTTAAAATTTTGGAAATTTTATATTTGGAAGAAAAGTAATTAATCATATAATTATTATACTAATATTAAAATTTTATAAATTTCATGGAATAATAATTATTCATAAAATAGCGAATAAATGAATTTTATAGATAATTTAATTTAAATTCAACTATTTACAATGTCAAAATTTTCATTTTAATTATTTTTATATTTTATTATGATTAAATTGAATTAAATTAATATAACTCTTATTTTTAAAATGAATTTTATATTTCATATTTGTATAAAAACATTTTATATTTAAAAAATGGATTTTTTCAGAAAAAATCATTTTTGATACATTTTTTTCTATAACACTGAATTTATATTGGGTACATTTTTTCTTTTAGTTTTTTAAAATATATTTCATATTTAATTAGTGGGTGAAAATTTTGAAAATAATGTAGAATTTTTCAATTAATATGAATAAAAATAATAATATTTTTTGTATCCTCGTAAAGGGTATATGAGTTAATTAATAGAAAAAATAAAATGATAAGTGTAACACCCAATAATTTGTTTTACAATTTTATATACATTATGTTATGAACACTAATAAATTAAAATTAATTTTAATAATTAATAATAATACTTATAAATAATTATAATTTATAGATTTCAATTTAATTAATCAATGTTCTAAAAAATTACTATTTTAACAATATGATTTTTTGTAAATGAATATTTTACTATGAATTTGATTAATTTTTGTCAATAGATTAATAATTTAAATATTTTAAGTATAATATAAATAGTTACAATTATAATTATTTTAAAAAATACTACATTATGTTATTTATATATTCACTATTAATATAACACCCCAAGATTTTATTGTATATTTAATCCTAAATAATTTCAATCCCTTTGATAGATTATATTCACACAACACTTAGTCTCTATGAAAAAACACATTTTTATAGTTATATCGATGACATTGAACTTATTTTTTCACCTTTTTTTATTTGAATTTTGAAAAACAGACAGACACAAATGCGATCAATATATTTTTTATTGTCTAATAGGATCAAAATAATTTTTGGTGAATAGAAACATGACCCTTATGAATAATATTTTTATCCTTATTAATATTAATATGACCCTTTGAATAGTGACACCATCATGAAAGTATAAATTAAATTTAGGTACCCTATAAATGAGAGTGAATGTTTTATGAATTAATAATTATGTGTTGGTATTTTTGTAAGTAATAAATATTTAAATACCTTTTTAAATTAATACATTTATAAAATTCAATTTCATAAAATTTATACATAAATAAATATTATTTTATTATGATTTTAGGTTAATTTTATGAGACCTCACTTAATTTTCGAAAGTGGTATAAAATCAGTTTAAAATCTAAAATCTGTATTTTTAAATTAAGTAATGTTATTATTTTATAAAATAATTCTCTATTATTTATTACATTATTTTTGATAAAATGGAGTCCATTTTTTACTTCGAAAAGATAAAAAATGGAGAGGTTAATTTTTTTAGGATTTTATAGAAATTAATTTAGTTTTGGTGAATTATGAAATTATATAATTTATAAAATTTTCGAAATAAATGAACTATATCATTATTGAGTCATGGATGATGTAAATTGGAATTGGGTCAAACTCACATGGACATATTACCATTGGAGTCACAATAATGAATATTATTCATATTCATGACCCGAAACAATAAACTAACGATTGAAATAATAGAAAACATTCCTCTCTCCTCCACTATAAAACCCACCACTCAGTCCCTCTTCTCTTCAATCCTCTAAAACTAGAAGAATTTAAATATTACCCAAATACACTTCCTAATTCCCTCCCCATGTACATGATCTCTTGTTGTTTTCAAAATAACATAACACTCTCCCTTAAGGTGGTTCTCAAGGAGGTTATTTCATGTGGTAAATCTTCTTCCCTTTTCAATTAATTTCATTTAAATTTATCTTGTTTTCTTATTCTCTCCCAGCCTCCTCCTTCTAATTGACAATTATAACTATAGTATCATATATATAATATAATTATATATTTTCAATTTAAAATATTTATCTATCTTCTTATTCTCTCTCTCTCTCTCCATTATTTCATAAATGAAATCATTATCTGGGAGGTATAAATTTATAACCTTCATGGATGACAATGTTTTGTTCTTCAGTTTATTATTCAAAGATGGTCTTGAAAAAAAAAATATTTCAAACATACACTAAAATATGTGTTATATATTATGTTGTGATTTTAGAACCATCATTTATATATTATATTAAATTACAGAACAGAACTAGTTTGTTGTAATTAAAAAACTATAGTAAAAATCTTAATGATTATCACTAAATCACTTATCTATCATTTCATACTCATGTCATGAAACCAAATGATATATATAAACATTTAAACTTCTATATTTTATTTAATAATATATACATTCAGTAATGTTGAATTATATCTATTCCACATCAACCCCACAACAATAATCAAGAAAACCTATCGTGAAATCAAGGAAACGAACACTCCAGAATGACAGAATTGAATATTATAACTTGTCAATAAGGACATAAATAAACATATTAAATATATAAAAAAATGAAATATATGTGGATAAAATTGCGAGTTATTTAATTAATTTATTTAATTTTATTATCCAATACATTAAGTTCATGTGCAGAAAAAATTCAGACGTAAAGTAGGGGTTTTCTCATCTCACTTTTATTTTTGAGAGACATTCCTTATTCAATAATATTATTTGAGTATGGTGTATGAATACCTCCCATTTATGTATCATATCATGAATCACTTTATTTTAATCCTATTAAATGTTTCATATTATTATTATTAATTTTTGGGCATATGATTCAATTGATTACAAAGTGGTAGGGGATTATACATGAACCCATGTTGCACCTTCGGGTTACACTTTATCTACTGTAACATAAATGTAATGATTATTTATTTTTGAGTATTTGTTATAAATTATGTGTAATAGTACCTAACTCATATATACATATCATATCATCCTTATTTTATGGGGTATACATGTTTCAAAATGTTTTCCATCTAGATTATTCCCAATAAACAAACCCGATTCAAGGGAACTTCTAAAATTGTAACCCATTGTCAGTTGCACTATCTAATATATTTTCTAAAATTAAATACCTTTCCATTAAAAACCATCTTGGTTCATCTGTAATTTTATGAAAAAAAACAATTCCTTTCATCATTAAATTCTCTATAATATTTTCAATAAACCACTCTAAAATGTATTATTTCTAAATCATGATAAATATTTTTTACAAGATTTCACATCAATGTAACATAAATTATTCCTCAAATATAATTTTAATGTCATTAAATTTCCTTTTCTGGGATTGAAATTTTTACAATAAATTTTATTACAGATATAAATGTTTTTCCCAAGGAACTATTCTTTCTATAGTAAAATGGATTTTTCTCATCTCACTTTTACTTCTGTGAGATATATGGCTTCACCACCACCTATTCCTTTTCTATGGGGTATTTAATTCCCTCTGATATATAATCTCAAGAGTATCCTTATTTATATTATATTCTAAGGGATTATTATTTTAATGATTCAAAGTGGTTTGGGACACTGTGGAATGTTTGAAGAATATTTTCTGGATAAATTTTCAGTGGAATCATTTTAAAGTATATTTATATATGTGAAAATACTTTACACAAATAGTTATTAATAGTTTTTTTTATAATATGATATCATATACCATTTTTTGTTGAAGGGATGATAAATTGTTTTACTATGGATGTGCTAATTTGATACCATTTATGGGTTATAGTTAATTCATTCCAATTTCATATGCTAGTTTTTTAAAACAAATGTTTTCTTTTTCAATGTATAACCCTTTCAATTTGAGGAATTTATGGGAGTTAGTAAGTGACTGGTGGGGCCATCTATAACCCCTAGATTCAATGGTGGGTATCAATAGAAAAAAAGATACGGAATTGGTTGTGGCCTTGCCCATTTTGAAGTATGGTTTTGGATGAGGCCTTAATCATATTCAGATGTCTTGGATGAGGCCCAGACAATATGTTTAAAATGTCAAGCATTTTATTTCCATCATTATAAAGCTACTAATTAGTATTTCAAGTTGTTATTTGACTATTAGAATACATATGTTTATGTTAATTTATGGAATTATTTATTCAGCTCTTATCGCTACCATATTATTATCATGTTTATTATTAAAGGCATTTGTTTTTAGTTATGAAACAAGCCTAATGTTTATGTTTTTGATATATTCCATTGTATTATTTACCCATATAGAGAATATGATTTAATCCCTTTCATATGTTTTTTCCCTAGGTTATGAAGAAGGAAACATTGTTTAATCTTTAAAGGATGCAATTTATTTCATTTTATATTGTATATTGATTTATTTTTCCATCCCAATGTATTATTTGTATCATGTATGTAATATAGTTTTCTAAAAAATATAAAATGATCGGTCCTTTTGTATTTTATTCATTATATTCATGGAAATGTAAGAAATAATGCACTGAATCTGGGCCTTTGGGGTAAGGGTGTTACAATAGGGACCAAAAAATTTCCATAACACTTGAACCATCATAATTTATTAACTAAGTTTTAGACCTAATAATTTTTGTTTCAGTTATGTTGCCATTGTTTCTAGTTGTATATGATTATAAATAATAAAATATATTATTTAATGATAATTTATGGACATCACACTTTTTTTGATTCTATGTTCTATATTTTATTATTATGATATAAAGAGGATATTTTCAAATACATATAGGATTTCATGTTTTTGAATAATTTTCTTCACCATGGTAAATTTTTTTAATGTTTAGGGAAGAAATATTTACCTGAAATATTCGCACACCATTATTTCCATAATTAGTTAATTAATGGAAGAATATAATAATGATTATAAAAATATAAAAATAAAAATGAGTTAAGATAATTAAAGTGATAAAAAAAATTGTTAGATTAAATTTAAATTCCTAGGTTATTATGAAATTTTTGTATTAATTTTTTTTAATATTTTGATCTTTTTAATTTCAGTGTAATGACTAGTGTAAAATTTTTTAGTATTGATATTTAAAGAATTAGTATTTTATTAAATCATTTAAAAATATGAAAATTTTGAAATAATTACAAAAAGGATTCTATATTTTCAATTATTTAATCCCTTATTATTTTACATGTGATTTATAATTGTTTTTATCTCGAATTATCTAATAATATTTTAATATTTTCCGAAATTCCAATAGTCCTCCTCCCCTCTCTTATAAAAGGGAACCTCGTCATCTCAATTAATCAAACATATATACCTATTTTATGAAGACATTAAATTACCAAATACCTTGATATAACCCCTCACCAAATTATATAGGTATTATTTTATGCAGAACAACAAACTTGTTCAACTAAATGTGTTAATAAAATGGATTTTCCGAAGAAGATATATCATTTTTAATAAAATATTTCTATTTTTATTATTCACCCACATGTATAAAATAATCTAAATCAACAAAAAAAAATTAAATATACAATCAGATATATACTTATATGATATTATTTGTATGGATTGTCCTATATCCATCTTCTCATCCATCAAGTGAGAAAATAATTCATCGTCCATGTTTCTAGTGGATTATCACCACATAATATGAGGTAATTCATTTTATATCACAAATATTCAACACTTCATATAATAAATGAAGTAATATTTATATATATGGTATTTGTTAAATATATATTATTTTTCTAAACTAATATATCTTTTGCATTATTACTATTCGATGAATAAAAATTGATGATTTTTTGGGGGTTTACGTGTGGATTACCACCTCCACCATAATACTCTAATCTAAAAACATATATATATATATTATAAAATAGAGATAAATATATTACTTATTTCTACTCAACCATACCTTCCTATAACTCCATGAAAAATCTTACAGGATTTTACATCTAATAATACATATAAACCATATACTCTTGTATTTTCATGTAATTTTTTATATAGTTTACCTTCTCAGGGAAATGCACTATCAATTTTTGAATCATCCAAAGGTACTCAAACCAAATCCCTTTCCTAATCATCTTGTATCTATTTGGTAATATTCATAAAAATGAAACAAGTTTTTTTATAAGAATAAACTCTTACTCAAGAGATAATGAAACAAAAACATTAGTGAATAAAAAATATTATTTAGATATAAATCATGGATATTTTAATTTCCCTCATAGAGTAATTGATGATGAGACCAGAAATAAAATATCTAATCTCCATCCACAAAATATCCCCTTATAGATATAGCACAAATACATTATATAACCCTTCTTTTGGTCTTGTAAAATACAAAATTGAATAAATTTGAATCGCTCCTTTCAATCCTAAAAGGATTCTTTACATAAATTCTGAAACTATAATTTCAATCATTTCAGGGTCATACTATTCATCAGTGCTTCCGTGAGTGAAAAAAATATAATATTAAACACCTCTAATTCCCAAAAATTCCAAGATAACATCTATCCATGAAAAGATTATTATTTCACTCATATGAAATCATTACAACTACATTTTTAGGATCAACTGGAATCCTCACATTTGATATCACATTCCATTGGATATAGAAAACATGAATCCTTGAATTATAACATAATAAAGAAACATAAATTAAACACAACCATAGTGTACTAAATAAATTATAGTGTTTACCAACATAAAACTCCCAGAATTGTGTGAAAAATAAAACGTGATCAATAAAATCCATGATGACGGAGTCCAAGTAGTGTTGGAAAATAATGTTTATAAGGTCCACATATAATAATGATATATTTTTCCAAAAAAGAAATATAATGGTATGAATATAACTCATAAATACTCTAAAATCCATCTTATTTATAGGCTCCATCTTAACATGCAATTGATTGAATTTTGATCATATATATATCAATGATAAAGAAAAATAAAGATCCTATAAGAATTCCAATGATTTATTCTATGCTTTTAATTGGATACGTGTCCTTTATCATGACCTAATTTAGCATCCTATATAAAAAATTATTTTAAATGAAACATTATCATTATAGGGAGTGGTAATTTTATAAATAAAACCCTTTACCCCAAGATCGAATTGCACCAACATCAACCCCATCAATATGGTAGGATATATATTATATACGGAATCAATATGTGTTATGAATCCAACTAAATATAGTTCATAATATCACTATAACACAAGGTGAAAAAATTGATAAATAATTGGTAAATATATACTTTGATTTTTTCTCTATCTGGAGAAATATTGGATGAATTATGACTTCTTCTGATATAGGGACATATCCTACTATTTACACCATGATGATTCCTAACTAACTAGGTTTAGTTCACAATCAATCTACCATTACATCCCACTCACATAACAAAAAATTATTCTTACCTATAACGGAGGTAAAAGTTTCAATCCATTTGTAAAAATAAATGTGATCCTAAAAGAGCCTATTTTTTAGGTCCACGTGTTCAAATACACAAGGGGTGAATCTGGGTATGATAGTTTAAACTACATTCCCATTCATCTATTTGTTTATCATTAAAAAAACACACTTCTCTCTTTCTACAGTAGAAATATATGAATAGAAATTAAATAATTCTTAGGACAGAATGAATTTTTCATGGTTCACCCTCACTGGGCTATAACCAAAGAGAATTCTAGGTTGATGTGCTGATATAACAAGTCCAATAAAGATCAATAATAATGGCATGGTTTGGGATAGATCTTATATGAACAGGCTCACTAAATTTATATGGTTTAGGGTCAGCTATCTACATTACCAAGGTTCACTACCTATGTTATATCCTCTGGATCACAGCTAATGGGAGGGATCACTATCATACTATTCATTTTCTCTATTCTCTTGGAAGGGATACACTTATAGTCTATGGAAATTTAAGACCCTCCATTATCTCAATTGAATAAATTATCATTTTTTTGGATTCTCTGTTGATATCTCTTTTTCTCTTGTAGATGAAATCCACTTCTCTACGTTCTGTATGGTTAGAAGGATTTGATTTCCCGAACTGTTTTAGTGCTATTGTAGGCTTCATTGAGTCCCCTCCAAACCACCTATCCTATTTCAGATACTTCTCAGTGGGTATTCTTCACAGACCACCTCTCTCATCAGCTACCTCTACTTTTATTGATGTGTACCACTTCCATATACCTCCTTCGTGTACCGCCTTCACGAACTGTCTTTGAGATCCACCTACATGTACTGCTTCTGTATACCACTTTTTCATACCACTTTCATTTATTTAGAATTCCTTATTCTATAGAAAATTTCTTCTATGGACTTCACTATTGTTTTTCTAACTATATTTCTTGCAAACATGCTTTCACAAAATCACTTCAGTGAACTACTTCTTCATTCACAAAATCCTTCCTCATGAACCACCTTCAGACAAAGGTAAATTCAGGGAGAAAAGATGTTTTTATATGAAAATATATCTATGTAATGATGGGATAAGAACATATTATATAAGAGAATATATCCAAAATATCTACTAATATGATATTTCCCAAATATTCAATGTTATAAAACTTTCACCACGTTTTTCTTCTACTACAACCTTTCTCCCCAATGCAGTATGTGTGCCGCCTTTCTCCATTTTTAGTACACTGAATCACTGCCATGTTTTTAGGAAGGAAGACCTTCATGTCTTCCCAAATCATAGCCACATTTCCATGAATGAAAAGTCATCCTATGTTCTACAAGCCTTCCTCAAACCTCATTTATCATCCCTATCTTTATAAGAATTTTCATTATATAACATTTGTGGAAAACTTAAACATTATACAAACAGACACCCAAAACCCATAGTTGGTATAGCACCTTTGGAAACATGGAAACATAAAAACACTTACATATGTGAGCTACATCATCTCCCACTACGTTTATCTAGACTAGAACCATTATTTTTCATATCAAACATAGTACATATCCAAATATCATGGGGGGAAATGAAACATAAAACTGGTGACTAAAAATTCTCTATAAGGTTACAAAAGGGAGACTTCTGAGCAGAATATTGGGTATAAGGGTATGATAAAGTGATCATGAAAATAAAATATTACACCCTTCATATAAAATATCATAATGGAAATCATGACATAATGATTGGTTGTTTATAAGACTTGAATCATATGAAATAAAAAGAATGTGTCAAGAATGTATAAGATATGAATAAGACATGGTATTTTGGAAAGGACATAAGCATATAATTATTTCCATAGATTCCAAGGAATTGCTCCCAAGACCAATATAAAAGTATGGGTTCAGTCCCCGTACTATCATAATAATCATGGTTTACTCTAATTCCCATAATAGTGTCATGAGTTCACTTATAATTCCATCTTTGTAGTCATGTTTCACTCCCATGGCCATAATAGCAGTGATGTTTTAATCCAAAGACCATCTTAGTTTATCTCATTATATAACAAACTTTAACTAATGCATTGGAGGGAGATATGGGTCCCACCCATCATAGAATGAAATCATGCATACATGTACCCTAAGAACATAAATAAACATATCATAACCCATAAAATGAAATGAGTATCATAAAAAAGTAAAACATATTATAACTTATAGAAATATACATGTTTCATAATCATTCAATTATAAACATTACTCGTGGAAAGAAGTGGGTTTCCAACTAATATACCATGTGAAAGAGAAAAGGGTATAATAAATATATCTCCCATGACGGAGGATTGGGTTTCATAAATACAATGGAATTTAGAATAATTCAATCATTGAAAGGATATGAATTGAACCATTATATAATTTCCAAGATATTCATGAGTAACATCAATATATTTCATCTTAGATAGAAAATAATTTTGAAAAACAACTCAAAAAACGTTTTTTAGGAAAATTTCATTTCTTGTTTCAAAAATGATATTTAGTTAATAAATCCATTTGAAATTTTTTTTTTAGAAAATAACTTGTAAACTTTTAAAGAATACATAAATTTTTTTTGAAAACATTTTTCCTTGAAAGTTGTTAAAATAACCTTCAAATCATTTTAAAAAACATTTTATTTGAAAAATATTGAAAAAATTTAATGAAATATTGAAAATGTTATGAAAAAACATTCCCATAAAATAGATTTAAACCTTATAAAGAAATATTTAAATATATTTTAAAATAATTTTTCTTGAAAACATATAAAGAATCTTGAAAATTTTTTGAAAACCATTTCTTTGAAAAAACTTTGAAATGTTGTAAATAAGACTTGAGAACATTTTGAAATTAGTTTTCTATGAAAACATATAAAATATGTGTGAATCCATATTGAAATAAATTTCCCTAGAAAATTACATTTTAAACATATTATTAAAGATTATTCTTTTTTAATATTGGAAAGATATTTTCAATTAATTGATTACAACTAAATCCATACATATCATACAATGTCAAAAGAATATTCTATTTGTATAATAAAAAAATAAAAAAGATCCTTATACAAAAAGGTACAAGAATATTCCCTGTAAGATATTGGTAAAATAAAAAAAAGGTAAAAACTCTCTTCAAATATTATAGGGAAATGGTATAATATTCTTAGAAACCCTTTTTAGAAAACATTGAATTACAATAGAATAGACTGTAAAGTAGATTTTTTCTAAAAAAACGTTCTTAAATAACTTATGTTACAAATATTATAATATTGTTTCAATACATGTTTTTATCCTAAAATAAAATTGTATAAATAAACTCATTAATATTCAAGATATATAGATCATATGACTTTATCATAGGAAGCATAAACATAAACAGTCTAGAAAATTGATGAGATTGCTTAATAAACACTTATAACTTGGAATCTTGGGATCAGGATATCAATGTATGGAAAGACAGTTAACATAAGAATATAATATCATGAATTGATTTTGATTCACGATATTTATTTTAAAATTTAATTATATTCACCTTGTAAAGGAGTTTATGTGCATAATAAAACATCAGTCTCAATGAAGGAAAATTGAGAAAAACCTTTTTTACCAATTTGATAGCTTTGAAACATAAACCCCATGAAATAAGGATAATCAAATAGGAATTCAAATACCTATAATTTTTTGATAAATATACATAGAATATAATCATGGGAATTACTTAAAACACGCAAAATTAAAGAGTTCCAAACATATCTTGAATCTCACAGAAATTAAAAGTGAAATTAAATCCCCTTACATTGTGTCTAGACTCTCTCCGTACTCGGAAAATATTTTATTATAATAAATATTATACTGTTTTAAATATTTTAACATAAAATATTATTATACATAACACCATATATTGTTTAATTAAGTCCTTATATTACCCTCTTGTTAACAATCATGCGTTAATGATTCACATCGTGTAACATTCACTTTGTTCTTTTTATGTGCCTCAATTTGTTATATCATTGATATTCATAAATATATTATGAATAAATAATGTATAAAATGATATAACTATCAGTTATATCTAGTATATGTATATAATAAAAATATATATCATATTTAAGTATGCAATGGAATACACAGTTTATGGATATGGTAAACTGCCTGAACACTATTTTTCATTTTTATTGTCATATTAAAAGAATGTATGAAAATGATATATATATATATATATATCATTATATAATTATTCCTATAGAATTGACAGATCATATATATCATATAAGTTCATTGAATACACCCTTAATACATCATATGTGTTGTGGGAATGAATCACATTGCTTTGAGGGGGCCGTAGTCCACACTTCCTCAAATGAGATTATCACATTGACACCAAATGGAAATTAAAAATATGTGTGCTATAAAATAATTATAAAACATTAAATAAATATTAAATATAATATATTAAATATATTAATTTTTTTTCTATAATATTTTAAATCATGAATTTTGGTAAATGAAAAATGAACAGTCATCATTTTATGAGGTTGCTGTTTGTTGTATCCAGAAATAGGATGCTCAAAAACCATTATATGAATTAGTATGTATGTGTAGGTCAGAAATATTTCATTAAAAATTTAAATTATATAAATTATTCTAATTTTTTTACAAAATAATTAAATAATGATTGTTTAATGGGTGATGAAGGTAAATAAAGGAAAGTGGCTTCAGAGAAGACGTTACCCTCAAATCTGGTAACTCTTTTTTGGTTTTCTCAAAAAGGATTAATTGAGAAGATATTAGCCCAAATTTAGGATTCAGGGTAGAAAAGAGAATTTTTTTAGAGGCTATGTGGATAGATGTTTTACTAACATAAATGTTTTTCTAGGTGTGAGTAATTGGTAGAGTTGGTGCGCTTTTATAGGGAACTGAAATGACTCAATTGGAATTTTTAGAAACAGGTTAGGTGTGCACATGTTGTTACCTAGAACAAGTCATGCAAAAAAAAACATAATTATTTAAGGTTTAGTGCCGAAATATAGATATAAAATTGGTTTTGGACATTTTTCTAGGTCATTTGAGCCCTCAATTCTACAGTTTAGTCCCTAATGAAGCTCAATTTAGACTTAACTAATGTGATTATTTTTAATCATTTTTAATAATTGTTTTGCTAAAAAATTAACATGGAACATTTAGAATATAATATTTATACTAAGTACAATTTTATTTTTAGGAATACTTAAAATCACTTTGTAGAATCTGAAAAATTATGATTAGTTATAATCCCAAAAACATGACGAAATAATGGGGGTTTGATGTAGGAAAAACATCAAAAGTTTGTTAATATTTTATATTCAGTTTCAATGTGAAATAGTTTCTAATGAATATAATTGTATTATTAGATGTAATATTAATCTAATGTGACCATAAAAAATATTCATAATATCATTTATCATTAATAAATAATTAGAAAATATGCAGTTTTTATCTAAAAATAATCTTTCACTATTTATCTAAAAATGATGTTTCTCAAAAAAATCCCAAACAATCCCCCTAGGATAATTTAGATTTTATGAACTAAAAAATGATTTTAATTTATATCAAAATCAATTTCCAAATTTTTATAAAATTTATTTTATTATTAAAAATCTGTTCATTTAAGAAAACATTATTTTTAACATAAAAGTATTTTATGAAAACTCTCATCTTTAATCATCAATATGTTTTATTTATATAAATACTTTATGAAAACTATTTGGAAAATAGTTATTAATATTCCCATAACTATGTTTAATTTTTTGGTTATAATTATCTCATTTAATTATATATATGTGTGTGTGTGTGTGTTTCACAGTAACTCAATGTTTCATGCATCGTATGCTAAGTCGGTGTTGCATGTAGTGAAAGGAATGTCAGTATTTTATATAGTGCATGAAAATTTAGTATTGGGTGTGAATGGAATTTTTGATGTATGTTTTTACTATATAAAATGAACTATTTCCAGGGACATGTAAAATGATAAATATTTAAAAGATAAATTAATTCAAATAATTAATTCTCAAAATCATGGGGGCTAACATTATACCCCCCTAAAAATTAATTACACACTCAAAATTTTTCTAGGTTATCAAAGGATTAATACATGAGATATTAATTCATAGAAACCCACATCATAAAAATGGATAATAAAACTTTCCTTAAAATAGGCATTCATATCAATGATGGCTACCCAATGTACCATATAAATGATTTTCTTGATATGAGAACATAGGTTGGGTGTCAATATAGGACATGGAGGTAAATTTTAATTATTTATAGGGATTTATTGTGGAAATTAATAAAAAACAAGTGAATTATCAAATTAAATTTTATTTCCTCGAAGTTAAATTTTTTGCTAATTCCATGGGCCTTTGATTCAATAGAATTTATAGTATTATATAAATATTTATTTGTATCACTTTCATAAGGATGAGTAATTCTTGATAAATGTTTATTAACAAAATTCCAATCTTGGGTTGTGATTTTAAAATTTTCTAATACATTAATTACCTTATGAAATTAATTTATAGACATTAAATTTGATGAATAAAGCAATAAAATATTTTTTCCCCAGATCATAAGGCCCATAAAAGAATAAAAAGTCTAACTATTTGTCTCTTAATGAAAAAAACATGCATTAAATTTTGAAAATAAAAAGTAACACTAAGAGTTTGTCATTAATATTTATTCATTACAAATAAATAAATATTAACTGGGACATCTCATAGTGCAGTGGTTGTCATGAAACCCTTATCATCATATGGTCATGGTTTAAAGACCCATGGCCTTATCAGACATGATTGGTTGTCACCCAACTTAAATGATGTCTTTTTTTAAAACCAAACTAATATAATATATTATATGGACATCCATGAAATAAGGTTAATAACTGATTACCCATTTAAACATCTTTTTTAACATAGACTCATTGTACAAATACTCCATCTAATGTATAACATAAACATTTCATGAATAGATAACCTTATAACCCTTTAAGAGGATGAAAATCCAAAACCATAGATAAAGAGTCATGAAATCAGATTTTCATTTATTCCCCTATATCACAAAGTATCTCTTGGTTGTAACATTCTAATCTAGTGAATACCCAGATTGTATATTCCATTGAATCATTATAACATACTGAGTTATTATAAATCCTTTTAGAAAACATGAAATCTTCCTCATTCCAATGTATTTTGGTTTTTAACCTTAAATACACAAATTCTTTAAGATTCATCAATGATATCATAAAACACCCTTCAACAATTCCTTACTTTTTTCCAAGGTAATCAATACTATTTAATTTACTTGTTCATATCCCATGTATCATTATCC
Organism: Viscum album; assembly: GCA_963277665.1. Lineage (NCBI taxonomy): Eukaryota > Viridiplantae > Streptophyta > Magnoliopsida > Santalales > Viscaceae > Viscum > Viscum album. The sequence goes on along the minus strand of OY728152.1, from coordinate 1,715,662,153 downwards.
ATACAACATTATCTAATCATGAGTATTTTCTTAAGGGTTACCTCCCTTGGTCAAAATATAACCTTGTTATCAAATCACATAACCATTCTATAGGGAAATTTTAACATAAACGTGTAAATACTAAGTGAAAACAAAAGTAACAAAATATTTTTATATTTCATCATTCATATCATTTGAACTTGAATACTTAAATACTTCAATTATATAATCCTTAATCAATTAACAATAATACCTCTTTCCTTTCACATTTTATCTGTAGACTCGTCATCATCCATAGTGTAACCATTACTTGTACCACCTTGCAGATTCTCTTTTGAAAAATTCCTCTTTTGGACATTGGGATTCATAAAAAACATTTTCTCTACAAATAATACAAATAACCATTGATGATGACCTAGAGAGTCCAAAATTCACATCCATTTATTTAACCAAAGTCTTAGCCTTTCCCATGAAGTCATTTTCTTTATTTCCTTCATTTCATTAGTCAAAACACCTTATTTTTCATCTAATATATTCACATAGGTGACTATTTATTCATTCTTGACATAATGGAAATCAAATCATCATTCCTTCATGGTCAAAATCACCCAAACTCTCAACAAATTCCTTCTTTATTTTCCTTGGGGAGTCTGAGAGATGGTTATGGTTTAATCTTGTCTCATGAAAACTTATTATGAATAATCCATAAATCTTTCCCTCTAGTAATCATCCAACATGATTGATCATTATAAAATATTCCATCACATTATACAATAATCTAGTTCCTTCCAGTTCTATCATTTTACTAAAACTCGAAGTATAGGGTGATAATTACATATCATAGAAGAAAACCAAATATTCATGGGAATATTTACTTATAGGATATTCTAAATATTATCATCTTTCTCAATCCATGATACCCTAGGATCATAGAAGTTTATTTTGAGATAATATATATTTAAATCATTCATAATGGTACATTAAGTATTTGTAAATTCTAAATTCATATCCCTCGGGAGTGTAAAACTAGGTGTGAAGTAAGGTCTGTTGTTGTGTACCAGATTTCCCCGAGTCAAGCCCAGAACAACTTTTTGAAATTGTTACCTTGAGGTACATCGGTTTTAGACCAAATAAAACTAGTATTATCCATACATGGATGTATATATTATAAACCACTCACACTATCCTTTACCAAAATTCTATGGAATTTTCCTAAAAGTTAAATCATCTATATACTTATCCATAGGGGCATCCCTAGGTGTAAAATTAGAAATATGCCATGGGATATTAAGGGGGTTTTATCATCCTAGTTTCCAAATTTTGTTTATACCTTTTCTTTTATTCCAACTATAACAACCAGCACTTTATAAAAATTAACATTACATAACTTTTGTAGAATACCTAAACATTATACTAACATGTTCTCAAAAACCATAGTTGGTATACTGCCATTGGAATCATGGAAACATAAACTCTGGTGCATATGGGAGCTACATTATCTCCCACTAGTTTCTTCTTGACTAGAACCCTTCATAGACATATCAAACATTGTATATATTATCATAACTAGTGGGAAAGGAAACATTAAAGGGGTGTGATCAAATGCTCAGTATGAGTAAACTAGGGAGACATCTAAGGATAACCATTTTTATAGGGGTATTAGAATGTGATCCTATAATTATAAGATCATACATTACATATCATAGATCAAAACAGAAATCATGTCACAAGGATTGGTAGATCATAAGACATGAATCACATGAAATAAAGAGAATAAGGCGCGAAACCATAGGGGAGGATTAAAATATAGAATTGTTGCATAAAAAAAGAATAAAATTATTTCCATACCATCCCTGGAATCATAACAAATATGATCTTATTAGTGTGGTTTCAATCCACATACCATCATAGTAGTCATGGTTTAATTCGATATCCATATTAGTAGCATGAGTTCTATCCTCATACCATCTTTAGAGTCATGGTTCAATCTCATGGCCACCATAGTCAATGTTCACTACCAATATTATATTACATTATCTGATGAGTCATAAAACACTACCCAATGCATTGGAAGTAGATATAGGTCCCACCCATCACATAATGAAATCATACATACATGTGCCTCGAGATCATAAATAAGATAATCAAAGACCATTAAATGAAATTGTTATCATAAACATGAACACATATCATAACTTTTTCAAATGTAAAGGTTTAACAATCATATCATCATTAACATAACCCATGAATAATTGGTCTTCAAAATCAAAAATCCTTTGAATGATAAACATGTTTCATAAACATATTACCCATGAAGGAGGATTGGTTTTCATAAAGACTATGGCCTTAATTATAAATCCTTAATAGAAAGAATATAAAATGAAACTTTATATCATTTACTATAAATATATGATTAACCTCAATAGATGTCATCTTAGATGGAAAATAATTTTGAAATATACTGTAAATTTTTTTAATGAATGATTCCTTTATTTTTGAAAAAAAAAATTATTACATAACACGATTTGAAAATTATTTTCATATAAAAATATTGAAAACTTATAAAGAAGTCATGAAATCATTTTGAAACCCTTATATCTTGAAATATATAAAAAATGTTTCAAAACATTTTAAAAACAATTTTCTTTTTAAACAGAAAAAAACATTAAAATTTAGCATAAAAATGTTTTGAAAACAATTTAATTGAGAACACAGAGAAATTTTATAAATAAAGATTGAAATTTTTTTGAAAATGATTTTTCATGAAGACTTATAAAGAATCTTTAAAACATTGTGAAATTAAATTCTTTGTATACACATTGAAAGAATGTAAATAAGACATGGAAACATTTTGAAAATAGTTTTATAGGAAAAATATAAAAGTGTGAAATCATTTTGAAATTAAATCTTCATGAACATTACTTTTAAAAAACTTATTTTAACAATTAACCTTTTTAACAATGAAAATAGAGCATTAATGAAATGAATTTAGGTAAATCAGTACATTTCATATGAGGTAAAAAGAACATTCCATTTACATGAGAAAAAGGATAGAAAGGTGCCTCTTTAGAAAGAGACAAGAAGATTCCCTTGAAGATATTTATGAAAGAAAAAAATGGGTAAAATGTATTTCAGATATTATAGTTGAATGATATAATATTCTAGAAAATCATTTTTAGAAAACGTAGATTTCTGACCGAATATAGTGTAAAGATTTATTTTCATAAAAACATATTATTAACTAACATATGTACAAAATATTAGATAACGGTAACAATACATGAGTATATCATGAAATAATAGTAGAGGATTAAACTCTTGAATTTTCTATAGATATGGATCATATGATTTTATCAAAGGACTCATAAATAAAAACAATCTCATAAAGTGATTAGATTGCCTTAATAAACTCTTATAAAATGGTAACATGGGATCAAGGTCTCAATGTAGGAAATGTAATTTAATGAACCATAAAATATTTTGAAAATATTTAGATTCATGATATATCATGTAAAATGAAATAATATACACCATGAAAAGTAGATTCAATTCATATAAAAACATGAGTTTAAATGATGGAAAATTTAGACAAAACATTTTTTCCAATTTTGAAACATTTTAATCATAAACCTCGTGAAATAAGGATCATAAAATGGGAATGTTAATACCAATAAATTAGATTAAAATTTTAATATAATACGATCATTTTATGTATATAGACCACACAATTTGAAAGAGTGGTGAAAAAAACATGAATCTCACAGAAATTAAATGTGTGATGAAATCTATTTATTTTGTGTCTTGACTCTGTCCATACTCGTACAAGATTCCTATATAATAAATATAAGTTTATAATAAAATTTTTAAGAACAATATTATTATACATAATAACATATATGGTTTAATTATGACCATATATTACACACTTGTTAACGATCATACGTTAAGGATTCACTTCGTGTAATATTCACTTTTTTTCTTCTCATGTGTCTTAATTTGTTATATAATTAATCCTTATAAATAAATCGTGGTTACAGAATGGATAAAATTATATTAATTATAATTATAGCGATTATATGTAAATTATAATAATCTATATTATAATAAATTTTTTAATAGAATACAGCGTTCATGGGAACAGTAAGTCGCATTAATGTTGTTTTTTATTTTTATTCTTATATTGAATGAAAGTATATAAAAGAAAAGTATATATATATATATATATATATATATTATTTTCAGGTAGAATTAATATATCATTTATATAATATAATTTCATTAAAATCAATTTTAATACATTCATTGTGGTGTGTGAACAAATCACAACGCTTTGAGGGGACGGTAGTCCACACTTCCTCAAATGATATTCTCATATTAACAAAAAATGAAAAGTAAATATATGTGTGTTATAAAAGGATTAACGAAGATTAAACACATAGTAAATATAATATATGACATATATAAACATCTTTTACATCATTATTTTGAGCATTATTGGTGTTAAAGGATAAATGAACAATCATTGTTTTGTGAGGCATGAGTTCACCATACACAGAAAAAATATGTTCAACATCCATTAGATGGAGGTGTCTGTATGTGTAGGCCAAAAATATTTCATAACAACTTACTAGTATATTTTTTATACCAATTTATTCAATAAATAATTGAATGAATAGAGTTTATGGGATGAATAATGAAATAAAGGAAAGGGGCTTGAGAGAAGACGTCAAATATAAATCGGGTAACTCCTTTTGGTTTATTCCAAAAGCATTCCTTGAGAAGATTTATACAAAAAATGAGGATTCAGGTTCAAAGGGTGTATTTTTAAAATGATACATGGTCACATATTTGACAAACTAAATATTTTTGAGTGGTGTGAAGAATGGGTACATTTGGTGGCCATTTATAGGGAAGTGAAGGAGTCACTTGAAATTAATAGAATCAAGTTAGGTGTGCCCATGTTTTAACCTAATGAAAGTCATAAGAAACAAATAAACTCAATAATGGAAGGTTTATTACCAATATATAGATATCTACTGGGTTTTATACTTGTGTCTAGGTCATTTAGGCATTTAATTTTAAGCATTACTACCCAATTAAGATTAATTCGAACTTAACTACTATGATTAATTTTAATCACTTTTATGAATCATTTTTTTCTAAAAGAAAATTTTCATACAATACTCTAAATATTATACTGAATATTATGTTATATATTTTATTTTTGAAATTTGGTTCATAAATTCTGAAAAATTATGATTACTTCTAATCCCACATATGTGTGGAAATAACGAGGTTTTTAATGTAGGAAAAACATCAAATGTTTCTTATGATTTTAAATTCAATTTCAATGTGAAATTGATTACAATGAATATAATTTTATTCATAGATGTAATATTTTTTTAATATGACCATATAAAATATATATAATATTTGTTATAATTTGTAATTAATTAACAAAAAATTAGTTTTTTACAAAAGAAAATAGTATTTTACATTATTCATCAAAAATGGTGTTTCTCAGAAAAATATGAAAAACTCACCAAAGGATAATTAAGATGTTCTGAATTCAAAAATTAAGTTCTTTTATCAAATTAAATTTATAAATTTTTCCAAAAATATTTTTATTATCAAAAACTATTTTATTCATTCAATATTATTTTTATCATAAAAGGGCATTACCAAAAATCTCATCATTCATTATCAATATGTTTTATTTATATTAAAAACTATAAAAAATATTTGGAATGTAGTTATAACCATTCCTATAACTATGTTTAATGGTTAGGTTATAATTATCTCATTTAATAAATTATATATTTATATATGTGTATGTGTGTTTCACAGAAACTCAGTGTTGTGTGCATTGTACGCCAATTTAGTGTTGCTTAAAGTGCAAGGCATGTTGGTATTGTGTGTGAAAGGAATTTTTAATTAGTTTTTTATTATATATAATTAACTATTTATAGTGTCATTTGAAATGATAAATATATAAAATATAAATAAATTTTAAAAAAATAATTCTCAAAATCATAAGGTGTTACACCGCATGACATCACTGTTAATTGTTTTCTAACCATAAATAGTTTCTTATACCCGGTATACATCTCGTACATCATGGTTACCTTCCATTTCTGATTTACTTCAAAATTATATGTACCACTTTTTCAATGCATTAATTGTGCTTCAATTTCCACGTATTGTGTTCCCCTATGCAGAAATCATCATTTTCCCAAAACCAAATTTCGGATTTTGAGAGCTCAAAATTTGGAAAACACTTGGAAACAATACCTCAATAAAAATATTATTCAAAAAAACCATTCATCCTTACTCATGGATTTCTTGTTTTTCAACAAATATAATCACTCCCAAAATATCCTGAGTGGACACATTGAAGGATTTTTACCCATTAATTATTGTATCCATCTAAAAGATTATGTAAAACCCTCACAATATCAAATATATATATATCATAAATTATTGTATCCCCAAAAGATACAACACATAATCAAAACCCCATAATATGAATTTACCTCTTTTATATAATAATATAAATAGGAAAATAACAAAATATAACTCTATTGATTACTTTAATACATACACCAAATGTGAAGAGTTAAAAGAATGATACACTCTTGTATAAAATTTGGAAACCAAAAAAATAAATACACTGATAACAATTCCTTTTACTATTGAAATACCATCTTCCTGAAAAGTTGGAAACTAGATAAAATAATAATCAAAATTTGAAATAAAATTCTCTCTTTAAGAAGTCCAAGTGTCCATGTAACATCACATACTACATCAGGAAGTTCCACCTTCTTCTGGGCAACAGGACAGGTATCTCTCACAAGTGGCGGGAAGGGAATATAGTGGCGGAATTCTTGGCATATAAGTCTCCCATGAACTGTAGCATATCCTACTTCCTGATCTTGGGCTCCTTTCCCCTTGAGGGGGTCCAATTTTTGGTTAATGATGCCCACAGTCTCCATTAAATTACACTGCCTTAATTATTTATCTTGTCCAGACCATTCCTTGTACATTTGGTAATCAAAAAAATGGTTTTTTCCGGTTAGTTATTTTAAAATTGAATATATAGTTATAAAATAAAATAACTGTAATGGGAAAACAATTTCATAATCATTTTATGTTTTTTTATTGTCTTGTTCATGAAAATACATTATGTGTATGTTATAAGAACAATGTTAATGAACCTATTTTGTACAATTCAATAATTATTCTGAAGCTCCACCCAATAGGGGGACTGATGAACCAATTCTCTAACATGACTCCCATGTTCCATAATGGAATATCTCAAAATACCACCTCATAAAACACTTGGAAGAGGAATCATATTCACCAATTGAGACACCACCATATAAGAATCTATAGAAAAGAAACAAGTATATTGTGAATCAACCAAAAGCCCCTTCTCAATGGTATGATCCTTTAAAAATAAATAATAGTATGAAATCAATTTCCTAGATTATACTATCTAATCTAATCCCATTTTAAAACCAATAATAATTATAGACTATATTCCTAGTTAACAATGACTAGAAACATAGTGGTGTGATCAAACGTGCAGTATATTAGATTATAGTAATCTCCCCTTACTGATGCTCAATAATATTTTGACTACAATATATAATTTATGAATTTATGGAATACTTCAATGAAGAGGAATTTAATATATTTACACATCAATAACTCAATATATTTATCTAGATCAATAACTCCACTTAATATCATTACAGACCCCTATTTCATCTTTTTTTAATTCACCATCCAAAAATTGGGAATTCATAACAACTATAATAGACTATATAGGATCTTTATCCATTCATCAGAATCATGTGGACATCCTATTATATACAAAATAGTGGGCTACACATATATAATTTTCTAGAAATATCCATTATAGTATGTTTAACCAAATGAACCCCTATAGCTACAACCAATACTATACTATACACCACTGAATGTAAAGCCACATTACACCTAAAATGTGATATCACCATCAGTGGGACGTTTAAATCTACCCTTTTAAACATATCAAGGTATAGAACATAAATCTTGAACCTTATACTCTTCCTCGTCCCTATACCATGGTGACACTACAATAAGTTTTTGAGGTGTTTTTTCTATAAAATTGAATGATAAAAATTAAAAAAACCTTCATGAGAGTAAACTTTTACAAAAAATGAATTTATATGTTGAAAGAGAAATATAAATTTATGAGACTTTCCTCTTTCCTTTTCTCACAATACACAAGTTATACAGACCCAATATTTACCTTTGTCCAGAGACATTACTACATTAACCTATGCATTATTTACAAACATATATAAAAACCAAAAAATTTATTTTTCAACTAATATCATTCGATAAATGATATATTTTTTTAAATATAAAATATATTTTTGTCTACATTTTATTAATTTAATCCCTTCGTAATCACAAAAAATCAAGCCAACAACTTGTGAACCCATGTTCAAAATGAATGAACTTATCCTCTCTTTCAACCTGTGAAATAATAAAAAACTATATGTTATTAAATCTCAATACGAATAAAATATTACTATGAAAATATATCAATATATCACACACAATTAATTTAGCTTCCTCAGAAACTCTAATTTAAAATATAGAGGTGTTTTCTATGAAGAAGAATTGATTTTTATTTGAGTTTTGTCAATTCTATCATTAATCTACAAAGAACCAAATAATAAATATATTGAAAAGTATCTCGGATACCATTTGTAACATTGCTAACATATTCAATAGTACAGATCTAGTGTGGCCGATTGAATCTTGTGGTATTCCCTTTAGTGACTCCAAACATTAAACACATAAATACAACATGTAATTAGTAGAATATAAATTACATATCAGTAAGATCCATGATAGAATCATATAATATTATAATAATTCGAAACAGTAGTACCCAAAAAAACTCGAAAACAAAAGATTTAAATTATTTTCCATTATTTTCATCACAACTATATCTTTTATTATACATATCATCCATATAACCTTTCTTTGTAAAAAAATTGAAGATAAAGATAGGAAAGGGTCGGATCAGATAGCATGTATGGGTAAACATACATGATATTAACTAATGATCTTAAGTGAGAATAATACATGAATAATTGTATGTAAATATGATCATGACATACAATTACATACCCAATAATTAAATTATAATTATAAATAAAACATAGCGTAATGATTAAAAAATACAGTGCATATAAGAGTGTAAAATTATGAATTATATATCTCGATCAATGATAACATAACATAATATTAATTAATATGTTTCTAGTATACACATAATAATGGATAATCATTAACTTATTCATGGGTCACCATCATGATTATTTTTTTTTTTTTTGATCCCCACCCATTCCATAATTTTCATAGTCACAGTTAACATACAAGACTATATTATTCAACAATATCCTTAAATAAACTTGGTTCACACCATATTCTAGTCATAATTATCAAAATTGATATCTGTATTTACCAATTTATTTACAAGGATATGAAATTACATTCCCATCAATCATATGATTATAATTTTTAATATTTATTTTATTTGATAATAAAATATTCAAAATTTCATAAGTCACCAAAAAAGGAAATGTTTTCTAAAATATTTTCACAAATCAACATAGCATAACACCAATAAATAAATGGGTTTCATAAATATATTTACATTGTAATAATAAAACATTAGCAGAAAAATTACTTATTTTTTCAATGATCATATCCACTATAATGTACATGTATCATCAAAGGATGTTTTCATAAATGAAAAAATTCTTTAAAATATTTATTGAATATTTATGGAGGAGAATACCCATTTTACATTGAAATTACACTTTGAAAACATAAAATTTTACAAAAGATTATGTATATTTTTTCAATGAAATTTACCTTTCCTTATTTTACAAGATGATTAAATGAATTGGTATTATATTAAGGTGGGAAATTATGTTCATGATTAATATGATAAAAAACTATTCCTTCAATTTTTTTGTAAATATTTAAAAAATACCATCCTTTAAAAATTAAAAGAAGATTCCTTTTAAACTGTATTGAAAAAATCCACCAGTGGAGTGATGCATCCATTTTTTGTTGGAAGGAACAAAATTAAGTTAAAAAAATTCCCTTATCTAAAACATTGTTTATGTCATTAATATTATATATATATAACATATATTCCATTTAATCCATTCAATCTCTTTGGTTATTGAAATGAATAATATAGTTTAACAAATGAGGTAGTAAACATGTAAAAAATAGCTATAATCTCATCTCCCATTTGATAGAGTATTGGTGGATAATGGTTGTTAAATAATCATAATTACATATCATTATATTGATGATATATGATATATAATTTTATATGAATATAAAATGATTAGAATAATTTTATTATGAAAAAATGTAAGAGCTTGGATATGATTTATACCAAATATTTGATAGTACTCATCTGTATCACTTCTTAATGGCAAAGGAATAAGTCCTACGATAAGACTAGAATATCTGTATTTCTGTAAAAGAATCTAGGAATGTTTTTAGTATGTATAGTTTGATATATAAGGATACAATGTCATGAATAAGGTATGATAATAGGTTTCCATTTATAAGTGAGGGGATCTAGACACCAAGAATATATTATATGATTTTAAGTATATAATTCCATTTTTAAGGGAATGTAGATCCAAGTAGAAATGTAATAAAATGTATGATAAGATAAGGTTGAAATTTCATGAATAAATAATAATTATATATGCGTGGTTGGAAATTCTACATTTACACATTCTATTAAACCCTTGGTAATGTTGTTCTAACCGTAATAGTGGTCCTTAAATTTTACTTTTTTTAGTATTTCATTTCACCAAAAAAATAAGTTAACATTATTTCATTATAAAAAATAATATTATTAAAAATATGGAATCCATTTTACCAAATTAAGTTTCTATAAGTGGATAAATTTAATTTTTTAAAAAATTTCAACCCCCAATGAAAACCTTTTTAGAAAATATATTAATTTAGAATAAAAATGAATTTAAATCCATTAATGTCCTTATAATAACATTATATTCAATGATAATATATATTATAGAATTTATAATTCATTAATATCATTAAAAGAATTAATTTAATAATGTCAATTTATGTTGTTATGTTAAAAAATATATGGGTGCGTAAAAGTTGATCATAAAAAAATTCATCCCAAATAAGCAATGAAATTAAAATAATGAATAATTTATATTTATTTGTGGTAAATTACCTTTTATTGTATATATTTATAATTGTGTTATTTTAGGATCCTATTCAAACATAATGGTATATTTTTATGAAATATTATGACAGTTTCAAATATTTTGGTGTCATTCAATATTCATAGATAATTTTTTTTGTAAAATCCTAATTTAGTAAACAATGTTAATAATGATATTGTTTTTTAAATAATGATAAAAATATAGTCAAAAAAATATACAAATAAAGAAAATATTTATATGCCTTAGGCATAAAATGTAATAAAAATAACTTATGAAGGAAAAAATTTTGAAGAATATTAGAACATTATAGAAATTTATTTAGCTATTTGTTATTAATTAATAAATAAATTATAATTATTTAAATACTATAAAAATATTTTTCAAATTATAGTAATTACTATTCATACCTTCCAATATGATAATAGGATTTTAAGGACAACCATGTGAGGGTTAATTTATTCTTCGGGTTTCTTGTAAAGAAAATATATATAATTTTTAAAATTTATTTCATATATAATTCAGATAGAACCATTTTTTGTTATATAATAAAATAATTTAATGGATTTACTCCAATTAAATTAAAAATCTATGATTTAATGAGATGATTATATCTCTTCTACATAAAATCATCATGTTCCCAGGAATCTGCATGAAATTTCCAATTCCTCTGAGTAACCCTAACCAGGCGAGTGGTTTTAATGGACTAGACCACTATCTTCCATTAAATTGTGAAAATCTATTAATTGAGGTACTTTGGGAGGAATTACTGACTCATTTCAACAGTTTTCCAAAAATCGAGTTTTCTAATTATAGCTCGTATGATAGGGAGTCATCCAACGGTATGTGGTAATGGTAGGTCATACCGAGAGTTAGAACCGGTGAACTGTACCAATTACATACAACAGTGTGTCACCCATAAGTTAATCATCCACTGTAGACTCATGGTTATGGGTCATAATGGTAGGTCTCTAGCAATAACTGACAACTACGACTCATCCAATGTTGAGTCATTCAATGGCGAGTCGTCCAATAGGGACTCATCCATCAGTATCTCACTTAATAGTGACTCATCCACTGGTAGATCACTGAATGTTGACTCATCCACTTGTTTCTCATCCACTAGCAACTCATGATAGTGGCTCACCCAATGGTGATTCATTTTTGATACATTTTAAACTTTCCAATTTTTTACAGTTTATCGAGTTTTTACCCATTAACATTTTATTTGATGTGAATTTTTTTAAAACAATATTTCAGTGGTTCTCAAAATAATTTCAGAGTATGTAAAATATATCTCTATATTTATAATTCTCGGGAGGATTTTAGATAGACAAAACATGTGGTCTTGATTGTGATCTTGCTTTAATGGCTTCTGAAACTGTATCATCAGTTGATATTGTATTTCACCTTTATAATGCTCAGAACCTTTTTTCATTATACATTTCTCTTTAACCTTAATATCTACTTTCCCCACAAAATCTTCCTCATGTTATTGTGCATTTTTATGTGTCAATCAGATCATGTTTCCGTAGAGGCATCATTTTGTTGCCTACACACCCCATGTTTGGCACAATAAGGAAGTGATGACCATCTGTTCTTCCAAGTAGGGATCCCTTTGTCTCTCTTTAATTTTTTTCCCACAAGGGGTGGGTGTAATAATGTATCATGGTTAATATAATTAATCCAAATTCAATAAATATAATCGAATCTATTTTAAAACAATAAATAAGGGATGGGGAAACTAATGCATGTTTTTGCTTTATTGTCATTTTAATCCATGTCATAAATTGTATGGGTTGTATTCCTTGTGTAGAACATGGAAATTGTTGGACATTGTTTTCATACCTTTTTTTGTTAATGAATTTATTTGATCATCTGTGGAATGGAAATTTATTTGAAATTTATCAACCATGTATATTTGGTTTAATAAATATATTCCCTAGGATCAATTGTTTTCTATGATAACCCCATAATTAACAATCATAAAAAATAAGTAATACCTTTTTAAATATTGGAACTTTTTCATTTTTGTTGTTTTGTGGTGATGGGGTTGATAGAATCCCTGTGTGTGTGGTGGTTTTGGTGGATTAATTAAATCTCAAGTATAGAGATTTTTTGTTTGTTTGATTGTGGGGCATATGGGAGGTTTTATGCACTAGGGATGTGTTTTTATTTTGGGGTTATGTCTTGATGGGTGATGTATGGTGATGAAATGGGGAATTTGAGAATGGTAGTTATAAAAGATTTCGATGGGAGTGGTTGTGTGTTTTTGGTTGTTTTAGATTGGTGGATGGATTGGGAGGGTAAACTTTGAAGAAGGAAGAAGATGTGGGTTGATTTTTCTATGGTTCTTCTCTCCCGGTGTGACATTTGTTGTGTGGATTGGAATTATTTGTGCATAGAAATTTTTCAAGATGGGATATAATGAATAAAATAATTTTTTTTAAATGATAATTGGGTAAATGAATTGGATGTGGTACGAAATGAGTTATGTCATGCAATGTGGCTGTGCATTTAGAGGATGCAGAAAATTTTATAGTATTATTGGATGGTTGTTGTTTGAGATCCCATAGGATAGGATTTTTTTGGGATCTATATGTATTAACTATGTTTACTTTTTATTTATATATGTACCCCACCCATGTATAGAACTATGTTCCAAACACCCCTATCATCACGGGGGAGGGTGTGTTTTACCAACATCCTAGTGGGAGGATAGAAGGACGATTACTTTCTCTTCCATACTCCCTCTCATAAGAAATGAAAGCCCAAGATTATTGGGAATGATTTTGGTATGGTTTATGAGCCCATGTGTCTATTTTTGATTTTTTTACCATGTGTTTTCATTATGAGATATGTTTTACTTTCCTAGGTTTCTTCGGGATGAGGTGTGGTTGTGGAATAGGTGATTGCGGTCTATATGTGATGCAGTATGAAGCTCAGGTATCTGCATGCGAGATGTGATCAACATTGTTTTCTCAGGTTACAGAACTATCTATGGTCCCAAGGTGTACATAGTTAGAATTTCATGTGGTTTATGCGGAAAATGAGTTTTCATGTAGGTTGTGACATGGGTCTTGTGGAGGAGGTAGAAGCATAACGATGTTTGTCATTAGGGTAGGATAAACTAATTAGTGGGAAGTGGTATTAGGTACCCAAATCATCGATGTAATTACTATATAACATTACGTGACTAGAATTACATGGTGATTGTTCCTTGGTGAGTTTGGGGTGGATATTATACCATTATAATTGTTTATTGTGTTTTTCTTTTTTCTCACAGGGGCATTAGTTTTTTTCCCCCACTTATGCATGAGAGACCACGGTTATTTGATATGAGTATACTTGTATTCTCACCCTATGTATATTAAACTTATTTCATGTTTCCAGCAGTTTTATTTAGACCATGATGGGAAATACTGGCATGGACATTAGGACATGGGAGTATGTCAGTATGAGAGTTTGGGATTATCTTCAAGAACCTCCATAGTTTTTTCCTATATCACTTTTCTGAGGAGGAGTGTCTTGTAAGATTCCCATAGGTTACACATAATCCTGTTATCCAGTACATGATTACCCCTTTATATTTCGGAAATAATTTGAGTTCTAGATGAAGGCATAGATAATAGGGCAGATTGACTCATATGGAGGTCTACCACGAGAGGAGATATGACTGGGTTCTTCAAGAGGCAGGGTTACAAGAAACAGGTCTCATCCACAAGGGCCATTCAGGTTATGACTGGAGGTGAATCGACCTCAGTAGTTACCTTTTCAAACTACTATCCCTCGTACATGTTTTTTGAACATAAGACCATTGTTTTCACCAACTGATCCAATGGGAAGATTCATATTTATTTCCAAAAATCCATTCAATATCAAAATGGTGGATGTGGAAAGGTTCAATGTTCACCACAATAGTTTTTTCCAATAATTCTATCACAATATCACAAACAAAAATACCATGCTCCCCCAAGGGGAGATATAGAAGGTAAAGGCTGACATAAAGGTGTTCCTCATGGACCATGACCGTGAAAAGGTTGAGGAGGAGGTCCATAGTATAGGGGAAGATGATATATGTGTGGTCATATGCATGTGGTAGAGGAAGTAGTTCTGGTTGGTCCATAGGTAATTTGAGGTATGATCAGTTTGTTCAATACACATTCTTTTATTGTTTATGATTCATGAGCTTCAAACTCCTCTGTTTCACCCAATCTTTCCCATTATCAGGAAATATAAATAGAGAGGCTTCCTATTACCTTGGAGTTGAGTATGCCAGTATGAGGATAGACCATATTTTTTATATTAAATGAGGATGTATACTGATGATGGTACCACATAAGTCCTATGGTTACTTTTCTTTCTATATATATTTTCATAAGATGTTATTATCAGAATCAACTGGTTGTATTATGTGAATTTTGTTATCGAATTCCTTTAAAGGAATGTTGATATTTCAGATGTGGATAGTCAGTGTGTGGATTTCATTGGAGAGTAGATTTTCTAGGTGGTAATTTGGTGTGTATAGCCTATTTTCTCCTTGTTGTACAAACTATAAATAGGATTAGTGGATACCGAGAGAGTGGAGGACTATAGTTGTTGGCGGTATTGGTTGTTTCCCCGAAGGAGGTTGTGAATCAACCCCCCTTGACGTGATGTTTTGTTCAATTTTGAATTACATCCCAGTGCTTGTCTGATTTTTATGGATCATAATCGGATAGAACCTTTTGAGTTATAAGAGTTGAGGATTCAGATTTATGATATGATTAATAATGTTTGCATCAGGCCCAGTTTTTCATCATGGGGTACTCTGGTGTAGTTTTCAAATAAGGAATATGGTGGTCTTAGATTGTGCGTAGACTACAGTATTTGATCAGGTGAAAATAATTAACCATTACCATATTTGGAGTATAGATGTTCATTTAGACCAGATTAGAAGAGTGGGTGGGTTTTTTAAGATCTATATGTGTTCTGGATTTCACCAGTTGTTGGGGAAGGAGGGAGATAACTTGATTACTACATTCAGGTGTAGGTATTGGTTATATGAGTTCATAGTCATGCCATCCAGGGTTAAGAACACACCAGCTAAGTTCATGGGTCCCATGAACTCCATATTCCATGAGTTCTGGGACTAGTTATTCATTGTATTAATCAAAAACATATTTATCAAATCAATGTAATAGGGGTATCAAACTAATCTTTTCTGGACTTATTTTATGTCCATCGACGCCACCATATGTACAAAAAATGACCAAGTGCAAATTTTATACCATGGATGTAAATTTCATTTAGCTTGTGGTGTCGTAGATGGGTGTAGTGGTTGACCCTTTTAGGTTCTAGAAATTATTTTCTTGGGTAGCACCCATGATTTTATTGGAGGTTCATAATTTTCATGCTTTGGAAGGCTATTACCAACAATTTTTCCCTGATGTCTCACAAGAAGTAGCTCCATTGATAGCTCTAGCTAGAAAGGACTTGGATTTTTTATAGAGTGAGTAGTGTCAGGTAGGGTTTGGCTATATGAAAGTGAATTTTCTCAATTCTCTAGTGCTCTAGTTTCTAGAGGAATCGTTGAATATTAAGGTGTTTGGAGATGCTTCTCGTCTGGGTTTTTGATTCATGTTAATGAAAAAGTGGGGAGTGATCTCTTATGGGAATACCTATTTATGTCCCCAAGCACATAACTATACCACCCATGATCTGGAGAAAGTAGCGGTCATGCATGCTAGGAATTTGGGGTGGCATTACCTCATTGGGGAGAACTCTGTGGTCTTCACAGATCACAAGAGTTTGAGTTATATATTTCCCTTATGAAATATTGGATGGAAAAAATATATATGGATGGAGTTTCATCAAGACTATGATTTTTAAATCACATATAACTCTTGTAAGTAGACTGTTTTGGCTGATAATTTGAGTAGGAAGTTATAGAAGAATATTTTTTGGAAATATGTGGATGCTTGGAAGGCGATAGAGGAGTTGGTATCCTTACACTGGGATACAGGAATGGTTGGAGGCAAAGGATTTTTGTTTCAGATTACCGTGCAGTATTCTCTAATGTATCACGTGGAAGAGATTTGGGGGGAGACTCATAGGTAGTGGTGATGTGCAATCTCATTGACCATTGTGATTCTCTGGAGGGATGGTTTGAGGATGTTCAGAAACAGTTGTTGTTATGTGGAAGGTTGCTTGTTCCAGTGGTGATGTGTGAGGGAGTCCTCCATTAGTTCCACAACACAACCTTAAAGGTACTTTTTGTAGTGTTTAATATTTATTTTAAATTTATGGAACATTTTTGGTGGCCCAGGATGAAATAGGAAGTGGTGGAATTTGTGGAGAAGTGTGTAGTGTGCCAGTGGGTGAAGGATCAGAACCATGATCCCAGTGTTTTCTTCAAACACATAGATTTCCCAGAGTATAATTTGGATGTAAAATAATTTTATTTATTTATAGGGTTACCTAGGGATTAGGGATTATTTGATTCCAACTAGGTAGTACTGGATCAGTTGAAGAAATCATCTCACTTTTTAACAATTAAGGAGTTAGGAAGAGTGGATGCCTTGGCACAAAGGTATGTGGATGAGGTGATACAACTTCATGGAGTTTCGAGATCCATTTCCTTATATGGGGATACAAATTTTACCTCACAATTCTATTGGTGACTGTGGCATTCTTTTAGAACTAAGTTACCCCTAAACACTAATTTTCACCCTCAGACAAATGGGCAGACAAAACGGACTATCCAGACACAGGAGGATATGTTGCAAGCATGAATCTTAGACATTATAAAATCGTGGGTGTGACACTTACCCTTGATTGAGTTTTCATATAATTATAGTTATCACTATTACATTGGAATGGATCCATTTGATGTTTTGTACAAAAGACCCTATCTCTTACCCTTATGCTAGACAGTGGTTGAGGAGACTACTATTCTTGTAACTATGTTAGTGAAGAGAACAATGAAGAAGTTTCATCTAGTTAATGAGATTATGAAGGTAGAGAACAATTGGAAGAAGTCATATGATGATCATAGGAGGAGGCCCTTAGAGTTCAATTCTAAGGACCACATATTCTTGAAGGTATCCTTTCAACGTGGGTTGTGTAGGTTTGGAAGAAGGACTAAGCTTTCATTGAGGTTCATTGGAACCTTTGATGTGTTGGAATGAGTTGGTGATGTGGAATACTCATTATCACTATATCCACAGATGGAGAGGGTCCATGATGAATTTAACATCTCTCAGATCCATCAGTATCTTCATGATGATTTCCATGTTATTGGATTGGGAGAGTTAGATATCAAATGCGACAAGATGTATATGGAAATACTAGAAGGGAAACATGAACATTGAGATGAGGTACTTTGTTGGAAATGCATTCCTTGTGTTTCTGTGTTGTGGAGGCATGGTGGAATGGAGGTGAGTAATGATGAGAGATAAGTGAAAATGAATTCCCAGTACCTAGAGTTGTTTTAAGTTATGCCTCGTTTTTTCTTTAGTAATGTGATGTTTGAACCATTCTTGTTACGATATGAGTTGTTTCCTTATTACGTAACGTGTGATGAAATATTAATAGTTGGAAAAGAGATAACCTAATTCCTATATGAGAAAGATTAATGAAGATGCAATTAAACCCTTTAAGGTGAGTGAGTTTCTCCTAGGGAGGATAATATCATGACATGGAAGGAGGAATTACCGGATTTGTGTGTTTTCTACAATGTAGTTGTTGAGCTTGTGTGTTGTGTCTTATGGTCGGTTGGGTTAGAAGATTTCATAGGAGTTGTTCTTCGACGTTGAGGTTTCACCCCAACTTTAGAAAAACATAAGGTGTTTATCGTTGGACTTTGGGTCTTCCATATTAATGTATTGTTTCAAGTATAACATGATCCTTGATAGGTATCCTACATAGTGGATGTTTATGCCCCTCTTTGTTTTAGGTTTGGTTTTCAATTATCAGGGGAGAGAATTATTTGAGAGGTATATGATATATTGTTCTGGACCTCGCTACTCCTTTCCTTTTTTAAAATACATATTTTGAGGTGTTTTAGGAGGTGATATTGACTCATTTCAAAAAAAAATTCAACAATCCAATTCATCCAATGGTAGGTCGTCTGATGGTGAGTTTTCCACATGTAGTTGGTGACAGTAGGTCGCACCGGTGATTCAGGAACCATGACTAAGAATGCTGAATCACATTGGATGCTGGAAATGGTGAGTCACCCAATGGCGACCCATCCACCAGTGACTCGTTACAGTGGGTTTCAACAGCAGTTCGCCAGTGTTTACTCGCGGCGGTGACTCATCCAATGGTGAGTCTTCCAATAGTGAGTATCCCAATGGTTATTGGTAAACTGGTATCTCACTGAATGGTGACGCATCCACTGATAGATCATTGAATGGTGACTCATCCACATTTATCTCATCCATTGGTGACTTGGACCTCTCACTCACCCAATGGTGAGTCATTTCCTACAATTTAAAAAAATTCTAGTTTTATTGATTTTTTCCTATTATTTCCTTCTAACAATTTAATTGAAATGAACTGAGTACAACACCACATTTAAGTGATTTTGAAACTTTTTCAAATGATATAAAATATATCATTAAATTTATAATTCTAGGGTGGATTTCAGATATTCAACATCCATGGTCTTGATTGTGATTCAGATATAATTTCTTCTGAAACTGTTTCATCTGTTGATATAGGATTTGACCTTTCTAGGTAAAAGACCGTTAATTTCATGAATGTTTCCATATAGCCTTGATACAAAGAATTCTAGGAACCTTTCTTCCCCGAGTGATCGGGTGTTGTGTTCTGGCCTTCAAATAGCATTACCCTTGAGGATTCTTCATACTTCTCGTGCACCCGCATTATGAAGAAATAAAGAAGTGTTGATCATTTTTTCTTCCAAGTAGGGATCCCTTCATCTCTATATAATTTATTTATCAAGAGAGGTGGTTTTAAAAATGCCTCATAGTGAATACATTTGAATCTAAATTCAATAAAAATAATCGAATTTGTTTTATAACACAAAACATGGATGGCGAAAGCTACAAATGATTATCATTTATTGTTATTATGATCCATTTTATGAATTTATGGGTCGTATTCATGCGGAAAATCATGGATGTTGGTGGATTATTATTGTGTACATATATAGGTTTGGAATACTAGTCATTGATATTATGTGGAACTACTATATATTTGAAGTTAACTAACAACATATATTTGGTTAAATAGATGAATTACCGAGAATCAAAATTGTTCTGTGATAACCCATGAATTAATAATCAGAACTAAATAAGGGATTCCTAATTAAATATTGAAATTTGTTCCTTCTATTTCTGTGTGGGGATGAGGTTGATAGAACGATTGTGGGTGGGGTGTTTCTAGTAGAGTAATGTAATTTAATGTTGAGAGAATATAAGGTTGTTTATTATTGGGATAGATGGGAGGTGTTAAATAGTAGGGTTATGTTTGGGTTGTGCAGTTTTGTGTTGATGGGTGTAGTGTGGTTATGTAGAGAGGATATTGAGAATGGTTGTGATGAAAGGTGTTTCTGGGAGTGTTAGTTTGTTTGTCACTGTTTTAGTGTGGTGGGTGGATTGGGATAGATGACATTGAATAAGAATGATGAGGTGGGTTAATTTTATCATGGTTCTTCCCACTCTGGGTGACTTTTTCTCTTTTTATAGACATGTGATGTTCTTCGTACTTTATCTAGTAGGGATGGAATGAATAATAAAATTATTTAATAATGTATAAGAACTGGGTAAATAATTTTTTGGGGGGTTGGAAATGACTTAGGAGTTGCCGTGTGGTTGTGCATTTGGAGGATTCAGTAGTGCTCGTAGTATTTTGGGATGGTTTTTTTTAGAACCCATGGGTTGGGATGTATTTTTGGAATATATATGTATTATATTTCTTACACAGTTATTTCTATATTCACCCCACCCTAGTTGAGCACTATGTGTCAAATTCCCCCATTATCACGGGGGGTGTCTTTTCCCTACATCGTGGTGGGTGGATGGATGAATGGTTACATTCTCTTCTATACTCCATCTTCTAGGTAGTGATATCAAATGATTCATTTAAAAGGATTTGGTGATTTTTAAGATTCACATGTGTATGCAGGCAGGTTTTACTTTCCCGTGTGTTTTCAGGATGAGATGTGTAAAGCTTCCCCATGTGTCTTAGGGTTGTGTTGTGGTTGTGGCCCAAGTGTTTGTGGGCTACAAGGGACGAGGTACTTAGCTCAGTTGTCTAAAGGTGGGATGTGATGTGGTATGTGTCCCTTTAGTATATGGGTGAGATGTGTTTAGATTCATTTTCAAATGCAGTGAGACTAGATATAGGGCCTAAATGTCTATAGGTAGGATGTGATGTGGTTTGTGTAGCCTATGTGTGTGCAGGAGGGTTGTGGAATGGGGCTTGTGGAATATGTAAGAGTGGAAGGGCATTTGATGTTAGGTTATGAGAAAATAATTAGTGGTAAGTGTTTCACGACACCCAAATAATCGATGATCTTACTATAACACATCAATTGATAAACGTTACATGGTGAGTGTGCCTTAGTGAGGTTGGGGTGGCAAGTATACCTTGATTGGTGTAATTGGGTTTGGATATTTTCTCATAGGGGGTTAGTATTTTTCCTCCACTTGTGCATGGGAGACATTGTTTTTTCCTACTGGGAATACATGTATGCCCACCCTACATATATAAAACATCTTTCATATTTCCAAGAGGACTATAGTGCCTGTGCTAGGATTTATGAGATCGCACTTTGGGAAAAAAATTGTCACTTCATTGATTTATTATTTGTACATAAGTTTTAGTTTATTTATATTTATATAATTTTTTATAAACATTCATGTGGGATGGTCTTTGGTTTATTTTATATATATTTCTTGGAGTTATATTTATGTTGTAACATCTTATCTCACAATCTTAGTTACAATGAAATTTGGAATGCCTCCCCATTTGGGAGATTATTATACCCTTGGTGCTGATCAAGACCCTCAAGCCTACTTGAGGTGGGACTGGGGGGTCATTATCTCTCTTTCTATATTTCCAGATCCTGAAGGGCATCTTTAGATGAAGGGGGTCGTGATAGTAGTCTTATTCCACAGAAGATTATTTAAATGATCTAGTTTTTCTACCATTTGTTCTTCATAATAGATATCATTACTAAGTGGTAAAACAACTATGTTCAGTAAATGTTATGGATATTGGATATACATCCCAATATGACATACATGGGACACGCCATGAATCTAAGAGAGGTTTATTGGAAGAGCTAGTTGATATGTTAGAGTCTCCGCTCAATTGAAAATCTCATAGGTACCAATATAACTAGGTATAATGATTCACTGCATTACCAAACTCATAAATTTTTCTATGGAATAATTTTCAGGAAAAACATCCCATTGACATTGAATTCCAAATATCATTAACAATTGTTGATTTATAGATACTGTCAAATCCAAGATGTTTTGTTCAAAAACTGAATAGATCTGGCCACATTTTTTCATTTTATCAGTTACCATTGGTACCAATATATTTTTCATACAACTTAAACCAATATATAAAATATTTATAGTTTGTTTCATAAAATTGTTTATAAGGATCCATATAAAATCTTCATTGAAATACATTGTCAAAAGAAAAAACAACTATGGTGATAAGTTGATCAGAACACCATTCAAAATCTAGAGAAGGGGATCTCAATATATTTTTTATTTTTACAATGGTCATGTCATAATGAAAATATCCCTAAGGATGATTGTATGTACAGAAACACAACATCATATATAGAGCTTAAAGAAAAATTATCCAATCCTTCAAGGTAATCCTCAAATCTCGATCAAATATAGAATAATTTGGTAATCCATTAAACTTTCGAAAATCCATAATAAATATTTGGGACACATGATCAATAGATTAATATACTTAATTAGTTTTTTTTTGTTTTTAAATCCTATAGTGATCAACTACAACATAAATTAAATTATGTCATTTAAATGTTTTTGCTAAGTATGAGGTTGATTTCTTTCCGGATGTTTTCCCGTTTCCTCTCGGGTATGGTTAATAGTAGTAACATACTTATATACATTTGTTTCTACAAAATAAAATTATCACGTACCATGAACCATGATACACACTCTAAAATAACTATCTCCATGTAATCATAGAATATATACACTTTTATATCATTATATATCCTAAAACATATAGGATAAATAGAGAATGTTGAGAGACAATATTCTCAGAATATTTCCTTCATCATTTATAATACATATAGATAAAATACAAATTTCAAAGTATTTAAAGTAAATTACAATCAATTTTGAATTTAGGAACAATTCTCACCATATTTTATATCTCTACATCCTCCTTCTCTACCACAATAACCATGTTATAGATATATGGTTTGGAAATCATTTGTAAAATATAAGGTTTATCCAATTCATTCAACATATCTGGGTCAAAACATTGAAAATAAAAAAATTACTATTTCCTTTGTTATCTATATCGTCGATACGCTAACTTATTCCTTTTGAATCCAATCATAACCCACCATGTATTCTTTTCCAGGGTGATAATTTATTAAGAATTAATAACAAGTAGTCATCTCTAACCTTAGTTCCTAGAGAATATTCCAATATTTTTTTTGCGAATATATAAATTAATACTTTGTGATCTATATATCAATCACACCATTATAAAAAATACTATTCCATCATATTGTAAATTTAATTATTACTTCTATAAAATCTATATTATGAGTCAGGTAAAATTACTCGTGATACTCAAATTGATTTAGGTAATAATCTATCACTTGTTCATTTTGAAAAATAAAACACCTCATCCCATTCTATGATGCAATAATATAAATAAAAAACCCTTATCCATTGTAGCACGAGAGATCGGTGAACCTCGCTGAGTACTGAGCTACTATCATGCTGTCGTGCTGCAGACGAAGTATCTCTTGAATCTGCACTGCACGATGGGTGGAAGGAACAAACTTAGAGAAAAATAGAATCTCTAAGTCTATCCAGAGTAATGATGCCATGTCATGCACCTCGAGCATCAGGTTCCACTATCTTCCTACTTCCGCATACAGGAGACTCACCGCAAGGATCACAATGAGGTCAGCTGGTGTCCCTACAAATCTGAAAACTCTCACGATAGCCTCCAGAAAATCCTCGGCTTCTTGTGGGTCCATCTCTCCCTGGAACCTAGGCGGCCTCTGGCACTGGAACTCGTGCAATGCACTCAAGCGGTGTGCACTCTCTACTACTGGAGCTGGTGGTATCAGTGGACCAGCTTGTAGTTGTACCACTGGTACCTCTGTTGTGATGGGGCCCTGCACCGAGGCCTCATCACTCTGTGGGATACCATCTCGTATGAAACGTGGAACCCAAGTCAGCTGCCTTTGTGGTGCCATTTGGAAAATAAACAGGTTCCCATGGTTAAAATCGTATACCTGGTGAGCTGACACAATGTAATCAAGAATAAACATTTTTCAAAGGAAATACACACGCAATCAGTGTTTTCGTGCACTAAGTCGGAGATCAAAAGTCAGAGTCCTAGTGTATGGATACATCGGCCGCAGCACCAACATCAGATTCCCTATACTGATAACCACCCCCAAAACAATTAACACTATTTCCGTTAAAAGAATCAGAGTCCAAGTTCGGCGGTATAACTGATTCCTCTATTACCAATTTGTCAAGACCCATCCTCGGGGCTAGTGTCGTGCAACCCCAAGCCCTCCTTCCATATGCCAGGGGTTGGAGACTATCACCCAAGGTGTAATCCCGAATAAAAGGGAAGGTATTTCTTTTTCAACCTGTAAAACACAAATAGTATGAACACAAGTTTAGAGGCAACGAGTACTAAAATAGAGAAGTAAGGTGTGCTGAAAGTAATTGGGAAAGTATACAAACCCAACTGAACAAAAAGTAAAAGTACAAGTAAAAAAGGTGAAAAAACTCTTGGATCTTCCGCCTGGGAATCCTACATGAAGGTTAGGTACATAACATGATCAACTCATCCCTACGGTATATACCATCTAGTCCAGCTCCGAGAAGCCTCCGTCTGTCACCCTCAGTCTCGGTCACTATTGTCTGTCGTCTGTACAGAACACAACAAGGTGTGGGAGAAACACATGTAGGGGTGAGTATAATAATACGCAGTAGGGGACCCCGAGAACCCTGAAGGTCTCCCAGAATCATCAAAGGATAAAAAATAGTAGAAAGATACAAACACGAAGTATCAACCAAAACTACTTAGGTATATGCCCATACATATACCTAAGTTACCAGTCACAGTCCTGGATCCAACTCTCGAGTGCAAACACAACCCAGTCCTCAAAGGAAGTAAACTAAATCACATCAATGATAATGATATAAATACAATACTAAGATCCCATATGTATACATCTTTTGTAGAGCAATATAGATGATTATATTTAGTCACTGTTTCATCTAAGCTATCAGACCCACACAGGATACAGGACTAGCTATGTTGTTGGACCCACACAGGATACAGGACTAGCTACTCCGTCGGACCCACACAGGATACAGGAACAGAAGTTAGAACTATTGAACCCACTTAGGATTCTGGTTCAGTAGTCATTGTTGTCGATCCCACAAGGGATTCCGGTACAGTAGTCAGAGCTGTAGAACTGACAGAGGATTCTGGTTCAGCAGTCATCGATGTCGAACACACATAGGATTTCGGTATAGTAGTCTTCACAACCAGTTCTTGGGTTCCCCCTCACAACGCGCTCGATTTTGGGAGGTTCCGCTCCTCGAGTCAAGTGTCGATGCATAAACTATAACTAAGTCCTGAGTTAAAGCATCCCAATTTTTAGTCTCATCAAAAGGAACCCGACGTGATAGACGGCGCGTCAATCGGACGCCTGGTCTGAGAGTTATTTTCAATTCCATTCTAAGGGCCCGGTCGGGTTTACGCTCAATTCAAACCCAACCATTTTCCAGGTTTATCCAAAACTAACTTTGATTATTGTAAATGGACCGCCTCATCACGAGGGTCCCAGTGCCGCAGACGGCGCGTCGATCAGACATGTGGTCTTGAAGATATTTGTATTTAAGTGATGTCGGGCCCGACCTGTCAAAATTTGTGGGTTGGCGGGTCAGCCAGACCCGATTTGGTGGGCCCTACCCAGCTGGGGGTCAGCCCGGCCCGGTGGGGCATGGGACACTTGTGGAATCAGCCCGTGGAACAGGCCGGTCCGGTTCACCCAGCGGCGCCGCCACTCCCCTGCCCGGCCGGTTATGCCCGGTGCATGCGGCCCGAACAGCCGACCACTGTTCATCCAATGCAGTGCTAGGGGCGCCGCGCTCTTCCAGCCCAGCCGGTAGGTGGCCATCCATTTCGCCCAGCAGAGCGGTCCGTGGTTGCGGGCCGCGGTTCTTCATCCCAGCCGGCAGAAGGCCAGTCGGTTTGGTTCAGCCGAGCGGCCTGCGGACACGGGCCACGTCCTCCTCCACACGGTCGGCGCGACGATACCGGTCCTCCACCGCCGCGGCCTGGCCTGGCAGTGGCCTTCATCTCCATAGCACGGCGCGATGTTGTTGCACCTCTTCTTCCGCAGCAGCCCTCCTAGCCACGATTCCTCTTCTGTCCGATGTGGTCCACCTGGCTGTGGATATTCTCCCACGCGGTGGGATGACACCGCGCCCTTTCGGCTCCACCTCCAACATCATCCTACAAGACACAACGGAGGGACGTCAGGACAAGTTTGTTTGACATGCGCCGTCCACGTTAGGTGAATTCATTTTTCCACCATCGAAGAATGAGGATATAAATCATACGTAGAAATATTCGAAAATTCCCCTACCTTGATTTCGATGTTCGCTTGGCTGTGTTGTGGAAAGAGAATTTGAAGACTTTGTCGTACGTTGTGCCCGTGACACTCCACCAATTCTGGGCTCAATCATCGCCCTCATTCTTTGTTTGTGACGGTGTGTTCTTCATTGGAAGAATGGTTTTTCTTCATCTTCATCATGATCCTTGTTGGAAACTATCGTCCTTCCAAGAGATCTCCAAAAGAATAAACACCAACCCAAGTAAAATAATAGGTTCCCTATTATTTTTAATGTTTCATTTCATTTCAAATGAATTCAGGCACTCAAATTAATTAATGAATACATTAATTATTTTCATTTTCACACATAATGAGAGGAGGAAGGTGGAGAGTTCACCCAAATTAAATGATGGGTGGTGGCTATAATAAATTCAAGGGGAGTTAAAGAGTTAAAGGTGGGTTTCAAGGGGAGTTGAGGGGTTTGAACTCTTGTGGGCCCCACCACATAATATCCTGCCATGGGAGGTTACGTGGGAGTGGGACCCACCTCCAAATTCCCTTTGGATAAAATAACCACCACCTAAACAAAATAATGTAACACATAAATTTTATTTAATTTATTAAGATTGCACAAAATTAACTTCTGTTGTCGACAAAATGAAACTGTGGTAAAGGTCTCCTTAATTGAATACCGGCGTTGCGAGTTCATCGGTGTCCTCAGATTTCAATTCCGAGCACCGGTTCAAAATATAGAAATACATTCACGTATGTTTACTAAATATACCCGAACAAACATTTAGAAATTGATTTTGGGCACACCGGGCCTCAGAATCAAGCGCTGACCGAAACCGCGGACTCGTAAAATTCCTAGGTATTTATGAAGAAAATATTCCACATGTTTTCCGAGTCTTTATATTTTATGACACGTTCCACATTATTAGACTATATATGAATATAATAGATGTTGGGTTGTTGGATGAGTAGTCAGTATATTCCCTCTGAGGTACATGTATTGTATATAGTTAATTTTAAAAGGATGGGAATCTATTTCATGTTTATCAAAGAATTAATACAAAGGTATTGTTTACATAAATAAGATAAATAATTAAATTGTGCTTTATTTTTCTTAAATAATAACTATTTTAATTGAATTCCATATTTATTAAATTCATACTTCATTATGTATATTTTCATGATGATGTGAATAAATATAGTCCTTTATTTTTATTATTTTCATTTTATTTAACTACTTAACTAAATTTATTGCATGCACATTATCTATCCTATATGATATGAGGGCATGTTATCCATTGGTTTCTTTTATGAAAATCACTTAACCAATTATTTGGGACCCCTTACATACATGTGTGTAAAATATAATTAATTAGATAGAACTAACTTGTTAGTGGAGGTGGTTCGTCATTGGATATAAGGAGAAAACAATCCAAGATGTACATCAGAATGAAATTGGAATGCTACGATATTAACTTTTTCTTGGTTCCAGTCAGTTTTACCATTGATGATGGTATGTTTATGATCGTCTTGATAGAAATATGTTTAGTATAACTTCATGATCATATAACATTATTATTTTATTTCTAGAATGAATAATTGTTAGTTTCATTATGCATGGGTAGTTACTATCACATGAATTATTGAATTAATGGGAATGAAAGATAGAACTAACATAAATTGGATTATAGGTAAACATTATATATAAAGTCTTCAATAACCTAAGAAAATTTAATTTAAATTAAAAAACCCTAAATAAAGAAAACATTTTAAATCATTTAAATATAATGTTAAAAATCCATCAACTATATATATATAAATGGGTTATATCATTATGCTACATATTTTAATATTTTACCATATATCAATGCATGTCACTAGACTAAGCTTGGGTGCTTACAATTATTTTGGAATTAGGATATGATGTTTGGGATATCATATCTTGGTTAACATCAAGGGTTGAATTCACTTGTAAGACATGGTGTATCTTAGAGGATAAGTTTGAGGGAATCTATTTTATAGATTTTGGATTAGGGAGTCGACTCACATAATCAAGTATCTTTATGATAATATAGTTTTAAATTTTATACGTAACTATCAAAATTATAAAAACAAGATAGGACAATGATTAGGTTCTGAAACTTGGAGTGTAGATCATTTCCTTGATAATTTTCAAGAAAGGGGATTTTCTGTTTCTAGTGCTAATTAATACTGGTTTTTTATAAAATCTTGAGAGATAAAAAATACATTATAATAATTAATATCCTATTTTATCAAAAAAATAAAAAAATTATGCCTATTTTATTTGTTAAAATTCAATAAATGTGAATTCAAACTCATCACATTGATCCATATAAGAGAAATATATACATCTCTTGGTAATTAATCTCCATGAATTTAAAAGCGTTTACACATTATCTCACTCCATTAGAGGAAATTATTTTTTCTAGAATGCCCTATCAAAAAATTGCATGTCCAAGAGTACATTGAGGATGTGTATTCTTACTATGAGAACCATTTAAAAGACATCATTGATGTTGGTTGTCTCATTCATTCATCCATGACAAAATATATTCTAAAGTATATTATGGACATTGATGCATATAAATTGATATCTCAAATTCATTAGTTATATATTTTTAAGAAGGAATATGAGAGATATGAGATATTTATTTCTATATTTAAATAGAATCATAGAGAGTCGATTACAGCTGGTCCACATGTAGTTATTTTTTCTAACTATATTTAAATCATATACATCATGTAGATTAAACTCCCAAATATGTTCTGTATAGATATTATAATTTCTCTGCTACCCAATTCCTTCATTGTATTATTTTTAATAATAGAATAAGAAACCTTGATAAGAGTCTTTTTGATCATTTATACTCTAATTTTACTAGTGGAATTAGACATTAGGAGTGAAAAATCCAGGGTTTTTATACTGAATAAGAAACTGAATAAAAAGTAAAAGGGACCCCTAACTCATAGAAGGTGAAAATATTATATAAAATGATCAGTCATGAAAATAAAAATCCTTCTGTAGGAAATAGAAATGGAATTAATAAGTTTTTCATATGGGAAGAAAGGACACCTGATGAGGAACATATCCTAGAAGCAAGGGGAAGCTAATGGGGAATTTTTTATCAACTGTAATCTTTCAATATGTATCCATTGTCTCTTAGAAATTACA
The DNA here is from genome assembly GCA_963277665.1 of Viscum album. Lineage (NCBI taxonomy): Eukaryota > Viridiplantae > Streptophyta > Magnoliopsida > Santalales > Viscaceae > Viscum > Viscum album. The sequence goes on along the minus strand of OY728152.1, from coordinate 1,715,631,843 downwards.
TTTGTTTCTCACATATTTATCCAAATATAGACACCATGATGAGATGAAAATATTTTGAGAGTAAAGGTATATTTGCGACATTATAATGGTTCAAGGTAGTATAGTCTTACCACTAGATACTATATCATGTTATCTCCCATAGGAATGATATTGTTTTTAAGAGATTGTTATTATGTACAAACTATTATAAAAAACAAAATCACCATATCCTGTAAAGATACATATGTAGCTATTTTCATGTTTGGAAATAAAATTATTTTATTCTATAAATATATCATATGGTATGATATGGAATATTTCAATAAAAATAATTATTTATTAAACTATGAATACAACGTATTAGAAATTGATTAGGAATAGAGTCATCATTAATCATATAACACCTAGCTATGGAATCACTATCTTGGTCAAGTTAATGAAAATAATTAGAAAATTCACTTTCATGATTGAAATTTATACTCATTTGATCTAATTCCTCTTGAATAAGGTCAAACATGTTAGTTTGTAAAACTAACCAAACCCCCATTCATTGGACATGGTGAAAGGGTTATAGAGATTCTAGTATTATTAATCACAAATAAGTGTGTAAAGTTTATATTTTTAACTAGATTTGGGTATTGTTACCTCATAACAGTTTAAAATGATAATAATAGATATAGTTATGTCTACTTGATGAGGTATAATACAAGGTCCTTTGAGAAATTTAAATATATCTTGAATGAGGTAAAGAATCAGAATGAAAAAATGATAATATATGATTCAATCTAATAGAGTTGATGAATATCATAAAAGTGTTTATTGAATTTCTATGGGGGTTTGGGATTATTAAAATACATATTGAACCATACACATCCTCGTTTAATGGTATCACTGAAAGGAGGATACATACCTTGTTTAACATTTACAGTTTCATGATGAGTCATAATGATATTCCATTATCCTTTTGGGATATGAATTATAACCCATATCCCAAAAAATAACTAACTAAAAACTAAAGAAGAGAATGTAATATCGATTGAATAATGGTGTGAAATGAAACCTATTTTTGGATATATTTATATATATGAGAATTTTTTTTCCAAGTATTTTGTTAATGAAACATAAAAAACCAACTACAAACCCGATAAGAAAAGAGTTTCATTTTTAAGGAATCATAATGTTCCAAGGGTTAATATCTAATCAAATCCGTAGAAAAGAATGTCATTGTTTCCAAAAAATAATTATTTCTTAAGTGGGAGAACATCCTCAAAACGTAAAGTTATAGAAAGATTTATATCGATGAAATTGATGCTCAAGATACACAATAGTTTGTGGAATAGTTGATTCCATAGTTCCCCATGTAAGATATTGTTTTTGAAATACATATGAAATGTATGAGAACTAGTGAATTAAGAGAACTATAGATATTTTACATTTTCATCAGTATATAAGAGACTTGTTATTTTCTGAAAATAATGAACACCTCTCATAAAAAGAGGTAGTGGAGGTATCGTAATATGTATGATTGAATGTATCAATAAATTGTGGAATGTTTTCTATTTGTTAGTACCACGGTTTTTTAAGGTCAATTAAATGGTATATGTAGTTCTTATTTGGAGAAAATGGGAATTGAAGTGAAATATGGGCCTGGCAGGTGAATTAGGTTCCTATAAATTAAGGCTAGTGGATAATGGGTTTATGAATAATTATGGGAATGAATAAAATGATTCATTTTACCAATTTTCAGGATTAAATCCATCATTATTTTACATTCTATAAAATCATAACAGTACTAGGAAATTTATAATATGGATTTCAAAAAATATTTTGATAGTGGGATACTTTAAGAATATATTTATATGACACAAATATAAGGGGTTTTTACTCTAGGTGATTTCAAAAAGAATTTCATTGGATGAATATCCATTTATTCATTAATAATCATTATGTTCATGAAACATTTGGTTCAATGGAGCGATAAAATAATTTTTTTCATTATGAATTAATTTGATCTATGTGTTTTCAAGAGGATAAATGTTAACATAGTATTTATCCTAATCATATATATTTATAAATATTAATTATTAAAAACAAGGAACCAATCTTACAGTTTGATTTGTAATAGTTGATAAAATTCTTCTCAATGATCGAAATCTATAAAGAGGCCTATATTCTAGGAATTGATAACATTCATGATAGGTTGAAAAAAATTATTACATTCTTTCTCGGTACATATATTGACCAGATATTAAATAGATTTCATATAGAATAATCAATGTTATGATTATCTCTATTGTCACATTGTCAACATATTTCTATGAAAATGAGTCCTCAGATAAAACATGGGAATGATATTATGAATAAGATACAATATACAGAGGTAATATGATAAATCATGAATTCCATGTTATCTTTTAGTCTTTATATAGACTACATATTGAGGATGTTAATAAAAATCATGATGATCCAAATGAAAAAATTGTTATTATATTTATTTTATCCTTATGTATCATAGTAGAACTATGGATACGTTCCTAGTTTAAAAAGGGTATAATGATCTAGTCCTCAGTGGTTATACTTATTATTGTTTGTAAAAATATCTAAATTATTGAATGGAATGATAAGGATATAACATTAGTTCCAAAAAAATATTTGTGAGATGGAAGAGTTAAAAGAATTTAGTATTCACCGATTCTTCTGTAGAATTTGATATTTTTTCATCTGATATAGAAAACAAATCCCCTTATATATGAAACATTATGCAACATTTTATTATGTAAAAATGTTTAAACACCCTATCAATTTATATTGTGATAATACTATAGTGATGGATCATATAAAATAACTAAGGTTACACTAATGGACAATGAATATACATTGAATATATAACATCTTGAGGGATATTTAATATATTGATGAAGATACAATAAGAATAGTTTTTGTCTATGAAAATGTTTAAAATCCTATAATAAAAAATTATCTCCTTATAACAAATAGTATCTTGTTAGAGCTTGTGGATTGAATGTTTTTTTTCCGTCTTCACTAGTGAAGGTTGGATTCTGATGGAGTTTTTTCCCTAGAACCAATGTTTTTGAATATTCTAATTACCCATATTCATAGTTTTCAATATTAATATACTAATAATAAAATACAAATTTTTTATCATCATGGAACATTATGTGATAATTTTTTATTATTATTCATCTTATTAAAAGTATATCAAAAGTTCTATACTATAAAGGTAACCTAGAAGTACCATGAAAGTATTATTAAATATAAGTTATATAGTCAAATAAAATCAGTTTTGTTACAAAAATGATATATCATATCATGGGTTGACACACATTGAAATATTACACACCTTATCTTGGTGTACACCCCAGGTAATTTATAGTGTAGAATATTAGGAAATGACATCATCGAGTCATGATTATTTGAATATTACTTCCCATCCTTTCACTCCAATATCAGAATCCAACAATTAATCAATTCTTCAAAAAATGGTGGGAGGATTCATTTTCCATGATTACTACATCAACAATATTTTTCATCTAGTTTCTCCAAATATTTTCATTAATGTTGTCTTATCTATTTATATTTTGTATTATTTCAGTATTGTGATAGGAGGGGAAATTTTTTAGAATAAATTGGTTTCATATGAATCATAGAATCCATTATTTTCTCCTTGTATACCTCATGAACATTAGGTTGCACAATACTTTCAAGGCATGATTTTCACTCCTCATGTGGATATCCCATCAGACATCTTAGTTAATGATGGTAATTCAAATGTTTATATTTTCATTATAGGGTAGAGGCCTCTGTAAAATGAACTAATTACTATGAACATTTTTTTCATGTTTTAGGAAGGACATGAATGGAGTAAGACAGACTATAGAGGACATGGGAATGGATAGGATGGGAACACCTTTTATTTTTTCTACGTGTTCTCGTGTTGTGGTCACTGTAATGGGAGAAATATGAAATATTATGATAATTGAAAACATTTTATCATTTCTTATTGTTCTGGGAATAATGAGGCTTTGTGATTAGTTGAATGAGATTCAATTTATGTGAGGATAAATATGGATAATATCAATGGTTATGATTATTTAAATGAAAAAACCAATTATAAAAACACATATAATCATATTCAAGTGAATTCTGGGTGAATTTAGTCAAATGAATGATTCTAAGAATGATCATTTCAGATATTAAAATGCGAAATCATTTAAATGATTGGGTGATTTAGTATTTTTATAAGTTCAATGGAATAAAAATCATATCAAATTCATTATACCAGAAGATGAGGGAAGTTCTTCTAGTCAATGATTATTTTAGGTGGATCCAGGTGATTAGAACTCGAGGAATTTATTAGTGACATTGTAGATGGAGGGTATGGTTATGGAATTTTCATACTAATACTAAGGCATGGTGGAAGAGAAATTGTGGCATAGGGAGATCCATTAACTATAAAAGAACGATATATAAATGGTGTAAAAATTATTATCACATGTAAAATCCCATGGAGAATAAATCACCCACACGGATGGGGGAATGTCATGAGAATGTGAACTCACTGCTCAGGCTTTGATACAAAGAAACTCTATGATTGAGTTGGATTCTAACAGGGATATAAGGCTGAAATTGGATAATCACACCATGATCAAAATATTGTCTCTTATTATAGAACCCGTTCATGATTCGAATTTGATGATAAGGAAGGGGTCGAAAGAAAATGAAAAATTCATGGAATTTGTTATTCACTCTAAGGAGGAAATAATGGTGGAGGACTTTGATATTAAGACTTCATAGGATTGTGACAGAAGGATGAATTATAGATGGATTGATGTCGATTCTAATGAGGTGAAAAGGGTGTGGGTAGAAACAGTAGCTTATTTTTAAACGTGACATCATTAATATGAATATCACTCAAAAATAGTATATTTATAAATTATACAAGATGGTGTATCTCTTTAGAGATATTATCAATGATAACGTTGATAAAAAGGTAACAACACTTTATGGGATTTTATATAGGGATAATGTTTTTAATAATCTTATAGTTTATTTATTTGATATTTTTGATCTATTATGGTTTTCGTTGAATATTGGTTTGATTTTTTCCAGGATTCCAACTTATTCCTAAAAGTAATTTATGAAAAGATTTTTTTTATTTTCAATCAAATTAGGAGATATCAATTGCATAGGAGTATGACACTAGCATCCAATCTTATTATTAAAGATATCAAGATTTGCGAAAAAATCTACATTTTAATCATTGATTTTGGGTTTTATATTGTATTAATATTAATTTTTTTCTATTTAAGTTCTTTGTGGTGTTTCTATATACTATAATTTTAATTTTCGATGCATAGCCTGATTCCACAGAATATGAATCCTAGACTATCCCACACTACATTAATCTTATACCATAGTTAAATAACCACATTAAGTGCCAGTTCAAATGTAGAAAAGACATTATTCCCTCTTAAGGTTCAAAAATTAATAGTTATTTTTGACCACATATATTACATCAGTAGTTATTAGATAAAATATTTTGGAAGGTGAATATTTAATAAAACAATTTCTCAATTTAGTGACCATAATAATTATTTTTATATTATTAAATAATGTAGTTATTTATATTTATTAATTAAATATTAATTAATCAATGCATGAAAATATTTTTGAAGAATAGAAGATATAGTTTAATTACTTGTTGATAAATCGTAACGTCCTAGTTCCAGAATCCACCCAGAGGCACCCCTTACTCGGTTGGTCACATTGCCTCAAGTGTATTTTTCTGAATGCCAGAGGCTGCCGACTAGCAGTGAGGGCCTTGGGTGTGATAGTGGGGAAACTATGCCCTCATTGGTAGAGTACACAGTGGATGTAAACAAAGCATACAATAGCAGAAGCAGTAAATATCCAACAAAAGTAAACAACAGAAGACAAAAACAATAAACAACAAGAACACAAATGTATATATGAAATGATTCATGATACATATGTCTAGGAAAGCATCCAAAAAAGTCACAATGTTTAATGAAATACTAAACCAAAGTACAAAGGAAAAATAGATAAGAAACTCCTCAGCATCTCAAGCCTCAGCATGGTCCAATTCTCTCCTGCTCCAAAGCAATCAAGTGCCTGAAGTCGAAGGGAACTTTCCCTTGTCTATACCTGTAACAACATAGTCTGTTTGGGCCCAAAAGCATGACCTAAACAGTGTGTGAGAATAAATACCAGTAGGAAACCACCCGAAGATCTGTATCTAATAGTCAGTGAGCATATGGCAGGTAATAGTACAGTAAGTTGTAAATAGTAAATCGTAAACAGCAAACAGGATAATACACAATAGTAAACAATCCATAGATCAACAAGCAGCAGTGAAGCAAACAGCTAACCCCAACCAAAAACCCTCAGGGAAGTACTCACATCCATCCCCTCTGGTCCTATCCTAGAAGTTCCAAGAACCCTCTGGGCAGTGCACTTGGACTAACCCCTCTGGTTTGGTAATACAAAATTATAAGACTCTATGGGGAAGCTCGCTCGGTCAATTCCCCTTATAGTGTAGGATAGTTAGGGACTCTCTAAGGAAGATCACGCAATCTAACCCTCTTATAAACCCATGGTCTACAAACTCTCTAAGGAATCTCACTTGGTTAATTCCTCCTATAGTCTCAGGTCTATCACTGACTCTTTGAGGATTCTCTCTCGGTCATTTCCTCCTCAAGCCTGGAATGGTTAGAGGAAATTCAAACAAGTAAGGACTCTCTGAGTAAGCTCACTCGGACTACCCTCATGTAGTCCATAATATCCAAGATTCTCTCGGAATCTCACTCGGTCTACCCCCTATAGTCTATAATGTCCAAGAATGTCTGAGGAAGCTCATTCGGTCTATACCCATATAGTCTATAGCACCAGGTTCTCACGGTCTCATGCTAGTCAGTGCATAATAATGTTATAAGGCCAAAGCCCACCTATAGAGCTACTTGGCTAACCAGTCTACAGCATAAAAATCATGTCAAGAATATCATTCCATCCTATAGTCAAAAGGCATGGAAAACAGGTATAATGGCCAAAGTCTAAACATGACCCAAAGGTTGTAAACAAAAAAATGCATGGATAAACATCCAAGCCATGAAATTATCCTCAAACATGATCAAATTACCTCTACACAAGCATACAAGCAATGCAGGAAAAACCAAAATGCTAAAAAAGGAAAACACGCAATACCATATTCACGGGTATTGATGGAATTTGCACTAAAACTCAATGTCTTCTTACAGTAACACATAAACCAAATACCTCAGTGTTAAGATATCAATATACTTGGAACAGGAGGCTTGATTCTCCTTATAATGTCGTAGATCTCCAAAAACGCACAAAACGTTCAACCCACGATATCTTGAGAAAGAGGTAAAATCATGGAATGAAATACAAGGAGAAGGAAGAGCTCACCGCTGTGGTTCCAATGCAACTGAAGGCGGTCAATTGGGCAAACAGATGGAGGTTCGGGGGCTCATAAGATGTTTACAGCTGTATGGGATTCTCTCAGTCGAAGAACCTAGAGAAGAAGACGATTATATCGATTAGGCGCGACCCCAGTCCGTTTAATGAAAAAAAAAGAATTTACACGGGGTGTAGTTCTGGGGTACATGGCGTGTACTAGGATTTTATGTACTCCACTTTAAGCGGCCTCCAAATCTCCCCTACACACCATGTGTGTGGCCCAGACATGGCTAGCACATGGCCTTACACGACATCGATGTACACGGCATGTTCTTATAAATTACACCTCGTGTACTTCGAAAATTTACAGATGTTGTCCATTTTCTAAAAAATGACCAGAAAAGGAAAAAATACTAGAAAAAATGATCTGAGTTCTTACAAACTTCCCCCCTTAATGAAATATGTTCCCGAATTTCCATGTCGTTGAGTAGAATAAGAAACCTGGAATTGCTTCGGCCACTACGATCGTACATCAGCCTCCCTCTCCCAGGTCTCATCCTGTACTCGCCCGTCCTGCCATAGCACCCGTACTAGAGGAACAGACTGGACACGAAGAATCTTCATACTACAATCGAAAATCTAGATAGGATGCTCCTCAAACTACGCATCCGCTTCGTGCTCAACATCCTCGGGTTGAAAGACATGAGACGGGTATGAAAAGTAGCGTCGGAGCTGAGAAACATGGAAGACGTCGTGCATATCCTGGTACCTCTGAGGTAACTGCAACCGATAGGAAACCAGCCCAACTCTCTCCAACACCTCAAATGGCCCGACGTACCATGGTGAAAGAATACCCTATCTTTGAATCCTATTGTATCCCAACTTCGGTGCGACACACAGGAAAACCCGATCCCCGACCTCGAACTCCAAAGGTTGTCTCCACTTATCAGCATTTGACTTCTGTCGAGATTTTTCTATAGTCATCCTCTTCTAAATCAAATCTATCTGCTTTGAGGTTTCCTGAACAAGATGAGGTCCCAGCAAATCTGCCTCTCCTGCCTCCAGCCAGCACAAATGTGATCGGCATGGCCTACCATACAAATCCTAGTATGGTGTCACCTGAATAGTCACCTGAAAATAGTTGTTATATCAAAACTCCACAAGTGTAATATGATTCTCCCATGAACCTCCAAAGTATAGAATGCAATCATAGAGCATATCCTCAAGCACATGGATCGTACGATCGGACTAGCTATCTGTCTGGGGATGGTATGCTGTACTCAAAAGTACCTGTGTACCCCAAGCCTTATGATGCCCCTGCCAAAACTGAGAAGTAAAACATGCATCTCTATCTAAAACAATGGAGTGTGGAACTCCATGCAAACATAAAATTTCTCAGATGTACAACCACCCCAGCTCTTCAACACTAAATTTATCCTTGATCAGAAAGAAGTGAGAAACCATCGTAAACCTTTAGGCGACAACTGAAACAGAATCACTCCCTCGAGGTGACCCTAGTAACCCAGTCACTAAGTCCATCACGACATCATTCCACTTCAATTCGAGAGTGGTTAACTGCTATAAAAGCCATGCTAGTCGTTGATGCTCCGCTTTAACCTGCGGACAAGTGGAACACCTCAAGACAAAACCTGAAAAATCCCTCCTCATACCTGGCCACCAGTAATGGCTGTGTAGACGATGATACATCTTAGTGACACCAGGATGAACTGCCAAAACTAATGAATGAAAAACCCGCATCAGTTCCTCGCGTATGTCTACAGGCACCCACACGCATCCCTGGAAATGCATGATTTCATCCTCTCCCATTGTCCATCTAGGAAGAGGTTCCTCTCCTGACACACTCTCCCGTAGGAATAGGCCTTCTGAGTCTGATAGTTTCCTCATCTATACCCGATCAATAAGGGTAGAGGTAACGGCTATAGAAGAAAGAAAAGTTTTTCCCTGTTTTTCGTGCACCTCCAAATGTATCTCAAAGAAAAGATCCATAAGCTACCACTCACTGATGGCCACCGGAATGGCCTGAATCTAAGTTCTCCGACTCAACGCATCAACCACTGTGTTGCCCTTTCCTGGTGTATAAGAAAGCTCCAAGTCAATGGACTGAAGATACTCGACACACATGTGTTGTCACGTATTCAAATAAAGATGAGGGAGGATGTACTTTAGACTCTTGTGGTCCGTCAAAACCACAAAGTGCTCTCCCATAAAGTAATGTCTCCAACAGTTTAAGGCATGAACAACATATTCTAACTCCAGATCGTGCGTCGGGTAGTTCCTCTCACGTGGCCTCAACTACCGATACCTGTACGCAATGACTCCATCTCCCGGTATAAGCACAGATCCCAGTCTGACACCTGAAGCACCACAGTAGACTGTATAGCTCTTTCCCAGCACTGGCAAGACTAGTATTAGTGCTGACATCAACCTCCATTTCAGCTCCTGAAAGGCTGACTCATAGGAATCAAACCATAAGAACTTCGCCCCTTTCTTGGTCAGACCTGTCAGTAGTGCTTCTAGGCGTGAAAATTCCTATATGAACTGACTGTAGTATCTAGCCATCCCTAGAAAACACCGTACCTCAAATAAATTCTTTAGATGCTCCCAAGAAACTACAGCTGTCACTTTCTTTGGGTCTATTGATACTTTTGTCTCTGAGATAACGTGACCCAAGAAGTGATTTTGATCCATCCAAAAGTGGATTTTGAGGGATTTCCATATAACCGATGCTCTCTTAGTGTACCTAGAACGATCTCATGATGGGTAGGATGGTCATTTCGAGTGTGATAGTACACCAAGATGACATCCACGAAAACCACCATGAAGGAATCTAATTATGGATGGAACACTGGATTCATTAGTTCCATAAATTCTGATGGAAAATTCATGAGGCCGAATGGAATTACCGTATACTAGTATAGACCACACCTGCTCTTGAAGGTTTTAAGAGGAATATCTGATGGTATAACGTTCAACTGATGATAACCGGACCACAAATCGATCATAGATAACACCCAGGCCCCTCGAAGCTGATCAAAGATGTCATCGATCCTTGGCATGGGATATCAATTCTTGACCGTCAACTAGTTCATCTTCCAATAATCTACGCAAATCCTATAGGTGTCATCTGCCTTCTCTGAAAATAGGACAGGAAAAATCCATGGATAAGTAATGGGTCGGATGAAACCCTTTTCATGAAACTCCACCAACTTCTTCTTGAGCTCCTGCAACTCAGGTGTAGCCATCCTATAATGAGAAATGGACATAGGTTCCACTCTTGGCACGAGCTCAATCGAGAATTCGACCTCACGCTCTAGAAGAAAACCTGAAATTTCCTCTACAAAGACATCCCTAAAACAATCCACCACTGGATGAAAGTCTAACTGTGAATCCCCCTAGTCATCCAGATAAAGACTTGCAATCTGGGCTGTAACTGCTCATATCCCATGATGCTCTGGTCCAGCTATACCAGCCTTGACATCCCACTTTCCTCAATGAAGAAATCATCTACCCTCTGGTGATACGAAACTCACCCTTTGGCGATAGCAATCGACGAATTCTTGGAAAGGAACCAACCAATCCATCTCGATAATAACATCATAGACTGTCATCTCTAGGACATAGAGGTCCCATAAGAATTGACACCCTGAAACATCAAGAGTCCACTATCTGCACTGATGTACGCTAGATGTCCTTGTTCCCAATAGTGTATCAAGACTCAACATGTCGGCAGATGAAAAGATTCAGAGACCAAGGCTCTCCACAATAGCAACAGAGATAAAGCTATGTGAAGCACCACTATCGAAAATAGATGAAGATAAAACTGAGGATACTAAGATCGTACCTCATACTATGGATGGGCCAGGATCCTGCTCCTGATAGGTCTGCACCACGGCAAAAGTATGGCCTGTACCGCAGCCCTGCACCCCTATTTGACCACTCTGAGCAGATCCACACTACTGTCGTAGGTAACCTGGTGACTGACCACCACATCTACGACCTTTACCTTAGCTTGAACGGCCAGAAGAACTCCAGTTCCCAAACAGGTGAGAAACTGGCGATACATCTCATGTACACGGGGTCATATAAGAACCCCTACCTCCAGGCGTAGGCGAGAAGATCTGAAAAAACCATGAAGATGACCCATCTTGCTGCAATATTGGAACTCCATCGGGTCTCTCTGGCACTGAGGGCTATAATTCCCGCTCCCCTCGCATTGATAGCATACTACCTGGCTGCCCGATGATACATTATGACTACCCTGATCTCCTCGAGTAGACTATCTATGGTACTTCTTGCTATTAGTAGGAGGAACATTGACTCTGGTTGTCGAACCATTATGGCTCAGTGATCTGGAATCCCTCAGATTGTGCTCAGTGATTAGTTCCTGGTTGACGATAGATGATATCGAAGTCAACCAAAAGATATTCACATGGGAATAGATCTCCTGCCTGAGACTGTCCTCAAACTTCCTAGAAAGGAACAACTCGTACCCTGCTGGAATCAGCGTGAAAGACTACAGCTCGGTAAAGCAAGATGAGTACTCCATAATAGAAAGAGTACCCTGATATAGACTCATATTCTCTCGAGCTCGATTGGCCCTCAAGGTCTCCGGGTAGAAGAAATCGTAGAAGATGCGCCAATACTCATCCCATGTCATACTATGATGGATCCTTGCCTATGAGATCGCCTCCCACCACCTCTTGGCGGTGTCTCGGATCATATAAGTAGTCAACTTTACCCTTTTCTCTAGAGGTATCTCTAGGTTCTCTAAGATCGTCAGTGTGACCTCTAGCCATGACACTACAGCATGGGGTCCTCCATCCCCTAAGAAAGTAGAAGGATGCTGCAGCTGGAAAACTCATGTCAACTCAGCCATCAACGGGGTAGGAGGCAGCGCTACCTAAAAGGTCTTCATCATCCTCAAGAAGTCCTCCTTGAACTGTGAATCGATGCCTACAACGTGTATAATTGATGGTTCCAAGGATGGCATAGAAGGAGGATATACAGGAGGTCCCTGTTCGGCCATATCTGGTGTCTGATCACCATCGGGCAGCTAACGTACAACCAGAGGACATCTCGGTGGCGAAGCTCTGAAAGAGCCAAAGCACACCTTAGAACTAGATTTTCAAAGACTGAGAACACAAGAGTACAAGATGGGAACAAGAGAAAGAAACAATCATTTTTTACAAAACACGACTACACGGCGTGTATACAAACTACACGGCGTGTTATCTTGAGCCATTCACATGGGCGTATGTTTCTTCCACCTCTAGTCGTGTAACTCCGCAGACTACACTGCAGTTTGTACCGATAGGTTCCGGGCGTAAAAGAAGCGCGTTGATATGTTAGCCCAACTTTATTTTTAGCGTTAAACAACGTTCAATCCGAGATCCGTCACGATATAAAATGCCGAATCTTCGAAATAGAACGAAGAACGAAAAGAAAAGAAGAGGCCCGGAACACTTGAGGAGGATCATCATATGTTGATTATAATTAATTTAATTAATGCATAAGAATTGCCTCGTTGGAATTATTTATTCATTGATGTGTCTGGTCACGATTTGGTGATCCGTCGTTGAGTCGTAGAATCCAAGTGCATGATTCCTCTAGCGGTGATCCACACGTGTGTCACGTATCTCCGAGCGTCGCCGAAGGGATCTACAAGTGCTGGCGCGGAAGAACCTTCGCTTGTGATGTCCGCCTTCGACCGCCTTGATCCGGTGGAGGATCATGCTCTCATAACATGAGGGTGTTCTTGGTGGAAAGGGAATTCTCTCTTGTCTTGAGAGTATTTCCAAATCTGTTGTGCACAAAAATGGCCCTACAATATTTTGGGGTTGCGAGGATATTTATAATCAGGTTTGAGGTTAATAGAGTTATGACAATAAATAAACACATTACGCATTTTACTTATTTCATTAACTCTTATTGAAAACCCCCATGTCGAATTAAAAATTCCTTGACATGCACCCACACTGATTATAATAAATATCAAAAAACAATATTAAATACTCAAAATCCCTACTGGAAAAACTACACGGCATGTAATAATTAATACACAATGTGTATATTTATTTTCCATTTTTCTCCACCACATTTATTAGACCTTGAGTAATGACTATTTATTTCTTAAATAAATTTAACTGCATTACTTGCTAATAAATATATTATTTCATCGACAATATATTCTCTCGAATAACTTGTGTCAAAATAAATGCGATCAGACATCCTTAAATAATTATTAATCCATAGTCGGGAATAATATTTATTTAACGTGTTAAATTAATATTTAACTAAGATACATAGACACACTTAGTGTGTGACCCTCTAGGCCTCTTTCTCAGTGGCATTAGGCTGAGCCTACCTAAAGTCCAAGGTTAGCATCTAACAACAATCCAAGGCACCCATAGAGAAAGAAGTTGACGCCGTAATGACGTGTCACCTCCTACTAAGGCTTACCGTGTAATAAAATCCCTTTGTCTTGATATCTCCAATCAAGAGGGTTGCATGCTAGTGCCATCAATCCATGTGCTTGATTATTCATTCTTTGACTTCCTGGATTTGAACATGCCCATACCTTACCATGGAAATGGATGTATTTAGGCTATATCAATTCCATAAAAGGGCCTGAGATATCTACTTCCATTATGGAAGGGAAGAGACAAATCCTTTCTCGCATTATCTATTAATTCGGTATTACTCGTGACGCACACAACGTATCCTACCTCGCTGCGAACAGTGTGTCATCACAGTTTTCTTCAATACATCTAAGTACGTGAGTTGTAATACCCATTAATAATAATCATAAAGTCTAAGGATCAATACACACGTCTGTATATTGGAACATCCAATGACACTATGAAATGTGGATTTCCTACTGGCAGGTCTCGTTCTCATAATATCCTCTGGGATATTACCAAGGGCACACACCATGAGAAGGTGTATCAATGTTTTATGAGTCCTCATCCCTAATGACCTGTATTATTTGTGTCCCTCAAATAATATCATCCGGCCATAGTACATACATTCAAGAACAATGTTGTGGCACATCCGGGTTCTCATCATAGCAGGGATCCGCTACGACCCTTTAATGAAACAGTTATCCTTAGGACATTATCACACGACATGTCATGAAGAAGAACAATCAAGATGTGATAAGTTTTTTATTCAATGAATAAAGTAAAAAGTAGTTGGTTCTAGACCACCAACTCCAATAGACTCCCACATGGACTAGAGCCAACTTCTAACAACCTTTAACCCGCTAGCTCTCACATGATATTCATTCTTCCGCTGAGATAGGCCATTATTCATGGGGTCTGCCACGTACTCTTCCGTGGACACTCTGCTCACTGCAACTTCACCCCATTGATAGAAATCTCTCAAGAGGTGATACTTCCGGAGTATGTGCTTTGTCTGTTAATGTGACCTTGGTTCTTTTGCAAGAGCCACCGCTGCAGTATTATCACAATACAATGTAATGGGATCTTTACTACTAGGCACCATATCAAGCTCCTGGACAAAGTTCCGAATCTAGATGGCTTCCTTGGCTGCATCAGAAGCCCCTATATACTCGGACTCCGCTGTAGAATCAGTGACAATGGGCTACTTTGAACTCTTCCATATCACAGCTCCTCCATTGAGATAGAAAAAATATCCAGATTGCAACTTCAGATCATTCGGATCTCTTTGAAAACTAGCATTAGCATACCCTCTTATGACAATATCCTTGTCTCCTCCACACACCAGTAACATATCCTTAGTTCTTCTCAGATACATAAGGATAGTCTTAGTAGCAGTCCAATGATGTTCTCCTAGATCTGCTTGATATCTGCCTACTATGCTCAGTGAATAGGCAACATCAAGCTTGGTACATAACATGACATACATGATGGATACTATAGCCAAAGCATATGGGATCTTACTCATCCTATCTTTCTCCCGTTGTGTCTGGGGACACATTTTCTTAGAATGATATAAGCCATGTGACAATGGAACCAATCCTCTCTTGGATTTTCCATACTAAATCTCTTTAGTATCTGGTCAATGTATGTACCCTGACTTAGTCCAAGAAGCCTCTTGGATCTATCATGAATGATCTTGATCACTAGAATGTAGGCTGCTTCTCCTAAGTCCTTCATGGAGAAACACTTGTTCAACCAGTCCTTAACTGACTGTAAGGCTGGTACGTCATTTCCAATAAGCAATATGTCATCAACATATACCTGTAGGATAACGACCGCATTCCCATTAAACCGCTTATAAACACATGGCTCACATTCGTTCTTAATGAAACCAAATTCCATTATGGCTTCATCAAATCGAATGTTCCATGACCTGGATGCTTGTTTCAATCCATAAATGGATTTTAGAAACTTGGAAACCCGTTTGGCTTCACCTGGCGTCTCAAACCCTTCTGGTTGTGTCATTTAGATATCTTCCTGATGGTTCCCATTAAGGAATTCTATTTTTACATCCATCTGCCAAATCTCATAGTCATGGTAAGCTGCTATGGAAAGTATGATTCTTATGGATTTAAACATGGAAACTAGCGAGAAGGATTCATCATAGTCAATTCCTTGACGCTGTCTAAATCCTTTAGCCACTAGCCTTTCTTTAAAGGTTCTAACTTGACCTTCCATGTCCAGCTTTCTTTTGAATACCCATTTGCATCCAACAGGCTTTACATCAACTGGCTCATCGACCAGAACCCAAACTTGGTTCTGATACATCGAATCCATCTCAGAATTCATAGCATCTAGCCATCTTGCAGCTTCTGAGCGTTCTACTGCTTCCTTGTAGGAGAGAGGTTCATCATTGTCCAACAATAATGATTCACCATCCTCAGTGACTAGGAAACCAAATCTCTCTGGTTCCCTTACCTCTCTTGATCTCCTACGCAGTACTTGTGTTTCTAGAACCTCTTCCACGGGGACCTGTGGAACTTTTTCCTGTACCAAATCCTTTGTATCTTGAGCATCAACTTCGTCGAAGTCAATCTTGCTCCCACTATCCTTCTTGAGGATGTGCTCCCTCTCAAGAAATACGTCTTGTCTAGCGACAGTCACTTTCTTGTCTTGAGGGTTATATAGGTAATATCATTTCGTTTCCTTGGGATATCCAATAAAGATACACTTCGTGCCCCGGGGTGCTAGTTTGATGCCTGAGAAGGCCTTAAAAAACGCCTTGCATCCCCATACACATGTGTGTGACAAAGTGGGTTTCCTTCCATTCCATAACTCAGATGGAATTCAATTTGCCGCCTTAGTTGGTACTCGGTTTAATGTGTATGCTGCAGTTTGTAATGCATATCCCCAAAAGGATAATGGAAGATCCGAATGACTCATTATCAACCTCACCATGTCCAACAAGGTGCGGTTCCTCCTTTCACTAACACTATTCCACTGTGGTGTATAAGGAGGAGTGAGCTGAGATAGAATCCCAGACTCCCGTAGAAGATCGATGAACTCTTGGTTCAGATATTCTCCACCTCGATCCCATCGAAGCTTCTTTACCTTCTTACCAAGCTGATTCTCTACTTCATTCTTGAATTCCTTAAATTTCTCTAAGGACTCTAACTTATACCTAATTAAGTAGACATAGCCATATCTACTCAAATCATCAGTAAATGTAATGAAGTAAGAATATCCACCTCTAGCTTCTACTGGAAATAGTCCACACACATCCGTGTGTACCAATCCTAGAAGCTCTGTGGCCATTTCACCTTGTCCACCAAAAGGTGGCTTGGTCATTTTTCCTTGTAAACAAGTGTGACATCTATCAAGTGTTTTTAGCTCAGTCGAGTCTAAATAGCCATCTTGGAAGAGATTTTTCAAATGCTTTTCGTTCACATGACCAAGGCGGTGATGCCATAACTGAGTGATGTATGAGTCATGTGAGTTTGTTTCATTATCGATTCCCTAACACTTGGTTTTCGTAATTCAATACATACAAACCATTCTTTAAATGTTCCATACCATAACATATGTTGTTCTTATAAAAGATACAACCCTTATTTCCAAATTTGAAAACAAATCCATCCATATCCAAACAAGATACATAAATTATGTTCTTGGTAACACTAGGAACATAATAACAGTTATGTAAAACCAAAATCATCCCAGTCGGCAATGAGAGGTGGTAGTCACCAATAGCAAACGCAGCCATCCTTGCGCCATTGGCAGCTCAAAGAACCACCTCTCCTCTGGAAGTCTTTCTAAATCTACTTGGTTCATGCATTTGAATACAGATGTGATCCCCACAAGATGTATCTAATACCCAATGTGTAGAAATAGGAAGATTGAACTCGATAACAAACGCACCTTTAGCGTACCAATGCTTCTCGGTGCAGTTCCTCTTCCAGTGGCCCTGCTTGCCACATGAAAAACACACTGCCTCTTCTTCCTTGCCCTGCCTCTGGATCTTCCCCTTCTTGGAGGGACGGTGCTCGGGGGATTCAGACCATTTATAAGTCTTTGGCCCCTTTTCCTTGTTTTTCCATTTCTTTTTCACCATAAGGACTGTGGGTTTGTCACGCCCCATGTCCTTATCTACTTGGAGAATCAAGGTCATAAGATCCGATAGACTCTTCTTATTTCCACTCATGTTATAGTTGACAATGAAGTAAGATAAGGTCTTGGGCAGTGATGATAGGATGAGATATGTACGCAACTCATCCGGGAATTTAATCCCTAAGATGTCCAGGCGTTCAATATAGCCAATAAGCTTGACTACATGAGGCCCAGCTGGCACAGACTCTCCAAGCTTCATGGTAAAAAAAGCATTGGAGATCTCATACCTCTATTGTCTCGCCTTCTCTTGGTAGAGATCTTTAAGGCGAGACATCATGCTATACACGTCCATGTTTTCATGTTGCTTCAAGATATCATTAGATGTGGTCGATAGCATGAAACACTGGACTTGTATGGAATCATCCATGTGTTTCATGTAGAGATATAATTCCTCATCACTAGCCTTTTTCCCAGGCGCAACTAGAATAGGCTCTTCGAGTACATATAATTTCCTTTCTTGGCGAAGGACGACACGTAAATGCCTCTGCCACTCTTGGAAATTGGTGCCGGTGAGAAGGTTTTCTTTTTTGATTATGGTGCACAATGATATGTTTGAAGTCATTTTCTTTTCGTTTCTACAAATAAAGATGAGAAAAGTATTTGTAATTTATTACAAAAATTGAGACAAATAAATAAATTAATATTTATTTGTCTCCCACTATATTATCGAAATCCAATAGCCCTCACCATTGACTTCAGAATATTCTATTGTGTGAATATTCTAGTGGCAAGGATCCATATTTCCCTTCGCATTACCCCAACTAGGGTTGGTGAAGAAACATGAAGGGTTTTTGGTAGGAATTCTAAATGCCAACTACATTAACTCGCAGCTCCTTGATCTGCTGAGTGGACTCCCCAATCCCGAAATCCTTTTCTTGGATTTCCTCAATCTTTACCTCTTGGTCACACCAAGTCCTATTGTGGCAGTCAACCCATGATGCGAACCAATTCAAGTCAACCCAAAACCTTGAATTAGAATTCCCCGATAATTGAATTCACCCCAACTAGGGTTGGTCAAGCACATTTAACTATGGTTTGATTCTAACAAAGATTATTGAAGGCTATGCCGACTTAATATTTATTTTTAGGGATTTTATCCTTATACGTAAATTTTCATTTTATTATCTTTGATTACATGCTTGTTAATATTACGTGGGATATACTTAAGTGATTAACCATGTCTAAGATAATATTTATGTATAAGCCTGTTTTATTTTAGTTCCATATTGCATGCTCGTTTAATTCATTAATTGTGTGATCATGACAACACACCCACAACAAATAAACCATGCAACTGACAGAAATAAAATAAATGGTATGATCATGAGCTTCCCTATTGGTTAGTTTATCTAGCGGTTGATAAACTAACCGAAGACCTATGGGAGAAACACCATGAACCTTTCGGGTTCATGTTTACAGCTTTCCACCTATCCACCTTTGTATCTCCTTGGATTGGTTTCATCATGGCTCTTGACTTGAGCAGCCTCCACTAGCTTGGGAGCTCCATCCATTACATATGCATTTATCTCACAAGAAGGTGTGGGGTAAAAGGGGTTTTTACATAAAATAATCCTTTGGCGCGCAGGCCCTACATATTAATGAGGAGATGGCTCGCAGGCCACCAAATTTAATTTAAATAAATAAATTCAAAGAAACCATTCACATACAATGGTCTCGGTCTAGCTCAGGATCATCCATACATGCAACAATACTTACGCATAAATAAAACTAGCATTCAATTCTTTAATCATTCTTGTTTAAGATAAATCACGCTTGAATCAAATAATTATCTTTAATTAATGAATCCTTTTATCTTAAATCCCTTTTTCTGAATTTCCTTGAGATTATCATCCATCATAATTTTATTCAAATAAATTCATTTAAAATTATCCTTGTACGTAACTTGTACCTCGGAGGAAACCTGGCGAATTTCCATTTATTACGCAGATGATAAATTAAACACATATATATAAAACACTTATCACATTTTGTGCCTCAGCTTTATTCCTGTACCATGGTACATGTCTCAAGGGTTTGTATAATATAATAATAAATATTAATAAATATGCATAATTTGGGTGATTACACGGTGTGTAGTTCCGACTACACGGTGTGAACTTTTCTTCACCGTCCATCCGAAGTACACGCCCGGGGATAGGGTGTGTTAATGTACTTTGGAAATTTTCGGAGTACACGACGTGTACAGTGGGACACATGCCGTGTAGTTTCTGCGTTACACGGTTTCCAGCCAAGCAGGCCGTGTACTGTCACGACCCGTCCTCGGGGCCCGTGCCGTGACTACCCCAAGCCCGCCTTCCATAGGCCAGGGGCTGGCGACTAGCACCAAGACGTAAATCCCGGTAAAAAGGGAAGGCATTGCCTTTGTAAAGTAAACAAATACCACAGAGTAAGCAAGCGGAAAGTAAACACTAAGTAAAAACAGAGTACAACTGAATGTGCGGAAAAGTAAATGGGCCAGTATACAAACCCAAACTTAAAGTAAAGTACAACTCGAAAGGGAAAACAACAACTGTAAAGTAAAAGATGCAACACCGAGCTGTCCACTGGAAATCCCACCTGAAGGGTGGGTACAGATAGCTCCACTGCTCCTCGGGTCCCGCCATTCGCTCCGAACACGTCCCGCCCAGTGGTCCACCTCCAGGTACCGTCCTGCTCTGCAAGCCTCAGCCAAGATCAACGTTGTCCGTCGTCTGCAACCAACACAACGTAGTGCGGGCATAGCCCGTGCAGGGGTGAGTATAAGCTACTCATTAGGGACCCCGAGACCCCTGAAGGTCTCCCAAAATTCACAAAGGATAAACCAAATAGAAAGATACAAACACGAAGTAACAACCGACACTGCTTAGGTATATGCCCATACATATACCTAAGTCATCAATTCCAATACGCTCCAACCTCCGAGCCCAAGTACAACTCAGTCCACACAGGAAAGTAAACGTATTCCACACAGGAAAGCAAAACGAAATCCACATAGGATAGCACAACTCAATCCACACAGGAAAGTAACAGGATTCAGCTCACACAGGTATACTTCTTCGAAAGATAATAAAGATGATCTCTGATTTATCTAAGTCATCGTACCCATGAAGGATCGATAGGTAACTAACCCCCGCAAAGACCCACACAGGATCGGGCCCACACAGGACATGTAGGTGCTGGTTCACACAGGACCGCTAAGCGCAAAGACCCACACAGGATCGGACCCACACAGGATCGGGACCACACAGGACCTGTAGCACTGATCCACGTAGGATCGGTGAGTGATGTAGTCGTCGTCGAATGCACACAGGATTTATGTACTGTCGTTTTCGCAGTCACAGTAGCAGTAGCAGTAGCAGTAGCAGTAGCAGTAGTAGTAGCAGTAGCAGTCACAGTCGCAGCCAGCACTATGGTTCCCGCACACATCAAGCTCGTACGGGAGGGTCCACTCCACGAGCCGAGAGGCTGATACATCAACTGTCACAAAGTCCTGAGTTGATGTATCCAAAAGTTCCATATCGTCAACAGGAACTCAACGCAACAGACGGCACGTCAATCGGACGCCCGGTCTGGGAGTTATTGGCTTTTTCGTCGCAGGGGCCCGGTTGGTTTTTAAGGCTAAACCAACCCGACCGTACTCCACCTGCGTCCAAGCCTCGGGCGGAGTATGCCAAATGTTCCGTCTCACTAAGAGAAACACAACAAAGCTAACGGCACGTCAATCGGACGTCCGTAGCTCAAGATATGAGCGTTTCCGCTCCGAGGGCCCGGTTGGTTTCGTGTACGAACCAACCCGGCCGAACTCAAATTATTCCGAATCATTGAGTGCGATATACCAAATCGACCGTCTCAATCCAAGGATCGCATCGCTGCTGACGGTTCGTCGATCGGAGGTCCATAGCTCAAGTTATGGCCAAAATACCGAAATCGATTCGAAAACGGGGGGTCCGGGTCCCGGCCGACCCGGCCCGACCCCACCCCCCCCCCCCTGGGTCGGCCCGAACCGGGTCCAACCCGGCCCGGCCGGTGGCGCGGCGGCGCGGCCTGGCGCCGCTCGGTGCCACGCGCGGGGGGCATTGCCCCCGCTTCCCAGCTGGCGGCGCGGCTAAAAGTCGCGCCTTTTGGAGAAACCGGCCCCCCTCGTGGGGGACTGCCGTGAGGATAAATGGGGGGGGGGGGGCTGCCCCCCTTAATGAAACCGGACCCCCTCATAATGGGGGGGGGGGAAATTAACCTGGCCGGGGGAATTTAATTCCCCCGGTCTTTCTCCTTCCGGCCGGCCCACCTGGCCGGCCGGTTTTTCTTCAATGGGACCAGCAAACCGGTCCCCTTTCCGGCTTCCGACGCCGGCGGCCCGGCGAGCCGCCGGTCCTCTCGTCCCGCCGCGGCCCGGAACCGGCCGCGGTGTTCGTCGTCCGGCGCGGTGCAACGGCACCGCACCCCTCCTCCGCGGCCCCGCTCCGGCCGCGGCGCCTTCGGTTTTCTTCGACGCGGCGCGACGGCGTCGCGTTCATGATGATCCTTCCACGGCGTGGTGCGACGGCGCCGCGCAATACAACTGTGCGAATTCCCGTGTGGTGCGATGGCACCACGCCATCTCGTCATCCACAAGAAAAATAAAAAATAATCACAAACAAAGGAGGGGGGATTCGGCCGTGTTTGTGCGGTCTGACCCCCCTCTCGTTAAAAGACAACTCTTAAATAATTATCCACAAGACTATCATGCTAGAACCAAGAACGAGAGGAAATAAATAACAAACAACAACCCCTACCTTGGTTTCAAGATCGATGATCGTCAACGACCCGCGGTAGACAACGTCGTGGAGGTCGGGCGTCGCGGTAATCGTTCGTCAATTCTGTTGACGAAGAGGTACGTCCGAAGAGGTACGTCGTTGGTGAATCTTCGTAAGCCGACGAAGGAAGTCCGAGGAGGAAGCGGTGTTCCCTTTTGTTGACACGGAAGGCGTCGTCGATCTTCGGAAACAACCGGCTACGAAGAAGAGAGGAGCGGCGTTCTTCATCAGAGCTCGAAGGTTCTTCGCGTTCTTCATCAATGTTGAAGAAGAAGAAGGAGCTCCCAAATCCTCTCAAGAAGGATAGAGAAATCTAACCAAATAAAATATGCTAGAGTCTTATTTTATTCACACACTTAACAAATTGAATTTCAAAGGTTTGAAATTCAAATAAAATAACTCCAAATTAATTAACAAAGTTGTCATGTCATTTAAAGAGGGGTTAAAGGGAGTTTTTAAAAAAGAAGATGAAAAGTTAGGGTTCGTGTGGGCCCCACCACACTTAATCCTCTCAAGGGAGGTTAAGTGGGTGTGGGTCCCACCCCTAACTTCCTTTGAGAGAAGTTAACCAACAAGATAAAAATAAAAAGTGTTTCCACATTTTTATTTAACTTCTTATAATTTCTCCCAAAAACTGACTTTCGTCCCGCATAAAACGCAACCTCGAAAAAGGTCTCCTTAAGCAAATATCGGTGCTGCGAGTTCATCGGTGCCCTCGGATTTTGATTCCGGGCACCGGTTCAAAAGTTATAAATTCAGGCTCGTTCGTTCACTGAACGTACCCGAGCCAAACTTCGAAAATTGATTCTGGGCACTCCGGGCCTCGGAATCAGGTGTCGTCAGAAACCGCGCTCTTGCAAAATTCCAAAGATAATTAAGAAAAAATTTCCATTGAATTTTATGGGTCTTTACATTACTCCCACCTCAGGGCTTTACGTCCCCGTAAAGATACATCAAAAACTATGGAAACAAATGAGGGTACTGAGCACGCATCTGAGCCTCCCGCTCCCATGTGCTCTCCCGGAGGTTCCCGTGCTGCCATCTGATGCGCACAAGAGGAATCGATCTCCCACGTAGGACCCGCTCCTGTCGATCCTTGATCTCCACCGGGACCTCTGTAAAAGTCGCCCCATCGTCAACGTCAAGTTCCCATGGTCAATGATATGCGCCGGGTCGTGCACGAACCTCCTCAGCTGAGATACGTGGAAGACGTCGTGCACCTGGTGCAACTAAGGTTGTAGAGCCAGGCGATAAGCCACCTCGGCAATCCTGCTGAGGATCTGGAAGGGTCCGATGAAGCACGGAGATAACTTGCCGCCTCGGCCAAATCTTCGAATACCACGTCGAGGTGAGACCCGCAAGAAGACGTGGTCTCCATCCTTGAACTCCAGTGGCCTCCACCTCCTGTCAGCGTATGACTTCTGCCGGCTCTGAGCTGTCCTCATCCGCTCCTGGATGACCTGGACCTTCTCTGTCGTGGCCTGGACCATCTCTGGTCCCACAAGTGCTGACTCCCCAGGGTCTGTCCAGCACAAAGGAGATCTACAAGGTCGACCGTACAACACCTTGTACAGTGCCATCCCGATGGTGGAGTGGTAGCTGTTGTTGTACGCAAACTCCACCATGGGTAGGTGGTCCTCCCAGCTGCGACCAAAGTCGAGGACACATGCACGGAGCATGTCCTCGAGAGTCTGAATTGTCCTCTCCGTCTGACCATTCGTCTGAGGGTGAAAGGCTGTGCTCAGACGTAGCTGCGTCTCGAACGCCTCCTGTAAACCATTCCAAAGCCGGGAAGTAAAGCGAGCATCTCGATCGGAGACGATAGATTATGGAACGCCGTGGAGCCGCACAATCTCTTGAATGTAGAGACGTCCAAAGCTCTCCACTGAACCCTGCTCTCTAATGTGTAAGAAGTGTGCCGACATGGTGAGTCGGTCTACAACAACCCAGATGGAGTCGTGACCTCTGGAAGTGCGTGGAAGTCCAGTCACGAAGTCCATAGATATGTCGTCCTACTTCCACTCCGGGACCTCCAAGGGCTGTACCAAGCCTGCTGGTACCTGATGCTCTGCCTTCACCTGCTGGCAGGTGAGGCATCGAGAAACGAACTCTGTGAGAGGATATACCTGAGACTCTGATTATCGGAAAATACTGTAAAGCGCTCGCACACCAGATAGTGTCTCCATGTCTTCAGAGCGAAGACCACTGCTGCTAACTCCAGGTCATGGGTAGCGTAGTTCTGCTCATGCGGCCTCAACGGACGTGATCCATAGGCGATCAAGGCCCGCTCCTGCATCAGTACACATCCGAGTCCGATCCCTGATGCATCGCAGTAGACTACGTACCCTACTCCCTCCTCAGGCAACCTCAAGATAGGTGAGCTGGTCAATCTCTGTCTCAGCTCCTGGAAGCTCTTCTGACATCTGTCTGACCACACGAAGGGTTTCCCCTTCCTCATTTACGTACAGAAAATCTGAAAAGATTTCTCCTTTGCCAAAAAGTGAAATCTGGTCTCATCCCCTGGATGAACCACGTTCCTTGCCTAATACAGTCAATCCCGTCATGATTAGTTAATTCATGGCATGGATGACGTCGTAAGGCCTCGATGCTGCTACCAAGAGATCCAACCGTTACTCTCGCCTCCAAGGGTTGAGTCACACTGTCGGCATCAGTGTGTGGTCACTGGGTTTCCTCCAGTAAGAATCTCGCAAGTGAGGGTCAAGTCAATAGTTTTTAATCGGCACCTCTTAGTAAAAACAAAAAAAAGACAAGAAAACAAAAGTCACCAAGGCAAGTTTCTTTTATTACTTCAACATAAAGTACAAGGACACAAGGAAACACCAACTAAGAAGCTAGGGGCATTATGGGAAAAGGCCTCTATGCATGGAGCTAGTCCCGCACTAGTACACCCGCTTCCGGAGCTCCATGATCGTAAGCTTCAGCTGCCTGAAGCTGTGCTCTCCCCTGAGGTCGGGGGTGGACCTCCTAGTGGTGGTGGTGGTAGAGCCTCAAAGCGTCGCCCACCACTTGCTGCTCAGCCAGCTCCTCTGCCTCGTCCGCCTCCTCCCTGCGGACCGCCACGGTCGAACCTCTGCCTTTGCCTAGGTGGTTCCTCAACCGTCTGCTGCTCCTCTGCATGGCGGGTCAGGCAGTCACGAGCCATGTGGCCTTGCCCGCTGTATGCATAGCACTGTCTTCCACTCGAAAGACTGGCTCCACGTTGTGTGCCCCACACTGTAGAGCCAGTGTCCTGAGGTCGTCTTCCTAAAGGTCTGGTCTGCCTGGACCCCTGAGTAATCCGTCGACCACCTGCTGCAGAAGACTCTGCCAAGTGCCGCCCTGCGGTGGGTCTCGGCACTGGTGTAGACTCAGCAAGGAAACTCTCGATTAAAAGGGCCCGCTCCAGTACTCCTGTCTGAGTCGGTATGCTGAGGGAGATCAGTGATGCCCTGATCTCGTGTCTCAAACCCTGCTCGAAGGTCCGAGCCCGGAAGAATGGGTCCCGTACCATGTCGGTCGAGTAGCGCGAGAGATCAGTAAATCTCGCCGAGTACTGAGCGACCGTCATGCTGCCCTGCCGCAGCTGAAGAAGCTCCTGGATACGCACCACACGAAGGGTGGCTGGGACGAACTCCGAGCGGGAGAGGCTCTCAAAGTCCTTCGAAAGTAGAGATGCCTCATCGTGCACCTGGAGCATCAAGATCCACCACCGTCTTGCTGCTGCGTGTAGTAGGCTCGCAGCGAGGATCACCATGAGGTATGCTGGTGTCCACACTAGCCTAAACACACGTACCACTGCCTCCAGCCAGTCCTCAACTTCCTGGGGATCCGTCTCCCCATGAAACCTGGGTGGTCACTGGCGCTGAAACTCATACAGTGCGCTGAGGCGACGTGCATCATCAGCGGCTAGTGCTGGAAGTATCGGTGGCTCGACGGGTAGAGCTACCGCCGGTGCCTCTACTGACAAAGGGCCCTACACCGAAGCCTCGTCGCTCGGTGGGCTATCATCACACTCGACTCTCAGAACCCTAGCTGGCTGCCGTCGTGGGGCCATCCTGAAAAGGAAACAGGTGCGACACGGTCAGAACAGTATACCTGGTGAGCTGATATGAAGTAATCACAAAGAAAATTTTGAAACACACACACAATCAATGTTTTCGTGCATTAAGTCGGAAATCAAAAGTCAGGGTCCTGGTGTACGGATATGTCGGCCGCCGCACCAACACTGGACTCCCTGGACTGATAACCACACTCAATACGCTAAACATTATTGCTTCACATAGAAAAGATCAGAGTTCGTGGTAGAACCAACCTCCCTCTGATACCAATTTGTCATGACCTGTCCTCGGGGCCCGTGCCGTGACTACCCTAAGCACACCTTCCATAGGCCAGGGGCTAGTGACTAGCACCAAGGCGTAAATGTAGAGACCCGTATCTTGACGTACATGGACATTACATTACATTTTCGGAATACTTAGTACATAACAAAAACACACACACAAGGATCGTAATAGTTTAGTGTCTTTGGAAACTCGGAACTTAATCTTCTAATCGTAGTGAAAGATCTTCAATATCTCCCATAAAGATCTTCCCTTTTTTTACCTAAAACCTTTATTTATATCCTGGGGAAAAGAAAACATAAAAGGGTGAGCTCAAATGCTCAGTAAGGGTATACAAAATCAAGATCAATCACATCATATTCATAAGAACATAACTTTTGGAAATCTTAACCTACAAAAGAGAGCATAATTTCATAACATGGGATAAATCATAGTAGTGAAATGAAATCCCAATAATCATAACTTAAAACATGAAACTTTGTGGCATACACACATAATCATAGAGAATCATTTCTTGTTAGTCAAGACTCATTGCCAAGACTATCTTAGAGGACAAAGTCCCTTTTTGAATCGAGTAACCCTCGTTTCAGTCCTGTTTCACTGAACCGGTATAACCTACCATTTCTGCCATGTCTATCTCATGAGATATAAAATCTTTACCCAATGAATTGGAGGGAGATATAGGTCCTACCCATCTTATAATTAATCCTTTCTTATGTGTGCCACAAAATCATAAATCATACATCATTGCATAACCCATGTAATAAAAATGCGATTCTTAAACAACATGACATCATAAAACCATTCATATAAGATAAAGGAATTCATAAACATA
Source organism: Viscum album (assembly GCA_963277665.1). Taxonomy (NCBI): domain Eukaryota; kingdom Viridiplantae; phylum Streptophyta; class Magnoliopsida; order Santalales; family Viscaceae; genus Viscum; species Viscum album. The sequence continues at coordinate 1,715,603,849 of OY728152.1, read as the reverse complement.
ATTCCATCACAACATAGTCAAATTAATGTAAAAATATGGATAGAAACAGAACCCTTTATTATCTTAGATGGAAAATAATTTTGATAAAACACTTGAATTGAACTCTTGACGAAAATATCCTTTCTTCTTCAAAATCAATTCCTTTTCACAAAACATCATGCAATTTTAAAAAAATAGATTTTATTGAAAATAGTCATGAAATATTTTGGAGGAAGCATCATGAAAATAAGGCTTTATAAAACCGTAAAAATCCGTTCGTGCCGTATAAGTTAAAAAACATTCTTCGTACTTTTGTCGAAAAAGTCAAAAAGTACCTCGTACGAACAACGACAAAAGATTCCTTTCATATCTTTTACTAAAAACTCACCAAAGGGTAAAATTGGATTTAAAAAATTGTAGGTGGATGGAAATAACATTACATATTGAGGAAACATAGAGGTGGATGATAAAATACACCCCAGTAAATACCAACGTATAAACAATCTCGGAAAAAAATGAGATTGTCATATTTCCCTTACCTTAGGTCCGATTTTCTTCGTAAGTGTCCGAACCTCCTGTATAATGATTTAAATAATGTCATTTACTTATTAATAAATCATATTCATTGTTATGATATCTTATATGGTTCACTTATGACTTTATATTACCCGTTCTTTTGTAAATTCCATGTTAAAGAGCGTTTTGGGTAAAATTGTTTCATTTGTCGTCCGTGTTTTGACTTGTAATTATTCATATGATTACATAGATCATGATTACTTAATTCCAGAACATAAAACATGATTTATATATATATATATATTCAGGATATACATATATATAATAAATCATTAAAGGGAAAGAAATACACCGTTCATGGAGACGGTAGTCCGTACGTACGCATGAACGTTGTTTTCGTTTCCTTATTGAATTGAATGGAATTAAGTAGATGACATACATATAAATATATAAATAAATCCAGTATCATTATTATGTCATATATTTCATTAGTACATATTATACATACTTTATAATCATTCATGAATGGTTAATCATTGAGAATGAATCTCATTGCGTCGTGGAGACGGTAGTCCGTACGTACGCACGAGCGATGATATCGTTCCCATGGTCGTGGAATTGTGTTGAAGTGTATGTATACTATTTCAGTATCAATATCACTCTATAATAATCATATATAGTTACTCATTACACTATTATACTCATCCTTGTAAGGTGATGGTGGAAAATAGATTACACCACGGCGTGGAGACGGTATTCCGTACGTACGCACGCGCGATGATTTCATTTTTCCGTAGAATGGATAGAAGGTGAATTAGGGTTGTTTCATATTTATTATAACATATAAGTATTTAGGTAATACTGATGTTATTACTTTATCATGAAACAAATAAAGAAGAAGAAGTTGAAGAAGAAAGAAATTAAAAAAGATCGGTAATGGATATTACCTCTTTTTTGACGCGCCTTATCTTAACCTCCACTTTAAGAACTATGGATGGTATTTGAAGAAGACCAGGACCATTAGGATGATACTAGGTAAGTGGAGAAGAGATTTTGGCAGGGGTTTTACGAGCTTGAAGGCTCAATGTTGTGTGAGGAAGAGAGGGAGGAGGTTCCCTTTTATAAGGGAGGATAGGGGCACCTTAGGAATATCTCAAAATATTATTTTATATTAAAGTCAAAATCGGTTTATAATGGTTACAAAGGGTCTTATTTCGAAGGTAAAGTGGGTATGGGTCGAAATCCTATCAACCAATAGGATTTATACATGTTTAGGTTATTATTTTAACCTTATCAATAAGATATAACTCTAAGTTAAATAATTTAACTTTTACCGTGTATTTTTGTTTTCTTACACTATATGGTTAATAAACTTACTATATCAATCCAAAATAACCCCAAGTTGTTTATTATTAATATATATAATCTTATCTAAGTCATTTGGCCGAACCTTAGATTTTTAGGAATAAAATAACAATTAATAATATAATATTTGTTTTAAAAACTATTTTATGTCAATTTTGACACTATTTGGTACATGATTTTTATGAAATTCATAACAGAATGATAAGTTCGAAACAAGTTACTTAAATAGACAATAACATGTCATATTAACCTAGAAAATTAGTGTAAGTCATAAAAAGTCTCAAATTAAATTTATTTGGGCATTTATAACATCAATTATGTCAATATTTCATTAATCAGACAATTACTGCATAATCTTTCTGTCATAGTAAATGATAATTATTTAATCGCTAAAATTTCTAAATAAATTCCTATTATGTAGATAATTGTATTAGCTTTCTGGAGACTATTCATGTTCGAAGTTTCATGAATTTTATCACTAGATTAAAATTATTATACTTATAATATTTAAGAAAGTGACATGTTGTCACATTCTTTGGTTTTAATAATAATTAAATTATTTTCATTGACAAAATTTAATTAAATTAATCTAATCCGACCCTTAGGTGATATGGGTCGTTTTTTAGTCATCCAATAGGATTTTGGAATTTTTTAGGGTAATTTTAAAATATTATATTTACCCTTAATTACCCGATTTACCTTTAACTATGGTAAATAAAATTTACCGTAGTTACTATTCATAATTCCCAAAAATAAAAAGTACCCTATTAACATAATTTGGACCGACTGATTCCAAATATGGAATCCATTTTTTAAAATTCAAAACACAGAAGTTGCAGAAAATAAATTAAAATTAATCCCGTTGTCAAATAAAAATGGGTTTTTGTTTAAAACATTGCAAAAGATTGAATTGATTTAACCTACGAATTCATGGTAAAATCAATGCTAATGACATACATTATATTAAATGGTAAAAATATATTCTATTTATACTTTAAAACCATTCAATATTATAATTTAACCACATAAGATATTACGACGAAAAAAGTTGTTTTTAATTAAAATATAGCGTGTTTTTACTATTCATTAAAATGTGAAAGTTACCAGAATAAAATGAAAAATTTATCCAAAGTAAATTTTTATTTGTTGATTCCAAAGAAGAATTTTATTTTGTCAAATTGAACTTATAAACATGTCAAAAACCAGATTTAAAGTGGGTGCGCCATCAAAAAGCGGCAAAACTGCATTTTTTGAAAAATACTTATTTTACCCGAAAAATTTATTTTGTTCTTATACCATGTTCTAGAAATGTGTAAGATGAATAATAATGTTATAAAATTCAAAATTTAGTTAATAATATTCATAACGGCTAGTTCATGACAATATTATAATAATATAACATTGTTTATTAAAACCCGGTATTGCGTACAACACACGCTATCGAGGAAGGTTGCGATTGCGTGTAATGCAAGCCAAGTCAGGGTTGCGTGTTGTGAAAGAATCCTTCGTTGTTTCGTATAACAGAATCAAACCATATTTCATTTATACATTTAATATATATATATATATATACTCAATGTTGCGTAGAATAACTATTATCAAAATTGTGTGGTTAACACGGTCCAAGAATAGTGTTGCGTATACTGCAAGCTAATAAGGTGTTGCGTATAGCGCAAGGTAATCATGGTGTAGAATACAACATAAGACATTAATGAAATTAAAATAATATTTTTCATAAAATCTCGGGGTGTTACAGTAAATCCTGGTAAAAAGGGAAGACATTGCCTTTGTAAAGTAAACAAAGACCACAGAGTAAGCAAGCGGAAAGTAAACACTAAGTAAAAACATAGTACAACTGAAAGTGCGGAAATGTAAATGGGCCAGTATACAAACCCAAACTGAAAGTAAAGTACAAATCGAAAGGGAAAACAGCAACTGTAAAGTAAAAGCTGCAACACCGAGCTGTCCACTTGAAATCCCACCTGAAGGGTGGGTACAGATAGCTCCACTGCTCCTCGGGTCCCGCCATCCGCTCCGAACACGTCCCGCCCAGTGGTCCACCTCCAGGTACCGTCCTGCTCTGCAAGCCTCATCCAAGATCAACGTTGTCCGTCGTTTGCAACCAACACAACGTAGTGCGGGCATAGCCCCTGCAGGGGTGAGTATAAGCTACTCAGTAGGGACCCCGAGACCCTTGAAGGTCTCCCAAAATCCACAAAGGATAAACCACATAGGAAGATACAAACACGAAGTAACAACCGACACTGCTTAGGTATATGCCCATACATATACCTAAGTCATCAATTCCAATACGCTCCAACCTCCGAGACCAAGTACAACTCAGTCCACACAGGAAAGTAAACGTATTCCACACAGGAAAGCAAAACGAAATCCACATAGGATAGCACAACTCAATCCACACAGGAAAGTAACAGGATTCATCTCACACAGGTATACTTCTTCGAAAGACGATAAAGATGATCTCTGATCCATCTAAGTCATCAGACCCACGAAGGATCGATAGGTAACTAACCCCCGCAAAGACCCACACAGGATCGGGCCCACACAGGACCTGTAGGCGCTGGTTCATACAGGACCGCTGAGCGCAAAGACCCACACTGGATCGGACCCACACAGGATCGGGCCCACACATGACCTGTAGCACTGATCCACGTAGGATCGATGAGTGCTGTAGTCGTCATCGAATCCACACAGGATCTCTGTACTGTCGTCGTCGCAGTCACAATAGCAGTAGCAGTAGCAGTTGCAGTAGCAGTCACAGTCGCAGCCAGCACTAGGGTTCCCGCACACAGCAAGCTCGTACGGGAGGGTCCGCTCCACGAGCCGAGAGGCTGATACATCAACTATTACAAAGTCCAGAGTTGATGTATCCAAACGTTCGGTATCGTCAACAGGAACTCAACGCAACAGACGGCGCGTCAATCGGACGCCCAGTCTGAGAGTTATTGGCTTTTTCGTCCCAGGGGTCCGGTTTGTTTTTAAGGCTAAACCAACCCGACCGTACTCCACCTGCGTCCAAACCTCGGGCGGAGTATTCCAAAAGATCCGTCTCACTAACAGAAACACAACAAATCTGACGGCACGTCAATCGGACGTCCGTAACTCAAGATATGAGCGTTTCCGCTCCGAGGGCCCGGTTGGTTTCGTGTACGAACCAACCCGGCCGAACTCAAAGTATTCCAAAACTTTGAGTGAGATATACCAAATTGACCGTCTCGATCCAAGGATCGCATCTCCGCTGACGGTTCGTCGATCGGAGGTCCGTAGATTAAGTTATGGCCAAAAGACAGAAATCGATTCGAAAACGGGGGGTACGGGTCCGGGCTGACCCGGCCCGGCCGGCGGCATGACGGCGCGGCCCGGCCGGCAGCGGCGCGACCTGGTGCCGCTCGGTGCCATGCACGGGGGGCATGGCCCCCGCTTCCCAGCTGGGGCGCGGCTAAAATCCGCGCCTTTTGGAGAAACCGGCCCCCCTTGTGGGGGCCTGCCTTGAGGAAAAATGGGGGGGCCGCCTGCCCCCCTTAATGAAACCGCCCCCCCCCCCCTCATAATGGGGGGGAAATTAACCTGGCCGGGGGAATTTAATTCCCCCGGTCTTTCTCCTTCCGGCCGGCCCACCTGGCCGGCCGGTTTTTCTTCAACGGGACCGGCAAACTGGTCCCCTTTCCGGCTTCCGACGCCGGCAGACCGGCGAGCCGCCGGTCCTCTCATCCGGTCGCGGCCCGGAACCGGCTGCGGTGTTCGTCGTCCGGCGCGGTGCGACGGCACCGCACCCCTCCGTCGCGGCCCCGCTCCGGCCGCGGTGCCTTTGGTTTTCTTCGACACGGCGCGACGGCGTCGCGTTCATGATGATCCTTCCATGGCGCGGCGCGACGGCGCCGCGCAATAAAACCGTGTGAATTCCCGTGTGGTGCGACGGCACCACGCCATCTCGTCATCCACAAGAAAAATAAAAAATAATCACGAACAAAGGAGGGGGGATTCGGCCGTGTTTGTGCGGTCCGACCCCCCTCTCGTTAGAAGATAACTCTTAAATAATTATCCACAAGACTATCATGCTAGAACCAAGAACGAGAATAAATAAGTAATCAACAACAACCCCTACCTTGTTTTCAAGATCGATGATCATCAACGACCCGCGGAAGACAACGTCGCGGAGGTCGGGCGTCGCGGTAATCGTTCATCAATTCTGTTGACGAAGAGGTACATCCAAAGAGGTACGTCGTTGGTGAATCTTCGTAAGCCGAAGAAGTTAGTCCGAGGAGGAAGCGGTGTTCCCTTTCATTGACACGGAAGGCGTCGTCGATCTTCGGAAACAACCGGCTACGAAGAAGAGAGGAGCGGCGTTCTTCGTCGGAGCTCGAAGGTTCGTCGCGTTCTTCGTCAAAGTTGAAGAAGAAGAAGGAGCTCCCAAATCCTCTCAAGAAGGCTAGAGAAATCTAACCAAATAAAATAAGCTAGAGTCTTAATTTATTCACACAATTAACAAATTGAATTTCAAAGGATTGAAATTCAAATAAAATAACTCCAAATTAATTAACAAAGTAGTCATGTCATTTAAAGAGGGGTTAAAGGGAGTTTTTAAAAGAGAAGATGAAAAATTAGGGTTCGTGTGGGCCCCACCACACTCAATCCTCTCAAGGGAGGTTAAGTGGGTGTGGATCCCACCCCTAACTTCCTTTGAGAGAAGTTAACCAACAAGATAATTTAAAAAGTGTTTCCACATTTTTATTTAACATCTTATAATTTCTCCCAAAAACTAACTTTCGTCCTGCATAAAACGCAACCTCGGAAAAGGTATCCTTAAGAAAATATCGGCGCTGCGAGTTCATCGGGGCCCTCGGATTTTGATTCCGGGCACCGGTTCAAAAGTTATAAATTCCCGCTCGTTCGTTCACTGAACGTACCCGAGCCAAACTTCGGAAATTGATTCTGGGCACTCTGGGCCTCGGAATCAGGTACTGTCAGAAACCGCGCTCTTGTAAAATTCCAAAGAAAATTAAGTAAAAATTTCCCTTGAATTTTACGGGTCTTTACATTACTCCCACCACAGGGATTTACGTCCCCGTAAAGATACATCAAAAACTAGGGAAACAAATGAGGGTACTGAGCACGCATCTGAGCCTCCCGCTCCCATGTTCTCTCCCGGAGGTTCCCGTGCTGCCATCTGATGCGCACAAGAGGAATCGATCACCCACGTAGGACCCGCTCCTGTCGATCCTCGATCTCCACCGGGACCTCCGTAAAAGTCGCCCCATCGTCAACGTTAAGCTCCCCAGGGTCAATAATGTGCGTCGGGTCGTGCACGTACCTCCTCAGCTGAGATACGTGGAAGACGTCGTGCACCCGGTGCAACTGAGGTGGTAGATCCATGCGATAAGCCACCTCGCCAATCCTGCTGAGGATCTGGAAGGGCCCGATGAAGCGCTGAGATAACTTGCCCCCTCGGCCAAATCTCCGAATACCACGTCGAGGTGAGACCCGCAAGAAGACGTGGTCGCCATCCTCGAACTCCAGTGGCCTCTGCCTCCTGTCAGCGTATGACTTCTGCCGGCTCTGAGCTGTCCTCATCCGCTCCTGGATGACCTGGACCTTCTCTGTCGTGGCCTGGACCATCTCTGGTCCCACAAGTGCTGACTCCCCAGGGTCTGTCCAGCACAAAGGAGATCTACAAGGTCGGTCGTACAACGCCTCGTACGGTGCCATCCTGATGGTGGAGTGGTAGCTGTTAATGTATGAAAACTCCACCAAGGGTAGGTGGTCCTCCCAGCTGCGACCAAAGTCGAGGACACATGCACGGAGCATGTCCTCGAGAGTCTGAATGGTCCTCTCCATCTGACCATCCGTCTGAGGGTGAAAGGTTGTGCTCAGACGTAGCTGCGTCCTGAACGCCTCCTGTAACCCCTTCCAAAATCGGGAAGTAATGCGAGCATCTCGATCGGAGAAGATAGATGATGGAACGCCGTGGAGCCGCACAATCTCCTGAATGTAGAGACGTCACAAGATCTCCACTGAACCCTGCTCTCTAATAGGTAAGAAGTGTGCCGACTTGGTGAGTCGGTCTACAATCACCTAGATGGAGTCGTGACCTCTGGAAGTGCGTGGAAGTCCCATCACGAAGTCAATAGATATGCCGTCCCACTTCCACTCCGGGACCTCAAAGGGCTGTACCAAGCTTGATGGTACCTGATGCTCTGCCTTCACCTGCTTGCAGGTGAGGCATCGAGAAACGAACTCTGTGAGAGGATATACCTGAGACTCTGATGATCGGAAAAGACTGTAAAGCGCTCGCCCACCAGATAGTGTCACCATGTCTTCAGAGCGAAGACCACTGCTGCTAACTCCAGGTCATGGGTAGCGTAGTTCTACTCATGCGGCCTCAACGGACGTGATCCATAGGCGATCACGGCCCGCTCCGGCATCAGAACACATCCGAGTCCAGTCCCTGATGCATCGCAGTAGACTACGTACCCTACTCCCTCCTCAGGCAACCACAAGATAGGTGAGATGGTCAATCTTTGTCTCAGCTCCTGGAATCTCTTCTGACATCTGTCTGACCACACGAAGGGTTTCCCCTTCCTCATTAACGTACGACAAAGCTGCAAAGATTTATCCTTTGCCGAAAAGTGAAATCCGGTCTCATCCCCTGGATGAACCACGTTCCATGCCTAATACAGTCAATCCCGTCATGATTAGTTAATTCATGGCATGGATGACGTCGTAAGGCCTCGACACTGTTACCAAGAGATCCAACCGTTTCTCTCGCCTCCAAGGGTTGAGTCACACTATCGGTATCAGTGTGTGGTCACTGGGTTTCCTCCAGTAAGAATCTCGCAAGTGAGGGTCAAGTCAATAGTTTTTAATCGGCACCACTTAGTAAAAACAAACAAAAGACAAGAAAACAAAAGTCACCAAGGCAAGTTTCTTTTATTACTTCAACTTGAAGTACAAGGACACAAGGCAACACAAACTATGAAGATAGGGGCATTATGGGAAAAGGCCTCTATGCCTGGAGCTAGTCCTGCACTAGTCCACCCGCTTTCGGAGCTCCATGATCGTAAGCTTCAGCTACCTGAAGCTGTGCTCTCCCCTGAGGTCGGGGTGGACCTCCTTGTGGTGGTGGTGGTAGAGCCTCAAAGCGTTTCCCACCACCTGCTGCTCAGCCAGCTCCTCTGCCTCGTCCACCTCCTCCCTGCTGACCGCCACGGTCGAACCTCTGCCTCTGCCTAGGTGGTGTCTCAACTGTCTACTGATCCTCTGCATGGCGGGTTGGGCAGTCACGAGCCATGTGGCCTTGCCCGCCGCATGCATAGCACTGTCTTCCACTCGAATGATTGGCTCCGCGCTGTGTGCCCCACACTGCTGGGCCAGTGTCCTGAGGTCGTCTGCCTGAAGGTCTGGTCTGCCTGGACCCCTGAGTCATCCGTCGACCGCCTGCTGTAGAAGACTCTTCCAAGTGCCGCCCTGCGGTGGGTCTCGGAGCTGGTGTAGACTCAGCAAGGAAACTCTCGATTAAAAGGGCCCGCTCCAGTACTCCTGTCTGAGTCGGTATGCTGAGGGAGATCAGCGATGCCCTGATCTCGTGTCTCAAACCCTGCTCGAAGGTTCGGGCCTAGAAGAATGGGTCCCGTACCACATCGGTCGAGTAGCGCGAGAGATCAGTAAATCTCGCCGAGTACTGAGCGACTGTCATGCTGCCCTGCCGCAGCTGAAGAAGCTCCTGGATACGCACCGCACGAAGGGTGGCTGGGACGAACTCTGAGCGGAAGAGGCTCTCAAAGTCCGTCCAAAGTAGAGATGCCTCATCGTGCACCTGGAGCATCAAGCTCCACCATCGTCCTGCTGCTGCGTGTAGTAGGCTCACAGCGAGGATCACCATGAGGTCTGCTGGTGTCCTCACTAGCCTAAACACACGTACCACTGCCTCCAGCCAGTCCTCGGCTGCTTGGGGATCCGTCTCCCCGCGAAACCTGGGTGGTCACTAGCGCTGAAACTCATGCAGTGTGCTGAGGCGACGTGCATCGTCAGCGGCTGGTGCTGGAAGTATCAGTGGCTCGACGGGTAGAGCTACCGCTGGTGCAACTACTGACAAAGGGCCCTGCATCGAAGCCTCGTCGCTCGGTGGGCTGTCGTCACACTCGACTCTCGGAACCCTAGCTGGCTGCCGTCTTGGGGCCATCCTGAAAAGGAAACAGGTGCGCCACGGTCAGAACAGTATACCTGGTGAGCTGATATGAAGTAATCACAAAAAAAACTTTGAAACACACATGCAATCAATGTTTTCGTGCATTAAGTCAGAAATCAGAAGTCAGGGTCCTGGTGTACGGATACGTCGGCCGCCGCACCAACACTGGACTCCCTGGACTGATAACCACACTCAATACACTAAACATTATTGCTTCACATAGAAAAGATCAGAGTTCGCGGTAGAACCAACCTCCCTCCGATACCAATTTGTCACGACCCGTCCTCGGGGCCCGTGCCGTGACTACCCCAAGCCCGCCTTCCATAGGCCAGGGGCTGGCGAATAGCACCAAGGAATAAATCCTGGTAAAAATGGAAGGCATTGCCTTTGTAATGTAAACAAAGACCACAGAGTAAGCAAGCGGAAAGTAAACACTAAGTAAAAACAGAGTACAACTGAAATTGAGGAAAAGTAAATTGGCCAATATACAAACCCAAACTGAAATTAAAGTACAACTCGAAAGGGAAAACAACAACTGTAAAGTAAAAGCTGCAACACCGAGCTGTCCACTGGAAATCCCACCTGAAGGGTGGGTACAGATAGCTCCACTACTCCTCGGGTCCTGCCATCCGCTCCGAACACGTCCCGCCCAGTGGTCCACCTCCAGGTACCGTCCTCCTCTGCAAGCCTCAGCCAAGATCAACGCTGTCCGTCGTCTGCAACCAACACAACGTAGTGCGGGCATAGCCCGTGCAGGGGTGAGTATAAGCTACTCAGTAGAGACCCCAAGACCCCTGAAGGTCTCCCAAAATCCACAAAGGATAAACCACATAGGAAGATACAAACACGAAGTAACAACCGACACTGCTTAAGTATATGCCCATACATATACCTAAGTCATCAATTCCAATACGCTCCAACCTCTGAGCCCAAGTACAACTCAGTCCAAATAGGAAAGTAAACGTATTCCACACAGGAAAGAAAAATGAAATCCACATAGGATATCACAACTCAATCCACACAGGAAAGTAACAGGATTGAACACACACATGTATACATCTTCGAAAGACGATAAAGTTGATCTATGATCCATCTAAGTCATCGGACCCACGAAGGATCGATAGGTAACTAACCCCCGCAAAGACCCACACAGGATCGGGCCCACATAGGACCTGTAGGCGCTGGTTCACACAGGACTGCTGAGCGCAAAGACCCACATAGGATCAGACCCACACATGATCGGGCCCACACAGGACCTGTAGCACTGATCCACGTAGGATCGCTGAGTGCTGTAGTCGTCGTCGAATCCACACAGGATCTCTGTACTGTCGTCGTCGCAGTCACAGTAGCAGTAGCAGTAGCAGTCACAGTCGCAGCCAGCACTAGAGTTCCCGCACACAGCAAGCTCGTACGGGAGGGTCCGCTCCACGAGCCGAGAGGCTGATACATCAACTGTCACAAAGTCCAGAGTTGATGTATCCAAAAGTTCTGTATCTTCAAAAGGAACTCAACGCAACAGACGGCGCGTCAATCGGACGCCCGGTCTGAGAGTTATTGGCTTTTTCGTCCGAGGTGCTCGGTTGGTTTTTAAGGCTAAACCAACCTGACCGTACTCCACCTGCGTCCAAACCTCGGGCGGAGTATGCCAAAAGATCCGTCTCACTAAGATAAATACAACAAAGCTGACGGCACATCAATTGGACGTCCGTAGCTCAAGATATGAGCGTTTCCACTCCGAGGGCCCGGTTGGTTTTGTGTACGAACCAACCTGGCCGAACTCAAAGTATTCCGAAACTTTGAGTGCGATATACCTAATCGACTGTCTCGATCCAAGGATCGCATCGCTGCTGACGGTTCGTCGATCGGAGGTCCGTACCTCAAGTTATGGCCAAAAGACCGAAATCGATTCAAAAACGGGGGGTCCGGGTCCGGGCCGACCCCCCCCCCCCGGGTCGACCCGACCCGGGTCCGACCCAGCCCGGCCGGTGGCGCGGCCTGGCGCCGCTCAGTGCCACACGCGGGGGGCATGGCCCCCGCTTCCCAGCTGGCGGCGCGGCTAAAAGCCGCGCCTTTTGGAGAAACCGGCCCCCCTCGTGGGGGCCTGCCATGAGGAAAAACGGGGGGGCCGCCTGCCCCCCTTAATGAAACCGGCCCCCCCTCATAATGGGGGGGGGGGAAATTAACCAGGCCGGGGGAATTTAATTCCCCCGGCCTTTCTCCTTCCGGCCGGCCCACCTGGCCGGCCGGTTTTTCTTCAACGGGACCGGCAAACCGGTCCCCTTTTCGGCTTCCGACGCCGGCGGCCCGACGAGCCGCCGGTCCTCTCGTCCCGCCGCGGCCCGGAACCGGCCATGGTGTTCGTCGTCCGGTGCGGTGCGACGGAACCGCACCCCTCCGCCGTGGCCCCACTCCGGCCGTGGCGCCTTCGGTTTTCTTCGACGCGGCGCGACAGCGTCGCGTTCATGATGATCCTTCCACGGCACGACGCGACATCGCCGCGCAATACAACCGTGCGAATTCCCACGTGGTGCGACGACACCACGCCATCTCGTCATCCACAAGAAAAATAAAAAATAATCAAGAACAAAGGAGGGGGGATTCGGCCGTGTTTGTGCGGTCCGACCCCCCTCTCGTTAGAAGATAACTCTTAAATAATTATCCACAAGACTATCATGCTAGAACCAAGAACGAGAGTAAATAAATAATCAACAACAACCACTACCTTGGTTTCAAGATCGATGATCATCAACGACCCGCGGAAGACAACGTCACGGAGGTTGGGCGTCGCGGTAATTGTTCGTCAATTCTGTTGACGAAGAGGTACGTCCGAAGAGGTACGTCGTTGGTGAATCTTCGTAAGCCGATGAAGGAAGTTCGAGGAGGAAGCGGCGTTCCCTTTCGTTGACACGGAAGGCGTCGTCGATCTTCGGAAACAACCGGCTACGTATAAGAGAGGAGTGGCTTTCTTCGTCGGAGCTCAAAGGTTCTTCGCGTTCTTCGTCAAAGTTGAAGAAGAAGAAGGAGCTCCCAAATCCTCTAAAGAAGGCCAGAGAAATCTAACCAAACAAAATAAGCTAGAGTCTTATTTTATTCACACACTTAACAAATTGAATTTCAAAGGTTTGAAATTTAAATAAAATAAATCCAAATTAATTAACAAAGTTGTCATGTCATTTAAAGAGGGGTTAAAGGGAGTTTTTAAAAGAGAAGATGAAAAGTTAGGGTTCGTGTGGGCCCCACAACACTTAATCTTCTCAAGGGAGGTTAAGTGGGTGTGGGTCCCAACCCTAACTTCCTTTGAGAGAAGTTAACCAACAAGATAAAAATAAAAAGTGTTTCCACATTTTTATTTAATTTCTCATAATTTCTCCCAAAAACTAACTTTCGTCCCGCATAAAACGCAACCTCGGAAAAGGTCTCCTTAAGCGAATATCGGCGCTGCGAGTTCATCGGTGCCCTCAGATTTTGATTCCGGTCACCGGTTGAAAAGTTATAAATTCCCGCTCGTTTGTTCACTGAATGTACCCGAGCCAAACTTCAGAAATTGATTCTGGGCACTCCGGGCCTCTGAATCAGGTGCCGTCAGAAACCGCGCTCTTTTAAAATTCAAAGAAAATTAAGAAAAAATTTCCCTTGAATTTTACGGGTCTTTACATGTATGGAGTACATGTACCAACCCTAACCCAAAGGGACTACCCGTCGTGTTCATTGGACCACACGGCGTGTATTCCGGAAACCATGTGCCACCTGTTTCTGGTCAACACACGGTGTCTTAAATTCTTAGAAAGAATCCAATACACGGCCTGATTTGGTGGATTAGTCAATGCATTGAACCTAGACTACAAGGTGTGTACTTGAGAATACACGCCGTGTATTCTGGTGTTATACGGCCAGAAACTTTTGGCTCCTCCGGATGAGTTCCTCTATTTTATTTTAATCAAAATTAAAAGAAAAATCTGTTTCTGTGAGGTGAACGAGAAACGAGGGAGGTGGAACAGATCTCGAGATTCAGATTTCTAGAACGATTAAACATGAATTGAAATAACTAAATTATTAAATGTGTAAATCACCAAAAAAAACTAAATAATTATAACCAATGATATAACCGCTCTGATACCACTTGTAGGTTCCGGGCGCAGTGGAAGCACGTTGATATGTTAGACCAACATTAATTTTAGCGTTAAATAACGTTCAATCTGAGATTCGTCATGATATAAAATGTCGAATCTTCAGAATTGAATGAAGAACGAAAAGAAAATAAGAGTCCTGGAACCCTTGAGGAGGATCATCATATGTTGATTATAATTAATTTAATTAATGCATAGGAATTATCTCGTTGGAATTCTTTCTTCGTTGATTTGTCTGGTCACGATTCAGTGATCCATCGTTGCGTCGTAGAATCCAAGTGTAGGATTCCTCTAGCGGAGATCCGCACATGTGTCACGTATCTCCAGACGTCGCCGAAGGGATCTCCGAGTGCTAACGCGGAAGAACCTTCGCTTGCGATGTCTGCCTTCGACCACCTTGATCCGGTGGAGGATCTTGCTCTCATAACTTGAGGGAATTCTTGGTGGAAAGGGAATTCTCTCTTGGCTTGAGTGTATTTCCAAATCTATTGTGCACAACAATGGCTCTACAATATGTTGGGGTTGCGAGGATATTTATAATCAGGTTTGAGGTTAATAGAGTTATGACAATAAATAAACGTGTTACGCATTTTATTTATTTCATTAACTCTTATTGAAACCCCCCATGTCGAATTAATAATTCCTTGACATGTGCCCATGCTGATTATAATAAATATCATAAAACAATATTAAATCCTGAAAATCACAACTTGAAAAACTACACGGCATGTAATAATTCATACATAGTGTGTACTTTTATTTTCCATTTTTCTCAACCACATTTATTAGACCTTGAGTAATGACTATTTATTTCTTAAATAAATTTAACTACATTACTCGCTAATAAATATATTATTTCATCCACAATATATTCTCTCAAATAACTAGTGTCGAAATAAATGCGATCAGACATCCTTAAAAAATTATTAAGCCACAGTCGGGAATAATATTTATTTAACTTGTTAAATTAATATTTAACTGAGATACATGGACACACTTAGTGTGTGACCCTCTAGGCCTCTTTCTCAGTGTCATTAAGCTGAGCCTGCCTACAGTCCAAGGTTAGAGTTTAGCAACATGCCAAGGCACCCATAGAGAAAGAGGTTAACGCCGCAATGATGTGTCACCTCCTACGAACGCTTACCGTGTAATATAATCCCTTTGAATTGATATCTCCAATCAAGCGGGTTTCATGCTAGTGCCATCAATCCATGTGCTTGGTTATTCATTCTTTGACTTCCTGGAATTGAACTTTCCCATACCTTACCGTGGCCATGGATTTATTTAGGCTATATCAATTCCATCAAAGGGCCTGAGATATCTACTTCCGTTATGGAACGGAAGGGACAAATCCTTTCTCACATTATCTATTAATGCGGTATTACTCGTGACGCACCCAACGTATCCTACCTCACTACGAATAGTGTGTTGTCACAGTTTTTGTCAATACATCAAAGTTCGTGAGTTGTAATACCCATTAATAATAATCTTAAAGTCTATGGATCAATACACACGTCCGTGGATAGGAACATCCAATGACACTATAAAATGTGGATTTCCTACTGGTGGGTCTCGTTCTCATAATATCCTCCTTGATATTACCAAGGGCGCACACCATGAGAAGGTGCCTCAATGTTTTATGAGTCCTCACCCCTATTGACCTGTATAATTTGAGTCCCTCAAATAATATCATTCGGCCATAGAACATACATTCAAGAACAGTGTTATGGCACTTCCGGGTTCTCATCATAGCAGGGATCCGCTACGACCCTTTAATGCAACAGCTGTCTTTAGGACATTATCACATGACATGTCATGCAGAAGAACAATAATGATGTGATAAGGTTTTTATTTAATGAATAAAGTACAAAGTAGTTGGTTCTAGACCACCAACTCCAACAGTAGCCACACACTGCGTTTACTTGAACTCAATTCCCCTGCCCGAGCCTCTTTACACAGCTAACCCACACAGTCCTCTTAACCCTAGACTATATGGCGAGTTCACTAAGGATGAGACATGTATAAGACATGATTTCGGTGACCCGTGTTGTTAGTTACATGGCCGACTACATGGATGACCCTTACACCGCGTGTTCTGAACATACACGGCATGTATAGGAGAAGATAACACTGACTCGTGTTGTTCGTGACACGGCCGGGTACCTAGAACAAGGCTACATGGCGTGTTCACACCGAACACGACGTGTACTACATGAGCCTTCCCGACCCGTGTTGTTAATGACATGACCGGGTACATGGCTCACTACTACACGATGTGTACCTACCATACACGGTGTGTTCCCGGAGACATTCGACAACCCTGTATTTCTATCCACACAGTTAGTGACACGGTTTAAAAACAAAACAGCGTGCAGTCATAAAGTACACACTGTTTATTCTAGGTTTTTCTGGGCAGTAGCTTAGAAACTACACTGAAGCCTAGAAAACACTGAAAAATAAGCTCGAAGTTTCCAAATTCTGATCTGTGAGGGCCCATAATCCCCGCGAATCAAATCTTGGCATCTTATAAAGTCATATAATAGAAAAAAGAAGTCAATGATCCACCATGTTCCAATTAATGAGGGCCCATACCACCTTAAGAACCAAAATTCGGCCTTCATTTAAGCAAGGTAAAAAAAATACCTATTATACAGTAGGGACTCTATCAAGAATCAATCAAAACAACATACATAATTTACACAATGTAAATCACAAAAACATGCAATCGCAAATTCACCCTAGATGGAATTGCAAGAATGCATGGAATGTGATTTCTAACAAGTGCATGTATGATGCATGAGATGGAATACCCTCATCTCATCGGGTTCCCACAGAAATAGAACTGCAATAGAAACAACAATAACAACACAAGTCATGTGAATCACTATATGTTAAATCATATCAACCATAAAATCTAAAAACTAGAAAACTGAAATAGACGAGGTAGATTGTCTTTTCCTTGTACACGGGTAATCTACTCCCGAACACAGCTTATTACCAAGTACCAAACACATCCTATCCCTTGCTAAAGGCTCCAAACAGTAAATCAAGATAAAAGATTCCCTCTGATACCACTTTGTAACATCCCGGTTCCAGAAGCCACCCAGAGGCGCCCGGTACCTGGTTTGTCACATGGCCTCAAGCGTATTTCCTCGAACTCCAAAGGCTTCTAACTAGCTTTGAGGGCCTTGGGTGTGATAGTGGGGAAACTATGCACTCATTGGCAGAGTACACAGTGGAATTAAACAAATCATACAATAGCAGAAGCAGTAAATATCCAACAGTAGTAAACAGCGGAAGACTAAAACAATAAAAAACTGAAGAACACATGTATATATGAAATGATGCATGATACATATGTCTAGGAAATCATCCAAACAAGTCACAATGCTGAATGCAATACTAAACCAAAGTACAAAAGAAAAAAAGATAAGCAACTCCTCATCATCGCAAGCCTCAGATTGGTCTCATGCTATCTTGTCCAAAGAAATCAAGTGCATGAAGTGGAAGGGTTCTTACCCTTGTCTATACCTACAATAACATAGTATATTTGGGCCCAAAAGCATGACCCAAATAGTGTGTGAGAATAAATCCCAGTAGAGAACCACCAGAAGACCTGTACCTAACAGTCAGTGAGAATATGGCTGGTAATAGTACAGTAAGCAGTAAACAGTAAACAATAAACAACAAACAGGATAATACACAACAGCAAACAATCCAGAGATCAACACGCAGCAGTGAAACAAATATCTAAGCACAGTAGGAAACCCACTTGGAAGTACTCATATCCATCCCCTCTGGTTCTATCCAAGAAGTACAAACAACCCTCTGGGCAGTGCACTCAACCTAACCCCTCTAGTTTGGTCAAACAAAATTATTAGACTCTCTGGGGAAGCACACTCGGTTAATTCCCTTTATAGTCTAGGGTAGTCAGCGACACTCTGAGGAAGATCACGTGGTCTAACCCTCTTATAACCCTAAGGTCTAGAAACTCCTTAAAGAGTCTCACTCAATCAATTCCTCCTATAGTCTCAGGTATATCACCGACTCTGTAAGGAAGCTCATTGGGTCAATTCCTCCTCTAGCCTGGAATGGTTTAATGAAATTCAAACTAGTAAAGAATATCTGAGGAAGCTCACTCAATCTACCCTCCTGTAGTCTATAATATCCAAGACTCTCTGGAAAGCTCACTTGGTCTACCCCATATAGTCTATAATGTCCAAGACTCTATGAGGAAGCTCACTTGGTCTATCATTGTATTGTCAATAGCACCAGGTTCTCACGGTCCCGTGCCAGTTAGTGTACAATAATTCTATAAGGCCAAAGCACACCTATAGAGCTACTTGTATAACTAGTCTACAGCATAACACGGATTTCAATAATATCATTCCATCCTATTGTCATAAGGCATGGAAAACAGGTACAACAACCAAAGGCTAAACATTTCCCAATGGTCGTAAACATAACTAGGCATGGAAAAACATCCTAGCCCAGCAATGATCCTCGTACATGATCAAATTACCTCTACACAAGCATACAATAAAGGTAGGAAAAACCACAAGGGAAAAAATGTAAACATGCAATACCCCATTCACAGGTATTGGTGGAATTTCCAGATAAAACTCAATGACTTAGAACGGTAATGCACAAACCACCTACCTCAGGGTTAGGAGAACAATATACTTGAACCACGAGGCTTAATTATCCGTAGAACGTCATAGATCTATAAAAACGCACAAAACGTTCAACCCACGATATCTTGAGAAAGAGGGAAAATCATGGATTGACAATAATGAAGAATGAAGAGCTCACCACTGTGGTTCCAACGCAATCGACAATGGTTTATTTGGAAAACAAAAGGAGGCTCGGCGGCTTGGAGGATGTTTGCAGCTGTACAGGATGCTCTCAGTCGAAGAACCTACAGAGGAAGATTATTTTGTCGATTAGGTGCGACCCCGATTGGTTTAAAGAAAAAAAATACACGGCGTGTACTCTGGGGTACACGGTGTGTACTAGAATTTTCTGTACTCCACTTTAATGAGTCTCCAAATCACCCCTACATACTGTGTGTGTGGCCTGTACACTCCCAATACATGGCCTTACGTGGCATCGATGTACACGGCGTGTACTTTGAAAATTTCTAGATTTTCCTCTTTTTCTAAAAAATGACTAGAAAAGGGAAACATACCTGAAAAGAAGATCCTTGTTCTTACAGAAATAAAATATATTTACTATTATTTGATATAATTAATACTTAATTATATTTAATATTTTAACATGTTTAGAATTAATAATATAATTATTATTTTTATAGACATCATGATCCAAATGGATTATAGAAATAACTGGAAAAATGTATAATTATAATTTTCTATACATAGAATTATATAAATCCAATTATATTATTTTCTAATGGGGTATGCATTTATTTGGGTTGTGCATAACAATATCTGGATAAATAACTGAATTTCATAGAGATATCAAACTATAAGAAATCTCTCAAGAATTGGAATCGATCATCATCCACCACCACTCTCAATTCAATAGATCAAAGGGAATCATTCATGAATTAATTCTCATGGTGAATAAATAAGAATGACATATTAGAGAGGATCAACCATGATAACACCCAATGATTTTGTACATCGATGATTTGAGGATTGTGGATTATGTGTGGATCATTAGTGGAGGAAACATGCATTTTATTTCTATACCACAACAATGTTATTACATTAAAACATTGTAAGACTCATTATGTAAAAACTAATTCATCATAATTTAATTGATTAATTATTTAAATTAATTATAAATAATATGTCATGATCATCTATTCTAGTTTCATCATTCTTGTGTCAATTATTATTTGATTCAATTTTAAGGGTCACAAAAAATATCATCGATGAAAATTAAAGATTAATCAATGGTCATGAAAATAAAACATATTGGGAGTTTCCAAAATATCACTTCCACTAAAACTGGTCCTTTAGATGAAAAAAATGATCAATGTTATATAATGGGAGTTTCTAAATAAAAGCATCCATAAAAAATATTGAACACCAGAAACAATGTCTGAAATAAATACTTGTTATTTAAAGAATGATAATATGATATAACTAAATAATATATGTTATGATATATTGGAATGTGGATATTGACTATACGTATAATAAATCTATATATAATATATAGGATGATTGAATGTATAAATTCTTGGATAGGACATATGGTTAAGGTTACTTATCTCACTTATATTTATGTGAGTTGTATTCCATATTCAATAATCTTTTACAATGTGATGATTATATAAATACAAAGAATGTATTTTATATTACTACTCATGAAAATTTTGAGGGTTTAACTATCCATATATGATTATGTGTTTTATGAGGATTTCATGTTGATATTAACAAAGTTGTATAGGATTATCATTTCAAATTTTCTTCTTTTGGTAATATGTTATTTTATTAAACTTTACATTTTTATTAGGTGTACATGAATTTTATTTAAAATTCCATATCATGAATCTCTTTTTCAACATGTTTTTTAAAGAGTCATTTGACATTATACATTGATGAGACTTATGATTCAAAATATACCATAGCTATTTGGGATTTCTATTTCAATTTCAACATAATACATGTTTTTCATGCATAAATTCAAATTTAAAAAATTATATTTTCCTTACATGGTAATCCTCAAAATATTTTCTTCTGCTATGTTTTTTTTATAATTTTGATGTTTTACTACCATTGTTCCCTCTTTTTGTACTGAAATTTGATCAAAAATTGTTTTAGTATAAAACCCAACATTATTTATCATTATTAAATAACAATCATTTCCTCCATATAGATAATTTATAAAAAATTGTAAAGAATTGTATTTATAATTCAAAAATGTTTTATCATATCCATTTTTAAGAAAGTTTATCTTTTTATAAAAAAACTAATAACAAAATATTTGTATTTTTTTGAATAATTTATATTTTAAATATTCTATGAATTGAATATTTATCATAACAATTAATAAATGAAAATAATTTCTCCTCATAATTATCACACAATGCATAGAAGAATACGTTATATTTTTCTTTGGTTCTTTAAAATGAATGTTTTCCCTCTTTATTCTGGAAGTATTTTTAATTTAACATTTTGATTACAAAATCGAAAGCGTATTTTAGTAATGAAATATTCATGTGATAGTATAAAAAGGATTTTCTATTGTAATAGTATCTTTTTATGTTATTACTGATTATTGGATATATGATCCTATGATAGAATCCGAATTATTTTTTGGATGGTTTGTGATTTTGATATATTTATGAAAACAAATTATTTTCGATGGGATATAAGATGAAGAATGAAGTAATTTTCTAAGAGCTTATGGAACAATTATTATTTAATATTATATGGTGGGTAGATTATCTATATCTCAACAATGAATTTGGAAATACTAGTAACTAATGGGTTAATTATCTTATACATGAACTTTGATTAATGTTAAAAATAGTATGCATGGACCTAGTTTCATGTCTATAATTTCATGGTTTTATTTCTTTCATGAAATCATGTTTTTTATGGACCTTATTTCATGTCAATAAGTTCATTTGTGAACCTAGTTTCATGCCCATAAATTTATGTTCGGATCTAATTTCATTTCCAAAACTATATGCATGACTTTTTTATATTTATACATGTTCACAATTCTATATGAATCAATTTTTACCCATTATAATTCTTATTCATTATTATCATAACCCATGATTGAATATTTATGATTACCTACCGTTATTATGTTTTTTCAGGTTAATGGATTATTCCACAATTAATGATTAATTGCATTTGAAATATAGGGTAATATTATTGTAATTTATTATATTTTTCTCATAACCATATTCTTATCTTATGCTCACTTATGATTATTGAGAAAAAATTTTATGATTATTCTTAATGACCATTAATGATCGACCATTATTATTCTTCCATTAACTCACTTATGAATAATGTTTTTAGGTATCATATGTTTATGAAATTTAAAATTATTGAATCATTTCTTGGGATATTATTATGATAATTCTTGAAATATGTATTTTTGGTATCTAGATTCCAATGACAATAATTGTTTACCATTATTTCATAGAACATAATGTTATTTAATGAATATTTATATATTAAGATGTAATATTTTATAATGAATTTATGTTTCATTGAAGAATGGTATAATAATTACTTATAAAAACATGGAAATGGGATAGACTCAATGAATTATTTTTTATTGTTTTCATAAATAATTAAAAAATATTTAATTCCATACGTATTATGGAGTATTGACAAACAAATATCACTAAATTCATTATAATTCAAAAAGAATTATCACTCAACCCAAAATCAACTATATATTTCAAAAAAATTGGAGAGATTCCATGGAAGCCCACAATTGATTTCTTATATTATTAATGAGGGTTTTACTGTAGATATCTATGGGTTATAGAAAAGTTACTAAACATATATTTGGAAAACTTTTTATGTTTTTTGAGCATCTAAATTCACAGGTAGGCTGGTGCTACTACTGAAGTCATGTAGTGAAAGATTAAATACATGTCTACAATCTATGACTACAAGCCGGTAAACATATGTATATTCTCCGACAAGATTTGGTCAAGTAACTTAAATTCCAGTTTGTCCATACTTGTTCCTCAGTGGAAATATTTATTGAAACATGGCCTTGTAAAGGTCCAATCAATATAAGGAGTGATTTCTTTGGATCACGTAATGATTTGAGATGTCAACATCAAAACCCATTAATTAAACATGGCTCTTAAACATGATATGAAAAGGCACATGGAAGAATAGATTGGGGCTTCATCAACGGTGTTCTTTTGGATTTGGGTCACTCTCCCTAGGCTACAGATATTATCATTAGATGATTTAGTTCTTCCAAGATGGTTGGATCCTTCCTAGGATAGTCCCATGGTTTTTTCACGATATCCCAAGGGCTCAGGCAATGAGATCATATATCCCCATAAATCTTCATTCTCTTGCAGGACACTCATAACGAGCTGATTAATAGATGGATAATCGTGTGGGATTTTCATCCATTTCATAGATGAACGAGTCATACCCCTATTTCTCACCTGATTTTCACTAGTGAATCTCTTATCTTTATTAATTGCAACAGAATATCAGTTAGAGGGATAAATAAAATCCTAGATGAATAGTGCAAATGGAGATTCCATGTGATCAACAAAACCAAGAGAAATCCCTATATTTCACACAAATGCGGTATCTAATATGAAATATTCTTGTGTAAAAAGTTGGGAATGAAGAGGGGTTTGTTTCCATTGTACTACCATGGTTCTCCTATTTCCACTGGCCAGATCAATGTTTGGGACATTCATCGCATTATGAATAAGATCACAACTCATGTTCTCAATTAAAGAAACCAATATTTAACATTAGGGGGTAGGATAACTCTTGTGAACAGTGTGATTTTAGATATTCCAATTCATTCCCTTTGAGAAACCAAGGTTCCATAGGATGTTATCCCATTCATTGACAAAATTTTGGCTACATTCAGCTAGGATTATTAATATGAGGGGAATAATCCTTGTAAACCATGGCGATGGTTGGTGAGACCCATATAAGAAGGTGTGATAAATATGAAGAACATATAAGATACACTTCATTGCATGCATACAAAGCATGAATGGGAGGATATGTAAGATCACACACAAAGGGGGAAATTATGTCCCATTAAGGTGGAGGGAATGTAGATGAAGGTGTCCAGGCTTCACCTATCTGGTATGTGATTCGCAATATCATCACAACCAATTTTCAACACTTCAAATGGATCATAGGGAAGGGGTTCATTTCATTCTGGTACCACATCTGGGCGGGCTCGACCATAAGTTTCTCAGGATGCCCTACACCAAAGATATATTTTAGGGAGTCCAGTTTATGTCATAGTTTTACCAACAACGTTATTAATGAGGAATAACAAGGGGAGTTTGATCTCATTACATAATATTCATAACTGTAAAAAATATTCACTACATCTACAATAGGGATCATCTCTTCAAATAATTTATATTGAAAATCGCTCTCTTAGGAGCAGTGGGATACCTAAAACAGTGTTGTCTGGTGTAGGAGAAGTCAAAAAAAGTTCAACTTTATTAAATGGATGGTAAGGAATCTTGAGGTCCCCATAGATGAAAATGTGCAGAAGATGGGTGTCATCCTGGTCTCTTGATGCAACGGCTACAAGTAGAATCAGGAAGAGAATGCTGATCAACACATTTTCAAGGGGTGAATTGTCCATGGATTTTTGGAATTTCATTGGCTATTTTACAAGTCTTATTTCTCAAGATCATATCAGGGCCTCTTTTCATGACATATGGTTGCATGAATCACATGTTTATGGGATATAAAAAAGGGATAGATCAGTTATTCTTAGTGCATGATGTTGGTGTATATGGTAGACCATGAACCAGGCCAGGATTGAAGGTGTAATTTCCATTGTAAATAATGTTATTATAAAAAAACGACCCCCCCCCCCTTATCCACATTGTTCATGGGGACAAAAATTGGTGTGAAACTCATTCAATGATAGGTATCTAGGTGAGTGTGACTATTGTGAACCATTCTATTTCAGGACCATGGGGAAATTTGGTGCAATGGACAATACCAGTTATGGGAATAAAACCGAATTTTGATGAGTCTTTTATTTTGGAAATCATTAGAGGTGGAGGGGTGGTCTGGTACTATAAGATAAGTTTCCTTCTTTGCATTACTAAATACTATGGTAGGGGGAGCTCTATCTAGGTAGAATCCACAACTAAGCACATGAGGCTGAGTTTATGTGGACCGAAGGATATCACTATCAATTAGGTTGAAACTGACACCATTATTATTCATGAATCCATGCACAGAAAAGCATACATTCCATGTTCAATGACATATATCATTAGGATATGTAAATCCATCTTATACAACAACAACATCCATGTGGTCCACATGTGGAGTGAGGGAAAAAAGGTAGATTACCATCCATCCTCCATAGAGGTGGCAGATGAGGCTTTTAATGTCATGTTCTTCTCGAATTCTCTTCAACTAAGTCCAGAGCGAGGTAAACCTGATTAGAGGTGATAATATAGGGCTCCATTACATTAGGCATCCCTAGAAATATTCATTTCTGGCCATGGATTGGGTCATTTTTATGGTCAATCTTTCTTGAAAAATAAATATATTACGATTATAATGGTGGTGGAAATTTCATTGAAATATCACCCTCAGACCGATTTTCAATCTAGAGGAATTATCATACATCTTAATACATGATATGAGATAAAAATATAGAATTATAATTAGTCTAGTTAATAAAATGATTAATAATTTCAGGATTCATTCATAGAATCCCACATGATAAAAATTAATATTATTACTTTCCTTAAAAACGAATGTTGGAACCATATTAGTTAGCCAAAGTGGCTTATAATTGGGTTTCCACATAGGACAACATAAGTTGGGAGTAACAAATTAACATATATGAAAATCATAAATATTTATAGGGTTTGATTTAGGTATTCAAGAAAAAACAAGTGAATGATCAAATGAAATTTAAGGGCCTCAAATTCATCAATCTATGATAATTTATATGGATATCAGTTCAAAACAATTAAGGCATTACATATTTTTTCGATCATTATCCTAAAGATTAGTAATTATTTTTTTAGGAAATAATATATGGAAATATATTTTTTGATATATTTCTACAAAAAACATTCATTGGTGATGCTTTTATCTATTTTTAATTCATACACTAGTTCAAGATGTGGATTTCCCTAAATTATCTTGGATTCCTGATGAACTAAAATTTACTTTTATAAGATCATAAGGCCAATAAAATATTGAAAACTATAACAATTTATCTATAACTAACTTTAAATTAAAACTCCTATCGTTAATAAATTAATCTCTGATCATAAAAAGTAACTCTGTTATTTCATCACAAATATTTACTAATAAAAAATAAATACACATTAACCAGGACATCATGTAGCCTAGTGGAAGGCTTGAAACCCTAATCTCCCTTCGTTCATGGGTTCAATAACTTCAACCATTCCAAATATGATAGGTTATCACACTACATTAATTATGTCTTTAAAATTAAATGCTAATTTATCATTTAAAATATATAATATGGAAATATTTAAAATAAGGATAATCACTAAATCACCTTTTTACCAAGGTTCTCAATACTAACTCAGTGTATGAATTCTATCTCCAATGTGTTACTAGAACTTCTGAGGAATGGTTAACCTTTTAACACTTATCAATGATGAAAAAAATAGAATGAGATTCACGAAATCATCTACAAATTGATTCCCCTATAAATCAAAAAGTAGCTCTTGATTTTCACATTCCAAACATGTGAATACCCTCATCATGTATTCTATGGAAACATGATAATAACCTTAATTACAATAAGTCATTTAGGAAAACATGCATTATTTATTATTCAAATAATTATTGGATATGTTATTTAATCCCAAAAAGTTTTAAACTTCATCCTTTAATAAAAACTATAGGGACTCAGGCTTCACATACATGGATATTATATCACTTAAGACGTATATTCATCCCATTACATAAATTCATACCCGAGGATGATAATAGATTAGTGTCTTTGGAAACATTTAAAAAAAATATATTATCCTGGTAAAATATATTCAATACCTCTCATTAATTTCCCCACATTTATGACTTCTACATAAACCATTTAATCATAATCTAGGGAAAGGAAACATAAGAAAGTGGTGTGCTCAGATGCTCAGTAAGGGTAAATAAAGTAAATGCTTATGAATAACATGAACAATAGGGTATTTAACATAAGAATTACGTTTGAAGATCATACCCTACATATTATAAATCATAATAAATGTTGGAATTTTATAAGATGTGAATAATAATGAATTAAATAAAATAATCCATGAAAGCGTGACATTATAATAAAACATGGAAATTTTGTGGAAACACAATAAAATTATATTATTTTAATATTATCCAATGAATCCCTTCCTAGATTGTCTTGGTAGTATGGGTTCACTCCGTATACCATCTTGGTTGTCAAGGTTTATCCCCATGTCTATATTAGCATCATGAGTTCACTCCTCATACCATCATGGTAGTATTGGTTCACTCCCATAGCCATATTTGTATCCAATGCTCATTCCCAAGACCATCAAAATCCATATCAAGGGATATAAATCATTACCCAATGCATTGGTGTGGATATAGGTCTAACCCATCTCATAATGAAATAAAAGATACATGTGACACAAGAACATTAAAAATCATAGCAGAACTCATGTAATGAAATGTGTATCATAAAAAGGTACGCATATCATATCATAGTAAAAAATTCATGTTTTTCATAATAATGTCATCAAAATAATGAAATATGAGAAAAAAATGGATTTCATAAACATATATCCCATTAAGGAGAAACATGTTTTTAACAAAGACTGTGACATTAATCATAACCCATTCTGATAAAGCATATTAATGGAACCATTGGATAATTTCTGAGAAGTGCATGAGTAACTTAAATGGATGTTATCATAAATTTAAAATGATTTTGAAATATCTATCAAAAACATTTCTTGAGGACAATATCCATTCTTCTTTGAAAATGGATTTTTAATACATAAAATCATTTAAAACCATTTTTTTAAAATACACTGAATACTTATAATGAAAACATAAAATCATTTTGAAAACCTTCTTCCTAGAAAAAGTTTAAAATAAGAATCAAAATATTACAGAAAATTTTTTATTTGAAAACACTTCTAACAATTTTATAGAAATCATGAAAATGTTTCGAAAACAATTACATGAAAACATTTTATATAATCTTGAAATTTTTTTGAAACCTATTTCTTCGAAAATACATTTAAAAATTATAAATAATAATTTGAAACTTATTGAAAAAAAATATCATTTATAACATATAAAAGACACTTGAATGATTTTTTAAAACAACATTACATGAAATTTACTTTTAAAACCATTATCTTAAAATTTAACATTTTAAAAATTAGAAGTAATCTTCAATGAAATGATGGCGGGTAAATCCGTACATGTTGTACTAGGTATAAAAGAAAATTCCTTTTATATGATACAATGATGTAAAAAAAATTGTTAAAAAGAGACAACAATATTCCTTTGAATATATTTTTAAGATAATAAAATGGTGAAATTATATTTTAATAATAATAGGAGATTATAATATTATTGGAAACCCTTTTTATAAATCGTAGATTTCAGAATGAAGAGAGGGTAAGGTCATAATTTTTTTAAAACAGATTCTTAACTATATTATATACTAAAGAGTATAAAAAGGTACCCATACATGATTATGTCATGAAATAATAGTGGATAAGGTAAATCAAGATCATTCATGGGTGAAGGATCCAATACTTCATCAAAGGAAGCATAATCATTAACAATCGTGAAAATGATGACAGTGTTTCAATACACTCTAACTAATTGGTAACATGGGATTACACTATCCATGAAAGAAAATAATATTAAATGAATCATAAAATATCATCAAAATATATAGATTCATTATAATTCACGTAAATTGGACGTATATTCACATCCAAATGACATTTGGATCATAACAAAACATGAGTATTGAAAAAATCAACATGAGACAAAACCATTTTACCAATTCGGTAAGATATGTACATGAACCCAATGAATGAAGGATCATAAAAATAACATATGAAAGCCAATAAATTTACATATAAATAAATGGAATACCATCATGGTATGTACATATACTGAACAAAATGAATTATTGGTGAACAATGCATGTATCTCACTAAAATAAAAAAGATAAATGGGACCCCCTTCCGCGTGTCCTTACTCTCATCGTACTCATTCAATATTCCTTTATAACAAATATATGATTATTATAAATATTTTACATAAGATTTTTCTTATATATAATACCAAATATGGTTTTATCATGAAAAAAATATTACCATCTCATTGACAATCCTATGTTAAGGTTTCACTTTGTGCAATATTCTCTTTATTCTTCTCATGTATCTTAATTTGTTATATATTTGGTCCTTAAATTTATATCATGATTTGGAGAATGTAAATAATGATATATATATATATATATCACATATAACCTGAATTTTTATATTATAATGATCTATATAATAAATTTGTACAAAATGGAATAATGTGTTCATGGAGATGGTAACAAATATATAGGCATGAACATTGTTTCTGTTTTAATTATAATATTGAAAAAAAAGAAAGAAAATGATATATATGTGAATTTGTATATAATATCATTATAGTATAATTATAATTTTATATATATCATATAATTTCACTAAACCCATCCTTAATACTTTCTATGTATTGTTTGAATTCACCACATCACTTTGAGGGGTGGCAGTCCACACTTCCTCCAACGAAGTTATCGTAATTAAAAGTTGAAAATTAAAAATATATGTTCATTACCCATTAAAATGTGTTGTGTGTAATTTTCGGTAGAAATATTTAAATAAAAACATTATATTATATTTAGGATACATTTTTTTATATAATCATAGAATGGAAAATATTTTGGGCATGGAGAATTGAAATGAAACTATAGATCTTGAGAGAAGTTGATACATCTTAATCGGGTAACTCCTTTTGGTTTATGCAAAAAGGATTCCTTGGAAGAAATCAATCAAAATAGGATGATTCAATGAGAACAGGATATAATTTGGTATCATATTTGATTAGAGTCCGAGTTGTTTAAGGGGATTGAGATTTTTGAGGAAGAAAGAGCTTTGGAGGACATTAATAGAAAAAGAAAATGACTCACATCGCTTTTTTGAAAATAAAATAGGTATTCACATGTTATTAACTAATTTAATTCATAAGAAACCCATAAAAATTTATTAATTTAAATTTTAGGACTTATATATGTCCATAAAATGGGTTATGGACAAGTGTCTTGGTCATTTGGGCCCTTAGTATTATGGTTTAATCCCCAATAAAGCTTAATTTGACCATAAATGATGTGATTAATTTTAATCACGATTAATAATCACGTTGATAAAAAAATAAGTTGATATTGTTAGAATATTAATTTTATACTAATTAAAATATTTTATTTTAGTTTATCTTGAAATTAAATTCACATAAAAGGAAATATTAAGATTAATTCTAATCCCAAATACATGGTGAGAATGCAGGTTTTTGACGTAAAACGTTCAAAAGTTTATTATGTTTTTATATTCCTGTTCAATGTGAAATTAATCATAACGACCACAATTTTATTAATATATTTATAATTGATCCAATATTACCATAAAACAAATTTAAAATATAATTTCACATGAATTCTTTTTTTAACCAAAAGACAGATTTTATCTAAAAAACTGTATATTTCATTATTCATCAAAAATACTTGTTTTTGAAAAAATTTACAAATAGTGACCCTAAGCTTATTTTGAAATTATGAATTCAAAAAATAAAGTTAATTTTAATAAATTTAATTTCTATATTTGTCAAAAAAATTATTATAATTTTTCATAGAAGGACATGAAGTGTAGTTCTTTTGACAAATATTATTTTTAAACATATATGGAATTTACTAAAAATTATATTCTAAATTAGGAATATTTTATATCTAATACCATTATAAATAATATATGAAAAGTTTTTATAACTATTCCTATAACTATGTTCAATTGTTTTGTTAATATTATCATGATTAAATATTTTTAACAATAAAATGATGTTTTGTAGGAAACATCAGTGTTACGTGTAACATATGCCAAGTTAGTGTTGTGGGTAGTGCAAGACAAGTCAGTATTGAATATAACATAATCCATGTAGGTATTTTTGTATCATTATCCAATTTGGTATTTCTTTTATTGAAAACCAAGAGGGTATTATGTGTACCGAAAGCCCAGTCGATTCCATGTGAAGGGAATGTTTGACATAATGTTTGTAATATATATAAGAACTATTTATAGTGTCATGTGAAATGAATAATATGAAAAATATAATCTAATTATAAAAAAACAATATTTCACAACTTCTTGGGGTGTTACACTGCATGATAGCCTTTTTAGAGACAAATGCTCAGGATGTAAGACATTAGGGATAAGCGATAAACTAGTGGGGATGTGTTAGGGGGTGCCCTTTTTATTTTTTACTCTATTATAAATTATTTCATGTGATACATTGTGAGAGATTCAATGGTGAGGACGAGAAAATTATATACTATTTTAGGTGATGAGTGAGTTTTATTTTTTATTCATTTTACATTAGCATTCTTTAATTAAATTTTCAGGAGAGGATACGAGGAGGATCATACTAAATATATAGTTATACTCACTATATGTAAATAAAATCTATTTTTAGGTTAGTTGGAGGAGGATGGAAGATAGGCTATTGGCTACTAGTATGAGGTTTAGAAGGAGTTGTTTTGAATCCTTGATCACATACATATTTACTTTTACTGTGGTACTTACAGTTTTCCTTTCAGTAATTTAGTTCTTGCATGAAATATATATGTTCACTCTGTAATTTATTTTATACTAGAGCATGACTATGAGTTTGTTGGTGTCTATATTATCTCACAATTATTTTTTCTATTAGAGGGAAATGCATCCCATCGGCATGATTATTATACCCTCAGAGCCAGTCTCCAAGCTAAGGATTACTGGAGGTGGGACATTGGTGCCATTATATCTATTCACCCATTTCTAACCTAGGAGGGGTACACCATGGGGTGAGGGGGATGTGATAGTGTGGTATGAGTGGTTTTTTGGAGGTATAGGATGTAGTTAGGAGTTAGGCACTGGGGAGCTTTCGGGAGTTGGTATGGAAATGATGTGAAATATGTTTATCAAGCACTATAAACACTGCATAATTGCATGAAAATGGTATTTAGGTCCCCCTGTGATCTGGAGAAGAGACTAGTAAGATTACAACATCTATAAAATGAGGTGATACTAATTTCCGGGTAGATACATAAAAAGGATCATGCATCATTATTATTTACACATATGTTTTATTGGGTAGACAATGGGATAGTCTAACCTTAAATGAAAACAATGAAAAAATTTAATCAATGGTATGGTCTTCCGTATTCTATGTTTAAGAGGTCTAAATATTTTATATTTTGCATGAAAGGCACCAAGTCGGCATACTCATCAGGTTCACATAGAATGTGTTCAACATGTCGCTCTAGTAGATCACCATAGATTTGAGGTTGAAGATGAAGTCACATAGAGGAGGACACTCCATGAGTTTTAATTCCATATTATATAGATGTATGAGTGATCTGTTATAGATAGTGTCATAGAAGACTTGTTAGAGGAGGTTGATATAGCGTTTAGTTCAATCCATGATCATAAGTAGAATTGAGAATTGATGGTTTTGATGATGTTTTATGGGGTAGCGAGGCAGTGATTGTTCTTGATCCTTGGGGATCACGAGGATTAAGAAATATCATGGGAGAAGTTTCAAGACCAGTTCAAAGCGGAGTTTCTTTCTTCATTCATGAATGCGCCCAGTCGCTAATATCTTTTAACACTCAAGTAGGGTATATTTGGTGTGTGAGAATTTAGGATCCATTACAAGACCCTTCATTGATATTCTTTGGACCTATTTCCCAATTAGGAGGCTAAGGAGATGAATTTCAAGGATGATTTTCATCCACTATTTTATCACCAGGTCACACTATTTTTGTTGAATATCTATCTCAATTTATTGGAATAAGAAGTGATCATAGAGAAGGAATTATCTAGAACCATATAGTCATGGGAGACTATTCTTTAGGATTCCTAATTAAGAAGAGTTATGGTTCAGTATTCCTAGTGGTTGGGACTAAAGATCATCTGATCAGCTCGGGGTATGTCTCATCCCTCAATGACTCATTCCTTCGGGGGTAGTTTATCTAAGGCTTATTCCAAGGGATCATACACCTGTTTTCTTATGTATGATGAATTTATCTTTAGAGAGGGTGTCTGACCTTTTTGAGAAGTCAGTGTTCACTTGTTGTTCCACTTTAGATTACTCAATTGTGGCATTTCTTGCTGACATAGAAGCAGCATGTGTCCCAAGATTGGAATCAGAAGATAATATATGGGGCTGGAAGAGGACATCCTCGGGCTGCTACCCATCCATTGAGAGTAGACTGAGGTCATGGAGGTGGTTTTAAATAGTTCTAGAGAGCTCCTGGAGCATCTCATGGTAAGCTTCATGGTTTAATGTTTCTAGTGTGAGGTTAAATAGGCATCGTTAAAGGCAACCTTTTCTTGTTTTCTACATGGGTGCATGCATTGTTTGATTTGGGAGTGACACGGTCTTTAAAATCACTTTCCCTTCTCCATACTTTGGGACTTGAAGTAGAGTGAAGTCTATTTCCCTTAGCACTGAATATGCTATTTGGAGGTGGAGATAACTTGTCTGATGCATGTAGAAACTATGAGCTAGTGTTCCAATATCTCTGCTCTTGGGGACATTTCCTATGATTACTGATAAAACCATACATAACCTTCCATAAAATAGAATACTTTTATTTGGCATAGGATATTATGGATTTTTTCATGAGGAAGGTTGTGTTCATTAATAGTGATAGAGTGTTAGCATTGTTTATTTGTGAGCGAGACCCTCAGATGGGTCAGAGGCGTGTTCTTCCATTATCATCCTTAATGACTGGTCTAATGCTGAGTTCATTGGAGTTTTAGAAATCGACCATTCTTAGGGTCATAGAAGAGTATCCTAATGAATTCATTGAATTGGTTGTAGCATTACCCCATTGATGGGAGATTGAGTTCATGATCAATCCATATACATATTCATCTCTTATCTCAATGTCTTCAAATTGGTTGGGTACATATATGATGCGAGATATATATATATATACATCTCGATAGACTGCCATGGTGTTTTTCATCGGACAAGTGTGTCACTATGTGGTGCATCCATTTTTTTCATAAAGAAGGATGATGGATGTTTTTGGTTTCATATCAATTATATTCCCATAAACCAATTGAAAGAGAAGAAACACTGCCCTCTTTTATGGATTGATGATTTATTCGATAAACTAAAGGGTGAATGTCGATTATCGAGGATCAATTTTCAGATAAGATATCATTAGAGGCTTGTACAGGATGAGGATGTCCTAAAGGCTTATTTTTTTCATCATGGGAATTATTAGTTTTTTGTGATTCTGATTCGTATGATGAATTCTCAAAATACTCTCCTAGGGATAATTAAAATTGTGTTACATAAGTTCATGGATAAGTTCATGGATGTTTTGATCAATGAAATCCTTATGTTCTCAATGTCTAAGGAGGATCATGTAGAGCATATGCATTCTTTTTTGTAATTTATTCATCCTCAGAAGTTGTTGGGGAAGTTTTTGAAGATTATGTATTAGGCCTTAGAAGTCTATTTCATAGTTCATGTTGTATCCCAATAGTTAGTAGTTATGGATCCATCGATTGTAGAATCATTTTTTATTTGGTTTCCCTAATGAAATTGAGTAAGTTCGAAAGCTTCCATGTTCATTCCAGATATTATAAGATGTTCATAGCTGGTTTCTCTCGGGTTGTAACTACTATGATAGTGTCGAATAGAAGGGATCATGTGTTTCTATGGACTTACCATCGTCAAAGCTCTTTTTAGTATCTAAAGGAGATGATTGTATGTTGTCCTGTTTTTCACCTCCTAGTAGGTGGAGTTCAATTTAATTTTTTCTGTGATGCTCCAAATCTTGTGTTGGATATCATTATAATGCAGTAGATACTGGCCCAATATTATGGGTATTGACAGTTAAAAACCTATGAGCGTAACTATGCCACACATGATCTCATGTTGGAACATGTAGTGTTTTCACTGATGTTGTGGAGACATTACCTCATAGGTGTTCTTACATATTATGACTTTGATATTTTCTATACACTTGGAAAGTGGAATGTTTTCGCTGATGCACTGAGAAGGAAGTATCTTAGTGATGTTGTACGTGAATCTTGTGATTTTATTAGAGTGATGGAAAAAAATTCATATTTTATATAGATATGGTAGAAATCGGGGGTAGAGGATGTCTTTTAAAATGAAATGAAATAATTTATTGTGTATCAATTAGAAGAATCTCATTTGTTGGATCGTGAGGTGGAGGTCTGGAGAGACTGATATAATTATGGTGAGGTCAACATTGGTTGGTCAGAGGATGAAAAGCATGGAGTTTTGTTTGATGGAATGATTTTGGTTCCCTTGGAGATATGTGAGATGGTTCTTTGAGAATATCATAGTTCTTATTTAAATGTATATACTAGCATAAATAACATTTACAAATATTTCAGATATTATTTTTGGTGTCATGGGTGGAAGTATTTAGTTTTACAATTTCTTTCTCAGTGATTGGTCTT
This sequence comes from Viscum album, assembly GCA_963277665.1. Lineage (NCBI taxonomy): Eukaryota > Viridiplantae > Streptophyta > Magnoliopsida > Santalales > Viscaceae > Viscum > Viscum album. The sequence continues at coordinate 1,715,568,193 of OY728152.1, read as the reverse complement.
CCTGAAACTGTAGGGGGATCAGCAAGTTCCAAATGAATTTCTCCAGCCATTAGATGTACCATAATGGAAGCAGTACTATATCTCAATGGACACTGATACTATTTTATCTCAGGAATATGTATTCTATGATGCTATATGGGCTATATTGAATATTTTGAAGAAACAATACAAATTTATAATGATTAAGGTGCTGAGCTCAATGGAGGTTTTGCTGAGGCCATATCTATAGGAGGTATTGAGATCCGTAGAGTCTCAAGGAAGATCATTTCTGATAAAGATCCTTATTTTACCTCCATGTTTTGGAGAGGTTTATAACATTATTTTCATTCTCAGTTATTCTCGAGCACAACATTTCACCCGCATACAAACCATTAGACATAACAAATAATCTAGACTCTTAAAGTCATGTTACATTATTGTTTCATGTATTTTGGAAGTTCATCGGTGATACACCATCCCTTGGTAGAGTTCTATTACAACAGTATTTGTAAATCCAACATTGGTAGGGAACCGTTTGTACCCTTTTAAGGTTGTATATTCTGTTCACTATCATGTTGGACTGGGGTAAGAGAGTTATCAATTCACAGGAAGGAACTACAACATAATATGATAGAGATGGTTTAGGTGATCCATGAGAGGATGAAAGTTGTACAGGATCAACATAAATCCTATGTTTATCATAGGAGGATTCCACTAAATTTTGGTTTTGGGGCCATGTTTTACAGATTTTTTCTCCTCGTTGTGGGCAGTAAAGGATTCTTCATGGGATTAATCTTTCTCCCTAGTGTGTTGGGACTTTTGAGGTGTTGGCCTGTGTTGAAGTTGTAGCATATTTTAAAGTGATTCCCCCATATATGAAATGTATACACTATATTTCCCACATGTCACAACTACATAGTTATGTTCATGGAGACTCGAACATCATCGATTGAGATGATATCGATGTTGGGGACGATGCGACCTTTGTGAAGAAGCATGTAGAGATCCAAGGCAGCCATGGGAAGGTGTTATATAGGGATTTTATCCCCTAGTTTCATGTCTTATCGTGACGTAGTGATGTATAGAAGTGTTTCTAGGAATATGATTCATATATACTAACTAATTGCCCTATGTGTTTTCATCTTTATCTCATCTCTTTAAACACTATTAGCTTTCCGGATAAGGAAATTTGATGGTTGGAACGATGGATTTATATTGTCTCTTTTGTTGTTATTATCTATTTCCAATGGTGGTGAAGACATGAGAGGTGTTCCATGTGTTTTTTTGTTTATCATTATCTAGTTATACATGCCTACTCTCTATCTATATGTGCCTATGATATGACAAGTAGTTTATCTACTAACCATGTTTATCACCTTCTTCTTGGGTGAGATAGTTGAGTACCTTTACTAATGAGGTTTGGAGAGGTATCTTGGACTTTGAATATTTAGATGGACCCTTTATTTTTCAAATCTACTATGGTTTTTTGATTCTATAGGATGTGAATATTTTTATAGGAATATAAGGTAAGGTCATAGATCCACATGGATTGATACTATTCATATTTTTGAAGACCAAGGTTCTCATAGGAGTCTAATAGGAAGTATGTAGGAGTATAGCTGCGAAAACCTAAATGTAGCAAGATTTCACCCCTTGTAAACCTTTTAAATGATATTAATGTAGGTTTCGTGATTTTTAATGAGTTGGGGTTCGAAAAAATAATAATTTGATAAGGAAATACATTTTTCAGTGGAAACAAAACCCTGAAGATTACATGATGTGAATAGTGATTACACATTGTGTGAATACCCAATGTTGTATGTTTGAAACGTTTCTAGCTGCTCGAATTGTCCAAACCTATTATTGAAGAACCCTTCTCTCTCATTCGAGGTTACACAACAAACCCCGCTTCGATGTTTTTGGAATTCCTTCGTCATGGATAGATCTCTATATTCCCTCCATTGATCTATCGTCAATCCAATGTATGTTCTACCTTTATTCTTGTTTTTTATTCAATCCATTTTATCACCTTCCCCTTTTACACATGATCAAACTTGGTATCATTGGTTCTAATGGAGTTACGCTGGTTATTTGATGGTGTTTATGTTGAAAGGCATCCTCCTGTATATGCATTTATTGAGCAAGATGCGATTGAGATTCACATCATTGATCCATTATCATTAGAAAAAACATTGAAAATTTATTGATTCAGGGGATTCATTGGTTATTTATTTACATGTAATTGTAGATCTAGCAAGATTTAGAATTTGTATCATAATGAAATTGACCTAATAATTACATAAATTGGATTAAATAATTGGCATAGACCTCTTCGAGAAGTTGTTTTTCTTTCCATGATAAAGGGTTTCCGCATGATTTTGTAGATAATGTGATATCTAAAATGTGATTTTTGTTCTTATTCTAGAATGTCAATTTGGTAATGATTGTAAATACAGAACTAATTGATAATTACATGCTGAAAATATTAAAGAGGGACTATTTTTGAATCCAGTTGTTTTTAATTTGATGTAAATCAAATATATGTAGGACTTAATGTTTAATTTAATTGGTTGTAAAACCTAAATAATTATTATTCTTTATGATAAATTAATTGAATACATGTTAAATTATTTGAATAAGTAATTTTTGATATCTTGTTATAGCTTTTTTTTGGGGTTACCATAGTTAGAACCAGTGAATAATGAATCAGTTAATTCATAATAGAATAGAAATCTATTTTTTAATAAAATATAATGCCTTATAGGGAATGAGTTACCCGATATCTTGTAAATTCCAAGTGTCTTGTGATTTGGAGCTATGATATATCATTGTGTGTGATGGAAATATACCCTATTTTAGGTCCAAGTTCACGGTTTCAATTTTCATTAATTCTATTTTTTCTGTGATGCGAGATTGGATTGGATTATCATAGAAGAATGTTGTGAAATATGGGGTGAGGAGGCCCTGATATAATGAGATTTTGGGATGGATGAGCCTGGAGGTTTGTTGCGTTATGTATGACTGGGAGACCTGTTTGGTGTGGAAGTAGTTGACAATCAGAGTGGAGATATGCTTCTGAATCTGCATATGGGTGTCATGTAGGACACTAGAGAGGAAGAAATGGGTCAAATATGATCTTACCCATTGTTATGAAACATGGATTCTTGTTTGAATTAATTTTTTGGTTGACTTCAAGGTTGTTAGTCTATCTAATTTCTTTTATCAATTATTTGAGGTAGATGGATGTGCGTTGTTTTTTCATTTTTAGTATCTTACAATGTATTACTAAAGTAACTAGTAATATGGAAAGTAATAATGTTAAGAAAATAATAAATATTTGACCAATGCGGTTGAAGCTTGCTAGGATACAATGATGAGGTTACAAATATGAGATTCCATTTATTCGAATTGCATATGAAGGGAGGGCATGGAACACTGTTTTGATACTAATAATGTGTAATGTGGAAAAATATAACTGTTAGTTAATTGATACAAAATGAATTAATGTATTGTGAAACTGATGAATATGATTTAAATAATTTAATTTATCTCTTTAAATGGTTGTCTTGATTTTGGTTTTATGGTCTTAATAGTGGTAGTTGGGAGTTAAATTGATATTAACTGCAGTTGAGGTTGAGACGTGGGTATGACTATAGAGTGGTAGTGAGATACATTATATCAAGTATGTTTTCTGTTTCTATATTATACTACAAAAAATCGGTTAGGGAAACTAACACCTTGGGAATTCTTAACCTTAGGGTGTGTTTTCCCCAACATCCCAGTGGGAGGATTCATGGATGACTACCCCCAGTGGACCTACTCTATTATCATGGTAGTCACATGTGATGGTATGACCAACAATTATTTTTCACCGTATAGGTGTGTAAATGGTTATATTGTATTGTATTTATTTCACACACATATATTCTTTATAAGATTTCCTAAGGACTACTATAATTATAACCTGTGTATTCTCTAATGTCCTGACGATCCTTACATGGTGTATGGGTTGTGATTTCATGAGGCATAATACCCAATGTATGATACATGTTTTTCGGTTTGTGTGGGATCCCAAAAACTACGTGGTTACATTGGTTATGTGCATTTTTTGGTGTGTTTCCGGAGTTGCATGTTGTGGTGCTTCACCTAGGTGTTTTTATGATAGCCATTTGGAGAGAGATGCTCATGATGTACGATGATGGGGAATAATGTCAAACTATTAGGGGATTGGAAGGGTTGTACCCTTCATATTATTTAATATATTATATTCCCCTTCAGGTGATACATGGTGACAGTATCCATGTAGAGGCTCAGAACTTGTAATACCTATTTAGGTGATGATTTAGTTTCACTTGTTAGTCATTGTGATTTAGAATGATCTACATAATTTTTCATGAGAGACTTCATGGAGGATCCTATTTATTATACTATTATACTCAACCTACTTATATATAACCTATTTGTTAGGTCAGTTGGAGTAGTTTTGAGATTAGGCTAGTTACTTATATCATTGGGTTTAGCATGATCTATTTAGGCCTTGTGGTCACTGCCCACTTTACTTCTCTTATTGTATGCATAATTTTCTATTTAGTTTTAGTAGTTATTGCATGTTATTATATATTATCACATTGAATTTTCATTTATATTGAAGTTTGAGAATGAGTTTTTTGGTGTCTATTCTATCTCTCTCTTTATCATGTGTCCTTTTAGAGGGTAATTCCTCCCATCTATGTGTTTATTATACCCTCGATACTAGTCACCAAGACAAGGCCTACTAGATGTGGGACTCATGTGTCACTATCTCTCTTCTCCTATTTCCATCAAAGGAGGGCACAACATGGAGGAGGGGTGGTGACAAAAAATCTATTGTAAGAAATCTAATCTAAGCATTATGAATAGTATAATAGGTATGATAGTATTGAAAGTAATATTCTCATGGAAAAAAGTAAACAAACTTGTGATCATATAAATACATACATGGATCCCTAAAAATCATGTTTCTATGTCATTTAATAAGAAATAAATAATTTAAATTGAGGTAAATATGATGTCCATTCCATATACACAATACATCATATCTACATATAAAATTATCTCATATCCATCATAGAATATGAATATAATTAGACATGTCACATTTACCATAGCGACATAAGATATAATTAGAAGTGTCAGAACCCATGTGGTTGGATCCAACCAATGGAAAAAACATTTAATACTCATAAAGTTACAAGATAATATCAATATAAACTTAGTACTTTCAGTCATGGATTCCAGGGATTATTTCAATAGAAAATGGTGAATATGATTACAGCAAACCCGATTCATGGGGTAAAAATTCTCATAGCATCCTATGGAATCATGATCTAAGAAGAATATTGGTCCAAGGTATCTCCTATCACTAATAATAACCCATGATTCAAACACAAATGGAATCAATATCCATGGTTTACCGACCCATTCAACCACACCATTAAAATTCACAACTTATTCCATTTATTAGTTCACCTGAATTCAAGTTCCATGATAATACCCACTCATAAGAAAATTAAATTGAACTATATTCAATTAGTTTACCCACTCATATAGCAATTATATATAAACAATTTATACAAAGAGTCAACATGAACAGAATCAAATACCCAACTTCTAACAATCAATTCAATTCAATATAGTTTGTTACATTATTTATCTAACATGGAAAGCCCAACACACTCCCCATGGGTGGTATAAAATGAAGAATCTAAAGGAAAACCATATGGGTGACCCTGGTAGGGGAAACAACATCCAAAAAGGCACAAGAAACAATTTAATGTCTCTAAAAGGTTCCATTACATTAATTTTAATTATTCAAATAATTTTTAGGCCACACAATAATATTAAATTGGTGGAACAATAGAAAATATGTCTTTATGGCATCAAACTAGTTGGGAAAACTATATATCACCAATCGTATGGTCTAAATATAGTGATCATACATTATAAACTATAATTTAGAATTAGATCAAGAGAAAAAACAATTATTTGAAAATAAATTAGAAATATGGAATATTAAATTCTACCTAAATAACTTCGTATATTACAAGATGATTGAAGAAAAAATCAAAATAATAGGAGTACTCATTGGTGTAGATCCAACATGTATGATGGAACTTCGTTTTGTGTTATGATGGAGGAATGGTAAAAAGCCAGGTATTTGGATTTTGAAAGAGATACCCCATTTTTTTCCAATCCACCAGGAGAATAATGAAATGATTTTTCGGTTTAAAATATATTTTAAGGAAAATGAGGTAAATTTTCCTCAAAATAATGGGTTGCATAGTTTGGATGCAAGGTTTTCCAAACCATCTACCTATCATGCATCACCTACGGTGTTACGGGAGGAACATAGTTTGGCAAACCATGATGAATCATTGAATTTTGGATTTTCTAAAATTTAATGGTGCATCACACGGGTATGCACCTCCATCCCCATAGTTTCATAAAAATTAAGATCTCTTAAAGAAAACACTCAGGCAATGAAAAAATTGTAGTAACCAAGAGACCTTCCCAAGATGGTTTCTACTAACCGTGGGGATGGATCTATTTTTTTAAAAATATAGGCTTCAAGCTATGAACAAGACCTAGAAACCACTATTACACTGATGACCTCAATATGTATTCACATTAGGCAGTAATTATACATTTAAACTATGAAACAATATCAACACCTCACATTAAAACCTAGGATCATACAATTTTTTTGTTATCAAACAATTATTCCATGACCTTCCTTCCCAATGGAAGTCAAGATTTTTCAATGAAGTACTCATGCCACTACTCATGTGTTTCAGCCACTCGTTTCCAAGTATCAAACAGTAAATGCTTTTTATTCAATATCTCATATACTACAGCAAATGGAAAGCCTCGTTGAACCTTATTGCTTATATTAATTATATGAATATAATTATCCTCAAAGGCACTGTTGGATATATTTTAAGATAGATATGATATTTATTTTAGTATCAAACTATGGTGTAGATACTCAATATACAAGAGGGGGGGGGGTGAATTGTATACTTAAAAATCCTTAGGGAAATTTTATATAAACAAAATTCACAACACCTCTATGTTCTACTAATTTTATTGATTCTGGAAATGAAACTTAACAAAGGTTTATAACAACAAAGATTCTACCTTAAAGAATATAGAATCCTATTTAATGAGATTAAAAGTCTAAACAAGTATAAGACTGTTATACATTCCTCAAAAAACAAAATTATAGCGGAAAACAAAACTGAAACACTACAAGTAACAAGTAGTAAATCTTTTAACCCAAAGAGTAGTGTATCCTACAACCTTGGATAAAGGTCACTTGATTTATACATTCAAGAAATTCTCTCTTACCCAAACTCCAATAATCCCTCAATCTGTTGATCAGTATCTGTCATGATATCCTCACAAGCCATTGATTTGTAAGGAAATCAGTACCTAGGACTTCACAACCCAAAGTCTCTAATTTTAAAGAAATCAAATGTTTTCATGAAGCAATGTTTGAACAAGCCGTTAAAACATTCTACATGAAGCTTGAGAGTTTGTAAGATTATCTCTCTCTCGAAATAACTTAAACATCATTTAAGCGAGTTCTTCCAAAAGTAAAGTATTCAAAAAGTACTGATCTCATTTTAATGAGAATCTATTTATAGGCACGGCTTCAATGGTCGGATTCCTCCTCCTACGATCATATATTTCGTTGAATTTTGGAGGGACCTGTCCACATGTCACTCAAACAATGGTTAGTTAGTAACTAAATTCATGACATCATTTTATAACCAAAACATGTGTTAGAAAAATATGGTTACATAAGAAAATTAATTTTTGAGAGTGTAAGAAAAAAATGAATGTTCATAGTTTAACCAAAAACTATTTAGGGTCTATAATAAATGAATATTCAGATTCTGTTTATCAGAAGAATTTGGAGTCTGAAATTACAATGTTCAGAGTCTGAATTCATAGGAGTTCGTACACTACACTTACAATGATCAGAGTCTGAATTCATAAGAGTTCTAAGTCTGAACTTACAATGTTCAGAGTCTAAATTCATAAGAGTTCGGAGTCTAAACTTACAATTTTCAGAGTCTAAATTCATAAGAGATTGAAGTATAAATTCAGAGAACTCGGAGTCAGAACTCTGAAAGTTCGGAGTTTGAATCCAGATCCTAAAAACAGAATTCATTATATCTATGTATATATATGATTCCAATGTTTTGGATACAAATCTGAATTTGATACTTTGAGACCAAATGATCAATGAAAAACATGGTAAGGATATCTTTCCATGGGGAAGTAAATTTTACTTATGAAATCATAGAATATGGTAGAATAAAATTTTCCTTAAGATAAGGTGTTTGTGATTTTCAAAACAAGAAGGAATAGTAAAGTATTAAAGAAACCTTATTGACTCAACAATCTCCCCAAATATGATGGAATGGAAAATTCATAAGGAAACTATATTGACTCCATAATCTCCCCCTTTCTTGAATGCACAAACAACCATACATAAAAAGAATATAAAGACTTAGAAAATATTTTTCTAGACTTTGAAAATAAAAAAATCTCCCTTAACACAAGGGCAAGGATGAATACGACTAACCACCACTTAGTCTTTGGAACATTAAGGATTTTATTCTAGATTTCAAGAAAGAGATTTTTCATTATCTTGAAAATGGAAATCATTGTAATGAAAACTCCCCCACAGATGAACTCCCCCTTACTTAGGGACATTTCTTCTTTTCTCAGTATTCACTTTCCTTTCTCCCCCTTTTTTATTTTCAAAAAGGAATTTGGGGGACTGGAAAAGAAATTATGGTACCTGAAATATTATTACAACACATCCAAAATACAAGGAACCATACATTTCATTCTGATATGGAAAATTGGTACAAGGAAGGAAATTGCAGCAAAATATCAAATTTAATCATGATAATCCTTCCTTTTCTTTGGGCATCAGCTTCTTCACTATTGTCTTTAGCTTCTAGAGCTACTTATGATCTCCCTCTACTCTCTTAAGAATCAGTTCCTAATCCTTAGATTTCTTCTATAATGTTTTGATTCTATCATCCTGAGCCTTGAGATCCTCTACCTGAGCCTTCCAGACTTCTTCTTGCTTGAAATTTTTTTCTTCAATCTCAATCCAAAGATCCCTTTCTCTCTTCTAGCTTTGAGAAACTGAATACAACTTTCCATTCAAATCCTTCACTTCTTGAATTTGAGAATTTTCTTATAGAGTATGCTTTTCTTTAATACTAGTTGTGAGATCCTTGATCTTACCATCGTCAATGTCAAAAGCCTCATTGACATCCTAGAACTCATGAAGTTCTCTCATTTCTTTTTCTGCATTCTTTGACCATCTAACCATTTTCTTACAAGACCATTTGTGGGCATGGTAGTTTATGAAAAAATTCATGAAATCATCCTCAAGATTTACACACTTAACCATCACAATGGTTACTGAATCCGATTTCTGATTTATTGTGTGGTGAAGCATCTGTCATCTAAAATCTATGCTTGGAAAAAACAATAATGGTCCCAAAAAGCTTCTTCAATGATTTAACAATGAATTCATGTCCAAGGGATGACGATTCCGAATCTGAAACATTGATTATTGATGGCTCTTTCTCTAGCTCAGCAGGTTTCCTCTTTGAAGTTCCACCAGCTTCCTTCTTATTTACAACTGCTTCAGTAGGTGAGTCAACAACCAATTGTTTACCCTTATCAGTTTTCAGAATGGCTTCCTCCTCCAGAGATTTATGTTCACTATCAAACAGCTGAACGATTTTATCTTCATCTACTTCTTCTTTCTCATCACTTGCCTCAGTATCATTAGGGTGAATAAAATGATTATTATAACTTTCTTATTCATCTTATTCACGTCATCTTCATCCTTTTCATCTAATCCAGGAGTAGCAACCTTTTAAGATTCAGATTGAGAGGTTCGGTTTGAAAATTTCATAGATGAGATTTCCTTCTCATGAAAGTCTTCCACTTGATTAATCAAATCTTCGGTGTCTCCACTGCTATCATCTTTTTCTTTTTCTTCCATTACTTTTACTACTTATTTTTATTCAATAAGTTTTTCATGGACATTTTCCGGAGTGACAAATTTCTTACCTGGGGTTTTAGGTAAAGCTTCTACCAGGAAATATTCTAGTACCAGAATATATTTGAATGCTTTATCAGTATCCCTCAGAAGTGACTGAACAAAATATTCTTCATTCATCTTATTATTTACCTGATTTTCTTTAACTTTCTTTTCAATCTCCTCAGTTATCTTCTCTTTTAAGGATTTTTCATACGAAGGATTCAAACCAAAACATGGCTCCCCTACATTGTTATTTTACTTATCATCCCTCCACTTCGAAACTACCTCATCAAGATATAATTATTTCTTATTAGGTTTTGGATGTGTGGATTGAGATTCCATAGCTTTTGGGTTTTTTTGTTCCTCTTATACTACCTTAAAATTTCTCTTTCTCCCATCATTTTTTGATGGTTCATCCACTTCATATTTTTTTAGAACAGATTCATCTTTTTCTTTAGGTAGGTAATAAAATTCTCCTATGTCTGTTGAAAAACCAATGTTCATCCTCTTCAGGGTATCATCACTGACCAGCATGACTTTGCAATTCCTTGGCATCGAGCTGCAAGGAATTTTAAATATTCTAACCACCAAACTATTTACTTGGAGAGAATGGATGGATACATGATTATCTGATACTTCAGGTTTCCATTCTTAATATTGTCAATCGTAATGAGAATATTCTTAACCAAATTGATCTTCCATTGGATCACCATGAAATACAAAATATACAATTCATTTTTCTTCAATGTTTCCTTGTCTCCTTTTCATAGAATGATGAATCCACGAACCCATAATTTGAGAATCTGATTATTTTTCATGAGATGAGAAATATTTTGTGTCTTAACATCTTTAATACCGAGGCACTCCATAGATTTCACCTTAACAAAGCTTCCGTTGACATCTGGAAACTTATCAGAACAAAACTCGGCTTCCCCTTCATATGGAATACCAACCAAATTAGGTGCCTTAGTATATAAAAGAGAATAAGTCTTTCAATAGATCTTGAATGATAACTTCTCTCTGCCTTATTCCTTGAAGAAATCAACTGATTCATAAAACTCAATTTGTAGATTCAGATACCCCAAATCTTGATCTTGTGCCTTCAATAAGGAAACTATCTCCCATCCATTGAGCTTAATGTTCTTCAAGATGATTGATTCATACTTGGAAAAGAAGTTCTGATGCCCCAACCATTCTCTATAGACCTTCCACTCTGAGATTGGCTTGAAATTAGACATATCCTTCTGAGGGGATTCTTCTACAAACATTCGGAATTGAGAAATTTTTGAAATTCCAGAATGAGCTTATGTAAAAATGTAGAACTTCAGCACGTGAGAGCTTGAGATTCGATCTGGGACAACCATCGGGGGTTCCTTTATATAGGATTTTGATGCGAAAGTTCATCTTCCAAACCCAATCCAATGGATTAAAATCCTTTTGATTAGATCTGACGGTTGATATGATAGCCGCAACAAAATCTTGGATTTGATATTTTGAGGTTTTTTAATAAAAACATTCAGATTAAAGGAAAAGAGAATTTGAAAAATTTGAAAACAAAAGAAACTACTTAAAAGTAAAGGATAATTGTGATTGTTTAGGAAAGGAAACATACCTTTTAGATTTCTAGGAAGATTATTCATATTGATCAAAAAAATTTCTTGAAGAACTTTAGATTCTGAGAATTTGATTATGAAATGATATTTGAAAAAAAAATCTCCATTATGAGAATTTAGGTACGAAAATGTTTATTACGAAAATTTTGAGAATGAAAATCTTCATTACGAATATTTTGAAAAAAAAACCAACTATGAAAATTTTCATTATGAACGATTTGAAAAACTAACAAGAAAATGTACTCCCTCTATGAAAAGGAGTCTATTACTATAATGGGATTGGTTTTAGTAGAAATTTAACAAGGAATATTACCTTATGGTTATCAATCCTAAATTCTGTTTAATGTATTATAAACTTATCAGAGGATAATGATTTTCTGAAAATATCAACAAGTTGATCTTGTGTTATGATAAATTGAAGAATTATGTCTTATTTTAGTGTTTGATCACTACGAATGTGATGAATAATATCTATGTGTTTTGCAAGAGAGTGATGTGAATGGTTTTAACTAAGGTCAATGGCACAAGTATTATCACAAAAAATTTGTTTTTTGGTAAAACTCATACCATAATCTCTAAGTGTGTGTTGGATCCACAATAATTGAGCACATCAACTTCCAACTACTACATATTCGACTTTAGCAGTGGAAAGTTCTACTGAGTGTTGCTTCTATCATGAACAATAAAATAATTAATCTCCTAACAAATGACAAGTTCCAGAATTACTTTATTTATCCATTCTACATTCCCCAAAGTCATCATCCGAAAAACTCTTGAAAATAAAATCATTTCCAGAAGTATAAAAAGTCCTAAATCCATGGTTCCCTTTAAGTAGAGATAAATTATTTTCACTGAAATTAAATGATATTCCTTAGCATTGGATTCAAATATTTCTCATAATCATACTAAAAACATTACGTCTGGATGACTAGCTATCAAGTAAAGTAAACTTCCTATCATACCTATAAAATATGATTGATCTACTGGTTTCCCAGCTTCATCAAGATCAAGTGTGTTTGAGCTACCAGTGGGAGTACTAATACTATTGGTGTTGTCGTATCCATAATTGTTAAGAAGATCATTAATATACTTTTGTTGGGATATATAGATTCCTTCTGGTTTTTCAAATAAATTTGAAAAACAAGGAAAATAGTTAACTCACCTATCAGACTCATTTCAAACTCAGATTTCCTTAGATCAGCAAAGAAATCAGTTAAAGATTGCTGAGTTTAAACAAATATAATGTCATCAACATATATTTGAACAATCAACACATTTTTTATATCTTTATTTATAAAAAGGGTGGGATCTTCATTTCCCTTAACATAATTATTTTGATGCAAAAATCTTATAAGTCTATCATACGAAGCTCAAGGGGATTTCTTAAGTCTATACAAAGCTTTGGTAAGTATATTAACATGTTTAGGATGATTTGTATCTTCAAAACCAGGAGGTGGTACATCAAAAACTTCATCTGGTACAAAAACATTAAGGAAAGCACATTTCACATCCATTTGAAAAATTATGAAGTTGATGATTGCTGAAAAGGAAAGTAGAATATGAATAGATTCATGTCTAGCTACTAGAGTATAACTTTTTTCATAGTCTATTCCTTCTTGTTGATTTATTCCATTTGCAACCATTATAGCATTGTTTCTTACTATGATTCCATTTCCATTGCACTTATTTATAAAGACCCATTTTAATCCAATAAAAGAAGTTTCATTAGGTCTTTCAACCAAGGTCCAGACTTTATTCCTTTTGCATTCATTTAGCTCATCTTGCATATCTTTTATCCAATCATCATCTCCTAATGCTTCATCAGTTTTTTTCTAGTTGGGAAAGGAATGAAAGATGTTCTACTTCATTCCGTAAGTCACTTCTAGTTCATACGGGTTGATTTACATCACCAATGATACTCTCATTGGGATGATTCTTAAGAAACAATGGAATTGGGTTTTGTAAAACTTGTTCATGAACAAAGGGTTGGAAATATTCTAGGGTAAATTCTTCAAAAGTATCATCTTGGACATTTTACTTATCAGAAATATCTAATAATAGTGGATGAAAATAATTTTTTGAAAACACTTCCAAAGATGTAGTTTGGGGTTGTTTAAAAACAAAAGCATCAGTTTCCTCAAATTTAACATGTACTGTCTCTTTAACAGTACAAGTGTTTTTGTTGAAAACTCAATAATCCATAAAAGTTGTCCAGTAGCCTAAGAAAATTCCTTCATCAGATTTTGGTACAAATTTTTGTACGTAATCTTTAGAATTAAAAATGAATACCTTGCAAAAAAAAACCATTATGTAGAAAAATATTGGGTTTTTACCATTTCATAACTCCTAAAGAGTTTAATTAAGAAAAGGTCTAATAAAAACACGATTTATAGTATAAAAAGAAGTATTTTCAGCTTCAGCCCAATAATGTTTGGCTATAGAATATTGACACAACATGGTTCTTGTTATCTCTTAAAGAATTTTCTTTCTTCTTTCAATAACTCCATTTTTTTGAGGTGTTCTTGGTGATGAAAAGTTATGAGTAATTCCTTTTCTACTAAAAAAAATTTCAAAATCAGAATTTTGGAATTCTCCTCGATGATCACAATGAATATTTATCAAAGGATGTTTTTTCTCATTTTTATCTTGGGATCTAAAACATTTGAAATATGAAAAATATTCAGATTCATTTGCTAGAAAATAGACCCAAGTAAATCTAGTGTCATCATCAATTAAAACAAATACGTAATATTTGCCTACAATGCTTCTATTTTGTGTTGGACCAAACAGATCCATATGCACCAACTGTAATGCATTAGTGTTTGACATTTCACAGACTGATTTAAAACATGATTAATGTTTCTTGATATATTTACAAGGATCACAAAATTTTGATGAATCAAATCAATGATCTGGTAAATCCTTAACGTGAATTCTCTTAAAGAGTTTGCATAGGTTCCTAAGGTTATAGTGTCCTAACCTTTTATAACAATACCAAGAATGATTTTACATTGCACTAAGTCAAGGTATATCATGGCTCCTAAGGTCTTCTAAGTTTAGTGTGTAAACATTCACTTGCTTATTTGAAGAAATAATAAACTCTTCCTTGAAATTGTGTATCAAGCACTTGTCATTCCTAAAATTCACAAGGTAACATTCACCATGTAATTTACTTATGCTAATGATGTTGTTCTTAAGACCCTTACCAAATAAAACATTTGAAATCAATGTTTTTTCTAGAATATTGATGTTACCTATACCAATAATTTCTCACATTGAATTATCTCTGAAAGTTAATTTTCCTCCTTTCATATTGAAAATCTTTTCACAGGAGTTTTTGTATCAAGACATAGGTCAGGAACATTCACTATCCATGTACCAAGTGTTGATGTTGGTATTTTCTTTATTTTCCACAAAATAATATTGTTAGACATTTGGAATCCAAAATATCTTAGATCTGGAATTGTTATACATTAAAATTTTGGGTATCTGCTTTTTTTTAGAAAAATATTTTTTATGAAACCCAATATATTGGACTTTATTCAAAGAACATTTATATTTCCAATTACCACCACATTGTCATTTAGTTCAAAATGGGGCTCTGTATGGAATAAATTAGATGTTTTTTAAAACAAGTCTTCTATGAGTATAACCTAATCCAGTAGTATTTCCATGAGGTTTGATTTGAGAATACGTGTCAAAATTTTCTTTACCAGAAGTAAAGTTTTCAAGATGTTCCTTAAGAGAATATATTTTTTATTATAGTATTATGACTAAATCCTATCCTCAGAAATTATTTCCTTAGAGTTAGAGTTTTCCTGAAAAACATTTATTTTTAAAATATAATTCTTAATATCTTCAAACAGTTTTCCTTTTCAAAATTTACTTCCTTAAGGTCTTTAAAAAGTTTTTCTAGAAGCCCATCATTCTCTTTATGACCTCTAAAGTGGTCTGAAATTTCTATTGTGAGAATTTCTTCCCTAGTATTTTCCATGTCTAGTTTTTTATAAATATTAAAATTTCATTATTTTAACAACTTTTCAAATCTAGATACTTCTTCATATGAAGGTATTTCTTCATTATCTAATGATTAAGTATCTTCATTAGAAGTAATATCTTCATAATAGCAATTCTTATCAATAGATAAATTTTTTAAAGCCTCATCAGAGCGTACCTTGGCTATAAGAGATGTATTTGAGAAAGAAGTATTAGTAATGAATCCAATATTTTTCTTTGATGATGATCCATATTCAGAAGATTCACTTTTCAAAGAGTCTCCACAGCTATCACGCAAAGTTTCGTTTGGTTTGAAACTATTCTTGTGCTTCGAACAATTAAACTTCTTCTTGTTACTCTCCGAATTTCTTTTCTTCATTTCCTTCTTTTTCAATAGAGGGAAACTAGGTCTGATATGACATGTTCTTCTACATTCATAAAAAGTAACTTCCCCATCTTTCTAATCTTTATAGTCTCTCTTCTTGAACATATTTTGATAGTTCTTATGTACTACTATCTTGTTCATTATCTGACCAAGATTAGCTAATTCATTCTCAGACATTTCTATATCACTAGATTCGGACTGAATCGTTACTTTCTTTGAATTTCATCTAGTTACCCTTTCTGGATTCTTGTTTTATGTATGATTGGAAGTAGTTGTTAAAGAAACTCCTCCATTCCCATTATTCTTTTTAACATTTTCATCATCTCTCTTCATTCTAATATCATGTTGAAGAAGTGTTCTAAACAACTCATCTACGAAAATTTGGGTGACTTTACTGTTCTCATCAATTGCTGTTCTCTTGGACTCCCACTCATTTGCCATGATATCTATGATCTTATCTACAAGGGTCTCATCATCCAAACCTTTTTCACCAATAGAATGTAATCTATTCACAATGGTCATGAATCTTTGCTGAACATTTCTTGAAGGTTCTCCATAAGGAAAGATAAATCCAAGGTATTTAGCTCTCAACATTGCTCTTCTTATCTCTATAACATTAAAAATACCGAAATATGTAACTTCAAGTTTCTTCTAGATACTATTTGCATCATCCCATGAAGATATTTGACTATATATGTTTCTAGTCATAGAACATAACAATGTATTTATGACTCTGAAATTTGATTGATATTATGATTTCTCCTGATTTGTAAAAGTTATCAATTCCTTATCAGGAATCTTATAGTCTCATGTCAGCATCTGGTAGTTATCAACTCCAGTGTTAATTAAAAAATTCATCATCCTATCTCTCCATTACTCATAATAATTACATTAAAAAATAGGATTTATGATAGGATTTATATTATCGATAGAACCAACATTTAAACATGACATCTTAAGTAAAATCATTCCACACAAACTTGTTAGTAATAAATGTTTGTAATCAAGAAAGAAATATCCTAAGAATGTAAAAGATAAATAGAGTATATATATGAAAAATATGAATCGGAACATTATGAGTCTGAAAATATGATTCCGAAAAAGGTGAGGAAGATGGTTTATCTTCTAAATCAAATTGTGAGATTTATTCAGATTTAACCAATGCTCATAATCCAATTGTTGGATTAGTTAAAGTTATAAGGTCACCCTCGTTGATACTAATTGTTGTATAGATTGTAAGATAGTTATGATACTAATTTTAGTATCAAAATATGGTGTAAATACTCAATATACAAGATGGTGTGAATTGTATAATTTTAAATCATTAAGGAAATTTTATATAAACAAAATTCAGAACACCTCTAAGTTCTATTAATTTTATTGATTCCAGAAAAGTGATTCCAGAAATGAAACATATCAAGATATTTTAACAACAATGATTCTACCTTAAAGCATATAGAATCCTATTTAATCAGAGTACAAGTCTATAGAAGTATAAGATAGTTATAATTTCCTCAACTACCAAAATTAAAGTGGGAAAAATAATTGAATCACTACAAGTAACAAGTAGAAAATATTTTAACCCAAAGAGAATTGTATCCAACAATCTTGGATAAAGGTCTCATGATTTAAACTTTCAAGAAAGTATGTCTTACCGAAACCCAGGTAAGCCCTCAATATGAATATCGGTATCTATTTTTCTATCCTCGAAAGCCCTATATTTGTAAGGAAATTGGAACCTCTGACTCCAAAACCCAAAGTCTCTGATTTTAAAGAAATCAGACCTCTGCACTATGCAATTCTGCACGAAGAAAATATTGAACAAGTCGTTCAATCTTTTAGCTGGAATCTTGAGAGTTTTTAAGAGTATCTCTCTCTAGAAATAACTTCAACATCATGTAATCGAGTTATTCCAAAAGTAATGTAGTCAAAAAGTAATTAGCTTGTTCAAATTAGCCCATATTTATAGGCACGACTTCAACGGTTGACTCCATCCTCCAACAGTCATATTCTTCCTTGAATTTCGGAGGGATCTATACACATGTCACTCAAACAATGGTTAGTTAGTAACTGAATGTGTGGCATCATTTTATAACTAAAACATGTGTAAGTAGAAATATGGTTACTTAAGAAAATTTATTTTTCAAGTGTAAGAAAAAATGAATGTTCGGAGTCTAACCAAAAACTATTCGGAGTCTATAATAAATGAATATTCATTTTATGTTTATCAGAAGATTTCGGAGTCTGAAATTACAATGTTCAGAGTCTGAATTCAAAAGAGTTCGGAGTCTGAACATACAATGTTTGGAGTCTGAATTCATAAGAGTTCGGAGACTGAACATACAATGTTCGGAGTCTCAATTCATAAGAGTTCGGAGTCTGAACATACCATGTTCAGAGTCTGAATTCATAAGATTTCAGAGTCTGAATTCTGGGAACTTGGATTCAGAACTCAGAAATATCGGAGTTTGAATTCAGATCCTAAAAACAGAATGCCTTATATCTAAGTATATATATGATTCCCAACTTTTTTAAATGATGCCTAATTTTATACTTATTGACAAAATATTCAAGTAAAAACATGGTAATGATAACTTTCCTTGGGGAAGGAAATATTACTTCTGAACGAAAAGCATAAGGTAGAATGAAATTTTCCTTAAGATAACGTGTTTGTGATTTTCAAAACAATAATTAATGGTAATGTCATAAGGAAACCTTATTGACTCAACAATCTCCCAAAATTTGAAGGAATAGAAAATTCATAAGGAAAGCTTATTGACTCAACTGAAACATCTACCAATAGCTCCACCCCATCTTGATATAGTGTATGATTATTCCTTGAGTTATAATGACATAGATTTGATACATATAAGATGTCTTGTATAGCCTAATACCTCTTATGTAACTACAACTAATAGAATACATGACCAAATAAATCCAGAATCCTGAATGTCCTAATATATAGTAGAGACAACATACCATGTCTCTTGATCCACCTATATCCTAGCCTCTATAAAATACAGTAAAAACCATATCGATTACCATAAACTCTAGAAATCATGTGTGGAAAATGAAAAAATATTTCTAACATTAATTTGTAGTAGACATAATTTTTCTGATCAACTGGACCTACTCAGAAGTCTCATACTTGACACATGATACATGTAAAGCTACCTCACCAATATCTAACTAGTACATGGGATATAGGGATGTCCTACTATATGAAGCCTTTTTAGGTTCCATCATCGTAGTCACCTGATAAATATTGTTTTATACGAACTAAAATATGGGTATATTCCTCTACCATGATCCCCCAAAATCCATGATGAATGCTTGAAACATGAACCCAAGAACATGTATCTCACACTATCAGGTCATTATTATGATGGTTGTATGTTTTGATCATAAGCATCTGTGTACCCAATTCCATTTTTAAACATATAAATAAATGATTCATAAACCAAGTGTCCCAATCAAAATATGATAGTCTGAGGTACCCCATGAAGTCTTACTATATAAAAGACATTCAACCTCTTAATATCATCTACACATAAGGAATCCTCATTTAGTATGAAAAGAGTGACCTTTATGATCTTGTCAACAACAACACAAACAGAATTCCATCCTTGAAGAGATAGCAAAAAAAAGTCTATAAATCCATCGTGACATCATCCAATTAATAATCTAGATTAGGGAATAAATATAAAATTATGGATTGTTGTTGATGTTTGTCCTTCACCAACTGACATGTGGAATAGTTCATAACAAAACCATCTACCTCATTTTGCATCTCCAACCACTAATTATTGAGATATGAATCCCAACAGATTTTGGTAAATCATGGATGCACCATCAAAACTGAGGGATGAAAATATTACATCAGCACCTCATGCATGTAACATGGAACAAAAATGGCCATTGATATGTATTAACTCATCCTATCCTACCGTCCGAACAGGAGGTGGGTCCTCAACTACCAAACTCTCCCATAAGAGTAGGCCCTCTAAATATGTATACTATCTCATTATCAGTCTATCTAGAACAGTAGAATTCACACCTATAAAGAAAGAAAAAAATTCCCCTAAACAACATGCACCTTCATGTGACTCCAAAAAAATGAGTCCATATGTGCTTCTTCAATTGGATACTTAAACCTCATGTATCTTATACATCCTTCTTAGTGAACATCCTACAACATTTTTTTCCAATGAATGTATGTAACTTAGAATTTAATATTATAGGGTTAACCAATCGGCCTTCATTGAGTCATATTTCAGATCATTATTTGTAAATATATACGTGAGGATTTTGCGGTCATTTAAATCTACAAAATGCTCTCCCAATAAATAATGTCTCATACATCACCAACCATGAACAACTACAGATAAATAATGATCAAGATTTAGGTAGATCTTCTTGTGTGGCCTTTTCTACAAAGACATATACAACATGAATTTTCCTCTCTATATCATCACTTCTCCTAGCCAGATAGCAGATGTGTCACAATACACAATATAGCCTCTACCCTGCCATGGAAGAATCATGACCAGTGATTAAGTCAATAACTCTTCAAGATCTTGAAATGCTATCTCATAGGTATCTATCCATACCAACATCACACCATTGTTTGTCAAGAGTATCGATGGAACTGATACGTGTGAGAAGTATTGTATGAAGTATAGAGACCCTAATTTTTCATACATTAATATTACACCATTTAAATAATACAGAAAATAAAATAATTACATGAATATGATTCAAAGGGTTAGTATCTTGGGAAAACTAATAATATACACATATTTTACAAAATAAAATTTAAACATTTACTTAATCACTTCTTCTCTAGCCTCTAGTTTGAATTCTCCATAGTACAAGTAATCAACTAAGGATATAAATAAAAAAGGGGCGAGCTAAAATCATAATAATAGGATAGATAATGAAATTAAACAACAGAATAATGGGTGACAATGATCATTATCATCCAAAATAGGACCATAATCATTAGTGGAATCATTAAGGAAAGGCTTCCAATGTATCAATGCATAAAAATAAAACATCATGTATTAGTGGTAAACTATTACACATAGATGTGATAAAATATAACATCAAGTTCATGAATATTTCAAAATTATCATGAGATACATCACATTAACTAATTATTTGTAGTGATATATCATTCCATGCACACAAATGACATCATAACATTGACATTTTCCTAGATAATTTTGGGTACACTCATCACATCATAACAGTTACATTATCATGCATGCCACATAGAAAATATATCAATGTTGATCAAAAAATATCCCAAGGGAAGGAATTGAAATCCTTTAATAAGAATAAATTCATAAACATTGGTCTCCAAAAATAAATTATGGAATAACATAATTGAATCATCAATATTGAGTGAATAAGAAATAATCTCGATGGTAAAAGTTGTTTTTTGAAAGTTGATTTATTTTGGAAAACATTTTGTTTAACATAAACTCAAGTATATAAATTTTAAATCACATAAAAGGTACTATAATAGTGAATAAAAAATATTAATAGAATATCCATACTTAAAATTTGGTGAAAGATGGAAAACCCCAAAAAAAGAGAGTTGAGTTCGAGAATTCCCATTACCTAGTGTTAGAAGACTTTTTAACTTTATTATCTTGTATAAAAACAATTTATTGATTTATTAATAAGTATAGAACCTTTTATACATTAATATAATTCATTATGGTTTTATTAAGTTCCTTTATGAGCCTTTCAATTAGTTATAGATTTTTATTTTATCGTTCGAGAGGTTTTTCTTTCATAGTTTTCACAATCGGTTCACTTTTATTTAGGAATGGAAATTCATGTAAAATGATAAAAGATTTAAATAATTATTATAATATTTGATTAATGATATTAAATAAGTTAAAATGATATTATAAATAATTTGGATATATGTAATGAGGATGAATCATTAGAAAAAATACAATGACGATAATTTAGGGAAACATTCGCAGTTTTTTATCAAAACAAACTCATTTTGTTTTATCACATAGTATTATGTATGAATTATCATTACATAACATAAATAATGTGGTTTCATACAAATTAAATATTTTTTAAACCATTCTAAATTTTTATTAATATACTTGAAGGTGTTTACGGAAAATGAATGTGCATTGCCCGTGAAGTTGGTAAATTGACAGATCATGGGTGATGATTTAATTTTTATAATAAAAGAGTTTAAGGGAGGAGTTTAATGATTGATATTCCATTATAATGAAATAATTAAAATACATGTTACTTTTTGGGTGTTATCATTCCATTTTTATGAAGGGATGTTTGGAGATAATAATAAAGTAAATGAAATCGAAAGGAAATTAAAAGAAAAGAAGAGAGGGATTTACCTCTTGAATTATCCTCTTAAGATCTTATTTAAGGAGCATATACTTGGTATTTTGATAAACCCAAGAACACATGGACGTGGTGAGTGGATATGGATGAGTTTTAGGTATAATTTTGGCAAGGATCAAATCATCATTGGTTTAAGGAGAAGAGGGTGTGAGGGGTCGTATTTATAGTTGTGAAGAGGGGTGTTTTCTCATTATTTTAATCATTAGATTATTATTTCTCTCAATAAAATAAATAATTAGGATTAATGTGACTAAATAAATTAATTAGTTTATCTGATTTCAAACCAATGGGCACTTACATATTCCTTGACTCAAGAATGACTAAAAAATTCCAATTTTTTTGATTTATCGAAATTAGTTTACTTTACAATTCACTAAATATTCATGTATTTCAAATAAATACCAAAAAATCTCCCAAATATTTTTTGAAATGTATAATTAAACAATGAAATTTATTTTATGAAAACAATTTTATAAATATAATAATTTTATGTTTTTATTAAAATTATCATTTAGTTGAAAAAACAGTTTCTTAAATTCTAACTAATTTGGTAACACCTTGAAAAATTACATAAGGTCCCATAAAATTATCATAAAAACAAAATATTGATTTATTGATACATTTTTTGAAAATAATTTATATTTAAATTTATTTAATTAATTAAAATATTTAATTTAATATTTAGGACTTTCAAATACTCCAATACTTGATTAATAATTTTTAAAACAATTATATACTTAGTCTACGATATAATTATATAATTAGTTAATTTGAAATATTAATTTATTTTATATACAATTTAATAAGTGGTGTAACTATTTGTTTGGCTTGTTTACTAATAACAAGGGCCATATTACTATTCTTAAGGCCATTTTACTATTTCATCAGTATAGGTTCTTTAATTTATAGAAAATCTCTTTAATTCAAAAAATATTCCTTCATAAATTTTTTATTATGACCACTAAGATATTTTATGAGGTTTATACTATATGGAATTATTAAAAGAACGATTAAATTCCATTCTTAAAATATTAGGTCATTACATTCTTCAACCCTTTTAAAATTTATCCATCTAAATTTCATTTTATATAAAGATGTGAGGGTTCTTCTACTTCATCACCTTCTCTAGTTCCAATGTTTATTCTTAAAACTAATGGTTCATCAACAACATATTGAGAATTTGGGTTGTACTTTTTCATTGAACCTTAACTCTCCGCTCAAGATTATTTACTTGTTACTCCTCACAAGTGATATCGACATCCAGCTGTACCACCTCTATTTTCAGTACATGTGAGGGATATTGAATGTACATCTTCATGGGTGATATCCAGAAAAAATCGTGAACAATATCCATAAAATGTTTATGTGAAAGTCGTTAGTCCATGACTTATATGGGATAGTGGATTTGGAAGGGGATTGGGGACCTAGGGCTTAGATTCATTTCTACTCTGAACAACATGACTCTCTTCCATGGTGATATTATAAAAAAGACATTATATCCAACTTTGAACTCTAAGTCCCTTCGATGATTGTTAGTATAGATCCTTTGCTAACTCTTTGAATCATTGATAAGTTTTTGATGGTTTGGACCTTCTCTTGAATATTTTTATCAAAAGTGCATCCAAGTGTTTTTCGTTCACTAAATTCATCCCAATAGTCTATAATTATACATCTCTATCCATATAGAGCTATATATAGATACATATGAATACTTGAGTGGAATCTATTGTTGTAGGATAACTCAAATAATGGGATATGGTGATACACCCACCTTTTAATTCTAAAACTAATCTTCTTGTCATATCATTGAGTATCAGAATAGTCCTTTCAAATTGGTGATCGGTTTTGGGGTGATAGGTCGTGCAAAGATTTAATTCAGTACTAATATCATATTGAAGGCTCCTATAGAATTTATATATGAACCTTGGATCACAATTAGGTATAATCGAGTGTAGAACTCCACGCAGTGTCATAACATTCATCATGTATATCATAGAATTTTGTTCAACTGAGATATACTCTCGAATAGGGATAATGTTGGCAGCCTTGGTAAGCCAGTCAACCATAACCCATTTCACATTATTTCATTTTGATGCCTTTATGAGACCTGTGACCAATTCCACAATAACATTATCTCTTTTCAACATGGGTATAGGAAATTCTAGCATCATCCATATGGTCTTTTGTAACTTATCATTAACATACTGACATATCAAGCAACATGAAATATACTCCCCAATCTCCTTCTTCATGTTTTCCCACAAGAAGGATTCTCTAAGATCTCAGTACATATTAGTACTTATATTTTGGATAGAGAAGTTTAAGCTTTGTGAATTTTCCAATAACTCATTCATTATCTCAGGTGATGAAGAAACACAAAGCCTCATTCCAAACTAAATTACACCATCATTATCGATATGCAACTCTTACAGCTTCCCTTCATTTACGTTTTTCAAATTCCTATATCACATCGGGACATCCCTTCTTCCATCCTTGAACTTCTCTTATATAGATTGTTGGGAAATAATTTGTGAAAGGTATGATTTATTAGATGTTGTTATGATTTCCAAATCCACCATTTGCATATACATAAAGACAGGGTTTCTCTCAATACACAACATGTATAGAATATCATGTTATTTTCTCATAAAATCCTTTGCTACCATGTTCTCCTTGAGAGGATGATAGTGAATAGATAAATCATAATATTTGATTATCTTTAAACATCTCATTTGATGCATTTTGAGTTCCTTCTGAGTGAATATATAATTTATGCTATTGTGATCAGTATATATGTCACATTGTTCTACAAATGGGTAGTGATGATAGATTTTTAGAACAACAATTACAACTTCTAACTCCTGATCAGGCGTAGGGTAGTTCTGTTCAAGGATTATCTTCTACCATGAGGTGTAGGCTATCACATTATTCTTGTGCATGAGTACACAACCATGTACATTCTTTGAATCATCACATTATCACAATAAAATCTACACTTTCCATTAATGTGAGTATAATTACATTGATATGCCTTACCTTTATCACCTTGAAGCTTTCATAACATTATTCCATTGACACATACATTACCCCTTTCCTTTTGAACATATTTACTGGGTGAGAAATTCATGAGAAATTTCTCACAAAACGTCAATAGTACCCTGCTAAGCTAAGAAAACATTGGATTTCTATGCCTCTAGTGCGTCTGGGCGATCATTAATCAAATTTGTTTTTTATGGGTCCATAGAAATTCCCTCACATGTGATCACATGTATCATGAATTTGACTTTATGAATCTAAAACTCACACTTTAAGAATTTTTCCTACAACATCGCCTTCCTCAACGTCTACAAAACAAAACTTAGGTGTTCTTCATGTTCCTCTTTTCTCATGTTGTATATGATAATATCTTTGATAAACACTACCAAAAAAATTCACAGTAATTTATCAAGACCCTATTAATAATATCCATGAATACTGTAGGAGAATTAGTAAGTCTGAAGGGCATCACCTGAAACTCAAGCAACACATACCTTATACATGATCCAGTCTTTTAAATAACTTATTTCATAACATTTACCTGATAATATCCTGAAAGAAGATCCACCTTTCTGAATTAATTATCTCTTTATAGCTAATTTAACAATTCATCAATCCATAGAAAATGATACTTGTTCTTTATGATGATTTTGTTGAGTTCCCCATAATCGATTCACAGCCACATTGATCCATCCATCTTCTTAACAATAACCACTAGCACACCCAAAGGTGATGCACTAGGGGGTACAAATGCGCTATCCAAATTTTCATAAAAACAATTATTTAAATCCTCCAATTTGGTAGGTTCTAACTTATAGGGACACATTATGATAGAAAAATCTTCAGGTATAATTTATATTTTGAAATCTACCTCATGATCTAGCCAGATTCCAAGTATCATGTCGTGAAATAAATTAGTATATTCTCTCAAAGTTATAAGTTACCCTAGTTTCATAAATTCTCATGACTAAACCTTTTTAGTGAGGTATTATTCTTGATAGGTAATCAATAAACACACCGTAGAAGAATTTTCAAAAGGGGATTCATGATATTCTATTCATTTGTAATGGAGCATGGGATGGTTTAGAATATGATAGTATATTTAATTTTCATGAAATTTAATTTGTTCTCTATATAATTAGATCCAATTCATTACTATTATATAATAAAATTGCACCAAGGTAAATGTCATGAGATTCAATAGAATAATATTTCCACATACGCCAATGGGAGAAGTTTCCAACACATGGGTTACAAAGATTTCTCCACTTTCTGTTTTTGCAGATATCACTACTTAAATGATTCCAGGGTTTGATTAAATAGATCTGAAAACATTATTGACATACAAGAACGTTTAGAACCAGAATAAATTAATAATTTTTCTATTCAACAGTGTATAGTAAGTGTACCTAGTATGACTTCAATTTCTTTCTATACTTCTGCAGTAGTGATTGCATAGTCCTTTTCATGCTCCTTGGGATTTTGGGGATAATTTTACTCATTACCTTTAATAATTCTAGGTTTAGAGAACTGTCTTGCATTGTTCAATTTATCCTTATATTTGTAGAATTTGACCATTGGTGGTTCACTCCTTTACTCCGCCACATTTTCCTTCTTCATCATATATTTTGGACATTCATGATATAATGGCCTTATCTTCCCCAAATTAATCATTTCCTCATCCATTTGAGACAGTTCCCATTATTCCTCTTCAGTCATTGTTGACATGTGGGTGGTTGACTTGCCTTTCCAACTTTCTTATTATATTCTATGACATGAAACTTTATCTTTATTTTCTTATCATCATAGCCATGGGACCGATGTCCAAACTCAATATCCACATTGATATCACATCAAACAAATTTTCAAAACTCATAATGTATATAATTTCTAGATATTTTATAATGTTTGTTTTTAAACCAAAAATAATTTATCAATATTTCTATCATTATTGATAAAAACCCAGAAGTTTTCCTTACTTGATTTTGAAATTTTCCTCATAGTCTGTGATAGAATTTTCGTTTTTTTCTTCATTTCTATGAATTCTTTCTCTATATTTGTTGAAACAGTTAAAAGTAAATACTTGTTAGGAAAAATTATATTATTGTGTTCCCAATCCATCTCTTCATTTTCATCCTTTGGCTATGTTTTGTTTATCAAATCCAACAATTGGTCAGCCTCTCCATCTAGACAATAAACAGAAAGATTCACCTTCTCCATCTCAGAACAGTGATGAACCAAAAGGGTCTTCTCCATATATTTAACACCCTATTTTGTAACTAGTGGATCATAAGATCCACTAAGGATTGGTGGTCACAGCCCCATAAATCACTCAATATCCAGTTATTGCATCTTAGCTGATGGAAGACTTTCTAAATTATTCAGGTTATTGTTCATAACCTAAGATTGCTGGGTAAGTATATACATGAAATTTTGGACTCTAACTCCCAAATAATTGGGGATGTTGTTCATTCCATCATTGAATTTTACCTAACTTGGGTTTTTTTCTTGGCTTCTCCTTCTTCCCACCATTTCTAAAATAAAAAATTTTAGAAAAAAACATAAGTCAATAAGTTGTTAACAATTTATCCCATTGTGAAATTAACTCTAAATGAATAAAGAATGGGATCACTGTTATAAAAAAAATATTAATGTGTTCTTACATATACATGGCATAATACTAAGGTTTTTACAACGGTTCTCTAATCCAAATTCACAAATTAACTAAACAATGCATTGATACCGACTATAGTGACCCTAATTTTTTTACATTACTATTAGATAATTTTAATTATGAACATAATAAGAAAATTACATGACTAGGAACCAATGTTTTATTACCTTTGTAAAAATAGGAACCTACATAACTTTTAAAAAATAAAACATAAACTTTTATTTAATCCCTTATTATCTTGCATCATATTTTCATTTGAATTATCATTAATACAAGTAATAACCATAGGATCAACATATAAAAATGGAGAGATAAAACCATAGTAAGAGAATAGATAAGAACATGAAACAATATATAAATGGGTGAGCATAAATGTTGTCATCATAAAATAATAATATTATCATAATCACGATAGGAATCATTAATAAAAATCCTTAAATTTTGGCCATGAATAAAAATGAAACATCGTGTATTAGTGGTAAAATACCACAAAAATATTTGAACAATGATAAAATCAAGTTCAGGAATATTTCACTCTCATAATGAGATAAATCACATTACCAAATACATTAGAGTGCTTTATAATTCTGGGTGCACCCACCACATTATGACATTTAAATTGCTCTGTATAATTCCTGGCGCACCCGTCAAATAAAAAAATTTACATTATCATGCATGCCACACAGAACATGTAATAGTATTTAACATAAAATCACCCATTGAATGGATGGGTTCCATTTCATATGAATAAATTCATAAACATTGGGTTCCCTAAATGATAAAGGTAATAATATACATGAATCATCATCCAATAGTAATGAGGAAAATATATCGACAAGTAAAAGGTGTGGTTTTTTGAAAGAATAGTTATTTGGGAAAATGTTGTGTTTGAAATAATATAAAGTAGAAAAAATAATTATCCCATAAAATTTTAAAAAATGGTGAATAAATTATATTTATTTAATATCCATACAGAAAATGGGGTGAATGTGGGAAAACACATTGAAAGAGAGTTGAGATGAATAATTACCCTCACCTTGTGTCTGAACGCTTTCACTATGTTAATGTCATGTATAATAAAATTAGTTTCATTAATTAACAACTAATATAAATTTAATACATTAATATAATACATTTAGGTTTTATTAAATTCATTTATGGGCCTTTTGATGTTTTATATAGTTTAATTTCATCATTGAGACATATTCGTTTTCTTATTTTTCTAGATTAGTTGACTTGTATTCATGAATGGAAGTTCATGTAAAATGAGGATAAATAGACATAATTGTTATTATATATTATTAATGAACATAAAAATGTTTAGTGATCTTATAAATAATTTGGTTATATTGAATGATGATGAATCAATATACAGAAGATAATGATGATAGTTTTAGGTTAATTTTGGTTGGTTTCGATCAAAACAAACTCATTTTGTTTTTTCATTTTTTATTATCAATAAATTTTAGTTATAGATAATATATAGGTTTGTATAATATAAATTAATTTTTGTTTTAATCCATTTTATGGTTTTATTAATAGCCTTGATGGTGTTAAAAAAAATTAAAGTTCATCGCCCACGATGTAGGTAAATTGACATATCACGGGTGAAAATTTAATTTTTATAATAAAAGAGTGAGAGGGAGAATTTCCATGATAGATTTTCCATTAACATTATATAATTAATGTATATGTAATCTAATAGATTTAATGTTCCCTTTGGATGAACGTAAGTGAATAGATATTAAGAAATGAAATGAAATTGAAATGTAATTAAAAGATTAAAAAAGAGGATTTACCAATTGAATTATCATCTTGATATCGTCCACAAGGAAACTAGGATTGGATTTATGATGAGACCAAGATCTCCTAGTTTTGGGGGAGGAGATAAATAATCTTGTTAGAAAGAATCAGGGATATGATAAAATCTTGATAGTTGTGAGGATAAGAGGGTATGAAGGGTGGTATTAATAGTGGGGGAGAGGGGTGTTTTTCTCATTATTTTAATCATTAGATTATTATTATTCGTAATACATGAAATAATGAGAATAACTAGGACAAAATATAGTAATTCATGAATGTGAGTTCGATCCAATGTTCACTTACATCATCCAGAACTAAATAATGACAAAAATATCCAGTTTTTTAGTATTTTTCATAAATTATTATATTTTAATTTTAACCAAATACTCAAGTAATTATCAAAAATACCAAAAATTAATCCCAACCATTTATTGACATTTAAAATTATAAAATGAAACACATTTTATGAAAATATTTTTCTAAATATTATTAATTTAATTTTTAATTAAAATCATCATGTACTTGAAAAATACAAATTTTATGATTATAATTGTTTTTGTAATACTATGACAATTTACTTACAGACTCAAAAAATTATCATAAAATCATAATACCAAAAAATATTAATTTATGGATAAATTTAGTAAAAGTAATTTTTTTTATAATTATAAAATATTAATAAAATATGTTTGAATAACAAAAATTCCAAAACTAAATTGTGTATTTCTGAAACATTTAATTAATTAATCTATTATATAATTATACCATAATTCAATTTATAAGGTGATTAAATTTTATGTATAATTTCATCGATGGTGTTACTATTCATTTGGCCAGTTTACAATTCATAAGGGTCATATTACTATTCCCAAGGCCAAGTTAATATTTCATTGATATATGTTATTTAACTTATAGAAAAACTCTTGTTTAACTAATTATTTATTTATAATGATTTTATTATTTCATATTAGTTATTTTTGAGATTTTTACTATATAAAATTTTGATAGGAAGGAATAATATCTATTGATAAAATGTTGGTTCATTACATGAATTTACTATAAAATCTATTTGTCCCTAATAAGCTCCTAATTCCAAATATGTTATTTGGTTTAACCCACTAAACTAAAACTCCCATAATATCTGGGTCAACTGATACACATGTCTTTAATATATTATGGCCAAAGAAGTTTGTTTTATATATCCAAATAAGCTGTTTGTGAGATTATCATATAATTAATTTTGTATATGTGTATCTAATGTGATCTCAACATTTTTTCCATGGTTGTTTCTATTGTAAAAATACACAAAGAAAACATCAATAGAAACAAGTATATATTAATCTAGACAAGGATTGAAAATTTGATTCATCATCACCATGAAAACTAGAAGTTTGTTAATGAGACCGAATGACACAAACAAATACAATTATAGAACATAAATATAATAAAATTACATGTGATGTATATCCAAAGGTCAAATATGCACCTAATTATATCCTAAACTATGGTCAATTTTTGATATGATCGGTGCTATTTTAAGAAATTCAAATAGGGCATCCATCTATGGAAAGGGATTCGAGTTATTGACCATTAGTTTGATCATTTTTTAATAATACATGCATCGAATCAAGGTAACATCCACATATTTCACAAAAGGACTGGTAAACCCTATAGAAAAGTTTTAGGATTAATAATCTAATTTTCCTTAAAATCTTCTCATTTCCTCATGTTCTCTAGTAACTATGTAGTACACATACTATAATAAGGAGTGGATACCTGTGAAACTCATGGAACGAGATGAATGGATAAATCAACCTATATCTCAAGACGTATACTATATATTTCATCCAAAAACATGTCCTTGTAATGATAAACCACTATAGAAATGTCGAATAAATGTTCTCCCCAATCATCCAGATTGAAACTAGAAATATACAATATCATAACACTAATCCCAAAATGCCATGGTCTATCTTG
The DNA here is from genome assembly GCA_963277665.1 of Viscum album. Taxonomy (NCBI): domain Eukaryota; kingdom Viridiplantae; phylum Streptophyta; class Magnoliopsida; order Santalales; family Viscaceae; genus Viscum; species Viscum album. The sequence goes on along the minus strand of OY728152.1, from coordinate 1,715,536,214 downwards.
GCTCTCATGGAAATCACATTCACCCTTGTTAGAATAAACTACACCATATGATGATGTGAAATCAAATATCTAGAGAAATACGTCAACATAGGCTTGACAGGCTACTAGCTAGTCAATCCCGAGAATGACTTCAAACATAGTCATCTCAAGGAATAGGATATTCCATATGATGTGGTTGCCACCGAACTCAAGGTGGTACTCCCTAAACCAACATCGATCTTCAATTATGATTCCCAATAGTGTTTCAACCCTCATTACTCCATTATAATAATAAATAATGAGTCCAAGGATCTGAAATAATGTACAAATCTGAATCTATGTGATGCGCCTATGTCAAAAAGTGTATATATAAGAGTATGGTCTAATAATATCATACCTATCAACATAACTAGTCATACACCCTTCTTATTAAGGATGGGCTATAATGAATATTTTTGGCATGTACCATAACCCTTTAATAGAATGTCACTACCTAATTTAGGTCCACTATACTATCTCAGTGAAACTGGTGCATTCATGCCTCTCCCATAAGCACCGTCACATTGGCTTGATCGACCAGTACTACTCTATCTCCCAACCTTAGACAAAAAATTTAAACCCACTATCGAACATGGTGTTGGAGATATCCCCCTACACCTCACCACTAGAGATATTATCCAACAGAAAAAATGTAGGTGGCCTATCCTACCACAATATTAGCACTTGATTGGGCTATGATCACACTAATTTCTCATGTGGAACCATTCTCTACACTGATGATTAAAATCTGAGTTACCAATTCCCACTACCTGGATGATACTCATGTCATGGGAAGCCATGGACTGTAGAATCCATCTGGAAGATGTTGAACCACCAAGTCGGGATATTAAACAACTCTACACTTTTCCCCCCATCTTCCCTCGGGTGACACTATATAATCAGCACTCTATTTACTTTATTTGTTTTAGTCATTTACACGAACATGTTGACCTAATAGCAAACAAAAAGTCAAATTATTTCTTCAAAGTATATCTCCATAAAATCCTTATCAACAAGGTATATCAGGGAAAAAGGTACAGATCTGAAAAGGATGAATAATACTCCATAACTATAATAGTTAGCTACTCTAAATGAATTAAGTCACTATACCAATCCTCTCTAACTATCTCAGGGAAATATTTTAAAATAATCAGGTTTCAAAATCCAATTAAACCATATCACATTGTGCATCATCCGAGTTCAAAATATCTCATACATGATTTGCTTCTCTTTGAAGCATATATGTTAAAAGATTAACTCCCACATATACATGTAATACCACAAGATTTTATATTATGTCTCTTTTAAATTTTAAATCTTCTTTTATATATGTTTCAAGAAACACATATTTTAAAACAACTATATACTATAAAATTTTAACATGACCTTGGAATAGTAATGTGGCCATTTGGAATAATAATATGGCCAATATAATAGTATGCCTACTTATGAGATCAAAGAATAGAATTTAGGTATCTAATGAATGATATTATAAAATATCTATATCATGGTATAAGTAAATAATATTTTTTAAAATTATAAATTAAGAATTGGGATTTTTGTTAAATATAAATGTTTATTTAAAATTTTATAATAAATATAAATATTTAAAATAAAATTTATTTTCAATATATAGATTCAGAAATTATCTTTTTTTTATTATAAGATAATTTTATGCAACTATAAATAATTTTTCAAACTGACATAAAATCAGTTATAATATTAAAATTGATATTTTATGAATAAATGATGATTTTATATAAAAATTAAATTTCCCATATAAAGAAAATAATTTTTTAGAAAATATTTTCCATTTTTGAAATATACACGTCATATAAAATTTAGGTTAATTTTTTGGGGTTTTTCTAAAATAGTTGATTTTTTGTGAATAATGAAAGATATTGATTTATGTTATTTAATATTGTAAGTGTATTAATAAATTTATACTAACATATAAGTCATGGATTATGTAAGTGGAAATTATATAAAACTCACATTACTTATTTACTATATTTATTCACCTAAATCAATAATATTTATAGTCATGAACTGAAATAATAATTTAATGAATGAAATAATAAAAAACACACATCTTCCCCACTATAAATACCTCCCCTACAACCCCTTCTTATTATAAATTATATACTTTTGAGAATAATTATATTTTATATAATTACTCTCCCAAAAATATTCCACATGTTTTCATCTCAATGATTCTACAAAAAACCCAATCGCAGGTTCCTTATGGATGTTATCAAGGAGACATTATACTAGAGGTAAAATACTCTTTCATTTTCAATTTTTTAAATTTAATTTTTTTATTATCCTCTCAATTTATACTTTATCAAAAAATTAATGATAACTCCAATATCTTATATATAATTTTATTTTGTTATTTTAATGGTATAACCGTCTTAAAAACCCTTCTCCACTAACTTTTATTCGAAAAATGAAAACATCATCTGTGATGTGTCAATTTACCAACATCACGGATGATGTATTTTGATTTTCCCTTAAAGAATTCATGGATTTTTATAAAACATTAAATTTTATGAAATCACATTTAAATATCAATATTACAATATATATAATTTTTTGGAACCAATAAAAAATTATATTAAATAAAATGGTATAATTTCGTGATGGTTTTAAATACCACCAAAATAAATTAAATCATTTTAATTAACATTTATTGAATGAATCATTCTCATAAAATTTATACAAATGATATATAATATCATTTAATCATATATATGTTAACTGTATATAATTTCAATTCTGATAAACTATTAACATTTTATATGATCTTCCACAATTTTATATAAGAAAACCAATCATGAGAAACAACAGAAACGAACACACTCAAAATGATGAAAATGAATCTTATAACTCATTGAAAGTTCATATATGAAATTATTTATATTATATTATTTAATAAATTTGTTATAGAGGTTATCAATTATTAATTATATAATAAGATTTTATTATATAGCACATTAATCATAAGTGAAGAACACTTTTGAAAATAAGGCAATAAATTCTCTCTAAACCCGCACTTCTTATTTCAGGTCACACTTTCTCTCTTGTTTACAAAAATTTTATTCTTAATTATTCATATTTTCTCCTCCTAAACATTATTTGTATGTTCCAAACATGTGTGCATTTATCATTTCTAAATTATTTCATTGGGAAGTATATATTTTAAAACGTTCCATTTTCAATTCCCAACGATATAAAAGCCCGATTAAAGGAAAATTCCAAATTTATATCAACTTCTCATGTACAATTCATATTAATTTTTAATCCACCAATATTTATTTAAAATTTACATTTTTATCAGGAATGAAATAGTAGTTTCTTTTTTTATGCAAAAAATTAATGTCTTTTTCTTCATTAAAGTATATTTTATTTTTTTCCTTATCTTTCACTAAACTGGCTCATTTTTAATGTTTCTTAAACAATATTTTTACATTTTATCTCTTAATCGAGTCATTAATTATCATTATATAATATTTTTTCCCTTTTGAATGTCCATGTATAATTAAAATCCATTCTTTCTTGGACAAAATTATGATATGTTGATTTATTATACCTTATGACATGCTTATGATACCCATTAATTTCCATGAGTAACCCTTATTTTAAATTATTATGATTCATTGAGTTTCATTTATTATAAAACCATATACCATATTTTATAAAATGGTTGAAAATAATTTCAACTGGGGATTTACTATCTTGATAAAAATCATCATATTACTCTTGATGGTTTATGGTTATGTTTACTAATTAGGGAAGCTATTGACATTTCATATTCTAGTGTGAATATGAATCTATATGATGATAATATTTCACCGCAATCATATTAGGATTTAATTGGACATAATATGTGTCGAGCGTGGCCATCTATTTATCCTCTTTGGATCAATAGGTCTAATGAGACAAACTAGACATGTTTTTAGATGAGGCCATACCAATATATATAGACATCTTGGCTGAGGCCATGATGGTATGTTTATGATGTCTTGAATTATGAATTACATAATTAAGATATTAGTTATTCGTAATCCATGTGATTATTATACTAGTATAATATCCATGGGTATGTTTGATTTTCATGCGATTACTTATGTTTCATTAATTTTTCATCCATTATTTCTACCATGTTAAGATCAAGTTTAGGGTTTAATGGAATTAATTTTTTGTTATTATACATTAATTATTATTAATGATTATTTATGAAATCTTCCATCATATTCTTACCCTTACTGAGCATCCCAGATCACCCCTTTATTATGTTTTTTATGACGATTCCAAAATTTATATAATGTTTGACAATCATGGATAATCTAAGAGATGAGGGGTGTATCTAAAGGAGTCACTATTTTTTAAAATTATAACTTGTAATTAAATGATTATAATTCTATAGTTTTTTCCAATGTTACTAAACTATTATTTAATTTATGATTCCATTTTTTTGTTTATCGTTCAAATCTAATAAAACATGGCATGAGCTCTGGGAATCTAGGGTTGAGGTCTTCACAGTTTCAATGTGAGAATGTTCAGTAGAAGTATTAGAAAAAAGATTTAGTAAAACATAGATTATATAAATATAACCCTATAACTGGAATTGAAAATATTCACAATGTAACCAATAATATTATTTAGAGACTAGTTATACCTGAAATTTAATATTAAGTTATGTTCTTAACTAGTTTTTTTATTATAATTTATGTTTCTTAATTTTATAATATAATATAGTTTATGAAATTATTTAGAAATGTTTTCCTAGTGGAATAAATTGGAACCTCACTGACGCACCGTATCCAAAGGGTATGGGGGGTCAAATCTTTTTTGGTCTTATGAAAATATTTCAAAGGAAACCAATCTACTAAACATTGTCATAAAATTATTATATAAAATAATGTTATATCAAAACAATGAAATAATTGTCTGTGTATTATGTATTTATAGGGAAGAAATTGACAAGTATTATTTCTTGTAAAATGTTGAATAAAGTAAGAAAAATAATTATTTTACAACCAATGATAATTGTGGAAAAACACACTGATACATTTTCAAAGAAGAATTGTAATTTTATAAAAGTTTCACGAGAAAGTACATTGTGTTTGTGATTTAATGGGTAAGAAAGAGGTTTATGATGTACAATTTTTCAACTTTAAGGAGATGGGACACTACAAAAATAAATGTCTCTAGCTTAAATAAAATATACAAAAAAAGAGAACAATGAATCATTGTCAATCTTATGTTACTACATCAGATGAAGAGGAATAATTATACATATGTTTTTAGATTTAGGAATTATGTTATTTGATTATTTTATAAATAGTTATCTAGTTATATTAATCACGAGTATATAATGATTAAACTATATTACATGTTTTATAGATAAATGTATGCCCAATATGATTGTACCTATAATCAAGATGTTTGATTCTATATTCAGTAGATCTTAATGAAATCATATGATTTGGGAATGATTACCCTAAATATATTATTTTTGATGTAATAATAATATGTTGATGTTTAAGGGTTATTATTAGTTACCCATAAGGTGGTTACTGATCTGATGGTTAACATTGGAATTATTAGAATTTTGGATTTATGGAATATATTCAACAACCATATCTTTTACTCTTTAAAGCATTAATTTTTTCAAAAATAATTAAAAAATATTTGGTTTTCGTAGATATAGCATGTTACAATAGGAGCCACATAATTTGGGGAAATATTATTCTATTTTGCTTTTGGAAATTTAGTGACCTTCCTTTAAAATTTTTTGTCTTTGAATTTGGAAATACATTTCTTGGACATGTTTCAAGATTAATTACTTATGGAATGTATTAATGTGAAATTTTGAAATTAATATTAGTTGATTACCTGAGCTTTCCTTTTCTGGATTAATTAAAGATTTAATTGTTGAAATAATAAATTAAGGACCACATGATTCCTTAAATGTTCTCTATGGATGAATATATCATCATGAATATCCATTAACAAGAATGATGTCGGATTATATCTAAAGGAAGATATTGTGACTTGGAAATGAATACAGTAATTTTATATTATCAAGTTCCTCTCAGGATAGAGAAAGAAACTATCAACTATATGGAAATGATTTTAGAACAATAACATCATCGATTTAATTTTATTTCTAGGAAATGAATAGTATTTTCACTCATTTATGGTTTTTTGATTATAGATTTTCTAACAGCCATGTTATCTATCACTATAACTCAAAAATTTATAGATAGATTTCACATCCATGTCCATATTTTTTTTAATGATATCCAATTTTAGAATCCTATTTTTTTGGTGACCTTTAAATTTATCATCACCACTTTAAGAGGATGTTTTATAAATCCTTTTTATGAGGTTAGATTTCAGAAATAGAATTTTAAAGTACTATTCATTAATTTCTTAAGAAAAATTCCAAAATGTTAGAATGAAATTTCATGAAAGAGGGTATAATTTAACCCTCCAAGATTTTATGGTTTCTCACTTTTAAATTTTACATTATCAAATGTGTGTGTTGAATGAAACACCACGTTTAAAATATGAATATACAATAAAATTATAACATGAATATTGGAAAAGTAATTTGACAATTAGGTATAGTAATCTTTCAGATATAATTGTAACTACATCTATAATGATATAAATAAAATTTTTATCTTATTAATGAAAATGTAGTATATTTATATAATAAAATTATTAAATAAATGTTTTAAAATGATACATTAAGTTATGGTATTTTTGTGAAACAAAAATAATCATTTAAGATATTTTGTAACACCCCGAGATTTTATGAAAATTATTCTTTTTAATTTCATTAATGTCTTGTGTTGTACGCTACACCAAAAGGAGCTTGCACAACACGCATCCTTGACTTGCCTTGCATTACACGCAATCGCGACCTTCCTCGATAGCATGTGTAGTACACAATAACGAGTTCCACTAAACAACAATATGCTATTAAAATATTATTAAAACTAGCCATTATGTATAGTAATAACCAATTTTTGAAATTTTGTAAATTTTATTTTTCAAAATGGAATTCATTTTTGGATTCGTAATATCGAAATTAGCTTAGGGTGAAATTTTGGTACTTTTCAGATAACTTTCATTTTCGGATGAATAGTGAAAATTACTAAATTTTAATTAAAAATAACCTTTTTAATCGAAATAATTAATAGTGATAAATTACTAATTTGAGTGGTTTTAAAGTATGTTTAGAATATATACAATTTTGTTCATTGGATGTAATTTCACATTTAAACCAGACATAAACAAGTGTCAATATTTTGGGAGTTATTATCTCTTAAGAACACACTATTTGTTTTGACGACGGGAATTAATTTTTAAATTAATTAATGCAACTAATATGTTTTGAATATGGTAAAATAGACATCATTTTTGAGTTCATAATATCAAATATAGCTTAGGCCTAATTTTTGGTATTTTTCTGGAAACTTTCATTTTTGATGAATAGTGAAACCACTAAGTGGTAGTTAAGAAAAATGAATTTTTCATAAAACTTAATTTTACCGCTTCTGTGAGTGGAATTTCAAAAATCCGAGAGACACGATTTATGTCAGCAAGTAAAATGTGGTTCAATAAGCTTAAAATAATTTTTGGTGAATAGTAACTTTTTACTTTTTTTACCACGGTTAAAAGTAAATAGGGTAATTCAGGGTAAAAATGATATTACTATTAACCTAAAACATGTACTAATTCTATTGGACAAGTGTAATTCGACCAAAAACAACCTTAGGAATAAAATATGACCATTTATGCCCACTTGGATTAGATTAGGACATTTATTATTAATTTATATAAAGAAGGGTTTAAATAGTTAAAATCAATGTTTAATAAGTAAATCATTTTTAATATGGGGTTATACATAAGATAAATTCTAGAATAAATATTCATTAGAACGATAAAATGATTTCCTACATAATTTTATTTTATTTGTAATTTTTATACATTAAATAATTTAATTTATTTATGACACAACGATGATGCAGTAATTATCTTATTAATGAAATATTGACATAATTGATGTTATAAACACCCAAATAAATGTAATTTGAGATTTTTTATGAATTCCAAAACATTTCTACGTTAATATGACATTTTAGTATTGATTTAATTATCTTTTTTCGAACTAATAATTCTGTTATGATTTTCACAAAAATCAATTACTAAATAGTGTCAAAATTGACATAAAATAGTCTTTAAAACAAATATTATATTATTAATTGTTATTTTATTCCTAAAAATCTAAGGTTCGGCCAAATGACTTAGACAAGGTTATATATATTAATAATAAACAAATTGGGGTTCTTTTGTCTTGATATAGTAAGTTTATTAACATTATAGTGTAAGAAAACAAGAAGACACGGTAAATGTAAAATTATCTAACTTAAAGTTAAATATAAATGATAAGGTTAAAATAGGAACCTAAACTTGTCTAAATTCTATTGGATGAAATTATTTCGACCCATCCCAACATTAGCTTCGAAATAAATCAATTTGGAGCTATTTAACACCGAATTTAACTTTATAATAAAATAATAGCTTTTGTTATTCCAAAGGTGCCCCTCTCCTCCCTTATAAAAGGGCACCTCCTCCCTCTCTTCCTCACACCACATTGAGCCTTCAAACTCGACCAAACCCTACCAAATTCCCTTATCCACTTCCCTAGAAACATCCTAGAGGTTCCGGTCTTCCTCAAAGATCAATTTTAGTTCCCTAAAAGGAGATCTCAAAGAAGCACTTCAAAGAAGAGGAGGTTCGGACACTTACGAAGCAAATCAGACCTAAGGTAAGGGAAATATCACAATCTCATTTTTATCCGAGATTGTTTATACTTTAGTATTTACTAGGGTGTATTTTATCATCCACATCCATGTTTCCTGAATATGTTATATTATTTCCATCCACCTATAATTGTTTAAATCCAATTTTACCCTTCGGTGAGTTTTTAGTAAAGAATATGAAAGGAATCTTTTGTCGTTTTTTCATACGAGGTACTTTTTGACTTTTCCGACAAAAGTATAAAGAATGTTTTTTAACTTATACGGAATGAATGAATTTTTAAAACATTATTTCCAAGAAGCTTCCTTTACAAGTTTTCAAGTTTATTTTTAATCAACTTCTTTTAGTTTAAAATTGTATGACATGTTAAGAAAGGAAAATGTTTTTGAATTTGAAAGGATATTTTCCTCAAGAATGGAGTTCAAGTGTTTTATCAAAATTATTTTCCATCTAAGATAATAAAGGGTTCTATTTATTTCCCTTTTATTACATGGATTTGATTATGTTGTGATGGAAACATTTTTACGTATTCTTTTATCTTATATGAATTGTTTTATGATGTCACGATGTTTAAGATTCCCATTTTTATTACATGGGTTATGCTATGTTGTATGTTTTATGATTTTGTGGCACACATAAGAATGGTATCATTATGAGATGGGTGGGACCTATATCTCCCTCCAATGCATTGGGTAAATATTTTATATCTCATGAGATAGACATGGCTTGAACGGTAGGTTATACTGCTTCAGTGAAACAAGAGTGAAACGAGGGTGACTCGGTTCAGAAATGGACTTTGTCCACTAAGATAGTCTTGGCAATGAGTTTTGACTAATAAGATATGATTCTCTATGATTATGTGTGTATGCCACAAAGTTTCATGTTTTAAGTTATGATTATTGGGATTTCATTTCACTACTATGATGTATCCCATGTTATGAAATTATGCTCTCTTTTGCAGGTGAAGATTTCCAAAATGTTATGTTCTTATGAATATGATGTGATTGATATTTCTTTTGTTTACCTTTACTGAGAATTTGAGCTCAACCTTTTATGTTTTCTTTTCCCCAGGATATAAAGAAAGGTTTTAGGTAAAAAAAGTAAGATCTTTATGGGAGATGTTGAAGATCGTTCACCACGATTAGAAGATTATATTCTGAGTTTTACAAAGACACTAAACTATTACGATCCTTGTGTGTGTGTTTTTGTTACGTACTAAGTATTCCGAAAAAGTAATGTAATGTCTATGTATGTTAAGCTTCGGGTCTCTACAGTTGGTATCAGAGGAAAGGTTTAGTCAACCTTTGGAAACTAGGATGCGAAAACATTAGCGAGATCCCTAGATATATTTCTAAGGTATGTCCAGGGATGTCCCTAAGGATAAGTATACGTATAGGATACAGTCCTAGAACTACGGTAACGATCATAGATTTTAACCTAAGATGTTAGATATTGAGGATAATCCCCCTTTATTATGTTGTTTTCCCTAGCATGATTTTTTCCTCTCACACTATTCTTTTTGGGTTTTATATGATGGCTAGAACCCGAAGGAACCGTGTTGATCAATGCAATGGACAATGCAATGATTGTCCTCCTGAACAAACAAATGTTATGGGAGATGGAGTGAAAAATCTTATTGCTATACTTACACAAGATATGAATCATTCTGGAATTCCAAATGAGCAATGAAGGGAACAACATTCTATTAAGTCCTTCACGAGGCAACGTCCACCTTCTTCTAGTGGGTCTTCTGATTCACTTGTTGCTGAACAATGGATCAGTACCACTGAAAAGATATTTTCATTTATTCAATGTTCTGAACATGATAAAGTCGTCTTAGCAGTATATCGTTTGGAAGGTGAAGCTGATCAATGGTGGAATCTTATCAAGAATACGAGGCAAAGAGTTGAAATTGAGTCCATGGAATGGGGCGAGTTCAAGAACTTATTTTTCAATAATTACATCCCTCGTATTCTTCGAACAAAGATGGAGAAGGAGTTTCTTGAACTAAAGCAAAAGGATGATGAATCTGTTGGTATATATGAAGCGAATTATACAAGGCTTGCAAGGAATACATCTGGAATTATCATCCAACCTGAAAGTAAAGTTGATCGATTCTTCAGTGGATTAAAACCAAATCTTCTAAGGGCATTAGCTATAAGAGACTTCCGTAGCTATGAAGAAATTGTGCGTTGTGCTATCAAGGTAGAAATGGAAGTTGGTGTTACTTATCCATCTCATAGTTTTGACAAGAAACGAAAGATGGAGTTCAAGGAGAAATCACAGAATAATGGTGAAAAAAAAGATGAATGTTTCCTTATGCTCAAAGTGTGGAAAGTAGCATGGTGGAGATTGTCTTAAAAGGACAAGTAAATGTTTCAAATGTGGAATGGAAGGTCATCGGGCATTTGAATTCCGCAATGATGGGAAGAAGATGTCTAATGATGCAAACAAAGGAAGGGATACATAGAATGAACCTACTACACTTCAATGCTTCAAGTGCAAGGAAATGGGGCATTATGCTAATAAATTCCCTAATCCAAGGGTTAGTGATGATCGACATGAGCAACCACTTAAGGCAAAGGACAAAGGGAAGTCGCATGCAATCACCATTGGCGATGTTGAATATGACAACGATGTGGTGGAATGATTAAGTGTTTATGTAATGGGATTCCAAAATAATGTTGTATATAGTATCGTGGAATATTGGAATATTAATGTTTTGGTCTATTGTGATTTTCAATAGTTTTTTGGCATCGGTAACCATGAAAAGTGATTTAAATATTTTTGGAAAGCAGATGATATGCACATAATGAAGGGATAAAGAGAATCTAATATGTTTGATAGTATTCATGAGCTCATGATTTATATAAGGACTAAGTGATATCATGGTTTGAGGATATAGAATTTTGAGGATTTTGGTATGTGGAAAGAGTTAACGTTTAACTGCAATCATGTTTTCACTATGGTTCAATGGATATTCATTCTTCAAGAGAATACATGATTAAGGTATTCAAATGTTTTTAATTTGGCCAACAAGATATATCTTATGATATATGGGGGATAAATGATGGCATTCACGTGATCATTTTCTTTATACAATGAGCTTGGACCAAAATATTTTAGATAAGCCTAAAGATTGGAATGGATTATGTTGGACATAAGTTAGTATTGTTTAAGGATAAAACTTTTTTGATATTGTTAATGGGATGTTATAGTAATATAGCTTTAGAAAAAGGACAACCTGCACGACGGGTGACAGCCCATCACGTTGGACAAGGTCGTAGGAATCGAACCCACAACCGAAGTGCGACTGGCCTTTATCGCCTACCAATGGCCTACATGAAGTCCCTGTTTAGTAGAAACTAGTTTTATTATATTAAGCAGTCTGATATATGAAGTATAAGTCCATTATAGGAACCATATATGATTAATCTCACTATAGATGGACTTGTGTATTTTTTTTATAACTTTTCTAACCTTTTGTTTGAGATAGATGGAATGACCCATCATTCTATCACATGATCTGCTAACACATCACGAATGAAAAATTCAACTTCATTTCTTTAAGAGATGAAGTGGAAATTGTCCAAAGAATGAAAAATGGTGAGACTATACCAAAATCACGAAAGTATTTCTTCTAATTCCAATTTCATCAACTTTAGGGATATGATCTTGAAAACCAAAAATGTTGTCCTAGTGCTCTTATATCTGATGAATCAGATGGTACCTTAGATCATCACAAATTTATGGCTTTGTGATTGCTGGCTTTTCCATAGCCATGTTCTCTACCACTCTCCATCAGAACATGATGGTTAGATTTCTCCTCCATATACATATTTTCACATATGTGGAAACCCAGTGATTAGTTTATTTGGGTAACCTTTACGTTTCATAATTTTGTTTTTAAATATTGGTTTTGGTATTCCTTTTTAAGATGTGGGTTTCTATTAAAGAAACTTCATAATAGTAAACCATTTATAACCCGACGAATTTCGAGGGAGAAATTCATTTTAAGGGGGGTAGAATGTAACACCCCGAGATTTTATGAAAATTATTCTTTTTAATTTCATTAATGTCTTTTGTTGTATGCAACACCAAAAGGAGCTTGCACAATATGCATCCTTGACTTGCCTTGCATTACACGCAATCACTACCTTCCTCGATAGTGTGTGTAGTACACAATAACGAGTTTCACTAAACAACAATACGCTATTAAAATATTATTAAAACTAGCCATTTTGAATAGTAATAACCACTTTTTGAAATTTTGTAAATTTTATTTTTCAAAACGGAATTCATTTTTGGATTCCTAATATCGAAATTATCTTAGGGTGAAATTTTGGTACTTTTCGGATAACTTTCATTTTCCGATGAATAGTGAAAATTACTAAATTTTAATTAAAAACAACCTTTTTAATCAAAATAATTAATAGTGATAAACTATTAATTTGAGCGGTTTTAAAGTATATTTAGAATATATACAATTTTGTTCATTGGATGTAATTTCACATTTAAACCAGACATAAACAAATGACAATCTTTTGATAGTTATTATCTCCTAAGAACACGCTATTTGTTTTGATAACGGGAATTAATTTTTAAATTAATTAATGCAACTGATATGTTTTGAATTTGGTAAAATAGACATTATTTTTGAGTTCATAATATCAAATATATCTTAGGCCTAATTTTTTGTATTTTTCTGGAAACTTTCATTTTTTGATGAATAGTGAAACCACTAAGTGGTAGTTAAGAAAAATGAATTTTTCATAAAACTTAATTTTACCACTTCTGTGAGTGGAATTTCAAAAATCCGAGAGACACGGTTGATTTCAGTAAATAAAATGTGGTTCAATGAGCTAAAAATAATTTTTGGTGAATAGTAACTTTTTACTTTTTTTACCACGGTTAAAAGTAAATATGGTAATTAAGGGTAAAAATGATATTACTATTACCCTAACACATGTCCTAATTATATTGGACAAGTGTAATTCAACCAAAAACAACCTTATGAATAAAATATGACCATTTAGGCCCACTTGGATTAGATTAGGACATTTATTATTAATTTATTTAAAGAAGGGTTAAAATAGTTAAAATCAATGTTTAATAAGTAAATCATTTTTAATATGGGGTTAGACAGGAGATAAATTCGAAAATAAATATTCATTAGAAATATAAAAATATTTCATACATAATTTTATTTTATTTTTAATTTTTAGACATTAAATAATTTAATTTATTTATGACACAACGATGATGCAGTAATTATCTTATTAATGAAATATTGACATAATTGATGTTATAAATACCCAAATAAAAGTAATTTGAGACTTTTTATGAATTAAAATAATTTTATAGGTTAATATGACATGTTAGTATTGATTTAATTACCTTTTTTAGAACTAATCATTCTGTTATGATTTTCACAAAAATCAATTACTAAATAGTGTCAAAATTGACATAAAATAGTTTTTTTAAAAATATTATATTATTAATTGTTATTTTATTCTTAACAATCTGAGGTTCGTCCAAATGACTTAGATAAGGTTATATATATTAATAATAAACAACGTGGGGTTCTTTTGGCTTGATATAGTATGTTTATTAACATTATAGTGTAAGAAAACAAGAAGACACGGTAGAAGTAAAATTATCTAACTTAAAGTTAAATATAAATGATAAGGTTAAAATATGAACCTAAACTTGTCTAAATTCTATTGGATGAAATTATTTCGACCCATCCCCACCATATCTTAGAAATAAATCAACTTGGAGCTATTTAACACCAAATTTGACTTTATAATAAAATAATAGTTTTAGTTATTCCAAAGGTGCCCCTCTCCTCCCTTATAAAAGGGAACCTCCTCCCTCTCTTCCTCACACCACTTTGAGCCTTCATGCTCGGAAAAACCCTGCCAAATTTCCTTCTCCACTTCCCTAGAAACATCCTAGAGGTTCTGGTATTCCTCAAAGACCAAGATTAGTGCCCTAAAAGTAGATCTCAAAGAAGCACTTCAAAGAAGAGGAGGTTCGGACACTTACGAAGAAAATCTGGCCTAAGGTAAGAGAAATATCACAATCTCATTTTTATCCGAGATTGTTTACACTTTAGTATTTACTGGGGTGTATTTTATCATCCACATCCATGTTTCATAAATATGTAATATTATTTCCATGCACCTATAATTGTTTAAATCCAATTTTACTCTTCGGTGAGTTTTTAGTATAGAATATGAAAGGAATCTTTTGTCATTTTTCGTACGAGGTACTTTTTAACTTTTCTGACAAAAGTATGAAGAATGTTTTTTTAACTTATACGGAATGAATGTATTTTTAAAACATTATTTCCACGAATCTTCCTTTACAAGTTTTCATGTTTATTTTTAATCAACTTCTTTTAGTTTAAAATTGTATGACATGTTAAGAAAGGAAAATGTTTTTGAATTTGAAAGGATATTTTCCTAAAGAATGGAGTTCAAGTGTTTTATCAAAATTATTTTCCATCTAAGATAATAAATGGTTCTATTTATGACCCTATTATTACATGGAATTGATTATGTTGTGATGGAAATATTTTTATGTTCTCCTTTATCTTATATAAATTGTTTTATGATGTCACGAGGTTTAAGATTCCCATTTTTATTACATGGGTTATGCTATGATGTATGGTTTATGATTTTGTGGCACACATAAGAATAGTATCATTATGAGATGGGTGGGACCTATATCTCCCTCCAATGCATTGGGTAAAGATTTTATATCTCATGAGATAAACATGGCCGGAACGGTAGGTTATACCGGTTCAGTGAAACATGACTGAAACGAGGGTGACTCGGTTCAGAAATGGACTTTGTCCACTAAGATAGTCTTGGAAATGAGTATTGAATAATAAGTTATGATTCTATATGATTATGTGTGTACGCCACAAAGTTTCATGTTTTATGTTATGATTATTGGGATTTCATTTCACTACTACGATTTATCCCATGTTATGAAATTATGCTATCTTTTGCAGGTTAAGATTTCCAAAATGTTATGTTCTTATGAATATGATGTGATTGATATTTCTTTTGTTTACCCTTACTGAGCATTTGAGCTCACCCTTTTATGTTTTCTTTTCCCCAGGATATAAAGAAAGGTTTTAGGTAACAAAAAGAAAGATCTTTATGGGAGATAATGAAGATCTTTCACCACGATTAGAAGATTATATTCCGAGTTTCCAAAGACACTAAACTATTACAATCCTTGTGTGTGTGTTTTTGTTATGTACTAAGTATTCCGCAAAAGTAATGTAATTTCTATGTACGTTAAGCTTCGGGTCTCTACATATTTTATTTAATATAATGAACTAAAATAAAATTTATATTCATTAAATATAGTAATATGTTATTATTTTGTGGTCCTATGATTTTAATATAATTTTATTTCACCATAATAAATTTTTC
This sequence comes from Viscum album, assembly GCA_963277665.1. Classification (NCBI taxonomy): domain Eukaryota; kingdom Viridiplantae; phylum Streptophyta; class Magnoliopsida; order Santalales; family Viscaceae; genus Viscum; species Viscum album. The sequence continues at coordinate 1,715,519,904 of OY728152.1, read as the reverse complement.
AAAGTGTCATAAAATTAGATAGAACAATAAATACTATTTTTTGAATAAATGATTTTTTTTTAAAATGAAATTTCTCATATTTTAAAAACTATTTTCATTAAATTGAGTCTATTTTTAATTATAAAAATTGAAAAATATTTATAATGAATTTGAATTATTTTTATAAAATAGTTTAATTTTTATTGAATATAAGAATACAATAATTTATTATATTTAACATTGAAAGTAAATGATTGAGTCATAGATTAAATAAATGGTCATTATGTTGATCTCACATTCTCTTGTTAACTTATTTTGTCACATGAATCAATATTATTGATACTCTTGTGCCAAAATATTAAATTAATGAATAAAATAATAAAAACACCCATCTCCTCCACTATAAAGTCCAACACTCACCACCCATTCTCCACATACCTTCTAAGATTCAAATAATACTTATATTCTTCCAAATTATACTCCAAAAAAACATTCACACATTCTAGTATTTCAAAACTCAGCAAAATACCAATCCCATCTACCTTAAGGAGTTTCTCATTGAGACACTATACAATAGGTAAAATACTCTTTCGTGTTCATTTAATTTATAATAATTTCTCTTATTATCTTGTAATATCCTTACCTCCTCTATACAAACATGATTTATTATTATAAAATATTATATATATCATAATTTTATCATTTTAATGGGTATTTATCATCGAACTCATTCCCCACTATCTTTTATTTTAAAAATGAAAACACCATTTCGGATGATTCGTTTTCCACCATTTTGGATGATATATTTTTTTTCATTACCAACTTAAAGGATTATAATAATACCATTATTATGTTTAAATTATATTTTATTATATATATTAGTGTTTATATGATGATTTAGATCCAATATATAAATATGATATTTAATAAAATTATTTATCTTATGATGGTCATAAAACCACCAAAATAAATTAATCAGTTTGAATAATGTTTTATATAATGAATCATTATCATACCAAATAAAAATATATAAGATCATATTAAGTTATTTAACATCTTGAATATCATTTAATTTCAATCCTCCACAACCATTAGAATTTTACTTTAACATCTATACATTATACAAGTGAACCAATTATGAAAAACCATGAAGACCAACACTACTAGAACAAAGAAAATGAACATTATAACTCATAAAATGTCCATAAATTAGGTAAATAAAATTATAATTAGTCAAATATATATTTACTAGGTTCTAAATTAAGAAATTAATCAATCTAAAGTTATTATCCAAGACATTAAGAACAATTGAAAAATGATTTCAGACATATTGGAATGGATTATCTTCAAACACCTTTTTTCATCAGGTTATAAATTATCTCTCTTTAACCCATTGTAATTATTAATTATTATTATTTACATATCCTAAATTATGTTTGTATGATCCAAAAATATATACATAATATAATTATGCTTCCTTTTATATGGAAATTCATGTTTTATAGGGTTCCCTTTTTTATTCTTTTGATAAGATAGCATATATAATGGGAACTTCTCAATACAATCCCCATTTTAATGTACACTCCATATTCTATTTTAAGCCACCTATTGTTTTTCTAGAATCATAGTTTTATCATTAAAAAAATATTTATTGATTTCTTATTTTATGAAAACATGTATTTCTTTTTCCAATTTATTGACTCATTTATATTTTTACAAAAAACACTTAAAGTAGAGCCATTATAATGTTTCATAAAAACTATTTTTAGATGTTTTTACATTACTTGGTCAAAATTAATCATGATATATTCGTATTTAACCAATTAATTTCCATTTATTATTTAAATATATTCTTTCATGGGAACTATTATGATACAATGATTTTATATTCCTTATAATGTGATTATGATACTCATTTCATTCCATGGGAAACCCTTATGTTAAATTATTATGCTTAATTTAGGTTTATTTATTATGATACCATCTACCATATTTTATTTTATCGTATATGATCATTTTTACTAGGGATTTACTACCTTGATTCAGATCACCATATTGATACGGATTGTCTATGATTATGTGTATAGATTAGGGAAATTATTTACATTTCATATTTTAGTTTCTATATGAGTGTATATATTGATTATAGTTTACCCATTTTCATGTTAGGAACTAATTGGACTTAGTATATGTTGGGTGGGGCCTACTATATCCTCTCCTTGAATTGGTAGGTCCCGTGAGAAAAATTAACCCCATTTTTTCTGAGGCCTTGCTTATTTATGTGTAATTCTTGTTCACACACAAGATGGTATGTTTATGTTTCCCCATATTATGAATTCCATCATTTTGAGAATAGTTATTGAAAATCCATTTGATTATTCTAATTGTATAATATCCATGGTTATGTATTTTTTTAATGTGATTATTTAAATGGAGTTATTTAATAATCATTTATTACTTCAATATTGTACTCATGATTATGTTTTAAAAGAATGAGTTTTCAGTTATTCACATATCTTTATTACTTGTGATTATTTATGACATCATTCCTTATATGATTATCCATGCATATCATCTAAGACAACCACTTTTTTATGTTTTCTTTTTCCCCAGGATTCCATGATCTATATTGTGATTGTCATTCAAGCATAATCTAAGAGAATAGGGGTGTATCCAATGGAGTTACTATAATGTATATCATTTACTTTTGTAATGTAATTATTTTTTTTGATTTTGTTTTATAATAATACTAATCTATTCATTCATCCAGGATACAATTTGATTTTTTATTATGATAATGTAATAACATGAGGCATTGATATCGGTTTACGGGGTTTGGGGTCCTTACAGTGGAGGGGTCTCTAGGTGCTCCAAGATAAAAAGAGTTATATAAATATATATATATATAAAACCGATGGAATTCCATCCACCAAAATAATTGGTTGATGTTACTGGTGGAATATAGGCTTCAGCATATCCATATATGATGATGGTTATGATTCTCCCTAAAATAACGGCATAAAGAGTAAAAAACTCTAGAGGAACTATGAAACAACACATGTCTCCACTAAAACTACATGTGTAATATATGGAACAATAGGATAATCCACTGATAGCCCATGTCCTGCTACCTCTGACCCACAATCCTCACTGACCTCATGGCGTACGATTGAAGGTCATATACGTGGAATTTCAATTCAATTCCAAGAACATGCATCAAAAAATAATGATATTAAATTTCCCAGATAAAAGTATAAGGCAGTTTATATCCTTCTTATAACAATTCATTCCTCGCAGTCTTCTACTAATTATATGATTGTACAAAATTATTGGGAAAAAACATCACTAAATAGATAACCTATGTTTTACTGCATAGATGGTTTTTGGTCATGTTATTCATTTACCATTTTAGTTTTCAGTTATTTTGGTTCATTTTTAATTCATCATCGATTTTAATTGGTGTATCTTAATGGTGGAATGATATCAATTTATAAGGTCCCATAATCTTTAGTAACCAAAATATCATTTCCTCCTAATACAAAACATAAATGTTACAGTCCATATGAATCATGTTCCCTGAATCAACTTGAAAAAAAATTACTAGAAAAGGTGATTGATATAGCATAATCGGGAAGACAATATTTAGTTTACTGTAGGCACTCTATGTAACAACCATTTTTTCTACTTTTTCTGCAGAAAACAAATTATCAATGTAGTAGTTATATCTATCACATCACCAATCAGACATCTTGAAGACAAGTGGTGCATCCTAAATGGCATGTCATGTAGCATTGCTTGTGATTTATATAATGTGCTAAAATGATTCATGTAATGGAACACACTCATATCATCGGGTTAAAAAAATAAAACCATCAAATCATTCATCTATAACATCTCAATTCTGGTTTATAACCCCAAAAATGGTTTCAAATTAACTATAATGGCCAAAATTCAGACAACATGAATTTTTATTCAAGACAATTAGACTTTTTCTTGTATGTGGATTAACTACTCGAAGGAAAATATCATTACCAAATTCTAGTTACATCTTATCTCTTTCTATTGAGTGATAATAATAATGTTGAAAATAGAACCAAATGATACCCCTTTGTAACATCTTGGACCTAGATGCCAATGAACTGTGCCATGTTCCCAGTTGAACACTTGGCCACAAGCTCTTATCCCGGAATGCTAGAGGCTTCTGAATAGTTGTGAGGGCCTTAAATGTGTATTTGGGGAGACTGGTCCCACTTATCAAAGTATTAAAAACTAGTATAAAACATATAAATTAATAGTAGAAGTAGTGAATCATTCATATGATTGTTAAACATACAAAAGTATGAATGAAATAACCATACACTATCCAATAACCCACCATATCAGAAAGTATATATAAACTGAATATAAATAAATAAATAATTCTATATTTAATCACGTAAACTATGATTATCTTGTAATAATTCTATAAATTATCCAAAATAAGATTACAATAAATGACATAATACATGTATCAAAACACCAAAAATACCAAAACTTATTATCCCCAGATAACATCATTATCCTAAACATAGCCAAATAGTCCCCTAATCCATGGAATGGAATAAATTCAAGAATAAAACTATTGTAGCTTGCGCCAATCCCTAACTGTATCCATATTTTTATATTAACCAATGGTGGCCCCAATAGGGTGTGAGATACAGTCCCTATATCTCACCACCCAAAGATTATATAACTAATCATGGTGGTTCAATATTATGTAAGAAGATATCATTGTATAATAGGTAGGTAAGGATAATGATTATTGTGTCCCTGTAAATATTAAAAAAACATGTGATCTTGTACTTCCATATAAGGCTCCCTATAAAATAGGGGTAAATCTCCTTTAACAAGGAAACTATAAATTAAATAGAGGAAAATTATATTAATATATTTTATAAACAATATATCAAATCACCACTGAAATTATGTATAAATGTTATCTCATATCTGTCATGACCGAGCCTTATAACGAATCATGTCACTTTTACCTCAGTTGAGCCATGAAATTCAAAGTATAATACCCCACGAGGTATGATCCATGGTATGGAAGAACAAGGCAGCCCCATTGAGTCTTAAGATCATCTCATTAGAAACTCAAAAATGACCCAAGTAGAGTCCAATGTTCATATCTACAGAGCATTTATAATGTATGTTCAACAAGCCAGATCTACGTGGTATATATTTTCTTGGAATCCTATAATATCCAAATCCAATGTGTATACCGATCCAAGGAATATTCTATCGTAAATCAGGACCCATGGGTGAAAAATATTTGGAATATAAATTTTATCAGAATCAACGGTTTACCAAACAAGTAATCCACTACCATTTTTATTGACATTTTATTACATTGTTCAATTCTCTAGAATTTATGTTACATAAGTATACCAACTCATATAAAAATCATATTTAACTACATTCTATGAGTTTACCTACTCATATAAAAATTCCATAAAATTCATTTAGTTAAATCATCAACATTGTATGGTAGTAATATTCATATCTTAGATATCCAATCAATTAAATATAGTTCGCTATAGGATTATTAAAAAGTGGAAACTAAAAAACTCACCCCTTGAGTGGTATAACAAAATGAAAAATCTCACGGACGACCCTATGGGTGACCTTGGATTGAGAAATAACCTCCATCAAGTCTCAAGGACCTAGTGGTAATCCCTAATAGGTTACATTAGATTCAATTTAATTATTCAACTAATTTTTTGGGCCATTTCAAAAATTACTATAGGAGGAAGAATGAAAAGTACCTCTAGGAAGTATCTAACAAGTCGGGAAAAGTATATAACACCCCCCGTCGGACGGTAATAAATTAATCATCTAGTATTTGATCCTGATTAAGTGGGGGTCAAGATAGAAACAAAAAATTAACAACGAACATGGAATTAGAGAATATTATATTTCATGTGAATATGTTGATAAATACTAAGAATAAATATTAATGAGACAAAACTAATGGAGTACTCACTAGTGTGGATCCAATGAGACAGAAAGCGCTCAATTTCAATTTTTAATAGAGAAATGATAGCAAATTTCAATACATGTATATTAAAGAATATCCCTCATGTATATTCTATCGGCCTAGAACTATAATGTATCGATTTTAGGTTTAATTTTTTTTGAATATTCATCAATTTTCTCATTAAACTGGCTGGAATGGTTTGAACACATGGTTGTCCAAACATTTCACCAACCATGTGTCATCTGTTATCAAAACAGGGTAGCCAAATGGTTACAACACATAGTATGAAAAAACATTTTAAAACCAAGTATTTTGGGTATACTATAAATTTAAGGTTTCCAACAAGGGTGGGAGCCCCCATCAGCCTGATTTCATCAATCCATGTGGGATTCTCAGGCCCAATTTCCATCATTACATATTTAATAGTAATAGTGAGACACATCCCTTGTGGTTCATAATAATAGTGAAACATTCCCTGTTTTTCCAAACCATTGGATATGGGAAATTAATAATCACTGGAAACCCCTGATTCCTCCATGAACTCAAATGTTACTAACATTTTCAGGTAAATAAGAATTTATTCTAAAATAATCTATACCCTATACGAATACAAGGTATCATACATGATCCATTTGAGGTGGGATTGGGGTGGAACACATATCTTACACCACCATATAAAGTTTTATTGTGGATAATTTCACGCAAATATCCTACTATTCATTCGAATCTATTTTCATGACACAAGAGAGACACATCAGGTTCCACTTGTCTCTAGATTCCCATAGTTCAAGCATTGCAAATTTAAAAATAAGAGAATTAGTGAACACATTTCCTTTTATTGATGAATTGGATTCATGAAAATAAAATTTTTGAAGTTATTCCACTAGTAAAAATTTCATAATATTCACTTATAGTAATTTAATATGTAGATTAATATTTAATGATACGTATACACCATGAATTTATCACTAAAGATATAGTTCCATAAACATTTTAAAGCATGAATAACTTCTATGGGATCCTGAGAATTGATATGGTAATAGTTTTTATATGGATGAGGATGAGGTGTATTATGCTCCACCATGGGATCATTGTGTATAACCACATATCCAACAACCTTGATAGATCAATCAAAAAAATAATGTATCAATAACTAGATAATAGTAGAATTAATGTAGGGGTTGATGTTATCCACCACATAAAATCAACAATTGATGATTTTCATTTATAGATCCATATAAATTTAACACCATTCTATGTTATAGTATTCAATGATGATTAAATACTATATAATTCCCTGAGAAATATATTGTATTAGACATCTAGTCTGAATATGTTTTATATTTTTTTTAAAATTAATTTGGCTTTGTAGAGACATAATCGCATTCATTATCTGAATATCAACTAGAAACTCCCATTTTAATACAGCAAGTTCAAAGAACAAGAATTACATTATTTAGAAACAGACCATAGAAAATATTTCATATATTCCATGCTGATATAGAATTCATAATGATAAAATCATGAAATTAGTATTCTCCACCTTGGCTTTTTAATAATCCATGATTTCATCGATGAATACCATTACGAGTGAGTCGATGTATTTATTGAATATATAGTTTATAATTTTCATGAATACTAATAAATATTTATTTATATTAAAAGACATCAAAATGTACATAAAGAAAATAAATCTACACCAAAAATAATTATTGGGAATATCATACTTATATATGCTATATTAAGGGTAACCTCGAATATTTTCAATCAATAAAAACCACCATCCCCCATTCAATTTACCAAAATGATCTTTAATTCAAGGAATTGTTTATTTATTTTTGATATTTACAAGATTTATCTTTCTTTATTTATGGCATAAGTTAAGTGTTCCCTTGTATTTCTTGGAAGATTATACCAGTTATTACAATTGAAATACATTGTTTTGAATTAATCACTAGAATTCAAATTAATATAGATAATTTTTCAATTCCATATGTTTGGATAGTTCTATTCATTTTTAAGGTGATGAAATAAAATATATCTTGAGAATTTAATTTTTTGGAAACTGAATGACCTTCTCATTGGGAAACACTTATAATCCATCTGAGAAATATTTAAGAAACTAACATACCCTAGGAAGGATCTTAGTACCGAAATTCCCTTCATCAAGCTCCACAAAAAATTGATTATATATAATATATCAAAATTCAAACATTACTATGATATGATCCCACCAAATTATACAATGAGTCTTATAATCTATGAAATAAATGCGAGTATCTTTTTTATGGTAGTGGTGACCATCCTCCAATGATAAAAATCATCCCAATATTTACATGTGGCCAACCAATTTATCCAATTAATACTATGTATAAGGTTCATCATGTGAATAATAAAATATCATGATAACTTTACCTCATATATGGATACAATGAAGGAAGTACATCAGAATCCATCCTTATTTTTCTTCCCATGATATAATGAAATATCGATAATATATTATATAATATCACATGGATTATTAAAAAATTGATATTACAAGATATAATTGATTAATATGAACCTATGTCAATAAAAATTGTAACCATGGATACTAAAATAAATATGGTGACAATAATATTTTCTAACACATCATTATACTCCATTGGATATTTGTACATATAATGCAACAACCTCACTTATGAATCCACCTGAGTCATCCCTAAAGACTATGATTTTTCCCATATGACTCAATAACTAAGGTGAATAAATTTTTCTTCCACCATCATATTTATTGGAAACTATTTCTAATGAAGATTCATATTTCACATGGATTCACTTTGGTGATGTTAAATATACACAACTTCAGGATGTGAGTTTTTATCTATGAAAACAATAAATACATAACATGCATGTAGATTCATGATAAGTCGTGGGGGTCTAAAATAATGTTTATTTTATACTCCAAACTATTGATACATGTATGGATTATTTTACAGGATTTATTAGAATGACATGAAGAAAAAGACCAAATATATATTAATTCAAAAAAAATATTGAGGTGGATGAATTGATAATTATGATATTCATGGAGTCTTGAAATATATTTTTTATTTAATATGTTTTTCATAGAGGTTTGTTGAATGAAAAGGTAAATTTTTTATTGATTTGTTTATAAAAAATAGCATGTGAAGTCTATTTCCAATAAAGAATTGAAGTGGCTGGGAGACTTCATCATCTTTATTCAGATTAAATAAATGAAATATGGTTATCCAATAGATTCTATAAATTGAAAATGTTCAAATACAATATATTTATGTTGTCATGTGAATATGTGTAATTCATCACCGGCATAACTAGAATCTAGAATAGATGTCAACATTTTCAAAAGGTAAGAAACAAATGTTTTTTGGGATTATTGGACAGGTCTTATAGGAGGAATTATTAGTCAATTATTATCAATATATATGTAATTCTATAGAAGGGGAATTGTAATTATATATTTACATGTTAATTTTGGAATGATAGGGAATATATGTGTCACTTTTTCTCAATAATAATGTATTTTCAATGATTTGTACTTTTGATCTACCTATGTATGGGAAATTTATCATTAAACCAACATGTGAATTCTGGATTGTTATTTATCAGCTAACTTTATAGTTTTCATATAAGAGATAACATTTTTTTGGAAAATAGATAGCAGTAATTTTTTAAGAAAATTAATTTAGATTATTTGTGATATTAAAAATGATATTACTAATGTATTATTACACATATTTAGGAAATTAATGACATATAGAAATCTGAATCCAAAATCATGGAACATTAAGGTGATCAATTATTCAAGAAAAATTAATTTAATGGTGTTTTATTAAATATTTTAATATATTTAATGTAAGATATATACATTATTAAAATGATATTTTTATCCTATAAGTTGGGCTATTAAGTAGAATCATGTTCTAGAAATGTTACTGAGAATATTTATAAAGGGTGTGAGATTAAATTTTTTTAAGGTTTTAGTGGTTTTGGGTTTCATAGTGTAATATTCCAAAGAAGAAGATGAATCTGGCGATGTGAATGAATATTGAAATATAGATGTAGTGTATTTTATGAAGCATGTTATTGAAGCCTATTGTGAAAATAAGTGATTCCAAAATATTGGTAAAACATAATTTAGTGAGAGTTTTCAGGACTTTACTCAACTATAAATGAATTTAAAGGTAGAGTTAAGTTAACTAAAATATTACCTCATATGTTATTCATACCAAATAGATCCCTTATTCATATAAATGCTGAGATGAGGAAAGACATAAATACGTGTGGTTTTTATATTTTCTTAATATGGGTATCGAATGTCTTTCGGGGTGATGTGCATTAATGAGAAAAACATGAAACATAAATAATCCACTCAAAATAAAATTTATTTCATATTTATAAATTAGGGATTAAGATAGGAATATTTTAATTGTGCACATCCTTATAACTAACTAAGATTAATATGAATAAATCCATGATTATTTGATGAACATATTCATGTAAAATTTGATTAAATAACTCATAATATCTTAAAAATAAAATTTTAAATAAAATTTTGGTGTTATTATCCAATTGGAATGTAAATTGAAAATGAATTCCTCCTTGATGTTTTGTAATGAAGAGGGTTTCAATCATATGTGAGACTAGTAAATGATTTGTTTCTAGAAGAGTTGATAGATGGATTTTTTAGGATTGGCACATGTTTTGTGAAAAAGAGTTTATTAAAATAATAAAATATACACATTAATTCACATTTATTATTGATGGGAGGAACTATATATCTATAGAAAATTTGTAATCTCAAAATTTTTACTACATAATGGATGATGATGCAATAGTTAGTTGGTGGTATCACTTATCATCTTAATATTTATAGATTAACTGTGATGAATGTGATATTTGAAGGAATTGATGGACCAAAAACCATTTAATAGAAGTGATTCCATGAATCATTTGATAGAAAAATTCATTTTATAACCCAATATTGTTCGTAGAGGACACCCTACATGTTTTTCATTTAAGAACATCAATATAATTTTAAGCCAGGATAAGTGAAATGTGGTCATTTTGAAAATTTTCTAACCAATGTGGAAAAAAACACTAAATAAAACTATTTTATAAATGATCCAAATTAATCCCACGATGATTCAACCCCTCTCCTGATGCCTTAGGGAAATTAATTTTTTTATATATAATAATATCTCTTTACTATGTGTTCTATATTTTTTGTATCTTTCGAGTTCCCACCCAAATGAAGGAAACAATGAAGATACTATTTTTTAATTACACAATGTTACAATTTATAGTGAAATATAATAATTGAATATTTTAGTTAATGCTAATTAATTTTTTTTATGAATAGATTGTTCTATTTAGGAGATGAGGAATTATATTTGGTATAGTGCCTAGAAATTTGTAAATTGACACTTCTATTAAGAGGGAATTAATATGTTATATTTGAGAATAAATTTTTATAACAAATTTGCCTCAATATTTTCAATTATATATAGATTAATTTACAAGAAATAAATTGAAATTAATCGTGATTAATGACTTTTGAAAGGCTGTACAAGAACACAGGCTAGTGAGAAATGTGTTCAGAAATGCTTCATATAAAAAATAACGATGAAAAAGAAAAACACTTAGAGGGTAAAAAATTATTTAATATATTTTATTCATAATATGTTTATATTTCTAGGATTAAAAATTAAAAAATTGTTTCATATGAATCATAACGTTAAAACCAACTCTTAGAGTCTAAATAGAGTTATGAATCTTTTAAAGATAGGGAAAAATAATTAATTTTTAAAACATTTGAATTGATCATGAAGTTACATAGGGAGGTGATTAAATGGGAATTTTGGAATGAAGTGTATTTTTCATTAATATAAGAATTGTAAAAGGAAAATAAATGGATTAAAATTGTTGAATCATCATTGAATGATATCTTCATAAAGCCTGTAGAGAGTATAAAATACATGAGTGTTATTCTTGAAGAAATATTCCAATTTAATATTGATGAATGTGGTTATAGTAAAGAATCTAATAAATATGCATCCTTTATCTTATTTACTCCCTTGAATGGGGGAATCCCAATGCAGATGATCAAGAATGATTGTAGAAGCAAGATTTACCAATAATAGAAAAGAAAGAGATAATCAAGGAATTATAGAAGTGGATTAACAACTAAAAGAAAAGTTTATTATCCCCAAAATGTATAATCCATATAAAAAACAAGTAATAATCCACTTATATAATTTTGTAATTAGAGGATAATTAAAAATAAAAAACCATTATATCAAAGGAATCATGAATCCTAGGGAAGATGTACTAAAATATTTGGTAATATTTGGCCTATAAGAAGGGATTAACAAATTATTACATTTAGAAAAATTTGGGAACTATATGATAATGTGTTAGAAATAAAAAATACATAAAATTGATAAAGAGTTTTTTCAACAAAATCTCATATAAGGAAGGATAACAAGAGGTATATCATTATGAAAATATTAATTATTTGTGGAATTTTTGGTCATATGAAAATTCAATGCAGCATGATAGAAGAAAGGATAGTCATGAAATGGTATTTCAGTCTTATTAGGTATATGGAATTTAAATAAAATAAAAAATAAATATGTTGTGATGTAAAATAGTTTAACATACCATGTTTTTAAATAAAAATTAACTCTATGGTGTATTCAATGTGAAATAATGAGTTTAAACGAACCGTAGTATAATTTTAAAATTTAATTATTTAAATGTGACAGATATAACCTTGTTTTTTTATTGGTGGGTATGGATTGAAATAAATACATAATGAAATATATATAATTGACCAACTGAATAAGAATTTTAATTTCAATTCTTAATAAATTAGAACACAACAATAATAAATATATCCAATTTTATTAATAATATGATTCATTCAAAAGTGATATTTAATATATTTTGGAAAATAATTATATTTAATTTTCTATTAATTTAGAAATTTTAATTTATGAAATGAAAATAATTTTTGAAATCATCATATTGATATAAGAATATTGTGAAATTTTGAGTTTTTTAGGAAAATTTGAATTTTTCAGTGAATATTCTAAGATTAATATATTTATAATGTTTTATTTTATTTTTTAAAACATATGCCCCATTATTTATATATCTATAATTTAAATTAACTAATTTATTATTTAATTATAATAAATATAATTATTTAATTTTAAATCATATTTATATTGATATTTCTTATATATTTATTCTCAGGCATAAAAATAGATTAATCTGTAAATGGTTTTAATGTTCTTAATGTTTCTCCGTATTAATTAATAGGAAAATACATATTGATTAATGAATTTAATTTAATTTATGATATACATATAAATAAATTTTTTAAAAAATTTATTAAATTTTTGTCACATTAAATTTAGTTGTTGTAATATCATCTATTTCTTAAGACAGAATTTCATGAAACCCCTTTTTTTAACAACTCTTCTAGTTTAATTTGTATTTAAATTTTCTAAACTTTGTGATATTAATTTTTTAGAAAATATTCCTTTTATTTATTAATAATTTTTTAAAATATAAAAAATATCCACTTCATTTTATTAAATATTGTATCATAATAACGGTAAAAATTAATTACCACAGTGAATGGGAAAACTATGTATTACGGGGTTAAACTAAATAGATTAATTTATAACAATAGCCAACATATTTATAATTAATTTGTTTTGTAAATATTAGAAAATATATCTTCTATTTAATGAATATAACCATTTTGGATACTTTTGAAATGTGAAAATTTGTTTTTAATTCATTCTATTAAAAAATTCCACTTCGTCTTCTCTACTACTTATATAAGGCCACCCATATCTATAGATTTCACATATCCAAATACCATTGGTTCATAAAATAGTTACAAAGAAAAATTACATACATCAATGATAGTATCATAGAGACCTTTTTATCTGAAATTTTTCCAATGAATAATTTTGGTGAACACCTAAAGAAGTTTCCTGATGAATATGCCTCATTCTTAATCAAGAATTTGAATCTATTTATTCTTCCACCACTTTAAGATATTTTTAAAACAAGTTTATATTTTATCAACAATATATTTTAGTAGTTATATAATTTAACATTATTTTCATGAATTTCATTAATCTCTTCATCCATCAAATGGTAAATTAAACCATTGATTGTGTATATGGTGGACTACCAGCTCACAAAAATAGGTACATAGATTTCAATCACCGCCTCCCATGGATGGAAATAATGATTTTTTTCATAATTTATATTTTTTATATAATTTTACTTCTTGAATAAAATTATCACATAAATATTATTACTATTAATTATACAGGGAATATGAAATCATCACTCTTGTGAATGGTGGACTGTCACCTCATAAAAAAATGTGATTTTTTCTTGAACATTATATAGAGTGTATTGATGATTAATTTTGTGTTTTTATATTATAATAATTGAATATAAATATCACTTGATAATAAATATATCATAAACTTTCTTTCCTTACCATTAATTGAATAAAAAACCACGTAATTCATGTGTACGGTGGACTACTATCTCATGAAGTGATATTATTAATTTTTTTATCATATCACATCGATTTTATATGTAAGGGTATTGAAATATATAATATTACAGATATTTTATAGTTATCAAATTGGAAATATAAAATAACACTTAGCTTATTTCCTTCATGATCATTTAAATATTGAAACATTACTCATGGATACGTATGACATATTATCCCTATGATTGTAATTTAGATCCCTTATCATAACAATATTTATATTTTGGTATAAAAATTATATTTTAATGACAAACATGTTATTTATTTAATTATTACAACTATTTTTATGATAAAATAATAATTCCATTAACGATTATCAATCTACCGTGTATTTTTTGGGCATGTGAGACGTTTATCGTAAAAACTTCTAGGATTAAATGAATAGGAGGAGTAAGTTATTATGACCTAAAAAGAATAATAAAAATGAAAATGGACAACCGCCCACAAAGCTATGAGACTAATTTTTATTATCGAATGATATGAATGATATATTTAATGGTTTTAAATGAAAAAAATATCATATTTATGACATAATTATAGCCTTATAAATATATAATTAATGTTTCCTCTTTTACATCATGATTATTGAAAAATGAAAATTTTACTCATGTGAATATACAACCCCTCAAATAAATTATTATAAGATATTTATATTTTTCATGGCTATATTTTATGTATACATTTATAAAACAATTATGTATAAATAGTATAATAATTTCATTATTAACATTCTCTTTATTATTAAATAATAATATCCTTGACCTTGGTCAATGTAACCACATGGTTTTTGACATATGGATTGTTTATCATTAAAATATGTCATGTGAAGTTAAATGGTTACGTAATTTAACATGAATGAAATAGAATTTAATAATATTAAAGTTTAATTAAAAAGTACATAATTAACATTAGTTTATTATTTAGTTAGATAATGATAACAATTGATGATTTGATCTCGTGGTAAGGTTTTCATCTCAAAATTTTTTTTATTGAGTAAAATATTCCTTTATGCATCTAATTTATTTTAAATGGAGTAAAAACGATTTCATAAAATATTATTTACTAAATAATTTGTAAATAATAATAATCAATGTTATAATTTTTCTAATTCATTCATTGAAGTTTTGATTCAAAATTTTCTAAACAATTATTGTTTTAGGTTACCATCTCATTTTAATCGGGATTGATTTTTATTGAATTCACATTGTAGGAAGTAATTTTATATTTGTAAAAAACCATAAATATTTTCATCTCCACTAGGTATTAATGACATTATCATGTAATATTATGATTTTCTATATCGTTTACTATTAATACGGTTGAGAAAATATTTTTAATGAAAAGTTGACTTCATATCTCTCTTTAATCATAAATCCTTTTAATCAAAAACCACATATTCTAAAAATATGCGCAAAATGTTCTTAAAATTCTATAAATGATTTATTTAAGGAGATCATTAACAATTTTTTATATTATACAAAACATTTACAAATTATTATTATTATCATCTTCCAATTTATGGGATTTTTTTCATTTTTAAAATAGTGTGAAAGGAATTATTATTTTAACATACACAACATGTACAAATTTACACTTTATTTTGAATACTAAATCCATTGAAGAATCCATTATCTAATTTTGTGATTATTTTTTAATAAAATGTTATCAATTTCATTTTAGAAATTACTATTTTAAAAAAAATATTTTCAAAGTTTAGTTTTTTATTCAAGACTATTTTTTATTATATTTAGAATTATTTTTATTTATCAATGAAAACAACCTGTAATTTATGGAAATAATTATAAATTATATATATCTCTCTTATATGTTTACCCAAAATACCCTCAATGAATATAATTGGGAAATATATTCCTTAAGATCATTATTCAAATTCATTATTTAATAAATTTCCATTACATATTATATAACGAATTATTCTGAAATAATTTTTCATTGCATGGAAAATTACAATGTTGTGCCTTATGAGTTATAAATTTTTTATATCCCACAAAGATCAAGAAACTTTTATAACAGGTGAACCCAGATATACCTCTAATTAACTTGTTTAATCTTTAATCATATAAGGCATAATGTATAAGATTCATGTGTTAGCCTAATTGGTTATGGTACTTTTCCAACCATTTGATATTTTATAAGAAGTTATCCAAAACTCATATTTACATCATTTTTTTTCTTTAACCATATTTACTATATTACCATAAGCATATGTTTCATTTTTATTTACCTTATGCATATAAGTTATTACATGAGTGACTTCTCATATATGGTATCATGTTATATCATTTAATCACATGTTATGATTCATTATAAAGTTTATTCATGTACATGTCTTATTAGCTCCCAATATTAATTCATGTATTCCTAGGTTTTAACTTAACATTTTAAGATCTATAGATGGTTTTTTATCACTCTATATATTATAATTAATAATTAATTTTATCCTCACATTGATCCATTATCAATCTAATCATTCGAATAAACTAGGGCTCAAAATATTGGGGTGTTAATTAATATATGTTTTCAATAAGAATAAAGTAATAATATATTTAAAATGAACATCTCTAAAAAATGGTCTATGAAATGGGAGAAAGTTTTTTGAAATCATAAAAATGTGCATTGAGGAAAAAAAATGTTATACACAAAAACAAGAATGTAAATAAAAAAGAAATATCACAATGAAAAAAATATGAATTACCTAGATATCATAGAATAAAAAATAGATAAAATGAATGCACTATGAAAATATAATATTTTCCCTATGGAAATCATATATGATTTACTCATATATGTTCATATGAAAAAAAAATATAAGGTATAAGATAATGACCGATGGATGTTTCCTTTAGTTGAGAGTAATATATATTGAGGACTCAATGATGTTTCAAAATAAGAAGAAAATTTTACAAGTGGAATTTATTCAACAATTGTGGAAATTCATGAGATAAGTAATAATACTATTTGCTTCATTTATGATGAAATATGTTTATATGGGATTACTAAAATTATATCCACAATATAAGGTTCTTAAATTTTTATTATAATATAAGGCATAGGTGAAGATATGAGGTTGAAGAAGTGATCTTATTCCATCCCATAAACTAAAAAATGGAAATTGAGTGGTGGAAGAAGAAATCGTGTTCTAAATTTTCATGTTGGATCCCTTATTATAATAAAACATGATGTACTCATATCTCAAAGAAATTAATTTATTTAAAATTGTTTTATAATATTGTATAAATAAAAGGGAGACATGAACATCAAGATAGTATTTCCAAAAACACATTGTGGACAGATAGATCTATTTTGAGAAGATAAATTCAAAAAATAAGTGATTTCATGATAGATTAATTTTTTATTTCGTATCTATATTGATCTATTGATTAAAATCCAAATGTGACCCATCAATAGAATCAATAAAATATGTTTTTGTATAAAAAACATGATCTCAAATATTTATAATGTAAATAAGTTTATTCCTAGATTTTTAGTTGTTTTAATATACAGAACCATTTATAAAAAATGTGTTCAATATATAATTTAATTATGTTGTGGAATCATTATTAATCGATGTTATACAAGATAAATGAGGAAAAAAATTTGTATAATCATACAAAAAATATAAATCACAATGATTGAGTTCAGATGAAATGTTAATAAAAAAATTAATGCATATTTTTTAATCTAACAACCAGTATAATTTATTTATAGAAAAAAAATATTGTGTTTCATTTGTTATTTCCCATAACATTTGACCCCATGTTGAGAGACATTTATGGGTGTCATGATATGAAATTTATAGGATTTTATGATAAATATTTTAGAATCATAGACTTATCTGGAAAATGTGATGGCTTGTGAGGATATATAGTTCAATTTAGTAATATTATTATTGATTTAAAAGTGTTATCCAATCATACGTTGTCCTCTGATAATTTTTATTTTAAAATTTTTATACGTATAGTTCTTTTTAAATTTATTGTATTCTTTTAGTTATTCTGTATTTTGAATGGTAAATAATTTTTTCTTCAAGTTCGTTAATGGAAAAAAGTGGTTCATAAAAATAGAACACTTTAATTTTTCAAAATATTATTCCTTCACTTCTCCTAGTATGAGTAGAATTATATTATTTTATAAACTTATCATAGGTGATGTTTAAAATTAACTTGCATGGTCACTATGTATTGATGTAACAAAGTATTTCCAAGATGTATAGAAGTTGCCTAAAAAATTTCCCTATATTTTGGATATCCGACATGAAATTGTAAACAGTTTGGGACCTAAAAAATAGATATATTTCCTAGGAATAATGTTGAAAAATATGAAAATGGGGAATTTTTTCCTATACATAATAAGGTATAATTGTAGTTTCTTGTAAAAGTGGGGTAAATATAGTTTTTCATTGAAGATGATATGGGTCCTATGAAGAAGGGCCTATTATACTACAAATGCAAAGAGGAGTTATTATGTGGGAATTTATTCCAAAGCTTTAAGGGTAGGAAGGATAAAGTAATAGTTTGAAAAAGACCTATATTTATATTTTATTTGAAATTTTGGAGAGGAGGAGATGATTTATTTTGGAAACTATCCAATTTGGTGGATTTTTTAAAAACATGTCGATTTTTCTATTGGATTTCGAAACAACACTTCTGTAAGTCTTCAAAATATATGCTAATTAATAATATTGATAGAGGTTTCATATGGATTATGATGTTTATCGTGTAGTGTCTAATTACATTTAATTTATATAAAAGTGATTTTTGAAGTATTTATGATGAGGTTAGATTGACTGATATAGTTTTTGGTTCTATTGATAATGGAAAGGGGATGAGCATGAAATTTTCTATGATGGAAGGTAGTGGATATGACTCATCTACGTCATTGTTTATGTAATATCTATGACATATTATTGAGGATGTGATTCTAAAATATTTAAATTCAACCCAATATACCTTTTAATTAACAAGACAGTCAGTTTCATTATCTCCTATTGTAAGTGCCATATTGGATATAGATGGCAGTTTCGGAAAATTACGGCAATGTATGTGTATTTATAGATATCATTATTTGTGGTTTTTGAAAACATAATTTTAAAAAAATATAATTTTTTTTTCATTATAGTCCAAAAAAAGTGTTCTTCTAGAATGTTACTTGTATTTATAAAAGTAAGGTATTGTATATGGTATTGGGACTCAATTTAGTAGTGGCTGAAATACTTTTTATGTCTTATTTGGCTATATTATTTCAATCTATCCATAAAAATAATTGTGAATTTTTACATACCTAGTTTTGAATATATGACTCAATGATGTTGATGAAAATATTCCAATTCCAGTTTATGAGGTCAATTATTATGGATTAATTAGGCTAATATATGTGATATTCATAAATAATTACTACTGAAAGTAAGATGCTTTATGTCCTCTTCAAAATGTATTCAAAATCATTGAATAAAAAAGAGAACCATGATTTTATCCAATAATAAAAATTTAAATTAGAATATATATTTCATTGTAAAAATAAAAAATATAATCAAATTCAAAGGATATGTTTATGATATTAAAAATACATCAATAAAGAGTGAGTTAATTATGAGTTAGTGAAAATATTCATTAATTATTTTTGATTTATTGATGATTTTGGGTTTTTTTATTTCAACTATGAATCCGAAAACAAATAGATAATATTGGTGATATGAATGTTTTTTTGATCATGCATGTATCATATTTATAAATTCATGATTTGGTGTCGTGTTTTGATGTGTGGTATTTCCCATATTTTTTAAAATGTAAATTTTTTTAGAGTATTGTTATTTTTAATCAAAAATAAATTACATTCACTGATGGTGTGGTGGTAAAAAATATATATTCATATATTATAGTTCCTATGGGGTTTTCTCAATCCCTGAAATGGTGAGATAAGTTCTTTTTTTATTTTCATAATATGGGAAATTCATCACACTCATATTGATATTCATTAATGATAAGAGGAAGAAATGAAAATAACTAACTAGACTCATATAGTAACATTTATTTCATATATGTAAAATATTGATATAGATTGGATGATTTTCTAATACACATATCACTACACCTTATGAATAAGAAGATAAAGAGGCCAATATATTTTTGATATACAACCACATGTTGAGAGACAATTATTAACAAATTATATCAAAAATATATAATTACATAGAGAATAGTTATGTGGGTTATACTCTTCAACAATGTTAAAAATGATGGAATTCATCACTCATTTGTAACAAAACAAGGATTTTTAATTTGTTAATAATGAATGTAAGTGTGATTTTTTTGAAGATATCATTAAAATATGATTAATAATAAACACAAATCTAGTTGAACATAGAATTTAGCCATATGATAGAATACCCAATGAATTCCTAATGATGTTGAAGGATATATCTATATTTATTTACACTATATTTCATCCCTACATGAGTGGTTTTCAAAGGAGGACCAAAAATAGTGACACGATAGTATCATTTCTTAGAGTAGTGAATGCAGAGGGATGTGTGAGGGTAGTGATCCATGGTTTTTTTGTCTAACCAAAATACATGTAAGGGATCTAAGATAAGGATGAAGTTACACCAGAAACATGTATCCAACAAATATAAGGGATACAAGGTTATTTTAGTGCATCTACACAATGTCTATAGCACATTACTAGAATTATCCTAGAGCAGGTGAACCATGTAAAATCAATTTGTACATTCATTCATTAAATTTATTGAAGTTGGAACATGATTTGGAAAGGATGGGTAAAGGGACATATATTCACTATGATTCCTACCACTGTGTGAATAATATGTAAATAAATAATGGTGAAAAATCATTAAATAAATTCACACATGGAGTTACCCCATCTAGTTGTATTGTGGAAATTACACTAACCCAACATCTTTAATGGATGATCTAAATATTGTCATCCCATTTCTGTAGAAGAAGTTGAATTTTATGGATTTTATGATCCATAATATGTACCAATTATAGATTAAACATCATCCTCCATCATTTATGAAAATACACATTTACTCACACTCTGCATAGATGGGGGAATCAACAATACCTGGTATCCAAGCCTAATATATCTCCACAACTTGGTCTTGATCCTCCACTACATCATATGTGGGATGATTTAATAAGAATATATGGGTTAAATATCTTTTTGAAGTATAATTTAAATAAATTAGTCATTTAGTATATATTTAAAACCATGTAAATTAAAAATGTTATAGTATTTTCAATCCATTTTTCATTAACTGTGATTATTTTGTTACCATACATGAGAAATAAAAACTATGAAGCCTATGACAGTTCCATGGTATTTGGATATATGTATTTCAAGAACATAACATTTATACCCTTCCACTCCATATTCACATGTTGAATATGTTGGACTATAGAATTTCACCATTTGATATTGTTTCCATCAACTATTAGAGAATCATATTTCACATTTATAGACAAAAATATTTAACTATTAAAAAATTAATATATTTTTTTCATCCAATCCATTTCATAATGCGGTTTTCTACTTATTTGGAAAAATAGAGGTTTGTGGTGTATAACTTAAAAATCAGTATTTTTTATGTAGATATGGACTCAATCATACCTATTTATCACAAAATATCCAATGGACTACATATTTATCTAGGGAATATTCATTTTGAACAATTTTCTCGATTACAATATGATATACTAATGGATTATCTTGTGAAAAATATTTATAGCTCTATTTGGAGTATACATAAGAATATTTAGGGGGAATCTTACTACATGAAATTAGATAAAGAAAACCAATACCATTAAAACAGTGAAGAAAAATATACTAAAACTATAAACATTCATTTAATATTTATAAAAAACATGTGGAAGTACCTAAATGAAAGAAGCCATAAAAATCATAAAAATTATTTTTCCTCACCATTAGGATACATGGTTGACAAAACCATTTTCTAACCATTGAAATATTATTCAATATATGGGATTCAACTACATAGTTTGGCTATATGGTTTAATAAACAATATGTTGTACATGGAGATTACCATATTTTTTTCTTCATGGATGATTTCATGGTCACTACATGGTAGAAATCTTATGTTCCATGAATGTATTCTATAGAGATTACATCCACCCCTCCCTTAAAAAATCCAAAATTCCTTAAACATAAAATAAAAATTAAAAAAAAATAATCATTTAAAAATGTCATCGGGTAACTTCAATATCACTTTTATAAGAGTTAGCCCAACATTCAGTGAAAAACTTCTCGTCATGTACCCATGATTTTTTCTTTCACCTACCATAACATTACGATATATCATATATCACAAATGGTATATGAGGCTATTTTTTCATGACAAAAAACATGATTACCCTAGTCCCAATTTTTTTCCTAGCCTACTACAATTCCCATAGGGTATTCTATGTTTCCATATCCTAAAAAATGTGAATAAAAATCAAAGGAACACATTAGGGTATAGTTTATCATACGAAAAAAATAACATAGGACTAATTCAGGAACCCGACATGACCCTTTTATTGATTACCATTACATTGAACATAACAATCAATATTGGGAACATAAATAAAATGAATCATGAAATACTATAAATGGTGTGAAAAATTGATAAACAATAATAGATCACAAAAATAAACTTATATTTATAAAAAATGACAAGGAATCCATGTATATATATATACAGAATTCACAATAAAAGAAAATGTGGTTGTAAAAGATACCAATAGATGATAAGGTAATAAAAATTGATATGTCTATAATAAAAAAACATTAAAATTAACTAAAAACAATGGCTTGTGAGTTTAATGAGTCATGATGTATCAATACCTCCATTTCAACTCCTCCAACATGATCTCATCTAATCTAAATAAACACTTCCTTCATGATGTGTATTTTCATTAATTATATTAGTCAAAAATGGGCTTTGTACATTCAAAGGGTTTACATAGTGTGTCATCATAACTATCCTTGTATGTTCCAACCCAATGGAACATGATAATTATTTGTAATATAATATATATATTAATGATTGTGTATAAAAATATAAAGATACAATTTTGATTTTAAAGAATATGTAACAAGATTTAATATATATAATCATATATTTAATGTTATGATTAAACATTGTACTACAACAATGTATCATAGGATATAACCTATGCTCAAAAGGAAATAGATTTCAAGGATCCTCATACTATTACATATTGAAACAAAGTATCTAAAAATACACTTAAACCTCTAGAAAAAGTTGAATGAAAATATATTGAAATCACTATTAACTAGAGTGGAATTGTAAATAAGATCATTTATAGTGGGAAATTATAATCTAAAATCATATTTATCATCGGTTCACCATCTTTGAACTGAATATTCACATATCACTTACTCTTCTCAATGGAATCAAGTTTCAAAAAAAACATCTCCCTTAATAGAGATATTCCATATATAATATTTTCCATTTATATCACATAAATCACTCTAATAAATTGTCTATGATTAGTAATAGATTCAATATATGTATGTCAATCCTCAATTATATATTAGAATACATTAAAAATATTGAAACCTCACATCAAA
This sequence comes from Viscum album, assembly GCA_963277665.1. Classification (NCBI taxonomy): domain Eukaryota; kingdom Viridiplantae; phylum Streptophyta; class Magnoliopsida; order Santalales; family Viscaceae; genus Viscum; species Viscum album. The sequence goes on along the minus strand of OY728152.1, from coordinate 1,715,495,661 downwards.
ACCTAATGAACATATAGTTCTTAAAATAATGATTGTGAATGGAACCACCTACCTTAATCATATGAATATACAATAAGATGGTGTGGATACATTAATAAATAGGATGAAATGACCTTAGAAAACAATAAAAGTAACCAAAATAAATAATCTTCTATTTAAATCTGGAAAACATAATCCCAGGAAACATACCCATTATGTAATTAGAATATCGTGATGAAGCAATGGAATGATCCAAGGAGAAGGAAGAATCCTTCTAGGCAATTCATTGAAAAATCAAGATTGTAATCCACTAGATATAATTTAGATGGGAGGAGAAATTATTTGGTTGACATAAAAGGCATGAAAATATATAATGGTATGGTGAAAATTGGAAAGGGGTTTAAATACTTTATGGTAATATGAATAATTTCATTGTTTTAATTTCATGGTAGTCAGTACATTTTTTCCTCATGGTTAACGAAATCATAAATGAATATTATTGTTTTCACTATGAAAGAACCATCATATGTAGGGGTAATCAAAATATTTTCTCACTAACCTTTTACTTACCATGTTTTATTCATCCTGAGTGAGTCCCCATATATTAAGTTATTATACACAGTAACCTCTTACCATGCTCATTAATCTTATACATGATTAATAATTTCATTGTTTGAAGAACATTACAATGACTATTCATACCACACGAGAAAAATCCCCCCCAACTATAAATTATTTATGATTGTGGTTGGAAATAATCATTCACAAACCATGAACCCATTCCTATATTCCAATTTTTCAGATGATTTGTGGTACATTACATGATGATAAATAAAAAATGTTAGAAAATTAATTAATTAATTTCATAATAGAAGAGACACTAGGCTTTTGAAAATTCAATTCACAGTATAAATTTCTACCACTATAAATTCTACCTAAATGATGATCAGGGCAAATAAAAAGAAAAAATTCCAATAAAATGGAATTCCTCTTCTATTTTTCCAAATAATAACCCTCATCCATTATAATACCATATACAATGGAAAATAAATCCAACCAAACACTTTATTCATGAAGGAAAATTCACAAGTAGTTTCTCACTCATCAAAAAATTAGTCTCTTATTCCACAAAATTATATGAAATCATAGTACAATGATAAAGATACGTATTCTCTATAGAGAGAAATGTATTGAATTATTAATTAATGAAATTAAAATGGGTAGTGGAAAATGGTATGAAAATTCTTATTCACTTTCCAATATCAAATGGTTCTATATTCCTCAATATGAGTTTACCTTTCTTATTGAGTCATTAGTGACCCATATAATGTGATACCATTATGCAAACCTGATCAAAAACTAAGAAAATAAAAGGATAATGGTTAAAATTAGAATAAAATTTATGTTGAATCTAATATTTGACTAGTCAGTTCCTGATGATCAAAATATTTTCATTTATATTTAGAATGATTCTTGGTCCTACAGGATATGTGTGTCCCAACTCATCCCGGAAGAGAGTATACCAGAAAATATGACAATATAATGCCACCAGAAGATCCATCCAGATATGGGACTAATAATTTTTTTATTAGTTAAAAACATATTCTGATCGTTATCCTCCAATACATAAAAATCATTGTCTGAATCAGATATGACATCATCAAAAATATAGTTCACATTTTTCATATACTAATCCATTTACTGATGATGTGTAGTAAAAAAATTCAAATTTGATTCCATCACTTGTCAAACGGCTTACCAAAATTTTTATGTAAAGTTTTTATCTTTATAAAAATTATATTATAATTCATGAAATGAAATATCAATATCTATATTAAGACCAACGTATTTTTATCCACTATTTTTTTTAAATTAACGACATAAATTAAATGATATTACATCCTTAAATTGTTACTCCCATGCTAGATCAAATTCCAAATTAATTTCCAGGTCGGGGGATAAATAGCCTGTTAAATTTAGTTGGATAATTATGATTATATTTTACCATTTTATAGGTATAACATCATGAAAAAAATATAATATCCTTCTCTCATACATGGAAGACCAAATCATTAAGATTGCATATAATACACCATGGTGGATCCTTTGTGGTCTTCCCACTATGAGTTATGTAAATCATTAATTATAACTATACTAAAGGATAACAGAACCAAAAAATTGATCCTAGAATATAAAATGGATTTCTAATATTTAGACCACTCACTTCTGGTATATCTACCATATAAATTCTTCTTGATAACTTGAAACTACACATCATCTAGTTTCACTTGATGAATATGTTCATGTGGAGAAGCTGTCAACATACTATTTTCTAGAAACTTGTTGTCCTCCTATTTATTTACTTATATGTTGAACTCACTATATAGACTTGTCTAATTCTTCCCATATCTATATTCCTTGAAGGAATATGACCACATTTTCCAATTATGAGAAACAAAAAACACATATGTTTTCCCAATAGATAAGTATTTCAAAAATAAAATTTATAAATATTCAACTCCACATGAGAGAAAATGTAGCTCAATATTTTATGATTATTAAAAAAAATTAATTTATAATTTAATATATGATTTTACTAAATTTATGGAGTATTAATAACATCTGAATTATCATGTTCATGATTTAGGTAATTATTTTCATGTAGATAATGTTTTCTAAAATGATATTCCATCACATATTTAGCACGTATAATAATGAAATCCACATTCATACTAGATGCATTATAATAAAAACATTGCCCTATATATCCTCAATTTGATCCGTAATATAGGATATTGTAAAACTCTATTTAAAAGCAACAAATGAGATTTGATATTCAAGGATCTATTTAAACATTCCACTTTTTGAGTAAGTGGTATCATGTATGATGCAATCATAGATAAATACTAGAAATTTAATTTTCATTTTCCTTTTACACTAGGAAGGATATATATCTTGATGAAATTAATTTCTTTCTCCGAAGACAAAACAATCCATATACTATCTGGATCTACTTAAATGAATCATTCCAATACTAGATGTCATAAAAACATTATTCTTTGGCTATATAAGATATACATTGAAAACAGTGAATACAATAATTAATCAAGGAGAGTCCCCAAAAAAATTATTAGTCGAAACTCATGATCCTTCCTTGATTTGAAAGAATCAAATATTTACTCAATGAATTCAATGATGGATGAATTAAGTTATGAGTGAAATTTATATTTTACAATATCCATTAATATAGACAAATAATTTGATGTACCAAAACAAATATTTTGATACATAATTTTATGATAACTACTTCCAAAACTAGTCCTACTAATTTTTGAATACATAACCATGATTTGATAATACATTGAAAAATGATATTTTTTTTAAACCACCTTTCCCCATTCAATTTATCATATAGGTTATCAATGTAAGTAAATGGGTATTTATTCTAGATATTTACATGGTTAATCTTCCCATTGATGATTCATATGCAATGTGTTCCATCTACATTCCTAGGAAATAATGCTAGATTTCGCATAAAGATACTCTAGAAAAAAAAGAACTCATACTTTCAGAACCTTTATTTTTCTAGGTATGTCCCTCTTTGAGATTTTGTTGACCAGAATTTTGTGGGGATTCCATAATTAAATCGAAGTGGTCTTGTCCCTTATGAATATTGTGAAAATATGAAGAGAAAATGGCCTAATATTTGGGGATGTGTGTTTTTTTGAATTAATGTTGTCCATGTTTAACCATGTTAAAGGGAATAATGAGGGTTATATATGATTTTTTTAGGCTTTAGAAGTGGTTTGGGATATTATAAAAAATCAAGACTATAAGAATTCTAAAAAATAATTACACACCACGAACATGTTAAATGACATGTAAATTTTTTCTGGTATATATTATGAATGAGGTTAAGGATGTTAGATGATGACACATTGTGAAAATATTTGATGATAATAAATACATGATTGATGTTATTTTAACCAATGTAGATGCATTGTTTTTTGAATATCTTCTGAGTTGTGAAATACACATCATGAATGTATTCGTTATTGTTCATTTATCATTATATGGAATTATAATATGTGTCCTACATGAGTTTTATTTCTCATTCACATGTTTCCCTTCTCCCCTAGTCACTAGGGATACTCCAGGTTATGTTGGATCTCTTCATATAGTTTCATATTTATTGATAAAGAATTTTACCTCTAGTTAATTTTTTTATTTGATTTCCCCCTCTCTTTATCATACTTTCCATTATATTGGTGGAATATCTTGACCAAAATTGTTTTGGTAATTGATCTTATAATTTCATGGTAATTATTATCTTTATGATCACTAAAAAATTGGTTCATGGTTGAAATTACCTATTGGAGTCATTTTTTTAATCACAGCTAATGTTATGTAGTATATAAAACACCTTTTCCATGTTTTTAGTTGTTTAATTATGTGTACTATTATGTTATTATTCCAAAAAATAGACAAATAAATTTATAGAATAATGAGAATGGGTAATCATGTTTCTAGACAATAATTTAGATCTCATTCGATATAATTGAGTTGAGACCTAGCTTGCATTTTCTCATTGGATGAGCTTACACTTCAAGAAATAATGACTTAGATAAAGGCTTAAAGTACATTTTGGAATGATACTAAATCTCAGGTGATTGATTGTGATAGATTCACTTTGAAAATATATTAAAAAAGCATTGAAAAACTATTGACTATTTAATATAATATATTTATAAAATATACAGTGGTTATGGCTTTAGTTTTACAATAAAGAATTAATGGTTAATTGAATGAAAAATGTCCACTAGTTGAATTAACCATTTTGGAATATGATATTACAATGTTCTATGCTTGACCATATGATTTTTGTTGTTGATATGATGAGATGATAATATAAGGTAATATTAATAGTATGATAAAAATTATATAAAGAGATTTTATTTGTTATGCTAAAATGATTTTCTAAAAGGAATGGATTGATTATGAGGAAATAATTATATAAAGGCCACATCCCGGTGATTCTAAAATTCTTATATAATGGTTTCAGTATTGTAATTATTAATTTATGGTAGGTATTTTATAAGGCCCCAGCCTTAAACCTTACTTAATCTTGAGTTATTACAAGATTACACATTGAGGATCTTTTCAGGTTTAGAGTTTTAGAGAATTAGATCATGAAACTGGCATTACATTCCACATTTTAAAAAACTCGTTACATAAAAGATAGTATTCATTCTTCCCATCAACGGAAACATGTTTAAAATAAAACATGGATTCTTTCTTGACACTTCCTTAACACTGTCATCACATCATGAACCTTTCCCTTGACCTGTGAAAAACATTTCAAAAACTTGGGATGAGCATAAAAAGCCCAGTAAAGGATACACAAAGAAGGAAAACTGTTAGTTTTTCAAAAACAAAAAGTAAACCATGAGTACTTTACCAAAGTAATACTTTTCACCTTTATGAAGTAATAAAAACTCTTCACTAAATAAAAGATCATTACTTACCCTTTTGTAACCAAAATATTACCATAAAACCCATATAATGAAAACATAACATATAAAGGTAACATGGGACATAAACATACTTAAATGGAATAACTATACGGTCGACTTCCACACATACATAATGGAATAGCCATACGGCCAACTTCCATACCCAATGCATTGGAGGTTGTAACATAACCACCTGTCCTGGTATTCACGGCACCACCCGTCATATGGTTTATCACGTAACCACCCGTAAAATGTCCATGTACCATCATTACACATAAAATATTGAAAATATAAACATTTCAATAACAACATTTCATTTTCAATCACAATAAGTAATTCCCACATATTTAATTAATCAACCCATTTTCAAAAACCATTTAAAAGAGATTTTTGAATCAAAGTGTCCCATACCACTTTGAAGCTTTTAATGGAATTATAATTTTAAAACATTAATGTCCATATAAATAAATACTGAAAACCATTTTGAAAACATGGACATTAAGGATAAAGATTTCGAATAATAAATCTTTAAAACATTTAAAACGATATTTTTGTTAAAGAGTTTTTAACAAAAGGAGAGACTCTTGAATAGGAATAATAGCGGCATAACATTTAATACCAACATTATAATATCATCAGAATAAAGGTATTCATTATATAATATGTCATAGGACAGTATACACACCATATAAGAGTGAATTGGTGCATAACAACAATGAAGTCTCAAAAGAAATGTAAAATGAGATGAAATCCATTATAAAGAAGGTATCCTTAAATTAAGGATAAATCAATCTCATAATTATGTGTGAAAAATATAAATACACCCAATATAAGTGGATATTAAGTGTAAAAAAATAAAAGGTTATTCACACATATTCAAATGATGACGTATTCAATAACTACATGTTGAACCCAAAGAAATCGAAATTGGGTTAAAAAGTTTCCTTGGTAAAATTCGACACCCTAATGGCGTCACATAAAATTTTACAAAAAAGGTTGATGAGAGAGATAAAGGGCATCTCATCACTTGGATATAAAATTTACATAAATAAGGATATAGAAGAACGTATCCCAATATAATAGTATGTGAATTAAAAGACATAACAAAATAAGTCTTTTAAAAAAAGGAGGGTGAAAGGTCCCCTTACCGAGTTGGGTAACTTTCGAAAAGTACACCCCATGGAAGAAGGGTCATAAAATGAAGATGTAAATACCCATAAATAAAATTATACTACACAAAGTTTATAATAATGGGTAGTACATACACCACTCAAAGGAAATAGTGTCAAACGTAGCATAAATGTCACGGGAATAAAAGTGAGATGAAAAATCCCTTACGAAAACTCGGCAGCCTAACGATGCCACTAAAAACTTCCAAAAATGGATTTATGAGATAAAATAGGGTCTCCCATAATATTAAAATAAAAATTAAATTATGAGAAATATAAAAGAACATCCACAAACATAAGAAAGATGGGCTTAAAAGAAATGACATAAATGAGAGTATTTAAAAAGAAATAGAGAGGTTGGATCCCTTACCACGGGTCTGACTTGACTCGATCATTCTTTAATGTCCTGAATAATAAACTTGAGTTAATTTATACTTGATTAAGAACCGTTTCCTTGTTCATTATTACTTTTATATCACTTATTATCATGTTATAAACATTATGTAATCATTTAAGTTAATAATGTTTATTTTGTCGACATTTGGTTCTTAAGTCGAAAGTTGACTTCATACAGTTACATGTTGTTCATGTGGTCAATGGTTCATTATATCCAGAATGATATTCCTGATTTGGGTATCATATATATCATATATATACTGAATATACACATATTTATAATATTACATAATCATTTAGGGGTAAGAAATGAAATGCACCGTTCATGGAGACGGTAAGCCGTACATACGCATGAACGCTACTTTCAATTATAATTCGTATTTTATAGAATGGATTCATAATTATATAAAGTTATATTATAATTACACTATAATATCATATATAATACAATTAATTACATCCTTTATACATCCCACATATGTCATTAACGAATCAAATAACTTTGAGGGGGTGGTAGTTCGCACATCCTAAAATGAAGATATCGCGTTTACTCATAATGGTAACCATAAAGGATATGACATAAATGAAAAATACAGAAGATTAAGTAAAAAATAAACAAATTATATATAATATATAAATATAGTGACATATTAATGGCCACCTATGAAGGTGTTAAAAGAATATGGAACAATCATCGTTTCGTGAGCCAGAAAATCGCCAACCATAGAAATAGTATGTTCATTAACCATTAGACGAAGGTGTGTATAAGTGTACCACAAATCCTTCTTATAACAACATCCTAGTATATTGATGATACTGGAGTTGTTACAAAATAAATTAATAAAAAGAGTTTAGGGGGTTGGAGAAGAAAAATAAAACAAAAGGACACAAGTGAAGACATTACCTTATAATCGGGTAACACCCTTTGGTTTGAGCTCAAAGGCTTCCTTGGGAAGACCTATGCCCAAAGTGAGGCTTCAAGGAGTTATAGAAGGATGTGGAGAGACACAATGGGAAGGGTTTGGACGAGGCAAAGGCTTTGTAAGTGATGGTATGGAAGTAGAGGTGGGGTCCTTTTATAAGAGGAGAGGAGGGGCACTCTTTGAAAGTAAATAAATGTTACTTTATTGTAGAATGAGTTTCGGATTTTAATGGTTCCAAATTGATGTGTTTCGAGTATAATGTGATAAGGGTTAGAAATCCACCCATACAATAGGTTTTTTACATGTGTAGGTCTTAGAGTTTACATTATCATTCCATTTTATTTAAATCGTTAAATAATGAGGCCATCCCTGCATCATCATGATGTCATAAATAATTTAATTAATTTAATGTCTAAAAATTATAAAAAAAATTATATGATGTAGGAAATATGTTTATATTTCCAATGAATATTTATAGTCAAAATTATGACTTGTATAACCCCATGTAAAAAGTGTTTTAGTGAAACATCTCATGTTTGTGTCATTTTTACTTTAACATTAAATAAAAAGTTATTTATGTCATTTTCCAACCAAAGTGGCTCCATGGGGTCCCCAAGTTGACCCATGTATTTTCTTGGTCGGACATGACACATCCAATGAGGGTAGGACATGTGTCTAGGTTATTTAATTTTATTAAAACATTATTCTTACCTTCAACTACACTAATTACCTCTAATCGCGATTAAAAACTTAATAAGTTACTATTCATCAAAAAAATTATTTTAATCCCATTGAACCACATTTTACTTCTTAATGACTACCATGTATGTCGGATTTTTGAAATTAAAAACACAATGATGGAAAAATTTCATTTAAACAGGAAATCAGTTTTTATAAGTACCACTTAGTGGTGTCACTGTTCATCAAAAATTGAAGTTTTTCAGAAAATTACCAAAAATTCACCCTAAGCTATATTTGATTTTCCGAATTCAAAAATGATGTCTATTTTACAAAATTCAAAACATATAAGTTGTATTGATTAATTTAATCAATAATTCCCACTGTCAAAACAATTAGCTTGTTTTTTTGAAACAAAATGTATCAAAAGATTGACACTAGTTTAAGTACGATTTCAAAGTGAAATTAATTCCAACAACCAATATTGGATTAAATGGTAAAAATATATTCTAATTTCACTTTAAAACGAATAAAAAATATAATATAATCATATAAATAAATTAGATTAAAAAGAGGGTTTGAATTAAAATACAACATTTTTCACTGTTAAAAATTGAACTTTTTCGGAAAAATACCAAAAAATTTCACAAAGTAAAATTTTATGTCCCGATTCTAAAGAAAGAATTTTATTTTGTAAAATATAACAAATATAATTGTAACAAAGTGGATTTAAATAAGGTTCTCCATCAAAAGGCGGTTAATCGACCTTTTAAAGAATACTAGAATGTTTACACTTAAAATTGGATTCATTCGCATTTTTAATCCTCTAACATTTATTGTAAAAAGAAAAAATATTTGACAAACATATATAATCATTTTTTAGTTAGTTCTATTCATTCCCGCCATCACAACATCTAGGCGTTAACTACCATTTAAAATAATATTATTTTATTATTAGAGTGCGATTTAATATTCCCAAGAAACTCGTTGTTGCGTGTTGGGTACGCCATCGATCATAGCGTCCCCTTTAAAGTTATATTAATATTTTATTCACAAATATGGATAAATGTGAAAATTTCAAACTCTTTATTTCCCTAGGGTGTTACATCCTTCCCCCCATTTTGGGAATTGCGTCCTCACAATTTTAAAATTGGGCTTGGAAACATCATTGGAAATCCCCAATCGGAACAAGAGTCAGTAAAACAATCACTTTAAAAAAATAAAGAAAGATAAGTACAAAGGTCACCTGAGTAAACCCATACTAGGATTCCAAGTATGAAAATATGGACATGGAAGAAAAAAACAAAGGGTCATGTTCTGATGGAGCATGATAGTAAACATGTCTAGGATAAATTTAACCTTAAGAAAATCACAAACTTGTGATGGGTTAAACGGTATTTGATTCCCCAATAGGAAAAGTTAATAGACAACATTTTTGTTTTAAGTTACTTTTTATTGAGGAATTTATTCATAAGGAACCATAATCACTTATCATGTTGACTTTCAACTTTTACTAGATTCCTTTATCAAACTCATATTTTCTGCAAAAGACAAGTATTTAGGAAGACTTGTTCGCATTAAGAGTACTATAATTAATTTCTAGAGAATCACCTAATCCACAATAGAGAACTATATACTTCCCATGTCTTTAGACTCTAACCAAAACCAAAACCAAAAAGGTTAGTAAAAGATCAGATAATCCAGAAAAGGATAACCCTTTATAAAAAGAAAATCTATTCTTAATCTCCAAATTTTTCCAACAAAACCCAAAGTTCAACGAGGACCATTCTATAAACAATTTGTCCATAAAAATTCTTCAAAGTAAACCAAAATAATATTGAAACCCAAATATTTGAAGGATTTAGTCACATAGTCTTCCAAGTTAAATCGTAACATTTATCTCCAAACAAAATCAGTTGCTCTTAATGTCTCGTATTAAAAAGTAATTAACCTAATCGCATATCCTCCATTATAGGTTAATAAATTTCCATAGATAACCCAAATTCAACATACTCTTAATTCATAAAATCTTCTAACTAAAAAGAATCAGTCAAACTAACCAGGGACTTCACGTAGTCCAGTGGTAGGTGATAAATACCAGCCGCACTTTGGTTGTGGGTTCGATTCCCGCAGCTTTGACCGATGCGACGGGTTGTCACACGGTCTGTGTGTTGTCCTTTATCCAAAACTATATAATTCTCAAATCATTCTCAAAAAGAGATAAAATCATCAAAAATAACCATAATATAATTTAACCTAAATTTAATCTCATGCCTTTCACTTCCATCATAATATATAGTAACCCATAATTACCTCATGAGATTAAATTTAGGTTAAATTATATTATGGTTATTTTTGATGATTTTATCTCTTTTTGAGAATGATTTGAGAATTAAATTTAGGTTAAATTTAGGTTAAATTATAGTAACCCATCAATAGAATTAAAATAAGGACCTACAAAACATACCTCCATGTGACCTTAAGAGGTAACCTCCATCCATGGAACTACACTTGGTCCATGAATATACAAGAGATGGGGAGATCCAAAAATGAAAATATATAATGTGTATAGTATTTTGTAGTTAAATTCCTTATAGGCATTCCTTGAATTATAAGAACACAATTCCTTAGGTATAATGGGAAATCCAAATCAATCAATTTGGAATTATATTATTCAAAAAGGATTTTGTTACCTTTATCAGCAATTGAAATGCATCAATTTGAAGAACATATATTCAATGATTTTTTATTATTTTCATATATAAGACTTATTTAAATAAATTATTTATAAATGATAAATACTAATGGAATATGTGTAACTATATAAAATTATAATATATAACTTTGTATAAGACCCCATCCTTAAACCTTACTTAATCTTGAGTTATTACAAGATTACACATTTAGGATCTTTTCAGGTTTAGAGTTTTAGAGAATTAGATCATGAAACTTGCATTACATTCCACATTTAAACAAAGTGGTTACATAAAAGACAATATTCATTCTTCCCATCAACGGAAACATATTTAAAATAAAACATGGATTCTTTCTTGACACATCCTTGACACTATCATCACATCATGTACCCTTACCTTGACCTGTGAAAAACATTTCAAAAACATGGGATGATTATAAAAAGCTCAGTAGGGGATATAAAAATATGGAAAGGAAACATGAGTACATGTATACGTAAGAATGAAATCATACATTACCCATAAAACATAAGCACTTTAACATACCACATAAAATCATTAATAAATCATAGAAATCATATGACATTAAGGTAACTTGAGGCATTCATAATATTCTTACGTAGGGAGTAACCCTCTTGGTTACGTTTGGAATACCCATCACAGTATATTCCCTAAATCTCTTTGGAGAAACCTTATCCTTTCACTCCTTCGCGTTACCCAATGCATTGGAGAGCTATATCGGGCTCACCCGCCATTAGTCTATCACAGAACCACCCGTCTTCACAATAATTCCCAAGAACCTCAACATAGTCGTATCACAAAAAACATGCATAAAGGAAACATAACATTTACATCTTTCAATCACAAGATATCAATACCAAACATCGATATAAAAATATTATTAAAACCATTTTCAATACCAAAATAAAAGAAAAGTAAAACATGGTAATTTTTTTTTAAAAAATGGTATGGCTTGTAGAGGAAGCAGAAACTCAAATAATGGTCACGGCAGTGGAGAAGTCGTTGTCGCCTCATACGTACGACAAAAACATTCCCTTTTTTTGTTTAGTAAACGCTTCGTATAAAAAAGATTCCTTTTGAAAAAACGTAAAAGTCAAAGGGGTTTATACACCATATAAAAGAAGGTTGTGTATAAAACAAAATATGCCTTAATGAAAGGAGATTGAGACGAAGTCCCTTACAAAGACGGTATCCTTGGTTTAAGGATAAATCAATTACGTAATTATGTGTGACAAACGAATACACCAAATATAATTTGATATTAAGTGTAAAATAATCAAAGGTCATTCACACATATTCAAAGGATGACATATTCAATAACTACATGTTGAACCCAAAGAAATCGAAATTGGGTTACGAAGTTCCCGTGACAGCCTAACGGCGTCACATCAAAATGAGTTGATGAGAGATAAAAAACAGGGTATCTCATCACATGGAAATAAAATTTACATCAATAAGGATATATGAGAACATATCCCAACATAAAAATATGTAAATTAAAAGACCTAACAATATAAGTCTTTTAAAAAGAGGAGGGTGAAAGGTTCCCTTACCGACATGGGTATCTTTCGAAACATACACCTCGTGAAATAAGGACAATACAACATTGATGTAAATACACATAAAAGAAATTATATTACACAATGATTAAAATAATGGGTAGTACATACACCACTCAAAGGAAATTGTGGCAAATTTAGCATAAATCTCACGGGAATAAAAGTGAGATGAAAAATCCCTTACAAGAACTTGGCAGCCTAACGACGCCACTTAAAACTTCCAAAAATGGATTGATGAGATCAAATAGGGTCTCTCATCGTATTAACATAAACTTTAAAGAATGAGGAATATAAAATAACATCCCCCAACATAACAAATAGGGGCTTAAAAGAAGTGGCATAAAGGATAGGACTTAAAAAGAACGAGAGAGGTTAGATCTCTTACGAAAATTCGGCAGCCTAACGACGCCACTCAAAACATCCAAAATGGATTTATGAGAGGAAATAGGGTCTCTCATCATATGAAAATAATAATTACAGTATGAGTAATATAAAATAACATCCCAATCATAAGAAATATGATCCTAAAAGGAATGACATAATAGAGTGTACTTAAAAAGAAAAAGAGGTGTAGGATCCCTTACCTCAAGTCCAACTTGTCTTGTTCGTTTATTTATATTCCTAAATAATAATCTTTGGTTAATTAATAATTGCCTATGTAACTCCTTTAGAGATTATTATTCAGTTAAAATCACATATTATAATGTTATAAAAATTGTTTAATAATGTTAGTTCATATCAGACGTTTTTGCAGATGTTTGGTACATGAGTCAAAAATTGAACTTGTTGGAAAATAATTTTCCATGTAGTTATAGGTACATCATATCCAGAATAGTATTGATATTTTAAATATCATATATATCCAGAATATATTCATTTTATACTATTCCTTAGCGTTTGGAGATAAAAATTAAAAGCACCGTTCATGGAGACGGTAGGCCGTACGTACGCATGAACGCTACATTCATTTTTTTGTCATATTAATGGAATTAAAACAAAATTTGGGAGATATATATGTTATAATTACAGAATGATATACACCATTTAGATTTAATATATTACATATATATCCATTATATATATGTACTTATAATAGTATATAACATTTTGATATATTAAATGAAATTTACCGTTCATGGAGACGGTAAGTCGTACGTACGCATGAACGATACTTCCATTTATATTTCATATTTAATGGAATTAAAACATAATGATATATAATAGTATTTTAATTACAGTATGGTATCATATATAATATCATTAAATATATCCTTTATACTTACCACATACGGTATTAATGAATCAAATCACTTTGAGGGGGCGGTAGTCCGCACTTCCTTAAATGAAGATATCACGTTTACGCATAATGGAAACCATAAAGGTATGACATAAATGAAAAATAAAGAAGCATAATTAAAACATAAAAATATTATATATAATACATAAATATAGTTCATCTTAATGGCCACCTTTGAAGTTGTTAAAAGAATGTTGAACAATCATCATTTCGGGAGGTAGAAATTCTCCATCCACGGAAATAGTATGTTCTTTAACCATTAGATGTAGGTGTGTGTAAGTGTAGCTCGAACCCTTCTTATAAAAACATCCTAGTATATTTCATATACTGGATTTTTTACAAAATAAATGAATAAAAAGAGTTTAGGGGGTTGGAGAAGCAAAATAAAACAAAAGGACACAAGTGAAGACATTACCTTTAAATCGGGTAACTTCCTTTGATTTGAGCTCAAAGGCTTCCTTGGAAGGGATTCTGCCCAAAGTAAGGCTTCAAGGAGTTATAGAGGGATGTGGAGAGATGAAATGGGTAGGGTTTGGACGATACATAGTCTTTGGAAGTGTGGGTAAAGAGGTAGAGGTGGGGGCCTTTTATAAGAGGAGAGGAGGGGCACTCTAGTAAAGTTACAAAATGATACTTTATTTTCAAAGGATTTTCGGATTTTAAAGGTCCCACATTGATGTATTTCGAGGATAAGGTGATAAGGGTTCGAAATCCACTCATCCAAAAGGTTTTTGACATGTGTAGGTCTTAGATATTACATTATCTTTTCATTTTATTTAAATCGTTAAATAATGAGGTCATCGCTGCATCATCATGATGTCATACATAATTTAATTTATTTAATTTCTAAAAATTTAAAAAAAGATACTATGATGTAGGAAATCTTTGTATCTTTCCAATTACTATTTATAGTAAAAAATATGACTTCTATAACCCCATGTAAAAATTGTTTTAGTAAAACATCTCATGTTTGTGTCATTTTTACTTTATCATTAAATAAAAAGGTATTTATGTCATTTTCCAAAAGAGTTGCTCCATGGGGTCCCCAAGATGACCCATGGATTTTATGGGTCGGCCATGACACATAAAATGAGGGTAGGACATGTTTCTAGGTCATTTCATTTTATTAAAACATTATTCTTACATTAAACTACACTAATTACCTCTAATCACGATTAAAAACTTAATAAGTTACTATTCACCAAAAAATTATTTTTATTCCCATCGAACCACATTTTACTTTTAATGAAAACCATGTATGTTGTATTTTTTAAATTCAAAACACAAAGGTGGAAAAATTTTCATTTAAACGGAAAATCAGTTTTTATAAGTACCACTTAGTGGTTTCACTATTCATCAAAAATTGAAGGTTTTCAGAAAATTACCAAAAATTCACCCTAAGCTATATTTGATATCCCGAATTCAAAAATGATGTCTATTTTGAAAAATTCAAAACATATAAGTTGAATTAATTAATTTAATTATTAATTCCCGCCGTCAAAACAAATACCGTGTTTTTATAAAACAAAAAGTATCAAAAGATTGACACTAGTTTAAGTCCGATTTCAAAGTGAAATTAATTCCATCGACCACTATTGGATTAAATGGTAAAAATATATTCTAATTTCACTTTAAAACCAATTCAAAAGATAATCTAATCATATAAATAAATATGATTAAAAAGATGATTTGAATTAAAATACAACATTTTACACTATTCATTAAAAAAATGAACTTTATCGGAAAGATACCAAAAATTTACACAAAGTAAATTTCGATTCCCAATTCTTAAGAAGAGTTTTATTTGGTCCAATATAATGTATAAGTGTGAACAAAACTATATTTAATGACGGTTCTCCATCAAAAGGCGATAAGTGAACATTTAGTGAAAACTAGGGCATATATGCCTAAAATTGAATTCTTTCCGTATTTTAAGCCTTTATCTTTTATTGGATAAATGTAAAAACATTTGAAAACATATATAATCATATTTTAATTATTTCTATCCATTCTCTCCAATACAACGACTACATGTGAACAACCATTTAAAATAATATTATTTTATTATTAGAGTGCAACGTAAGATTCCCAAGAAACTGGTTGTTGCGTGTTGGGTACGCCATCGAGCATAGAGTACCCTTTAAAGTCATATTAATATTTTATTCAAAAATATGGATAAATATAAAGATGTCATATCCTTTATTTACCTGGGGTTTTACATCCTTCCCCCCTTTTGGGAATTGCGTCCTCACAATTTTAAAATTGAGCTTGGAAACATCCTTGAAAGTCCCACATCGGAACAAGAGTCAGTAAAAAAATCACTTTAAAATAAAGAAAGATAAGTACAAAGGTCACCCGATTTAACCCATACTAGGATTCCAAGTATGGAAATATGGACATGGAGGAAAAAAACAAAGGGCCATGTTCTGATGGAGAGTGATAGAAAACATGTTTAGGAGAAAGTTAACCACAAGAAAATCACAGACATGTGATGGGTTAAACGGTATTCGATTCCCCAGAAGGAAAAGTTAATAGAAAACATTTTTGTTTTAAGTTACTTTTTATTGAGGAATTGATTCATATGGAAACATAATCAGTTATCATGTTGACTTTCAACTTTTATTAGATTCCTTACACAAACTCATATTTTCTCCAAAAGATGAGTATTTAGGAAGACTTGTTCACATTAAGAGTACTATAATCAACTTCTAGAGAATCACCTAATCCACAAAAGAGAACTATATACTTCCCATGTATTTAGACTTTAACCAAAACCAAAACCAAAAAGGATAGTACAAGATCAGATAATCCAGAAAAGGATAACCCCTTATAAAAAGAAAATCTATTCTTAATCTCCAAAATTTGTCCAACAAAACTAAAAGTTCAATGAGTACCATTAGATAATCAATTTTACCATTAAATTCTTCAAAGTAAACCAAACTAATATTGAAACCCAAATATTTGAAGGTTTTAGTCTCATAGTCTTCCAAGTTAAATCGTAACATTTATCTCCAAACAACATCAGTTTCTCTTAAAGTCTCTTATTGAAAAGTAATTAACCTAATCACATATCCTACATGATAGGTTAATAAATTTCCATAGATAACCCAAAATCAAATTACTATTAATTCCTAAAATCATCTAACTAAAAGGAATTAGTCAAAATAACCAGGGACTTCACGTAGTCCAGTGGTAGGCGATAAATACCAGTCGCACTTTGGTTGTGGGTTCGATTCCCGCAGCTTTGTCCGACGCGACGGGTTGTCACACGGTCTGCGTGTTGTCCTTTTTCCAAAAATATATAATTCTTAAAACATTCCCCAAAACGAGATAAAATCATCAAAATTGATCATAACATATTTTATCCTCAAGTTTATCTAATGCCTTTTCTTTTCCAGCATATCATAGAGTAACCCATAATTACCTAAAAAGTAAGGATCATATAAACCCTAATGGTTACCTTAATAATTATTACCTGAATTTTCCACATCGAGTTGGCCATCTCGTACATGATGCATTAGAGAACTCACCAAGGTTTAAGTGGTTGACCACGACTCCTTGATAGTTGGTTTAGAACAACCATGATATTCCTCATTGAATCCCCCATCTCATCCAGTCTCTTAATCAGAGAACCACCACAGTTTTTTTCAAACCCATTGTCACATTGGTGCCTGCTAGATCCAGCCATTTACTAAAACCAAAAAGTTCAGTGTGATTATATCAACATAACTATCATGTACTAATGAGGAAGATAAACACTAAGATATACTTACTCATTCACTTTATCTAAAACTAGGACTCTTTCTGAAATCCTAACCATTATGGTAATGTCACTTGTGCTTAGAGAATACCCTAACCTCTAAAGTTAACTAAACTGACCTCTGATATCAACTATAAGGCCCCAGCCATAAACCTTACTTAATCTTGAGTTATTACAAGATTACACATTGAGGATCTTTTCAGGTTTAGAGTTTTAGAGAATTAGATCATGAAACTTGCATTACATTCCACATTTAAACAAAGTGGTTACATAAAAGACAGTATTCATTATTCCCATCAACGGAAACATATTTAAAATAAAACATGGATTCTTTCTTGACACATCCTTGACACTATCATCACATCATGCACCCTTCCCTTGACCTGTGAAAAACATTTCAAAAACTTGGGATGAGCATAAAAAGCTCAGTAAGGGATATAAAAATATAGAAAGGAAACATGAGTACATGTATACATAAGAATGAAATCATACCTTACCCATAATACATAAGCACTTTAACATACCTCATAAAATCATGAATAAATCATAGAAATCATATGACATAAAGGTAACTTGAGGCATTCATAACATTCTTACGTAGGGAGTAACTCTCTTGGTTACGTTTGGAATACCCATCACAGTATATTCCCAAAATTACTTTGGAGAAACCTTAACGTTTCATTTCTTCACGTTACCCAATGCATTGGAGAGCTATATCGGGCTCACCCACCCTTAGTCTATCACAGAACCACCCATCTTCACAATAATTCCCAAGAACCTCAACATAATCGTATCACATAAAACATGCATAATGGAAACATAAAATTTCTACCTTTCAATCACAAGATATCAATACCACACATTGATATAAAAAAATTATGAAAACCATTTTCAATAAAATAATAAAATAAAATTAAAACATGGTATTTAATTTTCTTTGAAAAAAAGGTATGGCTTGTAGAGGAAGCCGAAACTCAAATAATGGTCACGACGGCGGAGAAGTCGTTGTCGCCGCATACGTATGACAAAAACATTCCATTTTTTCATTTAGTAAATGCTTCGTATAAAAAAGATTCCTTTTGAATAAACGTAAAAGTCAAAGCGGTTTATACACCATATAAAAGAAGGTTGTGTATAAAACAAAATATGCCTCAATGAAAGGAGATTGAGATGAAGTCCCTTACAAAGATGGTATCCTTGGTTTAAGGATAAATCAATTACATAATTATGTGTGAAAAACGAATACACCAAATATAAGTGTATATTAAGTGTAAAATAATCAAAGGTCATTCACACATATTCAAAGGAAGACATATTCAATAACTACATGTTGAACCCAAAGAAATCGAAATTGGGTTAAGAAGTTCCCTTGACAGCCTAACGACGTCACATCAAAATGAGTTGATGAGAGATAAAAAATGGGTATCTCATCACTTGGAAATAAAATTTACATCAATAAGGATATATGAGAACATATCCCAAAATAACAATATGTAAATTGAAGGACCCAAAAAAAGAAGTCATTTAAAAAGAGGAGGGTGAAAGGTTCCCTTACCGACATGGGTATCTTTCGAAACATACACCTCGTGAAAGAAGGAAAATAAAACATTGATGTAAATACTCATAAAAGAAATTATATTACACAATGAGTAAAATAATGGGAAGTACATACAGCACTCAAAGGAAATTGTTGCAAATTTAGCATAAATCTCACGTGAATAAAAGTGAGATGAAAAATCCCTTACGAAAACTCGGCAGCCTAACGACGCCACTTAAAACTTCCCAAAATGGATTGATGATATCAAATAGGGTCTCTCATCGAATTAACATAAAGTTTAAAGAAATAGGAATATAAAATAACATCCCCCAACATAACAAATATGGGCTTAAAATAAGTTACATAAAAGAGAGGACATAAAAAGAAAGAGAGAGGTTAGATCTCTTACGAAAATTCGGCAGGCTAACGGCGCCACGCAAAACATCCAAAATGGATTGATGAGAGGAAATAGGGTCTCTCATCATATGAAAATAATAATTACAATAGGAGTAATATAAAAGAACATCCCAATCATAAGAAATATGATATTAGAAGGAATGACATAAAAGAGTGTACTTAAAAAGAAAGAGAGGTGTAGGATCCCTTACCTCAAGTCCAACTTGTCTTGTTTGTTTCTTTATATTCCTGAATAATAAACTTTGCTTAATTAATAATTGCCTAAGTAACTCCTTTAGATATTATTATTCAGTTCATATCACATATTATAATGTTATAATAATTGTTAAATAATGTTAGTTCATATCAGACGTTTTTGCCGATGTTTGGTACATGAGTCAAAAATTGAACTTGTTGGAAAATAATTTTCCATGTAGTTATAGTTACATCATATCCAGAATATTATTGATGTTTTGAATATCATATATATCCATTATATATTAATTTTATACTATTCCATAGCATTTGGAGATAGAAATTAAAAGCACCGTTCCTGGAGACGGTAGGTCGTACGTACGCATGAACGCTACTTTCATTTTTTGTCATATTAATGGAATTAAAACAAAATGAGAGAGATATATATGTTATAATTCCAGAATGATATCCTTCATTTAGATTTAATATATTACATATATGTCCATTATATATATGTACTTATAATAGTACATAACATTTTGACATATGAAATGAAATGTACCGTTCATGGAGACGGTAAGCCGTACGTACGCATGAACGCTACTTCCATTTATATTTCATATTTAATGGAATTAAAACATAATTATATATAATAGTATTTTAATTCCAGTATGGTATCATATATAATATCATTAAATATATCCTTTATACGTACCACATATGGTATTAACGAATCAAATAACTTTGAGGGGGCGGTAGTCCGCACATCCTTAAATGAAGATATCGTGTTTACCCATAATGGAAACCATAAAGGTATGCCATAAATGAAAAATACAGAAGCTTAAGTAAAACATAAAAATATTATATATCATATATAAATATAGTGTCATCTTAATGGCTACCTTTGAATGTGTTAAAATAATGTTGAATAATCATCGTTTCGGGAGGCAGAAATTCGCCATCCACGGAAACAGTATGTTCTTTGACCATTAGATGTAGGTGTGTGTAAGTGTAGCTCGAATACTTCTTATATCAACATCCTAGTATATTTAAGATACTGTATTTGTTACAAGATAAATTAATTAAAAGAGTTATGGGGTTGGAGAAGAAAAATAAAACAAAAGGACACAAGTGAAGACATTACCTTTAAATCGGGTAACTTCATTTGATTTGAGCTCAAAGGCTTCCTTGGAAAGGCTTCTGACCCAAGTTAGGCTTCATGAAGTTAGAGAGGGATGTGGAGAGATGAAATGGGCAGGGGTGGGACGAGCCAAAGGCTTTGGAAGTGTGGGTAAAGAGGTAGAGGTGGGGGCCTTTTATAAGAGGAGAGGAGGGGCACTCTTGTAAAGTTACAAAATGTTACTTTATTTTCAAAAGCGTTTCAGATTTTAAATGTCCCACATTGATGTATTACGAGGATAAGGAGATAAGGGTTCGGAATCCACTCATCCAATAGGTTTTGGACATGTTTAGGTTTTAGATATTACATTATCATTCCATTTTATTTAAATCGTTAAATAATGAGGTAATCGCTGCATCATCATGATGTAATAAATAATTTAATTTATTTAATGTCTAAAAATTATAAAAAAATACTATGATGTACGAAATCGTTTTATCTTTCCAATGACTATTTATAGTAAAAAATATTACTTGTATAACCCCATGTAAAATGTTTTTTAGTAAAACATGTCATGTTTGTGTCATTTTTACTTTATCATTAAATAAAAAGTTATTTATGTCATTTTCCAACCAAAGTGGCTCCATGGGGTCACCAAGTTTACCCATGGATTGACTTGGTCGGCCATGACACATCCAATTAGGGTAGGAAATGTGTCTAGGTCATTTTGTTTTATTAAAACATTATTCTTACCTTAAACTACACTAATTACCTCTAATCGCGATTAAAAACATAATATGTTACTATTCATCAAAAAATTATTTTAATCCCATTGAACCACATTTTAATTCTTAATGACAACCATGTATGTCGGATTTTTGAAATTTAAAACACAAAGATGGCAAAATTTCATTTAAACGGGAAATCAGTTTTTATAAGTACCACTTAGTGGTTTCACTATTCATCAAAAATTGATGTTTTTCAGAAAATTACCAAAAATTCACCCTAAGATATATTTGATATTCCGAATTCAAAAATTATGTCTATTTTACAAAATTCAAAAAATATAATTTTCATTAATTAATTTAATAATTAATTCCCGATGTCAAAACAAATAGCGTGTTTTTATGAAACAAAATGTATCAAAAGATTGACACTAGTTTAAGTCCGATTTCAAAGTGAAATTAATTCCAACGACCACTATTGGATTAAATGGTAAAAATATATTATAATTTCACTTTAAAACCAATTCAAAAGATAATATAATCATATAAATAAATTAGATTAAAAAGAGGTTTTGAATTAAAATAAAACATTTTTCACTGTTAAAAATTGATCTTTTTCGAAATAATACCAAAAATTTACACAAAGTAAATTTGACGTCCCGATTATAAAGAAGAATTTTATTTTGTCAAATATAACACATAAAATTGTCACAAAGTAGATTTAAAAAAGGTTCTCCATCAAAAGGCGGTTAATCGACCTTTTATAGAATATTAGAATGTTTACGCTTAAAATTGGATTCATTTGCATTTTTAATCCTCTATAATTTATTGTAAAAAGTAAAAATATTTGAAAAAAATATATAATCATTTTTTAGTTAGTTCTATCCATTCCCGCCATCACAACAGCTAGGTGTTAACTACCATTTAAAATAGTATTATTTTATTATTACAGTGCAACGTAAGATTCCCAAGAAACTCATTGTTGTGTGTTGGGTACGCCATCGAGCATAGCGTCCCCTTTAAAGTTATATTAATATTTTATTCACAAATATGGATAAATGTGAAAATGTCATACACTTTATTTACCTGGGGTGTTACATATTTACCTGATTTTTTGACAATTACATGGATTGTGGTTATTATTAGAACGGTTGTGATAAATGTGACAATTACATATTTAACCATTCCTTTCCAACTTACTCTGAAATACTTCTTTCCTACAAACAAAATCATGAATCATATCCTAAGATTCAAAAATATGAAAACAAAAGTTATGAAATAATCCATACCTTTGATTGGTTATTGTCAGTTTCTTCATCCTCAATCGGAATGGAATTAGGTATTGGTAAATGAATATTTGTACGATCTTGGTGATCCCATTCATGAAACTTCTTAATAGGACATGTGTTTGCATAATGACCATGCACACCACATTTAAAACATTCAATTGATCCCTCAGAAAGAACTTCTTTCGCTTTCCTCGAGTCAACTGGATTCATCCTTTTTCCATGGCAGGTTATTGCTTTATGACCTTCATTTCCACATCTATAGCGTATTTCTGCCCCTTTGAAACATTTTCCTAGGTATTTCTTTCCACATCTTTGACACACAGGTTTTTGAACATACTTACCTTTATTATTATTACTCGTAGTTCCGTAGGGATTTGTTTCTCACATATATGATGCCTTATAGAAATCACCAAGGTTTAGGTGGTCAATCGTGACTCTAGATAGTTGGTTGAGGATAAACACAAGAGTTCTAATTGCATCTCCCATAATATTCAGTTGCTTTCTCAAAAAACTGTCACAGTTTCCTTCACATCCACTTTTACTTTGGTGCCTACTAGATCCAGCCATTTACTAAAACCAAAAAGGTCAATGTGAGTATATCAACAAAACAATCATGTACTAATGAGGAAGATAAACTCTAAGATATACTTACTCATTCACTTTATCTAAAACTAGGAATATTTCTGAATTCCTAACCATTATGGTAATGTCACTTATGCTTAAATAATACCATAACCTCTAAAGTTATCTAAACTGGCCTCTGATACCAACTATAAGGCCCCAGCCTTAAACCTTACTTAATCTTGAGTTATTAGAAGATTACACATTGAGGATCTTTTCATGTTTAGAGTTTTAGAGAATTAGATCATGAAACTAGCATTACATTCCACATTTTAAAAAAGTTGTTATATAAAAGACAGTATTTATTCTTCCCATCAACGGAAACATATTTAAAATAAAACATGGATTCTTTCTTGACACTTACTTAACACTATCATCACATCATGAACCTTTCCCTTGACCTGTGAAAAACATTTAAAAAACATGGGATGAGCATAAAAATCCTAGTAAAGGATACACAAAGAAGGAAAACTGTTAGTTTTTCAAAAACAACAAGTAAACCATGAGTACTTTACCAAAGTAATACTTTTCACCTTTATGAAGTAGTAAAAACTCTTCGCTGAATAAAAGATCATTACTTACCCTTTTGTAACCAAAATATTACCATAAAACCCATATAAAGAACACATAACATATAAAGGTAACCTTGGACCTAAACATACTTAAATGGAATAACCATATGGTCGACTTCCACACATACTTAATGGAATATCCATACGGCTGACTTCCATACCCAATGCATTGGAGGTTATAACGTAACCAGCCGTCCTGGTATTCACGGCACCACCTGTCATATGGTTTATCTCGTAATCACCCATAAAATGTCCAAGTACCATCAGTAAACATAAAATATTTAAAATATAAACATTTCAATAATAAAATTTTATTTTCAATCACAATAAGTAATTCCCAGATATTGAATTAATCAATCCATTTTCAAAAACCATTTAAAAGTGATTTTTGAATCAAAGTGTCCCATACCACATTGAAGCTTTTAATGGAATTATAATTTTAAAACATTAATGTCTATATAAATAAATACTGAAAACCATTTTGAAAACATGTACATTAAAGATAATGATTTAGAATAATAAAATCTTTAAAACATTTAAAATTATATTTTTGTTAAAGAGTTTTTAACAAAACGAGAGACTCTTAAATACAAATAATACTGGAATAACATTTAATCCGAACACTATAATATCATGAGAATAAAGGGATTCATGATATAATATGTCAAAGGACAGTATACACACCATATAAGAGTGAATTGGTGCATAACAACAATGAAGTCTCAAAAGAAATTTAAAATGAGATGAAATCCATTATAAAGAAGGTATCTTTAAATTAAGGATAAATTAATCTCATAATTATGTGTGAAAAATATAAATACACCCAATATAAGTGGATATTAAGTGTAAAAAAATCAAATTTTATTCACACATATTCAAATGATGACCTATTCAATAACTACATGTTGAACCCAAAAAATCTAAATTGGGTTAAGAAGTTCCCTTGGTAAAATTCGACATCCTTACAGCGTCACATAAAATTTTACAAAAAGGGTTGATGAGAGAGATAAAGGGGATATCATCACTTGGACATAAAATTTACATAAATAAGGATATAGAAGAACATATCCCAACATAATAGTATGTGAATTAAAAGACATAACAAAAGAAGTCTTTTAAAAAAAGGATGGTGAATGGTCCCCTTACCGAGTTGGGTAACTTTCGAAAAGTACACCCCATGGAAGAAGGGTTATAAAATGAAGATGTAAATACCCATAAATGAAATTATACTACACATATTTTATAATAATGGGCAGTACATACACCACTCAAAATAAAATAGTGGCAAACGTAGCATAAATATCACGGGAATAAAAGTTAGATGAAAAATCCCTTACGAAAATTCGGCAGCCTAACGGTGCCACTAAAAACATCCAAAAATGGATTTATGAGATAAAATTGGGTTTCCCATAATATGAACATAAAAATTAAAGTATTAGGAATATAAAATAACATCCCCAAACATAATAAATATTGTCTTAAAAGAAATGACAAAAATGAGAGTACTTAAAAAGAAATAGAGAGGTTGGATCCCTTACCTCGTGTCCAACTAGACTCGATCATTCTTTAACGTCCTAAATAATATACTTGAGTTAATTTATACTTGCTTAAGAACCATTTTCAAGTTCATTATTACTTTTATATCACTTATTACCATGTTATAAACATTATGTAATCATTTAAGTTAATAATGTTTGTTTTGTCGACATTTGGTTCTTAAGTCGAAAGTGGACTTCTTACAGTTACATGTTGTTCATGTGGTCAAAGGTTCATTATATACAGAATTATATTCATGATCTGTGTATCATATATATCATATATATCCCTAATATACACATATTTATAATATTACATAATCATTTAGGGGTAAGAAATGAAATGCACCGTTCATGGAAACGGTAAGCCGTACGTACGCATGAACGCTACTTTCATTTCTATTTCGTATTTTGTAGAATAGAATCATAATGATATAAAGGTATATTATAATTACGGTATAATATCATATATAATACTATTAATTACATCCTTTATACGTCCCACATATGGCATTAATGAATCAAATCACTTTGAGGGGGCGGTATTCCGCACTTCCTAAAATAAAGATATCGCGTTTACTCATAATGGTAACCATAAAGGATATGCCATAAATGAAAAATACAGAAGATTAAGTAAAACATAAAAAATTTATATATAATATATAAATATAGTGACATCTTAATGGCCACATTTGAAGGTGTTAAAAGAATATGGAACAATCATCATTTCTTGAGCCATAAAATCTCCAACCATAGAAACAATATGTTCTTTAACCATTAGATGAAGGTGTGTGTAAGTGTAGCTCGAATACTTCTTATAACAACATCCTAGTATAATTATGATACTGGAGTTGTTACAAAAGAAATGAATAATAAGAGTTTAGGGGGTTGGAGAAGCAAAATAAAACAAAAGGACTCAAGTGAAGACATTACCTTAAAATCGGGTAACACCCTTTGGTTTGAGCTCAAAGGCTTCCTTGGGAAGACTTCTGCCCAAAGGGAGGCCTCAAGGAGTTAGAGATGGATGTGGAGAGACACAATGGTCAGGTGTTGGCCGAGCCAAAGGCTTTGGAAGTGTTGTTAAGGAGGTAGAGGTGGGGGCCTTTTATAAGAGGAGAGGAGGGGCACTCTTGGAAAGTAAATAAATGTTACTTTATTTTAGAATGAGTTTCGGATTTTAATGGTCCCACATTGATTTGTTTCGAGGATAGTGTGATAAGGGTTAGAAATCCACCCATCCAATAGGTTTTTGACATGTCTAGGTCTTATATTTACATTATCTTTCCATTTTATTTATATCATTAAATAATGATGTCATCGCTGCATCATCATGATGTCATAAATAATTTAATTTATTTAATTTTTAAAAATTATAAAACAAATACTATGATTTAGGAAATCTTTTTATATTTCAAATGAATATTTAGAGTAAAAATTCTGACTTGTATAACCCCATGTAAAAAAGTTTTTTAGTAAAACATCTCATGTTTGTGTCATTTTTACTTTAACATTAAATAAAATGTTATTTATGTCATTTTCCAACCAAAGTGGCTCCATGGGGTCCCCAAGTTGACCCATGGATTTTCTTGGTCGGCCATGACACATCCAATGTGGGTAGGAAATGTTTCTAGGTCATTTCATTTTATGAAAACATTATTCTTACCTTAAACTACACTAATTACCTCTAATCGCGATTAAAAACATAATATGTTACTATTCATCAAAAAATTATTTTAATCCCATTGAACCACATTTTAATTCTTAATGACAACCATGTATGTCGGATTTTTGAAATTTAAAACACAAAGATTGCAAAATTTCATTTAAACGGGAAATCAGTTTTTATAAGTACCACTTAGTGGTTTCACTATTCATCAAAAATTGATGTTTTTTCAGAAAATTACCAAAAATTCACCCTAAGATATATTTGATATTCCGAATTCAAAAATTATGTCTATTTTAAAAAATTCAAAAAATATAATTTTCATTAATTAATTTAATAATTAATTCCCGATGTCAAAACAAATAGCGTGTTTTTATGAAACAAAATGTATCAAAAGATTGACACTAGTTTAAGTCCGATTTCAAAGTGAAATTAATTCCAACGACCACTATTGGATTAAATGGTAAAAATATATTATAATTTCACTTTAAAACCAATTCAAAAGATAATATAATCATATAAATAAATTAGATTAAAAAGAGGTTTTGAATTAAAATAAAACATTTTTCACTGTTAAAAATTGATCTTTTTCGGAATAATACCAAAAATTTACACAAAGTAAATTTGACGTCCCGATTATAAAGAAGAATTTTA
Source organism: Viscum album (assembly GCA_963277665.1). NCBI lineage: Eukaryota > Viridiplantae > Streptophyta > Magnoliopsida > Santalales > Viscaceae > Viscum > Viscum album. Next base: position 1,715,467,366 of record OY728152.1, on the reverse strand, counting down.
TTTTGTCAAATATAACACATAAAATTGTCACAAAGTAGATTTAAAAAAGGTTCTCCATCAAAAGGCGGTTAATCGACCTTTTATAGAATATTAGAATGTTTACGCTTAAAATTGGATTCATTTGCATTTTTAATCCTCTATAATTTATTGTAAAAAGTAAAAATATTTGAAAAAAATATATAATCATTTTTTAGTTAGTTCTATCCATTCCCGCCATCACAACAGCTAGGTGTTAACTACCATTTAAAATAATATTATTTTATTATTAGAGTGCAACGTAAGATTCCCAAGAAACTCATTGTTGTGTGTTGGGTACGCCATCGAGCATAGCGTCCCCTTTAAAGTTATATTAATATTTTATTCACAAATATGGATAAATGTGAAAATGTCATACACTTTATTTACCTGGGGTGTTACATATTTACCTGATTTTTTGACAATTACATGGATTGTGGTTATTATTAGAACGGTTGTGATAAATATTAAGAGATATTATTGAATGTCACCGAAGTAGGTTGAAATTTTTATTATATTTATTTTTTAATTAATACACTTATTTCTAAATTTATATCATTCACTTATTTTGATTTTCATTTTTCAGACATAGTGGTGTCAACCTACTATGTTTTACTCACATCCTATTTGGGTAGTCATTTGGTACTCAAGAAGATTATATAGGCGTAGGTTTGAATAAGGGAAATCTTCCTTGTTGTTGATTGTTTCATGTGGGAAGGGTTGGATCATGGAGACGAGACCAACATTGCATTTAGGGCTATGGTATTTTGATTTTATTTTTATGCAATGTCATTTCATTTGCATAACATTAATTTGGAAATTTGTACACATTTAAACAAATAATTACATTGTTATTCTTTTCATGGTTTACATTGTTCATATTTTACCATCTAGTCTTAACATTTTATGTTTCACGTGGCTCTAATACATTGATAATTATATATTTATTTCCTCTAAATTTTATATTCTTACAAAAGGTTATAGTCTTACCATAATATCCTCCACAACACCATTGATTCTCTTTTTCCTATAGCATATGTGGAGGTGCGCCTGAGGTCTTGAAACCAACCTGATTTCACCATGTGAAAGTATACCAGATCATGGGATGTTACAAAGTGGTATCATTGGAAATTTTTCTTTTATATTAATTTGCTATTTTAGAATGGAAGAAAAGATATTGTGACATTCTGGAGATGGAAATAAGCTTCTGCATGGAAGTATGTAACTCAAATATGAGGGGTAATCTGGGCATGCACGGAGGAGATTGTTTTTCAAGATGTTTTCATGATGTGGTTGTATATAATTTAACCATCGGTGATTCACATGTAGTGTGATGTTATTGATTCATGATATTTCCCCTCATGGACTAGTACACTATGATATGAGTATGAACACATCATGGTTAGAAACTATGTATACGTATTGACATGGATTTTTCATGACTGTGAAATATTTTTTTCATTTGATATATTTTTTCAATATTAACTATGAAATGATATTCTAGTTAAATCTTATGAATGTGGGAATAAAAGAATAGTTATTTCATGATAAGTTTTTATACATTAATTGATATACAATAATATAGTGGCTATTCATTGTTATAACATATTGAGGTGGATGTTTTGTTACCCAATGTTCTGTGATGTTTATATGCATTGTAGAAGAAATTACTCTTCGCTGTCTATAGATTTATCATCATAAGATAGGTACTCGACAAACTCCTATTACAGATGAATCAGAGCTTTCTGTAGCTCATGAAGATTATATGGACGTTATGATTCATGGAATCATTATAAGGATTATGATATCCATTTCAATGGATAATGTTCACACACTGATAAACATTTTTGAGATAGAGAGAGTTTTAGATGTATAGTCCACCTATGTTAACATGGATGGTGCCCCCCTTGCTGCCATATTCTAGATCGAGTTAGTCAATAAGATCATAAATCAACTCAAGAAACCTATATATATGAAGGTGTAACTGTATATTTACATTCTTCTTGGAGTATCCAAGCATATAAGGTACACTATATAGCTTGTTGGGAAGAAAGTTATGTTATCCTAGAAGGACTTATTGGTGTTTTTTATATGACACTTATATCTTGAGACATTATGGGATGATAATTATCATGATTTAATTAATATAATATAGTAGGTCATTTAGTGATGGACTATGCTAATTGTTTGAACATCTTTCAACACATTGAGCCTTCTATACAAGTTTATGTGACCTCGAGGGGGAAAGAAATTTATGGGCATCACAATGAGATTTGATCAAAGTGAATGTATTTATGTAGATTATCTTTTCTATTTGTGATAAATTCATAACTCATAATGGATGGGAATATGATTGAGGACTCATGTATTAGCATAACCATTTCACCAGATGAAATGGGATCTTCTCATCTAGTTGAATGATGTGACATTGTGATAGATTCAGCTAAGGAAAATGTTGGTAGAGTATTCATGGATGTTGTCATCCATCTCAGGAACATGTTCAATTATAGTGATATCACTATGGAATGTTTTTCTATATACAAACTTAGTCATTATACCCAACCTTATATATTTATCCATGTTATAGTTTTGGCCTCATATAAGAGTTTTTTAGGGTCATACATTTGTAGATAAATAATAGGGGATAAGAACCATTACCAGAATCTTGTATGGACTTAAATACCCCTAAGATGATTGGTAGCTAGATTTAAGTTGGATGTTCAGGTTGAGTAAGGGGATGTGGTACCCTAGTGAATGGGTGATAATATCAGATAGAGGGAATAATGAATGGAGTTCAAATAGGAACAAAGGTAAGAGGGAAACATCAAATTCATAGTATGTAGTTTACATTATCTATTTTGTATGCATAGCCTTATACTATTATATATAATATACTTATATCTTTAACACATAATTATTTTTTGATTGATAAATGTCATCACATTCCTTTTTATATTAGGTTTTTTAACATTTTGGGATTGATTTTGGAAGTCTTGGATGGTGTCTTCAGAATTGATAAACCACTAGGGGTAAGGATAGAGAATATCAAATGTTTTAAGGTGTGTTATATATAAATTGCTGGTTAATGGTTATTTTTTGAACAGTTTATGACAAAAATGATAGGTTCTGATTTCATTATTGGTAAGGATTTTCTACTTCTATATAATAATTATATCTATTATTAATAGAAAACGGTTACATTTCTATCTCATGATAGAGGTATCTATATTCCCTAGGGTAAGTGATCTTTTTTGGATGTTCATATAGGAAAAATTTAGTGAAAATTAAATTTTAACATTAAATATATAGTATTTATTCCTCATGATTATAGTAGAATGAAATTTGATACAATTCCTCTAGTGGTAAACCATTTTCAAATTTTTCTTCTCTAATGATTTATATGGATTACCACCAAAGTGGGAGATCAATTTAATTATTGCATTGGTTTCAGGAGAATATCCAATTTTTCTTACACCTAACTGGATGAAACCAGTACAAATCCATGATGTAGAAGCTCATATGAAGGATATGGAAGAAAAATCTATCATACAACCTACTACATCACACTGGGGCTCCCTAGTTTATTTCTCCAAGAAAGATGATGGGGAATTTATCTTAAGTGCATGTTATTGGAGACTGAACCAAATGACAATCAAATATTTTTATTAAATTATAAACATAAATAATCTATTACACAACATTATAGGGTCCAAAATATTCTACAAGATCGATTAAAGATTTCATTACCTCTTGCTAATGGTGAGATGATTAGACAAACCGTTGAATATTTTTGGAGAATGTATGGTTTATATGAGTTCTTTTTGATTCCTTTCCATTTGAATAATGCACCAGTGGTATTCACATACTTGATGTATAAAATCATCCATCCTTTTACAGACCATTTTTAGGAGGCTTTTTTGAATTAAATATATTTTTACTCCCAATCATCATATGTCCATTCTCAACATCTTTACATCATTCTGATTATATTCATAGGGAATGTGTGTTATTCATAGATATCCAAATAGTGTTTTTGGATTGATTTTGTAAACTTCATGGGCCATGTCATCATTGAGGTTAGAGTTTTAGTGGACCTAGAGAAGGATGTGTTTATGGTGTTGTAGTAGAATCTGAAGAATGACTTTTAGATTCATTGGTTTCTGAGATAAAGATGATATTATCGATGCTTATTCTAGGATATATCACTTATGGAAGAGCTGATTTTGAGATGGAAATGAAGGGGGCGAATTTTTTTTGGTCATATTATTCAAAGGGATAGTCTTTTGAGAAGATTAGTAGGCTAACCACAGCATAAATACTCACATTACCTATTCCATGTGATGCATATACTGTGGACATCCACACATATGTGGTTGGACTAAGAGAAATTCTCATGATGGATGATTGAATAGTTTCCTATAGGTCCAGACATTTGATAATGTGTGAGATGAATTATTCTAAAAAAATTGGAGTTATAAGTAGTGGAAAATTCCATAATATTTTCATGAAATTGTCTTTTGGTGAGAGTTTTTTTGGTATAAAGAGACCATAATAGCCATATGTACATATTTTATTAATGATACCGAATCATTTGGTCTGAGGGAAAGAGTATCTTAAATATTTTAACCTAAATTTTGATTATACACATGGAAATTGAAATATTATTTCTATATTATTGAGTCATAATAATAATAAAAATCTAGTCTGGCAGTCTTTTGATGAGGTGAGAATTAGGGATGTCTTTACAGACATGAATTTTGATATTCATGAGTCCCCTGGATGAGTACCTATGACATGAAAAAATATTATAGTCCTCCATTTGGAATATATCAAGGAACAGTTGTTATTTGAAAAAATGGAATTATATCTGAGGGGAAATATTTTATGGTGAGACACCATCATGATGGTTTCTTCTAATGGGAAATTATAATAGCCCCAGATTTTATGGTGTTCTTTTTTTAATAACAAAATTGACAGCTTACAATCATAACAAATGATTAAATATTATTAGTCAATTGTTATGATTTTCATCTATTTGTTTGGAATGGGGTAGTGAATGATATTAAGTATATTATCAAAATATATTTTACACAAGATTTTAAAATTGACTCATTACCTAAAAATTAATTCAAAATGAAAACTTGTTGACGTAACACCCTGACCCTAGATTCCTAGAGATAGTGCATCATTTTTGTACATTGGCATGATGGCAGGCATCAAGTTCCAAAAGACCAATCAGTTTAGCAGTCTTGGAAAATAGATTACATGCATGAACGTTACATTACACTTTCTAAAACACAACACATAAAAAATAATCCTTTGAGAATTCCATTGATCCCTTAGCTTAACCTTCTATCTCAAACATAAAACATTTCTTAGGATCTTGGGAAAATAAAAAAGAAGAAAGAGGTTAGCTCAGATGCTCAATAAGGGCAAATAATTTAACGGAAGCTACAAATGTTTAAGGTAATATGTGTAATAAAAAAATAGCCTTTTAAACATAAACATGAAAATAATATGGAAAATATAAATAAATCATTACAAAATAAACATGAACATGAATATTCTACTGGTTGAATAATCACATGTAATAACTGATTTCATAATGAGTGAATGTATAGTACCAGACATGAACTTCTATGTCAAGTCGTCATGCTAGGACCTATGGACTAACTGTAACTGGACCCAAACCAAGAGAGCCTCTATTAATAGACTCCATCTAGGAGAGCCTCTGTAACCAGAATCCAAATCGGAGAGCCACTGTAACTGGACTCCAACCCAGAGGGTCTGCTGTAACTGGACCCCAACCCGAAGGGCTTAATTTTATCATTCCCCAACCCGAAACATACTAGTCCAATACATTCATCATAAGAAAAGGTTTAAATATAACATAATCATTCGTATTAAAACTCGCATACTAAATGTCAATACATTACCAATAAACCATGAATGGTATAAAAATAACACATCCTCAATCAAACATATCACAAAACATTCAATACATTATGGAATATTTCTATCATAATAAATCTACTTCAAACAAGTTTAAAATCCATTAAAGGATGTTTACATATATGAAAATGATCAGAAATATTCTTTTAGATAAATAACCCTATTTCATGAAATCATTTAAAATTCTCACAATTTATAATGGTTGTCTTTTAAAAGGGATTTTTGAATCAAACTTTACCATACCACTTTGAATTTTTTTAAAATAATTATCATTTTAAAACATTCATTTCTATATAAATAAATCATTAAAACCATTTTAAAAACATGGACATTAATGAAAAAGGTTTAGAAGAATAAATCATTTAAAAAGTTTAAAAAAAATCAGTAAAAGAGTCCCTTAAAAATAATCCCTTTGAAAATTCTTTTATGAAACATGGAAATGTATAATAAATATGCCCTAGTAAAAACTTTCACATAGACAATCTCGAATAATAATGAGATTGAGGAATTAACACTTACTAATTTGGTAACACCTGAAACATACACCCTATGAAAGAAGTATCATAAAATGAAGATGTAAATACACATTAATTAAATTTTATTAAACAAAGAATAAAATTATGGGCAGTACATACACCACACAAATGGAAATAGTGGCAATATAGAATGAATCTAACGAGAATAAGGAGTGAGATGAAAACCCCTTACCTTGCACATTCATTGGGTCGAGGGTATGATTAACCTCATGTATAATGACCATTATATGTTATTCTATTATACCAGAACAATATTAATATTTATTATATCATACATGATTCATTTATTACTTTATTCTACCCATTTGATAATGATTTTTTATGTCAAATTAACATTTCGGATAATAATTTCTTTCTTTATCGTACGTTTTTTAACTTTTTAATCTTGATCATATCATCTAGATCATGTTTTAAATACTTCTAGAATAAAAAAATGATCGATATATCATATATATATAGAATATAAATATTTATATTAGATAGATGTATGAAATGGAAAACACCATTTATGGAGATGGTATGTCGTATGTACGCATAAATGTTGTTTCTATTTTCATATCGTATTGAATGAATGTAAGTGAATAAGATATGTGTAAGTACATAAATAAATAAATATATTTATTTATTTATTTACAGTAGTATTATTATTTCATATATTTCATACTTATTAGTTATATTTATTCTTATAATCCACAATGAATGGTGAACGTGGAAATGAATCTCATCACGTCGTGGAGACGGTAATCCGTACGTATGCATGAGCGACAACAACATTCTTTTAATAATAAGATAATATATAATTTGATGATATATAATATATATAAAAGATTTATCATGTTATATTTTTTATTTACAACAATTACACATCATTATTATACCCATCCAAATAATAATGTATTGAATATCAATTACACCACGACGTCGAGAAACTAAGTCGTAGGTACGCACTAATGGTGAAATGTCATTCAAAGGATAGATAGAATAATGAATACTATTGTACCATATTTATAATAACATCAGAGTATATATAAGATACTGGAGTTATTATTTTATAATGGAAACAACAAGGAAATAGGAAGTGGATGAAGAAAAAGAACATGAAAGAGGTGAGGAAATATTTACCAATTCTTCGAGTTCTTCCTTTGGATTTGATCAAAATGGCTCCTTAGGTTTGCTTTATGACAAAAATAATACCTCTAGGATGAAGGGATGACAGGTGAGAGGGTATTTTGGGAGGTTTTGGCCAAGCCAAATGGCTTTGATCGTGTGAATTAGAGAGAATGGGAAGTTCCCTTTTATAAGAGCGGTGAGGGGGACCTTAGGAAAAGCTAGAAATTTTATTTTATAAGGAAATAATTTTCGGTTTATAATGGATCAAAAGTGTATTATTTAAAGACTAAGGTGGGGATGGGTCTAAATACACTCAACCAATAGATTTTAGGCAGGTTTAGGTCACTATATTAACCTTATCGTTTAGATTTAACTCTTAGTTAAATAGTTTTAAATTTACCATGTCTCTTCGTATTTTTATATTATATGGTTAATAAACATACTATATACTTCCAAAAGAACCCCAAGTGGTTCATTAATGATACAACTATAATTTTATAAGTATCATGGACGAACCATAGATTTTTAGGAATATAATATCAACTAATAATATAATATTTGTTTTAAAAACTGTTTTATGTCAATTTTGACAATATTTGGTATTTTATTTTTTCTAAATTCATAGAAGCATTGTTATTTCGAAAAAAAATTCATAAATCCAACCCTAATATGTCATATTAACCTATAAAATTAGTTTAATTCATAAAAAGTCTCAGATTACATTTATTTGGATATTTATAATATCCAGTATTTTAATATTTCATTAATTAGGTAATTCCTGCATCATCATTGTGTCATAAATAAATTTAATTATTTAATGTCTAAAAATTATAAATAAAATATCAATATGTAGGAAATATTTTTATATTTCGAATTAATATTTATTATCGATTTTTTCTTATGTGTAACCCTATATTAAAAATTATTTATTTGTTAAACATTGAATTTAACACTTTTAACTCTTCTTTTAATTAAATAATAATAAATTTCCTAATCTAATCCAAGTGGATAAAAGAGTTTCATATTTTATTCCTAATGTTGTTTTTGGTCGAATTATACATATCCAATAGAATTAGCACATGTGTTAGGGTAATAATAATATCATTTTTACCCTTAATTACCCTATATACTTTTAACCATGGTAAAATAAAAGTTAATAGTTACTATTCACCAAAAAATATTTTTATCTTATTGAACAACATTTTACAATTTAATATTACTTGTGTCTCTCACTTTGTCGAAATTCAACTCATAGAAGCAGTAAAATTAAGTTTTATGTAAATTTTCAAATACTCTTATGAGGTGGGTCAAAGACGGTAAAAAGTTCAATAAAAGTTTTACATATCTAAGATTATTATAAACTGACTATGATGAATTACATTGAACCTATATAATTATTATGTCTCTATTTTCACTTAAAATAAATTTAAATAATATAAATAATTATTTAAATAAAAATTCGGTTTCAAACATTAACTTAATGTTTTTCACTATTCATCAAAAATTGAATGTTTTTATAAAAATTCCAAAATATCACCCTAAGATATTTTCGATATTCAAAATTAAAAAATTAAGTATGTTTTACCAAATTCAAAACATAGAAGTGTCATTTATTAATTTAAAATTAATTTCCATTGTCAAAACCAAAAAACTTGTTTTTAAGAAATAATAACTAACAAAAGATTGATACTTGTTCATGTTCAATTTCAAAGTGAAATTATTTCCAATGAATAACATTAGATTAAATGGTAATAATATAATCTATTTATACTTCAAAACCATTAAAATGTATAATTTAACCCTACAAATTTTTTTGATTCAAAAATTTGTTTTTAGTTAAAATATAGTATTTTTTCACTATTCTCCAAAATATGAAACTTATTAGAAAAACACAAGAAATTTATTGAAACTAGATTTTTATGTCCCGATTTCAAAGAAGAAGTTTATTTTGTCAGATTTAATATATAAAAGTTTCCAATATTGGATTTAAAAAATGGTTCACCATTAAAAAGTGGTAAAATGGAATTTTTCCAAAAATAATTCTTTGATCTAAAAAATGAATTTAATCTTACATTATTTCTATGAAACTAATAATAATGATTCTAAAATTATAAGGATTATATAATGTTTAAAATTCATTTAATACTACTCATAAACACTTTTTAACAGCTAGTTTGGTAAGTCATGGTGCACTAGAACTCGGTTTTGCGTGTAGTGAAAGTAATTGAATTACTTTGAAGAAATAACATAATAAGAAATCATTGGGTGTTACATTATTCCCTCCTTCAATAAATTTTTTCCTCGTAATTTGAAATTGTTTTTCGAAAATAAAATTTTGAAAATAGAAAATACCTTTGTAGGAAAACCCACATCGGAAATTGGGTTAATAACATTTATTCTTAATAAGAGGAAAAAGGAAATGAAAGGGTCACCAACAAATTATGATCTCTATTAGAAGAAAATTGGTGGAAAATATAGACACATAATTGAGGGAAAACATAAATATTTATAGGGTGTGACTGAGGTCTTAAATCACAATATTTCATTTTAATTTATTAAGATAAAAAATCCATTATCAAAACCACTTTCAATACCAAAATACGTAAAAAAGTTTATAGTATTTATTTTCTATTTTAAAAAAAATTGGCTAGTTAAGGAATACAATGATCAAATAAAACTCACGGTGGCGGAAATGTCATTGTCACCGCTTAAATAAATAGAACATTGCTTTTTTTATCGTTTAGTAAAATGCTTTGTAGAAAGATTTTCCCATTGAAGTGAAAATTCAAAGGGACTTATACACCATATGAATTAAAGTCATTTAGAAATCAAAGGATGTCTCAATGAAAGGATATTTAGAAGAAATACCTTAACTAATTTTTAGGAATTAATTTAGTCATATAATAATAGGGAATATATATATATTTGACAAGTAGAGTTAAATATTTTAACTAATTCCTACAACAAACTAATCTTTCAATCCAAAATATTTCAAAAAAAATTTATATTTCTCCTAATCAGATAGGGTTCCAAAAATAATTAATTTATAATTCACCTATCAAACCATATAAAAATACTACATTATAAAATCTAGGACAACACATAGGTCAGTGGTAGGTGATTCACCATTGTCGCCCTTCAGTTGCGGGTTCAAGTCTCACGGCCTTGCTGGACAAGACTGGTTGTTGCCCGACCTCTGGGTTCTCCATTATTATGATAATCCCAAAATAATCATAAAAATTGTATCCAATTTAAAAATTAAACCATTCCAACCTTTATATTTACCCAAAATACATCTATCCAAATTTACTGTCCAAAATTTATAAATAAATTAAACACAATGAAGATCCTTTTTTCCTTGTAATAACATGTGAACACATTCTTCATGTATTATTTTATAACAAGGTAACACCATAAATTACCATAAAACTGTATTGATTACATTCATTCTCCCTTATCCTTTATATGATATGAGATATATTCCTTATATCCAAAAATTTTTAATATTCCAACAGTGATGAAATAAACAAACTATTAATCAGTTCCAAGATAGTCATGAATATCCAATATAATTTATCTAAATCAACCATCTCTTATTCCAATATCAATCCCTTAGTATCAGGTCCATATTAAATTTTTATCTTTCCTTTAACCATGTATTTTCCAAAATAAAATTAACTTTCTATTGAGTTACTTTTGTTGGTACCACGCAGTCTCAAATCCTTAATAAAATAGAATTGCATTACAATCCTTATAAAATCTATAATTATTATAAAATTTATATCATTTATAAAATACTCAAATGACACAATACTTTGATAAAAACATAACAACTATAATCATTATTATTCATCTTCGGTAGTATCATAACTAGACTATTATCTAATAGCAACATTAGGGGTATACTCTGATGATTTAGACATTGATTCGCGTAGTGTCACATCTCTATGTAGATGAAACATTCTACATTTGTAACCTTTTTCTTACCCTTGAAATCATGTACTTGGTGTCCTTTTTCTCCACACTTATAACAAATTCACATTCCCTTCAATCATTTAACAATGTGATTCTTTCCACAGTTATCACATATGGGAAAATCCTTCTTTCCCCCTTTTCTTTATCTATCTTTCTCCCTTTTATCCTTTACTTCTCTTTTCCCTTAAAAGCCATAGGACTCAAAATATTCTTTACTTATCTTATTAACACTTGATATTATTTCTTCATATGATGGGAATATATGGGAGGTTATTTCCCTTTTAAATGTTGGATTAATACAAGAAAGATTCGATCCATCTTAATCTTTTGATCATGCGTATTTCTAGAATTCTCATTCCGTATACTATGAGAAATTTCTAAACAATGGCCTCTAATAGGATAGTTTATGAATCTCAATGAGTAATTCCAAAATAGTAAAATAACTAATGTAAATTGAGTAGATTATTTATTTAATCTATAATTATAAAATTTTTTCTTTGAGGAATTATTTAATCCTAAATCCTTCATAATGGCATGTAATGAAAATGTGAATTATCCTAAGAATATTCCCCATGAGTGTAGTAACCAAGAGTTCATCAAGGTACATTTTCGTGCACTAGTTCCCGTTTGACTCTAGCTCAAAGCGGTGTTTTCTGGTTTTACCCCTTGGAACATCTGTGCCAGAGCCACCTCTACCTACCCGTATCTAGAAAAGGATGTATTTCATGGAAAACTCACAAAATCCTTAGAGTACCAAAATTATATGAAGTTCTTCTATACTAGTCCTCAAATATTATCTTAGGGTAATGTTATCTTATCAGAGTTTATCTAAATCTATTTCCAAGGTTGTTTCTCGACTTCCTCTGATACCAATAGTAATGCCCCGACCCTAGATTCCAAGAGTCAGTGCATTATTTTATTTCATTAGCATGATTACAAAAAATCAAGTCCCGAATGTCCGATAAGTTTAGTAGTCTTAGAAAATAGATTACATGAATGAACGTTAAATTGCACTTTCTAACATACAATACAAAAAAATTAATCCTTTTAAAATTCCATTGTTCCCTTAGCTTAACCCTTCATATCAAACATAAAACACTTCTTGGGATCCTAGGAAAATAAAACATAAGAAAGGGGTGATCTCAGATGCCCAGTAAGGATAAATAATTTAGCAAAAGCTATAAACTTTTAAGGCAAGATGTGTAATAAAAAATAGCTTTTTAAACATAAACATGAACATAATATGGAAAAAATAAATCAAACATTACCATATAAACATTAACATGGATATTCTACTAGTTGAATAATAACATGTAATAAATAATTTTATAATGAGGGAATGTATAGTACTCAACATTAATTTATGTGTCAAGGCCTCATTCAAGGACCTATGGGCTAACTGTAACCAGACCCAACCCCAGAGAGCCTCTGTAACCAGACTCCATCTCGGAGAGCCTCTGTAACTGGACTCCAACCGGAGATCCTCTGTAACTTGACTCCAACCCATAGGGTCTGCGGTAACTGGACCCCAACCCAAAGGGATTACTTTTATTGGTACCCAACCTGGAACATACTAGTCTAATACATTCATCATTAGAAAAGGATGAAGTATAACATAAACATTCATATTAAAAATAGCATACAAAATTTCAATACATTATCCATAAACCATGAATGGTATTAAAATAAAACATCCACAACCAAACATATCAAAAAACATTTGATACAATATGGATGATTTGTATCATAATATATCAACTTCAAACAAGGTTAAAATCTATTAAAGGATGTTGACATAGATTAAAATGATCCGTAAAATGATTTGAGAGAAATACCCCTATTTCATGAAATAATTTAAAATTATCACAATTTATAAAGTTATTCATTTAAAAGGTATTTTTGATTCAAAGTGTTCCATACCATCTTGAACCTTTTTAAAAGAATTTTCATTTCAAAACATTCATGTCTATATAAATGAATCCTTAAAACCAATTTAAAAAAATAGCCATTATTTAAAAAGGATTAGAAGAATAAATATTTTAAAAAATTTAAAATTATGTTTTAGTAAAAGTGTCTAATAAAAATAATCCATTTTAAAGTTATTTTATGAATCATATACATGTATAATAAATATGTCCCAGTAAAAACATACACGAAAACAATCTCAAATAATAATGAGATTGACGAATTAACACTTACCAATTTCGTAACTTATAAAACATACACCCCAAGAAAGAAGTATCATACAATGAAGATGTAAATACACATAAATTAATTTTTATTACACAAAGAATAAAACTTTGGGTAGTATATACACCACAAAAAATAAATAGTTTTAATATAACATGAACCTCACGGGAATGAGGAGTGAGATGAAAATCTCTTACCTTGCACTTTCCTTGGGTCTAGGGCATGTTTATCCTCCTATATAATGACCCTTTTATGTTATTAGATTATAACAGAACCATATTCTCATTTATTATATAATAAATTATTCATTTATGACTTTATACTACCAATTTAATAATTATTTTTCATGTTAAATTAACATTTAGGGTAATAATCGCTTTCTTTATCATAAGTATTTTAACTTGTTATTCTTGACCGTATCATTAAGATCATGATTTTAATACATTGAGAATACCAACATTCATTCTTATATCATATATATTTAGAATATAAATATTTATAATATATATATATATACGAAATGGAAAACATCATTTATGGAGATGGTTGGCTGTACGTACACATAAACATTGTTTCTGTTTTCATATCGTATTGAACATAAGTAAGTGAATAGGATATATGTAAGTAAATAAATACATATATATATATATATATATATCTCTAGTATCATTATTATGTCATATATTACATACTTATTAGTAATATATATTTTCATAATCATTGATGAATGGTGAACGTGGAAATGAATCTCATCGAGTCGTAGAGACGGTAATCCGTACACAGGCACGAGCGACAATATCATTATTTTGATATTAATATAATATAAAATTGGATGTTATAAAACTTATAAATAATCATTATAATGTTATATTTATTATTTACATCAATTAAATTCATTATTAAACCCATCCAAATAATAATGTATTGAATAACAATTACACCACGATGTGGAGACGGTAAGCCATACGTACGCACGTATGGTGACATGTCATTAAAAGGATGGGTAGAATAATGAATATGGTAGTGCCATATTTATAACAACATTATAGTATATAGAACATACTAGAGTTATTATTTTATAATGGAAACATCAAAGAAAGTGGAAGTGGAAGAATAAAGGATCCTAAAATAAGTGATAAAATATTTAACTTTTCTTCAGGTTCTTCATTTTTATTTGATAAAAAAGGCTCCATAGGTTGTCTTTATGACTAATGGAATGCTTATACGATTAAGAGAATACAATTTAGAGGGTATTAGGGCAGTTTTTGGCAGAGCCAAATAGCTATGTAGGAGTGAATTAGAGAGAAGGGGGAGTTTCATTTTATAAGAGGAGTGAGAGGCACCTTAGGAAAATCCTGAAATATTATTTTATAATAAAATCATATTCGGTTTCTAATGGCTCCATGGTGGATTATGTAAAGGTTAAGGTGGGTAGGGGTCTAAAAACACACATCTAATAGGTTTTATATAGGTTTGTGTAACTATATTAACCTTCTCTTTTAGATTTAACTCTTAGTGAAATAGTTTGACATTTACCATGTCTCCTTGTATTTTTATATTATATGGTTAAAAAACATACTATATACATCCAAGAGAACCCCAAATGGTTTATTAATGATACACCTATAATTATATATGACTTTTGGCAGAACCTTGGATTTTTGGGAATAGAATATCAAATAATAATATAATATTTGTTTTAAAAACTCTTTTATGTCAATTTTGATATAATTGGTATTCTGTTTTTTTTTAATTCATAACAGCATTATTACATCGAAAAAAATTCATCTAAACAACCCTAATATATCATATTAACCTATAAAATTATTTTAATTCATAAAAAATCTCAAATTACATTTATTTGGATATTTATAATATCAATTATTTCAATAATTCACTAATTAGGTAATTACTGCATCATAACTGTGTCATAAAAAATTTTATTATTTAATGTATAAAAATTATAAATAAAATTCAATTATGTACGAAATATTTTTATATTTATAATGAATATTAATAATCGAAATTATCTTATTTTTACCCCTATATTAAAATGTTTTAGTTATTAAACATTGAATTTAACACTTTTAACTCTTCTCTGAATTAAATAATAATAAATGTGCTAATCTAATCCAAGTGGATCAAAGAGGTTCATATATTATTCTTAATTTTGTTTTCGGTCGAATTATATTTATCCAATAGAATTAGGACATGTGTTAGGGTAATAATAATATCATTTTTACCCTTAATTACCATATTTACTTTTAACCATGGAAAATAAAAGTATAAATTTATTATTCACCAAAAATTATTTTTATCTTATTGAACTACATTTTACTCCTTGATATTAACCGTGTCTCTCGGATTTTCGAAATTATATGAAAAGACCCGTAAAATTCAAGGGAAATTTTTTCTTAATTTTATTTAGTATTTTACAAGAGCGCGGTTTCTGACGGCACCTGATTCCGAGGCCCGGTGTGCCCGGAATCAATTTCCGAAGTTTGGCTCGGGTACGTTCAGTGAACGAACGAGCGGGAATTTCTAACTTTTGATCCGTTGCTCGGAATTGAAATCTGAGGACACTGATGAACTCGCAGTGCCGATATTCGCTTAAGAAGACCTTTTCCGAAGTTGCGTTTGCCTAGGAGGAGATGTTTAATTTTCTGGCTGAAATGAAGAGTAAAATAAATTTGTCATACAATATTTATTTTATATCTTTAAAGTGGTTATAATATTTTGTTGGAAGTTGGGTGGTTTAACCACCTAAGAGAGGATTAAGGTGAGGAGGGGCCCACCCGAGCCCCACCTTTTCAAATTCCCTAACTCCCCTCTCTCCCTCTTAAAAGCTTGACAACTTAACACTTAATTAGTTATACAACTCATGTATAATTAATAAGTGAGTTTAATTTGAGTTTTGAAATTCAAACAGTGAATTTCAAAGGTTGGGTTGTGTTAATAAATTAAGTGTGAGTTTAATTTATTTTTGGTTAGTTTCTTTGTTACTTGAGAGGTTTGGGAGAATCGTTGAGAGACTTGAAGATCTTCTTCGTCTTCGACGAAGCACGTGAAGAACGGTTCTTCTCCGACAAAGAACATCGATCCACGACCTTCAAGACTCGGCGTCCCAGATTCTTCTGTCTTCATCTTCCTCCTCGACAAGGGAGAAGTCGCCGACCGTGGTGATCATCGCCAACGACAACGTACCTCCCTTCTTCATCATAGCGACAAGTGAAGAGACGTCGTTTCCTCCTCGGACGCACCCCGACGTCCACGGAATCTACGTCCGACGCCGCGAGGCCTTTCTCCGCGATAACCGACGTGCGACGTCAATTTTCAAGGTAGGGGTTGTTGTTAATTGTTTATTTATTTATCCTTTTTCGTGGTTCTAGCATGACTAACGTGAGGATTTTAAATATGTGTTATTGTTTAACGTGAGGGGGCCGGACCGCATGAACACGGCCGAACCCCGTCCTTTGTTCTTGATGATTTATCTTGCGGTTGAAACAAGATGGTGTGGTGCCATCACACCACGCGGATAATCACATGTTTATAATGCGTGGCGCCGTCGCGCCGCGCCGTGGAAGGATCATCAAGAACGCGACGCCGTCGCGCCGCGTCGAAGGGAATCAAAGGCGCGGCGGAGGGGCGCGGTGCCGTCGCACCGTGCCGGACGACGAACACCGCGGCCGGTTCCGGGCCGCGGTGAGACGGGAAGACCGGCAGCACGCTGGGCCGCCGGCGTCAGAAACCGGAAGGGGACCGGCTTGCCGGTCCCGTTGGAGAAAAACCAGCCGGCCAGGTGGCCGGCCGGAAGGTTAAAGACCGGGGGAATAAATTCCCCCCGTCAACTCTCTAAACTCCCCCGCCCCAGTTATGAGGGGGGCGGTTCCTTTGAGGGGGGGCAGGCGGGCCCCCCGGTTTCTTCAAGCAGCCCCCCACGAGGGGGGCCGGATCTCAAAAGGGCGCGGCTCTTAAGCCGCGCCGCCAGGTGGAAGCGGGGGCTTAGCCCCCCGCGGGTGACATCCGCGGCGCCAGGCCGCGCCGCCGCCGGCCGGGCCGCGCCGGACCGCGCCACCACGCCGGTCCGCGCCGCCACGCCGGACGAGCCGGGTCGGACCTGGGTCGGGTCGACCCGGTTCGGGCCGACCCAGGGGGGGTCGGGCCGGGTCGGCCCGGACCCGGACCCCCCGTTTTCGAGACAAATTCGGTCTTTTGGCCATAACATGAGCCACGGACCTCCGAATGACGAACCGTCTACGGAAACGCGATCCTTGGATCGAGACGGTCGTTTCGGTGTATCGCACTCAATGTTTCGGAATACTTTGAGTTCGGCCGGGTTGGTTCGTACACAAAACCAACCGGGCCTTCGGAGCGGAAACGCTCATATCTTGAGCTACGGACGTCCGATTGACGTGCCGTCAGCTTTGTTGTGTTCCTCTTAGTGAGACGGATCTTTTGGCATACTCCGCCCGAGGTTTGGACGCAGGTGGAGTACGGTCGGGTTGGTTTTTCCTTAAAAACCAACCGGGCCCTGGGGACGAAAATGTCAATAACTCTCAGACCGGGCGTCCGATCGACGCGCCGTCTGTTGCGTTGAGTACCTGTTGACGGTACGGAACTTTTGGATACATCAACTCTGGACTTTGTGATAGTTGATGTATCAGCCTCTCGGCTCATGGAGCGGACCCTCCTGTACGAGCTTGCTGTGTGCGGGAACCCGAGTGCTGGCTGCGACTGTGACTGTGACTACTGCTACTGCTACTGCTACTACTGCTACTGTGACTGCGACGACGACAGTACAGAGATCCTGTGTGGATTCGACGACGACGACTACAGCACTCAGCGATCCTACGTGGATCAGTGCTACAGGTCCTGTGTGGGCCTGATCCTGTGTGGGTCCGATCCTGTCTGGGTCCTTGCGCTCAGCGGTCCTGTGTGAACCAGCGCCTACAGGTCCTGTGTGGGCCCGATCATGTGTAGGTCTTTTGTGGGGGTTAGTTACCTAATCATCCTTCGTGGGTCTGACGACTTAGATGGATCAGAGATCATCTCTATCGTCCTTTGAAGAAGTATACCTGTGTGAGCTGAATCCTGTTGCTTTCCTATGTGGATTGTGTTGTGCTATCCTGTGTGGATTACGTTTACTTTCCTGTGTGGAATACGTTTACTTTCCTGTGTGGATTTCGTTTTACTTTCCTGTGTGGAATACGTTTACTTTCCTATGTGGATTTCGTTTTGCTTTCCTGTGTGGAATACGTTTACTTTCCTGTGTGGACTGAGTTGTACTTGGGCTCAGAGGTTGGAGCGTATTTGAAATTGATGACTTAGGTATATGTATGGACATATACCTAAGCAGTGTCGGTTGTTACTTCGTGATTGTACCTTTCTTTGTGGTTTATCCTTTGTGGATTTTGAGAGACCATCAGGGGTCTCGGGGTCCCTACTGAGTAGCTTATACTCACCCCTGCACGGGCTTTGCCCGCACTACGTTGTGTTGGTTGCAGACGACGGACAGCGTTGATCTTACCTGAGGATTGCAGAGCAGGACGGTACCTGGAGGTGGACCACTGGGCGGAACGTGCTTGGAGCGGACGGCGGGACCCGTGGAGCAGTGGAGCTATTTGTACCCACCCTTCAGGTGGGATTTCCAGTGGACACCTCGGTGTAGCGGCTTTTACTTTACAGTTGTTGTTTTCCCTTTCGAGTTGTACTTTACTTTCAGTTTGGGTTTGTATACTGGCCCATTTACTTTTCCGCACTTTCAGTTGTACTCTTCTTTTGCTTAGTGTTTACTTTCCGCTTGCTTACTCTGTGGTGTTTGTTTACTTTACAAAGGCAATGCCTTCCCTTTTTACCGGGATTTACGCCTTGGTGCTAGTCGCCAGCCCCTGGCCTATGGAAGGCGGGCTTGGGGTAGTCACGGCACGGACCCCGAGGGCGGGTCGTGAAAAATTGGTATCAAAGGAGTTCGGTTCTACCGTGAACTCTGATCTTTTCTATGTGAAGCAATAATGTTTAGCGTATTGAGTGTGGTTATCAGTCCAGGGAGTCCAGTGTTGGTGCGGCGGCCGACGTATCCGTACACCAGGACCCTGAATTCTGATTTCCAACTTAATACACGAAAACATTGATTGCGTGTATGTTTCAAAGTTTTCTTTGTGTTTTCCTTGTGTCAGTTCACCAGGTATACTGTTTGACCGTGGCGCACCTGTTTCCTATTCAGGATGGCCCCACGACGGCAGCCAGCTAGGGTTCCGAGAGTCGAGTGTGACGACAGCCCACCGAGCGACGAGGCTTCGGTGTAGGGCCCTTTGTCAGCAGTGGCACCGGCGGTAGTTCTACCCGCAGAGCACCCGATGCTTCCAGCACCAGCCGCTGACGATGTGCGTCGCCTCAGTGCACTGCATGAGTTTCAGCGCCAGCAACCACCCAGGTTTCGCGGGGAGACGGATCCCCAGGCAGCAGAGGACTGGCTGGAGGCCGTGGTACGTGTGTTTAGGCTAGTGAGGACACCAGCAGACCTCATGGTGATCATCGCTGCGAGCCTACTACACGCAGCAGCAGGACGATGGTGGAGCTTGATTCTCCAGGTGCACGGTGAGGCATCTCTACTTTGGACGGACTTTGAGAGCCTTTTCCGCTCGGAGTTCTTCCCAGCCACCCTTCGTGCGGTGCGTATCCCGGAGCTCCTACAGTTGTGGCAGTGCAGCATGACGGTCGCTCAGTACTCGGAGAGATTTACTGATCTCTCGCGCTACTCGACCGACATGGTACGGGACCCATTCTTCCGGGCCCGGACCTTCGAGCAGGGTTTGAGACACGAGATCAGGGCATCACTGATCTCCCTCAGCATACCGACTCAGACAGGAGTACGGGAGCAGGCCCTTTTGATCGAGAGCTTCCTTGCTGAGTCTGCACCAGCACCGAGACCCACCGTAGGGCGGCACGTGGCGGAGTATTCCGCAGCAGGCAGTCGACGGATGACTCAGAGGTCCAGACAGACCAGACCTTCGGGTAGACGACCTCAGGACACTGGCTCAGCAGTGCGGGGCACACAGCGCGGAGCCGGTCTTTCGAGTGGAAGACAATGCTATGCATGCGGCGGGCAAGGTCACATGGCTCGTGACTGCCCGACCCGCCATGCAGAGGAGCAGCAGACGGTTGAGGAACCACCTAGGCAGAGGCAGAGGTTCGACCGTGGAGGTCCGTAGGGAGGAGGCAGGCGAGGCAGAGGAGATGGCCGAGCAGCAGGTGGTGAGCGATGTTTTGAGGCTCTACCACCACCACCACCAGGAGGTCCACCCCGACCTCAGGGGAGAGCACAGCTTCAGGCAGCTGAAGCTTACGATCATGGAGCTCCGGAAGCGGGTGGACTAGTGTGGGACTAGCTCCAGGCATAGAGGCCTTGGCCCATAATGCCTCTACCTTCGTAGTTTGTGTTGCCTTGTGACCTTGTTCTTTAAGTTGAAGTAATAAAAGACACATTCCTTGGTGACTTTTGTTTTCTTGTCTTTTGTTTGTTTTTACTAAGAGGTGCCGGTTAAAAACTGTTGACTTGACCCTCACTTGCGAGATTCGTACTGGAGGAAACCCAGTGACCACACACTGATGCCGACAGTGTGACTCAACCCTTGGAGGCGAGAGTAACGGTTGGATCTCTTGGTAGCAGCGTCGAGGCCTTACGACGTCATCCATGCCATGAATTAACTAATCATGACGGGATTGACTGTATTAGGCAAGGAACATGGTTCATCCAGGGGATGAGACCGGATTTCACTTTTCGGCAAAGGAGAAATCTTTGCAGCTAGCCTCTTTGCAGATATCCTTCGTGGATAGTGATGGAGCAACCTTCCTCCAGTCTCTCACAGTCACCCCTCCTCTACTACAACAGGTCAGAGAGGCACAGCGTGAGGACGCTGACTGTGAGACACGGCGTGCACAGATATCCTCGAGATAGGAACCTGATGGTTTCTCCCTTGGAGTAGAGCACGACATACTTTTCAGAGGACGTACCATGGTACCAGTCGCTTTACGAGAGGAAGTGCTGAGAGAGTTTCACACTTATCCTTTGGCGGTACATCCTGGAGTGGAAAAGATGTACCAGGACCTCAGACGACAGCACTGGTGGCCGGGCATGAAGAAGGCAGTAGCAGAGTTCGTTTCTCGATGCCTCACCTGCCAGCAGGTGAAGGCAGAGCATCAGGTACCAGCGGGCTTGGTACAGCCCTTGGAGGTTCTGGAGTGGAAGTGGGATGACATATCTATGGACTTCGTGACTGGACTTCCATGCACTTCCAGAGGTCACGACTCCATATGGGTGATTGTTGACCGACTCACCAAGTCGGCACACTTCTTACCCATTAGAGAGCAGGGCTCAGTGGAGAGCTTGGGACGTCTCTACGTTCAGGAGATTGTGCGGCTCCACGGCGTGCCATTATCTATCGTCTTCGATCGAGATGCTCGCTTTACTTACCAGCTTTGGAAGGGGTTACAGGAGGCATTCGGGACGCAGCTACATCTGAGCACATCCTTTCACCCTCAGACGGATGGTCAGACGGAGAGGACCATTCAGACTCTCGAGGACATGCTCCGCGCATGTGTCCTCGACTTTGGTCGCAGCTGGGAGGACCACCTACTGTTGGTGGAGTTTGCGTACAACAATAGCTACCACTCCACCATCGGGATGGCACCGTATGAGGCGTTGTACGGCCTACCTTGTAGATCTCCTTTGTGCTGGACAGACCCTGGGGAGTCAGCACTGATGGGACCGGAGATGGTCCAGGCCACGACAGAGAAAGTCCAGGTCATCCAAGAGCGGATGAGGACAGCTCAGAGCCGGCATAAGTCATACGCTGACAGGAGGCGGAGGCCACTGGAGTTCGAGGATGGCGACCACGTCTTCTTGCGGGTCTCACCTCGACGTGGTATTCGGAGATTTGGCCGAGGCGGCAAGTTATCTACGCGCTTCATCGGACCCTTCCAGGTCCTCAGTAGGATTGGTGAGGTGGCTTATCGCCTGGCTCTACCACCTTAGTTGCACCGGGTGCACGAAGTCTTCCACGTGTCTCAGCTGAGGAGATACGTGCATGACCCGACGCACATCATTGACCTGGGGAGCTTGACGTTGACGATGGGGCGACTTTTACGGAGGTCCCGGTGGAGATGGAGGATAGACAGGAGCGGGTCCTGCGTGGGCGATCTATTCCTCTTGTGTGCATCAGATGGCAGCACGGGAATCTCCAGGAGAGCACATGGGAGCGGGAGGCTCAGATGCGTGCTCAGTACCCTCATTTTTTCCCCTAGTTTTTGATGTATCTTTACGGGGATGTAAATCCCTGAGGTGGGAGTAATTAAATGACCCATAAAATTCAAGGGAAATTTTTTCTTAATTTTATTTAGAATTTTACAAGAGCGCGGTTTCTGACGGCACCTGATTCCGAGGCCCGGTGTGCCCGGAATCAATTTCCGAAGTTTGGCTCGGGTAAGTTCAGTGAACGAACGAGCGGGAATTTCTAACTTTTGATATGGTGCTCGGAATTGAAATCCAAGGACACCGATGAACTCGCAGCGCCGATATTCGCTTATGAAGACCTTTTCCGAAGTTGCGTTTTCCTAGGAGGAGATGTTTAATTTTATGGATGAAATGAAGAGTAAAATAAATTTGTGATACAATATTTATTTTATATCTTTAAAGTGGTTATAATCTTTTGTTGGAAGTTTGGTGGTTTAACCACCTAAGAGAGGATTAAGGTGAGGAGGGGCCCACCTGAG
The DNA here is from genome assembly GCA_963277665.1 of Viscum album. Lineage (NCBI taxonomy): Eukaryota > Viridiplantae > Streptophyta > Magnoliopsida > Santalales > Viscaceae > Viscum > Viscum album. The sequence goes on along the minus strand of OY728152.1, from coordinate 1,715,443,817 downwards.
CCCCACCTTTTCAAATTCCCTAACACCCCTCTCTCCCTCTTAAAAGCTTGACAACTTAACACTTAATTAATTATACAACTCATGTATAATTAATAAGTGAGTTTAATTTGAGTTTTGAAATTCAAACTCTTGAATTTCAAAGGTTGGGTTGTGTTAATAAATTAAGTGTGAGCTTAACTTATTTTTGGTTAGTTTCTTTGTTACTTGACAGGTTTGGGAGAATCGTTGAGAGACTTGAAGATCTTCTTCGTCTTCGACGAAGAACGTGAAGAACGGTTCTTCTCCAACAAAGAACATCGATCCCACGACCTTCAAGACTCGGCGTCCCGGATTCTTCTGTCTTCATCTTCCTCCTCGACAAGGGAGAAGTCGCCGACCGTGGTGATCATCGTCAACGACAACGTACCTCCCTTCTACGTCATAGCGAAAAGTGAAGAGACGTCGTTTCCTCCTCGGACGCACCCCGACGTCCACGGAATCTACGTCCGACGCCGCGACGCCTTTCTCCGCGATAACCGACGTGCGACGTCAATTTTCAAGGTAGGGGTTGTTGTTAATTGTTTACTTATTTATCCTTGTTTGTGGTTCTAGCATGACTAACATGAGGATTTTAAATATGTGTTATTGTTTAACGTGAGGGGGCCGGACCGCATGAACACGGCCGAACCCCCTCCTTTGTTCTTGATGATTTATCTTGCGGTTGAAAGAAGATGGTGTGGTGTCGTCGCACCACGCGGATAATCACAGGTTTATAATGCGTGGCGCCGTCACGCCACGCCGTTGAAGGATCATCAAGAACGCGACGCCGTCGCGCCGCGTCGAAGTGAATCAAAGGCGCGGCGGAGGGGCGCGGTGCCGTCGCACCGCGCCGGACGACGAACACCGCGGCCGGTTCCTAGCCGCGGTGAGACTGGAAGACCGGCGGCACGCCGGGCCGCCGGCGTTAGAAACCGGAAGGGGACCGGCTTGCCGGCCCTGTTGGAGAAAAACTGGTCGGCCAGGTGGCCGGCCGGAAGGTCAAAGATCGGGGGAATAAATTCCCCCGGTCAACTCTCTAAACCACCCCCCCCCCCATTTATGAGGGGGGGCGGTTCCTTTGAGGGGGGGCAGGCGACCCCCCGGTTTCTTCAAACAGCCCCCCACGAGGGGGGCCGAATCTGAAAAGGGCGCGGCTCTTAAGTCGCGCCGCCAGGTGGAAGCGGGGGCTTAGCCCCCCGCGCGTGACATCAGCTGCGCCAGGCCGCGCCGCCGCGCCGGTCCGCGCCGTTCCGCGCTGCCGCGCCGGATGGGCCAGGTCGGACCTGGGTCGGGTCAACCCGGTTCGGGCGACCCGGTTCGGGCCGACCCAGGGGGGGTCGGGCCGGGTCAGCCCGGACCCGGACCCCCCGTTTTCGAGACAAATTCGGTCTTTTGGCCATAACTTGAGCCACGGACCTCCGAATGACGAACCGTCTACGGAAACGTGATCCTTGGATCGAGACAGTCTTTTCGGTGTATCGCACTCAATGTTTCGGAATACTTTGAGTTCGGCCGGGTTGGTTCGTACACGAAACCAACCGGGCCTTCGGAGCGGAAACACTCATATCTTGAGCTACGGACGTCCGATTGACGTGCCGTCAGCTTTGTTGTGTTCCTCTTAGTGAGACGGATCTTTTGGCATACTCCGCCTGAGGTTTGGACGCAGGTGGAGTACGGTCGGGTTGGTTTTGCCTTAAAAACCAACCGGGCCCCGGGGACGAAAATGTCAATAACTCTCAGACCGGGCGTCCGATCGACGCACCGTCTGTTGCGTTGAGTTCCTGTTGACGGTACGGAACTTTTGGATACATCAACTCTGGACTTTGTGACAGTTGATGTATCAGCCTCTCGGCTCGTGGAGCGGACCCTCCTGTACGAGCTTGCTGTGTGCGGGAACCCTAGTGCTGGATGCGACTGTGACTGTGACTACTGCTACTGCTACTGCTACTACTGCTACTGTGACTGCGACGATGACAGTACAGAGATCCTGTGTGGATTCGACGACGACGACTACAACACTCAGCGATCCTACGTGGATCAGTGCTACAGGTCCTGTGTGGGCCCGATCCTGTGTGGCTCCGATCCTGTGTGGGTCCTTGCGCTCAGCGGTCCTGTGTGAACCATCGCCTACAAGTCCTGTGTGGGCCCGATCCTGTGTGGGTCTTTTGCGGGGGTTAGTTACCTAATGATCCTTCGTGGGTCTGACGACTTAGATGGATCAGAGATCATCTTTATCGTCCTTTGAAGAAGTATACCTGTGTGAGCTGAATCCTGTTGCTTTCCTGTGTGGATTGTGTTGTGCTATCCTGTGTGGATTACGTTTACTTTCCTGTGTGGAATACGTTTACTTTCCTGTGTGGATTTCGTTTTGCTTTCCTGTGTGGAATACGTTTACTTTCCTGTGTGGATTTCGTTTTGCTTTCCTGTGTGGAATACGTTTACTTTCCTTTGTGGACTGAGTTGTACTTGGGATCGGAGGTTGGAGCATATTTGAAATTGATGACTTAGGTATATGTATGGGCATATACCTAAGCAGTGTCGATTGTTACTTCGTGATTGTACCTTTCTTTGTGGTTTATCCTTTGTGGATTTTGAGAGACCTTCAGGGGTCTCGGGGTCCCTACTGAGTAGCTTATACTCACCCCTGCACGGGCTTTGCCCGCACTACGTTGTGTTGGTTGCAGACGAAGGACAGCGTTGATCTTAGCTGAGGATTGCAGAGCAGGACGGTACCTGGAGGTGGACCACTGGGCGGAACGTGCTTGGAGCGGACGGCGGGACCCGTGGAGCAGTGGAGCTATCTGTACACACCCTTCAGGTGGGATTTCCAGTGGACAGCTCGGTGTAGCGGCTTTTACTTTACAGTTGTTGTTTTCCCTTTCGAGTTGTACTTTACTTTCAGTTTGGGTTTGTATACTGGCCCATTTACTTTTCCGCACTTTCAGTTGTACTCTGCTTTTGCTTAGTGTTTACTTTTCGCTTGCTTACTCTGTGGTGTTTGTTTACTTTACAAAGGCAATGCCTTCCCTTTTTACCGGGATTTACGCCTTGGTTCTAGTCGCTATCCCCTGGCCTATGGAAGGCGGGCTTGGGGTAGTCACGGCACGGACCCCGAGGGCGGGTCGTGACATTATACTCACAAAATCGGTAAAATTATTTTTTATGTAAATTTGCAAATACTCCTAGGAGGTGGGTCAAAGACTATAAAACGTTCAATAAAATTTTTATATATCTAAAAATATTATGAAATGAATCCAATGAATTACATTGAAAATATATAGGTATTATGTATCTATTTTGTCCTAAAATAAATTTAAATAATATAAATAATTATTTAAATAAATAAGTGGGTTTTAAATAATAACTTAGTGTTTTTCACTATTCATCAAAAATTGAATGTTTTTAGAAAAATACCAAAATTTCACCCTAAGATAATTTTGATATTATGAATTCAAAAATTAAGTCTTTTTTACCAAATTCAAAACATATAAGTTTAATTTATTAATTTAAAATTATTTCTCGTTGTCAAAACCAAAAAACGCGTTTTTAAGAAATAATAACTAACAAAAGATTGATACTTGTTTATGTTCAATTTCAAAGTGAAATTATTTCCAATGAATAAAATTGGATTAAATGGTAAAAATAAAATCTATTTATACTTCCAAACCTTTAAAATGTATAATATGACCCTACAAATTATTTTGAAAAAAAAAGTTCTTTTCAGTTAAAATATAGTATTCTTTCACTGTTTACCAAAATATGAAAGTTATCAGAAAAACACCAAAAAATAATTTAAACTAAATTTTTATGTCTATATTCTAAATAATATGTTTATTTTGTCAAATTTAATATATAAATATTTTAAATATTGGATTTAAAAAGAGTTCTCTATTAAAATGTGGTAAAATTGCATTTTTCAAAAAATACCTCTTTTATCTGAAAAAAATGAATCTGTTCTTACATTATTTCTAAGAAACACATAATATGGATTCTAAAATTATAAGGATTATATATAGATCAAAATTCAGTTTATACTATTGATAACCACTTTTGAAAGACTAGTTTGGTAAGTCATGGTGCGCTAGAACTCGGTGTTGCGTTTAGTGCATGTTATTGAATTATTTTGAAAAAATAACGTACTATGAAATCTTGGGGTGTTACAATTGAACCAAAAGTATTCAACTTTATTAAAACTATTTTTCCCAGAATGAAATTTTATTATATTGAATTAAATTAAACAAAAAATTTATATTATATTAATGAAATATATATATTCAACATTCAATAACAAATTTACACATTTATCCAATTTCATAAGGATATAAGATAAAAATAAATCAAATTTTAAACCTAAAAATTTATATTTTTATAAACATAGTTTTACCACCTTTTAATGGAAAACTTGTTTTAAATATGAAATTTTTCACTATTATAAATTATATTTGACAAAATACGGATTATTTAAAAAATCATAATATCAATATTTACTTTGGATAACTTTTTGTTATTTTTCTGAAAAGTTACATTCTTTATGAATAGTAATCTGAAATTTGGAATAATTATGTGACTATTAGAAATATTGATTTTTCTATTAGAAAAATTACTACCCCCGTAAAAGTATAAACACAATTTATGAATCTTATAAATTAAAATATGGAATATTTATATCAAAAAATAAGTAAATAAATATTTTCAACACAATATAATAAGTGTTGGTATTTTTGTGAAACATAAATGCTTACTTAAAATTTAATAATTGATATAATAATTTAAAATATTTATTTTATAAAATAAATGCATAAATTAATATTTTTTGTTATGATTATTAGCTAATTTTATGACACCATAATTAAATTTTCAAAGTATCATTAAAATGTTATAATATTAAAATCGGTATTTTATTGTGTAAATTATGATTTTATTTAAAAATAAAATTTCACATATCTAGAAAATTATTTTAATAAATGGATTTAATTCATGAAATATACACATCGATGAATAAATAGGATCATTTTTTGGGAATTTTCTGAAATACATGATTATTGGGTGAATCGTAAAATATAGTAAACTAAGGTACATATAAATTATAAATTATTTACGTTATTCCTTAAGTAATTTATGATGTAAGAACCATAATAAAAAAATAAACATAATTATTATAATATAATTAGTGATAATTCCCAAAATATTCCTAGTCATGAATCAAAATAATGAACTGAAAAATAATGCAATTAGAAAACACCACTCTTGTACACTATAAATACCACCCCTCATCACTTATTATTCTCACACATCTTCAGCCTTGATACAGGTAGAATTCATTCCAAATACTCTTCTAGATTATCATCTCCAAATTTATGATACTTTGGTCTCACAAAAATACAAATCTCAAGCCCCTTAAAGAGGTTCTATAGGAGATGAAATTCAGGAAGGAAAAATCTATTTTTCTTTCCTATATTTTTATTTTTATTTCATTTATTTTCATATTCTACGATCTCCACCTCAATGAAAATATGCATGATAAATTAATTATATTAATTTTATTATAATTTTATTATTTTAACAAATAATACATCATAAATTCCCTTATCCTCACCCATTTATTCTAAAAATGAAAATGTCATCTATGATGTGCTAATTTAACGCTATTGTGGATAATGTGTTTTTATTTTCCATTTACTCCTTCGAGGATGGACAAAAAACAATTATGGCTATTAAAAATGATTTTATTATTGATATTATATGTTATATATTGTTATGTAATTTTTATATATACATAATATTAATTAATAATACAAAAAAAGTTCATAATAATTAAAAATTCACTAAAATAATCAAATGTTCATCATTAACATTTTATATAAGGATTCATCATCACAAAATTTAATGGAAGGAAATATATAACCATTTAATTATTTATATGATCAATAATAACATAAAATTCCCATTATAGATATCTATTTCTAATTTAACATGATTATTTATACACGTATAGAAGTAAACTGATCATGAAAGCCAATAAAACGGATTCCTCCAGATGATAAAATAATATTTTTTAACTCACCAAAAATTCCATAAATGAACATAATAAAATTATAATAAATTAAATAAAAGTTTAATTGTTATGAATTGATTTAATATTGTATTGAATCTGATTAGTAATGAAATTAATATCGAATGAGGAACACTCTCATACATTAGGTAATAGTTTTCTCATCTTACATTTATTTCTATGTGATATCCCTTATTCCCCATGACGCACACCTATCATGGGGCATGTAAAACAATTTTTATATTCCTTCAGTGTATTTAAGTGATTAAAATTATGATGTATCCCAAATATGAGTGCTCACAAAATAGTTTTTCACTTTTAAACATGGGTAAAAATGTTGGGTTTTTAGAATAAATCATTAATAAAATAATTGAAATGAAATTTGGAAATCAAAGGATTGAGAACTATGATATTAGAAGATTGATTAATTTGTGTTTAGTATCCCAATTTTAATGTTATTCTAACCCAATTTAATTCTAACCAATTCTTCATAGTTTATTACAGTGAGTTTTAATAATTCTTTCCTCTCACTTCCTTTGTGAAATATTGATAGCAGAAGAAAACCTTACCAAGATCTCAGATTGTTCTACTCTCCTACCATGTGAAAAAGTGTTGTAATGAGTATCCCAAATTGGCTTGGGAAATACCCAATTGGGTCTTGTTTACCCTAATAAATCATGAACATCCACTACACTATTTACACATACTGATGATCTTCAAGTACCTCACTAATAATCCATGGTCTATTCCAGCGTATATACACCATAAATCTAAATATATAGATAAATATCATTTACTAAATAAAAAATTAATAACTTAATTAAAGTTCAAGAAACTTTCATGCCATTTAGAATTTCAATTGAAAATTTTATTGTCAAACAGAGTTTTTCTTGAAAACTATAGCAAGGAAAAAAACATTAATTCTCCATTGGAAGCTCTAGAAAGGAACAACTTCTTTTATCATGAATGCTCTAGAAAGGAACAAATTTTATCAAAATAAACTATTCAGAAAAAACATCATCACTTCAACATTTAATTTTCCACTCGATGTATCACCAAATGAGTTATTAAACCACTAGACATCATCACCCACACTTATGTTCTACTAGATCATGAAATTTCACATCAATAACTAGTCAGATCGGTAAAATCAGCTTGTAATATAGTTATCCTAATAGGTTTCTTGTGGAATATAAGGGTTACAATGATTAGTGAATAGGTTAGTCCAAAATAAAATGATTCTTTTGAAAATTGGGCTTTAGAACCAATTAAATTCTTCATTCATTTAAAACACAATTACCTCAAACCCTCAAATTTTTAAAGAAATAAATCAAATTCTATTTAAATAAATCATGGACTAGCTTTTATAAGAATGGAGGAGAATGTAAATAATATGAAAACATCTATAAATAAGCATCATAAGAAAGTAATTTCAAAAATAGGTACAGTGAGATGTGTCATGGTATTTGAAAACAAGAGTAATTTTTATAAAATTTAAAATGATTTGAACTAGAAATAATGTCATTTCATCATTAATTTAAGATAACTTTCCTTGAATATATTGTTTTACTCATTAAAATGGGTTTCAAAAATTGAAATGGTAATCATTTCATCTTATATGTTTTGAAAACACACTAAATTTTATAAAGAAACAAATATATATATATAATAACAATTTTTTTATAAAAATAGTAAACCAAACAATAAAATAAAATCCAAAACTACAAAGGTTCTCCCCCAAAAACATAAATGATGCAGTGTCCTTAGTGTATTCAAATTTATTTAACATGTAAGAATATTTGAAAATGAATCACATCAATAAAATGTAATGGATAGGTACAAACAGATTTATTTTATTGATAAATTAGTTGGAGGAATTTGATCTCCTCCACTGGCTCTAATGGAAGGTTCCTAAAAAATTTCTTCAACCAATTCCCATTAACATCGGATGGATCATTATCTTCATCATTTGTAATATTCATATAACCAAAAGGATATAGACGAGTAACTATAAATGGACCTTTCCATCTGGAACATAGTTTACCTGGAATCACCTTGAGTCTTGAGTTGATTAACTACACTTTGTCTCCATAATAGAATTTTTTCAGTTGGATCATCTTTTTATGGACTAATATTATTCATTCTTTGTAAATCCTAGAGTTTTCAAATTCATCACTTATAATATACTCTATATCCAGCAAAATCTGTCTAATTTCTTTCCCAGCACTTTCAATATCCAAATTCATCTTCCTTGTAGCCCAATACGACTTATTCTCCAATTTCATAGGTATGCTGCATCTTCTCCCATAAATTAGCCTATATGGACTCATTATAATCAGGGTTCTGTATGATTTCATATAAGAACATAAGGTATCTTCCAAAATTTGGCTCAAATCATTCCTTCTTGTATCAATTGTCTTTTCCAAAAAAAAAATTACTTCCCAGTTGGACACCTCTACTATCTGAAGAGTCTGTGGATGATGGGGAGTTGATGTTCTATGACGCACCTCATACCTCTTCAATAGTCTCCATGTTCCCTTTTCAAAAGTGATACCCTTGATCGTTGATGATTTCACTAGGCACTCCAAATCTACAAAATAAGTTATCCTTGAATAAATCACAAACAAATTTATCATCTTTAGTACTCGTGGGTTTTGCTTCCACCCATTTAGAAACATAATCAACTAAAAGAATGATGTAATAATTTTCAAATGATATTGGGAAAGGAATCATACAATCTATACCCAAAACTTCAAAAATGTCACAAATATTCAATGGATTTTGAGGAATTTATTGTCCCATTGAAATATTTCCTAAAGATAGACATTTTCACACATTTTCCAAAATTAATGAGCATATTTAAGAAGGTTGGCCAATAAATTCATGATTTAAAAACTGTTCTTGTTGCCTATTGAGTTCCAAGTCTGCCTCCACAAGATAATTTGTGATAAAAATAAAATAAATATTTAACATCATATTAAGGAATACATATTCTTATTATTTAATCATATTTAATATTATAAAGAAATGGATCATCCCAAATGTATTATCTAGTTTTAGATTTCAATTTTGGAATATGGTGAGATTTAAAATGAGGTGGGACCTAAGATATTACCATATATTTGACTAGGTCCATGTAACAATGCACTTCTACTTCAATAATTTAAAAATTCTCTCCTAGAATTCGATCATTCAGTGGGTATTTATATAGAATTTCTATTTTAATAGTGTTTGGAAGTCTACATAAGTGATCATCTTCATGGTTATCATATCCTATATTTTCCTTGATTTCAATATTGAAATAATACATAAATATCATCCATATGACAAGATTTGGTTTATCATTATCTTTCCTCGTCATGTAACTAAGTGTTTCCTGATAAAAAAACACAGTGATTTCAGTTCCAAGAAAATTTTATCTAAATCATTTCAAAGAAAAAACAACTGCAAAGAACTATTTTTTGTGGTTGTGTAATTGAATTGGCGGGCATATAAGGTTTTCAAGGCATATGGAATAACATGTGGCCTGCACTCAATTCACTAAGAGAGGACTACTCCCATTTCTTGGTTGGAAGCATCTTAGAGTAGATCAAATGATTCATCCTAATTTGGTAGGTGCATCACAGGTGGGGAAATCATTCTCTTATTCAACTCATTAAAATATTTCCTATATGATCCATTTAAATCAAAATTATCATCATTCAAAAGTAATATAGATATAGAAAGAGAGATATTACTGAAATATTCGATAAGCCTTCTATTGAATCATATATGTACTAAAAATGGTCTTACATGTTTCACTCAAGCAGGGTAGGGAAACGAATTTATCACATAAATTTTTCATTTTTCCACATCAATTCCTTTTTGGAACATTAAATTCCCAAATATAATTCCTCTCTCAACCATAAAATTAATCTTTAAAAAATTCAAAACAAGATTCTTTTATATGCAGGGTTTTAAAAAATCTCAAATTTCTTCAAACAATGATCAAAAGAATATCCAAAAACATTGAAATAATCTTAGAAAAATCCAAGAAATTTTGAATGAGATCAAAAATTATACTTATCATGAACCTTTAAAATGTACATGGATCATTACATAATCCATAAGGAATCATTTTAAATGCAAATGTACAAAAGGGACATGTAAATGTAATATTCCTTTGATCGTCATGAGCAATGGGTACCTAGAAGTATCCTAAAGAAACATCCAAAAATAAATAACGAGTTCTCCCTGTTAATATCTCTAACATATTTTCAATGAAGGGGATGATGAAATGATATTTCCAAGTGACCTAATTCAATTTCCTAAAATCAATGCACACACTCTAGCTATTTTTACATCTCATAGGGATTACCACATTCCTTTCATTCCTCATATTGTCTATGCCAGTTCTTTTTGGATCTACATGAATAGAGTTAACCCACTGTGAATTAGAAATGGGATAGATGATCCTAGAATCCTAGATCTTCTCAATATATTTCATCATGACCATAATCATGGTGGGATTTATCATCCTTTGGGGCACTCTAACATGTTTGGAATCTCCCTTGAGAAAATATTTATGTGAGAATATTTTTTGGGTTTATTAATGTGATATCACCTATTCTTCACCCAATTTCTTGAACATTATCTTTAAAAATATCAATCAAATATATTTCTTGAGTTTTAGATAGGTTATTTTAAATTATTACTAGTAATTTCGATCCCTCCCTAAATTACACATATTTCAAATCTTTGGAGAGTTTTTTTAATTATAGTTCAGGGGGTTGATCAAGGGATGAAATGAAACACATATTCCCCACATCCGTAGGTAGGACCTCCTACACATAAGAATCCACACCATCTTCCTCATCACTCCAAAAATCACTAATTAAATTATACTGTACCTATTCATCCCACATAAAATCACAATATCTCGTGTTTTGGTCGTTCATATGTCTATTAATGGGAAACTTATCTCTTGTGTCTAAGAATTGATGGAAAATACGTGATTCATCAATGGGTTTAGTACCAACATCATCGGAGAATGAAAATAGGGTGTGATCATCTCATGGGTACCAATGGATTCAAAAAAGATTAATTGGACAGTGGTATCTCCAAATTCCATGGTGAGTGTACCTTAATAAACATTTATAATGGTTTTGGTAGTCATAAATAAAGGTCTCCCCATGATGATGGGTGATTTTTAAGGGATCTTATATTTTTCCATATTTTTCAAATAGAATTCATCTACGAATAAGAGATCTTTCACTTTCATGAGGAAATCTTCTAGAACTCCAGCTAAAAAAACTGTGGATCTATTTGAAAGCTCAACCACGAGTCATGTGGGATTTAAGTCTCCCATATACAAAAAAGTGTATAATAATTGAGAAAATACATTAATAGAAGAACCTAAATCACATAAATAATTAGTTTAATTTATTTAACCAATAGTGCATGGAATGGAAAAAATCCTAGGTTTGTATCATTAGTTTGAAACTATGGTGTGATTACGGCTAAGACCCTTCTCCCCAAGTTGATTATTTCATTACCATGAATTCTTATATTTTTTGTGAATAGATATTTAAAAAATTTGGCATCTCATGGAATTATTTTGATAGCTTCAAGTCAGGGGTTATATATTTCCATGTTCTGAAGAGTACCCCGAATTTATTTTTGATGTGTTTCATCATGAAATTTATTTGATTCAATCATCATTGATAGAAATGTTTGGTGGTAAATATTTCATCTCCCTTTTTTGACATTGAATTTAGGTTTCTTGTATCTTCTTCCTTGACCTATCCCTATCCCTCACCACTTTATTTTCTTCTTCCTGGTGTATTTTCACAAGATTTTCCAAACTTTTATCATCATCCTCCCCCAAATCATGAGGTATACTTTTATTTTCAAGGTTGGCTAGTGTTGGGATTCCTTTTACACTTGATGTTATGATTTAGTTTAAATAATCATTAGGATTTGGCATTATTTGGGATAGAAGATTCCCTAGATTCTTGGTTAGAATTTCCAAAAAAAAATTAACTAGATGGATAGGTCTTTCAAATTTTCATTAAGCCCCTCGACATCTGACTATAGTTGTTTGTTCTCAATTGATAATTGTGCACTATTTGATGGCTTCCCATATGTATTTCATGGGAATGGTTGTTGATGAAAGGGTTGTTGTTGCAGAAAGGGTTGTTAATAGGACTATTGGAAAGGAGGGGGTTCTATTTTTTTTATTGAAACAGTGGTCTGTACTCGGTCTGTTAGAATAAAAATTGTGGTTGGTTTTTGGATTGACGTGGTGGATTGGGCTAGAATATCTTTTACTGCTAGGTAGTAGAACAACATTTTGTTCCCTGCACATCGGAACACTGGTTAGTGTAATTATAATGTGAAGAGCATAAAACACATACCTAATTCGGTTATTTTTGTTCCTTTACTTGGTTTGCAGCTATCGATCAAGCTATATTAGTGAGTTCACCCAATTTCCATCTAATTATTTCTATTTATTCATATGCTCTCAACACATGGATTTCCCTTTTTCTCGAACATCTTGTTCCATATTTTTATGAGTTTTGAGAAATCTTCTCAATTATTACTCTGATATTTTCACGTGACTTGTCAAAAAGGGATCCCCAAGATAAGGAATATAGAAGATCTCAATCATTTTCTAGAATCCCTTGGTATATGAATACAAGGAATTGGGGTTCCTCTCTTTGATGATGTGGATTGTTGGAATGTATCTTCTTGAATTGATCATAGAACTTTTAGTGGGTTTATCCAGTTGATTATCATATGATGTAAATATTTTTTTGATGGCTTTTCTTCTGAAATTGGGAAAAAATATTTGCATAAATCATGTTTTTAGGTATTCCAAATCTATGATCACCCCGGTATTATATTTTACAACCATTATTTATCATCTCCATCAAGTGATAAGGGGGATTCTCTCCACTAAAATTGTTCTTCGGCTTCACCTCTAGGACTAAAGCATGACAAGATAGAGTTGAATTCTTGGATATGCCAATTTGAATCTTCTCCTACAAGACCATGAATCATTGGAATCATATGAATCAAAATTACACATGATTTAAAATAATCTGGTTCAGTAGATGTAATTAGTTGGTTATTTTGAATGTAAAATTGACGTGCACATAGCTCATGCGAGGTTAGGTTAGGATTTCCAGCCCCAATTTTAGGATCAGAGTGTACACTAAGAGTTTCACTTGAATCTAAGATATCTATTTCATCAAATATTACAGGTATGTTTCCTTTTCTTAGATGGGATAATTTTATTTCAAATTTATAGATCAAATTCAATTATTGGTTCATCTCTGTTGTGGGTCCTTAAATTTTAAAAATATTTTTTGTGTTGAACTGCCACCCTGACAACGATGCCATGATTGACCCATTCCTGTCATGGGGAATCAAAAAAACATTATATTCATTATCTATAATTTATTTATTGACTCTAGGATGTGTCCTGAAAAAGAATTCACACAAAATAGTTTGTCACTTTTAAACATAGGTAAAAATGTAGAGTTTTTATTATATATCATTAAAAAATGATTCTAATGAAATCTGAAACTCAAAAAATTGAAATCTATAATATTATAAGGGTGATTAGGTCAAGGTTAGTTTCAGTATCATAATTCTACCTATGTCAAATTTAATTCAGACCTCTTCTTCTGAGTTTATTAAAGTGGGATTCCATAATTATTTCTTCTCACTTTCCGGGTGAAATTATTATGGTGGGAGAAAACCTTACCAATATCTCGATTTGGTTTACTCTACTTCCATTTGAAAAATATTTGCAATGAATATTATCAATTTAATTGGAGAATACTTGATTTATTCTTCTTTATCCTAAAAAATCATGAACATTTCATACCCCTTTTACACGTACGGACGATAGTCGAGTACTTCACCACTAAGTGTGGGTCTATTCAATCGTATATAAACCAGAAATCAGTTGTTGGAGATAAATATAGTTTACAAAAGGAAAGATCAATAATGTAATTAATATTTATGGATGATATCCCTTTATTATAAAATATACTACATTAAATTGAAAAAAACCTAGAGAATAAGGGAATTTCATTAATTTATGTCCAAGAACTCAAGAAATACAAAATAAAAAACCAACCCTTCCCCAACAACACAAATCATTTACCCCACCATGGTAAGTGTAATTAAGATGAATGGGTAAGAATATAACATTACAAATCTATAGAAAATAAAATTAATAAAATAGATAAATACAAAAATTTGTCCTATTCGATATCCCAAAATGAATGGGATGGAATAAGATTCTTTGACAGGGAGGAGCTCTCATCCTTTTATTGGTTGAATTTTCCCCTTGAACATTGACACACTGTATCCCAAATAAATGACCAATTCATGCATTTAAAGCATCATTAATGTTGTTTATAAAAATATTTTTTGTCTCTCATCAATATGGAAGTATATTTGAACATGTATTCCGAAATATATGCATGTTTTACTCTGGAAATTTATTTTTTCCAGCCCGATTCTCAAAATTGCAAACCTCTGGATTATAATTCCATAATTACAATTAAAAATGTCAAATCACACCTTTTATTCTTTATTAAATATGTTCCAAAACATCATTTTCATCCAACCACCTAATTTCATAAAAATTGGGCCCACCAATAATGGTTTACGTACACAAAACCAAAAATAGAGAATGCTATCAATAGTTTTCATGGTCCAACTTGTGATATTCTTTTGAGATTAGATATATTTTATTGATCTATACATCACGAAGGGTGATATAAATTTCTAGATGTATAAAATCCTATAAAGAATGATTTTTTACAATTTTAATTATTATAAAAAATGTTATGTCCATAATACAGAAATAATTTAAAAATGTTAAAAAACCAAAATCGTCCATTTTTATGACTAAGATAAAAATACCTTCAATATCATAAAATGTTTCAATTTATCTTAATGTAAATCTTTTCTAGGATTCTAAACGGTAAAATACAATATAAATTTAATGAAAGAATTTCTCCATCACACCACTATTTTTAATGTGTGATGTATGTATAATTACCAATGATGTATCGTATCATGAATCCATTTATATCTATGTAATTAAATGTATTATATTATTATCATTATTTTTATGGGAGATATGGTTCATCTATTTGAAAAGTGGAAAATAATTCTTCATGAACCTCCATATTTCATTCGAGTTACCATTTCTCTCTCATTTACCCAATATAATTATAAATTATTTTTGTATACTTCTTATAAATTTTATATATTTTTCCAATAAAATTTACCCAGACCAATTCATGTTTCTTGTATGGGTATGTAAACTTTTTATAGGGTTCTATTTTCAATTTCTCTCGGTAATCTATCTCGATTTAATGGTATATCCAAATTTCATATATATTTTTAAGTACACCCCATAATCTGTTTTAATCAAAAAATAATTTTATAAAATAAATATTTTTCCCATGAGAAACAATCTATTTTAATTTTTGGTATTATTAAAATTTTTAATCATTTTACTATTCTAATGAATCTTTAATATTTTTTGTTAAAATGAACTAAAGAGACTTATTTCTAATGTTTCTTTAAAAAAATCTTTTTCGTGTTTTCATTTTAATTGGACATAATTAATGATTAAAAAATAATTTCATTGTTGATGCCTTTTATGTTATTCTATATATATGTTTCAATTATTGTTTTTTGAAAAATACAAATGATTTAATAAAAGAACACTTATTTCAGAAGTAAAATTATAGTTCCTTCAAGAATTCATCGATGATTCTGTTAGTATATTTTTATCTGTGATTATGATTTATATAATTGAAATTTTTATGGGATACTTTGAAATAAACATATCCTTTTGAATTATTTATTATACATTTGAGGAATTAATTGGAATTTTTATGTTATATTTGGGGCATGCTATAGCCCCTCGTTTCATCAGTAAGTCTCATGAGGCATTCTAGACATGGTTTTTGATTAAGTCCATATCCATTAATATAGAAATATTTGATGAGGCTTTAGGGTTATGTTTAGGATTTCTATAATTATTAATTACATATTTAGATACTATTAATTGATATTCAATGTTATTATTTCACCTCATAGAGTATCTATGGTTATTTTCTATCCCATGTGATTATTTATGGAATAATTTAATAATTTTAATTCCTACTATATTATGCTGAAGATTATCCTTTAATATAAATGGTTTTTACTTATTCTCAATTACTTATTGTTTATCATTATTCATGATAGAAGACATCATATTTTTTTACCATAACTAAGTATCTAAACTCACAATTTATTATCTTTTATTTTCCCTATAATATGATGATATGCATTATGAATGAAATGTAGTGAAAATCATGGAGTTTATTATTGTTTCCTATATTTTTTTGGTTGTTATTATTTTAGGTTGTAATGTAAAAATTATGTTTGTATCTAGTTTTCTAACAATACTAAAATATTTGGTCCTTCAGGATGTGAATTCTTTATTCATTATATTTATGTAATTATGTAAGGTACCGACTATTGGATACTTGGTTTGGGGAATTTATAGTTGGTCTCATAGGAATTTTTTGTTGAAACCTTGAAATATAAAAAACATTGACTATAGAGAATTACAATAAGGTGGACTTTGAGGATAATCTTATTTTAAAATCCATAATTTTGGTATGGTATGATTCTATGGGTCTTATAGAAATAAATCCATGTTTGGATAATACATGTGTATTTGGTTCTAGAAAATATCTTCCTAGGGGGAATAACTGCGACAAGGTGTGTTGTGCCTGAGTTAGCAAAACTAGGTACATGATAACAGGCCTTACTGTGCACACAGTTCGAAACTCTCAATAGTTTTCTTAGGATAATTAACATTTTATTTACAAATTAATATTATGGATTTTATAGTAAATATGTCCCTATATAATCCATGTTTACGATTATGGGATTTTCTATGCATGAAAATTTCAAATTACAGTATGTATTTAACTAGTTTTGGGATTATTCATTATGTTTCATAATGTATTTATCTAATATAGTGTATTCCATTGTTTATTAATGGAACCTAGAGTAAGAAATGTAAACCCTATCAATCCACATGATGTAAATATTAAGAATGAGCATCTCTTCGAGGGGTCTAATCGAGTATTTTGAAGGGAAATAATCATCCACAAAATTTAATTATATGAGGAAATAATATCACATTGTCACAAGATATATAAATAATTAGAAAGGTTTTATGGATTCAAAATTATACAAGAGAAGATATAGAAATCATGTAAAATATAGATAAAGGGAATATGGTGAATAATTATTTTTTCACAAGTGATAATTATGGAAGGAAACATCTTGGTATATTCGTAAGAGGAAAATGAGTATGCCTCGTGTGTGGAAAAAAATGAAAAAAAAAATTATTATTGTAAGTAAATGAATTAATTCTCCAATGTTATGTTCTTAGACTACAAGGATATGGGACCCTATGAAAATCAATTTCTCAATCATCAAAGGAATATGCACAACATTGGATAACATATCATATTAAAAATTATTCTACTATTATAGATGAGAAATAATTATTAATATTCTTATGTATGGATTAATGAATTGTATTATTTGAGTATTTTATCAGTAATTATTTGGTTATAAATATCATATAATATATAAATATAATACTATCGCACTTCTTCTTTAAGTAAATCAATGCATGTGACGAATAACAGCAGTAATCCGTAGAATTTATTATGTTGTTTGTTGATCTTATTTAAAAAACAAGAATTGGGAAATATAACCCTAAATTTTTTATTAATGTTGAGATAATATTAAAATTATGTTTATGGGATAGTATTTACAACAATGAGGGTGGTTAAAACCTAATTGTTTCAATAAGGATAGAAATATTAGATGTTTGGACTTACGAACAACCTAAGATTTTACATTTAGAAGCCTGAATGTTTAAAGGATATTAAGGTATTCATATGTTTGAAATTTTTTATTAATATATAAATTATTTATAGAATATTATTTTAAGTTAATTATTTATATTTTGTAACCTTCATGCAATATTTTTTATTGAATGTGGACATGAATGATTTAAACTAATCTAATGATTATCTAATTATGGAATGGATCATGCTAATATATGGAAATTATTATTCATTGATAAAATATTCCAACCCTATTCAATTTATTAAACATTAAAAATTGAATAAATGACCTATGGATAATTTGATTCCATAAAATTACTTTAGGTGGAAAAAATTAATCATGAATATTCATTTCCATGTTTGAGGGATGAAGTGAAAATATAGAAAATGACAACCAATATATGATATTATTATTATGAAATAGAATGTAATCAAGAATTTTTATTTTATAAAGAGCTTCACTGAATATTAAAAGAACCCCTTTACTCTGGGAAATATATTTTGGAAGAAAAACATTATACATTTACTTTTCTCATTCTAAAATCAATATTCATTTAAAGGATAAAAATATTTATTATTTTTTGTTTTTAAATTTATAATGACCATGTTTTCTATCACTATCCATTAGAAAATGAAAGTATGTTTCCTCTTTCATGAGTACTTTCTCACTATCCACTAATGATTTCCTATCATAAATCATAGTTTTGTGGTGACATTCACTTTTTTTCCCTTTAACTCTTATTAATAAAATATTTTATTGGACATGTCTCTTTTTTGGGTTTCCCAAAAATTAATTTTTAGTTATCAACATAAAATTTTATTGTCCATGTCTCCTATTTAATGAATTTTTATTCTTGTAATTCACTATAAATTACTGATAATGTCAATTTTTAATATCTTACAGTGTATTTTTAACCCTAATTAAGCATCTATTGTCACCAATTTTTTTGGATTTATTTTTTAGAAGGATGTGAAGATGTATTTTATTAATGACTATCAGGGATAATATAGTATTTAATTGGTGTTTATTATGGATTTTCATGATTTTTTACTACTTTTAATGAAAAAATATATTTGTTCTTATAATGATACTAAACTATTCGGTCCTTCAAAATCTGATATTCTTGTATATTATACCAATGTAATTATCTACGGAACTTACTCTAGGATATTGTGATTGAGGTCGTTACAAAAAATAAATTTTTTCATCGGATGAGTATGGGTTCCTATAGTATTGCATGAGAATATGATGAGAGAGCTTCATAATTACCAATAGGAGGAACATATAGTTTGAAAAAAGATTAATCACAAACTCCATAAAAATTAATGGTGTTTAGGAATTAAGATGGACATAGGGAGGTTCATTGAATGAAGATTTTCCTATCAACAGGGGAATTCTAATCAATAGCGTCCTTCTAGACTCTTTTTGATTCTACCCATTATAAATTGAAAATGGAATTATGTCACTACGTATTTTTTGAAAGGATTTCCTATGAAACCATGTATTAATGATGTAGTATGGTTTATTGTGGATCAAATGATGAGGGTAACCAACTTATTTTTTATTTGGGAGACAATAAACATTTATTATGTGGGAAGTATTTACATATAGTAGATAGTGTGATTTAATGGTGTTCAGAGTAGTGATATTTTTGATATATATCTATTTTTAACATCACAGTTTTAATAGATATTTATTAGGAAATATAAGTAAAAATTCTTCTTAATATAACCTCTCATCCTTATATGTGAGGAAAATCTAAGTACACAATCATGATTCGATAGAATATTTTATTTGTATACGTTTTGGGTTTTGGTGGTTTTTTGGAAGAAGCATTTGACACTCATGGTGTTTTCTTATAATAATCTCTTATAGGTAATGATCCAAATAACTCCATTTGAGGCTTTGAGTGGTATTTCATGTCTTTATCCTATATAATGGTTGGGGGCACATGAGTCATAGCTTGTTGGACCTAGACTCATTTAGGTGATTACATAGCAATTTCATTTTATTAGGATGTAGTTGGTGACAATGTAGTTCAAGAGGAAATATTACACTGGCCATCAATAGAAGACCCAAATATTTTGATGTTGGCCATTTTTTTTTACTCTAGGGGTCTCCTAGGTTAAAGAACCATTGTGTCATGAAATAAGCAAATATAAATCTTATGTTTCTTGTTATATTTGATAAATTGGAAACAATTGGTCTAGTACCATACTTTTTGTCTCTTCCATACTTCTATTGTTCGTTGAATGATGTGTTTTAATTATCACATCTTCAGAGATAACTTACTAAAAATATCATTTTGTATAAATTAATGATGTTGATCAAGGTGTAGATTCATCCTTAAAGAGAATCTAATTTTAATTGCAGAATATAGTGATAAATAACATTGGGGAAAGAATACTCATCTTGTTCGAATATAGTTCCATCTTAGGTTTGTTTAAAGGGGGACCTCAGAGTGGGAATCAGATTTGCAAGAACTATGGGGAGACTTGTTTTCCAAGACCACATATGGATTCTGAGATAAACTTAGGGAAAATATGTTATCTGTTCTGGTTTTTGTGTGATAATTTATTTTTTAGGTGTGTACCTCTTTGAGTCCTTTTTGAACCTCTTTTTATTTATGGAATTCATCCTTTATACCTTGGTGGTAGGTTACTAATTTGGAGATAGAAATATTTTTCATGGAAAATAACCATATTTTTTGGGTTGTATTTTAGTTTTAAATAATGGTGTCAAGATATAAACATATAAAACTGAATTATGTGGGTTTTCTATGATTTTGGAAGGATTCAGAAGAGGTTTTCTCTCTTTAGATAAGGATTCTTTAATAGTGGTCTACTAGAAATTTGCATGCCATGAACATGTTACACAACATGTTAATGTTTCTTATATGGAATTATGAACTTGGATCATGGAGTGAAATAGTAACACATTGTGAAAATGGTTCACACTATGAAATGTTCAACCATTGTTATTTTATCCTAACACAACACATTTTTTGACAAATCTCATGAATTGTGAAATAAACATCATGAAGTTATTATGCATCATTTATTTCTCAAAACCTATCATTATAATATCTTCCATGCTTATGTTTTCTTATCATCATCATGTATCTATTATCCCTTGAACCCTAGGGAAATTCCAGGTGATTTTGGGGTTATTTCTACCCTTATGGATTTTGCGATCATGTATTTAATTTTGAGTTGGTTGTTTCCCTTTTATTTTTCCCTCTCTTCCACTTTTTAAATATTTTATTAGTGTAATATATTTACCAAAAGTTTTTTTTGGGTTTTTATCATTTAATTTCGTGATATATATTTTCCATGTGATCACCATTGACGCCATTATTTGTTGGTGTTACCTATGGAAATATTTTTATTGTGTATCCCGTAAATATAGGTGGTTTATAAAAGACATTTTTTCATTATAATTGGTTAAATATGTGAAATATTATGCTTTTTCCCCTACCTAATGTTCATGTTAATTAAATAAATAATTAGAATGGTGTATAATTGGTTTATACCACTTTTCAAATCCTTTGGGATATAATTGAGTTGAGACAGGGCTTCTAGAAACCATTATGTTGTCCTAACCATTTAGTAATAACTAATTTTAAATGTGCTAGAATAATGTTTTTTCATTATATGAAATCTCTTGTGATTTCTTATTCTAGATTCACCTTATAAAATTTCTAAATTTATTATTGAATTACTATTTTTTTCTATAAAAAATGTGTGATAATTTGTATGGAAATTTCTTATGATGTAATTTAATTAATAAATGTGTAATTGAATGAGAAATGGTAGTTGGATAAATTAATAAAGGTGTCTTGTGATATTGAAATATTATTTTTTTTAGTTCTGGGTTGTGTTGAGGGTTGGGTTAAATTATAATGTTGTGGGATTTTCCTGATATTCTGAAATTCTTATATAAAAGGCTTATCTATGATTTTCTAATTGTTTTATATAAATGGATATTCACAGTGCTGCAGAAATTATTTTATAAAGGGACTGACTAGAATATAAAGTAATTCTAATAGGGATGGACACAATTATGTGATTATTCCATGGTATTGTTGTTACTATTGTCATTATTGTGATATAAGAGCCTAGATATTCTGGTGTGGCTCCAAATATGGTTGAATATCATATCACATTAGTATATTAATTAATACACTAGTTTATCAGATTATTTAATTCACTTAATATAAGACTGGTTTTGTTTATACATAATGTTATTTAAATAATATTTTTTAATACACCATATACAAGATGTTGTTTTGTGATAAAGGTAATTACATGGATTCATATTAGGACATGGTAATCGGACTATGTTTTTTATAGTTTCTAATTGAATGGGTTATATCATAGATATGGGACAAACATCATGTTCAGGATAGGGGCCTTTTTAGTTTATTTGTGTCATCATGTCCCTACATCAATATTAATTTCCATTTAAAATTAATATACATTCAATCCTTTCATTACATGGCTCGAAATTATTATTTTTACCTACTTCTTCCTTTACCTTCAATCTCTAAGATGTTTTTTCCTCTACATCAATTAATCTGATAAATTTTTTTATTTACACTATATTATATATCGTTACTTGTTTTATATTCTCAATAATATGTTCCCTACACACTCACTTCTATTTAGATGAAAATGTCATATAAGAAAGTGCTCTTATGGTCCAACATCAAATGTGATTTTGCCATGTGAGATATTTCTGGAGCAATTGATGTTACCCCTTGGTCACCAAATCCTAATGATGAATTTTTATTTTTCATTTTCTAGATAGTTCAATTTAATATGTTGTTAATGAAATCAATTTAATCCAATGAATGTAATTAAAAATATATCATCATAATTATTTTTAAATCATGGGAAAACATTAAAAAACACTACTGGAAACCTAATAACCATTTGAGTAAGCTCATAGTTAATAATATTTTTTTCATGAACTTTTTAAAAAATTTCTAACTTTTTATCACATAAGCCTCATGAATTTTAGTACTTTACTCAATAGACATTGAGTCTTTTTCACCATGAAAAAAATAAGATCATACATCATGGGTAGTGATGGTCAGCCTCGTAAAAAAATAAATAAATAATTTAAATGATTCTATAAAATTTATCCCATGAATAATTTCATAGTGGTCCTCTTGATAAAAAAGAAAAATTAATTAATCCTTCTATAATATGGAGATAATACATAAAGGAAAATGGAATTCGTTGTCCATTTTCATCCCAAATGATGTTAAAATATGCTCAATATACGAGGTATAAGAAAATAAAAGGTTCAATAAATCCATTATATATATATATATATGATGGAGAGGTGGAATTATCGAAAACATTAGTCTCCATAGAGAACCCATAATTGTAACTCCCATAGATCAGAGTCCCACATCTGATTCCACTATTGTTGCTCCATGTCATGTTACAAAATCACTTTATAATGAAACCGAGGTATCCCACTAGATATTTGTTGGAACCTAATGTGACTATACCCTTAATATTAACCATCTCTTCCTCCACTCCCATATAGATTGGTGCTAGATTTTTTGGATGGAATATTGTATATAAGGGATACTGTGAGGTTTAATGAATATACAACACCTATCAATAAGGTCATTGGTCTTAAATATTTATAAGTATGGACCTTGTGACCACCAGATTGATAAATCTTTAGGGCCTCTATGAAGTATGATTTTATATTCCAAATACTTCAACACTGATAAACAAATAAGATATTATATTTCAATAATGGTTAAGTAAGATGATTGGGAAGGATTACATGATCTTCCACTACTACCCCTTATATATTTATCATGCTTCTTCTTCAATTGGGAAAAATGAACATCACCGCCACTTGGCATGGGTGGATAATTAATAATCATTGAAATACAATAATAATTATCTCTGTAATTACGTATTAGTATTAAAAATCAACATTATTTTGGAGTTTCAATATCATGATATGGGATAGTATACTATGTCATTTTACCATTTAAAATAGTAATTATTTTAATATATAGTTCAAGAACATCATTAGGACAATGTGAATAAGCTCAAAAAACATGTTTTTAGACTCCATTAATATCTTGTTTCCTATTTTTAGTAACAAACCTTGTACATTTCCAATGATATAATGTATTGATAGAATTAATGGGTGACCTAAAATATTTGTCCCTAAAGTAAATTTTCATTTAGGTATTTTCCTTGAAAATTATCTCTGAAAATTTCCTACCATGTTAGTTTAGCATTAAAGTATAAAATTTAACTTTTATGGACTCAAGAATATCTAGTAATTCATAAATTAATTCATTGATTCCATAAAAATCCTCTTCCACTTGAGGAATATTACATCCATAAAAGTATGGAGTCTGGTGGAAAAGAAACTATCGAGCTCATTGTTTTTTTAACATGGAGATTGAAATGATTACTTATCCATATGATATCCATATCCCAAACCTCGGTCTATGTATCAAAAAGTTATCACCATTTTCTATACATGATTTTAAGGTGTATTTATGATTAAATTATGGTAATTTATCCATATATCCATCTAGTGGGTTGAAACGGGGGTTTCATGGTAGAATGACACTAAATGAAATCAAATTACAAAAAAATACCATTAAACTATGTAAATTTCATCAAAGGTACAAAAAATAAACATTAAAAACTATAACAATATTGATGAAGAACATTACTAAAGTAAAAATTGAATGAAAATAAATCCACATTTAAATGTTTGGAAATATGTTTTACCAGGACATTGACAAAATATTTGAGTCTCACTAAATGATAATGATTTAACTATATGGTTTAACAACATGGTTATTCAAACCACATTCCATTCATGTGGGGAACACTGGATTTCAACTATACTATTAATTACAAGGTTTTTTAACTTCTAAATCCCAAGAAAATTAATAATTAACCATATAAGATTCTTCTAACAGTCAATTACATGAAATAGAATTCTTAAAAAAATAAGAATATTATTCAAAATAATAATTTCAAAAATTATCTCAAGAAATCATTTTCCCTATACCTATGTGATCTCAAAATAATACCCAAAGAGTGGAATTGATCCTAACATGATAAAAAGTAGTGCATGGGTAATAAAAATTCAACATTGGGATTGGTTTCTATGAATGAACAACTTCAAACGTTCATCCCTTTGAGATTGAGAATACCATATCAATAATTATTAAGCTAGGTGAAAAAATTATCAATCTATTGAAACATGAATAAAAAAACATGACATATTTTATAAGAGTAAAAAAAGTGAACAAAAAAATTATTTTAATAAAATAGAACATCTAAATACCATAACATTGTCATTTGTAAAAGAACTCATATAAAAAAATTCTATGAAAATATATAGTGGTAAAAATAATTGGGATCTAGTGAGGTTACATACTTTGATGATTTTAAAATAACATAAAATTCAAAATATTCCAAATCAATTACTACCCCAATCCATGGGATAATAGTTCCCAACCCACTAGGTCTTACCCTCCAAACTAAAATCGTCGAACATTGATGTCAACTACCTCTCTTTAATGAATTTTCTTCGCTTATACCTAACTAAAAATATCCTCAAACACCCAAAGGGTTTATGTACTATGTGATCATTACTAGACAAGTATGATCTCAATATGTGTTCCATGAAAAATATTTGTTATATAATCGATGCATTAATATTTTGTAAGAAACATATTAATATATACATTCAAATAATTTGAACATGTTAAAAACATGAATTCATTCATGAATATAAATAATTTTATAGTAATCATTTAATTCCAACCATGATTCAAGGGATATAACATAGGGTGATAACATTATTCCTTATTTAGATCCTTATATTAATTGTTATCTAAACCAAAAATATCTGACTATATACAAGATGTTAGATATATCAGACTAATAAACATGTGGTATCTCTACTAGCTATAATGGATTTTTCAATAGGGTGGAATTGTAATTTTATAATTGAATCATTCAATAGACAAGTACTTTTTCTATGTTCCTTACCAAATAACAAAAGGTTATATGATTAATATTCATTTCAATTGATTCATATTTCATCATAAAAAATGTTCCAATAAAATATATATTATATATAAAAAAAATTCCTTTGATATCACTTTTATTATTTATAAAAATATATCATTATTATTAATAGTTTTAATATATGGATATCCATCCACAATGGTAAAATATAATCCTTGTTACTACTCAATATCATATGGTTCTTTAAAGAGTGTAATTTTAAAAAAAACATACCTTAAAATTTTGAAAACCCTTAGAAATGGAATCAATACATTAAGGAAGGTCATGTAATTCCATTATGAGGTAAAAATGAAATTAAAATTAAGAAATATTATCATTACGATCAGCTGAAATGAATTGTAGGCCACTATATCAATAGTTAATAAAGAAAAATATGAATAATAATAGGATGTAAACATAGAGAAATATGGAATTTGATATTTTATAGTTCATGATGAATCGCTGTGAAAATACATTAAAAATAAAGTTGTAATTGGGCATAATATATATGTTAACACTGCAGTACTACATAGTTTGAATTGGGAGAGATATTAGGAAAAAGATGTGAAATCAAGAGTTTGGAGAAGAATGATTTAACACTTTTAATTTCAAGGATGTTTATAATGATGGTCTATATGGTTTTGGAAACTATACTCAAACTATGTGGTAGCCACTCTAAAGGAATCAACATATATAACAGTATTCCATATTGTATACCCTTGATCATGAACTAGAGAAGGGGAATCAATTAAAAAATAATGGTTATATTCAATACTATTCCTCACAATCTACCAAACAATGAAATGATTATGTACCTGAAAACTATATAACATTAATGGCCCATTGGTTCTATGAATGGTGACCCAATCATGAGTAATCAATTAGAAAGTTCCCTCTCCATTCTCATGGTCTAGTTTCATAGTAAGTAGTAAGTTTTCGATTATTGGTAACCTATATATTCTATACCATTTTTTAAACTTTTATTGTAATTTAACTGAATAGTAATGGGTAAATTCCAAAAATCATTAAATAATATTTATCTTCCAAGAAAATGTACAATTTGGGTGTGACAAAAATTCAATGCATTATTCAAGAGACACATTAATATGACTCAAAAGGTAATGTTATTTACAAGTTTCTATAAAATCATTTCTCATATGTCATGATTTTATGTTATTAGTAATTATCTTCTTATTGTATGATCACATGAATTTATTATTGACTATTTAGATTTATTATAATCAATATTATTCTTATAATTATTGTAATTAGTTTTTATGTGACCCTATATTTTATGCATATCCCAACTATATCTCATAAAGTTGTATAAGTGAGATAATAGTGTGGAATTTTATTAGAATTATACTGATAATTTAATATAGTGTATTGTTTTGGGAAATTGTATATTGTATCTAGTATTAAAACTACATCAGACCTCCTCAATTATATTTTTGTGATATTATATTTTATCATTTGAATTGTTTTAGTATTATTCTATGAGTTAACAGTCTTTATACTATAGTATATTGATGATGATAACCTAAGTAAATAAAATATAATTCCTTGACTGTTGAGTATAAAGTGGTGTTCTACTTTGTACAATATTTTTTTATTAATTTAATATTTTAATGCAAATTTTGATGACTTCTTTTTAGAAATATTATCACGTTTTGGGGTAAAAAGTGTTGTGGTCACCCTTTATTTTTACCCCCATCATCTATATGTGGATTGGGCTTGAATTCTCCAACACTATTGAGATCTATATATATTTTATGAATAATTTTTCTAGTTTTCATTCTAAATCACTAGTTAAAATATTTATTTTCATATCTTAATAATTAGAAATAAATATCTATAAATGATTTTTTGTTTATGTTTCTTAGATATTTTTAGAATATTTTAGTAAAATAAATTTTTTATCTTTTTTCCATAGATATTATATGATTGCGAAATAGGTAGGTGAAAACATCTATATAGATTAATTTATTTTCAAAATATTTTTTATAAATGTATATCAAGACTGATTTATATACTCAATGACTCAAAATTATATGTATGAGAATTTCAGAATAAATTAGTAAACTGATATCACCTAATAAATTTTGAATTTCCATCCATGATTTTAGGTTCATACTATGCTGTAATATTTTCACATGATTCTAAGAGATATATTTAATCAATGATTCCAGATAGGATTCTTTTTTGTAATTGGTTTAATGGTTTTTCTATTTATAGATGAAAATAAATTAATGAATTTTTTGAGTTACAAGTCATTCAATTTTGAAAATATTTTTTTGAACTACCTCCCCGATTATGGAGCCATGTTTGATGCATGCCTGCCATGGGGACTGGAAAATCAATTTTTATATTCCTTTACTGCATTCTAGTGATTAATCCTAGAATTTATCCCAATGAAGAGTTCACAAAAACAATTTTCACTTTTAAAATATTATAAAAATGTATTATTTATAGAATAATTGAGTATGAAAATGATTGAAATGAAATTTTAAACTCAAATGATTACACATTATGATATTAAAAGGGTGAGTACGTCAGGGTCAGTTTCCCAATTGTAATTCTATCTTTTCAATTTTTAATTTAAACCTCTTATTCTGAGTTGATTAAAGTGAGATTACATAATTGAATCCTCCCACTTCCTTGGTGAAATTGTGATGGTGAGAGAAAACACTACCAATATCTCAGTTTGGTCCACTCCCCTTCTTTTTGAAAAAGATTTGTAATGAATAACCTCAATTTAAATGAGAAATACCTTATTAGTTCTTGTTTAATCTAAACAATCAAGAACATACACTGCACATTTTACTTGTACTGATGATTGTCGAGTACTTCACTGCTAATAGATAGTCTATTCCCTCGTATATAAACTAGAAATCAGTGGAGGGAGGTGAATATAATTTAACAAATAAAAAATCTGTAAAAAAATTAAAATTAATGAATTATCCCACATGATAATAAAATCCTCTATATGAAATTAAAAACAAATTTTAAGAAGAAGGAAGTTTCATTCAATTATATCTAAGAACTCAATATTTACAAAATAGAAAACTTGCCCTTCCCCAATCACTCATAATATTTACCTCACCATAGTTAAGATAATATAGATGAATGTGGAATAATAAGGTATTAAAAATATATGTAAAAGATAATAAATAAAATAGATAAATCTTAAATGTTCTCCTTCATGATGTCCTAGATGGAATGATATGGAATGAGATGATTTGAGAGGGAGAAGCTCACCTCCTTTTAAAGTCCAAATTTTTCCCTTAGAAGATCACTCATTGTATCCCAAATAAATGACACCATAACATGTTTCACCCTTGAATAAT
This sequence comes from Viscum album, assembly GCA_963277665.1. Classification (NCBI taxonomy): domain Eukaryota; kingdom Viridiplantae; phylum Streptophyta; class Magnoliopsida; order Santalales; family Viscaceae; genus Viscum; species Viscum album. Next base: position 1,715,414,391 of record OY728152.1, on the reverse strand, counting down.
GATGTTCTAAAATAACATGGTTGTATATCCTCAAAATTTCAGCGTATTCTAAAATATATTAAAGGATTTATTACTGTTTTAATCTGATAATATATTTTTTTCAGTCAGACTCTCCAAATTTTAAACCCCCAGATTTGAATTACTTAATGACGATTAAAATTACCAATTAACATGTCTATTCATTCATGTAATATGTTCTAAAACGTTTTTTCTATCCACCCATGCAATTTCATAGAAATTAGACCCACCATTAATCAAATAGGGACTCATCACAAAAAGTTGACAGATCTTTAAATTGTTTTTGTGGTCTTACTTATGAGATTATTTTGAGCTTCCATATTTTCGATTTAGCTTTTTATAAAAAATGTTGAAATGAATCCCTAGATGTTTTGAACCCAACAGAGAAATAATTTCACAAATTGTATTAATATATCGAATGATTTGGAAATAATTTAGAAATAATGTAAAAATATTAAAAATCCAAAATGGCCCAATTTTACGATTATGCTCAAAATACCACCAATATCATAAAATGTGGAAATTTACCTTAAAGTAACACTTTGGTGTGATCTAAAACAATGAAATTAAAAGTAATTTGTGGAATATATTTTCTCTATCACACCATAATTTCTTTTATGTGGTGTATCTATACATATCATTCATGTATAGTATCATGAATATATTTATCTTAATATAATTAAATGTATTTTTTATGATCAATAATTTAATGTGGAATATGGTTATGTTTATTGCAAAGTGGTAAATAATTATTCTTTAACCTTTATCTTTTATTCGAGTTATGCTTTCCCTCTCATTTACCCAATGAAATTACTATTTATTTCTATATACTTCTTATAAATTATTTATATATTTTTTTTAAAAAAAATATCCCGAACAATTAATGTTTCTTTTATGGGTAAATACATGTGTTATAGGGTTATCTTTTCAATTCCTCTCGATAATCAAGCATGATTTAAGAAATATTTCAGATTTCATACACATTTTAAGTACACTCCATAATCTTTTAAAATCAACCATTTATTTTAACAAATAAATATTTTTATCCTAAAAACTATCTAATTTCATTTTTGGTATTATGAAAACATTTATTCCTTTTACCATTATAAAGTCTATTTAACATTTTCCATTAAACTACACTAAATAGTATTTTTTATAATGTTTCTTAAAAAGTCTTTTTTACATGTTTTCCCTTTAATTGGATATTATTTATTCTTATAAAAATTATTTCATTGTCATTCCCTTTTATTTTCATCTATATTCATATTTAAAATATTGTTTTATAAAAAATACAGAGTATTTTCTAAAATAACTCTTATTTCAAAAGTAAAATTATTGTTCCCTCCTGAATTTATCAAGTATTTTGTTAGTGTATTTTCATATATGATTATGATTCAAATATTTGAAATTTTTATTCTTCACTTTTATATAAATACATATTTTTAAATCATTTATTTAAAATATGAGGAATGCATTGGAGTTAGTAAGTGATGGGTGGGGCACACTATAACACCTCGAAGCATCGGTATGTCTAATGAGACAAACTGGATAGGGTTTTTTGATCAAGGCCATATCCATTTATATAGAATTCTTGGATGATTCATTTTTGGTATGTTTATGATGTCTGGTATTATTAATTACTTATTTTAAAGTATTAATTAATATTCCATGTGATTAGTATAACCAATAGAATTTATATGGTAATCTTTTTCCCTGATTATTATTTATGGAAGTATTTCATAAGTTTTCATCCCTACTATATGATGATGATGATTATGATTTCATATCATGGTTTTTTATTTATTCACATTTCCTTATTTTTAATGTTTATTTATTATAGAATCATATTCATAGTATACCCTTACAAAGTATCAAAACTAACTCGATTATTTTTTTTATTTTTCACCATCATGTGGTGATGTGTGTTATTAATTACTTGCAATGAAAATCTAGGAGTATATTGGTGTTTACTATGAATTTGTTTTTTGTTATTAATTCTGGTTGTAATATAAAAATAATGTTTCAATCTAGATTTCCAAATCTATTAAACAATTTGCTCCTCTTGGATGTGGCTTACTTGTCATTATAAAAATTTAATTATGTGTGTTACTAGCTTCGGGCTACTTGGAATAGGGAATTTATAAATGGTGTTAGAGGATTTTTAGTTGAATCATTGAAAAATTTAAAACATCGACTATGTAAAATAAAATTAAGATATACATTTATGATAAGACTATATTAACATTCTAGAATTTTGGTAAGGTATAGGTTATGTGGTACTTCTAGAAATAAATCAATGTTTGGATAATTCATGTTGACATGGTTCCACAACAGATCTACCTAGGCGGAACAACTTTGATAATGTGTGTTGGTCCAGAATTGGCATAACTAGGTAAAAGATAACAAGCCTTACTTTTCACCCGGTTTGACACTCATTGGGGTTTTTATATTACAATTCACAATTTATTTAGAAACTACTAATAAATATTTCCCTATATAATCCATGTTTAGGATTTTGAGATTAGCTATGCATAAAATTTTCAAATTATGGTAAGTATTTAACTAGTTTTGGGATTATAGATTATGTTTCAGAATTTTATTATCTAATATAATATATTCGATTGTTATTAATGGAACATAGAGGAATGAATGTGAACCCTGTCAATCCACCTAATGAAATGCATACGAATGATCATAACTTCGATTTGTTTAAGACAGTCGTGTGAAGGTATATAATCTCCCAAATAATTTCGTTATTTGAGAAAATAATATCATGTTGTCAAAAGGTATATAAATAATTATCATAGTTTTATTGAATCAAAATGACGAAATATAAAAAGTGGAAATAAATAAAAATGTATATAAATGGAAGATCGTATATAATTATTTATCATAAGTGATAATAATGGAACGAAACAATTTGGTATATTCATAGGAGATAATGTAGTATGCCTCATGTTTGATGAAAAAGTAAACTATGATCATTCTTGAAATTAAATTTTTATAATTTTCCATTGTCAAGATCTTCAACTACAAGGATATGGGACCCTAGGAAAATAAATGTCTCAATCATCAAAAGAATATACACAATAAGTGGATAATGGATCATAGTGAAACTAATTTAACCACCATAAATGAAGAGTAATGATTAATATTATTATGTATGGATTAATGAATTATGTTATTTGAGTATTTTATGAATAATTACTTGATTATAACAATCATGAGATATATAAGGATTATACTATTGTACTTATCTCATAATGATTTCAAAACATGTGATGAATAGCAGCAGTAATCTAGAAAAGTTATTATGTTCACTTTTTATCATATTTAAATCGCATGAATGGGAAAATATAACAATAAATATGTGCTTTATGTTGGGAAAATATTAAATATATTTTAGTGGAAAATAACTTCCACGATGAGGGTGGTTACTGACTTAATGGTTTCTGTTATGATGGAATTATTAGATGTTTTGACTTATGGAAAACATGGTATTTTATACTTAGAAGCATGAATATTTAAAGGAGTTTAAGGTGTTAATATATTTTAAATTTGGGATTAAGATATAAAATATTTAGTGAATATTATTTTAAGTGAATTTTTATATTTTTTGACCTCCCTTCAAAAATTTTCATTGAATGTGGACATGCAAGATTTAGACGAGCCATATAAAAGATAATTATCAAATGGTCATGTCAATCTTTGGAAATTATTATTCATTGATAACATATTATAACCCAATTTGATTCAGTAAACAATAAAAATTGAATTAATGACCTATGGACAACTTGACTTGTTAAAAGAGATTCAGTTGTTAAAACATAATATTGAGCATTCATATCTATATGAGATTGTTGAAGTTAAAATAGGTCAAAGAACAACCAATATATGAGATTATTCTTATTAAATAAAAATTAATAAAGTATTTTTTATTTTATAATGTTTTTATCTGAATATTAAATGAATCCCTCAACACTAGGAAATATATTTTTGGAGCAAAAACATTATCCATTAACATTTATCCTTTTGAAATCAACAACCTTTTAAAGTATCACAAGATTTATGATTTTTTATTGTTAAATTTATAATGAATTTTTTCTATCACACTACCTTAGGAAATGATAGTTTTTTCTATCAATCTCCATTTGGAAATTATTGTTCGATTCCTCTACCATGTCTATGTTCTCACTTTCAACTAGTGAATTCATATTAGAAATCATAGTTTTGTGTTGACCCTCACTTTTTCTCTCCCCCCTCCTATTAAGAAAATATTTTATTAGCCTTGTCTCATTTATGGGTTTCCAACTAAGTAATTATCTATAATCAAACTACAATTATTATAGACATTTTCTAATTGTGAGGAATCAATTTATTGAAGGGGGTAGAAAGTAACAACCGATTATTTAACTATATGTTTTTTAAATTAAATTTTTCCATATCATACAAGGTTAAAAGGATTAAATATAATTATTTATTTATTATAATTTTATTCTATATTATGGAAATGATGGGAATGAGTTATATTCTGTAAATTATTAACATATAGGTTACACATGTTTATAAAATTAAATCAGTGGTTACTAGTGAATTTGAAATGAAAACTAATTGAACATAAATGTTTTATTTTTATATTAGATATTTTTATTTTCAAAATGAAATTTCATATTACCAAATAATATTTCCAAATACATTAGAAATAAATTAATAAAATTTATATATTTTATATGAAATACAGTATTTTTACATTCAACGAAAATATTTTTAGATTCATAAATATGAATAAATACAATTTTACAAATAAAAATGTTATATTTTTCTAACATTTTTTTATCACCATTTAGTGGGGAAATTGTTTTAAATATAAATTTTGACTCTTTAATAAATTTTATTTTACAAAATAAAAATAATTTTATGATGCATAATATCAAAATTTACTTTTTCATTTTTTTTATTTTTCTGACAATTTTCATTTTTGAAGAATTATAATTTGACCTTTGGAATAAAAATGTAATATTTGGGAATATTAATGTGACTATTAGATCAATAAATACACGTATAAAAGTATAAATAATATTTAGGTATGTTATAAACAAAAATACTTTATAATTATATAATTGTAAAAATTAATACATTTTTTAAAAAGTATACATTTAGTGTTGGTATTTTATGTGAAACATAAATATTTATTTTAAATTTTAAAATTAAAATAATGATTTAAAAAAAATTATTAAAAAAAATTAATAAATTAATATTTTTTTTTCTTATTATTATATGACAATTATATGAGACCGTAATGATTTTTTTAAAGTGTCATAAAAATATTTATAATATTAAAAATGGTATTCTTAGTGTAAATAATGATTTTAAATAATAAATATATTTCAATTAATTGGAAAAATAAATTCATAAAATGGATTTTATTTTTGTCCATATGTTGATAAATGGTTAAGGTGATTTTTTGGGAAATTTCATACATACATAAATTTATCACGAATAATTAAATGTTGTAATTTACATTGTATATACATTATAAATTCAATAAACTGTTACATTACTCATTTATTATGTAAGAACCATAATTTGAACACCCCTTCATTATTTTATATTATTTATTTATAATGCTAAAATAATTCTCTATGTTGACGGAAAATAATAAATTAAAAGAAAGCATCTCTATCATTCACTACAAATACCACCCTAATCCATATATTATCCTCACACATATTTAGCCTGGAATATTGTTCAATTCCTGCCAAATACTCTTCCCACATACCTTACCCATGTTTAAGAGCCTTTGGCATCACACTAAGTCCAATATGATGCCCCATTAAGAGTTTTTTAATGCGAAGAAATTCAATAGGTAAAATCATCCTTTTTACTTTATTTTCTTTGTAATTTACTTTAATTTATTATCCTTATCTCATATACTATATACAAATATGTATTATAACATGACTATATTATATATAATTTTATTTTATTTTATTAATTTTAAATCCATCATCAATCCCCTTATCCTCTCTATTTAATTCTAAAAATGAACGTATCATCCACGATGTGTCGATTTACCACCTTCGTGGATTATGCATTTTCAATTTCCATTAATAAATTCAATGGCTATCCCTAAAACCATTATAATTGTGAAAAAATATTTTATTTTACATATTATACATCTAAATAGTTTTTCATCTAGTATATATATATAATATTACATAATAAAAATAATCCACTTCCTGATAATCGAAAATTTAACAAAATAAAAAAACATTCATCATTAACGTTTTATCTAATGATTCATCCTAATACCATATAACCGAATGAAATTTATAACAATTAAATATTTTAAATGTTATTAAACTACATATAATTCCTATTCTGAAAAACTAATCACATTTTACATGATTTTTCTTACATATATACCAGTAAATAGATCATGAAAACAAATGAAATGAATGCTCCCGAATGATAAAATTTTATTTTGTAACTCATAAAAAATATTTTTTACAATATACTATTATAATAAATAATATAATTGTTTATAGGGTTCAAAATTAATTAATTAATTAATTTAATATAATTATATTAGATATTAATATAAATTGAAATGCACATTCAGGCATGAGGTAAGGGTTTTGTCATCCCACTTTTATTTCTATGAGATATACCTTATTCACCACTATTTCATGTGAATTTTTTATGTATACATCCCATTTATATATCATATCATGAATATATTTATATTCATAGTATTAAATATCATTTTTGTATCAATAATGTTATGAGGAATATGGTTTGACTATTTATGAAGTGTTAATAGATTTTTCTCGAACTTCTATATTTCATTAATGTTACACATTCCATCTCTTTACCACAATGTAATTATTAATTATTTTTATATACTTATTATATAATGTATTTTTATATATTCCAAACTCATTTTTAATGATCATTTTTAATTTTTTGATTGGAAAATACAATTTTAGATGGTTCTCCTTTCAGGTCATCTTGATAAGCATTCTGGATTTAATGTAACATTCAAATTTCATAACCATTTTGAAGTATACCATATAATTTTTTTTAACCCATCAATATTTTAATAAAATAACTATTTATATCATGAAAAAATAGCTTATTTTTTTTTTGGTTTTATGAAATTTTTTAATCGTTTTACCATTTTAAATACTCTTTTATATTTTCTCTTAAACCGCACTAAAATGGATAATTTCAAAATCTTCTTAAAACCTTTTTTTATGAGTTTTCACTTAATTCAAACATAATTTATTCCACAAATAAAATTTCAATGTCCTTCCCCTTTAATTTTTGAAATATATATGTTTAAAATATAATTTTATTTAAAATACAAATGACTTTCCAAAATAACTCATATATCCAATGTAAAAGGGTATTTATCTAAAGAAATTATAAATTATTTTATTAGAGTATTTTCATATATGATTATGATTAAAATATTTCAATGTTATTTTGTAAATTTTATTTAAATATACATTTTTAAATTGATTATTCAAAATATGAGTAATTAATTGGACGTAGTATGTGATGAGAAGGGCCCTCTACAATCCCTTGAGGGATTAGTAGGTCTCATGAGAAAAAATAGATCAATTTTTGGCCAAGGTGTTACCCATTTATATAGAATTCATGGATGATTCGTAACATTATTTTTATGATGTCCAACATTATGCATTCACTCATTTTGATATGAGTAATTGATATTCCTTGTGATTATTATACTAGACCGATATTTTTGGTTTAGTTTCTTTCTCATGTGATTATTTATAGAACTGTGTATTTAGTTTTTATTACTTCCATATTATATTTATGATTATGTATTAACATAATTTTTTTCTAGTAATACATTATGAATTGTTGTTTATGTCTATTTATAATAGATTAAGGTGTAGTTTTAACCTTTATTAAGAAACTGATCTCACCAAATTCATATGATTTTTTTTACAAGGATGTGAATATGTGTATTATGAATGAATTTTAGGGATAATATAGTATTTCATTTATGTTTATTATGGATTTTCGATGTTTCGTTTTCATTCATGTTTTAATAATATTTTTATCTGGTCTTATAAAGATACTAAACAATTAGGTGCTTCGAAATATGATATTATTTTTTATTATACGAATTTAATTTTGTAAGGCACCGACTCTGGGATATTGGGATTAAGGTATTTAAAAAACTCAATTTTTAAATGGATTAGTATGGGTTCTTATAGTATTGTGTGAGAAGAGGATGAGTGAGCTTCCTGATTCAAGATGGGAGAAACATATATTTTGGAAAAATATTATTTATAAAATCAATAGATATAATAGTTTTTATGATCAAATATGGATGTATGGAGTTTCATTGAAAGAATATTTGCATATCAACAAGTGAAGCCTAAACAATGGAGGTATTCTAGGTTGTTTTTGGTGCTTCCCATTATAAAGTGAAAATGGAATGATGTCACTACGGATTTTGTGACATGATTTCCTATGAAACATTGTATTAATTATGTATTATGGTTGATTGTGGATCAATGATGATAGTAACCAACATATTTGTTATCAAGGAGACCATCATATTTGATTATACGTGAAGTTGTTACATGTAGTAGACAGTGTGTTCTGAAGGTGTTCTGGGTAGTATCATTTTTGATATAGATTTATTTCTTACATCGTGGTTATAATAGATATTTTGATGCCTATATATATAATAGTTCTTCTAAATACAACTAATCGTCCTTATAATGAAAGAAAATATGAGTTCACAATACTGATTCTATAGGATATTTTATGTGAATATGTTGTAGGTTTTAGTGGTTTGTTGAAGAATCATTTAACAATCAGGGAGTTTTCTTATAATAATCTATTATATGTATCAATATAAATAACTCAATTTGGGTATTTGAATGGTAGTTCCTATCATTCTCCTCTATAATGGTTGGTGTATGTGAATCACTGCATGTTGGACCTAGTCTCATTTAGGTGATGATTGATAAATTTCATTGGATCTGGATGTTGTTGGTTTCTATGTATGGATAGAGAAAATCTTACATGAAAAATCGGTAGATGACCTCTAGAGTTTTATGTTGGCCATTTTTCTTCCAGGTGTATCCTAGGATAAGGAACCACTATTTCATGAAATAAGGAATTATAGCTCCTTGGTTTTTTGATCCATTTGAAAATGTGGGAATGGTTGTCCTAGTATCATAATAGTTGGACCTTCCATATAATTATAGTTCCATACAATTTTTTTTAATTATCACAAATTCATAGATAGTTCACTGAACAATCTCATTTTTTAAACATTAATGACGTTTATCATGGTGTAGATTCATCCATTAAGGAGAACCTAATTTAAATTTTAGAAAATTGGGAGAAATATCATTTGGGAAATAATATTTAACTTCTTCAAGTATAGTGGGCTCTTGGGCATGATAAAAATGGATACCTCAGACATAGAATTAGATATGAATTCACTATGTCCAGACTTGTTTGATGAGACCCCATAAGGAAACCTACATAAACTTTGGGAAAATATGTTATCTCATGTAGAGGATGTATGAAAATTTATTTTTCTCATTTTGTGCCTCTTTGAGTCTTTTCAGATCCTATTTTTATTTTGGGTATTCATACATTATACCTTGGTGGTTGGCTTCAATTTGGGGATAGTGAAGATTTTCATGGGAAATGACCTAATTTTCGTGGTTTTATTTTATTTTAGAATTAATGTTTTCAAGATATAATCATGTAAAAGTGAATTATGATGGTTTTATATGATTTTTTAAGGATTTAGAATTGGTTATGGATCTTAAGAGAAATACGTACTGAGAGTGGTCTGCTATAAATTTATATTCCATGAACATGTTACATGATAGTTATATGTTTCCTATATGGAATTACAAACTAAGATCATGGTGTGAAGAAGTTACACATTATGAAAATGGTTCACACTATGAAATGTTCAACCATCCTTCTTTTAACCAAAGGTGACAAATTTTTTAACTTATCTCATGAATTGAGAAATACACGTTGTGAAATTATTATGCATCATTTATTTCTTATGACATGCCATTATAATCACTTCCAAACATATGTTTTATTTCTCAACATCATGTATTCTTTCTCCCTGGAACCCTTTTGATATTCCTAGTGATTTCGGATTCATTTCTTCCCTTATGGATTTCTCGATCACGTATTTAATATTGATTTGGTTGTTTCTCTTTTATTTTTCCATATCTTCCACTTGTTCACAATTTTATTGGTGTAATATATTGACCACAATTGTTTTAGGTTTTCATCATGTAATTTCATGATATTTATTTTTCATTTTATTCTCATCAACATATTTATTTGTTTTCATTGCCTATTGGAATCTTTGTATAGATTCCCTCGTAAAGGTAGGTGGTTTATAAAAACATTTTTCTATTTCTAATTTTTTAAATATGTGAAATATTATGTTATTTGACCATCCTTATGTGTATATTAATTAAAAAATTAATTTTAATTCTAGATAATGTTTTTATTCTAATACTAAGAACCTTTGGGATACAATGAAGTTGAGATAGGGATTTTAGCTATGAGTTGTTGACATAACTATTTAGTAATAGATAATTATCTATTTGATAAAACAATATTCTTCCCCTCCATGTAATCTCTTTTGATATATTATTCTAGATTCACCTTGTTATATTTCAAGATATATTATTGAATAACTAATTTTTATTTGCTATAAAATGGGTGTGAAAATTGTTTTGGAAATTATTTATGATGTAAATTAATTAATTAATTTGTAATTGAATGAAAAATGTTAATTGGATAAATTAAGCAATGTGTCTTCGGATATATAGTATTATATTATTGTCATCCAATATAGTGTTGAGGCTATGATTAAATTTTTATATATTGGTATTTTCTTGATATTATAAAATTCTTATATAAAAGGATTATCCACTTTTTCCTGAAAACATTTTATAAATAGATATTCACAGTGCTTCTGAAATGATTTTATAAATAGATTCACTAGAATGTAATGTTATGATGATAAGGATTGACCAACTCATGTTTTTATTTCATTGTCTCATTGTTATGATAGAAATTATTTTTGATATAATCTCCAAGATATTATGGTGTGGTTCCAAAGAAAGTTGATTGTCATATCACATCAATTAATTAATTAATACGCTAGTTCATCACTTTATTTCATCCACATATTATGAGACATGTTTTTTTAGACATGGTGGTATTGATGTAATATTTTTTAATACATCTTATTCATGATTATTTATGTTCTAAAGATAAACATGGATGCTTAGTTGGACATGGCAAAGGGACCATGATATTGATAGTTTCTTGTTGAATGGGTTGTATCTTAGAGATCGGACCAACATCATGTTTCTGATAGTGGATTTTTGAGTTTATTTGTGGAATCATGTCCATCCATATGTATTAATTTCAATTTAAAATTTATAAAAATTAAATACTTTCATTAAAAGGATCATAATTATTTTTTTAAGTAATTCATCCATTGCCTTCCAACTGTATGAGGTTTTGTTCCTCTACATCCATTACTCTGACAAATTTTTATTTATCTATACTGTATTATATCTCTTTACCACTATTATAGTCCCCCTAATATGTTATATACAACCCCTATGCTAGTTATAAGCCTCTATCATATAATAAAGTGCCCTTGAGGTCCAACAGTAAATTGGACTTGGCCATGTGAGATATTTTTGGACAAGTTGATATTACACCATGGCCACATAATCATAAAGTTTAATTTCAAATTACATTTGTCCAAATAGTTCAATTGTATTTGAATTTGTGCAAATAAATTTAATCTGATGAATTTAATTAAAAAATATTATCCTAATTATGTGGAAATCATGGGAAATAACAATCGAATAGTATTGGAAACCAAATAAACATTTGAAGTAGCTGACACCAAATAATCATTTTTTTCAAAAACTCTTAAAAATTATATAATGTATCATCCTGTAAGCCCCATGAGTTTTATGACTTTCTTCACTAGATATTCAGTCTTATTCACCTTCAAAACAATAGATCATACATCATGGGTATTAATGGTCTCCCTCCTAGTATATAAATCAATAAATTATTTAAATGATTCCTTATAATTAATCCCATGAATAATTTCATATAGGTCCCCTCAAGAAAAAAGTCCCATTGATAAATCATACTAATATATGGAGACAATAAAAGAAGAAAAAGGGAATCCATGGTCTATTACCATCCCAAATGATGTCAAAATATGCATAATATACGACATAAGAGAAGATAAAAGATTCAATAAATCCAATATATGGATATATATAAATGTGTACGAGGATCAATTATAAAATAAAGTTGTCTCCATAGATACGAAATAATTGTAACTCTTATAGATCCTATTCTGACTTCGTATTCCACAATGGTTTCTACATATCATTTTATTACATCACTTTTGAATTAAACCGAGGTATCCCACTAGATTTAGTTTGAACCTAAATTGACGATAACTTTAATATTTAACCATTCTACCTCTACAACCATGTAGAAGAGTGATATATTCCTTGGATTAAATTTTTTATATAAGGGATTGCATGGGTTTTAATGAATCTTTACACTTATCGATAAGGTTTCTGATCTAAAAAATTGATTAGGATGGACAATGTGACAAAAATATTGATAGATATTGAGGGTGTCTATGAAAAATGGTTTTGTATTCCAAATACTTCAACACTAATAAGAAATATGATATATTTTTCCCATTATGGTTAAGTAAGAGGATTGTGATGGATTACATGATTGACCACTATTACCCCTTACAGATTTATCAGACATATTCTTTGATTAGAAAAAATTAACATCACCACCCCTTGGCATCGGTGGAGCATTAGTCATCATTGAATCCTTAAATATTAATATCTATAATTAGGTACTGGTACTAAAAATCAACATTTTCATGGTGTTTTAAAATCAAGATAGGGGATTACATACTATGCCATATTCCCATTTCAATTAGTCATTATTTTAATCTATGTTTCAATAACATCATTAGCACAATTTCACTAAACATAAAAAAATTAGTTTTCAAACTCTAGGAATATCTTATTTCATTTTTTGAGGGAAAAAAATTTGAAAATTTTGAATGATATAATGTTTAGATAGAATTTATGGGTGATTGTATATTTTTTTTAAACTAATATATCATTTAGGTATTTTTCGTGAAAATTATCTATAACATTTTCCTACCATATCCCATTAGCCTTAAAGTTTAAAATCTATCTTTTATGCACTCAAAACATTCCTGGAACTTCTAAATAAATTAAATGTTTTCCTAGAAAATCATCTTTTACATCGGAATATTACTTCAATAAATGTATGGAGGCTAGTGGAAAATGAATAATCGAGCTCAGTACTTTTTTAACATGAATATTTACTTGCTTACTTATCCCAAAAATACCCATATCACACTCCTTGATCTATGTATCAAATAGTTATCTCCATTATCTATATGTAATTTTGATGTTCTTGATTATTATCTCATGGGAATATATCCATATATTCCTCTAGGTGTTGAAATGGGGGTTTCATGGTGTAATGAAACTAAATTAAATCAAATAACAAAATCATACTACTATTCTAGGTAAAGGACATCAAATGTAATAAAATAATATACATTAAAAACTATAAAAATTGTGATGGGGATCATAAATGAGGTAAGAAAAGGAATAAATGTAAATCAACATTTAATAGTTAGGAAACCTGTTTTACCAAGACATTCACTAAATATCCGAGTCTCAGTAAATGATTAGGATTTAACATTAGGTTTTAGCCACATTTTTTTACAAACCATGTGACATTCTTGCGGGGAACACTAGATTTCTACTATACTATGGGTTAAAAGGGTTTTTAAATGTCTAAATCCCATGAACATTAATATTTAACCATATAAGATTCATCCAACAATCAATTTCTTGAATAAAAATTCATAAAAAATAAAAATAATGAAAACAAATATTCAAAATAATCATTTCAAAAACTATCTCAAGCGTCAATTTTTCCATTACTTATGCAATACTACAATAAGATCCAAAGAGCGGCATTGATCTTCATTAGATATAAAGTGGTGCATGGGCTTCAGGGATTAAACATTGGGACTGGTTTCTATGAATTAAAATATTCAAATGGTTATCTATATGAAACTGACAAGACCCTATCAATAATTAGTGAGTTATGGGACTAAATAATCATCCTATTGAAACATGAATAAAACCAGCAAGACCTATTTTATAAGAGTACACAATGTGAAATAAGAAATAAATATAATAAAATACAACATCTAAATACCATTACATTATCATTTTTGAAACTACACATATACAAAAATTTCTATGATAAAATATATATTGGAAAATAGATTGGAGATCCAATTAGGTGATATAATTTTATGTGTATAAAATAAAACCAATTCAAAATATTCAAAATAAATTACTACCCTACTCCATGTGATAGGAGTTCCCACCCCACTAGGTCAGCTCTTGTTATCGAAAATCTGCAAACAGTTATGTCATCTAAATATCTTTAATGCATTTCCATTAGCTGTATCAAACAAAAAAGGTCGTCATAAACACAAAGAGTTTATGTACAGTGATATCATAACTAGACTAGTAGGGTCCCAATATGGGTTCCATAAGAAATTTATTTTATATAATTGATGTATTCATGTTCTGAGAGAAACATATTAAAATATACATTCAAATATATGGAACATATAGAAAAAAATGAATGCGTTAATGAATAGAAATAGTGTGACAATTAATCATGTAATTCCAACCAAGATTAATGGGATATAATATATGGTGATAACAGTATGTCTTATTTTGGTCCTTGTAGTAATTTCTATCTAAACCAATAATCTTCGACTATATACAAGATGTTATATATAGTGGACTAATAATCTTGTGGTATCTCCACTAGATAGAATGGGTTTTTCAATAGTGTTGAATTAGCTTGTTGGAGTGGAATCATTCCATAGAAAATAACTCTTTCTATTTTTCATAACAAATCACATAATATTATATGAGGAATATTAATTTTAAATGATTCATATTTCATCCTAAAAATGTGTTCCCATAAAAGATATATTATATATATAAATAATTCCTTTGATATGATTTTTATTTCTTTGAAAAACAGATAACGTTTAGTAATAGTATTAATATATGGAAATATATCCTCAACGGTGGAATATAATAATTTCTACAATTTAATAACATATGGTTCTTCAGAGAATGGTATTATCCAAAAAGCATAACTTCAACTAATGAAAAATCATAAACATTGTATCTATAAATTAAGGAAGTCGATGTAATTCCATTAGGAGATAAAAAAGTACCTAAAAATAATAAATATTATCATTATGATCAGATTATAGGAATCATAGGTCAAAATATCAATAGGGAATTGAGAAAATAATTATTTATAGAAGAAATTAAACATAGGGAATGAAGAAAACTGGTATTTGATATTTCCATAATAAATCATGATGAAAATTCACTAAAAATATAGTTTCAATTGGGAATTATTTATATATTAACACAATAGTAATACATATTGTGAATTGGGAGAGAGATAATGAAAAAACTTTTCAAATAATGTCACTGGAGAAGATTGATTTCACACTTTTAATTTCATGCTTGTTTATAAATATGGGCTATATGATTTTGGAAGTTATAAACGAAATATTTTGTAGCCACTCTTATAGAATCAACATATATATGGGTAGTATAGATAGTATAGCCTAGATCAGAAACTAAGAATTTGGAATCTATTCCAAAATAGAGGTAATATTCTATATTATTCCTCATAATCATCCAAACTATGAAATTATCATGTTCCCAAGGCCTATATAACATTGGATGAAAATGGTTTTTGCTACGAAAGACTTTGGAATATTCTTGATGATATTCCAGAGTAGCGCCTTCAGACGGCGTGCGATTCCGAGCCCCGGAGTGGACGGAATTAAATTTTCAGTGTGTTTACACTGGAAACGCCAAATAAATGGGATAACTCCTAAAATAGTGATCCGGATCGGAGATCCGAGTGTACGGATTGGTTCGGAATGGGGTGTTTACCCTAGGAATGACATAATACTTGTCGGCACGGGACGTTTGGACCCCTCGCCCGCTTCTACAACTTTAAACGGATTAATAAATTAATTAATTACTTCGTTTAATGTTGAAACATAGGTATCTCTTAAACGGTGGCCAGGATTGGAAAATTGAGGGCACCGTTGAGTTAGGGGCATGCCGTTTACCCTAGGAGGGGTATAAGTTTTGCGGGCGCAGGCCGTCTGTGAAAAGGGCCCCAGGGACGTTTTCGTAATTTGGAACCCTCGGGCATTGAGTTTTTTAACTTTTGAACGGGGCATTGGATAAAAATTCTGAGACCTCCGTTGCGCTCGTAGCGTGGTTTTTAGGCTATGGGAGGCTTAACCCCAACCCCGCCGAAATTTTGGGTTCGGGGCTGTCGGGCGGGCGTTTAAGTGATTCGTATTTAAACACTCCCATCCCCTTCTTCTCCTTCTTCTTCTTCTTCCTCAAACCCTCCCCTCTCCTCCACCTCCGGCGAGGCAGCTCCGGCAAGGCAATCGCCAGCGAGGCGCGGCCACCCCAGCAGGTTGACGGCGAAGCGACGGGCTGAGTCCCAAGAGGTAGGTGGTGCTCGTTTGATTTTTAAATCCCGAACCCCCCCCCACCTTTGAACCCCAATTTTAGCATATATTAGTTGTTTAATTGTCGAACAAAGCCCCTGGTTGTGTAGTGCATGAAATTATCTCTCTAACGATCTTTTCGGATCGAAATTCCGAGCTCTGAGGCATCCGTAATCGTCGGGTGAAAATTTTGGGTTTTGAAGGTGTTTTCCAGCCGGTTTGGGTGTTATGGCGGTTCGAGGTGTAGTGGCGCGGGCGTACAGTGGCGGCGCTTCCCTTGGCGGTGGCGGCCTCTCTTCCAGGTGGCGGGAGCTCGGCTTCAGTGGGGCGCAGCGACCACGGGGTTGCGGTTTGCGACCCCCACGCGGGGAACAGAGACTCGTCGAGTGCGGGTCTCTGCAGGCGACCAAGACCGGCCCTTCATGACCGGTATGCTCATGGAGGATCACGGGTCCTCATCCGACCCGCGCGGCTGAGACGCGGGCCATCCTAGAACTGGTGGACCGGCCGGTCCAGGCCGGTCTAGCCCAAGGGGATTGTCCCCTTTTGTGTTCGGACACCCGTATCTTCCACTACCGATGTCCGATTTTCATGTCGTCTGCGGCAGAGCATTCCTGGCATCGAGGCAATGTTTTTGAGATGGTTTCTGGAATTTAAATTCCTGAATCATGGGGGAAGCAGAGGCGCGACGTGTCTTTAAGTAGACGAGCGTTTTTTCAGAGATCCTTGTTTTGGGCGGCGCGGACGCATCCGACGTCCGTTTTGAGCGCCGTCAGCGGCGTTGCGACCCTGGCACTGAGGCAAAGGTTTTCCAGGGTGGTTTCGGGTGTTGAGACTGGATTCGTGGTGTGGGCCACACGGCCCATCATTTGAGCTGCGTGCAGCGTTTCACGACTTTTTCATCGGACGTCCATTCGGGGCGTACGAGCAGTCGTTTCTGGATTTTTTTCCATGGGGATTGCAACGGTGCAAATCGCCGGATCTAATATGGCACGAGGGTACGGGGTCCACGAGGGCCGTTTGGGCGTCGATGATGATTTTCCATCTCTACCACTGGGCGGCCTATTTGGACAAGTAAATAGTCCATCCTGTGTTCTTTTTCGAGAGGATCGCAACAGTGTGATCCGTCCGTTGAATTTCGGGACCGGGATGCGGGTCCCACGTCCCACTGCTCATGTGCGGTGCGCCAGAATGCACCTTTTCTCTAGATATCTGTTTCACTCAAGTGATTAGTGCTTTTAACGTGTTTTCCCGAGGGGATCGCAATGGTGCGATGTGCCCGACTGTTTTCGGGGCCGAGGATCGGGATCACGGGTCGCCATTTGGGCGTGAGGCAGTAATGGTGACTTTCCCGTCGGATATCTGTTTGGGGTGAGTAAGTAGTAGATCTCACGTGTTTCTCTATGAGGATTACAATGGTACGATATGTTTGGTTGTGCGGAGCCCTATACGTGATCTTATTAAATGTGGAAATGTGAAGGTGCCCCGGGGGCGGTTCTTCTACTGAGTTTGTAGAGGACCCTTGGTGAGTGATCGCGTGCACTCCCATGTGAGTGATGTAATTCTTTATTAGATGTGGTTGGTCGTGCCCTAGTCGTTATGGCGGAAATTTGGAGATGTTACTTCATGCCTTCGTGTTGACGTTGGGTGTCGGGTGCACGATATCCCTTGGGCTGAATGTGAGGTATACTCTGGGAGTATACGGGAGCGCTTGCATGTATGTGTGGTTTGTACCTGGGACGTCTGTGTGCTTGGTTGGGGTTAACTTGGGGCCACACGTCGTGTGGGCCCCCAGGTGCATGCCGAGATCTGTTTTGCGTACTTTGACCTCTCGCGACGAAGAGGGTCCCTCTGTGCTCATTTGTTTGACCAGCATGTTTGAGTGGTATCCCCCTGGTTTCGTTCTCGATGGATCGGCCGGTAGCGGTGCTGGTGACACCCAGTGATGGAGCATGCACTTAACCTCTTTTGGTTGAGTTGTTCTGGAGTTGGATGGTTGCGTGATACCCACTCCATGTTCATTTGGCCAGTGTTGTACCCTCCAGTGGAGATGGCCAGATCAGTTCTGTGTTTTACCCTCCAGAGGGGTTGGGCAGTGGGTTACTCATCGGCTTCTAGGGTCTACCCTCTAGCAAAGACTGGGCAGAGGGTCACCTGATGTTCTTAGGGTCTACCATCCAGAACAGACTGGGCAGTGGGTCACCCGACACACTTAGGGTGTACCATCCAGTAGAGACTGGGCAGTGGGTCACCCGACGACCTCTTAGGGTCTACCCTCTAGCACAGTTGGGCAGTGGGTCACCTGTCGCCTAGTTCCAGGTTTACCCTCCAGCACGGCTGGGCAGTGGGTCACCTGTCGACTTATTCCAGGTCTACCCTCTAGTGGGGCTGGGAAGTGGGTCGCCTGATGATGTATTGAGCTCTACCCTCCAGTGGGGCTGGGCAGTGGGTCTCCTGTTGTCTAGTTCCAGGTCTACCCTCCATCACGGCTGGGCAGTGGGTCTCCTGTCGACTTATTCCAGGTCTAACCTCTAGCGGGGCCGGGCAGTGGGTCGCCTGATGATATATTGAGGTCTACCCTATAGCGGGACTGGGTAGTGGGTCGCCCTTTGTCTAGTTCCAGGTCTACCCTCCAGCACAGCTGGGCAGTGGGTCGCCTGTCGACTTATTCCAGGTCTACCCTCCAGCGGGGCTGGGCAGTGGTTCTCCTGATGATGTATTAAGGACTACCCTCCAGCGGGGCTGGGCAGTGGGTCTCCTGATGATGTATTATGGTTTACCCTCCAGCAGGGCTGGGTAGTGGGTCACCCAGTATCTTATTATGGTTTACCCTCCAGAAGGGCTGGGCAGTGGGTCTCCTGATGATGTATTAGGTCTTACCCTCCAGTAGGGCTGGGCAGTGGGTCACCTAATATCTGGTTATGAATTACCCTCTAGCAGGGATGGGCAGTGGGACACCTGTTGGCATTCCAAGACTCAGTCCTTTCTACTAGGATAGTTTGTGGCTTTCCTCCATGACCAAAGGAGCGGGACCCTTGGTTGTACGGGTCGGTGATGGAACAACTTTGATTTTGAGGAGACCTCTCGACTGCAGGGCAGTGATGAGGTGTTGTTTGACTTACCCGAGAACTCTCAAGTGCGAGGGGCACTTTCACCACCGAGAAGTGTTTCTGTGACGCGATCTAAAACCGTGCGGTCGAGTTAGTGCCACCCAATGCGGATATTGTCAAGGTGCGGTGATTGAGCCCCTTGGCTTGTGATTCGGGGCAGACATGCGGGATGCTGGGCATCGATGATGGAGTTTACTTCTGGGACTACCGGACACTCTTTTGATGGGTTGAGATATGGGATGGAGATCCCCTTACAAGCTTGTTCGAGTTTCTTGTAGAGCATATATATGTGTATATACCTTGTTCGAGTACCTAGTTCTTGGTTTTGGTTACTCTCCCTCCAGGAGATGCGAAGACGCGCGGTGTATGCTACATGCTTTCCGTGTCTAGATTCTCGTGGTTGGATGAGTCCACTCTCCTGCTATAGGTAGCAAAGACTCGACATGAAGTTCATCTTCTCACAGTTTCCAGCTCCTTGTGCCTGGACGAGTCTACTTCCTTTCTCTTGTTGGGTTGAGCTGGACTCTTTACTGCACATTCAGTTGTACTCTTTTACTTTTCATGTTCGCTCTACTGCTCTCCCTTCGGTACCTTCTTTGTTTCTCCCTCGAGCATTCGGGGTATCCTACTAAGAATTTTTATACTCACCCCTGCTTGGGATTTTCCCGCACTTGGTTTTCCCTTGCAGACGACGGACAGGTTGGTCATGAAGTCAGAGGAGCTTAGGATTAGGGATCTTGGACCGCGTGCGGTGGTCGGAGTCGGGTTCTAGGTGGGGGACCCTACCAGCTATTTTATTTTGTTTACATGTTGTCGGTTTGTGGCACTTTTCTGATTTGGTGCGTGTTTTTTCCCTTTACTTTTCAGTGTACCCTCAGATTTCTTTGTACTTGTGGAGGTCGATGCACTTTGTGGTTTGTATATAGAATATTCCCTTTTTCTTTAATTTTCTTTTCTTTTACTATGTACTTTTTCATTGAGAGTGTTGCATGTGTGAGAGTAATGGTACTTAGGCAAAGGCCTCTCCGAGTTGTTGTGCCTTTGGCGCTAGTCGCCAGCCCCTGGCCTATGGAGGCGGTCTTGGGGTAGTTGCGGCTCGAGCCCGGGTAGGGTTGGGTCGTGAAAAAGTGGTATCAGAGGTGGTTCGTTCCTTGGGACGTTTTTCAGACGTCTCTAAAATAAAAGGAATTGGTTGGTATTTAGGGTAACAGTGTTAATGAGTCTCGAGAGCGGCACTCAGGCCAGGAAATCCAGTTATGGTGTGGCGGCTGACGTATCCATTCACCAGGACCCTGATAACCCGCTTGTCGACTCGGCATGCTGAGACACTTGTTGCAGGGAAAATATGGTTTGTGCATCAAATAGGATTGAGTCTTTGACTGTCCTTCTTGAGTCAGCTCCCCATCGTTGTTATTGGTATATACATATATGCTCAATTGACTGCGGAACTCCTTGATAATATTCAGGATGTCTCGGCAAAGACAGCCATCCAGGATGCCAGCTTTGGTTCGTGACGATGACCCTGTGAGCTACAAGGCCACAGTCCAGGACCCATCACGTGAGCCCCTTTCTCTAGGTGGGAAGGTAGCAACACCCACACTTGTTGAGTAGTAGATAGCTTCTGCAGAGCAGGCTGAGTTTAAGCGCAGGTTGAGCGCGCTCCATGAGTTCCAGCAGTAGAGACCACTGAGGTTCAGTGGTGAGCCAGACCCTTAGGTAGGAGAGGTTTGGATAGAGACAGTTGTTAGCCTTTTTAGTCTTGTGCAGACACCGACAGATCAGGGAGTGGCTATAGCATCCCGTCTTTTTATAACATAACTTTCATTCCATTACACGGAACTGAGGATCTTTAAGGATTAGTGTCTTGGAAACAAGGAACATAAAACATTAAACAAAAAAAACATTCTTCTTAAACACTTGAAAGGATTCTCCTCAAGTTCACCCTAGGCTCACTACTGCATCTCATAACCTGAGGACATACATCAAAAGGAAGGGTGAGCAGAAGGCCCAGAAAGGGAAATAAGTGAAACATTTTACATATGAACTTGAGATACATCAATAAAGTCATGAAAAGAACTTTAAGGTATGAAAATGAAATCATGAGGCATATAAAAATAAAACTTTTTCATAACTTGAAGATGCGGCTACATCATTTAACATAGACAATCATGAACATATCACCAAGGTCCATCCCCAAGGTGTCATTTGAAAATTACCAAGGTTATTCACCAAGGTATCGTGAAAATTGTATTCTCTAGTGGTTACATCATTACCAAATGAATTGGAGCGCTATCAGGGTTCACCCTTAAATTTGACTTTATTATCATGTGAGCCACATATATCATCATCAAAAATTTCATAAATAACCCATATAGAATAAAATAAATGGGTTTCATTTCATAATCATAACGTTTTAAAAACTGCTTTAAAGACATGATCTTTACATCACTTTAAAACCCAAAGAAAAGGAAGGTGGGTCTCATGTATGTAAATCCCAGAATTTAAAATAGAACATTTTGGTATATATGTGAATACCACTTTATAAGAAAGATATTTGAGTATTCACTTAATAATATAAAAGAACTTTAGAAAAAGAGAGAGACATTTTGAGACGAAAATTCTGCAGCATAACGGCTATGTTACGAGGTTTTAGAAGACATTAAAAAGAGAGGTAAAATGGGTTAACCATTCATAAATGACCCATAAAATAGTAGATGGACAGAATAAGAAGGATACAAGATCATGGTAATGAAATTTCAAGGACATACCATTTGAAATGAAAAACATGGAAGGAAGACAAAAATTAGATTTCTCTTATGAGAGTTCAGCAGCCTAACAGCGTTACTTAAACTTCAACAAAAATGATTTGAAAAGATCAAATAGGGTTTCTAATCATGTGAACATAAGAGTTAAGTATGATAGATATAGAGATAATTACCCACCATAAAAAAAAGGAACTTGAAATAATTGATATGAAAGTAGAACTTCAAAACGAGAATGGTGAAGAACCACTTAAAAATTCGGCAGCCTAACAGCACCACTTAAAACTTCAAAATACTGAATTGGAGATATAAAATGGGGTCTCTCATCATATGAACATAAGATCCCAGTATGATAGACATAGAGGTCATAACCCAACATAACAAAAAGGAACTTGAAATAATTGACATGAATGTAGAACTTCAAAACGAGAAGGGTGAAGAACCACTTAAAAATTCGGCAGCCTAACGGCGCCACTTAAAACTTCAAAATACTGAATTGAAGAGTTCAAATGGGTTCTCTCATCATATTATCATAAAATATCAGTATGATAAATTTAGAGATTATACCCCAAAATAATAAAAAGGAACTTGAAATACTTTACATGAAAATAGATCTTGAAAAATGAGAAGGGAGAAAGAATCTGTAACAAAAATTTCGGCAGCCTAACAGCGCCACTTAAAACATAATAAAACGAAATAATGAGAGCAAGATGGGATCTCTCATTATATGAACATGAAAAGGTCAGTAATAGGAGTATAAAAGAACATCCTCCAACATAAGAACATGGAGTATAAAAGGAATGACATAAAAGAGATTACTTGAAATGAAAGAGAGAGGTGGGATCCCTTACCTTAAAACGTAACACTTAAAACTCAATGGTTTGGACCTTGAGGGCTTGGGGGCACCTTGGGAGGACTCATTAGGAGGTAAGGAGACCAGAACTTCGTTGGGGGAGAGTGGGGAGTCGAATGGATGAGAGGATGGCTTGGTATTTATAGGGAAAGTGAGGGGACAAGGCATTAATGGCCAAGGGACACCTCATTAGTGGTTTTGGAAAAACCATGGGCTTGACCATGGTATTTTCCCATGGTATTGGCCACTTGGGACACCTCATACCTTATCTTACTATTCATAAGTCGACCATATTGATTACATACTTAATACATCATTTAATGATGTCATTAATCACCCATAACTTAAAAACTGTATTTTCACTATTCATCGAAAATTCAACTTTCTCAGAATAATCCCAAAATTTCACCTTAACCAAATATCAATGCTCTGATTTCAAAAATGAAATCCATTTTATAAAAATAATTTTCTAAATATTTTTAATTAAATTTTTAATTAAAAACAATATTCATCGAAAATTTATTTTTTTCAGAAAAATCCCCAAAAATTACCTTAACATAATATCGATGCTCTGAGTTCAAAAATGAAGTACATTTTATAAAAATAATTTTCTAAATATTTTTAATTAAAATTTTAATTAAAAAACACTATTCATCCGAAAAAACTAATACTTGAATAATAATTTATGAAACCGTTAATTAACCATTTTATTGAATCACATTACTTAATCAAAGTGCCTAGCTTATTTTAATACTTTATTTAAGTGAGATTACTAATCCATTTGGACACGTTATTAATCCTAATCATAAAATCACTATTCATAATTTACTATTCATCAAAAATCAAGTTGATCTTCTTAGACTCTAAATTTCGTACTGAACATAATTGTAGAAGACCATTTTTTGAAAATCATTAATCATTTTTAGTTATTTAGGGTTTACATAAACATATTTAAAATATCCTTTTTCTAAAATTCATCAAAAATATGCATACTATATTTATCCGGCCATTTGAAAATTCATAAAAGAAATCAAAATTTTTATTTAAAACATAGGATTACACAAGACAGTTACAGTCTCCTTACATAGCCCCTTATCACACTAGCATAGGACCTAAGTTTAAGGTGTGCTAAGGTGAGAGAATCCAAGGGAGGCTTGGCCAACATCGCACGAGTAGTAATTTCTATCAGTTTGAACTTCTCGCGAAGGCGATCACATTCTAGCTTTATACGATGAAGTTCAGCTTGGGTTTGGTACAGAGTAAATCCAGTGGTGCTACCTCCTTCCCAAGTTCTGTTATATGGTCTTCGATCAGTCCAAGACTACTGGGTGAGGCCATCGAATCTTCTTTCTATATTAATTAACCAAGATTGCTTGTATTTAGAGACAATAGTCAAAACGTTTAGTTTCCAGCAGTCATATTGACCAATGGTCAAATAAAAGTCAAAACCCAACAGTCTCATTTTAATTATACTCATGTTATCAAATGAAACATTTTTGTTGAGTATAAAAATAAAATAAAATAACACATAAAATTAGGAAACAATATTTATTTAAAAAAATTCGGGTCGTTACAATCTTCCCCCCTTAAGAAATTGCATCCTCGCAATTTTTAAATTTGGGTTTTGAAATTTCATTGAAAGTCCCACATCGGAAAAGGAGTCAGTAAAACTGTTACTTTAAAAGAAAGAAAGGGAAGTACAAAGGTCACCCGAGTTAACTCACACTAGGATTCCATGTAGGAAAACATGGACATGGAGGAGAAAACAAAGGGTCAATTTCTGAGGGAGAGTGATAGAGAACATGATTAGGAGAAAGTTAACCATGAGAAAATCCCAAACTTATGATGTGTGTAAATGGTCTTTGATTACCTAGTAGGAAACTGTAAACCAACAACATTTTTGTTTTACGTTTCTTTTCATAATTTCGAGGAGTTCATTTACTACATAGAACAAAAACATAAGAAAATATACCTACCTTCAAGTAGAGTTTCATCCTTTAATAAGTCCCTACCAACACTAATCTTTTCTCCAAATGATGAGAATTCAAAAACACTTGGTCTCATAAAATCACAAGAATCATCTTCTAGAGAATCACATAATCTACAAAAGATTAACTATCTATTTCTTCTATCTTTAAACATTATCCCAAAAACAGAAAGGTTAAGGTAAAACAACTCTTCAAAAAGAAAGAATCCCATGGGAATGGAAACTACTTTTAAATCTTCAAAGTTCCATGGTACTACCCAAAGTTCATCATAGACCATTCCATAAATAACGGTCCTTAAAATTCCTCAAAATAAACCAAACTAAGATTGAAACCCAAATACAAGAAGGATTTGATAACATAGTCTTCCAAGACAACTTCATTGTTCATCTCCAGACAACATCAACCACTCCTAACATCTTATAACAAAAGTAGCTAACCTAAACATATTTTACCCAAGATAGGTTAATCATTCCCATAAGTAACCTAAATTACTATAAGTCCACCTTAAATTCATCAATTCTTCAAAATATAAGTCAACCTTACTCCTCAATGAAAATACTATAGTAATCTATTTACCTCGATCATATAGGGTCCCAAAAATAGTGAACGTCTTCCAAAATAATAATCATCTTTTAATCCCCTCATCATATATGTCATATTAATACAGAAATTGTCGCATTTCCTATCACATTGGTTGTTGGGACACGTTATTCCATTTCCCAGCATTAACTATGAAGATAAAGTATAATTAGAGGCTTAAATACTTAACCAATAATCATGAAAAGGAACTTAAAGCATATAAGGATAACTTGTAGAAGAAAAGTATACCCTAACTTGTGACCCACTAGGTTCCCATATAGGTTCTCCATGATCATATATTCTTATGTCAATCTTTATTTTATTTTATCTTTGTTCCTTTAACAATGGTTTATACCAAGCTTATGAATTTACCAAATCATATCCCCAGGGAGTGTCGTAACCAAGAGTACATCAAGGCCCGTTGTCATGTACCAGTTCCCGTTCGAGTCTAGCTCAAAGCGGGGTTTTCGGGTTTTACCCCTATGTACATCTGTTCCAGAGCCACCTCTACCTGCTCGTATCCAGACAGGGATGTATTTGCTTGGCAACCCCTCACTCAATACTCACCAAAATACCAAGAAGATTTACTATATTGAAACTTTTATATAGATTTATTCCTAGAGTTTTCATATCCTAATTTCCACAAATAACTAAACCATCCTTTGATACCAACTATAGCATCCCGTATTTTTATAACATAACTTTCATTCCATTACACGGAACTGAGGATCTTTAAGGTTTAGTGTCTTGGAAACAAGGAACATAAAACATGAAACAAAAAAAACATTCTTCTTAAACACTATAAAGGCCTCAACTCATGTTCACCCTTGGCTCATTACTACATCTCCTAACCTGGGGACATACATCAAAAGGAAGGGTGAGCAGAAGGCCCAGCAAGGGAAACAAGTGAAACATTTTACATATGAACTTGAGATACATCAATAAAGTCATGAAATGAACTTTAAGGCATGAAAATGAAATCATGAGGCATATAAAAATAATACTTTTTCATAACTTGAAGATGTGGCTACATCATTTAACATAGAAAATCATGAACATATCACCAAGGTCCATCCCCAAGGTGTCATTTGAAAATTACAAAGGTTATTCACCAAGGTATCGTGAAAATTGTAATCTCTAGTGGTTACATCATTACCCAATGCATTGGAGCACTATCAGGGCGCACCCTTGAATTTTCCTTTATTATCATGTGATCCACATATATCATCATCAAACATTTCATAAATAACCCATATAGCATAAAATAAATGGGTTTCATTTCATAATCATAACGTTTTAAAAACTGCTTTAAAGACATGATCTTTACATCACTTTAAAACCCACAGAAAAGGAAGGTGGGTCTCATGTATGTAAATCCCAGAATTTAAAATAGAACATTTTGGTATATATGTGAATACCCCTTTAGAAGAAAGAGCTTTGAGTATTCACTTAATAATATAAAAGAACTTTAGAAAAAGAGAGAGACATTTTGAGACCGAAATTCTGCAGCATAATGGCTATGTTACGAGGTTTTAGAAGACATTAAAAAGAGAGGTAAAATGGGTCAAACATTCATAAATGACCCATAAAATAGTAGATGGACAGAATAAGAAGGATAAATGATCATGGTAATGAAATTTCAAGGACATACCATTTGAAATGAAAAACATGGAAGGAAGACAAAAATTAGATTTCTCTTATGAGATTTCGGCAGCCTAACGGCGTTACTTAAACTTCAAAAAAAATTATTTGAAAAGATCAAATAGGTTTTATCATCATGTGAACATAAGAGTTCAGTATGATAGATATAGAGATAATTCCCCAACATAACAAAAAGTAACTTGAATGAATTGACATGAAAGTAGAACTTCAAAATGAGAAGGGCGAAGAACCACTTAAAAATTTGGCAGCCTAACGGCACCACTTAAAACTTCAAAATACTGAATTGAAGAGATCAAATGGGGTATCTCATCATATGAACATAAGAGCCCAGTATGATATATATAGAGATCATACCCCAACATAACAAAAAGGAACTTGGAATAATTGACATGAAAGTAGAACTTCAAAACGAGAAGGGTGAAGAACCACTTAAAAATTCAGCAGCCTAACGGCACCACTTAAAACTTCAAAATACTGAATTGAAGAGATCAAATGGGGTCTCTCATAATATGATCATAAAATATCAGTATGATAAATTTAGAGATCATACCCCACCATAATAAAAAGTAACTTGAAATACTTTACATGAAAATAGATCTTGAAAAATGAGAAGGGAGAAAGAATCTGTTACAAAACTTTCGGCAGCCTAACGGCGCCACTTAAAATGTCATAAAACGAAATAATGAGAGCAAGAGGGGATATCAAATTATATTAACATGAAAAGGTCAGTAAGAGGAGTATAAATGAACATCCTCCAACATAAGAACATGGAGCATAAAAGGAATGACATAAAAGAGATTACTTGAAATGAAAGAGAGAGGTCGGATCCCTTACCTTAAAACGCAACTCTTAAAACTCAAAGGTTTGGACCTTGGGGGCTTGGTGGAACCTTGGGAGGACTTCTTAGGAGATAAGGAGACCAGAACTTCGTTGGGGGGGAGTGGAGAGTCGAATGGATGAGAGGATGGCTTGGTATTTATAGGGAAAGTGAGGGGACAAGGCATTAATGGCCAAGGGACACCTCATTAGTGGTTTTGGAAAAACCACGGGCTTGCCCATGGTATTTTCCCATGGTATTGGCCACTTGGGACACCTCATACCTTATATTACTATTCATAAGTCGACCATATTGATTACATACATAATACATCATTTAATGATGTCATTAAACACCCGTAACTTAAAAACTGTAATTTCACTATTCATCGAAAATTCAACTTTCTCAGAATAATCCCAAAATTTCACCTTAACCAAATATCAATGCTCTGATTTCAAAAATGAAATCCATTTTATAAAAATAATTTTCTAAATATTTTTATTTAATTTTTTAATTAAAAACACTATTCATCGAAAATTTATTTTTTTCAGAAAAATCCCCAAAAATTACCTTAACATAATATCGATCCTCTGAGTTCAAAAATGAATTCCATTTTATAAAAATATTTTTCAAAATATTTTTAATTAAAATTTTAATTAAAAAACACTATTTATCCGAAAAAACTAATACTTGAATAATAATTTATGAAACTGTTATTTAACCATTTTATTGAATCACATTACTTAATCAAAGTTCCTAGCTTATTTTAATACTTTCTTTAAGTGAGATTACTAATCCATTTGGACTCATTATTAATCCTAATCATAAAATCACTATTCATAATTTACTATTCATTAAAAATCAAGTTGATCTCATTAGACTCTAAATTTCGTACTGAACATAATTGTAGAAGACCATTTTTTGAAAATCATTACACATTTTTTATTTTTTAGGGTTTACATAAGAATATTTAAAATATCCTTTTTCTAAAATTCATCAAAAATATGCATACTATATTTATCCGGTCATTTGAAAATTCATAAAAGAAATCGAAATTTTTATTTAAAACAATGGATTACACAAGACAGTTACGGTCTCCTTACATTGCCCCTTATCACACCAGCATAGGACCTAAGTGTAAGGTGTGCTAAGGTGAGAGAATCCGAGGGAGGCATGACCAACATCGCACGAGTAGTAATTTCTATCAGTTTGAACTTCTCATGAAGGCGATCCCGTTCTAGATTTATACGATGAAGTTCATCTTGGGTTTGGTCCAGAGCAAAGCCCAGTGGTGCTACCACCTTCCCAAGTTCTGTTAGATGGGCTTCGATCGGTCCAAGACTACTGGGTGAGGCCATCGAATCTTCTTTCTATATTAATTAACCAAGATTGCTTGTATTTAGAGACAATAGTCAAAACGTTTAGTTTCCAGCGGTCATATTGACCAATGGTCAAATAACAGTCAAAACCCAACAGTCTCATTTTAATTATACTCATGTTATCAAATGAAACATTTTTGTTGAGTATAAAAATAAAATAAAATAACACATAAAATTAGGAAACAATATTTATTTAAAAAAATTCGGGTCGTTACAGTGGCTTTGGCAGCCAGCCTTTTTCGTGGATTAGCTTGCCATTGGTGGAGTCTGGTGACTCAGTTTCTTGACGAGTCGTCACTTTTGTGGGTCGACTTTTAGTTGTTGTTCCGTGAGGAGTTTTCCCCTCCTGCTTGCGCTCCGTTCGGATTCAGGATCTCCTACAATTTTAGCAGGGAGGGATGACGGTGGCCGAGTACGCGGCTAGTTTTGTAGACCGTGCACGCTTTTACCCAGACTTGGTCAATGGCGACAACTTCCAATCGCGGAAGTTTGAGTAGGGTCTCCCCTGAGATATTTGTGCTATCATAGTACCCTTGGGAATTTCCAGATATGTCGGGGTGCTAGAGCAGTCGCTGGTGACAGAGAGTTTCCTGTCACGTTCTAGAGTTGGTGGTGGCAGTAGGCACATTGGAGCCGAGACGTCTACCGCAGCTAGTGGGCGTCAGCAAGTAGAACCTCGACGCAGGTGGATTTCTAACACTCGAACTCAGGGGCGTGGTCGTACACCAGAGTGGAACCGGAGGTCACCAATGCATCCCAGAGAGAGTCGGTGCTATGCTTGTGACGGGCGAGGTCACTTGGCACGAGACTGCCCGACCCGAGATGCTGAGTGCTTCGGGCAGGCAGCAGGCGCACCACCACGGCAGAGGCAGCTCCGTGATCGGAGTAGTGCCTAGAGAGGTGGTTCTAGAAGAGGAGGGGGAGGATCTTGAGGTGGGAGATGACATTGCATGGTCTTCCTATCACCATCAGGTGTTCCACGTCAGGCTCCTAGAGCTGACACATGGGACCACGGACAGCCGCGAGCCTTGGGTGTCTACGACCCTGCAGAGCATGAGGTGTTAAGAGGTACGCTCTATGGATCTTCTACCTTTTGCAGTAGAATTTTTAGACTCTGAGTGTGGAATGATTTCATCCCTGCTCTATGTTTGAGGTGTTACCAGGGTGATGCAGGACGTCGGGTGTAACCCTGTGTTGGTAAGGTAAAAGGCGTGAGCCCTTTTTCTCGAGTCGATGGTGTCGACACCTTCCCTTTCCGAGCATGTAAGAGATTCTGGGATGCGAGACATCGGCTGTGGAACCTTTCATGATCAGGTATCCTTGGGGTTTTCACCATATGGATATTCTGAAGGATGGAATCACCAGGCCTTGTTCCAGGTGCGGGCGGTGATTCAAGTCGCGGCATGCGATGTAGAGGTTCGGTCGGGGATGTGAGGTAACCCCGAGAGCCTTCGAGCCGTTTGAGACCATGCAAAGGGATGGAGAGGTAACCTACATCTTTGACCTAACCCCAATGCATGGAATGGGTGCACGACATCGGCAAGGGCCGACCTCGTGTGAACGGATCAATCCTTTGGTCTGTGTGCGGTGATGCAGAGCTGTGCGTGGGTTCTTCTGGGTATGTGAAAGCCAGGTGTGGGAATAGTACCCTGTGTTTCTCCCTAGTTTTTCTTTTTGGGGATGAAAATTTTGAAGGAGGGAATGATGTAAGAACACTTTTTTTCTACGAAAGACTTTGGAATATTCTTGATGATATTCCAGAGCAGCGCCTTCAGACGGAGTGCGATTCCGAGCCCCAGAGTGGCCGGAATTAAATTTTCAGTGTGTTTACACTGGAAACGCCAAATTAATTGGATAACTCCTAAACGGTGATCCGGATCGGAGATCCGAGTCTACGGATGGGACCGTAATGGGGTTTCTACCCTATGAATGACATAAAACTTGTCGACGCGGGATGTTTGGACCCCTCGCCCGCTTCTGGAACGTTAAATGGATTAATTAATTAATTAATTAATTCGTTTAATGTTGAAATGAAGTTATCTATTAAATGGTGGCTCGGATTGGAAAATTGAGGGCACTGTTGAGTTTGGGGCATGCCATTTACCCTAAGAGGGGTATAAGTTTTTCGGGCGCGGGTCGTCTGTGAAAAAGGGCCCCAGGGGAGTTTCCGTAATTTGGCGCCCTCGGGCGTTGAGTTTTATATCTTTTGAACAGGGCCTCGGATTAAAATTCTAAGATCGTCATTGCGCTCGGAGCGTGGTTTTTATCCTAGGGGAGGCTTAACCCTGACCCCGCCGAAATTTTGGGTTCGGGGCTGTCGGGCAGGCATTTAAGTGATTTGTACTTAAACACCCCCACCCCCTTCTTCTCCTTCTTCTTCATCTTCCTCAAACCCTCCCCTCTCCTCCACCTCCGGCGAGGCAGCTCCGGCGAGGCGATCTCCGGCACGGCACGGCCACCCCGGCGGGTCGATGGTGATGCGACGGTGTTAGTCCCAAGAGGTAGGTGGTGTTCGTTTGAGTTTTAAATCCTGAACCCCCCATTTGAACCCCAATGTTAGAATAGATTCATTGTTTAATTTTCGAACAAATCCCATGGTTGTGTAGTAAGTGAAATTATCCCTCTAAAGATTTTTTCGGATCAAAATTCCGAGCTTCGAGGCATCCGCAATCGTCGGGCGAAAATTTCAGGTTTTGAAGGTGTTTTCCGGCCGGTATGGGTGTTCTGGCGGTCCGAGGTGCGGTGGCGCGGGCATAAGGTGGCGGCGGTTCTCTTGGCAGTGATGGCCTCTCTTCCAGGCAGCGGGCGATCGGCTTCAGTGGGGCGCGGCTTATGTCACCGGGGCACGGCAACCTCGGGGTCGCGGTGTGCGACCCCCACGCGGGGAACAAAGACCCACTGAGTGCGGGTCTCCGCGGGCGACCAAGACCGGCCCTTCATGGCCGGTCTGCTCATGGAGGACCGCGAGTCCTCAGCTGGCCCATGTGGATGAGCAGCGGGCCGGCCCAGAACGGGCGGACCGGCTGGTCCAGGCCGGTCCAGCCCAAGGGGATTGTCCCCTTTTGTGTTCGAGCACCCGTATCTTCCACTACGGGTGTCCGATTTGCATGTCGTCTGTGGCAGAGCCTTCCTGGCGTCGAGGCGATGTTTTTGAAATGGTTTTGAGAATTTAAATTCCCAAAATGAGGGGGAAGCGGAGGCACAACATGTATTTAAGTGGACAAGCATTTTTTCTGAGATCCTTGTTTTGGGCGGCGTGGAAGCATCTGACGTCCGTTTTGAGTGGCGTCCGCGGCGTTACGACCCCGGCACTGAGGCGGAGGTTTTCCAGGGCTGTTTCTAGGGTTGAGACTGGATTTAAGGCATGGGCCCCATGGCCCATCTTTTGAGATGTGTGCAGCGTTTCACGACTTTTTCATCGGACGTCCGTTTGGGGCGTGCGAGCAGTCGTTTCTAGATGTTTTTTCGGGGGGATTGCAATGGTTCAATCCGCCCGCTCTAATTCGGCACGAGGGTACGGGGCCCACGAGGGCCATTTGGGCGTCGATGGTGATTTTCCATCTCTATCACTGGGCGACCGATTTGGACAAGTGAATAGTCCATCCTGTGTGATTTTTCGAGAGGATCGCAACTGTGTGATCCGTCCGTTGAGTTTCGGGACCGGGATGCGGGTCCCACGTCGCACCGCTCGTGTGCGGTGCGCCGGAATGCACCTTTTCTCCGGATATCTGTTGCACTCAAGTGAGTAGTGCTTTTGACGTGTTTTCACGAGGGGATCGCAATGGTGCGATGCGCCCGACTGTTTTTGGGGCCGAGGCTCAGGATCACGGGACACCGTTCGGGTGTGAGCCGGTGATGGTGACTTTCCTGTCGGATATCTTTTTGGGGCGAGTAAGTAGTCGATCTCGCGTGTTTATTCGCAAGGATTACAACGGTGCGATCCGTTTTGTTGTACAGAGCCCTATAAACGATCTTATTAAATGTGGAAATGTGAAGGTGCCCTGGGGGCAGTTCTTCTACTGAGTTTGTAGCGGACCGTTGGCATGTAATCGCGTGCACTACCGTGTGAGTGAAGTAATGCTTGATTAGATGTGGTTGGTCATGCCCCAGTCGTTGTGGCGGAAAGTTGAAGATGTTACGTCAGGACTTCGCGTTGACGTTGGGTGTCAGCTGCACGATATCCCTTGGGCTGAAAGTGAGGTATACTCTGGGAGTATGCGGGAGCACATGCAGGTATGTGTGGTTTTTACCTGAGACGTTCTTGCGCTTGGTTGGGGTTAACTTGGGGCCACACGTCGTGTGGGCCCCCAAGTGCGTGTCCAGCTCTGCTTTGCGTACTTTGACCTCTCGCGATGAAGAGGGTCCCTTTGTGCTCATTTGTTTGACCAGAAGGGTTGAGTGGTCTCCCCCTGCTTTCGTTCTCGATGGATCGGCTGGTAGCGGTGTTGGTGACACCCAGTGATGGAGCAGGCGCTGAACCTCTTTTGGGTGAGTTGTTCTGGAGTTGGGTGGTTGCGCGATACCCACTCCGTGTTCGGTTGGCCAGTGTTGTACCCTATAGTGGAGATGTCCAGAGAAGTTCTGAGTTTTACCCTCCAGGGGGCTGGGCAGTGGGTTACTCATTGGCTTCTAGGGTCTACACTCCAGCAGAGACTGGGCAATGGGACACCCGACGCTCTTAGGGTCTATCCTCTAGCAGAGACTGGGCATTGGGTCACCCGACACACTTGGGGACTACCCTCCAGTTGAGACTGGGCAGTTGGTCACCCGACGACCTCTTAGGGTCTACCCTCCAGCATGGCTGGGCTGTGGGCTGCCCGTCGTCTGGTTCTAGGTCTACCCTACAGCACGGCTGTGCAGTGGGTCGTCTATCGACTTATTCCAGGTCTACCCTTCAGCGGGGCTGGGCAGTGGGTCACCTAATGATATATTGAGGTCTACCCTCCAGTGGGGCTGGGCAGTGGGTCACCCGTCATCTAGTTCCAGGTCTACCCTCCAGCACGGCTGGGCAGTGGGTTGCATGTCGACTTATTCCAGGTCTACCCTCCAGCGTGGCTGGGCAGTGGGTCCCCTGATGTTGTATTGAGTTCTACCCTCCAGCAGGGCTGGGAGGTGGGTCGCCCGTCGTCTAGTTCCAGGTCTACCCTCCAGCACGGTTGGGCAGTGGGTCGCCTGTCAACTTATTCTAGGTCTACCCTCCAGCGGGGCTGTGCAGTGGGTCTCCTGATGATTTATTAAGGTCTACCCTCCAGCGGGGCTGGGTAGTGGGTCGCCGGATGATGTATTATGGTTTACCCTCCAACAGGGCTGGGCAGTGGGTCACCCAGTATCTTATTATGGTTTACCCTCCAGCAGGGCTGGGTAGTGGGTCACCCAGTATCTTATTATGGTTTACCCTCCAGCGGGCCTAGGCAGTGGGTCTCCTGATGATGTATTAGGGTTTACCCTCCAGCAGGGCTGGGCAGTGGGTCACACGATATCTGGTTATAAAGTACCCTCCAGTAGGGGTGGGAAGTGGGACACCTGTTGGCATTCCAAGAATCAGTCTTTTCTACTAGACTAGTATGTGTCTTTCCTCTGTGACCACCGGAGAAGGACCCTTGGTTGTACGGGTTGGTGATGGAACAGATTTGACTTTGAGGATACCTCTCGACTGCAGGGCAGTGACGAGGTGTGTTTTGAATTTCCCTAGAACTCTCAAGTACGAGAGGAACTTTCCCCACCGAGACGCGTTCTTGGGACGCGATCTAAAACCGTGTGGGAGAGTCAGTGCCACCCAAAGCGGATAGTGTCAAGGTGCGGTGATTGAGCCCCTTGGCTTGCGGTTCGGGGAAGACGTGCGGGATGCTGGGCATCGATGATGGAGATTACTTCTGGGACTGTCGGCTAATCTTTTCTTGGGTTGAGCTATGGGACGGAGATCCCCTTACGAGCTTGTTCGGGCTTCTTGTAGAGTATATATATATGTATATACCTTGTTCAAGTACCCACTTCTTGGGCTTGGTTACTCTCCCTCCAGGAGAGGCGAAGACACGCGGGGTATGCCACGTGCTTTCCATGTCTAGCTTCTTATGGTTGGATGAGTCTACTCTCCTGCTATAGGTAGAGAAGACTCGACAGGAAGATCATATTCTCACCATTTCCATATCCTTGTGCCTGGATGAGTCTACTTCCTTTCTCTTATTGGGTTGAGCTGGACTCTTTACTGCACATTCAGTTATACTCCTTTACTTTTCATGTTCGCTCTACTGCTCACCCTTCGGTACCTTCTTTGTTTCTCCCTCGAGCTTTCGGGGTTTCCTACTGATTATTTTTATACTCACCCCATCTTAGGCTTTGCCTGCACTTGGTGTTCCCTTGCAGATGACGGACAGGTTGGTCGTGACGTCAGAGGAGCTTAGGAGCTAGGATCTTGGACTGCGTGCGGTGGTCGGAGTCGGGTTTCAGGTGGGGGACCCTACCAGCTGTTTTCTTTTGTTTACCTATTATCGGGTTGTGGAACTTTCCTGATTGGGCGCGTGTTTTTCCCCTTTACTTTTCAGTGTACCCTCATCTTTCTTTTTACTTGTAGAGGTCGATGCACTTTGTGGTTTATATATAAAAGTTTCCCGTTTTCTTTACTTGTCATTTCTATTACTCCGCAATTTTTCCATGAGTGTGTTGTGTGTGTGTGTGTGTATAGGTACTTAGGCAAAGGCCTCCCCGAGTTGTTGTGCCTTTGGCACTAGTCTCCATCCCCTGGCCTATGGAGGCGGGGTTGGGGTAGTTGCGGCTAGAGCCCGGGTAGGGTCGGGTCGTGACAAAGATGCATGGCCCATTGGTTCTACGAATGGTACACCAACCGTGAGTAATCAATTAAAAGGATCCCTCCCAATTCTCATGGTGTAGTTTCATAGTATAAAGTAAGAATTGGATAATTGGTAACACTAATATGGTCGAACTTTTTAAAATTTTAATGTAATTTCACTAAAAAATAATCGAAAATTCCAAAAATCAAAAATAATATTTCACTTCCAAGAAAATGTACATTGTGGGTGTGACAATGATTCACTGCATTATGCATGTGACACATTCATATGATTCTAATCGTGATAATATTTCCAAGTTTCAATGAAATCATTACTCACATGCCATGATTTTATGTTATTATCAATTATCCTTATCTTTTCTACTCACATGATGTGATTTTGACAATTTTGATATATTATCATCAAAATTATTCATATAATTATTGTAATTAGGTTTTATATGACCCGTTATTTTTAATATATATCCCCACCTTATATCAAGAAGTAATATAACTGATATAATATTATGAAATTTTGTTATAAGGATATTTATAATTGAATATGTTGTATTGCTTTGGGAAATTGTATATTGTAGATAATATTAAAAATACATCAGACCTCTTCAATTATATTTGTGTGGTATTATATTTTTTATTTGAATTGTTTTAGTAGTATGGTATGAATTACCTGTCATTATACTCTAGGATATCGATGATGCCAACATAAGTAACTAAAATATCATTCCTTGACCATTGAGTATCTAGTGGAGTCCAACCTTGTACAATATATTTTTTGGGTATTAATTGAAGATTTTATTTTAAATTTTTATGACTGTTTTTTGATATATTCGCCAATTTTTGGGAACAAAATGTAGTTGTCCCCTGTATTTTTACCCTCTATCATCTATATTTGGACAAGGCATGGCTTCTCCTACACTTTTCAGTTCTAGATATATATTTCGAATTTTTTTATTGGTTTGGTTCAAATAAATAATTTACAAAATTATTATTGAATCTTATTAATTAGAAATAAAAATCAATCAATATTTTTTATTTTAGTTTATTAGGTTCTGTTAGAATATTTTCATAGAATAAATTTTTTTCCATTTTTGTCATAGATATTATCTAATTTAGAAATAGGTGGGTGAACACGTCTCTATAGTTTAATTTATTTTCCAAATATTATGGATAAATATCTATCTCGACCGTTTTCTATAAATAATGAATCAAAATAAGATGTATGAGTGTTTTGAAATAAATGAGTGATCTTATATCACCTACTATGGTTGAGATTCTAATTTTTCCAAGTGAATTATGGATTTTTATTAGAATGACGACATGTTTGATTTAGTACATAGAGGGTGAAAGGGAATTAATTTTCTAAAACAACCATTGGGTTCTAGTCTAAATAATGAAAAAATAATAATTTATGGGATTTACTCTAAAAATTTAATTTTCAAATCGGTCAAAATGGCGTTTGGAGTTGAATTTCACCACTATGAGAATGTTATAACCATATATTGAATTGTGATCATAATGATTCTATCCCATGGATTGAAATTTTATATATACTAAAACTAGTGGGAAGAATGACATGTATACTATTGGAGTTGATGATATATTTGTATGTGTGGAATGTTACTTTTAAAAATGTGTGGCTATTGATGCCTTGAATTACCAGTTTTGTTGTTGGTACACTAGGATATTAAGTGTTGTAGAAAATTATTGTTGTTATATTACAACAAATCGGACCATATCCATAAATATTAGGGTTATTGTTGAATACCATTGTGTTTAGTTTATTAAAACTATTAGGGTCACCATGCCTATAGAAAACTAGGGTTAGGTAAATATAGAATTCAGTTAAGTGTTCTACACTATAAGGGTAATCATCTTTATAATCCATTAGGACTATTTACATGAAAATTTATTAGTTGTAGTTCTTTAATACTCGTTAGAGTTACTTATATGATATATAATTGACATAAATAGATGATCGAATGGTTGGGTGTCCTGGATGATTGGTAACACTATGAAGACCTGAATTAATTATTTACAATAATCATTTGTTAAAAAATAGTATCACATGTATAAACATTGTATTTGTATATAGAGAATATTCTTACTTGTGACATTATATTGTTTTATTTTAATCACACCCATAAATAACATTATTCAGTTATATTTATATTTTATGAGGCATGTTTCCACTAATGGAATTGGAATAATACAAGGTAATGTGTTATTTATAAGGGAATATTATATGATTGAGTTTTTAAGTTGAAGAACCAACAAATAAATTGTGTTTTATATTTTATATTTTGGATTAACTAGTATATATGATCATTCAGTGTAAAATTCTTGATGATATTAATTTTATATATGATTTATATGAAATTTCATAACATGCTTATATTATTATATAAAATTATCATTTATAATGATGTCTGTTATATTTTTTATTCATTTATTAATTATTTTCAATTTTATTATTATTGATTAGTCATTATATTGGGAAAATAGACCCCCCCTTTCAATGATTAGGTTATTGTATCTCGTTGGAAATATCTATTAGGGTAGAAGTAATGTCTAAGTTTATGTGGAATTTTGATATGGTTATCTTGAAAAGGATGATATAAATTACATCTATAATCTCCAACCATTCCTAGGATGAAAAATTTCCTTTGTTAATGGGACATCAGTATGAATTAAAGATTCCATCTTAGATTCTAAATTATGATTATTCTTCTTCTTCCCCTTAAAAATATATTTCTCTTCCCATGGGCATGGACCTCATATTTCCATTTTATCCTGAATTAGTATTTAAAGGAATTTATATTATTTTTTCAAATTAATTACAGTTATAATTTATGACAAATTGTAAAAAATATAACATAAAAGAATTTATTATATGGTTTATACCTATATAACTCAAGAGTAGCAACCCTGGTTTCTTGAAGTAATTTATATACATATCCATATTGAGTATATGGGTGGATATTTGTTTGACTATTTTTATTTCACAATAAATTATTACATTAAAAACAACACATCACTCATGAATATCACTTTTTTATAGATTTTTATTATTTTTATCAAATTGAAATTACATATATTCCATTTTCGTTTCAATAATTTTTCATCAATCAAATCCATCATCATTATTATAGATTTAATGATATTTCTAATCATGTTTACTTTTAAAATTTCTAGCTAGTAGACTGGATTCATCAGTATATTTTTATGTGGTACTTTATTTGAGATACTAAAACATTCGTCTTTTTTAGGTATAATAATTAAACTATGATAGATGTTATGAAAATCACATTAATTTGTGGTTTCCTTATCAAAAAATTATCAAAAAGAAGATTTTTTTGACATAATTTTTCTATTTTATTTCATTCATAATCATTAATATTATATGTACCATATTTTACATATATTTTTTATGGTAATTAAATGAGTATAATACCACATATCGATAAACCCATTATAAATTATATTAATTTGTGGAATAATAACCATATTTTAGAAATCTATGAGTACTCTTTGAAATTAATATGATAATTTTCCAATTTATGTTATATATAATTTATATTAAATCATATATTAATTTTTCAGTTTTATTATCGGTAAGAATTGTGTAATAATAAATCAAGGATGGGGGTTGAAAACCAATTCGGTGCAGCTTACTGTATAATATTGTAGTGGTAATGTGGAAGATATGAAACTATATCACTGACAACACAATTTCGGTGGCATACATTGTACTATGAAGTATAGATACAACCATAAAAAAGAAGGGACTACAGTAGCATGGGTACTGTAGAGCTAATATTTATTTTAGGACCTTTGGGATAAAATTTTGGGCCTTATGGGCCATGTAATGGACATAAATAATCTATAGGAATATGAGACTTCTTATGGGAATCCACAACACAAAAAATATGACTATTTATTCAACAAAAGGGAGACTTTGACCCCAAATTTTAAAAAATATATATCATATATAATTTTTGATAAGTTGGGTTAAAATAAACTTACTCCAAACTACCTTATGAATTTTCAAACACCATTTTATTAATGTAAAAACCAAAATTTGGTCACGTAGAAAAATGTAGCAAAATATTTATGGAAAAATATTTTAATATAAATTTATAATTCCTCATTTTCCATCTCAAACTATAACTAATTTACCCTAACATCCATACACAATATAATACATGGGATGTTTATGTTGGAATTACCCACCCATAACGAATAACTAAGGTTTTCATATGTGTTAAATTTATAAGTAATTCAATGAAAAATATTTTAAGGGGTTTTAAATTATTTCAAAAAATACATACATCTCATATATAGTATAACACATCATTTCCATATATTCTCACAATATTTTATTTCATTTAGTTTATAAATATTATTTTATTGACCAAACTAATCTGCCTTAATCATGTAATGGTATAAATCATTATACAGTCTATTTTTTATGTCATGTATCAATATTAAAATTTTAATTACAATATAAAAAATTACCCATATATATATATCATAATAACAGTACTAGAAGATATTTCATGAAGTTGATTGATATCATAAAAAACATACTTCCAACTCAATAACATGAATGTTGTGAATGTTTTTCAATCCCAATATTCTTTGTAGACCCATGATCTGAAGTCTCGTGGAAGTCGAACACAAATTCTCATTGTAAACTGATAAATATTTAACAGTCATCAGAAATTTCAACATGATTTTTACTTCAATTATATATGAATAATTATAAAGTAATAATTAATAAATAAATATTGTTATCAAATAACAAACCTTTGATGGAAAATATTATTATGCTATTTTATAGCATGATACTCTTTGAATTCATGATATGATATTTTTTTAAATTAATCCACGCATTTTTAAATTAACATGAAGTAACTCATTATATAAAAACATTATATTCATGATTAATTTAATATATTAATAATTGGTAAATTTATACATGATATATATTGAAGATTTTATTTATATGAATGGAAGAAATTCATAAATCCATCGAAATAAAATCATTGGTGTTTTATACACTATAAACTTCAATTCATTAGATTCATATTAAAAGTGGGAACTCTATGAATTTCATATATACATGGGTTATATATGAAATATCGAATATAAAAAATATATGATTGAAAAAATTGACTAATTGTATTTAAAATTAGAAAGATCATATTGTGTTAACAACCAAAATAATATATATTTTCTAAATATAATCTATTTAAAAAAATTAATCCTTCAATCCCATCAACAAAAACAATTTTCACATAGTTTAAATGAATATAAAAAAATAATAAATTAATCAGAATATTTTATAATATAATGTTTGAAAAAATATGAAATTAAATATAATCACTTTATTGTTGCATCAATTTATAATTTAACAAAATATATAAATAAAATAAAATGATTAGCATAAGAACATAAAATTAAAATTAGAATGAAAAAAATATCTTATTTTTAGGAATTTAATATTATCATCTAATATCTACACATTAAATTTATTAAAACTGTTAAAATATATATACATTATTATAAAAATTTATTGATAACTAATTTTGAGCTCTTCATAAGTTAATCATTTTTAAGAAACAACTTATAAATAGTATTTCATTTAGAAAATAGAAAATTTTAAATAAAATGTAATACTAGTGATTATATATAGTTATCAATACTTTTGACATAGGCTATACACATGGTGTAATGTTATATAACACATTATGATAATAAACCAAATGAAGATATCTTTATATTGATATCATTACTACATGAAATGGTATACATATATAACATATAGAGATACAAAAAATAAATTATCACATAACTCGCTATAACATATTTCTCATCGTATTTTAAATTATAGGATATTATGTAATTACTCATATTTTTGTTTCATTATTTTAGATTATTATATCAATTATTTTTGAGATCAGGTGATAAGATGATGTCCAATTTTGATTCCCAGTTTGCTCAAAATAGATGTTTGAAATATATTAAATAAATTAAATAAGAGATCTGGTTTTTTTTCCAAAATATGTAGAATAATATATAATTTAGTGCCCATATTAGGCTTATGTGATCACCATTGAGTTTCTAATGTGTGTTTTACCCTAGGTGTGACATAATATTTGTTGTAGAAGGTCGCTTGAAGATAATTCAACACAAGCACTAAAATAAATTAAATAATTTAATAAAATAATTAAATTTAATTTCCATTAGTTTAGTGACTAAAAATATTCAAATAGAACTTTTTTTAAGATCACAAGGTTTTCTTCATAACCCTCGAACATCAGAAGAACTGTTTGAGAGAACTCTAGAGAATCCTCTTAGGGGGATGATTGGGATCGTTGATTGGCAAACCACATGCCTCAGATTCAATGTATCGTGCTTATGAAAATAACACAACAATAAATATTTGTCAGTAAGAGATCCAAATCGAAGTAGGTCATGTGTTTTAAATAATTTTTCCCCATTCGTAAATTCTATGATGAACATATATAGATCAAGGAACAGATTGGCATCTGGATCAATCGTTATGCTGGATGGGATTCATTTTGGGGTTTATCTGATGATTTATTTGTGGATATTGATTATTCATTTGTTGTTTTAGTGTTATGAAACCAATATTGACATGAAAATTGATCGAGGTTCGTTCAACTTATTCTGACTTATAATATTATCACTTATTTCACCTTTCTTCATGATGTTCTTGATTTTTCCTTGTGGTTCTATATTTCTTTGGAGGACCAATTGTTTTTCTTCTTATTCATGGAGAGGCGATTTTAAAACATATATCCATCATCAGTAGGACCAAAGGAGGATTGATGGTGGTTACGCTGGAAGGTCGAATGTGTGTTGTTGTTGATTTTTCATTCTTCAGTGCACAACAAAGAATATTGAGCATCATGTCTTCTATCCTAATCGAGGACTATGAAGTGGTAGAT
Source organism: Viscum album (assembly GCA_963277665.1). Taxonomy (NCBI): domain Eukaryota; kingdom Viridiplantae; phylum Streptophyta; class Magnoliopsida; order Santalales; family Viscaceae; genus Viscum; species Viscum album. Next base: position 1,715,370,706 of record OY728152.1, on the reverse strand, counting down.
CAATGATGGTAAGGATTAGGAGTTCCTCCCCTTGATTTTCCGGGTGAAACACAGCCAGAATGTTAACCAGAGAAATAGAGTAGATAAATGAAAAAAGAACCAAGGATTCTGGGAAATACTATGTTTTACAGCATTTAATCCATTTTTACACGGTGTGTGGTCCCCATGAAGTAGCATCTAGGGTTTATGGTATGAGATAGGTATCACATAGTATGTGGCTCATCCTACATGGTATGTTGTCCATCCATTGACACTCAATGTTTACTTTTGGAAGTACACGGACACATGGTGGTGTACACGGGTTTGGAAAATGATGTATACTCCCCTATACAGCACGTCCTAGACTATGTCTATGGGATATCCCATGTATAGTACATGATAATAGATACATATGATGACACCATGTCTTGGTACACTACTGGGGTATATGGGACAAACCCTGAATATAGGGACACAATATTTGACCCCTCTGCAAACTGTATACTCTCCTTCTACATGGACATGGTTTGGCTTATATTAGTGGTTTACACGGGAAGAACCTCATGTAAATGTACACAACTTGTAACCCTTCTAAATATTGTGTACTCTTTCTTACAAGGATTATATCTCTTATCATCGATATCATTAAAATGTTTTATTAGGGTTTGTTCCATTTTTTCTTTCTACGAATGTAGGTATGAATCATTTCCTACTCCTAGAACTATTATCCATTCGATGGTACTTGATAGATATAGTTGTTGAAATTGCTCCAAGAATCCTAAAATGAGAATCTTTATTCCTATTCATGCTATAGGTATTGTTATTGGTATTGAAATTACTAACACTACCTAGTCGTCAATACCCTTCTTAGAAGGTTTCACCTAAATTTAGTTTGTTGGTATCACTCCATGGCCTTAAAAGTGATCTTCATTTGTGTATGTTATTCTCTATAGGTAAATTAGTTTATTCATTATCACAATGATACCCAATGATAAGTACAACTCTAATAAACTTCATCTATACTATCATACTTAGTATTATATTCTCCAAGATGAGTGCTTCGTGGAATATTTGATCTGAAATCCAAAGTTTTTATACTTTGGTTGTGGGTTACCTCAAGACTGTGTTTCTTGGTTTGAGTATATCTGTATATTCTTGTAATATATACTATAGACATATAAATGTGTGGAGAAGAATATATGTACCATTATTGTTTTTCATTGTGATTTTAGGGTGTCCTAATAATTAATTTAATACACACCCATGCATGTAATTTTCCTATACATGTCGTATTCTATCAATAAAATCAACCTTTTGGTGGAGTCTTAGGAGGAATAGGAATACATGATTCTTATTGAGACTCGATAGAATGAGGTGTCTTCATGAAGCTTTCAGATAGTCATCTTAGTATCATTACTTTCATGTTGGACTTGTGTTATAAACTTAATTATGATGATCTTTTATATGGACCTGTATACATTAATTTACGTTTTGTTGTACTCTGGATGTGGGATATATAATTATGCATTCATTGTTTGTTCAGTTGTTTTTATATTTCATCATTTTCTAGTCTTGGATATGTGTGTGTTTACATGTACATAGTAAATGTCTCACATGATAGTGATATGCCTACTTGGTTCTATTCACCAAACCCTGCCCTATTGATGGTGGGCTTGGGGAGTCCCGACATAGGCCCCAATGGGATAGGTCATGACAGAGTGTTGTATGAGTTTGTGATTTATACTTTAGGACCTTTAGAATGTATTATAATCTAGGGAAACATTGATAACTATTTAAATATTGAATTTCAGTCCAGGAACTCTAGATTTGGTGGGGTGACCGACTTATCCATACACTCAGACTCTGATCACCTGATTTTTGAATCAGTATATGAGAATATTCATTACATAGAAAATAATGGTTCATGCATCATATATGAATGGATTTTTAATTCCATGTTCTTCTACAATCATCTCTCCATATATACTCGTTGAGCATGAATCATCTTGTTTACTTTCAGGATCCTCTAAGAAGTATACCTAAATGGATTCATCATGATGTTCATGAGGATGATCCCCTTAGTGACGATGAATTTATTTAGGGACTAGTTACAAAGATGTTACCTCCTAGTGGGGCACTTGACATACCACCTGTAGGTAAGTATGTGGTACCCATTGTAAAAGTGGATTAGTTTTTTGGACTAAGCTCACTTCAATAATTTTAGTGGTAGAGACCCCTCATGTTTCTAGGTGATCCCAACCCACTAGTGGCTGAGGAATGGCATGAGGTGGTAGAATTATTTTTTCATCTAGTTAGGACACTAGTATATCATATGGTGGTCCTTGTACTGATCCTTCATCATAGCTCAGTATGGTGATTCTTGGGATGAGTTATTGTTTCTTATGACGAGATGACACTTTTGTGGACTGAGTTATATCATCTCTTCATTAAGGTGTTCTCAATATATATGCTGAGTGTTGTGTGTATACATGAGAATCTATCGCTCTAGTATGGAAATATGACAGTAGATGAGTATTCATCCAGCTTCTCCAACCTTTCCAGGTACTCAATAGTGATGGTTTGATATCTGTTTTTCAGGGATGATACCTTCGAGATATGTTTGTAAAGAGAAATCTGAGAGAGTGTTATACCTCTATGAATTCATACTTATTTTGGGTGCTATTGTGGGTTTTTGTGGTGTAGAGTTACTTGGTTGAGAAGATACAACCGATGATTATCAGTAGTGGGAATGCAGGGGTAGATACCTCAGCAGTAGGATACATAGGCTAGTTTCAAGGACCTGGACATGATATAAGATTCAAGAGGAGGTCCCAGGGTAGATGATCTATAAATCTAGGCTCATAGGGTTGGTCCAATAAGCCTAAAGAGTGGTGGTGAAACTCATGTGATGGAATGTTCTATCTTGCTTGAGATTGTATGACCCTCCATATAGCTGACAGAGTGATTGTTGATGGACCATTGAGGTAGTGATAGTGGTAGGATTAGGTAGGATCAATGGTCATAGGACATGATAGTGGCATTGGGAGAGTAGTATGAGGTGTTAAACATTTTAAATTGGTACCACCTATACCCCTAGGGGGTTCGGTTTAGGCTTAGAAAGCTGGAGGACATGAGAGGGGGTAGTTTTAGGTGTTCAAGGTTTACAACCTAGGGGCTCCCAGAATTATTTTGTGTAAAATCTACGTCATTTATAATTTATATATTCTACAGATAGAGAGAGGTGATGGTCGTTACTTTCTTGTAACATTCCTTGTACAAGACATAGATATTTTGGTTACAATTGATGAATCCGCCATTATTTTTGGAGTCTTATTCTGGATAAGACTCATTGATCACTCACTTATTCTGATAGTGTGACCTAACATTTGGAGGCTACAGATTCAAATGGATCCTCTAGGTAGTGGCATTGGGGCCTTATAATGTCATTTTTTGAATGGACTAGTTATGCACAGTTCACCCTAATATTTGATATTGTAGGTGAATGGTGTGGTGTGTCCGTAGTGAGAGAATTAGGTTTCCATTTGTTGGTTCAAACGAAACACATGTAATGCATGATAGACTCATTCATAGGAAGGTTCAACTGATTACTCATCATTTGGTAGCCTAACACTTGGAGAAATGGATGTTATATGTTCATAGTTTCCTTCATTTGATCTAGAGTGTGGGGATGTCTTCCTCAAAGATGTTTCTGGTTTACCACCATTTTTAGAGAACGACTTCTACATTTGTCTACACCCAGAGATGAAAAAATATATATTCTAGCTTACCGGATGACTCCCACATAACTTTGAATGCTGAGGGTGTAGTTGGGGGACATGTAGAGGAAAGGCTTCATGAGAACTAGTGTTTTACCCTGGTCAACCCTTGTTTTGTTTTCCAAGAAGGAAAATATATGCTTTTTTATGTGTTTGGACTACTGGAACATGAAACCGGTGATAATGAATAATAATTGTCCACATGAGTTGAGATTACCTCTAAGATTAGTTGATAGTGGAATGATGGTTCTCGAAGAATGACCACAAATCCGGCTGCCATTAACTATGAGTATGGGATGACGATATATAGAAGACGGAATATCATTGTCTCTATTGTAAAAATGATTAAATGATTATACAATTTGGGGTGACAAACACCCCAATAGTGTTCATGGGACTCATGAAATAGATCTTCAAGTCTATCATAGACAGGTTAATTTTAGTATTCATTAACTATATCCTTCTATACATGGCATTAAAAAAGGAGTATGTGATACAATTAAGGATAGTTTGGGATGTACTCTGAGAGAACCATCAATAAATAAATCTCTTGAAGTCCCAGTTCAATATTTAGGTATTCCACAGTCCGAGATATGTTATCTGAGTTGATGGTGAGCTAGTTGACCCGGAAAAAACTGAGGAATTGTTTTCTTGGGAGACACCTAAGAGTGTGACTGATGTGTGATGAATACTATGTGTAGAAGACTATTAAAATATATTAATACATGATATCTCAAGTATTTTATCACCTACTCTAGTTTTGACTCAAAGGTTGCAGTCTTCCACGTGGTTAGAGATTTTCTAGAAGTATTTCTAGCTGCTCAGGCAGAGTTTGATGAGAACTTCAATCATGAGATTTCTGGAGGAGGATTTCGAGTGCATAGTGTTCTGTAAACCATAAGGAATTGGGATTAGTTGTGTCTTGATGTATAGGAAAGTGATGATTTATAATTGTTCATTCCAGTTGAGACCATATGAACAGAACTACATGACTGATGATCTTGAGTTAGTAGTGGTAGTCTTCGATTTGCTGATGTGGTGACCCTGCCTGATGTCTGAGAGGTTTATCCTATACTATGATCATAAGAGTATCTAGTATAATATAGATCAGATGGAAATAAACTTGATAAGGATTTGATAACATGAGTTCTTCAAGGACATTGAAATTTAAATTTTCTACACTCCTAGGAAGGGGAACTCAAAAGCAGATTCTCTCAACATGATATATGTTTCATAGTTGCTGATTGAGGGATCATACTAGTTGGCCTCATTGCAGTCATCCTTTCTTGATGGAGATGAAACTTCTTACCTCTAGTCAATAGTCATCACCCCTCCTCTATTATAGAGATTTTGGGATCCATATCCAAGGGATACACACTATGAGACCATATGTTCTCACATTTTCATAGGGCATGCTTCAGATGGATATTATAATAGTAGAGATAAAATTGTTTTTCAGAAGAAGCGTGGGGGAACAAGTGGCGTTGTGGGAAGAGGTTCTATGGGTCTTTCATAAGTCCCACGTTTTTGGTATAGATAGGGGAAAAGATGTTCTAGGTCAATTGACGTCAATTCAGGTGGCTAGGGATGAAGAAATGAGTTGAAGAGATTGTCTCTTGATGCATTATTTTTTAATAAGAGAATGATGAGCCCATATTCCCAGTGGCTTGGATCAACCCCATGGGGTTATAGAATGGATGTGGGATAAGATATCAATGGAATTTGTGATGCTCTTACCACTTAATTATAGGGGATTAGATTCTATATGGTTGATCATAGATTGACTCACTAAGTCATCTAACTTCCTAGATATATGAGAGAAGAGTTCAGCAGAGAGATTTTGATTCCTCTGTGTTCAAAAGATAGACGGACTCCATGATTTCCCTTTATGGTTGTTTCAAATAGTGGTGATCTAAATAAATCCCAGTATTGGAAGGGATTAAAAATGGTTTTTGGGACCAAATTACTATTGAGCACAACATTTTATCCATAAAACGATGGCTAAACTAACCATACTATTAAGGTACTGGAGGATATGATACAAGCTTTCATTTTTGACTTTGAATGTAGTTTTTAAGGTCACCTACAACTAATGGAGTTTCTGAAAAACAAAAAATAACATTCCACCATTGGTATGACACCATTTGATGATTTTTATGGGTGATCCCATAATTCACCACATTGTCAGACTGTCCTAGAAGAGTCATCACTCAAGGTCCCATAGTTGGTGATAAATATAATAGAAAAGGTATTGATCATCTTGTAACAGATGATGACTACAATGATCTGTCATAATTCTTATGATGATATATGACAAAGGCCCTTGGAATATGAGGAATGAGGCCATGTGATCAAATGGGTATCACCTCATGTTGGATTATTGTGATTTGGAAGAGGCGACAAGCTACCATCGAGGTTCATTGGACTTTTATAGAAACTACATAGAGTTGGTGAGAAGGAATTACTCTTATATTTACATCCAGAGTTAGACCATGTATATGACATCTTCCATGTTTCGTAGATGAGGATGTATGTGCATGACCCATCACCCAATATTGACTAGGGAGAGTTAGAAATTGAGAATTGATCATTCATTCCTGATAATCCAATGAAGATCGAGGATATTTCATGTGTGGTCAATTCCATTGATGCATGTCCCATGGTAGAATTAAAATATTTAAGTAAGGAAATGGGAGTGGGAGGCTAGGATTCATGCTCAATACCCATGCCTTTTTATGTATCCCTTGTTTTTCTTTCTGGCATATAAAAATCAATGGTGGGGAGAGTTTAATGTATATACTGTTACATGTACTATTTTTACATTATACATGGACTATTTTCAAGACCATGCCCTGAGACGTCATGTAATTCCAAGGCCTGTTAGTTCTAGAATAAATGATTGAAATTTATTAAATATATTAAATCAAACGCTTACACGAGTTTTCTGAAAAAAGTGGAATAATAGCTAATCGATTTCTGACATCATAAATCTGAGGGCACTATTGAGATAATAACATGAGGACTGCCCTTGGCATGACTAATCATTAGTATGCACTTGTGACTTTTATAAAATTCACCATAGGCACTAATGTTAATAAAATAATTTTACTTCATTTTCATTGATGTAATGAAAAAAAATCATTAAATATATCATTTTTTCAGAATCAAAAGGTTATGCTCATAACCCTAGAACCAATAGAGGAATATTGGAGAAATAAATGGACAATCAACTCAGATCAATGATGGAAGATCATTTATAGATGAACGATGAATCTCATATTCAGAAGATCTTACCTACAACAATGATGGAACAAACATTCTTCATCAAAAATAAATCCAAATCAAGGTAGGGTGCGTGTTTTAATTCATGTTTCCCCATTAATGAGTTCTATGATGAACACAAACAACTCAATGAACAAATATTCATGTGTATCGATATAAATTTTGGATGGATTTATTTGTGGGGATTATAATGGGATATTTTAATGGATATTTATTATTAATTTTTTTTCTAATGGAAACAAACTAATAACGACACTAACATTGATCAAGTTTCATTTCATTATTCCAAATTTGAGCTTTTCTCCCTCGTTTCACCGTTCTGTATGATGTTCTTCATTTTTTCCTATAGTGTGAAACTTCATTCAATGATTGATCATTGAACATCCGATTCATTGAACTATGATCTAAAATCGTATATTCTTCTGTGGTACGAAAGGAATGGGTGTGATGATGGTTTTGGTATCATATTGAATAACAGTTTTTTTCCAATTTCATGTGCTTCAGTGCACAACAGTGAAAAATGAAGATCTAGTTTTTGAGAAGTTTGATGGACCAAAAGTCATAGAACTATCATGGAAAGGATTGGGTGAGTCTCCATTCAGATTTTCTCAGTGAAGCGCATCAAGAATTGTGGCCAGAGAAATGAATAAGATGAATAGATAGAGAACCATGGATTATGGATATTCTCCTGTTACATGGTGTGTAATCTGTGAATACATAGCATGCCCCCCCTGAGCGGTGTCTAGGATTTCGAGTAGGAAGTAGGTGTCACACGACATGTGGCCTGACATTCACGGTGTGTAGTCCCTCCCCTGATACTCAACCTATACTTTGGGAAGTACACAGATATGTAGGGGAGTACACTGGTTTCCCACACGGCATATAGTCCCTCACACGGCACGATGAGGACCATGTACACATGAAAAATCATGTACTAGTACATGGAATGGATACATGAGATGATACCACATACTCGAATAAGGATGGGGTACAAAAATGGGAACCCAAATAGTGGGACATGGTATTTGACCCCTCTATACACAATGTACCATCCTTCTACAAGGACACAGTATTGATGACCTGGGCCATTTACATGGACAGAGCCTAAGGTCAAGGGACACAATTTGTAACCCCTCTACACATTGTGTACTCTTTAATATGTTTCATAGATATCTTGTACTTTATATCATGGACATGATTCATTAGGTTCTGTTCCATGTAACATTTCACTTCAGGAACATATTAATCATTTCTTACTCATATGACTTTGATCCGTTCAGCGAGACCTCCTCGATAGAGTATATCGAATCCCTCTGAGAGGCCTAGAGTGAGATCATCTATTCCTCTTCATTATCTAACTGGAGTTATTGGTATCAACATGACCAAAACTACATGGGTGTTGATCCTATACATATAAGGGTTAGTCCAGATTGATTATGTTTGTATCCACCCATGGAATTAGTAGTGATCCAAATCTGTGTTTCAAATTTTCATTGGATCTATGAGTAAATTTTTTCTCTTGATGAGTCATGGGGAATAGAACCCCATAGAAGGATTTCATTATTGCTATCTGACTCAAGACTGTGTTCTCCTAGCTTGGTGCTTTTGGAATCTTCAAGCTGGAATCCTAGGCTGTTATACTATGGTTGTGGCTTACCTATAGTCTATGGGTATCAGTTGAAGTATATTTTTATATTGGTTTTATATGTATGGTAGTAATATACATTTGTAAATTAGATTTTATTTTCCTTTACTGCATTTATTTATGATTTCATGGATTCCAACTAATTATTGTTATACACACCCCTACATGGGATATTCCCGCACCTATTGTGTCTTGTGCTGATGATCGATCTTATGAAGGAGTCCTAGGCAGACCACGACTAGATAGTTCATAGTGAGACCAGACAAAGTGAGGTGTGTTCCTATGGGTTTTGGACAATAGCCCCAGTAATATTTCATTTATGTTGTACTTGTATTATAGACTTATTTTGGGTTCTCTTGTATTTGGTCATGTTTAATTAACATTAATTCATCTCTTACACTTGTTTTGGGATATAGTTGTATATAGGCATTGGTTGTTAAGCTGTTTTTACATTTGAACATTTTTTCCTTGAAGATATTTTTGGGAGTACAAGTATTAGTGAATCCCTCTCATGAGAATGATTCTCCAACTCGGTGTTAGTCACCAACCCATGACCTATTGTAGGCATGCTTTGGGAGTCACAACGAAGGCCCCACTAGGATGTGTTTTTACATATGATGTCTCTATATCACATTTATCATTCCATATAAATCCTCCAATTTTAATTGTATCATGAAAAGAGATATTCCAACCCCATTGACCTAACAAGACGCCATATGTTTGATATTATTGAATAGTGTCCTATTTTGGATAGTGACAACACATATCACCAACTAAAATATTATGATACATGATTTTAGTTCAACTATGTATTACATTTAAATACTATAGATAGTCATGATCTTCATAAATATCTAATTTTTTTATAGATCACAACAAATTTTTTAGAACTCATTAGAATGTCTTTAATACCATTTTAGGGTTATGATATAAGTCTCATTACCTAAAATAAAATTGAAATATTTTAATAATACACATAATTAAGATATATATATATATATTATATATATATGAATAACACTATATAATGTAGAATATAACATTGTTAATGAAATTTAACATCCATGTATTTATTTAGATGTGATCCCTAGAATTAAACAATCATATATTTTCACTATAGGAATCCACATGTTATTTATATCACTATGAGTTCTTATTTTTATTAAATCATTCAATTACTAACCTTCTAGAACCAATGATAAAAGTGGATAAAAACATAAGGATTTAACTATGGATGTCTCACAACAATTAAAGAAATCATATAATACCTCTTTATTTGGAATCCTTTATATATACTATGTCTTGGTTCTTCTTTCATGGAATAAATAATATTGTCATTTGATAAATGGACATAACATTACAATAATAATAATATATGATATTAATACAATAAAAAAATTAGGATTTTTAAAAATGTAAACATTATTTATTTAGTCAGAGAAATCAGATAAAAAAAATCTTTTATTATTTATTTTGATGATTTTATAGTATTATCTAAAGCAATTTTAATGAAAATATTTGTTATATAAAATTACATTCACGTAAATGTAACTGATATGATAATGTCAAACTTAATGATATAATTTTCATTATTATATAGATCCAAGTGATATGTCTCAATTACTACTCATGACAGTCACCATATTAACATATTTCCCCATGAAATATAATCATAGAACATTTTATAACTATACTACACATATTGTTGAGATCATATCAGAAACCATTATATTCCTTCAATTCACAGTATATAATTTATATTTTACGAGATCTTGTAATAATGATTTTATATAATAGACATGAAATAATTATTCTATTTATTTCCAATGAATCATTCATGACGTCTAATATAAATTATTTTATTTCTTTCCATTTCACTCACATACTAATAAAATTATATTTCATGTATGGGTGGACTACATCCTTTAAAAAGAGATGTGACTCTTTTTCATCACCACACCACATTGATAAAATATATAAGTAATTAAAATTATATTAGTGATATTATTATCATTATTTAAGGATTAAATCTTAATTTCCTATTTTCTATAATGATCATAGAAAAATGAAAATATTAATTATATGTATGTATGATCTACCATATTTGTGCTCGTAACATTCTTAATTTTTAATAACCACCATTTATGAATCATTTTGAAAGTAAAATTGATGCAAAAAAATCATAATTATTTTACAATTGTTATTATTTTAGAGATATTTAAACACTATAATATATTGAGGAACATGAACCTTAATAAAAATTACATATATGTAAATAAGGAAATTAATATCCGAAAAAATAAAAATAATGAATGATTATTAATGAATAGGAATTTGAGATCACCCTTATTTTGTTTTGTTTCCCCATGATATGAGTAGGAAATCATTGAATAATTTTTCATGATTTATTTCATTTGTTATATTTATGTATTATATTTTTTTGGTACTTAAGATATAATTAGGGTATCATGTATATATTTTGTTCTCCAAAACTACTAAACTGATCAGAACTTTCAGATTCGACCAATTGTAACAATGATCATGTAATAAAATAGGGAATTGGATCTGGGCTTATAGGGTTGGGGTTGTAATAGTTGGTATGAAATTATTTTTAGTTGAATCCTTTAGAGCTAAAATCATGAAAACATAGATTAGGGAAAATTATCTTGTGATAGTCTTTGAGGAAAATTATAACATAACAACCTTATGTTTTGGTATGGAGTATATTATTTGGGTATTCCTAGTAATATATCCCTTTATAGACACTAAAAGTGGATGTGATTTTATCACATAGGTACCTATAGGTAATAAATCTGAAAAATCCACATCAACTTGACATGAGAGTTTCCTTGTACCTAAAAAAGGTCTTTACAATGCACATAGTTTTGCACATTTTGGTGATATTTTTAGGATAATTCATAGTTACTCAACAAACATTTATAAATTATTCAAAAATAATGATATCTCTAAATATTACATGTTTATGACAATGAGATTAAAAATGAATAAATATTAATTTATATTATATGTTTATATATATTCGGAATTATACATTATAACATAAATGAAATAATCTTACAATAAAATTCAGTATATTCCATTATTTTGAAATGACAGTTGGAAAGAATAAAGGATTCAATAATTATAGACAGTGTAGATATTTCCCTATCGTGGAAGATAATATAGCTGGTATTAGAACAGATAATGTTATGGATATATTAGGGATGCTTAATCTAGTTATGAAAAATATCCTTCCATATATGGAGGAACCTATTCAACAATGATATTCTATTGTGTTTGATCTAATTATATGATAATGGCTGCAATAATTTATCTCTACTACGTATCCAATTGTAGACAATAAATGGATGGAGTCACCATGGGATATATTTGTGACAATGAGATATAGTGAAAAGGAAAAGCACATAGTTTCAGTGTATTTTCCCGAGGGAAATACTGATAAATGTTTGTTATTGATCCAAAATACTTGGGAAGAATATGAATTAAAACATATTTAATAGAAATTTATAACGATTCATTTTTTAACAAATATTTCACTCATGATAAACAAACATGGTTGATGATGATATTCCATATCTTAATAAAAATGGATGAATAATGTGTTGTGGGATGTAAACATAAATTTATATGTTTTTATAGGTATGATAAAAAATTATGTACACAACACAATGTGATTGTTTGACTATTTCATTAAAGGACTTACAATATGTCTCCAAAGGGTGTAAAACATCCAAAATTTATCTTCATATTATGAAATTTTTTATGTGATATCATAACAGAGAATGAATTATTCCTGTCATATTTTATCAAATGAATCAATTGAATAAGAGAATGGATGATAGGATAACAGATAAACCGAATAATGAAAAAATTTAATTTTATAACACGTGATATTTGAGGAATGAATCAATAAGAGAAATGCATGAAATGATTTTACATTTTTTATATGTGTGGAGAAATGGGTCACCATGAGAAATAAGGAAAAGGAAATAAATGAAAAACATCTATTAAATGTTTCATACATAAGTATATGAGGTGCGTTGAAAAATAATTTCCCCATGTTTCAAGGGAATGACCCTCAGAAGAAGATATAGATCATGAAAAAGCAAATTATGTTGATAAAACTGAAGTGGAATGATTGAAGTTATTTTGTTTTTGGATCCATGAAATATGTTGTAAAATTAATTTATTGATTATTTGCTCTTAATAATAAATATAAATTATAAAAGGATTGTAAAGTAGTACTATCCAATTAAGGATGTGTGATGATATCATGAATTGTACCATGAAAAGTGATTCAGTAGCAAGATGTACTTTTTGGGAAAACACATGTTTGAGGGAAATAAAACCCTCAATATGTTCATGATATTGAGATAATGATTCTTGAATAAAGAGATGATCGATATAGATAATGTAATTTTTAAAATACTAACTACAATGGAAAATATTATTTATAAGATCATTTTGTAAATTTAGTCAACATATTTAGAAGTTTATTGTCTTAATATTTTATATCGATTTAATGGTTAACCATTAATGTAATGGTTTATGTTGAACATTGCATTTGGATTTAAATATTAATGTATTACTTCACCAAATGAAACTTTAAATATAATAGATAACATGATATAACGTTTTTTCATTATAATAACTGGATATCGAAAGAATTTTATATCATTTGGTTATGGATAATACATCTCTTAAAATTTAATTTTAAAACTTCAAGCATCAAAAAATTCATTTTTGAAACAAGTGATAAATTATAAAATAGTCAAGGAAGATCGAGAGGATGAGATTGTGCTTATGAAATTTAATGATATCATGTAAGTATATCTTCTCTGGATATTTCATCATCAATGAAAAATGATATCAAAAAAATGAAATCTTATTAACAAAATTTTTTATGATATAATTTAACTTTTCATAATTATTTGGTTTATGGTTTTGTGGGCTTTAACCATCTCTAGTCACCAAATTTCTTGTTCTCAATAATAAATATCACAATATATCAATACTTTGGCATTAGTGTACACTTACATTACATATTTTATTTTCCCAACTATGTTATCCTACTTGAAAACCATGTTATGTGATCATTTTATATAACACCTATACATACCTTCCTCTCTTATTTATAGGAGGTTTTAAAAAAACTTTTTTATATAGGGTTTTCAACCAAAGATTTTTCAAATGAAAAACCATCGATTACTGAGATCAATTTTAAATTATGAGGATTAATTTTATTTTATGTCGGAATAATTTAACACCCCATGAAACAAAAATATAATTCTATTAAAATAAAATAAATTTCATAGATTGCTTTTGATATACATATGACTGAGATTTACCCATCAATAATATTATATTAATAGTGTTATTTGACCTGATAGTTTTCGTATAGCAATTGGAATAGTAGGAATTAATAGGAATACATAATTTTTTAAAATATATTTTTCACAAATTTTAATTAAATATATATTTAATTTTAATAAAATAATAACAAAATCAAATGAATAGAAACGTTTTTTTGAAAAAAAAAATATTTCTAAAAGATGAATTAGTCATTTAGGGGGAACATAATTTAAAATTTAACTTTTATACTTTTAGAAAATTTAATTTAAATAATATAATAATATTTTTTATATTTGAATATCAAGATTATATGAGGTTTTATTTTTGTTATTTCTTTGAAATATTTAATTTTTTGATGAGTAGTGGAAATAATGGATTTTAATTCACCATAATACTTTTGGTTAAATAATTTAGTAATTTTAAATTATATTATAGAATGGATTTTGTGTAAAATTAATTCAATTATACCTCTATTAACCCAATGTAGGTCATTAGAATCAATTTCATACTAAATTTGATTAAAAAACAATTTAATCTTTTGAACATTTTAACTTTAAACCGTAGCATTCTTATCACATTGATGTGATTAATTTTAAAATAATTTCTTCCAGTTATATGAATTAAATTAGTAAAAATTTATTATATATTTTTATAATCAAAATTTATAATTTATAATAATTTAAACATAAATTTTGACCAAAATTACTGGTGAATGTATAAATCATTTACTACTATGTTTATGTTAAAAATTGATTTACCAGGGGTTAATCTATTGTGATATGACTGAAAATGATCTAAATTATTATATTAGTTCTATATTATTATTTAATTTCAACCATTTACATATACTTATGTAAATATGATAATTTATTTCCACATTCCATGGAATATGTCCTATATAATACGTTATGTGAAGTTATAGATAAGAAAGATACTACATTAATTTTTTATTTCAATAAAGCCCTAGGAAATAGAAAAAGACTATAGGTTCATTTATATATTTTATTTTTAAATATTAATTTATGATTTATAACATAATAATTTAACTTTAATTTTTGGAGATGAAATAATTACATAAAATTATTATGAAATACAAACAAAGTAATAATTTAGTTAATAATTAATTAAATTAAATGGAAGTAAAATATAAATATTTAAGGAAATTGGGGGAATAATTTTGTTTCAAATTTTTTTATAACAATATATCATGTTAAATACGTTTGATATAAATATTTTCCAATTTAATTATTGTATTTATTTTTTAATTTTCTAATTAAATGAATAATGTAAAAATTTTCATTAATGTTATTTTTTATAAATTATGTTTTATTAAATTATTTAAAAATAAAAAACCTATATTCATACATGATATATTAAAATGGTAATAAATATAATCTATTCCCCATTAATGGAATAATTTTAATTTTGTAAAAATATATTAACAGTTATACATTTAAAAAATCTATTACCAAATTTAAGTGTAAAGAGGTGTTTTTAGTGTTAAATGCGCTTATGGTGAAAATAAATTTCCAACACACATATGATTATTATATTGTAAATTTTTTGTCACAATTATAACATATAGTTATAAATTTTCAAATAAGGATCATTTTAATTTAGTCATAATGGATAAATTACCTAGTTTAGAAAACTAGTTACTGTAGTTAAAACCCAAATTGGTAAAAAAAGGAAACTATGTTGTTAATGAAATAGTCATTAAAAATGGATATAATTTTTTGTTTAAGGTTATTATTGACCATATAAACACTAAAACCCATTAATTATCAATTTTTTATAAGTTTTATATAATATTGACGTATTAATAGTTAATACGTTTGAGTATTAATAAGAATCCCACTCAGCATCAACAATTAAAAACATCTCCACACCTATCAGTCCTTTTGGATCATACAAAACCTACAAAAATAAACTCCCCACACCCATACCTTTATTATAGATGCCTTATTTTTTTTATTAAAACCATAATTAAATTTGATTAGTACAAACCTAATGAGGATGCATGAAGATGATGTAATCTTCATCAACGATCTTCTTTATTTTACTTCCTTCTATTCACCATCAAATTTTAATTAAACCATGTTTATATAATAATAATAATATTAAAATATATATAATAGGATTATGTTATAATTTTATAATTTCCCAAAACCATCTCCACTTATATCAAATGAGTTAAAAAATCATCGTTCATGTATATGGTAGACTACCGCCTCATGAACATATTTCATTCATTTTTTATTTTCGATCTCAAGGTTCGGAATGAGGATGGATATAAAATATTTATGTGATATTTATAAAATATGTATTCTTATGGTTCCACCATATAATATATATATATCATTTTTAATCCCATTATATTGGAGACATGATAATGTATTTCATGTGTACGATGGACTACCCCCTCATAAAGTGATGTGATTTGGGTTTCACTAAAAATTCACATGAAAATTGATAAATATAATGTTGATGATTATTTACAATATACATGAAATAATAATGATATTTATGAAATAATATTAATTTTTTATAAATTCTATATATCATTTTAATAATTTTCATTTCACTCAAGAAAATATTATAACATCGTTTGGAATGGTGTGGATCACCGCCTTCATGTAAAAATGTACTTTATTTTCAGCAGCGCACTTCATGGAAGAAAAGTATAAATATATAAGAATATTTTAATGATATTATACTCATTATAGAATGTTAATATACTATTTTTATACTTTCCATAATTATCATTGAAAAAATGAATCATTTATCAAACCTAAGTAAGACCTGCCATATCCACAAATGTAACATTAATCATTATTCATAAACATCAATCATGATTGGTTTTGAATGAAACATTGATTTAAAAATATGATAATAATTTAATGATTAATTTTTCAAGAGGTGTGTAAACTCTATAATATATTCATGAACCAGCTCTTTAATGGAAAAAACATGAAAAAAAATATAAGGAAATTAACATGATTATCATTGAAAATAATGAAATATTATTAATGAATGGGTTATAATATGTTATAAATAAGAACATATATGATATTATACATATTAATATTGTTATGTTACATGTTAATATAATGTTAAAATCTGAAATAATGGATTTTAAGGAATGTAAAGTCAAAAGTAATCCATAGGAAATGTCTTTTGTCTAAATTTACATTCAATTAAGACTTATTTGATATTTTTCTCCAATTAATTTCTATGTGGGTTATATACAACCCCATTTAAATATAATATCATGACTAATTCAAAATTAATATTATATTATATATCAGTTTTAATTATTTTATCCAAGGAGATTTTACATGAATTTTATAAAGTGGTTAATTTTATTGTCAAATATCATTTTATTTTCTGATTGTTTACTTCCAGTTAAAATAACACATTATTTTAATCACCAACAATTAGAAATTAAGTTTCTCTTAAATATCCAGAATCATGTTGGATGGATATGATTATTTCTTAAAGTGGAAATTATTTTTTAATATGGTATTTACATTGAAATATGAGATGGTGAAATATTGATAAATCTGTATCCTTTACACAATAAGAATATTTGAAGGTATGGTGTATTGAATATTGAATTTAACATATTATTGGTTATATAAGGAATGTTATAGACCATTAGTGGTGGGTGGGGAATAGTATTATATAGAACTATGATGCATCGGTAAGTATCATTAGAAAAATATATTGTGTAAATTAAACATGTTTTTGCCTTTAGTTTGAAACATTTAATGTCTTTTGTTGAGTGTAGAGGAATCACTGGTGAGAGGCATGAAGTCCAATAATTAATCACTTCCATCATTGAGAGTTCAGTTATTTTCATCTAGGAGAATTTAATAATGACATTATCTATGGATTTATTTTAGTCTCAAATCATCTTTTAAATGGAATTCTTTTTCTATTATTAACCACTGTATTTTTATTCTTCTTTATCTATTAATGCATCGAACTAATTTAAATTGAATGTGTGTTTAATTATTGATTATTCCATAGTTTTTTTTCTTACTGATTTCTGATATATTTACCTATACATCACCATTACTAAACATGTAAGGCCTCTCATAATTTGTTTCCCTTCCCTTGTACATGAAAAAGAAATATTTGAATTTGTTTTCAAGGATTTATTTAGTTTATTGTTGTTATGTAATATGTTTTATATTGTACTTACAATGGAAAATTGGTATCATATATGTATTTGGTTTCCAAGAACAATAAAACATATCAGTCCTTAAGGATTTGACTGATTTTCTATATTTCAATGTAATAGAATAAGGCACAAGCACCTTGCTACTAGGGATGAGGTCGTTACACCAAAACGCTCAAATAATATAAAATTCATTGGAATAGAATAATTATAGAGTAATATTTAATAAGTCTCATAAGTATTGGATTATTATAGAGTAATATTTAATCATGGTCTAAAACTATATTCCCCATGTGAGGCTAAGTCTCATAAGGGTTGAATAATTATAGAGTAACATTTAGTAATATTTCTTTTGATATTTCATTTTTTAGTTTAATGATTATGTCATGTAATTATCCATTTAATGATATTACCAATCGAGTGGAAAAACATAGGCTAGTTAATTACAGAGATGATTACATGATCAAGTCTTTGGTTAGATGGTATTTGGTATGAACCATCGTGATAATTCTATTTTAAATATGATCAAATATATCATGTTTAAGATGATGAATTAAAACATGTTTTAAGTATCATTATCGTCATGTTAGGGGTAGAAAATATTAAGCATCCAGTTGAGAAGGATATCACAACCCATTTAGATTAGGTAAATTTTTATGTTCCATAAGGATTCTTTAGGATGATAATTTATAATGTATGGATATTATAATGTACTATGATTTTTACAAGGTTAAAATTTCAAAATACATTTGATTTTTCATTTGGGGGATATTCAAAATTGTAAATTAGGCTTGAAATTGAAATTTCAAGAGTTGAAACACATAAATGTGATATTTTTATAAATGGTATAACTCTTAAAAGGTATCTTAGGTGTTCAGATGAGGTTCAAAAACATCGAATTTAAATAAATTGTTTTTTGAAATGAAAATGGGTTTTATGGGTTTCCCATAGTTTAGGAGAACCATGCATCAACACTATCAATCCCCATATGTTTTTCATAGGGTTTATTAAATAATGAGCCATTGTCCACCCAGGCTTGTTTAATATTTATAGAAAATTCCAGAGGGGATAAAATGGAATACACACAGTTTTTAACCACAAAAAAAGAATTTTGAGGGGGCTTGGATATTAGATAGTGTGAGATAGATTATTGGTTCACTATTTTCTGAACCGTTTAGAAAAATAGTCTACCTCAATAAAATATAATAATTACCATAGTCTCTCTCCATAATTTAAAATGAATTTTACCATGTTTCCACCACTATTTCCTCTAGTATATCACTTCTAGTCACAACTCACTCCTCTTATATCCATTGTGGGTTATCTTTTGTTTTTTTTTCTAAATTAGATTTTGTTCATCATATTGGATTCCAATAGGTAATGGTATAACTCCAAATACATACTTTATTTATTTTATTTATTTATAATAAAACTATAACTATAAGAAATAATTTTTAATATTTCTCGTAATAATATGTTTTCATATATTTCTCACAATAATTCACAAATAATATCTTCAAAAGGGATGAGTGAAGCATCCTGAGTATGATATAGGTGGTCGATAAA
The DNA here is from genome assembly GCA_963277665.1 of Viscum album. Taxonomy (NCBI): domain Eukaryota; kingdom Viridiplantae; phylum Streptophyta; class Magnoliopsida; order Santalales; family Viscaceae; genus Viscum; species Viscum album. The sequence goes on along the minus strand of OY728152.1, from coordinate 1,715,350,902 downwards.
TCATCAAGTAATGAATTTCATGTAAATTAATTATGTATTTGACCCATGCACTAATTTTTTTAGCATCTCCCATTAAACATGATATTAATATTTTATTCCAATTAATTAAATTATGTAATCAATTTTCACTAAATTTTACTATTTTTGGTTTTCAATTGTGACTTGAATCACCCCGTAGTGGTTTTTTCTTATATTCCATAATCCTAATGATTTATCATTTCAATTAAAATAACCCTTAAAGGCATGTTATGATTCATTTATTCAATTGAAATGTATAAATTAATTTAAATGAACTATGTGTCTTTTAGATTACTCACTTATCTTATGATCATTATTAATATTGTTCTAGATCTATACTTCATAAAATAAATGGAAAATTAGAATCAAGTGGGATGTTTATGTTTAAGAATTACCCATGGCCAAGGATGATATTTATATTGAATTATTGAAATATCACACATGATAAGAAAATTTTTATCATTTTTCCTATAGAATTTACACAAGCATAGTCTTATTTACGTAAAATAATTAAATTGAAAAATTAAATAATCAAAATGAATTATATCCACTCCAATGTTGAAAATTTTCTTGTCCTTTGTAATGTAATTAAATATAATATTATTACACCATAATATGATATAAATGTAGTGAACATTGGATTTGGAAGTCATAATACCATGAATAAGACCATAAGCTAGATAAATTGACAATACATTGAGTTAACATTGTATTCCAAATAATGAATACCTTAGTTGATCTCATGAGTCTGATGGGATATGTTCATCCTTGATTGATATCAGGTTCCTATTTTGAAAGGAATCGTTTAATAGTTCATAGGAAATGTGGGACTACAAAAACATGATTATTACTAGGAGGCCTCAGTTAGAGTTCTTTAAAATGGAATTTCATACCCCCTTGTTCTAGTATGTTGGACATGGTGATTCACTTCCTTTTATGTGGTTGGACGTGGTTTTTCATGCCCTGTGATGAGGATGTTGGTCCTGAAGTTCCACGTCAATTTTTGGGATGGTCGAGCATGGTTCTCCATACCCCATATTCACATTCTTGTGTTTATAGCAATATTTAAATAATGTGAATTATATTACAACATTCTTATTATATGTGGATTCCTTGGTCTAACCCTAGGGTTCCTCAACAATGCATGTCTATCAATGTATATATACTTTCTTTTAAGCTATGATAAAAATGAGGGATTGTTCAAAGACAATACGTATTATGAGAAAATAGGTTTGATTAGTGCGGTATATTTTAACGAACCTATGGTAACATGATTACATTTATTATTGACATGTTTATTTTTTTACATGTAAACTAATTCTATTATATTAAAAGACTGAATTTCAGTAGACACCACTCATGGGGGCCTATTTAGTTTTACTTACACCCTATTCAGAATTCCAATTGGTACCCAAGAATATCTCATATTTATTTGTTTGGTATTGGAATTTGATATGTATTGTTTCCATGTATGTTTTATGAATAGAAATGGGGGATTATATATCGTATTTGAGAATATAAATTGGATACCATCCGATGTTGAGTATTTTTTTATTGATTCCATTTTATTGTTTTTTCTTGTTGTATATTTATATGTGGTATTCTTGACTTTTTTTGTTTAGGTTTTATCATGTCAATTATTATATAATTTTTCGTTTATCATGGATATCTGATTGTAATTGTATATTAGTTTTTAATATTTTTCATTGCTTATTATGTTATTTTATGATCCAAATGTATTTATTACATTTTCGTAGGATATAATTTGCCCACTATACCACCTTTAGAAATCAATGCTGTTTGGAATCCTCTAATATATAGGAAGTAACACCTGAGGTCATGTAACCAACTAGATTGTAGAAAAATTTCAGCGGATCGAAGGTCGGTATTTTATGCATCCCATTGATGGATTCATTTGGATATATATGAATGGTTGAGTTAATTAAATGGATATGTAAAAACATTAAAAAAAATTATTAATATGACCAACATTTAAATTACTTTGATCGAGATCAAATAATATTTAATAATGATTGAATGGTTAGATTATATTGACCATCTCTCAATGGATTACATGATATTATAATTTTTGGCAATCTGTAATATTATTTATAATATATCAAGTAAAAAAGAATGTGAAACATGGATCATGCTCAAATATTATTGGAAACAGATTCTTATGTAACATCATCACATCCTCAATATGTATCTTACAAATTTTACTAAATGTGATGTCATCAAAATTTATGATGATATGGGAAGTAAATATATGAAGATCTCAAAACCCCCATTTGACACTATATCCATTATATTAATTTAATGGTCAAATTACATAGTCTATAGTGATGATATTCAATTTCTATATATATATATATTGGAATTTGTTTCATCACCCCATTGGACTCTTCTCAAATTATATTATCTATTTAACAAACCATTCTCTTAGATCTATGTTATTTGATCTCCTTCCTCGTATGATTAAACTATATGTTCCCTGATAGAAAATTCTACATCCTTTTTATTATTCGTTGGGTGGAGAACACTATCCATGAGAATTATCCAATAAAAACATCATTATCCCAAGCTATAATGTTATATATAAATGTTTCCCACATCTATATTTTACAATGTTGCAATCATATAGTTTCATATTTTATCATCCTTCTTTTTTATCTCTATATCATATCTTCCAATACAGTATATATTTTCCATTACATATGGTTGAAAAATAATATAATATAGATATTATTTATTACCATTAATTATGATTCGCCTGTCCATACTTTTAATCATAAGAATATAAGATCCCTTTAAATTTCATTCATGGATAAAATTGAATGATCAATTGTACCTAAACTATATTCTATTTAATTTTATTTCAAATAATGTAATTAATTGAGAATTTATTATCTTTGATCAATGATGGCCACATACATTTAAAATTATTATGTTCAATGATGAATATATATTTTATAAACTCATTATGGATATCTATGGAACTAATTTTTCTATGTAGATTATTCTTCCACTTATCAATGAAATGGTTACTATTTAATACTATTAATCATGATTTCAGAAGTATTTCATATGTAACATCATATATCAAAAGTATTATGTTATATTTTTTTAATTATTACACCTATGAAACCAAATATATTTTTGATGAAATATTATATATACCAAATCCATCCCCACTTACGTACAATATGATTATATTTACAATAATTAATCTCTTCTTTAACTCCCATATTTTATACTCACATAAATATATACATAAAAAAATTTCCCCTTTTGAGTTAACATGGTTAGTGGTTTTCCAAATCATGAGAAATGGCTTTCAAACAATTGATAATACTATGATAATATAATGAAACTATATATCTCCATCACTATATTGGATATCAAAAAAATTTCAATCAACCAGAAATTTGAAGGATCAATTAACAACTATCCTATTTTGATAATGTATCCAACAATTAATACATTATACATCATAATCCCCATTTATTATACATTTCACAGAATATACCCTTTTCATTTTATTTAATATAATTCTCTATTTTTCTTAATTTCATACTTTTATTTTAGAATATAGTATAATAATATTTATAAATACCATAATATATTTTTCAATGTAATATCTTAAGAATATATTAATAATGTCTGTAAAATTTTATAGAGCAATAGTGATTGAAATTAGATAGGCTATAAACACATTGTTCCCATATATTATATTCAATAAGATAATAATCCATGGTAGAGGATACTTCATATTAATTTGGATTATAATTATGATAATCATTACATGAACACAAAGAACCATCCTTATTCTTCGAAATGAGGATAGAGACACACTATGGTGAAGACTTAGGGTTAATAATCTCCTTTTTAAATAATTATTTTAGTTTATTATTATAAAATTCCATTTCTATGTTTTTTGTTTTATATTAACTCTTTGAACTGTTATAAAATAATGAAATAAGTTATATTGGGAACCCATATTCCTAATAATGAGGAGAACATGAAACACTTTATGGAATAAATCACTATATTCCCTTATAATATGCTTCATTTAAGTTAAATGATGTTCTTTTATATGAATAATTTGATATATATATTCTCTCTCAAAACCAAAAAATATACACGATTATGAAGTAGTTTCTCATATATATTTATAATTATCAGAACATTTGTATACAAATAGATGATGATTTCGGATATATATTGTGATTTACCACCCTAAAGATCTTGTGGTAGCTCTATTCAAGGAAAACAGTCCCTTCACAATATAGATTCAAATTCTATAAAAGGAATTATAATTAGATTTTCAAGATATTTGTTCCTATTATTTTTAATTGGGGATGATATATATACATGAGTTCCAATTATTTCAAAAATATCTGTATTAACTAATTTATTTGTTTGAATATATCTATATATCATTTAATATGCAAAAAATACAATGAACCAAAATAGGATAGGAAATATTATATTCAAGATTGAATAACTTGTGGGAAAACACTAAAAATTAATATCCACCTTAGAAAAGAAATAACATAATCTCTTTATTTCCCCCTTAGGTGCTGCGTAAATTATTCATGTTATCCTCAATTACTGTTATCATAGACTATTGAGTTAGATAATGTCTATTTTCATTGTTGTAAAACTATTATTCTATGAGGGGAGGATTGACAGGAACCTTATTCTAATCTATCTTAATAACTTTCATTATCATGTCCATTCGATATTCATATTGTATGTTCAATTATTTTACACACTTGAATGCTTTTTATTGATCTCTTATGGTATATTTTAGGGTACCTAATTTCTTATATTTTTCATATATAAAAACTAATATATTTCTTGTTATTTTAATTACCCGATAAACCCATAGAGTTAAAATTTATTTATATCTTCTTATCTACAGTCCAATTGGACCACTGTGATTATAAAATATTAATCTCTACCTTAAGGAAACATCATTTTATTTCTTATATATAAAAATGTATCAAATTAGCATATATTATTCAAAAATAGGTTCTATAAAAATAATGAACAGTTAAATTATAAATTTTGGGTCAATGGAAAATATGGTATACCTAAAAAAGGTAAAATAGAAATGATATATAAAACATGGGAATGATAGACGAATGTCATTTATATAATTTCATACAAATACACTTCTAAAAAATTTCTATTTTAATTAAGAATAAATCTCCAAATAATTTTTGAAAACTATATAATTAAATATTCATAAATTATATCATAGGCCACAAAGTAAATTTTTTTATCAATAGTCGCATAGTATTGAAGATCAAGATAAATTGAACTCTTTAGTTGTTATACTTAGATTTTATTGATTCAATATGATTGATGCCGATAAATGGTGATAGTGAAATTTATAATTTTTTAATTATTTATCTTATATGAATTAGGAATATTTAATATAGAGTAAATAAAATGATTTTTATAGGTTTATATTCTTTTTTTTAATTACAAAGAATCAAATTGAATCATTTTCAAAAGGTGTTCATATAAATTATATATAAAAAATAAAACATTTTTTCATATATTTATAAGAATTTTATATATCGTGATTATAATTATCTATACACATCCTAATAATATAGATTATTTTTATATATGTCAATTAGAATTAATAACATTAGGGGAACCATGTTATCAAATCATGTTTTGTAAACATATTTATAGGGAAAATACATAACCATGAATATGTATATTTTAAATAATTTCTTATATAGATGAAATTATAAAAATAATCCTTATGTGGTATGGTATGTTATGAAAGAATTCATGGGATTTTTTTAGTTATTCAATATAAATTTTAATGTCATGATCAATAGAGAATATTTGGGAATGTTCAATGAGAGATATGATAAAGGCATATTTCTTATATACAATCCCAATGTAATTATATATTGGTGTAACAATAATAGTTAAGAAAATCATTGATATATTTCAAAGAAGTATGATAGAAAAATATAATACATTAAAATTACACCACCTATAAAGGATGAATTGTTTAAATCTCTTATAGGAAATAGAAGACAACATGGGAGTATTCATAACACATGTGTATTTTAAAAAATCTAGTTAAAATTCTAAAATACGTTTTATTGTGGAATTTATCATTCAAGGTGAAAATATGTTATAAGTAATTACAAAACATTTTGAGTGTGAGAACAAATTTGGTTGTAGTAGATAATGTGTTCAAAAAATGAGGTGTTTAAGTAATTACAATCATAGATTCATTCTTTCACAAGCTAAATAAATGTTCTGTGAAGAAGAAGTAAAATACATGGGATGAATTGTACCAATGGAAGAAGAAGAAAATTAAATATAAGGTAATAAATCATGGTATTATGTTAATCTTCATAAATAGGAAAATTAAATTTATATAACATAGGATTCAAATATGAATTAAATGATAATGTTGATTTATATTGGAATAAAACTCATCATCATTGAGTGTTATATAGATAAATATAGTGTCTTAATTTTTTAAATTTATTTTTTCTAATGAAAAAACTTTAAAATTTTCAAATTTCTCTCAAAATGGAACCTCAACGAAATTATAATTTAATATAAATGTATGTCAATTCTACATTTTTAAATGATGACCATGAATAATAGTTCCAAATTGAACAACAAGAATATTTTTCCCTTATTGATGACTGTAGAGAATTTTCATGTTGTATAAGGGAAAATATAGGCTCAGAAAAACCTTAATAATCGGATTCTTTATTGGATAGAATAATAATGATCATGAAATTCAATAAATAAAGGGATAATATAATATCTATGTCAATGGATATGACCCAATATCCAACATTTTAATTATTTTTTATAATAAATATTTTTTCTAGAAAAAAAAGATGAAACCTTAGAATAACGTTCTTCTCTAATGGGTAAAAATGTTGATACATATATGATCAATGAACGAACATTCTCTATGGTTTTTCAACTAATTAACATAGTTGGCTCTATATTTCACTCATAAATAAATAATATTATTATATTATTGACTTTTTTCATGGATAATTAGTTAAATGTCCCTACTCATTTAGTAATTTGGGATAATTTATTTTTGGATGAAAAATAGATTTTTTTTAATGAATTTCTATAGGATTATTGGTGACAAAAATTACATGATATATTCTATAATATAAAACATAATTTATATTATATAATTTTTATGATTATAAATAATCATAAAAAAGTCACATTCAATAGTGGTGAAATTGATCAGAGATTATAGTAAAGTTACATAGAATTTAAAACTGATGAATTAAAAGAAAATATACTTTAAATAATGAATTTATTTTTAGGTTAATTATTCCAGATATATGGTTGATCAAAATTAAAATTTCATATGTGTATTTCATTTTAGAGTAATATTCATTTTATAAAACTTTAATAAGAATTATTCTTCAATATTAAGAAAATATATGCTGAATATTTCATGAAATATCAAGACATAACACACATGATGTGTGTGAATATAGAACTTCTGGACATAGGTATTAATTTATCATACCATTATATTATTAGTGTAAAAAACAATGTGTAATCAATTTTAATTAGAATATAGTTTAATATTCACTCACAAATAATATTTAAAATAAACACCACATAATTAATGAAAATGTAGGGTTTAGAGATAATTAATTATAATATGACTCCAAACTGGGTAAAATTGTAGATATCTTAATAAATCACTTCATAAATCATTCTTTATAAAACATCATAATGTTTTTTTTCTAGTATTCTCTCCCAAAATCCCTTTTTTATTTTAGGGTAACATTCTGTAATTTATTCCATTTTATTTGATTATAAAGGGGGAAATACACAAGTATTAAATCATATAACATGGGAGGATTTAAGTTTTATTTTATAATAGATAATAAAATGGGATAGTTGTTGAGTTGGTAGTTGATGCCGAATCATAGGGTTCTCTTTCAAGGATTTTCATTTATCATATAAATCATAATGGGGGAGATGTAAAGTCGCTATATAATTTTGGGTATTGGATGAGTGATTAATATGGTGGAATCCTCTAATGAATTGAATTAATAAAGGGGGATTCTAGATTATCTCAATTCATAAATTTTTTTAATGGAATTGGTCATAATCTATGATTTTGAAACCATAATTAATCAACATTGTGTAATATGTTTTAGAGTTTAGATAACCTTCTAATCAACAAAACATTATGAATTTTTTTCATTAGGTGGTCCATAAATGATTTTATAAGTTTCTTTGTTATTTATATGTAAAATATAATGAATTATTTTGATAACCATTATATTTGAGTGGTGGTGAAACAAAATAAAGATATAATTATAAAGATTCAAAACAACATTATATATATTGTAATGGAATGTGATTTTGATTAATATAAAAATAACATAAGATGTGATCAAGGGAACCATAGTATTTTTGTAGGTGATGTCTCTTATAGAACATGAATAATTATATGAGGAGTCCCAAAATATGAGTTTCCTTAAGAGGTAGTCAACCCAAAGACATCGTGTAGTATATTGGTAGAAGAAACGTGAATTCAAAATTATCAGATCAAATTAGGGGAAGTGTTCTAGGATGCAGATCCATGAATAAAAATTCAAATTTCATATTCTCCCTAATGAGAATTAAAAATAAAAAAACGCATGGATAATGGAAAAAAAATTATAACATTTTCTATGTGATTTTTGTGTCCATATAATTGAATTTAAATCAATAACATTTCATATGGCTTACCATACAAAGTGAAACAAAAATCATAATGATAATATTTATTTAAATTTATATATGATAAAATAAAACAACATTTGGAAACTACTAGATGAGATATAGACACATATATTGGATTTAATAATCATTCAAAATGGGAATTTTCATGATTCCTTGAATGTTATTGATCAATATCAATAAATAATTGATGTGTTTCACATTACACTATATTGTTGATTATTATTAATCTTTGATTAATTCTACATTTCACTCTATTGAAAATTTCAAGGGTGTATTGGTTTATATTAAATGAGAAGAACATTGGTGCACATGAGATCTATTTTTCAAGGATATTGAGGTCATAGAAGGAATGATATATCAATTTATTAATAATTTTCATTTTCATTGTATCTGAGTGCTCAATGTTGTCTCTTGACACCTTTCCTTTTCATTATTGGTGATGAAATAAAAAGGACCATAATGGGATTCGAACATTTTACACTAGATATTAGAGACTTAATAAAAATAATTTTTTACTATTTATTCAACCACATGTTAGGTGAGTTATTTACCCCTTTTATATTATAATTATATCACCACACATAGGATTCAATTCCACAAACCATTAATGATAAATACACTTTTCTATGATTTTTTTTGTTCATTCACTAATTATCCACAATCTTTCTTGTACTTGTTGTATAATCTGTATTAAGGATATATGTGTGATAAAAGTTCCATTAAATGTGTAAGAAATAATTATTTAAGGATTATTATTATCTAATAATCTTATGATATTTTAAATTATGCATATGAATTGAATAAATGATATTCATATTTTTTCCAGTCTACAAGAATAATAATGAAATATTGTGCTAGAATATAAACAATTTAATTATTCTTTTTCAGAGTGCTATAATCTAAATATTTTGATGATGAATTATATGAGTATACATGTGTTGTATACATATAATAGATTTTAGTATTACCACAAACACAATTCACTTTAGTGATTGTGAATCATTTGCAGCTTTAGTAGACGTGGAATATATGGTGATACCAATAATTTATTATAGTTATTCGTATCAATGTTCAATGCATAAATGGTCCATATGTCTACACTAAAGGATAATTAAATAATTATTTATTTTGGTATCAAATGTTTTCAGATAATTAAACATATTTAAAAATATAACCTTATTCAAATAAATTTAGATATCGTATGATGTAATTTAGATAGTATCATTAATAATTAATGGGAAAACAATCCCTCATGCTATGGTTTCAGGGATTTAATGGTTGTGGTGCTTATTGATAATGTTAGTTAACAATGTTATAGTGTGTCTATTGGAATATAATTTTTACCATTATGAATAATGGATAATAACATATGGATAAAGATTTAGATTATTTTATAAAATTGAGTTATATCTATCTATTATCTAAATAGATTGATATAAACTTTACAGGGAATGAAATTATTGTTTTGGATGTTTTTTTGTTGAGTTTTAGTGGAATAAAGGTACTGGAAATATTCCCATATGGAATGTTTGTTTCACTTTAGATAAGCTTTATGTATTTCTTAATAGGTTCATGAATCTACAATACCCGATCAGATATGGAAGTTTTGGTGAGGAAATAAGTTTAGGTACATATTTTTCTAACCAAAAACGATGTTCATTGGAGAATTTTGTTATTTTATGGTGAAGAGAATTAATTTTGAGAATACATCAAGGAGTGAGAAATATTTGAAGTCGCCAAGGTCTATTAGTCAGTTATACCTGGAATCATTTAACAAAAAAAATAGTTTCTATTTTACTATATTGGAATTAAAAAAATGGCTCACATTTGGAAGGATTTATTTTTATAGTATTCATGGGAGACAAGATACATGAATAATTATAACATTATGAATTGAAATAAAAAATAAATCATTAAAATTTAGAGTGGGGAGATTGTTACTTTCTCTAATAAATCAATGAAATCATTTATAAATACCGTCATCGAATCTTGTGGAATAGAAAACATAATAAATGGTGTTCTCATATTCCTATTAAGGGAAACCATACAATAGAAGCAATCATAAATTATATGTACGAGATAAAAAATAATGAAATATTCCATATAACTAATATAATAAATGGGAAATAAAATATAAGTATAATAGAGAATCATAACTCCTCACCTAGATATTAAAGACTGGTTTTATTATATAATAATTTATTACTATGTACATCATAATTTTACCACCAATGAAATGTTTTATAACTTCATATCTAAATAGGTAAGCAACACACCATGTAAAAATAAATTTTGTCTCCTAATACATACTATTGAATAGAGGGTCTAAAACAAGAACACATGTCTTTTACTATGTCCAAATAATTCTTAATATCGATGGGTTGAATAAAAATAAAGTACATAACCAACATAAAAACTTATACTGAAAACATAGCATAACTTTTTTTAATATTATCCCCATTAAATAAAAATAGCATGAAAATAATACAGCCTAATTAATATGTAAAATTATATCAATAAATTATATACCACTAAAATCATATCATTCATCAAATGTTTAGGAGATATATGAAATTATGTTAAACATATCAATAGATTATTTCTTAAGGACGAATACATTTTAATTTGAAATCACATAAATTTGAATAAAAAAAGTCTCAATGTTTTTGGGAATAAATTAATTGAAAATAGTATAGAAAACATGTATTGGATGCTTAAAAATAAATAATTAGTGGTGATAGTGGGATAATTATTTCATACTATAAATGATAATGAAATTATTTTTTCCACATAAGTAGTAAAAAGTAACACATTATTAAAATTACAAGAATATTCCTTTTCAAAAAATTATCGAAATATAAGAAATGGTAAAAGTTTCATTAGTCAGTAATTGGGGAATAAGTAGAAAATTATAGAATAAAATAAAAATAAAAATGGATATGAAAGAAATGTATTCCTAAAATAATTGAAAAACAAGGTTAGGTTTCGATTGAAACCTTATTTTTGTTTTTTTAGATCAAAATATGTTAAAAGATGAACTAATAAGTGAATGATCCAAAAGTAAGAAGGTGATAAGAATAAATATTGGGATTAAAAGTGAAAAATATAATAAATAAAATTAATGAAATATAAAATTAAACAATCTAGAATAAGGATGATATTGAAAAATAAGCAAATAACATAGGCCATAGTTGATTCATAAGTTTATTTAAACACTGATATAATCAATTTAAATTTTCTATAATTCAATACCATACCCATATAAATAACTATAATATCATATATATATATATACGATCCACTTATAAAATTTCTGCACCCATTTATTAATAATTCATTAAATACATATTTATAATACTCTCTGAATGGTGGATTGGTAAAAGGAATCACATCCCTTATTCATGGTTGTAGTCAGCACGTACATTGAGAAACATTTTAATTTTTAATTAGTGGAAGGGTAACAAGATAAATGATATCATAAATTTAAATAATCCTAATTATCTCAATAATTTCCTAGTTATTTATTACATCCAAATTTATACAATCCCCACAATTTATTTATGTAAAAACAATTATACCTCTATATGGATATGGTTGGATGAACATATGCAAAAGAAATGTTTCACCTATTCTTATGATTGAATAGAAGTATAACCCCCCCCACACACACACACACAAAAATATAATAACACAAATATATATTTATTTGATTTCTATAATTATTATAGTAAGGGTATAATATATATTTGAGGATGTATAAGAATAAATATTCTTTGAATGAGTCAAAAAAGATGATTACCCCTTCAGTAAGAGAACCCAAATTACATTCACATTAAGACTTAATATGATTGTTTATAAGAATCATTCAATCTCTAATACTAATTTATGGAAGATATGATGTAACCATATCATTTATTTCTTAGAAGTAAGGCTCAAAATTATTAAATTACGGTGGGTAAGAGGGTCCCTTTTATAAGTGATAGGAGGGACACATGACATTAAATAAATTGTTGATAAATATAAAACTAATTTATTATGAAGGGGGGTAAAAATATTCATATTTTAAAATAGTATAACATTAATCTCAATATAAAACAATGATATAATTTTTATGAATTTTTACTTTGTTATCTTGATTCATTATTCTAATATTTTTATCATTTTAAACCCATTTTATCCTTAATAGTTGTGACAATTAATTACCAAAATTACTATTCATTATTAAGAAATAACTCTACTTTATTAACTAATATTAATAGTTTTAATTCAATATTATTAATAAATATTACATAATTAAACTATTATATGTGTCATAAATTATCTTTAATATAAATTCAAATAAAACAGTAAAAACCTTGTTTAGAAAATGTCAATTTTATTAATAAGAATTATTTTTTGGAAAATAATGTATATTTTTAATCAAATGTAATAAATTATATTTTATTAAATAAAATTAAAATTATTTTCCTTTCAAATCAAATGAATAATTAATAATGTTTTTAAGCACATGACTAGAATAGAAGAACAAAGAACTATTTTTTTCATAACAAAAATACATTAATTATAGTTCCACAATGTAATTCATACATTTATATATACACAATAATATTTTTATATGATATATATTAATTATAATTTAAACTTTTTTTTCTATAAAAATGATTTCATAATCCTTCAGGTTATACATATATTACTATAATGTCATTAATTTCTATGTTTTATAAAAAAATTTATTATATATTGATAAAAAATCAATTATTATAGAGAAATATTAAAATTTCATCCTAATATATTTTTGAAAAGATGATTTAAAATATTTTTTTCATTTAATTAAATTAAATTTTAAATTCATGGAATATACATTTTATTCATATTGTTAAATATTTAATTTTACAATAAATTTTAATTTCATCATTAGAAAAAAATGCATTATTACTATAATTTAATATAAAGTATTAAATTATTTTCCCTTCTAAAATTTAATCCTGTAAATTAAAAAATTATCACCTCATTATTATATTTTGGTAGTTCTTCACCATATCTTGTTCTAGATCCCACAACATCATTTATATTTTTCAATTTTTCCAAATTTATATTTCCATAGTAGTTGTTTTATTCCACAATACTTGTTCCATAGTTTGAATAATTGTAACAACCCAGTTCTAGGTGCTGCCCTGAGGTACCATGTACCCGGTTGGTCACATGGCCTCAAGCGCATTTCTACAAACTCTAGAGGCTATTGAATAGGAGCAAGTACCTTGGTTGTGATAATGGGGAAACTATTCCCTCATTGGAAGAGTAATTTAGCTGAAATAAATAGATAACAATAGCAGAAGCAGTAACAACATGTGATAAGTAAAAAGTGGAATATTGAAATTAATAAATAACTAGAGCACATATATAAGTTATTCATGATACATATGTCTATAAAAACATCCAAACACGTCAAAATACTGGAATACAGTACTAAACCAAAGTACAAAGGAAACAAATAAACTCCAGAAGTATCGTAAGACTCATCTTGGTCCCATGATCTCCAACTCCATAGCAGTTATATACCTGATGTAGAAGGGAGCTTTCCATTATCTATTTCAATAGAAATATAATCTCTTTGGGACCAAAATCATGACCCAAACCAGGTTTGAGACGAATCTCATTAGGCAACCACCCAAAGATCTGTGCCAAACAGTTATTGAACTAATATGGAATACAATTATCAAAATAAAGCCGTAAATAAGGAAGTACGCAAAAGTAAGAAAATGTAAAGTTTCAATTACATTCATTTTCATATGTCAAGTAAGAATATAATCAAAAACAAGTATCTCTCTTGGAAGTACTCACAACCTAACCCCTTTGGTTCAACCAATCAAACACAAGAAACCCTCTAGGATGTACACATAGTCTAACCCCTCTCGTTCAGCTTTATAAAAGACTCTCTACGGAAGAAGTCATTATCAATTTCCCATGTGGTATCATATAAGTAACTATAGACACTCTAAAGAAACACTCAACATCCAATTCCCCTTGTGGTCTTACAACGTGGAACTATAGACACTCTGAGGGAACCCAAAGACTATCCCCCCTATGGACTCGCAACGTAAAAGTAAACTGAATATCTAGAGAATCCCTCTGCATCCATTCTCCCTAAGGTCTACTACACCAGGTTCCCACAGCCTTGTGTAATTCAATAATGCATAATGATGTTCAACAGTCAATGTAAACCTTAATAACTACTTGGCTAAATGCTTTAAGAACAACGTGGCTAAACTGCTACAAGCATATAACAACATCAGATAATATCACTCCATTCTAACAACACTAGGCATGGAAAACAAGCAGCCTAACCGGAAAAGCTATACCAAACGGTCAATATCAAAACAAAAATGGGTAACACATCTAAATCAGGTCAAATAACCATATTCACAATCAAACCATCCTCTACTCAGGCACACAAGGCATAATAGGCATTAACATGACTAAAATCCCTAAATACGCAATACCCCGTTCCAGGGTATTGGGCAATTGTTTGCATAATATTAAAAGACTAACTACAGACTAGCACAAACCACCAACCTCGACATTGTACAATCGATATAGTCTGGTATCGGCCCATGAATCGTCCTAGAACAACATTGATCTATAAAAATGTCTAAAATTATAAACCAAGGATATCTCATGAATGTAGAGAAATAAACAGATTAAGCCATGTAAGAAGGAATAAATCGCCATGGAAATTCCAAAGCAATCAATGATGTTTGGTTTGGAGAATAGACAAAATGTCGGGGGCTCGGAGATGAATTGTCGGCTTCAGTCGATTCTGAACGAGACAGGCTGAGAATAATGGTTTTCTGTGAACTAGATGCAACCCCAATCTGATATAACAATTAAATAGAAAAGTTCACACTGTGTCATTTAAAAGTAAATGGCACGTATATTCCTTTTCTGGGACCCGCTTTAGGTGGTCCCCACGTCACCCTACATAACCATGTACTTGGCTATTACACGGCTAGTACACGATCACCTACGGAAACCGGGTACACAGTGTGTACTCTAATGTACATGGAGTGTACTCCTTAAATTTCCAGAATCTCCTCCTTTTCTAAAAAATATTAGAAATGAAAACACATACCTGAAAAGAAAGTCCCAGTTCTTACAAACTTCCCCATTAAAGAAATTTGTTCCCAAATTTCCCAATCAATGAGGTGTAGAAGAAGAATCCTCAAAAAGCTCTGGCCACTACGATCGCACATCAGTCTCCCTCTCCCAAGTCTCATCCTATACTTGCCCATGCTTCCATATATATTGTACCAGTGGAATAGACCGGCCACGGAGAAGCTTCATGCTTCGATCAACATTCCAGATAGGATGCTCCTCAAACAATGTTTCCACCTCCAACTCAACCTCCTCGGGTTGAAAAACAATGGACAAGTCAGATAAGTAACATCTTAGCTGAGAAACGTGGAAGTAGACTTGCATAACCTAATACCTATAAGGTAATAGCAACTGATAGGAAACTGGTCTGACTTTCTCCAAAACCTCAAACCGTCCAACATATCTCAGTGAAAGATTGTCCTGTCTCCTAATACCCTTAGGTCTCAACCTCAATGGTACATGTATAAAAACATTATATCTGACCTCACACTTTAGAGGTGATCTCAATCTATCAACTTAATACTTCTATTGTGATTTTTAGTAGTCATCCCCTTCCGAATCAACTCTATCAGCTCAGTGGTCTCCTGGAAAAGACGGGGTCTGAGCATAGCTGCCTCTCCTGGCTCTAGCCAACAAAAGGGTGATCAGAATGGCCTACCATACAAAGCCTCAAAAGGTTCTATATTAATAATTTCTTGAAAAATATTCATTTAGGAAAACTCCAAAAGTGTTATGTGCTTCTCCCAAGAACCTCCAAAGTCTATAAAGCATGCTCGAAGCATGTCCTCCAAACCTTTATCTTACGCTCAGACTAGCCATCTTTCTGAGGATGGTAAGATGTACTCAAAAGTACCTTAGTACCCAAATCCCATTCTAGTCCCTTACATACCCGAGAAGTAAAACATGCATCTCTGTTAGAAACGATGGTGTGAGGAACCCCATGTAAACATACAATCTCTCAGATGTTCGACCTTCCCAGCTCATCAACACTGAAGGTCTCCTTTATCGGTAAAAAGTGAGCAACCTTCGGGAGTCTATCGATGACAACCCAAAACGCATCATTCCCTTGAGGCGACCTCAGTAATCCTGTCATGAAGTCCATCGTGACATCATTCCACTTCAACTCGAGAATTGTTAATTTCTACAAAATTTCTTCTGGTTTTGGATGCTTCACATTCACCTGCTGACAGGTGGAACCCCTCATGAATAACCCAGAAACATCTCTCTTCATACCATGCCACTAACACTGATTGTGAAGATCTCAATACATCTAGGTGACACTAGGATGAGCTGCCCATATTCAGGAATGAAAGTCCTGCATCAGCTCCCCGCATATGTCTTCTGATACCCATCCATACCCATAAAAGGGAAATATATCATCCTTTCATACTTTCCATCCAGGAATAGGGTCCTCCCCTAACACACTCTTCCATAGGACTAGGCCTTTAGAATAGGATATCTGCCTCATTCGCACTCATCCTAGTAGAGTAGAGGTAACATCCATAGAATAAATAAACGTCTTCCCCTGTCTGTCATAAACCTCCAAATGAATCTCAGAGAATATATCCAAAAGATACCACTCACTACTGGCCTCCTGAACTGCATGTATCTGTGTCCTCCTACTCAATGCATCATCCACTACATTTCCTTCCCCAGGTGTGAAGGAAATCTCAAAAAGAAAAGACTGAAGGTACTCAACACACCATCGATGTCTCAAATTCAGATCATGCTGAGTAAAGATATACTTGAGATATTTTTGGTCGGTGGAAACCAAAAAATGATCTCCCAACAGATAATGTCTCCTACAATGTAAATCACGAACGATTGTAGCCAACTGAGGATGGTGTGTTGGGTGATTCCTCTCATGTGGCCTCAACTACTAAGACACATACGCAACTAATCTGTTCCCCTACATAAGAACTGCTCCCAACTCGATACCCGATGCATCATAATAAACAGTATAGATCATTCCCAGATATGGAAATACTAGTATTGATGATGATGTCAACCTCCATATCATCTCTTGAAAGGCTAAATCACAAGAATCTGACCATATGTACATCGAACCAATCCTAGACAGGTCCGTCAGGTGCATTGCTAAGCGTGACATGATCTCGTATGAAACCTATGTAGTAGCCAGCGATCCCTATAAAACTATGTACCTCAAAGATGTTTTTCGGCTGATCCCCCGAATCTACTGCTCTCACTTTCTCTAAGTCTACTGATACTCATGTCTCTGAGATTACACGGTCCAAAAATGAATTTGGTTCATCCAAAAGTTGAATTTTGATATTTTTACATATAACTAATGCTCTCTCGGTGTACTCAAAATGATCTAAATATTTTTGGCATGGTTGTGTCGAGTGTGAGAGTACACGAAGATATCTTCCACAAAAACACCCCAAAGGAATCCATGTATGGATGGAACACTCGGTTCATCAGTGCCATGAAAACTGCAGGCGCGTTCGAGATACTGAACGGCATAACCACATAATTCTATAGATCATACCTGCTAATAAATCTTCTTAAGATGTATATCAGATAGTCTAACATGAAAATGATGGTAACTAGTTTTCAATTAAATCTTCAAAAACACACGGGCTCCACGAAGGTGATCAAAGAGATCATCAATCCTCAGCAAGGGATATCAGTTCTTAACAGTCAACTGGTTCACCTTCTGATAATTCAGGCAATTTCTGAGGGTATCGTCCATATTCTTTGCAAATAAGACTAGCGAACCCCATAGAGAAGTGTTGGGTCAGATGAAACCCTTCACTTGTCACTCCTCTAGCTCCTTTTTAACCTCTTGTAACTCTTGTGTAGCCATCCTATAAGGAGGAATGGACATCGGGTCCACTCCTGGAATAAGCTCAATAGAAAATTCCACCTCTCGCTCTGGAGGAAAACTTGAAAGGACCTCTGGAAATAAATCCCCAAAATGATCCCCTGCTTGAGGAATGTTCATATGTGACATCCCCTGGTCATCCAGATATATACTAGCAATCTGGGCTATAACTCCTCTTATCCCATAATGCTCGGGTCCTACTCTGCTTGCCTGGATATCCCATTCTCTGTTGTGTAGAAACTAACAGCCCTTTGGTGACGTGAAACGCACCCCACAACACTAGTAATCAACCACTTCCTAAAAGGGAACTGACTAGTCTCTTCTGAGAATGACATCATTGATTCTCATCTCTATGATACAAAGTTCCCATAAGAATTGACACCCACCAACCTCGAGAGGGAACTCCTTGAACTGATGTACACTAGTCATTCGGGTCCCCAACGGAGTGTCCAGCTTGAAGACATCAGCAAAAGAAAAGATACAGAGCCTAAGGATCATCACAACAACAACAGATATGAAACTATGGGAATCCCCTGTATTGAAAAGAGCATAACCTAAAACTGAGGCAACTTTGATATTACCTCAAATTGTATAGGGTTAGGGATCCTACTCCTGTTGGGTCTGCTCTACTACAAAAGTGTGGCATGTACAGTGGCCATGTGACCCTTCTGGACCACCCTGAGTTGATCCAAACTATTGTTGATGAAATCCTGGTGATTTACTAACATGGCTATGACCTACAACTTGTCCTGAACAGCCTAAACAACTCCATACCCTAGTCTAATGTGGGACTAGTGGTCTTTCTCAGGTTTGAGGAGTTGAAACAGAACCCCTCTCACTAGCTGTTGGTGAAGAAAACTAAGAGAAACACTGAAGATGACTCATATTGAAGCAATAACTATACTCCATTAGGTATTTTGGGAAATGCGGCCTCATATTCCCGCTCTTCCTGTACTGGTATCACACCACCTGGATACTAGAAAAAGTATCCCGCCTCCACGGATCTTCAAGAATAGAATCCCTACATCGATTACTACTATCAGTCGGAGGGGTACCGGCTCTGGATGTAAAGCCTCCCTGGATCACAGCCCCAGAATCCCTCTGATTGTGCTTAGTGATTAGCGTCTAGTTGACTATAAAGGTGGTTGAAGTCAATTTGAATTTGTTCACCTAAGATCAGATGTCATGCTTGAGACCATCCTCAAACATCATCACCAGAAAAAAAAACATCACCTCCTGGGATGGGTGTGAAGTGTTTTAGATCTATAAGGCAAAAAGAATACTCCATAACTGAAACAGTTCACTGTTCTAGAATCATCAACTCTTGGGCTCAATCGGCCCTCAATGTCTCCTAGTATAAGTGTTCGTAGAAGGCACGCTGGAACTCATCCCAAGCCGTAACCTGCTGGCATCCTACATGTGAGTTCATATCCCACCATCTCATGGAAGAATCCCAAAGCATGTATGTATCAAGAATCATCTTCCTCTCTATAGTCATCTACAGGTGCTTGAAGATATACAACATGGCATTTAACCATGAATCAGTAGCCTGAGGTCCTCCAACCCCTGAGAATTTGGGAGGATGCTCCTACTGAAAGACACGCGTCAACTCTTCCATTGATGGGGCCTGATGTGAATCTCCCCTAAAGTTCTACATAAACATCAATAATTCCTCTCAGAACTACGCATTGGCACCTCTCTCCAAGAAAACTGCTAGTGAAAATATAGGAATGACTGGAGGATCTGTTGGTAGTTCCTGATCAGCCATGTCCAGTGTCTGGTCACTGCCATGAATCTGGCGTACAACCAGTGGATGTCTCGAGGGAATTACTCTGCGAGGTCAAGAAGATACCTTAGTTGAATATTATCATGGAATAAAACTTACATGTTCCAGAAAGTAAAATGAGAATAAAGAATTAAATTTTTTCAAAAATAGGAATACGTGGCGTGTATGAACCCTACACGGTGTGTTCTACTAAGAATTCACATGGTCATGTACTCCTACCAACCCTGGTTTTGTAACAACCCATACACATGACGTTTTCTCCCATGACATGGCATGTACTTGAATTGTTTTTCCCTACCTAATTTCTTCTACACGACTAACCCACATGGTTCTCCTAGAACGAGAGTACACGGCATGTTCATGCTAGACACGGCGTGTACTAGAAAGAACTTCCCTGGCCCATGTTGTTAGTCACATGGTCGGTTACCCAGCCGAATCTACACATTGTGTCCTTTCGAAACCCAGCCTGTACTAACTACCCATTATCCACCAATATAGTTGGTCACACTGCTTGACACATGGTCTGTAAACCCAGCGTGTATGTATGGTACATTTTTTGTCTCTAAAAAGATTTCCCAACCCCGTGTCTCTATCACACAATCAGTCACACATTTAAGGACTATAGGGCATGTAAATATAGTACTCAGTGTGTACTTAAGAGATGTTTTTACTTCCCAAATGGAAGTATAAATGGAATGTTTTAAAAAATATACAGTTTGTATTCTGGGTTTTTCTAGACAGTAAGCCTTAGAAACTACTATGGAACCCCGACATACACTGAAACAAACATTAAAGTGACAAATTATGATCGGTGAGGTCTCATACTCCTCGCGAATTAATGTTTGTAATTCTATACATGTCATAAACAATCATAACAAAGAAAAGGTCCACCAAATTCTGTTCCATGAGGGCCCATAACAACTCAAAAAACAATGTTTGGAGTTCATTCCAATGAAACCTTACACAATCCAATATACTATGAAATATCATGTATTCAATCAAGGAATCTATCATAACATCATTCATATCTAGTAATACATCTATCACATCAACATATAATAAGTAATGCATCCTAAATAGAATGGAAAGAATGCATGACATGTAATATCTAGCAAGTTCCTATATAATAAATGAGATAGAATTCCACCATCTCATCTGGTTGAAACAGAAAAAAACCTCAATAAAATCAACAATAACAGCACAATACATGAGAATCAACCCATGGTGAAATCAAATCAACTATAATAATTTAATAACTAGTAAAATCACAATATACAAGGTAATTTGGCTTTTCCCTTTACAAGGGTTTGTTACTCCCAAGAACAATTTGTTACTAAGTGCATAATCCTTATTTTTCCTAGCTATGCCTCCAAAGTGTGAGTCTAGAAGAAAAGAATTCCATTGATACCACTTTGTAACATCCCTGATCTGTGTGCCACCCAGACGTGCCCCGTACCCAGTTGGTCACATGGACTCAAGCGCACTTCCCCAAATTCCAGAGGCTTTCAACTAGTAGCGAGGTCCTTTGGCGTGATAGTGGGAAAACTATTCCCTCATTGTCAGACTAATGCAACAGAAATAAATAGATAATAATAACGGAAGTAGTTACAATATGCAATAAGTAAACAGTGGAAGACTAAAAGTAATAAACAACTGGAGCACATATATAAGTGATGCATGATACATATGTCTAGGAAAACATCAAAACAAGTCACACTGCTATAATACATTACTAAACTGAATTAGAAAGGAAACAAATAAACTTCAGCAGAATCGCAAGCATTATCTTGGTCCCATGCTCTCCACCTCCATAGAAATCAAGTACCTAACATAGAAGGGAACGTTCCCTTATATATACATGCAGCAATATAATATATTTGGGCCCAAATACCTAACCCAAATAGGGTGTGAGACGAATCCCAGTAGGAAACCACCCAAAGATCTATGCCTAACAATCAATGAACATATATGACAGACAATAAGAAAAGTGAAGGGGTAAATAAGGAAGTACTCAAAAGTAAACAATCCTACTATTTCAATTGCATTAATTTTCATATATCATGTAATCAGATAATCAAAAACAAGTAACCCTCTATAAATTACTCATATACTGACCCCACTTGTTCAAAAAATCAGACACAAGTAACCCTCTGGGAAGTACTCATAGTCTAACCCCTCTTGTTCAACTTCAGCAAAGACTATATGAGAAAGAACTCACCATCAATTCCCCCTATGGTATCGTATCGGTAACTATAAAAACTTTGAGGAAGCACACAACATCCAAATCCCCATGTGCTCTTGAAACATGGAACTACAATCACTCTGAGGGAGAACAAATTCCATCCCCACTATGGCCTCACAACGTAAAAGTAAAAAAAGACACTCTAGAGAAGCCCTCAGCATCCATTTTCTATATGGTCTACTACACCAGGTTCCTACAGTCCTGTGTAAGTCAATCATTCACAATGATGTTCAATAGATCAAGTAAACCTTAATAACTACTTTGCTAACAAATTTAAGAACAACTTGGCTAAACATCTACAATCATATAATAGCATCAGATAATATCATGATGTCCTACCAACACTAGGCATGGAAAACAAGAAGCCTAACCGGCAATCCATACCAAACGGTCAATATCGAAACAAACATGGGAAACAAATCCATATCATCACAAATAATGTTAATCATAATAAAAAAATCCTATACTCAGGCACACAAGGCATTGAAGGAATTAACATGGATAAAATCCCTAAACACCTAATACCTCGTTCTAGGGTATTGGGCACTTTAAAACATAATATTCACAAACTGATTATGGAATGGCACAAACCACCAGCCTCAGCATTGTACGATCAATATAATCTGCTATCAGCCCTTGAATTGGCCTAGAAAGAGGTAGAACTACAAAAATGTCCAAAAAATTTGGCCAACGATATATCACGAACGGAGAGAAATCAAAAGATTAATCTCTAGAATAAATAAGAACTCACCGTGGAGATTCCCATGAAATCGACGGCGGTCGATTCAAAGAATGGACGGCGGGTCAAGGGCTCGGATAAGAATCATCATCTTTGGTTGCTCCTGGAAGATACATGCCAAGAAGAAGGGTTTTCTGTGAACAAGATGTGAGCCCAGTCTAATATAATAATTAAAAATAAAAGTACACGGTGTGCCTTTTAAAAGTACATGGCGTGTATATGCCTTTTCTGGGACCTAATTTAGATGGTCACCAGGTCACCCCACACGGCCATGTACTTGGTCATTACATGTCTAGTGCACGGTCACCCACAGTAAAAGGGTACATAGTGTGTACTCTACAGTACACAACGTGTACTCCTTAAATTTCCAGATTCTCCTCTTTTTCTAAAAAACACTAGAAAATAAAACTCATACATCAAAATAAAGGATGGGTTCTTACAATAATAAATATTTTTTTATTCGTATTAAGAATAATATAGTTACAATTACACTTGATTATAAGTGATAATATGTTATGGGTTTGTAATTTAAATCATTAGTATATTGACATAGAATTATTAATGAACTATATAGAGGATAGGTGTATTTACCAAATGTTATACCACGTCCATTTAATTATAGAATTTAAATATTAGATATGTACCTATGACCTAGTTTAACATTCACATATATCCCTATAACACCTTTAAATTAAAGTAATTGTAAAAAAATGTTCATATACTTAAAATTTTAAATCTATCATTTACTTATCATCATAAGGTTATTTCCCACATTATATTTCTTTAATATGATTTTTAATAGTCTTAACATTCACTATATTCTAATAAATATGATTATTATGTGGTTACATCCACTGAATTCATCAAATAAAGTTGGAGTAAGATACCTTTTATCGTACAAAGATTCTTTTGATTTACCTTGATTTCATGAATGGAATCTATTAGTATTTTTTAAATCCACCAAAGGTAAATATGGATCCCAAAAACAATAAAATTAAACTGATTATGAAAAAAAAAATATTCTAATGTATAAATAGTCCATTTAGACTACCAATAGTTTGGGAATGATAGGATACACCCAAATTAATTTCTCCATGTAGTCACTTTGATAGTCATCAAAATAATCATCTTAAATAAAAATGTAAATAACAGATCATGATTGATTGGATTGTTATAGGTGGACCATCACGTTTTAAATACATGTTAATGTAGATTTGTGTGAGTCATTAAGTAGGTATTTCATCCCTTATAGATTGGAAATTTGAATACACGGTTAAAATATAAATATATAACCCATATGACATCTTTCATTCATGGATTATTTAGTAATCTGGTGAAAAAGTAAATAGTAATAAAAAACCCTTTCCCCCAATGTAATTGGTATAGGATACATGAATCCTTTAGGATGGTATCTCTCTTCTGTAACCTATTGAAAAAGAAAACTTATTTACACATAGTCCATAATTTTTAATTTCAAATGATCCACCCAAAAAAGTTTCTAAATATAGATATATATTTTTCTTCATCCATAGTTTATTGAGAAATTGTAGCTATGATATTTATCTATCATTTTTTATTTCATCTCATACATAGTGGAAACTCATGGACTACTTTGAAATTATAGAATACAATCTACCTAATTAAACAGTATCAACATCTCATTATTCATGGTTTTTTAATAATAAATCTATGAACATTAAATATTTTATAATAAGTCTGTATTGGAAATCATTTGTAATAAATATGATTCTTCCCCTTCCATAAAGATTCTCATTTAAAATATTATAAATAGATGTAATATATTTTTTTATCTCGTCCCCATTTTTTCACAAAATATTATGTTCTTTTCTACTCAATGCATAGACCAAATTATGTTCTAGAACATAGTCATATTTTATTGATAAATAATATTCCTTGAGTAGACTAACCATATTGATTTTCTTATGTTGATCTCATTATATAATAATATTTATTTCAAATGTTTTTTATTAATATATATTTCATAAATTTCACCTTAATTTCTATTCCTTCATATAATCAACAAATATATTATAAATTAAACTCAAAATCATTTTTTAAACAATTATTTTCATGAATAATTAATTTCCTTATTATAGAGGATATAAATTTTTCATTCTATAAAAGGATACATTTAATTCATTTCATTGATGTTTCACTATATATCAATATTTCATCACCTATATATGGTAATATCAAAATTAGTGCATTGAACATGCTCTATTTTTACCCTTTATATCAATATTTACATTATTCTAGCCAAATTAATTTATACCATTTACGTTTCAACTAGGATAATAGGTTAGATAATTAATAAAATTTTGATCAAATCATCGATAATAACCTACTAATATAATGAATCTACATTCCTTTGTAATGTTCATTGGAATTGGTAATTCCATTATTTTATTTTTCGTTGAAGGAGAAAATTTTATTCTATATTTGGAGATAAAAAATCCATTAAAGAGTACTGGATGATGTTAATATTCATATTTTCAAAATTTTACATATAATACTTTTTCTATGAGTCTCTTTAGGATTATTTACAAATAAGTGTTCATATCATCATATCATTCTAGAGAATATTAATATATCATTTATAAATGATGAAAAATAATTACCTATATAATCCTACAATAAACTCTTAATAATATCCATAAAAATATAGGGTTTTTTATACAATCCAAAGAGCATCACCGAAAATTTGAAATGTATGTACCCTATAATGAAATGGCCTTAGATTTTGGATCGTTTAAATTAATATTTTCTTTAATAACTACAATAACATACTACACCAACTAATGTAATACCATAATAAAATAAACCACTACATATTAAAATTACATGAAGAATATAATCATTATAAAATAAATATATAATAATGAATTAAATTAACAACATATTATTCTTCCTCTTGATTAATATTTTTCAATGGATTTCATTTAAAGAATTATTAAAAATATTATAATATATGAAAATAATTAGTAAATTTGTTCACATTAGATGTTTAATATCACATTTAATAGTTATATTTTTAAATATAATATTTGAATATTAAATTATTTATAAATTAATATG
Organism: Viscum album; assembly: GCA_963277665.1. NCBI lineage: Eukaryota > Viridiplantae > Streptophyta > Magnoliopsida > Santalales > Viscaceae > Viscum > Viscum album. The sequence continues at coordinate 1,715,324,252 of OY728152.1, read as the reverse complement.
TAATAAGTGTAAATACACATTTGGATTCTGAATTTATTTTCAACAAAATTAGCATTCCAACATATTTTTTAAAAAAATTTAATATATTATTATATTATTTTAATTATTTTTTTAATAAAATGAAAAATATATATACCTTATTGTTTAAAAGTTATATTAGAGTAATTGTTTTGTACTTTTTCTAAATGGATTGATTTTTATGTGAATTATGAAAAATAATTTTTCATAAGTTTAAATAAATTTATAATCTTATTAGTATACAAGTTTTAATTATATATTAATGAAAATGATTTATAAGACTAAATATGAAAATGATAATTTAATTTATAATTTTCTAAATGTTTGTTTAAATTTACAAAACAATAATTGACATTTCATAACTTATGTTTTATTTTTAAAAAATTGTTTTATTTCATTATAAAAAAAGGTTTTAAATTTAATATTTACAACTTCTAGATATTTATTCAGTTAAAACATTATTTAATTTTTTTTATCTATTGGACCATACATTGTAATACATTTCATTTTATTTTATTTTCATAACTGAAATGTTTCTATTTGTAAAAACTAGTAATCATAGTAAATTCTATATTTTTAAAAGTAAAAATATAATAGTAAAACACTCAAAACATGTTTCAGTAACTTTTAGGAATTTGGGATTGGAGAATTAATCTTTTTTATCAATTATTCTCTACATTATATATCTTTTTTGAGCCATTTCCATTCTAATTTAATTATAATTATTCAAATCTTTTTGATAAAAACCTAAATCCCACTAATATTTAAGTATAAAATGGGGACTCCTCCCCTAAATTTGAATCACCTCAAAATCACTAATGTTAAAAAAATTCCCAAACATATCCAAGAAACATATTTCTTCTATAATTAGGATCTGTTCTTCTACAAATATTATCCCTTGGATTTAGAATAACATTCCCAGTGATGAAAATCAATGACTTGAGGTTTATATTCCTATCCTCTCTATCATTGTTCTATTTTTATGCCCTTTTATTCATCACTAAATTTCATTTTACTATATCCTATTTATTAAATCATAATAAATATTATAGTAGTATGTAAATAAAATGTTAATACAACTATTTTCTGCCCTCCCCCTTTCCAATTATGAAAAATGAAAACTTGAATCGTAGGTTGTGCGTCATACTTCCCCAACAATACAAGATGTATCCTTTTACATCACTACCATAAACTCTAGTTACAATATTTAAGTAAGATTATAATTATTATATTTAACAAATATATTATATTATGAATTGATAAGTCATATTACTTCTTTTCCAATTTCTATGTGAAATAAAATCATCATCAATGTTTATGTGTGGACTCTATCCTCCATGAAACAACCAATATCTATTTTTTATTTCTTCACCTCATTATAATGCTCATAATGAGAATGGTTTTAATTAAAAAATATTTTTTTATTATATGAATAATGTTCTAATAAAGATTTTTAATATCTTATTTATTATAATAATGGTAAATAATTATTGTAGAATTATATATCTAAAATTAGAAAACTATGGGAAATGTTATCATTATTATAAATTTTTTCATATAAATAAATTCACTTAATTATTTGGAATAATTATTATATACCCCCCCCCCCAATAAATAATAAATGATATAACTTTCTTATCGTTATAATCTTATTTAATGTGATCCAACTATTAATAATCTATTAATTATGGTATGTTCATGTTTATTAAGGTTTTACCCCTCAGCGAAACACTGTAGTAGGTAGGTACTGTAGTAGTACTATTCACAGAATGGGCCTACGGGCCATGTGATGGGCTATATGCCTACCGGGCCTTCGGGATATGTAATGGGTCTCCCTCTACCTAGTTAAAAGAGTTGTTTGCTTCGATTAAATAATAAAATGAGGCTTCGGCCCCAACCTTTTAACAAAAAAAAATAATCTCTTGGAGTAAAATTAATTATTTGAAAAATATGTACATTTTAAGAATAATTAATAACGAAATTTATCTTACAAAATTAGTTCACAATTATTATGTCTACCGACACCCAACATCAAAAATATGTAAAAACAGACTAATAAAATTTTATATAATAATTATATATTAATTTTATAAAGTACATGCATGGGAAAAATGTAATATAACATTTTATTAATATATCAATGTTTTTCATACAACTTCATAGATTTCAATCTACTATGAAGTTAAATGATGTTATGGGTTTTCATCTTCAATATCACTTTTGGAGACATGTTTAGAATAATTCTACTAATATCACCGATTTTCTATATATACTAGTTATTTGAGATATTATTTCCTGAATTATCATTTAACCATGAAATTATATTTCAATTACAATATTTCCATTTAATGGATTTTTTATTTTAGTGTTACTAAATATTAATGGGTTTTTTAGTTCTTAAATATAATTTTGTGAGACAACTTACTAGTGATGAATAATATTTCTTTTATATTTATTATATTGATTTAATATCCCTTGATTTTATTAACTTATATACTTTTATATATTATGATATATTCATCTAAATAATTTTCATTTATTCATTTTCTTACATGTGTGGTGTAAGGACCCGCTTGTCTTTGGTCGTTGGGGTTTTAGTCTATCGTAGTGGTCTTAGGATGATCATAAGGGAAAGGATAATTTGATGGATGTGGTCTAGATCCATCTCCCAAGTCTCCCACTCCCCTTTCAGAATTGAGGGCTTCTCAGGTCTATTGGGGATTCCCTCAGTAGCTTCTTGTGTTCTGACGCCAGAACATCCAGCAGAGAGGACATTTCGGTGGCTCGCATTTGAGTGGGATTGGATACCTCTCTCCCTCCACCATGAAATATCTTTCTATTTGTTCAAGATGGTCTCAGCTGGAATCAAGAGATCGTTTACCCTATGTTTCTTCATTGTTTCCATTATTTCCTACTGCATGGTAACTCCCTTTAGGTTTCTCGCAGACGTCAGCAAGGAATTGGGAGTCAGGATCCTAAGTCTTCATCCATCAAGTCCAATTTCCGGGAACAGTCTCTTATTTCTTCATCAGTGTTCCTGAAAAGGGATTCCTTGGATCCAGGGGCTGTTCCAAATCTAGATCCTTCCTCCCTTGTTCAGGGGGGTGTGCTGTCTTTAGGCCCTTCCCTTGAGGGTGATGTTGTTATGTACTCGGTCGTAGTTCCCAGTGCTCTAAAACGTGGGTTTTACTTTCTAGTGGATAAGTGTTTTGTTTCCCTCGGTCTCATTTCTTTTCCCCGATAATTCTATTCTCATAGGCATGTCTGTTTGGGTCAAGACCTTCTCCTTCCACCCTTCTAGTTTGGGCTCTAATATTATCTGGGCCACCTGTGGTCTCCCCGGATGTTCTAGTGGAGGCCTCTGTTGATGTTCAGCCTGTATGTTGTGTGCTCCCCAAGACCCTTCCTCAAGGGATTGGTCGGGATCTACAGCTGGTTATCAATCCAAGCTCCCACTTGGATTTGAAAGAGACTCCTTTATTTGGTTCCAAGCCCAACTGTGTGTCTAAATCCTGCCCTGTTGGATCTACATATTCGGTTAGTGTGGGGATTTTTACTAGTGAGGGAGTTGGTACTCGTTCGCAAGAAAGGTTATTCAAGGAGAGATCTTTATCCCACTTCCAACGTGCTGTCAGTTCTAGGGACAAAGCCAGTTCACTTTCCTTCCAATGGTTCTTATCCTTATATGGAATTCTCATGGACTTGGTTCCTGAGTGAAGACAGATTTCATTGCATCTGTAATTAGGAAACATCAGGTTGCATTTGTGGAAATTCTTGAAACCAAGAAAAATCTTGTTGGGATTCGAGATTTTATGTGGAATATCATGATGCACAGCTCTCTGCAAGATTCTCCAAAAATTAGTCACATTCAGATCTTTTGGAACAAGCATACTTCTGTGGAGATGGTGCAAGCCGGAGACCAATTTTTTACTTCCAAGGAGACTTCCAGAGTCAGCCGTTTTGTCATGACTTGTGTTTACAGGAGCAGTGATACTCTTCATAGGACCAAACTCTAGAGTGATTTAAACAAATTTATCATGGATAACTTCCCATGGTTTGTTGGAGGGGGCTTTATAATTGTTGCTTCCCCAGAGGAAAGGAATGGTCCGGGGCCTTTCTAGATGAACACCAGTAGTGAGTTTAATCAGTTCATGGCTGGGAAACTCTTTTCTGATCTGGGTCACTTAGGGGATGATTTTACCTGGTGCAACAACCCAATAGGATCTCACCACTCGTGGAGCCATCTGGATAGGTGTTTGTCCAACATGGAAGCAATCTCTATGATCTCTACCTCAAAATTGAGGCACTTGGTTTGAGGTATCTCTGACCATTCCCCCCTTATGCTTTTGATTTCATCTGGGAAAGACTATCGAGAGAGGTTATTTTTTATGCAACAGTGGGTGACCAAGCCGGGTTATCAGGAGCTGGTACGTGATGTTTGGAATTCTCCAAGACATGTTAACTTTTGGATTTTTCTTCATGATAAAAATATGTCTTAAAATTCGTCTCCTTTTGTTGGAAAAAGATATCCCTTGGGTTTATAGTGAGATTGATGGGGCCCTTCAGGTACTTTAAAGCCTTCAGGTGAGTTTGAAAGAAAATTGGGATGATCAATTTTTTCAGGAGCCTTCTAACAGAAAGGATTCTCTTGGTGAGTTTCTTTGGGCTCAGGAATAGAAGGCCAAGGAATCCTCAAGAATCAGTTGGAATAGAGAAGGGGATAGTAATACTGCATTCTTTCATGAATGCAATAAAGAAATAAAGAGACCTACCAAGAAAAATATTATTTTAGAAGATGGGTATTATACGGATGATTGGGATGTTGTGGGAGGTATGGCCCTCTCCTATTTCAAGGATCTACTTGATGGACCAAATGTTCGCATGACCAATGCGTACCCAGGAAGAGACAATGGGTTCTTTGATGGTCTTCCCAAATGTGTCTCTAACCAGGAAAATGAGAGGCTGATTTCTTTACCGGATGAAAAGGAAACCTTCACAGCTATAATGAACCTCCATCCAGACAGTGCTCCAGGACCTGATGGCTTCCCGGATTCCTTGTATAGAGGCTAATGGGAGGTGGTGAAGGTGGATTTCATTGCAGGGATTCAAGACATCTTCATGGGAGGTTGCTTTTTGAGGGTTTCTTGTGCTACCACCACGGTTCTTATTCCGAAACACTGAATTCCCTCCTCAATCATGCATTACAAACCAGTGAGCAGGTGAAATTTCCCATACAAAGTCCTTGCAGGTGTTATTAATGCTAGATTGTCCACTAATATCCCTCAATGAATCTCCATGGAGCAACATGGTTTTGTGAAGGGTCGTTTTATTCAAGGGGCCATTGCTCTTACTCATGAACATATAAGGGATATTAACTTTAATACCCGGTGATCAAAGGCCGCTCTCAAGTTGGATATGAACAAAGCGTATGATCATGTGGAGTGGGGATTCATCAATAAGGTGTTGGATAGTATGGGATTTTCTCCCTGGAATATTGACCTTATTTTTAAATGTTTCAGCTCTCTGTGGATGGTGGTCTCCTTTCTGGGAATGTCCTATGGCTTCTTTAAGGCCATCTGAGGCCTCTGTCAAGGTGATCCATTGTCACCAAGCATCTTCATCCTCACCAATGAGGTACTGAGTATGATCATTGATAGAATCATCAATAATGGAGATATTCATCCATACAGAAAGAGTATGATGGCTATGACCATCTCCAATCTTATGTTTTCTGATGATACCCTTGTGTTTATTAATGCTGGAAAAAATCTATATGTGGTTTGAATAGGATTCTAGAAGAGTACTGCTACTGGAGTGGTCAACTTATCCATAAAGAGAAAAGCTTCTCTTTTATATCAAAAAAAACTCTCACCATGTTGGATTTTTGATATTCAAATTAACCTTACCATGCAAAATGGATTTTTCCCATGCACTACATTGGGGATCAAATTTCCCCTATGAGACTTCATATTCGGGACTTTGACATCCTTACCAATAATATTGCGAAACGCATCCACAACTGGAAAAATAGGTATTAATCCATTGGTGGTCATTGATCTCTCATTAAAAGTGTGCTTTTGGCCACTCTAGTTCATTCTCTTTCAGTGGTTAAGGCTCCAAACTGTGTTATCTCCAGCGTTGACAAAATTATGGCCGGTTTTATCTGGGATCCTCTTTCGGAAAGGAAAAAAAACTAGACCTCTTGGAGTAAGGTGGCTAGGCCTCGTAGGGAAGGTAGTATTAATGTATGTAGTATGGCTGACACTCTCAGTAGTGTGCAGGCCAAACTGGCTTGGGAAATTGTGAATCAGAGTACCCTGTAGGGGAAAACTATGCATCATATGTTTCACTGCCAATTCTCGGTGGAGGGAAGGGGATCTCTTTTACGGCCTAATCTTCTGAAAATCATCGATGATATTCACTTCCACTCGCAATGGATCATAGGGTGGGGTTCAAGTTTCTTCATGGATCATAAATGGGCGGGGAGAGTGTTGGGCTTCCCTAGTTTCCCTGCTCCTTCATTATCCTTTCGGAAAGCCAGCTTGTACACGGACCTTATTAACATGGTGCTGGATAAGGATAAGAAGTCCCTTTTCAATATTATCGCCCTTTCTCAGGACCTAGACTGGTGTGTCTTCACTCCTTCTTCTTCAGGGGCTTTTTCTACTCGGGACTTTCGACGAATTAGAAGCACCGCAGAAGTGTAGGATGACTGGAATAACCATCTGTGGAATAGAGTTGTACCATCGAAATAAAATTTTTTACTTATGGAGGATAAGGAATCATTCCATTCCTATTGAAGATAATATTAAGCACTACAGAATTTTGTTTCCTTCTAGATACTCATGTTGCACAGCCTCTAAGGAAGAATCAACTGATCACCTATTCTTCTCGGGAAACAGTGCGGTTGTCATCTGGTGTTTCTTCGAAGACTTTATAGGGTATCGTGTTCCTTCTCCAGTGGCCCTCTCATTCTTGGACAAATGGTTTCATGGAGTAGGAGCTAGAGCACCCGAGAGGATGCCTCATTCTCTAATTCTCCATGAGGGGTGCTAGATGATTTGGCAAGCTAGAAATAAGTCTATATTCGAGGGAAATCGCACTTTGGGTAGTTCTATTATCAACATAATGAAATCCATTATCACTGACCTATTCTGTCTACATAGAAATTGGCAGGGCACTCATTCCCTCAATTGGTTTGTTTCCAGTCTTTATGGAGCCCAGCCGAGTGTGAATCCCAACAGTGGTTTTTGGGTTTGCTGTTCTCCCCCTCTCTAGGGCCTTAAACTCAACAATGATGGTTCTTGTTCCATGGGTGTCTTGTGCAGGGGTAGGGTGGTTCGAGACTGTGGGGTTTCGTCCTTATGGCCTCCTCCTCCCAGTCAGTCAATGGCTCCACACTCAAGGCTGAAGCTAAGGTCATGCTCACAGGGGTTACCCTTTGTCATCAAAAGGGTATTGATCTTTTGGAAGATGAAACAAATTCTAAAATTCTCCAGGATTCCCTGAATGATATATGCTCCCCTCTTTGGTCCATTCTCTACATTATCAAAATGTGCAATGATATACTCAATAAAGGAACCAAAATCAGTCACTCCTGGCCTGAATGTTACCAAGTGGCGGATCACCTTGCTTCTATGGAGGTCCTTGGTCCTGACCCGATTTGTTTGAATGATCTTTCCACCGTGAAGCCCGAAGGGGTCAATTTAATCAGAGGGGATGAACTTGGTTTGCACTACTTCAGAACTCCTTAGGATTCCTATTTCACATGATTGTATATTTGTTTTTTTGTCCGGTTTTTTTCTTCATAATAAAAAAATTAACTTTGATGATGATGAATTTGGGCGATTGAAATCCTGACAACCAATCAATGTGGTTCTCGATCCCTTATTTTATTATACCATATGAAGAAATTAAATAAAATTGTAACATCCCAAGTAAGTAAAGAGTAATTGTTTTTCATATCTATGTCTATTTTTGAATTATATAGTGTTTTAGAGGCTTAAAATGAGAATAAATCCAATCTTAAACGTAGAATACACTAATATTTTTAGAAGATTGTTTTACTGCCTTTTGATGGAAAATCAATTTTAAATATAACTACTGACAATTTTATAAGCTCAATTTGTCAAAATAAACTTATTATTTAGAATTGGGACATTGAAATTTACATTGGATAAATTTTTGGTATTTTTCCGATAATGTTCATTTTTTTAATGAATAGTGAAAAATGTTGTATTTTAATTCAAAACCACATTTTATTCTTATTTATTTATATCGATAGATTATCTATTTAATTGGTTTTAAAGTTAAATTAGAATATTTTTTTACCATTTAATCCAATGGTGGACATTAGAATTAATTTTACTTTAAAATTGGACATAAACAATTCTTGATCTTTTGATAGGTATTGTATCTTAAAAACACGTTATTTTTTTTGACAGAGAGGATTAATAATAAAATTAATTAATACAACTTTTATGTTTTGAATTTGGCAAAATGAACAACATTTTTTAATTTGGAATATAAAATATAGCTTAGGGTGAATTTTTTGTATTTTTCTGAAAAACTTCAATTTTGATGAATAGTGAAACCACTAAGTGGTAGTTAAAAAACTTATTTTTCATTTAAATGAAATTTTACCACTTCTGTAAATATAATTTCAAAAATCCAACATACATGGTTGTCATTAGGAAGTAAAATTTTGTTCAATGGGATGAAAATAATTTTTTTCTGAATAGTAACTTTTGAGTTTTATTAACCGCGACTAGAGGTAATTAGGTTAATTTAAGGTAAAAATAATGTTATAATAATATGAAATTACCTTGACACATGCTCTGCTCTTATTGTATGAGTCATGGACGACCCATACAATGCATGGGTCAATTTTTGGGACCCCATGGAGCCACCTGGGTAAAGATAATGACATTAATACCTTTTATTAAAGTAAAAATAAAAATATCACAAACATGTTTTGTTTTACTAAAAAAAATTAAAAGGGTTTATACAAGTTATATTTTCAACTATAAATAGTCATTATAATGAAAAAAATATTTCCTACAACCTGGTAATTTTAATATAATTTTTAGACATCAAATAAATAAAATTATTTATGACACAATGATGATGAAATGGTTACGTCATTAATGAATAAATTAAATAAATAAGAAGATAAAGTTTTAAAAAATATCCAACACTTGTCCAATACCTATTGGATGATTTTTTTTGGAACATGGGACAAGTTATCCTTTAATTTAATGATTTTTGAAGCTTTATAAACCGAATTTCATTTTATAATAAAATAATATCTTCAAGAATTCCAAAAGAGCCCATCCTCTTCCTTATAAAAAGACCCCACTTCTTACCCATCTTACACCCCTCCCAAGCCATTGTCTCGACAAAAATCTGCTCATTTTACCTCTCCACATCCCTCTCGTCATCCTAGAAGCCTTACCTTAGGCAGAAAGCTCTTCAGGAAACCCTTTTGGTTCAAACCAAGGGGAGTTACCTGATTTAAAGGCAATGTCTTCTCTTATGTCCTTTTGTATTATTTTGCTTATCCAACCCCATAAACTATTTTTATTTTTTTATTTTGTAAATACACCAATATATTCAATATTATAGGATGTTTTAATGAGAATTATTTGATTTACACTTACACACACCTCCATCTAATGGTTAAAAAACATACTGTTTATGTGGATGGCGAATTACTGCCTCACAAAACGATGATTGTTCAATATTATTTTAACACCTTTCATGGTGGCCAATATGATGTCATTGTATTTATATATGACATATAATATATTTATTCTCTCTTGATGCTTATGTATTTTATATTTAAAGCATACCTTTATGCTTTGCATGTTGTGCAAATGCGATAATTTCATCTGAGGAAGTGTGGACTACCGCCCCCTCAAGTAATGTGACTCGTTCATGCCAAACATGGAATTTATAAATAATGTAATTAATGAACTTATGATACCTATATATCATATATATTATACTGTAATTATAATATATATGTCTCATTTTTTTTTAATTCCATTGATATGACAATGAAATGAAAGTAGCGTTCATGCGTACGTATGGCCTACCGTCTCCATGAACGGTTCATTTAATTTGTTATCTCCAAATGTTATAGAATAGTTTAAAATGAATATATAATGGATATACATGATATTTAAATCATTAGTACCATTATGGAGATGATGTACTTATAACTACATGGGCAATTCATTTCAAACAAGTTTATTTTTGACTCATATACCGAACATCGTCTAAACGTATGATATGAACTCACATAATTAACTAATTATTATAACATGACAATATGTGATATTAATTGAATAATAAACTTTAATGTAAGACCTTAACCATTTATAAATTTACCAATGTTTATTATTCAAGAAAATATAATGAAACGAACAAGACGAGTTGGACTTGAGGTAAGGGAATTCGTCTCAATCTACTTTCGTTGAGGTATACTTTAATTTATATAAGACTTTCATTTATTAGTTTTATAATAAACCCTTTTGAATTTTAATTCAAAATGAATCTGTTTACATGAAGCGTTTTACTAAATGAAAAAAGGGAATGTTTTTGTCTTACATATGTGGCGACAACGAATTCTCTGCCGTTGTGATCATTATTTGAGTTTCGGCTTCCTCTACAAGCCACAACTTTTTTAGATGAAAAATAAATACAATTTTTTAATTTTATTTAATTTTTTTATTGAAAATGGTTTTGATAATTTTTTGATTATATCAATGTATTTTTGATATCTTATGACTGAAATGTGGAAATATAATGTTTCATTTATGCATGTTTTATGTGATACGACTGTGTTATGTTTCTTGGGAATTGTTTATGAAGACAGGTGGTTCCGTGATAAAATAAGGGCGGCTGAGCCCGAGATAGCTCTCCAATGAATTGGGTAACATGAAGGGGTTAAACGCTACGGTTTCTCAGAAGATATTTAGGGAATATAATGTAATGGTCATTCCAAATGTAACCATGAGGGTTACTCCATACGTAAGAATGTTATGAATGACTCAAGTTACCTTTATGTCTTATGTTTTCTATGAGTTATTCATAAATCTTATAATTTTATGAGGTATGTTAAAGTTCTTTTATTTTATGAATAAAGTATGACTTCATTGATTCTTATGTATACATGGACTAATGTTTACTTTCTGTACTTTTATATCCCTTACTGAGGTTTTTATGCTCATCCCAAGTTTTTGAAATGTTTTTTCACAAGTCAAGGGAAAGGTACATGAATTGATGATAGTGTTGAGGAAGTGTCATGAAAGAATACAAGTTTTATTTTAAATATGTTTCCATTGATTGAAGAAAAATGAATGTTGTCTTTGATGTAACCACCTTGTTTAAATGTGTAATGTAATGTATGATTTTTGATCTAATTCTCTTAAAATCTAAACCTAAAGAGATCCTCAATGTGTATTCTTGAAATAACTCATGATTATGTAATGTTTAGGGTTGGGGCCATATAGTTGGTATCAAAGGTCAGTTTAGATAACTTTAGGAGTTGGAATTCTATTAACCGATTATCTAAAAAATATTTTTTTATAGTCAAATTGAAAATGATATAGCATTTGAATATTACCATGTTGCATCATCTAAGAAATGTTTGTTCAGAATGGTTTTCTATAGAGGAAATAGTGAAACAGTGATAGGAAAGAATACAAAAGGAAATGACCTTCCGAATTGGCATCCTAAGATGTTCGGAATTGGAACTGAATAGTTTGTTGCAGCAATGACATGATTGACTCAATAAATAAATGGTGGTTTTATCCATGCACGAGATCATCTAGATCAACCGCAGATGAACTTGTTAGTGGTGGAATATTTCATGAGGAAACATCCCCCATCATTCAGAGGATCATCTGACCATCTTCTAGTTGAAGGGTGGATTAAAGCACTGGTGAAGATTTTCGATCTCATGGGGTGTTTAGAAAATCAAAAGGTTAGTCTTGTTGTTTACCATTTGGAGGGTGAAGCAGATCAGTGGTGGTCGATGGTTAAAAATATCAGGGATACTGATGTGATTGATACACTTGACTGGGATGAATTCAAAGGTTTGTTTCTTGAGAAATATTTTCCCAAGGATGTTCGACATAGGATGGAAAAACAATTCATGGAATTGAGGCAAGAGGATGACTCAGTGGCTGCTAATGAATAAAGGTTCACTCGATTGGCAAGGTATTCTCCAAATTTTATCAGAGACCTTGATAGTAAAATCAATCATGCTTAATCGGGATTAAATCAAAAATATTGAATGGAATTAGCTTCCCATGAGTTCAAAAGTTATGAAAAGCTTGTTCGATGTGTAGAGAAGGTGGAAATGGAGTTTGCCGATGATCAAGTGTTCTATGATAACCAACAGAAGAAGAGACCGAGGTGGTAGAAGAAAGGGAAGAATCATTCAAAAAGGTTTCATGGTAAGAAGACTAAGTTTGTAGTTTGTTATAAATGTGGTCAAAATAATGCTAGGGAATGTCTTTTGAATTCTATAAAGTGCTAACGATGTGGTAAGATGGTACATAAGGCTCGTTATTGCAATGTAAAATATCAGGGTGATGGTAAGACAACATTTGATTTAAAGTTAGTGAAATGTTTCAAGTGCAATGAGATGGGTCATTATTCAAACAAGTGTCTGACAAAGACGTCGATTGATGGGAAGCAGTCCGACTACAAGCAGAAGGGTGGGGTGAAATCCTGTGTAACTACTTCAACAGATGTTGGTCCATCAAATGAAGTGGTATCAGGTACATTTTTAGTTTTTTCAGATTATGCCAATGTGGTGTTTGATTCAGGGTATACACATTCTTTCATCTCCGAAAAAATTTCAAGTAAAATGGGAATTCCATCTCATGAAATGACTCCTGATCATGTGGTAAAAACACCTAGGGAAAATGTTGAGGAAAAAGAATTTAGAAGAATCTTCCTATCCTTATCCATAGAAAGAACCTACTTTCAAACCTTATTGTTTTACCTCTAGTATAGTTTGATGTTATCCAGGGTATGGATTGGATCTCTCTTTACCATGGAAATATTGATTGTAAATATAAAGAAGTTGTTTTTCAGAATGACATTCGGTTTGTGTAAAAGAATATACCCTTACTATTGATAAAATATCAAGAATCCGAGAAACTTGTAAAAGATGGAAATGAATGTTACCTTGCACAAATTGTTGAAAACAAAGGAACCGTTCAGATTAATGATGTTCCAGTGGTAAATGATTATCCTGATGATTTTCCGAACGAGTTTCCTGGAATAATACCAGATCGAGAAGTTGATTTCACTGTTGACTTAGTTTCTCATGCTAAGCCAATTTCAAAACGCCCTTATCGAATGGATCAAATTGAACTTTTAGAGTTAAAAGATCAATTGAAAGATTTATTAGAGAAATGTTTCATTCAACCTAGCAGATCACCATGGGGTGATCATGTCTTATTTGCTAAAAAGAAATATGGTTCAATGAGACTTTTCATTGATTATATAGCATTGAATAACATCACTGTTAAGAACAAGTTTAATTTTCCTCTTATCGATGATTTGTTTGATCAGCTCCAGGGAGCTCAGTATTTTTCACAGATTGACCTGAGATCGAGGTACCATTAGTTGAAGGTAATGGAAGAAGATATTCCTAAGACCATGTTTCGTACAAGGTATGTCCATTATGAATTTTTAGTAATGCCTTTTGGGTTAACCAATGCACCTACTGTATTCATGGACCTTATGAATAGAATTTTACATGAGTTCTTGCATAAGTTTGTGGTTGTTTTCATTGATGACATTTTGGTGTTTTCTAAAACTAAATAGGAGCATGAAAGTCATTTAAGGGTTATTTTGCAAACCCTAAAAGAAAAAAAATTGTATGGGAAATTCATCAAGTGTGAATTTTTGTTGCAAAAAATTTCTTTCCTTGGTCACATTTTTTCTAAAGATAGAATAATTGTTGGTCCTGAAAAAAGAAAAGTTTTTGAAGAATGGAAAAGACCCACAAATGTAACCGATATTCGTATTTTTCTTGGTTTGTCAGGCTATTAACGAAGGTTTGTTAAAAAAAATCCGCAGTTGTCCATCCCATTGACTATGATAACTCAGAAGGGTATTAAGTTGATCTGGAAAAAAGAATGTGATGATTGTCTTCAGTAATTGAAAAGAAGATTGGTGAATGCTCCAGTTTTGGCACTAACTTCCCGGAATGGTGAGTTTGTTATCTACCGTGATTCTTAATTAAAAAGACTTGGTAGCATCATAATGAAGAATGATCATTTAATTGCTTATGCTTCATGTCATTTGAAAACTCATTAGATAAATTACCCTACACATGATTTGGAATTAGGTGCTATGGTTTTCGCTTTAAAAATTTGAAGGCATCATTTTTATAGTGTAAAGTGTGGAATATATACTGATCACAAAAGTTTAAGGTATATATTAACTTAGAAATAATTTAACATGAGACAGAGGAGATGGATAGAATTAATCCAAGATTATAAATGCATGATTCACTACCACCCAGGAAAAGAAAATAAAGTGGATGATGCTTTGAGTCAAAAAATTAATGCTTCATTAACCATTCTACATTTTGTAATGTGATCCTTTGGATAATGATTAGATGAATTTTGGTTTGGAAGTTATTGGTGCCGGAAATTATTATGTTTTGTTTCAGGTATCAGTGAAATCTTCTCTTTTAGACAGATTTAAGAAAGCCCGATGTAAGACAGTGAGTTGCAGAAAAAGGTAGAGCTGGTTCAGAAGGGTATGTTACCTGAATTAAACATTGACAATGATTTTGTTTTGAGATTTGGGAAGAGATCATGTGTTCCTTGTGATTAAAATTTGAAGAGAGAGTTTTTATGTTAAGCTCATAGTTCTCTGTTTTCAGTTCATCCTGGAAGTACTAAGGTGTATAGAGATCTTCGGGAGTATTACTGGTTGGATGGAATGAAAAGAGATATTGATGATTTTACTGTGAAGTGTTTGACTTGTCAACAGGTTAAAGTAGAGCTGTAGTTACTGAAAGGGATGCTCCAGCCTTTTCCAGTGCCAGAGAGGAAATGGGAGAATATATCCATGGACTTCGTTGTGGGATTGTCGAACACACCTCGAGGTAAGAATGAAATATGGGTTATTGTTGATTGATTGACTAAATTTTCTCATTTATTTGCTATATGATCAACTTTATCAATTGTATCTTAAAGATATTATCAGGTTACATGGAGTTCCCCTCTACATTGTATCTGATCGTGATCCCAGGTTCACTTCTAACTTTTGGAAAGGCCTTTAATAGTTGTTGGGTACTGAATTAAATTTTAGTACAACCTTTCATCCTCAATCAGATGGGAAGTTAGAACGAACAATTCTGACTTTGGTGGATATGATATGTGCATGTTCGATGGATTATCATGGAATTTGGGACCAATATCTTTCATTGGTTGAGTTTTCTTATAATAACAGTTTTCATTCCAGTATACAGATGGCACCATTTGAGGAATTATATTGGAAGCGGTGTCGAACTCCAGCTTTTTGGGATGAAGTTGGTGAAAAGATGATTATGGGACCATAATTGGTAGAATAGTTGGTATAAAACGTTCTGTTGATACATAAACACATGAGAATAGCTCAGAGCAGGCAGAAAAGTTATGCGGACAAGAGGAGGAAGGATCTCTCTTTTAAGGTAGGTGATCATGTCTTCCTCAATGTTTCGATATGCAAAAGTGTGATGTGATTTGGAAAAAAAGAAAAGCTGAGTCCGAGGTTCATTGGACCCTATGTAATTATGGAGAGAGTTGGATAAGTTTCACACTGAGTGGATTTACCTTTGACTTTATCTTAGGTACACAATGTTTTTCATGTTTCAATGTTAAGGAAGTACATTCCAGATCCATCTCATGTTTTGAGTCCAATGGTAGTTCAGCATGAAGAGAATCTATCTTATGAGTAAAACCGGTCTAGATTCTTGACCATAGGGATCAAGTGTTGCGGAATAAGGTGATTCATCAAGTAAAGGTTTTTTGGAAAAACCACATTATTGAAGAGGAAACATGTGAATCTGAAAATGCAATGAGGGATAAATACTCCCACTTATTCGATAAGTAAATAAATTACAGGGACGCAATTTTCAAAAGAGAGGAAGGATGTAACATCACATGTAAGTAAATAGTAATATATTTTAATAACTATTTCTATTTATGAATTAGATAGTGTTTTAGAGGCTTAAAATGAGAATAAATCCAATCTTAAGCATAGAATACACTGATATTTTTAAAATCTTGTTTTACTGCCTTTTGATTGAAAACCATTTTTAAATCTAAATTTAAAATTTTATAAGCTATATTTTTCAAAATAAACATATTCTTTATAATTGAGACATTTAAATTTACTTTGGAAAAAATTTTGGTATTTTTTCGGATAATGTTCATTTTTTTAATGAATAGTGAAAAATGTTCTATTTTAATTCAAAACCTCATTTTAATCTAATTTATTTATATGGTTATATTTTCTTTTAAATTTATTTTATATTGAAATTAGAATATTTTTTTACCATTTAATCTAATTTTGGTAATTATAATTAATTTAACTTTGAAATTGGACATAAACAATTGTCGATCTTTTGATAGGTATTATTTCTTAAAAACACGTTATTTGTTTTGACAACAAGAATTAATTATAAAATTAATTAATGCAACTTCTATGTTTTGAATTAGTTAAAATGAAAATCATTTTTTAATTTGGAATATCAAATATAGCTTAGTGTGAATTTTTGGTATTGTTCTGAAAAACATCAATTTTTGATGAATAGTGAAACCACCAAGTGGTAGTTAAAAAACTCATTTTTCGTTTAAATTAAATTTTACCACTTCTGTGAATTTAATTTCAAAAATACAATATAAATGGTTATCATTATGAAGTAAAATGTGGTTCTATAGGATCAAAATTATTTTTTGGTGAATAGTAACTTTTGAGTTTTATTAACCGCAATTATCGGTAATTAGGGTAATTTAAGGTAAAAATAATGTTATGATAATATGAAATTACCTTGACACATGTCCTACACTTATTATATGAGTCATGTCCGACCAATAAAATCCATGGGTAAATTTGGGGGACCCCATGGAGCCACTTGGGTAAGATAATGACATTAATACCTTTTATTTCAAGTAAAAATAAAAATATCACAAACATGTTTTGTTTTACTAAAAAAAATTCTAAGGGGTTATAAAAGTTATCTTTTAGACTATAAATATTCATTATAAATCTAAAATGATTTACTAAAACATGTAAATTTTAATATAATTTTTATACATCAAATAATTAAAATTATTTATGACACAATGATGATGTAGTGTTAACGTCATTATTGAATAAATTAAATAAATAAGAAGATAATGTTTTAAAGAATCACCAAAACTTGTCCAATACCTATTGGATTATTTTGTTTCGAACATGGGACACCTTATCCTAGACTTTAATGGTTTTTTTAGCTTTAGATACCGAATTTCATTTTATAATAAAATAATAGTTTCAAGATTTCTAAAATAGACCCTCCTCTCCCTTATAAAAAGATCCCACTTTCTACCCATCTCTCACACCTCTCAATCCATTGGATCAACCCAAATCTGATAATTTTATCTCTCCACATCCCTATATTCATCCTAGAAGCCTTACCTTAAGCAGAAAGATCATCAAAGAAACCCTTTTGGTTAAAACCAATGGGGGTTACCTGATTTAAAGGTAATGTCTTCTCTTATGTCCTTTTGTATTATTTTTCCTTATCCAACCCCATAAACTCGTTTCATTAATTTATTTTGTAAAAACACCAGTATCTTCAATATAATATTATTTTTTAAGAGAATTATTTGATTTACACTTACACACACCTCCGTCTAATGGTTAAAGAACATACTGTTTCTCTGGATGGTGAATTACTGCCTCACGAATTGATGATTGTTCAATATTTTTTTAACACCATTCTTGGTGGCCATTAAGATGTCAATGTATTTATATATGATATATAATATATTTATTCTTTCTCTATATTTATTTATTTTATATTTAACGCATACCTTTATGCTTTTCATGTTGTGCTAATGCGATAATTTCATATGAGGAAGTGTGGACTACCGCCCACTCAAGTGATGTGACTCGTTCATGCCAAACATGAAATTTATAAAGAATGTAATTAATGAACTTATGTTACCCATATAAAATATATATTATACTGTAATTATAATATATATGTATCATTTAGTTTTAGATCCTTTGATAAGATGGAGAAATGAAAGTAGCGTTCATGTGTACGTACGGCCTACCGTCTCCATGAACAGTGCATTTCATTTTTTATCTCCAAAAGTTATGGAATAGTATAAAATGAATATATACTAGATATAAATGATATTTAAATCATTATTACCATTATGGAGATGTTTTACTTATAACTACATGGGCAATTCTTTTCAAAAAAGTTTATTTTTGACTCATATACCGAACATCATCAAAACGTATGATATGGACTCACATAATTAACTTATTATTATAACATGATAATATGTGAAAAGAATACAATAATAAACATTAAATGAAATCCTTAAAAAATTATAAATTGACCAACATTTATTATTCAGGAATATAAATAAATGAACAAGACAAGTTGGACTTGAGGTATGGGACTTCGTCTCAATCTCATTTTGTTGAGGCATACTTTAATTTATATACGACCTTATTTTATTAGTTTTATAATAAACCCTTTTGAATTTTAAATAAAAAGGAATCTTATTACAATAATAATTTTACTAAACAACAAAAGGGAATGTTTTTGTCTTAAGTATTCGGCGACAATGACTTCTCCGCCACCGTGACCATTATTTAAGTTTCGGCTTCCTCTACCAGCCATAACTTTATTAAAATGAAAAATAAATAAAATTTTTAAATTTTATTTTATTTTGGTATTGAAAATAGTTTTGATAATGTTTTGATTATATCAATGTGTTTTTGATATCTTGTGAATTAAATGTGGAAATATTATGTTTCCTTTATGCATGTTTTATGTGATTCGATTATGTTATGGTCCTTGGGCATTGTTATGATGACGGGTGGTTCTGTGATAAACTAAGGGTGGGTGAGCCCGAGATAGCTCTCCAATGCATTGGGTAACGTGAATGGGTTAAATTCTAAGGTTTCTCCAAAGAGATTTAGGGAATATACTCTAATTGGTATTCCAAACGTAACCATGAGGGTTACTCCCTACGTAAGAATGTTATGAATGCCTCAGGTTACCTTAATGTCCTATGTTTTCTATGAGTTATTCATAAATCTTATGATTTCATGAGGTATTCTAAAGTTCTAATATTTTATTTATAATCTATGATTTCATTTATTCTTATGTATACAAGGAATAATGCTTACTTTCCATACTTCTATATCCCTTACTGAGATTTTTATGCTCATCCCAAGTTTTTGAAATGTTTTTCACAGGTCAAGGGAAAGGTACATAATGTGATGATAGTGTCGAGGAAGTGTCAAGAAAGAATTTGTGTTTTATTTTAAATATGTTTCCTTTGATGGAAAAAAATGAATATTGTCTTTGATGTAACCACCTTATTTAAATATGGATTGTAAAGCATGATTTTTGATCTAATTATCTAAAACTCTAAACCTGAAAAGATCCTCAACGTTTATTCTTGAAATAATTCACGATTAAGTAATTTTTATGGTTGGGGCCTTATAAATTTTTTTTCCTATTTAAATATAATTTTTATGATTCTATTTTTACATTGAGGATATGTTCACTGGAAACTATCATTCTTCATTCATTACTTGGATTAAAAAATAATTATTTCTATTTAGAGAATGATCATTCAATTCCATGGTATTTCCTAATCATTTTCGGTGTAAAATTCTAAATTTTTTCTAATGAATTTAATTTTGATTTATTTATTAATAATACCATGTTCTATGTTTCTTAAAATTGAACCCAAAAATTAGATAATTAGTTATAATTAATTTCATAAACATATATCATTAATATATATGTCACAATTGACATATTCATTATTATCTTGATATGAATGGTATTTACCTTTGATGATCCCAAATATCATTGAAATGATTTTTATTTTCGAATCTTTATTATCATTTTTTTTAATAATACCCATATTCTCTCAATGAGTTCTTCATGATTTAATAAGTCAACGGTATTCAAATGGAACTCATAAATTTGGATATTGGTGGGTATGGTCCTATTTCCCCTTCTAATGAATTTTCTCATACTATATATCTAATGAGATTGGTATTCGTGATTCCATTATAGTTCTTCCTATGTATTGTAAATGATTGTGTGAATTATGAATGTTATGATCCATATAATAATATATATCACATATTTGAAATAAAATTAATGCCTTTATGATTACTGTCATGAATATGTTATTCTATTAGGGATAATTCTCGTCGACTCACTCTTTTGATTCTTGTCTTCTTTTATGTGACTCTATTTTCAATTATATATATTTACTACGTTGTGAAGGGTGTGATTTAATTTTGAGTATTTATTATACCTATATACTCATATTATTCTCATTTTTTATTTATAATTATGAATAGTTACATTTTCAAATACATACAAAATATTATCATCATTTTATTATTTTCCAATTTTTTTCAGTTCTGAGAAAATATAATTTATTATATAAGTTTAGAAGGGTATATTTTGTGAATAATGTTTGTGATATATTAAAATCATGTTAAGGATAATGTATTTTTTCTCATAGTGGAATGAAAAAATTTCCATTAGTTGAAATATATATGATTTTTTAGATCATTTTTCATCCTAAATGTTATTGGGAATATTTTATAATGATATATTATCCTTATGTCATATAATTACATAGTGATTAGTCTAGGGAAGCTATGGTTTCTATCATAGTATTATTTAGATAACATGGGATTTTACAATGATATCTGTTGTTGATAAAATGGGTGTTATAAATGTACTTAATTGGTGATAAGTTATTTTTTATTTTAATATCAATGATATAGATAGACCTTTTGGTCAATTGGGTTAATATTTATACAGATATGATAAGTGAATTATAGTGAAACCCTAGTGGTTAGTATAAGGGTTATGTCTTGGTAGATGATTTCATACCTATGTATTCATTTGGTAAAGATTGTTTAATTTTCCCCAAAATAAAATCTCTAATTGGATACTAAATGTCGATGTAGGCACTCATAGTGATGTAAATATGAGTAATAACCTTAATGAGGTGGATTGGGTATTAACTAGATCATGAACTCATGCATGATAAAGAGGCCAAATTGATGGCATAGTTTACACTCATAGGGGATATTAGTTATTTAATCACAACACCATTATAATCGACTATAAAGGGTTCATATCATAATTGATTTATGGGATTATGTTATGAACAATGATAGAACACAACTAAAACTATCCAAGGTAAAAACAAGTAAGTTTTATGATTAACCATATATGACATAACTTAAATGAAAATATAGTGGGCTTAAATTTTGTGGTTACAAGAGAAGAAATCTTAAGATTGGTAATTAAAATTCATATACACATATTATTTTAGATATAATCATAAAAATTTGGGATGTAGTATTTTGTGAAAATGGTATCATAATGATGATGCTAATAAATTTAAATTTCCAAAATTAACATTCTAAAAAATAAAAAATAATGATTACCTATATATATGAGAATATTTATATCCTCATATTTTGATAGAAAATGCATTTTTTCTATTATTTTTTAATTTACTGAAGTTAGTGCCATAATTCTAATTAAATTTTAAAATGAATAGTTATTTTAATTAGTTTGTGACATTTTTTGATGGTATTTTTGATTTAATTATGATTATGTGAAAAATATATAGATTTTTCATCATTATACATAACTTTATATTTTAGAAACGAA
The DNA here is from genome assembly GCA_963277665.1 of Viscum album. Taxonomy (NCBI): domain Eukaryota; kingdom Viridiplantae; phylum Streptophyta; class Magnoliopsida; order Santalales; family Viscaceae; genus Viscum; species Viscum album. Next base: position 1,715,302,264 of record OY728152.1, on the reverse strand, counting down.
TATTTAATTGAATTAGTAACTATAAAAGTGATTTTATTTAAAGGATATATTATTAGAGAGAAAAATTAAAAAAATGTGATTGGGTTAGGTAAAACACTTTGGATTAACATATGCTTGATGTTGAGATAATAAATGCTTGATTTATTTTTAGAAAATTAAGTGTTGGAGTTAGTAATTAATATAATTAAAAAGTGTTTCGTGAAATTATTTGATAAATTTTTTGGATTATTACATATGTTGATCAGTTTGTGACCTTATAAATTATTTATTAATATATTTGAGGGTTGAAATACATTTTTCTTAAATAGGAATATAAAATGTAACATTGGATTAATGTCTTGCATATTCGAATGGTTTTCAATGAGGGATGTTATTTGTAAAATATTATTACTCAGTATATACTGGTGCACATGATAGAATTCATTGTCAACATTGTTTTATGAAAGATTATTAAATTTTTAAGATAAATATTATAAGTTAAATGACACATTGGATGATAAATAACAAATAAAATATATTATTTGACTACAATATCCAAATTTTATTGGAATGTAATAATTAATATTATGATGATATAATTTTTAATGGGTAGTAGAATGAAACAACGTGGGATTTTAGTGCATGTTAATTAAATGTATCTTCAATAAATTCAATCACATGGAATAGAAAACTAACTCAACACAATAATAAAATAAACCATTTTATATAAAAATTACTTAAAGTATATAATAATTATAAATAAAATAGATTATAATAAATTATATTAATTATACATCATTATTATCTTTAAATATTTTATTTTAACATATTCCTTTTGAATAAAAATTTTTAAAAATGGTATAATATATTTAATTAATACATTAAATTAAGGGAAATAAAATATTATAATAATAAGAAATTTATATTTTTAAAACTTATATTCTAATATTCAATTAGTTATAAATTTTTTTGAAATGATATAATATACACTTAACATTTAAAGAGGTTATTTTTTTATAAAAATGTTATTCCTGGTATTTTTTATTTTTATTTATTTAATTAAATTGGTTATTAATTTTTTTTTCAAAAAAACATCATTTTTTATTTCAAATTCCAAAATTTTATTATTGTTACTAGTTTTTATATTTTCTAAAAAGAATTATTTTTAAGTGAATAGTGAAAACAGTAATTTTACAAAGAAGAAAACTTTTATTGTAGAAATATTAAATTTTGATAAATTTGATATTTATTAAGACTTTATATATGGGAAGATATGTACTTAAAAAATTATTTTATAATATTTGTAAAGGAAAATTTAATTTTAAAACCTATATTTTAATTTTTGAACATAAGATATATTTTCCAAATAATTATTATTAATACACTATAAATTTATTTATTAGATTTAATTTTCATAAATTTTAGAACATGAAACAAATAAAATGGATTTATAATTTATAATTAGTAGTTAAAAATTATTTACTAAATTAAAATATATTTTTTCCATAAAATAGGAGTTTCTAGAGCTAAAAAATTTGTTACCATGGTAAAAGTTAACATGGAATGATTAAAAATATAAGAGAAAATGACCCAAAATGAGTTTTCCACAGGTGTGGGAATCTATTATTAATGTTTTGAAGTACCTTGACACGTTTTCCCTATATTTTTTTCAAATTTTGAGCCTCATTATTTTATATATAGATACCATTATTTAAATATTTTTTATAATTACCAAAACATCACACCTTTTCATTTATAAAAGGGGAAATCCTCTCCACACATCGAATAACACAAAAACACCCTATGATCAAACCAAAATCTACCCTAATAACTCCTTGAATCATCAATTCACATTAAATTGGTTGTTTTAATCTCAAAAGTTCAACCCTTTAAATTCAATCCCCTTTATAAATGAGATTATCCATGAAGTGAGGTAGTCGTTTCCAACATTTCTATATTTATTCGATTAGTTTATATTAATTTATTATACAATAAATTTATTTTAATGGTCCATTCATCTATAATCATTATAATATTTATATTCTATGTTACTATAATAATGGTATAGAAAAATATCCAACCACCCCTATTTATTTTAACCAAAACCACGATATGAATCGTTCGTTGGGGGGAATACCATCCCCACGATGCAATATGTTTAATTTTAAGTCAACAACAAACATGAATTGTCTTAAAAGTTATGTTTCTATATATTTATGATATTTATGAATTATTCTAATCTATTAAATGTTAAACCATAGTACCCGTATACCACATTCTATTGAAAATGAAATCAACATCCATGCATATGTGTGGACTTCCTTCACCATGGAACAATTGATTTTCATTTTTCATTTAATCACCCTGTAAAGGATGTTCAAGATAATGGTATTAAATGATAAATTTTATGTTCAGGATATGAAGAAGTATCGTACAATAAAAATGGAATAGTTTATTCATTATATGAATAATATATAATCATTATAAAATCGGTAATCTAACTCAAGTAAGTATGCAAGATAAAAATTTATTTATACAATGAAATTATTTCATATACTAAATATAATTTCATTATTATTTATAATTTTTATATATCATACAAAAAAAACAAAATTATATTATAATTATAATGGTAGAGTGATATTTTAACTTAATCCCATCATTGGCATACATTAATCATTGTATGTTCATGTTTTTATCAATTTGACCCCTAATTGAATAGTAAAATGAAATTATACCACTGATTACAGTGAATAAATAACTATATATATAATATTATATATAATTTAAAATATTTATTTTTGTTTTATTCTATAAATGATGAAAATATGTAACTCATCAATTATGATAACCCCATTTGTCTGTAAAAAGAATGTATTTTGTCTACTTTGTATTCTTTTATAAATAATAATTACTCATGAAAAAAAATATTTAATCTGTATAAAACATTATAAATAATCACTTATTGTATCCCTAATTATTTTTGATTGATGAAATTTTGATAATGAATTATTACATACCATGCACTTATAAAAATAGTTATAAATAAACTATATTACCCACACTTGACATAGAAAATATGTAGTGGAAAAATAAATTAAATATTGAGAATATTTTTTCACGAAGATTATAAAATAATATATATATGAAAAATGTTATCAGATATTCAATTAATATATTTATTCATATTATATAGGATTTTATAGGGAATTAAAATTTGAGGGGAAAAAATGTTAGGGGATTTCATATCAAATTCCACTTTTTGAGTCATGTTGACTATTACATAGCTAATTTCATTTTTTTCAATGTATATAATAATTATATGAAATATTATATCATGAAATATATTTTAATAATTGTATTATTAGTTAAATTAAAAGAACCATATTTATAGAGGTTTTCAATAATGTATAACTCAAATATCAAGGGTTTTCTTGGTCTAAATTCTTATTCATTATGACATGTTAGAAGTTATAAACAATTTATCATTTTTATGGTTTTCTATTGATTTACTATAACATGAATTATATAAAAAATTTATCCATATAATTTATGGGATAAAATTTTTTAATTCATGTTCCTTTATTCCAATTTATTTTTACTTATGTGTTCCCTAGTTTTATGTGGTGTAAGAAACATAATTTTCATTCATTGAGTTTAGATCTCTATCCGGATCAAATTTTATGTAATATTGGAAACCCATTCCTATTAATAGTATTATTTGGTATTATTTGGTTGCTTAAATTTTTATCACAAAACCCATTCTCAAATATTTCATTCTTTAAAGATTATGTTTTTCAAAGGTATGTTGATAACTCAAATATCCTTTATATGAGTTTTTTTATTTTATATTAAACATTATTTACTCATTCCTAGGTTTTATAACACTAATACTCAAATATATGGAACTTTATAATCTTCGTCAAGAAAATTATTTCTGAATTCAATGATATTTTTTATAATTTTTTTACAATATATATTTTCTTCCAATTTATTTTATATGTATTAAAAAATGATCATTTTTGTTCATTATCAAATGTTTATATATATTTCAATATTTTCTATGGTAAAGAATATTTTATTTCTGAGGTTCTATTGTTGAATATTAAATTTTAAAAATATTTGTTTTCAAAATATGTCACTTCACCTTTTAGGCATTGGGATTTAAAATTGACTTGAGTTTTTTCATTTTATTTCAATGTTAATTCCTATATAAATATATTTTTTAAATTTCATATACATTTATATTCTTATTCAAATATATTTAGCCTAATGAGTTTTATGTTACATGTTTTGGAAACTAATTAATATATATTTTTATAATTTTATATCATTAACTCACTGTATCAAAAAAATTTGGTTCTTCATCCCTTCTTATATATTAGAGTTCAAGAAATTCCTTTTCAATAATGGTTTCGTTTTTTAAAATCACTATATGTATCTTTTATTACAATGGATATATGATATTTTGAAACCAACAACTTTTATTCTATATTTGTATTGTGACATCCCCATTTCTATTAGATTATTCATCCTTCAATTCTTTTCATTTTCATATTAATTTTATGTGTATAAAAATTATGTTTTAGACAATGAATTTCTTCAATGTATACCAAATTAATTATCAAATTGACTAAAAGTTGTTAAACATGATTCTCTTCGATGAATTACTTGGGTAAAATATTGAATTTACCCTATAATCATAATCTATATGGTGTGAAAAACACATTCCTTATTATATATATTGAATGTAATTTACTAAGAATGTTACTCAACCCACTGAAACCAATTTTCATTTTATGGGTTATATATTATTTTTTGAATTAAAATCATTTTCCTTCCATTAATTCATTATGATGGTTTTACGGAAACCCATTCTCATTAAATGGGTTATTTATTTAGAAAATGTGAAATGTTATTCATTTAGAAATTTTTAGTAAATCTATTTTCTCTCCATGGGTACTTTATTTTGTTACTATTGAATTAATTTTAAGTAGAACACATTAATATTGGTAATGACGGTTCGAGTACTATATCACCCTACAATGAATTGGTTAAGATTTATATATCATAAAATAGTTATTCATTATTAAATATTAGTTTCTAGTGAGGATAGGCACTATTGTAGTGGCCCATCAATGTTATGATTTTATGCTAATTTGCATTCTAAATTTGAAGATGTTTCAACGTTTTATACTTATTCTCATGATAATGTTATGATCAAATGGATCTATCTTATTGAATCACTCTATTGATTCATGACTTTTTTAATTTCAATAACCATTAAATGATTTATAACCACATATTTGTGGGTTATTATTTTCATAGATATCTTGATTATATCAACATATTCATTTAATGCCCACTTTTTATTTTTATTATAATATCTTATTTTTACCCACAATTAGTATATGAGAACACCACATTCATATGTTCCCACGTATACATCTAATAAATATAAGTAATATACAATATTTTCCAAAAAGGTTATCACATGACAATAAATTTTGGAAGAAGTTGTATACTTGTTGTGAGATACTTATTTAACCTAATAGTGGAATGAAAAATGTCTAGAAGTTGAGAAATAATTATGTTTAGTTAGTTATTTTTTGTCCTAATTCATCAAAACCATAATACTAAATGGTTTTGGGATTTTTTATAATTAATAATTTTTTAATTCATGAAATGAGCAGATGATTTTTGTATAGGTAACTATGTAAATTACTGTAAATTTAAAGAAATTTTTTTTCTTGATTTATTTGGGATTTTACGAGTACACAGTTTCTGACAACACCTGATTCTGGGGCCCGGTGTGCCCAGAATCAATTTCTGGAGTTTATCTTGGGTACGTTCAGTAAACGAATGAGTGGGTTTTTATATCTTTTGAAACGGTGCTCGGAATCGAAATCTGAGGGCACCGATGAAACCGAAGCGCCGATAATTGCTTAAGAAGTCCATTACTGGAGGTGTGTTTGCTCGGGAGGAGTTGTTAAAAATTTGAGGATTAAATGTGAAGAAAATAAAATTTTGGTACAATTTTATTTTCTACTTCTAAGTGGTTAAATCCTATGTGTGGGAGTTGGGGTGGGACCCAATAAATCTTAACTCCTCTTGTTAGGATATTTGTGAGGTGGGGCCTACAGGATCCCCACCCCTTTCAAATTCCTTTAACTCCTTTAATCCCACTTTAATTTGGAAACAACCCATTAATTTGTGACTCTTCAATCTCTCTTCTTTAAACATGACAACTCATGTTAAATCAATGATGTGAGTTATGTGTTGAATTTTAAAAATTGAAATGTTGACATGAGAAAATAAAATAAGGCAAAGCCTTATTTTATTTCGGTTGGATTTTGTTGTTGGAAGAAAATGGGAGAGAGAGCTCTTGAGTTTTTTCTGAAGAACATCATCTTCTTCGTTGAAGAACGCCAAGACTTCGACAAAGAACGCCGACACCAAGGAAAGAAGACATGTCGTTCTTTCCCCTCTCTGCAGCCAGTGTGATACGTCATCCCCTCCTTGGTTGCACGCCAATTCTGTCATCAAAACCTCACCACGTGATGTCGTCAACCGTAACGCCGACTTTTTTCATCGTTGTTGAGGTAGGGGGTTTTCTTCGATCATGTTTTTTTCATCATATTCGTGATTTGGAATTAAGACCGCTTATTATCATTATAACGGGAGGAGGTCGGACCGCACAAACATGGTCGATCCTCCTACCCTTTTTTCTTGGTCTTCGTGGATCGTTGTGGAGAAGACGGCAAGGTGTTATTGCACCATGCGAGAACGAGAGAACTGCGGCCGGAGCGGGCCGCGGCGGAGGTGTGCGGCGCCGTCGCGCCACTCTGGAGGACCGGAGGGAGGCTGCGGCCAGAGTGGGCCGCAGCGGAGTGGTACGGCTCTGTCGCACCACGCCGGTAGGGGAAAATCCATGGCCTTTGGCCGCGGCGGTTCAACAGGAGGCGGCAGGCCAAGCCGGCTGCCGGCGCTCAAGGAGGCGGGACCCTCAGGCGCGTCCCGCGTGGCACACCGTCCGGCCATAATGGATGACCGATTCCAGGAAGACTGGGGGTTTTAAACCCCCGGCTCGCTCAGCTAGGGCAGACCCCACGGGTCCACCGTTTCCTCAATCTAGGGGGCAGTGCCCCCCCACCCCCCTTCGTGTCCCGCTCAGCCGAGAGCCGAGTCGTCGGCCACGCGGGCTGGGCCGACCGCGCCGGGCCGGGCCAGCCGCGCCGGGGCGGGCCGGGCTGTGCCATCCATGCTGTGCCACGCCAGTTGGGCTGGGCCGGACCCGGGTCGGGTCGACCCAGTTCGGGCCGACCCATGGGGTATTGGGTCGGGTCGGACCGGGCCCAAACCAACTATTTCTGGGCAGTTTTGTTCAAATTCCCATAAACTAGGATACGGACCTCCGATCGACTCACCATCAGTGGAATTGGTATCCTTGGATCGAGACGGTCGTTTCGGTATATTACACTCAAGGTTTCAGAGATCTTTGAGTACAGCCCGGTTGGTTCGAACACGAAACCAACCGGGACCTCGGAGTGGAAACACTTATAACATCAGCTCCGGATGTCCGATTGACGTTACATCAACTTTTTTGGATTCCTCTTAATGATACGGTTGTTTTGGATTACTATGCTTGAGGTTTGGGTGCAGGTGGAGTATGGTCGAGTTTGTTTTAGCTTAAAAACCAACCGGGCCCCTAGGACAAAAAGCCAACAACTCTCAGACCGGGCGTCTGATTAACGCATCATCTGTCGTGTTGAGTTCCTATTGACGAGACGGAACTTTTTGATACATCAACACTGGAATTAGTGACATTTGATGTATCGACCCCTTGGATCGTGGAGCGGACCCTCCCGGAATCGAGCGTGATGTGTGCAGGAACCCTAGAGTTGGATGTGACTGTGACGAAAATTATGACTATACATGGATCCTACGTGGGTTCGGCAGCGAGAAAGACAGTATTTGGATCCTCCGTGGGTTCGGCAGTGATGACGACTGTACTTGGATCCTACGTGGGTTCAGAAGCGATGGTTACTGTACTTGGATCCTACGTGGGTTCGGGAGCGACAACATCTGTACATGGATCCTATGTGGGTTCGGCAGAGGAGATGATTTAGAGGCTATATCAATCATCTCCACCCCTCATCGTGAAAAGTATACATGTGTGAGTTGAGTCTTGACATTCAATCAATATCTTCGATATGATTGACTTGCTTTTCTGTGTGGATTGGGATGTACTTTCCTGTGTGGATTGAGTTATACTTTCCTGTGTGGACTGGGTTGTACTTAAGCTCGTGAGTTGGAGAAGAACCAGAGTTGATGACTTAGGTATATGTATGGTCATATACCTAAGTAGTGTCAGTTTATAATTGTATTTGTATATTTACTTTGTGGATTCTGAGAGACCTAATGGAGTCTTGGTGTCCCTACTGAGTATCGTATACTCACCCCGGCACGGGCTACGCCTGCACTACATTGTGTTGGTTGCAGACGACGGACAATGATGATCATAGTTGAGGCTTGAGGAGTGGGACAGTACACTGAGGTGGACTATGAGGCAGGATGTACACGGAGAGGACGGCCGGTCTTAAGGAGCCGACGAGACAGTCTGTACTCACCCTTCAGGTGGGAGTTCCAGAGGATGACTTTGTGGTTGCTGCTTTTCTTTTCTGTTGTTGTACTTTCTTTTCAGTTGTACTGCACTTCCAGTTGGGTTTGTGTACTGGCCCATTTACTTTCCATCACTTACTTGTGTATTCAGTTTACTTAGTGTTTACATCAGTTTTCTTTCTCTGCGGTGATTATTTTCTTTTATAAAGGCAATGTATTCCCTTTTATCGGGATTTACGCCTTTGGTGCTAGTCGCCAGCCCCTGGCCTATGGAAGGTGGGCTTGGGGTAGTCACGGCACGGGCCCCGAGGACGGGTCGTGACAAATTGGTATCATAGGAGTCAGATCTACCGCAAAACTCAGGACTCTGATAATTTCTTCTATGTGATGAAATAGTGTTAAGGGTATTTGAGTGTGGTTGTCATTCCAGGGAGTCCAGTGTTGGTGCGGTGGCCGACGTATCCATACACCAGGACCCTGACTTCTGATTTCCGACTCAGTACACGAAAACATTGATTACATATGTGTTTCAAATTTTTCATTGTGATTACTTGTGTCAGCTCACCAGGTATACTATATTGACCATGGCGCACCTGTTTCTTTTCAGGATGGCCCCATGACAGCAGCCAGCTATGGTTATGAGCATTGTGTGAGATGGCAGCCCACCGAGCGATGATGCCTCGGTGCAGGTCCCCATTAGAGCGGAGGCACCAGCGGTACCTCTACCCACCGAGCGACTAATTCCACCAGCCCTAGAAGCTGAGAGAATAGGTCGCCTTAGTGCACTACACGAGTTTCAGCGTCAGAGACCGCCCAGGTTTCATGGGGAGACGGATCCTCAGGCAGCCGAGGATTGGATGGAGGCTGTTGTTCGAGTTTTCAGATAAGTAGGGACACCAGCTTTCCTCGTGGTGATCCTTTCGGCGAGTCTCCTGTATGAAACAATAGGTAGATGGTGGAACCTGATGCTCTAGGTGCACAACGAGGCATCTATTCATTGGACGTACTTCGAGAGCCTCTTCCGCTCAGAGTTCGTTCCAGCCACCCTCTGTGCAGTGTGCGTTTAGGAGCTACTACTGCTGTAGCAGGGGAGAATGACAGTAGCCCAGTACTCAGCGAGATTTACCGATCTCTCGCGCTACTCCACGGACATGGTACGGGACCCATTCTACTGGGCTCAGACCTTCGAGCAGGGACTGAGGCATGAGATCAAGGATTCGATGATCTCCCTCAGCATACTGACGCAGGTAGGAGTACTAGAGTGATCCCTTCTTGTGGAGAGATTACTTGGTGAGCATACACCAGCAGCGAGACCTATCGTAGGGTGGCACGTAGCGGAGTATTCTACAGCAGGCAGTCGACAGATGTCACATGGGTCCAAGAGGACCAGACCATCAGGTCGGCGACCTCAGGATACTGGCTCGGTGGTGCGGGGAACACGCAGCAGAGCCAGCCATACGAGAGGCAGACAGAGCTATGCATGCGGCGTGCAGGGCCACATGGCTCGTGACTACCTGACCCGCCATGCAGAGGAGCAACAGATGGTTGAGGGACCACCTAGGCAGAGGCAGAGGTTCGACCGTGGTGGTCCGTAGGGATCAGGTAGATGAGGCAGAGGAGATGGCCGAGTGCCAAGTGGTGGATGACGTTTTGAGGCTCTACCACCACCACCACCAGGAGGTCCACCCCGACCACAGGAAGCTGGTAGATAGAGGCAGGCTCAGCTTCAGTCAGTGGAGGCCTACGACCATGGCGCACCTGAGATTACTCTAGGTACTATCTATGTCTACTCCACCATTTCCTTAGTTCTTATAGACACAGGAGTGAGCCATTCTTTCATTGCCGCTACCCTTGTACGGAGCTCGGAGATTCCGACAGAGCCGTTGGCTCGATCCTTACGGCTAGAGACTCCTACAGGTGCAGACTCGATGATTACAAACTAGTGCCAATAATGTGAGCTTACTCTAGGAGGCGAGAGATTCGGCTAGGATCTTCTTCTTGCGACATCGAGGCCTTACGACGTCGTCTTTGGCATGGATTGGTTATCTACAGTTCATGCTCTGATAGACTGTATTAGGCGCAAGGTGCAGTTTGTCCGCACCAATGGGAGCAAGTTCACCTTCATCGACAAGAAGGGAGCCTTTGCAGTGCAGGATGGACTCACACAGAGGAGAGGACAGGCGATCACTCATCAGTTGGCTAGCCTCATACTATGAGAAGTTGACGTGTGGAATCTGAGTTTCCCTGTTGTGGTAGATCAGTATGCGGACGTTTTTCCTGATGACGTTTCAGGAATACCTCCTTGCAGAGAGGTAGACTTCTATATTGACCTATACCCCGGGATAGCCCCGATATATACTAAAGCATATTGGATGGCTCCCGCTGAGCTTCGAGAGCTTTGGGTATAACTGGAGGACATGAAGGGCATGGGATTCATTCGACCTAGTGTTTCACCGTGGGCTTCCCTGATTTTGTTTTCCAAGAAGGCGGAAGGGAGCTTGCGACTGTGTGTTGATTACCGTCACCTGAACCAGGTGACTGTGATGAAAAAGTATCTACTTCCGAGGATTGACGACCTCTTCGATCAGCTCAAGGGAGCACGATGGTTTTTGAAGATAGACCTCAGGTCAGGCTATCATCAGCTCAGAGTTAGAGATCAGGATGTGCAGAAGACGGACTTCAGATGTCGGTATGGTCTCTATGAGTTCTTGTTTATGCCTTTCAGTGTAACCAATGCTCCAATAGTGTTCATGAGTCTCATGAATAGGATCTTCCAGCCTTACCTTGATCGATTTTTCGTAGACTTCATCAACGGCATATTGATTTACTCGACTACTGAGGAGGAACACGCCAACCACTTGTGTATTATTCTGGATACACTCCGAGAGAACCAACATTATAGTAAGCTCTTGAAGATTCATTTCTGGATTTTAGAAGTCCACTTCTTGGGGCATGTCATCTCTGAGGTGGGAGTTGCGGTGGATTCGGCAAAGATCGAGGCAGTACTAGCTTGGGAGCCACCCAGGTGCGTGATGAAGGTGCGGAGTTTCCTTTGTCTGGCTGGGTACTATCGGAGATTTGTGCCAGACTTTTCCAAAGTTTCAGCACCACTCTCGTCTTTGACGAAGAAGGGGAAACCCTTCATGTGGTCGCATAGAAGTCAACAGAGATTCTATGAGCTGAGATAGAGATAGACCAGTGCACCCATCCTAAGGCTACCGAAGGAGGGCGTACGGTACGTAGTTTACTACGATGCATCAGGGACCGGACATGAGTGTGTCCTGATGTAGGAGCGGGAATTGATCGCCTATGGATCACGATAGTTGAGGCAACTTGAGCAAAACTGTGTTACCCATGACCTGGAGTTAGCAGTAGTGGTCTGCGCCTTGAAGATGTGGCGGTACTATCTGATGGGCAAGTGATTTACAGTCTACTCTGACCACCAAAGTCTCTGGTACATCTTATCAAAGAAGGACCTAAACCTGAGATAGCGGTGATGGATCAAGTTCCTCAAGGACTATGACTTTGAGATAGTCTATACTCCTTGAAAGGGGAACATAGTAGCTGATGCTCTCAGCAGGAGGACGGGCATCCAACTACTTGGAGCAGCTAGCCGCGTTGCAGATATCCTTCATGGATAGTGATGGGGCAGCCTTTCTATAGTCACTCATAGTCACTCCACCACTTCTTCAGTGGGTCAGAGAGGCACATCGTGGGGACGTTGACTGTGAGATGTGACGTGCACAGATATCCTCAGGACAGGCACCTGATGGATTCTCTGTAGGAGGAGAGTACGTCATCCTTTTCATAGGACGTACCATGGTACCAGTTGCATTATAGTAGGAGGTGCTGAGAGATTTTCACACTTCCCCATTAGAGGTACATCCATTAGTGGCGATGATGTACCAAGATCTCAGACGACAGCACTGGTGGCCGGGTATGAAGAAGGTTGTGGTAGAGTTTGTTTCACGATGCCTCACCTGCCAGCAGGTGAAGTCGGAGCACTAGGTACCAGCTGGCTTGGTACAGCCCTTGGAGGGCCCGGAGTGGAAGTGGGACGGGATATCTATTGATTTTGTGACAGGGATTCCACGTACTTCCAGAGGACATGACTAAATTTGGGTGATTGTAGACCGACTCACCAAGTCGGCCCACTTTCTACCAATCAGAGAGTAGGGGTTAGTAGAGATCATGGGACACCTCTACATTTAGAAGATCGTACGGCTTCATGTTGTGCCATCATCTATCGTATCTGATTGAGATGCTCTCTTTACGTCCTGCCTTTGGATGGGTTTGCATGAGGCATTTGGGACGCAGCTACGCATGTGCACCACCTTTCACCCTCAGAAGGATGGACATACGGAGGGGACCATTCAGACTCTCGAGGACATGTTCCGTGCATGTGTCCTCGACTTTGGTCGCAGCTGGGAGGATCACCTACCTTTGGTGGAGTTTGCGTACAATAATAGCTACCACTCCACTATTGGGATGGCTCCCAACAATGTATTGTACGACCGATATTGCAGATCACCTCTGTGTGGGACTAACCCTGGGGAGTCAGCACTCGTAGGACTAGAGATGGTCCAGGCCATGACAGAGAAGGTACAGGTCATCCAGAAGTGGATGAGGACACCTCAGATCCGACAGAAGTCTTATGCTAACAGGAGGCGGAGACCACAAGAGTTCGAGGATGGTGACCACAATTTCTTACGGGTCTCACCTCGACGTGGATTATGAATATTTGGTCGTGGCGGCAAGTTATCTTTCTGCTTCATTGGACCATTACGGGTTCTCAACAGGATAGGTGAGGTGGCTTATCGCTTGGCTCTTCCACCTCGGTTGCACCGGGTGCATGACGTCTTCCATTTATCTCAGCTAAGGAGATACGTGCATGACCTGACGCATATCATTAATCATGGGGAGCTGGATATTGATGACGAGGTGACTTTTTTGGAGGTCCCGGTGGAGATTGAGGATCGACAGGAGAGGGTCCTGCATGGACGGTCGATTCCTCTAGTGCGCATCAGGTGGCAGCACAGGAACCTCCAGGAGATCACATGGGAGCAGGAGGCTCAGATGCATTCTCAGTACCCTCATTTGTTTACCTAATTTGTGATATAACTTTACGGGGACGTAAAGTCCTGAAGTGGGAGTAATGTATAGACCCATAAATTTCAAGAAAATTTTTTTCTGGATTTCTTTTGGATTTTACAAGTACGCAGTTTCTGACGGTACCTGATTCCGAGGCCTGGTGTGCCCAGAATCAATTTCTGAAGTTTAGCTCGGGTACGTTCAGTGAATGAATGAGCGGGTGATAGAGCGGAGATTTTCAATATATTTTATCTAACTTTCAACGATTTAGTCCTCACCAATGTGTCATTACATGTTATGTTGCATCATTTTTGGAATATTTTTGTATTTTGAGCTAAATTGTGAAAATGCCTTAATTTTGGATTTTAAGCAGTTTTTGACTTGTATGAGTATTTGGTCATATATTTTTAAATACTTATCCAATTCGACTGATTAGTTTTTTTAGGAACCCCCGTAATGTTATATTCATATATTTCAACTGGATCAAGATCTAAATCGACCATCTATGGGTCCAAATAAATCATTCTTTGGAAAGAGTTTGTATGTTCGGATGTGTGGAGCCCACCTCAATAAATGGAGCATAACTTCGGCTCCATGTTTCCAATGTCATTAATTTCAACTAGGCGTGCAATAGTACTCCAAGTCTCACATTCCAGATTAATTTCAAGGTCAAAATTGATAATTATGGCACACTATGATCGAGTCAAACATGTGGGAGATGAAAGGTCTCCTCGGGAAGAGAAAGATTCGTGGAGTAATTAATTCATAACATTTTCAAAACGTCTCCAAAGCGGCCGCTATTTTGTGGACCAATAGAAAATGTGTTTTTAAAAAACTCTTTAGAAGGGTCCAGAGGCTGATTCGGCTGGTAGGTGTTCCAAACAGAAGCATATTTCGGGCGGACAGAATCTGGAGAGAAGATTTTCCAGCCCTCCTCCCCTATTCTCCCTATCTCTTCATTCATTTCAAGGGGGGGTTGGATTTGTGGAGACAATGATGAAGATGGTGTACACTCTTGCTGGAACGGAGGTGATGTGGGCTGATCAAGTGATGCGAGGCTAAACACCAAGTGGTTGCTGATGACGACAACCGACAGACACTCCTATCCGAGTTTTGATCTTCATGTGTAATCTCTGTAGCATCTCCTTTGAATTTATATTTCTTGAATGACAACGGTTGTTTTCTTTCTTGAATATATTTTCAACTTGTTTGTTCTCGATTTTTTCCCAATATATAAAGTAAAATAGTCGATTTCACTATTTAAATTTCTATGGTGAGGTCTTGCCGTTGAGTATAGTTATTTCGGTTAGGTTTGGTTATTTGAAGGTCTTCAAATAAATAGATCACTTCTATAGGAGGGTAAACAATCATATTGAGGTCTTAATATGATATCATTGCTAAATAAGGTGTTTATCCAGATGTATTTGGGTAGGCATTGAGAGATTCATTAGAGATATAATTTTAAACAAGGAAGAGGGGAGTGTCTGGGAGGTTAAAGCTTGTCTGTAACCACTATTTTGATTCTGGTTTGAAACCCATTTTATTTCCAATAAATTTTCTATCTCATTATCCAATTTTCTTTCTCTTTAGTTTTTATTTATTTTTTGTTCATGAGTCTTTAATCAAATCCCCAATTTTCCATTTCATGTGAAAACAAACCAACAAAAAAGTGACAGTTTGGCAACTCAAATTGCAACCTCCTCAAGAGACAATCCAGGGACTGCTATATTGCATTGTTTTTTGGGGAAAAATTAATTGATTGAGGATTTTGCGAAAAATAATCCATACATCAACTGGATCCGTTGCCGGGGAGGTTTCTTGAGTTGATTTGTGTGAATATTGTTTTTGCATGACCCAAAATTCTAACCCAAATTTGTTCCCAATGGATTCTGAAATTGATATAACTTTTCACTCTAGGGATAGAGCTACCAGAAATCCCCTTGTACCAAGTTGTGAATCTTCTAATAACGCACTTAGAATAAACCTAGTTGAAATTGAAATTCCAATGGCTGAAAATAGAACCTTGAAAGAATTGGCTTCATCTTATGATTTAAATCAAGAAAATCCTATTGAATATCTTGATGCACCTGCTGGGTTTGAAATTAAATCTGGTTTCATTCACCGACTTCCAAAATTTAATGGTTTTCCTGGGGAATATCCACATAAAAACATTCAGGAATTTAGTTATCTTTCTGTCAACATGAAACCCCAGGGCATTGATGCAAATCAAATGAAATTGAGGTCTTTTCCTTTTTTGTTAGAAGGAGTTTCCAAAGAATGGTTTTTCTATTCACATTCTACTCTGATTAGGAATTGGAATGAATTGAAAAAAAAATTCCTAGAAAATTTTTTCCCTACTTCTAGAACTGCTTCCATTAGAAAGGAGATTTGTGGAATTAGGAAAACTCAAGGTGAAACATTGCATGAGTATTGGGAACACTTCAAAAGACTTTGTTTCAGTTGCCCCCACCATCAAATTAGTGACCAACTTTTGATTCAATATTTTTATGAGGGATTGTGTCTTACTGATAGAAGCATGATTGATGCTGCTGCAGGTGTGGCTCTAGATGACAAAACACCAACTGCTGCTAAGACATTAATTGCAAACATGGCCCAAAATGCTCAACAGTTTGGAACAAGTGGCCTTCTTCATGTGAAATCTGCCCAAGAGTTCCCCATTGCTAGTCCTGAAAACAATATGATTGCGAGTCAACTTTCTGATCTTACCACCATGGTGAGGTCAATGATGTTATCTAATACCCCACCAACTCCACCCAAACCTGAAGAAACATTTCAAATGAAAGACTACTGTAGAATTTGTTCTTCCAATGACCATTTTAGTGACTAATGCCCTCAAATGCAGGAACCTTCTGAAAACTGCAAAGCTGTTTTTCCTGGAAAACCCTTTCAATCAAACCAACAAAGGTCATTTCAATAAAATCAAAATTTCAATCAAGGCAAGAAAAACCACTCTAATGAAATATTTTGACAGCCTGAACAACCTAGAGGCTTCTTCTAAGGACAATCAAGCAATTCACAACCAAGATATTTCAATGAGCAAGCCAATGCTCATTCTGGAAGAAACTTTCAGGCTGCCCCTCCCACTCAAAATTTAGAGAGTAATATTGAATATGCAATGAGGAAACAACATGAGGAAATGAAACAAACACAATACCAACAACAAAACATGTTGAATACCCTAATGACTCAAATGGGTCAACTTTCCTCTGATCGTAGTTGCATAAAAAATAAAATGAGTGGAGGTTTTCCCTCACAACCCCAAGTGAATCCGAGAGATAAAGGGAAAGAAAATGTGAGTGCAACTGAAATTAGGAGTGGAAAACAATTGAATACCCCTCAAATGGAGAAACCAAAACTTGTTGTTGAAACTGCTATTGAGAATCCCACCACTGATGGAAATGCTGTAAATTCTGAATGTTCTTTAAAGGGAAACACAATTTCAAGAGAATAAATGTTGCTTGAAAGAACAAATAGTGATTGGAATAGGATGTCTGGACCTTTTGTTTCTCAAAGAAGTGCTCAAAATATCCTTGAAACAACTAAACCACCATTGCCTTACCCTAGGAGTGAACCACCAGTGAAGTCGAGTGCTGAGAAAGAGTTGGATAAGGAGGTTTTGGAGACTTTTAAGAAAGTTCAAGTCAATATACCTTTTCTTGATGTTGTTAAACAAATTCCAAGGTATGAAAAGTTTTTGAAGGAAATGTGTACCCACAAGGGGAAATTCAAAGGAGGTGAAAAGGTCAACTTAGGGAGGAATGTTTCAGCCATGATCCAGCATGCCTTGCCTATCAAATATAAAGACCCAAGAACTTTGACCATTCCTTGCACCATTGGGAAATGTGAATTCAAAGATGTTATGCTTTATTTGGGGGCCTCCATCAATGTTATGGCAAATTATGTTTACTCATCTCTTCATGTTGGAGAATTGAAACCCTCTGGGATCATCATTCAACTTGCTAACTGAAGTACCACCAAGCCTGCTGGAGTTATTGAGGATGTTCTTGTTCATGTGAGAGACATGATTTTTCCTGTGGATTTCTATGTCTTAGATATGGAAGATGATAGGTTTAGTACCCATGCACCTCTCATTCTAGGGAGACGATTCCTGAGAACTTCAAAAGCAATCATCAATGTTCACAAGGGAACACTTTCACTGGAGTTTGGAAGAGAAGTTGTTCATTTCAATATTTTTCAATCCATGAAACACCCAGTCGATGATCATTCATCCCCCCAAGTGAACATGATTGATTGGTTTTCCACTGATATGTTCCCTGATTTTGCATGTGATGAGAAACTAGCTGATATTATTGATGATGGAAATTTGTTTTTTGCTGAATCTGATCAACAAGAGAGGGAAAAGGGAGCTGATGATGTGTCTTTGAATGTTGAGATGGCTTTTCAAGATTCTATTGATCTCAACATTGAGGAAGATGTCTCCCTAGAAATCCATAGTGCTGGTAGTGGTGTCCCAGGAGAAATTGAAAATTTTCCACTAGAATCAAATTCCAAGAACAATGAAATTGATAATCATGGTTATTGTCCTTTAAATTCTGTAACCCCACTAAACAACCACACCTGTATGAAATGTTCCTTGATCAATGAAAATAACCCAGCTGAGTTAGAGTTGAAACCACTTCCTGAGAATCTCAAATATGCTTTCTTAGGTGAAAATGAAACATTCCCTGTTATAATTTCAAAAGAATCGTTGAAGGACCAAGAGAATCAATTGTTAGGAGTCCTCAAAATCCACAAGAAATCTATTGGATGGACTCTATCTGATTTAACTAGAGTCATCCCCTCAGCGTGCAAGCATAGAATTTTCATGGAAGAAAATTTTAAACTTATGAGACAATTTCAAAGGAGATTGAATCCAACAGTTTTAGAGGTTGTTAAGAAGGAAGTTACCACCCTTTTAGCTACTGGAATTATTTTTCCCATCTCTGATAGTCAATGGGTGATTCCAATCCATGTAGTTCCCAAAAAAGGTGGCTTCACAATCTCAAAGAATGAATTTGGTGAGCTTGTTCCTGTTAGGCTTCCAAGTAAATGGAGAATGTGCATTGATTATAGGACGCTCAATTTGGATCCGACGAAAGACCACTTTCCACTTCCATTTCTTGATCAGGTCCTTGAAAGACTCGCTGGAAAACCCCATTATTGTTTTCTGGATGGATTCTCTGGTTATTTCCAAATTCATATTGCACCATAGGATCACGAAAAACCACATTCACATGCCCATTTGGAACATTTTATTATATGAGGATGCCCTTTGGTTTGTGCAATGCTCCTGGAACTTTTCAAAGGTGTATGATGAGTATTTTCTCTGATTTTCTTGAAATATGCATGGAAGTTTTTATGGATGAATTCATTGTTTATGGCTCATCATTTGAAAGTTGTTTGGAAGGTCTGGCTCATTTTATTGAAAGGTGCATTGATAAGAACCTTGTTCTTAATTATGAAAAATGTCATTTCATGGTGGGTAAAGGGATTGTTCTTGGACATGTTGTGTGTTTGGATGGAATTCAAGTTGATAAGTCTAATGTTGAGGTCATTTCTTCATTGCCACACCCAAAAACAGTCAGAGATGTGAGATCTTTTCTTGGTCATGCTGGTTTTTATAGGAGATTCATTAAGGATTTCAGTAAGGTTGCACTTCCATTGTCTAGATTTCTCCAGAAAGACACCCCATTTGTCTTTGATGAAAATTGTAAATAGGCCTTTGGGGAGCTGAAACAAAAATTGATTACTCCTCCCATTGTTCAAGCTCCCAAATGGGACTTTCCTTTTGAGATCATAACTGATGCATCTGACTTTTCTCTTGGGGCTGTTTTAAGTCAAATGTTGGAAAAGAAATCTCATGTGATTGTCTATGCCTCTAGAACATTAGATCAGTCCCAATCAAACTACACAACAACTGAGAAGGAGATGTTTTCTGTTGTCTTTGCTTTGGAAAAATTTAGATGTTATCTTCTGGGATCTAAGGTGATTGTTTTCACTGATCATTCTACAATCAAATTTTTGATGAAGAAACATGATGCAAAACCAAGACTTTTGAGATGGATTTTGTTGTTACAAGAGTTTGATGTTGAAATAAAGGACAAGAAGGGAAGTGAAAACCGTGTTGCTGATCATTTGAGTAGGATACCATCTATTTTGAATGAGGATCATCAAATCTATCTTCCAATTAAAGAAACTTTTCCAGATGTGGAGTTGTATTCTTGTCAAACTGAAAGGCCATGGTTTGCTGATATGGTGAATTATTTAGCTTCTGATAATGTTCCCCACTGGTTTTCCAAGAATCAATTTTCTAAACTTTTGAGTGATTCAAAGCATTACATTTGGGATGATCCTTACTTGTGGCATGTTGGTAGTGATCAAATGATTAGATTATGCATTCCAAATTCTGAATTCCAATCTGTCCTAAACTTTTGTCGCACATTGAGCTGTGGAGGACACTTTGGGTCTCAATGAACTGCAAGAAAGGTGCTGGATTCTGGTTTGTATTGGCCTACCATTTTTAGAGATTCTTTTGATTTCTGCAGGACATGTAGAAATTGTCAATTTCAAGGGGGAATTTCCAAAAGGAATGATATGCCACAACAACCTCTGTTGTTTTGTGATGTATTTGATGTTTGGGGTATGGATTTCATGGGTCCTTTTCCCAATTCATTTGTATATCTTTACATTTTACTTACTGTTGATTATGTATCCAAGTGGGTAGAAGATATTCCCACAGGAGCTGATGATGCCAAAACTGTGTCCAAGTTTGTAAAGGGAATTATATTTTCAAGGTTTGGATTCCCAAAGTTCTTGATTACGGATCAAGGTACTCATTTTTTTAACAATACTTTGGAATCACTATTGAAGAAGTATGGAGTTATTCATAGGGTCTCTACACCCTATCACCCCCAAACAAATGGAATGGTTGAGTTTTCCAATAGAGAAATCAAACAAATTCTGGAAAAAACTGTGAAGCCAAATAGAAAGGATTGGTGTTTGAGACTTGATGATGCACTCTCGGCTTATAGGACTGCATTCAAAAGCCCAATTGGCATGTCACCATTTAGATTAGTCTATGGAATGGCTTTTCACCTTCCAGTTGAGTTAGAACACAAATATTTTTGGGCTGTTAAAACATGTAACATGAATCTGTTTTCTGCTGGGGAAGAAAGAAAATTTTGTTTGCAGGAGCTGGAGGAGATCAGAAAGAATGCATATGAAAGTTCTAGGCTGTACAAGGAACGAACCAAATCATTTCATGATGAGATGATTCTCAACAAAAACTTCAAGGAAGGAGACAAAGTGTTGCTGTTTGATTCCATATTAAAGTTGTTCCCGGGTAAATTTCGTTCCAAATGGTCTGGTCCATTCATTGTTACTCATGTTTTTTCTTTTGGTGTAATCCAGATTAAAGAACCAAGCAATGGTACACCATTCATAGTCAATGGGCACAGGTTGAATCTTTTTAGAGAGAATGTTCACGATCCTCCAGGGGAGGAGATCCATCTTCATGAAGCAGAATACAATTGATGCCAGGTTTTGTTTTTCCTTCTCACTTTTAGTTTTGTTGTAATGTCTTTGATTTCTTGAATTTCATATTCATATATATTTTTTTACACAATGAGTACATTTCATAAAATAAGTGTGGGGGGAGGAACATGCTGGGTAGATTAGGATTTTGTGTTCTTTCATTTCATTTTTTTCCTTTTCTTTTCTCACTCTTTCAATTTTTGGTGTGTTCTTTTATTTTTCAAACATTGTGTGTTTTATTTAAAATTTTGAAAAACATTTGAGCTTACATGATGATCTTTTAAAACCCTATCAATGAGTGAACCAATTGGTCCCTTGAATCTGGTTATAAATGAATGCTAAAAAAGACACTGTTTCAAGTTCCAAATTTTTAAAAAAACCATTGAATTTTTGAATTCCATTCCATGAATGTTGTCTAATATTGAAAACCACTTGCCCGTGAGTATTTTGGACACATTTTTCATCTTCTTCACATTCATCCTACTTCTTGAGTGAACCAAAGAATGCTTGTTTGATTGAACCATAACTTGATATTTTTATATCAAAACATGAGGGCTAAGGTGAGTGTGATTGAAATGATTGAGGCAATTTGTTTGTGATTGAAAGCCCCTTTTTCACGATTATCCCTTTTATTCTGGCCCACCTTTTACATTTTATCATTATTGAGCCCTTAGTTTCCATGTACTGCCTTTTAGATACCCACATTACAAGCCATTTTCCCATTCCAACCTGCTCTGGAAGTATAAATGCATGATCTAGTTAAACTCAAGTGTGGGGGAGATGACTTTTGGTGTGCTACGTCATCTGTTGTTGCTTTGGGTGGTTATCTAAACAATGAAGAGATGTTTTTTCTGATGAAAGATGTTTGATTTCTGAGAGCTGTGCCTGTCTGGAGCTCTCAAAGGAAAATATTTGTGCCTATCTAGAACTCTCAATTGAAGAGAGCTATGCCTGTCTGGAGCTCTTGATGGAAGAAAGTTGTGCCCAATCTGGAGCTTTTGAAAAAAAAAGTGAAATATAACTGTTGCTGCTGAAATTTGGATGTAATGAGGTGGAAAAGATATTCTCAGGGATTCTCAAATATGACTTTCATTGGAGGATATTAAGGAGGATTCCCCACATGAGTTAAGATCAGATTCATGTATTTTTTGCTTCCAAAATGAGCCAAACCCTCCTTATTCGGCTTCATAATTTTGGACATTTGAGACCCACCCACCATTATCCACAGAACATCTTTGAAAATCCCACAAGATGATCACATTTTTCTTGGATCACATTAGGTGGAGATTTAGGATTTTTTCAAGCCTATGATGATTCCTGCATGTTTTCTTGAGATAAGCTTTGTTAGAAATCAATATTTGTGTTGAGAGAAAAATTTTGTGAGGTGACTGTGTTAAGTGAATGAGATAAGAAAATTATTTGAAATGGATTGAATGAACTGAATTTAAAACTTGAATCATTTTTTTATGAGGCATTATATCATTTGATTCTTGTTTTTTAATTGGTGAACCTCATTGGTTTGTATTTTGAATATGCACTGATTTGGTTTTAATGATCACTTGTCCAGGAAACCAAGTTGTAAGTGTGGGGGAATAGATAGAGCTGATATTTTCAATATATTTTACCTAAATTTTAATGATTTAGTCCTCACCAATGTGTCATTACATGTTAAGTTGCATCATTTTTGGAATATTGTTGTATTTTGAGCTAAATTGTGAAAATGCCTTAATTCTGGATTTTAAGCAGTTTTTGACTTGTCTGAGTATTTGGTCATATCTTTTTAAATACTTATCCAATTAGACTGATTAGTTTTTTTAGGAGCCCCTGGAATGTTATATTCATATATGTCAACTGGATAAAGATCTAAATCTACCATCTAATGGTCCAAATAAATCATTCTTTGGGAAGAGTTTGTATGTTCAGATGTGTGGATCCCACCTCAATAAATGGAGCATAACATCGGCTTCATGTTTCCAATGTAATTAATTCGAACTGTTCGTGCAAGATTACTCCAATTTTGGCATTCATGATTAATTTCAAGGTCAAACTTGATAATTAGGGCACACTATGATCGAGTCAAACAAGTGGGAGACGAAAGGTCTCCTTGGGAAGAGAAAGAGTCGTGGAGAAATTAATTTATAAATTTTTCAAAACGTCTCCAAAGCGGCCGATATTTTGTGGACCGATAGAGAATGTATTTTTAAACAACTCTTTAGAAGGGTCCAGAGGTTGATTCGGCCGGTAGTTGTTCCAAATAGAAGCATATTTCGGGCGGACAGAATCTGGACAGAAGATTTTCCAGCCCTCCTCCCCTATTCTCCCTATCTCTTCATTCATTTCAAGGGGGGTTTGGATTTGTGGAGACAATGATGAAGACGGTGTACACTCTTGATGGAATGGAGGTGATGTGGGCTGATCAAGTGATGTGAGGCTAAACACCAAGTGGTTGCAGACGGCGACATCCGATGGACACTCCCTTCCGAGTTTTGATCTTCATGTGTAATCTCTGTTGCATCTCCTTTGAATTTATATTTCTTGAATGACAACCGTTGTTTTCATTCTTGAATATATTTTCAACTTGTTTGTTCTGGATGTTTTCCTAATCTATAAAGTAAAATAGTCAATTTCACTATTTAAATTTCTGCGGTGAGGTCTTGCCTTTGAGTATAGTGATTTTGGTTAGGTTTGGTTATTTGAAGGTCTTCAAATAATTAGATCACTTCTATAGGAGGGGAAATGATCATATTGAGGTCTAAATATGATATCCTTCCCAAATAAGGTGTTTATCCAGAGGTATTTGGGTAGTCATTGAGAGATTCATTAGAGATATAATTTTAAACAAGGAAGAGGGGAGTGTCCGGGAGGTTAATGCTTGTCCGTAACCACTGTTTTGATTCTGGTTTGAAACCCATTTTATTTCCAATAAATTTTCTAGATCATTCTCCAATTTTATTTCTCTTTAGTTTTTATTTATTTTATGTTCTTGAGTCTTTAATCAAATCCCCAATTTTCCATTTCATGTGAAAACAAACGAACAAAAAAGTAACAGTTTGGCAACTCAAATTGAAACCTCCTCGAGGGACAATCCAGGGACTGCTATATTGCATTGTTTTTTGGGGAAAAATTAATTGATTGGGGATTTTGCGACAAATAATCCATACATCAGTAGGTTTTTCTATCTTTTGAACCGGTACCCGGAATCGAAATATGAGGGCACAGATGAAACCGCAGCACCAGTAATTCCTTATGAAGACCTTTACTGGAGGTGCGTTTGCTCGAGAGGAGTTGTTAAAAATTTGAGGATTAAATGTGAAGAAAATAAAATTTTGGTACAATTTTATTTTCTACTTCTAAGTGGTTTAATCCTATTTGTGGGAGTTGGGGTGGGACCCACTAAATCATAACTCCTCTTATTATGATATTTGTGAGGTGGGGCCCACTCGAGCCCCACCCCTTCAAATTCCTTTAACTCCCTTAATCCCCCTTTAATTTGGAAACTCCCCTTTAATTTTGACTCTTCCCTCTCTCTTATTTAAACACGACAACTAATGTTAAATAAATGAAGTGAGTTATGTGTTGAATTTTAAAAAATGAAATGTTGACATGAGTAAATAAAATAAGGAAAAGACGTATTTTATTTTGGATGGCTTTTGTTGTGGGAAGAAAAGGGGAGAGAGAGCTCTTTAGTTTTTTCTGAAGAACTTCATCTTCTTCGTTGAAAAACGTCATGACTTCGATGAAGAACTCTGACACCAAGGAGAGACGACATGTCATTCTTTACCCTCTCCACAACCGGTGTGAGACGCGTCCCCTCCTTAAATGCAGGCCAACGCCGTCATCAAAACCTCACCATGTGATGCCATCAATCGTGACGTCGACTTTTGTCATTGTTGTTGAGTTAGGGGTTTTTCTTCGATCAAGTTTTGTTCATCATCTTCATGATTTAGAATTAAGACCGCTTTTTATCATTATAATTGGAGGAGGTCGGACCGCACAAACACGATTGATCCTCCTCCCCTTTTTTTATTGGTCTTCGTGGATCGTTGTGGCGAAGATGGCATTGTGTCGTTGCACCGCGCTGGAACGAGAGAACCGCGGCTGGAGCGGGCTGAGGCGGTGGCGCGTGGTGCCGTCGTGCCGTGCTGGAGGACCCGAGGGAGGTCACGGCCGGAGCGTGCAGTGGCGGAGGTGCACGGCGCCATCATGCCATGTCGGTCGGGGAAAATCTGTGGCCTTTGTCCGTGGCAGTTCAACAGTAGGCGGGACCCCCCCCCCCCCCCTCGAGTCCCGCGTGGCACACCGACCAGCCATAATGGCCGGCCGTTTCCAGGAAGACATGGGGTTTGAAACCCCTGGCTAGATCAGCTAGTGCAGACCCCACGAGTCCGACATTTCATCAATCAAGGGGGGCAGTGCCCCCCCCCCCTTGCGTCCCGCTTGGCGGAGAGACGAGCCGCCAGCCACGCGGGCCGGGCCGGGATGCCCCCGTCGGGCTGGGCCAGCCACGCCTGGCCGGGCCAGGCCGCGCCAGCTGGATCGGGCCGTGCCAACTGGGCCCGGCCGCACCCAACTAGGCCGGACCCAAACCCAGGTCAGGTCGACCCGGTTCGGGCCGAACCAATGGGTATTGGGCCGGTTCGGATCGGGCCCAAACCCCCCATTTCCGGGCAGTTTTGTTCAAATGCCCATAACTTGGGCTACGGACCTCCGATAGATGAACTGTTAGTTGAGTTGGGTTCCTTGGATCGAGACGGTAGTTTTGGTATATTATACTCAAGGTTTAGAGGAACTTTGTCTATGGCCTAGTTGGTTCGAACATGAAACCAATCGGGCCCTCGGAGCAGAAACCCTTATAACTTGAGCTCCAGACGTCCGATTGACTTGTCGTCAACATTTTTGGATTCCTCTTAGTGAGATGGTTCTTATGGATTACTCTGCTCGAGGTTTGGACATAGCTAGAGTATGGTCGGGTTGGTTTTATCTTAAAAACCAACCTGGCCCCTATGACGAAAAAGCCAATAACTATCAAACCGGGCGTCTGATTAACGTACCATCTGTCGCGTTGAGTTCATATTGATGAAACAGAACTTTGTGATACATCAACACTGGACTTCGTGATAGTTGATGTATCAACCCCTTGGCTCGTGGAGCAGACCCTCCCGGAAACGAGCGTGTTGTGTGCGGGAACCCTAGAGCAGGCTGCGACTGCGCCGACAATGACGAATGTACTTGGATCCTACATGGGTTGGGTAGCGAGGAAGACTATACTTGGATCCTCCGTGGGTTTGGCAGCGATGACGACTATACTTGGGTTCGATATGATTGACTTGAATTCCTTTGTGGATTGGAACGCACTTTCCTATGTGGATTGAGTTATACTTTCCTGTGTGGACTGGGTTGTACATGAGCTCGTGAGTTGGAGCAGAACTAGAGTTGATGACGTAGGTATATGTATTGGCATATACCTAAGTAGTTTCGGTTGATACTTGTATTTGTATCTTTCCTTTTTGGATTCTGAGAGACCTTCGGGAGTCTCAGGGTCCCTACTGAGTATCTTATACTCACCCCTGCATGGTCTACGCCCTCACTACGTTGTGTTGGTTGTAGACGACAGACAGTGTTGATCGTAGTTGAGGCTTGAGGAGCGGGACGGTACACGGAGGTGGACTATCAGGCGGGACGTACACGGAGAGGACGGCCGGTCTCAAGGAGCTTACGAGACTGTCTATACTCACCCTTCATGTGGGAGTTCCGAAGAATGACTTCGTGGTTGCTGCTTTTCTTTTCAGTTGTTGTACTTTATTTTCAGTTGTACTACACTTACAGTTGGGTTTGTATACTGTCCCATTTACTTTCTAGCACTTACTTGTGTCTTCAGTTTACATAGTGTTTACTTAATTTTCCGTACTCAGTGGTGATTGATTTCTTTTATAAAGGCAATGCCTTCCATTTTATTGGGATTTACGCCTTTGGTGCTAGTCGCGAGCCCCTGGCCTATGGAAGGCGGGCATGATGTAGTCACGACATGGGCCCTGAGGACGTGTTGTGACAAACTATATATATATATATATATATATATATATGAAATTTCATCTTTGTAATATCCTCATTATTTACTCATAGATGATGATACCAAAAAATGAAAATTAATATTTTAAAAACATTAGACTCTTTATAATGGATGAAATAATCCATCAAAGTAGGAATAAGTGTAATTTATCATATTAGTTATAAAATTAGTTTCACAATAATCAATGAAACCCCTCAAAAAATGCACCCCCAATGATTTTTAAATTATGGTGACAAACATGACCTAGGTAACCTCTAAAACTAGTAGAAAAACCCGAATGACGACATACATGATGGTCATTCCCGATTCCCATGTGTAGCATTCTTAACCCACTAATCCACCTGAACAGTTCAATCGGGTTGTGTTCCCCTGGACATAGTTCCACCTCCCCAAATTCCAAAGGCTTCCGACTTGAGGCGAGGGTTTAAGTGGTATTAGTGGAGAGTTTATACACTCAATGTATATTATAAATAAATGTTCTGAATATATATACACAACATGAACTGGAATAAAATTCTCATTAGTCTCAAACCAGACCCGCCAATGGGGGAAGAACGACCAATAATATAAAATTGTTGATCCATAATTGAACATCCTTATGGAAAATAATTTAGAATACAAATATACTAATTATATAACATAAAAAAATTCCTATATATCACATAATACATGCAATATCTGGAATGGGGTCAACAATGGATGACCATAGTATATACGTATTCAAAGAAGCATGGTAAAATAAAATTGAAAAAATAATACAGAAACATTAGCTGAGGAAAGACGTCAAGGTCCATTTCCAATATCCCATTCCTAATACCTAATATAAACTATATTTTGAAGAAGATCCTTTATATTAATGAAACATCATAATGTCTACATGCATTGTGAAGGGCCCTTGTTGGGTGTTAGAATGTAACGACACAATCATTTATTAATGCAAATTCCTCTTGATCTAATTAAATGTATTATTGTGTAAAATGGTTATATATAACAAATGAACTTATATGGTTTTATGTTTTTGGATTTTAATTTTTTTTTTTAATTGTTACCATTTCTAATATAGTGGTTGAACAGTGATCACATGATTAGTATAAATATAGGTCTTTAAAAAATCCAATTTACTCATACAAAGGAAGCAATGGCCTCATCCCTTAGAATTGATCCATACGAAGCCCATTTTTTGGATCTTTTAAAGGAGGTAGAATGACTAGGCTTCTCTCTTGACCAATCCCGAGCCAAGAATCGCCACATTAATCTCAGACAGAATCACCTATAGTAGAAGTGGAAGTTAATAGAGATTACCACCCAAGCGATGATATCTGAGCCACCCCAGGAGTCTATCACCATCACACACCTTACCCTTAGATATTATATAGGTGTTATAATGGGTCATATAACATGACCCTAGAACTATGGTTATATTCATTATTTTGGTATAAATAATATACATTCATTTTATTATTATTTCTTCGTAAATGGTTTTTAAAGTACAAATTGTATTTTTTAGATAATATTTACTTAAGAAATCTATTTTGATGAATTAATGGATTTTTGAATTAAATGATATTTTAAAAAATACTATTGCTAAATTATTTTTTATTAAATAGAAATGATCGTATATTGTTTTATTTATATAATTGAAATTTTTATTATGGTTTGAAAACTGTTTTGGTCAAAACCCAAGAATATCCAATAATTTTTGTTTTTATTTTAAAATATAAAATTTAGATATTTATAAAACTATTTAGAGAAAATTAATATCTTTTTTGGATTCAGGACATTGAAATTGTCTAATGCTGAATTTTTCATAATTTTGTGAGATAGTCGAATTTTTATGTAAAATTTAAATACTGTTTAAATATATAATGTGTTTTATGACATCATAAAGACATAATAGTGGTGTAACAAAATAATATAAAAACATTTCTTCCAATAAATGTTTTACCTTTAAAATAATGTGATTATAGGTTTTTTTTATTTACTGTACAAATCCGTAGTGGACCCTCCAAGACTTATTAAACATTTTAACATTTTAAAATGATTTCCTTGAGAGTGTGTCTCGCCTCCACATAAAAATTCCTAATATTTTAATATAATCAGACATTAGAATTATAGAATAATTTTTTCCACTCCTATTTGGAAAAAAACATGGTAAAACCCATGGGATGGTTTGTGGTTTTGATTAGATTAATGTCTGGTGTCCAAAACCTAAATAATAAAGAATTCCCTCTCCTTTCCAATACAATCAAACTCAATATCCCTTTACTCTTCACTAAAACCATTTGGATCTCGACTAACCCCTGACCTCCTTTCTCTAAAATCCCCCCAAGGTTCCCCAATCTCCT
Source organism: Viscum album (assembly GCA_963277665.1). Classification (NCBI taxonomy): domain Eukaryota; kingdom Viridiplantae; phylum Streptophyta; class Magnoliopsida; order Santalales; family Viscaceae; genus Viscum; species Viscum album. Next base: position 1,715,272,603 of record OY728152.1, on the reverse strand, counting down.
AATAATCCCCTCTCAAGCCTCTCCCAATCCATTGGGATCACAATTCCATCTAAGGGATTTCTTCCTTTCTCATTTTATCCAAATTTCATTGTTGTTATTCCATTTTATTTTCAATTAAAACTATTGGGGTATGATTTAAAACCTCCCCTATAATGTCCACATTATGTTTGAATGATTAGATACCCCTTTCCTACTCATTAATTCCACCCTTGTACACCAATTATCACGTAGAAATTTTGTAAGGTTATTCTCTCTTCTCATTTACATTCAACAAATTCTTTTATATTATGCATCTAAATTCCATTGTGTATTTTAATACATGTATATATATGACCCATTTAATACCAATTTCATTTAAATATGATGATATACCCCTTTCTCTCTCATCAAAAAGTTTTATGAATTCTTAAGTCACACTATTATGCTGCCGAAATTGCACTATAGTCCTCCAAGCCAAAGTCATTTTATAGTGAATACAATGCACATTTCTCTGTCAAGGGTATTGAACTTTAAGAAAATTTTCTTATTTATTATACAATTTCATTTAGGAATTACACATTCCATTATCATTAAATAAATTATGATTTTTAATATCCATATTGTTTGATATATAGGGAACACTTATGAATGAAATGAAATGATTAAGATGGGTAAGCTCTGATAGCACTCTAATGCATTGGGTAATTATTAGTATCATGATACGTCAAATTCTATAGGGGTTCTCCCATGATAATTCAATTCAAATTAGTTTTTACTCATGAAACATGCGCAATGATCCTTGAATCATGCTAATATCATGTTAAATGTCGTTTCCACATTTCCATGTTATGATAACCATGTTATATCATGACTTTATGTTCATGTTTCTCTTATGACACATTGATATTACTACTTCATAACATGTACTATATTATTCATGTTATTCCTTGCTTACTCTCTTAATGGAATTTATTTATCTCCCTTTTCTAATGGATGTCCTCAGTTTACCCCATGCAATGCTAATTAAGAAAGAATGTTTTCGTCATGTAAAATAAGTTTTCAATAATGTTATTTTATTTTATATTCTATGTTGTTATCTATTGTTCCAATTTTACCAAGACACTATACCTATCGATATATAGAGTTTTCTTAAGTACAATTGTATGTAATAAATCATGTCAATGTGTGTAATAAATAGAAGGGTTGTTATAATTGGTATCAATGGATAGGTTTAACTATTTTTGGGATTAAGAATAGAAAACCTTAGTGAAATCCATAGGGATAAGACAATGTATAATAAAAGCATCCCTAAATTTTGTTCAGTATTTAGTAAGTGGTTTATCAAGAAAATATATCTCTCTCTATATATGAGCAAGTATAGGGAGCTCTGGCATAGATGTATCTTGGGGTAAAACCCAAAAACACCACTTTGATCTAGAATCGAACGGGAACTAGTTCATGACAACATTCCTTACTTCACTCTTGGTTATGACACTCCAGAGTGATATGATTTGGTAAATTCATAAGTGTAGTATGAACCATTATTAATGTAATTAAAAAATACCCCTAAGAATATATGATGGGAAGTATATCATGGATAATGTAGATATGTTAAGAAAATAAATGTAATTTATAAGTTATCCCTTTTTGTTATTGGATTCCAATTTATGTGTTACCTCTAACATTCTTTTTATTCCAGCCAATGCACAGTAATATGAGTACTTGAGCTAACAACTTATCCAATGATCAATGTGATGATTGTTTTAATGAGATACCCAAATCCGATGGGAGCGAGAATCACAAAATTTTTCACAATACTCTCTCAGTTAACTCATGTTTTGAATAGAAACATGGGTCAAGGGGAACATTCAACCCCCCCCCCCCCCCCAATAAAGAAAAAGCTTCAATTGAGAGAATCATGAGACAAAGGCCTCCTACTTTGAATAGATCCTCTGATCCCTCAATTTTCGAACAATGGATCAACTCCATTGAGAAGATCTTATCCATCTTTCGATGTTCTGAAAAAAATGTACTTAAGGATGCTTATCGTATGGAGGGTAAAGCTGATCAATGGTGGACATTGATCAAAAATAACAAGCCTGATGAAGATATTGAGGTGTTGGAATGGAAGGATTTCTGAAAAAAAAATTGCAAAATATTTCCCCCACACCCTTTGACTTAGGATGGAGAGGTACTTCCATGCCCTCAAGAAAAAAGATGACGAATCAATTAGAGCATATGAGGCAAAACACACAAGGTTTGCACAATATGCCTCTGGCTTTTTCATTACCCTTAAATTCATGGTAAACCACTTATTTTTAATGATAAAACCTTGTCTACAGAAATCCCTAGTTGTTTGTGACATCGAGAGCTATGAGGAAATTGTCCGATTTTACCTCAAAGTTAAAATAGAGATTAGTGACCCACAAGGGTATCATGGGGATAAGAATTGTAAGGTGTAAATTAATTCTGGTGGTCTGATGGATAAATCCAATGGTGCTAAGAAATATCAGAACTCTATTTTCCAAAGGAGTGGAAAAAAGCACACTAGAAATTTCCTGAAAGGGATGAGGAAATGATTTCGGTGTGTAATTGAAGTCAACCAAGACATTAACTACCAACTAGAAAAACACACTACTTTGAAAGAGGTGTGGAACGCTTTGTTCAACCCTCTACACATTTTTTTTTTCTTCAACTGCAATGAAACCTAGCACTTTGCAATCTAGTTTCCTAAGCCAAGGGTTTTTTGGAGGCAACTAACAACCTCCAAGGTAGTAAGAGAGAGATTCTTCCATCACTATTGTTGAAACGAACCTTGACAATGAAGTGGTGACAAATATGTTAGTTATTCATTAAATAATAGTGAAAATAATTTTTTATTCTGGATCTATGTATTCTTTTATATCTAGAAATATTAGTAGAACAATCCCTACACCACTACAATCATAGATGTAGAGATGTTTATGAGAACAGGAAATGGTAAAATCATTGCATCCCCTAAAAATTACTCCTCCACTCTCACAATTTGGGGATTTAACTTCCCAAAAAACTCATCATACTCCCTCTGGTGGAATTTGACGTAATTCTTGTCATGGATTGTCTTTCCCTATATAGAGCCAACATAAATTGATGTGAGAGGGAAATCACCATCCATATGGCGAATCAGCCCCCGATTATGTACAATTACAAGGAGGACGATGAATTTTATTTAGATCAATCATATCAAGAATGGATATTAATTCCCTATGAGAATGTGTATCTTTATCAGATAATAGGCTCAAAGAAATAATCCATCCTTGAAACATTCCTATTATGAGGGAATTCATTGAAGTGTTTCTTGAGGAATTTTGTGGTCTTCCTCCTAGAAACAAAATTGAATTCTAGATTGATTGTATACCTATAGATTTTCCAATATCCATGAATTTGTATAAAATGGTTGTTTTGGAGCTTGAGGAGCTAAGGAAACAACTATAAAAGAATCTAGATAAAGGGTTTATACCCCCAAGTGCTTCACCAGGGGGTGCACCAGTCCTATTCATCATGAAGAAGGATCAGTCAATTTTCCTTTTCATTTATTATCATGATCTCAAATAAATCATGATAAATAACATGTATCCTCTAACCAGAATTGATGACCTGTTCGATCAGCTAGGTAGAGAACAATACTTCTCCAAGTTGGATTTTTTGTTAGGATATTACCAAGTAAGGGTGAAGAAGGGGAATATCCCCAAGACTGCTTTTCACACAATGTATGGGCACTACGTATTCATAATAATTCCTTTCAAACATACTAATGCTCCTGAAATATTTATGGACCTAATGAATAGAGTCTTTATATATTACCTTGAAAATTTTTTGGTAGTCATTATAGATGATATTCTAATATACCCCAAAACCTTGTATGAGAATGATGATAATCTAATAACTATACTAGAGACCTTGAGAAAGTAGAAGCTCAATGAAAAGTATGACAACTGTGAGTTCTGGTTGAAGAAATTCTCATTATTAGGTCATATCATCACAATAAATTTGTTATATGTGGATACCTCCAAGAAAACTTCAATTTAGGGATGGACGAGGCCAACATCAATGAAGGATATATGTATCTTCTTAGGGTTAGCTGGATATTAACATCACAAATTTCTCATGATTTTCCAACCCTCTTACTAAGATAACCTGGAAGGGAGTCAAGTTTTCATGGAGAGTTGAATGCGAAGATATCTTCAAGGGGTTGCAAAGAAGGCTTATCACTACCTATGTGCTCACACTACCTACATGTGGAGAACTTCTTGCGGTATTCAGTAATACTTCAAAAAAAGGATATGAGTAATGTGTTGATGGAAAATGACAAATCCATTGCCTATGCTTCAAGGAAATTGAATGCTCGTGAGAAAAGATATCCAACACTTGATGTGGAGTTGGCTTTAGTGATCTTCACTTTGAAAATGTGGAAACATTGCCTCTTTGGGGAGAAGTATGAAATATATACGAACCATAAAATCCTCAAGTATATATTCACACTAAAAGAGTTGAATGTGTTCCAACAATGATGGTTAGAGCTGATCAAAGAATATAAATTCTCAATCCATTACCACCCTAGGAAAAAGAACAATGTGGGGGATGCACTAAGTAGAAAATAGTTAGCAATTCTATCATTTATGAGAATTGAAAAGCATCCAATATTCTTAGATTAGATAAAGATGGACCTGGAAATAATAATGAAGGGAGAATCATCAATCCTTTCACAAATAATTTCTCAACCGTCTCTTTTGGAACGGTTAAAGGAAGCTCAAAGGGATGATGTGGGAATTCAAAAGAAACTGGAAACTATAACAAAATATAAATCCTCAGAGTTCATTGTTAATAAAGAAGGAATTGTGATATTTAGTTCAAGACTATGTGTTCTATAAAATTTGTAGTTAAAGAATGAACTTTTGGATGATTCCCATAGTTCGAATTTCTCCATTCACCTGGGATACACAAAGATGTATCGAGATCTCCATGAGCATTATTTGTGGGATAACATGATAAAGGAGATCACTGAGTATACATAAAAGTGCCTCATATGCCAGTAGGTGAAGGTTGAGAGGTATAAGTTTAAGGGGATGATGCAACCATTACCCATACCAATAAGGAAATGGGAGAAAATCACCATGGACTTTGTCACTGGACTTTTGAATACATCCAAAGGGAACAAGTCATATATGGGTTATTGTGGATCATCTTACGAATGCTGCACACTTCATTAAAATTAGATAGTATTTCTCATTAGATCAACTGGGACAGATATACATTAGAGATGTTGTAAGGCTACATGGAGTTCCACTAGATTTTCTATCTAATAGAGATTCAATACTCTCATCTATATTCTAGAAGAGTATCCAACAAACTCTAAATACTTTGTTGAACTTCAGTACGACTTATCATCCTCAGAATGATGGCCAATCTTAGCAGACTATCCAAACACATGAGGTAATATTTTGAGCATGGTCAATATACTTCAATGGAGGATGAGATCAACATATTACTCTGTTTGAGTTCTCTTACAATAATAGTGTCCACTCAATCATAAAAATTGCACCTTATTAATCCCTTTATGGGAAAAGGTGAAGAACACCAGAATGTTTGGATGAAGTTTGGGAGTGGAAACTCCTTGGTCGAGAAATGGTCGAAGAAATGTTGCAGAAGGTTAAGACCATCCAACATCACATTAAAGTTACTCAAAGTAGACAAAAGATATATGTTGATAATATTCGCTGAGACCTAGAGTTTTATTTTGGATACATTGTATTCCTCTCTATATCAATGTGGAAGAGAGTTATGATATTTGGGAATAAGATAAATTTTAGTTCAAGGTACATCGGCCCATTTCAGATCCTTGTTCGAATTGGATCAATGGCCTATTGACTAGCACTCCAACCGAACATATCTCAAGTACATGATATATTCCATTTATCACTCTTGAGGAAGTATACACCTAACCCATCGCTTATAATCAGTCCAGAGGTGGTACCATTAAAGAAGGACCTATCTTATGAAGATAAGCCAGTGAAGGTCATAGATCGTGGATAAAACGTTCCCTGAAATACGACAATTCCCCTCATTAAGTTGTCTTGGAAAAACCAATAGTTTGAATAAGCAACAAGGGAATCAGAGGAAATGATGAAGCCGAGTTACCCTCATCTATTTTAGTGTGGGAAAAGGAAATTTCGATAGAAAATATTCATAAGGGGGGAGGATTGTAATGACCCAAAATTTTATTAATGAAAATTATTCTTGATTTAGTTAAATGTATTATTATTTAAAATGGTTATATAACTCATATTCACTAAAAAAATTTATGTTTTAGGATTTTAAAATATCGTTATGAATTTTTACCATTGATAATATAGTCGTCAAATAGTGATCACATGATTAGTATAAATATAGGGATTTAACAAATACAATTTACTCAAACAAAGGAAGTGATGGCCTCATCTAGTAGAATTTCTCCATATGAATCCCATTTGGCAGAGCTTGGAAAGAAGTTACTGCCACTATGCTTCACTCATGACCATACCCAAGCCAAGCGTCAATAGGTTATTCTTGGACAGAATCTCCTACGAGCGAAATGGAAGTTAATAGAGATTATCACTCGAGCGATGTTATACAGGCCACCCCAAGAGTCTGTCACCATTGAACACCTTACCCATAGGTCATATGAGGGTGTTATAAGTGTTTATGTAAAATGAACCTAGCACTATGATTATGTTCATTATTTTTTATAAAGAATATACATTCATTTTCTTCTTGTTGCTTTGTAAATGGTTTTTAAAGCACAAATAGATTTTTTAATTAATATTCAATTAAGAAATATATTTTGATAAATTAATGCATTTTTTAATTAAATAATATTTTAAAAATATATTATTACTGAATTACTTTTTATTAAATATAAATTATTGTATATTTTTTTATGAATATAATTGAAATTTTTATTAAGGTTTGAGAAATGTATTTTTCAAAACCCATTATTTTTCAATAAATGTTATTTTAATTTTAAAATTAAAAATTCACATATTTAGAAATTTATTTAGATAAAATGAATATCATTTTCAGATTCAGGACATTGAAATTATCTAATGGTGAAATTTTCATAATTTTCTGAGACAGTCAAATTTTTGGGTGAAAATTAAATACTATTTAATTGTATAATGTATTTTATGACATCATAATGACCTAATAGTGATGTAATAAAATAATATAAAAATTATTTTCGGCCAATATATTCTTTACCTTTAAAATAATTTGATTTTAGGTTTGTTTGATTTTATTTTACAAAGCCTTAGTGGACCCTCCAAAAATTATAAAACATTTTAACATTTTAAAATCGTTTCTTTCAGAGTGTGACTCACATCCGCATATTCAAGCCTAATATTTTAATAAGTTCTTCCATTGGCCTTATAAAATAATTTTTTCCACTCCACTATGGCAAAAACATAGTCAAAAACCTTGGGATGGTTTGTGGTTTTGATTAGTTTAATGTGTGGTGTCCCAAACCAAAATAATAAATAATTCCCTCTTCTTTCCAATATAAACCCACTCAATTTCCCATTCCAATTCACTCAAAACATTTGTATGTACACTAAACCCTTCCCTACTCTCTCTATAATATTCCCTAGTCTTCCCATGTTTCCAAGAATCCCCTATCAAGCCTCTCCCAATACATTGGGATCACACTTCCAATTAAAGGATTACTTCCTTTCTTATTTTTGTACAAAATTTCTTTATGTGGTTATTCCCTTTTATTTTAAATTAAAAAATTTGGGTATGATTTCTCACCACCCCTATAATTCCCTTAATATGTTTTAATGATGATATACCCCTTTATCTCCCATTAATTCCTCCCATGTACACCCATTACCATGTAGAAATTCTTTGCAGGAATTCCCTCTCCTCATTTACATTCAATAAATTCTTTTATATTATCCATCTAAATTCTCTTATGTATCATGGGAAATATATCTATATGGACCACTTAATTTCTATTTCATTTGAATATTATTAGACACACCTTTATCTCTCATCAATATTTTTTATTAATTCTTATGTAATGGCATTATGCTGCCGAAATTGCACCATGATTCTCCAAGAAAAAGTGATAGTGTAGTCAATAACCTGCCCATTTACCTATCAAGGGTATTCACCCTTATAAATATATTCATATTAATTATAGATTTTCATGTATGAATCCCATGTTCCTTTATCATTTAATAAATTATTATGTTTAATGAATCAATGTTGTGTGATCTTTATTACACAATTTTATAGGAAATGAAGTGATTAAGAAGGGTGTGCCCAGATAGCAATCTAATGCATTGGGTAAGCAATATTATCATTATACTCTATGTGAAATGTGTTTTTACTAATTATAATTCAAGTTAAATGAGGTATTACTCGTGATCTTTGTTCAATGGGACTCGGATCATGCTAATATCATGTTAAATGTTGTTGCCACATTTTCATGTTATGATAGTCATGTTATATCATGACTTTATGTTCATGTTTCTCTTGCACTCCATTGATGTGGCTATTTCCTAACATGTAATATATTATTCATCTTATTCCTTTATTACTCCCGTACTGGGATTTATAGCTCACCCTTTTTTATACATGTCCTCATCTTACCCCATTCAATGCAAAGTAAGAAAGAGTGTTGTGGTCATGTAAAAGAAGTTTTCAATAAAGTTGTTGTGTTTTATGTTATAAGTTCTTATTATGTGTTCCAAATTTCCCAAGACACTATACCTATAAATCCTTAGAGTTTTATTAAGTTCATTTTTATGTAATAAATCATGTCTATTTGTGTAATAAATAGAAGGGTTGTTATATAGAATGAGTCTCAGTAGGATACAACCCAAGTTTGTACACCCAACATATGTGGTTAAGATTGATTAAATTATAAAAAGGATAATAGCACATACATAAAATAAAAATAGACTTCCCTAGTTCTCAATATCCACCCAGAAGCCATCACCTTCCATAACCAACACCAAAATAACTGAAGAGGATATGATCCTTGACTATGGCCCATGGTATCCCCTGATTTCACAATACTCAGTGAACACTCATATTCCTACTCAAAATATGTAACCCAACACCTAATGGCTTTCTACATATCATTTCCAAGTTATAAGAAAAAAAATTTAAAATCCATCCAAATAAAAAAAATTATCCCTTAAACCGCTTCCTGAATGCACTTTTCAGCTCAAAGCCTGACTTCTGGTGGAGCAATGATGACTGTTCTCAATTAAACATCATCAGTATCTCATTGAATTAAATCTCAAGGAATGGTGATATATATCACATGTAATTGAGATCTCCAACCTCCAAAAAATATTGTATCCTCAATGTTAACAATACGGTGAGCATTATCCCCCAACCGATAGAATCCTTACTATTAGCAGAAGTCTCCTCACATTACATGTAAATTTTTAGAACAATAACCAACAAAATTAATTCCAATACCACGGTATCGGGGGCCTCTACCCACATGAGTCGTCAAAAAACATCATCATTAAGTTAAAATATTTTTAAATGACTCCAATCAGTGCTTTGGACATCATAGGTGAGTAAATATCACTAAATTTCTAACTAAGGCACATCCCACTGAAACATCATAACCCTATAACCATGTCTCTCAAGTCTGATGTCCATGCCATCCAATATCATCCCAGGTCATGCCCACAACCTAATGTCCTTTTCTCCTCAAATTATTTCTAGGATTCACAACTGATGGTCAACACTAACCATGTAATCTAGGCCTAGCCCAACCATAAGACCAACATCACCTCAATCCTAATGTCCATGAAACATCAATTTGTCTGACAAGCTCTTCATGATCCCATGGATCAAATATCATGTGATACATAACAAGAAATCATATATATATATATATATATAAACCAATTCAATATAAATAACAAAATAAATTAAATTCGATTGGATTGAACAATTTAAACAATAATAATAATCCAACTAAAAGTTACAGTCTAAAATTAAACAAAAAAAACACCCTAAAAACTACACATGGCGGTCAACGACCTCTAACTCGCCCTCAAACATATAAATGTGGCAAGGAAATTCTGAATGGCACTACATGAGGTCATAAGATCAATTTAATACCATGCATGATGGTCTCTATACCTTTAATTAATACCATGCATGATGGTCTCTCTAAATAATCTATAGGCGCACTAAAATCCCCACCACTAAAATGAATATGAAAACATGAAGAATGATATGCACAACCTATATTCGACTAGTATCTATAGCATCCTTGGATAATATACTCTAACTAGAATCATTTAGGATGAAATCAAAAATTATATTGAAGTCCATAAATAAATGGAATTATGGATCAAATAGATTTAGCTATTGGTGAGATGAAAGAAAAATGAAAAGGATGATAGAGTAAGGAGAGACTCACGGACGTGGTTTAAATGCACCTAATGACTTTAAGAATTATTAATAAATGCAGGATGGAGAGAAAAATCTTGGGGAAGAAGAAAATGGAACCTCCCACTACTATAAACATGACCAAGAGGAAAAGTTTATGAAAATAATGAAATAAACGAGAGGGAGAAACCATGATTTTATCCTTTAAAGAGGATGGATGGTAAGTGCCCATGGTTTCCCAAAACACATGGGATACAATGAATATGTATTTCTTATATGGAAGAACATGTCGATATTAACACATAGTTTTCTCTAACTGTGTGAAACACATGTGGAAGCCTCTGTAAAAGCTGCAGACAAGGCCACATGACCTTGTACCACCCCCACACAGCTTACCCAAGCCATGCTGAAATTCAAAAATATGGCACATGCTTTACTAGAAGAGGGAATAATGTTTACACTAAAATGTATTCGTTGACCTAAAATACACATCAAAACATGGTATATGGGTGATGTAAATCTCTAAATTTATATCCAGTCAAACAAAAATAAAATGGAATACCAAATAATTTTAAAATTCAAAATATGATAGGATTTTGACCCGATTTAAAAATATAGGATGTTACAATCTACCCGCCATATAGCATCTCATCAATGAGCTATAAATTCAAACCCAGAGATGGTACTGAACAATCCCATACCATTTGAGGAATAGATTAAGTACCTCTTGGGGTGGGATCTGATACATAGAATTTACATACCTCGGTCCATCCGAATGATAATTCAAATCAATCAATGGACCTTCAACAAATTACCGGACTGAAAATTTATCCAATGATGCATCGTCACTCATACACCTGATCTGGTGCTCTTTTGTTTTACTAGACACACATCACCATCACACAAAACATTAGTGCTTACCCCATGCCCATGTAAAACTTGCCACCAACTAGATGCAGTGTCTTATTAGATGCAAAAAATAAAACACGGTTCCATGCACATCAATCATGTACTAAATCTAAATTATAACCAGATTCCTCACAAGTTAGGTACCCACATCTCCTTAATGTCATGATTCCATAAATTCTTAATAAACATGCATCCAACAATGCTCAAATCAAAACCAAGATCCACACACCTCACCCACTCGCATGCACACACACACACATGGATATATATATATCATGTATGAAAACTGGTGTAATCCTAAAAAATAACATCAGGTTAGGCCATATACATCTCTCATTTACCTCTTACACTAAAAAAGAACATGAATCAACAATCTATTACAAATATAATGAATTAAATAGATTCACTTATGGCATTCCTTATAACTTCATCGGATGACCTGCTTACTCTGATATTGGAAGCTATATGGTGTTCTCCTAGCCTAATGCATGACAAATAGATTCATGACTAGCATGTAGTGCTGCAATAGCCATCAGCAAGTGACCTCACTATTAGGTCCCGATATCACTACCAAGACCTCAACATGGATATGAAGATTAGATTTCATGTCATGGTACTAAAATCAAACCAACCATATAACATTGAGTCCTCTCTAGCCACTAACTACTAGCTATATGACAAGTTTTCCTACATGACCTCTCAATATTTCAGACCTATTTTTATTACTAGCACTCCATTGGATGAAACTCACACATATTTTGAAAAAATACTGGATTCCCACACTGAATTAAAAATTTATAGGATTTACTCTGAAGTGGTCTGTTCTAGTACTTGGCCTAACTTCCGGACTAGATCGCTCTTTCTATAATATAAACTATGACCATTATAATTAGTTGAATATTTTCATGGATTATGTATGACCTTTCAATCATGAATCCCTCGGCTTTGGGTGTCCGGTTCACCACCTCTGAGAATGAGGCCAACATAAATATGTTCATCTTTACCCGAATAGTGTGTTGTAAACCATCATTGAAGTGACTCACCCTCGAGGTTTAATCTCTCACAATACCAAGTTTGATAAGAGAAAACTCAATGAATGATTTTTCATAGTCTATGAAAAACATATTACCCCGGTGAAGGATTATGAACACCCAAGATCTCTCCACCCTCAATATATCTAGGAATAAATGCTCGAAGAACCTCGCCTCAATGTACATCCATGCTAGTCCCTCATGTATATCATTCTTTTGCATATATGTTCCACCATCTTTTAACATGTTCTTACGAGTTGATAGGTTTTCAGTTTCACCTTCCACACTAGATGTGTCTCTAGATTCTCAAAGATCATCTACACCAACTTGATTAATTTCCTACCCTTCTGTGGACCACAGTCGCCCTAAAAAATTGGTCGGTGATATAAATTGAAATCCTAATTAAGTTTTAAAAGAAAAATCTTTGACCCCAGAGCACCCATTTTGATCTAATAGATTTCACATACCATGCTCACAAAGAGCTACATGTCAGGACACGTTCGGAAATATATATGTTCTGGAAGATTCCTCACTTTTACTATGTCATATACCTGATAATGTACCTAAAGCTAAGCCTGACCCTAAGAATGTACCAAATATTCTTGACAATCAAGTGTATAAACCTTCACTTTCTCTAGAATAACCCTTTCCTCATCAACCTAACACTTCATCTGATCCGTTGAAAAGGAAACCCATTGAATACAATACATGGTCAGACATCAAATATATATAAACTACATATGGAAAGTAATAATAGGTAGATCATCCTCACTACCCTTACCCTTTCCTATCACAACCATTCCACATGGAATCATGGCCTCGTGGCCTCTTTACTCGACCTCAATATATCCACATATCAACTATACCCTTATGTACACTTGTCTTGATGAATTAGGACACCTCAATCTGATGGCCAATTTGTCCAAGATGGTGATAAACAACACCACATTTCACTGTTTATGCCTTCTCATATAATATATAGTCACATTTCATATGTCCCATGAAATTTATATATATAACATGGAATATCACATTTAATAATGAATTTCATATTTCACATACAACCAATCAATTTAATATGGGAAGACACATAATTAAAATTGAAACCTACTATCATGACCTGATCAGAATCATAACAAGCTTATCCTAATGAGAACATAACAAATTTTTATATTGATACATATAACCAAATCACCAAACATTCCAAACTCAGAAAAATATCACGAATAATAACAAATTAAAATCACATTCCAAGAATATCACTGAAGGTGGAAATCATCTAAAATGTAAACTAAGAAAAATAGAAATCCAATTCCAACACTTGATGACTAGATTCATCCATCATAAAAGGGGTTGTAGGAACCCAAGAAAGAGATATAAATCCATTTCTGACACATACTAGTCTCCATTCTACCATAACCCTAATATTATGTATTTCAAAAAAGACAGGAAAAATCATTCTCGATCTAATTGGTATCATGTCTTATAATACTACTAAATAACATTCAATAACTCTTATAAACCACTTATAGCATCCCTAACCCAATTATCCACCCAAATAATGTTATCAGAAAGGTTTTTAGAAGAATTATCCCCCACATCCAAAACATCCAAAGGATGACGACTAGAATCTACTGTGTATGTGGGAAAAGTGGGGAGGCTATACCACGAATGGGTGATATAATTAAATGGTATGTGTATATATATATATAGAATAATATATAAGGGAAAACATAGCAGACTCAACCCTTACCCACAAGTAGAGTTGGAATAATTAATAAAACACAATTGTGGAAAAATAACTAAACAACATCATTGAAAATATATAAACAGAAAAACATAAAACCTGTAGCACCTAAAACAAAACATGATTACATATTATTTCCAACATACAATATCTATAATGGTGTCACTAATTGTTGACCATATTATATACATATACAATGTATCATGATGAAAAAAAGGAACCGATGAAGAAACACTAGCTAAGGAAAAACATAATGGTTCATTCCAAAATCCCCTGCCAAATAGCCACTACGGTCCAGCTACATAAGGTGATCTCTTGTCAAAACGGAACAACATAAATTCTACAAGTGTCCTGAAGGTCATGTCTAGGGTGTAATAATGAGACTATGTAGGATGCCACCAAAGTTTGAATACACAATATATGTGTTTTAGAAGGTTTGAATTGTAATAAAAATAGGACATGTATACAATAAAATTGGACATCCCTCGTTCTAAATAGTCATCAAGAAGATATAACCTACCTCATCCAATGTTGGAATAACTAAAGAGGAGAGGATCCTTGGACGCTGGCTTAAGTTATACTTGGATTTCAAAAGCCATGGGGAACCCCCCGACTGCCTCCTCAAGTGAATTAATCTAGAACCTCATGCCAACCAGCACCTCATGTCCAAAGTAAAACAACTTGTGTCCCAAAATAATTCCCATGAATAATAATATGGTCCCTCAAAACCCTTCATGAAATCATTTTTTGTCTCAAAGCCTGGTAATCAAAGGCATTAAAATATTTGTACTCAAATAAATATCACTATAGGGTGATATCATGACATCCCATGGAATAATGATATCCAAACATCCAAAATAGTCTTGTCCCAATAGAATTTATGTGGCAAACCTGAGTACTGAAAAAAAATCCTCATCACAATCAACAGAAGGATTATCACATCCCCTATGGGTTTCGATGGAATGAATCCCAAAAATAAATACCTAATATGATCTATCAGGGTCCTCTATCCACATGTGTGGTCAAGGTGACCTCATCACTGAGTCAAATTGTTTGAAAATACAACCATCGGTGATTTGGCCTCAATGGTGAGTGAAAATCACTAAATTAATACCTAAGAAACATCAAACCGGATCTTTGTTCCCATTAAACCCTATTGATCAAGTCTGATGGCCATGAAATTCAATATAATCCCATGCCATGCCTAGAACATGATGACCTAAATGCCTAAACTGACATCCATGATGACCAACCAATTGTCAATTCCATCCATGTAATTTCAAAAAATCACATCCCAATGAAAAATGGAACATCAATCCCGATGACCATGACACCCCAATTCCTTAGGCCAATCCCTTCATGATCCCATGGATAACTTCTCATGCAATGAATTAGACATAATCATATATATATATATATATATTGGAACCAATTAACTACAAAATAGAAAATAAATTTAATACGATTGAATTGATAAAATTAAAGATATGTAACAATACATTTAAATGGTACAATATAAAATTAAACAAAAAATCAATATGTCCAAACTACCCAAGAGGGTCAATGGCCTCTAACATCGGCTCACATGGAAAACTATGTCTAGGAAATTCAAAATGGATCCCAATGAGGTCATACAAAGAATTAAATATCACGCATTAGGGTCTCCATTAATTACCCAATGGTGAACTAAAAGTCTCACCCTGAAAATAACCTCGAAAACATTAATACAAGTATACACCACCTACCACGGACTCATAGTTATAAGATAGGTCGGTACTATCTTCTAAATCAATGATGTTTTAAAGAAATTGATGATTCAATTGAATTCCCTAAAAATATGGGAAATGGATTATAGAGATATAATAGTACATGAATAGAAATAAACATAAAATAGAATCTAGTGTGGGGAGTGACTCACCGACATGGCTCTAATTCACCCAATAGATTGAATAAATAAGAGTAGACAAAGGAGAGATAAAATCAATAGGGGTGGAAGAAAGTGGAACATACCAAGATTATATGTATGGTGAATTAAGAAATGTGGAATAAAATAAAGAAATATGAGAGAGGGAAAAATGTGATTTTACCCTTTAAATAGGCCACATAGTTCGCTCTAAAGGGATTCAAAATTGTGTTGCAACCATGAGGGCTATAGTGCATTTTCACTACCTATATTCCATTACCAATGTGGATTGTTGCCCAGTTTTCACTAAACATATTAAAATAATGTGGAAGCCTTTAAAAACTACATGCATGGATATACAGTCATGATCCCCTACCGTACAGTTTACCGAAACAATGCAAGAGTTCAAAATAGTGTGCATGATCAGATGAAAGATTCCACACAGTTTACCCTAAAATGTGATCATTAACTGTAATTTCCCAAAATAGTTGTTCAGGTCTTATATGATACCAAAAACCTTTTGAACTCTCAAGGAACAATATAGACCTCTACAAACTTGATATATGGGTGACAGAAGACATGGAATTGAGTTATACTTAATGGAAAAGAAATGGGAATACCCACTAATTAAAAAGGTCAAAACGGGAGATGATTTTTACTGGATTCAAAAACTCATGATGTTACACCACGGGCTAGATACTAGCACGAAAGCATCAAACAACAAGTATAGGGAGTGATTTTTTTGAACATGAAGAAAAATACTGGAATATATATATATACATTAGAAGAGGTACATATATTTCATAACTAAAAAAACATATTAGAAGGGATTCAAATTGGAATTAGTCACAAAAAAAATCCCAAAGAATAAGAAAACTCATAGAAGGAAGACTAAAATTGGATTCCAACTCCACCATTTGATAATGTTTGAAATATCTAACCATTTCACCACCAGCTACACGAAAACAGCTTATAGAAATCATCACTTCATCACAAAATAATTTTTCCAATAATATCCTCAACTTGGAAGCCACAAAAATGGGGCTTTGAGCCAAGTCACCACATGAACTCAAGTGTGCATCACCATATGCAGAGTAATCCAAAATATAAAATAAAATTGAAAATAAGAAGAAAATTACAATAACCTATAAACCGGAAGAAATTACCATCTCCCAAAATACGGTAAGAAATATAACTAATAGTATGTAGGTCATGTCATGAAGCAGTTGCATACGGAAAAAAATAAAAAAATAAAGGGAAAGAGTGAACTACCCTGAACAGTGCTAAATCAATGTCTATATCATGTTCCATGAATATCCCAATCTTGAATTAACTCCCTAGAATAGGGCCCTTTCCCTTATGTGAACCTGCAAAAATGAAGTCTTCTTTGGTACCAAATGGTGTCCCACGTAGGGTGGGAGTACAAATAAATTGGCTTCCACCGACATCGTCTACAAAATAACCAGTCTACCATATAGTGCATGAAATTAATAAAAAAAATGACATGTAAATAAGGATAACATGGGTATCGTTAATTAAAAATAATTACATTAACCATTTCTTTCATTACATCCATCTCTTCCTTTTATTAATTCTTATTTAGTTTATCTATTTTCATCATGTGTTTCATGGGATTGGATTATTCACCATCTACACATTGGTCTATGGGAATCATACACTTTGAATAAAGGAATAAATCAAGTCTATATCTATCTAGAGATAATCACATCACAAAGACATATTATCCACACCTTGATGCCTTAGTTCAGGTGGAATGCAACCGTTAGGTGAACAGACCCTCCTTTCCCATTCCTAAACCATGAATTTTGGGTGGGGTATAGATCCTTGGTCTAACTCAACCCGTGTGTGTAGAATGTCAATTTAATACCCAAAACTACCAAGTCATGTGAACATTATTATTTATCCATTCACCACATACAAGTAATATCAAAACCAAACACAACCAATCCCAATAAAAATCATATTCCATAACCATTTAAATTAGAATTTATATTATACCATAACCCCATAATACATTTTTCATTACATGCAATGGCCATTTTTCCAAATTATTACCATAATTTCTTTACCAATTATGTATATTCATACATTCCCAAATATTAGACAATATTCACCGATTACCATACTTTATCACATTATTCCACTTATCATTTCACAAGAACAATTATTATATCACATAAAGAAAACACATTATTACAATCTATCCACTAGGTATACACCATAATTACCATGTATTAACTCATTCAATATATACATCAATTCCCTTATACATCCTCAATTATATGTTCATCAATTCATATGACATTACCAATTTATAAGGTTCATCATTTCACATATACAAACCCTTTAGGAATTCTAACATGATTTGAAATCCATTTGACACAATCGAAATTAACCCCATTAACCCATTTTTTATTTTCTTCCAAACTACCCCTTATGCATTTATAAACCCCAGTAAAAACTAAAAATATTACATTCTAAATGAAAAATACAAATATTATCTTGTACAATAAGGGATCTATGTTACAACACATCAATTTCACACTTGACTTTGTCAATTCCTAGGTTTGGAAATGTCATGTCACTACATGGGTGGACCAAACCATTCAAACCATCCTCAACACATCCCATGGGGATCATGACGGTTTCAAATCATTATTTCAATGCTCATTTTACAAAATCCCCCAAATGGAATTCCAAGAACAATAGGAGAGAAACAATAACACATACTCATACCCAAAAATCCACTTCAAAACAGTGGGATATGATTTGTAGAACATGTACCTCAAACCCCTTGTCGAACGCACTCCTAATAGAATCCATAGATCCTGATTAGACCACAAATTGATTACATAACCTAAATTCCAATGTAAAAATAGGTTTTTAGGGCTTTAGTACAATATCACCCAAAATAAAACCTCAAATCTAGAAAAGAGATGAAAATATAGTATTAGACATACCCGGAGAATCGATCCATAATTGACGGTACACCAAAAGACCTAGAAATGAGGAAGGTCAATCTATTGGAGGATTTGGGATCCTTGATTTTCCCCTACAGTTGAATGAAAATAAATAGGAGTGAATACTATGTAGAACATAAAAATAAAATAATGCAAATTATGTAATTTTTCCCAACTTTACTACGCCACACGGTTTACCCACATGGTTTGCCAAACCATGTGCACACTGTGTGCATTCCACTATATAGAGTAATCATGGTTAAGTGGTTACCTGGGAAGTTCATACAATTTGAAAAACCATGCGCCATCCCTGAGATATTACATTATCTAAGGTTGCATAGTTTTCTAGGGAAGGTTGCACGATTTACCTAACTGTCAGTAATTTATGTTCCTTGCACATATTGGACTGGTTTCCCTTTCCTATTATGTGAAGAACCTTCAAAACACACCTAATTCCCCTTATAAACCCATGAATAATTTCATTAACCCGAACAAGATATTGAAACAAAATATTTTAAACAAGGGAATACCACCATGAAGTCCAAAATATAACAACCTCTCCACCTTATAAAATCACGTCCTTAAACCACATTCCAAGGAATTAATAAATTTCTTAAAAAGGGGATCCAGCCACTAGGCCTTCTTATCCACTCTTATTTCTAATGTTTCCTCTTATTCATTGTCATGCTACTATAAAACCTGAACCAACGACATAGTGTTTCCCCATGTAGCTTTCTTATTATAACCCATAACATGAACCAGATAATCCTTAGAGAATGCACCATCTTCAACCATACATCAACCATAAGAACATCATACGGAAAACCTAGGAAATGGTGGCTAATTCAAATCACATAAAAAACTGCGCACCTAGGATCATACCATTGTGGAGGAACCAATTAGAACTCGATCGGTCTGATACTCTTTGTAACTAATTACCCGGATTCATTTACACCATTTTACTCTATGTCCAAAACAATAGTGGTGACCAAAACTCGATATCACCCAAAGAAAAAAACTTGGTTGATCCAACCAGAAACATTAATCATTTCATCAACTAACCACATTCCAATTAAGGTACATCCCACCATATTTTGTGGTTTGGAACCCACACAATTGATGAAATATAGCCAGAATATAAACTAAACTTTCACAACATACCTAAAGTGTTCCCAACTCATCATTCCAGAACATTTATATGGAAATCCCCCCATAATGTAATCTATCACTTCCTTTGAAACTATCTAGGAGGAAATTCCCACAACATCTATTTGGGGACTAATATAAGCCTGAACTCACTAAATAATGTCAACATTTCCATGTTTCAATTGTCTCTACAACATCAAAATGGACGTGGGCTATTCTCACCACACTCGTATCCCACTACTGGCATGATACCAATTTTTACCTTCCCTTGGTACTTAATTACGTGAAGCCTTTCACTATCATCAAACACACACACATCGGTCACCTTTGAACTCCCATGTAATTCCTTCATCATAGTATTAATCCCATCCAAACCATCATCATCTCCACTACCCCCATCAATATTCCCAACAAAAGCACTACTATTATTCAGAAATTAACTAAAGAAGACTAGGATCTCAACCAAACCCATACCAAATTTGAAACATTCTTCTCACCCCAAAAAATCCATGGATGGAGATTTAAAAGTTTCTATATATGTCCCCCACTCCTAGACATGTCGATATATCACTGACTGACTCATCCAGGAATGTTTGGCTTCATAATTGGAATGACACTACATCACATGGACAACATTCACTCAAACATAAATTCATTTCAATACCACCCAAAAACATATTACAAAGCCTAATATTTATCTTATTTGAACTTATTAAACCCAAATCCTATTTCTAAAAATCATTATTGCATCTTACCTCCCTTATTAAATGGTGTTAACACAGGAATCTCAAATTAATTTGGGAATACCCTAAGCACAAATCCACCATTAGTCTCAATCATCCACTATAATCATAGACCATCTGGCCCCCTTGGGATACCTAACATGCACCTCACAAGTTTCTCATTTACATCCCGGTGTTTCTATATCAACTAAACATTCTCTTTCCAATATCCTTGATTGACTTGTCACTCCCCACAGTAGTAGTTTCTTTACCATTGATCTTTACAAGGGATTCCCACCACTGGAAGTCACCTGATCATAGGACAAACCCCAAAACATAGACATGGTTATCTAGATTTTTCCAAGAATGATAAAATGAACATCACCCAATTCCACTTCCTGGCTTCCGTCAATAGCACAAGCGGTGTTCATTGAAACCTAGACCATCCCAAGGACCTCGCATAGAACCATCGATGGTGTAAATCCTTTCATACATATCCAGATATACCCCCCCCCCCCCCCCATGAACATAAAAACGATGATATCCCTTATCAATCCAAAACACCGTCAATTCAGTTGGCTTAAAGCTAGAGATTCATGATGCACCTGGTATGATGTCTAGACATTAAGAATGATCTTTTCTAGGTGAGGTGTGTTAAGAAGTTATTTAAGAACACCACCACCAACTTATCCATTGCTGATGCCACCTCCCACAATGGGAAATGAAGACCTATAATGAATTTGGGACTCCCATGCCACACACATCTCATCAATACTTAAACAGCACTCCTCAAGTGTTATTTCCATCCAAGTATCACCACCGCTCCACAACCATCCTCCAAGAATTCATGATCCAATGTTTTTTATGGAACTACTTCTTCCACACCACTCAAGCTATTTTAGTACACCTATATCAATTAACAACTGAAAAAATGGTCTACAACACCAATCAAACCAATAGTCTCCTGCATAACCATGTTTCCCACCATGGTTTCATAGAGAATGAAGGATGGTTATCCTGATAGGAATCAAGCTATTATATAGTGTTTCCATATCTGAACCTCGTTAGATACTTTAAGATTTCACACTTTTCTATGACCACTCTTACACCAAAATTAGATCACAAAAGAAAACCATAACCTAATCAAAGACTAAAACCCACTTACTCACCCAACCATGTCTCTTGGTTAGTTAACCTCTTCAGCCCCATGAAATTCTAAACATATCACCCACATTCATACTATTCTTATAAACACTCTTTTCCACATGACCACCCTCACCTCGGGTGTAACCTTCAGAACAGGATCATCGAAATACTCTTCATCCAACCTTGACTCCTCCACTTTAAAAAAACATATAAGCCTCTATTAACTGTCATCCAAATAGACAGGGAATGCATCCATATGATAAAACCCTTTGAAAGGACCATATAACCTATCACAAGCACTTGGGTACCCTTCTAAATGAATCAAGGTACAAATATTCCATTTACTAAAACTCGATGGTACTCAATATACATCAATTCCACATTTGAGGTATATTCCATGCATCATATTCAACGGAACCTACATCACTAAGATATCATCCCATGAGGTCAACATAGTTTCCCCTAGACTACCAACATTTAACCAAGACACAAAATTACTCAGTAGACCATCAACCTTACCACTATCCCTCTCTAGAATCCAAAATACGACTCACAAGGTCCCTACTCACAAGGTCATGAAAACTAAGGAAACATCCTTAAGGTCCAACATTCACTCTGTACGATCATGAACCCCATGATTTTCTACACCCACATTACCAACCCACATATTATGACTCGAAGGATGAAACCCTACTAAGAGTTCTCTAATCATATTTCTTATGTCATTTCAAAACTAGTAATGACTAACAATACACATCCAAGATCCTAATATAGGGAAATCTATGTTTCTAAAACCACCCATACATGGTTCAAATTAACAACACAAGGAATAACCACTAACCAGTTCTCCAAATGATCTTTCATTATGCCTCATTTCATAATTAACTCCTCCAACTTTGATATTATGCCTTAGAATTTTAAACATTACATTTACTAAAGATTTTGATATTCCTTACCTTATTCATTAACATAATATAAAAGTTATTCCCCTAATAAAAATTTCTATGAATGATCGACAGAGTTTGACCACATATGGAAAATATATTATACCATCAAAAATAAAAAACCCACTTCACATACACTATTTCCATGGTTGTCATCATTCGTGGAACACTACCCTATACTATACCTACCATGGTTCAAGGTCAACCTGGGTAAACTAATTTCCTTAATCATAATTATTTAATCAAACAACCTTTTAAACCATTTCATCTTTCAAAACACAAATATTTTCTCTTAGAAACATTCCCCATTTCACCACTAGTATCAATCCTCCTTTTAAATCATTTACACTATTCGTTTGGCAAAATTAATTAGCCTTTTCAATGTCACTTTTCAATATTTCTATTTTAGAGACCAATCAGCCTTTACAATTTATCACAACCAAAATTTTTAACCCATTCATAATGATCGTTATACACAATATTCCTTAACTATACATTTAAATTATTTTCATTTTCCCACTTACATTATGATTATTATACACAATTTTCAATCAATTATTATTTCAAGAAATTAAAATTCATTCTACTCTCGATACCCCCACACCATCCTATCATCCTGTCTAACATACCCAAATATTAAGTCATAGAAAATACCTACCCTAATACCATCTTTTAATGTTCCCAACCAATAATCCACTAAAATGGTGCCCCAAGCCAAGTCACTGCATGGCCTTATGTGCGCCTCCACATATTCCAGGGGTTTCTGACTAGGAACGAGGGTCTAAAAGTCATGTACAGAGACTATACACTCTTAACCATCATAATCTAGAATATAAAATAAATAAAATATCATGAATAATATAAAATAATAAATGAACAAGAATAAATATCCATATCCAAAAATAGGGTAAAAACCAAAACCAATACTAAATATGCCATGTCATGATGCAGTTCCATGTGGAAAAACCCCAAAAATAAATACAAATAGTGGAATCCCCAAAATGGTCTTCGATCTATATATGGGTCCCCATCCATGCATATCACAATCCCAAATCAACTCCCAAGCATTGGCCCCTTTACCTTATCCAAACCGACAACAATGATGTCTTCCCAAGTACCCAACGATGAGCTGAGAAGGGTGTGAGTCCAACTTAATATGCCACCACCAATAGTGTGTATAAAATATTCAATCTAACAGATTGTGTATTCATGTTATAAATAAATTACATGTAAACAAGAAAAACTATTGTACCATTAATTAACAACCTTCACATTAACCCTGACTATCATTATTTCCATTTCCACCTTTTATGACATCTTCTTTAGTAAATCCATTTTCATTATGTATTCCAATGGTTTGGCATATTCACCGTCTACACATGGGTCTATGGAAATAAAACAATATGAATAAATAAATAAATCATGTATCTATCTCACAGGGGAATATCACATTGCATCAACACATTATCATCACCTTGAACCCTCAGTCCATGTGCAATGCAACTCTTCACGGAATAGACCCTCCATCCCCTTCTTTAATGCATGCATTTTGTGGTGGATTTTAGATCCTCTTTCTTACTCGATCTGCATGCATAGAACCTCATGTCAATACACCAATATACCAAGCCATGTGCACATGATTATTTATCCATTCCCCACATATATTTCATATCACAACCAAACACAACCAATCCAAATATCAATCATATTCAACAACCATTAACATTATATGTGGGAATATTCCATAACCCCTCAACACATTTATCACTACATGAGATAGTTGTTTATCTTAATTACCATCATTGTACCATAACCCATTATGTATATGAAACAATTCCCACAAATTATCCAATATTCATAAATTACCACACTTCATCCCATTTTCCCATTTAATATTTCACAAGAACAATTATATTATCACATGGAAAACCAGTTTATAGCATCCAACCCACAACATATACCCCATAATTTTCATGTATTAATTCATTAAATATATTAATCAATTCCATTATGCAACCCCATTTACATATTCTCAATTCATATTTCATACCAATTTAATAGTTTCATTATTTCACATATACAATCCCTTTAGGAATTCCATCATAATTCAATATCTGTTTGACATAATCTCAATTAACCCATTTTTAATTCTTTCCAAAAAACCATTATGCCATTATCAACCCTAAAAAACAAACAATATTTGATCCTTAACACAAATAATCATAATAAAATGTTTAAAAAGGGCTCTATGATATAACAAATCAATTTCATAATTGGCTTTGTCACTTCCTAGTATTGGAAATGCCTTATCACCACATGGGTTCCCCAAATTGTTCAAACCGTGATCGACCCATCCCACATGGATCCCGAGGGTTGAAAATCATTATTTATATGCTCATTTTATGAACTCCATCTAAATTCATTTAAATATAAAAATAGGGGATCAAGATACAATACTCATGTGCACAAATCCGCTTAAAATATGGGATATTATTTGTAGATCACCAACCTCGAATCCATTAGTGAATGCACTGCTAATTGAAGTCATGGATCTTGATTCAATGAACCTTTGAAACCATAACATAGATTCCACTAAAAAAAGATGGTTTGAGGTATTCAGAAGAATATCACCCAAAATAAAATCCCTAATGCAAAAAAAATAGAAGAAACCATATAATTAGACATACATTGAGCTTCGATTTGCAAGAGACGATGCTCCAAAGGGTCTCCAAATGAGATACATAGATATATTAGAAGATTTAGGATCCTTGGTTTGACCATAGGGATACAGGGAAAGATATGGTAGATAATGTTTGGTAGAAGAATAAAATCCCACAATTGCTATTTTGTAAATTTTACCAACATTACGGAGCCTCATGTTGTACCTACATAGTTTTTCAAACTGTACAAAAACCATTTGCAAGACACTATATAAAGGGAGATGGGTTGCATGGTTTCCTTGGAAGGTCTCATGGTTTGAAAAACTATTCAATAACCATGTGATATAACACTATATAAGGTTTCATGTTTTTCCTAAGTTGGTCTCACGGTTTACCTAACCATGAGAAAACATTGTGCCTTTTATAGATTGGACTTGTTTTCAATTCCATTTTTGTTTCGAACCACTTGAGCACCCCTGATACACCTTATCCACTCAGGAAACATTTAATTAACCCAAACATGTGATTGAAACCAAAAAAATTAAATAGGTACATAACTTCATGAAGTATGGGATCTTACATTTCCATTCCAATCATAAAAATTAAAACAATGGTCTATGAACCACTAATAGAAGGAATGAATTTTCAACCCATTATGGATCTTCACATCATATAGTTCTACATTTATTACAATTTCAACTTAATTTATAGGAGTATTAAATGATGTGAATTTTAATCAAGGAATAACCAAAGAATGATATTGTACTTAATAGATGAAATCATGTAAGTAAATATTCCCAAATTATTTTGAAATAAAATTTTTTCCCTATACCATAATTTATGAAAATATCAACAACCTTTTAAAAACCTATTAGTTATATGTTTTTTGTGGTTATTAAAATTATATTGACCCTTTTATATAATATTACAATATGATAGTTATAATTCTCTTACTTGTACATGTTTTCACACTCTATTAATTTGTTTTAATCGAAATCCTAGTATTGTGGGAATCTTCACCTTTTACCTTAACTCTTTTTAGGAGGATTTTATATTGTCTCTTTTTACATAGTGGGATTTCAATAATTTAATTACCAGATATACACCTTTGATCAGTGATGTGAACATTCAAATTTTTATGGACATAATTTTTTGTATTTCTTGATCGTATCAGGATAGTTTAACATCAATAGACTCTTCCACTAAATATCTATCAAGTTCATGATATTTTCCATATATCTATCTAGGGGAGTGTATATCTGATCTTTCAAATGTACTAAAATATGAGGTCGTATTTCTGGATAATGTCCATTTGTATGAATAATAAAGAGTAGATATTCAAGATCTTAGAGGTAAATTTCTATGAATAAAGACCAATAAAATGGTTAATGTTTTAAGGTTAAACGTACAATTGGAAGAAGGAATGATGGAAACATACGATCTGACGAAAAATATATATCCTCATCTATATTTATTTGAGTGAATAATTTTGAGGTCAAAATTTATTTTCATGCGGATTGATTGATAGACCCAATTATTTTATGTTATGAATATTTTTAAACATTTATAGTCTTTTCATTAGAGATATCACCAAGAATAAAGGAATTCAAAATATAATAATTATTGCATGACCATTATAACCTAGGAATTAAATTCATGGGAACGAATAAAATTGACAAAATTAAGGAATATTTAATTTTATAACCCATTATTAATATATTAATTTTTGGTTTTGAAATAAACGCATAATTTTATATAAAATAATTTTTTCTTATAATTTATGCTTTCATTAAAGAGTGATTCTCATTTTATTATATAAGAAATAAAATATAATTTATATTGAATCATTTTAAAATGTATTTGATCAAATGAAAAACTTTTTTGAATTTATTGTATCAAAAACATCTTATGATGAATTTTTTATAATGTCCTGAAATGAATAATTTTTCAGTGAATAATAAAATATATGATTTTTTAAGAAAACAACTTTTCTTTTAACTAAATTAATCAATTTCATAGTAACATTATGTTTTGAATATTATTTAAATTAATAAAACAAATATTTAATTATGTTTCAACCACATAAATTATTTTTAATAATATATAAATTTTATTTGAGAAAAAAGATTAATTTTGGGTTTAAAAACATTATTTTTTTTAAAAATAAATTTTGAAGTACATAATGATTATACACAATAAATAATTAAAATAATCCATATTTTTGAATTTTTTAAATTATATTTATATTTTAAATGTCATTAAATTTTAATTAATTTTCATATAATGATAATTATTTGTTGTAGAGTTTATATTAAATAATCTTTTTCTTGAAATATACAGTTACTTCAAACTATATTTTTAATTAAGTCTTTGATTTTTGTGTTAAAAATAATTTGGAAAATTATGTGAATTGATTTGGATAAAATGGATTCAGTATTTGGTATTAAAATATAGAAATAATATTTTAAGGTTATTTTTATTTTTTGCATAAAAAATTTATCGTGGTTAAAAAATATTTACCTCGATAGAGGTAAAATAATGAAGTGGGTTCAATTTTAATGGTAAAAGAATAATTTCATTATATTAAAACATTAAATGGGTTTTTTATTTGTTTATCGACCATAACCAGCCTTCACATAATTAATTGTATATATAATGAATTGTAATTAATTCAACTCAAATGTTGTTGGATTTAAATATAAAATAATAATTATTTAATTTAATAAAACTACCTACTCTCATGTATAAATACCAATCCTCACTACACCCTTTTCATAAAAAACCATAATAACACTCTTCTTATTCAATGAATAAAAACTGTTTTCTAAATTATTGATGTTAATAGTCTCTCTGAATAATGATTTTTTCCTATTAACATATTAAATGATGTTCATAAAAGTATTATTAATATAATATAGTATTTGAAAATGTGAAATTCTACCTTATTTCATAATCTGAAACTAATATATATAAGAAATAATTATTAAAACAAAATTGGTTCATGATGGTCATAAAAACAACAAAATTAAACATAAAATTCAGCATTACAAGTTTATAAAATAAATCATCATCATTTAAGAAAAAAATAAGGTATGTGATAATTTAAAAATAATTAAGTTCATTAATAAATTTTAATTTCACATCTAGTTTTTAAATTCCATTTTTCAAGAAAATGAATAATTATACACAAATGAACCCTCCATGAAAACTGTGAAATGAAATCACATGAAACAATGAAAAAAATGAAAGAATATTAATTAATGGTTGTTAATATGTTATAAAATTATCATATAAGACATTTTTAACATTATTATAGTTCTTAAATGAATTAATAAAATTATTTACACCATTATACAAGAGGTTAATGTATGCAAAAATTATGGCAGAAGCTATGTGAGGGTTTCTTTCTCCAAATTTAATTCAATAAGATATATTTTTATTCACCACATATTTCTATTATGTAGTGTATATAAATAGATTATATATATAATATCATGAATATTATTATATTAAGTTTATTCAATGTATCGTTCTAAAATTATTAATTTTTTGGTGAATTTGATTTGTCTAGTTATAAAGTTTTAAGATATTATTAACCCAAATTCTATTTTTTGGGTTAACCTTCTACTTCATTAATTATGTAGTGAAACAATTTTGTGTGGGATGACATTTCAATAAATTATATTACATTTATATATTGTTTAGGTTCATTTATAGTGGATACATTTAATTTATTCATTTGGTCAGTTATCACATTATATATATGTTATTTATAATAGAATTTTCTTTTAAAATATAACTTTTTTTGTTTTCTATTAAACAATCATTTTATTTGATTTCCATGTTTTTTAAAAATTCTAACTAAAAATGTTCTTAATATTCTGTTATTATTATTTATGGTCATTTTTTAAAATGTTTTATTTTTCATAAAACATTTTCAAATGAATATTTTTTTCATTTATTATGTGAGGTTTTTATTAAATTTTAAAAAACAAAATATAGAAACAATGTTTTTTAACATATATGAGAGATATTTTTCTAGTGACATGAAATCATAATACCCTAAAGATTCAATTACATTCATACATGGTTATCTTTAATGGAAATATATTCTTATTTTATTTTGATTGAAATTTTATTATTATTTTTCAAAATAATAAGGATATCTTTTAAAAATATTATTTCAAGTGATCCATAAACGGAATCATATTTTCATATTAGATAAAAATATTTAATTTTTCTTATCTATTATTAGGGTTATGATTCAAGGATATTATTATTATTCTTTTTATGGATTGTATTTTATGATGTCATGATCTTATGAATTATGTTTTAATGAGTTATGTTATGGTAAAGTGTTTACAAAACAGATTTATTTACATGGGTTCAGGTATGATGAAAAACATTTGTTATTGTGTTATATATATGAATGGATTTAAATGTTTAATGGTTTTATTTATATTTCCCTTCAATGCATTTGGTAAATATGGAGAACTGATGAGGTAAATATGTTATGCCTGAACATGATTTCATGGTCACAAATCTATGGATGGAATTTTATTCATGTAAATAAGTTTACATGTTGTCCTGAAATTCATGAACATTAGTCCATTCACGGACCATGTTTAATGTCCATCATTTTATTAAAGGTCATAGTTTCATGAATGTGACATAATAAGTGAAAAAAATATTTATATATGTTCACACTGTTATATTTTATATGTATTCCACAACTTCATGTATCATTTAAATGTAATTATCTTATGGATTTTATTCCTTGATTATTTTATAATCAATATCTTTTAAAAATGTGATTTTTTTCATGGACCAATATTATAATCCTTGATATGCAGGGTATAATTTTTAAATGTTATGTGTGTGTTATTATGACCATATGATTATGTTATGATTGACATGTCCCTTGTTTAAATTTTCTAGGAATCAATGAATACCCTAGTCTTATGTTTATTTTATATAGTATTTAAATAAAGTCATTTTCTATGAAATGTAAAAAGGTGGTCTAGTGGTGAGGGAATAAGTGAGAGACAATTTATATGTTTTATGAACCATTTTTTTCTCCATTTTTCCAAAGACAGTAAACCCATATGTTAATGGAATGGTTTTGTTATGTTATGTAATGAAAATAGATATGTATTTATATGTAAATCATATTTATGAAATTAATGGGTCATTATAGTTCAATAACTGTTTTTATTCATATTTTTACATTAACTCATCTATGGTTCTAAAGTGAACCGTTTTAGTTCCTTTTGGAACATTTAAAACATTGGTTCACATATTTATTTTCAAAAACCACCTATGTGTTCACTACCAGGCATATAAATAGTTACTCCCACTCATATCCTCTTTACACTTTGTAAAAACAATGCTTCATCCACCCCCCCCAATACATTTCATAATTAATTCACCCCATCATTGAGGCATAGGATTTATTTGTAAACCCTTCTAAAATGGATTTAGGTGTAATCCTAATAGGGTTCTACGAAGAATAGTTATTTTCCATAAAACTGAAATTTCATTTTATATCTTCCTTTAACTGCATAAAATATAATTAAAAAAATAAATTAAATACAACTAAGTTATTATCAGAAATATTATTTTATCATGGAATCGATTATACACAGGTAATAAAAGGTTTTAATTAAATCACATTTATTATTATAAAAATATAACATTGATAGTAGAATATATATAAATTAAATAAATAATTAATATATATGTGGTTTGAATGTGTATGAAGGTATTCAAGGCTTGAGGTAAGGAATTTTCATCTCACGCTTTTTTATACAAGTTACATTCCTTAAGAAACAATTATTTATTTTTTGTGATGTATATATTTAACATTAATGTCCATTATGATCCTTAAAATGATAATTATGTGATATAAATATCCATATATTATTTTTATTCTTTCTTAGGGATTATGAATCAAATGATACCAATGTACTAATTCATCGATATTACAATCTCATTGGTTATCATGATTAATTACAATTATTCATATGATCATGTAATATTATGATTTTTCTCTCAAGTACATCATGAAATATATTATACTCTACTTATTTCTTGGGAATAGTTTTTTTCCATTAATTATTTTCCAGTTATGAACTGAAGGGAATAAAATAATGTTTTTAAGAAAACCCAAAATTATTTCTCTCTTTGATCAAATTTTTTTCTACCTGGTCCTATTTTCTAAAAATTATCTAATGAAATTATTTAATTATATCTAAATATCTTTTAATGTAATTTTTTATTATGTTTTATTTTTATAATTTTTTTAAAGGAATCTTATTTTCATTTTTCAAATGATGTTCTTTTTGAATTTCTACCAATGTGTTAAATGAATGAATCATTTTTACATGTACTTCAGGATGATAATTTACCACTTTCATGAACATTAATTAAAATGAATAATCCATTAAAAATTGTCAAATTTATTTTCAATGAATTGTATTTCCATAATATTTTTCAATTTTAATTATTTTATAAGATGTTTTCAATGAAAACTTATTTTCCTCAAGTATATATCCCTAAATTTTAGAGGCTAGTAACTTGAATTATGGGGCTATATATTCTTTATAGAGAGTCTATTATCTTTTTTAATGTACATATTTTTTCTTCTAATAAATAACACAAGCATTGAAAACATGGACCAATGTAGAGTATAGTAAATTTACTTTAAATAGAATACAAAATGAAAAAAAATTAATAAAAGGAATCCTTCATTAACTAAGGACTGTAACAAGATGGTAAAACTCATTACATGCACTAATAACACAATTCGAGCATCTCATAAGAAAATAAAAATTGAATGATCGTAAATCATCTCACTAGGCTAAGCCATGTGCAGTAATACTCTAACTTTCATTATAATAAGGTCACAAAGTACAAGGGGATATATTAGAACCTTCTCCACAATAGATAAACTTCGAATCCCTTGTAGTTTAGTGAAATAAAATCTATTATATAGATTTATAGGATATTTAATTAGAACCATGGGTTTATTTCCATTGAGGCTTTTAAAAAAATCATAATGATAAAATGAGAATATAGTCATTGAAATACTTTTAAAAATTATACATATAAATAAATATTTAAATTGAAAATACGTCACAATATTAAAATGAAAAAATAGTAAATATTTAAAAAAAATTATATTATAATTAATAATTATATTGGAGAATATCTTTAGATGCCTTTTTTAGTTTGGTTTTAAAAAAATTATATTATATGTTTTCAAAGAAAAAGAAAAATTATGGTTAAAATAACCTTTGACCATATAAACAGAGATTATATTATTTAAGGAATAATAAAATAATAAAAATTTAGTTTCTTAAAATTATAATTTAAAATTTGAATAATTTAGTTTTTTTATCTAGATACGTATATAAGCATAATAAAAATAATAATATAATAGTTTAATTAAAAATAATTTTTATTATTATTAAAAAAGTTATTAATGGTACAAATGTGTAATTATATTAGATTTATAAACATCTAATATGTGTGTGTGTGGAATATGTATATATATAACAGAGCAAAAAATAGAAAAGATAAACTAATAAAACAAAAATTAGAAAATCACGAGTTGACTTCCATGGGACTCTTCTCCCACAATCCAACTATAACCCCTACCAGTAATGGAATAATCCCTTGACCATTGTCGCCAAACTCATTCTAGAAAACAAACATCGACCACCACCACTGTAATCCATTCACTACTTGGTTGTTTTCCAATCAGCATCATTTTACTTCAGACACGTCTTCCTCCATGTGACCATAAAATCGCCCTTATTGTTTCATATTAACTTGTTCAATATTCTTCCCCAATCCCATAAATATACATAGGCCTCTTATACGGTCCATAAAGAAGTGGACACATCCACCATATCATTTTCACCATCATTTTCTCCTACCTCATGAAACCAGTTGAGCACCTCCTCCATCATCACAATTATCTGATGTCACTAAATCCCTTTATTAATATATTGAGACTTCAATTGAAAGATACATTGTAAGTGATAATCATCAATCTCGTATATTATCTAACCCCTTACAATCATGGTGATGACATTAGTTGATCATTTTTTAGATGAATTCAATTGTCTATTATTCCTTCAGATGTTTTTGTGATTTTATATGCATATATATTTTATTTATTAAGTGAAACCCCTCTCCACCATAAGAATAGGTGAATTCAGTTCCCTTTCCCTTCTTTATCCAAGTTTGAGATCACCCCTCAAGAACTGAAAATTCAACTGCCTTCAGTTTCCTTTTATATGTATGGGTGGATTTTTATTTCAAAAAAAATATTTCTATATCAAATTTATATATATATATATATATAATCCTTTATTATATTCAAATTTCATGTTCAATTTATATCCATATATCATTATAAATTCTAGTATCACTCATATTCAGTAGTTCTAGTTTCAAATTTACTATCATGTAAGGGGAACTTTTGTTTTTTATATATGTTTATAAATATTAATATAATAGTATAATAAACATATTCATGTTGTGTAAATATACATATCCATACATCTATTAATTTAAAATTTGAATTATTATTATTCTATTTATAAATGAATGAATTATTATTATTATATTTTATGTAACTATGTATAATGTTTTTATTTTATGCTTTGAATTTTTTCATGTGTATAAGTATATATATATATATATTATAATATCATGTATTCATACATATATATATTATATGCATGTAATATTTCCAATTTAAACATATTTATGTTTTAGAAATTAAATAAATTATTTATGTATATATATATATATACATATTTGTCATCACATTTTTACCAACCAAATATAAGTAATTACATATGAGAATATACCTCATGTGATATAAGTATTTTTCATACTTATGTTTAAGAAGTTGAGGTCTGGATGAGATTCATTTTTTTCAAAATCACCCATGCTTATATTCATTACAATATATGTACATAAATATAAATGTATACTAATTCTAAAATTCACATTTTTATAAGTATTACATATTCTAAAAATATTAAAATTAAGAATGAATGTTATTTAAATTAATTCAAAGGGTTTTATTTATTATATATTTATATATATTCATTTACATCATTGCATGATTCAAAATGAATATGTAATTTATCTCAAAACATGAAATAATCCAACCTAAATTTTTCAAATTAAGCAATGCAGAATTAATTATTTTAGAAATATTAATTTTATATTTCTTATACGGGTCATATAGTTTTTCTTTTAATGTAATTAGATATGGGTATATTTAATTTTACATATAATTTCTCATGATTATATATATATATATATATATATCATTAATGAAATTTGTTTGTAAAGATAATTATTTTACAATTACTACTATGTACACCATTTTTTTAGGTTCTCATATGTTATGAGAATACGATAATTCTATGAAAGAAACATTCAGTTTCTAATATTTTTTCTAGCTTTCTATTTATAATTGCATTAATTTTTTGCTAAATTATTATAAATTATGAGGTTTCAAAACATCAAATTCTGATTTATGAAAATGCCAATTTAATATTTTTATTTAAGTAAAAGCTTTAAAAGATAATGTTTAACAATTTAAGGAAAAGTAATTTATCAGAAATATTAATTATCTTAATGTTAATTATTTTATTGATAGACCATGAGAAATAAAAATGGCCTGAGATTTGGTAGTTATAAATATCTCAAGTGAATTTCCTAATAAAATAAATATTTATATTTTTATAAATGTGTATGTGTATTCAAAAAATTATTATTTTTTAAATCAAAAAACCAAATGATCAATGTATATATGTAAATAAATATAAAAAATATTCATAAAATATTGTCACTTAGATAGTTTAAATAAGAAGGGGATGTGTATTGAACTCATTCCAAAGTATGTGGGAGGTCCCAAAACAACCATCAATTTTTAAGTGGCCTTATTGTTTTGTTTTCAAATTCATGATTAGTATTTTTGGGAAAACCATGAGATTATTTTAATGTTTTATGAAAGCATGTGTACTTTCAAAATTAAGAAAATGTTTTTAAATGTGTAACTATTTTCATAGGAATTCAATTTTATCAAATAAATCATAATTATTTTCAATATTGTATATTTGAACGTTTTGAAAGGTGAAATTATTTTCAAAGGCTTTTTCAAACTAATGTTTTCAATGGATTTTCATAAGAGTTTTTAAAAAGTTATTATATTATAAAAATTGATTTCAAAATTATGTTTTCTAAACTATCAGTATTTTTAAAAGTATTTCTATGTTGTTTTCCCAAACTATGTATTTATAAAATTATATATAAAAGTTATTTTCAAAGTTATTTTCGAAATTATTTGCAATAATATTTTCCTAAATGTGTAAGTATGTTCAAAAACGTTTTTTACTGTATTTTAAAAATCCCCTTACTTGGAAATATTTCTCACCCTATGATTTTATAAATAAAATTCAGGTTTACTTAGAGATTTAATGGAGTTTATCTTGATAAGTAGTTAGAGTGAGAGAAGATTCATCACTACCATTTTTTATTATTTAAACATTGATAATATTTAAAATTGGTCCACTTCCTCTAAATCATAATCGGAAAATATCCTCAGACCTAAATTTGTGTAACGTTTTAGTTACTTTAAATAAAAAATATCCTTTTTATGTACCAGATCTGTAGGCACGGGTCAGGGACATTACAATAAATAATCAAATAGCTTAAAAAATGATGTTTCGGGTTAAAAGGATTAAGTGGAATAATTTTAAACCAAACCCACAACTTAAAATTCAATTTCATAAATGTCGGAGGCCATGTAATTTTCCATGACAATTATCCATTCCATTTATTAATTCTTAAGGTTATATTTTATGATAATCAATGAATTTTAATGATTTAATTGCATATTTGTTGGTGTTTTAGAATAATTTTTGTGTAATTATTATTAATTCAATTATAGTTATAGGAATCCTAAAACATATAAGGATAGTTCAAAAAAATTTAATTAAGTACTTGAGAATAAATGTTCAATGTTGGTAATAACCAAGAATATTATTTTAGGTGTAAGATGATACTCAATGGATAAACAATTAATTTAGGAAAATATAATCCAAAATATTTTCTTAAGGATGAGTAATTAAAGACAATTAAAACAATTTAGTTTTTCTAATTAACAAACTATAAAAATATATAGGTTTAGAAAAATTATTTGATGAATAACTTGTTTTCCAATATGCTCATCGTATTATTGATAATTTAATTGGGTGATGGTGAATTCAAAATTTGATTACCAAATAATCTTTTCTATAATTTTATAAAATTGGAAACCCAAAAGTTGGGTGACAGACCATTACATAATGTATGGCCATGGGGATTGAACCTACAACTGGAGGGTAAAAAGGGAAATGATCCTTTAACTATCCTATGTTATGTAACATTTACTAAAAAATTATAAATAATTTGGTGGATAAATATTAGATTGATTATTGGAAACATATAAGAGGATCAAATCTAATTGAATTTTAAGGATTTTGGGGCCATTAATGATATTTTGGGAATCTTTTTTACTCTGTTAAGATATATATATCCTTTATGATTAACATAAAGGACTTTTGGGGATAAATTATATCATTTTTTTAGATGTATGTTGAAACGTTATAAGATCTATTTTTATTCTATAAGCTTAATTCATGTTGAGGTTATTAAGGTTATTTTTCTTTTAGGGTTATATGTTTTAAGAATTATTTATGTTAATCCTTTAACTACATTATTTAATTTTCTAGATCAATATATTCATATTTAATTTGCATTTTTGTTTTATAGTGTAAAGTGTGAAGTGTAAAGTTATCAAATCACAAACAAAATATGAAATTGTTTCCAATAAAAATAATTATATAAATTTTATTCTCTACAATTTTCTTCCTTGATATAAAAATAATACCCCAAATATTGGAAAATGATATTGAAAAAAATACCCTAACAACTTCATATCTATTATATCAATGTTATTTTAATATATCATATATTTATGGTTTTGTGTTTCTTAATGTTCCATTGATCATTCATCTGATTGTGATAAATTATCCATATACATTCCCATAATAATTTATTATCTTATTTTATGTCCATATTTTTACTTCCCTACAATGTTCCACAACTTAGATCCCCAGTTATATTTCATTTTAGATGAACCTAATTTTTCTCATCACAAATGTTTTATGGAATATTTACAAACCCTTTTTATGATTACAGTTTACCATAGAAATTTTATGAAATATCAAACTAATGATAAGGTCAAATTGACAATAATTATTTAATTTTCTGGTGTAGAATATAACACATAGTTATTTTAAAAGTACATTATCTTAAATCATATATTCAGTACACAACGCTATGTTTAAACAATCTTCAATTTAGTGTTCAAATGTTTTTTTTCTAAATTGAATTCTCATATCCTACACATTAAATTAGAGGAAAGTAATAGAATTAAAAAATTTATCAAGTATATATAATTTTCATGATAAATGTAAATCAATTTACTATTTATAAACAAATCAGTACACAATAACTATTAATTTATCATGTTGTACAAAACAATATATTTCCTAAAAAATGATTTTTATTTCTTTTAGTGAAAAAATATTATAATTAATATATATAACTTTTAGAAATTTTATTTTTTATAATTAACAACCTTTTTTAAATTGTAATCATGATATTATCGTATGTTGAATTTTGTAGATTTTCGAAAAATATGTTAATATTTTAGTGAATAATAAATAATGCCAATTTTTATAAAAATGAAATATTTCTCTTAATACATTATATATAATTATTTATAAATATTATTTAAAATGAAATAAAAATATTTATTTATATTAAATACAATTAATTAACTTTATGTCTTATTTATATAGTATTTTTTATAAGGTTATTATTAGGGTTAACTAAACATTATTCAAAAAACTATTTTAATGTGTATAATGATCCCCTATTTAAACAATAAAAATAACCACTAATAATTAATGATTTATATTTATTATATATATATATAATTAAATGAATTTAATTATTATTAATTTTCATATTTTTATTATAAGATCATATAATGCTTGAAAAATTCATTTCTTGAAAACCTGTTGACATTTTCGACATTTTGGTCGGTTTAGTTATTAAATTAAATAGTAATATTCTGTAATATGTATTTGGAAAATAAATATTCAATATTATAAATAATAATAATTCACATTATCTAAAAAAGAAAAACATAATTTTGGACAATAATAAATTGTAAATATAGTAAAAATTAACTACCACGACTAAGGAAAAAATATGTTTACCATGGATTAAACGAATAATATATTGTTTAAATATTCCCCAAAACATGACTATTCCCTATTTTATAGTAATATTTCTTCTATATCGTTTCTTATGTTAGAAAATTTTCCATTTTAATTCCTTTTGGACAATGAAAAATGTGGGTTTAATTCTTTCTTATCAAAAATTCCATGTGTGTCCTCTCCCCCCCTTTTAAAGAGACACCCACCCTTCTTTGTAGTCCACACGTCCAGAGCTTATTAATTTCTAAAATTCCTTACAATATCCCAGGATTAATTCACTTATAATATTTAATATGCCTTTTTTATTATTAGTCAAACCTAGTAATTCTTTCTCCAAAAACCAAAACACATTTTCAGAAGAAGATGTTTTATTATTATATGTCCATTTTTTGTTATTTATTCTTACACCTCTTCTAAATAATGTTAAAAGTGGATTAAATAGTATTAGTGGTATCTTATATATAATTATATTTTTTTATATTATGGTCATTCCCTACATTGATCTTCTCCTCTCACAAATTAGAATTGAACTCTTTTATCATGGTTATTTTTGACTACCTCTTCACAATCTAATGTAATTATTTTTTTCATCACTACATATTCTAAGTGAATATAATTATGGGATAAATTCTTATGTCTACTATATATGAAATAATTATTTTTTTTTAATTATAATATAACATATACAATTTTATATTCCATTCCTTGGGGAATACAATGACATCGCTTCTATATATGGTAGACTACAACCTTGCGATGTGATGTGATTCATTTTTGAATTACTTATTACATGGATGTTGGTAAGGATTAAATTTATTTTAATAAATTATATTAAAAAAAATTTAATCATCCAGGAAATCTAATATATAGTATACTTTCTTACTGTATTATTCATTGCATAAATCATAATGTTGTTCATTTGTACGGAATACTGTTGCATATGGAGATACGGCATAATTTTTTATTACCACAAAAAATGGATGATATATGTATTATTTTTAATTAAATAATATTATATTTTTGAACTAGTTATATTCTGGTAAGTTGAAACTAGTGGTTTCCTTTTACATCATGATCATCGAAAAATAAAATTTCTACTCATGCATACGTATCGCTAACCATCACAATTATTATAACACAATAATTTATCATAACCATATTTCTTATAATTTATTTAAAAATAGGATTATAATTTACTTATTACAATTCCAATGATTATTAAACAATAATATCTTTGACCTCAGAAAACATAATAATTTTTTTACATATGAGTTGTTTTTATCATAAAAATTTCCAATGTGAAATTAATTAGTTATGTAATTAAACATGATATAAAAGTAATCTAAGGATGTAAAAGTTTATTTATCATTTAAATAATTAACATAATTTTATTAATACGTATGATAGTGATTTTTTTAATGATATAATCTCGACGTAAGGGTTTCATCTCAAAACATTATTTGTTATGACAAATGTTCTTTTATACCCATAATTTATTTTAAAAGAGGTATATTCTATCCCCTTACATATTATGTACTAAATCCATAATAAATAATGATATTTAATTATAAAATATTTTAACTTTATTCATTGGAATTATGATTCAAAAGTTGCTGAAGCACTAGGGCGTTATGTTGACATCTCATTTTAATCAGTATTCTTTATGCTCGAATTTCATTTATGGAAAATTATTTAATAGTTTTAAAGTAAAAAAATATATATACATTCTCATAAAATAAGTATTAATTAAATTTTCAAGAAATAGTACCATTTTATCTATCATTATAATTTAATATGTTTGAGAAAATGTGTTCTAGGAAATCTGACCTCATTTATCTCTACGGTCAAAAATCATTTAGTTACATAACCATGTTTTCTAAAAAATTATAAAACGATTTTCACATTATATATATTATTTATTAATGATATTTTTATCCATTTATGAAATAATAGTATAGTTTTGTAAGTTATCATCTTATAATTTTCTAGATTATGTGATTTTATGATTATCAACACTGTGTGAAAGGAATAGTTTTTTACCTTATAAAACATGTTCAAAATTACCCACCATTGAAACAAATAAACTCATTGTAAAATTCTTAATATTTTTCAAGGGATATTATTACATAATTTTTTTTCATTATGATTTTATTAATTATTAGTTTTTTAAAAACTGGTTTCCAAGGTTTATAGTTTATTTTCCTCGAGAATATTTTTCTTATTTTTAATAATATTTCTATTTATTAATGAAAAAAACATAATGTCATGTAATGATTGTAAATTTTAATAAAAATTCTCTTATATATAAACACAGCTCACTCTCCATGAATTTAATGTGGTAATACATTCCTTGTAAACATTTCTTAATTTCATTAATTATCAAATTTTCATTGTCTATAATATGAAGAATGATTATACAACAATTTTCTTTCTATAGGAAATTAATATGTTGTTCCTTATTATTGATTTTCATTATGTATAACACATAGATCATGAATATTTTATGAAGTTTTAACCTAGATACCTATCCAATTCAATAGATAAATATTTTTTTCAATTAGGAATTGTGTATGGTAGTAGGGTGTAATCCAAATATATTATGATCCATTTACCACCATGTGATATTTCCTAGGAAATTATCATTTAATCATTTTTATGTCATGTATTAGGTTTTAACCACATTTCATATATTACCATGACCTTATATATATATATATATATATTATTAAACCATATGATTACTCAATTCACTTCCCATTTAAGATAACTTTTTATATATTATACCAACTTGTTATACTCATTTATAATGTTTATTACCTAACATTGCTAATTAGATCTCCACTTTTATTCATGTATTCCATATGGTTTCCCTTAAAGTTTTAGGAGTAAAAATGATTTATCTTCTCACTCTAGGGAATTTAATATATATGTATTTTATCCTCACATTGATGTATTATGTAACATGTCTTCCAAATACACTTGGTGACACAGTCATTGGATTGTAATTAAGAGATGTTGATGTCAATAATAATGTGATAAAATATTTATAATGAAATTATATCTATAATGGGGAACATGAAATTGGATGAAAATTATTAAAATCATAAAAATATGCATGGATGACCAACATATGGTATCACAAAAATACAAATTTGTAATGAAAATTGAAATATTTGATTAAAAAAATTTCATCTTTAGATATCATAGAATGAAAAATAGATACGAAGAATACACTATCGAAATATGATATTTCTCTCAGGACCATCGAATATGAGGTACACCTATTTGGTCTTATGAAAAAAAACTATAAGGTATAATATAATGACTGAAATTTGTGTCCTCCAATGGAGAAGAATATAGAACGAGGATTTAATGATGGTTTAAAAGAGGAATTGAATTATACAAGTGTAATCATTTCCAAATTTTTGGAAAATACCAAGACAAAGAATATTTTTTTTATTCTTCATGATTATGTATATGTATATGGCATTCCTAAAAATACATACATAAGAATAGTTTTATAAAATCTAACTGTAAGATATGTAAAAGGTGAATATGTTAAAGTTAATGAAGTGATGTAAATCATTTCCATAAATTTTAAAAATAGAAATAGAATGTTTGAAGAGGAATTTTTTGTGTATATATTCAAGAAATATATGTATTTATACTAAAACTAGATTTACCACACTCCTAATTGAATTAAATTCCTTCTAATTATTTGAAATTTGTGCAAAAATAAGGGGAAGATTTGAACCATGGGTTAGTTGTTCAAAAAAATAACATGTGTTTCACTATTGATAGGTATATTGATTTTGAAAATAAAAATTAATAAATTAAGTGAATTAAAATATAATTTAATCTCTTATTTGGTACCAATTATGGAGAAGATAATATAGA
Source organism: Viscum album (assembly GCA_963277665.1). Lineage (NCBI taxonomy): Eukaryota > Viridiplantae > Streptophyta > Magnoliopsida > Santalales > Viscaceae > Viscum > Viscum album. The sequence continues at coordinate 1,715,229,743 of OY728152.1, read as the reverse complement.
AAAAATGTGACCCATAAATAGGATTAATGAATTTTTTTAACTTAAAACATGATCTGAAAATATTTGTTATATGAATAAATTTATTTCCTGATTTTTAGTATTTTCAATATCTACAACTAGTGATAAAATATGTGTTAAATACATAATTTAATTATATTCTTGTATTTTTATAAATCCATTAAAAACTAGTATAATTGGTGGGGAAATTAGTATAATATTAAACCTAACGTAAAGCTCATAGCTTTTGTACATAAGAAGCGGAACTAACTAATTTTAATTCATATCGTTATTATCTAATAATTGGTGTCAACCATATATAGGATACCCACCATTTTTAGTGTCATGTGTCATTTCAAATAATTAGAGTCCCCATATTGAGTAAAATTTACAACTGTCAATAGATGAAATTTATAGAAGCTAGATATAAATATTTAAAGATTACCATAGTTATCTCGGAAATGTTTTGACTTGTGAATATATATACTTCAATGAAATAAAACATGATTATAATTGAATGGTTTTTTATATTCTAATTTTTTATCACACCCAATATTTTAATATTTATCTACTAATATTCTAGTTTTAATGTTATCGTATACTTCTAGTCAGTCTATATTTAGAATAATAAATAGATTTTTGTATATTTAAATCAATGGAAAATAAGTAGGTGACAAAAATGATATTATGGGTGTTTAAAAAAATGGTTTCCATCAATTATCCCAGTCATAAATGGATTTTAATATTTTTAACTTCTCAAAAGATAAGTGGTAAACAAATTTATAAGGTCATTATAAATTTATGAAACTAAATACGTGGACATGGTATAGAAGTTGCATGAAGAAATTTTCCTATATTTTGGTAATACAACAAGAAATTGGTAAATGTTATGGACCTAAAAAAATGGATAATGTCTCATCAATAAGGGGAATAAAATAATAAAATGGGAATTTTTCCAAATATACAAAAGGGGAGAATTTTTCTTCAAATTCAAAGTGGGGGAAATGATAGTTCCCATTGTGGATAAATGGAGACCCATGAAGAATACCCACCTATACAGTAAATTTAGATAGTATTTTTAATGTTGAAATTTATTCCCAAGTATAAAGAGGTGAAAATTTTATGTAATAGATGGAAAAATTACATCCACTATATTTTATTAGAAAAGGGTGAAAGGATAAGATAATTTCATGTGAACACTATCCAATTGGGTAGATTTCTGAAATCCCTATATATTTTCCAATTAGATTTGTAAATAATACTTTTGGATGTATCCTAGATACATGTTTATAGACAATATTTATAGTGGGTTCCATATATATTATTAAGTGGATCATGGAGTGTGTCATTGGATTTCATTCATACATAAGGGAAGCTAGGATGATTTATGATAAATAGATTTTAAATTGTATATTTGATGGGTCCATTTTCAATGGAAAGGGAAAGTGAATGTGATTCACTGTGAAAGAAGATATGGGTGGGACTCTTCTATTTCACTTTTCTTGTAACATCAATTAATTATTTTTGAGGCGATGATTCTAAAAATTATTAAACTAAAAAACATATATTTCAATTAACAAGAATGTATATTTCATTACTTCCAATTTTTATTGTCATTTGGGATATATATTAGAAGAATGAAAATGCATCAAAAAATTTATGTGTTTCTAGATACGTGTATATATGTTTTTGGACAAAATATGTGTCAATAATTTAAAATTTATATGTCATTATAGTTCAACATAAGTTTCATTCTCAAAAATTGATATGAATTTTGAAAAGGAACAGATTCGTATATTTTATTAGGACTCAATATAGTTGTGTTTTTAATTATATTTATATGTGATTATGCAATATTAGTTCAATTTATCACTAAAAATACTTGTTAATTATCAACTATATAGTTTTCATCAATAATTTAATGATTTTCATGAAAATATTCCAATTTAAATTCTAGATGGAAATTATTACGAATTTATTATGATATTTTTTTATATTCCTAAAGGATAACTAGTAAAATTAATGTTATTAAAGTCCTCTTTAACGTTTATTAAAAAATAAATGAAAATTATAGAAAACCATGATTTTATCAAAACATAAAAATAGTAATTATAATAGATAATTCATTAGAATAATAGAAAAATATAATCACATTGTAAAGGATATGTCTATTATATATGCCAATGCACAAAAAAGGAGTGCTTGAATGGTGAGTTACTAAAAATACTCATTAATTATATTTGATTTAATGGTGATTTTGCAGTAGTTTATTTTTAGTTCATCTATAAATGCAAAAAAAATAAGATTAAGATAGTGATATAATTTTTTTCAACATGCGTGGAACGTATGTATAAATACATGTTTTGGTAGCATGTTTTGAAATGGGATATTTCCCAGATTATTGAACATGTCAATGTTGTGAGAAGATTGAGTTTTCTATTCATAAATAAATTATTTTCATTGATGGTGTTATGGAATATATATATATATATATCTTATAAAACTCAGAATGTTTTCATAGTCTAAAAATGGTGGGAGGAGTTCTTTCCATATTATCATAATATAGGAAATTGATCTCATGCAATGTTAAATTCGTTAATAATAAGATTAATAAATAAAAATAACTAAGGAGACTCATTAAATAACCATCATTTCATATATAGGAAATAGAGATATGAAGATTATTTTATTATACTACAAATAACACTACACATTATTATGAATTTGACAAAGAGGTAAATAGTTATTTCATATAATACTACCTATAGAATGAGAAGTGATAAATTATTATATCCTAAAGATTTAATTTCATCATGAATAATTAGGTAGTTTCTACTCTGTAACTATGTATGTAAATATATAATTCATCACTTGTGTTAATAAAAGAATAGGAATTCTATTTTTTTTATGAACGGAAGAAAGTGTTTTGTGTTGAATATTTAATAGAAATGAACTATATTATGAACCCACCATGAGTTCAATAGTGAATTTACCCATATTCCATAACATAAATTACATTATGAAATTTCATAAAGGATATATATAAATTTAACTATAAGTTTTTTTCCCAATTAAGTAATTCCCAAAGTAGGATGAAATATGAGTGACTTGAAAGAAACCCTTCTTATAATAGGGAATAAAGTGAGATGTGTGATGGTAGTGATCCTTGGGTTTTTGTGATTGGACCCAAAACAAGGAGGTGGATGTGAGACATAAAACGGTTTACCACAACATCATGCATCCACCAAATATAAGTGACACAAGTTGATTCATGTTCATAAACACAATGTTGATAGCATGTCCGTTGGATTATAATAGTTTGTGTGAAATAAGTAAAATCATTGTATCAATTAATTCATTAATTTCATTCAATATTACAAACAATTTGGAAAGGTTTAGTGCAATAAAATATATTGATTTTTCTTTCTACCACTATGGGAATAATATCCAAATAAAAAAAGGTGAAAAATCATTTAACGTGTTCAATCATGGACTCACGCTTTCGATATACTGGTGGAATTACAGTAACCCTACCTAATTGATAGAAGATAAAAAAAATTCACCCCATTTGGTAGTGGAAGTTGAATATGATGGATGTTTTGATCCCCAAAAACTTCTTATTTTGGATTGATCACCCTTCCACATCCTTTATGAAAATACACCATTACCCTTACTATAACTGGAAGGAGAATCTGTAATCTATGGTATCCCATCATGATCAATCTCTACCAATGGGTCTTAGTCCACCACATCAACATAGTTATGCAATTTCTGTAATAATAATTTGGATCATATAGATTTTTGAAGGCTAATATTAATCCATTAATCATTAAATTTATATTCTGAACCATATAATGTGAAAATTGCACTAGATTTTCAATATATTTTTTATTCACCATGAGTGTTTGGTTATCGTACATGAAGAAAAAAACGTTGGATACTTTGATAGTGACATGGTATTCATATATAACTATTCTGATAATATTACCTTTAATCTGTTCCCTTATAGGTTCGAAGGTATAATATCTAGGACTATTCACTTTCATCATTTCATGATGTGTCCCGGAACCATTAAATATTCATATTTCACATTGATTGACATCAAAAAATTGTGAAATTAAAACATTATAGTAGACTTTGGAAACCAATCCATTTCATAAGGAGGTTTGGTAATTTAATGGAATGATAGAGATTGGTGGTGAATACTTTCAAAATCCATATTCCTATCTAGCCTTAGACTCAGACATTCATATTTATCTTAAACTAGCAACAAGACTACATCTTGAACTATGTATTTAACATCTCTCATCATCTACTCAATTATAATATGATATAATGATGGATTATATTATTTAATATTATCTATAGATACCTTTGGAGGATACATATGGTGACTTTAAGGGGCATACTACAACTTAAAATCATATAATGAAAAACTATACCCGTAAAATAGGTATGTAAAACTGATTGAAATCACAAACATCCATTTAACAGCTATAAAAATCATGGTGAATTACATAAAAGAGGGAAAATAAAGGAATCATCAAAATTACTATTATACATAGTTAGACTACATGATTTAAAAAACCAAGTTCTAAACATTCATATCACACTTGATATATTTGATTCAACAACACAGTATGGCAACATGGTTTTATAAACAATTTTATAGATATTGATGGTACCATAGTTTTCACCTCTAGTAAGGGTCTTAGGGTCACTGTATTGTTAATATCTATTGTTCCTTTGCCGTGTTCTAAATATATTCCGTCAAACTCTCTATTACTCAATGAAAAATTCCTACAAAATATAAAATAAAATTAAAACTCGATAAAAAATAATCATTTCATATTGGTGCATGGTCACTTTATGCTCCCTATGATGAATGTAATCAAGACATTCAGTCAAAACTAACCCCTCAAGTCCCTAATATTTTACGTTTTTTCTATGCTAACATTACAATATATAATATACAAAAATGGTAAATAATAATTTTTTTTAAAAAACCCATGATTACCCTAGTATTAGTATATTTTAATCCCACAACAATGACCAAAGGTTGTTCCAAGTATCCATAGAATATAATAAAGTGCATAATATTCAAGGACATACATTTGTGAATAGTTTCTCAAAATAACCCAATATAATGGGTCCACCTTAAGAAGCCGAAATAATCATTCAATAGATTATATTTTCATCGAACTTGATAATCAATCATGAGAGACATGAGTAAAATAGTTCATGACATATTATAATATAGGACACAAATTGAAAAAAAAACAATAGATATAAAAATGTAAATATATAATTAAAATAACATGATTAGGAAACCAAGAATATAAAAACAAATGGTCTAATAGAATGGAATGTATTGATAAGAGATATAGCGGGATGATGCGGTGATAAAAAGTGATGTGTTTATTATAAAACCAAATACAAAATAATATATACACAATTCAGTGAAACTCGAGGTATCACTCCCTCCATTTTAACTCTCCCGAACTGATCTTAGCTAATATAAATGTCCACCACCTCCTTAAAGTAGTTTCTCATTTCCTATATTAGTAAAAAATGGTATCATTACACGGAAAGGGTGTATATAGAGTGTTAGAATAACTATCCTAATATTTTTCCACTGATTATACCTTGATAAGTTTATTTATATAATCCATGAAGTTTTGTTTTAATATAAAAATATGAAGATACACTTTTAATTTTAATGAACATGTGATAATATATAATATATTCAATCATTTATTAAATCTGTTAATTTATCATGTTAGTCCAACTAAGAATCTTGGGATATAAACTAGTATAAAAAAAGGTTGTGGCCTACTATTATCCACATACTATTAAATATGGGAACCATGTATTGAAAACTACACACAATCCAATAGACACAGTGGAATAATAATCTAGTTGAATCTCCACTACCATGAGTGTCATCATAACTAAGAACATGTATTCTAGGAAGGGTGGACTTATTACATATAATTTTATTTATCATTGGTTGCCTACCAAATAATATATGATTCTCATGTCACTTATTCATATCAATTGAATCTAATTTCATCAAAAAAACATTTTCCTTGATAGATACGTTTCATATAAAAAAAATTGTGATCACATTAATCTCTATAATAAAATGTGAATGATTAGTAATAGTTTCAATATTTGTATGTCAATCCTAAATTATAGAATAGAATATGTTAAAAAAAATTATAAATAAAATATCATAATGTCAGTATCATATGCTTCATCACACAATGAGGGTTCATGGAACCCCCAATCATAATCCTATAAATCCAATAGAAGATAGTGTGAATACATTGAGAAAGAGTTGGTAAAACCTTATAATACAATAATATGACCTAAAATAAAAATCAAATATATGTAGTTTAGGAAAACATAATCCCAATTACATATTTCCATTGAAAAAACATAAAAAATGATTAAGTAATGGTATGATCAAAAGAAAAGGAAGAAAACCCCTTGATGATTACTTTAAAAATCATATATATATTCTAAATAAAATAATCATAAATGGATGGAGAAATTATATAGTGGAAACCATGGGCCATTAAAATTTTATTTGTAAAATGAATATTATAGATTTTGGGAAAATGGAGTAGTGGTAGAAGAATAATTTCATAGTTTTAATTTATAGATAGTCAATACATTTTTTCTGCATGCTTAATGGTGAAGAATGTGAATAGTATTTGTTTCCACTCTGAATAGTTCAGCATATATAAGGGTAGATGAAATATTTTACCATAGACGATGTAGTAACTATATCTTATTCATTTTGAATTATTCTATATACATTAAGATATTCTTCATTGTATCCTCTTAACATAAATACTACTCTTATTTATCATGCATAACATCATTGTTTGAATAACTATACAATGACTATTCATACCCCACTGGAATGATCCCTCCAACTATTCATGATTTATGTTTAATGATTGGAAACATTCACTCCCCAACCATGATGGCTATTTTAAAAATCACATGCTTCAAACGATTAAATGAATTTGACTTGATAATAAAGAAAAAATATAAATCACAATAAATAATTATTTTCAAACTAGAAAAAGACACCAGGGGTTTGAAACATCTTCCAATAGTATCACATTATACCCTGATAAAGTCTACCTAAATCTGTATCTTGGTAAAGAGGGGGACATAACTCTTTTATAGTGGGTTCCCACTCCTATTTCATAAAATAATCACCTCATGTATTATAATACAATAAAAATAAAAATGAAATACCACAATGAAAATTATTTATAATGTGAAAAATCCATATTTCATCCTCACTCACTAAAGAATCTACCTATCATTCCACCTCTTTATGGTTCAACACGTAACTATGATAAACATAACACATTTCAGTAGGGAGATATGGATTAAATCATTACTGGATGACATTTCAGGATGTAATAAAAAATTGTATACAACCTTCCTAATCTTCTCCATAATATCAAGGGGTATAGAATACCTCATGATGAGTTTCCATTTTATTTTGAATCATCGGTGTTGCAAATAACGTGATACCATTATGGAATAATGATCACAAACTGAAAATATTAAAGGATAATGATGAAAAATAAAATAAAATTTATGGTGGATTTAATATGTAACTTATAAAATTATGATAATGTCAGTATTTTCTATCATATTAAGAATGATGGTTGGTCCTACCATAGATATATTTCCTAACTCAGTGCAATAGAGGGTACACTAAAATGATTTACCACACAATTCCAAAAAAATAAAATCTACATATGGGATTAATAACATTTATTATTAGTGAATTAAAACAATTTCATATTATTATCCTACAATAAATTTAAATATTTTTATAAATAAGTTATTAGATCCTAAAAAATATATATCTCACAATTCATCTACCCATCCATTTTTAGAAAAAAAGTTTTAATCAAATTTAAATGGGAACACTTCCTATATCAATTGCCTTTCCAAAATTTTGTGGTAATGTACAGATATAAATAAAAAAATGATTTAATAATCCATGGAGTGAAATTTCACTATGTTTAGTAAGTAAAATGTATTTTGGTCCTCCCATTTTGTTTTATTTATGACATAAGTGTAATGAGGTAATATCATTGATCTATTATTTTCAACCAAGATATATGTTCGAACTAATTTCTGTGTGGCGATATGAAGAGGTAAATGAAATTCAGTTGTCTTATGATGATCATATTTGACATGTTGATAGGTATAACTTTATGGAAATAAAATTTATTATCCATATTTCATACTAGGAATTTAATATAACTATTTTAGGATATAATACATCATAATGGATCTTATGTGGATATCCCATAATGAGTTATATAAATCATTAATCACAACTCTAATAAGGGATAGATGAACTAAAAAATGGATACTAAAATTGAAAATTCATTTAGAATATTGGGACCACTAACGGGTGGCCTCCCTACCATATAAATGTTTACTGATATCCTAAAACTACACATCACCCAGTTTCATTTGATGAATATATTAATGGATTTAATATTTCAATGTATAATTTTCAAGAAACCTGTTCTCCCCCTCTTAATTCAACCATATTTTAAACTCACTAAAGAGACTTATATGTTCATTCTCACATAAATATTACTTGAAGTAATATGACCCTTTTATCCATCTAAGATCATTAACAAAAAAAATTATATTTCCCAAAATATATGTGATGTCAAAATAATATTTTTATAGATTCAATTCCTTTTGAGAGAAAATTTAGCATAAGGTTTTATAACCATTATAAACAATGAAATTAAAATTGAAGAGATATTTCTAAATAATTTGAGATTATGAATAACCTCTTCTTGATATAGTTAATCATTTAGGTTATTCTTTTCATGTGGATAATGATATTTAAAAACATACCCCATCACCTGATTACCTCGTATAAGCATTGAATCCACACTCATACAAGATACATCACAATAAAAAACATATCCCCTTCCATCCTCATGTTATCAAAAATATGGTCTAATGTAGAAATATATTTAAAATCAGAAAATGAGTCTTGATATTCAATGATCCATTAAAATTTGAATTCATTTCTAGAAAATGGGGTCAAAGATGATGAAATCATAAAGAAATACAAGATAAATAATTTGTAGATTCCTATTAAAACCGAAAAACTATATGTCATGATGAAATTAAATACTTATTACTATGGTATAACAACCATTACATTCTCTGGATCTATTAGAATTAATCATTTCAACACCATTAGACATAATAACAATATCACGTGGATTTATAAGATAAAATTTGTTAACATTCTATAGACGAAAAGATCAAGGAGAGTTCCCAAATAAATAATCATGTGATGCTCATTATACTTTCTAGTTATTGAATAATTCAATATGTCATTGATGAATAACATGATAAAGGTGTGAATATATTAGTGAAATATATTTTCTATAATATACTTTAATACAAAAAGATAATTTTCTGACAAAGAATAATCTTCTGATACGTAATGTAATGATAAGTACTTTTAAAAATAATATTACTAATGTATGATGAATTTACACATTGTTGATAGTACCTTGAATAAAGATCATTTTTTAGAACCAACTTTATCCATTTTATTTATCATAGAGGCCATCAATGAAAAGAAATTAGACATTATTCTAGATTGTTACATCATTATTATTACCATTTATATTTTGAAGGCAACATGTACCATATTCTATCATAGTAAATAATTCTAGAGTTTCCCATAAAGATACTATATAAAAATGGTCCCCTTGTTTAAGATCCAATATTTTCCTGGTATGTCCCTCTTTGAGTTTATTTTACCATTTTTCTGTTTTTTGTTTTTAAATCATATTAGTCGAGTCCCTTTTGGGGATAGGGAAAACATTATGAGGAAATTGACCTAATATTTTAGGATTTATATTTATCTGAATTAATAGAGTCTAGTTGTATCTATGTGTAATGTAATTATAAGGGTTTTTTTTATTTTTGAAGGCTTCAGAGAAGGTTTAAGATGTTATGAAGAAGTTGGGCTAGGATCATTCTATACGAAATTTACACCCCATGAACATGTTAAATGAAATGTAAAAACATCCATATAGACATCAGGAACAAGTTTAACGATGTGAAATGACTAAGAATCAGGAATCTGGTTCATTCCATAAAATTATTAATCATGGTTATTTTAAAACAAGGAGAATCATTTTTGTAATATCAAATTAATTGAGAAAAACATGTCATGAATGATTTACACATTGTGTATTTATCATGATATGAAATTATAATATGTGTTGTACATATGTTTTATTTTACATCCACAGGCGACTCTTATCCCTGAGAATATAGGGAAACTCCAGGAGATGTTTGATCCATTCATAACCTTTCATATTCTCTCTTAATCATTTAATCTATTGTTAGATATTTGTATTTGGTCTTCCCCTCTTATTAACGTATTCTCCAATGTAGCAGCGGATTATTTTGACAATTTTTTTATCTTATAATTGAATTATCATTGTTTTCCTTATAATCACCAACACTTTAATTCACTTTTGGTGTTACCTGTTGGAATAATTTTTTTACATCACTGATAAAGATAGGTTGTCTATGAAAACACATTTGGCCATTTTTTCCAAATTTAATTGTGTGTAAAATAATGTGATTGATCATTCCCAATGTTCATGTTAATTACTATTTTAGTTTGAATTGTTAATAATATTTCTAGTGTAATTTCGGTATCCCTTTGGATACAATTGAGTTTAGACCTTACTTACAGCTTCTTGTAGGGTGACCCTACCCTAGAGTAGTAATGAATTGGCTACAGGCCTAAAGTATGTTATGTAATGAACTTAAATTTCCGGTGATTTCTTGTAATATATTTACTTTAAAAATATATTCAGAATCATATAACAACTAATGATTATTTTATATAACATATTTTATAAAATTGTAATGGAAATGGATTGAGATATATTTTAATGAATGAATAGGTAATTGAATGAAAAATGGTAACTATATGAATTAAAAATTGTGGATTTTGATAATATGATGTGCCATTCTTACACATATTGATTGAGTTGTTTATATTACTAATTTATAATATAAAGGACTAGGTATAGTATAATAAATAATTATATCAAGGAAATTTCAATTATTTCCTAAAATTATTATATAAAAGGATTAGCATGATTATAATGAAATTATTATAAAATTTCCTCTACCTGAAGAAGTTAATTTAATTATATAAAGGTATTGAAATAGTTATGTTGTAATTTTTATAGGTATTGACCCGATTATGTGATTATTACCATTAATTGTTATTAATGTAGGCATGGTTTTTCTACAAGTTCATAGATATTAAAGAATGGTTTGGAATTATATTAATTATTGTATTATATTTATTTATTAATTATTACACATATTTATCACTTTTTATCATCCACTTATTTTAAGATTAAATTTTTAGACATTGTGGTTTAGACCAAGTGATTTTTAGTCAAACTCTATTTGGGTTATAATTTGGTAATTGAGAAATTATATTATTAAGATTTTTACAAGGAAAATAGACCTTGTTGATGATTGTTTCCTATTATATGGGTTGGATCTTGGAGATGTTATAAACATGGGGTTTAGTACTGGGATATTTTTATTTTATTTATGTTAGTATGGTATTTTATTTTAATTATATTTTGTGTAAAATTTAGATACGTTTGATATTTTTATTACATGGTTCTGCATTATTTAGTTTACATTGTTCATCCTTTATCATCTAGTTATATGATGTTCTATTTTTCATCCTTCTATTACATTCCCGATTAGGTATTTATTTATTCAATATTGTAAATCTATACTAGGGTTTATAGTCTACCCACTCTGTTCTCTGCACCATTGTGGATTTTTGGTAGCTTATAGAATATACAAATCCATGCTTGATTTTTTTTAACCAACCTGATCTCACGACATGAGAGAGTACCAGAACATGGGATGTTACAATTTGGTATTAGAGGAGGTTTCTAGTTTCTATTTATTTACTATTTGTAAAATGTATAAAGTGAATATGATGTTCTGGGACATGGTAATAAGAATATGGATGGGAGTATCTAACCCATATATGAGGGGTAACCTAAGCACCCATGGATGGGATTTTTGTTCATGATGTTTTCTAATTAAGGTTGAATATTTTTTTCACCATGAGTGATTCACACGTTGTGTGCTATTATTGATTCTCTATATTTACACTTGTGTCCTAGTAAGGTGTGAGTTGGGTATTAATTCATTATGTTAGGTACCTAAGGTTATATATTGACATGTATTTCTCTAGATAGGTATATATTTTTCCACAATTGATACCTTTTCCTGCACAAAATAAAAAAAAATGAGATTCTAGTTTATCTAAAGAAAGTGGGAATCCAATTATAGATATTTCATTCTAAGTATGTGTTTATCCACGAATAGAGATGAAATGAGATAGTGGTTCTATGTTTTTTAACATATTGATATTGACATTTTTACATAGTGTTATATGGTGTTTCATTTTTTTATATAGGAAATTCTTCATCATTGTATTCAGATTGATATTTAAAAGAGTGTTACTCAACACACTCCAAATATGGATGAAAAATAGATTCCTATAGATATTTAAGATCTGATAGAGGCTCATATTCATTAAATCTTCTTAAGGGTCAACTAATCCATTGAAATAATGAATGTTCACACCCTTACATTGAATTATGATATAACGAGATACATTCAGATGTATAATCAACCTATTTTTACTAAGATGGAAGCAACCATGCATCAATAATTTGGATTAAGTTAGTCAAGATGACCATTAAGAACATCGAGAAACCTGTAGTTAGGATGGTGAATATTATTATGTTAATGATTCGTGGAGTATCTAAGCATTCGTGGTATACTTCATAGAATTCTGTGAAGAAAGATATATGGTCCTAGAGATATTATTAGTGTTTTTTAGAATACACTTATATCTAGGGACATTGTGGGATGTGATATGACATGAGTTAATTCACATAATAAAGTTGGGAATTTAGTGATAGAACTACTCTAGACATTTCACCAGATTTCATAACATTAAGTAATATCTATGAGATGATGGGATATCCATGGAATCATGTTTCTAGAATGGGATTCAAAATGATATAAAGTAAAATTTGAATTTTGTTCACCTGAATAGTTTTTTAGATGTGATGAATTAGGAACTCATCATGGAAGGGAATGTGAGAGAGGTATTAAGAAGTAGAAATCATATTTCACAATGGGGAATTGAAAGCTACACTTATTGTTTAAATGTGCACCACTAGGAAAATTTTACCCATGGATATAATTGGATGAGTAATCCGAGAAGTGGGAATAAATATCAGTTTCATGATCCATTATAGTTAGGTAAGTGTATAATTTTTTTCAATAAGAAGCCTTAGTGTCTGTTCATTGCTTTACAGATCCGTTTTTTCTATATCCTAGTCCAACAGTAGAGGTTTTATAGGGGTAAAGATTATTTGATAAATGATTGGGGTCAGGACATGATCCATATTCTAGGAAGGACTTAGAAACACCTAAATAAAATATAATCTAAAGTTCTATTGGATGTTCGGGGTGAGGAAAAGGGTGTGGTACCCTAGTGTAGGAGATATAATACCAATAGAGTGACGAATGATGGGGATTCATACAAGAGCATAAGACAAAGGGATACAACAACAATTTAGTGTTTATTCTACACCATTAAGTTTGCAAGTAGAACATTATACCATTATATGTATTATTCATATACCTTCTACGAATATTTCAGGGTTTTTTGATTCATGGGCATCACATTACGTTTGATATGGTATATTTTTTCATGTTTTGGGGTTGGTTATGGAAATATTGGATATTTTCTGTGAAATTCATACCCAGTTGGGAGTGTGGTTAGAGAACATCAATCTTTTCTGGGATTTTTCTCTATAAATTGATAGTTAATGTTTATTTTTTGGAACTCCATGTGATAGAAATGAAATTTTTTATTTGATTCATGTTATGGATTTTCTAGATCTATACCATGATAATATCTATTATTTTTAGAAGATTGTTACTTCTATATCATAATAAGGATGCATTTACATTCACTAGGGTGATTTAGATCATTAGGTTATCCATGTAGAAGAAATTTAGTAAAGATTGGATTTTATAACTACTTAGATAGTATTTATTCATATATATTAAAGTAATATATAGTAGGAATATTTTATTCCAATGGTATACCATTTTTGTAATTCGTTCACTAATGATTTATATGGATTACTACCAAAGAATGAGATCGGGTTACTAATTAAGTTGGCGTCGAGAGAAGATCCAATTTATATCCCACCTTATTTTATGGATGTACCATAGCTACATTATTTTAATGCTCAATTTAATGATATGGATGAAATTGGTTTTATGCAGCCAACTATATCACCTTGGGGTTCTCTAGTTCTTTTCTCCATGAAGGCTAATATGAATTTTCTCTTATGTGCAGGATAGCATAGATTAAACCAAACAGTGATTAAAAATAGGTATCCTCTTCTTCACATTAATAATACATTTGACTTTATGAGAGTATAAAAAATATACTCCACTAAAGAATAAATATTATTTTACCCCCTTTTAGGGTGAGATCATCATACATACCTTGGACTGCTTTTAGACGAATTTATGGCTTATATGAGTTCGTTGTGATTCCTTCTAGTTTGATGAATCCACCAGTGGTATTCATGGACTTTATGAATCAAATCATTCATCAATTGTTTATGATTTTTTTTGTTATTTCCAATGAAAAGTTATTTTTCTCCCAATAAACAGATGATCATCCTCAACATCTTAAAATTATTTGGGTTACATTCAGAGAGAATCTGATTAATGACAAGATAACCAAATTGAGTTTCTAGATTGATAAAATTCACATCATGGGCCATGTAATATTAATAGAGGGAGTCATAGTAGACCCAAATAAGGTTGTTAACTTGGTATCATGGGTGGGAATTAAAAAACTCATTGAGATTCATAGATTTGTAGACATAACATGTTAGTATCGTTGCTTCATCAATTATATCTCTCTTCCTCAAACACCGATGTCCGAGATGAAAATGATTGGGGTGAAGTTTTTCTCATTAGATTCATGAGAGTTCGATTTATAGAAGACGATATTTAGGATGAATCAATCAAAAATCCTCACCTTACCTCCTTTTTTTATGTCATATACTATGTAATATAATGCATCTAGGGCTGGACTTAGAGTTATTTAGACATAAGATGAATGAGTGGTCGCTTATAAATCTAGACAGGTGACAACCTTTGAGATGAACTATCCGACTCATGATTTGAATTTATATATAGTGTTGAATTCATAGATATATTGTATATAATAAATTTTTGGTGAAGGGTTATTGGTTTACATGTACCAAAAGAGCCACATGAAAATCATTTCCCTGTGAGACCAGATTTTTTAGTAGAGGAGGTGTGTCAAGTGCCTTCAGAATTTTGACATCAATCTGGCTTATACAATGAGAATGGGAACCATTGTTTCAATTTCATTGATTTGGTTGATATAGAATAAGTTATTACATGATTCTTGTGATGTATGGAGGAGGTTTAATGTCATTTTTTACATGAATTCTAATGTTCATGATTCCCTGTCATAAATAGCTCTAATTGAAAATAAATTATGAACATTATTGTGGAAAAGATCTAGAACGGTAATTTATTGTATATAGAGGTATTATCAATAAGGGGAAATATATTTTGTGTGGAGACACTATCACAAGTGTCTATTTGAAATGGAAATTGTATATATTTTGTATGGCTTCAAATGGGATCGCAAAGGCATGCTTGAGGAGATGATGATAGATCTTCATGATTCTATATGGGAGGTATATATTGGTTAGAAAAATACATATTATAATCTATATAGATAGTACTATTCTTTAGAGATGAATACTGAGTAATCATGCTTTATGGAATGAGGTTTCACCTATCAGCAGTTGGAGGCGGATCATTAGATGAATTCGAGGCTATTATAGCTACTCCTAATATATTTCTTGAAAGTATTACATAAGAAACCATTCATGAATTAGGTTGTATGGGTTATTTTAGATCGAATGATGAAGGTATCCCACTTTTTTACTATTAAGGAGACCATCATTTTCAAAAAACATGGTGGTCTATACATGCGGTAGATAGTGCGGTATCTAGTTGTTCTGAGGGGTATCATTTTTGATACTGATCCTCATTTTAAATCCTCATTCAAACATATAATTATAATTATATTTTAGTATAGGTTATTATAAGTACAGTCTACCATCCTCAAACTAATGGCCAATTTGAGACGACATTTCATCATCAGGAGGATATGGTATGAGCCTTGGTTTTGAATTTTTTTTGATTGTGGGAGAAGTATTTATCACTGACGGATGTTCCATAAAATAATATATTTTAGGATTCTATCCCAATTATAAAATTTGAGGCTTATTATAGAAGGTTGTTTCATTCACTTATATGATGGTTGGAGGTAGCTAAGTCACTTATCATTGGACCTACACTTATATAGGATACGTAGGAGTAGTTTAATTGGATCAGGAGGTGGTTATTGACTGTTTTTACGGTTGGAAATATTATGCTAACCATTGGTAGAAGAACTCTAGATTTTTATCATGGTCATAATTTTTCCATTCTAGTGTCGCCTTGGTAAGGGAAACACTATGTCATGATAGAAGGGAAGCTAGAACCAATGTTTTTCATTCTTTTTGGGAAAGTTTAAAGGGTCAATATAGTATTAAACTATTTGGACCTTCTATAGAGATATAGTATCATATAGGACAGATTTCAATTATCATAGATTCATCTATATAATCATATACCTTTTCATTTGTTAGAAGCTCATGAATTCAAGCATGGAGTAAATGTATCCTTCGAGGAGAATATGATATAAATTTTAGACCATGATAATAAATTTAGTTGGGGAAATACTATTCCTCTAGTTTTAGTGTCGTCAAATACTTGCCATGTTCAAGAAGATACCTCAAAGAGGGAATCTGATATGGGAGCACATTGTCCAGGATTGTTCACTGAAACCCTATACTGATTCATGGAGACTATTGGGGATATTATTTTATATTTTTGGAAGGTTTTATGATCCATTATTTTTTAGGTGTGTCCCTCTTTATGTTTTTGTTGATCTTCTTTTCTTTTGGGTTTTCCAACTTCTAGATTCATTGGTTATGTTCGATGTTGTGTTGGCATATTATATTCAATGGAAAATGAAAAATTGTTCAGGGCTGTATGTTAGTTTGAATTAACGGTGTTGAGAAATAAATGTATCAAATGTAATTATGAGGATTATGCATTATTTTGGAAGGATTTGTAAGTGGTTTAGGATATTAAGGAAAATATGGACTGTGAGTGGTTTGCTGGAAATTTACACATCATTAACATGTTACACAATGTGTAAATGTTTCTTTGAAGACATTTTGAACTAGTTTTAATATGTGAAATAGTTACACAAAGTGTAAATGGTTCCAAACATGAAATTCTTTATCATGGTTATTTTAACCCAACGTGGCACGTTTTTTAGTGTATCTCATAAATTAAAAAATACATTTATTGAAATTACTATAGGTAGTGTATTTATCATGATCTATTATTATAATATATATAACATATTTATGATCATTTCACATCTTTATGAAACCATTCTTCCTCCGACCTTAAGCAGAATCCATGTTATTTTGGAACCATTCTTATACTTATCAATTTCTTGATCATGCATGTAATATTTAGTTTGTTGTTTTGATTTTCTTATGTTCTCATCCACTTGTTCACTATTTAATATATGGATGCTATTAAAAATTATTTTTTCGGGTTTTTATCATCTCGTTGGATGATCTAGTTTTTCCATTTGATCATCATCAAATTCGTTTTTTTGTGTTACCTATTAGTAGTTTTGTTTAAAGTTACTGGTAATGGTAGGGGTTTTATAAAAAAACCCCTTTATTCAATATTTTATTTATATAAAATATTATGATATTTCACTAAAAAACATGAATTTCAATTAACATAACAATGGGAATTATAAATAATGGGTTTAGTCTACTCTTTCAATCCTTTTGGGTAAAATTGTTCTGAGACATGGCTTGCAGCTATAAGTAAGTTGACACCACCCTTTAATATTAATTGATTGAGTGACCTATTAATGAATATTATTCCATACCTTCAAATATCATGTGATTTATTATGATATATTCTCCTTGGAAAATTCTTTAATTGATTTTGGAATAAGTAATTATTCTTTGATATAAAATACGTGTGAATATTTTCATGGAAATGACTTAACAAATAATTTAATGAATGAATGTTTAATTTAAAAAATTTTATTTGGAAGAATTATCCAATATGGATTGTGATAATATCATATTATATACATTTCATTGTAAATTTTGTTTTAGGTATGATGAAATTATTAAACAGATGGATTATCCTGATATGCTGGAATGATTATATTAATGGAATGGCCTAGTTATGATGCAATGATTATATAAATGGATCTTAATGGTGATGCTAAAATTATTATATAAATTTCTTGGCCCAACTATGAGGTAATTCTTATAGGTATTGACATGGTTACGTGATTATGATATGGTTTTTTTATAGTATTGGCAAGGTTATGATACAATCTTAGTTGGGCCAAGATTAACCATTTTTTGTCTACACCCTTACATTGGCAAGGTTATGATACAATATTAGTTGGGCCAAGATTAGTCTCTAATGTGAATCTACCTATAAGATTAACCATTTTGCGTCCACACCCTTATATTATGTGATATATTCTTCGGAATGAATATATTACACAAGGGAAACTATAGGTTTTTATGATTCTGCAACACATATAGATAAGGTATTTGATCTAGAAAACTGAGATGGATAGATTATATGACCATAGGATTGAGAAATATTTAGGGCCTCTAGGAAGTTTGGTTTTATATGTCCAATACTCTACTCTGATAAAAATTAATGGATTTTATTCCAATTATGCAGAAGGATGAACACTATGATGGATTCCGTGATTGAAAAATACAACCCCTTATAGATTTCTCACACTTCATATAACTTTATGATAATTCACCATCACTACCACTTGGAATGGGTGGAAAATTAATAATATTTTAAATACAAAACAAATCTCTATCATAAGGGATTGGTCCACCAAATAATCATCATTGGGAATTCTCAATATCTATACATGGGATTTAATACTAAGAAACTGGCACATTTGAAATAGTCATCCATTCAATTTATGGATTAAGAAATTCTCACAAAGTGAATAGTAAAAAAACAAGTTTTTATACTACATTAAAATCATATTTACTTTTTGGAGGAAAAATTCATAGTACACTTCCATTACTATAGTATCTAGATATAATATATCGTTTTAAATAACATTAAATTCCTTAAACTATATGTTCTCTTTTATCATTTCCAATAAAATTAACTTCGACTATTTCCTTATATGACCCTTGATCATGGAAGTATAAAATTTCAGTTTTATGGATTCAATACTCTCATGGAATTCAAAAATTGTATCAATTTTTTCCTACCAATCCATTACCACCTATGGAATATTGCATCTATAATAGGATGGAGGATGGTTGAAAAGAAATTCCCAAGATCAGTACTTATCTTAACATAGACATTGAACTACTTATTTTTTACAAGGGTTTCCATAACCCACTCCTTGATTGATATATAAATATGATCTCATGATTATATCAACATAATTTTAATTTTATTGATTATTCCCTCATAGATATTTATCCATAGCTTAGTCTAGTAGGTTGAAATGTGTTTTTTGAAGGGTTACTTTTTCTACAGGAAATAAAATAAAGAAAAAAATTACTTATAATTTAGGTAAATGACATCAAATATATATATATATATATATTAATTGATATAAGAATAATGATTGGGAAAATTAAAGAGGTAAACTAAATATTTGTTCAAAAAATTAACATTTCATATTTATTAATCATGGTTAAATAAGTCATTAAATAGCTATGTTAGTCTCACTGAATGATTAGGATTTAATTTTAGGGGTTTTCCACATGTTTTTACAAACCGTGTTTTCTTCTTGTGAGGATAACAAAATTTATCCTCTAAAATAGTGCATTAGGATTTTTTAAGGTTTATAAGCTAAGAAATATAACTATTCACCCAATAAATTCCCACCATACGTCCATTAAATTACCAAAACATCATAAAAAATAAAAAAATAGTAAAACAATATTTAGAATAGTCATTTGAAAAACATAAAAGATCTCACCTAGTCTGAATACCTATGATGTCCTACAATAATACCCAAGTAGTGTTTTTATCAGCATGGGATATCAACTAGTGCATGGGAATCATAGATTAACTTTTTTATCATTCTATGATAATGAACAACGTCAAATGGTATTCCCTTTAAACTTCACATGACCTTTTAATTGATTGGTGAATTAGGGGAATAAATAATAATCCTTTTGGAACATGAATGAAAGAGAAAATAAAATATTTTAAACGAGTAATCAATGAGATCTTAAAATAAATTTTAAAAAATATAACATATAAGTAGAATGACATTTTAAATTGGTGATGTATACATATAAAAAATTTCCATGAGAAAAAGAATTATAGGTATATAGGATGGGAAGACAATGAGGTGGTATAATAGGATAAGTCTAAAATAAAACAAAAGATAAAATAAACCAAATAAATTACTAACCCACACCATGTTATAATAGATCCCTTCCCACTAGGCCACCTCTTTCCATGCAACCCTAGATAACAATTATTTCTATTACCACCATGAAATTATTTTCCTTCAGATAGATACATAAAAATGTACTCATAAACCCAAAGATTTTATATATTTCTTGATTATAACTAGGCTACAAGGATCACAATATGTGTTCCATGATAAACATCTGTTATAAAACCAATGAATTCAATTTTTTAAAAAAAAATCAACATACAATTTTAAATTTATGGAACATGTAGAAAACATGATTAAGTTTAGGCATGGAAATAATGTGCAAAGTGTTATACTATTTCAATCCAGCATTCCTGATATATAACCTACGGTGACTATCATCAAGTATTTTTTGGATCATTTTATTAATTTTCATGTAAAGAAAGAATCTCAAACTATGTAAAACAGGTTACCTACAATGGAATAAAAAACTAATGGTATCTATATTAGCTAAAATTGATTTACCTATTGGGTGTAAAAAGCTTGTTGGAGTGGAATCATTCAATAGACTGGTACACTTCCTATTTTCAAAACCCAATCACCCAAGGTTCTATGAGGCATAATTATTTCAATATATTCTTATTCAATCGTTAAAATTGTTTCCTTTATATGATATATTACATATATAAATAATTATTTTGATATCACTTTTATTTCTTAGATCAATTAATAATTATTAGTAATATTTTTAATATATTTCATTTTATCCTCAATGGTATAATATAATTCTTCTAAATAACATGGAAACAACTTGTTACGATTCAAGAACATATGGTTCTTTAAACAAATGGATTGTAAAAAACACATACATTAAACTAATGAAAATTCATGAAGATGGTAAGAATACATTAAGAAATAGAATCTAATTCCATTAAGAGATAATAAAAAGATCTAAAATTATGAAATATTGTTATAAAGATTGGCTGACATGAATCAGGGGCCACTATATTCAAAGGAAGTGGATAAAATTATGAATAATAAGAGTAAGTAAATATGGATAAGGATGAAAATATTTACCTGATGATTCCCTGATGAATCGTGATAAAAATACAATATAAATGAAGTGGAAATTAGGGATAATTGAGATAGTAACACATTAGAACTATATTATTTGTATTAGGAGAGGGTTAAGGGGAAACACTATTAAATTGAGTATTTGGGGAAGATTGGTTTCGCACTTTTAATTTCTTGAATTATTATAGAGATAGGCCATACAATTTTGGAAAAAATACACCAACTATGTGGTATCCACATTTAAGGAGTCCTTATATATAAGTGTAGTCCATATATTATATGGTATGTCAAAAACTAACCATGTGTTATCCATTGTAAATTAATCCTCGTATTTAATATTATTTCTCACAATCTTCCAAATAATGCAATGATCATGTGCTCAAATCCTATATTACATGCATAGCCCCTTGGTTCTGTGAGTTGTTTAGCAACCAGTCATAATAAATTTGAAATCTCCCTCCATATTCACATAATCCAGGTTCATATCATGTAGAATGTATGTGATAATTGGGAAATTTTACATCCTATTTAATTTAAGAAAAATTTAATATAATTTGAATTACAAATAAATATATGTGCCTAAAAATAAATAAATAATATGCATCATTCAATAAAATGACAGAGTTGGTGTGATAATTATTCCCAACATTATGCAAGAGACACCTTATTGTGATTCAATATGTAAAATGATTCACCTATTTATATTATATTATTACTCATTTATTAGGATTTTATGTTATTATTAATTAACAACTTCTTTTATGATCTCATGATTTTCTTATTGGTTATTATGAAATTTTATTAACATTATTATTATTATTATCAATGTAATTAAATTTTACATGACCCTCAATTTTTAAATATATCATTACTGTATCTCATGAAGTTTTAAGAGTGAGATATTTGTATAGCATACTATAATAAAGATACAGATAATTGAAAATGTTTTATTATTTTGGAAAAAATTTATATTATAGATAATATCAAAAATATATAATACCTCTTAGATTCTATTTGTGGGATATTATATTTTTTAAGTGAATTTGGTAATTATATTTATGAGTTATGGGGCTTTATATGCTAGGTTCTCAAGGAGGCTAACATAAGTAACTACAATACCATGTCATGGCCATTGTCTAGCTGGTTATGTTCTACTAGGTAAACTATGCTAATTTTTTATCTATTACATGAATATATTATTTTTAATTACAATCAGTGTTTTTTAAAAATATTTTCCCAATATTTGGGTAGAATTTTTAGTGTTCATCCTTTTTCTATGCATCATCAAGATTTTAATTGGCCTTGAATTCTCCTGCAATATTGAGTTTTAGATCTATTTTCGGAATTATTTTTCTAGTTTTTGTGATAAGGTATTAACTAGAATATTTATTATATTCCCTTATTAATTAGAAATAAATATCTATAAATTTTGATTTATTTCATTTTTATAGGTTTCCTTTTAATATTCTACTAAAATAATATTTTATCCATTTTTCCATTGATATGATTTGACTAAGAATTACGATGGTGAACACTTTTTTATTATGTAGTTTATTATCTAAATAATTTTGATAAATCTCTCTTTGTAAATATACCTATAATTATTGGATCAAAATGATAGGTATGAGTGTTTAAAAATATATTAGTAAATGGATATAGACTACAAATACAGGGATGATAATTTTTTCAAGTGAAAAATAGTGTCTAATCAGAATGATAACATGTTTGATTTAGTATATAAACAGTGAAAGGGAATATAATTATTGGGATGACCACTAGGTTCTATTCTAAATAATGAATTAGATAGTTATATATTGTAATCCTTTCTAGTTTGAGTATGCAGATGGGTCTAAGTTTGCTTCTTAGTAGATTTTTAACACTGTTGGAAACTTATCACATTATATTGAATTGAGTTCATAATGAATCTATCATGTTGGTTGAGATTTGAGGCAAAATAAAACTTTTTGTTTTTCTGACAAGGACACTAGTGTAGTTGAGGACATATTGGATAGTGAGGTTTGTTACTTATAAACATTTAGAGCCAGTTATTCCATGAAATATCGATTTAGTGATAAGTAAATGGGTAGAGTAATCGATACAGAAAATTAAATTTATTATATTACAAGATATTGTGTCATGGATATGACTAATAGGGTTAGTAGGGAAGACTATTTTTTCTAGTTATGAAAACCATTCGGGTCACCATGCTTGTATAACACATGGGTAAGTTAAATAAACAATTAGGGACTATGTTCTAGAATATTAGGGTCATCTTCTTTAGAAACAATTTTGATCTATTTCATGAAAATTCCTTTCATAGAGTTCTGTTATACTCTTTAGAGTGACTAATATGATATATAAATTGTCATAAATAAACTATGGAGTGGTTGGGTATCCATGTGGATTGGTAAGACTGCAATGACCTGAATAGATTACTTAAAATAATCATTGGATGTAAAATTGTATCTAACATATAAAAAATGAATTTGTTGATATTGTAGATATTTATTATTGTAATTATATTTTCAAATTTTAGTCACACCCATCAAGCACACTTTTTAGTTATCTATATACTTTATGATTCATGTTTATAGTCAGGAAATTGGATCAATAAAAGTTAATGTAGGTTGCTTATGTGAAAAGTATGAGTTGGGGTTTGTATGATGAGGAACAAACTAATATTTAGTGTTTCATTTTTTTATATTTTGTATTAACCCATATATATGGCCAGTAAGTGGGAAATTGAATATGATATTAATTTTATATATGATTGATGTAACATTACATAACATGATTATATAACTTTAAAAATATTTCATTGATACTTTGGCTTTTTATATTAAATTTTTGTTCATTTATTAACAATTTTTAATATTCTTACTATTATTTAGTGGTTAAATTGAGATAACAGATTACTATTAAACCTATTAATCCCTCTTCTCTAGTTAGAAACATCTATCATTCTAAGAATAATATCCATGTTTAGGTGGCACTAGTATCTCTTTATCTTGACTATGATGATATAAATTCCATCATTTATTTCCAAACATTCCATTGAGGAAACATTTTTATTTTTTGATGGTACCTCACTTGTTTTAAAGAATCCAACAATGATTCTCCATTATGATTCTTCTTCTTCACCCCCTTGTTAAAACTATTTCACTTTCCTCAGCCTTGGTCCTCATATTCCTAGTTTTTTCACCAATAGTATTTTCATAACATTATATAATTTGTGTAATTAATTCCTATTGCAGTTAGGGTAAATTGAAAAAACATATTATAAATGATTGTAAGATAATTTTTACATCTAGATAAAGTATGATCTTTGAGCCTTGTTTCATGAAGTAAGTTATATAAAAATTCATGTTGAGTATATAAGTGGATATTTATCTTAATGTTGTAATTTAACAATAGAATATTAAATTAAAAACATCGCATCACTCATTTATATCTCATTTTTATATTTATTTTAGTTTTCTACCATCCGGATATTTTCCATATTCCCTTGTTTGTTCGATACTTTAGAATCAATAAAATATAAATTCATTTTAATATATGTAATGATATTTATTATAAGGTTTACAATAAGAATTTATATATAGTATACTAGCTTCATCAGTGTATTTTTAGGTGTTACATTCTCTATGATAATAAACCATTCATATTTTTTATGCATAATTATTAAACTCTTATATATTTAAAAAATGCTACATTATTTTGTGGTTTCATTCAGTAACATTGATCGCAATGAAATGTTTTTTGACATATTTTTTATATTTTATTTATAACAAAAAATTGATAATATATGATTAATCATTTACATATATTCATTAAGTAAATTGAATGAGTATATTAATGCTACTTAATAACCTCATTTTATGTTATGTAAATTAGTGTAACAATGAACCAAAATTACAAATCCTTGAGTCCCATTTGGAATTTATCTGTTCATTAATCTATTTTTTTCTATAATGTAAATTAAATTATATATGTTGTTTGGGGTTGTATTAGTGGTAAAAACTCCATAATACTGCATTACGGATGGGGGTTGAAAATATATTGGTTTTATCTTTCTTTATTATAATTGTAGAGATACAATTGCAGTGGTGGAACTGTAGCATTAGCCACACTTTTTAGTGAAATACATGGTTATAGGAACTATAGAGACCACACTACTATAGTAGGAACTATAGAATACCATGTACTATATAAGTACTATTCAATAGTGGTCTATTAGTCTATAAATATGGGCCTTCAGGGCCATATAATGGGATTTAATGCTCTCTAGGCCAATTTCCCATGTAATGGGTCACGCCTATATGAAGAAATAATTCATTTATTTCGATAAAATAGAGGTTTCAACCCCAAATTAAAAAAATTATCATATATAAATTTTGAGCTTTTAAGTACAACTCATATTACCCTAACCTATTATATGAATTTTCCCCACACCATTTTTTTATGTGTGAAATCTTATTTGGGTCACCTATGAAATTATAGCCAACCTTTTATGGTAAAATATTTCAATATACAATGAGATTTTCTCGGTTCCCTTCTCAATGTATAACTGATTTATCATAAGATTTATATAATATACAATCCATGGGAATTAAATATTTGAATTACTAGCCCATACTGAATAGTTGAGGTCTTAATATGTGTTAAATTTTGTTGTAATCCAATACAAAATATATTACTTATTTTTACATTATCTCACAAAATATATACCTCTCATATATGTTATAGCACAAGATTCCCGCTTATGATCACAATCTTTTATTTCATTTAATTTAAAAATAAACTTTTTATCGAACAAATTAAAATGTCCTAATCATGTAAATGTATAAATAATTTTACAATTTATTTTTTATATATTTATTTTGACATATTAAATATAATATCAAACAAATAACCAATTACATCTCAAAAATATAGTACCTAAAATTGTTTCATGTAAATTATTATTATCATAAAAATTATATATCCTACTCAAGAACATGAATGGTGTTGAATTTCATTAATCCAAATATTCCATATTTCACCTCGACACAATTTCAAGTGGAAGTCTAACAATCATTCCCATTATCCAAAGATAAATGCATAATAATGATTTATAATTAAAACATAATTCTATATGCAATTATCTATGAATACTTATAATGAAATATTTACTACATAAATCTTACTATAAAATCACTAAACTCTGTTGGAAAAATATTATGTTATTTTATTGCATGAATATAGTTGAATGCATGATTTTTTATTTTGAAAAATTACTTCAAAATTTTTTAAATTAATATGAAAAAGTTCCTATAATATAATTTTATTTTCACGATTAATTTTTTATATGAACAATTTAAAAATTTAGAAATTAGATATAATGAAACCCATTTTTTATGAATTGTGTTTTTAAAAGATAAGAATCCATTATCTCACATTTGATCCACACAAATTCATTAAAAATCCAATCACATTAATGAATTCATTGTGAGTTACGATATAAATATATTTGTGAGGATAATGTCACAAACCATTCCACATGGCCTGGACATGACTACCCCATGCCCCCCTTCCATAGGCCAAGGGTTGGTGACTAGTTCCTGAAGGGTTTTCCCAAATAGGGAAGGCATTGCCTTAGAGATCTGTGCACACTCAAAAAAGGAAAACTGAAGTAAACAACACACAAAAGTAAGGTACCACCACAAGAGTAAAGTACAACCAAAAGTACAACTATAAACTGAAAACAGTGGGCCGTAATACATGCCCAAGAAACTGAAATGAAAGTAGACAGCTGTCACATCTGCCCTAGAGATCTGCCTAGAGGGTTGTAGTTATAAGTCTGAAGTTTAACAAGAGGATCTCGACTGCTCCAGTCACACCAAGCTCCACTAAGTCTCTAACCTCTAAAGTCTTCTTTGGAGCATCATTAGTTTGCACCAGACACACACGTGTGGGTGGAGCTCATGTAGGGGTGAGTATAATAACTCAATAGGGGACCTTGAGACCCCTGGAGTTCTCTATGTAATCCAAAAAGGGAAAAATCACAAGAAATACAAAAAAACAAAGAGAAATATCACTCTAACGGTATAACTTCACGGTTACTTGGATAGGGATGACTGGTCATAAAGCCAGATCATCCTATTCGTTGTAACTCTACTTATGACCTGTATAAGTCAATGTATGATAACCCATATTGGTCACTAGATGCTGACCCGTATTGGTCGTTGATGCTAACCCGTATTGGTCGCTGGTGATGACCCGTATTGGTATCTGGTGTTGACCCGTATTGGTCGCCAGAACAGAGTTAGGGGTGATTAGTCGTACAGCAAGATCATCCCACTCTGGAGTTTCTAATATTGACCCGTATCAGTAGCTCTTTTTCTTCATGTCATAGACAGCCACTGGATTCCTACTCATAACACACTTGATTCTAGGAGAATCTCCCCTCAATCCATCAGTTGTATTTCAACCGAAACTAAGTCCTATAAAATGTATACCCAAGGGGCCGAATTGTCGTAGGGGTCCCAACGTGACAAATGGGGCGTCAATTTCAAACACTGTCTATGAGATATGGGACCTTTGGTAAAAATGGCCCAGTTGGATTCAAGTATGATCCAACCAAGGGCACATGCCAGACTCTGTAAAAACTCACTTAGAGTATATTTAAAGGACTTTCTTGTCACAAAGGTCCTTATGCCATAGATGGCGCGTCGATCAGATGTCCGGTCTGTTAGTTACACACGTTTTCATGAAATTGAGGTGATCACACCTCGATCTGGCCCAGCCCATTTGGGCCCATTGGAATATGTCAAAGAGAATGTTTCCTATAATGGGTCCCAACACCACTGAAGGTGTGTCAAACGGACACATGGTTCGTCAGTTATGGGTGTTTCTTTATTCGGGGGACGGTTGGGTCTGGGCCCAGTCCAATTACGTCAGGTCGGTCTAATACAACGAGTCATGGGGTCTACCAGACCCCACCAGGGTTCGGCCCATTAAGGGTCAGCCCGGTTCCAATGGGTCCGGCCCATCAGGGTCGGCCTGACTTGTTCGCGGGCATGGCCTCACTAGGCCCGGCCCGCCATGAGGGGCTCATCCCACCTGCGCTGGCCTGCTGGGCCATGGGTCTGATGCAGCCCACTGGGCGGGTTTGGCTTTTTTAGATGGCTCGCTTCCTTCCTGTGTCCACTTGAAGGCAGATCGCTTCCCCCATCCGGCCCTGTGGATGGGGGTCCATTTGGACCGGCACAGTGTGGGGTCGGTGTCTCCCCCTCCTACTACAGCCTGCTGGTCATGGCTGCTGCCGCCCATCCCTCACGCAGCTGGCTCAGGCTGATAGCCTCGGGTTGATGCGGTGCGCGATGGTGC
This sequence comes from Viscum album, assembly GCA_963277665.1. Classification (NCBI taxonomy): domain Eukaryota; kingdom Viridiplantae; phylum Streptophyta; class Magnoliopsida; order Santalales; family Viscaceae; genus Viscum; species Viscum album. The sequence goes on along the minus strand of OY728152.1, from coordinate 1,715,200,531 downwards.
TCCGCCATCCCACCAACTGTGGATTGTTTTTGTGGGTCTCCCCCGGCCCCTGCCATCCCCTGCCGACATGGCGCAACGGCTATTGTTTCCATGGTCCACCAGAATGTTGTCATCTTTTCATGGCCACAAAACATTCTAATGTCCCAAAAATTCAATAAATAAAATTCATCTTGGACTATATAAATGTCTTTCAATAGTTTTGTAAAATGTATGCACTTATTTGGTTTTATGTTTGGGATTTTAAAATACCGTTAAGAATTGTGACCGTTGCTATTATAGTCTTTGAACAGTGATCACATTATTAGTAAAAATATAGTTCTTTAACAAATCCAATTAACTCAGATGAAGGAAGTGATGGCATCATCTAGTAGACTTTCCCCATATGAAGCCCATTTTTCAGAGCTCGGAAAGGATGTGGCATCATTGAGCTTCTCTATTGACCAAGCCCAAGCCGAGCTTGAATACGTTAATCTTGAGCGGAACAGCCTATGGTAGGGGTGGAAGTTGGTAGAGATTACCACTCGACGGATGTTATCCAAGCCACCCCAAGAGTATGTCACCATTATGCACCTTACCCTAATATCTTATGCGGGAATTTTAAGGGGTTATGTAACAAGACCCTAGCTCTCTGATTTTGTATATTATTTTTGAATATAATAAAGAATATACTTTCATTTTATTAGTGTTACTTTGTAAATAGTTTTTATAGCACAAATAGTATTTTTAGTTAATGTCAAACTAAGGAATCTATTTTGATAAATTAATGAATTTTTTAATTAAATAATATTTAAAAAAATATTATTATTATTAAATTAATTTTTATTAATTGAAAATTATTTTATAATTTTTACGAATACAATTGTAATTTTTATTACACATTGAAAGCTATTTTGGTCAAAACCCATGGATTTTCAATAAAAGTCTGTTTATATTTTAAAAGTGAAAATTCACATATTTTTAAAACTATTTAGATAAAATGAATATTATTTTGGGAATTATGATGTCCAAATTTTCCAACAATGCATTTTTCATTATTTTCCGAGACACTCGAATTTTTGGTTAAAAATTAAATATCCTTTAAATATATAATGTGTTTTATGATATCCTAATGACCCAATAGTGATGTAATAAAATAATATAAATGTTATGTTCATCCAATATATGTTTTACCATTAAAATAATGTGATTTTATGTCTGTTTGATTTATTTTACAAAGCATTAGTGGTCCCTTCAAGACTTATAATACATTTTTCTTTTTAAATTGATTTCTTTGAGAGTGTGACTCACCTCCAAATAATCAAACCTATTATTATAATAATTTCGGCCATTAGACTTATAAAATATTTGTTTCTACTTCCCTTTGTAAAAATCCATTGTCTGGTTTGTGGTTTTGATTAGTTTAATGTGTCGTGTCTCAAACCTAAATAAAAAAATTCCCTCTCCTTTCCTATATAAACCCACGCAAGATCCCACTTCCTCTTCACTAAAATCCTTTTGAGTTCATAAAACCTCTTCCATACTCTCTCTAGAATCCTCCCAAGGTGCCCCAAGCTCCCAATAATTCTCACTCAAGCCCATTCCAAGCCTTTGGGATCACACTTCCAAGTAAGGGATTCTCACATTCTTTATTTATGTCCAAGTTTCCTTATAATGTTATACCCTTTTATTTTCAACTATAAATGTTGGGGTATGATTTAACACCTCCCCCATACTTAACTATTCATGTTTTGATAATTATATATCCCATTTCTCTCTCATTAATTCCTCCCATGTACACCCGTTACTATGTAAAAATTTCGTAAGGAATTTCTCTCTCTTCATTTACAATCAAGAAATTATTTTTTATTACATATCTAAATTCCATTACAATTATTGTGAAATGTATATATATGACCCCTATTACTGTTAATTACTTATAAATATGATGAGACACTCATTTATCTCTCATCAACCATTTTTAGGAATTCAAATGTCATGTCGTTATGCTGCCGAAATTGCACCACGTTTTTCCAAGAAAAGATCATTGTGTAGTGAATACCATACCCATGTCTCTATCAAGGGTATTCACCTTTATGAACATATACATATTTAACATTACTTTCATGTATTTATTCCACATTCCTTAATCATTCAACAACTTATTATGTTTATTGATTCCATGTTATATGATCCATTTGGAACACTTATGCATGAAATGAAATGTTTAAGAAGGGTGCGCCCTAATAGCGCTCCAATGAATTGGGTAAAAATTAGTATCATGATATGTCTAGTGAAATGATGGTTTAATCATGATAATTAAAGTGAAATGAGGTTTTACTCATGCTCCATGTGAAATGATCCTTGGCTCATGTTAATACCATGTTAAGCGTTGTTTCCACATTTCCATGTTATGATAATCATTCTATATCATGCCTTTATTTTTATGTGTCTATTGAACTCCATTGATATTCCTAGTGACTAAAATGCATTTTAATCTTCATGTTATGATTCTTTTACTCCCTTACTGGGCTTTATAGCTCACCCTTTTCTTATGCATGTCCTCAAGTTATCCCACACAAAGCTATGTACGAGGGAATGTAGTGGACATGTAATGGATGTTTTCAATAACATGTTGTGTTTTATGTTTTATATTATTATTTAATGTTTCTAATCCCCAAAGACACTATACCACTCAATCCTCTATGCCGTATCAAGGTAAGGTTTTATGAAATACATTATGTTATGTGTGTAATAAAGATCTGGGTTTTCTTAGTTGGTATCAATGGATATATTTAGTTCTTTTTTGGGTTAGGATTAGAAAACCCTAGTTAAGAATTAGAGACTAGAATAAGTATAATAAAAAACATCCCTATGTTTTGGTGATTATTATGTAAGTGTTATATCATGAAAATACATCCCTGACTGGATATGAGTAGGTAGAGGCGGCTCTGGGAAAGATGTACCTAGGAGTGAGAACTCCGACAAGGAGTTTCGGGCTTAACTCGGGGTATCCTGGCACACTCAATGGGCCTTGTTGCACTCTTGGTTATGACACTCCTGGGGGATATGCTTTTTAAAATTAACAAGATTAGTATGAACCATTATTAAGGGGATTTAAATAACTACCTCTAAGAATACATGTTAGAAATTAGATCATGAATAACATAGATTGAAGCTTATAGATTCACAAGTTAAGGAAATAAAAGTAATTTATAAGTCATCCATTTTTGTCTTTCGATTACCTTTTATGTGTTACCCCTATATTTCCTTTTATTCCAGCCAATGGCAGGTAATTGGAGGACTCGGGCTAACAACTGATTTGAAGATCAATGTGATGACTGTTCTAATGAGTTCCCCAATCCGATGGGAGCGGGAATTGTGAACTTTGTCACTATACTCTCTCAGTTAACTCAAGAATTAAATAGAAACATGGGTCAAGAGGAACGTTCAGCCCCCATTAGAAATAAAAACTCTCTATCGAGAGATTCATGAGATAAAGGCCTCATATATATAATGGATCATCTGATCCCTCAATCACCAAAAAATTGATCAACTCCACTGAAAAGATCTTCTCCATCCTTCAATGTTCCAAACAATGGAAGGTTCTCATGGATGCTTATCATATGGAGGGTGAAGTTGATCAATGGTGAAAATTTATCAAAAATATGAAGCCTAAGGAGGAGATCGAGGATTTGGAATGGAAAGATTTCTAGAAGATGTTTTTTCATAAATACTTTCTGTGTACCCTCCAACTTAAGATGGAAAGATACTTCATTTACCTCTAAAAAAAGACGATGAATCTGTTGAAGTGTATGAGGAAAACATCACAACTCTTGCATTATACACCTATGTCTTTGTCCTTACCCCCAAATTCAAGGTTGGCCACTTCTTTGGTGGGTTGAAACCTAGCCTGTGGAAAGCCCTGGAAATCTGTGAATTCAACAGCTATGAGTAAATTGTCCAATGTTCCCTCAAGGTCGAAATGGAGATCGGCAAATCTCAGGGGTATCTTGGGGATATGAAGGGTAAGGTGGAATTCAATTCTGGTGGTCCAATGGATAAATCCAATGGTGCTAAGAAGATCAAACACCCCACATGAAAAAGGTGCAGAAATAAGCACCCTGAAAACTACTTGAAGGGGACAAGGAAACGATTTTGGTGTGGAAGAGAAGGGAAGCTAGCTGTTAACTTCTGACAAGAAAACCCCATGACTGCGAAAGAGGAGAGGAACACTCCTCTCGACACTCAACGCACTATTCATTGCTTCAACTATAAAGAACCAGGGCATCTTGAAAATAATTTCCCTATCCCAAGGGTTTTCAAAGGCAACCAACAACCTCTAAGGAAGAAGGTTTAGGCTTTTCTATCACTACCACCGAAGTGAACCTCGACAATGATGTGGTGAAAGGTACACTAGTTATTCATTCAATAATAGAGAACATACTTTTTTATTCCGATTTTACACATTATTTTAAATCCTGAAATTTTTGTAGGACAATCCAAACACCACCACAAATCATGGAAGTAAAGATGCAAGTGAGTACGAAAAATGGGTCAATCATTAAATCCCATGAATATAACTCCTCCCCTATCATAATTTGTCGATTGAAAATCCCAGAGAACCTCTTTATACTCCCTCTGGTGGAATTTTATGTAATTCTCGGCATGGATTTCCATTCTGTATATAGAGCCAACATAAATTTCTGTGAGAGGGAAATCACTCTCCATGTGGAGAGTCGGCCCCAGATTCAGTACAAGTGGAAGGAGGGGGATGAATCTTCTTTAGTTCAATCATCTCAAGCATGGATATTAAATACCTATGAGAACATGTATTTGGCTTATATTATTGAGTCCAAGGAAGAAACCATACTTGAAGACATGCCTATTGTGAGAGAATTTTTTGAAGTGTTTCCCAAGGAATTGTCTGGTCTCCCTCCTAGAAGAGATGTTGAATTCTCAATTGACCTTATACCTAGGGAATTGAAGAAATCCAAGACTCCATATAGAATGGATATTGTGGACCTTGAGGAGATAAATAAGCGACTATAGGACAATCTGGATAAAGGGTTTATACGCCCAAGTGCTTCACTATAGGGTGCACCAGTCCTCTTCATCAAGAAGAAGGATGGTTCAATGTGCCTTTTCATTGATTATCATGTGCTCAAAAAAATCACAACAAAGAACAATAATCCTCTTCCATGATTTGATGACTAGTTAGATCAGCTATGTGGAGCACAATACTTCTCCATTGTATATTTTCCATCCAGATATTATCAAGTAAGGGTGGAGAAAGAATATTTCCCCAAGACTACATTTCATACAAGATATGGGAACTATAAAATCGTAGTAATTCCTTTAGGACTCACTAATGCTCCAAAAATCTTCATGGACTTGATGAATATAGTCTTTATAGATAACCTCGACAAATTTTTGGTAGTCTTTATAGTTGATTTTCTAATATACTCCAAAACAAAGAAGGATCATGAGGAGTATCTTAGAACTATACTAGAGACCTGGTGGAAGGATAAGATCTTTGCAATGTATAGTAAGTGTGAAATCTGGTTGAAGGAAGTCTCATTATGGGGTCATATCATCACAAGAAATGGTTTATCAGTGGATCCATCAAAGAAAACTACAATTTACGGATGGATGTGTCCAACATTAGTAATAAATATTTGTAGCTTCTTGGGGTTTGATGGATATTATCTCCAATTCATGAGAAATTTCTCTTGATTGTCCAATCCACTTACCAAGATAACTGAGAAGGGAGTAAAGATTCCATGCAGTGATGAATGTGAAGATATCTTAAAGAAGATGAAAAGGAGGCTTATCACTGCATTTGTGCTCATATTACCCACAAGTGGAGAACTTTTTGTGGTATTTATTGAGGCTTTGAAGAAGGTTATGGGTTTTGTGTTGATGACGAATGAAAAAGTGATTTCCTACACCTCGAGGTAGCTGAACATCCATGTTAAAAACTATACCACACATGATCTAGAGTTGGTGGCTGTGATCTTTGCGTTAAAAATCTAGCGGGATTATCTCTATGAGGAGAAGTTTGAGATATATACTTATCATAAAAGCCTAAAATTTATATTCACATAGAAAGAGCTTAAAATTCACCAATGAAGTTAGACAGAACTCATCAAGGATTATGATTTCTCCATCCATTACCACCCTGTGAAAGTGGAAAAGGTGGCAGATTCTCCAAGTAGAAAGGATCTAGCAATTCTGTCATTGATGAGAATTGAGAAGGATCCAATATTCTTATATTTTAAAAGGATAGACATGGGAATCGTTAATTGGAGAACATCATCAATCCTTTATCAAATGATTCATCAACCATCCCTCTTGTAAAAAATAAAGGATGCTCAAAGAAAGAATGTGGAAATTGTGAAAAGGGTGGAAGCTATCAGAAATGGGAAATCCTCATAGTTCATGATTAGAAAGGATGGAATTTTTATATTTGGGTCATGATTATGTGTATCATCTAATCTAGAGATAAATAAGGAGATTTTGAATGATTCACATAGCTCAACCTTTTCTATTCACCCAGGGAGTACAAATATGTATCGAGATCTCTGAGAAAATTTTTGTGGGACAATATGAAAAGGGAGATTGTTGAATATTTGTCAAAATTTCGGGTATGTCAGCAAGTGAAGGCTAAGAGGAAAAAGTCTAAGGGGATTATGCAACCACTACCCATACCAACATAGAAGTGGGACAACATTACCATGGACTTTTTCACTGGAATTCCACAGACATCTAGAGGAAACAATGCTATATGAGTTGTTGTGGATAGCCTTATGAAGAAATCATACTTTATTGTGATTCGAGAGGAATTATCATTGGATTAAATTGCACGGATTCACATCAAGGATGTGGTAAGGCTTCATAGAGTACCACTATCTATTGCATCTGATTGTGATCAGAGATTCACCTCGAAGTTTAGGAAAAGTCTCCAACATGCTCTAAGCACTGAACCTAACTTCAATGTGGCATATCATCCTCAAACTGATGGCCAATATGAGCGAAATATTCATACAATGGAAGATATGTTAAGATCATGTTCTATGGATGTCAAAGGAGGATGGGACCAACATCTTCCATTGGTTGAATTCTACTACAATAACAGTTTCCACTCGAGTATCTGAATGGCACAATATAATTAACTTTATGGGAAAATCTGAAGAACACTGATGTGTTGGGATGAAGTTAGTTAGGGTAAGCTTCTAGGACCTAAAATGGTGGAAGAAATGGTGGAGAAGGTAAAAACCATTCAGCAGCATATCAAGGAAGCCCAAAGTCGACCGAAGAGTTATGCGGATAACCGTCGACGAGACCTTGAATTCAAAGTTGGAGACATAGTATTTCTACACATATCTCTATGGAAGAGGTTCGTGAGGTTTAAAAAAAGGGGATGTTAAGTCCTAAATACATCGTCCCCTTTGAGATTCTTGATCGTGTTGGGGATGCGGTCTATCGACTAGCACTTCCACCTACCATGGCCAAAGTACGTGATGTATTTCATGTAACCCTCTTATATAAGTATATACCAAACCCTTCACATGTACTCTCTTCAGAGGTAGTACAGCTAGAGGATGATCTTTCTTATGAGGAGAAACCAGTGACAATCTTAGATCATAGAGAAAATGATCTATGAAATAAGATAATTCCCCTCGTCAAGGTGTTGTGAAAAAACCACAAGTTTGATGAAGCGACGTGGGAATTGGAAGAAGTTATGAAGAGTAGTTAACCACATCTATTTTAGTGTGGGAAAGGGAAATTTCAAGGGAAAAATTTCTTCATAGGGGATGATTGTAAGGACCCAATAATTAATTAATGGAAATTCCTCTTGTTCTATTTAAATGTCTTCTTACGGTTATATAAAACGTATGCACTTATTTGGTTTTATTTTTGTGATTTTAAAATATCATTAAGAATTTTTACTGTTGCTAATATAGCAGTTGAACAGTGATAACATGATTCTTAAAAATATAGTGCTTTAACACATCCAATTTACTTAGACAAAGGAAGTGATGGCCTCATCCAGTAGACTTTCCCCATACTAAGACCATTTGTTGGAGCTCGGAAAGGAGGTGGCGTCATTAGGCTTCACTCTTGACCTAGACCAATCTGATCTTGAATACATTAAGCTTAAGAAAAACTACCTAGGGGATAAGGGGAAGTTGATAGAGATTACCACTCGAGCGATGTTATATGAGCCACCCCAAGAGTCGGTCACCATCACGCACCTTACCCTAAGGTCTTATACGGGTGTTTTAAGGGGTTATGTAACAAGACCCTAAAACTATGATTATGTATATTTTTTGTGTACCTAATAAGGTATATACTTTTATTTTATTATTGTTTCTTTGTAAATAGTTTTTAATGCACAAACAATACTTTTTTAGTTATTGTTCAATTAAGGAATATATTTTGATAAATTAATGGATTTTTGAATTAAATAATATTTTAAAAAAATATTATTATTATTAAATTAATTTTTATTTAGTATTAATGATCATATAATTTTTTTTAATAAAATGGTAATATTTATTATGGTTTGAAAGCTATTTTTTCAAAACCGATGAATTTTCGTTAAATGTCATATTTTATTTTAAAAGTGAAAATTCACATATTTAGAAAATTATTTGGATAAAATGAATATTTTTTTTGGAATCATGGGGTCAAAATTTTCCAATGGTGAATTTTTCATAATTTTCAGAGATAGTCGAATTTTTTGGAAAAAGTTAAATACCGTTTAAATATATAATGTGTTTCATGACATCATTATGACCCAATAGTGATGTAATAAAATAATATAAACATTATGTTCAGAAAATATATATTTTAACATTAAAATAATGTGATTTTAGGCCTGTTTTATTTATTTTACAAAGCTTTAGTGGACCTTTCAAGACTTATAAAACATTTTAGATTTTTAAATTGATTTCCTTGAGAGTGCGACTCACCTCCACATAAGTAACCCTGTTATTTAAAAAGGTTCAGAAATTGTCATTATAAAATATTTTTTTCCAATCCCATTTGGAAAAAACCGTGCTCAACAACCGTGGGATGGTTTGTTGTTTTGATTAGTTTAATGTGTGGTGTCCCAAACCTAAATAATAAACAATTCCCTCTCTTTTCCTATAAAACCCCAACCAAGCTCCCACTTCCTATTCACTAAAAGCCTTCAGATTTCATCCAACCTCTATCATCCTATCTCTATAATCCTCCAAGGGTGCCCCAATCTATCAATAATTCTATCTCAAGCCCCTCCCAAGCCTTTGGTATCACACTTCCGAGTAAGGGATTCTCACTTTCCTTATTTATGTCCAAGTTTCCTTATATTGTTATACCCTCATATTTTCAATTATAAATGTAGGGATATAAATTAACACCTCCCCCGTACTTAACTATTCATGTTTGAATAATTATATATATCCCTTTTCTCTCTCATTAATTCCTCCCACGTACACCTGTTACCATGCTGAAATTCCTTAAGGAATTTCTCTCTCCTCATTTACATTCAAGAAATTCTTTCGTATTACGTATCTAAATTCCATTAAAATTGTTGGTAAATGTATATATATGATCCCATTTACTGTGAATTACATGTACATATGATGAGTCACCCATTTCTCTCTTATCAACCATTTTTATGAATTCTTATGTCACACCGTTATGCTGTCGAAATTGCCCCGCATTTTTTCAAGCCATGATCATTATGTAGTGAATACCATACCCATGTCTCTTTCAAGGGTGTTCACATTTATGTTCATATACATATGGAATGGAAATTTCATTTATTTATTAAACATTCCTTAATTTTGGAATAACTTATTATTTTTATTAACTCCATATTATATGATCCATGTGGCACACTTATGCATGAAATGAAATGTTTAAGAACGGTTCACCCTAATAGCGCCCCAATGCATTGGGTAAAGAATAGTGTCATGATATGTCAAGTGCAATGAGATTTTACCCAAGATAATTCATGTGCAATTAGTTTTTACTCATGCTCCATGTGCAATGAGCCTTGGATCATTCTAATACCATGTTACGTGTTATTGCCACATTTCCTTATTATGATAATCATGCTACATCATGCCTTTATGATTATTATTCTCTTGCACTCCATTGATATTTTTATTGACTAACATGCATTGTAATATTTATGTTATGCTTTTTTTACTCCATTACTGGGCTTTATAGCTCACCCTTTTCTTATGCATGTCCTCGGGTTATCCCATGCAATGCTAAGTACAAGGGAATTTAGTGGTCATGTAAAGGATGTTTTCAATAAGATGTTGTGTTTTATGTTTTAAGTTGTTATGTGATGTTCCTAATACCCAAAGACACTAGACCTCTCTATCCTCTATGTTGTATCAAGTGATGTTTTTATGTAATAAATTATTTTATGTGTGTAATAATGAGTAAGGTTTTCATAAACACCTTGCCACCGCGTTCATTGCTCCTCCATGAAGAACGCACCATGGAAACATATAGTGGAAGAATTGAGAATTTTTAGTTTTGGAACATTCCCTCCATGTTACATTTTAATCATGAGGAAAAATTAATAATAAAAAAAGGAAGAATAATCCCTTAGATTAAGATCATGTAAGAATCATCTGCATGATTAGACGAGACACGGATCAACCCGTTAGTCAGTTGGTCCAGGTTCATAATATTTTTCAAGAATGGGAAGAGACAAAACTTCAAATCACATAATACAAATACCTCTTATGACGTTCATTTTTTCACATTCGTCCTCAAGGGTTTACGGCGTCGACGACGCTTCCCAGTTCCAACCGTCGAAAGGAGTTCTTTGTTGTTTGTTGTTCTTTGATGGGGTGGAAGTGCATCCGAGCTTCACCTGAGAATCCACCAAATCCTTCCTCCTTATTTTTCTTAACACGTTGAACTATTTATAGAACCACGATGCTACCTTTCATAATGAAGGGACTTCACGTCGTTATGCTGTTTCATTTATGAAACAACTTCTCTGTTTTTCACCATTAAATTCACTATTACGTTGCGAAATATTGGTCATCCATGTGTTTCATAAAATTTCCCCCATCGCCGCATCATTGCTGCCTCACAGTGTCTCTGTCTTCCACAAAAAGGAGAGAAAATAATAAAATAATTGTTTTAAATTATTTAATTATTTTTCACGAAAAGTCCAAAAATTTACTTTTCTGCTTGACCCTTGACATCCGATGTTAAGTCGTTTCTAGGTGAATCTTGGCATTAAAAATTCAATGGTGCCCTTTTATTTTTAATCTAATCACAGGTTCATGAGATAGAAAAAGATGCCCATGCGTTTTCTAAACGTACCTTAAAAGAAGTTCAGAAATTCGTTCTGGACACACAGGGCCTCAGAATCACGTGCCGTGAATTCTTTCACACTCGTATTGATCCCAAATAAATTTAAAAATAATTACATGGAATATTCATGTCTTTACATTCTCCCCACCTTAGGTATTTACATCCCTGAAATCCAATCAAGTCTATACAAACAAAGAGGGGTATTGGGCACGCATATGATCCTCTCACTCCCATTTGATCTTCTATATATTCTCGTTCTTCCATAAAACGTGCACCATATGAATCAACCACCCATGAAGGACTCTCTCCTGTCGATTCTCTATCTCGACCAGGTACTAATCAATGGTCAGCCTATCTTCAATCTCCAGCTCTCTGTGGCTGATGACGTGATATGGGTCATGCACATATCTCCTAATCTAGGATATGTGGAAGACGTCACACACCCTCTCCAACTACAGTGGTAGTTCCAGGAGGTATGATGCCTTGACAATCCTCCATAGTATCAGGAACGGTTTGATAAACCTCGATGAGAGTTTGTCTCCCTGGCAAAATCTCTGTATCCCCAAATGAGGGGAGACTCTCAAGAATATGTGGTCCCCTCCAAGAACTCTAGTGGTCTCCATCGCCTATCATCATAGGACTTCTATCGGCTCTGTACAATCTTCATACACTGTCGAATGACTTGCACATTCTCTGTGGTAGCTTGTTCCATCTCTGGGCCCACGAGTGTTGTCTCTCCTAGATCCGTCCAGCATAAGGGAAATCTGCACAGTCATCCTCATGACGCCTCAAAAGGGTCCATAACAATGGTGGAGTGATAGATTTTGTTGTACTCAAACTCCACCAAGGGTAGGTGGTTCTCTAAACTATGACCAAAATCTAGAACACATGGATAAAGTATGTCCTCCAAGGTCTGGATGGTCCGCTCAGTCTGACCATCGGTCTATGGCTGAAAAGTTGTGCTCAAGACAATATGAGTCTCTAAAGCATCCTACCATCCTTTCCACAACTGGGATGTGAAGTTTGCGTCATTGTGTGAGACTATAATTGAAGGTACCCTATGAATTCGCATGATATCCTGGACATGGAGATGACGCAAGCTCTCTACCAAACCCTTCTCCCAAATAGCAAGGAAGTGGGCCATCATGGTGAGTCGATCAACGTTCACCTTGATGGTATCGTGCCCTTTAGACGTACATGGTAACCCCGCCATGAAGTCTATTGGTACCCCTTCCCACTTCCACTTTTTTATCTCCAGGGTTTGGGTCAAGGGTGCCCGTACCTGGTGATCGGTCTTCACTTGGGGGATAGTGAGGCATCTAGAAACAAACTATTCCACAACTTTATTCATTGTTGACCACCAGTACTAATACCGGAGGTCCGGATAAATCCTCATCATGCCTAGATGTATTTCCAAGGGGGGTGTATGTAACACTCTCATGACCTCCTCTCATATCCCCATGGTACAACTGTACGTCCTCCTAAAAGGATTGCATGCTCCCCACCACTTGAATATATGTCATGTGCATGACCTGAGGATATTTGAGCATGTGTAGACTCACAATTGATGTCTCTGAGTTGTGACTCCCAGACTCACTGAAGGATTGGAGGGTAAACTACAATTGAATGGAGGTAGACTATGTCATCTTTATCCGTGTGGGATATCTGAAGTGAGGCTAACTTCTTTGAAGCCACATTCAGTAGTTGTAAACTTGATCTCCAACTAAGTGTATTTGCCACTACATTCCACTTCCCTAGAGTATAGCCTATCTCAAAGTCATAATCCTAGAGGAAATCTATCCAACTTCTATTTCTTGGATTCAAATTTTTCTTTGTGAAGATATATCTGAGACTCTTGTGGTCTGAGTATACAATGAACCACTCTCCCATCAAGTAGTTTCTCTTCATCTTCAGTGTGAATACTACTATTGCTAACTATATGTAATGAGCCACATAATTCTGTTAATGAGGACTCTGATGTCATAAACCATAAGAAATCATTGCATCACCCTTAATTAGGAAGCAATAGAGTCTAGTCCCTAATGCATCACAGTAAACCATGTAGTCAGTGACCTCCTCTCGAAACCTTAGGATGGGAGCGCTAGTCAAGCTCTGCCTCAGCTGTTGGAAGCTCTTCTGCCATGTCTCTAACCACCGGAAGGGTTTACCCTTCGTCTTCAATGTAGTCATAGGTTCTTCTACTCTGGATAAATTGGGAACGAACCTCTGATAGTAGCCTGATAATCCAAGGAAGCTTCGTACCTCAATAAAACACCTAGTTGCCTCTCAAGAAATTATTGCCTCGATCTTCACTGGATCAGATGCAACTCCAGTCTCTGAGAGGATGTGTCCCAAGAAGTGGAATTTCGGTATCCAAAACTCACACTTGTAGAGCTTCCCATATAAATGGTGCTCCAGGAGTGTGTCCAGAAATACCCTCAAGTGTACAGCATGCTCTTCCTCAGATGTTGAGTACACCAAGATGTCTTCGATGAAGACCACCACAAAGTGATCAAGGTATGTCTGAAAGATCATGTTCATGATCCCCATGCACACTAATGGAGGATTGGTAATGCTGAAATGAATCACCATGAACTCTTAATGGCCATACCGATATCTGAAGGTTTTCTTTGGTGTGTCCTCATCTCGCACCCTGAGATGGTGATAGCCTAATCTTAGGACTATCTTTGAAAACCAATGAGCTCCTTTCAGCTGGTCAAAGAGATCATTGATCCTCGGTAGAGGTTTCATTTTCTTCATGGTCACCTGGTTTAGGTTCTGGATGTCCATGCATAGCCTCAAACTTCTATCTACCTTCTTGGAAACTAACATTAGGGATGCCCAAGGAGAAACCTTGGGCCTTATGAAACCCTTCCACTATAAGTCCTCCAACTGTACCCTCAGCTCCCAAAGCACCGTAGGGTCCATCAGATATGCTAGTGTATATATCAGTGATGTTCATGAGTACAATTCAATGCAGAAGTATACCTATTTATAGGGAGGTATTCATGGGACATCTTATGGAAAGATGTCCACATACTCATCCACCACCGTTGGGAAATGTGGACTCACCACATCCACAGTGTCGAAGTTCTTACAATCTAGTTCATATGTAATCAGTTGTACCCCCTGAGAACAAGTCTACCTTATGATGCTCTATTTTCCTTCTCACCAACAAAGGAAAACTGGCCTCCATCTCTATGTGGACATCACACTATATGTCTCAAGCAGTCAATTTGTGCATGAACTACTGATAGCCAGTCCATTCTTAGAATGACCCCGTAAGGCTCTAATGTTGTTACTATAATATCCCATATGAAACTCTCTCCTCCAAGAGTAATATTAAACAATCGGCACCAGTGTGTGACTGTTTAATCTCCTCCAATAAGAGTATCCAAATGAAAAGGTCGAGCTAAATTCTCAGGGAAGTCAGGATCGTGAGCCTCTACAACCTACAACTGGTCATATCCCCATCGACCTTCTCCCTGAGCTCATGATGGACCATCTGGGGCTGGTGGTAGTGGTTCCTAGTGACCCCGACCACTTCCCACACCACGTCCTACTCCCCAGCCTCATCCGCCACCTAGCTGATGCTCATGCCCTTACCGTTTTCGTTTCCTCGATGGCCCCTATTCCATCTACCAATCATCCATGTGGGGATTCATATAGTCATGAGCTCTGTGACCCTATCCCCTATAGGAAAAATGGATCATTCCTCACTGGTGGTTCCATTGGCCTCTCGATCCTTGCACCTCTGACCCTGCATCCCGGGGTCGCCCTCTGGAAGGTCTAGCCTGCTTGGGATTCTATGTCATTTGCCTTTTTCGAATACAGATGGCTATGTTACCTATCATCTGGTAGAGGGTCTCACTATTGGTGAATTCTCGGCAAGGAATATCTCCATCTTCAAAGATCGCTATAGCTCCCTAGCCAGTGTCAGGATGCTGAGAGGAACTATCATAGCTCCGATCTCTCGTCAGAACCCCTACTCAATGGTCCAGGCCCTGAAGTAAGGGTCACATACCATGTTGGAGGAGTATCATGTGAGGTCATTAAATATCTCTGAGTACTGATCCATAGTCTATATTCCTTTCTTTAGATTTTGTAGCTCTTAAATATGCACAGAGCATTCTGTCACTAGAACGAACTCCACCCTAAAATGTCTCTCAAAGTCTAGCTAGGTGAGGGTCGTCTCCTCATACACTTGGAGCATATAGCTCCACCATCATCATGTCTATCCTTGAAGGAGGCCAGTGGAAAAGATCTCCATCTACTCATCGGGTGTCTCTACAAAGCAAAAGACTTGCGAAACGGCCCCGAGCCAGTCCTCTATTGCGTGGGGGTCTGTATCACCTCGAAACCTCATAGGCCTATGTCTTTAGAACTCATGAAACATGATCAGCTGGTGTGCATGATCCAATGGTATCATCTGCTTCTCAATGGGTGGTGGGGCGGCTGGTACACCACCCAAAGGTTCCATCACTCTGAGTGGTCCCTGTACTAACGCCTCGTCACTCGGTGGGCCACTATCACGGTCTCTAATCGGAATCCTAGCTGGATTTTTTCATGGATTCATCCTACAAGAAACTAATTCAACACAATCAATAAGTTATATCTAGTGATCTGACTCAAGAAAGATCAAGAAAACTTTTAAAAACACTAGAAACTGGTGTTTTCATATACCGAGTCGGAAAAAAAATTCAGGGTCCTAGTGTTTGGATACTTCTACCGCTACAGCATCCCAGGACTCCCCGAATTAAAAACCGAAGTCAAGACACTTTAAACCATTGACTCATTAAAATTAGACTCTTAGTTCTTCTGGTAGAACCGACCACCCTTTGATACGACTATTTCAAGTCCCATCCCACAGGGCCCGGATGTGACTACCCCAAGCTCGCCTTCCAGAGGCTAGGGGTTAGTGACTAGCACATGAAGTCTTTTCCTTAATAGGGAAGGCTTCCCTTAGAGATCCGTACACACTCAAAAAAGGGAAATCTAAGTAAACAACCCAAAAAAGTAAGCTACAACCACAATAGTAAATTACAACCCCAAGTACAACTGTAAACAGAAAACAGTGGTCCGGAATACAATCCCTAGAAACTGAAAAGAAAGGAAAAAAGAAATTTCATATGCCCTGGAGATCTACTTGTAGAGTAGTAGATGTTATTATGAAGTCTAAGTAGAGTATCTTGACTGCTTCCATCGCACCAAGCCCCACTATGTCACGAACCTCCAAAGTGTACCTCATAGCGTCAGTAGTGTGCACTAGACACCCACGTGCGGGTGGAGCCCATATAGGGGTTGAATATTAAAAATAATTAGGGGACTCCATGAACCCAGAAGGACTCTCAGTAATCCCCTAAAAACATCACATGAAATACCACAATGAAAAAGAGATAGCTCACTCTAATGGTATAACTTCACAGTTACTGGGATATGGATGACTAGTGATAGAGCGATATCATCCTATCCGTAGTAACTCTATCGATGTCCTGTATGGGTCACTATATGCTGACTTGTATTGGTCACTAGATGTTGAACTCTATTGGTCACTGGTGTTAAATGGTATTGGTCACTGGTGTTGACCCGTATGGGTCGCTAGTGTTGACCCATATTGGTCGCTGCTACAGACCCGTATTGGTCACTGGTGTTGACCTGTATTGGCGGTTGGTAGTGAAACGTATTGGTCATTGGTCCATAGATATGGGTGATTAGTTGTACATCTAGATCATACCACTCTGGATTTTCTGACGCTGGCCTGTATTGGTCTCTCCTCTTCTTTATGTCACAGCCTGCCACTAGATTCCCGCTCATAGCACTCGTGATTCCTGGAAAGAAGATCCTCAATACATAAATATTATTTCAAATGGTACTAATTATAACAAAAATTATACCCAAAGGTTCGTCCCGTCATAGGGGTCCCAACGTGATAGACGACATATTGATCAGATGTCTGGTCTATGAGATATGGGATCTTTTGTAAAAAGGGTATGGGTGGAATCAAGTCTAATCCAACCCAGGTCACATGTCAAACTCCATCCAAACTCACTTAGTGTATCTACATAGGACCTTCTTGTCACAAGAGTCTTTATTCCATAGATGGCACGTTGATCGGACACCCGGTCTGTTAGTTACACCCCTTTCCGTGAAACAGGGTTGATCGCACCTCGGTCCGGCCCAACATGGATGGGGAAGATGAAATATGCCAAAGGGACATCTTCCCAAAAGGGGTCCCAAATCTATTGATGATGTTCCAAACAGACACTCTGTTTGTCAGTTATATGTGTTTCTTTATTCGGAGGCCGGATGGGTATGGGCCCTGTCTGACTCGGTCAGGTCGGTCCGACGCAATGGGTCTCAGGGTCTACCTGACCCCACCCGGGTCCGGCCCGTTAAGGGTTGGCTTGGTTCCAATGGGTTCGGCCTATCGGGGTCGGCCTGACTGTTTTGCGAGACTGCTCCATGGCCGGCCCAACCCACCTGCGTCGGCTCGCTGGGCTGTGTGTCTTGCCTATTTGGCCAGCCCACAATTGTCCTGGTCCACCTGAAGGCGGAAGACTTCACCTAGTTGGCCTGGCGGATGTGGGTCTATTTCATCTGGCATGACACAACGCGGTGCAGGGTCCGCACCTCCCCCTCCTGTTATTTCCCGCTTTCCGTAATGGTATCTGCCGGTGGCGCCTACGAGTGATGTCCATCTCCTACGCAGCTGGCTCAGACTGGCCACATCTAGCCATCGCGATGCCTAATGGTATGATGCGTTCCCATCAGCCTCGACTGGTTACTGTTGGTCTCCTCCGGCCATGGTCGGCTTCCGCAAGCATGGCACATCGGTGGTTGTTTCTACGGGCCACCATAATGTTTTCATTGTTTCGCGGCCCTTAAATTCCTTGTCTCCACATTTGTTGTTCCTCCACAAAGAATGCACCAATAAAACATTTAGCAGAGGGTCCGGGCCTTGTGGGTTTCGGCTTGTTCCCTCCATGTTATCGTTTTAAACATTAGGGATAATTAATGATAAAAAAGGAAGAATAATCCCTGAGTTTAAGATCTTGCAACAACCATCTGCATGATTAGATGAGACATAGATCAACTCGTTAGTCGGTTGGTCCACTTTAGTTATATTTTTCAATTACAGGAAGAGAGGGAACATTAAAGAACATAAACCCCCTACCTTTTAAGACATTTGTTGCCACACATTCATCCTCAAGGGTTTACGATGTCGATGACACTTCCCGATTCCAACCATCGAAAGGCATTCTTCATCATTCTTCGTTCTTCACAAGGGTGGAAGTGTGTTAGATCTTCACCTGAGAATCCCCCAAATCATTCTCCTTATTTTTTCTATGACGTCAAACTATTTATAGAATCATGTTGCAGCATTTCCATAATGACGTGACGTCGTGTCTTTATGTTGTTTCATTTATGAAACAACATCGCTATTTTGTACCATTAAATTCACTATTTCACTATGTAATACAGGTTATCCATGTTTTTTATTAATGTTATTCATCACCACATTGTCGCGACCTCGCAGTGTCATCATTTTCCACGCAATTGGGAGAAAATAATAAAATAATTATTTTAAATTATTTAATTATTTTTCTCGAAAAGTCGAAAAATTAAATTTTCTATTCGACCCTCGCTGGCTGATGTTAAGTCGTTTCTAGGTGAATTCTGGTGTTCTAGATTAAACGGTACCCTCAGATTTTTAATCCGAGCACCAGTTGAAATGATAGAAAACACTGCCTGCTTGTTTACTAAAAGTACCTTAAAAGGAGTTCAAAAATTCATTTTGGGAAAATCGGGGCTTGGAATCACGCGCCATAAATTTTTAAGGACTCGTAATAAACCCAAATAAATTAAATAAATTACATAGATGTTTTGGTTCTTTATAGATATAATTTATAGAGTTTTAATTTATTAGAGAAAATTACTATCACAAAAAATTCAAGATGCGAGTTTAATTTCAATAAATATAATATGCAATAAAAATATATTCGAGCTAAATATTTATTTTTTATATGTTTTATAAATCTATAAATATTATATAAATCTTAGTCATATAATATATTTCATTATTTCACAATCAATATAAATTTACACATTACCAAAAATCTATCTGTTTTTCCTTTACTATATGAGTGTTGATTTGATAATTAATACATTATAGCTAACATTCAAAGTCATCCCTGAAAAAAAAATATTCCAATAATTTATTTTTAAGTGATTGTATTTTAAATTTAACCTGGGTATCAGATCACATAAAGACATAACATTCACTCATCATACATAACTGACACATGTTATATAGATCAATCCATAATGAATATATCACAAATAATATCCTACAAATATTCTATTGGTGTAATCAAAGTGTGTCCTTCATAATTATCCTCAATACATATGGTCAATTTGTTTCCCTAAATTAGAGCATGTTTTCTTTGTTACCAATTTCATATCTATATCAAATATTGTTATTATATTAGAGTTTTAAAATATCATTTTAATCCTTAAGTGGAATATTTTTAACAATGATGATATTTTTATTCATGTATGAGTAAAATATAAAGGCATGTAAGTGAGTGGTCTAATTGATGAGAGTTAATTTTTGAAAAACCCATCATGAAGTTAATTGGCCATGGGGGAGGATGAGTTGATGTCAGATTTAAAAATGGAAAAATGGATCTGATCATATAGAAGGAGATGATGTTATTAATTATAATTCATGATATATAAATAACCTTATAAGTATCGTCATTCATTAGAGTTTTTATTATTGTAAATCATTCATTTCTTTTGGAAGTATATTAATTCTATATCTAAATAAAATAGTCTCATGGATGAGTTAGTGGCTCATTGAACTTGGGTGAATTTTAAAAAAAAAGAAATATTGGGAATGAATTATAATATACATCTTTATTAATTGGAATCAATATGTTTTAATGAATCCAAATTATTTTGTGAAGATTACAAGAGAAAATTAGTGTTTCATTTTGTGTTTTATCTGGAAGATATAGTATTATTCCATTTTTAGGAACAATAATAAATATTCATAGGTCATGGAAACCCATTATAATGCCAATAGTGATGTCATCATGGCACCTAGTTTCAAACAATTGAGGCTCAAAGAGTAAGATGAGTTCCAAAATTTGTAGCATATATAAAACCACAATAGGTAATACCATATAAAGGAAATGAAATCAGTATATGTAATTTCATGATTAAAATTTCAACAGTGTTTGACTATTACTATTTAAACTATAATTCATTCACATTGAAGAGAAATATAAAAACATGAAATAGGGATACCATGAGGAGAGAGAAAAGAATTGTTGATAGTTTTTTAGTTTATTTAATATCTAAAAATAGGAAATGTATTGATGAAATTTATAAAAGAGATATAACTTTAATAGAAGATGACATCATTATAAAAAATTAGACTTTTATAGAAAAAAATATAATAATGGTACAATTCTAATAAATAAATTATGAGTTTCACATTTCAATGTGTGATAAATTTTGATGAAACTATAATGTAGAGAACCATAAAATTTTTGGAGATTTTAAAAAATATTTTGGAATAGATTTTAAGGAATAATAGTACATCACACAAGATTAAAATTTTAAGTTCACTTGAGGTAAATTAAGTGGTAATTGATCTACTATTTGATGATTGAAATTATTTCATGTATTTAAGACTTCATTTTAATATCAAAACTCTTTTACTTGTTCTAATTAATAGTAAAATTAAGGTGTATAATGGGATTAACACTTTTAAAACAATGTTATTATCCCCATAATAATTATATTCATTGGATCTTATATTGTTATTTTTGTTCTGTATATTACTTTTCACTACTTTCATATCATTAAATTTTTAAATTCATGATCTATTAACAATAACCAGTGATCAAAACCATGTAATGTTTAATATTTTCGGTTTGCATACATTATTTATTCACTACACCTCTTAGTGGTAGTGGTTTTATACTCAATCATGGGATAATATTTTGGTATAATAGAATTGATTGATATTATTCAAGGTGTTATTTTCACGTGGATGAGAGTTTTTTATTAGCGATTTATTCATTTATTTGATGAAATATAAGTATTCAATGTATAATATAATCAATTATGGGGGACCAATATCTTTAATAACCATATTATTATATCATTATTTCCATTACAATATACATAATACTTATATAAATATAAATGTATTATTTGTATGTTAAATTAAAAAAATAACACAAAAATTGACATTATGTTTAATTTTTATAACATTATTCATGGGAACACCATATTATAGTAATATAATGGAGTGTCTAGGGGACTTAACAAGAAAAAAGGGATACCCTTAAATCCATGTAATTATGTAAATGAAGATAATTGTGGTGTTTCCATAGATAAATATTGAGAAAACATAACAAGAAATCAATAAATATGAAGATAATAATCCATATGATAGAAACATTGAGAATGTTTTAGGTTTTATAAGATAATTATAATAAAAATTATGGGATAAAAATATAAATCATGCGATATAACAAGTCTAATTTTCAAGTCTCAGTACACATGAAACAAACATTGACTATCTTGAGAGTGATGAATTATCCAATTTTTTAGAGGGATATATAATATTGTGAAAACCCATGATAAAATAATAAATCATAAATTTTTATCCATGATCAAAAGAAAAAAATGGAATAAATAAAACATAAATAAACCCATGATAATGAAATGAGATTCATAATGGTGCTAAAAATTATTTTTAAAACTATGTCTTTTGTAGATACCCAAAAAAAGCTAAAATATTTTATAAGATGATAAATTGTTATAATCATATAATTAAATTCAAAATTGTAGGGAATAAATAATTATGGGGGATGAACATTATAGGAAACATTTTGGAAAAATATGAAGAAATAGTAAATGCTCCCCTTATTATCTTTAGAGTGTTTTACATAGGGAAATATTATAATGGATATCATAATTCTAAGAATCGTTATAGAAAAAAGTAAGACATAATATAAATAAATTAAATATTTTAATATTATTATAAAGGAAAAAATATTTGGATAGAGTTATGGATGTTGATAGAGAACATATACTAATGAATGATGAACAATGGGAAAGAAACCCTTACCTCAAGTAATTGAATCCTTAACAAGCTTACATTACATCATGTTTAGAAATGTTTCATTAAATAGTTAATTGATTTTTAAATCTTTTTATATTTATTTAAACACTTATAGTAAATTTTTATCATGTTTTATTTATTTAATAACATTATAATCTTAAAAATCAATTTTTCGATGTTATAGATTTTATGGATCTAAAACACCTTTTCTGTAGAGTAAACATATGACAATCACTATTCATTTTTTCTCTATGTTGAATACGATACATGAGATATCGTTCATATCATTAAATTTTTCACGGTGTTATTTGTATTTTTAGATAGTGTGAATTCATGGAATATTACTTCCACGAACCAGGCCGGGTCACCATCGGACCAGACGCCCGACCTGATCTACAGCAAGGCCTGAAGGGTGTTCCTGATCCCCACGGCGTGGAAAAAGTTCCTGAGTATCAAAAACAATACATGGGAACAATTTTCCAAATAAATAAACATAAAACCACTAACAAGATAAATTAATTGACACTGAAAAAAAACAACCAAACATGCCTTTAAACCTTAATCAGATTTAAGGTCTACAATTAAACTAAAACAACAAAGGGAAATACAACAACGATTGAAAACTAAAACTCCAATACCAACCTCCATGCAACACGAGAAGCCACACCCCTAATCTACCAACACCAACCTACACACGAAGACTATCAACAACCAGAACCATCATCACTAAGCATGATGCATTAACCAATGATACACAAAGAAAATGGTTTACATACACCAAAATGTGTATGTAGGGTGTGATCCAAGAAACCTATAGGATACCATTAGGAGAATATTCCATGCATAACCATTTAATGATGAATAAATTTTTCCAATTAAATAAATAAAAAAATCAAATAAATTCTTGAACATTATTTATTTAACGCCCCAACCCCAGTTACCTAGAGTCGGTGCATTATTACATAACATTGGCATGATCACAAGAATGATCAAATCTCGAAAGACCGATTGGTTTAGTAGCCTTGGAAACACTAGATATATTCATAAATTTTTACATTACATAATAAAGTGAAAAACTACTACAACAACATAGTCTCCTTATCCCACACTCATATCCCCACATACTATCCCTGTAGGTCATTCATAAATTACTTCTTCACATTCTGGGAAAAATAAAACATAGAAAAGGGGTGAGCTCAAATTCCCAGTAAGGATAACAATATAGCGGAAACTTTCATAAATTAGAATAAACATTTAAGGCAATGTATAACTAAAACAAAAGCCTTTTAAACATGAACTTCAATATAGTATTGAAAAAATAAAATTAAATAATTCCATTTACTTATTCACATGGATATTCCATTAATCGAATAATCACATGCAATATCAATAACCACTTTCATAATGATGGAATTCATAATGCCAGACTATCATAACCACATAGCTAAGGCCTCGTGCCAAGACTACAAATAAGATTCTGTCAAGGCCTTGTGCCATGACACTATTTTGTCTCATGAGACCTACCGATGCATTGAGGAGCTATAGCGGGCTCCACCCGTCACATATTAAGTCCAATGCATTCCCCTATGAAAAGGTTTAAACATAACATAAACATTTGTATTAAAACTATCATACAAAATGTAAATACTTCATCCATAAACCATGAATGGTATAAAAATAACACATCCATAGTCAAACATATCACAAAACCTTCAATACAATATAGAAGTTTTGTTTCATAATAAATCAACTTCAAATAAGCGTAAAATCCATCAAAGGATGTTGACATAGATGAAATCAAAACACTTTTTAGAGAAATATCTATTTTTATTTTGAAATCATTTAATAAAAAAAAAATTTGAAAATATTCTTATAAGCTTTTAAGGTAAGCTTCTATGATTTTATAACGGCGGAAAATAACCGCACCAGCCGTATAAGTTAAAAAAACATTCTTACCTTAATTCTGTCGAAAAGGTTAAAAATTACCTTGTTTGGAAAACGACGGAAAGATTCCTTTATAAAACTCTTATAAAAAGTCAAACAAGGGTATAAATGACTTTAACCCATATTCTTTTAAATAATAAAAAAAATTTGAAATACATTTTTATGAAACATGGATGTGGATGATAAAGAGATCCCAGTAGATTATTACGTATAAAACACCTCGGATAATGAAGAGATTGTGAAATAAACCTTACCTTGTACTTTTCCATGGTTGAGGGTAGGTTAACCTCCTTTATAATGGTGAAATAATTGTTATTAAATTATAAAATAATCATATATATTAATATGATATCATATATGATCTTTTAATATTGCCTTGTTAATAATATCTTAGTATTATCCTCGTTTCGGGTGTTAACTTACTCGTTTTCTTTTATAAGTTTTGTTAAATAGGCCATGTTTTTCATGGATAGGTTGTATCATATTCATATCCAGAATTATATCAATTCATTAAAAAATATTTTTAAATCATCAAATGATAATTATACTTGATTGGATACGATGGAGAATGAATCTCATCGCATTCGTGGAGACGGTAGTCCGTACGTACGCACGAGCGACAATATCATTCTTTTAATATTAAAATAATATATAATTGGATAGTATATCATATATGTATAATCATTATCATGTTATATTTATTATTTACATGAGTTACACATCATTATTATACCCATCCAAATAATAATATATTGAATAACAATTACACCACGACGTGGATACAGTAAGCCGTACGTACACACGTATGGTGACTTGTTATTAAAAGGATGGATAGAATACTGAATATGGTTGTACCATATTTATAATAACATCACAGTATATATAAGATACTGGAGTTATTATTTTAGAATGGTAATAACAAAGAAAGAATAAGTGGGAGAAGAAATGAATTTGAAAAAGGGTGGTGAAAACATTACCTCTTCTTCGGGTTCTTCCTTTTGATTTGGTCCAAATGGCTTTTTAGGTTGGCTTTATGATCAAAATAAGACCTCTAGGTTATAGTGAGGGAAGTTGAGAGAGTATTTGGGCAGAGTTTGGCCGAACCAAAATTCTTTGAAGGTTTTAAGTAATGAGAAGGGGGAGTTCCCTTTTATAAGAGGGGTGAGAGGCACCTTTGGAAAAGCTAGAAATATTAATTTATAATAAATTCATATTCGGTTTCTAATGTCTCTAAAGTTTATTATTCAATGTTTAAGGTGGGGATAGGTCTAAAACCATTCATCCAATATAATTTATACAATTTTGGGTTACTATATTAACCTTATCTTTTAGTTTTAACTATTAGTTAATTAGTTTGACATTTACCATGTCACTTTGTATTTTTATATTATATAGTTAATAAACATACTATATACATCCAAGAGACACCCAACTGGTCCATTAATGATACAAATATCATTATATAAGTCTCTTGGCCGATCCTTATATTTTTAGGAATTTAATATCAATTAATAATATAATATTTGTTTTAAAAACTCTTTTATGTCAATTTTGACACTATTCAATAGTTTATTTTTGTGAAACTTATAACAGAATTATTACTTCTAAAAAAGTCAATTAAATCAATCTTAATATGTCATATTATCCTATAAAATTATTTTAATTCATTAAAAGTCTCATGTTATATTTATTTGGGTATTTATAATATCAATTATTTTAAATTTTCACTATTATGGTAATTACTGCAGCATCATTGTGTCATCAATAAATTAAATTATTTATTGTCTAAAAATTATAAATAAAATATAATTATGTAGGAAATCTTTTTATCTTTCTAATGAATATTTACAATAGAATTTATCTTATGTATTACCCAATATTAAAAAACATTTTGTAAATAAACATTGATTTAAACTCTTTTAACTCTTCTTTGAATTAAATAATAATAAATGTCCTAATCTAATCCAAGTAGACCTAAATGACAATATTTTATTCCTAAGGTTGTTTTTGGTCAAGATACACTTGTACAGTAGAATTAGGACATGTGTTAGGGTAATATTAATATCATTTTTACCCTCAATTACCTTATTTATATTTAACCGTGGTAAATAAAAGTAAAAAGTTACTATTCACCAAAAAATATTTTCATCTCATTAAACCACATTTTACTTCTTGATATTAATTGTGTCTCTCGGATTTTTGAAATTCCATTCACAGAAGCGGTAAAATTATGTTTTATGAATAATTTAGTTTTTTTAACTACCACTTAGTAGTTTCACTATTCATCAAAAATTGAAGTTTTTCAGAACAATGCCAAAATTTCACCCTAAGCTATAATTGATATTCCGAATTCAAAAATTATGTCTATTTTAAAAAATTCCTAACATATAAGTTTCATTAATTAATTTTATAATTAATTCCCGTTGTCACAACAAATAGCGTGTTTTTAAGAAACAATATATACAAAAAGATTGACAATTGTTTAGGTCCAATTTCAAAGTGAAATTAATTCTAATGAACACCATTGGATAAAATTGTAAAAATATATTCTAATTATACTTTAAAACCACTCAATAATATAATTTATCACTATAAATTATTTTGATTAAAAAGTTTGTTTTTAAGTATTTTTCACTATTCATAAAAATTGGAAGTTCTCAGAAAAATACCAAAAATTCATCTTAGGATAATTTCGATATTCTGAAACCAAAAATGAAGTCCATTTTGAAATATAAAATATATATAATTTCAAAAATTATGTATTACTATTCATAACGGCTAGTTTGATTGGTTGTGGTGTGTTAGAACTCGATGTTGCGTACAACACACTGTATCGCATTATTCAAAGAGAAGAGTACCGTAGAAGTTTGGGGTGTTACATTATCCCCTCCTTCAAATAATTTCGTCCTCGAAATTTCTAGAATACTACCACATGAAAGGAATTGGGTGGTTCTTCATCATAAGTTCCTCGGGTTCCCACGTTTCCTCTTCCATCTTATGGTTTCTCCACAAAACTTTTACCAGACGCGTCGTCCTGTTTCTCAGTACTTATTCTCTTGTATCAAGAATCTGGACGGGCTCTTCACAATAAGACAGATCGGGTTCCAGTTCTAATTCTTCATAGGTGAGTACATGCGTTGGGTCAGGCATGTATTTCTTCAACAGAGATACGTGGAACACATCGTGAACTTTTGAGAGACTTGGTAGCATTGCCAATCGATTAGCTACAACCCCAATTCGTTCTAGAATTTCTAATGGTCCGATGTACCTAGGACACAATTTACCTTTCTTGCAAAAACTTATGACTCCCTTCCATGGAGATACCTTCAGGAAAAAATGATCACCGAATTGAAATTACAAATCCTTCCTTCGATTATCGGCATAGCTCTTTTGCCTACATTGAGCTGCTTTGATGTGATTTTGGATTACCTTCACCTTTTCCATCGTTTCCTCCACCAGTTCTAGACCTACATGTTTTCTTTCACCAACGTCATCCCAACAGGTTGGTATGCGACATCTCTTTTCGTATAACGCTTCATTTGGTGCCATCTGAATACTCGAATGGAAGCTATTGTTATAGGAAAATTCTACCAAAGGTAAATATTGATCCCACATACCCTGAAAGTCAAGTGAACAAGATCTCAGCATGTCTTATAAGGTTTGAATTGTCTGTTCTGATTGTCCGTTTGTCTGAGGGTGGTAGTCAGTGCTCAAATGAAGTTCAGTATCCAGGGATTTTTGAAGACTCTTCAAGAATCATGAAGTAAAATAGGGATCACGATCAGAAACAATCGATAGGGGTACTCCATGAAGTCTCACAACTTCATTAATATATAGTCTTGCTAGACTTTCCAGAGGAAGATCTTCTATTATAGCAAGAAAATGTGATGACTTGGTAAGACGATCAACAATAACCCATATTGCATCATTCCTTCTAGGAGTCTTTGGTACCCCCATGAAAAATTCCATCGTAATATTGTCCCATTTCCACTCCGGTATGGGAAGAGGTTGCATGAATCCTCCATGCTGTTGTTGTAACATCCTAAGTAAGTAATGAATAATAGATATTTTTATCTATGTCTATTAATGATTAAGATAGTGTTATAGAGGCTTAAAATGAAAATAAATACAATCTTATGCATGGAATACACTAATATTCTTAAAAGATTGTATTACTACCTTTTGATGGCAAACCATTTTTGAATCTATATTTTGACAATTTTATAAACTATTTTTGTCAAAATAAACTTATTCTTTATTATTGGGACATCAAAATTTACTTTGTGTGAATGTTTGGTATTTTTCTGACAATGTTCATTTTTTAATGAATATTGAAAAATACTGCATTTTACATCAAAACTGCTTTTTAACCTAATTTATTTATATGATTAGATTATGTTTTGAATTTGTTTTAAAGTGAAATTAGAATATATTTTTACCATGTAATCCAATGGTGGTCATTGGAATCAATTTCACTTTGAAATTGGACTTAAACTAGTATCAATCTTTTGATACTTATTGTTTTGTAAAAACACGCTATTTGCTCTGGCAGCGGGAATTAATTATTAAATTAATTAATGTGACTTATATGATTTGAATTTTGTAAAATAGAATTATTTTTGAATTCAGAATATCAAATATAGCTTAGGGTTAATTTTTGGTAATTTTCTGAAAAACTTCAATTTTTGATGAATAGTGAAACCACTAAGTGGTAATCAAGCAAACTGATTTTTCAGTTAAATGAAAGTTTACCACTAATGTGTATTGAATTTTGAAAATCCGACATACATGGTTGTCATTAAGAAGTAAAATGTGATTCAATGAGATTATAATAATTTTTTGGTGAATAGTAACTTATTAAGTTTTTAATCGCGATTAGTGATAATTAGTGTAGTTTAAGGTATAAATAATGCTTTAATAATATGAAATGACCTAGACACATGTCCCAACCTCATTGGTTGTGTCATGGCCGACCATGACATGCCATGGGTCAACTTGGGGACCCCATGGATCCACTTTTGTTGGGAAATGACATAAATTACTTTTTATTTAATGTTAAAGTGAAAATGACACAAACATAATATGTTTTACGAAAACAATTTTTAAGTGGGGTTATACAAGTCCAAAATTTGATTATAAATAGTCATTGGAAATCTAAAAAGATTTACTATATCATAGTATTTGTTTTATAATTTTTATACATTAAATAAATTTAATTATTTATGACATAATAATGATGCAGCGATGACATCATTATTTGATGATTTAAATAAAATAGAAAGATAATGTAAAATCTATGAACTACACATGTCCAAAACCAATTGTATGAGTGGATTTTGAACCCTTATCACCTTATCCACGAATTATATCAATTTGGGACCTTTTAAAACTGAAACACATTTTCAAATAATGTAATATTTCTTTACTTTCCAAAAGTGCCCCTCCTCTCCTCTTATAAAAGGCCCCCACCTCTACCTCATTTCACACACTACTCAAGCCTTTGGCTCGGCCAACCCCTACCCATTTACTCTTTCCACATACCTCTCCTCATCCTAGAGGATTCCCTTTGGTCATAATCCTTTCAAAGGAATCCATTAGGATCAACTCAAAAGGAGTTACACTTTTAAAGGTAATTCATTCTCTCATGTTCATTTGTTTTATTTTGCTTTTACAACCCCCTAAACTCTTTTTATTTACTTCTTTTGTAACAAAACCAGTATCATCAATATACTAGGATGTTGTTATAAGATTTATTTGAGCTACACTCTCACACAACTACATCAAATGGTTAAAGAACATACGGTTTCCGTGGATGGCGAAATTCTGCCTCCCGAAACGATGATTGTTCAACACTCATTTAACACCTTCAAAGGTGGCCATTATGATGTCAATATTTTTATATATGATATATAATATGTTTATGTTTTCCTTAAGCTTCTGTTTTTTTCATTTTGGGCATACCTTTATGGTTTCCATTATGGGTAAACACGATATCTTCATTTTAGGAAGTGCGGACTACCGCCCCCTAAAAGTGATTTGATTCGTTAGTACCATATGTGGGATGTGTAAAGGATAAAGTTAATGATATTATATATGTTATTATACGGGAATTATAATATACTCTTATATCATTATGATTCCATTCCAGAAAATATGAAATAGAAATGGAAGTAGCGTTCATGCGTACGTACGGCTTACCGTCTCCATGAACGGTGCATTTCATTTCTTACATCTAAATGTGATGTAATATTATAAATGAATGTATGTACTGGATATATATGACATATATGATATCTACATCATGAATACCATTCTGGATATAATGAACCTTTGACCAAATTAACAACATGTAATGTAAGAAGTCTATTTTTGACTTAATAACCAAATACCGACAAAATGAACATTGTTAACTTAACAGATTACATGATGTTCATAACATGGTATAAAGGAATAATGAACTTGAAAAAGGTTCTTAAGCAAGTAGAGATTAACTCAAGTTTATTATTCAGGAGATTAAGGAACGGTCGGGTCAAGTCGGATACGAGGTATGGGACTTCGTCTCAATCTCCTTTCGTTGAGGCATATTTTATTTTATACACAACATTATTTTATACGGTGTATAAACCCCTTTGACTTTTACGTTTATTCAAAAGGAATCTTTTTTAAACGAAGCGTTTACTAAACGACAAAAGGGAATGTTTTTCTCGTACGTATGCGGCGACAACGACTTCTCCGGCGTCGTAACCGTTATTTGAGTTTCGGCTTCCTCTACAAGTCATACCTTCTTTTTTTTAAAAGAAAAATAAATACCATGTTTTACTTTGGTATTGAAAATGGTTTTCATAATGTTTTTATTATATCAATGTGTTGTATTGATATCTCGTGATTGAAATGTGGAAATGTTATGTTTCCTTTATGCATGTTTTATGTGATATGATTATGTTATGGTTCTTGGGAATTATTAAGAAGACGGGTGGTTCCGTGATAAACTAAGGGCGGGTGAGCCCGTTATAGCTCTCCAATGCATTGGGTAACGCGAAGGAGTGAAACGTTAAGGTTTCTCCGAAGAGATTTTAGGGAATATACTGTGATGGGTATTCCAAACGTAACCAAGAGGGTTACTCCCTACGTAAGAATGTTATGAATGCCTCAAGTTACCTTTATGTCTTATGATTTCTATGATTTATTCATGATTTTATGAGGTATGTTAAAGTGCCTATGTTTTATGGGTAAAGTATGATTTCATTCTTATGTATATATGAACTCATGTTTCCTTTCAATGTTTTTATAACCCATACTGAGCTTTTTATGCTCATCCCATGTTTTTTGAAATGTTTTTCACATGTCAAGGGAAAGGTACATGTTAAGATGATAGAGTCAAGGATGTGTCAAGAAATAATCCATGTTTTATTTTAAATGTGTTTCCATTGATGGGAATGAAGAATACTATCTTTATGTAACCACTTTGTTTATATGTGGAATGTAATGCAAGTTTTATGATCTAATTCTCTAAAACTCTAAACCCGAAAAGATCCTCAATGTGTAATCTTGTAATAACTCAAGATTAAGTAAGGTTTAAGGCTGGGGCCTTATAGTTGGTATCAGAGGTCGGTTTAGATAACATTAGGAGTTAGAATTCTATTAAATGATTATCCAAAAATATTTTTTTTAATGGTCAAATTGAAGTGATATAGCATTTGAAGATTACCATGTTTCTTCATCTAAGACATGTTTGTTCAGAATGGCTTTCTTCAGAGGAAACAGAGATGTTTTTTTTGGGAAGTCATACTGAGGGAAATGACCTTCCAAATCAGCATACTGAGATGGTCAGAATCAAAATTGAGCAGTTTACTGCAGTGATGGCTCAGTTGAATCAGGTGATAAGTGGTGGTTTTCATTGATGATATTTTGGTGTTTTCTAAAAGTAAAGAGGAGCATGAAAAACATTTAAGGGTTATCTTGCAAACCTTAAAAGAAAAGAAACTGTATGGGAAATTCAGTAAGTGTGAGTTTTGGTTGCATCAAATTTCTTTCCTTGGTCACATTGTTTCTAAAGATGGAATAACTGTTGATCCTGCAAAAACAAAAGTTGTGGAAGAATGGCCAAGACCCACAAATGTAACCGAGATTCGTAGCTTCCTTGGTTTGGCAGGCTATTACCGAAGGTTTGTTAGAAATTTTTCACGGTTATCTAGTCCAATGACTAATCTAACTCGGAAGGGTGTTAAGTTTATCTGGAAAAAAGAATGTGATGATTGTTTTCAGGAATTGAAAAGAAGATTGGTGAATGCTCCAGTTTTGGCACTACCTTCCAGGAATGGTGAGTTTGTTATATACAGTGATGCTTCATTGAATGGACTTGGTTGCGTCCTAATGCAGAATGATCAGGTAATTGCTTATGCTTCACGACAGTTGAAAACTCATGAGGTAAATTACCCTACACATGATTTGGAACTAACTGCTGTTGTTTTTGCTTTAAAAATTTGGAGGCATCATTTGTATGGAGTAAAGTGTGAAATATATACCAATCACAAAAGTTTAAAGTATATATTCACTCAGAAAGAGTTAAACATGAGAAAAAGGAGATGGCTGGAATTAATCAAGGATTATGATTGTACAATTCATTACCATCCGGGAAAAGCAAATAAAGTGGTTGATGCTTTGAGTCGAAAAAGTAATGCTTCATTAACAATGTTACGTTTGGAATGTGATCCTTTGGTTAACGATTTGATGAACTTTGGAATAGAAGTTGTTGGTGCAGGAAGTCCTTCTGTTTTGTTTCAGGTATCAGTGAGATCTTCTCTATCAGATAGAATCAAGCAAGCACAGAAGCAAGACAGTGAGTTGCAGAAAAAGGTAGAGCTGGTTCAGAAAGGTAAGTTGCCTGAATTCAACATTGATAGTGATTGTGTTTTGAGATTTGGGAAGAGATTGTGTGTGCCTTGTGATTCACAGTTGAAGAGAGAGCTGTTATGTGAAGCTCATAGTTCTCCGTTTTCAGTTCATCCGGGCAGTACTAAGATGTATAGAGATCTGCGGGAGTATTACTGGTGGGATGGAATGAAAAGAGACATTGCTGATTTTACTGTGAAGTGTTTGACTTGTCAGCAGGTTAAAGCAGAGCGGCAGCTACCGAAAGGGATGCTTCAGCCTTTACCAATGCCAGAGTGGAAATGGGAGAATATATCCATGGACTTTGTTGTTGGATTACAGAAGACATCTCGAGGTAATAATGCAATCTGGGTTATTGTTGATCGCTTGACCAAATCTGCTCATTTACTTGTTTTACGAGATACTTTCTCTCTTGATCAACTTTCCCGTTTGTATCTTAACGAGATAGTCAGGTTACATGGAGTTCCTCTCTCCATTGTATCGGATTGTGATCCCAGGTTTACTTCTAACTTTGGGAAAGGCCTTCAGAAGTCGTTGGGTACTGAATTAAATTTTAGTACAGCTTTTCATCCTCAATCAGATGGGCAGTCAGAACGAACAATTCAGACATTGGAGGATATGCTACGAGCTTGTTCTATGGATTATCATGGAAGTTGGGACCAACATCTTTCTTTGGTTGAGTTTTCATATAATAACAGTTTTCATTCCAGTATACAGATGGCACCATTTGAGGCATTATATGGGAAGCGGTGTCGAACTCCAGCTTTCTAGGATGAAGTGGGTGAAAGGAAGTTGATGGGACCAGAATTGGTAGAAGAGATGGCAGAAAAAGTTCAGCTGATTCAGAAACACATGAGAACAGCTCAGAGCAGGAAGAAGAGTTATGCGGATAACCGGAGGAAGGATCTATCTTTCGAGGTAGGTGATCATGTTTTTCTCAAGGTTTCTCCTTGGAAAAGTGTGATGAGATTTGGTAAGAAAGGAAAGTTGAGTCCAAGGTTCATTGGACCATACGAAATTCTGGAAAGAGCTGGATCAGTTGCATACCGAGTGGCTTTACCTCCTAGTTTATCTCAGGTACACAATGTTTTTCACGTTTCGATGTTGAGAAAGTATATGCCAGATCCATCTCATGTTTTGAGTCCAGAGGTAGTTCATCTAGAAGAGAACTTGTCTTATGAGGAACAACCGGTCCAGATTCTTGACCACAGGGAGCAAGTGTTACGGAATAAGGTGATTAAGCAGGTAAAGGTTTTGTGGAAAAACCACATGATTGAAGAGGCAACATGGGAATCTGAAAATGCAATGAGGGATAAGTACCCCCATTTATTCGATAAGTAAATAAATTGCGGGGATGCAATTTTCTAAAGGGGGGAAGGATGTAACATCCTAAGTAAGTAATGAATAATAGATATTTTTATCAATGTCTATTAATGATTAAGATAGTGTTATAGAGGCTTAAAATGAAAATAAATACAATCTTATGCATGGAATACACTAATATTCTTAAAAGATTGTATTACTGCCTTTTGATGGCAAACCATTTTTGAATCTATATTTTGACAATTTTATAAACTATGTTTGTCAAAATAAACTTATTCTTTATGATTGGGACATCAAAATTTACTTTGTGTGAATGTTTGGTATTTTTCTGACAATGTTCATTTTTTAATGAATAGTGAAAAATACTGCATTTTACATCAAAACTGCTTTTTAACCTAATTTATTTATATGATTAGTTTATGTTTTGAATTGGTTTTAAAGTGAAATTAGAATATATTTTTACCATTTAATCCAATGGTGGTCATTGGAATCAATTTCACTTTGAAATTGGACTTAAACTAGTATCAATCTTTTGATACTTATTGTTTTGTAAAAACACGCTATTTGCTCTTGCAGCGGGAATTAATTATTAAATTAATTAATGTGACTTATATGATTTGAATTTTGTAAAATAGACTTCATTTTTGAATTCAGAATATCAAATATAGCTTAGGGTGAATTTTTGGTAATTTTCTGAAAAACTTCAATTTTTGATGAATAGTGAAACCACTAAGTGGTAATCAAGCAAACTGATTTTTCAGTTAAATGAAAGTTTACCACTAATGTGTATTGAATTTTGAAAATCCGACATACATGGTTGTCATTAAGAAGTAAAATGTGGTTCAATGAGATTATAATAATTTTTTTGTGAATAGTAACTTATTAAGTTTTTAATCGCGATTAGTGATAATTAGTGTAGTTTAAGG
Organism: Viscum album; assembly: GCA_963277665.1. Lineage (NCBI taxonomy): Eukaryota > Viridiplantae > Streptophyta > Magnoliopsida > Santalales > Viscaceae > Viscum > Viscum album. The sequence goes on along the minus strand of OY728152.1, from coordinate 1,715,164,990 downwards.
TATAAATAATGCTTTAATAATATGAAATGACCTAGACACATGTCCCAAACTCATTGGTTGTGTCATTGCCGACCATTACATGCCATGGGTCAACTTGGGGACCCCATGGATCCACTTTTGTTGGGAAATGACATAAATTACTTTTTATTTAATGTTAAAGTGAATATGACACAAACATAATATGTTTTACGAAAACAATTTTTAAGTGGGATTATACAAGTCCAAAATTTTATTCTAAATAGTAATTGGAAATATAAAAAGATTTTCTATATCATAGTATTTTTTTTATAATTTTTAGACATTAAATAAATTTAATTATTTATGACATAATAATGATGCAGCGATGACATCATTATTTGACGATTTAAATAAAATAGAAAGATAATGTAAAATCTATGAACTACACATATCCAAAACCAATTGGATGAGTGGATTTAGAACCCTTATAACCTTATCCACGAATTCTATCAATGTGGGACCTTTTAAAACCAAAACACATTTTCAAATAATGTAATATTTCTTTACTTTCCAAAAGTGCCCCTCCTCTCCTCTTATAAAAGGCCCCCACCTCTACCTCATTTCACACACTACTCAAGCCTTTTGCTCGGCCAACCCCTGCCCATTTACTCTCTCCACATCCCTATCCTCATTCTAGTGGATTCCCTTTGGGCAGAATCCTTTCAAAGGAAGCCTTTAGGCTCAACTCAAAAGGAGTTACACTTTTAAAGGTAATTCATTCTCTCATGTTCATTTGTTTTATTTTGCTTTTCCAACCCCCTAAACTCTTTTTATTTACTTCTTTTGTAACAACACCAGTATCATCAATATACTAGGATGTTGTTATATGATTTATTTGAGCTAAACTCTCACACAACTACATCAAATGGTTAAAGAACATACGGTTTCCGTGGATGGCGAAATTTTGCCTCCCGAAACGATGATTGTTCAACACTCATTTAACACCTTCAAAGGTGGCCATTATGATGTCACTATTTTTATATATGATATATAATATGTTTATGTTTTCCTTAAGATTCTGTTTTTTTCATTTTGGGCATACCTTTATGGTTTCCATTATGGGTAAACACGATATCTTCATTTTAGGAAGTGTGGACTACCGCCCCCTAAAAGTGATTTGATTCGTTAGTACCATATGTGGGATGTGTAAAGGATAAAGTTAATGATATTATATATGTTATTATACTGGAATTATAATATACTCTTATATCATTATGATTCCATTCCAGAAAATATGAAATAGAAATGGAAGTAGCGTTCATGCGTACGTACGGCTTACCATCTCCATGAACGGTGCATTTCATTTCTTACCTCTAAATGTGATGTAATATTATAAATGAATGTATGTACGGGATATATATGACATATATGATATCTACATCATGAATACCATTCTGGATATAATGAACCTTTGACCAAATTAACAACATGTAATGTAAGAAGTCTATTTTTGACTTAAGAACCAAATACCGACAAAATGAACATTGTTAACTTAACAGATTACATGATGTTCATAACATGGTATAAAAGGAATAATGAACTTGAAAAAGGTTCTTAAGCAAGTAGATATTAACTCAAGTTTATTATTCAGGATATTAAAGGACGGTCGGGTCAAGTTGGATACGAGGTATGGGACTTCGTCTCAATCTCCTTTCGTTGAGGCATATTTTATTTTATACACAACATTCTTTTATACGGTGTATAAACCCCTTTGACTTTTATGTTTATTCAAAAGGAATCTTTTTTATACGAAGCGTTTACTAAACGACAAAAGGGAATGTTTTTGTCGTACGTATGCGGCGACAACGACTTCTCCGCCGTCGTAACCGTTATTTGAGTTTCGGCTTCCTCTACAAGCCATACCTTTTTTTAAAGAAAAATAAATACCATGTTTTACTTTGGTATTGAAAATGGTTTTCATAATGTTTTTATTATATCAATGTGTTGTATTGATATCTCAAGATTGAAATGTGGAAATGTTATGTTTCCTTTATGCATGTTTTATGTGATATGATTATGTTACGGTTCTTGGGCATTATTATGAAGACGGGTGGTTCCGTGATAAACTAAGGGCGGGTGAGCCCGTTATAGCTCTCCAATGCATTTGGTAACGCGAAGGAGTGAAACGTTAAGGTTTCTCCGAAGAGATTTTAGGGAATATACTGTGATGGGTATTCCAAACGTAACCAAGAGGGTTACTCCCTACGTAAGAATGTTATGAATGCCTCAAGTTACCTTTATGTCTTATGATTTCTATGATTTATTCATGATTTTATGAGGTATGTTAAAGTGCCTATGTTTTATGGGTAAAGTATGATTTCATTCTTATGTATATATGAACTCATGTTTCCTTTCAATGTTTTTATAACCCATACTGAGCTTTTTATGCTCATCCCAAGTTTTTTGAAATGTTTTTCACATGTCAAGGGAAAGGTACATGATAAGATGATAGAGTCAAGGATGTGTCAAGAAATAATCCATGTTTTATTTTAAATGTGTTTCCATTGATGGGAATGAAGAATACTATCTTTATGTAACCACTTTGTTTATATGTGGAATGTAATGCAAGTTTTATGATCTAATTCTATAAAACTCTAAACCCGAAAAGATCCTCAATGTGTAATCTTGTAATAACTCAAGATTAAGTAAGGTTAAAGCTGGGGCCTTATAGTTGTCTTCCAGCTTTCACTTGTTGACAAACCAGACATCTTGACACAAAATCAACAATTTCCTTCTTCATGTTGTCCCACCAAAAATTTTCCTTCAAATCTCTATACATTTTGGTGCTCCCAGGGTGTATAGAGAAATTGGAACTATGAGCATCATCCAACAATTCCCTTTTTAGATCAAGTATATCGGGAACACAAAGCCTCTTCCCGAATTTAAAAATTCCTTCTTCATACACAAAGTCTCTCAATCTCCCATCATTCACAGCTTTAATATTCTTTTGAAATCCTTCATCATCGGTCTGAGAACTCGTAATCCTTTTTAGTAAAGATGTATTGGCAACCATTTGAAAAAGCATTGATGTTTCACCTTCCCTGGTTATTCCCATGACCATCTTCACTAGATCCATGAAAATTGGATCCCTTTCAATTCTCATATTGTTCAAAACCCCATGATCTTTTCTGCTCAAAGCATCTGTCACCTTGTTTGGTTTCCCCGGGTGGTAGTTTATCATACAATCATAATCCTTGAGTAATGCAAGACATCTCCTTTCCCTCATGTTGAGTTCTTTTTGTGAGAAAATATACTTAAAACTCTTTTGATCAGTATAAATCTCACATTTTTCACCATAGAGGTAGTGCCTCCATATCTTCAAAGAAAATATCATAGCTGCTAAATCAACATCATGAGTAGGATAGTTCTGCTCATGAATTTTCAACTGTCATGATGCATAGGCAATAACCCTATCATTCTGCATAAGGACACAACCAAGTCCTTTCTTCGATGCATCACTATAAATAAAAAACCCATCATTCCCCGATGGTAGAGTCAATATAGGAGAATTGACTAATATTATCTTCAGTTATTCAAAACATTCTTCACACTCTTTTGTCCAAACAAATTTAACCCCTTTACATGTGATCTTAGTTAATGGGTTAGCCAACTGGGCAAAATTCTGGACGAAACGTCGATAATAACCTACTAAACCAATAAAACTATGTACCTCAGTTATATTCGTAGGTGCTGGCCATTCTTGGATTGCCTTGGTCTTAGAAGTATCAACAGAGATTCCATCTTTAGAGACAATATGGCCAAGAAAAGAAATCTCATGAAGCTAGAATTCACATTTGCTAAACTTTCCATATAATTCATGTCTTCTCAGAGTCTTCAGGATAATGCGCAAGTGATTTTCATGATCTTCGTATCTTTTGGAGTATACCAAGATATCATCAATAAATACCACCACAAATTCATCGAGATATTCCTTGAAAACTCTATTCATCAGATCCATGAATACAGAGGGTGCATTAGTCAATCCGAAAGGCATTACTGTAAACTCATAATTCCCATACCTGGTTTGAAATTCTGTCTTCAGAATGTCTTCCTTATACAAACATAACTGATGGTATCCAGATCAAAGGTCAATCTTTGAAAAGTATTGAGCTCCATGAATTTGGTAAAATAAATCATCAATGCAAGGTAGGGGATACTTGTTCTTTATTTTTATAGCATTCATCTCCCTGCAGTCGATACATAACCTCATGGATCCATCTTTCTTTTTACCAAAAAGAACAGGGGCTCCCCATGGAGAAACACTAGGGAGAATAAATCCCTTATTACTCAATTTCTCTAGTTGTTTCTTTAGTTCAACTAATTCTACAGTGGCCATTCTATAAGGGGTCTTTGATATAGGCCTTGATCCAGGAATTAAATCAATGGAAAACTCAACTTCTCATTCTGGAGGATGTCCAAGTAAATCGTCTGGAAACACATCTACATATTCTTTAACAATGGGTACATCCTCTATTTGAACATTCCTTTCCTCACCCATAGTCATTTCATTCTCTTCCTCCCAAATAATTAAATTTATTTGAGCTACTGGGGGTGGATCTAGATAAGAATTAGGTGGTGACGATTCTGCTCTAAAGATAAGGTGTTCCTTATCATCATCATCAAGAATCGTAACCTCTTTATTCTTACAATAAATCTTTGCATCATAGTCTAAAAGCTAGTCCATACGGAGGATTATATCAAACTCAATCATAGGTATGATGATGAGATCAGCAGATAAAGAACATTTATGTACTCTAATGGGGACTAATTCACAAAACATTGTTGCAATGATACTTCCCTTAGGAGTTTTAACTGACAACTCCCTTGTTAAATCAAATTGGAAATATCTAATTTACTTATCAAACTGGGAAGATATGAAACAATGCGAATATCCAGAATCAAATAATGTATTTTCTAAACTTGAGGAAACCATTAAATTACCTACCACCACATCTTTCAGAGCTTCTACCTCAGCAGTAGTGATAGCATAAGCTTGGCCTTGACCCCTTGTAATTTTCTGAGGTATGTTCCCCTGATGCTTAGGATATTCATTTGCATAATTCCCCATATCCCTGCAATTGTATCATTGAACATTGGTAGATTCCTTCTTCCCTTTGCAATCACGATCTTGGTGGCCTTTTTCACCACACTTGTAACAAACTCATGTTCCCTTCAAGAAAGTACCGGGGTGTTTCTTCCCACATTTACCACAGGATGGATATTTAAAATTTCCCTTCTTCTGCTTATTTCCATTCCCAGATTTATCAGCAGATCTCTTCTTCTCTTGCTTTGCTTTAAAGTCATAAGACTTAGAGAATTCATTTTCGGTCTTGATAGCACATGAGACAATGTCTTCGTACGACGAGAAGTATTGTGATACTAATGCTCGACAGAGAAATGGTTTTAACCCATCAAAGAGACGATAAATATTACTTCTTGGGTTACGTATATAATATCTAGTATACCTTGCTAACCTTGTAAAGTTAGCCTCATACTTTGTGATATTCTCATCCTCCTTTTGTCTCAGACTCAGAAACAGCCTTTCCATATCTGCTCGATGGTCGCGAGGAAAGTTTTTTTCTAAAAATAGATCTTTGAACTCCCTCCATTCCATATTTGATACTTCATTATCTTCCTTCGTATTTTGAATCAATGAACACCATTGGTCAGCATCTCCAGTGAGGCAGTAAACTGCCATGATAACTTTTTCCCTTTCACTACTCCCCAAAGCCTGAAATATTTTCTCTAGGGAAAATATCCATTTCTCAGATACTAAGGGATTTTTACTCCCATTGAACGTTGGTGGTTCTTTCCTCATGAAGAGATCTAACATTGATCCTCCACGTTGTGGATCAGGGTGCTCTATACAGGTAAGGTTATTATTCATAACCTGAGTAAGTTGTCCGAGTATGGTGATTAGCTGATCGGCACCAGTTGCATCACCAGCTCCACTATAATTATCTTGAGCAGGAGGGAAATCCCTACATGGAGTGCGTGCATTGATACGGTTTCCATTTCTTCCACTAGGTGCCATTTCTAAACAATGGTATAAACTAGATCAGTTTATGAATGAAAATACATAATCCCATACTTATAAAACACTTAAAATAAATTGAACTATTTATGGATATAATCCATAATCATAAAAAAAAAATTCTTTGAGAAAATATATACTCATAAACCCTTCATAATTATTTGTAAAGAAAATGAGAGTTATCCTAAGCATATCCCCCGGGAGTGTCATAACCAAGAGTACAACAAGGCCCGTTGTCGTGCACCAGTTCATGTTCGAGTCTAGCTCAAAGCGGTGTTTTTGGGTTTTACCCCTAGGTACATCTGTGCCAGAGCCGCCTCTACCTACTCGTATCCAGACAGGGATGTATTTCTCAGAAAACTCACAAAATCACTAAAATACCAAAATTCTAGGAATTTCTTCTATACTAATCCTCAAAGTTTATCTTAAATCTATGTGCTCTAATCAGAGTTTATCTAAATCTGGCTTCCAAGGTTTGTACTAAACTTCCTCTGATACCAACTGTAACACCCCAATCCAAGTTACCTAGAGTCAGGGCCTTATTACATAACATTGGCATGATCAGAATAAAGATCAAATCATGAATGACCGATTGGTTTAGTAGCCTTGGAAACACTAGATATATTCATAAAGTTTTACATTACATAATAAAGTGAAAAACTACTACAACAACATAGTCTCCTTATCCCACACTCATATCCCCACATACTATCCTTGCAGGTCATTCATAAATTACTTCTTCACATCCTAGGAAAAATAAAACATAGAAAAGGGGTGAGCTCAAATGCCCAGTAAGGATAACAATATAGCGGAAACTTTCACAAATAAGAATAAACATTTAAGGCAATGTATAACTAAAACAAAAGCCTTTTAAACTTGAACTTCAACATAGTATGGAAAAAATAAAATGAAATAATGTCATTTACTTATTCACATGGATATTCTACTAATCGAATAATCACATGCAATATCAATAACCACTTTCATAATGATGGAATGCATAATGCCAGCCTGTCATAACCGCATAGCCAAGGCCTTGTGCCAAGACTAAAAATAAGATTCTGTCAAGGCATTGTTCCAAGACACTAGTTTGTCTCATTAGACCTACTGATGCATCGAGGAGCTATACCGGGCTCCACCCGTCACATATTAAGTCTAATGCATTCCCATATGAAAAGGTTTAAACATAACATAAACATTCGTATTAAAACTAGTATACGAAATGTAAATACTTCATCCATAAACCAGGAATGGTATAAAAATAACACATCCACAGTCAAACATATCACAAAACCTTCATTAAAATATAGAAGTTTTATTTCATAATAAATCAACTTCAAATAAGCGTAAAATCCATCAAAGGATGTTGACATAGATGAAATCAAAACTCTTTTTAAAAAAATATCAATTTTTTATTTTGAAATCATTTATTAAAACATTTTATTTGAATATATTCTTATAAGCTTTTAAGGGAAGCTTCGACTATTTTTTAACGGCGGAAAATAACCGCACCCTCTGTATAAGTTAAAAAAACATTTTTACCTTAATTCTGTCGAAAAGGTTAAAAAGCACCTTGTTTGGAAAACGACAGAAAGATTCCATTATAAAACTCTTATAAAAAGTCAAACAAGGGTATAAATGACTTTAAACCTTATTTTTTAAAATATTAAAAATGTTTTGAAATACATTTTTAAGAAACATGGATTTGGATGATAAAGAGATCCCAGTAGATTATTACGTATATACAACCTCCGATAATGAAGAGATTGTGAAATAACCCTTACCTTGTATTTTTCCTTGGTTGAGGGCAGGTTAACCACCTGTATAATGGTGAAATAATTGTTATAAAATTATACAAGAATCATATATATTAATATGATATCATATATGATCTTTTAACTTTGCTTTGTTAATAATATCTTAGTATTATCGTCGTTTTGGGTGTTAACTTACTCATTTTCTTTTATATGTTTTGTTACATAAGCCATGTTTGTCATGGATAGGTTGTATCTTATTCATATACATAATGGTATCAAGTCCTTAAACATTATTTTTAAATCATTAAATGATAATTATACTTGAATGGATACGATGTAGAATGAATCTCATCGCGTTCGTGGAGACGGTAGTCCGTACGTACGCACGAGCGACAATATCATTCTTTTGATATTAAAATAATATATAATTGGATAGTAGATAAAATATACAGAATCATTCTCATGTAATATTTATTATTTAAATGAGTTACACATCATTATTATACCCATCCAAATAATAATATATTGAATAACAATTACACCAAGACGTGGAGACGGTAAGTCGTACGTATGCATGTATGGTGACATGTTATTCAAAGGATGGATAGAATAATGAATATGTTTGTACCATATTTATAATAACATCACAGTATATATAAGATACTGGAGTTATTATTTTAGAATGGTAATAACAAAGAAAGAAGAAGTGGAAGAAGAAATGAATTTGAAAAAGGGTGGTGAAAACATTACCTCTTCTTCAGGTTCTTCCTTTTGATTTGATCAAAAGGGATCCTTAGGTTGACTTTCTGATCAAACTAAGGCCTCTATGTTGTACTGAGGTAAGTTTATAGAATATTTGGGCAGATTTTGGCCGAACCAAAATTCTTTGAAGGTATGAAGTAATGAGAAGGGGGATTTCCCTTTTATAAGAGGGGTGAGGGGCACCTTTGGAAAAGCTAGAAATATTAATTTATAATAAATTCATATTCGGTTTCTAATGTCTCCAAAGTTTATTATTCAAAGTTTAAGGTGGGGATAGGTCTAAAACCATTCAACCAATATAATTTAGACAGTTTTGGGTTACTATATTAACCTTATCTTTTAGTTTTAACTATTAGTTAATTAGTTTGACATTTACCATGTCAATTTGTATTTTTATATTATATAGTTAATAACATACTATATACATCCAAGAGACCCCCAACTGGTCCATTAATGATACACCTATCATTATATAAGTCTCTTGGCAGATCCTTAGATTTTTAGGAATTTAATATCAATTAATAATATAATATTTGTTTTAAAAACTCTTTTATGTCAATTTTGACACTATTCAATAGTTTATTTTTGTGAAACTTATGACAGAATTATTACTTCTAAAAAAGTCAATTAAATCAATCTTAATATGTCATATTATCCTATAAAATTAGTTTAATTCATTAAAAGTCTCATGTTATATTTATTTGGGTATTTATAATATCAATTATTTTAATTTTTCACTATTATGGTAATTACTGCAGCATCATTGTGTCATCAATAAATTAAATTATTTATTGTCTAAAAATTATAAATAAAATATAATTATGTAGGAAATCTTTTTATCTTTCTAATGAATATTTACAATCGAATTTATCTTATGTATTACCCTATATTAAAAAACATTTTGTAAATAAACATTGATTTAAACTCTTTTAACTCTTCTTTGAATTAAATAATAATAAATGTCCTAATCTAATCCAAGTAGACCTAAATGACAATATTTTATTCCTAAGGTTGTTTTTGGTCAAGATACACTTGTCCAGTAGAATTAGGACATGTGTTAGGGTAATATTAATATCATTTTTACCCTCAATTACCTTATTTATATTTAACCGTGGTAAATAAAAGTAAAAAGTTACTATTCACCAAAAAATATTTTCATCTCATTAAACCACATTTTACTTCTTGATATTAATTGTGACTCTCGGATTTTTGAAATTCCATTCACAGAAGCGGTAAAATTATGTTTTATGAATAATTTAGTTTTTTTAACTACCACTTAGTAGTTTCACTACTCATCAAAAATTGAAGTTTTTCAGAACAATGCAAAAATTTCACCCTAAGCTATAATTGATATTCCGAATTAAAAAATGATGTCTATTTCAAAAAATTCCTAACATATAAGTTTCATTAATTAATTTTATAATTAATTCTCGTTGTCACAACAAATAGCGTGTTTTTAAGAAACAATATATACAAAAAGATTGACAATTGTTTAGGTCCAATTTCAAAGTGAAATTAATTCTAATGAACACCATTGGATAAAATTGTAAAAATATATTCTAATTATACTTTAAAACCACTCAATAATATAATTTATCACTATAAATTATTTTGATTAAAAAGGTTGTTTTTAAGTATTTTTCACTATTCATAAAAATTGGAAGTTCTCAGAAAAATACCAAAAATTCATCTTAGGATAATTTCGATATTCCGAAACCAAAAATGAAGTCCATTTTGAAATATAAAATATATATAATTTCAAAAATTATGTATTACTATTCATAACGGCTAGTTTGATTGGTTGTGGTGTGTTAGAACTCGATGTTGCGTACAACACACAGTATCGCATTATTCAAAGAGAAGAGTACCGTAGAAGTTTGGGGTGTTACAATTTAAATAAATAAATTTTCAATTACAGTTGTTTTAGATGAAAACAATTTCAAATACAACAACTTAAATCAAATCAACAATGCACACTTAATTTTGATATAACTAACATTTCATGCTGATGATCATACAGTAAACCAAGAGCGCCGAATATGGGAGAGGGCTCATGGGTGTTAGCTAGGATGGGTCCCTAGATTGTCATGTCTTGGTTAAAAGTGACTAAAAAACCACGACCCTTAGAAAACGTGGCTTAGAAACAACGACCCTCAAAAAACGTAGCTTAGAAATCAAAACCCCCATTCATTCATATGTTTAGTTAGTGTAGCACCCATCAATCCTACTAAGTGAAATAGGGACAAAACCACGCTCAGATCACTAGCCCACCAGTCTAGTCCACCTACCTAGCTTCCCAGGCTTCCCGCTTTGTGCTCAAACAAGTTTAATGTTCACATAACCTAAACATCCAATCTAAAGCACCATGCATGTCAAGATTCCATTTAAACCATCAATTTCTTTTAAAATCCTACTTCACGTCAAACGTTACATTTATGTATAAAATCCAAACATGGTACATACACACACCGAACCAACATTTGCAATCCCAAATTCCATTTTGAAATATTACACACACCAAAACCTCGTCCAAAAAAGTTCTTCACCATTGATATAATTTGATAAACCCATTTGAAAGTTTTCATAAAACAATTCTAAAAGAGTATCATCAGGATTTACATATTAAAACTCACTCAATATAGCCCTTTTAAATAAAGCATAAACCAAAATCGTTTTAGATCTTAATATGACTCGCTTTCACAATCAATTAAACCACTTGAAATATTCAATAAAACACTTTTACAATTAGAAAACTACCAAGAAAACTTAATAAAAATTTGAAAAATGTGTCACACAACTTTAATCCCCAAAAACGCACTCAAAACCTCTTTTATGACAAAAATGAATCTTGATGCCACACAAAAACACGCACTGCAGCTCTTTCACATTCAAACAAACTAAATTCATAGTTTCTAAAACATTGATAAATATCTAAATGTTAGTTTTCACAACAAAACACATTAACATTAAATAGAAACTCAACTAACAAAAAAAATGCACAACCAAACTCAGTCGAAATCACATTTACATCATGTGAAGTAACTAAAAATGTGATAAATTAACGAAAATCACTAGATAATTCCCCAGTTAATAATTTTACGTGGGTTCAGCTACTTCCAATTGAAAAATTTATTCTAATAAAAAAAATTGCACAATAATATCATTCTTTTTAAAATTGTATTTTCACCGCTTGCACAATAAAATAAATCAATTGTAAAGTTTAAAAGACCACTCCCATGGTTGAACAAATGACTCGAAAATTTATAAAACAAATTTCATAATATGCCACACGACTCAAAATACTAAAAATTCAACCAAAATTGATACTATGAATCGACACAAATGGATTCAAAACTAGCACACAATGAATAAATTTGCCAAATTAATTTAAGAAGAAAATTAATTCATCAAACAATGGATAAACAAGGAACTACCTACCTCAGGAGAAGAAATTCACAAAACATGTGTGAATCGCCAATCACACCTAATGTGCACAACATGAAAACTGGATTGGATCTTAAAATAAGAATTTGAACAAAACCAATACTAAAAAACAACCCCTAAATGAACCCATACCCATTGAACCACCAGGAACACCCCTGAAGTCGAAAAAAATGGAAAAGAGATTAAACCGAAGGGTGGGTTGCATGTCGAAGACAAGGTCAGCCAGCATGGGTGTCATGCCGGAGCTTTGTTCATGGAGGGAGGTGTCCGGACTATATTGGGGAGGTTGGTGGAGGCAGTTGTGATGGGAGGTGGCAGGTCATCGCAATAAGATGCGGGAAGGCTATAGTGTGGAGGACGTCAGATGGGTGTGCGAGGGAAACGACGAGTAGTCTGGAGAGGTAGGTGGTCAGACGGGACTGTAGGGGTGATGAATCGAGGGATCCACTGAGCATGGGTGTGGCGGACTTCGAGAATGACAGGGGGTGGCAGACTAGAGGCTCATTGGGAAGAGGGGAAAAATAAGGGAAGGTGCGACCTAAGGGGGTGACGCTGAAACCCAAACACACAGAGAAGAAAAAAATATAAAAAAATATATAAATTAATAAAAAAATCTAACAATTACTAATGATGAAAATTAATCATAATTATAATAAAAAAGAAGCTGAATTAATAAAATACTAACTATAATAATAATTTTAATAATATTACTAATATCTTAATTAAAACATTAACAAAAAGAAGAAGAATAATAATAATAATCTTAATAATAATAATATTATTATTATTATTAGAACAACATTTAAATAATTTTATTCTTCTAATTTCATGTTGTGCTAACTTCCTTATTCATCTCATTAACTAATTAATTAACCATACACCAGGCAATCCGTGTGGTGATTTGGAGATTACATGTGGCTTCGACCGTGCCCCACCTATGACACTGTCGAACCAAAAACACTTATTTGGGTCTTTTTACTATATTTATTTGTTTTGGACATCGGGAAAGTTGTGGGGTGAACTGGGCGAGGTCCCATGATGACCCAGGCGAGGTCGTGCGGCTCCAACCACGAAGCACTGAATGCAGACAAGGAGAATACAAGAATTTTTAAATAAGTACTCATAAATTTTATTTTGGGCTACAACCTGAACTACCCAACACAAAAAAATTATTTAAATAAATAATTCAAAAATGGAGGGTGTGACAATTCTCCCCACCATAAAGCTTTTTTCCCCTAGAAAGCCACAACTATACTGAACCCCAAAGGAGAAACCGATACCCCCTTGAGGTTCAAAGAGGATCCCTATGAAGAGTGAGAAAAAAAGAGGAAAACACTATGTGCATAGAGAAAGTGACCTAAACAACACCATCAAGAATCCCGTAAAAAGACACCAGTTAAGTGTCACCAACCTAAAAACGATATAACACCTCCATTTGATTGATCAAGGAAAGGAACTCTTGCACCCACAGAAACCATCTTCACGAGCCAAAAATTCTCAAGCACCTTTGAAGAAAAACCACACCATTTGATTGGAACGAACAAACAAGATCATACCATATCCAAAGAGAACTCTGATCACTTACCACCAAGCCATATTTAGGAATATAACCAAAGTCACAACTTGGGAAAGCCCGAAGGGTCTCCCCACCATTAAGAACCTACCAATGCCTACGAAGAGACTGGAAAACTAACATGGGGAGGCACGAGCGGATTCCCCACCATTATAAAAAAGGACAACACTAATTCATTCTAGTGAAATTTGAGCGAGACCCACCATGGGTCTCCCCCATTAGAATTTTCGGAAGATACACAACTTCAAAATTTTCTGTTAGTGGGAAAACACCCCACCAAAAGGTGAGGCAAGGGAGGGGCCCAGCAACCAAGATTTCAAAACTATTACCCTGGACAAACCATCATATCCATATCCCTGGACAAGAAAAATTTAAATTTGAGACTGATTTACCCAACAGACCCCATAATGACCACTAAAAGCGATTACACCCAGTGGGATGTAATTATTAGGAATTTAATTTAATGAGGTGACCACGCCTCCTCATAGCCACCGAGAACCTCAAGTAACCAAACGGGGAATTTTGAATGGAGAAAATATAGGAAATGCTTTAAAATGCCTTCACCTCCAATACTAATGACAAGAAATAAGACTGGTGTCCCATACACTCCTGGGGTTCCTGACCATGCTCCAGCTTCACCTCAAGGCCTACGGTTGGATCCTTGATGTTGGAAACATGTCCTACATCATATTCAGGCATTGAATACTCCCAAATAGAGCTTATCTTTTTGGTTTCACATGCAATCTACACTGAAAAATTAGACAACACCAATAAACACCACACACCATGACATCCAACAACTCGCTCGCAGAACCTCCACCAAAATAGGGGTTTAGATGATACACATGCATCACCAATACACCTTAAGCAAGAAACATAAGAAGGAAAGATTCAAAAAAAACACTCCCCATTTAACAGAAAAATTAGAACTCTCTAAGAGTATGACACATACTTATGAAAATAGGGGTTCCTGAAGGATTCTACGAAATGCACCCTTGATCTTCAAAGATAACTCAGGCTAAAAGACATCACCAAACATGACCATTTCATCTGATGAAATCACTACAATCATTTCAATCCATTGGTCTGCACTGACCATTACAAACCACCTTAAACTCAGGCTGAAAGATATCACAATACATGGCCCTTTCTTCTGATGAAATCACTACAATCATTTCAATCAATTGGTCTGCACCGACCATTCCAAACCACCTTCACCCTTTCCCCTCTAGAATTTCATTCAACATTTCTAGGGGGAACCTTCAGACACAACAACATCAAACGTCATACCAGATGACTCATACCACTCAGAGAGACCAAAAGTCCTTTCAATTCCTCTTGCATCTTCCATGTCACTGTGAGATGATCTACTTATCTGAAAAGGAAAAGGAATAGGCTAAGAACTATCACAAAAAAGGTAGAGTCCTTACATTAATAAATTGGAGGGCCGACCAATGATGAATTTCTCGTGGACGCACTTGAATCACATGTTAATGCTTTATGGAGGCATGTACTATTCAATAAGGGGAACCATGGACACAATCAAACTAGTCTGATGGCCAGAAAATACAACAAGAGAACACTAAACGTCCAGGGGGAACCACTGCAAGGGCTTCCCAAAGAACTTTTCAAAAGAAGCCACTAACCACATGATTTCACACCAACTAACCAATAAGAATTCAAACTCAAGAAACAAATATGTCAAAAATCATTTGGTCTCAAAACACCTCACATCCAACATTTCAAAAACACAAGGACACACCACACAATCACCAATTACTAAAACACCAAATTTTCCAGTAACAAATTTCTTTTAAAATAAACGCAGCAATGGGTTGAAAAAATAGCAATGGTCTCTCGTGGGCCTTGCACATGCCTGTTCACATTCCCCATCAACACCCACCTTAGTTCTATCCAGGCACTCATATTCTCGTTACTATTTCCATTTCCCTTTACACATATACTCATGCATGTGGTTTCCCATTAGAGCACCATGGATCAAAACTAGACCATTCCCTTTTTCAAAACCAAAACATTCAACACACACTTTTCAATCCTCACACATCATTTTCTTTTTCAAACACTTCATTTCAAAACATTTTCCTAGACCAATTCATTTTTACTTAAAAACCAGATCCCAACAGATCCAAAATGAAGAGACGAGGGATGGTTCAAGATGAGACTAGTGTCAGTGGGTGACTGGGACATATGGTTGGGGGCCATACACTAACCATGCCCCTACCAAAGAGAGTATTCTCAGACAGAATCCCCTACCCATGTGGATTTCTAGGACCTGTGAGCTCACTTGGACCACTGACCCTACTCCCTTTTCATTTCCTATAAACAAGATTAACCATAAGGAACAAAGACCCATACAAACCTCAACTTTCCCTGGTAGCTCGTGTCTCGCCACGAGGTGTGCTAGCCAGACACCTTACTAGTATCTAGGACATTTAGGCCCAACAACCTTAACTCCAGTATACAATGAATATTCCTAAAGGAACATGTCCCAAGAGATAAAACCAACTCTAAGACCATTTTTCCTTGAATCAGGTTGGGTCACCATCCGACTCGACACCCAACCTAGTCCATGATAAGGCCCAAAGTGCATTCCCAATCCCCACTAGCTATCACAAGTACTCGGTTATCAAAAAAACATTCGAACGATTTACCCAAAGTAATAAACATAAAACCACTAACAAGATAAATTAACTGACACTAGAAACAGACAACCTCTCATTCCTTAAAACCATAATCAGATTTAAGGTCTACAATTTAACTAAAAACCCAACGAAAACTACAATGATGACATAAAACTAAAACTCCAATACCAACCGCCAATAAAAATGGGATTCCACATTCCCAAGATACAAACAACAACCTATAGGAAAAGGCCATCAGTAACCAGAACTACCATCACTAAGAAAAATTCCTCAACCTAGGTTACACAATGAACAAGGTCTACATACACCCAAAGGTGTATGTAGGGTGTGATCCAAGAACCCAGTAGGATTTAACGAGGATAATATTCCACAAAAAACCATTTAATGATGAATACATTTTTCAAGTTAAATAAATAAAAAATGAATTAAATGCTTGAAAATTATTTAAATAAAACAATTTTCAAGATAGGTTTTTTAAATGAAAATAATTTCAAAGAAAACAACTTAAATCAAATCACACATGCACACTTACTTGTGAGATAACCTAAGTGTCATGCCGGTGAGCGTAAAGTAAACCAGGAGCACCAAATATGGGAGAGGCCTTGTGGGTTTTATCTAGAATGGGACCCTAGATCTTCGTGTCTCAGTGAAAAAATGGTTCAAAAACCAAGACCCTCAGCAAACATGGCTTATAAACCACGACCCTCACCAAAAGTGTCTTAGTAACCATTAACATCTGTCACTAATACGTTTAATTAGGGTTTAAGTCATCATTCCTTCTAGGTGAAAAAGGTCTGATGCCGCCCTCAGATAACTAGTCCATAAGTCTTGTCCACCTTCCTAGCTACTCGGGCTTCCCGATTTATGCTCAAACAATTTTCAAGTTCACATCACATTAACAGCCAGAAAAAAACACCACACATTCCAAGATACCATTTACACCATCAATTTCAATTTTAAAATCCATGTTCACGTCACATGTCACATTTACGCATAAAATCCAAACATGGTACATAAAAACATTGAACCACCATTTTCACACCAAAATGCCATTTTGAAATATTATGCACACCAAAATCTTGTCCAAACAAGTTTCAAACCATTAATATAATTTGATACACTTTTTTAAAATATTCATAAAATAATTCTAGAAGAGTATCACCGGGCTTTACACATGAAAAAACACTCTAAATCCCCATTTTTAATCAAGTGCACAAAATGTATTTTTAGAACATAATATGCATTGCTTACACCATCAACTAAACCACTTGAAATTTTAAGGCAAACACTCTTACAATTAGAAATCCACCAAGAGAAGTTATTAAATAGTTTCAAAAATATATCTCATGACTTTAAACAACATAAACACACTCAAAACCTCTTTTATGACCAAACACATCTTTATTTCACACCAAAACACAAATTTCACCTCCTTCACATTCAAACAAATTAATGCATAGTTTCTAAGACACTGATAAATAGGTCAATGTTAGTTTTCACAACAAACCACATTGGCATCACATAAGAACTCTACTAAAAATAGAAAATGCCCAAAAAAACTTAGTCAAAATCACTTTTGAAGCATGTTAACTAATTAATAAATGTGATGAATTAATTAAATTAACAAGATAATTCACCCGTTAATAATTTCACGTGGGATCACTGACTTCCATAGGAAAAATTCATTCTAAAAAAACAATTTCATAGATAAATAATTCTTTTTAAAATTTTATTTTCACCACTTTCAAAAAAATATAAATCAACTGCATAGTTTTAAATACCACTCCAACAGTCGATCAATCCACCAAAAAAATATAAAACAACATTTAGAATATGTTTCCTGACACAATATACTAAAAATTCAACAAAAAATTAGTCTATGACTTAACACATATTGATGCTAAACCGGAACACAATCTATATATTTTATAAAACGTTAATAAATAGTTCCACATGGTTTATCACATAAAACACACTTATATAATATATACATATCAACTTCAATTAAAATCTAAAATTTCATCATATAAAATAATGAATAAATATGATAAATTAATTAAAGAAGAAAATTACTTTATCAAACAATGGTCAAATTCAAAACCACTTACCTCAGGAAAAGAAATTTCCAAAAACTTGTGTGAATCTCCAATCGCACCTAATGGGCCCCACATGCAAACTTAGTTGGATCATAAAATATGAATTCGAATAAAACCAAGATTCAAAAATTACCCCTAAACATACCCATGCCCACTGAACCACCAAGAACACACAAGAAGAATAAAAAAACAAAAAAGATATTTAAATGGATGGGGTAGCATGCTGAAGACAAGGTCGACAAGCAGGGGTGCCACACTAGAGCTTTTCCGGTGGAGGGAGGTGGCCAGACTGGAGTGGGGAGGCCGATATAGGCAGTTGTGATGGGAGGTGGCAGGTTGTCACGATAGGAATTGGGGAGGCCGGTGTAAAAACGTCATCGGACGATAGTGTGGGGTGACGAAGAGGTGTTTGGAGAGGGAGGTGGTCGGATGGGAGCGCAGGGGTGATAGCTTGACGGAGCCGTTGAGCATGGTTCTGGTGGACTTTGGGAAAGGGATGGGGTGGTAGACTAGAGGCTCGTGAGGAGAAGGGGAAAACAAGGGAATGCATGGCCTAGGGCGGCGACGCTGAAACCCTAACACAAAGAGAGGAAAAATAATAAATAAATAAATAAAATAAAAATAAATCCTAATAATAAGTAATTACAATAATTAATCATAAATATAATAAAAAATCATGGTGACTTAATAAAATAATAACTATAATTATAATTTTAATAATATCACTAATAACCTAATTAAAACATTTACAAAGTATAATAATAATAATATTAATAATATTAACAATAATAATATTTTTATTGGAAAAGCCTTTAAATCATTTTATTCTTCTCATTTCATTTTGCGCAAACTTATTTATTCATCTCATTAACTAATGAATTAACCATACGTCGGACATGTCTCGTGGTGATTTGGAGAAGCCATGCGCCTTCAAAAGGGACCTACCTATGACATTGTCAAACCAAAAACACTCATTTGTGTTATTTTGCATTATTTATTTATTTTGAACATCAATAGGTTCATGCAGTGAATCGGGAGAGGTCATGCGGCGAGCCTGGAGAGGTCGCACAGCTTCGACCGCGATGCATTGAATGAAGTCAAGGCCAATATAAGCGTTTTTAAATAAATAATCAAAAAAATTAAGTCAGGCTTCAACCTGAACTACTCGAAGAAAAGAAAACTAATAAAATAAATAATTTAAAAACGGTGGGTGTGACAATTATATGTTGTGATTTTTTCTTACAGTAGAAAATGACATTTAATGTTTACATTTAATGAAATTATTACCATTAAAATTTTATCAATTAAACATTATAGAAATAATTTTATTTGAATATTATTTTATATAAAATCTTGAAATATTTTTTAAAAAAATTTGTTACTCCCTGAACCTAGTTACCCAAAGTAGATTCATTATTACATAACATTGGCATGATTACAAGGAATCGTGTCCCAAAGGGAAGATCAGTTTAGTAGTCTTGGAAAATAGATTACATGCATGAACGACACATTTCAATTTCTAGCATAAAATACAAAATATATAATTCTTTCAGAATTCCATTATTCTCAGGGATTAAACATACATATAAAACATATTTCACTTCTTGGAATCCTAAGAAAATAAAACATAAGAAAAAGGTTATCTCAAATGCTTAGTAAGGATAAACAATATAGAGGAAACTATTATAAGAAAACATAAAAATTTAAAGCAATGTATAATACAAAGACACAATCCTTTTAAACAAAAACTTCAACATAGTATTTAAATGATAAATCAAATAATTCCATTTACTTATTCACATTGATATTCTACTAGTTGAAAAATCACATGTAATATCAATAGCTAATTTCGAGCGCACCAAGACTTACCAAACTAACCGTTCAAAAGGATGTTATGAATATTATTAACTGAATTTTGAACTTTATATACTTAATATAATTTTAACATCCATTTTATGAGATTCTTAGACATAATATAAGAACAAATTTAATTTTTCATATAAAAAGAAGTATTTTTCAAAAAATTCAATTTTACCATCTTTTGATGGAGATCCCTTTTTACATCAAATATTTGAAACTTTTTCATATTAAATTTCTCAAAATAAACTTCTTCTTTATAATCGGGACATAAAATTTTAGTTTGGATAAATTTTTGGTGCTTTTCTGATTACTTTCATATTTTGATGAATAGTGATGATACTAAATTTTAATTGAAAACAACTTTATTTATTAAAAATAATTTACAGTGTAAAATTATACATTTGAGTGGGTTTTAAGTATAATTATATTATATTTTGATCATTTAATTCAATGTTGGTCATTGGAAGTAATTTTTCATTTCAATTGGATCGAAACACATATCAATATTTTGATTGTTTTTACTTCTCAAAAATCTGCTTTCTGGTTTTGACAACGAGAATATTTTTTAAATTAATTAATACAACATCTATGTTTTGAATTTCTTAAAATCTACATCATTTTTAATTTGAAATATCAAAATTTTCCTTGCGTGAATTTTTGGTATTTTTTTATAACTTTCAATTTTTGATGAATAGTAAAAAACACTACATTTTTGTTTAAAGCTGTCTTTTTTTTATAAAATTATTTAAATTTAAATTTGTTTTAAAGTAAAAATAGATACCTAATACCTTTATTAGTATAATTTAATAAATTGAAGTCATTTTATAATAGTAATAGATATATAAAATTTTATTGAACTTTTTACCATCTTTTACCCACCTTCTAGGCACATTTGAAAATATTCATAAAACATAATTTTACCACTTTTATTAATTTAATTTAAAAAATCCTATAAACAAGTTTGACATCAGTAAGTAATATATGGTTCAATTGGATGTAAATAATTTTTTGGTAATAGTAACTTTTGATTTTTATTTACCATGGTTAAAAGTAAATAAGGTAATTAAAGGTAAATATTATATTATAATTACCCTAACGCATGTCCTAATTCTATTGGATAAGTATATTTAGACCAAAATATACCTTAGGACAAAAATATGATCCTCTTTTATCCACTTGGATTTTATTAGGACGTTTATTATTATTTTATTTAAAGAAGAATTAAAAGTGTAAAATTCAAAGTTTAATAATTAAACCATTATTAATATAGGACTATATATAATTTAAATTCCACTATAAATTTTAATTATAAATATAAAAATATTTCCTAATCATGGTATTTTATTTATATTTTTTAGATATTAAATAATTAAATTTATGTATGACACAATGAATATGCATTAATTACCATATTAATGAAAGGCTAAAATAATTGATGTTATAAGTATTAAAATAAATGGAAATTGAAAATTTTGATGCATTCCAATAATTTTCATGGTTAATATGAAATTTTATGGTTGATCTAATTTATTTTTTTTCTATGTGATAAAGTTTTAATGACTTTCAAAAATTCTAAGTACTAAATAGTGAAAAAATTGACATAAATGGGTTTTTAAAACAAATACTATTTTATTAAATGATATAATATCCCTAAAAATATAAGGTTCGGAAAAAGTACTTAGATAAGGTTAGATATGATAATAATTAACCATTAGGGATTATCTTGGCTTTTTATAGTTATTTTATTAACCATTTATTATAATAATACAAGAAGACATGGAAAAGGTTAAACTATTTAACTAAGACTAAAATCTAAAAGATAAGGCTAATATAGTGACCTAAAGTTTTCTAAAACATATTTTTTGAGAGGTTTTTGACCATCCCCAACATATCCTCGAACAAAATCTATTTGAAGCCATTAGAAAACGAAAATGAGTTTATAATAAAATAATATTTCAAGATTTTCCTAAAGTGACCCTCACCACTCTTATTAAAGTGTACTTCCACATATCTTAATTACACACCTCCAAAGCCTTTTGGCTCATCCAACCCTTTCTCCAATATCCTCCCAATTACCCTAAATCCAACCTAGAGGCCTTAATTTGATCATAAATCCAACCTAAGGTTCCCTTTTGATCAAATCAAAAGGAAGCACCCATAGAAGAGATAATTATTTCATCACCTCATTCAAGGTTCATTTCTTCCTCCAATTACTCTATATTAGTTGTTTCCATACCAAAATAAAAAATACAGTACCTTCAACATACTGAAATGTTATTATAAATATGGTACAACCATATTTATTATTCTATCCATTCTATGAATGATAAAGTTACAATACGTGCATACGTACGGCTTACCGTCCCCACGTCGTGGTGTAGTTTGTTATTCAACACTTCATTATTTGGATGGGTATAATAATGAGTATAATTGATTTAAATAATAAATATAACATGTGAATGATTCTTTATATATATAATATACAATCCAATTACATATGATTTCACCATAAATACACTGATATTGTCGCTCGTGCGTACGTACGAATTACCAACTCCACGACGCGATGAGATTTCATTCCCCATCATAACCATTCAAGAATAAATTTCATTTGATGAATGGAAAAAAATTTAAGAACATAATATCCTTTTGGATATGAATAATATACATTCTATCCATCAAAAACATTTTTTACGTAACAAAACATATAAATAAAAATGAACCAGTTTACACCCGATAGAATGATACTACATAAATATTATTAACAAAACAATATTAGAGGATCATATATCAAATCATATTTATGTATTTGGTAGTTTTATAATTTAATAACAATTATTTAACCATTATATAGTAGGATTAACTTACCCTTAACTAAAGCAAAGTATAAGGTAAGGGGTTTTCATCTCACTTTTTATTCCCGTGAGATTCATACTATATTTCCACTATTTCCTTTTGTGTGGTGTATGCACATCCCATGATTGTATTATTTGTGTATTGTACATTAATTTATGGGTATTTACATCTTCATTTTGTGATCCTTCTTTCATGGGTGTATGTTCTGTAAGTTACCAAATCTGTAAGGGAATTTCTAATTTCAATTTCTACTCATTGGGTTTTCCGTAAACTTCATTGATTATTTTACTCCAAGATTATGTGTGAAATCACAATTTATTTATTTATGCAGACATTTCCACTCCTTTTTTCTGAGATATACTTTTTATACACATAATCAATCCATTCATAAATTCTAAAGTCATTTATATGAAATTTATAAGAGTAATCTTAACTCAACTTCCATTCATTGAGTTAAATATCCTAGTCATTGGTGTTATTATTACAAGAATATGTTTGAATGTACTATGATTAATTTACACTGAACATTCAATCATATTTAGTGTATTTTTATTTTTCACACATAATTATGTCATTTATTTATCTTTAACCAAAGGATATATTCTTTACATGGGATTTCATCTTAACTTACATTTCATTGAGTCTTTTTTGTTTTTATGCACCAATTCAATTTTATATGGTGTATATACTATGTTGTGACATATTATATCATGAATCCCTTTATTATCATTATATTATAATGTATTTATTACCTCAGTTATTTTTATTTATTCATCTCTCGTTTGGTTAGTAACTCTAACTAAAATATCATTTTCAATGTTTTAAATATTTATTCTTCTAAATCATTCCCATTAATGTCCATGTTTTAAAAATGGTGTTAATAATTTATTTATATGGAAATTAATGTTTTAAAAATTAAAATTCCTTTTAAATGATTCAAAGTGGTATGGTGCACATTGATTCCAAAATCTATTTTAATAGCTTCTTGATAAATTGTGAGACTTTTAAATGTCTTCAAGAGAAAGGGGATATTTCTCCCAAATATTTTTACTGATTATCTTCATCTATATCAATATCCTTCATTATTCTTGATTGAAGTTGATTTATTATAATAAAATATTCCATATTGTAGTGAATGAGTTATGTTTTTCTTTGAATGTTCTATTTTTATACCATTCATGTTTTGTGGTTAAAATATTGACATTTCGTATGTTAGTTTTAATACAAATGTTTAGATTATGTTTCAACCATTTCATATGAGGAATGCATTGGACTTAGTAAGTGACGGGTGGAGCCCGCTATAGCTCCTCGATGCATCGGTAGGTCTCATGAGGAAAACTAGTTTCTAGGAATAGGGCCTTGAAAAAATCTTTATTTGTGGTCTAGGAATGAGGCCATGACTATGTGGTTATGATGTCCGGCATTATGCATTCCATCATTATGAAATTAGCTATTAATATTACATGTGATTATTCGACTAGTAGAATATTCATGTGAATAAGTAAATGGAATTATTTAATTTATCATTTCCATATTATACTGAAGTTTATGTTTAAAAATATTGTGTTTTTGTCTTATACATTTCCTTAATTGTTTTTGATTTTTTATGATAGTTTCTGCTATATTTTTTATCCTTAGAGAGCATATGAGATTACCTCTTTATTATTTTTTATTTTCTCAGGTTTCCAAGAAGTGTGTTATGTTTTATATTTTGGATTAATCTAATAGAATAATGGAATTATCAAAGGATTATATATGATATAATTTATGTAATAAATTGAAATGTGATGTTCATGTATGTAAACTATTTTCCAAGACTATTAAAATGATTGGCCCTTCAGGACATGATTCCTTGAAATCATGCTGATGTTATATAATAATGCACTAACTATTGGTAACTAGGTTCGAGGCATTATAGTTGGTATCAGATGATGTTTAATACAAAACATGGAAACTACATTAATAAAAAATCTGATTAGAGAACATTACCCTAAGATAGACTTTGAGGATTAGTATAGAAGAACTTCCTATAATTTTTAAAATGTAGAGATTTATTTAATTTTCCAATAAATACAACCATGTCTGGATACGAGCAGGTAGAGGCAGATTTGACACCGATTTATCAAGGGGTAAACCCCTAAAACACCACTTTCAGCTATACTTGAATGGGAACTGGTGCACGACAACGGGCCTTACTGCACTCTTGCTTAGGACACTCCCAGGAGATATGCTTAGGATAATTCAATTTTTCATTAAAAACTGACTTGAAGGATTTTAATATAAGATGAGAATAAATAACCCTAGTTAATCCTAATGTTTTTTGATCGAAAATAAGATTTCATGATATTCTATAAATTATTTTATGACTATTGTTACTCAAAATATGATTTTTTGTTTTAGTCAATGGCTAGATTCAAAGGAATTCATAGTAACATTGAACATGATGTACATGGTGGGAACAATGGTGGGAATGAGAAACTAAATGGAATTTTGATAGGGATAAAAAATATTGTGTCCATGCAAGAGAAGGTTTCCAAAAATATGATGAACAACATATTCATTAACAAACTCCCAAACTCAAAAAAAAAGAGAAAGGAGGAGAATTATTAGAGCTCCAGTATGGGAGACCTTAGAGAAAAGAAAGGTCAATTTCCATCATGCAGAAAATGTGGAAGGAGACACCTAGGAAAGTGTCTCAATGGAAAAAAGAAATGCTTTATGTTTAGGAAAGAAGGACATAAAGTAAATAATTTCCGAGAAAAAATGAATAGTACTATGGAAGAAAATAAAAATGATCCTAATAATACATTTATAGTCATTTTCCATAAATGTAGGGGACTTGTGAATTATCCGATTCAATGCCATATTCTATAGGATAACCACTTGGTCAAGGAATAACTTATGTAAAAATAAATGGATGGATAAATGTTTAAAATTATTTATTCACTTTGTTGATGGGATTACATTAGAAGACTTTTCTCTTGTATGTGTGACCCTACAGTTTGTTATGTGAAAGTTCTATTTGAGGAAGAATTATCTTTTCTTTTGTGGATATAGTTATAAATAACTATTTGGGTTTATATGATCCTGTAATTTGGGGAAATTATAGGTTATTAATTTTTGGGATAAAAATGCGAGGTATGAGATAACATTTGTGGTTAAATTGTGTTATAGTTATTTTTAGGAAATTATCTTATTTTGGGAATGTTATAAAATATTTTTTTAAAAGACAACATGCAGACTGTGTGATAACCCATCATGTCAGACAAAGCATCGGGAATCGAACCCATAAACAAAGAGTGACATAGATTTATCGGCTACCACTAGACTACAGGAAGTCCCTAGTTAGTGTGACTAATTATTTTTTTTAAATGATTTTATTGATCAATAATAAGTTGACTTAGATATTATTTTTTATCACATGGATATCCTTAGTATAGGATGTTGATTTGGTGATTTAGTGATAAATTTTATTTTGGAAGACGTTAGCTATGTTGGGAATACTATATTCCTAAGAAAAATATAATACTATGGGATTTAATTTGAGGAGTAATGGTGGATTTTTATTTTGGAAGAATATATTTATTATAGAGATTCAGGTTATATATGGAAATGATTAACCTATCGTAGAGAATATTTAATTAGGTTAATTACTTTTAATTATGTGACTTTAAGATTAGTTGATGTTATTTAGAGATAAATGTGAAGATTATTCATAGAAAACTATGTGATCAAATCCTTCTAAATTTTGGGTTTCAAACTTAGTTTGAATTATTTTGAATAATTTTAAGGACAATTGTTTATTGAATGGTCTTTGTTGAACTTTGGGTATTTTTTGTTTAATTTTGAAGATTAAAAATAATATTTCTTTCTATAAAGGAATATCCATTTTGGGGATCATATGATCTTGTATTTTCCATTTTGGTTTTGGTTAATCTCCAAAGACAATGGAAATATATAGTTCATCCTTTATGTATTATGTGATTCTCTAGAAGTTTATTTTAGCACTTCAAGAGTGACCAAGCCATCTTAAATACTCATCTTTTAGAGAAAAGATGAGTTAGTGGTATTAGTTTATTAAAGGACGAAACTATTATTGAAATCTAAGTATATATATTTATTTTCTTAGCCAATATCATAAATAAATTCCTCAACTTTATTAAATAGAACATAAAACAAATAACGTTTTCCATTTACTTTTCCAAATGGGAAACTAATGACCATTTACCCCATCACAAGTTTGTGGTTTTCATGTTGTTAAATTTCTCCTGATCATGTTTTCTATAATACTCTATCAGAACATGCAACTTATTTTATCTTCAATACCTATGTTTTTCTACATGGAATCCTAATATGGATTATCTCAGGTGACCTTTTTACTTCTCTTTCTTTCTTTTAAAGTGATAGTTTTGTTGACACTTTTTCCTATGTGGGACTTTAAATGAAGTTTTTATGCCCAATTTTAAAATTTCAAGGATAAAATTTCCAAAATGGGGGAAGAATTTAACACCCCAAGATTTCATATTAAGTTATTTTCTTTAAATTAATTCTACATCTTTCACTACACGCAACAATAAGTTCAAGTGCACCACGACATACCAAACTAGTCGTTTAAAAAGATGTTATGAACAATGTGAACTAAATTTTTAATTTTATATACTCTATATAATTTTAAAATCCATATTATGTGTCTCCTAGATATAATATAAGAACAAATTCTATTTTTCAAATAAAAGAAATATTTTTCAAAAAAAGAAATTTTACTTCCTTTTAATTATAAACCCTTTTTAAATCAAATATTTGAAGCTTTTACATATTAAATTTGACAAAATAAACATCTTCTTTAAAATAGGGACATAAAATTTTAGTTTGTATAAGTTTTTAGTTCTTTACTGATAACTTTCTTATTTTGATGTATAGTGAAAAATACTAAATTTTAATTGAAAACAAATTGTTTTAATCCAAATAATTTACAGTGTTAAATTGTATTGTTTAATGGTTTTGATGTATAATTAGATTACATATTAATAATTTAATCAAATGTTGTTCATTGGAAATAATTTTACATTTAAATTGGATGTAAACACATATCAATCTTTTGATAGTTTTTACTTCTCAAAAACACGCTTTCTGGTTTTGACAGTGGGAATAATTTTTAAATTAATTAATACAACTTAAGTGTTTTGAATTTTTTAAAATAGACATCATTTTTTAATTTGGAATATCAAAATTATCTTTGGGTGAATTTTTGGTATTTTTCTAAATATATTCAATTTTTTATGAATAGTGAAAAATAATGCATTATTGTTTAAACCCGAATTTTTATTTAAATAATTATTTTTAAATTAAATTTATTTTAAATACAAAATATATACATAATACATGTATTATTTCAATTTAATTCATTTAAGTCATTTTAAAATAATATTAGATATATAAAATTTTATTGAACTTTTTACCATCTTTTACCCACCTTCAAGGCACATTTTCAAATTTCCATAAAACATAATTTTACCACTTCTCGGAATTGAATTTAAAAAATCTTAGAAATACTATTTAAATCAGTAAGTAAAATTTTGTTCAATAGGATTCAAATATTTTTTGGTGATTAGTTACTTTTGAATTTTATTTACCATAGTTAAGAGTAAATAGGGTAATTAAAGGTACAAATGATATTATAATTACCCTAAAACATGTCCTAATTTTAATGGATAAGTGTATGTAGACCAAAATATACCTTAGGAAAAAATATATTATCCACTTTAATCGACATGGATTATATTTGGACATTTATAATTATTTTTTTAAAAAAAGAGTTAAAAGTGTAAAATTCAGAGTTTAATAACTAAAACATTTTAAATATAGGGTTATACATAAGTTAAATTATACTATAAATATTAATAATAAATATAAAAATATTTCATAAATCATGGTATTTTATTTATAATTTTTAGGCATTAAATAATTAATTTTATGTATGACACAATGATGATGTAGTAATTTTCTTATTAATGAAAGACTAAAATAATTGATGATATAAATAATAAAATAAATTTAAATTGAGACTTTTGATTCATTAAAGTACATTTCTAGGTTAATATGACATTTTATGGTTGATCTAATGTATTTTTTTCTAAGTGATAATGTTTTTATGACTTTCACAAAAACCAAATACAAAATAGTGTCAAAATTGACATAAATGGGTTTTTGAAATAAATATTATTTTATTAAATAATATTATATTCATAAAAATATAAGGTTCGGCCAAAGGACTTAGATAAGGTTGTATATTTCAATAATTAACCACTTTGGGTTCTCTTGGCTTTTTATAGAATGTTTATTAACCATTTATATTAATAATACTAGAAGACATTGAAAAAGTTAAACTATTTAACTAAGAGTTAAATATATAAGATAATTCTAATATGGTGACCTAAACTTGCCTAGAACCTATTGGTTGAGAGTTTTTCAACCCACCCCCACCTTATCCTCTAAATAAATCCATTTATAGCCATTAGAAATCAAATATTATTTTATAATAAAATAATACTTCATGCTTTTCCAAAAGTGACCCTCACCTCTCTTATAAAAGTGTACTTCTAGTTATCTTAATTTCACACCTCCAAAGCCCTTTGTCTCGGCCAACCCATGCTCAAATATCCTCCCAACTACCCTCACATAAACCTAGAGGCCTTAATTTGATCATAAAGCCAACCTAAATAGCCATTTTGATCAAATCAAAAGGAATCACCCAAAGAAGAGATAATTATTTTATCACCTCTTTCAAGGATCTTTTCTTCTTCCACTTCCTCTTTATTTGTTGTTTACATAAAAAAATAGTAACTATAGTACCTTATACAAACTTTTATGTTATTATAACTATGTTACAACCATATTCATTATTCTATCCATCCTATTAATGAAAAAGTCACCAAACGTGCATACGTACGACTTACTGTCTCCACGTCGTGGTGTAGTTTATTATTAAACTCTTCATTATATGGATGGGTATAATAATGAGTATAATTTATGTAAATAATAAAGATAACATGTCAATTATTCTGTATATATATAATATTCTATCCAATTATATATTATTTCATCATAAATAGAATGATATTTTCACTCATGCGTACGTTCAGCTTACCATCTCCTCGACGTGATGAGATTTCATTCCCCCTCATAACTATTCAAGAATAATATTCATTTTATTATTAAAAAAATAATTTTTAAGATATTAATATAATTATATATATGAATAAAATACATCATATACATGTTAAACATGACTTACATAACAAAACATATAAAAAAATTAATCAGTTTACACGTGAATCAATTATACTACTAAACTATTATTAACAAAACAATATTAAAGGATCATATATGATATCATATTTATGTATATGATTATTTTATAATTTAATAATAATTATTTAACCATTATACAGGAGTTTAAACTGACCCTCGACTAAAGGAAATTATAAGATAAGGGGTTTTCATCTCACTTTTTATTCCTGTTAGATTCCTGCTATATTGCCACTATTTCCATTTGTGTAGTGTATTTCCTAGCCATGATTGTATTATATTTGTATTATACATTAATTTATGTGTATTTAAATCTTCATTGTATGATCCTTCTTTCATGGGGTGAATATTTCGTAAGTTACCAAATCGGTAAGTGAATTTCAAATTTCAATTTCCCTCATTGAGTTTTACGCAAAATTCAATGGTTATTTTACTCCAAGATTAAATGTGAAATCACTATTTATTTTTTTGTGTAAATATTTTGAATCTATTTTCTTATATAATTTATATACACATAATCACTCCATTGATAAATTATCAATTCATTTATATGAACTTGATAAGAGTAATCTTAACTCAATTTCCATTCATTGAGTTAAAAATCCCAGTCATTGGTGTTGTTTTTACAAGAATATATGTGAATGTCCTCTGATTGATTTACACTGAATATCCAATCATATCAATTTTATTTATATTTTCACACATAGTTATTTCCTTGATTTATCCTTAACCTAAGGATATAGTCTTTATAAATCATTTTATCTCAATTTACATTTCATTGAGACTTCTGTGTTGTTATGCGCCAATTCACTTTTATATGGTGTATGTACTGTACTTTGACATATTATATCATGAAACCCTTTTATTCTCGTGATATTGTAAATTTTTTATTACCTAAAATATTTTTATTCATGCATCTCTCATTTGTTTAGGAACTCTAACTAAAATATCATTTTAAATGTTTTAATGATTTATTATTGTAAATCATTATCATTAATCTCCATGTTTTAAAAATAGTGTTTAGGATTTATTTTTATGGAAATTAA
Organism: Viscum album; assembly: GCA_963277665.1. Lineage (NCBI taxonomy): Eukaryota > Viridiplantae > Streptophyta > Magnoliopsida > Santalales > Viscaceae > Viscum > Viscum album. Next base: position 1,715,133,573 of record OY728152.1, on the reverse strand, counting down.
TGTTTTAAAAATTAAAATTCCTTTTAAAAGTTTCAAAGTGGTACGGGAAACTTTTATTAAAAAAAATCTATTTTTAACAGCTTCTTGATAAATAATGAAACTTTTAAATGTTTTCAAGAAAAAGGGGATATTTCTCTCAAATAGTTTTACTTATTATTTTCATCGTTGTCAATATCCTTCATTATTCTTGATTGGGGTTGATTTATTATAATAAAATCTCCCATATTGTATTGAATTATTTATGTTTTACTGTGGATGGGGTATTTTTATACCATTCATGGTTTGTGATTAAAATATTTATATTTCATATTCTAGTTTTAAAATGAATGGTTAGATTATTTTTTAACCTTTTCATATGAGGAATCAATTGTACTTAGTAAGTGATAGGTGGATCCCATGATTTCTCCTCGATGCATCGGTAGGTCTCATGAGACAAACAACTGTCTTGGCACAAGGCCTTGGAAAAATCTTTTTTTTAGTCTCGGCATGAAGCCTTGACTATGTGGTTATGATGTATGGCATTATGAATTCAATCATTATCAAATTACATATTGATATTACATGTAATTATTTTACTTGTATAATATACATGTGGATAAGTAAATGGAATTATTTGATTTATCATTTCCATATTATGATGATGTTTAGATTTAAAATGCTTGTGTTTTAGTCTTATACATTGTCTTAAATGTTTATGTTTTCTTGTGATAGTTTCGATTATACTGTTTATCTTTACTGACCATCTAATCTCACCTCTTTCTTCTATTTATTTTCTTAGGATTCCAAGAAGTGTATTACGTTTAATATTATGGTTTAATCTTGGAGAATAATGGAATTATCAAAGTATAATCTATGTTGTGTTTTATGTTAGAAATTGAACTGTGAAGTTCATGTAAGTAATCTATTTTCCCAGATTGTTAAACTGATCGGACCTTCAAGACTTGATTCTATGTAATCATGTCAATGTTTTGTAATAATGCACCAACTCTGGGTAACTAGGGTCAGGGCATTACATCAACCCCCACCAATAGGGAGTAATCTCATTCAAACACAAGGGTCCCTACATGATTTGTATATACACTATATGTAAAGTATCTTCCACATATTGTTAGAGAGTGGACTTATTCAACCATAAGAAGTTCAATATGGAAATAACCTTAGATACCTCAGGCGTCTTTGTAACCCATGGAAGGAGAGTAACCAAATTAAATGGTAAGGATATATATATATATATATATATATATATATATATATTCTCATTAAAAAAATCCCAATATATATAGAAGGGGATTCTTTATCTCACTGCTCATCCTAAGAAGATGATTCACCAATAGTTACAAAATTACATCAACAATTCCAAGCATCTAATACGATGTCTCAAAAGAAACAGTCCAACCTAAGCCACACCTCGTCATTATGCGCAAAGTCGAGGTCCATAGACTCCAAGATGATTACCGACAGCCTAGTGTGTCATGGGGGTTCCCCTCAATATTTATTCATAGAGGACCATCACCCTAGTGATTTAGTAGAATCAAATATAGTTTCATGAGCACCCATTACCTATCCAATAGGGGTTCCAATAAATAAGTATTTGTAGAGGAATCTCTCTCATATGTGTTAGGTGGGTTCCACTCTATATTTTGAGGACTCGTTCCCTAGTGTGGTGTGGGGTTCCATTCTTATCATCAAAGACTTGCACCCTACTGGATATGGGGGATCCATTTGTAAGTGAGTATACTCACGCCCAATCCGATGTGGGTTTTCACTATATAGACCAAGTTCCCATTCCCTAGAGTGATGGGGGATCTACACTAGTCATCGATGACCCACACCTTATCCAATTGGGGGTTTCCAATAAAAAGGTTGGGGACCCACACCCATGATTATGGGGGTTCAACTCTATTGGAATCATCTGGGGATCTCCTTTGATCATAGTTGTCATCATACACTTCTTTAATAATCATCGTGCTTGGAACATTACACATCATGTCTCGAAATCCAAATATGAGGGAACCATTATGTTATAAAAAACACCTAGGATATTCTACTCACATGCTGATATCTGTGTAAGAATGATAAATATATGAATGATTGAAGTTTCCTCAAATGGAACCAAGGGTTACACAGTGTGTGAGAGGACTACACACTATGTTTTCTAGTTCCTCCACATAACCAAGTCTCACGAGATAAACTTCTCACCATGTGTGCATGAGTAAGTGGTGTGTGGGTTATATACATGGTTTTCCCCTAATACATGTGGTCCCGACTATGTGTTTGGTTTTGTACGTGTACCCAATCCATGTCTGTGTAATTTACTTTGTTTTAATGTATTTTAGTACTCCACATACCCCTTTACATAGGGATTCACCCATGTGATCTAGTTGTTTCCATATACTAAGGCATATGGAGTGTTCCAGGCCATATGAATAATCACACAACTCAACTATAAGGTAATTTGGGTACATGTCATGTAGATATTCCTCATGACGTGTTATACTTTTTAGATCCCAAAACCTACCATATCTGTAACCTTAGGGTAACACACCTTTTTTCATCATGAGATGCATCATGTAGTAATAATTTTCATATATTCTCAAATCCACTCTATGAACCATGAATCTTGATTTCTTTCCATACATCCCACCTCAATCGCACACAAAATCATCAAATATAGTCACCATTCATTATTTTTTTCCATATTATATATAGAGATCTATCCTTTCATTACACTGTGGTTTCACTATATATACCACTCAACTTCGCAGCTTCCATAGATGATGATTCGAGTACCAATATTCTTAATGATCATAAAAAATCTTCATCTATTCTAGATCAATAAATAATTAACATATCCATCGCTTTCTCATGAATTTGTATTGATTATAGGGATCCAATTGGGCTCAGTGCCACCAAACAATGTCGAACTAGGACCGCGGGGTCCAACTTGTGAAAAATTAGATAATATTGAGGGGGAAAGGCTTAAGATTTTTTTTAAAATTATTAACATTTTTGGATAGTGAGAACGAATTAATATATCAACTGTTTGAAAAAATGGATATAATCCAATTTTGTTGATACATAGTTGGCATGAAAAGGCGTAAATTGTCACATATCCATGAAATGGATAAACATACTAATGAAATTTAATAAAAAAAAGGTCATATACCAAAATTATATGATTCTTACTTATATATTTAATTTTTCATCATCAAATAACACAACCTGCAATTAATGGAAAAAGTTGTTATGTTCTATATGGTCATATTTTCTCCAATCATGAATTTATTTGTCGTCCAATATAGTTTTCCAATATAAGGAAGAAGGAGAAGCTCTCAGTAGATCCTAGTATTATGAGGATAAACCTATGAATATATTTATAGAAGCATTCTCATAAAATTTTAGTTTATGAGAAAATTATATAAATAATTAATTTAGCCTCTAACCATATTGTAAAAAAGGAGAGATGGATGAACACCTCATGTTAACCTATTTTATGTCATTTATAGGGTAATAATCATGTTATAGACTCAACTATTGTCTCATATTTTTTATTTGATCTTTCAATTAAGTGTTATCCCATTTTCATTTAAAACCAATGCATTCACAACATAAAATATATTAACTATTTTTATAAAACTAATATTGGGAACAACGAGCCTTGGAATCACATATCATATTATCTTGTAGCTTGGGAAATATTAATATAAACATTTCAAATTCATAGAAGGAAAAAATCATGTCTCAACATCATTCCCTCCTTTAAATTTTTTATCCTTAAAATGAAAAAATATAGAAAAAACTCTTGATACTGAGAACTTACCTAGATATCACCCTCTCAAGAACTATCTAACACATTCTCATGATGCCACAACACATCAACCAAGGGGATGGTACATCCACATAGGGACCTCTCCTATCAACCCTTAATCTGCCATGAGTGAAATATGAAGGTCACTCCATCCTTGATGTCCATCTCACCCCAATTGATGACATGCATGGGGTCATAAATGTATCTCTTTACCAGTGACATGTGGACAATGTTGTTCACCCACCATGTTATGGGGGTAGGGTGATGAGGTAAGATATCATTCCACCCCTCTACATGATCTCAAGTGGATCGATAAAACCCAGGGATAGATTGTGTCCCTCAAAAAAATCAAAAATCAATATGGTTGGGTGAGTATTATGAAAAGATGCTAGAATTTTTAATTTTGGAGGCGGGAGACCTTTAGAGGCCGCCATTTGGAGGCCGCTAATGCTATCAACAGCGACCTCCAAATGGTGGTCGCTGCACATAATACCTAATTTTACCCCATTTCCCCTCCCGACCCCCCCCCCCCCAATAACCCGCCCCGACCCCCCCCCCCACCCCCGCGACCCCGACACCGGCGATCCCGCCCTCGACGACCCCTCACTGACCCCGCGACCCCGACCCCGGTGACCATCCCCGACCCCGGAGACCCCGCCCCCCGCGACCCTGTCCCCGGTGACCCCGCCCCCGTCCACCCTGACCCCCGGTGACCCGTACGACCCTGACACCTGACGAGCCCCTGCGAGCCCCGGCGACCCCTGACTACCCCCGGCGACCTGAACCCCGACGACCCCAACCCCCAGCGACCCCCGATGAATCTGACCCTGTGCTGCACCACCTGCAACCCCGACGACCCCCTGCACCACCTGCAACCCCGCGCTGCGCCACCCGCAACCCCGCGATGCGCCACCCGCGACCCCAACAGCCTTCGCTACACCTTCGGACAGTCCTACCCCAACACCGTGTTACACCACCCGCGACCCCGATAGTCTGAGATGCACCTTCGGACAGTCTTTCCCCCTTCGTCCCCTCTCGTCCCCCCTGCATCCCTCTAGTTATTCCTCACGTCCTGCCTCTATCGGACCCTTCCGGTTCGTCGTGCCCCGCCATGTAAAACTCTCCCATGCTTCATCCAGGTGTTCTTCCGCTTTTGATTATAGACGTTGAACCCCTGTTTTCAAGTCGCTGTGCCATCACGAATCCGCAATCGAGTCGCACCCCGTTACCTGCAGTCGAGTCCTCTGGAGGTAATATTTTTTATCCTTCAAATTTAGCATTGAAGTCATTGGTTTTTAAATTTAATGATATGTGTTTATTTAGAATTTAAATAAGATATTTCACTTTTGATTTCTATTAAATACAGATATGGATAAGATCTGGATTGATATGCAATATAGGTTTCAATTTCACTTTTGATTTATCTTTCGGTATGTAAGTTTTCAAATTTTTTAAATTAATTGATTGTAATGTTCTATGTATATTTCCCTAACTGTTTCTAATCATTAATTTATATTGTAATTGAATTATGAATTTATGTTTATCAGGATATAGTGCATCTTCCAGCAGACGCAGGGGTCCTAGTGGACATCGCAGTGATATTGGTGATCCAGATGAGGATGAACCCCATGCATGAGGTAATTTCATTTGTGTTGATGAATTATCTAGTATTTTTGGATGACGTCTTTGTGCACTCCAAAACTGACTTGATCATACCCATATCTTGACATCATCCAGATTACACTAATTGAGCATTGACTATATGCCAAACTATATATATGTCACTTTTTTATTGATTAGGTATAGTTAATGGGTCAAATAATCTTAGAGGAAGTTGTTTTAGTGGATGGATAGAAAGTTCAGGCAGTTGTTTCTTGGGAAAATCCCAAGAACTATTTCGATATCTGTAGCTTTCTAGGGTTCCTAGGATTCAATTTAATTATTATTCTTGACGTGTACGAGGAGACGGCACGTCAATCGGACATGCGGTTTTCACGCAATGGCTCAATATGTGCTTTTTAAGTGTTGAGTGTGCTTCCGAAACACGTGTGGGGTGGTCCAAACCAGCCTAACGACGTCGGATTGGCCTGAAATCGAATGACAATAATGGCTGAGTGAATTTTGAAGTGGTCGGGCAGACGGCACGCCAATCGGAGGTGTCGTGTGCCTGTGGTGACCAAGAACGCACTTCTGGTGCCATAAACAGCCAAAACGGGCCTCAAACTGTCAAATTCAGTGCGTACGACATAGGATTGACCTGAAATCACAAGGGTAACACTTTAGTTATTATTATTGACGTGTACAAGGAGACGTAACGTCAGTCGGACGTGCAGTTTGCGTGCAACGGCTCAATATGTGATTTTTAAGTGTTGGGCGCACTTTCGAAACGCGCGTGGGGTGGTCCAAACCAGACGAACGATGTCGGATTGGCCTGAAATTGGACGACAACAATGGGTAAGTGAATTTTGAAGTCTTCGGGCAGAAGGAATTCCAATCGGTGGTGTCGTGTGTCTGCGATGACCGAGAATGCAATTCTGGTGCCATAAATGGACAAAACGGGCCTCAAATTGTCAAATTCAGAGCGTACGACATCGGATTGACCTGAAATCACAAGGGGGAACACTGTAGTTATTATTCTTGACGTTTAAGAGGAGAAGGAATGCCAATCGGACATGCGGTTTGCATGCAACGGCTCAATATGCGCTTTTTAAGTGTTGGGCGTGCTTCTGAAACGTGTGTGGGGTGGTCCAAACCGGCCGAACGATGTCGGATTGTCCTGAAATCGGACGACAACAAAGTTTGATTGAATTTTGAAGTGTTTGGGTAGATGGCACGCCAATCGGAGGTGTTGTGTGCCCGCGGTGACCAAGAACGCAATTCTGGTGCCATAAACGGCCAAAACGGGCCTCAAACTGTCAAATTTCGAGCTTATGACATCGGATTGACCAGAAATCATAGGGGGAATAGTGTACTTATTATTCATGATATGTACAAGGAGACGACACGTCAATCGGACGTGCGGTTTGCGCGCAATGGCTCAATATGCGCTTTTTAAGTATTGAGTGCGCTTCCGAAATGCGCGTGGGGTGGTCCAAACCGGCTGAACAACGTCGGATTGTCCTGAAATAGGAAAACAACAACGGGTGAGTTAATTGTGAAGTGGTCGGGTAGATGGCACGCCAATCGGAGGTGTCGTGTGCTCGGGGTGACCGAGAACGCACTTCTGGTGCCATAAACGGCCAAAACGGGCCTCAAACTGTCAAATTCAGAGAGTAAAAAATTGGATTGATTTGAAATCATGGGGGGGAACACTGTAGTTATTATTCGTGACGTGTAAGAGGAGACAGAACATCAATCGGATGTGCGGTTTGCGCGTAACGGCTCAATATGCGCTTTTTAAGTGTTGAGCGCACTTCCGAAACATGTGTGGGGTGGTCCAAACCGGACGAACGACGTTGGATTGGCCTAAAATCAAACAGAAAACAATGGTTGAGTGAATTGTGAAGTGTTCGGGTAGACGATACGCTAATCGGAGGTGTCGTGTGCTCGCGGTGACTGAGAACACACTTCTGGTGCCATAAACGGCCAAAACGGGCCTCAAACTATCAAATTCAAAGCGTACGACATCGGATTGACATGAAATCACGGGGGGAACAATATAGTTATTATTATTGATGTGTACGAGGAGACAGAACGTCAATCAGATGTGCGGTTTGTGAGAAATGGCTCAATATGCGCTTTTTAAGTGTTGGGTGCGCTTTCGAAACGCGCATGGGGTGGTCCAAACCGGCCGAACGACGTCGGATTGGCCTGAAATATGACGAAGTCAATGGGTACGTGATTTTTGATGTGTTCGGGCATACGACACACCAATCAGAGGTGTTGTGTTCCCGCGGTGACCGAGAACGCACTTCTGGGGCCATAAACAGCCAAAACGGGCCTCAAACTGTCAAATTCAGAGCGTACGACATCGGATTGACCTGAAATCATAGGGGGAACACTTTAATTATTATTTTTGACGTGTAAGTGGAGACAGAACGTCAATCAGACGTGTGGTTTGCACGCAACGGTTTAATATGCTCTTTTTAAGTGTTGGGTGTGCTTCTGAAACGCGCGTGGGGTGCTCCAAACCGGCCGAACAACGTCGGATTGACCTAAAATCGGACGAAAACAACGGGTGAGTGAATTTTGAAGTGGTAGGGCAGATAACACACCAATCGGAGGAGTCTTGTGCCCGTGCTGACTGAGAATGCAATTCTGGTGCCACAAACGGCCAAAACGGGCCTCTAACTGTCAAATTCAGAGCGTACGACATCGGATTGACCTGAAATCACAAGGGGAACACTGTAATTATTATTCTTGACATTTATGAGGAGACGTCACGTCAATTGGACGTGCGGTTTGCGCGCAACGGCTCAATATGCGCTTTTTAAGTGTTGGGAGCGCTTCCAAAACGTGCGTGGGGTGGTCCAAACCGGCCGAACGATGTCGGATTGTCCTGAAATCGGACGACAACAACGAGTGAGTGAATTGTGAAGTGTTTGGGCAAACGGCATGCCAATCAGAGGTGTTGTGTGCCTACGGTGACCGAGAACGCACTTCTGGTGCCATAAACGGCCAAAATGGGACTCAAACTGTCAAATTCAGAGTGTACGACATCAGATTGACCTGAAATCATAAGGGGAATACTGTAATTATTATTCTTGACGTGTACAATGAGAAGGCATGTCAATCGGACGTGCGGTTTGCACGCAACGGCTCAATATGCGCTTTTTAAATGTTGGGCGCGCTTCTGAAACGCGCGTGGGGTGGTCCAAACTAGACGAATGATGTTGGATTCGCCTGAAATTGGACGACAACAAAAGGTGAGTGAATTGTGAAGTGTTCTGGTAGACAGCACACCAATTGGAGGTGTTGTGTGCCCATGCTGACCGAGAATGGAATTTTGGTGCCATAAACGGCCAAAATGGGCCTCAAACTGTCAAATTCAGAGCATACGACATCGGATTGACCTGAAATCATAGGGGAAACGTTTTAGTTATTATTTTTGACATGTACGAGGAGATTCCACGTCAATCAGCTGTGTGGTTTGTGCGCAATGGCTCAATATGCGATTTTTAAGTGTTGGCCGCGCTTCCGAAACGCGCGTGGGGTGGTCCAAACTAGCCGAACGACGTCGGATTGCCCTGAAATCGGACGAAAAGATCAGTTGAGTGAATTTTGATGTGGTTGGGTAGACGAAATGCCAATCGGAGGTGTCGTGTGCCCGCGCTGACTGAGAACGCAATTCTGGTGCCATAAACAGCCAAAACGGGCCTCAAACTGTCAAATTCAAGGCATACGACATCGGATTGACCTGAAATCAATGGAGGAACACTGTAGTTATTTTTCTTGACGTGTATGAGGAGACAACACTTCAATTGGACGTGCATTTTGCACGCAACGGCTCAATATGCACTTTTTAAGTGTTGGGCACGCTTCTGAAACGCGCGTGGGGTGGTCCAAACCGGCCAAACAATGTCTGATTGACCTAAAATCGGACGACAACAATGGCTGAGTGAATTTTGAAGTGGTCAGGTAGACTGCATTCCAATCGGAGGTGTCGTGTGCCCGCGGTGACCGAGAACGCACTTCTGGTGCCATAAACGGCCAAAACGGGCCTAAAACTGTCAAATTCAGAGCGTACGACATCGGACTGACATGAAATCATAGGGGTAACACTGTAATTATTATCCTTGACATGTACGAGGAGAAGACATGTCAATCGGATGTGCGGTTTGTGTGCAACGACTCAATATGCGCTTTTTAAGTGTTGGGCGCGCTTCCGAAACGCGCGTGGGGTGGTCCAAACCAGCCGAACGACATCGGATTGGCCTGAAATCGGACGACAACAACGGGTGAGTGAATTTTGAAGTGTTATGGTAGACGGCATGCCAATCGGAGTTGCCCTGTGCCCGTGCTGACTGAGAAGGCAATTCTGGTGCCATAAACGACCAAAACGGGCCTCAAACTGTCAAATTCAGAGCATACGACATCGGATTGACCTGAAATCACAGGAGGAACACTGTAGTTATTATTCTTGATGTGTACGAGGTGATATAACGTCAATTGGACGTGCGGTTTGAGAGCAACAGCTCAATATGCACTTTTTAAGTGTTAGGCGCGCTTCCGAAACGCGCGTGGGGTGGTCCAAACCGGCCGAACGACGTCGGATTGGCCTGAAATCGGACGACAACAACGGGTGAGTGAATTGTGAAGTGTTTGGGTAGACGGTATGCCAATCGGAGGTGTTTTGTGCTATCACTGACCGAGAACACAATTCTGGTGCCATAAACGGCCAAAACGGGCCTCAAACTGTCAAATTCAGAGCGTACGACAATGTATTGACCTGAAATTATAGGGGAAACACTATAATTATTATTCTTGACGTGTACAAGGAGACAACACATCAATCGGACCTACGGTTTGCACGCAACGGCTCAATACACGCTTTTTAAGTGTTGGACGCGCTTCCGAAACGCGCGTGGGGTTGTCCAAACTGGCCAAACGACGTCGGATTGCCCTGAAATAGGACGAAAACAACGGGTGAGTGAATTGTGAATTGGTCGGGCAGACAGCATGCCAATCGGAGGTGTCGTGTGCCCGCGTAGACCGAGAACGCACTTTTGGTGCCATAAACGGCCGAAACGGGCCTCAAACTGTCAAATTCAGAGCGTACGACATCGGATTGACCTGAAACCAAAGGGGAACACATTAATTATTATTATTGATGTGTACTAGGAGACGACACATTAATCGGGCCTGCAGTTTGCACGCAACGGCTCAATATGCGCTTTTTAAGTGTTGGACGTGCTTCCTAAAGGCGCCTGTGGTGGTCCGAACTGCCCGAACGATGTCGGATTGGCTTGAAATCAGACTAAAACAACAGGTGAGTGAATTGTAAAGTGGTTGGGCGGACAGAACGTCAATCGGATGTGTCGTGTGCCCGCGGTGACCGAGAATGCACTTCTGGTGCCATAAACGGCCAAAACGGGCCTCAAACTATCAAATTTAGAGCGTACGACATCAGATTGACCTGAAATCAGGGGGGGACACTTTAGTTATTATTCTTAATGTTTATGAGGAGACGGAACATCAATTGGACTTGCAGTTTGTGCGCAACGGCTCAATATGCACTTTTTAAGTGTTGGGCGCACTTCCGAAACGCGCGTGGGGTGGTCCAAACCGGCCGAACGACGTCAGATTGGACTGAAATCGGACGAAAAGAATGGGTGAGTGAATTGTGAAGTGGTCGGGCAGACGGCACGTCAATCGGAGGTGACGTGTGCCCGCGCTGACCGAGAACGCAATTCTGGTTCCATAAACGGCCAAAACGGACCTCAAACTGTCAAATATAGAGCGTACGACATCAGATTGACCTAAAATCACAGGGGGAACACTGTAATTATTATTCTTGATATGTAATAAGAGACGGAATGTCAATCGGATGTGCGTTTTGCACGCAACAGCTCAATATGCGCTTTATAAGTGTTGGGCGCACTTCCAAAACACACGTGGGGTGGTCCAAACCGGCCGAACGACGTCGGATTGGCCTGAAATCGGACAAAAGCAACGGGTGAGTGAATTGTGAAGTGTTCGGGCATATGGCACGCCAATCGGAGGTGTTGTGTGCCCGCGGTGACCGAGAACGCACTTCTGGTGCCATAAACGGCCAAAACGGGCCTCAAACTATCAAATTCAGAGCGTACGACATCGGATTGACCTGAAATCATAGGGGGAATAGTGTAATTAGAACCATAGAATTATCGACTTTATATTTTTAAAACGATAATAGAAATTATGAATATATTTTGAAAATCGTATACTTTCAATCTGTTATAGTAAGTTTGAATTGAAATATGTTAATTTGTTTCAATTATTTGTTTATAGGTTTTATTTGGTACTAATTTTATTAATAAATCTTGATATGTAGTTATATTTTATGAGTATTGCGGAGAATGGAAGATGACGATGAGATTTATGTGGTATTCATAGTATTTTTTATATTTTTTTAAAAAAAAATTAAAAGCTAAAGCGGCCACCATTTGGCGGCCACTGTAGCCTGTGTTCGGGTCAGCTACAGCGGCCGTCGTTTGGCGGCCACTGTTGGTCAGCCCTAAAGCGGCCGCCAAATGGTGGCCACTGTTGGTCATACCTGTTGGCCTTCAGCGTCTGCCAAATGGCGGTCGCTGATAGCAACAACGACGGACCAAAAGCGGTCGCCATTGGGCGACCACTGGGCGGCCGCTATAGACCTTTAGCGACGGCTTTTGGCGGCCTCTAAAAGTCATATATGTACTAGTGTGGTCTCCTTACTTAAACATCAAGAGAATATGATGAAGATATTCATAAGAGTTATTCTTACTTTAGGTTGTCCTAATCCACTCACTGAGGACCAATTCCTTCTAGGTCATCACCTGCAACATCTTTGGACCCATAATTAATGTCCCCAACCTTTGTCTAACACAAGGGTGACCTACAGGTTATCCCATATATGGACTCAAAAGGTTCCATGTTTATGGTATGGTGGTAGATATTGTAGTATTAAAACTCAATAAAGTTAATGTTATCCTCCTAGCTCAAGTTGAATTCTAACCATCAATACCTCATCATATTCTACATCACATGGATAGTGAACACAGTCTTCCCATATCTATATGGGGGTCAAAGTATGTACTCATCCTAATCTGTGTCCTAAATTCCACCTATGGGAGAAACCCAAATCATGATGTAAACCACATTTCATTATTAGAGAAAATCATAAAATGCTGCAAATGAAGGTGCATGATCTCCTGTATGCACAATTTTACTATAATCTCCATCAAAGACGACCCCCTGATAGAGAGGAAATATTACAACTTCACGAGTCAGTAAATTGTCTCTAATATGGTGTCATGGACCCTTATTGTTGGTGTAATCCCTATCAAAATGTCCATTGATATGTCATCCCACATTAACTCTTAGATCTCTAGGTGCAGTAACAACCCTGCCAGAACTCGATGCTCATCCATTACATGATGATAGGTGATGTACCATGGCACAAACTGTAAGGACCCAATCTTTCATTAATGAAAATTCCCCTTGATCTAATTAACGGTATTTTTATATTTATATAAAATTTTAACTTCATTGGTATTATGTTTTTGGATTTTAAAATACTATTATGAATTATGACTATTGCTAGTAAAGTTCTTGAATAGTGATCACATGATTAGTTTAAATATAGGGCTTTAACAAATACAATTTACTCAGAAAAAGGAAGAGAAGGCCTCATTCAGTAGACTTTCCCCATATGAAGCCCATATATCAGAGCTCGAAAAAGGAGGCGGCGTCATTGGGCTTCTCTCCTAAACAATCCCAAGTCGATCTTGAACATGTTAAGCTTGATTGGAACCAACTACGAGAAAAGTGCAAGTTAATAGAGATTACCACCAGAGCGATGTTATCTGAGCCACCCCAAGAGTCTATCACCATCACAGACCTTACCCTCCAGTATTATGTGAGTTTTATAAGGGGTTTTGTAACAAGAACCTAGAACTATAATTGTTTATATTATTTTTTATAAATAATGTGCATTCATTTTATTATTGTTACTTTGAAAATAGTTTTAATAGCACAAATAGTATTTTTAGTTAATTTTCAACTAAGAAATATATATTGATGAATTAATGGATTTTTGAATTAAATAATATTTTAATAAAATATTATAATTATTCAATTACTTTTTATTAAATATAAATGATCATATAATTTTGTAAAATCAAATGTAATTTTTATTACGGTTTGAAGGTAGTTTTTTGTCAAAACCCATGAATTTGAGAAAAATGTAAATTTTCATTTCAAAAGTATAAATTCACATATTTAGAAAATTAATTAGATAAAATTAATATTATTTTTGGAATCAGTACATCAAAATTATCCAACGGTGAATTTTTCATAATTTTCTGAGATAGTCGAATTTGTGGGAATAATTAAATACCGTTTAAAGATATAATGTGTTATATGACATCATAATGACCCAATTTTGATGTAATAAAATACTATAAACATTATGTTCCTCCAATATATGTTTTACCATTTTAATAATGTGATTTTTGGTTTTTTTGATTTATTTTACAAAGCTTTAGTGGACCCTTCAATCCTTATAAAACATTTTGTCTTTTTAAATTGTTTTCCTTGGGTGTGTGACTCATCTACACATAAGAAACCATATTATTTTAATAATTTCGGCCATTTTCCTTATAAAATATTTTTTTTCACTTCCCTTTGGAAGAAAAACAAGGGCTGGTTTGTGTTATTGATTAGTTTAATGTTTGGTGTCCCAAACCTAAATGATAAAGAATTCCCTCTCTTTTCCTATATAAACCCACCCAAGCACCCACTTCCTCATAACTCAAAGCCTTTGTAATTCTAAAAAACCCTTCCATAATCTCTATAGAATACTCCCAACTGCCCCATTCTCCCAATAATCCTCTATCAAGCCTCTCCCAAGCCTTTGGGATCACTCTTCCAAGTAAAGGATTTCTTCCTTTCTCATTTTGTCCAATTTTCATTAAGTTGTCATGCCCTTTGGATTTCAATTGAAAATGTTGGGGTATGATTCCGAACCTCTCCCATACTGTCCTATTTATGTTTGGATGATGTCAGACCCCTTTTCTCTCCCATTAAGGCCCCCCATGTACACCATTTACCATGCCAAAATTCCTTGAGGGATTTCTCTCTCCTCTTTTACATCCATGTAATTCTTTTGTATTATGCATATAAATTCCATTACGTTTGTTGGGAAATGTATCTATATGACCCCCTTACTGTACATTTCATGTATATATGATGAGAAACCCTTTTATCTCTCATCAAAAAATTTCATTAATCCTTATGTCACGTCATTATGCTGCCGAAATGGCACTGTGTTTTTTCCAACCAAGTTCATTGTGTAGTGAATAACATACCCATGTCTATATCAAGGGTATTCACCTTTATTCAGATATACATAATGAATAGTAATTTATTGTATTTTTTCCACATTACTTAATCATGGAATAAATTATTATTTTGATTGATTCCATGTTAATTGATCTATGTGGCACACGTGTGCATGAAATGAAATGTTTAAGAAGGGTGTGCCCTGATAGTGCTCCAATGCATTGGGTAAAGTATAGTATTATGATACGTCAGTTTAAATGGGTGTTGAATCATGATAATTTAAGTTCAATGAGTTTTTACTTGTGATTAATGTGCAACTAGGGTTTACTCATGCTCCATGTGCAATGAGCCTTGGCTCATGCTAATTCTATGTTATGTGTGGTTGCGACATTTCCATGAGTTGATTATCATGATTTATCATTCCTTTATGTTCATGTTTCTCTTGTGATACATTGATATTCATATTTTCTAACATGTATTGTATTCCTCATCTTATTCTATGTTTTTTCCCTTATTGGGCTTTATAGATCACTCTTTTCATATAAATGTTCTCAGGTTATCCCATGCAATGCTAAGTATGAGGGAATGTAGTGGTCAAGTAAAGGAAGTTTTCAATAAAGATGTTGTATTTCATGTTTTAAGTGGTTATTTTATGATCCTAATCCCAAAATACACTATACCTCTCGATCTTCGATGTTGTATCAAGTGAAGATTTTATGTAATAAATCAGGTTTAAGTGTGTAATAAAGAGAAGGGTTGTAATAGCTGGTATCGGAGGATAGGTTTAGTTATTTTTGGGATTAGGATTAGAAAACCATAGTGAAGACTTAGAGACAAGAATAATACTAATAAAAACATCCCTAAGTATTGGTGAGTATTGAGTAACTGATTTATCAAGAAAATAAATCTATGTCTAGATATGAGCAGGTAGAGGCGGCTCTCGAACATATGTATCCTAGGGGTAAAACCCGAAAACACCTCTTTGAGCTAGACTCGAATTGGAACTGGTGCATGAAAATGGGCCTTTCTGCTCTTGGTTACGACACTCCCGAAGGATAGGCTTTGGAAAATTCACAAGCTTAGTATAAACCATTATTTAGGGAATAAAAAAATTCCCCTGAGAATATATGTTAGAATTTTGATCATTAATAACATAGATTGAAGCATATAGATAAATAAGTTAAGTAAGTAAAAGTTATTTTTATGTCATCTATTTTATACTTGGTTTACCCTTTATGTGTTACCCATAACTTTCCATTCATTAAGGAATAATAAATCATTATACTTTAAGTAGTTTAATATCAAAATTTTACCATGTCTATAGGGTAACTCAAAATTTGATATGTTTCACCAGAAGGATAAAGGACAGTATTGAGATGGAAGGGCAAGAACGTCATACAACACTCTTGTCCCTTCCTAAGGACTTACTAGCTATAATCATTGAGAAGTCAATCTCGCATAGCATCGAAACCTTTTCCAATGTCCAAATTTATTGCAAGACACTCTACGACATAGCAAACATCTCCTACATACCATGGAATCATCAAGGATAATGGCCCACCATTGATCAAATATTAAGCTCCCAACTCTACCACCATTCAAGATGAGGGAGGCACCATCAGGGTATTTTCAAATATTTCACCTTATCTAGAGAGTATGATGCGCTATTTTATTTATGAATAGAGTATGAAGAGGGAGACCACCAAGTCTCATATATTTATATAGTCTTATCTTCCAGTTTCTTTGGAAACATATACAATATATTAGAAGAACCTCATTTCAAAAATTTCAAATCATCCTATGTCAGATTATTCTATAAAAACCTAGTACATGGTGATGTTTTGAAACTATATGTTATAAACAATTTTTTTTAAAAGTTTATCATATTTTTCATCAGTACGATTCATGTTGCACAGACTGCATCTGGACTAAAGAAGTGGAAGATTTTGAATGTACATTGATGTATTATTTCCCTAAGTGGACCCTAGCTCTCCATGATCAATGTGATAATGAGGGTTGGGTAATTCTTAATGGTGGTCGGTAAGAAACCCTGATGTCGTGTTTCAATTTCAGAGTTCTTTGTGTATGTAATCAAATTGCGAGGATACAATTTCTCTAAAGGGGGGAATATTGTAACGACCCAAACTTTCATGAATGAACATTCCTCTTGATCTAATTAAATTTCTTATTATGGTTATAGAAAATTCAAACTTTATTGGTTTTATGTTTCTAGATTTTAAAATACCATTATTAATTGTGATCGTGGCTAAAATAGTTGTTGAACAGTGATCACATGATTAGTGTAAATATAGGGCATTAAAAAATCCAATTTACTCAGACAAAGGATGTGATGGCCTCATCCAGTATAATTTCACCATACAAAGCCCATTTTTTGGTGCTCAAAAAGGATTTGGGTTCATTGGGCTTTGCTCTTGACCAATCCCAAGCCAAGCTTGAAAACATTACGTTTGAGTGGAACAAACTACAGGCACTACCACAAAACTGGGCAAGGCATTCGCCTGCCTTTATCAGCGCTAACAGTAAAGCACTGATAAAGGGTCGGTCCTTTATCAGCGCTAACAAAAGCGCTGATAAAGGTCCATTTTATCATCGCTAAAGCAAGCGCTGATAAAGGTGTACCCTTTAGCAGCGCTTTTTTAGCGCTGATAAAGGCTTTCCCCTTAATCAGCGCTTTTTTTAGCGCTGATAAAGGAATTATTTATCAGCGCTAAACAAGCGCAGATAAAGGTTGTATTTATCAGTGCTTTTCATTTTAGCGCTGATAAATACACCCTTTATCAGAGATTTTTACTAGCGCTGATAAAGGCTCATGCAGATTTGTTAAAAACCCACGGGGTCCTCTTCCTCTTCCCTGCACCCGGTCAAGCTCTCACGGAAGCCCTCCTCTGCGCCGCTGCCGCTGCCTCCTCCTCCTCCGCCGTGGCTGCCACCTCCTCCTTCTCCTCCTCCTTCTCCTCCTCCTCCGGTCGTCGCCTCCTACTCCTCCTCCTCCTCCACCACTGCCTCATCCTCATCCTCCTCCACCGGCGCTTCCTCCTCCTCCTAGTCTGCGGCCTCAACCTCCTCCTCCTCCACCGGCGCCTCCTCCTCCTCCTCCTCTGCCTACTCCGCTGCCTCCTCCTCCACTGCGGCCTCTTCCTCCTCCTCCTCCTCCTCCTCCTCCTCTGCTGCCTCCGCTGCCTCCGCCCTGCCTCTGCGCTGCCTCCGCGCTGCCTCTGGTGCCTCCGATGTCGACACCTCCTTCTCCTCCACCACCTGGTCCTCCTCCTTAAAGTGATTCAAATTGAATTTTCATGAAATAATTATGTTTAGAATGGGTAAGTGTTTGTCCAACTATTCTTCGTGTTGAATCTTCAGTTTCCATGGGTGGTTTGGGATTGTGGTTATGTTTTGATCCTTACTATGGGTTGTTTTTATGATTTCCCACTACTTCAATAGATTTATTTAGTTATTCTTATGTTTTGGTGTTTTCATTTGGTTCATGTATCTCTTTATCTCCCCAAGAATGATTATCTTATGGCAATTAATTTTGAGATGGGTTTAAGGAAATATATCACATTTATTCTTATTGTTCTAAGTCTACCAACCTATTTTTAGGTGTTTCCCAAGGTATTGATGTGAGAGGAATATTTTAATTGAAATATTGGTCTCAATGGTGTTCCATTAATGGGTGGTTTCCATAGTTATTTTTGAGGATAAAATCTAAAGCACAATGAGTCTTAGAGAAGTAGTGGAAAGGGATTTGAGTAGTCTTTATGAACAGATTATGTGGATTCTATGGACAATGGACCTATTTTTTTATCAGATTAGAAATGTGGGAAACATCTGGACGATTTTATCAGAGACTCTGAGGGTGTTCCACATATTTGGGTAGCCAGGGAATATCTTGTGATTTTTTCAATTGGCTCTTAATGGGAGTGGTGTAGGCTCCACTTTTTTAAGGTCTCTTAGTTAAAATAAGAGGCTTCAAATGGTGGAGGATCACATCCTAAAATAAAGGGGGATTCTTAATAGGGAAATAATACATAGATGAGTCTAATATAGAAAAAATCAATGCAGTAGAGGTCATTCATGAGGACTCATAATCTTGGCCAACCACAATTCGAGGTGAATTTTTTTTAATTCTTCTATAGTATTGGTTTCATTTGAAAATGGTGAATCCTAGTCATTAATTTCACATATTTTTTTATTACTTGGTTATAAAGGCAGAGTTTATGAATTATTTCATGAATTGCCTAACCCTTTTGGGTAGGAAAATGGTCATGGTTTCATGTTCTTTGAGAGTTGTGTTGTGGTACATGGCATGGAGGACATTTCGGAATTCCATGTTTTGGACCTGGTCTTTTCCGACCTCATTATCGTCTTGGATTTTTTTGTTGGATTTAGTGAACTAGATGACTATTATCGCCATTGGGTTCAGTTACTTACTCTTAATAGGATATTCCATGTCTTTTGTGGAGATTGTGATCTATAACCATAGAGGGTATGACAAGTTGCTTCTATGTTATGGTTCATATCATGTCATTTTTCAAGGTTTTCCTTGGGGTTGTTGAGAAGTGTTCTTCATGTGAAATTTCAGTGATCATGGAAAAGTACAAAAAATCATTTCTAAAGGACTTCATGGGATAACCTCTCTAATGATTGTTTGTGTTTTCTATCAATTTGCTTCACAGAACGATCCCATTTTCCATTCCATCACATCATAAGGCTCTGGCCGATTTAGAGGAGCTAAAAGATCAGCTAGAAGATCTTTAGGGAAATGGTTCTATCTATATGATCATGTCACTATGGGATTTTCCAATTCTGTTTTCAATGAAGTCATATCATAGCCTATTAATTTTAATAGTTTACTATAGTCATAGCCAGGTGACAGTAATGAATAATTACATATTTCCTATAATTGATGATTTGTTTGACCATTTTATAAGGTTCTATTGGTTTTTGAAAATTTTCTAGAGATCAGGGTACCAACAGTTGAGGGTTTTGGAAGAGGATGCTCAAAAGATAGATTTTTAAAGTCGATATGGAAATTTAAAGTATTTATGAATTCCATTTGGGATCACCAATGATCTATCTATTTCATTGAACTGATGATCTAGATCTTTAATATCTTTCTAGACAGCTCCATTTTCTTTTTTTTAGAATACTTCTTGTTGTATTACAATATATAGGAGGAGTACTTCGATAATCTGGAGGTTGTTTTGGGAGTTTTTAGAGAGCGTTGTCTTTATTACAATATTATAAATTCCCCATATTTTTTTTAAGAAGTATAGTTTCATTGTCACATTATTTCCTTGGAAGGAGTTCTAGGTTATCCAGAAAAGGTTCGAGAAGTAATTTCTCCTCTAACCTAAATACTCATCCTATGGATTTCAAATAGGATGAGTATAAACAAAGAATGGATGAATTCCAATCGGTTGACAAAAGAGTACGAAGAAGGTGTGAAAAAATTTATCAAGTTTGCAAAAGATCATGCATGTGACTCTTCTCAAATCCTTTGTCTGTGTTTATGCTGTTGTTATTCAAAACAAATTAGTCCAGATGAGTTGGAAGTACACTTGATCTGTCATGGAATAGATCAAAGTTATACATGTTGGAATAAACACGGGGAAACAACGAATGTAGGTAGTGACATGGGTGACACTGCGTTTTATGGATCATCTGATATGATTACAAACATGAACAATGAAGATGACCGTATGGAGGATGTGATTACAGATGTGAATGATGATGAAGATCGTATTGAGAAAATGACAAGGACCTTCGAAGATGAACTTCGTGATTTCCCAAAATTGTTTGAGAAGTTAAAAAGTTGTGCAAAGACGCCATTGTATGCTGGTTGCACTAAATATACAGCATTGTCAGCCGTACTGAAGCTGTATAATTTGAAAGCAGATAACAGGTGGAGTGAAGATAGTTTTACGAAACTACTTTCCCTCTTGAATGACATGCTCCCAGAAAACAATGAGCTCCCGAGCCGAACATACGATGCCAAACGAATGCTACACTCTATGGGTATGATCTCTGAAAGAATACACGCCTTCCCGAATGACTGTATACTATTTCGCAAGGACCACAAATCACTTAATGAAAGCCCAAAGTGTGGTGCTTCTCGATACAAGAAAGATGAATCCATTCCTACTAAAGTTGTATGGTACTTTCCAATCATTCCAAGGTTTAGACGCCTATATGGAAGTGAGGAGACTGCAGAACAATTAACATGGAATGCAGATACAAGAATTAAAGATGGGATACTACGTCACCCAACAAACTCTCCTCAGTGGAAGATAATCAATCATGAGTATCCTGAATTTGGAAACGAGTCGAGAAACCTTCGTTCTGCGTTATCTACAGATGGAGTGAATCCTTTTGGTTTTCAAAGCAACAGTCATAGTACACGGCCGGTTATGTTGATAAATTATAACTTACCACAGTGGTTATGCATGAAACGATAATACATCATGTTATCTATGCTTATATCAGGACCAAAACAACCGGGTAATGATATTGATGTTTATTTATCTCCATTGAGCGAATATTTGAAATTATTGTGGGATTCAGGTGTTACATTGTATGATGCTTATAGAAAGGAAGATTTCACTTTGAGAGTCATGTTGTATGGGACGATAAATGAATTCGCTGCTTATGGAAATTTGTCAGAATATAGCATTAAAGGAACTCAAGGCTATCCTGTTTGCGAAGAAGGTACACAATCAATTAGGTTGAAACATTCATTGAAAACTGTGTTTCTAGGACATCACAGTTTTCTACCGCGACGACATAAGTACCATTCTTAGAAGACATCATTCAATGGAAGTTTAGAAGAACGTACAGCACCGTCTCCAATAACAGGTGATCAATTGTTTGATAAAGTTAAAAATGTGGACACTACTTTTGGTAAACCGGATTCGAAAAACCTTACGAAAATCGGTTGGAAAAAGAGATCAATTTTTTTTGAATTACAATACTGGAATTGTCTATATGTAAGTCATTTTATTGATGTTATGCATGTAGAAAAAAAATGTATTTGACAGTTTTATCGGCACATTGCTAAATACATCTGGCAAAACAAAAGATGGAATTAAGGCTAGGTTGGACATGGTTGAGATGGGAATACGAGAAGAGTTGGCACCAGTGAAGGGTGAAAAATGAACATTTCTTCCTCCTTCTACTAACACTCTTTCCAGACAGGAGAGATATCAGTTTTGCAACTTCTTGAATGACGTAAAGGTTCCAGAGGGGTATTCATCAAATATCAGAAACCTTGTGTCAATGAGCGACTTGAAGTTAAAAGGTCTGAAATCACATGACTGTCATGTTTTGATGCAAAATCTCATTCCAATTGCATTAAGTTTCATTTTTCCCAAGAATGCCCGCCATACATTAACGAAACTGTGTTTCTTCTTCAAAGCTATAAGCAGCAAAGTTATAGACCCGACGAAATTTCCAGCTATGGAAAAAGAAATTGCCGTCATATTATGTGAATTAGAAATGTTCTTCCCGCCTTCATTTTTTGATATGATGGCTTATTTGATTGTCCACTTGGTGAGAGAGATTCGACTATGTGGTCCTGTACATTACATATGGATGTACCCCATTGAACGGTATATGAAGATTTTGAAAGGGTATGTCAAAAATCGAAGTCGGCCAGAGGGTTGTATTGCAGAGCGAAATATTGTTGAGGAAGCCGTTGAATTCTGTACCGAATACTTGTCTGGTGTGGAAAGCATTGGCTTACTGAAATCTCATCACACTGGGCGGCTTGAGGGTGAAGTAATTTCTGGAAGAAAGGTTGTCACAATCAATATTACAGATCGGGAGCAGGCCCACCTTTATGTTTTGAATAACAGTTTCGACGTTGACCCATATGTTGAAATCCACAAAGAAATTCTTAGGCATTTGAATCCATCATGGGCTGAAAAAGGGATATCAGATACACATAATCGACAGTTTATAGGTTGGTTTTGAGATCATATTTTTAGGAATTCGGATGAAAATCCAAAGTCAATTTCGGAACGACTTCGATGGCTAGCCGGAGGACCAAGTGTGTATGCATTATCTTACGATGCTTATGTAGTTAATGGTTATACAATTTATACTAATGAACATGATGAAGACAGTACCATGCAGAATAGTGGGGTTACACTTGTGGCTGAAGTGATTCATGTTTCCAGTGCTAAGGACAGAAATCCAATTTATGCGAATATGTCATACTTTGGCATCATCAAACAAATATGGGAGTTGGATTATACGGAATTTCAAGTTCTGATATTTCAATGCAAGTGGGTTGATAACAGGAGTGCTGTTAAAATAGATGATTTGGGATTCGTGAAAGTTGATTTTAGTAAGGAAGGGGAGAAAGACGAACCATTTATAATGGCATCGCAGGCAGTGCAAGTATTTTATGTTCCAGATCCTGCAAACCGAAAATGGTCAATTGTTCTGTTATCGACCAAAACAACTAAAGGGTCAGATGAAAATTCAACAGAAGATAACCCTTTCATTGGGACTTCGCAATCATTTCGCAGTGGTCCCAATGTAGATGACATTTTTTATGTTATATGAGACCACAATGAAGGGATATGGATAGTTGATAGAGGGGTCAAATCCCTTCAGCCTTTAAAAAAAGGGGGTTCAATAATCCGGTTATTGATTTTTATTGTAATATAGATTGTGTTACATTATGTTATTATCTATTTTCTGGTGCTTTTATGTGATCTAAATTAAATTTTAAACCAGTTCTGCAGATAATGACTTCTTCACCTGCTGATGCACCCAATCCCGAGACACAACACGTCTCTCAACCTGTTGCAGCTGGTCCCACTGCTGAGAGACAACAGGTCTCTCAACCTATTGCAGCTGGTCCCACTACTGACGTACAACAGGTCTCTCAACATGTTGCAGCTGGTGTCAGTGCCGATGCTAGCGCTTCGGAGAAACATAATGATGATGCAGAAACTGAGGAAATGGTATGCGATGAAACCCCAGCGAAACAAAAAAATAGGTGCGTCGTAGTTTGACAGTTTTAGCAAAAATCCTTAAGGAAAAAAGCAAAAGGCATCAAATATGAGGTGGGATGGAATAAGCTAGGCCAGCATATAAACCCCAAAAAATCCATGTTTAGTAGCTACATTGGAATCGTCACTCGACAACGCATGCCAATTGACGTAGAGTCGTGGAACCATATTTTCAGCGGGTTGAAAACATTAATGTGGGAATAGATTACGGTAACATTATGATATCATCTATTTAATTTATTAAAATAAAATAAAATATTGAAATATTGACTAACCCTTCATCATCTCTTGTAGAGTGCATTTATAGTAGATATTTCGCACAAAGAATATGTTTTTAGACTGGAAGGAAGGATTCAAAGAGGGTTTCGTAGCATTTTAACAAAACATCATCTTAAAGATGCCGAAGGGAAAATCAAGCCGCACCTGCCTCCTCTTTATGCACACTTGATATCCCAAGGAAAGTGGGATGCGTTTTGCAACCGTCGTGCGGAACAGAATTTTCAGGTACATTGTGTTTGGTTACACGTTGTGTAACGTTGCTTATATTCATCACGTTGATTGATAGGTTTTTATTTATGAAATAGCAATTGAGTGCAAAAAATAATGAACGGGGAGCAAAACCAGTGTACCCCTCCCATAAAGCATGGTTGGGGTACGCTTCAATTGAAAAACAATTGGTATGTATTTTAAAAGTACTGTAATAATTTTATGTGACATAAAAC
Source organism: Viscum album (assembly GCA_963277665.1). Lineage (NCBI taxonomy): Eukaryota > Viridiplantae > Streptophyta > Magnoliopsida > Santalales > Viscaceae > Viscum > Viscum album. The sequence continues at coordinate 1,715,109,043 of OY728152.1, read as the reverse complement.
AACACTGTAACCATGTTTCTCTGTTTATATGCATATTGATGAAGCAAAATCTCAAGTCACTTCCATTCCACGCCATGTGCTATGGAAGGAGGCTCGTGTTAATAAAGAGGGGAAACTGATAGATGAAAACACACAAAAAGTGTGGGAAACATGTGTAAGTATGACATAATATAAACTTGTTTTGCTTTAAATCACTATTACATAACGATGCTTACTTATTTTTTCATATTTTCTATTTGAAATAGTCACAGGAATCAACAACACCCGCACCAGATGCAGACATACTTTCAACGGCCTTGAAATTGCCAGAACAGTATGTCCGCGTCAGAGGTGTGGGTTTTGGGGTGTCACCCTGGACATATTTTCAGAAAAAAAACAAGAGGATGAACAAACCAAAGAATTACATGTAATGATAGATAAAGTAGCTACCCATGAAGAACTAATCCAAACTCAGGGAAAGATGTTAACGAGTTTGATGGAGGAGAGGCGAGGAGAACAAACAACTCAAGAACAACCCCCGTGAGAAGATCCACCCCTCACCAGCTTTGAGGCGATCCATTCCCCTCAAATACCTGACTTAACCGAGGTAATCAATGTTATAATATTCGTTTTTGTGATATGTGAATCACATAGACACTGATACCTTTCATGTAATGATATTCTGCAGGGTGAAAATGACTGTGATTTATATCTGTCAACTCCCACCCATCGCCTTGTAGCGAGGGCTACGATGTTCAATATGCCGAATGACACGCTACACTCCAGACCACTTCCAACCGGTCATGTCAAAGTGTCAATTAACGTAGCTCATGAGCCGAGTGTCGAGCTACCCGTGCCAAATGACGATGATGCCATTCATACGGTGGAAAAAGTTGTTGGAACATTCGTTGCATGGCCATCGAATCTTGTAAAAAACATGTCGAGCAGGAGGTATTCATTTCCAGTACATTTTTCAAGCAGAACCTTTAACATTAAATTAGAAAATGGCTGAACTGATGAATGTTATTACAGAAGGATAAAATGGAGAAGCTAAAACGAAAGAGCGGCTCCAACATTGGATCAACCAACCGATCAAAACGATCTACTAAGAGCGTGTTCACCCCGCTCGTTCTATATCCACATTTAATATCATTGCAAGCTCATGTGGATATGAAAATGAAAGACGGAAAGGGTCATATAATTGTTTGTGAAAAATATATGTACGGAGAGGAAACAATATATTTCGTTAGTGCAGATGCTATTTCTGAGATCATCACATACGACTGGCTAGGCGCCTCAGTTATAAATGTATACATGAGGTATGTTTTCATGATTTGATTTTACAGAAGCTGATATAATTTGATAATTATAGATAAATACATATCATATTTTTCATAGGCGTATATATGAAAAAAATTGAAGGGATTTTTCCATGAATACAAATTTGGACTCGTTAGTCCCCACACCATTTCTACACAACGAACAGAAATAGATTCTAATTTTCAGGCTAAATTGATGTCAAATCTGCTCAGAATGTTTCAAAGAAGAATTACGACTGACAGGATCTTTTTAATACCAACGATGCAAGGGTAAAACTCTAAATTTTAATCATATCAATTATATTTTCATTTCTATCAGTACTTATTTCTTTTTTTGTTTTTAGGGAACATTGGATGCTCATTGCAGTCAATTTGGATACTCCAAAGATTTATTTTCTGGATTCACTGCATGGATATCCAACTAACCGACCACAGACGATGGCGATTGTCAATTTGTAATACACTAGATCCAACATTTTAGAACTAAATATCTAGTTATATAATTTATATTATCTTTTAATGAGGATTTTGTTATGATAGGGTGGTGTATGAATATCGTCTAAAGGTTGGAATGAATCCAGGGCGTAATGACGACAATGCCCACAAGATCTACAAATAGAGAAGTATCTGGGTATATATAATTATATTTCATTATCCAAATACATATCAAAACAAATTACTTATTTATCTCGATGTTTCTGCAGTGTCCGAGACAAAAAAATGACAAGGACTGCGGTTATAATGTTTGTAAATTTATGAAAGAGATCGTATTTCATGAACAAACTAGCATCCCTGAAGAGGTATTTTTAAAAATAATTACTAATTTATTTAAAATAATTATTAATCCTTTGTGTATTTGTATTTTTTCAGTACTACTATGACTGTCGCAAAAACATATATTCAGAATATGATATAAATATCTTTAGAAACAAATGGGCATCATACCTGATGGAAGAATGTAAACAAATAGGAAAATGAAGGTGAATTCCTAATACTTATGTTATCATTATATGGTCATTGATATCTCCCTTTACACTTATTGAGAATCTATGATCTCCCTTTCTTATGTTTCATATCCTTAGATTAGTGAATTCCTACTACTTAGTTTGAAAATGACATAAACTTTTCAAAACAACACCAATGACATATGCCAAACTGAGGAAACACGTTCGGATTATTTTGATACTTTAGGAAAACAATCCATGAGTCATTTGTGACGTGTACGAATTGACCGCACCTCAATCCGATGCACGGTGTGACTGGTATGGCTAAAAGTGTCTGATATCAGTTTCAAATTGAGATTAAATTTGGAAAACAACACCAATGACATATTCCAAACCAAGAAAACGCATTTGGATTGTTTTGATACTTTAGTAAAATGATCCACGAGTCATTTGTGACGTGTACAAATTGACCGCACCTCAATTCGACGCACGGTGTGACCGGTATGGCTAAAAGTGTCTGATATCAGTTTCAAATTGAGATAAACTTTGGAAAACAACAACAATGACATACGAAAAATAGAGAAAACACGTTAGGATTGTTTTGATATTTTAGGAAAATGATCCACATGTCATTTTTGACGTGTACGAATCAACCGCACCTCAATCCGACGCACAGTGTGACCGGTATGGCTAAAAGTGTCTAATATCAGTTTCAAATTGAGATAAACTTTGGAAAACAACACCAATGACATACGGAAAACCGAGAAAACGCATTCGGATTGTTTTGATACTTTAGTACAACGATCCACGAGTCATTTTTGATGTGTATGAATCGACCGCACCTCCATCCGATGCACGGTGTGACCGGTATGGCTAAAAGTGTCTGATATCAATTTCAAATTGAGATAGACTTTGGAAAACAACACCAAAGACATACGGAAAACCAAGAAAATGCATTCAGACTATTTTGATAATTTAGTACAATGATCCACGAGTCATTTGTGACATGTACGAATCGACCGCACCTCAATCTGACGCACGGTGTGACCGGTATGGCTAAAAGTGTCTGATATCAGTTTCAAATTGAGATAAACTTTGGAAAACAACAGCAATGACATACGCCAAACCAAGAAAACATGTTCGGATTGTTTTAATACTTTAGGAAAACTATCCACGAGTCATTTGTGACGTGTACGAATCGACCGCACCTCAATCTGATGCATGGTGTGACCGGTATGGCTAAAAGTTTCTGATATCAGTTTCAAATTGAGATAAACTTTGGAAAACAACACCAATGGCATACGCCAAACTGATCAAACGCGTTAGGATTGTTTTGATACTTTAGGAAAATGATCCATGAGTCATTTTTGGCGTGTACGAATCGACCGCACCTCAATCTGATGCACGATGTGATCGGTATGGCTAAAAGTGTCTGATATCAGTTTCAAATTGAGATAAACTTTGGAAAACAACACCAATGACATACGGAAAACTGAGAAAATGTGTTCGGATTTTTTTATACTTTAGGACAATGATCCACGAGTCATTTTTTGATGTGTACGAATCGACCGCACCTCAATCCGACGCATGGTGTGACCGGTATGGCTAAAAGTGTCTGATATCAGTTTCAAATTGAGATAAACTTTGGAAAAAACACCAATGAAATACGCCAACCCAAGAAAACGCGTTTGGATTGTTTTGATACTTTAGGAAAACGATCCATGAGTCATTTTTGATGTGTATGAATTGACCTCACCTCAATCCGACGCACGACGTGACCGGTATGGCTAAAAGTGTCTGATATCAGTTTCAAATTGAGATAAACTTTGGAAAACAACACCAATGACATACGGCAAACTGAGAAAATGCGTTTGGATTTTTTTGATACTTTAGGAAAATGATCCACGAGTCATTTTTCACGTGTACGAATCAACCTCACCTTAATCCGACGCACAACGTGACTGGTATGGTTAAAAGTGTCTGATATCAGTTTCAAATTGAGATAAACTTTGGAAAACAATACCAATGACATACGGCAAACCGAGAAAATGAGTTCGTATTGTTTTATACTTTAGGAAAATGATCCACGAGTCATTTTTGATGTGTACGAATCGACCGCACCTCAATCCGACGCACGGTGTGACCGGTATGGCTAAAAGTGTCTGATATCAGTTTCAAATTGAGATAAACTTTGGAAAAAAACACCAATGACATACGCCAAACCAAGAAAACGCATTTGTATTGTTTTGATACTTTAGGAAAACGATCCACGAGTCATTTGTGACGTGTAAGAATCGACCGCACCTCAATCCGACGCACGGCGTGACTGGTATGACTAAAAGTGTCTGATATCAGTTTCAAATTGAGATAAACTTTGGAAAACAACACCAATGACATACGGAAAACCGAGAAAATGTGTTCGGATTGTTTTGATACTTTAGGACAACGATCCATGAGTCATTTTTCACGTGTACGAATCAACCTCACCTTAATCCGATGCACAACGTGACTGGTATGGCTAAAAGTGTCTGATATCAGTTTCAAATTGAGATAAACTTTGGAAAACAACACCAATGTCATACACAAAACCGAGAAAACATGTTCGGATTGTTTTGATACTTTATGACAATGATCCACGAGTCATTTGTGACGTCTACGAATCGACCACACCTCAATCCGACGCACGGTGTGACCGGTATGGCTAAAAGTGTCTGATATTAGTTTCAAATTGAGATAAACATTGGAAAACAACACCAATGACATACGCCAAACCGATAAAACACGTTCGGATTGTTTTGATACTTTAGGAAAACGATCCACGAGTCATTTGTGACGTGTACGAATCGACTGCACCTCAATCCGACATACGGTGTGACCGGTATGGCTAAAAGTGTCTGATATCAGTTTCAAATTGAGATAAACTTTGGAAAACAACACCAATGACATACGGAAAATCGAGAAAATGCGTTTGGATTGTTTTGATACTTTAGGAAAACGATCCACGAGTCATTTGTGACATGTACGAATCGACCGCACCTCAATCCGACGCACGGCGTGACCGGTATGGCTAAAAGTGTCTTATATCAGTTTCAAATTGAGATAAACTTTGGAAAACCGCACCAATGACATACTCCAAACCGAGAAAACGCGTTCGGATTGTTTTAATACTTTAGGAAAACGATCCAAGAGTCATTTGTGACGTGTAAGAATTGACCGCACCTCAATCCAACGCATGGTGTGACCGGTATGGCTAAAAGTGTCTGATATCAGTTTAAAATTGAGATAAACTTTGTAAAATAAAACCAATGACATACGCCAAACCGAGCAAATGCGTTCGGATTGTTTTGATACTTTAGAACAATGATCCAAAAGTCATTTTTGATGTGTACGAATCGACCACACATCAATCCGACGCACGACGTGACCGGTATGTATAAAAGTGTCTGATATCAGTTTCAAATTGAGATAAACTTTGGAAAACAACACCAATGACATACGCCAAACTGAGCAAACGCGTTCGGATTTTTTTGATACTTTAGGAGAGCGATCCACAGGTCATTTGTGATGTGTACGAATCGGCTGCACCTCAATCCGACTGATGCATGGTGTGACCGGTAAAGCTTTTCATTAGATAAAGAATAAGTATTTATTAAATGAGATAAATCAATCAAAAACATATTGATTTTACATTATTCCCTTCCATTTTCATGAAAATGAAAACTTTTGAGTTTAAAATTTCATATTTTAGTTTCACATTTCCATATTAATGTATTTTTTCATATTACTATTTTAATATCTTTCATTATTGCATTACTAACATAATATTTGTTTTCTTATATAGGTGAATTTTTTTCCTTGAGTTTGAATGCTTTGTTCGACAACAAAAACAGTCAAGAGCGGATCACGGATATCAAAGGATGAAACATGAATATTTATAACTATTGTTGAATAATTTTAAATGTAACCATGTAAAACAATGTTTGAAATGTATATAACAATGCGTTTTTTGTATTCATGATGTTAAGTAAATGTATATACCGTTGTCGGTCAAAATATTGGGTGAGGGTGCTATGGTGTGCAGGTGTGCATGTGCTACCTTATGCAGGTATTCTGGTGTGCAGGTGTGCAGATACTGTTTTGTAGGTGCAGGCGATGGGGCCTTTATCAGCGCTTTTTTAGCGCTGGTAAAGGACACCTTTAACAGCGCTAGAGGAGCGCTGATAAAGGAACCCTTTATCAGCGCTCCGTCAAGCTTTGATATAGGAGACCTTTATCAGCGCTAAAAGAAGCGCTGATAAAGGGGTCCTTTATCAGCGCTCCGAGAAGCGCGGATATAGGAGACCTTTATCAGCACTAAGAGAAGCGCTGATAAAGGCGGTCATTTATCAGCGCTTTTGTTAGCGCTGATAAAGGTCTTCTATATCATCGCTTCTCGGAGCGCTGATAAAGGGGACCCCCCCCCCCCCCCATTATCTACACCGGCATTAACAGCGCTTTTCTAACGCTGTTAATGCCGGTTTTTAGCACTGATAAAGGGTCAGGTTGTAGTAGTGAGGAGAAGTGGAAGTTAATAGAGATTACCACCCGAGAAATGTTATCCAAGCCACCCCAAGAGTATGTCACCATCACACACCTTACCCTTCAGTCTTATTCAGGTGTCATAAGGAGCTATGTAACAAGACCCAATCACTGTTACTATGTACATTATTTTTGTATAAATAATGTTCATTCATTTTATTTTTGATACATTATATATAGTTTTTAAAGAACAAATAATATTTTTAGTTAATATTCAACTAAGAAATATATTTTGATGAAACAATGGATTTTTTAATTAAATATTATTTTAATAAAATATTATTATTATCAAATTACTTTTTATTAAATATAAATGATCATATAATTTTATGAATGCAATTGTAATTTTTATTACGGTTTGAAAGCTGTTTTTGTGAGAACCCATGAATATTCAATAAATATAGGTTTTTATTTTAAAAGTAAATATTCACATATTTATAAAATTATTCCGATAAAATAAATATTATTTGTGGAATTGGGACATCAAAATTATCCAACGGTGAATTTTTCATAATTTTCTGAGACAATCCAATTTTTGGGTAAAAATTAAATGTTGTTTAAATATATAATGTGTTTTATGACATCATAGTGACCCAATAGTGATGTCATAAAATAATATAAAAATTATTTTCGGCCAATACAAGTTTTACCATTAATATAATGTGATTTTGGGTTTGTTTTATTTATTTTACAAAGCTTTAGTGGACCCTTCAAGGCTTATAAAAAATTTTGTCTTTTTAAATTGTTTTCCTTGAGAGTGTGACTCACCTCCACATAAGCAACCCAATTATTTTAAGAGGTTCGTCCATTGTCCATATAAAATATTTTTTCCCACTCCCCTTTGGAAAAAACCATGCCCCAAAACCATGGGCTGGTTTGTGGTATTGATTTGTTTAATATGAGCTGTCCCAAACCTAAATAATAAAAAATTTCCTCTCCTTACCTATATACACCCACCCAAGCTCACACTTCCTATTCACTCCAAGAATTTGGAGTTCTACCAACCCCTTCCCTTATCTCTCTAAAATCCTCCCAAGGTTCCTTAATCTCCCAATAATCCTCTATCAAGCCTCTCCCAAGCCTTTGGGATCACACTTCCAAGTAAGGGATTTCTTCCTTTATAATTTTTGTGAAATTTTCATTAAGTTGTTATGCCCTTTTTTCAATTACAAATGTTGGGGTATGATTTAGAACCTTCCCCGTACTGTCCTATTTATGTATGGATGATATAATACCCCTTTCTATCTCATTAATTCAACCCATTTACACCTGTTACCATTCCCAAATTCTTTGAGGGCTTTCTCCCTCCTCTTTTACATCCAAGTAACTCTTTTGTTTTATGCATCTAAATTCCATTATGTTTGTTGTGACTTGTATATGTATGAACACATTACTGTCCATTTTATGTATATATGATGTGACACCCTTTTCTCTCTCATAAACCATTTTCATGAATCCTTATGTCAATTTTTTATGCTTCCAAAATTGCACCGTGTTTTTCCAAGCTTAGATCATTGAGTAGTGAATACCATACCCATGTCTCTATCAAGGGTATTCACCTTTATGCACATATAAATATTGAATTGTAATTTCATTTATTTATTACACATTACTTAATCATGTAATAAGTTATGATGTTGACTGATTCCATGATATATAATCCATGAGGCACACTTATGCATGAAATGAAATGTTTAAGAAAGGTGCACCCTGATAGCACTCTAATGCATTGGGTAAAGTATATTATCATGATACATCATGTGAAATGGGTGTTGAATCATGCTAATTCAATTGTAATGAGTTTTTACTCATGCTTCATGTGCAATGAGGGTTTAATCAAGCTTTAGGTGCAATGAGCCTTGGCTCATGCTAATTCCATGTTAAGTGTTGTTGCCACATTTTCATGTTATGATTATCATGCTTTATCATGCCTTTATGTTCATGTTTCTCTTGTCCATCATTGATATTCCTATTGTCTAACATGTATTGTATTCCTCATGTTATTCCATGTTTATTCCCTTACTAGGCTTCATAGCTCACCCTTTTGTTATGCATGCCCCTTGGTTATCACATGCAATGCTATGTATGAGGGAATGTAATGGTTATGTAAAGGATGTTTTCAATAAAGATGTTTTATTTCATGTTTTAAGTTGTTATGTTATAATCCTAATCCCCAAAGACACTAGACCTCTCGATCTTCCATTTTATATCAAGGGAAGAGTTTATGTAATAAATCAGGTTTAAGTGTGAAATAAAGAGCAGATTTGTTATATAGACACTGTTACTCTCTATATCAAACTAGACCACCAAAAAAAACACAGGATGCATTTTTATATCATTACCACACCATGATGTATAGATAGGGGAGAAGTTTGGAACTCCCACATCGCCTCCTCTCGTATCCTGACTATAATCATTGTTTATCCTTGAAAATGTATAATGTGTTTCCATAGTCAAAATATTTATCAGGTGAATTACTTGTGTATATATTGTCACATAAGACCTCATAATTAATGACTCCTATCTAGGACTCTCTAACATTATTGAGAAGTGGATGAGTCAACACCATCGACTATAGAAAAGATTTACCCTCTTGGTCCACCAGTTTCAACTGTATGGAGGTCGACTGCTCTAACACATCCTATACCAAGCATGATTTATTCTTCCTACAAAGGGAATAGGCTACAAAATTTCCATTCACTACAGTATAGACTATCTCGATTTTGTAGTCCTTTTGAAACTCTAACCAGATTCTCTATCTCAGGTTCAAGTCTATCTACGTCATGGCATACCTATTACTCATATGGTCTATGTAAACCCAAAATCACACTCCTAAAAGGTAGTGCCTCCACATCCTTAGGGAAAACACCATCATTGTGAGGTCTTGGTCGTGATTTCCCTATTTACCCTCATGGGATTTCAACTTCCATTATTTTTATGCAATAACATTGAAATGTTGCATCAACAATCAATAGAGAATATCTCTTGAGGCATCAAAATACACTACATACTCAACATCCTCCTATGGTAGCCTCAACACCATAGCACTAATCAGACACAACTCAAATCCTCAAAGATTCCCTACTAATTATTAATTAAGGTAAATGACATCCCCTTATGTGTCAGGGTGGTAAGGAGATACAATTATATATAATTATTCCAAAAACTACCTATAATACCCTTCCAAGAAAAGTAAACTCCTCCCCTATAACAAGCTATTGGCTAGCACCCATGGAATAATTGCATCTTTCATTTATGGGTCCATGAGTAAAACATTCTTAGAAATTAAATTTCCCATTATGTGAACTTCTTGAATATAGAATTGTAACTTCAATAGTTTTCTATAATGTTGGAGTTCTTGATAGAAATCAATAACCATCTTGATGGGATATGAATTGTGCTCATTAGATGAGAGTATATGAGTGTTTCTCTTGTAAAGAAAACAAGAAACTCGTCTAGGAATGACTATAAGTCCTCGTTCATCAAATACATCAAAATGTAGGGGTCATTAATCACACAAAAGGGCATCACTAGGAAATTATAGCATTCATAGGAACATCAAAATTACATCTCTAAAATATAAGACATGTGGACCCTCAATTGGGGGTAGCCGGACCACATATTGTTCTTTGGGAACTATATCGCACCTTAAAACTTGTCAAATAGGTCTTTAATCATTAGTAAGGGTTATATATTCATTATCATGGCTATGTTTAGGTAATGATAATCCATGAAAATCCATAATATTTTGTTCAACTTTTACTAAAACTACATAGGTATTCATAGATTCACACATTGGCTCTTTAATATCCCATCCTATATAGACCCTCAAACTATGATAGTAGATCTCAAAGCCCCACAGGGTGATATGATGTGCTAATTAAAACATCAGGTCACCCCTATTGAATTTCAATGTAGAGGTCCTTATAATGGTGGGGAGTTAAACCTGATACTTCACAACACACCGACAACATTGTAGAGAGATAAGTGATAAATAAATCCATCATTATGAGGTTAATACTATGAAATTAATAAATTAGTTGTAACCTCTTGTGAATGATCTCATCCTTCTCTATCCAAGGATCACTCTTCCTTAAGGGGTAAAACACCCACCCCTATCATAGAATCAGTACCAAACTCACTGGTACCAATAATCTAAGAATGTATTCTCTATGACCACTCCATACTAAAGGAAAAAACATAGGTTCTCACTACCGTTATGGAAATATTTGGAGTGAGTCTCTCTCTCTATCTCTCTCTCTCCATATAGTGTAAGGTTTCCCCATCATTGAGAATACATGACCACAGATCAACTCTACAAAGGAATCCAACACAAGGGATTTGAAAAAGTACTCCTCTAGTATTTATTGTTCTTTAATAAGGGATACACATAATTAAATGTATCTTTTTACTCAATGTTAAAAAATAGAGTTAAATTAGTGGTGATGTAGGTCATACCCTGAACCATAGTCGGGCCTCCTAGACAAAAGCACATTCTACTGAGAGCCCATCTATTCCCATACCTACCTAGTATCTTCAACCTGGGCCTGCTTCGATACCTAAACACATTTTTAGACCCAGATCATACATGTCAAAATAAGTTCTTGAACGCAACTTAATATTATCATCTTTAGGGATACACTATATTGCCAGCACAATTTTGAATCGTGTAACAAGAACACGTCATAGTTAGGGATGTGTCCATTTTACTTATATGTATGATACCACACTAGAAAAATATTCATCAAAAGACTCTATTGGTACCTAAAATCATCATAGAGAGGTGTCACTGTGAGTATCACCATCGAAAGGGATCCTAACCTGGTGTTTTATACAAACCACATGATCATAAATGACCTCAACCACATGAGAAGCGAGTCTGGATTAACATGAAACTTAAGTGATACCTATCTCTAGGACTTGCAGTGTGAAATCATCATAGGTACATAATCTGTTGGTACCACTGGAAGAAACTGCTACTCTAGGAAGAGCACTGATTGTGGGTGTAACCATTCGATCAGCCAGGATATGTACTAGTAATAAAATTCATATTACCAACAGAAGCCAGCTAATGCTACTAGTGGAACTGGCTCAGCATGGAACCAAATTTTCCTCTAGTTCTGGAACATGTGGGGTGGGTAATGACTACACATAACCTCATCCTACTATGGTGGTACCAACTACTTCTCGATAGATGGGGGTGTCTCCACCTACACGACTGATGTAAAAGAAACCATGGGATGGACCCTGAAATCGGGCCCCATTACACATTGAATTGGCATCATGATCTAGAATTGGTACCCAAGATGACTTTCATCATAGAGGCATCATGAAAGTAATAAATATGTACCACAGTCAGATTACTGTATATATATAGAAACAATAAGGAGATAACTCAAGTATAACATTAAAAAACAAATTCCAATATAATGCATGTATCACTAATCCATACATACAATGTCTTGGAATTCGAGTTGACAAGCTGATATTGAGGGTCCTCACTAATGGATATATTAGCCTCCCACACCATCACTATATTCCATGGACTGAGATTTGCAGAAGAGATACTCTAACATGGTTTCCCTAATCCCATACAAACCCTTTTAAGGTGAATAATCCAACCATCTTCCCAATGTTGGAACCACCATTGACACCAATCAATCACGACCCGACCAAATCCATTCCATAGGTCCTAATGACCCTAAGACACCTCTATAGGCCAGGTTTGGAAACCATTAATGCAGGGAGAACTGACCTAGGGAAGCATTTTTTCAATGTACATGTACTTACACACAAGATCATATCGATGTTGAAGAGAAGTGGAATTAAATGTAAAATAATTAAAAAAAATATGGGATCAAACATGAATGAAAAACCTATAGACAGTACAAGATTAAGGTAGTGTAAAGTGAAATGTAAAAGAAAAATAGATGATCAAATAGAAAGATGTCCCAACCTAAAAAAAAATATAATGTAAAACACTAAGAAATATCATCCCTTCTCTCCATACGCGTTCCAAAGTTCCAACTATCCCTAAGATCCTCTAAATTCACCATTCTCTGGTCCTTTGTCTACATATGATATAACTATATGGGTAAAACCCATTTAAGTTTGTGTATATACATACCCAGTAGGTCCCCCTGAAATCTATTGGTGGAGTAGTAAGTGGTAAAACTTGAATATAAAGACATTAGTTTGTAACATGATACTGAATGTAGTGGAAGATCACTCCTTAACCCAAACCAAGAGAGACTATCCTTGTCCTAACATAAGGGTCTCAACATAGTGTGTAGATGAACAACATGTCGAGTTATTCCCACCTACAGAAAGATAGTAGAATCACATAACTATAAGTAGCTAAACATGGAAATCATGTGGCATAACCCACATGTATTCATAACCCATGTAAGAGGAGTAACTATATCCAAACATATGGATATTGATAAGTATGTAAATATATATATACTCATTCCAAAGAATCCTAATCATAAGAGAAATAGAATCTCAATACCATATCTCGGCCCAATAAAAAGATACAACAACAGAACCATACGTCCAACAATGATGCCCAACTTCTCATGCATCCACTCAGAAGCAGCCATCCAACTTAAGCCATTCCTTGTCATTATTACGCATAGTCATGGGCCATTAACTAAAATAAGGGGACCCACACCCTATTGAATCAAGTGGGTCCACTTTTTAAGTGCTCGTAGAGGACACACACCCTAGTTCTTTATGGAGATTCCACTATCGTGACATAAAGACTCGTGCCCTATCCAATAGGGGGTTACACTCAGCTAGTTGTTATAGAGGAACTACACCCTATTTTTTTGGGGGGGTCCCACTTTATAGGTCGATGACTTGAACCCTACTCTGATAGAGGGATTCAACTATAGTCAATGAGGTCACACACACTATATTTGATAGGGGTTACACTCTAATGGTAGAGGACCCATGCCCAAGTTGATGGGGGGGTTCCTCTATACAAGTCAATGACTTGTTCCCTGGTGTGATGGTAGGGGGTTCCACTATGGTCATCGAGGACCCTTTCTCTATCTGATTAGGGGATCCACTTGCAAATTTGATGAAATTTCCCCCAAGATGATGGGGGGGTCTACTTTATAAGAAGCCTCTAGTTGTCACTTCTAATCACTATCATCTCTGAGCATCACCTAAACTTACCTATGCTCAGAACATTCCACAAAGAATATATAATTCCAAAATAAAGGGAAACACCCCACTCTACTTGAAAAAATACTAAAGATAGGCTACTCGTAGTCCAAAATCCTGGTCCAAATGAAGGATATACAAGACAATGAAGTTTCCTAAAAAGTAACCAAGGGGTACCCAGTGTGGGAGGGGACCCACATGGTGTATGATCCCATGATACTCTTGTGAGAGTAGTCATGTACTTGTAGTCAATAAGTTTCAGTGTACATTAAATAATCTCTATCTAAGTTGGTGTAGGGCATTCCACTACAAACAGGGTGCTGCCTCTATGTTCTAGTTGTGTCTATGAACTCAATATCATGGCATGTTCCTAGATGTGTGGTCCCTAAAATGAATGATCCACAAGTGAAATGGGTATACTACTTTTAGAGAGTGTACACAGTTGTTCATCCTTATAAAATAATAAAACCATAGCTACTACATACAAGGGGATCCATGGCATGTGGTAACCGTGATACATGGATAGTAGTTCTTATTTTATGAAAAATCTCAAATCACCTCTCTATGATTCAAATATGGCTATTCCATTGTAGATCCTACCTCTATATCACTTGAAATAATCGAATCTAGTCACTATTTTTTATCTATTAGGTTTCCAGAAATTGGTCCTGTCATTCCTTGGTGGTTTCTCCATATGCATTTCTCAACTCCACAACTTCTCTAGATGATTATTTCAGTACTGATCATCCAAAGTATCATATAAAACTAAAACCATTCCTGATATATGCATGATTCATCAATATATCCCTCACTTTTGAATTTATATCAATTCTGGCATTTGATTGGTCTTTGTACCATCTGATAATGTCAAACCCGGACTGTGAGGTCCAACCAATTAATAATGTGATAGATCGAGGGGAAAAGGCACCATAAAAATTATATAAGTATCCTTTCTAATAGTTCATGACCAAAAATAAAGAAATATAAGATCAAGGATAGAAAAAAAAATCCAATTTAATTGAACAAATGGGAAATTAAAAAGATACAGTTAACATAGATCCAAGAAAGTAATAAATCAACTAAATCAACATAATCAAAAAGGTCATAAACCAAAAAATAAAAATTCCTACAAGGAGATTGGGTTTTTCTTTTTCTCTAAATTCACCCACAATTCAATGGATGAAGACATTTCTTTCATTACACTCTGAAATGCCTCGATCCAGCATTTCATCATTGTCAGATTTGATTCACATACAGAAGGAAAAGGGAGAACCTCTTGGTAAAACCTAGGATTATGAGGCTAACCCTATAGAAATCCCCATGTTAGTATTATTTTATAATTTTTGTTTAGGTTGTAATTAATTAAATTATTTATTTAATCAATTAATTTATCCACTAAACATTCCACCAATGGGATATATGTATTAATTCCCTATGCCACCCTATTTTAGGACACTTATACGGTAAAATTCATGTTTCAGACTCAATTGTGGTCTTGGAATTTTGTTATGAGCTTCCATTTATGATTAATGTATATTATTTATGAAACTATGTGCTCAAAATATATAATATGTTTAATATTTTTATAAAATTATTTTTGGCTCCTACTGGGCATTAAAATTGCATTTCATCTTAGCGCATAGCTTTGGAAATATATATAGAAATATTTCAATGTCTTACAAGGTAGAAACTGAGTCACTTATTTTTTTTAAATCATATTTTCTTTTATGATAAATATTGAAATATTTTTGCATGCTGGTCTGATTCATTCATAACTTTGAAAAATTCATGATTTTTATCAATAAATGGTATTAACTATGATATATTTCATTTATTAAAAATATTATATAATATTTATGTCTAACCAATTATTCTAAAATATATTTAAGAATTGAATAATTAAATAAAATATATTATAAAGGAAAAGATGTGTTACCATGGTAAATTCAATAATAAGGAATATGTGAAAAAAACGTGGTCTTTTGATTATATATAATAAAATTTATATCTCTGAATGGATATATAAGTGAATTCACAACTTAGCATAGTAATATATTCTTTAATGGTCAATTTTTTATCAACTCAACTTGAATATATATATTAATTTATATTAATACATTAATATTTTAACAAATATCATCTCCCTCCCTTCATATATTATATTTTTTTTCATAAGAATAAAATGATGTAATTAATGGATATAAATTTGAATTTTGAATATATAAAAATTTATTGTTTTATATAATTTTTTTAATTATAGTAATGATATAATTTCCTAAAACAATAATGTAATGTTGACATGGTTTCTACTCATGTATTAGAAATGTAGAAGAAAATTATTCTAAAAATGAAAAAAAATTATATGGATTTGTGGAAATATTATACGAAAAAAACATATATTATATTAATATAAATGTTATTTAATAATTTTAAATTTTTAACAATTAACATATTTTTATTTATGTGTTTATTAATGTAAAATTGTGGGAATATAATTGATAATCACATTAAGGGTATTTAATGTTAATAAATAATTATTAATTGATTTATGAATAATAGAAATCTTATAATAGCTCATGTCGAATGATAAATGATCTTAAAATATATCTATTTTTAATTTCAAATCAATAAGAAATCATAGGTGTAGATTTTTAACCATTGAACAATACATATTTTGATAAAAAACATTTAATATTTTATATAATAGG
The DNA here is from genome assembly GCA_963277665.1 of Viscum album. NCBI lineage: Eukaryota > Viridiplantae > Streptophyta > Magnoliopsida > Santalales > Viscaceae > Viscum > Viscum album. The sequence goes on along the minus strand of OY728152.1, from coordinate 1,715,092,345 downwards.
AACTTAATAAATCCTTTATAAAGAAACATATTAGTTTTTTCATTCCAAATTTGGTTGTAATCTATATATATATTTCTATTCTCTTTCCCATAAACCCTTGGTGCCATCAAAATATTATTCTCTAAAGGTCTTAAGTATAATTAAATGGTAGCGAATTAATGATCAAGGTGAAGGTTTCCAAATCACATTCACTTTTCATAATTATGATTGAATGTCATGACTATTTATTAAACGACAACTTATTTTATTTTAATATTTGTTTACTATGGTATTGAAATATATTTAAAAATTGATTATCAGATATCACATCTTAACACTCATGAAACAAATTTCCATAAGCTATTAATATGTCAAAATATGGGTTTTCTAAAGGAAATCATCTTCTTACATTTATCCTCTTACACTTTCAACAATGAAAGTAACACTAAAACATTATCCACATTAATTAATTAATTTATAATATTATTTTTTATAAATATAAATATTCTACTAATCATACCCTTCTTTTTTTTATTTCTGGTAAAATTTAATCACATTGGTGGTTTTATAAAAACTATGTGAATGATGTTATTTTCATGAAATTATGATACTCATAGGAAATAATAATTTTTTTATATTATCATATTATATTATTATAAAATTTATTTTAGAATTATGATTTTTATAACTATAGAAACTAGTATATAGATTATTGTCAAAGTAAATAATCATCATTTTTAGCCCCCAAAGAAATTTATTAGGGATGATTTTTAGCTTGGTAACAATTCAATGAACTACAAATAATTAATAGTTATTGTTAAATTGAAGGTATAAATTCTGAAATATTTATCATATGAAATCATTTAACATTTACCATTAACTATTATAAATATTATGGACCTGTTTGGAGATTATGAACCGAATGATTCCAAAACAAATGATATTGACTATATTAACATAGTAGATGAATAAAACATGATAATTAATAAAATAATATTGATAATTATATGTTAATAACATGAAAAGTATTATAATATATTATATAATTAATATAATTTTATTATTTTGGATGGTACTAGATGTATGAGGTGACTTATGCTCAAAGATAGTTATTTCATAGAGAAATTTCATTTCCATGGGTTATTTTATTTATTCAATAAATAGGATATTATAAGGTGATTTCAATCATAATATCATGTGTTTTTTATTATATTTACACATTTTTATTTTTATTTATATACTATTTAGGTAAAATATACCTTAATATATTATTATGACATGGGTAATGATTCTATGACTCAATTTCAAATTTAATGAGAGATGTTTAATATTATGAACTATGATTTCTTTTATATGGTTTTATTATTACCATTTAATGTATTATAAAAAGTCATATAATGTAATTCATGGTATATATAGAACCATATAATGATCATTATTTCAATTATTGATTATTCATGCATTACCCAAGTCTTATGTGACTTTTTATTAAATCCTTATTTTAACATTTTTTATGATCTTCCTTTCCAATAATTTTCCTCAACAACCATGTCATTTAAATTGAATCATGAATGTTTTCATTTATAATTTAATAAATATTTAAATTAATTTTCAACTATTTTTTACATTCATTAAATAATTTTAAAATGGAGTATTTTTTTTATTTTCCATATGGGTTATTGTTTTTTTCTTTATAATCATTTGAAAATAATTTTTTATTTTTCTCCCAATTTATGATTTCCTAAAAAATTACTTAATTTTATATTAGTCATCCCTTACATTTTTATATTTATTTCAAATTTATCCCTTTTCCTATTATTCATTGGTTTATTTATTTTAATAAAATTTACCTAATGGAAAGGATATTTCCTATTTTTTAAAATCGCATATGATTAGATTTATAAAATATTTTTTCTTATATGTTATCTTATTTAGTAGTTATTGTTATTATCATGTAATATACCACCATTCACATTCTTTATATGGATATATTGAAATTTTGTTTGAAGGAAAATTTCGTAAATGGCATTTCTCCACATATTACTTATGTTACGAGGAATGAATTAATATTCTTGTGTTAATGGGTTGAATGGTTTTTTTATTCATAATATTTATTTATTAAATCATTTATGTTCTATATTAGTACTATGGTTGTTGGACATTATACGTGGTTACAGTTAAAATTAGGATATAACACAACAATACTTGGGGTAGTAATATATTATATAGATAAATGGTGATGGGAATTAGATAGCTATATGTCATGTAATTTGAGTTTAAATAAAAGTGAATAAGCGTGATGAATATAATATTTGAAAAGGGTGAGGAATATAGTGTCCGAATCAATTTTCATTTTATTATATGCTTAATTTTATTTTTATGGTATTCATTATTAATGATTGATTTCAAAAGGATCGCTATTAGCAAATCATTTTAATATTAGATGTTGGTATAGAAAAACAAAAATATATTACACATTATTGAGTATTTATGTAATATTGGGTAAAATTTTCATATGTTATGATCATGTAACATTTTTATAATCTCATGTGATAATTATCATGTTTTTTTTCACATATGATCCTTGATTGATATAACATATAGTTACCCTTGTAAAATGTTTGATCTGACCTATATTGTGATTCTAACTCACAGGACATGAACAAAAGTGTTATGTATGATTTCTCTAAAATAGTATCTTGTGTGGAATATTTTTTGGTAGTTGTTTATGTCTTATTGAAAAATAGCAATTTTATTGTAAAATTGAGAAAATATTAATTATTTTAGAATTAATGGATTATATTAGGTAATTATTTTCCATAATTATTTAAATATCTAAAACTAAATTGTATTAAGTGTATATGTGACCCAATATTTTTGATTAATAATGTATTTATGGATTGATAAATTTTTCATAAATTTTTTGGAATCAAAGAAAATAAGTAATTATTATATTTTTAGCTCGAGATCCAGCTATACAGGTTTGTGGTATAATTTTCAGTATCACAAAGTGGATTAGATAACATTAGATGTTAGAATTTTATCTAATAAGGTTTTTTTAATATTTTTTGATACTAATGTGATTTACTATGTTAATGGTTTCTCTTTATTTTAAAGTCATTAACAATCTTTAAAGGATTTATATGGAAGGATTATATAGAAATTAATGATTTTTTTGAATATGTGTATTGGATTTTAATAGATTATTTATATATATGTAACAATTAGGTTTAACATTATATGTAAGGTGGTGACATTTTGAGAAAGAATGTTTTTATATTTTTGGTGACTTCTGTTGGAATATATTGATAACCATTTGGGTTAATATACTCATTGTTGTTGAGGAACATACGGTTAATATTGAGAAAGGGTTTTCATATATTATTAACCATAATAGGATTGTGGTGAATGAAATTTTTTATCTAATATGATATTTTGTTTCCATGTGGTTGAAATTATTTTTGAAATAATGATTGGGATAACAATTGGAAGCATATATGTTTTTATTTTGGTTTATGATATTGTGGCTAATGTTTTTTTAGAGTAGAGTTATATAATTTGGAGAATAATATATTAGGGTTTATATATATTTATATGAATTAATGAGTAATTAATGTTGATTGGAGAAAAATATTAAGTATATTTTTAGAGAATATGAATTCAAATTCATTAGATTTTTTTGGATTTTAATTTTACTATATATTATTTCAATAGTTTTATGTTTATTTATTTTTTTGAATAATTTAAAATTATCCATGAGTGTTATTTTCACCATTTTAGTAATTAATATATTATTTAATGATATAAGGTGTTATTAATATTTTATATTATATTATCATGTTTAAAACATTATGGATTTTATTAATAGTTAGAACAAGGAAAAAAGAAATTATCATTAATTTTTTGATCTTATAATCTATTACAAGATGAGGTTTATGCATTCCACAAGAAAAATTCATCTTATTTATTCAATATGTGAGCTGAATCATGGGATAAATCATATAAAAACAAAAAACTATATGATGGAATTGATCTAATATAATATAATTATGTAATGAATATATACTTTCCCAAATTTTCTTTCTTGGTGTAAAAATAATTTATCAATACCAAATAAAAAATATTATAAATATATTGTGTACCATGTGGAAAACATCACAACAATATAAATGTATACTGTAAAACCGCATTCATAAGAATGGGATTTTTAATAATAAGTACATGGTAAAATTAATATTTATATCAAAATTGAAAATTTATATTGTCTCCACATAGAAGATATTTAGTTCTACATTATATATTTTGTTTATCATCCAATCAAAATATAATAAAATTTTTCTTTATTTTATTTTGTTTGATGTTTCTATGGATTTAATTGTAAAAAATGTTTTTATGTCCTAATTTACACTTTTAAAATGATTTTGATAAATATTTTCATTAAATTTAAACTTGATAAATCCATTTTCATTGTACTAATGATAAAATTTAGATGATAGAATTTAGTTAGATAAGAACATGATAACCCATTTTTTAATAAAATTATAAATATAATATTCATTTTTTGAATGAAAATTTACTTAAGATTTATTTAAATGATTATTACATGCCCCATAAGATATTATGTTATCAATAGATATAAATTATTTTTTAAATTTATTATGACATAATGTATAATTTATTTATAGGTTAAATAAAATTCATTGACCTGATTTTTTTAAAATTTATGAACATAATTATTGAATTATTTTGGATTTTATAAATATATATAAATTTTGAATATTTGGATTTATGTGTAATCTTAATCTAAATATTGTTATCAAGTTATGAAATAATAATATTCCTATCATTTATAAATTAGATACACTTTATTCAAATGTTTAATTCTATTATATGTATTAATATAGATGTTAAATTCCAAAATTTTGATGACTGGAAATTTTATAATGATTTTTTTATAATGATTTCAAAATATATTTAGGGGAATTTTATTGACCATTTAGATCATGTTAAATTTTTAGAGAATTTTAAAACAAACAAAGTGGTAGAAATATATTAAATTTTATGAAAACATCATGATATAAATATGAAATGTTTACTTATGAAACCTATTGAAATTTTATTATTTAAGTACTATCTCATTAATATAAATTATTATTTATGTCCTAAAATATATGAAAACATTTATCTGTGCTAATGAAAGGGTTTAATATAATTAGAAAAATGAAAAATAGTTTATATAACATATAATTTTGGAGAATATAAGTAAATTATGATCAATAATGTGAAATATTGATTAATAATCAATGACTTAGAAATATTTTTTGGAATTTTGGAATCAGCTAAATTAATTTACTATGTAAAACATTTGTTACCAAAATATAGTCTATAATAAGTAAACTTTTTATATCATGGGAAGGATATTAAATATGTATAAAATATAAATACCAAATTTTTTATTAAGTGGATGATCAACATAACCAATTTATATATTCATTAATAGAATATTTTTGATCAACATGGATGGAATATGATATTTCTTTTTCATTAAGATGTTAATATTTAAAACAATTCAAAACCCATCGCAAAATATCATAATTTTTTGAAAATAATGAAAGGACACTATGAATGATTGTAAATGTAAATATTTCTCCATAATAATTTTAATATTAGATAAAAAGTTATCTTTTAGTAATGGTAAAATTTTCTCTTGGTACAATTGTTTCATTTTTTTCAGTGATGTGTCAATATGTGGTTGGTAAGTTGAATAGTAAGTGTTTTCATTAAAGGACTATTATGGATTCATAAAATGAAATTGTATATCATTCCTGTAAAATTCAGTTTTTAGTTATAAGGATTTATATAACTAATAATTAATGATAAAGACATGTGCATGGGGAAAAAAATTTCATTCACTAAATAGAATATTTTGTAATATTTTAATTTTAATTTAGGATTTAATGGGAATGTAAAATTTAATTACATTTTAAATGAAGATTATATGAGGGTTAAGAGTGTATGAAGAATTATATTGAGTTTTTTATTGTATATTATATTTTTAATATAGTGGGGAATTTTAATTTTATGTGTCATATTGCACATAGACATTTTTTATGTGTTAAGAAAAAATATTCCAACCATGGACACCCAAGGAGTTGAGATAAAATAAATACAATATCAAGTCTTAACCACATGGGATCCTGTAAACACATTAGTATACCTGGATTAATTGAGGTACAAGAGATCCCTCATGAATAATAAGGTGCATTGAAAGTTCGTATTGGGATCTCATAGATAGGCTTGGGTGAATGCATGCTGGTCTGCTAGGAGTCTTGCACGTAGATGAGTGACCCATTATATATGTGTGAGATGTGTATCTTAGTTTTGAACCAAGTTTTAGATAAAGAGTTATGTTGGAAAAACCTATAATATTTGGATGTGTGAATAAGTTATGAACATCAATGTGGGACGAAGAGTAATGGTTACTATAGCTTCATATTTAAAATGATACAAATAGAATCATGGTCAAAAAATATCTTTTAGCAGATCTATTAAATAAATACCAAGTGAATTTCATCATCCTCAACCTCCAAACGTTTTCCACAACATCAGGGGTCATTTCTGATCATCCAATGAAAAAATTTGAGGTCTTTACTTCTTTTATAGGGACGATCATCTCAGGGGATGAGGTCACAACCCTATATTCATGAAATCACCATATTTATTTAATGAGATAAGTGATGAAAAAATATTCAACCAAATGAAAAATATTTTTTTTATGGATATTAAGAAATAGGATCAGTTTAGAATTTATAACATGAGGAGAAGAACATGATCATGATCATATGAACTGTGAGGAGAACACAAAGACTAATGTAACTAGAGACTCCTTATTTTCAGCATACAAATAATCAAGGGTGATGATTTTTAAGGGGTATAAAATATTGATATACCTCAAAATATTCATTCATTAATGATTCTTCTCAACAAGGAATATTTTTAGGATAAAATGATGTTGGTTCACACATATAAATAAAAATATAGAGTGGCTGATGGAGGTTATTGGTATATTTGAAAGGATCTTATGTTTTTATAAAAATAGAGCACCCTAAAACAGTACTTTCAAAAAAAATGGAAACCATGATGAATATTATTCAATGGGTAAGTGGATAAACACAATCGGCCTCCTGAATTGTGAATAACTCACCAAGGGGTTTCAAAATGGAATTCTTATAAAAACCCATAGATGTTGGTTTAAACTCTCGTACACACCGCAATATATTGTATACCAACATTGTATTTCATAACGGATAATGGATGAATATATCCAATGCACATGATGTCAATATTTATATGAATATTATTATATTCACTATATAATTCATGAATAATTATGTGAAGAAGGAGAGATTAATTATCGCAAAGATTATAGTGTATCCATACTATCAAACATATGTGAGAATAAAATCTGTTGAACATAACGAGAACATAATAAGGAATCAGATGAATGTAATAATTAATTATATAAAGAATATTGATTCTAAAAATGGACATGAATATAACATAAAAATAATAACAAGGAATATATATGTGCTTGAATTCCCATGTATATCATGTAACTCAATAATGATGGATAATTGAGATAAATTTATTTAAAAATAAGGAAGGAATATTCTTTTATTTGTGAATGGTTATTATTTTATTAAATAATATAGATTTTTTTCACCACATTCACACATATTATTAAGGTTGAGACATCAATAAAAATGAATAATAGGACACATAAATGTTATATTAAGTCAAATAATATAATATATGTGATTATAATTATTATGTAAGACCAGTAAACTCCTTCAATGGATTCCAAAATTATATTATGTTTACATGAGATCTTCATATACAAAAATATTATAGAGGAATGTTGAAATATCATCCAATATTGGATTTATAATTTATCAAAGGTATCTGTATTTTCATTTTAGTTGAGATTGGAGGATGCACATCTTTCCTACCTGGATGAAGATTTCACTCAATTTAAAATGGGATTTAGAAAAAGGTTGGATTGCTAAAATAAATCGATAAAAGATAGTTAGGATTCATGGGGGTATTACTAGAATAAACTGGAGCATCAACTACCGGTGGATATAATAAATTCCATCCAAAACCATTATAATTGATAACAATATTATAGTTATGAACCGATTTTTATTTATATAACCAATATATAAAAGAGGATGTATTTTTGAAGTACCCTATATGTATTGTATGTTCATTACACAATCATCACTACATCACATGATATTGAATCTAGATTTATCCAAGTGTGGAATGAAAAACAAAATAGGTTAAAGAGTATTAATTCAAAATTATTTGAAATCATTAAATTATTGTAGTGCTGATTCACTACCCCATGTCAATAAAACCTAATTTCTCTTGAGGATCTACAAGTGGAATCATTTGTAAGGTTTTCTATAAATAACCATGTGTGTATTATGATGTGAAGAATAAAATAAATGTGTGTGATACATCAGATGGATATTTTTTCCAAGAATCATAAGAAAATATTGAAAAGATATGTACAGAAGTTGAAGATGGATATTAAAATATATGGGAAGACACCTAGATCTGAAGGTAATCAATGTAACAAATTTTTACTATTTTCATGTTGTTATCAACCCAACATTTTTAATATTCTTTGGGTTAGTCACATTAATGGGAAACTTCGGAGAATTTTTTAAATTTTTTAAGGGTTATTGGGATAATCATGTTGGTGAATATTTTTACCAAAACACACACCCTACTACAATATAATATAATAAAAGGCATTTGGGTATTTCATAGTTAGTGCACAATTTGAAAAACAATGCCACCTATCAACAGGGGAGAATGGATAGGGTGTACCACTTGAAAAATTGTGTGACCCATCTGATCCAACCGTGCACATATTACTAAATTATTCCAGAAATTATTTAAAAATAGCCAAAATTGAATTTTTTCCCACTACTCAGATGAAACATGGCCTAGATTGATTTCATAGATATTTTAATCTCTCAAGGATCCATTTTGGCACCTCAAAACACATTTCTAGGTGGGTCAAATCATATCCAATGTTGGACGATACTTTCCCAATAAATTTTACATCCCCATTCTATTTTTTTTTATCTTTCCCTCTCTTTCGTTAATCCCTAGGGTTTGTTTGATATATTTTTTTGGAGGATATTGTCCCGATTTTTTTAGATCATGAATCTATGTTTTATTCTCAGATCTCTACTATGGAAATTCTTTATTAGAGTTTCTCATTGGGGGCATTGTGATATGTGATCATATTATATTAAAATATGGTTTAGTTTATGATACTCCAATTGATTAAACCCTAAATTTCATTTTATAATTTAACTTTTATTCAACTAAGTTGTGAAAAAATAGTTTGATATATATTTTGATTTGGATTTTCATTATCATGAAATTTAGAAAACCCTAATTTATAGTGTATTATGTTGTTCATTTGGAATTGTGAATTAAAATTTTGAAATTTAAATTATTGAATATAATGTTGAATTATTTTTTTAAAATTTATTTAAAATTATTATTTGACAAAAAATTAATTAAATTATTTTGATAGAAATCTATTGGTTTAATACTAGAAAAGATAATGAAATGATTAAAAACAAGTGTTATAGTTTTTAAGTGGAAATTTCAATATTTAAAAGAAGAACTGGGAAATTATATTCTGAATAGTTTTTAAATAATTTAACAATATATTGGTGGTCATTTGAGAACAACAATGACTATATTGTCAGTGAGTTATTAGGGGAACACTCTCGGATAGAAATTATCTTCTAATGGATTAACACTTTAAAACTCTAACATAAACGTGTTGGATGATCATATTGCCAATGGGATGTTGGTTAGTATTTTTTGGCCTATGTCAGAGAGACGTGTGATAACATTAAAATTATCATCATATGAGTGTGTGAGGATACCAAAACTAGGAACAATCATACCTATTGGTATAAAATTATTTCTCAACATCTTGAGTATTTTTATATATATTCCATTGTTTGGAAAATTTCTATACCCATAAGTTTTGAATTAATATACATTTCAACATATAAATTCTTATTAAGAAATTATTTACAAATTTTTCTAATAACTGAATATAAAATAAAGATTTATAAAAAAAAATTCATTTATACTTATTTAAAATTGAATGCATTATTTAGTTACTTAATTGTATCGTCTTATTTTGGAATCATTTGTGAGACTCTTCTTGGATTTCAGCTCACATCATGCTTGTGCCTCAAAGATTTTGTATATTTCCTTATACCAGGTTTAAAAAGGGGGGAATTAAAATGTGGAGGTTTTAGGTGTTGTTGATCTTTGTCAATTGAGCTATTATTTCCATTAATAATGTTATTTTTATCATATTCCTGGTAGTTTTTTTGGGATTTCATTTTTTATACATTTTTTAATTCTGGTACAGTTCTCCATGTGGGGTTTTCTTTTGAGTATACGAACTCCCAAATGTTTATTACACTATGTATATAGAGAAACTATTACCATGTTTTTATTATATGATTCCAGGTGTTAGTCAACAAGCCATGGGGATCAAGAACTCCCTTTGGTACATGCCAATATCGCTCAGTTATTAGGGTACCAAGGTATCCTGGATGGTGTGTGAAAAAGTGGAATCAATGGTGCTTGTTTAGAATCATTCCCTTATTTTAGTATGATTCTGTGAAATATTTTCAGGAAATAAGAGAGAGTTGTGACTAATTTTATTGACATCACTCATTATAATGAACATTAATTTACTATGGGTTTTTTATAAAAGGCATCTTGATTATTATTTTAATTATTTTACAAATTTTTTATTTGAATATATTGAGATCCAAATCATGTTTATCTATCTATTGGGATAAAATTTCCATTTTTCTCTTATTTGAGAGTCCTTATGTGTAACAATTTGATGTCCCTGATATTGTATGTTGATGTTTTGTATAATTATTCTGTTTAAAAGATGAATTATTTGAATCTAGGGGGAATTTTATGATGGAAAACAGTGTGAAAATTATCATGTGGACTAGAATATAGTTGAGGTTATTATGCATGCTATCCAAGCTCTAGGATAGTGACCTGTACCCATTCTAGCTCAGGATGAATCTGTGAAACCCAAGAGTGAAGACCTCTAGATTCTGGTTCATAAGTTCCCTCACCAAAATCCTATAGCATTATTTGGATATAATGATCCTCAACTAGATGAGGATTAGTTTAGAAATATCTTTCTTTTGTTTGAGTTCTTGGATAATTTGAATGAAATCAAGGTGAAATGTGAAAACATCAAGATGAAGGGATCAAGAATGAGATAGTGGGACATGATGGTGATGGATATTAATAATTAGTGATTATAGTGGAATAAAATTATAATTAATTTCACCAACCAGCTATAACAATAGTCGATGGTGTTTTCTATGCTTATGGATTTTTTTATACTCATGAATGATGTCAGGACTATGAAAGAATATGAAAAAAATTGTTGGCCTTGTGTAGTTTTTTCCTAATATAACATTGAATGAGAAAATGGTGACTTGAAGGTTTGACATGAGACTTTGATTTGATATTATTTCAACGGTTTTTTTAATGAAGCTAACTTCTTATGTAGATTCATGGGATTTAGATTTTTTGTTTGAAATAGACATGGATGGGTTTTCAAGGTTAATGGGATTTCGTTTTTCTCCTAGTTGTAGTTCTTTGAGTTCCTGTTAAGGGAATAAAAAATATGATGATAATTTTTGTGGTTATTGACATAATGTTTTTTCTATAACTCCCATACTTACTGGAAGAGGACCTTTTACATGTAACGAATGTGGGAATCTGGGGAACTCAAAATGGGTTTTTACTAAGGTACCCAAAATATTTGGTTCTTGTGGATGCTCATGCCACTTGAATAATTTATTCGATGTATATTTAATTCCTCATAGTGTAACAAGATCATCATCTCCTAATAAAACCATGATACAATAATATACTTCAATATAAAACATGTTACTTCTATAGGCATCCGACATTATGATTCTCTACATAGAGGAATTGCCTCCAGAGGAAGCAGATGCAGGTCCATTGACTATGAGTGTTACCATCACTATAGATTCTTCATTATGGACTTTTTTATTTTATACTAGTTTGTCTAATTTTATTATTTTGACTTTTATTCCTAATATTTTAAATATTCCTATAGATATTTAATATAATGTGATGGATATTACTACACCCCTATAAAATAAGATAGGGATTTTTCCTCATTGTACCTTATGTGTGTTATCATTATGATAGATTGGGATTTCATGGGATTTTCTAGTTCATCACATGAAACTGCTGCATTTGGATGGATTGTCATGTTTCCAAAAAAACCTAGATTGATTTTTATCTTCAATGGGTCTCCATTACTACAACTAATGTGGTGTGTTGTGTCATTCCTAGATAATTGGACCTGAGGTCGATTAGAGTCGAACCATCTTATCCAGATGTTGTGAATGCGATATACAAATTTTCATTTGAGTAGGTGTGAGAATCCTTATGTGATGAACTCCCTCCAGTTATGGTCAAGTTTCCCAATTTTTTTCTTCATACATCATAGGATTTCCACTAGTAAGGGAGGTATAATTTTCCATTTATTTTGTACCTGGTACTCAACCATTATATATTCCATCTTACTATATAGAACCAACTGAAATGAAAGAGTTGAAGACTCAGCTAAATGATCATTTAAAGAATGTATTTATACTCTGGATTGTGTCACCTTAGGTGCTTCCTATTTTCATTGGTCAGAAAAAGTACAGTCCACTTTACACTTTGTTAATGACTGAAATCTCAATAGTGGTAAATAAAAAAATCAATTTCCCTGAATTGATGTTATGTTTGATTATTAGAATGGGGATATGTGGCTTTCGAAAAATGATCTTGAATCTTGTTATTATCAGTTGAGAATAAAAAAATATGAAATTCAAAATACCACCTTTTAGAGGAGATGTGACCATTATGAGTGCATTGTCAGGCCATTTGGTTTAACTAATTCTCTAACCATTTTTATGTCTTTAATTAACAAGATCGTATCTGAGTATCTTGATACCTAAATGGTAGTATTTATTAATTTCGTCCTTGCTAAATCTTCTATGTATGATCACGTGCATCATCTGAGAGAAGTTCTGTAATTATTGAGAAGCCATTGAAATTGTTCCAATAAATTAAAGTGTGATATCTGTTTTTGGGAAGTGATGTTCTTCAGACATGTGGTGTCGGAATATGGTATATCATTTGATCCTGATAAGGTAAAAGTTTTTATAAAATGGTAACAACAATGACATGTTTTCAAGATTTAGTTAGTCTTGGGTTTAGTAGGGTATTATCATGGGTATGTAAAGGACATATCAATTAATGAATCTCTATGGAATTACCTAGCTCAAAATGGGGTAAATTTTTCATGGGTTGATAAATGTGACAGTTATTTTGTTTTCTTGAAAAATATTTTAAATTCTGTGTTAGTGATGACTGTCCCTAAGGATGGTAAAAGATATGTTTTCTTTTTTGGACCAATAGTTTCAGGTTTGGGATATGTGCTTATTCAGGGTGATCATGTCGTTTCCTATGTATCTCAAAATCATAGACCACATGAGATGAAATACCTGATCCATGACCTTAATCTTTTAGATGTTGTGCAGGAACTTATGATTTGGAATCATTACCATTTTGGGGAATAGTTTACTATGTGTTTCAACCACAAGACCTTTAGTTATATCTTCTCACCCAATTATTTTAATCTTCGTGAGAGGAATTTTTAGGAATATGTGTGGTATTTTTATTCAAACATTTCATTTACCCTAGGGAAAGGGAATTTCATCTCATATAATTCTTACTTGGATAGTGAATGAATCATTGAAATAGTGGAATATGATGTCACTTGTTGAATAGTTTAATTTTGGATCATTGGAATCAGGGGTTGAGGAATCATTGTATAGTGTTCATATGAAATATACTCTTCTCACATTGATTTCATAGGAAAAACATCCTAAATATTCATTCTATATAATTAGAGACTCTCTTTATAGTGGGGAGACCATTGTTGAGTGTTCATTCTCCACAGAATGCATTCTATGTTATTATTGTCATTTTGTTCTACCGTTCTCGGTCAAGAAATATTTGATGGGGGGTTTCCATAATTCTTAGTTGATAGTACACTCAGAAACCATGAATATGTTCTTTGACAAGTGGTGATGATTTTGGTGGCCAAGAATGAGATGTGGAATTTCTGATTTTGTATCATATTTTTATACATTTCAATAGGTTAAGGTAAAGTACTAGATACATTCATGTTTTATTTAGCCACATCTATAGCTAACATGGAAGTGGGATGAGATCACTATGTACATTATGTTTGGGTTTCCTCATATACAAATAATGATGAATGCGATATGGGTTTTGATCAATAGGATTTCTAAATTGGCTAAATTTATACCCACTTGGGATATTACCAAATCCTAGGATATGGGAAATATCTATGTTAGTAAGATGGTTAATTTTTATTGAATTATATCTACTATTGTATGTGATAGAGATCTTCAATTTACTTTTTACTTTTGGAGAGGCTTTTTGGATGCACAAGGATATTAATTCCCTTTGAGTACAACATACCATCCAAAGTCAGTTGACAAGATATAAATAGATACATGTATTCTTGAGGATATTCTTCGTGTCTACTTCATTGACATGGGTGGGGATTGGGATTTCCATTGTAACATCCCAGGTAAATAAAGAATACAGAATTTTCATATTTATTAATATTTACGGATAAAATATTAATTTTACTTTAAATGGGTTGCTATGTTTGATAGCGTACCTGATACGCAACAAAGAGTTTCATTGAAATCTTACGTTGCACACTAGTAATATAATAATATTATTTTAAATGGTAGTTAACATGTAGCCGTTGTATTGGTGGGAATGGATAGAAATAACTAAAATATGATTATATATGTTTTTTAAATGTTTTTACATTTATCCAATAAAAGATAAAGGCTTAAAATACGGAAAGAATTCAATTTTAGGATTTTATACCCTAAGTTTCACTAAAGGTTCACCTATCACCTTTTGATGGAGAACCGTCATTAAATATAGTTTTGATCACTCTTATACATTCTATTGGACCAAATAAAACTCTTCTTTAGAATAGGGACATAAAAATTTACTTTGTGCAAATTTTTGGTATCTTTCCGATAAAGTTCATTTTTTAATTAATAGTTTAAAATGTTGTATTTTAATTCAAACCCTCTTTTTAATATAATTTATTTATATGATTAGATTATATTTTGAATTGGTTTTATAGTGAAATTATAATATATTTTTACCATTTAATCCAATGGTGGTCATTGGAATCAATTTCACTTTGAAATTGGTCTTAAACTAGTGTCAATCTTTTGATACTTATTGTTTCATAAAAACACGCTATTTTTCATGATAGTGGGAATTAATTATTAAATTAATTAATGTGACTTATATGTTTTGAATTTTGTAAAATAGACTTAATTTTTGAATTCGGAATATCAAGTATAGCTTAGGGTGAATTTTTGGTATTTTTCTGAAAAACATCAATTTTTGATGAATAGTGAAACCACTAAGTGGTACTTATAAAAACTGATTTTTCGTTTAAATGAAATTTTACCACTTTTGTGTTTTCAATTTCAAAAATCCGACATACATGGTTGTCATTAATAAGTAAAATGTGGTTCAATGAGATTATAATAATTTTTTTGTGAATAGTAACTTTTAAGTTCTTAATCGCGATTAGAGGTAATTAGTGTAGTTTAAGGTAAAAATAATGTTTTAATAAAATGAGATGAGCATGACACATGTCCTACCCTCATTGGATGTGTCATGGCCGACCAAGAAAATCCATGGGTCAACTTGGGGACCCCATGGAGCCACTTTGTTTGGGAAATGACATAAATAAGTTTTTATTAAATGTTAAAGTAAAAATGACAAAAACTTGAGATGTTTTACTAAAACAATTTTTAAATGAGGTTATACAGATCATATTTTTGACTATAAATATTAATTAGAAATATAAAAAGATTTCCTACATCATTATATTTTTTTTATAATTTTTAGACATTAAATTTAGTAAATTATTTATGACATCATGATGATGCATCGATTACCTCATTAATGAAGGATTTAAATAAAATGTAAAGATAATGTAAAATCTAAGACCTACACATGTCAAAAACCTATTGGATGGGTGTATTTATAACCCTTATCACCTTACACTCTAAATATATCAATGTGGGACCTTTTGAATCCGAAACTCTTTTTAAAATAAAGTAACTTATCTTTACTTTCCAAGGGTTCCCCTCCTCTCCTCTTATAAAAGGCACCAACCTCTACCTCCTTACCCACACTTCCAAAGCCTTTGGCTAGGCCAACCCCTGCCCTTTTTGTCTCTCCACTTCCCTATATTACTCCTTAAAGCCTCACATTGGGCATAAGTCTTCCCAAGGTAGCCATTGAGCTCAACCCAAAGGGAGCTACCCGATTTTAAGGTAATGTCTTCACTTGAGTCCTTTTGTTTTATTTTGATCTTACAACCCCCTAAAACTCTTTTTATTCATTTCTTTTGTAACAAATCCATTATCATAAATATAATAGGATTTTGTTATAAAAAGTATTCGAGCTACACTTACACACACCTACATCTAATGGTTAAAGAACATACTGTTTCCGTGGATGGAGAATTTCGGCCTCCCGAAACGATGATTGTTCAACATTCTTTTAACACCTTCAAAGGTGGACATTAAGATGACACTATATTTATATATGATATATAATATGTTTATGTTTTCCTTAAACTTCTGTATTTTCCATTTTGGTCATACCTTTATGGTTTCCGTTATGGGTAAATGCGATATCTTCATTTAAGGAAGTGCGGACTACCGCCCCCTCAAAGTGATTTGATTCGTTAATGCCATACGTGGGACGTATAAAGGATGGATTTGAAGTTATTATATATGATGTTATACTGTAATTTTAATATACCTCTATATCATTATTATTTCTTTCAATTAAAGTATGAGATAGAAATGAAAGTAGCGTTCATGCGTACGTACGGCTTACCGTCTCCATGAATGGTGCATTTCATTTCTTATCCCCAAATGTAATGTACTATTAAAAGTACATGTATATAATGGATATATATGATGAATGATACATCTAAATGATGAATATAATTCTGTAATTAAAATATACATACCTCTCATTTAGTTTTAATTCCATTAATATGACAAAGAAATGAAAGTAGCGTTCATGCGTACGTACGGCTTACCGTCTCCATGAACAGTGCATTTCATTTCTTACCTCTAAATGATTATGTAATATTATAAATACATGTATATGATGGATATATATGATATTTATGATATCCAAATCAGGAATGTCATTCTGGATATAAAGAACCTTTGACCACACGAACAACATGTAATTGTAAGAAGTCCACTTTCGACTTAAGAACCAAATATCGACAAAACAAACATTATTAACATAAATGATTAAATAATGTTTATAACATGGTAATAAGTGATATAAAAGTAATAATGAACTTGAAAAAGGTTCTTAATCAAGTATAAATTAACTCAAGTTTATTATTCAGGACGTTAAAGAACGATCGATTCAAGTCGGACTCGAGGTAAGGGACTTCGTCTCAATCTCCATTCATTGAGGCATATTTCGTTTTATACACAACTTTCTTTTATACGGTGTATAAAACCCTTTGACTTTTACTTTTATACAAAATGAATCTTTTTCTATGAAGCGTTTTACAAAACGACAAAAAGAATGTTTCTTTTAACGTACGCGGTGACAACGACCTTTTCCACCACCGTGAGTAATATTTGGTCTTTGGCTTCCTGAACAAGCCATAATGTTTTTTTAAAATGAAATAAATACCATATGCTCTTTTATGTATTTTGGAATTGAAAATGGTTTTTGTAATGGATTTGTTATGTTAATATATTTGAGTGATATATTGTGATTAAAGTGTGGATATGTTTTCTTTCCATTATATTCGTTTTATGTCTTATGATTTTATAATGGTACTTAGAAATTTGACGGGTGGTTACGTGATAAACCATATGACGGGTGGTGCCGTGAATACCAGGATGGGTGGTTACGTTATAACCTCCAATGAATTGGGTATGGAAGTCAGCCATATGGCTATTCCATTAAGTATGTATGGAAGTTGGCCGTATGGATATTCCATTAAGTGATATGTGTGGAATTCGACCATATGGTTATCCCACTTAAGTATGTTTATGTCCCAAGTTACCATAATATGTTATGTGATATTTTTATGGGTTTTATGGTAATATTTTGGTTACAAAAGAGTAAGTAATGATCTTTTATACAGTGAAGAGTTTATACTACTTCATAAAGGTGAAAATTATTACTTTGATAAAGTATACATGGTTTACTTGTTGTTTTGATAAACTAACAGTTTTCATTCTTTGTGTATCCCTTACAGAGCTCTTTATGCTCACCCCAAGTTTTTTTGACATGTTTTTCACAGGACCTAATGTGGAATAGGGTCAAGGATGGGATCAAGGGGAAGTCATGCTATATAAAACTTGGAACTAGACATGTTTTTTTTAATATTTTTTATTTTATGGAAACATAGTAGAAGTGTCTTCTTTGTAATCTTTTGAGATGTAATAGTTATGTTCTAGTTCTCTAAAACACTAAACCTGAAAAGATCCTCAATGTCAATTATTCATTAAATTCAATATTAAGAGATGTTTAAAGCTAGGGCCATATAGTTTGTATCAAAGGTCGGTTTAGAAAACATTAGCAGTTAGAAAACTGTAAAATTATAAGTTAATTTATGGTATGATTGAAATGATATAGCATTTAAAGATTACCATGTTGCTTTGCCTAAGATATTTCTTGTGTTAAGAATGGTTTTTCGTAGAGGAAACAAAACAGATTTTCTGGGAAAGCATACAGAGGGAAATGACCTTTCAAATCAGTATCCTGAGATGGTCAGAGTCAGAACTAAATAGTTTGTTGCAGTGATGGCCCAGTTGACTCAGGTTACTACTGAAGGAGTTGAAAAGAAAATTGGGGAATGCTCCAGTTTTGGAACTTCTGCCCAGGAATGGTGTGTTTGTTATATACAGTGATGCTTCGTTGGAGGGACTTGGTTGTGTCCTTATGCAGAATGATCAGGTAATTGCTTATGCTTCACGTTAGTTGAAAACTCATGAGGTAAATTACCCTACACATGACTTGGAATTAGCTGCTGTTGTTTCTTCTTTAAAAATTTGGAGGCATCATTTGTATGGAGTAAAGTGTGAAATATATACTGATCACAAAAGTTTAAAGTATATATTCACTCAGAAAGAATTGAACATTAGACAGAGGATATGGTTGGAATTAATCAATGATTATGATTTTACAATTCATTACCATCCGGGAAAAGCAAATAAAGTGGTTGATGCTTTGAGTCAAAAAAGTAATGCTTCATTTTCAATTTTGTGTTTGGAATGTGATCCTTTTGTTAAAGATTTGATGAACTTTGGCATAGAAGTTTTTGGTGCAGGATCTTCTTCTATTTTTTTTCAGGTATCAGTGAAATCTTCTCTATCAGACAGAATCAAGCAAGCACAGAAGCAAGACAGTGATTTGCAGAAAAAGGTAGAGCTAGTTCAGAAAGGTAAGTTGCCTGAATTCAACATTGATAATGATTGTGTTTTGAGGATTGGGAAGAGATTATGTGTGCCTTGTGATTCAAAGTTGAAGAATGAGTTGTTATTTGAGGCTCATAGTTCCCCGTTTTCAGTTCATCCTGGCAGTACTAAGATGTACAGAGATCTGCGGGAGTATTACTGGTGGGATGGAATGAAAAGGGATATTGCTGATTTTACTGTGAAGTGTCTGACTTGTCAGCAGGTTAAAGCAGAGCGGCAATTACCAAAAGGGATGCTTCAGCCCTTACCAGTGCAAGAGTGGAAATGGGAAAACATATCCATGGACTTTGTTGTGGGATTACCGAGGACATCTCGAGGTAATAATGCAATCTGGTTTATTGTTGATCGGTTGACTAAATCTGCACATTTCCTTCCTATACGAGATACTTTTTCCCTAGATCAGCTTTCCCGTTTGTATCTTAAAGAGATAGTCAGGTTACATAAAGTTCCTCTCTCCATTGTGTCCGATCGTGATCCCAGGTTTACTTCTAACTTTTGGAAAGGCCTTCAGAAGTCATTGGGTACTGAATTAAATTTTAGTACATCTTTTCATCTGCAATCATATGGGAAGCCAGAACGAACAATTCAGACCTTGGAGGATATGCTACGATCTTGATTGATGTATTATCAGGTAAGTTGGGACCAACATCTTTCTTTGGTTGAGTTTTCTTATAATAACAGTTTCCATTCCAGTATACAGATGGCACCATTTGAGGCATTATATGGGAAGCGGTGTCGAACTCCAGCATTTTGGGATGAAGTGGGTGAAAGGAAGCTGATGGGACCAGAATTGGTAGAAGAGATGGAAGAAAAAGTTTAGTTGATTCCGAAATACATGAGAACAGCTCAGAGCAGGCAGAAGAGTTATGCGGATAACCGAAGGAAGGATCTATCTTTCGAGGTAGGTTATCATGTTTTTCTCAAGGTTTCTCCATGGAAAAGTGTGATGAGATTTGGTAAGAAAGGAAAGCTGAGTCCAAGGTTCATTGGACCATATGAAATTATGTAGAAAGTTGGATTGGTTGCTTACCGTGTGTCTTTACCTCCGATTTTATCTCAGGTACACAATGTCTTTCATGTTTCGATGTTGAGGAAGTATATGCCAGATCCATCTCATGTTTTGAGCCCAGAGGTAGTTCAGTTGGAAGAGAATCTCTCTTATGAAGAACAACCAGTCCAGATTCTTGACCAAAGAGAGCAAGTTTTGCGAAATAAGGTAATCCACCAGGTAAAGGTTTTTTGGAAAAACCATATGGTTGAAGAGGCAACGTGGGAATCTGAAAATGCTATGAGGGATAAATACCCCCACTTATTTTGATAGGAGAATAAAATTGTGAGGAAGAAATTCTCAAAAGGGGGGAAGGATGTAACATCCCAGGTAAATAAAGAATAAAGAATTTTGATATTTATTAATATTTACAAATTAAATATTAATTTTACTTTAAAGGGGTTGCTATGTTCGATAGCGTACTCGATACGCAACAAAGAGTTTCATTGAAATCTTATGTTGCACACTAGTAATATAATAATATTACTTTAAATGGTAGTTAACATGTAGCCGTTGTATTGGCGGGAATGGATAGAAATAACTAAAATATGATTATATATGTTTTTTAAATGTTTTTACATTTATCCAATATAAGATAAAGGATTAAAATACGAAAAGAATTCAATTTTAGGCTTTTATACCCTAATTTTCACTAAAGGTTCAGTTATCGCCTTTTGATGGCGAACCGTCATTAAATATAGTTTTGATCACTCTTATACATTCTATTGGACCAAATAAAACTCTTCTTTAGAATCGGGATATCAAAATTTACTTTCTGTAAATTTTTGGTATCTTTCCAATAAAGTTCATTTTTTAATGAATAGTGTAAAATGTTGTATTTTAATTCAAAGCCTCTTTTTAATATAATTTATTTATATGATTAGATTATCTTTTTAATTGGTTTTAATGTGAAATTAGACTATATTTTTACCATTTAATATAATGGTGGTCATTATAATCAATTTCACTTTGAAATTGGACTTAAACTAGTGTCAATCTTTTGATACTTATTGTTTCATAAAAACACGCTATTTGTCATGACAGCAGGAATTAATTATTAAATTAATTAATGTGACTTATATGTTTTGAATTTTGTAAAATAGACTTCCCTTTTTAATTTGGAATATCAAATATAGCTTAGGGTGAATTTTTGGTATTTTTCTGAAAAACATCAATTTTTGATGAATAGTGAAACCACTAAGTGGTACTTATAAAAACTGATTTTTTGTTTAAATGAAATTTTACCACTTATATGTTTTAAATTTCAAAAATCTGACATAAATGGTTGTCATTAAGAAGTAAAATGTGGTTCAATGAGATTAAAATAATTTTTTGGTGAATAGTAACTTTTAAGTTCTTAATCGCGATTAGAGGTAATTAGTGTAGTTTAAGGTAAAAATAATGCTTTAATAAAATGAGATGAGCATGAAACATGTCCTACCCTCATTGGATGTTTCATGGCCGACCAAGAAAATCCATGGGTCAACTTGGGGACCCCATGGAGCCACTTTGTTTTGGAAATGACATAAATAAGTTTTTAATAAATGTTAAAGTAAAAATGACACAAACATGAAATGTTTTACTAAAACAATTTTTACATGGGGTTATACAAATAAGATTTTTGACTATAAATATAAATTAGAAAGATACAAATATTTCCTACATAATGATATATTTTTTATAATTTTTAGACATTAAATTTATTAAATTATTTATGACATCATGATGATCCAACGATTACCTCATTAATAAAGGATTTAAATAAAATGTAAAGATAATGTAAAATCTAAGACTTAAACATGTCCAAAACCTATTGGATGGGTGGATTTCGAACCCTTATCACCTTACCCTCGAAATATATCAATGTGGGACATTTTGAATCCGAAACTCTTTTTAAAATAAAGTAACTTATCTTTACTTTCCAAGAGTGCCCCTCCTCTCTTCTTATAAAAGGCCCCCACCTCTACCTCCTTACCCACACTTACAAAGACTTTGGCTCGGCCAACCCCTGCCCATTTTGTCTCTACACTTACCTCTCTTACTCCTTAAATCCTCACATTGGGAAGAAGTCTTCTTAAGGAAGCCTTTGAGCTCAAACCAAAGGGAGTTACCCGATTTTAAGGTAATGTCTTCACTTGAGTCCTTTTGTTTTATTTTTCTCCTCCAACCCCCTAAACTCTTTTTATTCATTTCTTTTTTAACAAATCCAGTATCATAAATATACTAGTATGTTGTTATAAGAAGGATTCTAGCTACACTTACACACACCTACATCTAATGGTTAAAGAACATACTGTTTTCGTGGATGGCGAATTTCGGCCTCCCGAAACGATGATTGTTCAACATTCTTTTAACACCTTCAAAGGTGGCCATTAAGATGACACTATATTTATATATGATATATGGTATGTTTATGTTTTCCTTAAGCTTCTGTATTTTTCATTTTGGGCATACCTTTATGGTTTCCATTGTGGGTAAACGTGATATCTTCATTAAAGGAAGTGCGGACTACCGCCCCCTCAAAGTGATTTGATTCGTTAATGCCATATGTGGGACGTATAAAGGATGGATTTGAAGTTATTATATATGATGTTATACTGGAATTATAATATACCTCTATATAATTATTATTTATTTCCATTAAAGTATGATATAGAAATGAAAGTAGCGTTCATGCGTATGTACGGCTTACCGTCTCCATGAACGGTGCATTGAATTTCTTATCACAAAATGTAATGTACTATTAAAAGTACATGTATATAATGGATATATATGATGAATGATACATCTAAATGATGAATATAATAATGTGATTAAAATATACATACCTCTCATTTAGTTTTAATTCCATTAATATGACAAAGAAATGAAAGTAGCGTTCATGTGTACGTACGGCTTACCGTCTCCATGAACGGTGTATTTCATTTCTTACCTCTAAATGATTATGTAATATTATAAATACATGTATATGCTGTATATATATGATATATAGGATATCCAAATCAGGAATTTCATTCTGGATATAAATAACCTTTGACCACACGAACAACATGTAATTGTAAGAAGTCCACTTTCGACTTAAGAACCAAATATCGACAAAACAAACATTATTAACTTAAATGATTACATAATGTTTATAACATGGTAATAAGTTATATAAACGTAATAATGACCTTTAAAAAGGTTTTTAAGCAAGTAGAAATTAACTCAAGTTTATTATTCAGGACGTTAAAGAACGATCGAGTCAAATCGGACCCGAGGTAAGGGACTTCGTCTCAATCCCCTTTCATTGAGGCATATTTCGTTTTATACACAACTTTCTTTTATACGGTGTATAAACCCCTTTGACTTTTACTTTTATACAAATGGAATATTTTTCTACGAAGCGTTTTACAAAATGACAAAAAGGAATGTTTCTTTTAACATACGCGGTGACAACGAGCTTTTCCACCGCCGCGAGTATTATTTGGTCTTTAGCTTCCTGAACAAGACGTAATGTTTTTTTAAAATGAAATAAATACCATATACTATTTTATGTATTTTGGTATTGAAAATGATTTTTGTAATGGATTTTTTATGTCAACATATTTGAGTGATATATTGTGATTAAAGTGTGGATATGTTTTCTTTCCATTATATTTGTTTTATGTCTTATGATTTTATAATGGTACTTGGACATTTGACGGGTGGTTACATGATAAACCATATGATGGGTGGTGTCGTGAATATCAGGACGGGTGGTTACGTTATAACCTCCAATGCATTGGGTATAGAAGCCAGCCATATGGCTATTCCATTAAGTATGTATGGAAGTTGGCCGTATGGCTATTCCATTAAGTGATATGTGTGGAAGTCGACCGTATGGTTATTCCACTTAAGTATGTTTATGTCCCAAGTTACCTTTATATGTTATGTGATCTTTTTATGGGTTTTATGGTAACATTTTGGTTACAAAAGGGTAAGTAATGATATTTTATACAGTTAAGAGTTTATACTACTTCATAAAGGTGAAAATTATTACTTTGATAAAATATACATGGTTTACTTGTTGTTTTGATAAAATAAAATTTTTCATTCTTTGTGTATCCCTTACTAAGCTCTTTATGCTCACCCCAAGTTTTTTTGAAATGTTTTTCATAGGACATAATGTGGAATAGGGTCAAGGATGGGATCAAGGGAAAGTCATGCTATATAAAACTTGGAACTAGACATGTTTCTTTTTAAGAGTTTTTTATTTTATGGAAACATAGTAGAAGTGTCTACTTTGTAATCTTTTGATATGTAATAGATAAGTTCTTATTCTCTAAAACTCTAAACCTGAAAAGATCCTCAATGTGAATTATTCATTTAATTGAATATTAAGAGATGTTTAAGGTCGGGGCCTTATATCCATATAGGGGTTTTTCAGCTTTTATATAACAATTGTTACCATTCCATGGTCATGATGGATCCTTTTGAGGACTAGTATGGTCATCCATTCACATCATGGGTTTTTTGGTCAATGATTGGTGAAGGTTTTGTGGTCGGACCAAGATTGGTTCAAGAGATGACAACAAAGATTTATTTGATTCATCATATAATACTGAATACACTAAGCCAATTTAAGTCATATGGTGATATTCTTCATAGACTACCGTAGTTTTTAGTGAGTGACTCTATTTTTTTTTTAAATTTTCACCACTTTTGGATGATATACATATTTGGATGTAAGGGAAACATTAACCTCATTTTTTTAGACCTTTGGAGGTTGTTGATAAGGTGGGTAAGGAGGATTATAATTCAGCACTTTGACTAAATCTCACACGAATATATAATGTCATCCATGTATCAGATCTGCAAATTTATCTTTCTAATCCATCTCATGTTCTGAGTTAGAGTGATCTTATTATTGAACCTGATATTCCCATGAATGGAATTCTATTCAAGATAGTTGAGTCTGAAACCAAGGTAAAGTATGGGAGGATAACACCTTTGTTTAAAGTTCAATGTACGAATGATTTTCATACTCTTGAGGCATAGCAGAGAGAGTAACTAATGATAGATTTTTGGACTCATATGTTTGACATGGAATCTTATTGAAGGGATTTCTAGGGACAAAAAGTTTTTATGGTGGGGAGTTTGCAACATCTTATAACTATTTTCAGGTTCCCCTCAACCCCTATTCTGATGAGAATTTCCATGTGTCTCATTTAGGGGTTCCTTAATAGATCTTTTTAAAATTTTGAATGTCACAAATTTTGTCCATGGTGTGAACATGACTTCCATAAATTATGTGGAATAATTTTGAAAATTGTATAAAACCATGTAGTGGGGGTTTTCATAGTCAGTTCATGGTTTCAAAAATAATATTCCCATCAAAGAGAGATTGTAGAACCCCACTCGAAATGGTGAATGTTTAGGGTGAATGGTTTGAAAAACTGAGTAGCCTTACCCAAGAAACCATTCATGCATATTTAATTATTCCAATAATTCATTTAAAATTTTCCAAACTCCATTCTAGATCTTCTTTAATATTAATAGAACCTAGAATAATTTCATATGTATTTGAACTCCCAATGACCCAATTTGGATCCTCAAAACCCTTTCTAAGGTGGATAGATTCTTGGTGAATGTTGTTTATCTATTTCCCAAAATATTTTACTTCCTCATTCCTCCTCCCCCACTCTCATTCCCTCACATTCTCTACTCCCTTGGTATTGTGATGTCTCCATGTTGTTTGTGGATATAATCCCTATTTTGTTGATATTTAATATAGATTTGATTCTCATATCTCTATTTATAATGTTCTCTAATGAATTTTCCCATTGCGGGCATGTGATACATGATCCCTTGTTTTGGTAAGTGGTTTCATTTAAGATTTTATATTAAATTTAACCCTAAATTTATTTAATTAGATTAAATATCTTTAAATATAATTTGACAAACCAAGTTTTATGTAAATTGGGATTCGGATTTTCATTGGCATGAAATTCGAGAAAGCCCCCAAATTCTAGTGAATTTAGGTTGGTTTGGAGAATTGTGAAATTGCACTGGTAAATTTAAATTTGGGAATTAAATTCTGAAATTGAATTAATTTTTTTTTTAAAAAAAATAACATAAATTTTATTGATATAAACCCATTTTTTTCCTAGAATGGAGAATCAAATGATTAAAATCTCGAGTCAGTTTTTTAAATGGAATTTTGAATATTGAAATGTAAAATGGGGCAATTTTATTTTAAACATATTTGAAATAATTTTTTCATTTATTGATGGTTTTAAATCCCATGCAAGACTAGGTAGTTTGTGAGTTATTTGGGAAAACACACTATTATGGGAATACCATATCAATGGTTTAACACATTACAATTATATCATATACTTATTGGAAGATCATATCTCCAATGGGAGGTTTGGTAATATTTGTTGCCTAGTGTCACATAAATTTTTGTGATTATTTCTGTTAACAACATATCAGTGTGTGAGTATCCCAAAAACAAGAACTATTATTCCATATGGATGATGACAATGTTTCTACTTTATGTTTATTTTGGTATATATTTAATTGCTTGTAAAATTTCATTACACAAGCCTTGTGATATTATATAAAATTTTTATTAATCCGTTGGTTTTAGATCTTTATATTAATTGAAAAGGAATTTGTGATTTTTTTTAATTTTATTTACTACTAGGCCTATTTATTTAAAATTGAAATAATTATTTGTCTAATTAAATGTGTGATATTATTATGGAATACTTAGTGATTACCTTATGGTATTTTAGTTCACACCCTACCTCTACCTTTAAGAATTTGTATATTTCATCATGTCACATCTGAGGAATAGGAAATAACCACATGGGTGACCCAATTCTTCTTGTCAAAAACATATAATATCAAATGGATAAATTTGATGGATTGAATTCACAATGAAATTTTAGGATTAGAGTTTTAGATAATTAGTAAAAAATAATACATAAAAATTACCCCTGAATTATAGAGAGTATCATTCCCACTATGCAAAGATTTTAATTTTCCATATTACGTCATCAATATCATCCATCTATAACCATTATAGACATAATTAATTCACCAAAAAATTTGATAAACTGGAAAAAAGAGTCATAATAATGGTGTGTTCTAATTTTAAATAAGGGTGTACATAATAAACCAAAACTGAGTTTCATCAGTGAGTATAAGAATAGAATAAGGGTATGATGACATATACGGTTTTTATGATAGAATAATTAAAAAAGTAATACCCATCAATACATGAATAATAAATTATGAAACATGGAATAAGGATTCAAAAGTTTATGGTTTCATAAGAATCAATAATCATAAGCCATGTGATATAAGTCATGATCAAAAGAAATATTATAAAATCCTGGAAAAAATAGATAAAACATATAGGTATCATGGAACATTGGATTCTAATAATAGTTACGAAACCCTTATAGAACCCTTACAATTAGAGTAACCATATTTTCCAAAACCAATATAATGTCCCTGAAAACATAATAATTACCCAATGCATTGGAGTGTTATCTAGGTGTTGTCCTTATTTATGTTATATCTGGCTCACCCAAAACTATCTGGTAGCACCCATCATATAATCTATAATGGTCTCACCCATCATATATAATGTATATAAACCAAAAAATGAATATTTTACATTGATATTTTATCATAAAACCCATAGAAATAATCATTATTCAATTTATTACATGATTAACCCTTGGAAGATAAATTGTTTTTAGTTCAACATTATTGAAAAGGGATTAACCCATAGAAAAGAAACTTGTTCCACAATAATCACATTGAAATATGAATAACCTATGAAAAAAAGAAAGGAGTTTGATAACAATATCTTTGAAACATGAAAAACCCATGGGAAAGAAACAGGTTCAGCAAAATTATCCTTCAAATAATCCTAGTCCATCCAATGAAAGAATAATTATTTTATTAATATAATATATAACCTTTTTAGTAAAAAAATGTTTGGTCGTTGATGAATATAAATAAAATAAATGTTATTTAAAAAAATTTAGGATAAAATACTATTTATTTTAAAAATAACTTTTTAAAACTAAATGTTCTAAAAAATATTAAAAATCATTTTTACGGGGATATAATATTTCAAACATATAAATGATGTTATAAAAAATCTAATCATCATTATGTCTTGAAATTTAGTTCATTTTATACATGTTAAAACAATGATACCTTTCAATTTTCTGGTAAATCCAAATGGGTATTATTCATGAAATGACATAAATATTCCTTTGAAAACATTTTATAACGATGAAAAAATGGGAAATATATTATTTCATATATAATATAGATAATTTCATACACTTTATTGGATTTTTTCACAACATGTTTACGGTAAAAATATGATTTTGGATAGAAGAGACAAATGAGATCATATTTTCTTATATAAATTTTATCAATTATTTTAATTACCAAAGAATGTAAAAAATATTTATATTAAATGAAATTATTATGAATAATTATATGATAGGAAAATTCATGAAAAATCGTGATATATAGATCAATATATTTTATCATTCAAAACATATTTATAAACAATCATGATAAATGATGAGAATGGAACATAAATCTATTAACATGTTTATAACATTGAATTAAAAGGCCCATGAAAGGATGAAATTTAATAAAATAAAAATTAGCATGATAATAAATAAATTCAGGATATTATATGTCAAAGAGGATGAATACACACCTCATAAAAAATAGTAGAATAACATGACATAAATATCAAAGAACCAAAATTGAGGCAAGAATCCCTTATCATATTAGTAATATTTTGAATCATAATACCCAATAAATTATAAAATAAAACAAAAAATTAAATATCATGAAATTAATTGGATTCATGATATCTCATTTCAAAGGCATAGTATATACACCACACAAAATAAACGAGTGAGGAATTTTCTTATGTCTCCCATAAATAAAAGAGTGACTACAAACCCATACCTCACAGATCCATTTGGTTCAATATTTTTTAACTCATGTATAATTGTTGAAAAAAAAGTAATTAACTTATTAAATAATCGTATTAATATTTATATGACATATACGGTCATTTTATAATATCTATTCACTATTTAGTTAATAATATTTCATTATTTTTATTATTTCAGGAATTAATAGGAATGATTTATCATTCGTTCTTTGTCATGAAAGATCTGAATGTTGTGATTATTATGGTCATGACTCATCCCCCAGGCCCAGTTTCATGACTACCCCAAGCCCACCTTAAATAGTCAATGGGTCAGCGACTCACATCGAAAAGGCGTGTCCAAAAAGGGGGAAGGAATTTTCCTTTAAACCTATACACACACACAAAGTTTAAACTGTGTAAATTCAACACAATGTAAACCACAAATATCACTGAGACAACTATGTAAAGTACAGTACATCTAAAAGTAAAAATGAACAAAAATACAAGACCAAAACTACAAAGTAATGTATAGATGCCAAGGTCCATCTACTCAAACCCTACCTGAAGGGTAGGTGGAAAGTAGTAGTCGATATCCATAGAAGTATGTCCCATTCATCCCATCTCACTAAGAACCACCTAGTGTCAGACCACCAAGGTCTCTATCAATGCGTTGATCACCTACATGAGATAAAAAAAGTGTAGGAGAAGCCTGTAGAGGGGTGAGTAACACAATACTCGGTAGTGACCCCAAACCACAATGGAATGACCACAAGAAAGACCACACAACAAGATCACAAAACAAGACCACAATGAAAAGACAGCTCATATTAGAAATAATTCAAATTATATAGAGTAAAATTATCATTCTAAGAGATAATTCATCTTGTACTACTAAGGGACTCATCCATGATGAGTTGTTGAGGTATGCTCATCTACTGCACTACTAAGGTCACTCGACTGCTGAACAATTGAGGTCGCTCATTTGTTAAACCACTGGGGTCTGCTCCTCTACTGGACCCCTAAGGTCTCTCATCTAGTGGACCACTAAGGTTTCTCATCTATTGGACCACATGGTTCTTCTCATCTTCTAGACCACTGAGGTCACTCATCTGGCAGACCACTGAGTTTTCTCATCCGAAAGACCACTGAGGTCACTCATTGGGTAGACCAATCAAGTCACTCATCTGGATAACCACTAATTCTGCTCCCATGTTAAATCGCTAATGTGTGATCATTATAAATTTCATGTCGTAGCCATCCATAGGATTTTCACTCTCTAGGGATATTGATTTGGGGAGAATATACTTCTCAAGCCATTGCTTTTCACTCAACTATCACTGAAACTCACTTAAAGTATTCTCAATGGACCATCCTATCACAAGGGTCTCGACACCTCAAACGATGTGTCAATCAGATGCCTGATATGAAAGATTTTAGAATTTTAGTATATAGGGGATAGTTGTGTCCTAGCCTAGTCTATCTTGGTCAGACCGACCAGACCAAACTGTCCTAGGGGTCCCACATGACCGACCCATTTCGGCCAACCTGACCTGACCCGGTTGGGTCTGGGATAATTCAGTCAGACATGGCCCATTTACATGGTCCATTGGGCCTTACTAAACCCAAAAATGTTTGGTCTTCAGTCGAGCCAACCGAGTCACCGAGTGACCCGGTCCAATTCTTATGGTGATGTTTGACTTGGTCAGACCAGTTCTGACCAATTGTGCTACCCAGTTTATCTATTTTATATTCATCCCAGCCTATAATAGAGGGCCGATAATCCTCCCATCAGGGCTGCCCAGTGACTCGGTACAATTCATCAACCTAGACCACAATTTTGGTATGGTTTTCACCCCCACTGACACATGAGTGGCATCTACTTCGTGCTGTATGTAGCCAACTGAGGTCGACCGCCTCCCCTCAACACCCGGTCCCATAGATTGTGTGCCTGAATCAACTCGCGGCCTAGCCATTAGTCTCTCAAACCGACATAGTACCCTAAGGGCATTGTGTTCCTTCACCACTAGGTCCTCATGGTCATGGCCTCCCAGCCTAATGTAGTTCCCTCCTGGTGCCGGGATTCTACACCGCCACTGGCCGCCTACCGGTGGGCTCCTCTGCCTAACGCGGTGTCCGACCAACACAGCCACCCTATACTGCCGGGGCCCATACTGGTTGTGGAATCTAATTCCATGGAACACTGCTAGGGTGGGCCACCTCCGCACTGCCACAGCTCGTTGGCCAAAACCTTCTCTGTTGGGGTGTGCCACCTTCCACATGCGGCCTCCATTGTGATCCAAAGCCATCATCGGCGCACCTCTAATGGGTCATCACGATGGTGGCTCTCCATTTTGGGATCATTGCACCAAGGAACGGGTGTGCAATGGTCCGTCATTCATATCCCCATGAAGAACACTATAAACACAGGGTAAAAAGGGGGATAACAATCTACACAACGAATTTGAGGAATGAACCCCCATGTCATTTATCACGGCATTGACCTTCTCTTGTTATAAGGATGGAATGGGGAAAATCTCATTAATTCAATTTAAATGTGAATCATTTCTCCATGAATATCCTATATGAACGATTGTTCCATGGGTTAACTTGTTCATGAGTTAACTTGAGTTCTTCATTTAAACAAAAGAACGGGGGGAAACAATTCACACAAAAAAGTATTAAACCCTTACCTGGAAAAGGAGATTCCTTTAGGATGATAATTTGTCATTGATCGTCAATATCTGATCCTGAATCCTCTCTCCATGGGTGTCATCGACATAAATCCATTTACTAGCTGTTGTCATTGGTGAGATTTTCTGCCTCATCCGTTAGAGGAATTATAGTGTTGTTCATCAACCTTGATTTCACTGTTCAATTAAATAAGGAATAATAAAGCATGTTGCAGCATCACCACCCTGCTCCACTAATGAGATTCTGCATTTCCATGTTACTGCATTGTAGTGGTGATGTACCACTTCTTAATGGTGAAGAAGAAAATAAAAAAACCATTTTAAGTTATTTTTTTTTCTTCTTAAAGGTTCAAAAATTAACATTCATGCTCGACCCACACCAGTCGAGGTTAGGTTATTTATAAGGAAAACATCTTATTACGAAATCAACAGTGGTCTTAAATTTTTAATATGAGTTACCGTTTGTGATTTATGATGATTTGAAAAAAAATTATATATATTATTTAATTTATGGTTACATCCTAAAAACCTTCATTCATAATCAGCCCATGTCAGCCGATGTTAGGCTCCGCCTAAGAGAAGCATGCCCCCATGAGATCAATGTTACTCTCGGATTTCTAATACAAGTTACCATCTATGAGTTACAAGGATTCAAAAATTAAATAACATTCTTCAGTTATTATATTCACAACCAAAAACTACATTCCACTGTTGACTCATGCTGGAAAATGTTAGGCTCAACTTAAATAAAGCATACCCTCATGACCTCAACAGTGGTCATCGATTTTCAATCTAAGTCACCGTTCATGAGTTATAAGGATTTTAAAAATAAAATGATTTAATTTAATTATTTTATTTACGGTTATCCCATTTTCAAGTTTTCTCACTGGTGGCCCACACAAACTAAATGTAAGTCACCCCAAGGGTAAACATGCCATACTAAATGAATCGGTTCCCTCAGATTTCTGATCCAGGCACCTGTTTAAGAGTTATTTTACTTTTTTCATGAAAGTATCTCATGTTTCCTATTTAAAACATAAAATTTTTCGACCAATAATTCAGGGAAGTCTAGGCCTCAGAATCACATGTCATCTCAGATCTTAGTCACGAAATAATAACCTATAATCTAAAAAATGCTACATGGAATTTTGGTAAATTACATTAATCCTCCCTTTAGGGATTTACATCCTCATATGAAAAAAAAAATGTCTAATCAAACAAATGGGGGGGGGGGTACTGAGCATGAATCTGAGTCTCCTGCTCCCACGTCCTCTCCTAGAGATTCTCATGCTTATGAAAAACACACACTAGAGGAAATGAATATCAATAAAGGATCATATCTTGTCAATACTCTATCTCCCCTGAGTACTTCACGAATGTCTCCTTATCGTCAATCTTTAGCTCGTCATGGTAAATGATGTGAGATGAGTCATGAACGTATCTCCTCATTTGGGAAATGTGGAAGATGTTTTGTATCATCTCTAACTATGATAGTAGAGCCTAGTGGTATTCCACCTTACCCAGTCTATACAGTTTTAGGAAATGTCTGATGAACCTCAAAGATTACATGTTGCCCTGAACAAATATATGTATTCCTCATCGAGGAGAGATATGTAGGAATATGTGGCCCCCCTCTACAAAATTCAAGGATCTCCAACACCTATTAGCATAGGAGTTCTGTCAGCACTGTGCAGTCTTCAACCTCTCTCGGATGACCTGCACCTTCTCAATGGTAGCTTGTTCCATCTCTGGACTAATGAGTGTTGACTCCCCTAGGTCTTTCCAGTATAATAGTGACTTGCATGGTTATTCATACAATGCCTCAAATAGTGGAATACATATGGTGATGTGGTAGCTATTGTTGTATGAAAAATCCACAAGTGGTAGGTGGTCCTCTCAATAATGACCAAAAATCAAGAAAGAAAGCATGAAGCATATACTTCAAGGTCTGTATGGTATGCTCAGT
The DNA here is from genome assembly GCA_963277665.1 of Viscum album. Taxonomy (NCBI): domain Eukaryota; kingdom Viridiplantae; phylum Streptophyta; class Magnoliopsida; order Santalales; family Viscaceae; genus Viscum; species Viscum album. The sequence continues at coordinate 1,715,057,931 of OY728152.1, read as the reverse complement.
TTGACCAACTGCCTGTGGGTGAAAGGTTGTGGTCAAGAGTAGATGAGTCCCCAACACCTCCTCTAATCCCTTCCACAGTCAATATGTAAAGCATGCATCATGATATAAGACTATCATGGTTGGTAATCCATGGAGTCAAACAATCTCCTACATGTAGAGGCATCCCAAGCTCTCTATTGGACCCTATTATCGAATGGGTAGAAAGTGGGATGACATGGTGAGTCGGTCTATCATCACCCATATGGTATCATGCCCCCTGGACATACGTGGTAATCCTGTCATGATGTTCATCGATATATCATCCCACTACCACTCTGATACCTTGAGAGGTTGTTTCAAATATGTTATAACCTAGAAATCAGCCTTCACTTGTTGACAAGTGAGTAATCTTGAGACAAACGTTTTCAATACCTTCTTCATCCCCAACAACCCATAATGATGTTGGAGGATCTAGTACAGCATTTCAACACCATGATGTACCACAAAAGAGGATGTATGTAACTCCCTCAACACTTCTTCTTGTATCCCCACTGGTACAACAATGCGTCCTCTAAAAAGGATGATGTGCACACCACCCTTTGAATATCCTTCAAGGGTATGCCCTGTGGAGATCTACGAATGTGTGGCCTCACTGTTGGAATCTCTAAGTTTCACCTCCCGAAATCACTGTAAGAGAGGAGGGGAAACTACCATTGACTAATGATAAGACGCCTCATCTATACCCACAAATGGATATCTTAAGCAAGGACAACTACTTTGAGGCCTCGTTTAGTAGTTGTGAACTCAATCTCCTTCAGAGAGCATCTTCCACCACGTTCCCATTCCTAAGAGTATAGACTATCTCTAAGTCAAAGTCGTAGAGGAACTCTAGCCAACTTTCTTTTATCAGATTCAGACCATTTTGAGAAAATATATACTTGAGACTCTTTTGGTCAAAGTAGATGATGAATCATTCCAACATAAGGTAGTGTCTCCACATCGTCAGTGCGAAGACTACAACTACCAACACAAAGTCATGAGTCACATAGTACTGCTCATACAGTCTCGACATTCATGATCCATAAGAAATAAATACCTTCCCTTGCATTACGAAACAAACATGCTTGGTTCCCGATGAGTCACTCTACACCACATATTTGGTTCCCTCCTCTAGAAACCTCATGATAGGAGCACTCGTTAAGCTCTGTATTAGCTACTAAAATCACTACCAACATTCATCTATCAACACGAAGGGTTATCCATTTTTCGTTAATGTCATCATAGGTTATACTACTATGGAGTAGTTGGGTACAAACCTCTGATAGTACCCAGCCATCCCAAGTAAACTATTCACCTTTGTAACGCTCTTGGGTGGTTCCCAAGAAATCACTACCTCGTTCTTCACTGGATTAACTGCAACTCCAGCCTCTGAGATGATGTGTCCCATGAAATGGATATTTCCTTTCTAGAACACACACTTTGAGAAATTTCAATAATGTTGGTGTCCTTTGAGTGTGTCCGTAACCATCTTTAGGAGTATCGTGTTCCCCTCCTCAGATTCTAAATATACTAAGATGTCATCAATGAAGACCACTACAAACTTGTCTAAGTACGGATAGAAGATCGTATTCATGAGTTCTATGAACACCGATGGGTAATTATTCACACCAAATGGAATCACTAAGTACTCATAATGGAAGTAGCAACATCTAAAATATATATTTGAGATTTCCTCATCTCATACTTGAAGCTGGTGATAGCCTGATCTGAGGACTATCTTCAAGAACCATCTCACTACCATCAGCCAATCGAAGAGGTAATCAATCCTTGGTAGAGGATTCTTGTTCTTCATGGTCACCGAGTTCAGGTGCCAGAATTCCATGCATAACCTCATAATTCTGTATTCCTTCATGGAAAATAACACGGGGGGCTTCCCATGGTGAAACGTTGGGCCTTATGAACCCCTTCCTCTGCATTCCCTCCAACTATACCCTCGCCTCCTTGAGCTCTTCGGGAGCCAACTAATATATTGTTGTAGATATAGGTTTCATAATAGGGTACATATTGATGAATAATTCTACCTCTATACAAGTATTTAGTCCTGGAAAATCCTATGAAAATACATCCTCGTACTCGTCCACCACTGTAGAGAACTGAAAATGCAAAACATCTAATTCTACACAGGTAAGGATGGCCGCATGCAGCTACCACCTTCCACTGTCCCCCATCTCACTAAGGCTGGTGTGGACCACATTGGGGTTGTTTTTGTAACATGTTGAAATGTATACCACCTCTCTCAGCTCTCCCAACTCTTCTTCCACGTCTCTCTCCCTGCAGAAGGCACTCAACAAGAATCGCCATCTAGTCAAGTGGCTTCTTTACTAAGAAAAAGACCGGTATCACCACCTCTAGACAAAACTTAGCAGCCTGAGGATCTATATCTCCCCTAAACCAGATATTTATCTATCTCTTTAACTCTTATAAGGCACTATGCCAACATGCATCCTCTACCGGTAGCATTGGTAGTAACAGATGACTGACAGGCAGTGGTATCGTTGGGTCACCACCCAAAAGTAACATCTTGAGAAATTGTCCCTATACCAAAGCCTTGTTGATCTAAAGAAAATCCCCATGGTCATACACTAGAATCTTGTATGGTAGTCTATGAGGAGGTTTCTTTAAGGCTATAAAGACGAACCACGAATAATTTATTATACCTAGTGAGTTGACTCTAACTTAAAAAGATAACGGGAAAACATTCCAAGACTCATGAAACTAGTGTATTCATATACCGAGTCGGAAAACATAATTTGGGGTCCTTGTGTGTGTATATGTCAGTGGACACACCAACACTAGACTCCCTAGCCTAAAATCCAATCTCAAAAACCTCATAACTCTTTCCCCATCAAAAAATTTACAGACTCTTTTTCTTTTCATAGAATTGACCACCCATTAATACCACTTTGTCACAACCTTTCCCCTAGGTCCCATGTCGTGAGTACCCCAAGCCTACCTTCCATATCCAAGGAGCTAGTGAATATCACCGAACAAGAATATAAAAAATGGGAAGGAATTTTCCTTTAAACCGGTACACGCACGCACAACTCAAACTACAGAAATTAAGCACAAATTAAACCACAACTGTCATTGAGACAACTACTGAGAGTATAGTACAACTGAAAGTACAAAGGGGAGAAAATAAAATTCCAAAACCACATAGGAATGTAATGATGCAAAGGTTCATCTATTCAAAACCTACCTGAAGGGTAAGTGGATGGTAGTTATTGGTTTCTATAGATTTTTGTATCATCCATCCCATCTCACTGAGAACCACCTAGTCCTGGAACACCAAGGTCTCCATCAAAGCGTCAATACCCTGCATGAGACACGACACATGTGGGAAAAGACCATGTAGCGGAGAGTAGTGAAATACTTAGTAAAGACCCCAAACCAAAAAGGAAAGAAAACAAGAAATACCACACATCAATATCACACAGCAAGACCACAAAGAAAAGATGGCTCACACCGAACATAATTAAATATATATAGTAATATTATCAGTTATTGAACTAATTTATCCTATAAAACTGAGGGGCTCATCCCAGATGAGTCGCTAAGGCCTGCTCCTCTATTGGATCACTAAAGTTGCTTGTCTACTGAGCCACTGAGGTCAATCATATGATAGACCACTGGGGTCCTCTCGTCTACTAGACCACTAAATCCACTCGTCTGGCTAACCATTGAGGTCGTTCATCTGGTTGACCACTGAGGTCTCTCATTTGGATGACCACTAAGGCTGCTCGTTTGGATGACCTCATAGGTTGCTCATTTGGATGACCACTAAGGTCACTCATCTAGATCACCACTATGTTTTCTTACCTGCTAAACCACTAAGGTATGATCATCATAACTTTCATGTCATAGCCAGTCGTAGGTTTCCCGCTCTCTAGTGTGCTTGATTTCAGGAGAATATAACTCTCAAGACATCAGTCGCCACTCGAACCTCACATAATATCACATAGAGTATTCCCAAAGGAATTTCCCATCATAGTAGTCCCAAATCAATAAACGGAACATCAATTGGATGACCGGTCTAAATGATATTATCGTTTTAGTAAATAAGGGCCAGTTGCATCTGGGCCCGGTCCAAATTGGACGGTCCGACCCGACTAACCTAGCCTGGGGTTCCAACATTACAATACCATTTTTAGGTGACCCGGCCTGACCTGGTTGGGTTTGGGCTGATCCAGTCCGACCTGGCCCATTGGGCCTTACTGGACATAGCCCAGTTTGGAAGTTGGTCCAGCCCGCCAGATCGCTCATCAACTCGCTACAATTCCTCTGGCTCGGTCCGACATGTTTAGACTGGTTATGTCCAGCTGGTCCACCCAATGGCCCAATATTCTATCAAGAATGGCCCGTAATGATGGGTTGGTTCTCCTCCCACCTTGGCTGCCCAGCGGCCTTATTTGATTCACCGGCCCGACCCACAATGTTGTGGCAGTTTTCTCCAGCCCATATGCCCAAGTGGCATCCGATTCATGCCTCACATGGCCAGATAAGGTCGTATGCCTCCCATTACCAAACATTACCATGGACCGTGTGCCCGCATCAACCAATGGCCTTGCAACGGGTCTCCCGAACCAACACAGCGCCCTGTTGGCACTGTGATTCTGCACAACCGCTGGCTGCCTGATGCGACACCCGACCAGTGCTCCCACCCTAAACCTTGGTGGTCCTTGAAGGTTGCAACCTCCTCTGCCATGGAATGCCACAGGGGCATGTCGCCTCCTCACCGTTGTGGCCTTATCCACTTTAGCTCTCCAGATTCCGCATGGTGTTTCCGCTGTGATATGCCACCATCATCATCACGCCTCTGATTTTTCGTCATGATGGTGGGTATCCATTTTGGGATCGTTGCGCCAAGGAACAGGTTTGCAACGATCCTTCGTTCATAATCCCATGAAGAATGCGAAGAATATAGGGTAAATGGGGGATAAGAATCCACAAAATGAATTTTAGGGGAAAACCCCCACCATCATTCGCCACGGCATTGAACTGTTCCCGTTAGAAGGATTTAACGGATCCAACCACATTAATTCAATTTAAACATGGATCAGTTCTCCAAGAATATTCTACATGAACCATCGATCTGTGGGTTAACTTCTTCGTCAGTTACCCCGTTTTCATTAGTAAAATGGAAGAACTGGGGGAAAATTCACACAAAAAATTATTAAACACCTACCTAGGAAAGGAAATTTCTTGAGGATGATCGTTCATCTTTGATCATCGATCTCCAATCCTGAATCATCTATCCATGGGTGTCATCTCCAATGGATAATTTTCTACTATTTTCCTTTGGAGAGGTTTCCTTCATCATTCATCAGATGAATTCTAGGGTTGTTTGTCAAACCTGGATTCGCTATTTAATTAAAGAATGAAGACGTGTACATGTGGTAGTGTGGCCACCCTACTCCATTAATGAGAATCATTAGTGAGATTCAGTTTTGCCTCATTATTTCATTGCATCACTGACATGACACTACTTAATAGGGAAGAAAACAAATAAAAATAAGTTTTTACGTTATCTTATTGTTTCCTCTTAAAGCTCAAAAAATTAACTTTCACCCTCGACCCGCACCGATCGGGGTTAGATTCTTCTTAAGGATAAAATCTCATTATGAACATAAAGGTGGTCTTAGATTTTTAATCTAAGTTACCATTATTTATTTATGAGTATTTGAATAAAAATAAAATAAGTATTATTTAAATTATTTTATTTATGGTTACATCCCAAAAACCAACATTCCTTGTCGACCCATGCCAGCCAATTTTAGGCTCCGCCTAATGGAAGCACAGCCTCACGGGCTCAATGGTACTCTCATATTTCTAATCTGAGTTAAATTTTATGAGTTATAAGGGTTCAAAAATAAAATAACTTTATTCAATTATTTTATTTATGACCAAAAACTACATTCCACTATTGAATCGTGTTGCCCAATGTTAGGCTCAACCTAAGGAAAGGATACCCTCACAAGCTCAAGGGTGGTCTCTGATTTTAAATCTGATTCACCGTTCATGAGTTATAAGGATTTTAAGAATAAAATTATTTTATTTTATTTTATTTATTTTATTTAAGGTTATTCCATTTTCATGTGTTCTCACTAGAGGCCCATGACGACTAAACATAAGTCACACATATGGTAAATACGTCATCCTGAATGCATTCGTGCCATCTTGTTTATGATCTGATCACCTATTAGAGAGTTATTCCACTTTTTTAGGAAATATTCTCACACGTACTATTTAAAACAACACTTTTTCGATGAATCATTCTGGGCACTCTGGGCCTCAGAATCGCATGTCATCTCATCGCTTGGTCTGAAAATAATCCCATATAATTTAAAAATTGTATATGGAATTTCAGGACATTACAATTATATGTATCATTATACAATGAGTAATAAACATTTCCATGTTATCATATTTATACAACAATTTCACTATTATATCAAATCATGAATAATTGTTATGTAAAATGGAGTATGTTAAGATCATGGATACAGTAGAAAATATGTGCACATGAGTAATGTTTCCATTCACCAATGATCACCATGGAAAGAATGTATTTATCATATTATCCTTCCACAATAATCAAAATATCTTATATCTCATATTATTTGTTTAAAATTACGTATATGTATCTTCCATGCGGTGTGGTGATGAAAAGAGGAGAACATCGCTTCGTGAATGTAGTAGTCCACCTGTACACAAAAGAAGTTAACATATTTTAGTGTGATAATTAAAATGAAACATATATTTTAGTAATTATAAATATGTATAGAATATAAAAAATATTTTTTATATATCACATATATTCATTAAATTTACCATCATTATATTCAATGTAAAGAGTTAGTAAAAGATGATTTACATCTCTTCGTGAGCCAGTATCCTAACATACACAGTAGGAACATTATCATATCCACTATGGAAAGGAAATTAATAACGTTATATATTATATAAGTACATCATATGTATAATTATTTTATAAGTATCATAAATATACATTATACTCTTCATCATAAAAAAACTATTATAGGTGGTAATGGAAAAAATAAACGACATCAATTTGTAAGGCGATATTACACCAAACACGTGAATGATGACTTATTAACCCATTTATTGGAATTTAGGATGGTTTTAGGGCCTCAAATATAAAAAAACACACTCAAGTATACCAATTATACCGAGGTTATTATATTTTCATATATAAATAATAATTTATGGATGTGGATGATGAAATAAAAAAAGCTCAATGAAGAACCTTACCTCTTCTTAGAGTATATTCCTTTGGTTTTCCCCCACAACCTACACTGTTCTGATTTATTCCCTAACTAAGGAGTGAATGATCATATTTTTGAATTATTGAAGTTATCTAGGGAGTTTCTTTATTCAAAAAAATGGGGTCTGAAGGTGTTAGGGGAGGAGGAGAGGGGCTGGCTATAATAAGAGATGTGAGTGCCACATTTGTAATTTTTTTTCAAATAATGAGTTCCAAACATGGTTTCTTCATGTCACATGTGACATCCCAATAAATTAGAATATTTTTTTAGAATAAATTTACTTTATTTGATATGTTATGATACATGCAAGTGTAAGTTTTATTAAACAACAATATACCATTAACATTATTATTTCATATGATAGTTATTACATAGTCGGTGAAATGATAGGAATGAATAAGTTTAACTATCTTATGAAAATATTAATTATACAAATTATTATTATTAATATATTTTGTAATTATATTAATAGTAGAATTTTAAAAAATAAGTATTTTCTGGAAAATAATATTTTTCTAAAAGTCTGATTAGTCATTCTTTTCGCACAAAATTTAGAATTATAATTTAACACATTTATAAATTTAATTGAAAAAATAAAATACATTTTTCAAATAAAAATATAAAAATTTCATTACGGTTGTATTTTCTGATTTTTTTTTTAAATGCTTAATTCTTAAAGACAATTAAAATACTAAATTTTAAATAAAAACTCCATATATTTATAAATAATATATAACGATAAAATATTTTTAATTTTTTTTAATTTAAATTATTTAAAATAAATATGTACTATTTCAATTAAGTCATTGGAATAAATTTAAGTTTAATTTTGTATATAAAACATTAAAATCTTTCGAACATTTTAACATTAAAACCCCACCATCTCGTCATGTCTCCCTCATTAATTTTAAAATATTTATTTCCAATTGTAAAATTTTATTTTCAAAAAAATTATTCTATAGTTTCAATCGAAATAATATATAATGTCTAAAAAAATAAAATTAATTGTTGACATAAATGAATTGTTAGTGAAGTGAAAATTAATTAACATTATTAATTTGAAATTGATATATCAAGGTTTAAACTAGAATAATAATAGTAAAAATGAAATAAAATATTTGTTTAATATAATTAGTTTCGTTTATTTCAAACATTTTCATAAAATTACATAAAATATGAAAATTCCATTCCACATTACTTTGAATATTACCCATTTAAAAAGTTATGTAAAGAAAAAGGAAAAAAATATGCTTTCTTATTCTTTATTTCCATTAATATTAGGGATAAAAAAAAGAAATATTGGTTTGGTAATATATATATTATTTTTAATGAAGAATTATTATTTTAACATAATAATCAATCCTTAATTTTTAGAGATGATATATTTACATAAAATTATTAATAATAAACAATGTACATATTATTTGTTTAATAACTAAAATAGATTGTATGAAAAATATTAATAGTGAAGTAAATGGGGTGAATAAATCTATTAAACTAATTCTATATATGAATATATTAATGTAAAAATGTTTGATAATACTATATTCTATGTATATCATGGTACTTATTATTTTTTAATTCAAATAAAATGAATAATTTCAAAATTGACATTAATATTATTTTATAATAAATAATATTTTATTAAATGATTTAAAATTTATAAAAATAATATATTCTTAAAAGTGACTTTGAAATGTTAGTAAATGTATTTTATATCCTATTAATTTTGTAATTTTTATTTTATGTGTAATATATGAACCACGATATTGAAAAAAAACATTGCTTGCGTACTTATGCTTAAAGATGTGTTTTTCCTCAATACATGCACATGAATTAAAAGTAATTTCCATCAAAAAATGATATTTATTATAATATTTTGATATCATATTTAGAATAATTGGGTATAAATTATATAATAATAATTTTATTTTATTCATATTATAAAAATGACATAGCTTAGAAAACTAGTTACCATAGTGAAAACTAAAATGGTAAAAATTAAGAAACATAGATTTTGAGGAAATAAATGCTTAAAACATCTATTTCATTGTGTTTCTAAGGTTTAAATAAAAGTATACTTTATATAACCATTAATGTTCAATTTTAATTCCACTTTAGATAATTTTGACCTCCCAAAAGTGAATATGTTTGAATATTTACAATAGTACCACTCCTCATCATCTATAAAACGACACTCAGTGACGTCAATTATTAACACCTCTTAAACATATTTTCTCATTTAAACACTTCCAAAATCACCTCTGAAATTCCCTACCATATTTCAAAAATCCATTTTATTGGTATAAAATCATACATTGATGTATTTAGTGAAAACATAAGGTGGATATCCCAAGAAGAGGTAATATTCTTCATTAAGAATCTATATTTTACTTCCTTATACACCTCCTTAAATATTTATTAACTATTATGTAATAAAAACCCAGTATATTCTGTATAATTTTATGTTTTTCAAAATATATATTAACCAAAAACATTCTCCACTACCATTAAATTGGTTCGGAAATAGTCATTTCTTTTTACACTGGACCACTACCTTGTGAACTTATGTCCTTCGTTTTTCCTTTTCCACCTCTCAAGGTAGGGTATTATTATGGATATAAATTATATATACAATATATAAAAAATATTTATACCTATTGTGTTAATATATGAAATATATAATTTTATGTTCCATTTATTATGAGATATGATAACGTCACTCGTGTGTACCGCAAACAACCGCCTCAAGAAGGAATGTGATTCATCTTTCACTTATTCATGATAGGTAAGGCAATAAAAAAAGTGTTAATGATTATATGTAATATATATTAAATAATTATTTAGTTGATTACATATTAATAATTCCTTATATTTAATATAAATCATTTTCTTTCTTTCTTCTTCACTCGTGTGCCGATGAAAACATTATTTATGTATGTTTAGACTACCGCCTTCAAAATTGATGTGAATATTTTTTTCATCACCACACCAAAAGGATTAAAAATATTATAATTATAACATTATTATTATTCTATATATTTTGGAACTACATAATATTTTTAAGAAAAAAATCTTCGGTGAAAAAATACATAAAAAACTAGGCAATTATCACCCGATATATTGAAAGTCATGAATAATTATTAATTAATTAGTGATATGATATTATAAAATGATATTATTTGATATTATAAATATTTTTATGGTTCTAATATAAAATAATAAAATGATAAAACCCACTATATATGAGTTTAAGGAATAAAAAATCAGAAGGAAACATGAGGGAAGGGATTTTTCATAAATTATCAAACCATTTAGTATAATTTGATTTAATATAAAAATTAATTTATATTGGTGTATAAAATACCCTTTTGAAAAGTAATTTAATGAATAATTGTTTAATTATGGGATTTTGAGTATCAATTTTAATTACATTAACTAAGGTTATTTGACTAGAATGTTACAATGTGTTAAAAGTTATTATGAAATCTTAGTTTTATTTCTGATTGTTAACATACTCTGGAAACAATAACAATAATGCAATAATATTTCTTTAGAAGTCAAAGAACTCATAAATATCCATAATCATCTATGATGGATTTCATTATTTCATATACCTTAAAATATGTTTATATTTGGTGTTTTAATTGGAATATTAACTTGGGAAATATTGATAAATCAATATCGCTTAAAGAATACAAATATTTGATGGTAAAGTGTATTGATTCATGGATAAAATAGTTTATTATATATATATTAGGAATTATTTAAACCTTTATTGATGGGTGGGTACTTGTATAATATATTAACATGATTCATCGGTAGGTACAATTTGAAAATTTAGATTTCCAAATTAAACGTGTTTTAACTATAGTTTACATCATTGTGTGAAAGGGCATGATGGTTATGGTATCATTAGATAGTTATTGTAAGTATAATAATTAAGAAATTACTTAATTCAGAGTTCAATTATTTTTATATTGAATATTTTCACTATGATATTAACAATGGATGCATTTCATTCTCATTTTATTATTTAAATGGAATCATTTTTCTATTATTAACCATTCAAAATTGATTATGCCATATTTATTCAAACAATGAAGTTTTTTAAATGGAATATGTGTTTATTAATTAATAATTCCATATTATTTTGGAATATTTATTCATGATATATTTACCTATACATTACACTTATTGATAATTTTAGGTCACCCTTATTTTGTTTTATTTCCCCATTCTTTGAAGAAGTAATATTTGAATGAGTTTTAAAATAAAAAAGTTGTTTTTATTTTCTTATGTATTATGTTTTAATTCTTACTCCCAATGTAAAATGGGTGTCATATATGAAACTGGTTCACTAGAACGAGTAAATAGATCAGTCATATGGGATTTTTCCCATTGTATGTCTGCCAATTTAATAAAATAAGTCACTAGCTTCGAGCAAGTGGGGTCGATGTCAGTACGTCAAAAGGATCCAATAATGTAAAAATATTAGGCATAGAAGTTTAAACAATAGAATATGACCACATATTATATTTTATAAAATATTATAGGTCATTTTATCATTTATCAATTTAGTTTAGCCACATATAATCCACTTTTATCTTAACTATGATGATTAATTTTTACAAAATCCCAATATCTATATTTATCTAATCCTTTACTTGGAAACCATATATAATATCCCAAAACCTACACTCCTATATCTGGTACTCAAGAGTATAAATGTTACATTTATGACATTGATATTGATGTGGGTGATACTTATTTCACCATCCAAAAAAACAATATCAAAAGGTAAAATTATATCACCTATATTCTCGATATAAATTTTAGTTTTAAAGTTATAGATAATTTGGAAGAACTTTTATTTAAACAATACCCATAAATTCAAGATGTTTTTATTCTCACTATACCCATCTTTTCATATTCGATATTAGGTCACAAAAATATTCTATATAAAAACCCTATTGAAATAACTCATTCAACATCATACATTATAAGATGGAGAAAATAAAACATAATATGGGTGAGATCAAATTCCTAGTAAGGGTAAACATAATTATTAACAATTTTATGTCATCAGTGAGTATCAGAAGACAATAAAGGTATATAGAAATAATGAAAGTGCATGAGAGAATCATAAAATATCTCATACCCATGAATATGTGAATAATCAATTGTGAAACATGGAATAAAGTATTATCAATGGAATGATTCATAATAATTAATAATTATGAGCAATGTGTTTTCAATATTGTTTAAAGGATAAATTATAAACTCGAGAAAAATATAGATAAAAAATGTTGGCATTGAGGAACATCATGTTCATAAAAAACTTATATAACCCTTAAACTAACGATTACTAATTGAGTAACCATATAGTCGACGTACATTGAAAAAATATTAAAAAATTAAATTGGGTAAAATTGTAATTAATAAATCATTTTAAAAGGGTTAGAAACTTTTTTTAAAAAATGCTTTTCATAGAAAACAAATTTCTAATTAAAAAGTGAAATGAAATATTATTTTCTTATAAAAAAATCTCATTTATTTAAGGAACCATATAGTGAAAAAATTTGTATTATTACAAGAAAATTATTTATATACACAGGATAAGAAAAGACATGATAATTTTTGAGTGATAGATCAAAAAATTTCATCATTAGAGGTATATTTATAATATATCTTGATAAACTATGAGACTTTAACTTATAAATCATTCCAATTATGTAACATTGAATCATAATACCCATGAAAGTATAAAATTAAATAAAACATAAATTTTAATTAGAATAAATAAATTCTTGATATTACATGTTAATATGATTTTATGTGCACATCATAAAAGAAGACATATGCATAACAAGACCTAATTCTACAAGAAAGAATATTGAGGAAAAAATTAATTACTCCTTTAATTCTATTTTGAATAATAATACCAAATAAAAAATAATATCGAATTAAACATTATATATCTTGAAAATAATTTTATTAATGATATAAAATCTCAATTTTATAGTTTACATGCAACCCAAAATAATCAAGTGGTGAATTTTTATATGTCTCCTAAAAGTAATAGAGTGACAAGAAATTCATAACCTCATGTTTTCCTTTGGTTAAAAATGAAATATCCTCCAAAATAGTGGTTTTAAAAATGTTATTAACATATAATATAACCTTAATAATATTTATTATATAATATATGATTCATTTATAACATTTATTCACCACTTTTTTAACAATTGTTCATTATTTTCATTGTTTTTTCAATCAACGTGTATTATAATGAATTTTCCATCATAAAATATACTTTTCTTGTTCTATTATATGGTTGTATCATCTCTATAATAATAATCATGAAATTATAATTATTTTTTTCATAAATTTTACTTTTTAACCCAATATTGAAGGAGGGTTATGGTAAATGAAGTATTTTATAATCACACATATGGTAGGTCGTACAAACACATGAGTAACATTTCCATTTTTAGATGAAAATCATGGATAAAATTTATGTAATAATTTTTGTTTCCATAATGATTATAATATCATATATATCATTTCATTTCATTAAATATAATTATATATATCATACATATTACAACTCGATTATTTATTTCACATTAATACATGACTTATTATATAATACTACATTTAATAAAACATGGATGATCAATATGTATAGTTTATTTGGGAGTTAGAAACATTAAATAAAATCCTAAAATCTTGAATACAATAATATTATTAAAAACATCTCTAAAAAAATCAATCTAATCCATCAAACATAAAATTGGTCGGTATAACCTATTAGAAAACATAGGAATAGGGCGATCTATAAATCCCAATAAGGGAATAAACATTTCATAAGTGATAAATGTTTAGAAAATATGAATATCAATGAGGACTAAAAGGAACATGAGTAAAACAGCATGCAATAACATGATAATCATAACATGGTAAGTGTGGAAAAAACCAGAAAACATAATCATAAACACAACTCAGGGATAAACATGAAATGCAATCATGGGGAAAATTTTCTAATAAAAGAATCAGGTTTACTCCATATCCCAATGTGACGTATCATGACACTAAACACTACCCAATTAATTTGAGCTCTATCAAGGAACAAAAATCATATTCATTTCATTCCCATGCATAAGTGTTCCACATAGATCATACAATATGAGTTCATTCATCAACATAATTTATTTCACAATCATGCAGTGTGGAATAAATTTATGTAAGTCCCCAATAAAAATGTATATGTGCATCAAGGATAACACCCATTATAGGTAGGGGTATTGTATTCACTACACAATTGTTTTGGCATAGAAAATAGCCATTAAATTTCAGGAACATAATGACATCACTTAAATATGAATTAAATTTGGTTGATGAGAGAGAAATGGGTATCTCACAACATATATATATATATATATAATTTTAAATAATAGTTAAATGGAAAATAATATGTCACCATTTTAAATTTATAAATATAAGGTATATTGTAATGAATAAAATTTAATAATGAAAATAATCATAACTATATTTCGACATAGTAACGGGTGAACATAAAGGATCATTGTATGATTAATGAGAGTGAAAATAATATAGCATCATTTATAAATAAAATTAAAATTTAGGTTCATATGTAATAACACATCAAGGAATAAGAAACAATGAAATTTATAGACATAACAAAAATAATTGCTCGATAAAAATATTAGAGTGGAAGTTCCCTTATAGAATTGCTGTATAGTAACTGGTTTGGTAAGGTCCCAAATGAGTGAGTATAAATGATCTATAATTAATATAAAATCAATTGGATAGTATGTAAATGATTATATATTAATTAAAATATAAAAAATAAATTTCATAAGATTAATTTCATAGAATGTGCTTTAATTGAATGGAGTGAAAGGTGTTGATCCCTAACTTGAGTATGTGACATCAATATCATGGGAAGGGATTATTAAGAGTTTTGGGTTCCTTGGGAGGACTCTAGAGAGTGTATCTCGTAGTATGTTCTTCCTCCAAGGAGTTTTAGAAAAGAAAAATGGGATATTTGGTGGGTTGAAATTGGAAAATATGGGATTTATTTATTATTTAGTTTTTGGACAATGCAAAATAAAATATTAAAAAACAAAAACTATATCATGGTTTTTTCTGATGGTTTCATCCAAATGGGATTGGTTGTCATCGTATTATAAGGCTGAGGTCCGGAATTATTAAAATAATTCCTTACTTAAGTGGAGGTGATTTACACTCTTAATGAATGGATTTTAAAACCTTGTAATATATTTTATGTTTTAGAGGATACATAATGGCTTAAAATTAAATAAATAAATATAAAAATCACATTATTTTAAATTTAAAACATATATTTTGTCATGGATCCCATTTATATTAATTATTACATCACATTTTTGTCACAATGATGTCATAATATGAAAAGTGTATTTATATGATATTTAATTTTTACCTGAAAATTTGTTATCTCAGAATATTATGAAAAATTATAACTTAGATATATTTGACATTATAATTCCAAAAATAATAATATTTTTCTATTCATAAATTTATAAATATATAATTTTTTACTTTTAAAATACAATCTTCATTTATTAAGAAATGATCAATTTCTTAATAATAACAGTTTTCGAACCCTTATAAAAATTACATTTGAATTAATAAAAATTATATGATCATTTATATATGATAAGAATTATTTAGTAATATTAAAATATTACTTATTTAAAAAAATTATTAATTCATAAATTCATTAATTAATTTTGAATATTAACCCAAAATATAATTTCTGCTTTATTGTAAAAAATAAAAATCATTTAATGTGTAAAAATAATAGGATAAAAATATATTCATTATTTATATATATATATATATATATATAATATTTGTATTGATAGGGTCTTGATACATATTCTACAAATACTCCATAAAATTCTCTAAGATTAAGGTGTGCGTTGTTGGGACATTCATGGGGTGGCTCGCTGAACATGGCTTGAGTTGTGATCTTGATGAGCTTGAACTTCTCCGGAAAATGATTTCACTCATGCTTATATTATTGGATATCAGCTTTTTATTGGTCAAGGGAAAATACCAAAAAATTCATCTCCCATGGAAGCTTTAAAATGTGGGATTTATAGTGTAAGACCCTACTGGTTGAGGCCATCACATCTTTTTCTATGTTAATTCGGTTTGATAAAACCCTTTATTTATACTAATCATGTGATCACATTTTAACAACTACATTATAAATAGTAATGATACATAATAGTATTTTAAATGTTATTTTATATAATGGAATAAAATATGTGAATTTGTTTTCTATAACCATATTACTCAATAAGACATATAATTAAAACAAAATGAGAAACTGTATTTATAAGAGGTCATGTCCTTAAAATCTTCTCCCCTAAAGAAATTTCTCCCTTGAAATTTTCATTTCCTAAATTATAAAAGATGAGGGTAACTATGCTTCATCACGTCCTATAGTTTCCATTTCACTTATTAAAACTTGTGGTTTCTCCATAACAGTTTGAGAATGTCCATTGTTTTATTTTTTAGAAGTTTTTCTCCACGATCTAAGATCTTCACCGGCTTCTCTTTATAAGAATGGTCATTCTCCAATGGTACCACCTTAAGATTGAGTAAAATTGAAGGGTATTATATTTACATACTCAAGATGGATACATGGAATACATTATTTACTTGATATAGGTTTTTTGGGAGTTATATTTGATAGTACACTACTCCAATGCGATCAAGGAACTCAAAGGGGCTGATTTATTGCAAACTATACTTTACCTTCCTCCCAAATATCATCACATTATTATTTAGAGAATTGAGAAGGAATAATATATATCCTCCCAAATTCCATCAATTAATAGTATAATAAATGTTCCTAGACCATTTCATGACCTATTAGATTTAATTCACCAAAATGATTCCAACATGTGAGTGTTCTACATCACATCTCATAAAGGAGTTCCGGAGGATCCATTTGGATGATTGAGTGGAAATAGTTGTTGTATAAGAACTCAACCATAGGAAGATGTTGGTCCCAACCTCCATTTAAGTCCTTAGAACTAGTTCAGAACATTTCTTACTATGTTTTAATAGTCATATTAGACTGTTTTTCAGTTTTAAGATGATAGGAAATATTGATGTTCAGCTCAATGTTTAGAGGATTTTAGAGACATTTCCCATCCTTAGAGAAAATTATCATATATTGATTAGATAAAATCGATAGTGTTACTCCATGAATCCTTATTAATTATTTGATATTTATCCATGAATTTTGATCCAATGATAAGACCTGTCAAATTGATATATAATACATTGTCTTTATAAGATGATCCACAACAACCCATATAGAATCTTTTTCACTTGATGACTTTATAAGTCTGGTGAAAATGAACATGGTGATGTTCACCCATTCTTCTGTTGGTATGGGTAATGGATAAGTCACACCCTTAGACTTCTTCCTTTCATGCTTCAGTTCCTATCAAACCAACCACAATGATGTATATTCAAATATATCCTTCCTAATATTGTCCCACCAATAGTTCCCATGAATATCTTGATACATATTTCTGTTTCTTGGGTGAATAGAGAAGGTTGAACTATGTACATCATCCAGTAGTCCCTTCCTTATATCAGTATTTTATAGAACATGTATTCTTAACTTGAATTATATAATTCCATTTTCATCAATTTTAATCCCTGAGGACTTCCACTTTCTCATGAATTTTACATGTTTCTGAAAATCGACATCATTTCTCTGGGAATCCCTTAACCATTCCAAAAGAGGTAGTTGAACAATAATCTTTGAAATGATTGATGAATTTCTTTCTTTTATGATTCCCATGTACATCCTTTGAAGGTCTAACAAGATTTTATCTTTCTCAATCCTAATCATTGATAAAGATGTAGTATTATTTATAATTAGACTATCCAACACTTTATTCTCTATACCATGATGGTAGTGGATTGAGTATTTAATTTTCTTGACCATATCAAATAATATTTTTTGGTGAATATTAGTCTCTTTATGTGTGAATATATAATTTAGGATATTGTGATTCATATGTATGTCAAACTTCACCCCATATAGATAATGCCACAATATTTTCAGTGTAAAGATCAGAGCTTCTAAACCTAGATAATGTGTGGTATAGTTTTTCTCATTAACATTTAACTGAAATTAAATGTTGGCTATGAATTTTTAATTATCCTTCTACACATATCCCAATCCATTCTTCAAAGCATCACTAAATACTATAAAGATTCTCCAATTGGGGTAGTGTGAGCATGACTATAGTGAATATCTCTAATTTTAACTCCATGAATCCATCTTCACATTATTCATTCCAAGAAAATATGACTCCCTTCTAAGTTATCTTGGTATAACGATTGTACAATCACAAAAAAAATCTCACAAATCAGATATAACACCCTTATAACCTATGGAAACTATGGATATATATCAAATATTTTGGCCTCTTCCATCCTTCAAGTGCTTCCTATCTTGAAGTTCTCACAAGTGTCCCATTTCTTGTGAGGATATTACCCATGAAATAGACATACCTCAACCAAAAATAATATTTTATATAATTGGCATAATGCTTTTCCTTTCATAAGTTCTTTATCATATATTTCATATTCTCATCATGGTCCTCATTGATTTTGGAGTATATACGATTATCATCTATACAGAATGTAAGAATTTTGTTGAGGTAATCTATAAAGAATTTATTCATTAGGTCCATTAATATTTCTATTGAATTAGTGATTCTGAAGGGAATCACTATCAACACATAGTGATGGGACCTTTTATGAAAATACGTCTTGGAAAAATCTTACTTATTCACCCATACTTGATAATATCCCGACCGAAGACCCCCCTTAGAGAATTATTGACTTCCATATTCTTGATCGAGAATGTCCTAAATCCAAAGTAGAGGGTTCTTATTGTTTATCATAATCTTTTTGAACTCATGATAATAAATCTAAAGGATCATTGAATCATACACATTCTTGAAGAATATGAGTTGTGCACCCCATGGTGATGCACTTGGTAATTTGAACCATTTATCTAGATTCTCTGGTATTTTTTTCTTTATCTCCTTAACTTCCAAAAAAACTATTCTATACAGAGTATTCGAAAATGGAAATTCCCCATGTATAAGATCAATTTAAAATGTAACCACTCATCTAGGAGGAAGACCAGAAAATTCCTAGGGAAACACATTAGTGTATTCTCTGAAAATAGAAATGTCATCGAAGATGTTTATTTAAATAGACTCAATGATTTCATCTAGGTAATTTGGTCCATAGGAAAATAATATCCATGGTTGATATGATTGTGATAATAAGATTCATCCTTTTTCTTTCACTTGTACAAAATTGGGGGTCGATTCATAACACGCGTAGTGATTTCCATCTCACAAAAATTTATGTTGGATCTATATAGGAAAATAAAATCCATGATCGTGAATTCACAATATTCTATTAAAGAAAGTATGAAAAGTTTATCTGGGAAGTTATTCCACCAAAAATTGACATGGGAGGAGTTATATATTTCAGATGTAAAAATTTCCCCATTTTCCATTTTCTACAATAGATCTACTTACATGCTTTTTGGTGGTGTTTGAATAGTTATTCAAAATATTTATGATAGAAAGTAATTCCTATAACTATAATTAAAAAATATGTTTTCTATTATTTAATAAATAACTAGAATACTTATCACCACATCATTATCGGGATTCACCTTAGTGGTGGTGATGGAAAAATCCCACCCTTATTTCCTTGGAGTTTGTTTGTTGTCTCTAAAAATTATTTTCTTAGGGAATTGGTTTTCAAAGTACCGTCATTCCTTGGAGGTGATGTAATGAACACCTATCTAAGGGTGGGTTAGAGTATTACATTCTTGAATCTCACTGTTGGGTTTCTCCCATCGCAAATTTCTCTCCAGGTGTGCTTCCCACACTGATGGAATTTCCGCAATCCCGTTAGGTAATTTTTGAGGAGCTTCTTCCCAAGACTATAACATGTGGGATGTTGAAATTTCTTAATACCATTCAATTCCTCCATCAGAATACCAAAATTAATTTCTAATTTTTTATTCTTATACATGTGTTACATGTGGTATTATCCAATCTTCATTTCAACATTGAGGGCACATCAGACAATTTTATCAAATCTAACAAAGTCACGGATCATCATGGTTGTTCATAGAATAAGTTATAGCCTAAAAATTCGTGGACATCCTTTAATTCAAGGTAAAAACATTTTCAAAGGTTTATCATAAAATTATTCTGATGTTTTCATAATACACCATGATAGATTCATCATATTTTTTATGAGGTAATGAAAAAACCATTTAATTTTAAATCAGACAGTATGAGGAAAATATTTATCAATATAAATTTCATAGATTTGTTCCACTACATAACTTCATTTTATTCCTCAAGAATCATATTCTTGATAGAGGACCACCAATGATCATATTCACCCTCCATACTAAAAACATCCAATAGAACATTCTCTTTCTCATAACATTGAGGGATGAAGAAGATATTATCAATGGAATTGATCTAATGTTCCATGACTAATAGATCAGATGATCTGTTGAATTTAGGAGGATATTTTTAAATGATTCTCTCAATTGTGGCTTACTCACTCTGGGGGTGTTTGGGATAATCTCTTGATCCTCATGACTATTCGGAACTTGTGTTAGTTGAGATATTATTATAATGATGTTCGTGATTCATGCTCACATCGGGTTGGGAATCTCATAGGGGCAGTCAACAAATTTCCCATCAAATTATTTTTTAACAGGTTCCCCCTTTTTCAAACCATTGACTTGAGTAAAGGTAAAATTCTAGATGATAATTTTAAAACTATTAAACAAATGAAGTGAAATGGAATGACATTGAAGGGAAAACTTATATATTACCTTTATTTCTATAACTAATGAAATTATTCAATTCAATATATTTTATCCATCATATATTTCCAAACATATATTATTATGGGAATTTTTTATCCTATTAATAATGGATGGAAAAGTGATTATGAATTTACCAAACCATTTCCCCTAGGAGTGTCAAACCAGGTGCGCAGTAAGGCATGTTGTCATATAACTGGTTGCCTCAAGTAAGTCCTAGAACACTTTCCCGAGGTTTTACTCCTAGGTATATACGTTCTAGAACCAAGTACACTAATAGTATCTTTATAGGAATGTATTTTGTTTTTGATAAACCAATTACTACATACAATACAAAATTAACTGATGTTTTCATATACAGAGTATTATCCTTAAGGCTTTCAAAAGAGTTTTATAATATTAATCCCAAAAATTACTAATCATTTACTCTAATATGAACTTTGATAACCTTTCACTTTAGTTCACATTAATAATTTATTTATTACATAATACTAAACTTAATAAAACTCATAAGATCAATAATACTAGTTTCATTGAGAATTTGGTACATTACCTAACAACAAAAACCATTCAATACAACATCTTTATTAAAAACAACTTTAACAGGCACAAAATACTCCTTCTAACTTAAAACTGCATGGTATTACTAAAGGACATACTTTTGAAAAAGGGGTGATATATAATTCCCAATAAAGGAATAACCATGTAATAATTTATGTGTATTATAAAATATGTATATAAATGATGAATAAAAGGAACAACATTGATAAGGCATGATATCAGACGATACGCATGTCATGAAAAATATGGAAACAATGAAAAACATTGAATCCCAAACATATTTCAAGGATAAAACCACCAAGAAATCATGGTTGAAAACGTCCCATAAACGAAATGGGTTCTCTCCCTACTATAGTGTGATGTATCATGATGTTAATCATTGCCAAATCAATATATCACTATCTAGGTGAAACCATCATAGTCATTTCATTCTCATTCTTAAGTGTGCCACATTGATTATACAACAAGGTTACATTCATCATCATAATTAATTCAATGATCAAGGATTGTGGAAAGAATACATATAAGGCCCCAAAAAAATTTATATTCTCATAATGGAGAACACCCATGATAAGAAATGGGTATGGTATTCACTATACAATTGTTTTTTCATGGAAAATCAAAGTGAAATATCAAGAGAATAAATGTGACACGTAAAGATTCACAGTTTTTTTATGAGACCAAAATGGGTCTCTCCCAAAATAAAAATAAAATGGGAAGTAATAGGGACATGGAATATAATTTCCCAAAATTATAAATTTTGAATTAGAAGGAATAACATAATGATGAAACATGCATAAGGAAATGAATACCAAATATATTTCAATATGGTATCTAGTGAACATAAAGGGTAATTAGAGGATCAATGAAAGTTAATTGATTTTATCATCATTCATAAATAAAATTTAATGTAATGTAGATATATAGAAAAATATCCAAACATAATAAAATAGGAAATTTAGAAACATTAAAAAAAGGAGTTCTTGATAAATATAGTAGAGTGGAACTTCTATTACATAATTTAGGCATAGTAATGGATTTGAAAAGGGTCAAAATGTGTGATTATAAATGATATATCATACATATAAAATCAATTATACAGTAGGGTAATTATTATAAATGTATAAAAATATTAAAAATTGAAATTCAGAAGACTAATTTCTAAAAATGTGCATGATTTGATAGGAGGTGAGGATGATAGGGGTCCCTTACATGAGTGTTTGAATTAAAAATCATAGGAGGGGATTATCAAGAGATTGGGTGACTATGGTAGGACTCTAGATATATTAGGGAATATTGTGGTCATGATACATGTATTTTCAGTATTGAGAAATGGGATCTTGGGTGGGTTTATATAGGAAAAGAAGGGGATTTCATTATTATTTAGGATTCAGACTCTTCATAACACCATATCCAAAACCATAGAACATACCATGGTTTTTGGTCATTTATTAATCCAATAGGGATTGGTTATAATTATTTTATAATTTAAAGGTATGGAATAATTAAAATTATTTAGTTTCTTATTTGCAGGTGAGTCACACTCTTCAAAAAATGATTTTAATACCTTAAAATATTTTGTAATTTCTAGAGGATTCATAATAGATTTATAAAATAAATATTATAAAAATAAAATATCATTATTTGTAAAATAAAACATATATTTGTTCATAGATAAATGTTTTAGTAATTATAACATCATTGTTGGGTCATTATGATGTCATTAAAAAAAGTATATCAATACAATGTTTAATTTTTACCTGAAAATTTGACTGTCTCAAAAAATTATGAAATATTCACCATTTTTATAATTTAAAATATATAATTATTAAAATACTACAATTTTTATAAAAATAAAATTCTAAATATTGGACATTTCAATTCTTAAATAAAATCTACAATTATTAATAAATTTTGTGTTGTTTTGACAATAACAGTTTTCGGCCCTTATAAAAATTACATTTTATAGCATAAAAATGCAATGATAATTTATATATTATGAAAATTAATTAATAATATAAAAATATTATTTATTTAAAAAATAAATTCATTAATAAATTCATTAATTAAATTTTAACATTAACCAAAATTACAACTTGTGGGTTATTGTAGAAAGTAAAAATCATTTATAAAGTAAAAATAATAGGATGAAATTAAATTCATTATTATCTATAAAAACTTGCATATTCATATTGGTAGGGTCTTGATACATATCCTTCTAATAATCCATAAAACACCCAATGTGTAAGTTATGCGATAGTGGACCTTTCATGGGGCAGTTCGACGATTATGGTTTGAGTCGTGACATCGATGAGATTGAAATTCTCACATAAAAGTTTTCTCTCAAGCTTAAGTTGGTTGATATCAACTTCGTTTTGGTCTTGTGAAAATCCGAAAAATGATATATCCCTTAGAAGATCAGATTAATTGGATTCATAGTGTATGATCCTACGGTTTGAATGCATCAATTTATTTATTTTGGTTAATTTCATTTTTTTAAACTCAATATTTATAATATTCATGTGATCATTGTTCAGTGGTTATATAATCAACATTAGTGACTCATAATGGTATTTTAAATGAAATTTTATATAATAAATCAAAATCAGTGAATGTTTTTTCTATAACCATATTACATAATATGAAATTTAAGTTATAAAAAAGTAAAATTTTATTTATATAGTTCGGTTCATTAAAATCCATTTATTATGGTGATGAAAAGAGATGCATGTCACTTTGTGATGGCAATAGTCCACATGTTCACAAATTATTTTATTCATCTTTTTTAATATTTAATAAAAAGATATAATATCCTTTAATAATGATTAATTTTTAATTACTATAACAATTATGTCATGAATATCAAATATATTTATTAAATGTATCCTTATCAAATTACATGAAATGCTTTGGTCAATGATGAATCACATCACTTCTTGGGGTAGAAGTCTCCCATACACACAAGTGAGACCATTGTATCCCCTACAGAATGTAATATATAAATGTTATAAGTTATATAATGACTACATATGTATAGTTGAATTATATATTTCATATATTTACATTATATCCATCATTATATCAGACCATGAGAGGTGTTAATGTAAAGGAAATTGAAATCTGTTCACGAGGCGGTAGTCTGCCATATAAACGAATTAAGATTAAGTAAAACATTTCTTGGGAGTAAAAATGGTTGTAGGTAATGACCTTAAAATATAAAAAATCATTATTATTTTTTTCTATACTGAGGTTATTATATAATTATGGTTAAATAATAAACGATATAGGTAAAGGATTAAACAAAATAACAATGGTCAGTGAGGAATGATATCGCTTATTCGAGTATCCTACTTCGGTTTGCACCATAAGAATTTCATGGATATATTTCTACCCAAACTAAGGATTCTGTATTGAGATTAAGGAGGTATAGATGTTATTTTGGAAAGTAGTTACTAAACCAATGTGTTTTGATGGTTCTATGTGAGGAAAAGAGGGTGTCCATGCATAAGTTTAGAATTCATAATACATGTAATTTTTAAAAAAAATAAAGAATTAGACCCTTGATTTATTCATGTAAAAACTAACATATAATTGTAAATTATCTCAAAAATAAGGGATGTGGTCAAATAATTTCTATAGAGTGAATTTTTGACCTATTATTGGGTCATTTTAGAACATTTTAGTTTACTCCGATAGTAAATCGATTTTGACCATAACTTAAATAATAAAATTTCATTTTATTCAATATTAATTTTGGTAAAAAATTATTTTAACTTATTAGATAATATAAATTATTATAATTAAAAAATGGAATCAATTTATCCAAATTAAATTTATATATTTCAAATGATTTAATTTTAAATTATTCACATAGATACGATGAGAAAGCATGTTTTCAAAGAGAAGAAATTTCTATGTTTAAAATGTTTTTTATAAAATTATAATATTAAATTGATTAAAATGATCAAAATTGGAATAATATATTTAAATAATTAAATAATTATTATTTTAATATAATTTTAAATATAACTTTACTTTATGAGTAATTTAAACGAAAATGTATTTTTCAATTAAAATTTAGATAATTCAATATCGATAAAAAAATTAAATCTTTTTGAGAAGTAACAAAAAATCACCCAAATATAATTTATAAAATGTGATTTCATATTTTTTAAAATAAAAATTATCAAATTTTGTAATTTTAAAATAAAAAAACCATAGAAGTGATGAAAATATGGGTTTTCAATAAGTGTATTTTTTAGAGTATTAAATGGATTTATATTAACTCTATTTCTAATAATAACCATTATATTAATCAAAATTAATATTTATTTTAAAAAATATATTATTTTCATTTAAATATTTTCACATTAGGTTTTATTTTAAATAATTTATATTTAGATACATTATGTATACTAAAGCATTTTTCATGGAAATATAGTTTTTAAACATTAAAACAATCACATAAAAAATAAAAATATAATTATGCTAATTTGAAAGTAATTATGTTTATTACAAATAATTAAAGAATATTGATGATACAAAAAATCATATTAAAATCCATATTTTAATTTTTAATTACTTTTATTATTGAGAAAAATTTCTTGTTTATAAAATCATTATTTTTAACTATTCAATAGAGAATCATTATTTTACAAAAATATGAAAATCTAAGAAAATATAAAATTTTGATATTCAATTTTAAAAAATAAGATAAATTTATCTAATAAATTCTATAAAATTGACAATAATTGTCTATATTATTTTCTATTTACTGTAAATTAAAACCATGTTTAATAAAAACATATTTTTGAAGAATAAAATTACATTAAAAAAATGATCCATTATTTTTTAAAAATTTATCAATAATATATATTGTGTAGTGTATATAAATATCATAAAATAATTAATAATATTTATACCATCCAACATAACATCTAGGTTATAATTTTTATACATATCATGGGACATTTATGCTCATTATTGCATGTTGAAAACAATATCGACCAATGAAAATATCCGGGTTTATAATAACCCATGCCATAAAAGATATATAATTTATTTACAAATAAGTAAATCATAATTTATTTAGGAGAGGCCTTATCATATATGCTCAGTGTTTTGCATCATTTATTTTATGTAACATAATTTTCTTCTTTTAAGATCCTAGGGTGTTATAGAAAATGTGGAAATAATAATTTTAATTATGATTCTTATAACAAAGCCTTCTAAATTTGTGCTGATGATGGATCAGTTGGTGATATTTTTCTTAATTCAAAAAAAATTGAAGATATTTCCTAGAGAGGTTATATATTGTGACATTTGATGATTCAATGTTCTTATTTCAGAAAAAAGAACCCATAAATAATAAACTTTAAGAACTATAGGATTCAATATGTTAGATGTTCAAAAATTGGTTCGCACTTATAGACATGGTATCAGAAATGTATAAATAATATATTTATACCAATAAATAATTACAATATTTTTAAAATGATATATTTTTTCATGAGTTGGTTATTTTGAAAGATTTCCATGCACGAGAAAAATTTCACAACGCTTCTATAGTTTCCAAAATTCATCAACTAGAGGATAAAAAAATACAGTTAAAGAGATTGAAAATAAATTAAAAGAATGAAGAATAATGAAAGAATCAAAAATTAATAAGTTTAATATCTATAGGGATTATAGTATGAACATTTTTGATAATGATTAGAAATCATTTTACATGAGATGTTTTGAGCTAGAGGTAAAAATAAAGAATCAAAAATTACCACATGTAAGAACATTAAAAAATAATAAACAATATATGTAGAAATAATAGTGTTAATTAAGGATCATTACACCATGAATAGAATGACCAAATCTTCTATCTAAATTGAAACATTCTCTATACATAATTTATTCTATAATATAGAGACTATTTTATATACTAATGTGATTTCATGTGATGGTACATGTATTAAACCACACTTTAGGAAAGTATTTATAGTGATTAATATTGATAATATCACCACAAGAAGTGTTTATTATAAAATATTTAGGTAGATATGTTCCAAAATAAGTGTCAAAATGAGTGCTGGCTTCGCTCAAAAATAAAATCAATCAAAATTTATGAAATCTGAAAAGGAATACCCTAATGAATGAAATGAGATTAATATAATATTATTTGGGCTTCTAATTGTTTGGGAAAGGGTAATTTAGATTTTGAACTAAATTTTAAATTCATCAATATAAACAAAAACTTATATTTTGGTGGAACATATTTAAAAAAAAATAAACAACACGAGATAAGAAAAATCCTTTTAAAATGAATCCATCTATAAAAATATATTTAAATGCTTTGAATATTTGTGTTATCATACCTACATAAGAGGTAAAAATTACAATGAGTACTAGTAAATACTAATGAAAATAAAACAATATAATAATTATATTATAATACCCAAAAAAGGGGATTTAATTTATACAAAATGTTTAAGTTTCAATATATAGATGTGATCAAAATAAAGGCACATAAACAAACTATTAGAAAAAGGAAATATGTTGGGAGAAAAAATGAGTACAAGATTGATAATTTGAAAATATATGAATGCTTATAACAAATTTTTGGTAGATTTATGTATGAGGGTCCCATATATGAAAAATACCTGACTATAATAACTAGATATATTCCCATTAATAAGGGTATGTTAATTTACTAGAAAATTATTTATAGGTAATCTATATATTATAAGAAGAAAACTAATGTCAATAAAGAATTTATAGTTGTTTTTTCATATAAAATGAATGTTTCCATATAATTGGAGGAAGATAGTAAGCATAAAAATCTATGGGAAATAATGTTTCTTTAGATGTTGTGGTGAGAAAATTATTATAATAAAACTTGATGAGAATTTGATTGATATTACAAGAGAATAATGTAACGTGTTTATATTCACTTATTATCTTGAGTGTTACTCCTAAATAACAAGATGGACACTCTTTATAACATTATATATATGTATATATGATTTTTTTCTAATATTCATGGAATTTATGGAGATTAACACATCCCATCAGGGGGAGCGTTGATGAGAAGACACTTTTAAATCTTAAATAGATTGTAAATTCAGAACTTATGAAAAAAATTATAAAATTATAAGATGAGGTATGATAATAGAACTATCATCCCTCATTCAGAATTTAATTAATCTAATTAATTAATTTTGATAGAACGATTTATGACAAGATGATAAAATGTGGGAGTTATATCTTTACACATGATCATTTACATATGTTTATTGATGCATGTCCTATATTTTTCATTTCCTTGAAATGATTTATTATTGAAAATAACTTAAAAAATAAATATGAAATTTTATGACTTATTTCACATTCATGGATGTTTATATATTTTAAATAAATAGTTATTTTTTCCTCTCTTAATTTCAGCTTATGTATATCCCACATATACATATTAATTAATTCTCATTTCTAGGAAACAATTTTATTTGATACATTACTCAGTAGTGTCCCGAAAATAGTCATAAAAGGGATGAGACAGTATTATGGAAAAAGAGTGGAGATGAGAATAACCCCCTACTTACCCTTTTCACTATATTTCCAATATGGGGGAGAATGGCTTTGAACCCAATCATTAACATTTAAATATGTGATGACATATTGAAAATAAAAATAATTGTGGGAATTTTTTACAAAATCTTGTATTTATTGTCATTGATGTGTAAATATTTGTTTAGTGACCTGATGATTATGTTCTGGTTTATGGATAACGTTTATGGATTTAGAAAATGGGATTGGATATCATTATTGAGAAAATTTATTTCCAATTTTGATGTTTTATTAAACTATTGTTCAATGTCAAACATAATTTCATAGGAGAAAGAATTTCCTACACCATGTGGATGATTATGTTTTATAATAGTTCTCAAGATGAATTTGAATAAATCCATTTAAAATTTATTTTCATTTTATATAATGAATATATAAATATAATAAAAAGAAAATGTATTTGTTTTGTATTCCCCATAATTTTGAAAATATTGTTTGGACTATGAACTTTGTATGTCATGTTTCACTAGGATATTTTAATAGTGTTTAAAAAGGTTATACATAACATGTCAATCCTAGGATGCTAACTCAACAATATATGGGAGCAAGGATATACAATGTGGGATCCGTTCAACACCTTGGAATCCACTATGGCATAAAGGTGATGGATCACCCATAGGGAGTGAAAGGTATATTAGTAGACCAAAATATCTAATAGAATCATGCATGGGTGAGTGTGTGTAGGTGGTAAGATATCCCAGTTCATGGAGGTGAATCCCCTGAGCATGGTGCATTAATTTTTTACAGGTGTCAACCATAGTTCCTAATCAACTGTGAAGAAGTAATGGATTATAATACAAGTAAGAATTTATCTATTCCAAACACTTACGACAAACTCATATGAGTGGTTACTATAAATCTATGTTAATAAAGATATAGATTGAATCATATCCACCTAATCTATTTTATCATAGTTGGTCCCTCAATACTGAGTGATTTCCATCATCCATGAGTGCCTGAGGATTTCATGTATGATAGAGTTAATCAATGAACATTTGATTAATGATATTGAGGTCCATATGGCTATCCAATAAATTATATTTTTAGGTGATGAGATGAAGAACCTCCATACATGACATTTTCATCTTGAATTCTTATGATAACTTGAGGAAGAAGATTCAGATATATAAAATTTAATTTTTAGATGTCCATTCAAATACAAGATGTCTTCAATCATTAAAATAGTATTTAAAGAATGTTATCATCATCATATACAAAATGAGGAGAAAATTATAACTCCCAAAAATATAGTCACATTATTTCATAAGAATATTTATTTATTCTTAAATAAATGTGGATATATATATTGATATACAATATGATTTTCTTCTCGTTAATGTTTGTCCTTGATACAATATACTTCTCATATCTTAGACGGTGGCTACCTTAAATAACATTTCATTGAGACTAAAAGTGGATGTTGGTATATTAAATAGGTTTACATTTCTGAAAAAATATAGCGCTATGAGACATTATTTTCTCAATAAAGTGAATCTATAATGTTTATTCATGTGATTGGAATAGAAAGAAACACCATGGTCCTCTTGAAATGTGAATAAATCACTCAGTGTCTTCATAAATAACTCATTCCATGAGACCCAAAGTAATTTTCAAGAATTCATTGAGACACTACTAGACAGTGCATAACAACAATATATTTAGATAATAATAAAGGATTAAGATTTCATGTTCACTAAGGATCACTATTTTTATGAATATTTTCATATAAAAGATTTATAGTTTCTCTATATGTGTGAAGTAGGATAATAAAATTATCATAATGAATATAGTTCATGAATTCATACATACATATATTAATATAGAATCCCCTGAATAAACCAAAACCATAAATTTTTTCAAATCAATATAATCATCAAATACACACACAAAAATTTATATACCAAAAATAGACATTAATAGAGGATAAAAATATTTAAAAAATATATATATATATATGATATGGTTTCAAATAATCCCTTGCAATTATTACATGAATTACAATTGTGATCATTGAATTAAGAATTTCATATGGAAGCTAAATTAAATTGTATAATATTATTATTTCCTAAAATAATATTGAATTATTTTCTATTCCACTAGAACACATATAAGTTAATTTGGGAAATTAATAATAAGGGTGAATAAACTAATAAGTTTTTGTATTGAGGAAACTAACAAATATAGGTGATCATAATTATTCAGAAATACCAACATAAACATTCAACATCCATTAATGGTATAAGATGTGAACATGAGAAGTCATATCCCACAAGATTATGGAGAATGATAAAAATACCACCCAACAGTGGATAAATCCTTAGAGTATATTCATAGTCTGTGTATGAAGCTGAGAGTAGAGAAAGCCTTTCTGTTAGAGAAAGAAGATGAATTATCTATCTTAGATATGGGGGTAGAATATGGTAAAATGGTTACACTGATAGAGGTAGAAGAGTTATATTTCCATGGGTATAACTAGAATCAAATCAACGATCAACTACCAGGGGTGTAACCAGTTACTACCCAAAGCATTATAACTGATGGAAATTTTATTGTATAAATTCCAATTCATGGGGTATAACCATTTTTGAGAAGAGTATTTATTTATGGAATACCTTGTAAATAATGTTTGTTCTTATTTTTATTATTACTAGTTCATACATGGTGAAATTTGTAGACATCACTTAGTGGACCAAAAACCCTAAAATTTTCAATATTTTGAAAAAAAACTAATTTGTTAAATTTGTATTCCAATGATTGAAACCCATATCAATAGAACCTAATCTATGATATCCCGACCTAGGTTCCACTAAATAGTTCCCTGATCCAGTGGCCACATGCCCTCAAGCACGCCTCCCCATATGCCAGAGGGTGCCAACTTGCAGTGAGGGTCTGGTAAGTCAGTCCTGGGGAGATTATACCCACTTTTATCAAAATCAGAACACCAATTGAAGAAAACAACAATAACCATGTAAAAAAGTGTATAAAACCCATAATAATACCATGTCATATGATAGTTAAAACTATAAAATACCATAACCAACTGAAAGGTAAAACATGCTATGAAAATTTAAGTATCAACTGCCTACAAGGAAACTAAAATAAAGACACAACAACTCCAAATAGGGTCCCAATCAATGTTCGGTTCCCTCTCCCATGATCCAATCCCAAATAGAAACATATCCCATGTCACTTACCTTATCATGTCTTACAACAAAAATGTCTAATCAGGTGCCAATCAGGTGTCCTGAAAAGGTTTTGAGTACAACTTAGTAATCCACCACCAACGGTGTCTAAAACAAACCCAGTAAAAGGATAGTGCATGCAGTTCTATGAGGAAGTAAAATACAATGCATAATTAAAATGTTATCACATTTTCATTTAATCTTCAACCATCACATTAGGCCCAGTATTAATTCATGTTCCCCAATTTAATCTTCATTCATTATTATCACTTATTTTATAAAGGTATCCATTCCTGTCACCCCAAATCTCATTAAGTGTAGGTCTACATGCCAATCACCCCAAATATCATTAGTTATAGGTATCCATGCCTATAACTCCATAATATCATTCATTATAGGTCATCATTCCTAGAACCCCATAATATCATTCATTGGAGGTCATCAACCTAGCACCCCATAGTCTAAAGCATGGATAACTATTGGGGATGAACTCAATGTCCAAGTCCCAACTTCTAATCGGTCTAGAACTCCATGTTTAGAACAAAAAAATATCATCCATTTAATCATTCTCTAATTCACAATAATTAGCCACAAAATTCCATTACTAATCTAATTATTAGTTAAACATTTCAAAGACCAAAAGTTAACTCAACAATTTACTAAGAATATAACCCATTAAATAGTTCATGAATTATTTAATTTATCAACACAATTCTTATTCGATAATTAATTCTTCACAATTAATTTTCCATTTCAAATCTCAACATGTCTTTATTAATACTCACAATTAATTATCATTATTCAAAATTATGGAACCTAATTAATTATCCCAATTAATTATCTTTCATCAACATCATGGAACATAATTAATTTTCACAATTAATTTTCTTTCATATCCAACACCACTTCATAATTAGTTTTCCCCAATTACGTATCTTATCACAGCCAATTTAATATCTCAATTACAATATTTAAACCTATAAAAAATATCCAATAATATCTATTTGAACACCCCACTCCCCCCCCCCCATTTGTTTTGTGATTCAATTATTAATGAATCACCAAGGAAAACTCAATTCAATTCCACTTTCTTAATTACTCAAATTTAGGCAATCAATTATCAAAGGAAATATATAAAATACTAAACTTACATACACCTATAAAAATCATGATTATGGTAGTTCAATTTGGACCACCAAACTCGGTTTAATGAAGGATATTAGATCAAAGGAAATTCCTAATATCTGAGAGGCACAATGTCTTCAATCAAGATTTGGATCTAAATCCATAAACAAAAATTAAGATCAAAGGCATCAATATCTTGAAAAAATATATCTAGATCCACAATCCAAGACCTAGATCTAAACACATAGGTTTATATCAATGGAAATATTAGAGATATTCCATTAAAATATCATGGATAGATAGATTATGGAACTAGAGAAACAACAAGATGTAATCCACTTACTAGATAGAGAGAGGATCTTCAATTTGAGATTTTGATCTTAAAGAATGGTGTTTAAATCGCCTTTGAATCCCTCAGTACTTCTTTGGTAACAACTAGGAATTTTCAATCTCGAGACAAAGTTGAATTGTGGGAGTCTTGGGGGTTTGGGTTGTTTTCAAATGGATTTTAGGATATTAAAATTTACACGCATGTTTTCTTAGACAGAAGTTCTTGGTTAGGGAAAACTATGCACCAACTGTGCGGTCTTCCACTTCCCTCATGACTCGATGGTGCATGGTTAGGGAAAATGTTTGCCAACCGTGCAGAACTCCACTGTCTGCATGGTTTCCTTGCACACGGTTTGGACAAACCATACAAAAACAATGCACACCCCCTGTCTTCCCATGTTCCATAAAAACATCACCCAAACTCACTGTAGGTCATACCCCAACACAAAGTTTCTTAATAACAAAAAAATGTACCTTATAACATACCTAAGATTTCTTAAGAAAAGTTTGGGATCATACAATCTCCCAACCTTATAACAGCTTGTCCTCAATATTCACTCCCTAACTTCTATAATATTCCAAGACAAAATGATTGGGTAATTGAGACCTTATGTCAGCTTCCCTTTCCAAAGTTTCCACTTGAACACTTCAATGTTTCCATAGAAAAAGAACTAATTGTACAATCTTTCCATGTAACCCTTTCTCACTACGAACTAACACATGTATCTGATGCTCCTCAAAGGATGAATCTATCTCAAGGTAAACCTCTTCCATATAAATCCCATGAGAAAGGTCGGGGTGGTACCATTGTAGTTGTGACACATATAAAACATCATTCATAGTGCTGAATTTTTTTGGAATGTCTAATTGGTATGCCACTAGCCTAATTCTCTCTAGCACCTCAAATAGCCCTACAAACCTGGGCGCCAACTTACCTACCTCCATATCCAATGGTGACCCATTTTTGGAGACACTCAAAGGAATATACGATCACCCACTGTAAACTATAGGGGTCATCTCCATCTATCATGTTATGACTTCAACCTACTCTAATTCATCGCCATATGTTTCTGAATCAATTGTACCTACTCTAATGTCTCCGGAACGAGACTTGGTCCCAAAAGCTCTAACTCACCCACATCTAACTAAAAAAGTGGTGATCTATAAGGTCTACCATAAATTTCCTCATATGGTTCCATCTGTATAGTTTCCTAATTAATGTTTTTATAGCCGAACTCCACTAAAGACAAGTGCTTCTCCCAAGAACCACCAAAGTCAAGCACACAAGCTTGCAATATATCCTCTAAAACTTGTATGGTATGCTCTAACTACACATATGTCTATGTGAGGATGGCCATAAATTAACAAAACATATGTACCAAGTTTTTTCTATAAGCCCTGCCATAAGCATCAAGTAAAGAGATAATTGTGATCTGAAACTATAGTCTGTGGAACCCCATGAAAACGAACTATATCTCGTACCTACAATTCTCTCAACTGTTACATTGTAAAAATTTCCCTGAAATTCAATAGGTGTTCAACCTTCGTTAGTCAATCCACAATTTCCCAGATAGCATCATTATTCATAAGAGTAATTTTATGTCCTACCACAAAATCCATAGTCATGTCATCCCACTTCCATTACAGAATAGGTAAAGGCTACAGTAGGCATCTAGGTTGTTGATGATCTATCTTCACATACTGAAAGTTGAATCATCTTGTTATGAACCCTTCTATCTCCTTTTTCATTCCTGGACACCAAAATTGACATTGTAGGTCACAATACATTTTTGACACCCCAGGATGTACTGCACACCTTGAAGCATGAAATTCTCACATGATATCCTCAAACATACTCATAGGAAAAAATATATTTTTTCTCATAGATGATATCGTCCTCATCTATTATCCAATCTGAAGGTGTCTTACCACCATCAAGGAATTAACATAATGATAAACACTTTGGATCCTCATATTTCATGTCCCTGATCCAATTCAGGAGTGTATACTCCACTGCTACAATGACCAGAGTCATCCTATTCTGACTCTCCTAAACTACCACAGGCATTTCTGTCAGCAAACACATTATCTTCCACTATGCACTCAACTCTTGTATCAACTGAGTTTGAGTTATCTTGCTCAAGAAATCCTTCACACTATTCCCCTTTTAAGTGTATATTCTAGTTCAAAATTGAAGGACTGCATAGAATCTGACCATTTTCACTACCAAATATTAAAGTCACACTGTGAAAAGATGTAATTCAAGATTTTGTGGTCCATAAAAACTATAAACTTTTCACCCTTAATATTGTTTTTCCAACACATAATATCATAAACTCCTACTTCCTACTTAAGGTCATTCCTAGGGTAATTTTGTTCATGAGGCCTCACCTTCCGAGACCCATAAGAAATGACTTTATCCCCTTGCACTAGCGTGGCTCCAAGTCTGATCCTAGAATCATCACAATAAACTGTGTACTCCTTACCTGGCTTAGGTAACATAAAAATTGATTCTGATGTCAATAACTTGTTCAATTTCTAGAAATCATTCTCGCAATCTTCTTTCCAATCAAACTTTATCCTTTTTTTCAAACCTGTAAGCAACACTGTCAATTGAGAAAATTGTTTGATGAACGTCTTGTAATAACAATCTTGTAATGTCTTAGAATTTCTATGTACTTTTTTATTATTATATGGAATTATTTAAGGACTAAACACTTTAGAAGAATGGGATTTAGAGTACCATAGTTCCTAGAATGTAATTTTGAACTTATTTAAAGTATGTTTAGTAAATGTGAGAGTATGTTTTTATAACTTTCGAACTGGTGCACGGATAAAAAATATGAGGGCATTGTTGAACTTAGAATTCTGGTACCCACATAGAAATTAATTAACATCAACAATAAATGGTAATATGGACTGATAATTTTTGGTACTTTTGGAAAAAAATAACATTAAAAAGTTATTTTATTTTTCTTTCGCATCGTTGAGTTATGGACTACGACGTTGTGGTGTGCTGATGAGGCGACGACGTGGCGCAATTAAGGAAGCCCCATAATGGCTTGTTCTGCATGTGTAACTGTTATGCTATTTCATAAATGAAATAGCATAATGACACAATGTCGTTCCATAACAGAATCACTACAATGTGTTTCTTTTTTTAAACAAATGCTTTGGGTAGTGAAGAATTAAACCATTGGAAAATCTATAATGAACCTCCTATTAGATTTATCTCTAATGAAGAATGAAAAAAACTGGCAGAGCATCATCGACATCGACATACCTTGAAAGAAGAATCCATAAAGTGATGAACGTTGTCGACCACCCTTGAACCCTCAAGGATGGAATGCTATGGAAACGAATTTCAAGTGAGGTAGGGGTTTGAACCCTTTAATTTTTCCTCATTATTATTCCGAACAAAGAACACAGATTAACCCACAGATAGGTTAATCCACAGACTGTGCATTATTGTGGGAGGGTGACTTTTTTAGGGATTTCCCTTTCAGGGATTATATTATCACTTGTGTTGGTTAAATTAAAATCCTCAAACCACTCTATGTTTTTAAAGTCCTAACATGAAGGTAATGGGCCGACAAGAACAAGGCCCAAGCACCTCCACATGTGAGTTCTTCATGGATGCTTTCCTGAAATGGTGAAAAATCATGTTCAAGGCTGTTGCAGTGAAGGTGGAGTCCTAAGGATTCCATAGATGTATACGAATCGACAAACAAACCACTAAAGAAACTTCAGTGGCCCGCAGAAGAAACCTCCAGTGGTGGTCGATGGTGGAAGCCAGTGGTGTCCCATGGTGGTGGCCACGGGTGAAGGGAGGGGGCACACCCATCGGCGCACCACAGTTACAGAAGGCCACGTGTAGCAGGCCGCGGCGGCATAAAGATGGCGTCCCGCATCCGGTGTGCCCGAGGGGGGAAGTGGAGGCCGCAGTCACTCGACCGTGGTACTATAGATTTACAGTGCCATGCGGGCACTGCGTAGACCGAGTCAACCAACAGAATCAGTCTACGGGTGATATGGGGGATGTGGCCACATAGTAGCGTTTGAGACCATGTGTGATGTGGCGTGTGGTAGCCGCGGTTTCTCGACCGCGGTGGATAGGATGCCCCACGTCTGCAGGGCAGAAGAGGAGCCGAACTCATCTTCTATCCACATCCTGAATTGGCCAAAGGTCAGTCCACCTCTAGTGGACTGGGCTGGACCGGGTCGGACCAGACATGGACCTAAAAGGCCCCTATTTCACTAAAATTATCGTATCCTTCAAACCGGGTGTCTGATTGACACCATGTTAGGGGCATTGGGACCCTTTCTATGGGGAGGTCCTTCTCAGATACACTACATGTGTTTTGGAAGAAGTGGGCATACAACCGGGTTGGATTGGAATTGAATCCAACATGACCCTTTTTACAAAAATACACATAACTTGTAGATTGGGCATCCATTCAATTTTTTGTTTGTTGCTTATTGCTTTGTGACCCTTATGATGAGAACATCCTTTGGGGTTACTCTATGTGGGACGTCATGGTCGTTGAGGTGTGACCTATGTCTTGAGGATAATATTCTCTTGGAATCAAGCTTGCTAAGTGTGGGAATCCAGTGGCTAGCTATGATGTGAATAATGAAGGGCGATCATATGTGGGTCAGCGCCTAACGATCCTATGTGGGTAAGCACCTAGAGATCTTTTCTGGGTCAGCGCCTAGCGATCATGTATGGGTCACCACATAAGGATCATGTGTGGGTCACCGCCTTGCGATCCTGTATGGGTCAACAACTACTGACCATGTGTGTATTAGTAGCACAACCTATTAATAAAATAATATGATCTATCTTTACGACTAATCATATTTACTTATATACTTATGTTATACTTTGTGTGGGGAGTTTATTTTACTTTTTCCTATGTGTTTGAGATCATTCTATGTGGTATTATCTCTGGGGTATTTCCTTTGTGGTTTTATCTTTTTGGACTACTGAGAGACCTTCGGGGAACTTGGGGGCCCACTAAGTATTGTTATACTCACACATACACAGGCTTCACCCGCACCTGTTGTGTCTTGTTCGGATGATGGACAACTTTGACCAGGACTTTGGGGAGCCATGACTAGATGGTTCTCGTAGGTGGATCAATAGACGTGGTGTGTTGTAGTGACATCTGATAGAGAGTTGTACCTACCCTTCAGGTAGGATCCTTGGCAGAAAACCTCAAGGGATTGTACTTATTTTGTTGTACTTTTCTTTCAGTTGGACTTGTATTCTGGCCCCTTTACATTCATTTTACACACTTTACTCTTAGTTGTGATACTTTTTGGTGGTAGTACTACTTTTTTTCCTTTGTGGTTTTCTTTGTGTGGTATGCCATGTCTGTGTATGTATAGATTTAAAGGAAATGACTTCTCTTTTTGGGATATTCCTTTCTGGTTCTAGTCACCATACCCTGGCCTATGGAAGGCAGTATTGGGGTAGTCATGGCACAGGACTTGGGGAACAGGTCATGAAAAAGTGGTATCAGAGGGCGGTCAGTTCTACCATAAGAACTAAGAGTCTGTAAATTTCTATGGGGGTGATAGTGTTATGTGTATTGATTTTGGCTTTCAGTATAGGGATTCTAGTGTTGGTATGGCAGCCAACGTATCCATACACAAGGACCTCGAGTTCAGTTTTCTAACTTAGTACAAAAAAACACTATTTGCATGTGTTTTGGACTTGTTTTTCTTTGGATTCTATTTTGAGTCAGCTTACCAAGTATAACTTATTGCTTGTGGAACATTTGATTCCCTACAGGATGCCTCCATAAAGACAGCTTGATAGGATTTCAATGATATATCACGACGATGGTCCATCGAGCGATGAGGCATCGGTGCAAAGACCACTTATAGTGATAGCACCTTTAGGTGTGGTACTAGAACCACCACCAACAAGAGAGCAGTAGTTTCTAATAACCCCACCAATGGATAGTGTAGGCCAACTAAGCACATTGTATGAGTTCTAGAGATAGAGGCCTCTGGGGTTTCAAGTCGAGATAGTTCCTCAGGTAGCTGAGGATTGGCTGGAGGCAGTTAAATGGGTTTTTCGCCTGGTAGAGACACCTATAGACCATATGGTGGTTATAGCCACTAGCCTTTTTCAGGGAATGACATGGAGATGGTGCAGCTTAATGCTCTAGAAAAACGAAGAGGATACCCTTGATTGGTCGGACTTCGAGAGTCTCTTTATGGTGGATTTTGTACCAGAGACACTATGCTCAGTGTGTATTCATGAGTTACTACACCTACAGTAGGGTAGCCTAACTGTGGACCAGTACTTAATCAGGTTTACTAACCTATCTCGCTACTCCACTGAAATGTTATGTGACCCTTTATTCAGGGCACGGACCATTGAGCACGGACTCCAATAGGAGATTAGAGAATTGATGATTTCTCACCAAATCCCGGTGTTGGATGGTGTGCTAGAGAAAGCCCTACCGGGAGAGAGATATTCCTAGCCGATCATGCACAGATGGTGAGATCCATCATAGAACAATAGGTGGCAAAGTCATATGTAGCTGGAAGTAGGAAGACAACACAGAGGCCCAAATGGGAAAGACCTTTTGGAGGAGGACCCTAGGATGTATGGTCAGAGGTGTGGGGATCATGATCTAGATGATGTCATATGAGGGTTAGAGTTTGTAACTCTTATGGTAGACATGGGAACATGGATTGTTATTGTCCTAGTCCCCACACTGATGACCAGTTGGGGGTTGAGGGACTGTTGAGACAATGACATAGGTTCGAGCAAGGAGGTTCGTAGGGCAGCGGACGTGGAAGGGTAGCATGTCGAGAGAAAGGTGGTGGATGAAGGATTGAAGTACTACCACCACCACCCCTAGAAGATCCACCAAGATCATTGGGAGAAGGTGGAAATGGGTGGGGACAGCTTTAGGTGATGGAGGACTACGAACACAACACTCCAAAGATTATTAGAGGTATGATCTGTGTCTACTCCACATTAGATGTAGTTTTTATAGACACTTGTATCAGTCACTCTTTTCATGGCACAAACCTTGTTCGAGGATCAGAGATTCTAGTGGTGTTGTTAGCTTGATATTTACGATTAGAGATGCCTACAAGAGTGGATTCGATGATTACACACTCGTGTTGGCAGTGTGAGCTTACAGTAAGAGGTGAGAGATTCAGCTCGGATCTACAAGTGTTGATGCATTATGACGTCATATTGGGTATGGACTGGTTATCTATAGTCCATGCTCAGATAAACTATTTTTGGCGCAAACTGTGGTGTGTCCGTGAGGATGGGACCAGTTTTTACTTCAATTGTGAGAAGGGAACCTTTGCATCACATGATGGTTTTTCTTAGAGGAGGGTTCATCCGATCACTCACCAGTTGGCTACCCACACCCTTAGTGTAGTGGATGAGAGGAGTATGAGTTTTCTTGTAGTGGTGGATGAGTATGAGTATATATTTCCAGAAGATGTATCATGACTACCTCCTCTCAGAGAGGTAGACTTCTGTATTAACTTGTACCCAGGTACAACATTGATATCTGCACCTTCTCGTGGAGCTCCGCGATCTGAGGGTACATGTAAAGGAATTTCCGAGGAAGGGGTATGTATGGCCCAGTGTTTCTCCATGGGAATCCCCTGTGTTGTTTTCCAAGAAGGATGATGGAAGCTTGAGGCTATGTGTGGACTCCCTGCGCCTGAACTAGGTGACCATGAAGAAAAAAGTATCCACTGCCGAGGATTGATGACCTCTTCGACTAGCTGAAGGGACCAATGTGGTTCTTGAAGATCGACCTCAGATTAGGCTATCATCATCTTTGATTACTGTATGAGGATGTACTAAAGATGGACTTTAGATTCTGGTACGACCACTATGTGTTTTTGGGGATTCCTTTCAGTGTGACCAATTCCCTATCAGTGTTCATGGAACTCATGAATAGGATCATCCATCCTTACTTCATTCATTTCATGGTAGTCTTCATTGATGACATCTTTGTGTATTCAACGTCAGAGGAGGAGCACACAACACACCTATGGATATTCCTTGATGCACTCTGAGATCACTATCTTTATATTAAGATCTCGAAGTTCTAGTTATGGATTTGGGAGGTCCACTTTCTGGGACATGTCATCTCGGAGGCTACAGCTGCAGTGGATCTGGGGAAGGTAGAGGTAGTGCTTTCTTAGGAGCCACCCAAATGTGTGACTGAGTTGCAATGTTTCTTGGGATTGGCCAGATACAACCATAGGTTCATTCTTCACTTCTCCATAGTAGAAACACCTATGAATA
Organism: Viscum album; assembly: GCA_963277665.1. Taxonomy (NCBI): domain Eukaryota; kingdom Viridiplantae; phylum Streptophyta; class Magnoliopsida; order Santalales; family Viscaceae; genus Viscum; species Viscum album. The sequence continues at coordinate 1,715,015,511 of OY728152.1, read as the reverse complement.
CATTGAAAAATAATGGAAAACCCTTCATGTGGATTGAGAAATGCCAGTAGAGCTTCCAGTAGCTGAGGCAGAGCTTGACCAGTGATGTTACGGGAGGAGCTGTTGAGGGAGTTCCATACATCCCCTTCGGGAGTATATCCTAGTGTGGTAAAGGTGTATCAGGACCTCTGACATCAGTACTAGTGGCTAGGGATAAAGAAAGCATTGTAGAGTTCGTTTTGTGATGCCTCACTTATTAGCAAGTGAAGGGAAAGCATCAATTCTTAGCTGGTTTGACATTTACACTTGAGGTACTGAAGTGGAAGTGGGATGGTATCTCTAGGAAAATCATGACAGGTTACCACACATTTCCAGGGGCCGCAATTCTATCTCGGGGATCACTGACCGACTCACTAATTTGGCCCATTTCCTACCCATCCGGGACAAGGATCGGTAGATGTATTGGAAAGCCTCTACATCTATAAGATACTGCGGATTCAATGGGTTTCTTCAATGATTGTCTTGGAACATGATGAACGCTTTACATCTAGGTTGTGGGAGGTATTTTAGGAGGCATTTGGGACTCACCTGCGCTTGAGCTCATCTTTTCACTCCCAAACAGATTGTCAGACAGAGCAGACCAAACAGACCATAGAAGACATTCTTCGTTCTTATGTCCTAGATTTTTTTTTGATATTGAGGGGACGACCTAGCACTGGTAGTGTTTTTGTACAAAAATATTTTTCACTCCACCATTAGCATGGCACAGTTTGAGGCCTTCTACAGGTGGCCATGAAGATCACCTTTTTACTGGACAGACCCAAGGGAATCACCACTCATGGGCCCATAGTTAGTACGGGATACCCCTAATAAGTTTTAGATCACACTAGAATGGATGAGGAATGCACATGGTAGGTAGAATTCATATGCCGATAGGAGATGGAGACCCTTGGAGTTTAAGTAGGGATACCATGTTTTCCCTCGAGTCTCTCCCCGATAGGGATTACGAGATTTGGCCACGAAGGAAAGTTTTCTCTGAGGTTCATCGAACCATTCTTCATCCCCAACATAGTTTGAAAGGTTTTGTACCACCTAGGTCATCCTCCACAGATTCACTGGTTGCATGATGTTTTTCACGTGTTGTTGTTGAGGAGATAACTGCATAATCCATCAAATGTCATCGACTGGGGTGAGCTGGAAATTGACGATGGGGCGACGTTTGTGGAGTTCCCAGCAGAGATAGAGGATATACAGAAGTGGTTCATTCATTGAAGGTCAATTCCTCTGGTGCACATTCAGTGGAACCACAGGAACCTCTAGGAGAGAACATGGGAGCGGGAGGCTAGATTCATGCTTAATACCCCCACTTGTTTGATTATCCCATGTCTTGGGTTTCAAAACATAGATCCCTAAGGTGGAGAGAATGTAATGGCATGGAATTTCTATGTATTTTTTTATAAGATGGAATTATTTCAAGACCACACTTTTTTTAAGGCATGTGATTTTGAGGCACAGAGTTCTCAGAATGTAATTTTGAATTTATTTTAAAGTTCATTCATTAAATGTGCGAGTGGGTTTTTTATAACTTTTGAATCAGCTCTCGGATCAAAAATCTGAGGGCAACGTTGAACTCATAAGGTTGGGATTCTCCTAAAAAGTAATTAACATCAACCATAAAGGGTCAGACCGAAAAGATAATTTTTTGGACTTTTCGAAAAAATAATAAAATAACATTAAAAGGTTTTTTTATTTTTCTTTCGGATCATTGAGCGGAAGATGGCGTCACTACGGTGTTGAAACAAGGCAACGAAGAGGTGTAATTAAGGAAACCCCTTAATGGATAATTGTGCAAGTTTAATGATGCAACATCACAGCATAAGATAAATGCTATGACATGTTTCTTTTTTTATACAAACTCTTTGGAGAGAGGAATTAACTTGTTGGAAAATCTCTAATGAACCTCTAGTGATATTTCTCTGCAATTCAGAACGATGAATACCAGCGAAGCGTCATCGTATTCGACGTACCTAAAAGAATGATGACAGAAAGAGATAAATGATGTTGAACCCCCTTCAACCCTTGAGTACAGAACACTATGGAAATGAACATCATCCGAGGTTGGGTTTTGATTTATTAAAAGCATCCCCATTCTTATTCCAAATGACAAATGCATATTAACCCACGTACAATTTAATCTACAGACCATGCATTATTTTGGGAGGGTGACTTCTTTTGGTATTTCTCTATCTGAGATTATATTATCACTTTTTTTGGTTAAATTAAAATCCCCAAACCTGCCCATCTTTTTAAACTCCTAACGCGGAGGGTGCAGGCTAACACGAACAAGGCCCCAGCCCCTCCTCATGTGAGTTCTCCAGAGATTATTTCTCAAAATGGTGGTAAAGTGATTTTGAGGCCATAATAGTGAATCTGGAGGCCTAACGAATCCATAGACGCATATGGATCGAGAAATGGGCCAAAAGAGCAACTCAAGAGGCCAGTAGAAGAAATTGCTGGTGCGTTGGCACCAGCGGTGAGCGGAGGGCGGCAGCGCACCCGTCAGCGCGCTACTGCAGAAGAAGGATCAGGTGGCGGGGAGATGACAGCCCATGTCTGGGCCACCAGGGGGATGGAGGAGGTTATGGTCACTCGACCGTGGCACTGGAGATCTGTATAATCGCGATGGCACCACATTCACTGAGTCAACTCGTGGACATGGTCCACAGCTGACGTAGTGGACACGGTCATTCGGCCGTATCGGACACCGTGTGCGGCGTGGCCTACAGTGGACCGCGGTTGCTCAACCATGGCAGAGAGGAGGACTCACATCCCTGAGGTAGCATAGGATCCATACATATCTCCAAGCCACATCCCATCCAGGACGAATGTCGGTCCCCCTCTAGCGGACTGGCTGAACCAGCAGACTGGACCCAACCAGATTTGTTTCTCTAAAATTCTTGTATCTCTCAAACCATGCGTCTGATTGACACATCAGAAGTGGTGTTGGGACCCTTGTAATGGGGAGATCCATCTGAGATACTCTAAGTGAGTTTTTTTAATTTGGAATATAAATGTGTTGGATCATACTCGAATCCAATGGGGACCTTTTTACAAAATGACCATATCTTACAGACTAAGCATCCATTCGACACACCGTATGTTGTGTTGGTACCCTTACGACAAGACAATACTTTGGGGATACTCTATATGGTACTTCTTGGCGGTTGAGGTATGACTAATGGCTTTAGGAGAAGATTCTCTCAAAATCAAGCATGTTGAGTGTGGGAATCCTGTGGCTAGCTGTGACATGAAGAATGAATAGTTATCTTGTGCGGGTCAACACCTAGAGATCCTGTGAGGGTTAGCACCTGGTGATCATGTTTGAGTCTCCACCTAGTGACACTATGTGGATCATCAGAAGAGCCTATTAATAGAATAAAATGTTCTTTCTTTAGGACAAATCTTCTTTACTTATGTACTTAAGTTATACATGGTGTTTGTTGTGTCTTTTACTTTGTTCTATTTTTTGAGACATTTCATGGTGGTAATACCTTTGGGGTATTTCAATTGTGGTGGTTTTTTTGGATTAATGAGAAACCTTCGAGGGTTGTAGGGTTCATACTGAGTATTTTTATACTCACCCTTTCTTGGGCTTCGCCCGAACTTGCTGTGTCTTGTGAAGATGACAGACATCTTTGGTTGGGACTTTGGGAAGCTTGGAATATATAGTTCTCAGAGGTGGATTGATAGACATGGTGTGCTGCAGTGACATCTGATATAGAGTTGTACCTAACCTTTAGGTAGGATACATGGCGGACGACCTCCGGATCTTTTACTTCTTTTATTGTACTTTCATTTCAATTGGGATTGTCTTATGGACCCTTTACTATTATTTTACACACTTTACTCTCAGTAGTGATACATTGTGGTGGTTTAACTACTTTCTTTTTTTTTGTGATTTTCTTTGTGTGGTATGACATGTCTTTGTGTGTACAGGTTTAAAGGAATGTCTTCCCTTTTTGGTATATTTTATTCTAGTGCTAGTCACTAGCCCCTGGCTTATAGAAGGTGGGATTGGGGTAGTCACAGCACGTGCCCCAGGTAACGGGTCGTGACACAGCTAATTCCAAAAGGCTTTAGATATCAGAAACATAGGTGGGATGCTCCCAAGAAACCATTGCCTATATTTTTTCTGGGTCCACTTCACACCTTCTTCTGAGATGATATGCACCATAAAATAATGACATCTCAATCCAAAACTAACTTTTTGATATCTTGGTGTATAGTCATTGATCTCTTATTGTACCCAAGACGATGTTAAGATGTTGGGAATGATCTTCATGATCCTTAGAGTACACCGAGATGTCATCCACAAACACCATCACAATCTGATTTAAGTACGAATGAAAGATCCTATTTATCAATTCCATAAATACCACTGGAGCATTTTTCAACCCAAATGGAATTATGAAAAAATCATAAAGGAAATACCTACTCCTAAAAGTTGTTCTTGGTATATCAAAGGTCCAAACACTCACCTGATCATACCCTAATCTCATATCAATATTTGAGAACACACAAGCCCCATTTAGCTGGTCAAACAGATCATCGATATGCTAAAGAGGATATCAGTTCGTCATGGTCATTTTATTCAACATATGGTAATCTACACACAAGCATAAACTTATGTCGGCCTTATTTCCATACAAAACATGAGATCCCCATGGTGGCGTACTTAGACGGATAAACCATTTATCCAATAACTCCTCCAACTACGTTTTGAACTCTTAACTCTCAGTAAGTTCTATTCTATAAGGTGGAATCGATATTGGCTCAGCCCCTAGCATGATCTCAATATTGAATTCCACATTTCTCTCTGGTGGAAACCCAAAAATGTCTTCAAGAAAGAAATATTGAAATAGTTCTACTACTGGTGGAAGGAATTCTTTCCCACCACTCATATCATCCACCAAAATACTAGAAAAATGGGTCATAAGCGGTCCCAATTGTTGAGTAATTGGACCAGCTCAGCATGTATGGATATCCTATTCTCCGCGAAGAACATATTGATCACCCTTAAGAGATACAAATGTCACTCTCTTGTGGTAACAATTTATGTGGGCTCAGTATGCGACTAGAAAGTCCATAACCATAATCAAGTCGAAGCCTATTATATCAAGGACATAGATATCCCAAAGAAAATGATACTCCATAATCTCTAGAGAACATATCTTGCACAAATAGATATCCCTAAACTATTTTCCCAACAGTGTATCAATATTCATCAAATCTCTTAAAAACTCCACCTCTAGGATCAATCAAATAACATGATTTTCAAGTATAATGGAATGTGTGGCACCCATATCAAACAAGGAACTTGATAAAGTAGAAGAAACTTGAATAGTACCTCTCATTTTTTATGGACCATCCTTTCTCTCCACAAGTGTAGGTTGTACTACATGTAACTCTCCTTCCCCTCTTCCCTGTTGTGTCGTCCGACTCCCCATACTAGCACCACATTGCTGATACGTGCACTCATAACTTGAAGCACCACATCTACATTCTCTACCGCCTCTTCTAGTAGAACTCCAACTTCCATACCTATGTGGTGTTGAAGACCCTCTTCCCACAATTTGACTCTGAGCAGCTACTCCCTCAGCACCAACCTGCCGCTACTTCCTACAAAACTTCTATAGGTGTCCCATATTTCCAGAAAACCAGCACTCCACGGGTGGTCGATGAAAATGTGTACTATAGTGTCCCTACCTACCACACTAGTGGTAAGGAACATGAGTAATATATGAAGGCCTTCATTTTTATTTATTTTTGATATTCCACCTTTCAAGGGGTGAGGTGGAACCCTTACAAGGCCTGTAGGCATAAGAATTACATGGCCTATAGGCCTTAGAGGAATTCATTTTCCCGTAGGCTTCAAGCATTACAAACAACCCAGACTAACTACTTGGAACTACTCCCCCCCAGCATCTTCATCGTGAAATCTTCTCTCCACATTCACATGGTTGTTCGGCTAGGCATTCCCGTGCATGCACAGGCTTGTCCTGATGGCAGTTTCCATACCCTTTCATTCTTGCAATCCGTTTAGCTTCTACTATGGTGAAAGATTTTATCTCATCCTCCTTGTAGAGCTTGTTCCTTATAGGTCATGTGGTTTTCATCTGCACTTAAGGTGGCCCAAAGGCCTTGAGGTGGCCTGAAGGCCTTACTGACCCGAATTCCTGGGTGGCCCGAAGGCCTTAAAGGACTCAGGGACCAAATCGGTTGCCCGAAGGCCCAAACTGGGGCATATTCTCGGCTGTAACAGTGCCAAACAGTACCTGCTACAGTTCCTGCTACAGTACCTACTACAGTACTGCACAGTTCCCGCTACAGTACTGCTACAGTACTCCGGATATAATGTCTCCGCCTGGATTTGATCTCGGGTCTCTTGGATGCACTTACGGAGTCCTTACCAACTGGGCTAAGGCACATGTGCAGAACATGAGTAAGATCTGGTTCAACTATTTTTCCTGATAGTCCACCTTGATTTCCATTTTCCTGACTAATATTCTTGTAACAATGTTGTCTTCTCTCAAAAGGCACACTCCCTGATCATCCAAAGATAGCTACCTATCTAGTACTAGAATCCTCCTTCAGGTTCTCCTATAAAAAGAGATCCTTATTGAACACTTCTAATAATTTATTCATCCTAAACATATTTACCTGGGACATAATTCCACATGTAAGTCCATCCTGAAATCATCTTTCCAAAGAAGCCTCATCTTCTGCCAAAGAAGAAGAAAAACACTGTAAATCTTTAAAGAATCCATCATAGTCTATTAAGGAAATGTTTCCCTAGGACAGATGCATAAAATATGAATCCTTATCTTGTCTCAATGTCTCTGGATAGAAGTTCTCCAAGAAATTCTACGTAATGACCTTCCATAACATCTCATTAGTCTATTCAGATTATACGTGAATTTCCCACCAGCACTTTGTAGAACCTCATAGAATATAAGCAGACAACTTAAACCTCCTCTTAGCTAGAGTCCCCAAATGGTCAAGTATCATATTTAAAGATTCAATACAAAATTCACCTCCCTCAGTTCCACCCTCTCCTATATAACAAGGAGGTTTTTGTGGCTAAAACTCCATTGTCAAATCAGAAATGCTTTTCTGAACCCACCCTGGTTCTCTCACGATGAACTGCATGAAATGAGAAAAGTTCTCTTCAAACTGTTCCCCTTCCTCCTTGGCTTGCACCAATGGTGCCTCATGTTTCTTATCTAGAATTTCATTCTGGACCATACACCTTGGTCTCTCCCTCAACAAGTGTTGTGGAGGAATATCTCTACAAAGTCAAACATGCATATTAGTTCTTATAACGAAACCTTAAAACATTAACGTAAGACAAGAAACAAATACAAAAAGTTTCAACATGTCCTTCTCCATTTTTCTTGCCACACGGTCAACACCGAGTCCTTATCATTACCCTTAACCCTCATACTCCTCGGTCTTGGTTAACAAGGTTACATTCATTCTCAATAATTAATTTGACCATTAATTAATGACACTATCTCAAATTAATTAATTCAACAATTAATTAATTAATCATACTCATTTCATCAATCAAGATTCTCATTAGACACCCATTTTTTATAATTTTGCATAATTATTTCAATCTCACAACAAGAAAAATTTGTTTATGTTTAACAACTTACCCATCACCCTTTTTCCCATGAGTGCCTTAAATGATTCATGTCACAAAAACCCTGATGGCCTAGAATGATGCATGCAAACTCAAGTATTGTGCGTATTTAGGCCATGAATCAAAATTAAACAACCTTAAAAACAAATATCACATCACACCACAAGTGTGTCTCCCAAGGTGATATAATATCCAACTGTAACAACAAAGAAAAATCACAAAAATCCCACCCTAAGTACTTGGATTTCCCCCCATACATTGGTTTGCAACTCCCATGCATGGGATCATTTCCAAGCCTCAACTCTTCCTGGTCTCATGTCTACCTTTCCCAAAAAAGTAAGATAAAATAAGAATAAATAAATGAAAACTCCTCTCATACCACTTTGTGACGTCATAACCTTGGTGCCACTAAATGATGCCCTGAGCCAGTGGCCACATTCCATCAAGAACGCCTCCCCATATTCTAGAAGATGCTGACTAGAAGTGAGGGTCTGGTAACTGAGTATTGGGGAGACTATACCCTCATTTATAAGAATCAAAACACCAACAGAATAAACCAACAATAACCAAGTGTGGAAACTTATAAATAACCAAAATGATACAATTTCATATGATTATCAAAACTAGAAAATACCATACTCAAATGAAAGGTAAAACGTGATATGACAATGAAAGTGTCAAATGTCTACAATGAAACTAAAATTAAATACACAATGACTCCAAAGTGGGTCTCGAACCACGTTCGGTTCCCTCTCCCATGATCAAATATGAAACAGTAACTTATCCCAGGGCCTTGTACTTGTCATCTCCTACAACAACAAATTCTACTCAGGTACTAATCATGTAGCAAAGATAGGGTGTGAGAACAACTCAATTAGCCACCACCAATAGTGTCAAAAATGATCCCAGTCAAAATATAGTGTATGGAGTTCCATGAAGAAATAAAATACAATGCATAATGAAATGGTTATCACATTTTCATTTAATATTTAATCATAACATTTGGAAAATTTTCAATTCATGTTTTCCATTTGAATCATCATTCACTATTATCCTTCATTTGGTGTGGGTCATCATGCCTAGAACCCCAGATCTAAATAATTGTAGGTCTCCATTGAAATCACTTCATAATCACATTCAGTGTATGTCATCTTTCCTAGCACCCCATAATATCATTAAATGTAGGTCATCATGACAAGCACCCCATAATCTCAAGCATGGATAACTATTAGGGAGGAATTCCATGAACAAGTTCCAACTTTTAATTGGTCTAGAACTCCATGTATAACACCATAAAAATCTCAGATATTTAATTATTATTTAATTCAAAATAATTAGCCACATCATTCTGATATTAATCCAATGACTAGTTAAACATTTAAAAAGCAATTAGTTGACTCAACAATGAAATAAGAACATAAACCATTGATTAATTCCTCACTTAATAAATCAATCAACACAATTGCCATTCCATAATTATTTATTCCCAATTAATTATCAATATCAAATATCAACTTGTTATAATTAATTCTCCCAATTATTTATCTTTGATCAACATTATGGCACATAATTAAATCTCACAATTAATTATCTTTCATAATTATCATGGCACATAATTAATTCTCACAATTAATTTTCTTTCATAGCTAACATCACTTCATAATTAATTTCCCCCAATTTATTATATTATCACAATCAATTCAATATATCAATTACAATATCACAAACCATAACAAATCTCCATGAATATATAGTTGCGCAACCCCCTTCATCTATTTCTTGATTCAATTTTTAATTAATCACCAAGGAAAACTCAATTCAATTCCTCTTTCATAATTACTCTAATTTCAGGAATCAGTTATCAACGGAAATATTGAAAATAATAAAATCACATTAACATATCAAAATCAAAATAATGGGAGTTCGATTTAGAACACTTCCTCAGTTTAGTTATGGACATTAGCCTAATGGAAATCCCAAAAACCTGAGCGGCACAACGTCGTCGATCAATTTTCAGATCTGAATCACTAAACAAAAATTAAGATCAAATGAATTAAGATCCTAAAAATATAGATCTAAATACCCAATACTAGATCTAGATCTCTACACATAGGTTTAGATTCATAGAAATAGTGGATATCTTCCATGGAAAGATCAAGGAATTATAGAGGAAAGAACGGGATATGAAATGGGAAGAAATCCACTTACCTGGAAGAGAGAAGATCTTCAATCTGATCTTTTGATCTCAAAGAACGGTGTTCAAATCCCCAAGAAATCCCTCTAGAAGGATCTGGGAACACCTAGAATTTTTCAAGCTCAAGAAAAAGTAGAAATATGGGAGTATTGGGGGGTTTGGGTAGTTTTAACAAGGATTTTGGGATATTCAAATCTGCACGCATGGCTTCCTTGGCAGAGGTGCACAGTTATGGAAAATCTTGCACCGACTGTGTGGTCTTCCACTGCCCGCATAGCTCGATGCCACATGATTAGGAAAACTTTGTGCCAACCCTTTAACCTCCATTCTCCGCATTTCTATATTGTGCATGGTTTAGAAAAACTGTGAGAAAACCATGCACAACCCCATTTCTTCCCAATTTTCTTAAAAACTTCACACAAACTCACCCCAGGTCATACCTTAACCCAAAGGTACTTAGTAACAAAAAAAATGTACCTAAAAACACACCTTATATTACTCTAGAAAAGGCCAAGATCTTACGTAATCTATCATGGGTAATAATATTTCCTAAGACTTTTATTTTTCATCTATATGTTGATGTGAAAAAAGAATATCATTTAATTTAAAGGATTTTAAAAATATTAAAAGTGATTTGTTTTGGATGAAATATTGTGTTCAAAGAGTTTTTCATGAATAATATGAATATTTTATCTAAAATTGAAATAGTTTAAATTGAATTTCAACAGCAATATAGATATTTATTAATGTTTAATTAAAAATATATTCTATAAAACGAATTTATGAAGATATAATATTAAAAAAATATTAATTTTTATAAAAGAAAATAGTATAGGATAAGTGGGATAATTAAGGAACCAGAATGTCATCTATGATCAATTATAGAGTTTTTGTACATCATAGAAGTATATTCGGAACATATAATGAAACAATATTTTCCAAAACATGATTTAATTTTAACTATTAATGGATATTTAAACTAACCATTCCAAAGACACATATAATATATGTTTTTTATTATATATTTATAAATATCCATCTCTAAACATCCATTCTAAAATTCATATACCCCCAGTATGGTCAATAGTATCTTCTAAAAATTTATTTAGATCAATAGAAATGTAGAAACTATAACACCCCAAGCCTCCACGGCACGTTTCCCTTTGAATAATGCAATAGCTTACATTGTACGCAATTTCGAGATTCTAACACACCGCGACCAATTAAAGTAGCTGTTACGAATAGTAATACCCACCTTTGAAAATTTTATAAATTTTAACTTTCAAAATAAACTTTATTTTTGGATTCGGAATATCAAATTTAGCTTAGGGTGAATTTTTGGTATTTTTCTGCAAATTTTAATTTTTGGATGAATAGTGAAAAACACTAAGTAATAGTTTAAAACCGAATTTTTTATTTAAATAATTATTTATTTTATTTAAATTTATTTTAGGTCAAAATAGATACATAATACCTATATAAGTTCAATTTATTTCATCGGAGTTAGTTTATAAGAATTTTAGATATATAAAAATTTTATTTAACTTTTCACCATCTTTTACCCATCTCCTAGGAGAATTTGCAAATTCACATAAAACTTAATTTTACCACTTCTGTGAGTTGAATTTCTAAAATCCGAGAGACAAAGTTAATATCATGGAGTAAAATTGGGTTCAATAAGATAAAAATAATTTTTGGTAATAGTATCTTTTTACTTTTATTTACCACGGTTAAAAGTAAATAGGGTAATTAGGGGTAAAACGTATATTATTATTACCATAACACATGTCCTAATTATATTGGATAAGTATAATTTGACCAAAAAACAACCTTAGGAATAAAATATTACCCTCTTTGGTTCACTTAGATTAGATTAGGACATTTATTATTATTTTATTTAAAGAAGAGTTAAAAAAGTTAAAATCAAAGTTTAATAACTAAAACATTGTTAATATAGGGATAAACATAAGATAAATTCGACTATAAAAATTCATTAGAAATATAAAACTATTTTCTACATAATGGTATTTTAATTATATTTTTTAGACATTAAAAAATTTAATTTATTTGTGACACAATGATGATGCAGTAGTTACCCAGTTAACGAAATATTAAAATAATTGATATTACAGATATCCAAATAAATATAATTTGAGACTTTTTATGAATTCCACTAATTTTATAGGTTAATATTACATATTAGGGTTGGTTAGATGGATTTTTTTCGAAGTAATAATGATTTTATGAATTTAGAAAAAAAATACCAAATAGTGTCAAAATTGACATAAAAGCGTTTTTAAAACAAATATTATATTATTAACTAATATTCTATTCCTAAAAATCTAAAGTTCAGAAAAAGGAATTATATAATGATATGTTTATTATTAATTAACCACTTGGGGTTCTCTTGGATTTATATATTATGTTTATTAACCATATAATATAAAAATACAAAGAGACATGGTAAATGTCAAACTATTTTACTAAGAGTTAAATCTAAAAGATAAAGTTAATATAGTGACCAAAACATGTCTAAAACCTATTATTTTAGTAGTTTTAGACCCATCCCCACCTTATCCTCTAAATAATCCATTTTTTGGGCCATTAGAAACCGAAAATAATTTATTATAAAATAATATTTCTAACATTTCCTAAGGTTCCCCTCACCCCTCTTATAAAAGGGCACTCCCCCTTCTCTCTAATTCACACATTCAAAAACATTTGGCTTGGCGACACTCTACCCACATACCATGTCAACTGCCATACCTTCATTTTATAGGCATTCCTTTAGTCATAAACCCAACCTAATGACCCCTTTTGATCAAATCAAAAGGAAGAACCCAAAGAATGGGTAAATATTTCATCACCTCTTTCAAGTTCCTTTCTTCTTCCACTTCCTTTTTCATTGTCGTTTCCATTCTAAAATAATAACTCCAGTATATTCTATATAATTTAATGTTATTATAAATATGGTACAACCAATTTCATTATTAAATCCATCCTTTGAATGACATGTCAGCATATGTGCGTACCTACGGCTTACCATCTCCACATCATGGTGTAATTGTTATTCAATACATTATTATTTGGATGGGTATAATAATGATGTGTAATTGATGTAAATAATAAATATAACATGATAATTATTCTGTATATATTATATAACATCAAATTATATATTATTTTAATATCAAAAGTATGATATTGTCACTCGTGCGTACGTACGGATTACCGTCTCCACGAACGCGATGAGATTCATTCCCCATCTTATCCATTTAAGACAAATTTTCATTAGATGATTAAAAATAATGTTTAAAGACTTGATATAATTAGGGATATTAATAATATACATCCCATCCAAAAAACTATGACTCACATAACAAAGAATATAAAGGAAAAAAACCCGTTAACACCTGAAACAACGATAATACTAAGATATTATTAACAAAGTAATGTTAAAAGATCATATATGATATCATATTAATGTATATGATTATTTTATAATTTAATAACAATTATTTCACCATTATACAGGATTTTAACCTACCCTTGACCAAGTAAAAGTACGAGGTAAGTGTTAATTTCACAATCTCTTCATTATCCGAGGTAGTTTATACGTAATTATCTACTGGGACATCTTTATCATCCACATCCATGTTTCTTAAAAATGCATTCAAAAACATTTTTACTATTTACTATACTATGGGTTAAATTCATTTATACCCTTGTTTTACTTTTTTAAAAATGGTTTGAAAGGAATATTTCCATCATTTTCCAAACAAGGTACTTTTAATCTTTTCGAAAAAATTAAGGTAAGAATGTTTTTTTAACTTATACGGCGGGTGTGGATATTTTCTGCCGTTATAAAGTCGTAGAATCTTCACTTATAAGATTATAAGAATATTATAAAAGTAAATGTTTTATTTTATAATTATGTGTGACCTTTAAATGATTTAAAAAAAGAGATATTTCTCTATAATAGTTTTTGTTTCATCTATGTCAACATCCTTTGATGGATTTTAAGATTATTTGATGTTAATTTATTATGATACAAAACATCCATATGGTATTGAATGTTTTGTGATAAGTTTGAATGTGGTTGTGTTATTTTTATACCATTCATGGTTTGTGGACAAATTATTAACATTTTGTATGCCATTTTTAATACGAACATTTATGTTATGTTTAATCCTGTTCATATGAGGAATGCGTTGGACTTAGTATGTGATGTGTAGAGCCCACTATAGATCCTCGATGCATCGGTAGGTCTCATGAGAAAAACTAGTGTCTTGGAACAAGGCCTTGACAAAATCTTATTTGTAGTCTTGGCATAAGGCCTTGACTATGTGGTTATGATAGTCTGGAATTATGCTTTCCATCATTATGAAAGTAGTTATTGATATTGCATGAGATTATTCGACTAGTAGAATATCCATGTGAATAAGTAAATGACATTATTTCATTTTATTTTTGCCATATTATGTTGACCTTATAGTTTAAAAGTCTTTTTTAGTTATACATTGCCTTAAATGTTTATTCTTATTTATGAGAGTTTCCACTAAATTGTTATCCTTTCTGAGCATCTGAGCTCACCCCTCTCTATGTTTTATTTTTTCCAGGATGTGAAGAAGTGTTTTATGACTGACCTGTAGGGATAGTATGAGGGGATATGAGTACGGAATATGGAGAATATGTTGTTGTATTTTTTCACTTTATCATGTAATGTAATACTTATGAATGTATCTAGTGTTTTCAAGGCTACTAAACTAATCAGTCTTTCGAGACTTTATCTTTTGTGATCATGCCAATGTTATGTAATAATGCACCGACTCTAGGTAACTGGGGTTGGTACATTATAGTTGGTATCAGAGAAAGTTTAGAACAAACCTTGGAAGCTAGATTTAGATAAACTCTCATTAGATCACATAGCCCTAAGATATACTTTGAGGATTAATATAGAAGAACTTCTTAGAATTTTGGTATTGTAGATATTTTGTGAGTTTTACAAGAAATACATCCATGTCTAGATACGAGTACAAAGAGGCGGCTCTAGCAAAGATGTACCTATGGGTAAAACCCGAAAATAGCACTTTAAGATAGACTCGAACGGGAACTGGTGCACGACAATGGGCCTTGCTGCACTCATGGTTATGACACTCCCGGGGGATATGATTAGGATAATTCTAATTTTAATTACAAACCATTATGAAGGGTTTATGAGTATATAATTCCTCAAAAAAAAACATTTTTTTTATGATTATGGATTATATCTATAAATTTTTCAATTTATGTTAAGTGTTTTACATGTTTGGAATTATGTATTTCGATTCATAAATGGATCTAATTTATGACATTATTTAGAAATGAGTCCTAGTGGAAGGAATGGAAACTATATCAATGCACGCACTCCATATAGGGATTTCCAACCTTCTCAAGATAATTATAGTGGAGCTGGTGATACAACTGGTTCTGATCAGCTTATCACCATACTGGGACAACTCACTCAGGTAATGAATAATAACCTTACCCTTATAAAGCACCCTGATTCACAGTGTGGAGGATAAATGTTAGACCACTTCATGAGGTAACAACCACCAGAAATCAATGGGAGTACAAATCCATTAGTAGCTAAGCAATGGATAAATTACATAGAGAAAATATTCCATGCCTTGGAGGGTAGTAAAAGGGAAAAGGTTAGCATGGCAGTTTACCACCTCACTGGAGATGCTGATCAATGGTGTTCATTGATTCAAAACACAAAGTATGATGATGAAGTATCAAATATGTAATTTAGGGAGTTTAAAGAGCTTTTCATAGAAAAATACTTTCCTCGTGATCATCGAGTTGATATGGAAAGGCAATTTATGAGTCTGATCCAAAGGAGGATGAGAATGTCGCAAATTATGAGGCAAGATTTACAAGGATAGCGAGGCATGCTGCAGATTATATACATCACCTAAGAGTTAATATTGATCGTTTCTTTGGTGGGTTAAAACCGTTTCTACGTTGATCATTAGTCTCACAATCCATCTCGGCGTACAAAGATATTGTCTCGTGTGCTATCAAGACAGAAAAAGAATTCTCTAAGTATTACAACTTTAAAGAAAAGAAAGAGAAGAATAGATCTACTAGTCACTCTGGAAATGGAAATAAGGGGAAGAAGGGAAAATTTGAATATCCATCTAGTAGTAAATGTAGGAAGAAACTCCCCGGTACTTTCTTGAAGGGAATGGGATTCTATTACAAGAGTGGTGAAAAAGGCCACCAAGATCATGATTGCAAGGGGATGAAAAATCTATCGATTTTCAATGATACAATTTTAGGGAGATGGGAAATTATGCAAATGAATTTCCTAAGTGTCAGGGGAACTTACCTCAGAAAAGGACAAGGGATCAAGGCCAAGCTCATGTTATCACTACTGCTGAGGTAGAAGCTTCGAAAGATGTGGTGGCAGGTAATTTAATAGTTTCCTCAAGTTTAACAAATGTTTTATTTGATTCTAGATCATTGCATTATTTCATATCTTCCCGGTTTCCTAAGAAAATTTCATATTTCCAATTTCATTTAACAAAGGATTTGTCAGTTAAAACTCCTAAGGGAAGTATCATCGCAATAACTTTTTGTGAATATGTTCCCATTAGAGCATATAAATGTTCTTTATCTTCTGATCTCATAGTCATACCCATGATTGAATTTGATATATTCCTCAGTATGGATTGGCTTTTGGACCATAATGTGAAGATTTATTTTAAGAAGAAGGAGGTTACAATTTATGATGATGATGATAAAGAAAACCATATTTTTAGAGCATAATCGTCACCACCTGATTCTCATATAAATCCACCCACGGTAGCTCAAATAACATCAATTATTGGGGAGGAAGGTAATGAAATAACTATGGGTGAGGAAAGGAATGATCAAATAGAGGATTTACCTATTATGAAAGAATATGTTGATGTGTTTCCAGAAGATTTACTTGGACATCCTCTAGAATGATAAATTGAGTTTTCAATTGACTTAATTCCTGGTTCAAGGTCCATATTGAAGACCCCTTATAGAATGGAAACTGTGGAATTAGTGGAACTAAAGAAAAAAATAGAGTAATAGAGTAATAAGGGATTTATTCTCCCTAGTGTTTCTCTATGGGGATCCTCTTTCCTTTTTGTTAAGAAGAAATATGGGTCTATGTGGTTATGTATCAACTATAGGGAGATCAATGCTATAACAATAATGAACAAGTATCCCCTACCTCGCATTGATTATTTATTTGACCAATTGCAAGGAGATCAATACTTTTCAATGATTGACCTTCAATCTGGATACCATCAGTTGTGTGTGAAGAAGGAAGAAATTCCAAATACAGCATTTCAAACCAGGTACGGGCATTACGAGTTTACAGTAATGCCTTTTGGATTGACTAATGCTCCCTTTGTCTTCATGAATCTAATGAATAGATTTTTCAAGGAATATCTTGATGAAATTGTACTGGTATTTATTGATGATATCTTTGTATACTCCAAAATCTACTAATATCATGAAAATCACATGTGAATTATCCTGAAGACTCTTAAAATACATTAATTATATGGGAAGTTTTGCAAGTGTGAATTCTAGCCTCAGGAGATTTCTTTTCTTGGCCATATTGTCTCTAAGGATAGAATTTCCGTTGATCCTTCAAAGACCAAGGTAGTCCAAGAATGGACAGCACTGACAAGTATAACTAAGGTGTGTTGTTTTATTGGTTTAGCAGGTTATTATCGATGTTTCATCCATGATTTTTCCCAGTTGGATAACCCATTAACAATGCTCACATGAAAATGGGTTAAATTTTTTTGGACAAAAGAGTGTGAAGAATGTTTTGAAGAACTGAAGATAATATTAGTCAATGCTCCAATATTGACTCTACCATCAGAGAATGATGGGTTTATTATTTATATTGATGCATCAAAGAAAGGACTTGGTTGTGCCCTTATAAAGAATGATAGGGTTATTGCCTATGCATCATGACAGCTGAAAATTCATGAGCAAAACTATCCTACTCATGATCTTGATTTAGGAGCTGCAATATTTTCTTTGAAGATTTGGAGACACTATCTCTATGGTGAAAATGTGAGATTTATACTGATCACAAGAGTTTGAAGTATATTTTCTCATAGAAAGAAGTCAATATGAGGAAAAGGATATGGCTTGAACTACTCCAGGATTATGATTTCATGATACACTACCACCAGGGGAAGGAAAATAAAGTGGCAGAAGATTTGAGTAGAAAGGATCATAGAGTTTTGAATAAGATGAGAGTTGAAAGGGATCCTATTTTCTTGGATCTAGTAAAGATGGATATGATAATAACCATAGAAGGTGAAACATCAATACTTTTTCAAATGTTTGCCAAACCATCTTTACTATAAAGGATAAAGAGTTCTCAGACTGATGATGAAGAGTTTCAAAATAATATTAAAGCTGTGAATGATGTGAGATTGATTGACATTGTGTATGAAGTTGGAATTTTGAAATTTGGGAAGAGACTTTGGGTTCCCAATATACCTGATCTAAAAAGAGAATTGTTGGATGATGCTCATAGTTCCAAATTCTCTATACATCCTGGGAGCACCAAAATGTATAGAGATTTGAAGGAACATTTTTGGTGGGACAACATGAAGAGGTAAATTACTGATTTTTTGTCAAGATGTATGGTTTTTCAACAAGTGAAAGCTGGAAGGAAATAGCCTAGTGGAGTCATGAAACCTCTTCCCATACCAAAGTGGAAATGGGATAATATTACAATGGACTTTGTAATGGGATAACTAAAGACTCCAAGAAGGAATGATGCAATATGGGTCATTGTTGATTGTCTTACCAAGTCAACACATTTTCTAGCAATAAAAGAAGATCTACCACTTGAATTTATAGCAAGATACATATTAATGAAGTGTGAGACTTCATGGAGTACCCCTATCGATTGTTTCTGATCGTGATCCCCATTTTACTTCAAAATTATTGAAAATTCATCAGAAATCCGTGGATACTGAGCATCATTTGAGCACTACCTACCACCCCCAAACTAATGGACAATCATAATGGACTATTCAAACCTTAAAAGACCTATTGAGAGCATTCTCAGATGACTTTCAAGGTATGTAGGATCAATATTTACCTTTGGTTGAATTTTCCTATAATAATATCTTCCATTCAAATATTTAGATGGCACCATATGAAGCGTTATATGAAAGAGATGTCGAACACCAACTTGTTGGGATGATGTTGGTGAAAGAAAACTTGTAGGCCCAGAACGTGTTGAGGAAACTATGGAAAAGTTTAAGGTAATCCAAACCCACATAAAAGAATCTCAAAGTAGGAAGAAGAGATATGCCGATAAAAGAAGGAAGGATTTGGAATTTCAAGTAGGAGATCAGGTTTTCTTGATGGAATCTCCATGGAAGGGTGGTATACGTTTCGATAAGAAGGTAAAATTGAGTCCTAGGTACATCGGACCTTTCAAAATTCTATAAAGAATTGGGGTTGTAGCTTACCATTTGGAAATGCCTCCAAGTCTTTCCAAAGTTCACGATGTGTCCCACGTATCAGTGTTGAGAAAATACATGCCTGACCCAATGCATGTACTCACCTATGAGGAATTAGAATGGGAACCCGATCTGTATTATTGCGAAGAACCTATCAAGATTCTTGATACATGAGAACAAGTGCTGAGAAACTGGACGACTCGTTTGGTAAATGTTTTATGGAGAAACCATTTGATGGAAGAGGAAACATGGGAACCTGAGGAACTTATGATGAAGAACCACCCAAGTCTTTTCATGCGGTAGTATTCAACAAATTTCGAGGATGAAATTATTTGAAGGAGGGGATAATGTAACACCCTAAACTTCCACCATATGTTTCCCTTTTAAAAATGCAATAGCTTTCATTGTACGAAACATTGAGATTCTAACACACCGCGACCAATCAAAGTAGTTGTTATGAATAGTAATACCAACTTTTTGAAATTTTATAAATTTTATCTTTCAAAATGGACTTCATTTTTGGATTTGGAATATCAAATTTAGCTTAGGGTGCATTTTTGGTATTTTTCTGAAAATTTTTAATTTTTGATGAATAGTGAAAAATAATAAGTTATAGTTTAAAAACGAATTTTTTATTTAAATAATAATTTATTTTATTTAAATTTATTTTAGGTCAAAATAGATACATAATACCTATATAATTTAAATGTAATTCATTAGAGTTAGTTTATAATAATTTTAGATATATAAAAATTTTATTGAACTTTTCACCGTCTTTTACCCATCTCCTAGGAGAATTTTCAAATTCAAATAAAACTTAATTTTACAAATTCTGTGAGTTGAATTTAAAAAATCATAGAGACGCGGTTAATATCAATGAGTAAAATGTGGTTCAATAAGGTAAAAATAATTTTTGTTGAATAGTAACTTTTTACTTTTATTTACCACGGTTAAATGTAAATAGGGTAATTAAGGGTTAAAATGATATTATTATTACCCTAAAACATGTCCTAATTCTTTTGGATAAATATAATTCAACCAAAAACAACCTTTGGAATAAAATATGAACCTCTTTGGTCCACTTTGATTAGATTAGGACATTTATTATTATTTTATTTAAAGAAGAGTTAAAAGAGTTAAAATCAAAGTTTAATAACTAAAACATTTTTAATATAGGGCTAAACATAAGAGAAATTAGACTATAAATATTAATTAAAAATATAAAATTATTTCCTAAATAATAGTATTTTATTTATATTTTTTAGACAACAAATAATTTAATTTATTTATGACACAATGATTATGCAGTAATTACCTAATTAATGAAATATTAAAATAATTGATATTATAGATATCCAAATAAATGTAATTTGAGACTTTTTATAAATTAAACAAATTTTTAGGGTTAATAGTACATATTTGGGTTGTTTAGATGAATTGTTTTCGAATTAATAATGTTGTTATGAATTTATCAAAAAAATACCAAATAGTGTCAAAATTGACATAAAAGAGTTTTTAAAGAAATATTATATTATTAATTGATATTCTATTCCTAAAAATATAAGGTTAGGCCAAAGGACTTATATAATTATAGGTGTATCATTAATAAACCACTTGGGGTTCTCTTTCATGTAAATAGTATGTTTATTAACCATATAATATAAAAATAAAAAGAGACATGGTAAATGGCAACCTATTTAACTAAGAGTTAAATCTAAACAATAAAGTTAATATAGTGACCCAAACCTGTATAAAACCTATTTGTTGAGTGGTTTTCGACCCATACCCACCTTTTCCTTTAAATAATACATTTTTGGAGCCATTAGAAACCGAAAATGATGTTATTATAAAATAATATTTCTAGTTTTTCCTAAGGTTCCCCTCACCCCTCTTATAAAAGGGACCCCCCCCCCCCTCTCTCTATAATCACACCTTCAAAGCCATTTTTATCATCCAAACTCTGCCAAAATACCCTCTACACTATCCTAACTTCACCCTAGAGGCCTTACTTTAGTCAGAAAGCCAACCTAAGGAGCCCGTTTGATCAAATCAAAAGGAAGAACCTGAAAAGAGGTTAATATTTCATCACCTCTTTCAAGTTCCTTTCTTATTCCACTTCTTTTTTCTTTGTTTTTTCCATTATAAAATAACAAATCTAGTATCTTCTATATATTTTTATGTTATTATAAATATGGTACAGAAAAATTCATTATTTTATCCATCCTTTGAATGACATGTCACCATACAGGTGTACGTACGCCTTACCGTCTCCATGTCGTGGTGTAATTGTTATTCAATACATTATTATTTGGATAGGTATAATAATGATGTGTAATTGATTTAAATAAAAGATATAACATGATAATGATTATGTATATATGATATACCATCCAATTATATATTATTTTAATATCAAAAGAATGATATTGTCACTCGTGCGTACGTACGGATTACCATCTCCATGAACGCGATGAGATTCATTACCCATTGTATCCATTTAAGACTAATTTTCATTAGATGATTAAAAATAATTTTTATATAATTTATATTATTCTGTATATGAATAAGATACATCCCATTCATAACAAATATTACTCACATAACAAATAATATAAAAGAAAACAAATCTGTTAACACCCGAAACAACGATAATACTAAGATATTATTAACAAAGCAATGTTAAAAGATCTTATATGATATCATTTTAATGTATAAGATTATTGTATAATTTAATAACAATTATTTCACCATTATATAGGGGGTTAACCTACCCTCGACCAAGGAAATGTACAAGGTAAGGGTTAATTTTACAATCTCTTCATTATCCGAGGTTGTTTATATGTAATTATCTACTGGGACCTCTTTATCATCCACATCCATGTTTCATAAAAATATATTCCAAAACATTTTTACTATTTACTAGAATATGGGTTAAATTCATTTATACCCTTTTTTGACTTTTTATAAAATGGTTTGAAAGGAATCCTTCTGTCGTTTTCCAAAAAAGGTACTTTTAACCTTTTCAACAAAATTAAGGTAAGAGTGTTTGTTTTAACTTATATGGCGGGTGCAGCTATTTTACATCGTTATAAAATCTTTAAATCTTCCCTTACAAGATTATAATAATATTTTTAAAGTAAATGTTTTATTTTATAATTATGTGTTACTTTTAAATGATTTCTAAAAAAGATATATTTCTCTCAAATAGTTTTGGTTTCATCTATGTCAACATCCTTTGATGGATTTTAAGCTTATTTGAAGTTGATTTATTATGATATAAAACTTCTGTATGGTATTGAATGTGTTTTGATAAGTTTGAATGTGGTTGTGTTATTTTTATTCCATTCATGGTTTATGGATAAATTATTGACACTATGTATGCCAGTTTTAATACGAATGTTTATGTTATGTTTAATCCTGTTCATATGAGGAATTCATTGGACTTAGTATGTGACGTGTAGAGCCCGCTATAGCTCCTCGATGCATCGGTATGTCTCATGAGAAAAACTAGTGTCTTGGCACAAGGCCTTCAAAAAATCTTATTTGTAGTCTTGTAACAAGGCCCTAACTCTGTGGTTATGATAGTTTGGCATTATGCATTCCATCGTTATGAAAGTGGTTATTGATATTGTATGTGATTATTCGACTAGTAGAATATTCATGTGAATAAGTAAATAGAAATATTTAATTTTAATTTTTCCATATTATGATGAAGTTCAAGTTTAAAAAGATTTTGTTTTAGTTATAAATTCCGTTAAATGTTTATTCTTATTTATAAAAGTTTCCACTATATTTTTATCCTTACTGAGCATCTGAGCTCACCCCTTTCTATGTTTTATTTTTCACAGGATGTGAAGAATTATTTTATTACTGACCTCTAGGGACAGTCTGATGGGATATGATTGTGGACCATGGAGACTATGTTGTTGTATTTTTTTACTTTATCATGTAATATAAGACTTATGAATGTATCTAGTGTTTCCCAGGCTACTAAACTAATCGGTCTTTCGAGACTTGATCATTTGTTATCACGCTAATGTTATGTAATAATTCACTAACTCTGGGTAACTGGGGTCAGGGCATTACATAAACTAAATGAACAAGTTTAATGATTCCTATAATCATTCAAAATTCATATTTAGGACTAAATACCTTGATACCATTTGTATCCTTCACATATTTTGATGAAATGACATCATTCATGTAGAATTGCAGGAAATTTGATAATTTGAAAATGGTGTATCACTTTTTAACAATCCCCATACTCGTTTACATAATTAATTTCTATGATATAATAAAAGTTTTTAAAATATATTATTTTAATTTAAATTTACCTAATACTGTCGAAATAACACAATTAATACAAAAAAATATAAAAAAATTGTTTAAATTTTTACTTAAATGATTTCTTAAATATCAGATATTTACTATGTCAACCATCTTTTAAATACCATTGAAAACAATTATCACTTTATTGATTTTATACAACCTAGAGAAATGATGATTCTTTTATTAACTTATTAATATCGTGATAATATAGCTAAATAGATTTTATAACTTTATATTAAATTTAAATTCATTTTTTTGTGATTAGGATTCCAGAATGGAAATATATCCACTATAATTATGAATGTAAATGTAAACAATCATATTTATTTTTATCATTAAATAGAATTCCTGAATAAAATGTTTATCATAATGGTAAAAATTACATAAAGTATTATACTTAATTACTTGTGTAGTGATATGAAATCAATACCATTAAAAACATGGATCTTGTGAAGCCATTTAAAATGTAATTTTACTATTATAGATATATTTAACATATTTATATATTATGAATTGAGTTTCCCCAAAAGTATCCAAGTTAACAATCCAATTTAATAAATAAAAGAAAAAATGATATTTAATGATTTATATGGTATTATATTGAGAGGGTAAATATTAAATTAATTTCAAGAAATTAAATATTAAAAATAATTTTTTTATTCAAGATGTTTGAGGATGTATGCGTTGATTCATGAATTAAGGTAAGGGTATTCAAAAATCAATTTCCATTAATTCATTTATATTCAATTTTCAGTAAATATAATATTATATGATTATGAATTTCATACCATCTTAATCATTTATGTTGTATTTCCAATTTCTTTATGTAGTTTTACATTTTTTTTCAAATACATATACATCGATGTCCTATTACTATAATTTTTATGAATCATTGTATAACTTTTAAATTTCAGAAGATATGATTCATATTGTTTTCCACTAAATCTATTATATGTTGTTCTAATATCTCAAAATTTATATTCAAATATTCATTCACATACTTCAGGGGATTTATAAAACCATATCATGTTCATTATTTCAATGGTTTTTTATTTAATCATTACCAATATTGTAATGTATTTTTCTTTAAATCGTAATATTATGGTTCTAATTCCAAATCATTTTCTTTGATATCATTGATTTGGAAATTGTTTCATGATTTTAGTTCATTATGATTCAATAACCAATTGATTTAATTTTCATATATCATTTAATTCTTTTAAAAATGATTTATATGGTTTATTTTTATCATTTTCTATATGGGATATAATATATATTTTTAACAATTATTGGAAAATAAATTTTTTAATGCTTTATACATAAATATATTTTCCTAAAAAAATTTATATTCTTTATTATCAGTCTTCCAATCAATGTTTCAATGTATTTTTTATGAAAATACAATTCCAATTATTTTTTATTCTTATTTTGAACACATGCACAATAAAAATGATATTAATTTTTTTCAATGAAAATTTATAATTATTTTGAATAATTATTTTTCACATATGCCAAAAAATATTAATTATTATAATTCATTATAATGTATAGTACACAATTCATATTCATTATTTTGAGGTATTATAATATTTTTTAAGTATATTTTCAAGATTTTTTTTCATTTCCCTATGAAAGCTATCCATTAATGAATTATCCTTTATTCATGAGTTTATGGGTTGAATGTTATGTTTTTATGAATGAAATGATACAATACAAGCCTCTATATGATATATTAATACTATATTGATTATTCATTAAAGATGATGATTTTTTATACTAGGATATAGATATACCATTCGTGAGGTAATAATTTGTTCCTTAATGAAAAAATTATCAGAATAAATTATTTTAAATTTAATTATTTATAGTTGAAATAAAAGTGAACACAATAATCAATATAATTTCAAAAAATAACATCATGATTTCTCATTTCTCTCTCTGAGTTTTATATGGTTTATGTAGATATGTATAATATTAAATGGATCGTTATTATAGACTCATATGACTTTGGTCTTGTTGTATAAAAAAAATTAATTCCATTACCCATGAATGAAAATTTATATCACCTTTGATATGATTTTAATTGCGTATGACTATGTAACAAATTTATTTTCTGATACATATGTTATCTTATTATCCTCATTTATCATCATATATTGATAAAAATAATGATTAACCTTACAATACATTTCAGCAAAACCATTTATTGTAAAAAATTATAAATGTTATGAATAAAATTATACTGGTAAGGTTTCCTAAAAGGGTATCATGAGTGGATAATTTTTTGGGTGATATTACAGACATTATCTAAAATATGATGACCCCACTAAGGTTGGAAATATTTCATTTGGTTTTGGAAGATATTGTCTTTATTACTTAACTTTTTCCACTAATTCTCCAAATCATTAAAAATAAATTTTCTTAGGATGGTAAGTGACTCAATATTGTTTATTAATAGAATAATTATGGATTCATAACATTGTTTTACATTACATGGTATAAAATACAATATTTAATGATTACATTATTAGAACATGATAAATGTTGGTATGGGGAATTATAGTTAGTGATAAATAAAGAGAATTTTAGGGAGTGAGGTTTCCATATATTTTCAAATGGTGAGAAATTTTTAATGAAGAGAATGGGTTAGGGGATGTATGCTTAAATAGTGATGTAGGTGTGTTATCTTATGATACAAAAAATTATTATGTTATAATTTATAAAAAAATTATGATTATAATTATTTAATTTTAATTTTATTGATTTTTGATTAAAAACATGATCTTTTATTAAAATTCAAAATGAGAAAAATCCAATTAAATATTAAGAACACATAATTAATGGTAAAGAATAAAAATTAATTTTTTGTATGAAAAACTAATTATTTAGGATTAGAAATATAGAATATAGGTTTATAAACTAAACATAATATTGTTAAATTCGCTATTTAACTTGTAAAATCCATGTTAAGTTGATAAAAAAGGTTTTATAAATTTTAAAACTCCAATTTATTTCATAATGATAAACCAAGTCTTATAGTATTTTTAAAATTAATTATTATTCACTAAAAGTAGATTTCCTAAAATAATAATAAAAATTATCCTTGATATATTTTTGATGTTATAATTCCAAAAAATTATTTTCATTTTTTAAAATTCATAATAAAATTATTCGATATTTTATTTTGAAATAAAATAATATTATATGTTTGTATTTTATTATAAAAAATTAATATGATTTCATTTTCTAATAGTGATCAAATTATTATTTTTCATCACTAATTAATTATTATATAATTGATATACATTTTTTTATTTTTACCCAAAAAAATTAAAATTATTTAATTATGCTTTATCATAGAAGTTAATATTATTCTAAATATGTTAAAACACAAATCATTAGAATTTGAACTTATTTATCACATATGTTTTATAGTTTAGAAATTCATTTTACAGAAGTAAAAACATTATATGTAATTATTTATTCTCATTATAAATACATGTTTTTTTAAATTTTAGAATTCTCATAAGTTCAGTTATAATATTTTTATTTACTTTTTTTCTATGATAATATTTTATCATTCCAATGGTTAGTATGCTTCCTATAAATTTATCACATTTTCATTATTATTCATCAAAAAAAATCTCACATTTTTTAAAATTTATTTTATAATTCGATCATATCATAATTAGTTTGTTTCATTTCTATATTGGTGTTTATGTTCATGATAATTTTAAGGGACCATGATGTACATAATTATTGAGTTGTATTTATGAAATTTACTAGTGTGTATTCCCTATAGTAATATATTAATTATTAGAGAATATATTCACACTTCACAAGTAATGAAATATAATGATGGAGTAGAATTATTTTTATATGTGTATGGTTAATAATTCATATATATTATATGGGGAGTTTTTTATATCTGAGAATTTTTAACCAATATATTCCCCCCTCCCTTCATTAATTTCATCCTTGAAAAATATATTCAATCCCTATGTTTTTAAAAAAAATGAGAATAATTTTGTTATATTATATCATTTGTTCCATGTTTCCTCATCAAAAATATGAATTATATTTACTCCATTAATGGGATGAGTGGTTTTGTTTCATAGTACTTATATTTACAATCAATGATTCCCACTAATTTCACCTCAAAAGATAGATTACCATCCAATTTTACCACCATTGGATTTAGTATATGTGAAGTATTTGTTTTGTAATACATAAATATAGACTTATAGAACACATCAGGACCATGAGGCATGTTAAGGGAAGGGTAAGTTTGTATTGAAAAACCCCAACAAGATTAAAAATATAAAAGGTCACTTTTAATCATTGATATATCTTTCCTTTATTTTCATATATCATAAATCTCTTTCATGGTGAAATTTATAGAGAATATGTTATCCCATTCTAGAAAATATAGGTTAAATAAAAAATTATCATCATGCATCTTTTATTAGTTAATAGATATCCTTATATATCACTGGATGGATTAGACAATAGTTTTCATCGCATCCAATATTTTTGATCCAAGTTGATTCATTTCACTAATTCCATCCTAGTATGATAGAGTTATATATTTATTCACATATCATCCCATGTTTTGGACCATGTTGATAATTGTAATAGAATATCTACTTGGAAATAGTGGATAGAGAAAAATTATAAATTCATATATGGATTTGAATTTTAATATTTCTAATACTAAAATTTTATTTTTAGATGAGTTTTATGGAAAAATTTGAGTCTCATGTGATTTGATATGGTTTTAAGGAATTGGGGTTTTAATGGAATGTTTTAGGAATAGAAATTCGGGGAGAATGGTTTTCACGCATTTTTTACAAACCATACACTCAAACTATGCATCCATATGGGGTGAAAACTATTTATCAAACCATGAATATTAATCTTTATAGACATGCATAATGTCTCTAAAAAATTTCAGTGCTGAGAAAATGTGATATTCCTAGTTTGTACTACAATGTGAAGGATTTGAAAGGGGTGAGGCAATTCTGTAGTATGAGCCACACAATTGTCATAAGGTTTTCTTAACCATGTGACCCAACCATATTCCTTATTAAAAGGGTTAAATTTCCATTTTCCCTATCAAACCATAATAGCTATATTGACCTATATACATCCTCACTTCCCCTATCATCTCTCTATAATGTATAACTCCTACCCCCTATTTCTACATTCATATATCCTCAGTTTTGGGTTGGAATTGAACCCCATTGATCCCATTAGAATCCAAGAAGTATGTATACATCTCAACTTACCTCCATTTCCATAGTATCTTATTCTATAGAAATTATAGCATTTTAAGATTTTATTTTACTTATTTAAGTGTAGTATTTTTAATTTATTTCTCCCAATCCTAAAAGAATAAATTATTTTTATGTGAAGATTAATTCATAGTAAGAAATATATTGGTGGTATATGTATTTTTCATTATGGTCAATCATGAATATGACCTATGTTACAGTGTCTCACACTAAACATTACACGAATCTCCCTTTATGAATGATATTATTTCAGTAAAAACCAATGTCTTAAATTAGTTAATCCTTATGTATTAAATTTTACCATTTAGGGGCATCTACCTTGTCCTAAATCACACCATGGGGTGTATTGATTGAATTCCAAAACACTTAAATTTTAACAATGGAATTAAAATCACCCTTTGAGGCATATTAATATTCACTTCTTCAAATGAAATGGCTAAATGTAATTGAATTAACTATAAGTGGTGTGGTTGACTCACCTAGCTTATTATCATCATTGAAATTGTGATATATCCATCCTTATTTAAATAAATGACCTATTAAAATCGAGTGGGATATTTAAGGATTAGACTTACCCTTATACATAACAAAATTTTTAAATGTATTTCATGACCTATCAAATATTTAAATTCAATTATGATGAATTTTCATATGGATTTTATGGTTTTGTGGACTTCTATACTCATTATGAATAACTTGACAAGTGGAATGACCATGATGAATAGTAACTACACTAGAATAGAAAATTATAATGTAATTTGTTAATATCATAAATATAAATTACATACACCTCCCACATATGAATTCCTTGGATAGGATAATATCTTATATGAATTTTTTTATGCATTTATTAAACATTGTATTTCCATATAGGAATACCTAATATGGGCTCAAAAGTCAAATGGGATACACTATGCCTAGAGTGATACTGGGTTCCTCTTTACAGAATGATGTGGTTAAGGGATAATTGGAAAAGTGTGACTACCTTATATATGATTAATACTTAGAATCACCACTAAGGATTGTTGAAAATTTTATTTTAATGTCTATTTTTTGAATGTTATACATGGTGTTTCACGACCATTAGGATAGTCGGATATGATATCTAGCACCCTGTGATGAAAACGTTGGAAATAATGATTCACATTAGTTTGTGGGATAGTCTACATAGTGCTCTATATCCCCTATTGAGATGACTTTTCTTGTAAATGTATTTAAATAATGAGACTTATATAATAATATTCTTAATATATGTGTATATATTGGTCAAACACCTTGTTTCCTAACCTTTACGTATATATCTCTATTTATATTATGCCCTATATGTTTATATATACAAGATCCCATGTTCTTAGACATACCCGAGTTAGAAGAAGAATTTATTATAAACCATGTGTCCTTTTGAAAAATTGAGATGACTCCATTAAAGAGTCTTTTTACTGCATTTTTTATTATACCTTCTCATTGGTTATTTTATATTCATGGAGTGGATTTTATTATATGATGTTGGTGGTGTCCAAATAATTTTTATGCACAACCTATTGAAGGCAATTATTGGTACCTGAACAGATCTCCTAGATGCGTATAAGATATTATAACATACTATGTTTGTTTTTAATTTATTTTCTAGTATTGTAAAAGGGGGATAGAAAGGTGAATCCAAGCATGTACCAAGACCAACATCTAGATTGGAGTGTTTTATTTATTTTTATCCTTTTCAATGTTTATTTATATTATATATATATATACATATATATATATATATATTACACATAAATACCTATGTTTATGTCTCATTATGGATATGTATTTAGTTTTTTCATTGGTTTTTTATTTTCATTTTTCACTTATTACTATTTTCAATTAGTTATTTGGTCACACTATTTATCATCTATTTTAATTAGTATTCTAGTGGGTATAGCCTCCCCACTGTACATCCATTATACCATCACAACTAGTCAGTAGTCTCTATTTGATGAGGAGGCATTCTTGAGGCCATGTAAGAAACTAGATCGGGGCATCATTCTAGTTTCTAACATTTTGATATATTAAAATGTAGAAACATATCCCATTTATACAATTATCTAAATATTTTTGGAATGGTAGAAATGTGACTAGGAATGTCTTTAAAAAATTTAAATTTCTCAAGTCTATGTCTAACTAGCCTATATATACGGTAGAGATCATGTTTCTAGGTATGTGATTGACGTTCATGTTTTTTGTTAAATCATTTGATTATTATTTCACCAATAACGATTTTTATACTTTTCTGCTATATAATTTATGAGATTTATAATTTATTTATCCCTTCTCCATGCATTAAAAGTATTAATTTTTTGTGAATTCTTATAGGAATTTGAGTATTTAATTTTCATTCATATTCCATCACATGTTTATTTTATTATTTTCATTTCCTGATTCATATTTTATTTTTTTCGAATTATTTATAGTAATTAAAATAATATTTACTATAGAAATAATGAGAAAAATAATTATCTATTACGGTCTATATATCATATAAATTTTTTTCCCTATTGGTTGATTTTGAATCCTTAATTAACTAATTTTATATTCTATATTCATTGAATATTAATTAAGTTGGATGAAATATTTGTAGATTTCGATTACATAAATACAAACTATAATTTAGGATGCATGAAATTTTATAAATTCTTAATGTTGATCCATATAGTAAAATCAATATATATGTGCTATAATAGTCATCTAACCAGATGTAAAGGTCTATTTTTAGTAACATAATTTGCCAATTGTATCATATAAAGGAATGCACCTTGATTATTTGTGAATAGTGATACATTTACCTAGACCATTATAAAAATTCAAAAGGTTATAAATCCTGATTAAAAAAATGATGTGATTGCTTATTGTTAATGATTGACTGGACTGATTAAGGTCATCCATGGTGTGATATGTTTATGAGATATACTTGATATAGTTCATAATAATATTTTAAATAAAACATTAAATACTATTCTATATTTAATAGGTCCCATTATGGAATGATGGGACCCTCATATATCACATTTATTTTGATACACCTTTTTACACAACCCCTTGGCCTCATAATCCTATCATGGGATGGTTATGTATTGTTTCAGTATCCACATACAATTGTATGTTCAAATTTATAGTGGCATCATACTGAATCAAATTCCATAAAATGATTTAGAACCTATAATAGATTTTTTTATTATTATTATAGTGTGGATTTAGTTGAATGAAATTAATGTTACAACCTAATGGATTTTTTACTTATTGATATAAAATGAAATTTTCATTAAATAAGCCAATTTTGAAAACATAGAGAAAAATAAATTGAAATAAAATTAAATCATTCTATTTATTCATACCATATTGTATGTAGGAATTTAAATAATTTACCATGATTTTTTTATAATAGTCACTTTACATTCGTTAAAATGAATTTTTAAATTTTTATTATAAATATCATTTAATTAAATGTCTTGATTTAATATTTTTTATTTGTGTTCTGAGCTTTGAAACCTATGTAATTATATATAATTGTTTACTTGACTGTTTACTTAAATAGTAGCTTATAATTTTACCCTGATACTATGTATATCATTCCCTTTTATAGTGAAATTAGATGTTAGGAAGATAATCCTTGCATCCTTTTTGGCATGACTGAGATCATGAGTCAACTCATTATGGTTGTGTATGGGTATATCCCCGATGTATTAGTAGCCTAGTAGGTGAACTAGAATTATTCAATGATACCCTTAATATATAAGATGAGGTTTTTAGGGTTTCATCGAGTTAGGTTGGTTTCTTAGATTAAATAAAAACACAAAGATTATATGGGACATAATGTGATGATTTGATCATTGCTGAAAACAATTACCATAATGTTATTCATGGGTTATCATTCGTATTGCTTAATATGACTATAGGATACATAGTTCTATTGGACCTCTAAACTATAGAGATGGTAATTATTATTCTGTAGTTTTAATATCAGAATAGCTTCTGTTGTGACACAAACTTTCTATAATTATATGACTTGATCTACAAAATAACCTTATTTTTCATTAATAAGGTCACACAATACATTAAACTGTGTTGTTTCACAATTTATAGGAATATTTCATGAAAATGTGAATGCTACATCCACAGGTTATCTCTACAATAGTGTGACCCTTCAATTTGAGGAATTGGGTTATCCAACTACTTGGGGATGACATTGAATAAATGATCACATTATGTAACACCACTGATTAGATGTTGTTTTGGAATTAAATAATAATATAGAACTATTTTATGTAGTTTTATTTTATCTTCATATTATTATATTCTTGTTCAAAGGATTAAATCCATATAAAAAACTGTAGTCCATATTATAATTATCATTTTATGTGGATAAGTTTCATTTTTTAATAATTTGATGTCTATGACACTGATAATTTTGGGAGTGTATCATAGGTTGTGAGAAGATATTCATTCCTAGTATAAGGAACATGACAACATATGATCAACTGGAAATTTACATATTTTTTTATATAATTCTATGAGAATGGTATGTTTTAGTTATATATTCTCGGATGTGATGATATATATTACATGGTGTGATTTCAAACTCTATCTAGATGGTATATTTTGGATAAGAATGAATAGGTGTTTGGGTAGTTCATCAGGTCAGCAGCACATCTATTCTTCTAAGGAAACATGGATATGGATTTTTTGCTTGAGTATACATCTATTTGATGTCACTATGGGTAACGATTGGGATACAATGTGTTTTTTAGATATTCATGGTTTATTAGGTAAGCCTAGGTAAATTGTTACATTTCTTTAATAAGGAATCATCTATTAATCAAAACATCCGAAATCCATTTTACTATTTTTTTTCTGTAAGTAAATTTTTATTAATTACGTGTGGTTTGATTGGTATTTCAATATATGGAAATATTTGATACCTTGGGATTATTTTTGATGATCATGGTATGCCTCAACTAGTAAGACATATTGGTCAGGTGGAAATGATGCATCAGAAGATATTATTGGGTAATCGTAACAAAATAAACCAGTAGTTGTCTATATATTCTACTATATTTAAATTAGTCACAATTTATTGATATTTGTGTCAATAAATTTATTTCATCTATAACGGATGTGTCCCCAGTTTTGGTTAAAGAACTTTTAGGGGAAGGTATATATACTTAGATAGGAATGGGATTTGATTGTAAACCTCAATGAAATCTGGGTGTGCTTGTCACGACTTTCCTTCACCAAGATGATGGAAGGGATAGAAGATTGCCAGAACCTTCCTTATTCAAGTTGAAGGAGGGATAATGACCCCCTGAGACCCACCTTCAATAGTTCTCAGAGTGGTGACTAGCACCATGGGTATGGAATCACATGCAAAAATGGAAGGTATTACCCTTTTTATTTAGTTGGATCGGGAGATAAGATAGTAAGTCCCAAAAAACACCAAAACTGTAAGTAAAAGTAAATCCCAAACAATCCATTCCCATATTCATGTTTCAATAATAAGTGCTACAATACAAAAAAAACTCCAAAGGTAAATACCAAAGAAAATAAAAACAACAACAACTATCCCAATGTCCAAACTAGTATGGTCCCGCACATTCCTCGAAGTCCTCCTAAAAACCTGAAAGTAGTTTTATATACGTTGGTTGAGTATACAGGTATACCCAGTAAAGAAAACCAAAATCCCTCGTGCACAAGTGGGGATGAATTCTAATTACCCATGAGAAAAGGAGATAACCAAGCACATAATAAGGAAACTATCCACCCAAACCTCACGAAGGAACACTCCCCAAATAACAAAAGTCAAGTTAAGTAATTGTAATAACACAATGTTGTTTGGGTACCTCACACCACTTTCCCACTAGTTATTGAAGACATCCTAGGCATAAGACCTCTCCCGCCATTCTCACCACAGTCTCACTGCTATACCCCACTCGCACACACCTGGGATACCACAACCTCACATCTTACCCACAAAAACCTGGGCCACAGCCACACATAACCACGCCCACAGACACCTAGGCCCGAACACTACTTCCATGCCCAAAGACACTAGGACCTCATCCTGAAGACACTTTGGAAACAACCTTCCCACACACACCTGGGCCAACCACCACAAAGTAGCCTGCTTGAAGAATCTTGGGCTATATTGGACCTCAGGCCATCATAGCCTTCTCAAAGAGTCTTGGTCTACTCAGGAAAGGGAGAAGAAAATGAGATAATAATCAGCCACTCATAGGAGTGTTGGGAAAAACACCCTCCCCCATGAAATGGGGGTGTTCAGCATGAAGTTATCGACTTGGGTGGGGATATAATAAGAAACATAAGAACTAAATTATACATATTGGTAAACAAGCACTCATCCCAACCTAGGGGTTCCAACACTAGCCCATACACAAACACCCTCATTATTATTCAATCATAACATGCAAAACAGCCACAACTAAGTCACAATTCATTCCTGGACAACTATTCCCCATTGAACCCAATCTTGTTTTCATATTCAAGTGATTCCATTTAAATAATTCTTCACTTCCAGGAAACTAACAGTCATAGACACAAGACAAGGAAGAAAAAAACAATCTAGAAGCAATTTAAGCATTCACAATTGGTTCTCTTGTAAGTCACGACAACAAAAGGGATCTGTGAGATCGCATAAAGTACTGAAACCAAAACAAGCCCCACTATACGGGCCCTCACGGCCTTAGATCCACCAACAAACAGCTTCAGCCCAATAGGGGATCCCATCCCCATCCATGTCACCCCACAAGAATCAAACCGAACAACCACGCATATTACCAAGACAGAGTGAGGGAGTAGCCAGATTTAAACACACCATTCATTGAGTTCCTTCTTTTCCGTTTGGTTAAATAGGGTGATCACACAGGGATTCTTGTTCAATGTACATTCATTTAATCAATCTAGTTTATGTAATTAACCAATTTCCATGTTACAGTCATTCAATCATCATAGAAGATATGGGTCTACTAGAGCGCAAGGAAACACCACCAATGCCCATGATTTTCAGTGGACAGAAGCCCATATAATTCACAACATATAGGCAGGGGTAAAATAGTGAAACAACATCATCAAACACACCCATTAATTCTTTAAAAGTCATGTTATTATATTCATTAAGTTTTGGTTTCATTCATCCCTATAGAAACATTAGAATACATGACCTGTATGATACACAATAAAGAGGGATGAAGGAAGAAACCTACTTGGATGATCAATGATCGATGTTTTTCTCCATGCGCCGAGAAGTGGGGATGTGCGACATGTAGGGGAGGAACTCTAAGGACTCCAATAGTGAGTAGGAAAGGCTCCAGTACATGCATACCTCAAGTGTCGGGAAGGGGGACTCCAAATGAACCAAAAAAAAGACCAACTGATGAAGAAGAAAGAAATAATTCTCATGCGGTAAAAAGTTGAGATCCTGGAGTTACGAGATATGAAAATCTTGAATAGATTTAAATGAGGATCATGGTTTTACCACATGGTTTGGTAGTTACACACAATGTAATTAATTTTCATTTAATAATTCTCATCATAGAGTTGGCCATAACAGCTGTGAGTTAAAGGATTTCTTTTAACCAAAGAAAAACACACATACCAGGGGAGGAACTAAAAGTACGGGAAAAAGGGTGAGACACTGAGGAAAAACACAAGTTTTGGTAAGTCAAGGGTCTCCCAAATCTTGGGGGATTTTAGATATCATTTATGGGATTTTAAATGGATTTTAAAGGGGTATTAGAACACTTTTCCGTCAAAATATAAGTTGTGGGATCGGGACTGGAATAAGAATAAAAGGTGTGACACCATTTGGTGAGACACCATAAGCGGTTCCACAGTCACAGTGCCACCCTCACGGTTCCACCATAAGCAGTGCCACTATTTTGGTGTTCGACTATGACGGTGCGACCGTTACGGTGCCACCGTCAAGGTTCCACCCTCACGGCGCCATTTTCATGGTGCCACTGTCACGGTGACGGTGCAACCGTTATGGTTCCACCCTCACGGTACCACCCTCACGGTGCCACCATAAGCGGTTCCACCATTTCCATGTGCGACAGTGATCAGTTCCACTATTTTGATGTGCGATTGTGACCGGTTCCACTATTTCAGTGTGCGACTGTGACCGGTGCCACTATTTCGATTTGCTACCATGATCGGTGCCACTATTTCGGTGGAACCATTTGATGGAACTGTGTTTTTGGAAACTTCATAATGATTCATTGTCGGGTCTATTACATCAAATATCTCTCATACTATTCTCTCCCTTGAGAATAAAAACTAGACCCTATGAAAAGATATGGGTCCAAATAACCACCTCGAAATATACCTCTTAGGAGCAAACCTCCTCGACATCTAGGGAAACCTCTCCCTCAAGTAACCACTCAATATATAAATGTGTCACTCTCCATAGATAAGGATTAGGGAGCCCTTTAACCATGTCAAGATAATATCCTCTTTGGGAGGCACTGACTCACCTGGATGGGTTTAATCGCATCCAACTTAATGCATCGTTATTAGGGATCGGGTCCTCCATTCCCCACAGTCAGGAATATTCACACACATTCAGAGAACAAGGAAAACACATTTCATAGTTAACAAGGTCAAGCACTAAATCACAAAGAAGTACGAAAGAAGACAGAACAAACTCAAAATAGCTATGGGTATTGGGTGCGCATCTGTCCCTCCCATTCCCAGGTACTCTCCTGCAGCCCACCATGATTCCATAACACACAAACCAAGGGAATGGTTCGTCCACGAAGAACCTTCTCCTCGCGATCCTCGATCCTCTTTGGTCTCTTTACGAACGTCGCATCACCCTCGATATCCAGCTTTCCCCAGTCAAAGAAGTGTGAATCATCGTGTAGATACTGACAGAACTGAGACACATGGAAGACGTCATGCACTTTCAGTAGAGGTGGTGGTAGCACTAGCTGATAAGCCACTTCACCGACCTACCGCAACACCTCAATGGGTCCGACGAACCTGGGAGAAAGAATACTCCCCCTATCAGACCTCTGTTGTCCACACTGAGGGGAGACCATCTAGAACATGTGGTCCCCGACCTCAAACTCCAAGGGTCTCCTCATATCATCAGCATACAACTTTTTCTAGTCCCAGGCCGCCTTCATCCTCTCTCGTATAAGCTGAACCTTCAATGTCATGCTCTCCACTACCTTCGGGCCAGGAACACCTACTTACCCGACCTCTGTCCATCACACAGGTGAGAGATACGGCCTCCCGTACAAAGCTTCAAAGGGAGACACTCCAATGGTATAGTTATAGCTATTGTTGTAGGAAAACTCTACCAGAGGAAATTGTCTCACCCATGATCCCCCAAAGTCAAAAACACATGCCCTTAGCATATCCTCCAACATATGGATTGTGCGCTCTGTCTGCCCATCTGTCTGGGGGTGGAAAGTAGTGTTGAGGTATAGTTTGGTGCCAAAATCATGTTGCAATCCTTTCCAGACCCATGAGGTAAACCGGGTATCCCGATTTGAGAATATGGACCTCTGAATTCCATTCAACTACACCACCTCATCCACATACCGCTATGTTAGGGCATCCACCGCACTCGACTCCTTGATTTCCAGGAAGTGAGCTTATTTCGTAAGCATGTCGACTACTACACAGATTACATCATAACCCCCTTGAAATCTAGGTAGTCCCATGAAAAAATCCCTCAATATGTCATCCCACTTCCACTAGGGGACATATTAAGTGTGTAATAGACCTCCTGGGATGTGGTGTTCACCCTTCACCTGCTGACACATGAGGCACTTTTCTACAAACTCTACCACTGCCTTCTTCACCCCAGGCTAAAAAACTGAGCCCTCAAGCCTTGGTACATCTTGGAAATTCATGGATGTACCACCAGTGGTGAGTTGTGGAACTCAACAAGAACTCTCTTATGCATAATCTCTGGGACAAACAAATTCCCTCAGAAAATTATCTGATTCTAACTATACTCCGACCACACTTCTGGAGCATTGTGTTGGTTAACCTAATTGTGAATCACATCACTCTATGAGTCTCCCCACTGAGACTCCTCCACTTTCTGCAATAGAGAAGATGTCACTGTCATCATAAACATGAAACCTCTACCACCATCCACCCTTGTATCCAGGTGTAGTGTAGCCAACTCCTCCATCGCCTTCCAATAATCTGCTGACTCTTGAACCACATCCTTCTGTGAATTCCGGCACAAGGCATCAGCCACCGTGTTCCCCTTTCCGGATGTGTAGGAAATCTTGATGTCATAGTCCTGGAGAAACTCCATCCACCTCCACTACTGCAAGTTCAGGTACCACTGGGAGAAGATATACCTCAAGATCTTGTGATCTGTGAAGACCACAAAGCGCTCCCCAATGAGGTAGTGCCGCTACAGATTTAGTGAGAACACAACCACTGTGAGCTCCAATTTATGGGTGGAATAGTTATGCTCATGGGGACATAACATCCTAGACCCATAAGAGATCACCCTATGATGTTACATTATCAAACACCCTGGGACTAGGCCTGAAGCATCACAGAACACCTAAAACGTCACCCCTTCTCCTGGAAACCTTAGCACTGGGGACCTAACCAACTTCCCCTTCAGATAACTGAAGGTTTCCCCGCACTTCCCGCTCCACATAAAATCATGGTATTTCTGGGTCATGGTTGTCAAAGGTGCTGCAACTTGGGAGAGTTTGGGAACGAATCTCTGGTAGTAACTTTCTAGACATAGGAAACTATGAACCTCGGTCAAATTCTTGAGTGCCTCCCAGGAAAAAATCACCCTGACCTTTGTCGGGTCCACTAATATTCCCTTCACAGACACCACGTGTCCAAGGAAGTGTACTTCTCATGTCCAGAACTTGCACTTGGACAATTTCTCACAGAGCAGGTGTTGTCGGAGGACCTCTAAA
Organism: Viscum album; assembly: GCA_963277665.1. Classification (NCBI taxonomy): domain Eukaryota; kingdom Viridiplantae; phylum Streptophyta; class Magnoliopsida; order Santalales; family Viscaceae; genus Viscum; species Viscum album. Next base: position 1,714,975,531 of record OY728152.1, on the reverse strand, counting down.
ACCATCCTCAGATGCTATGTGTGATCCTCCTCTGATCTTGAGTAGATCATGATGTCATCAATAAACAAGACTAAAAATCGGTCAATATATTCTCTGAATACAGAGTTCATAAGCCCCATGAACATGGTTGGTGTATTTGTAATGATGAATGGAATGACCATGAAGTCAAAGTGACCATATCTGCACCTCAACTTAGTCTTTGAGATGTCACCCACCTTCACCATCAACTGGTGATAACCTGACCATAGGTCAATCTTGGAGAACAATAATTCCCCCCTTCAACTGATCAAAATGTTCATCTATCCTTGATAGAGGTTAATGGTTCTTGATCGTTTCCTGATTCAGTCTCTGGTAGTCTATGCACAGCCTGAGACCACCATCTTCCTTCTTCGCAAACAAGACTGTAGCACCCCACAGTGACGTGCTTGTTCGAACAAAACCCTTTATCATCATATTATAAATCTGAATCTTTATCTCCTATAGCTAAAAAGATGGAATCTGATAGGGAGCCATCAAAATTGGATAGGCACCGGGTTGTAAGTCTATCCTAAACTCAACATCACCTCGAGGAGGTAGATTCACCACCTCTTCAAGGAAAATGTCCATGAATTCACTGACAATTCCCAAGACATCCACCATTTATGTATCTGCTGACTCCACTGACAACTCACCTAACAAGGAAATAAGAGGATCCACTTAACGGCTGCCTCCCTGAAAACCCCTCTCACTAACTAAAGTCACATTTCATCCACCAATATATGAAAACACAACCCTTCTCCAGAAGCATTTGATAACAGAACACATAGAGAACAGTCGGTTGATACCTAGAATGAAATCGTATGGTTGCATCAGCAGCAAAATAAGGTCCCCACTAGACTGATGTGGTCCCACCATCAGTCTACAACCTTATAAAAAACGAGAAAAGCTGGTCTAACCGCTGACTGGCGTACTCAAACTAGGGGTATGGAAAGTCTCCCTGTGTCTAGACCTAAAGAATGAGCTATACTAGGTGAAACAGAGGAGTGCAGAGCTCCTGAATCAAACAAGGCATAGGCCAGAGTGCTAAACAAGATGATCGTACATCGAATGACTTTCGGCCCTGCTGGAACTGCTGCCTCTATGGTGTATAACTGCCCACACCCAGCTCCTCTACCCCTCATTTGTCGACCACCTCCCTAACCATGCCCTGGTTGAGGTCCCTAATGAGAGCCCTAAGGTCAAACTCCTACTACAATTTCTTCTCTCAGAGGAGGAGGAGCTCGATGTTCCTGTTAATTCTACTTAAAGGTTCGGGTTGGAAACTGTTGCAACTGAGGTGGGAGCTGAACCGGCCCACCCACATTGTACTGCACTCTGTCCAGGAACTGATTTCGAAGATGGTCATGGCTGCCATAGAGGAATTATCTCAGTCCTAGGCCCGAAAAGAAAGGGCGAGGATCGAGAGATCGAAACTGGAACTGTTAAGGCATTCTCCCCACTGGCCGAAACCTGGAAGGCCCTAACTTTGGAGGCCTACTGCTGATGGCATTTCCCTTGAATGAGCCCAACTAGCTCCCCTCTCTTGGAATACATCCCAATGTGTGCATCCTCTCCACCACTTCATCCTTCTTATGGAATTCCAAGTATGTCAGTAGAGTGAAGGGAGTAACAACATACTGAAGAGAAGGTCAGAGTGCCTCCTCTAAACCTCTTTCATAAGAACCCTCATCCAGAAATAGTTCTGAAGAAAAGAGAAGGAGATACTTGAACTTGATCCCAAACTCTCTCACTAACATACCCCCTGATGAAGGGAGAGTGGCTCCTGCCTCTTCTCATCCATCATCGTGGAAGAGAGTAATTCCGCTCGGAACTCCCACTTGAAGTCGGTTCACATAACCTTAACCCCCCTCTTCTCCCCAACATTGAGTTTCCACCACTAACACGTTGCACCCCTCATCTATCTTACATACAAAAGAACCATGTACTCCATTGGAGCCCAGATCAAGCTAAATGCTATCACCAGCTCCTTGAGCCATCTATCCGTCCCCATATCTGAGACGCTGCCCTCGTACTTCCAAAGGGTCTTTCACTGGAATGCATGAGTTGTCATCTACCACTAATCATCCTCCTCCTCTTGGTCATCCCTCTACCGATCAGCCAAATCAACCTCTTGGGCCTCGATTTCCCACACTACTCGTGGCCATCGTCTAGGTGCCATAGCTGCAAGGTAAACAAGGAATTTCTAAGCCCGGGTAGTGTAGAAGATTGCTTTAAAAATTTTTAAAAATTTAATTCATTTTAATTTCTCAAAATACCCAAGACACACAAGAAAACAAGTCATTATTATTCATGTACCATTCCTACGGTCTCTACCATACAATTAGTGTATCCTCACTCGGTCGTTCAGTAGGCCCAGAGTCCTTACATCAGATAACGGGGGGCCCTAAAATACTGTGTCCTAATCGGTCTTCCCTGGCCTATTTCACACACAAAGATTCCTTAACACTGTTTCCCTACCATCCCACACAATCCTCACTGTGACTAACCCTGAGCTCCACCATATATCTCAACCCTACCTTTGATACCATTCTATCAGGACCCGCCTTTTCCAGTGTGAGGGAAGAGACTAGAGATTTCTAGACCCTTCCATCTTCAAGTTGAATGAGGGATAATGACCCTTAGAGACCCACCTTCAATAGGTCCTTAAGTGGCGACTATCACCAAGGTTATGGAATCGCATGAAAAAATGGAAGGCATTACCCTTTTTATTCAGTAGGACCAAGAGATAAGATAGTAAGTCCCAAAAAACACCAAATCTGGAAGTAAAAGTAAATCCCAAAAAATCCATTCCCATATGTATGTTTCAATAATAAGTGATACAATACAAGAAATCTCCAAAGGTAAATAGAAAAAAAAGGAAAATAGAAATAGCTACTGTCCCAACGTCCGAACTAGTACAGTCGTGCACGGTCCTCGAAGTCCTCCTGGAAACCTAAAAGCAGTTTTAAATACGTAGGGTGAGTATAAAGATATACTCAGTAGGGAAAACCAAAATCCCTCGTGCACAAGTGGGGAGGCATTCTATTACCTCGTGAGAAAAAAGATATAACCAAGCACCTAATAAGAAACCTATCCACCCAAACCTCACCAAGGATCACTCCCCAAATAACGCAAGTCAAGTAAGGTAATTGTAATAACACAACAATGTTTGGATACCCTGCACCACTTTCCCACTGGTTATTAAAGACATCCTACGCATCAGACCTCTCCCGCAATTCTCACTGTACTCCCACTACCATACCCCGCCCGAACACACCTGGGCTACCACAACCTCACATCTTGTCTGCAATCACCTGGGCCATAGCCACACATAACCACGCCCATAGACACCTGGTCCAGTATAACTACCACCATGCTTAAAGAAACCTAGGCCTCAACCTAAAGACCCTTGGGAAATAACCTGTCCACACACACCTTGGCCAACCACCACAACATACCCTTCCCAAAGAATCTTGGGCTATATTGGACCTCAGGTCATCACATCCTGCCTGAAGAGTCTAGTGATTCTCAGGAAAGGGAGCCAAAAAGGAGATAATAACCATCCACTCATTGGATTGTTGGGAAAAACACCCTTCCCCATGAAATGGGGGTGTTCAACGTGAAGTGGTCAACTTGGGTGGCTAGAGAATAAGAAACATAAGAACTAAATTATACATATAGGTAAACAATCTATCATCCCAACCTAGGGGTTCCAACACTAGCCCATACAAAAACACCCTAATTACTATTCATTCACAAAAAGAACAGCATCCACAACCAAGTCACAACTCATTCCAAGAAAACAATTCCCCATTGAACACATTCTTGTTTTCATATTCAAGTGATTTTATTTAAATAATTATTCTCTATCGGGAAACTAATAGGCATAACCACAAGCCAAGAAAGAAAAAAACAGTCAAGTTGCAATTTATGCATTCACAGCTGGTTATCTTGTAGGACACAACAACAAAATGGATCTGTGAGATCCCTCAATGTGATGGAACCAAACCAATCCCCACCATACCGCCCCTCATGGCCTTATATCCACAAACCAACAACTACACCACTATAGGGTATCACATCCCCATCCATGAACCCCACAAGAATCTAACAGAACAACCGCCCATATTACCAAGATAGTGCAAGGGAGTTTCCATATTTAAACACACCATTCCTTAAGTTCCTTATTTTCTATTTGGTTAACCAGGGTGATCCCACAAGGATTATTTTTCACTGTAAATTATTTAATCAACTGAATTTACATGATTAACCAATTTCCATGTTATAGTCATTCAATCATCCGAGAATACATGGCTCTAATAGTGTACAAGGAAAGACCACCAACGACTATGATTTTCATTGGACAGAAGCCCATACAATTCACAACATATAGGTAGGGGTAAAACAGTGCAACAACATCATCAAATACACACCTTAATTCTTTAAAAGTCTAGTTATTATATTTGTTAATGTTTGGTTTCATCCATCCCTGTAGAAAAATTACAATACACACCCCTCATGATACATAGTAAAGAGGTATGAAGGAAGAACCCTACATGGATGATCAATGATTGAAGTTTTTCTCCACGCGCTGAGAACTAGGGATGCGTGACTTATAGGGGATGAACTCTGGGGACTCTAAGAGTGAGTAGGAAAGGCTCTAGTATAGGCACACATGTAGCATCGGGAAGGTGGACTCCCAATGCACAAAGAAAAAGAGACCATCTCAAGAAGAATAAATAAAGAATTCTTGTGCGATAAAAAGGTGGGATCCTAAAGTAATGGGATATGAAAACCTTGAATGGATTTAAAGGTGGATCTTGGTTTCACCACATGGTTGGGTGGTTACACATGATGGAATTAATTCTCATTTAATAATTCTCATCGAAGGGGTGTCCATAATGGATGTGAGTTAAAGGATTGTCTTTAACTAGAGGAAAACACATGTAACAGGGGAGGAACTAGAAACACGGGAAAAGGGAGTGACACCGAGGAACAACAACATGTTTTGGTAAGTCAAGGGACACCCAAATATTGGGTGACTTTAGTTATCATTTATATTACTTTTAATGGCTTTGAATGGGGTATTAAAACACCTTTATGTCACAATATACATTGTTGGAGTAGGACTGGATGAAAAAACAAAGGTGTGACACCATTTGGTGAGACACTGTTAGCGGTGCTACGGTCACTGTTCCAACCTCACGGTGCCACTATAAGAGGTTCCACTATTTAGGTGTGCAACTATGATGGTGAGACTGTTACGGTGCCACCCTCACATCATCACCGTCATGGTGACGGTGTGGCCGTTATGGTGCCACCGTCACAGTGCCACCCTCATGGTGAGACCGCCATGGTGCCACTTTTTTGGTGTGCGACCATGACTGGTTCCACTGTTTTAGTGTGCGACTATGACTGGTGCCACCATTTCGGTGTGTCACCATGACCGGTGCCATTTTTTCGGTGTGCGACTGTGACTGGTGCCACCGTTTTGGTGGAACCGTTTGATGGAACTGTGTTTTTTAAATCTCCTTAATGGGTCATTTTCTAATCCATTACAGTACTCTTAGTTCATATAAGATCATGTCAGTGGTAATTAAATCATGTTTTTTACTCTATGAATTATTTTTAAATATATTCTGATCTAATAAATAAAAATCTATTTTGATAGACGGATCCTTATGTGAAAAGGTTATATCTTCATATTTTTCCTTGGGTGGTTGTTTTTAGGAACATCATGTGCTGTTGTATAAATAGAACCAAGTGAAACTATATTCTGTTGTGAATTTTGGAAACATGTACATATATGAACTTTGGGGATCATGATTGAAATGTTCATGGTGTTTTGTTCCTAAAGGTGTTAGCATTTTGTTTTAATGATGTGTCAACTCCTCGAGACCTGATTTTAAAGGATTATATCTTGGGAGTATTTTGACGTGAATTCTATTGTCTATATGAATGTGACTGCTGAAAAAACACACTAAGTACATCATCGGAGGAATCAAGGAAAATGAAAGAGTCGTGCAAGGGTTTTCATGGAAAATCAAACAAGGCCATTGAAGATATGTCAATTGACATATGAACAGTTTAAGTTAATCAATGAACAAAACTAGATTCCACATGTGATAATCAATGTCACATGTAGATAATAATTCTATAATCAATTTTAGTAATCTAGGATTGTCTTTCAATGGGTAATTCTGGTGGTTCGAGTAACATGGCTTGAAATTATCCATTCAATATAAGAACCTATGGATGAGAGAACCATACACCAATTAATAAAAGATTTGATTACATGATAATTTATTAAGTTATATGGTATTGGTTATATACCATCATAACTATTATGTTTTGAATATAAGCATTGGATTGAGTTTAAGTGTATGAAGTACAACATGTTTAAATTAGTGCTTTCATGTGTGTTAGTTGTGGAAACCATAATATGACCATTTGAGAAAAAGTTAACAACCCATGTAGATCAAATGATTTTTTAATGGATACTTTCGGATGAGATTTTATAAGGTAAGGATATTTTAATTTCATGTGTTTTGGATAGGTTTAAAAATTTATAAGGGGTTTGAATTTTAATTTGGTGGATACACCAAACTGTAAATTGGGATTAAAATTTTAATTTCAAGACTTGGAACACAAAAATTTGATGTTTCTAGAAGAGTTATAATTCTTGATAGATGTCTCAAGTGTTTGTTTTATTTTGAAATCATTTGGATTCAAATGAGGTTTTTTGGAAAGGAAATGGGGGTCGTATGTGTTTCATATAGAGAAAACCATGCAACCAGAACTTGCATTCATAAGGGGTATTCATATAGTTTCTCAAAAAACCCACCATTAGATACACAACCATGTATAATGTTTATAGGAAATTAAAGGGCTGATCAAATGGGCTACCCATAGTTTTTTAACTGTTTTTGAAGACTTTTGAATAGGTATCCTATTAGATAGTGTGACCATCACGATTAGTTCTAGGATATCCTTACCTTGTGGCCAAACATTAAACCTAATTAAAATGAAAAAAAATTACCATTTATGCCTCTGAAATTAAAAGTACCATTACCTAATTTTCAACTCGATTTCCTCCAGTATCTCCCCAATTCAAAATACTCACACCTTTTTTTACATTGTGGGTTATCTTTTGTTTTTTTGTCTAAATTATATGTTGTTCATAATTTTTTATTCCATGATGTCAGGGTATAACTCCACATAACTCCTTTATTTAGTTATTTTTTAATATAGATATTATCATTGTACAAAATCATTTTCCCTATATGTGTTTTTTTGTTTAGTATATCAATTTTTCCCAAACTAGCATGAGTAAATGCACAAAAATGAATGAGTGGAGAATCCATAGAATCATGTTTCTAGCCAATAAATTTTACAGTAATTTATAGAATGTTTATGAAGTATTTCATTGTTCCATTCAGATACATTTATTTAGTATCTCATTTGAAACATGTGATTAATTATTTAAATACCAATGGCTAATATTATTTAATCCTTATACAATGAATTACACCATTGGAGGTTTTCTACCATGAGCCAAATCACCCCTTGTAGTGTGTCACTTATAATCCATAATCATTATGATCTATATTTTGAAATAAAAACACCCTTTGAGTAATTTTATGTTGACTTTCATTAAATGAAATATGGAAAATTAATTAAATTAACTACATGTTTTTTGGATGATTCACATAGCTTATGATCATTATAAACATTGTTCTAGGTCTGTCATTCATAAAATAAATTGAAGATTAGAATTAAGAGGAATGTTTATCGATGGGAATTACCCCTCTCCATGAATAATTTCTTAAATAGAAAGATTGGATTTTCAGACATGATAAATAAGTTATGATGAACTGTCATATGGAATGTATACATGAAAAGTATTAGTTACATAAAATAATTAAATTTATGAATTGAATGATCATGTTGAAACCTATCAACTACGACATGGAAAATTCTCATGGCCTTTGTTAAATAGTTAAATGTAATATTCTTACATAGTAATATATTATGCATTGAGTGATCCTTGGATTCATAAGTAAGAAAACCATGAATAGGATCATAATTTAGAGGAATTGTATTATTCCTTGTGTGATTCTTGTATCCCCATGAATGAATACCTTATACAGACTTATAGGTCTGATGGGATACACTACACTCGGGGTGATATTGGGTTCCTATATCTAAGGGGCCTAGGATAAGGGCCCATAAGATATGTGGAATTACCTTATTCATAATTATTAATTATATGACCTATATTGAACTTTTGGAAAGATTATTTACTACCCCTTTTTTGGGATGTTGTACATGGTGTTTCACAAACATTTGGTTTGTTGGACATGAAGGTTCCAACCCCATGTTGAGGATGTTGGACATGAATTTTCACATCAATTTGTGGGATGGTCGGGCATGATGATATGTATCTCATATTCATATTCTTTTTCTTGTAGATATATTTAAATAATAAGAATTATATTATATTATTATTTTTATATCTGTATTACTTCGTCCCACCCCATGGTTCCTTATCAGTGCATGTGTATGTCTATATATATACAACCTTTTATTGTAATATATACATGAAGGAATATTCTGAGACACGTCATCTTAAAAAAATGTATGGTTTCCTGGATAGATTTTGAGGAATTTTAGATGACATCATTATATTTAATATATAATAATTTATTTATTTTTCTTGTACGCTGGTTATATTAAATTTATGTAAATATTTTTGTACAAGGATCTCAAACCCTAATTATGGATTTATAAAATCACTATAAAAGAACGATGATTGGAAATGATGACCAGAGATATAGATATTAGAATAATAATGTATTAATAACCTAAAATGAAACATTCCCCATTAATCTCTAGTCACAACATAACCCAAATTAATGATTTCAAAAACCATAAACCTATTATAAAAAATAACATTATTGAAAAAATAAGGTAATGAATCAGAAGTCACTATAGATTGGCATGTATCAATTTCATAATTATGGGGGTAAAATCCTAGGATGATGGTATGATAGAACTTCAAAAAATGAGCCTTGACCACACAATATTCAAATGATAATTTGTGTAAGTGCTGAGTTTCGAAGAGGTAATGAATTTAAACCCAATAGATTTCTTATCGGATGCATCATCAATGGCTATGTTGTAGTTTATATATTTTCACCCTAAACTATATCACAATAAAGGATATTATTACATAGAGTGTCCCTCATATAATATCCATTGAAATATGTAATTTTTATTTATGGGATGATACTTATTTAGGGTAAGGATATGACAAAACTCAATCAATACACCATAACAACCCCCGAATTGATAAGAAAGTCAAAACAACACCCCATAGAACCCTAAATACAAGGAATGTTATATTGTCACAATATATTCAATGATATTAGTTCACAACATACCCTATTTCTATGTTGAAACCTCCCAAAAAAACAATTGGACCACCAATACTAACAACTCAAGGACTCCACCCAAAAAAATCACCTCTATAATATAGCCATTCTAGAAATAGAAGATCCCCTAAAACCCATCATCTATACTTTGTTTTCCAAAATATATCCATTACATTATAAGTACCTACACTACACTAAAACTAATATATACATAATAGAACATCCTCCCCTATTAGAGATCTCATATTTTAGTTCCTCATCTTCTCATCCTATATTCTAAAGAGATAACTATAACATGAAACCACACATTTTAATGGGAATGAATGTCATATTAATTACGTCCTAGAACTATTATAGATACAGAATGTAGATTTATAACATGTTTATTTTATATTTATAAATCTTTATGTAAAATGAATCTTTGGATGGATTTCAAAATGAGACCTCTTCTATTATCTCATGTTTGTCTCCATTATGCTTATATGGTTTAATTTTTATTTTCCTTGAAATTGTGTTTATTACTTGAGTAATAATTTTATATTTCAATGAATTTTAGGGAATCCAACTTATTATGTATATACTATACCCTTCATAGGTAACATTCCCATACATGTCGCATCAAATCATTGAAATTGGCATTTTAGTGGGGGCCTTAGTGGACCATGTATTTTCCAATATTAGAGTTACTAGGAGACTATGATATAGAGTTTTCTTACATCATGGGATCTTATATAGGAAAATTCATTATATTAGTTTTTAGGATGGGGTTCCCATTATGTAGAGAATATATTTCCCCTCTCTACATGGTTATTTATGTATTGATGTTCAAAAAGATCTTGGAGGTCATTTAATGAATTTATCACATTTATTTTATAGTTTAGTTTTTTTAATTAATATGGTATCCAAGGGTGTATGCACTTTATATAGGTAAAACAAGACAAGGACTCCCATATTGTTTTTCATTCTTACTTGGATCTAGTAACCCATAACTAGAATAGTGGAGGTGGTATTGAGGTAACTCAATCAGCATAGATAAACCTATGATAGATCCTAGATGGTCAGTTTATGTTTTAATGAAATAATTGGAAACTAAGGTTGGATAAATTCTATTTATGTCAGAGTGAAATATGACACCATTACATCTCATAGACCATTTATTTGAAGTCAAATTCAAGGTTACATTATGATTATTGACTTCTAAAACATAAAATTATGATATTTAAATCATTATTCATTCAATGATTTTTGGAATAATTTAATATTGTGGAAATTTTGATTTATAGTAGATTTCATGTAGTTAGTATCTGAAATAATCTGATTCGTCAAATTAAGTGCACTGATAATTAATAATGGAAGAATATATAGAGAAACTAGATGTGAATTATCTTAGCAGGGTTAGTTTCATAATGATTGAGTTTTTATTCAATGAATTACTGTGAAGTTGAAAGAAGTAATATCAAGAGCCTGACCCCCACGGCATGTAATAAACATGAGTTAGTATAAGAATATAATTAATTATATAGGATTTTGGAGTAGTGTATGGTGTTTCAAGATTCTATAAGATCTTTGAGGTGAGAATATCATATGGTAAATTTTCAATATTTTATTTCTTTTGTTGTTTTTTTGTTAAATTAAGAATATATGAATAATATATTTGGTTATATTCAGATGTATTGTAGGATGATAAAAATAATTATGGTATAAAATTGGAGTAAAGGTGTTCTTAAAAACTTTTTGATGTGGAATCATTATAAACAAATCTAAACCACTGTTATAATTTATCTAGATACATTTGTATTTTTAAACACTTTTTTTAAAAGATAATATCATCCAATGAAACTTCTAATCATTGATTTATTTTTGAGTAAAATCAATTTCATTGACTGGAATAAAATGATGTAAGGGCATGGTCAACAAAATTATAGATACTCCTTGTAAAAATTATGTATGCGCATATTTAAAAATATTTATACTCTATATAGGTCAGAGTGAGAAATAATATTTGAGAGGATCATGACTCTAACAAGTCACAGAGTACACTTTTATTTTAATGAAAATTATAAAAGAGAACAACTTATACAGCCAATCATTCATTGAGGAATTTCATATTAATTGGAACAACAGGTTGTATCAATTAAACTCATGTTACAAATAAAATATAACAACTTTTTTAGGGTTTTTGAATCCCAATTTAGTCAATGTAATACTTAATCATATATTGTATATAAAAAATTATCATAGATAAAGTAATATATTAATACTCAATCATTATCCACATGTAATGGATATATTTACTATAACTAATATATGATTTACTCAAATAGATAACCATTCCACTATAAAATTTCTTGATATTTCAAACATATAATTCACTGAAAATTAATGGAATACTATAATTATATCCTCATCAAAAAATGTGTATAAAATAGTGATAGGTATTCAAACTACTATGTATACTTGTTACAAACCTGAAAGAATATTTTAATGGGATTTTAATGTTAAGGAAGAAATGATACATATATATAGGATTATGTTAAATGATGTGAGGATGGATTATAAATAAAAAAATTTCATGAAAAACTAATACTGAATAAAATAAATATAAAAAAATTGCATAATTGAAACATGTGAATATTCAACTATCATTAAATATATTGTTGGGAAACATCATAAATCAATGTGATTTTAATGAATCTATGATAGAATATAGATATGATCTATCTCTTGATGAATTTTGTAATGTTATTACTACTCATAAGAAGGGTAAATAAATACAATTTTAAAGGAAGTTGAATGATTATTTAAATAATGAATCTTTAAGAAATATTTAAATTTGGGAAGAGAAAGATATAAACATTAGTAAATTGGACGATGGAGAATATAAAGATGATGAATATTGGATGATATTTTATATTAATGAAAATAACATAAAAAATTAATTAAAATGGTAAACTACAACTCACTTTTTTATGTGGTGTAAAATCATGTACATCACTAAAATATTTCCATATTAAAAGCATGGTGAGTATGATGAAATTAGAAATAAGATAAAACCCAATGAGGGTAATTGGGTAAAAATATAATGCAACATAAAAAATTATCTAATGTTAAGAAAATGTTATATAACAAGAATAGATTAAGAATATTGATTAATGATGGGGAATATTAATCCACTTAAACCATCCATCAAAATCAGTTGTTCTAGAAAAATCTAAAACCATCCTAGATCATGTTTAACAAAATGAACAAACATCAAGTAGTTAAAAAAATAAATATGATGACACTTACATGGATTATATGATAAAAGGGAATCATGAGACATCAATTGACCAAGACACTAAAATCAAGGATGAATTTAGTGTATTAATGAAATAATGTGAGAACTATAATGATAGAAAATAATATTTTCATATAATGGAAGATTCATTTATTTTTTATAAATAAAATAGATAATAAGTTTTCATAAAGGAATTAGATAGTAAAATATATTGATGAAATAACTTTTGATAAGGAATGAAAATTTCAACGGAGAATATTTGATTCCAGGAAGATAAGAATACTCTAATGAATATGTCATATGATTTTATCAATTCTATATTTGTTAATTTTTCATAATCTCATCTCATAGAGATTTTTAGATGGAAAATTTTATTGAAATGTACTCCAGATAATCATAATAATTTTTTTTCAAATATCATAAGTTGTAAAACTATAAATGGGAATTATTTTTTGAGAAGAATTAGGAAAATTATTACCATACGTAAAATAAATATATTAGTAAAAAGTTGGGGAATCTATTTTCATATCATGATAATTGTGAAGGATTAAATTCCACTACTCTACTATGATCTATTCTTAAACAAAACTATTATTAATTCAGATTTTTATGATTTAGTATTTATTAATAGTGATGTCGAATATTGTGTCAAAATAACTATAGTTTCCAGAACAACATTTAACTCAATTTGAGTTCATGTTAATTGATTGGGTAACTCTAAATGAAAAGAAAGAAACATTGATATGATAATGAATGATTTAAGGATGGAATCTTTGTTGAAAAAAACATCATCAATTATATCTAAAATGAATATATATTTATTCCTAGTATAAACTGGTTGATTAAGTTAACAACAAGGTCCCTAGGATAAAAAAGATTCTACATTACTCTTCGTGGAAATTATCCTTATTCTATAAAAGGAAATGAGGTTGAAAATTTTATGAATTAACAAAATAAATTAATTATTGTTGTTTATTTGAAATATAGTAGAAAATATAATTTTTTGTTACAGTATAAATATTATTCTTATCATGTCCAAAATGATATGGATATTTTGGAAAACATTAATTAACTTTATGGATGTGTAGTTAAGATAGGGAATGATAGTTCATTGAAAATTAGATGCCCCATTAATGCTGAGATTGTATATAAAAAATATATTCTCCTTATTGAATGGATTAAAAATAATTATTTCCATTATCCATATCATTGATTATGGTAGTTATTTTATATTCCAAAAGGAATAATTTATCATTATTTATTTAAAATCATAACTAATTATCAGTATATTTGAAAGATAAAATAGACACTTACTCAAAATTATCAATATTAGTAATTAATTCAACGAATATGCTATTTATAAAAATAAATTATGGGAACTGAGACCAAGCCATCAAGGTCAATAAAATCAATGAAAAATAAAAACATAAAGCGTGATATGAAACATACCCAATAATAAATGAGAATGAAATGTTATATAAGAATACTATAAAAATTTGAAGATGTTACAAGGATATCAAAATATATAATGATACAGTCCACTAGGAAACATTATCTTATACACTCTAATTTATGTTTTTCAATGATAAATCAATATAAAAAAGTATTTATTTACATTATAAAATGCATTTATAATTACCTTAGTATGAAAATTTTGAAATTTAGGAATCATGAATTTGATTTTACGGAAATGTTCAAAATATTTGGAACAAAAGTTAAAAAGAGGTAATGATATATATTATGAAGATGATAATACATTACCTAAATTTTTTCCCCAAAATATATTTTTAATATTATTTTTAAAATAAATATACAAAAAAAAGTAGAAGCATCCTTAAAATACCTTATTGGGTGGAGTTATTGAGAGAAAGAATAAGAGTTTTGTGAACATGGGAAGAATCATTCTTACATAATATAAAAACTAAAAAAATATTTCTGAGAAGCTATTAGTGTAGAGTTTCATAATTAAAATATATTTTTGTTGAGGATATATTGAAATATAACTATTTTTGAGATTTATAAAATAATAATCATACCATAAGATACATATTTTATTTTTGAATTCCTTGTATAATGAATTTAAAAAACCGAATTTATGAATGTTTTATTAAAATGATGAAGAAGTTATATTTAAGGGATTTTTATCAAACTAATGAACCCATATGTATTAGATATATTCATATATATTCTATTTTTTGCTATTATGTAAATATAATGAATAATAAATACATCTTTAAAGAATAATATGATGATGGTTTTGATGATTTAATGGAATATAAGTTTCTAAATTCTAACAATTCCATTTAAAATAATTTTATTCATATTCAATATTGGTTTATACCTACACTGAATAGTACAGTTAGTATTTTTGTGTTCTGTAATGTGATATTATGAAATTTTAAAATCTAAAAAATTATTTTTAACCATTAAATATTCTATTATTTTATGAATCTCATGTGTTATCAATGATAATTTTGGGGCTTCAAAATCAGTTTGATATTATTTCTAATATTGAATTATAATCCTTTTCTAAAGTTATATTTCACCTTTAGGGAATAAATTAGTCAAATAATGATATTTATTAGTGTAATATCCCATGATTTTAAAAGGAAGCACCATGTTCAATAGCCTACATAATACAACACATCAACATAAACAGAAAATAAATATTATTATTTAAATGTTACAATTATAACCAAGATGTTAGAATGATGAGAATGAAAATCATTAACATAATTCTAAAAATATGGTTTACACATGTATATATAATTAATTATTTTGTGACCAATTAATTATAAATTAAATTAAAACCCATTTTAACAAAATGTTTTTCTCACAAACTATTTAAATGTGTACAAGTGTATTTTATTACCAATAAGTAATAAAATAATCATTTTTTTATTATATTAATGTAATACATATATATATATATATATTAAATATATTGATTAAAATTATTTTTATGTGTTTTTTAGACATTTCATATGAATAAATCCAATTTTAGGCATAAAAGAAGCATTTTTCAACAAAAATGATATTTTTCCTCCATTTAATAGAACAACTATTTTAAATATAGTTTCGGAAACTTTTATAAGTTAAATTTTAAAAACTAAACTTCTTATATAAATATTATTATAAAATTTTACTTTTTATTAATTTCTGGTATTTTTTTTTAAGATTAATTTTTTGGTGAATTGTAAAAAATACCGCATTTTATTTGAAAACTGTTTATTCATCTAATTTATTTATATACTAAAATTATAATTTAAATAGTTTTTAATGTAAAATTAGTTCAATTATAGAAAAATAAAACCAATTTAGGTCATTTTAATTAATTTCACATTGAAAATAGATATAAAAAAATTTCAATCGTTTAAATGATTCACATTAAAACCCCACTTTTTCATTTTTTTTAGTGACATTAATTTTAATTATAATTATTCTAATTATGTTAATTGAATTAGTTAAAATGTATCAACTATTTTTAATAATAATAAAAAAATTTGTTTTTATGGTCGATTTAATTTTTATCCATAAAACATTTACCATGGTGAAAAATTATTTACCATGGTATAGGTACAAAATGAAACATGTTATTGTTAAAAATAGTCAACACTAAAAAAACCAAAAATTTCAAAATTTAATTTTTTTTGATGTGTGGATAAATAGTATAAATCCTCCACAATATTAATATTAATAAAAATTCATTTAGTTTAATTTTCCTCAAAATGGAGGGATTTAAATATAAAATATCCATTACTTAGTCACATAAACCCACCTCTCCTCAAGTATAAATACCACCCATTACCACCCCATTTTGACCCAAAAATACTTTTATCTCTTAAAATATATTCCCAAAACTCTCCTCTTCACTCCCCCCACATTCATATACTTATGGTCTCAAAACAATACCAAGTTGAAGGTCCTCAAGGGTCTCCCAAGGATGTGATATTCATGAAGTAATTTTCCCAAACTATGTGTCTTATTTTTTTTCCTTCTTATACTTTCTCCTCACCTCCTTCAATGATCAATTACTTATCACTCATGAGTAGTTTATATACTTAATTTTTATGTTTCTAACGTAATATCTCATTTAATTTCAGTTTTCATATCCTCTTATTCAATGAAATGAGGTTATTGTCCAATATATGTTGTTTAATCGCCTCTCGAAATAATTTTTGTAATCATTTTTAATTACCACCTTCATTTCTAGTATTAAAAATATTTATCTGGTTAAATGACATTTCAGTATGTATATTATAACCGATTTCATATTCTATAAATAATATATACTCATAATATTAAATAAAATGAAACTAGTTGATGGTGTTTAGAAAAGTCTGCCAAAATAAACAAAATGTTTATAAAAAACATTTTATCTAATTAATAATCATAATGTAAGAAATAAAAAAGGCATATGGTAACATTTATACTTATAGAAGAAAATTAATACATATTTAATTCCACTTTTTTAGTATTAATATCATTTTAAAATAACATCTATAATTTTATACAAATCAATCGAACAAGAAACAATGAATCAAACACACCCAAAACCATGAAAACAATGAAATATTATTAATGAGAAAAACATTGTTATAAAGTCAAAATATATGGTACTATAGATATTAATATAATAATTTAATGAGTTAATATACTTATTTAATGAATTATATTTGAGTTTGAACATGTGTGGTCGATGTTGAATGTGAGGTAATGGAATTTTGTAACCAAATTTCCTTTCATTGGGTTAAACATAAAAATCGCGATTATGTTAGGATAATATTATGTGTGAAATGAATTTTTAATATCTTATGTTGTATTTATAAAACATTTATGTGGATTTATAGAAGATACACATATTCTATTCATTTGATTAATTCATACTACCATGATATGATATTTGAAAGAGATTTCATCTCAATATCTAATCATTGAGGCATTTCGTAATGATATGAACATTTATTATTTTATAATTTAAATATACAGCTAATATGAAATTCCATATCCATATTTTATTTATAATCGTGTTCTTTATGGTTTTTGAAAATGTTTTATTTTGTTGATATTATCATTTAAATGGTATGGGATACTTTACATGTCTAAATAAATAATTATCAAATCTTTTTCCCCATGTCAATATTTTTTATACTATATTTCATATTTATTTATATGGATATATAATTAATATAAACTCAATTTTTTTTCTTTGTTGAATTTTATTCAATTTTAAAAAAAATGAATATTTTTACGTGTTTTTATAAGGATACATTTGACAAATGAGAAAAATAATCTTTTGTTCAAAATGAATTAGATGCTAAGGCCTTTTCTGCCATCATAGACATTATTTTATTTCCATCTTACTTTGAAACACATATTTTTTCCTTAAAAGAAATACTATATTTATATAATTAGGTATTTCAGTATTCAAAATTTATTTTCAATGAAAATCAAGTTTTGGTATTGAGAATGAGATCTAGAATGAAAATATTATTTTTATCCAGAAGTGTTTTTGTAGGGGACTAAAAGTGTTTTTCAAAAGAATTTATTATTAATGTCTTTTATTAATGATATGGTACTTGAGTATTATATGAAATAGGTGATCCATGTACAACTTTTACAAATGTTTTAACCCCAATATAGCTCATAGGTGAGCCCGATACAACTTATAAAGGGGGTTAATCCCAATTATATATCACAGGTGAGCCCATTATAGCTTAAACTAAGGGAAGAGTCCCATTATATCTCATGAGTGATCTCGATATAGCTTGAATGAAGGGTGATCTCCATTATAGACCTCCAATTCATTATGTGATAATAATATTTGAGTATTTTGATATTATTATTTCACTTGAATGGGTTTTAAATGGTTTTTATGTATGGGATGATCTAAGTCACCTATAAGAGTTTTAATTGATTTCATTTGGTTTTAATTATTTTTATTTAGAAAAACATATGTGTTTTATTAATTTAAAAATGTTTTGATTCATTCAGTCAATGAACCTTAAATATGTTTTAATGTTTTTCACTAGTCTAACAAGTTTCATTCTTTTTATTTCCCTTACTGCGGTTTTTGTGCTCATCCTATGTTTTAAAGTCTTATACATGAGGTTAATGTATGATTGAGGACACGTATGAGTACAAGATAATATTTTACATGTTATATAAAAATACAAACTTTGTTTTAGGATGTTTTATTTGGTAAAAAATGGATACATTGTGTAAGTGAAAACATCTAATGTATGGGTTTACTTTTTCAGAGTTTTTCATAATTCTCTAAAACCCTAAACAGAAAGGATTATCTAATGAGAATTATAGTTCATAGAAAATCAAAATATTTCATGTTTATGTATGGGACTTTAAATTTTTTATTAAAGTATGTGTTAGAAAACATTAGATGTTAGGATATCATTAATATAATGCCCTTATAATATTGTACTATATGGTTGGGTTGAAATGATGTAAAAATTTAAAATTACCATGCTAATTCATCTAAAGTATTTCCATTCAGAATTATTTTTTGAATAGGAAATATGAAATTTGTAATGGGAATGAATTGATAGGAAATAGACCTTCCAAATAAATATCATGATGTGGTTTGAATTGGAACTAAATACATTGTTGTTAGTATGGATCTATTGACATAGGCTATTAATGGTGGTGGTATTCGTGCATGAGATCATCCTGATCAACAATAGAGTAATATGTCGGTAAAAATAAATTTCATGTAGAATAATACCCCATTATTAAATAGAACATATGACCAGGTTGTAGGTGAAGGATGGATGAATTCCCTATATAAGGTATTTGGTTTCATGGGATGTTTGGAGGATCCGAATATAACCCTTCACATTTATTATTTTTATAGTAAAGCCGATCGATGGTGGTTTTGGTTATGAATACAATAGAGAAAGATGATCTTGATTCCATGTAATGAGAAATAATCAATGATATTTTCCTTCAGAAATATTACCCAAAGGTTTTTCAACTTATAATGGAGAAAAAAATCATGGGATTAATGGAAAAGGACTTTGATTCATTTATGACATATGAAGTAAAAAATCAAAAGATTGTCCAGGATTTTTATCGATTTTATTAGAGAATTGATAGTAAAATTAATATATATTTTACTCATAATTGAATACTAGTTTATGAAAATAATTGGACTATCAAGAATTTAAATGTTATGAAAAACTTTTTCATCGCAATGGGAAAGTTGAAATGGTTTTTTATGGAACTTACATTCCAAAATATGATAAGAGTAAGAAACATTCAACGTAGTAGGGATTGGAGAAACATCCAACTAAGAATATTATAGGTCTTCCTAAAACATTTACTATAAGTGGTAAAATACATATTGGGGTATATATATTAGGATATATAATATGTTACTGTTGTTCTAAGTTTGGTCAGAAGGTTGGTTACTGCAAAGAAAAGTTTCATGTACAATATAGAAATGAGATAACATAAAACCAGACCATAGTACGATGTATTAGCTTTAATTAGTTGAGACATTTTGTGATTATGTGTCCGAATAATGTTACTCAGGGTGGATATCATCATGATCAAAAACAAAAAAAATCTGTGGGAAAATAATTTTCTAATTTTTTATTTGATGTTGATACATATGGTGAAGAGATTGAAGCTCTAAAGAGTCCAGTTTCTTTCAAAGGATAACTACACATTCATTGTTTAATAGATTCCTTTTGAGGGTTAAAGTGATGTTATATTAAGTTATTAAGGACCATTTAGAGAGATTTTTTTGGTTATATGTTTACGTAATGCATTTTTGGAATGTGAATTATGACTTTACTTATGAACATCATTTTTAAAGTATTGGTAACATTTAGGGTTTGTGTGATCATTGATGATTAAGGTTATTCATAAGTATATACATCATACTTATAAAATATTATGAGGATGAAATGGTTCTTATTAAATAGAAATATATTAAGTATATGTTGTTATCTTCATAAATATTAATGGAATTATAAATCTCTATGAAAATTATTTTTTTAACAAAAACTATTATCTATTTAGTTTTCTTATTATTAAATCAGTTACCTTTCAATCAATCAAAGATTTATGGTTTTTTTATTATTAACTTTATCCTGACCATTTTTTCTATCACTCTCCATCAAAATATGATGGTTTGTTTTCTCTTCCAAATCCATTTTTTTCTACATGGAACCGGAGTATGTGTTATCTCAAGTGACCTTTATAATTACCATTCATTATTTTAATGTGGATGTTTAATTAATCCATTTTTTGATGTGGGATTTCAACAAAAGAATTTTGAAAGGTCAAATCCCTACTTTTATATACTGAGATCATATTATAAGGGTGAAATTTATGGGTGGGGGTTAATGTGACATCATTATTTTTTTAATAGGAAACACTGTGTTTGAAAGAATACATGATATTCCACATCGAGCTTAATCAAAAAAAATTATTATTTAAATTTTACTTTTATAACCTAGTAGTTTTAATGGAGAGAATAAACAATATTAAATTTATAAAGACCCATCCTTAAACATTACTTAATCTTGTGTTAAATCAAGAATTCACATTTAGGATATTTTCAGGTTTAGAGTTTTAGATGATTAGGCCATAAGTATTATATATCAACTTTAAAATTACATGTAGACACTACTAATTAGTATCCATATTTTTATAAAATTAAAACTCTTAAAAATAAACATGTCTAGTTTCCATGTTTTAGACAACATAACTTTTACTTGATCTTATCCTGGACCCTTATTCAACTTTAAGTCTTGTGGAAAACATTTCAAAAACATGGGGTGAGCATAAAATGCTCAATAATTATTATAAAATAAGGAATGAAAACATTATCCCATCAATAAATACAAAATAATGAAACCATGCTTTTCAATCATAACATACCTTATTATATCATAATATTTATGAATAACATATAGAAATCATAAATCATAAATGTAACATATGGCATACATACCATACTTACATTGTAGATTTCAAAGCTACGTAGGGAGTTACATTTGGAATACTCATCATAGTATATTCCATAAACCTCTAAGGAGAAACATTAAGGTTTACCTCTGTCACGTTACTCAATGCATTGGAGATCAATCTCTACCTCACCCACCCTAGGTTTATCAAGGAACCACACGTGTAGGTAAAAAGTGCCCAATAACCATAACATATTTATAACACATAAAAAAATCATAGAGTAAAGATAATATTTCCACATTACAAACACAATATATCATTTTACATAATCAATGATTTATCAAACCATTTTCAAAACCATTTAATAAAGAGATTTTTTAATCAAAGTGTCTCATACCACTTTGAAGCTTTTAAAGGAATTAACATTTTAAAACATTAATTTCCAAAAAAATAAATACTTAAAACATTTTTAAAACATGGAAATCAATGAGAAAGATTTAGAAGAATTAATCTTTAAAACAATATTTTAGTTAAGGAGTTCTTAACCAAATTAAAAATGCTTTAATACAAATATTTAAGGAATAACATTTAATCAAAACCTTATAATATCATGATAATAAATTTATTCATGATATAATATGCTAAAGGATATTATATACACCAAATAAAAGTGAATTGGCACATAACATTAATGAAGTCTCAATAGAATGTAAATTGAGATGAAATCCCTTATAAAGACGGTCTCCTTAGATTAAGGATAAATCAATGAGATAATTATGGGTAAAAAATTTAAATACATCCAATATAAGTGGCTATATGGTATAAAATAATCATAGTTTATTCACACATATTCATAGCATGACATAGTCAAGAAGTATAAGTTTAACCCAAACAATTGAAATTTGGTGAAGAAGTTCCCTTATAGAAATTCGACAGCCTAACAGCGTCACATTAAAATTAAAAAAATGATTTGATTAGAGTAAAAATGGTATCTCATCACTTGGACACCAAATTTACAGCAATAAGGATATATTATAACATATCCAAACATAAGAAGATGTAAATTAAAAGACATAAAAAAGTCTTTTAAAAAGAGGAGGGTGAAAGGTTCCCATACTAATTTGGTAACTTATGAAACATACACCCCATGAAAGAAGGATCATAAAATGAAGACGTAAATAACCATAAATTAAAGTATATTATACAAATAATATAATCATGGGAATTACATCCACCACACAAAAGGAAATAATGTCAAATATAGCATGAATCTCACGGGAATAAAAAAGTGAGATGAAAACCCCTTAACGTGTTGTAATCAATCAAGTCATGTGAAAAAAAGTTAATAACAACCTAATGAATCACAAAATAACAATACTATAAAGAGAATAATGATAATTTATACCAAATTTCAGTACACAATACACCACATTCAATAAAAAAGTGGTGAACAATGGAAATCTCAAGGAATTAAAAGTGAAATAAGAAACCTCTTACCTCGTGTCTGACTTGACTCGATCATTCTTTAATCTCCTGAATAATAAACTAAAGTTAATTTCTACTTTATTAATAACCTTTTTCAATTTTATTATTCCTTTTATATCAATTATTATCTTGATATAACAATTTTTTAATTATTTTAGTTCATATCAGACATTTTGTTGATGTTCGGAACTTGAGTTAAAAATGAACTTGTTATAGTTATAAATTGTCCATGTGGTCAAAATTACATTATCTACATAATGATATTCATGATTTATATATCATATATATCATATATATTCAGTATATATATGTATTTATAATAGTACATAAGATTTGGATATTATAAATGAAATGTATCGTTCATGGAGACAGTAAGTTGTATGTACACTTGAACTCTACTTTCATTTCTATTTCATATTTAATGGAATGAAAAAGTAATGATAAATTGTTATTTTAGAATTAAAATATAATAACATATATAATTTAATTATCTCCATCCTTTATACGTTCCATGTATGGTATGAATGAGTCATATCACTTTGAGGGGGCGGTAGTCCGCACTTCCTCAAAGGAAATTATCATGTTTACCCATTATGAAAACCATAAAGGTATGCTATAAATAGAAAATAAAGAAGAATAAAAACAATAAAAATATAATATATATCACATATAAATACATTTCCATCATAATGGACACCATTAAATGTGGTAGGAGATAATTGAATAATTATCGTATCGTGAGGTAGTAGTTTGTCGTCCACAGAAACAGTATGTTCTTTAACCATTAGATGGAGGTTTGTGTCAATGTAGTTCTAATACTTCTCATAAAAAGAAACTGGTATATTTTGGATACTATATTTGTTATATAATAAAGTAATAAAAAGAGTTTATGGGGTTGGAGAAGTGAAATAAAACAAATAAACTTAAGAAAAGAGGTTACCTTTAAATCGGGTATCTCCCTTTGGTTTGAACCAAAAGGTTTAATTGAATTGCCTTCTACCAAGGCGAAGGATTCTTGGATGAGGATAGGTATGTAGGGATATAAATTGGGAAGAGTTTGGAAGATCCAATGGTCCTGAAAAGTGTGAGTAATGGGTTATAAGTGAGGGCTTTTTATAAGGGGGGAGGGTCTGTTTAGGAATTTTTAAAAATATTATTTTATTATATAAATATTTTCGGTTTTAAAGGTCCAATACATATTAAAGTATAATATAAGATTACTAATATTCGAAATAAAATCATCCAATAAGAATTTTATAGGTTTTAAATATTTTTTTTATCTTTATAATCTTATTTATTTAAATCATTCATTAATGAGGTAACACACCCTCATTATTGTGACATAAATAATTTTATTTATTTGATGTATAAAAATTATAAAAAAACTAAAATGATGTAGGAAATATTTTTAGATTTAAATGAATATTTATAGTCGAAGAGATAATATATAACCCCATGTAAGAATTTATTTACTAAAAGATATATGTTTATGTAATATTTGTCTTTACTTTAAATTAATTAATATAAAGTGTCATTATCACTTCCATGTGGCTCCATGGGGTCCCAAAATAGACCCAATGATTCCCATGGTTGTAAATGTATCAAAAAATTGGATTAAGAAACATGTTAGTGTAATTAAATATTATTATAATAATATTTTGTCACCCTTATTTACCAGATTTACCCTTTAACGATGGTAAATAAAATATTTACTGATGTAAATATTCATAATGTATAAAAGAAGGTTTCCTACTTACACAATTTGGACCTATTGAATACAAATATGGAATCCATTTTTTCAAATTCAAAAAATAGAAGTATCAGAAGTTAATTTAAAATTAATTCATGTAGTCAAAACAAAAAATGTGTTTTTAAGAAATAATAACTTTCAAATGATTGACAATTATTTATGTCCAATTTCCAAGTGAAATTACATAAAATTAACAACATTCGATAACATGGTAAAAGTATAATCTAATTATACTTTAAAACCATTTATAAAGATATTATAATCATATAAATAAATTATATTAAAAGGAAGTTTTGAATTAAAATACAGTATTTTTTATTATTCATTAAAAAATAAACTTTATCAGAAAAATACCAAAATTTTATCCAAAGTAAATTTTGATATATTGATTCTAAAGAAGAATATTATTTTGTCAAATAGAATATATAAAAGTGAAAAAACTAGATTTAAATATGGTTCACTATCTAAAGGCGGTAAATCATCCTTTTAATGAATGTTAGACTATTTATGCTTAACATATGATTCTTTCTTATTTTAGGCCTCTAAAATTTATTAAGTAAATTTAAAACATTTAAAAAACAATTATATTCATATTTTAGTTAGTTCTATCCATTACATCTAATACAATGGTTAGGAATTAACTACCATTTAAAATAATATTATATTATTATTTTTCAGAATGACTGAGCATTGTGTGCTACATAAGATTTCAAAGAAACATGTTGTTGCGTATTGGGTATTCCATCAAACATAGAATCACCTTTAAAGTAAAATTAATATTTAATTCAAAAATTTTAATAAATATGAAAATGGTATATTCTTTATTTACCTAGGATGTTACATCCTTCTCCCATTTTTGGAATTGAATCCTCGTAATTTTAAAATTGGGATTGGAAACTTCATTGAAAGTCCCACATCAGAAAAAGAGTTAATAAAAATATCAATTTAAAAAAAGAAATAGAAATACAAAGGTCACCTGAGACAAAAGATACAATGATTCCATGAAAACATGGATATGGAAGAGAAACTAACTGTTATATATTAATAGAGAGTGATAGAGAACTTGATCATGGAAATTTAACCACCACAATACCATAAATTTGTGGTTGGGTAAACGTTTGATGATAAAATATATATTATAACATTCTTTATTTAATATCATTTTCATATATTTGAATAATTGTGTTAAGAAATAGACTAAGATCGTAAGGAAATATACTTACTTATCATGTAGAGTGTCATCCTTTAATAAAATTCTAACACAAACTCATCTTTTCTCCAAATAAAAAGTATTCAAGATGACTTGGTCAAACCTGAAGTGATAGAATAAACTTCTAGTGTATCATATTATCTAAAAACGATTAACTAGATATTTCCCATATCTTTAGACAAAACACAACGAAAGTGGGTTAGTATAAGATCAGATAATCCCCAATATTATAATCCTTTATAAAAATAAATACTACTCTTAATCTCCAAAATTCCACAAAAAGAACCCAAAGTTCAAGAAAGACCATTCAATATACAATTGTCCTTAAAATTCATCAAAATAATCCAAACTAAGATTTAAACCCAAAACAAAGAAGGATTTAATCACATAGTCTTCCACAGTAAATCATAACATTTATCTACAAAAACATCGACTACTCTTAATGTCTCATACTGAAGTGTAATTAACCTAAACACATATTCTCTATGATTGATTAATCATTCCCATAAATAACCCAAATCACATTATGTCTATATTAAAAACATAGATTATTTCAGAATAGTATTTCAACCATTACTCCACAAATTAAATCCCATAATATTTTATTTTCCTTAAGCATATAGACTTTCCAAAAGAGAAAACATATTCTAAAATAATATTTATCAATTAATCACTAAATCATTTTATTATATTAAGGATATCTATTTGATAAAACATAATTTCCAAAAATAAACTTATTCTTGATCCATAAAATCATTTAACTTAATAGAATAAGTCATACAAACTACGGAATTCACATTGGATAGTTGTAGGCAATGCGCCCTTGTCACCCATCGGTTGTGGGTTCGATTCTTGTGGACTTACCGGACGTGACGGGTCGTAACCCATCTTACGGGTTGTCCTTTTTATAAAACAAAAAAATATCCCTAATATGTTTTAACCTAAAATGTTTTCTTATTCCATTAATATTCATCTGAATACCTTAAGACCTCAACATCTTATATATTGTCATTTTTTCACCTCCATATGATAAAATAAAACTATTCCGAATAGAAATAACATCATACCTTGATCATGGTGTTCATATGGTTTCATCATCATCTTGTTCTCATAGGTAGAAGGTCCATGCATTTCAATAATGTTTTAGATATCCTTCAAAATCATTTTATTCCTTCATCCAAATACACCTTGTACAACTTGGGTCATATGGGTGTTGGCAGAAAAATAGTTTTAGAAAGTAATCATGTATGACATATTATTTCAAAACATCTGATAAAACATGATTTTTATAAAACCTTCAGACTGAATTTGAGTTGAAACATTCAATCAATGGTTCTTTTAAAATACCATAAGTATGTTCCGGGATAATATATTGTAAAATAAAATAATAATAGGTTGTTCAAGGGTCTCCTTCTTCAACACCTTTTTCTAAATCCTAATATGCATCAAAATATTGTGATAAGGTAAAATATTTAAAAATGTCTTGATAATATTTACCTTTCTGGAAAATATGAGAATATTGAGAAAAGAGGATTTGATTAAATACAACCCATGATCCACAATGATATCGAGGTATATTGGAGGTGTTTGATATCTCAAACAACTAATTGCAAGTGAGTTGTATTCTAGAAAAAGTTTCACAATCATCTTAACCTGAATTTGCAATAATTATTACATGCTTGTTGTCAGAAAGAGATAGGAATGTCATTTGATATCCTCATCCTTCCATTTGTAACCAACTTTCCTTGATCCAAAAATTTTATAAAACGGGTATTTAATTGAAATAATATACATAGGGACTAACCATGTGTTTAATGAAAACTTCTAATCCCTAAAGTTGTCTAAACTGACCTCTGATACCAACTACAAGGAATCGGCCTTAAACATTACTTAATATTGAATTAAATGAATAATTCACATTGAGGGTTTATAGTTTTATAGAATTATGCCATAATTATTACATATGAACTTGAAAATTACATGTAGACACTACAACTCAGTATCTATTTTCTTTATAAAATAAAAACTCTTAAAAAGAAACATGTCTAGTTCCATGTTTTAGACATCATAACTTTTACTTGATCCCATCCATGACCCTAATTCATCTTTAAGTCCTGTGGAAAACATTTCAAAAACAAGGGGTGAGCATAAAAATCTCATTAAGGGTTATAAAATAAGGAATGAAGACATTAGCCCGTCAATAAATACAAAACAATTAAACCATACTTTTCAATCATACCATACCTTATGAAATCATAAGATTTATGAATAACACACAGAAATCATAAATAATAAAAGTAACTTATGGAATACATAACATACTTACATTTTATATTTCATAGATACATAGGGAGTTATATTTGGAATACCCATCATAGTATATTCCATAAATCTCTTAGGAGAAATATTAACATTTACCTCTGTCACGTTACCCAATGCATTTGATAGATATCTCTGGCTCACCCACCCTAGTTTTATCACAGAACCACCCATATATGTAAACAATACCCAATAACAAAAACATATTAATTCCACATAAAAAAGCATAAATTAAAGATAACATTCCCACATTACAATCACAATATATCATTTGACATAATCAATGCTTTATCAAACCATTTTCAAAACCATTTAATAATGATATTTTTCAATAAAAGTGTCCCATACAAATTTGAAGATTTTAAATGGAATAACTTTTTAAATCATTAATGTCCATATAAATAAATCCTCAAAACCATTTTTAAAACATTGACCTTAATGAGAAATATTTAGAAGAATAAATCTTTAAAACAATATTTTAGTTAAGGAGTTCTTAACCAAATGAGATATGCTTGAATAAAAATAATTGAGGAATAACATTTAATCAAAAATTTATAATATCATGAGAATAAATTTATTCAATATATAACATGACAAAGGATAGTATATACACCAAGTAAAATTGAATTGGAACATAACAGCAAAGAAGTCTCAATGGAATGTAAATTGAGATTAAATCCCTTATAAAGACGGTATCCTTCAATTAAGGATAAATGAATGAGATAATTATGTGTGAAAAATATAAATACACCAAATATAAGTGGATATTAGGTGTAAAACAAAAAAAGGTTATTCACACATATTCATAGCACAACATAATCAAGAAGTAGATGTTTAACCCAAAGAATTGAAATTGGGTGAAGAAGTTCCCTTATAGAAATTTGATAGCCAAATGGTGTCACTTTAAAATTCATAAAATGAGTTTATGAGAGAGAAAATGGTATCTCATCACTTGGACATAAAAGTTAAAGCAATAAGGACATAGAAGAACATATTCCAATATAAGAAGATGTAAATTAAAAGACATAACAAAAAGAAGTATTTTAAAAAGAGGAGGGTGAAAGGTTCCCTTATTGATTTGGTAACATATGAATCATACAAACCATGAAATAAGGATCATAAAATGAAGATTTAAATACCCATAAATTAAATTATATTACACAAATAATACAATCATGGAAAGTATATCCACCACAAAAAAGGAAATAGTGGCAAATATAACATGAATCTCAGGGGAATAAAAAGTGATATAAAAACCCCTTTGCCGCATTGTAATCAATCGATTCATATGATCAAAAGTTAATAACCACCAAATGAATCAAAAAACAACATGAATATAAAGAGAAACATGATAATATATATCAAATTTCTATACACAATACACCACATGCAATAAATAAGTGGCGTACAATGGAAATCTCACAGAATTAAAAGTGAGATAAGAAACCCCTTACTGCGTGTCTGACTTGACTCGATCGTTCTTTAATATCCTAAATAATAAAATAAAGTTAATTTATACTTTATTAAGAACCTTTTTCGATTTTATTATTCCTTTTATATCAATTATTACCTTTCTATAACAATTAGTTAATTATTTTAGTTCATATCAGACATTTTTTCGATGTTCGGAACATGAGTTAAAAATGAACTTGTTATAATTATAAATTTTCCATGTGGTCGAAATTACATTATCTCCAGAATAATATTCATGACTTAGATATCATATATATCATATATATATCTATTATATATGTGAATTTATAATAGTACAAAACATTTGGAGATAATAAATGAAATGCACAATTCATGGAGACGGTAAGTCGTACATACGCAGGAACACTACTTTCATTTATGTTTCATATTTAATGGAATGAAAATGAAATGATAAATAGTTATATTAAAATTAAAGTAAAATATCATATATAATTTAATTATCTCCATCTTTTGTATGTTTCACGTTTGTTATGAACGAGTCATATCACTTTGAGGGGGAGATAGTTCGCACTTCCTCAAATGAAATTATCGCGTTTACCCATTATGGAAACCATAAAGTTATGCTATAAATGGAAAATACAGAAGAACGGAAAAAATATAAATATAATATATATCACATATAAATATAGTTCCATCATAATGGCCACCATAATAGGTAGTAAAAGATAATTGAACAATCATTGTTTTGTGAGGCAGTAGTTTGTTGTCCACAGAAATAGTATGTTCTTTAACCATTAGATGGAGGTGTGTGTAAGTGTAGTTTGAATAATTCTCCTAAAAACAACCTAGTATATTTAGGATACTAGTTTTGTTATAAAATAAAGGAATAAAAAGATTTTATGGGGTTAGATAATTAAAATAAAATAAAAGAACTTAAAAGAAGACGTTACCTTTAAATCGAGTATCTCCCTTTGGTTTGAACCAAAAGGTTTAATTGAATTTCCTTATGCCTAAGGTAAGGCTTCTAGAAGGAGGATATGGATATGTAGAGATTAATTGGGAAGAGTTTGGATGAGAAAAGGGGATTTAGAAGTGTAAGGAATGGGTTAGAATTGAGGGCTTTTTATAAGGGGGGAGGGGATCTTTATGAATGTTTAAAAATATTATTTGATTATATAATGATTTTCGGTTTCCAAAGGTAGAAAACTTATTAAAGTAGAATATAATATTACTCATGTTCTAAATAAAATCATCCAATACGAATTGGATAGGTTTTAGATATTTTTTTATTATTTATAATCTTATTTATTTAAATCACTCATTAATGAGGTAAACAATGCGTCATTATTATGTCATAAATCACTTTATTTATTTGATGTCTAAAAATTATAAAAAAACTATCATGAGGGAGGAAATATTTTTAAATTTAAAATTAATATTTATAGTTGAATAGATAATATATATAACCCTAGGTAAGAATCAATTTACTAAAAGATATATGTTTAAGTAATTTTTGTCTTTACTTTAAATTAATTAATATAAAGTGTCATTATCACTCCCAAGTGGCTTTACGGGGTCCCAAAATCGACCCAAAAATATCCATGGTCATAAACAGATCAAAAAATAGTATTAAAAAACATTTTAGGCTAATTTTATATTATTATAATAATATTTTGAAACCCTTATTTACCATATTTACCCTTTAACCATTGTAAATAAAACATTTACCGAAGTAAATATTCATAATGTCTAAAAATAAAATTTACCTATTTACCCAATTTAGACCTCCTGATTCCAAATAAGGAATAAATTTTTCCAAATTCAAAACACAAAAGTTCTAGAAATTAATTTAAAATTAATTCCCACTGTCAAAAAAAAAAGCGTGTTTTTAAGAAATAATAACTATCAAAAGATTGACACTTATTTATTTCCAATTTCAAAGTGAAATTTCATAAAATGACCAAAATTGGATTAAATGGTAAAAATATAATCTAATGATACTTTAAAAAAATTTATAAATATAATCTATCCATATAAATAAATCAGATTAAAAGGAATTTTTGAATTAAAATACAGTATTTTTCACTATTCATAAAAAATGAACTTTATTAGAAAAATACCTAAATTTTATCCAAAGTAAATTTTGATCTCCTGATTAGAAAGAAGAATATTATTTTGTCAAATAGAACACATAAAAGTGACCAAAACTATATTTAAATATGGTTCTCCATCAAAAGGTGATAAATCAACCTTTTAATGAATATTAGAGTATTATGCTTAAAATCGGATTCATTCTTCTTTTAAGCCTCTAAAATTTATTGGATAAATGTAAAAACATTTAACAAACATGAATATTCATATTGTAGTTAGTTGTGTCCATTCCCACCAATAAAAAGGCTAGGTGTTAACTACTATTTAAAATAATATTATATTATTATTTTTCAGTATGACTTAGCATTGTGTGCAACAAAAGATTTCAAAGAAACCTGTTGTTGTGTATCAGGTATTCCATCGAACATAATATCCCCTTTAAAGTAAAATTAATATTTAATTCACAAATTTTAATTAATATGAAAATTTTGTTTTCTTTATTTACCTAGTATGTTACAGAATATATTATAAAAATATGGTTAACACATGTATATATAATTAATTATTTGGTTAAAAATTAATTATAAACGAAAATAAATCACATTATAATTAAATTTGTTTCAAAAAAAAATATTTAAATATAAACAAGTGTGGTTTATTACCAATAAATAAAAAAATTACTTTTTTTATTATACTAATTTAATATACATATAATATATGTACCAACCCTACCACGTATCCCACATCTAATGTCTTCTATAAATTACATTGGCATGATTATATGGAATTAAACCCCGAAGTACCGATCAGTTTAGTTTGTATTTGTAAAATAGAAACATAAATGAGTCTTGTATTAAAAATTTCTACATTAATTACAATATAATTTTATCTCTTTCTAAAATATAAATAAATAACTTTGAGGGTAACACTAATCCATTTTGTAAATCCATGAATATCATTCATAGTATGCTTCTTTGATACCTATGGAAATAAACATAATAAAGATAATCTCAAAAGATCAGTAAGGGTAAGTAAACTAGAAGAAACAATGAACCATGAGAATAAATTAAAAAGTAATGGTAAATAAATGATAACACATTCCATTAAAATATATAGATAACAAAAAATAAATAAGGAAAGGTTAGAAACTAAAGCTCATTCCATCAAAATAATTGAAAAATAAATGCATCCATAGATATGTCCACACAAAATATCATGGATGAATAATAATTGAAACTAATATAAAGGCAATGCTTGATTATTGGATTCCATGTTTCCTAGGTACATGTTACCTTTACCATCAATTCCTTTCACAAGATAGTTTACAAAATATCAGGTAAGAATGCATCTAAGGAAGTTATCCAAATGAATCATCCCATGAGACTACCAATGAATTTAGGGGATATATATAACCAATCCCCAACCATGTTATATCATCCCAAAGCATTCCTTATATATCTAATAATCGATTTAATAATGTTCCTTATCAAATAACCATATTGAATAATGAATACAAAATTATCAATATTTCCCCAAAAATCAAATAAATATCAAAGTAGAAGCCATATTTACATTGTTATATAGTTTATAAATTAGTAATATCATTGATAAATGATATGGATAATTAGGGAAAATCAATAATCATAGGATATTGAATATTTCAAGGGGATAAAAGAAATAAATGAAGTAAATGTGAATACCATTCTTTTAAAAATCAATCATAAACCATATATACGAATAATAATATGATATTAATACAAAAAAACACCATGAGGGGTAAAATAAAGGGTCGTTTTCATTGATGAATATAAATATTACAAAAATATCATTTAAAAAATCATGAGAAAAATATACTTTTGTTTTGAAAACTGTTTTTAAAAACCTTTTCATTGAAAATAAATTTAAAAAAAATTATTTAAAATTATCCTTTAGAAAATTAAAAGGAATATTCTAAGGAATGATGGCGGTTAAATATATACATGTCGTACAATGTAAAAATAATATTCCATTTTTAGGGTAAAAAGGTAAGAAAAATACCTAGTTTTGAAAGCGACGAGAATATTCCATTGAAAAATTTATTAAAATACAAAAATAGAAATCATTCCTTTACAAAAATTAAAATTTTTGAAATGTTTTAATAAAACATGGTTTTTATAATAAAATAGGTTCTCTGACTATAGAAATAAATGAATTCGGGTTTTCCAAAAAACATTTTTAAAAAACTTTGTATACCAAATAGTTGAAAATGGTACTAATACATGAAAATGGTCATGAATAACCAAATAATAATGAAATTTTTACTTATTAATGGTTATATAAATTCCTCAAATGAAAATTTCATAGAAAAATCATTAATATTAGTCTTGAGGAAAATAATCTTTAAGCATCACAAAGTATCCCATACCTCTTTGAAACAATTTAAATTATAAACCTTATAAAGAAATGATATTAAATTAATGTTTCAGATTACATGGATATAAAAGGATTAATTATATAGTATAAAAATAGGGGCAGTAGATCCACTGCACAGAAGATTTATGTGTTAAACATGACATTTATCTCAAGGATGTAATAAATGAGATGAGAATACTTTACGTTGTGTTTCTATTTGGGTGAACGTCAATTAACATCTTGTATAATAAATTTATATAAATATTATACATTATTGTTATCTTATTCATGTTTATTATCACTTTTATTTCACTTATTACTATGTTGTATACATTTACTTATACAATTATATCTACATCGTCTGTTTTGACCAAATTCAGTTTATGTGTCAATAACAACTTTGGTAAGTCAAATATGGTCCAAGGGGTAAATATATAACATCTATAGAATAAAAAACATGAAATAATTATCATATCTATAAATAAATTATAATTTTTAAACCGATCATTAAATATGGTTATGAAAAAATGAACCAACATTGCAATCATGGACACGGTTTGTTGTACGTAAGCATGAGTAACGTTCTCATTTTTAAATAATATTTATTGAAAGAAGTTATATAGAATTATATCTTTTCAAAATGATCATAATATCCTAAATACCATATTATTTATTCATATATACTTATATATAAAATTATAATGATATGAAATTAATTACATCATGTCGAGGAGGTGGTAGTCCACATGTACATGACTAACATTATCACTTTTTAGTATGTGAAATGATTATAAAGAAAATGATATATATAGAGAGAGAGAGAGATGGGGAAAAATTAATTATTTCATTAAAAACATATAAATTTTTTTATCTCATATTTTCAATTATAATCATCTTTTATACATTCTATGGATCGTGTGAATGAATCACATCACTTTGCAGGGGTGGTAGCCCACACTTCCTCAAACGTTGTATCATATTAACATAGAACGGAATATAGGAGCGTATGTGTTGTAAAATAATTATATAATCATAAAGAAATAATAAGAATATTATATATTATATATAAAAATGTTGTCCATCATAATGGACAACCATGAATGTTGGAAATGGATAAATGAACAATCATTATTTTATGAGGTAGTAGTTCTCCATGCATAGAAATATTATGTCTGTTTCCCATTAGATTGAGGTGTGTGTATGTGTAGGTATAAATATTAACCTAAAAAATGATATACTATATAAATAATACTATTTTATTTATTTAATTATAGAATAAAAAGTGTATAGGGGTTGAATAACTGAAACAAAACTAAAAAACATGAGAGAAGATGGTATCTATTAATCGGGTAACTCCTTTTGGTTTGAACCAAAATCTTCGTTCGATTTATTTATTCCCAAAGGGAGGATTATAGTATTATGGGAGGGATTTTGGGAGACTATGTGGGAAGATTTTTGATGAAACGATGATTATTTAGAGATTTGAGGAAGGGGGTAGGTCGTGGCCTTTATATGGAAAGAAAATGACTCACTTGGAATTTTTTGGAAACAAGTTTGCTGTACCAATTTTCTTACCAAAAAAGTTATAAAAATATAAAAAAACGAATTAATGGAATGTTATAGTCTGAATTATGGACATAAAATGGTTTTATGAAATTTTCTAGGTCATTTGGGCCATTAAATATAAGGATTATTCCATTTTAAGCATAATTACACCTTAATCAATGTAATTAATATTAATCACTTTCAGTAATAATTTTGGTAAAAAAATAATCTGACCTTATTTGGATCATAATATCATCTTGATTATGACCATTTTTTTAAATTTATATCACAGAAGAAGAAACTATATGATTAATGTTAATCTTGCATACATACGGTTGAACTGGTTTTAGTAGAAAAATGTTCAAAAGATTATTGAGTTTTTATATTCATTTTAAATTTGAAATCGATTATAATAAAATAAATTTTATTTATAAATGTTTTTTTTATATAATTTTAATTTATAGAAAATTTAAAATGTAATTTAAAATGAATAATTATTTAAACAAAAAATGCGGTTTTTAATTAAGATGTAGTATTTTTCACTATTCATCAAAAAAATGAAGTTTCTGTGAAAAATACTTAAAATGAACCCTAGGATAATTTTTTTAATTCTTAATTCAATAATGATTTTTATTTTATCAAATTAAATTTACAAGAGTGTAAAAATTAATATTTTAAATAGGTTCTCCATTAAAAGGAAGTAAAATTGCCTTTATAAAAATATATGATTTTATGAGTGAAATAGGGTTTGTTGTTTATGTGCATAAACCTAATGGATAAATATAAAAAATATTTGATTTAACATATAACATAATTATTACATTAAAATCATTCAATAATTTTAATTAGTTATTTTTATTTAAGTAAAACTCATTTGGAAGCATAAAATTAATAATATTTCTTTTTATATCCAATTGGTTCTTATTTTCATTTCTCATTAGTTTTTAACAAATTAATTCATGTTATATTATTTTAAAACATAATTTTTATAATTTAGTTATTTTTATTCATAATAATTAATTTAATTTCTAGTTTATATCATATTATATTAAATAATAATATTTTTATAATACATTATTGTTTTATGATACTCGGTCTTATGTGTAATGAAAGTTATTGAGGAAGACCAATCTTATGTGTAACAAAATATATCTAGGAAGGTATCCCATGCATTATTTAGAAGGAAAATCATTTTTTGAAATAATTTAATATATTAAATATATATTAAAGTCTCCAGATATTATATTCCCTTACATGTTTAGTGTTGTGTTCCATACATGTTATTGAATACAAAGTTGTACATTAGAATTTCAGGGTGTTACATTATCCCCACCTTAATTAAATTGAATTTTATCATGTATGATACTTCCAATGATTTATATCCCACATCATGAGAATTTTTTTAAAAATATCCTCCAAAAAAGAAGGAATGGGTACTAAAAGGATCACATAGACAACAACGTAACTGGGTCTCTAAGTATGAGAATATTAGTTGAAAGTAGAGATACATACTTAGAGAAAAAGAATTAATATTTATAGGGAGTGAATGAGGTCATAGATAATAGACAAGTGAATGATAAACATAAATATGAGGGCCTCAAAATCATAAATTAGATATGATTTAGAAAAACATTTGTTCAGCCGATATTAAAGTATTTGTACTACATTTTTTATTGAATTCATTCTCTTAATTTTTGGTAATTATTTTACAAACCTATTATAGAATGAAATATTCTTACTTGGGAGGTTTCAATTTCATATTAAAAATCATAACATTTTACAGTTCATCGATTGAATTCTACTTTATACCTTTACTCCCAGAAATTAATTACCAATAATTAATTTTCATACCCGATG
This sequence comes from Viscum album, assembly GCA_963277665.1. NCBI lineage: Eukaryota > Viridiplantae > Streptophyta > Magnoliopsida > Santalales > Viscaceae > Viscum > Viscum album. The sequence continues at coordinate 1,714,937,789 of OY728152.1, read as the reverse complement.
AACTAAAATAAACATTAAACAATCATAAGGCTTATAAAGGAGTGACAAGTCTCACTATTTTTCCTTAACCATTATCCAAGGTCAATATAGTTAATTAATTAATCTCTATTTATCAAAAGTTATATTATTGTTTTATAATCAACATTTACTCTACAAATTGTTTAACTAAAAACAATGAAAAATTTACCAAGACATTACATAGGTTAGTGGTTATCGTCAAACCCATATCATCCTTTAGTCATGGGTTTAAGAGCCACAGCCTTTCTGGATTTGATTGGTTTTTCACCAAGCATATAGTTTTTTATTGTCTAAACCCAAATTAATATAATTTTAAAAATAAATATGATGAACAACCTTTAAATTTAATCATTTAAGAGACACTTAACTATGGTTTACAATTTATCCTCAATACATAGGTACTTCATCCAATTATTTTCACATAGATCCTTTTGTGTTCTATAGTTTATCCTAAAAAGAGGTCATTAACATGTGTAATGTCCAAGTTCACCACAATTACTATAATAACTATAAAGTATTTTATAGGATGTGATTCATTTCCATCCATTATACACTTTATTTTTCATCAACAATCCTTTTATTTATGTCCATTCTTCCAACATATAAAGAATTTACCAGTTCTATTGATACACTATCCTAGGTTCCTCGCTCCACACATCTCACATGATGTAAATCGAGTCTTTTTTTCAATATGGTATCTACTAATCGAGCTATTATCATGTTTTATACTTCTTGTCTATGGTGCGTTCAAGGGTTGGTAATAGTATATATTTTAAATCATATATCAGGAAAAATGAATTAACATACACACAATATCCATCACTCCTGTGAACTTCTTCATTTTGTTGGTTATTTTCACAACCTTTTCCTTTTTGTTCGACATTAACTTGAATCCTTCTAGTATGATCCATTTTCTAAAACCAGAAATAATATTTTGAGCAACAATAGTTATATTAAGAAAAATGTATAATTATATATAAGATGTCTAAATCATGACACCTTATTTTTAAATTTAAAACACATTATGTAATAAATAGATTATTCATTATCACTATCTATTCATATTCTTCATAATGGATTGTAAATAAAATGTGAATAATCCAAATCATATCCCTAAGGAGTGTCAAACCAGGAGCGTAGTAAATCCATTATCGTGTACTTGATTACCCCGAGTCAGGCTCGGAACACCTTGTTGGAGTTGTTACTCATAGGTACATATGTTCTAGAGCCGCTTATTACTTTAGTATCAATACATGGATGTATTTCTAGAAATACCCACATAATCTATATGTTACCAAAAATCTAGTGTGTTCTTCTATTATTATACTGATATTCTACCTTATTATTATGTTCTCTAACCTATGTTTTAGTAAATCTAGGTCCCAATGTTTCTAATAAACATCCTCTAATTCCAACTATAGCAACCTAACCTAGAATCCCATATCTGGTGTCTTTATCAGTTACATTGGCATGATTACAAGGAATCAAGCACTGAATGGCCGATTAGTTTAGTTGTCTTGGTAAACCAGATAAATAAATGAGTCTTATATTACAATTTTCTACACTAATTTCAATATATTTTTTTCTAAAATATAAATAAATAACATTGGGGGTGAATCTAATCCATTTAGTAAATCCATTCATATCTTTCATAGTATGCTTCTTAGATACATGGGGATAGAATCATAATAAGGGGGAGTTAAAATAATCAGTAACGGTAAGAAAAATGGAAAGAAAAAATGAATCAATGAAAAAAAATTAACATGGTATGTTAAATAACTAAAAAAATCCATTCAAATAAATATATAAGGAAAAGGAAATATGGAAAGGTAAAAAACTGAATCACATTCCATCAAAATAACTGAAAATGAAATTTATCCATAAATATGTCAATGCAAAATATCATGGATGAATAATAAATGAAACTAATATGAAGGAAATTATTGATTATTGGACTCCATGTTTCCTAGGTTCATTGTAAGTTTACTATCAAGAACTTTCACAAGAGGGTTTACAAAATATCAGGTAAAACCTCATCTATGATGTCCAGATGAATAATTCTTCACATGAGGCTACTGATTCATTATGGGCTATCTATAACCTGGCCCCACCCATGTCGTACTAGTCAAAAGCATTCATCATATATCAAATAATTTATTTATCAAAGTGTCTTATTAAATAACCATATTGGATAAAGAATATGCAATTATCAATATCTCCCCAAATAATAAAATAACTATCAATGTATACACCGTATGTAAAATGGTATATGGTTTAGGCAATAATAATACCCATGATAAATGATATGGATAATTATAGAAAATTCAGTGATCATAAGAGATTGAAAATTTTAAGGGGACAAAATAAATCAAAAAAGTGTATTTGAATGATATCTATTGCCAAATCAATCATAAACCATCTATATGATTGTTAAAGACAATATTAATACAACAAAACCCAAGTTGAGGAAAATAATGTGTTTTTGTTATTAATGAATTGAAATATTAAAAATATATATTTTAAAAACATTATTGATGAAAATATAATTTTGTTTTTAAAAAACATTTGAAAACCTTTTCTTTGAAAATAAATTTTGAAAACATTTTCTCTTAAAAATAACCATTGAAAAATGAAATGGAAGCTATGAAGGAATGATGGAGGGTAAATCCGGTCATATCGTAAAAGGTAAAAAAAATATTATTGCACGGTAAAAATGAAAGAAAAATTCCTTTTTCTGGAAGTGACAAGAATAATCCTTTCAAAACATTTATAAAAGAAAAAAAGGGAAAAATTACTTTACCAAGTCATTTTAAAACAGTTTTTAAAACCTTTTAATAAAAAACGATTTTCAGAATAAACATGGTTCTCTGACTAAATAGATAAATGAATTTTGGGTTTCCTAAAAAAAATTAAAAATTTTGTGTACTAAATAGTATAAAAATGGTACTGATACATGAAAATGGTAATGAATAACAGATAAGAATGAAATGTTTTATTGAATAATGGTTATATATTTTCCACGAATGGAAATTCCATTGAAATATCATTAGTATTATTCTTGAGGAAAATAATCTTCAAACATCACAAAGTATCCCATATCAATTTGAAACATTTTAAATTATAAACCTTATGAAGGAATTATATTAAATTAATGATTAATATTCCATGAAGATAAAAGGTTTAATGATATAATATAACAAAAGGGGCATTATATATGCCACAAAAAAGATGTATGTGGTGAACATGACTATTATCTAACTGATATAAATAGTGAGATGATAATCCATTACATTGTGTTTTATTTTGGGTTAATGACCTTTAACTTCTTTTATAATAAACATTTTTTAATTTTAAACATTATAAAAATAAATTGTTTATCAATACTTTTATTTCACTTATTACGATGTTTTATTAAACTACTTAAACAATTTTGTTTACCTCATGTTTTTTACCAAATTCATTTTATGTGTCAAAAACAAAATTGGTAGGTCAACTATGGTCAATGGGATCAATATATAACATCTTCATAATAATAATCATGAAATAATAATCATATTTATATATAAATTATATTTTTAATATCAATCATTTAATATGTCCATTAAAAATTAACAAAGATTACAATCATGGTGATGGTAGGTCGTATGTACGCATGAGTAACGTTCTCATTTCTCAATGATCATAATAGAAAGAAGGTAAGTAGAATTAAATATTTCAAAAATTAAAATAATATCATGAATACCATATTATTTATTTATATATACTTTTATATAAAATTCTAATTATGTAAACGGAATCACATCTTGTCGAGGAGGGGGTAGTTCACACATCCACAACCGACATTATCACTTTTTAGTGTGTGAAAAGAAAATAATGAAAGTGATATATATATATTACTAGAAAGGTAATTATTTCATTAATATAATATATTTTTTAAGTCTCATAGGTTCAATTATAATCATCCATTATATATTTCATGGATTGTGTGAAGGAATCACATCACTTTGAGGGGACGGAAGTTCACACTACCTCAAACGATGTTCTCATATTAACACAAAGTGGAAAGTATAAGGGTATATGTTGTATGAGAATTAAATAATCTTAAATACATAATAAATAACATATATAATATATACAATCTATATGTTAATCATAATATAAAACTATGAATGTTGGAAATGGGAAAATGAACAATCATATTTTCATGAGGTCGTAGTTTTCCATACATAGAAATAGCATGTTCATCACCCATTGTATGGATATGTGTGTCAGTGTAAGTATAAATATTAAAATAAAAACATACTAGTATATTTATAATTTTTTTATTGTTATGTAATAATATAATAATAAGAGTATAAGTGTTGAATAATTGAAATGAAACTAAAATGCTTGAGAGATGATGTTTCCTTTAAATCGGGTAACTCCTTTTGGCTTGAACCAAAAGATTCCATGGATTGATTTTATACCAATGGGAGTCATATAAGATCAGTGAAGGGATGTTTTGAGACTACTTGAGAATAATTTGGACAATCCAATTTTTCTTAAGAGGTTTGAGGAAGGCGGAGATGTGGTGTCCTTTTATAGGGAATGAAAAGGACTAACTTGGCATTTTTTAATCAAGTTATATGTACACATGTTATTACAAAAAAAGGCATAAATAACCAAAATAAATCAATAATTGATGTTTATTGGAATAATAATGGATAGGAAATTGGTGTTTTAAAGCTTCTAGGTCATTTTGGCCCTTAAATATAAGGTTCTATATATTTTAAGTCTAATTACACCTTAATCACTATAATTAATTTTAATCACTTCCACTAATCATTTGGGTAAAAAATTAAGTTGATATTATTATAATAAAAATATAATCCTTATTAAAATGGTGTATTTTATTTTTTCAATTAAAATCACAGATTTGGAAAAATTTAGATTAATGCTAATTTTGGTGACAAACAGTTTAATTGGTTTTAGTCGAAAAGTGTTCAATAGATTGTTGAGTTTTTATATTAAATTTCAATTAAAACTTGATTATAAATAAATAAATTGTAATAATAGATGTATTATTTATATAATTTTAATTAATAACAAATTTAAAATATAATTTAACATTACTAATTATTTAAATGAATAAGTAATTTTTAACTAAAATGTAGTAATTTCACTTTCCAAAAAAAGTATCATTTCTCAAAAAAATACCAAAAAATAACCCTATGAAAAATTTGACATTATTAATTCAATAATGATGTTTATAATACCAAATTAAATTTTTAATAGTTTCAAAAATAATATTTAAAATATTTTATCCATTAAAAGGAAGTAAAATTACCTTTCAAAAAATATAGTTTTTAATTTGTGAAATAGGGTTTGTTATTATTTTATTCTTATCAAACATAATGTATAAATATAAAGAATATTTTAATAAACATATAACATACATCTTTCACTAAAATAAGTCAAAAATTGTAATTAGTTGTATTTATTAATGTAAAACACCTTTGGAAGCATAAAAATAATAATATTTCATTGTATATCCAATTGGTTCTTATTTTCATTTCTCACAAATTATTAACCAATGAATTAATTTTATATTTGTGTACAACATATTTTTTATATTTTTGTTACTATTATATCTAAAAACTAATTTAATGCCTATTTTATATCATATTATATTAAATAATATTTTTTTAATAATAAATTGTTATTTGGTGAAACTCAATAATGCATGTAATACAAGATATTGTGAAAGGTCACTCTTGAATGTAACAAAATATATTGAGTATTTCTTATATTTCATGAATTAAAATCAAGATCATGTGTTGAAATTATTTTAAAAAAGTAAATATATAGTAATTTCTGAGGATCTTATATTCTCTATTGTGTTTTGTATTATGATTCATACACTATATTGAATATGACATTGTACTTTAAAAGTTAGGGGTGTTACAATAAATTCAATATAATGTTCAATATTTTATATTATGTGTATTCTAGTTATTATATATGAATAATTAAAATTCTAGGCATAAAATAAGTATTTTTAAATATAAAAATATTTCAAACTTGTGAACATTTAAATTTAAAAACCTACATTTTTATTTTGTCTCCAGGATTAATTTAAAATATAATTCTCACAATTATATGAATTGAATTAGGTAAAATGGTTTCCAAATATTTAATCCAAAGGTCAAAATTATTTTATGGTTAATTTAATTTTTATTTATAAAAAATTTACCATGGTAAAAAATTATTTACCACGATATTGGTAAAAGATGGAAAATGTTAATGTTAAAAATAGTAAAGGATAAAAATAACTAAAAAATAAAATATTTAAAGAATAGATGAGGTATGGATAGACCTTAACCATCCTATAAACTATTCATTTCTAGACAAAGTCATTGAATTTAATTCAACCTAAAAATGGTTGGCTTCGAATATAAAATATTCATTATTTAATCACTTAAACCCACCACTCATTAAGTATAAATACCACCCCTCATCACCCCATTTTGACCAAAAAATAATTGTAGTTCCATAGATATATACCAAAACCTCTTCTACACACTCTCCCCACATCTAAGTGCTACCGTTCTAACCAAAAATCCAAATCCATGGTCCTCAATGGTATCCTAAAGAGGTGATATTAAAGAGGTTATTTTTTCAAAGTACCTCTCTTAATATCTTTTTGTTTTCCACTTCATCCTCACATCCTTCATATATCAATGAATGATAAATCTAGAATCATTTATATACCATATTTTTAGTTTCTAATGTAATATCTCATACCGATTTCATTTATCATCTCATCTTATTCAAAGAAACAAAATTATTATCCAAGTTGTGCAGATTAATCACTTTTGTGACTAATGCTTTTGTTATTTTTCATTATCGCCTTCGTGGATGGTCTTAAAATTATGTTTTTTTTTGTCAAATAATATTATAATATGTATATAATAACCTATTTTTATTTCTATAAGTAATAAATACCATTAATAATAGTAATCAAAAATGAAACTTGTTTATGGTGTTTGGAAAAACCATCCCAAATAAACTAAACATTTATCACTAACATTTTATATAATGAATCATCCTCGTGTAATAAATTATACTTATATATGGGACTATTTATACTTTTAGAATTAAAATATTACTACTTATGTCCACTTTTGGTGATTTAATCTCATTTTATAGTAACAACACTAATTTTAATCAAATTAATTTATCGTAACACTATGAAACAAAAACAAAAAAAACTAAAAAAAATATGAAATATTATTAATGGGTAGTATGATATAATAAAATCATCATTTAAGGTACTATAAATATTAATATAGTTCATTAATTAGTTAATAACCTTTTTTGAACTATTATATAAGAGGAATGAACGCATTTGATAGAAGTTTAATGTGATGTAAGGGAATTTCATAAACCAATTTCCATTATTTGGGTTAAACTTATACTTCTTGATTATGTATTTATATTATAATTTGTTAATTAAAATTTTAGTATCATTTTTTTTACATAAACTTGTTTTTTTATATTTATAGAATATAAAAAATTTTGATTCATTTGATTAATTTCTACTTCCAGGATATGATATTTGTAAGGGATTTCAACTTAATCTCTTTTTCATTTCTTGATGATATGAACCTTTATTATTTTATAAGGTGTATATATAGCTACTGTGACATTTAATATCCATATTTTATTCATAATCATTTTATTTAATGTTTCTTAATTTATTATTTCATGGAGATTATGATTTAAATGGTATGGGACAGATTAAATGTGGAATGAATTAATTATCAAATGTTTTTCTCTATTTCTAAATTCATGATAGTATATCACATATTTTTTATATATAAATAAAATTTAAGTAAAATTAAATTTATTTCTATTTTTTTCTTTCAATTGTTTTCAAAGATTAATATTTTTACTCATTTTTAATTGGATCCTTGTGATAAATGACAAAATTAAATTTCAATTCTTAACATATATGGTGAATAAGTCTTTATCACCACTATGGAAATTATTTTAATGTCGCCTTCCTTTGAAATATTTTATGATTCATTAAATTAAAACTTTTATTTATATTTTTTTGAATTTTTTATTGAAAATGGGTTTTCAATAAAATTAGAGTTTGGTATTGAAAATTGATTCTTGAAATAAAATCATACTTTTATGTAGAAGTGTTTTTATATGGGATTAAAATAGTATTTAAAATGTTTTTATGATGAATTTTTTTTATTAATGATATGTTACATGAGCATTATATGAAACAGGTGGTCCTAAAGAAGATTATTAAAAGTGTTTTTCCACATTATAGCTCACATGTTATCATGATATAGCTTGTATAATTGGTTGAGCCCAAATATATCTCATGGGTGAGCCCATTTTAGATTATACAAAGGGATGATCCCCATTATAGATCATGAGTGAGACTGACATAGCTTATAGAAATTTTGTATTAGGTATAGATATCTAATTCATTGGGTGATAATAATATTGGATGTTGACCATATGGTAATTCCAATTGAAAGGATTTTGAAAGGGTTTCATGAATATGATGCACTGACTCACCTAAAAGTGTAATAATATAATGATTTGGTATTTAATGATTTTTTTTAAAAACAAATATGGGTGTTATTCATGTAAAAAAATTCATCCATTCACTCAGAGAGAATTAAATAGGAGTTCATGTTGTTCACTGTACTAATTTATTCCATTATTTTAATATCCATTATTGATATTTTATCCCTCATCCCATGTTTAAAATTGTTTTTCATAGGGTTTAACAATGATTAATGACAAGGATGAGTACACGATGATAATTGTGATGTTATATAATTAATCTATGTTTTATTTTAGTATTTTTTTTCTTTAGGGAAAAAATGGAAAGTGAGTATAATTGTCCCCTTGAAATGTGATGGTTTACTTTGTAAGATTTTGTGGTAATTCTCTAAAACTATAAAATGAAAAGATCCTTGAATATGAATTATAGTTAAAAACACTAGAATATGTAATTTTGAAGGATGGGGCCATAAAATTAGATTGAGAATAATGACCCATAGTAACATATTAATATATTATATAGAAGGAATATTATTAGAATAAAGTGTGTGTTATGAAATAATCACAACAAATAGGATGTGGTTTCATGGAATAATTCATTGTTATTCATAAAATAATAATTAATAGGTGGAATATAGAAAAAATGAATAAAATTGTTCACACATTTCAAGATAAGACTATATCATAATAAATTAGGCTTGTAGCTCATAGACATTATAGTTTTTATCTAATTTATATTAAATTAAAATTATTCTATTGGGATATAGAGGAAGTAATTTTTATGCTAATAATAATAAAATACCTTCTCTTTTATTATGATGTAAAAAAGATACATATATATATATATATATATTTAAGTGTTCTATGTATGATTTAAATAAGGGACTTAGATCCTAGTATTCTAAACATTATTGTTTTTTGAAAATTTTATATTTGTTAAAGGAAATATTGACGAAAATTTACATGTAAAGAAGATGATAATTAATTCCCCAAATTCCATTGAATTTATTGAGGGCATATTTTTTAGATGAAAATGAATATGATTTTTCATAATATTCTAAAAAAATAAATTTTAATTTTATGATTAAAATTAAAAGAGAGATGAATTAAATTTTATAGTTAAATGTTCTACAATGGGGAATTGAAATATATCCTAAAATTTTATTTTATACATTCTAATAAATTATTTTTTTAATTCATGTATATTACAAAATCTATATGTCACAACTTATTTTTTTGGTTGTTATCATGAATATATTCCAACTATATTCACACAAGTTCTATGAACCATTGATCATCATCATAAAAAACATTAGGTATATCATGGAATATCCTACCACTTTTTTTCATTTAACTTTGATCTCCATAAAACCTATTTGAGGAACCTTTCCCTTCGATAACTCTACAAATGGGATTGTTGGTGGAGTATTATCAATCTATGTTATTGTATCAATTGAATGATACCATATAAAAACAATTCCACTTAATATAATCATTTAATCGTGATTTCTCTAATCATGTAGGAGGAATGCGAGTTCCATCAACCTATGTTCAAAATGTCTAATTATTCAAAATTATATAAAATTAAAATTTATATATAACAACGTGGCCTTGTATTTATTTTGGATTTATCATTTCCACTAAAGGGTGTGTGATATGATCTTATGTTAAATAATATAACTTAATAAATCATTTCACACATTATTAATTAATGAAATATTACTCATGATGCACCCAACACATCCTACCAAACCAAAAACATATATGGTCATTGTTTTATTCAATATATAAATTTATGTGACGTATAATACTCATTAATAATAATTATAATAATTTATAAGGATCAATGCACATGGCCTCAAATATGAACATCCTATGACACATATAAATATCTATATCCTACCAACATATCTTATTCTCATCATATACTACAATAGATATTGCCAAGGGAATACACCATGGGAAGCTAGATCAATATACTCTTAGTCTACAACCATGATAAACTATATTATTTGTGTGCATCAAATGATTTCATCTATATATGTTTCATATAATTTGGAATACTTTCATTTCACTATGGGGTTCACAACATGGAGAGTAACCACTATGATCTTTCATTGTGATAGCTACTCTTAGGAAATAATCACATACTGTATTATGCAGAAGAAATATCATGATGTGATAATGATTTTATTAGTGTAAAATCATTGAATAAATGTTATCATAAAGAAAATAGTGGTTGGATCTTGGGAGCCAAATCCAACATAGTCCCATCTTCACATAAGGAATGTACTAACAACCTTCAGTACGATAGAACACACATAATAAACATAATTATTCAAAGATATGCCTTTATACTAGGTTATAACATGTTTTCTTATATAGGAACTCTTCATATTTTATCTTCATATATATATGAAAAATATCTCATGATGTGATATTTATGTAGTATGCGCTTCTCTCATTTTGGTAATCTAGGATCATTTCCAAGACCCACTATTTCACTATTATAATAAATATATTATGACAGGGTATTTACTTCTAGGAACAAAATCATTGTTCGGGACATCAATATATATATAAAACTTTCTTAGATATATCTTACCCTTCTATATAGTCCAAAACCATGGTAGATTAAAAGAAAAATATATGAATTGAAGCCCTATAGCTGATAGCACCTCCATTGGGATATAAAAAAAATCCTTACTGTGACTTCAAATAATTATTATCTCTTTGAAAAATAGCATTATTATAACTCCTAATGACAATATCCTTGTCTCTTAAATACAATAGGAACATATCCTTCATTATTAATTGATTCTTTAGGAAAAAAATTATAGCATACCAATGTTTCACTCCTAGATCTTCATTATATTTTCAAACCATGCGCAATGCATATGAAACAACTAGTCTTCTATGTAACACATAATACATGATTAAACCAATCACTTAACCATACGAGATCTTACTAATTCTCTATTTCTACCATAGAGTGTAAGGAAATATTTTTATAGAGATATGTATACCATGTGACACTGTAACCAATCCCCTATCAATAATAAATATATTTAGTATCTGGACAATATATATTAGGATAGTCCAAGTATCCTATTGGATATATCATTAATTATCCATATCCATAGAATATATAATCCTTCACCTAATTCCTTTACGGATAAAGCCTTTTTAATAGGTCCTTAATAGACTATAGAATAGGTATATTGTTCCCAATCATTAATATGTCATTGAAATATACTACCATTATAACTATAGAATTAAAACTAAACCTATTGTAAATACATGGCTCATATTAGTTCAAAATGAAAGAAAATTATATTATATCATCATCAATTCCAATTTCCCATGACCCGAATTCTTTCTTCTATCAATAAATGGATCTATGCAACTTAAAATCCCATTGACATCATATGGAGTCATAAAACCTTATAGTTGTTTTATATTAACATCTTCTAAATAATTTTGTATTAAGGAAATATGTTTTCTTGTCTATCTTCTAAATTTCCTAGTCATTGTATTTTTTTATAGAAAGAATAATTTTTATGGATTTATATATAGAAAAAAGTGAAAAAATTTCAATGTTGTAATTTCCAGGATATTGTTTAATATTTTTATTTAATATCCTTTCATTATTTTTATTTAAATTACCTTCTAAGTCTATTTTTATCTTGAATAACCTATTCACCCTATGTGAATTACATTACCTAACCCATTGACCAGAACCCATTCTTGGTTATGATACATGGAGTCCATTTCCAAATTCATGTATTCTTTCCAAATCATGTATTCTATTCTATCTAGTTCCATTTATAGGAGATGGGTTCATTAATGTCATCTAATAATGAGAAACCATATTTTGTGAGATGAATACCATGTCACCGCAGTTATCTCACATCCCTAGCGCTCCTATATAGTACCTTTTTTATTACTTCCTCCTTGTGTTCATGTGGAATCTATCTCTCTACCAAATATTATATTTTTTGAGCATCAAATTCATCGAGTTAAATATTTTTTCAACTATATAATTTTTTGGTTCCCCCCTATAATGAATGACTACATGTATAGAAAATATCAAATCATTTTATTAGGGTTTGTATAAGAATCATCCCACTCATTCCTAAGTATTCCATATAAATATACATTGTGACTTGTAGTGGTAGTCTGTTTCCTAATAATTCTTCAAAAAATAACACACAAAACTATACACGTGTATGCAAAAAAAACTATTTCCACTTTAAAAATTAATATAATTTCTTTTCCACTTAATTTGGTACTTGGTTTTGTTTGTATGGAATCTTTTTTAATTCATATACCCAAAAGGACAATGGATATATTCATGAATCAACATCAAACATACCATGTCTAACAACATATAGTTCCTCCCTTCAATAACACCATTTCACTATGGTGTGTAAGGTGGAGTGAGTTTATATAGAATCACAATATATTATAGAAATTCAATAATGTCTTAGTGAATATATTCACCAAATATATATGATCAATGTTTATGAATCTTATTCCATGTTGATTATCTATTTAATTATTGAATTATTTCAATTTATCAATGCACTCAACCTTATCACTGAAAATGTATACATATCCATATATACACATGAAATCGGAAAATGTTATGAGGTAAGTATACCCACCTATAGATTCTACTATAAATACTCCTTATAAATCAGTGTTCACCATTCCTAAAATCTCTATGGACCTTTCACCCTGTAAACAAATTTTTAGTTTGATAATTTTCTCATATAAACAAGCCTGGCATTTTTCAATTTCTTTTACCACAAAAAATCTAAATTTCCAACATTTCAAAGATTTTACAAATACTTATAATTTACATAGCCAAGATTTTGATTTCATACCAGGGTTTTATACGAGTTGTATCAACATGATTCATCATATATTTCCAATAAATGGTTTTCATAATTTTCTAAATAATTACCGTTATTTAAATTTTTTATAACATTTCATATATTTCTTCGTATAATATAAATTTATTTCTATACTTGAAAATAAAATAAAAAATCTAAATCAAGTAATGATATGAAAAATATGTTTCATGGTAACTATTGGTACATAATATCAATATATCAAAACCAATATCATTTATGTTGGTAAGGAAAGTTTGTAGTTACCATTGTTTAGATAAAACATTTGTGTGCCATTTAAAGCCCATAAATCCACCTCTCCTTAGGAAATATTTTGATATCTAGTTTGTTCTGGCATTATAATGTAGATTTGATAACCATAAGTAATAAATAATAACCAATGAGTATATATTAAATGGCTAAACTCAATAGTAAACACACTTTTAGCATCCCCTTTATTATGGGTGCAGTTCCACATCCACTGCAATTTCATTCAAATGTAAAAAATATTACATCATATTCCTTTATCTATGTCTAGATATTCCACTTATTAGATAGATGGTTCTAAGGATACTTATAATTTTTATGATTATTATTCCCCTTAACCTTGTTATACATTTTCGTATTCACCGTAAGGACCACAGTTTTTTCATTCACCATTTCTTTATCTACCTTCATAATCATAGTAATAAGTTATTAAATAATCATATAATTATTTTTCTTTTAATAATTATTAATAAAATGGTGGGAGGAATTGGGTTGCGAGGAAATTATGAGATTTATGCAATAAGAATATTTGAATTATTTCCTAAGATGTCTAAGAGTTCAATATATCCAATAAGAATGACCATATATAAGGACCCAGCCTTAAAAATTGCATATTCTTGAATTAAGCTAATAATTGAAATTGAGTATCTTTTCAGGTTTATATTTTTAGATAATTAGGTATTAACTGTTACATTACATCCCAAAAGATACAAAGTAGACACTTCTACTCAGTTCCCATTATTTTTCACAAAATAAAGATTCTTGAAAAATAGAGTCATGTCTAGTTCAGTGTTTTAGACAGCATGACTTTTCCTTGATCCCATACTTGACCCTATTCCACTTTATGTCCTAGGAAAAACATTTCAAAAACATGGTATGAGTATAAAAATCTCAGTAAGAGATACACAAAGAAGGAAAACTGTTAGTTTTTCAAAACAAAAATTAAACCATGATTACTTTATCATAAGTAATACTTTTCACCTTTATGAAGTAGTAAATACTCTTCACTGAATAAAAGATCATTGTTTGCCCTTTTGTAACCAAGGGATTACGATAAAACCCATATAAAGAACACATAACATATAAAGGTAACTTGGGACATAAACATACTTAAATTAAATGACTATATGGTCAACTTCCACACATATTACTAAATGGAATAGCCATATGGATGACTTCCATACCCAATGAATTGGAGGTTATATCATAACCACACATACTAGTTTATCACGGCACCACCAATCATTTGGTTGATCATATAACCACCTGTCAAATGTCCAAGTACCATTATAAATTCCTAACACATAAAACAAATATGAAGGAATGATAACATTTCCATATTTTAATCACAATATATCATTTAAATATATTGACATAAAAAATTATTTATGAAAACCATTTTCAATAAAAAAAATATGTAAAATAGTATATGGTATTTATTATCTTTTTAAAAACATTACCGCTTGTTGAGGAAGCCAAAGATCAAATTATAATCATGGCGGCGAAAAAGATCATTGTCACCACTTAAGTTAAAACATTCTTTTTTTGTCATTTAGTAAAATTCCTCATAGAAAAATATTCCCATTGAATGAAATGAAAATTCAATGGTTTTTATATACCATATAAAAGAGAGTCATGTATAAAACAAAATATGCCTCAATGAAAGGAGATTGAGATGAAGTCCCTTACCTCATGCCCGACTTGACCCGTTCGTTCCTTAATCTCCTGAATAATAAACTAAAGTTAATTTATACTTTATTAAGAAACTTTTTCATGTTTATTATACCATTTATATCAATTATTACCATATTATAAACATTATTTAATCATTTAAGTTAATAATGGTCATTTTTTCGATATTTGGTACTTGAGTAAAAAATAGACTTCTTATAATTACAAGTTGTTAATTTTGTCAAAAGTTCATTATATCCATAATGGTATTCATGATTTAGATATCATATATATCATATATATCCAGTATATACATGTATTTATAATAGTACATAACATTTTGAGATAAAAATGAAATGCACCGTTCATGGAGACGGTAAGTCGTACGTACGCATGAACGCTACTTCCATTTCTATTTCATATTATAATGGAATGAAAACTTAATGATACATAATTATATTATAATTACAGTATAATATCATATATAATATCATTAAATCCATCCATTATACATTCAACATAAGGCATGGACGAGTCATATCACTTCTGAGGGGGTGGTAGTCCGCACTTCCTCAAGTGAGATTATCGTATTTACCCACTATAGAAATCATAAAGTTATTCTATAAATGAAAAATAAATATGAATAGAAACAATATAAATATAATATATATAAATATGTAAATATAGTTTCATCATAATGGCCACCATGATAGGTGGTTGGAGACATTTGAACAATCATCATTTTGTGAGGCAGTAGTCCGCCGTCCAGAGAAATAGTATGCTCTTTACCCATTAGACGAAGGTGTTTGTAATTTTAGTTCGAATAATTATCATACAAACATACTAGTATATTTATGATACTTTTTTTGTTATAAAATAATGGAATAAAAATATTTTAGGGGGTTGGGGAAGTAAAATAAAACAAAATAACTTGAGAGAAGACGATACCTTTAATTCGGGTAACTCCCTTTGGTTTGAACCAAAAGGGTTTGTTGAAGTTTCTTCTGCCTAAGGTAAGGCCTATAGGGGGAAGAGAGGGATATTTAGAGCTTATTTGGTCAGGTTTTGGACTATCCAAGGGGCTTGAGAGGTGTGAGGAATGGGTTAGAAGTTGTGTCTTTTTATAAGGGGGAGGGGCTCTTTAGGAAATTTTGAAACAATTATTTTATTATAAGCATCTCTTTGGTTTCAAAAAGTCCAAAAATTATTAACGATGAATATAATATGACTCATGGTAGAAATAAAATCATTAAATAATAATTGGACACGTTTTGGATATTATTGTAATCTTTATAATCATATTTATTTAATCATTTATTAATGAGGTAAACATTGCATCATTATTGTGTCATAAATAATTTAATTTATTTGATGTCTAAAAATTATAAAAATATACCATAATGTAAGAAATAGTTTTATCTTTATAATTAATATTTATATTCTAAGAGATAACTTATATAACCTCATGTAAAAATTAATTTACTAAAAGATATTGGTTTATGCTATTTTTGCCTTTACTTTAAGTTAATTAAAATAAAGTGTCATCACCCTCAAGTGGCTCCATGGGGTCCCAAAATCATCCCAAGGATGCCCATGGTCGGATATGTATAAACCAATAGGATTAGAACACATTTTAGAGAAATTTTATATTATTATTATAATATTTTTTTACCCTTATTTACCAGATTTTCCCTTTAACCATAGTAAATACAATTTTTATTGGAGTAAATATTCATAATGTATATATATAAAAGTTACCTATTTACACAATTTGGAACTTTTTATTCCAAATATGGAATCCATTTTTCCAAATTCAAAACAGAAAATTGGAAAAAATTAATTTAAAATTAATTCCTGTTGTCAAAACAAAAGGCGTGTTTTTACGAAATATTAACTATCAAAAGATTGACACTTATTTATGTCCAATTTCATGGTAAAATTACTTCCAATGACCAAAATTTGATTAAATATTAATAACATAATCTAATTACACTTTAAAACAAATTAAAAAGATAATCTAACCTTATAAATAAATTATATTAAAAGGTAGTTTTGGATTAAAATACAATATTTTTTCACTATTCATTAAAAATAAATTTTATCAAAAAAATAACAAAATTTAATCCAATGTAAATTTTTATTTCCAAATTCTAAAGAATAATTTTATTTAGTCAAATCGAACATATAAAAGTGACCAAAAGTTGATTTAAATAGGGTTCGTCATCAAAATGTGGTAAATCGGCCTTTTAATGGATATTTGAGTATTTATGCTTAAATTTGATTATTTATTATTTTAAGACTATAATATTTATTGGATTAATGTAAAAACATTTGAAAACATGTATAGTCGTATTTTTGTTATTTCTATTCATTCTCGCCAATACAACGGTTAAGCGTTAACTACCATTTAAAATAATAATATTATATTATTAGTGTGCAACGTAAGATTTCAAAGAAACTCATTGTTGTGTATAAGGTACGCCATCAAACATAGCTATCCCCTTTAAATTAAAATTAATATTTAATTCAAAAGTATTAATAAATATGAAAATTTCATATTTCTCTATTTACCTGGGATGTTACATCCTTTGCACCTTTTGGAAATTACGTCCTCGCAATTTTATTCACTTATCAAATAAATGGGGGTATTTATCCCTCATACCATTTTTATATTCCCACAATGTCTCTTAAACCATATGGTTTTTTCACAAAACCTTTAACTCATTAATTACCTTATTCTGCAACATGTGCTCTCTTCGGTCAAGAATATGGACTGGTTGTTCTTCATAAGAGAGATTCTATTCCAAACGAACTACCTCTGAGCTCAAAACATGATTGGGGTCTGTCATATACTTTCTCAACATTGAAACATGAAAAACACTATGTACCTGGGACAGAATTGGAGGTAAAGCCACTCTATAGGCAACAAATCCCACTTTATCTAGAATTTCATAAGGTCCAATGAACCTCGGACTCAAATTTCCCTTTTTACCAAAATGCATCACACTCTTCCATGGAGGAAATTTGAGAAAGACGTGATAACCAACTTCGAAAGAGAGATCCTTACTCCGGTTATCTAAATAACTTTTTTTCCTGCTCTGAGCTATTCTCACATGCTTCTAAATCAACAGAACTTTTTCTGCCTTCTCTTCTACATATTCTGGTCCCATCAGCTTCCTTTCACCTACTTCATTCCAAAAAGACGGATTTTGAAAAAGCATTCCATATAATTATTCAAACGAAGCCATATGTATACTAGACTGAAAGATGTTATTATAAGAAAATTCAACCAAAGAAATATGTTGCTCTCAACTTCCCTATTAATCCAGTGAACAAGCATGTAACATATCCTATAAGGTTTGAATTGTTCATTCTAACTGCCCATCTAATTGTGGATGAAATGCTATAAAAAAATTTAATTCAGTACCCAACGAATTATAAAGGCCTTTCCAAAAGTTATAAGTAAACATGGGATCACGATTAGATACGATGGAGAGGGGAACACCATGTAACATAACTATATATTTAACATCAAACTGAGAAAGTTGATCTAGAGACAAAGTATCTTAAATAGAAAGGAAATGAGCATATTTAGTCAACCGATCAACCATAACCGAGATTTTATTATTACCTCGAGATGTATTCGGTAATCTCACAATGAAGTCCATGGATATATTTTCCCATTTCCACTTTAGTACCGGTAAAGACTGAAGCATCCCTTTTGGTAACTCCAACTCTATTTTAACCTGCTGACAAGTCAAACACTTCACAGTAAAATCAAAAATATCTCTTTTCATTCCATCCCACCAGTAATACTCCATAAGATCTATGTACAACTTAGTACTATCAGGATGAACTGAAAACAGGGAACTATGATCTTCACATAACAACTCATTCTTCAAATTTGAATCACAAGAACACATAATCTCTTCCCAAACCTAAAAACGCAATCATTATCAAAGATAAAATCGGGATACATACCCTTTTGAACCAACTCTACCTTTTTCTGAAACTCACTATCTTCCTTATGTGCTTTCTTAATTCTGTTTTATAGAGATGGTCTCACGGACACCTGAAACAAAACAGAATAATTTCCCATACCAACAACTTCTATTCCAAATTTCTTCAAATAAAATCCAACGGATCTCATTCCAAACATAGCATGGTTAATGAAGAATTTATATTTCTACTCAAAGCATCATCCACTTTATTTGATTTTATAAGATGGTAAATGATTGTGCAATCATAGTCCTTGATCAATTCCAACCATCTCATATGTCTTATGTTCAGTTATTTTTTAGTGAATATATACTTTAAAATTTTGTGGTTAGTATATATTTCACATTTTACTCCAAACAAATGATGCCTCCATATTTTAAAGCAAAAAAACAATAGCAGTTAATTCCAAATCATTTGTAGGGTAATTTAACTCATGAGGTTTCAACTGGCATAAAGCATAAGCAATTACCTAATCATTCTGCATAAGTACACAACCAAGTCCTTTCAACAAAGTATCATTGTAAATAACAAACTCACCATTTATGAAAGGTAGTTCCAAAACATGAGTATTCACCAATCTTCTTTTGAATTCTTGAAAATAATAATCATGTTCTTTTATCCAAATGAACTTAATACCTTTTCGAGTTAACTTTTTCATTGGATTCAAAAACCATGAAAAGTTCTCAACAAACCTCTATTAATAACATGACAAACCAAGAAAACTACGAATCTCGGTTATATTTGTGGGTCTTGTCCATTCTTCAACAACTTTTTTTTAGTAGGATCAACAGTTATTCCATTTTTTGAAACAATGTGACCAAGGAAAAAAATTTGTTGTAACCAAAACTCACACTTGCTGAATTTCCCAAACAGTTTCTTTTCTTTTAAGGTTTGAAAGAAAACCCTTAAATGACTTTCATACTCCTCTTTACTTTTAGAATAAACCAACATATCATCAACGAACACAACCACAAACTTATCAAAGAGCTTATGGGAAATTCTATTCATAAGATCCATGAATATAGTAGGTGCATTGGTTACACCAAAAGGCATAACTACAAATTCATAATGGCCATATCTAGTAAAAACGTGGTCTTCAGAATGTCTGTTTCCTTTACATTCAACTGACAATACCCCGATCTCAAGTCAATCTTCAAAAAATACTAAGCTCTCTGGAGATGATCAAACAAATCATTGATATGAGGAAAATGATACTTTTTCTTAACAGTGATGTTATTCAATGATCTATAATCAATGCATAGTCTCATTGAACCATATTTATTTTTAACTAACAATACAGGAGCATCCCATGGTGATGTGCGAGATCGAATGAAACCATTATCTAATAACTTCGGTAATTGATTCTTTAACTTTAAAAGTTCAATTTGAGCCATTAAGTATGGGGGTTTTGAAATTGTATTAGTATGAGGAACTAAGTCAACAGTAAATTCAACTTCCCAATCAGGTATAATACCAGGAAACACATCAATAAAAGCATCAAGATACTTATTTACCATTGGCACATCATTAATATGAACAGTTCCTTTGTTTCCAATAATATGTGCGAGGTAACATTCATTTCCATCTTTTACTAGTTTCTCAGCTTCCAGATACATTATCAAAAGTAAGAGTCTATATTCTACACAAACTAAAAATATTTCTGAAAAGAAACCTCTTTAGCTCTGTATTCAATCATAGCATGATAAACAGATATCCAATCCATTCCCAAAATAACAACAAACTCTACTAGAGGAAAAATAATAAGGTTTGCAGGCAGATTACTTCCACACACAAGGACAGGAAGATTCCTATAATTTCTATTTGTTTCAATAGTTCCTCCAGGAGTTTTTACCATAATTTCAGGATTCATATATTAATATGGAATTCCCAATTTACTATAAAACTTCTGAGAAATAAAAAAAATTGTGAAAACCGAATCAAACAACACATTGGCATAATCTGAACAAATAAACAGTGTACCTGATACTACTTCATTTGATAGCCCAACATCTACTAAAGTAGTTACAAAGGACTTCACCACCCCTTTCTACTTGTATTCTGGTTGCTTTCCCACAATTGAGTTCTTCACTGGACACTCATTTTCATGACAACCCATTTCATTTCACTTAAAACATCTTACCGCTGGCTTTTCATTACCTTCTTGATAATCTTCCTTACAATTACGAGCAATATGACCAAACTTACCACACTGGAAGCACTTTCCATACATTGATAAACATTATCTAGGATGCTTTTTACCACACTTCTCAAAAGGTGGATATTTAATTTTCTTACCTCCAGGCTTCTTTGATAAATTATTTCCCTTTTCATTCCAACTGGACCTTTCATTCTGTTGTATGTCAAAAAAACATGATCCTCAGCAAACTCCATTTCCACCTTCTCCGCACATCGAACAAGTTTTTCATAACTTTTGAACTAACAAGATGCTAATACTATTTGATATCACAAATTCAGTCCTGAGTAAGATAAATTTATCTTACTATTAAGATCTCAAATGAAATTTGGAGCATACCATGCCATTCGAGTGAACATTCCTTCATAAACAGCCACAGAGTCATCCTCCTGCCTCAATTACAAGAATTGTTTTTCCATCCTAATTCGAACCACCTTAGTAAAATATTTCTCAAGGAACATACCTTTGAATTCATCCCAATCAAGAGCACCAATCTTCTCACTATCCCTGATATTTTTCACCATCGACCACCACTAATCGGCTTCACTTCAAAACGGTAAACACAAAGACTAACCTTTTGATGTTCTGAACACCCCATGACATCAAAAAATTTCTCCAGTGCTTTAATCCACCCTTCAGATAGCACAGGTTTAGATGATCCTATGAATGATGGGGGATGTTGCCTCATGAAATGATCCACTAATGACATGTTCCTCTGTTGTTGATTTGGTTGATCTCATGCACGGATACCACCACTATTTATAGCCTGAGTCAACTATGCCATCACTGCAACAAACTATTCAGTTCTAATTCTGACCATCTCAGGTTTATTGATTTGGAAGTTTATCTTCCTCCTGATGTCATCCCAACATAGTTTCCCTATTTCCTCTCTAGAAACCCATTCTGAACACAGAAATATCATAGGCCAAGAAACATGGTAATCTATAAATGCTTTATCACTTCAATCTTATCATAAATTTATTTATAGATATTAATTTAACAATACCCTGACTCCTAAAGTTATCTAAACCGAACTCTAATACCAACTATAAGGACCCACCCTTATACATTGGATATTCTTGAATTAAATTAATAATTCACATTGGAGATCTTTTCAGGTTTATATTTTTAGATAATTAGGTCATAATTGTTACATTACATCACAAAAGATACAAAGTAAACACTTCTACACAGTTCCCATTATTTTTCACAAAATAAAAATTCTTGAAAAAAAGAGTCATGTATAGTTCCATGTTTTTTACAGCGTGACTTTTCCTTAATCCCATCCTTGACCCTATTCCACTTTATGTCCTGTGAAAAACATTTCAAAAACTTGGGATGAGCATAAATAGCATATTAAGGGATACACAAAGAATGAAAAATTTTAGTTTTTCAAAACAAAAATTAAACCATGAATACTTTATCGTAAGTAATAATTTTTACCTTTATGAAGTAGTAAATTCTCTTCACTAAATAAAATATCATTTCATACCCTTTTGAAACCAAAATATTACCATAAAACCCATATAAAGAACACATAAAATATAACGGTAACTTGAGACATAAAATTACTTAAATGGAATAACCATACGGTCGACTTCCACACATATCACTAAATTGAATAGCCATACGGCCAACTTCCATACCCAATTAATTGGAGGTTATAACATAACCATCGGTCCTGGTTTATCACAGAACCACCCATCATTTGGTTTATCACATAACCACCCGTCAAATGTCTGAGTACCATTATAAAATCATAACACATAAAACAAATGTAAAAGAATGATAACATTTCCACATTTTAATCACAATATATCATTTAAATATATTGACATAAAAAATCCTTTATCAAAACCACTTTCAATACAAAAATATTTAAAAGATTATATGGTATTTATTTTCTTTCTAAAAACATTATGGCTTGTTAAGGAATCCAAATATCAAATAATACTTGCGACAGTGAAAAAGTTCATTGTCACTGCTTAAGTTAAAACATTCTTTTTTTTATCATTTAGTAAAATGCCTCATAGAAAAATATTCTCATTGAATGAAATGAAAATTCAAATGTGTTTTCATACCATATAAAATAATGTCATTTATAAAAAAAATATGCCTGAATGAAAGGATATCGAGACGAATTCCCTTACCTCATGTCTGACTTGACCCATTCGTTCTTTAATCTCATGAATAATAAACTAAAGTTAATTTATACTTGATTAAGAACCTTTTTCAAGTTTATTATTCCTTTTATATGAATTATTACCATGTTATAAACATTATGTAACCGTTTAATTCGGGTAACTCCCTTTGGTTTGAACCAAAAGGGTTTGATGAAGTGTCTTCTTCCTAAACTAAATCTCTTATGTGTAATAAAGAGATATTAAGAGCTTATTTTGGCAGGGGTTGGACGATCTAAGGGCTTGAGAGCTATTAGGAATGGGTTAGATGTGGTGTCCTTTTATAAGGGGGAGGAGGGACTCTTTAGGGAAGTTTGAAACAATTATTTTATTATAAACTTATCTTCGGTTTCAAAAGGTCCAAAAATCATTAAATTCCAAGATAAGATGACTCATGGTTGAAATAAAATCATCCAATAATAATTTTACTGGATTTGGATATTATTTTAATCTTTATAATCTTATTTATTTAAATCATTTATTAATGATGTAAACACTGCAAAATTATTGTGTCATAAATAATTTAATTTATTTTATGTCTAAAAATTATAAAAAAATACAATAATATATTAAATCTTCTTAGATCTACAATTAATATTTATAGTCTAAGATATAACTTATATAACTCCATGTAAAAATTAATTTTCTAAAAGATATTTTTTATGTCATTTAGGCCTTTACATTAAGTTAATTAAAATAATGTGTCATTATCACCCTCAAGTGGATCCATGGGGTCTTGAAATAGACCCAAGTATTCCCATGGTAGGATATGTATCAACTAATAGGATTAGGACAAAATTTAGGGTAATTTCATATTATTATAATAATATTATTTTACCCTTATTTACCAGATTTACCCTTTACCCATGGTAAATAAAATTTTTTCTTAAGTAAATATTCATAATGTATATAAATAAAAGTTACCTATTTACACAATTTTTACCTCATGATTCCAAATATGGAATCCATTTTTCCTAATTAATAACACAGAAATGGGAGAAATTAATTTAAAATTAATTCTCGCTATCAAAATAAAAGGCGTGTTTTTAAGAAATATTAATTATCAAAATATTGACACTTATTTATGTTCAATTGCATAGTGAAATTACTTCCAATGAAAAACATTGGATTGAATAGTAAAAATATAATATAATTACACTTAAAAACAAATTAAAAAGATAATCCAACCTTATAAATAAATTAGATTAAAAGGTATTTTTGAATTAAAATACAGTATTTTTCACTATTCATTCAAAATGAATTTTATCAAAAAAATACCAAAATTTAAACCAATGTAAATTTTTATGTCCCAATTCTAAAGATTAATTTTATTTTAACAAATATAACATATAAAATTTACCAAAACTATATTTAAATAGGGTTTGTCATCAAAAGGTGGTAAATCTTCTTTTTAATGAATATTTGAGTATTTATGCTTAAATTCGGATTATTTCTTATTTTAAGCCTCTAATATTTATTAGATAAATGTAAAAACATTTAACAAACATGTATAATCATATTTTAGTTAGTTCTATTAATTCCCTCCAATAAAACGGCTAGGTGTTAACTACCATTTAAAATAATAATATTATATTATTAGTGTGCAACGTATGATTTCAAAGAAACTTGTTGTTTTGAATCACGTATTTCATACAACATAGAAATCCCCTTTAAAGTAAAATTAATATTTAATTCAAAAATATTAATAAATATGAAAATGTCATGTTTCTTTATTTACCAGGGATGTTAGACCACATGAGGCCCAGTTGGTGCCAAATATCCAAGCATATTTGTAAAAATAGAATCAAAAATATCATATCTATATTGTCCCTCCATCTCTTGATATAAATCATAAAGATGAGACATCATTACGTACACATCCATGTCATAAATTTTTTATTAAAAGATCAATAGTCAATGATGATATCATGAAACAATAAACATATATATAATCATTCAAATTTTTCATATAGAGAGATAAACCGTCCTCAATAGCCTCAATACGAGGTACTTCAGGAATTGGTGATTCCAGAAAAAATGGATTTCTTGTCATATGATAATATGTATTCACCTTTTCTATTCATGGAAATTTTTACCATTGATATTTTTATCCTTCTCATGTATGGATCATAGTGACAATATATATTTAATGATTATTTTATTCTGTACTAATATGATTAGAATAGTATTAGTGGTTTATTTGATAAAAATTATACAAATAAATAAAAATTATATATTTATTAGTTTCTCAAAAAATTATTGAAACCCAATATTCCTCACCATTAGATATAAAATATACAATATCTATGATATTATAGGGTCATGGATCCAAATTCCCCTTATCATCACCCCATCATTGTCTAGAAAAAAATTTGAACGATATTAGGTATGAATTCAAAATTCCAATAACACTATCCCATTGTTAATTGATCTATTGAGTGGACTCCCCTATATTGTAACCCTAAAATTTTATTTCCTAAAACTTTTCCCCTTTGATACATGTTTTTCTTCTTTTGAAGTAAACCCTTTATTTGAAATATGTTAATTCAACCCAAAACATCAATTTAGAATTCATTGATAATTTAATGTTCCCCAAACATGGATGGTCGTTCACTTTGAACCATTGATATATTTTACGTGAAGTCCTAGAAGTCTATAATGACATAATATATATATTTTTTATATTTTATATTTTATATATAAATTTCAAATTATTACCTTTTTTGAAAGATTTTTAATATTAATAGGATTTATATAAGTAACTAATAATGTCATATATAATATGAACACCAATGAAAATTTATTTTTTCTCTTTCATGAAAGCCTAAAATTCATTAATTCATGTGTTCATGAAAATACTATAGAATGAAATAACCGAAAAACATGACAAATATAAAATAATTAAGTGGTATGATAAGGATCCTTTAGTAATTTTTAGTTTATATAGAACATAATAAACTGACCTTCTAATGTAGGTTTAAACAGTTTGAACCATTTCTAGTTCATATTGTAGAATTCCACCTATCAACCTATGTATCTATCTTATATTAGTTTCACCATTTCTCCAAACATGAACCTCATACACTAGATTAGGATGTTAATAAATTAAATATTATTTTACTCAAATTTATTTGAGGGGAACCAAATTATTTTTTAGGGGATTACATAATAGAAACCATGGGCACATAGGTCATTACACAATGAGAGAAGTGACGACACATAGGCCAATAATTTAATTTAATAATAAATAAAATAATACCAATCATATAAGAAATTATATTATTGTCTCATGGTCATCCACATGAATGAAATGAATTAAAACTTTTATATAATTTTCAATCAATTCTACTGGTTCTTTTTTAGAATAAATAACTCTTGAATCAATTAATTATCTCCATCAATCAATCAAATCATAAATCATAATTATGATATTAATTTACTTAATATTCTCATACATAATAAGTTTAATAAAATTACATATATTTATTTATAATTTAAGTTGAGAAAAACTTTTCGTTGGGGGAATCATGGTGAGTATCCATTCGAAGTTCCAAACATGTATTATACTTGTATATTGTTTTATCTTGTGATATATTTTTTATGTGAATTAATACATCATTTATTGGCATGCACTATAAACTTAATGAACACATTGAACAAAGTGAATTTACCTATCATGTTATACTTAAAAGAACATAGATTAATATATATAATAGGGAATATACATGATATGACGATTCGTATATTATAACAAAATTAATTATAAATTTATATATATATATATATCCCGTCACATGGATTGTAATATTAACTTAATTACCATATAGAACATATTTTGATAGTCATTAAATATTATAATAAATTAATTGTTAATTCTATGTAATTTGGTTAAAGTACACAATGTGTATTTTTCTTATTACACAAAATTTATTTTTCTCGACATCTGTATATAGAACATGCATAGGGAATTGTCATGTAACCATTCCATAGAAAATATTGGAGAAAATGGAATGTATATGGGATAAATGATATTTTTTTATCTGAGTTAGACATTCACTAGTCATGTAGGTTGTATAAGAGGATCGATTAAACCTCCATGAATAAAACACTACATATTGTGTTTAGAAGATACATGACATGTACTCTTGCTGATAGTGCTCAAGGATATCCTAGTAAACTCATGGTATATAATTAAATTGACAATGTGTATTAATTTCTCGCTCCTTAAATTTATTCTGAATTAATTCCCAATTCATTAAACTCTATTACTCGATGTTTGCCTTTGGGGTACATGGTGTGTACCCTTTCAATTACTATAAAAACTTCTTAACACCTCCAAATGAGAAATTTTAATTGATTTTATACATTAAATAAATAAATTCCATTATATTTATAAGAAAAAACTAACAAACAAGATATCATAATTCATATTAATGAATAATTAAAATGGAATTGAAATCTAATAACAAATGTGTAAATATATCAAAGATATTTAAATAATTATTAATAATTTGGAGACTGTTCTGACCCAAATTTTAGGTTCTTTTCCCTACGAAAACGTTATTTAGGGAAAATAAAACATTTATTTTTAATTATCTTTAGTAGTTAAAGAATTAACATGTGAAAAAAATTCTATGTGGATGGATCTAAAAATTTCTCTATTCCATACCAATATTGATTTGTTGTAATAAAAAATGATTCCCTAAAATAGTGATCCAAACATATTCTATGAAACTCTAAATGTAATCATAGGAACCTTCAGGTGCTACCATGACAGATCATAACACATGTATCATTCACCTATGATGGTCCTAAGAAAAACCTCGATGAATTGTTCTATTTTATATCTATAGACATTAGACTAGTAGAGGAGGAGGACCACTCTATGTTCATAAAATCATTCATGGAGATCAAGAACTCTATATCCTTGAGATAATTCTTTCTGGATCTTATTTTGAACAACACAGATGAATAGACTCTCTAGAAAAATAATATAATTGGGTTTAAATACCACAAGGGTTAAAAATAAATAATTAGAAATGTTCCCTTTATTATTTATTTAATCCCAAAGAAAACCCTATTTCTATAATAATAATAATAATATCAATTCTCTACATGTGCTAAAATCAAAAACTAAATTAAATATTATTTATTCATATAATATTCAATATATATTATTTCTCACTGGATCAATAAAAGCAGTCATCCATTCCTCCAAAATATTTATCAGGTCTTGAATAATTATTAATTATTTAATAAATAAATATCACTTCATTAGTCACAAAAAAATAACCAATTATTTTATACACAAAATACAATATAAATATGTATAACATATTTTCTCACAAAATAATACTTCTAATAACTGGTGATGAAATATTTATGATCATAAAAACATGATTAATTATTAAACCACATGTTGTCATTATATTTATTCACCGTATTAAACAATAAATAAAATATATATATGTTATTTAACTGAGATTCTGGATACACAGAGTATGTGACCATTTATGAATTTTTCTTAGTGGAATCTGGAGAAGAAACCAAATATACAAGACTAGTATCTACTAACACTCCATGTAACCCATTGAGAAATAATTTAATGATAAAATGATATAATACCACATGCAAATGCTTACAATGTAATATATTAATTTTATCATGTCATCTTCAATAAGGATGGTTTCATGCTGATTCCATACACCCATGTCTTAGATGTATCATCCTTTTACCATTTGGAAATAGAACTTCCCTATAGAAAAACATGTCCATGGACATTTATAGGATATATCATTTTAATTAAATGGGTTCAGATATCATCTATCATTATGTAATAATTCATAAATGAAATATTCATCAAGATAGAGTGAATGTATCATACCGCATAATGAACATATATTTTCATGGTTTTATCTAATACATCAATGAAGATAACTTATAATAATGATTAATGATAAATGTGAAGTCTATGTATCAATACACATGTATGCTGGTAGAAAAAATCCAATTACACATATAAATGTGGACATCTGACTAGTGAGTGTCATTCTGATAATATCCTACAATAGATATTACTATGAGAGTAAACCATGAGAATGTGACAAAAATTCTTATGAATATCCACTACGGATATTCTATATCATTTATCTCCCCAAAAGGATTTCATTTAACGATAAAAAGTATATTTTAAAGTACTTTTTTCACACATATGGGATCTTGTCTTAGCGAGGAATGGCTATGGCCTTTACGTTTGACTGATACTCTTAGGAAATTATCACAAACAATGTTATAAAGAAGGAAAATAATGATGTGATATGATGTTTATTAATATAGAAAATACTAGATATCAGTTATTATAAAGTATGAAAAATATGGTTCTAGGGAACTCACTCCAACATCTCTAACATAATGAAGCTATGGTGATTACCACACTATACTTTGGATTTTGTTTTTATAATAGGATAAAAGTAAAAAAAATCTAAACACTATTAATTATGAATCCAAAACTATTATTACATTGAAAATGGTTATAAAATTTATGTGAGTTTATGAATGTGGAGAATATCAATATCATGGGATTAAATTTATTATCACATATAAATGGTATTCTCTCACAAATATTGTTTTTTCTATTAGTGTTGTGTTTGTAATCATGTCATTAATAAATAAAATTATTGGTTGAACATTAATGTAATGAGATTAATTTTCTTGGAAAATAAATCCAGAGGTGGAGATTAATAAACCCCTACAATTATGGATGTTATGTTATTTGTTTTAGATCTATTGTTTATGATTTTTTTCTAAAATAATTAAGGATTATGTCGCATTATTATGGATTTCTAAATCAGGAGAATCCTATTGGGATGGATTGATTACATATCCAAAGGGGTCATATTTTTTCAAATTATCTTTTATGTCTATAGTATATAAGTGAGATATTGTACGATGAGTTATATATTGATTTAGAAAAAATAGAAGGATTATGGGAGACTATGGAAGATATTGTAAAGATGTTATATAATTTGATCCCAATAGAGAGTATAAATATGTCAAAAATATGAGTCAACATATATAGATGTGAAGATGAAACAAATTGATGGTTGAAAATCTATGTTATAAACTGATATATAGGTATTTGAATAAAAAAAATCATATTGATTTGTGGATTTTCATTGGGTTGATCAAATTTTGAGTAAAAATATATTTTTCAAATGTTTTTGAGGGAAATGAAGATCACTACAAGTTATTCTAGTATTTGATAATGATTTTAAAGAGGATAAGAAAAGTTTTACAAATTTAATAATGAATAAATAACATTTATTTTTTCATGTTATAAGACATAAATTTTGAGTTATTTTTTAATTGGGGTTCCAATAGATTAATTTTTTAAAAATTAATAAGATCATTAGTTATGAATATAATATGAGGTGTAGATATGAATACCAAATTTTGTGGATATAAGAAGTTTAAATACACAATTTAAGTAATGCATTAATGTAGTGGAAGATGAATATAGGATACTTATGATGGATTTCACATTTAGTATGATTTTACAATTCCTATAGAAGACTGTGTTATGGGGGAAATAAACAACTATAATTTAATTATGGATGAGGTAAATTTTATTTAGAGTATTAAAATATTCAAATTGATTTCAAATAGAATTTTTTAAAATTAAATGACGAGGTGAATATGTTGGGATGGATTTCAATGAAAAAAATTCATGATTTTTAATATATTTTTATAAGAATGGTTTAAGTAATGCATGATTTTTTATAATGATATATTAGGAAACAATGATGGAGTTATAACCTAATATAATCAAATAAAATGAATTTTGTTGACTTAGGTTTGAGTATAGTTGAAGATACATTGTTGAGAGAAAATATTTATCTATGTATTGTTGAATATATAAATATATATTACACTAAAATATCATTGATAATAAAAAAAATATGAAATATGGGGAACCCATTTTACATACTCTAGAATCTCTAATTTATCAAATATAAATTAATTTGATATAAAATATGTTTATAATAGTAAATAAATCATATTTTTTCTAGAATATCTTTGAGGAGAAGAGATCATGTGATAACATTATTATAGATTATGTTCTAAATTTCTACATTTCAAAAATTGAGATTGGTAAAAGATTTTATTTATATATATATATATTGATGAATGAAGGGAAGGTTATATTTTTTAGTAGTAAATATTAGTAAAATCTAATCTGACTCTATTTTTTTGGTGGCAACAATTTAAACTAACGATATAAAATTTAATAATTTTTTACGAGAAAACAATTTTTAGTAAAGGGTGATTCATTCCCAAATTAATTATTTTTTATGATTAGTTTTAATGGTAAATATATTTCTTGGACTTGTATTAAACACATTAAGCATGGAATCCCCCACACTAGGGGTGGCCCTTGAAAAAATATAATATTCATTAAATATACATTTATTTTTATTGAATACAAGTAAGGATGATAAATATTGTTTAACAAAATCTTTTTTTCAATAAGGTATAGAAGTTAATATTATCTTACATAAAGTTATAAAATATACTCACTTATTTTACAACCCCTAATATGTTATACAAAAAATTATTAGGCGTTTCTGATTAGTTAGTACTGGGTTTTATATTTTTATTGATGAGATAAGTGATATTTGACAAGGAAGGTGTTGGAACAAGATAATATTATAAAAAGGATAGTGAATTGAGTTTTTTTATTTTGTTTAATAATTATAGTGATTGATTAAATTTTTTAATGACTAGTGGTATGTTATTATTAGTTTTTAGCACCTAATGTTATCTATTTTTAATGGATTATAGACATGTTATATCATAATGTGTATATTCATGGAAATACATTATTATTCAGTTATGTTTGTTCTATGGATCATGGGAGAAAATATGACAACAACCCTATGGAATATATGAATTACTATGTTATCCCTGATTCGTAGTCATGATATTTGGTTGTGTTGATATGTTAATATTTGAATGATAAGGTTCAATTGTATTTTGATATAACTAATCACTAAAAATAAATATTTTGATGAAACTTTATTTAGATATACATATTTAAATTACACCTCTTAGATTTTAATATATATGTTAATGGGGTTACATAAGAAAATATTGGTTATAGATTCTTTAACATGTGGTTTTCAAATTGGTTCTTCACTTATGCCTATTTATACTTCGATACATATCTAATTACATTTTAGAATTATTCATAAAAGTGGGTAATTTTTTATGACACTAATTAAGTGGAGGGATTTTATTAACCATGATAGGAAATTTCCACCCATATGAGGGGTAATCCCATCACAACCCTCTATTTAGTTTTGGTTAATTAAGTGTGTTACTATAGAAAGAGAATTACATGTGATATAATTTTTTATGATTTCATAAATCTATGTATTAGGAAAATGAAATATGTTATATTGGATTAACATTTTCTATTTATCCTATATATTCATGGTGTTATGGAAAAAAACATGAATATTGGAAATGAGGGGGATTATACCACAAAAAACTAATTTTTTATTTGGTTAGATAAGGTTAATTATTAGTAACTACTAGTAGTTCTTAATTGGGAATAGGATACAGTTTCATTTATATATTTACAAATTTTACAATAGTGCATGTATAATATTATACAAATTGATAATTTTGGACTAATGTGATGAGACCATTAGTAAAACTATTTTCGATTTAATATAAATAAAAATATGATTTCTATTTTTTACCTTTTAAATATTAAATTAATTAATTGTTATTTAATTATATAACGATTTTGAAGTTATAATATAAATATAGACATTTTTATGTAATTAATATATTAACATTGGAAATGAAAAATATAAAATTTTATTTGAGCATAGGCATAGAGTATAGGGGTTATAATGCCCATTATGTGTTGAAAATTCATAATCCCAAAATAGAGACTATTCTTGCACATCATTTTCTATATTTATCTAATTAAAAGGATCATTAACAAACATACCAATGTTTATCTATAAGTTAAGAACATATAAAGGAAAATTAATTCACAAAATGAAAGGTATATATTATTTATTTTACCAATATTTTTTTTAATGATGTTCACTTCCATAGAGAATATTGAATTCTCCATTTTTAATAAATAAAAGAAATATTATTGATGTTTTCATTCCATTTAGAGAATTAGAAGGTTGTGATTAGTATTCTATAGTGTTCCTTTTCTAGGAGAGCTCTGTATTTTTTTCATATCCAATATGTTCTTTAGTATTTTACCTATTTGAACATACAACCATTCCCATATTGGTGTGACTATCATCATGTTCATAGTAACAAAATCTCATCAAGACAGTGATGGTGGACATTATCGGTGGACACCAAAGAGGGATTCAATTTGATAACTCGAGTTTGATATAAATATTTTAGGACATTATAAAATGTATTTTTACTTTATTATATTAAAATTATATTTTTCAATTACCTTTCGTGGTATTGGATGTGAATTATTATTTTTTGTAATAGGAATTAATTTTCAACATCATTGTTTAATCTGTAAAATATATTTAGAGAAACAATCTATAAATAAAAAATAAATAAACTAGTATTCATATATGCTATAGGCTTTTGATATATTCACATAATATAACTACTCATTTAATACTCTATTAAATATATATTATTATTTATTTTTAATAAATATTTTTTAAAATTAATATATATTTTATAATATAATTTTATAAGTAACAAGATTTTAATTTTATGGAGTAAATACTTAGTTTAATATGAGAACTTAGTAATTTTTGGATTTTATTGAAATACTAAATATTCATTGAATAAATTATAAATATTTTATGTTAGAATGTGTTTTATTTACATTGAAATCAAAGTGGTTATCTATATATATATTTATAGTGAAATGAATAATATCATGCATAAATTATCCATAATAAATAAGAATCACACATGGAAGTCCATAGGATATAAATTATTTATTACGTAGATGTTGAGGACATAATATATGTAAGGAACCCACTTTAAACATTACATAATCTTGAGTTAATTCAAGAATTAACATTGAGGATATTTTTAGGTTTAGAGTTTTAGATAATTAGGTTGAAACTATTACATTACATCTCAAAATATTACAATGTAGACACTTATACTCTTTCCAATTTTTTCACAATAATAAAACTCCTTAAATAAAACAAGAATACTTTTCTTGATATAAATCTTATTTAATTATTTCATTACCTTAACCTTCCTTATACCATATGAAAAAACATTTTAAAAACATGGGATGAGAATAAAAACCTCATTAAGACTTATAAAATAAAGAAAGAAAACATTAGTCTGTCAATACATACAAAACATAATCTCTTTAACATACCTCATGAAATCATAATATTTATGAATAACACATAGAAATCGTAAATCATAAAGGTAACTTGTTTCATCCATATCATACTTATGTTGTAGCTTTCACAGCTACATAGGGAGTTACGTTTGGAATACCCACCACAGTATATTCCCTAAATCTATTAGGATAAACATTAATTTTTACCTCTGTCATGTTACCCAATGCATTGGAGATCTATCTCAGGCTCACCTGCCCTAGTTTTATCATGGAACCACCCGTATGTGTAAACAATACCCAAGAACCATAACATATTCATAACACATAAAAAAAGTATGAAGGAAATATAAAATTTCTGCATTGAAATACCAATATAAAATTTCAATATATTTACATAATCAATCCATTCTCAAAACCATTTTCGATACCAAAATATATAAAAAGAGTATATGGTACTTATTTTCCTTCTAAAAACATTTCAGCTTGTTAAGGAATCCAAATATCAAATAATGCTCGCGACGGATGAAAGGTCATTGTCACCGCAGACATTAAAAGAAAAATTATTTTTTTCATTTATAAAAATACTTCATAGAAAAATATTCCCTTTGAATTAAAGTAAAAGTAAAAGGGGTTTTCTTATACATTGTATGAAAGAATGTCGTGCATAAATCGAAGTGTGCCTCAATGAAAGAAGATTGAGACAAAGTCTCTTACCTTGTGTTTGACTTGTCTCATATGTTCTTTGTTCTTCATGAATAAAAAACTTAAGTTAATTTATATTTTCATTAGAACCTTTTTCAAGTTAATTATTCTATTTATATCACTTATTACCTTTCTATAACAATTTTTTAATTATTTGAGTTCATATCGGACATTTTGTCGTTATTCGGAACTTGAGTCAAAAATGAACTTATTATAATTAAAAATTGTCCATGTGGTCAAAAGTAAATTATCTCCAGAATGATATTAATAATTTTAATATCATATAAATATTTTATTTATATGTATTTAAATAGTACCTAACATTTGGAGATATGAAATGAAATGCATCGTTCATGGAGACAGTAAGTAGTCCGTACGCATGAACGCTACATTCATTTATTATTTACATTTAGAGGAATGAAAAATTAATGATAAATAGGTATATTATAATTACATTATAATATCATATTTTATATATATTACATAATTTAATTAAATCAATCCTTTATACATTCCATGTATGGCATGAACGAGTCATATCACTTTGAGGGGTGGTAGTTCACACTTCCTCAAATGAAATTATCATACTTATACAACAAGAAAGGAATAAAGTATGTTATAAATGATAATTAAAGAATCATAGAGATAAAAAAATATCATATATCTCATATTTAATTTCAGTTCCATCATAATGGCCACCATTAGAGGCGTTATGAGATAATTGAACAATCGTCATTTCGTGAGGCAGTAGTTCTCCATCCATAGAAACATTATATTATGTACCCATTAGACGGAGGTGTGTATAAGTGTAGTTAGAATCTTTATCATAAAAACAACTTAGAATATTGATTATACTGGGGTTCTTATTTCAACAAATAATATGAAGAGCATAGGGAGTGGAGAAGGGAAATAAAAGAAAATAACATGAGAGAAGATTTTACTTTTAAATCGGGTAAATCCCTTTGGTTTTAACAAAAAGGTTTTATTTAATTGACTTCATCCTAGGTGAAAGATTATAGGAGGAATATAGGGATGTTTTTAGTTTATTGGATCATAGTTTTTATGAGACAAGAGTCTTGAGAGTTGTTTGTAATCGGTTAGAGGTGATGGCCTTTCATAAGGGGGAGGAGGGGCTCTTTAGTAAAGTTTGAAAATATTATTTTATTATAAACTGAATTTTGATTTCAAAATGTCCAAAACTCATTTAATTCAAAGATAATGTGAGGATTTTCCAAAATCCTCTTATCCAATGGGATTTAGAAAAATTTAGGGAATAAAATTAACCTTATCTTTTATCATTAACCCGTAGTTAACTAATTTAACTTTTACCATGTCCTCTTGTATATTCATACAATATGGTTAATATATTTACAATAAAATTACAAGAAAACCAAAATGGATCATTAATGACATTTTTAACATCATATATGTCATTTGGACTAATATTATATTTTTAGGAATATTTTATCATTTAATAAAATATCAATTGTTTTAAAAACTCATTTATGTCAATTTATAAACTATTCATATCAATACTTTTAAAAAATCAATAAAAATTTGATTCATTAAAAAAAATCATTAATTTAAATATTAAATGTCATTATTATCTCTAAAAAAATTTAATTTCATAAAAATATTTAAAATAAATTAATTTTAATATTTATAATCTCATTTATTTAAAATATTCATTAAAAAGATAATCACTACATCATCATTGTGTCATAAATAATTTTATTTATATGATGTTTAAAAATTATAAATAAAATACCATGATGTAGGAAATATTTTTATCTTTTTAATTACAATCTATCGTTGAAAATATCACTTATATAATCCCATATATATATTGTTTTACAAAAATATATATGTTTATGTTACATTTTCATTAACTTTAAATTAATTTTTATAAAGTGTCATTTTCACTAACAAGTGGCTCTATGGGGTCCCAAAATAGACCCAAGGATTCCCATGGTCGTAAATGTATTATAAAATAGTTTTAGGACACATGTTATGGTAATTTAAGTTTATTATAATATTATTGGTTACCCTTATTTACCAGATTTACCCTTTAACCATGGTAAATAAAATATTTATTGAAATTACTATTCATAATGTCTAAAAATAAAAGTTAACTATTTACAAAATTTTGACCTTAAAATTAAAAATAAGGAATCCATTTTTCCAAATTCAAAACATATAAATTTCCGAAATTAATTTAAAATTAATTCTTGTTGTCAAAACCAAAAAGCATGTTTTTAAAAAGTAAAAACTACCAAAATATTGGCATGTGTTTATGTCCAATTTCAATGTGAAATTACTTTTAATGACCATAATTTTATAAAATGATAAAAATATAATCCAATTACACTTTAAAACTAATTAAAAGTACAATATAACTATATAAATAAATTATATTAAAAGGCATTTTTGAATTAAAATGCAGTATTGTTCACTATTCATCAAAAAAAATGAATTTATCATAAAAATACCAAAATTTTACCTAAATTAAATTATGATTTCCTGATTCTAAAGAACAAGTTTTTTTTGTCCGATGTATCATATAAAAGTGATAAAAACTAGATTTAAAAGGTGTTCTCTATCAAAAGGTAGTTAAAAGAATTTTTAAAAATATTAGAGTTTTCATGCTTAAAATTGGATTCATTCTTATTATAAGCCTCTAAAACTTATTAAATAAATGTAAAAGAATTTAACAAGAAAATTTAATCATATTTTAGTTATTTATATTCATTCCCACTAATATAATTCCTAGGAATTAACTACCATTTAAAATAATATTATTATTATATTATTTTTCGATATAACTCAAAATTATGTGCAATGTAAGATTTCAAAGAAACTAATTATTGCGTGTTGGTTATGCAATGGGACATATAATCCCCTTTAAAGTAAAATTAATATTTATTTTACAAATATTAATAAACATGAAAAATGTATATTCTTTATTTTCTTGGGATGTTATAATATATCTGATATGTGATTATAAAATAATAATATTAATGTTAGATAAGAGTCATCACAAAAGTTATAGAATTTAATCATAATAACTAGTTATTAACAAAATATGTACATGAAAAAATAAACCACATGTAAAAATAAAACCACACTTCAATAATACATGTTATAATAGATAAATAATTTCATAATCTAGGACATATTATAACAAATGTTTTGGAATATTATAATCTATAACATGTAAACAAAATTAAATTTAGAATAGGTTGTGTGTGATCAAGTAAATTAATTCACCATCTATATAGGATTAAACAAGTTTGATTACATCTCATGTATGAGTAACTAGGGGAGGTGTTGATTTTTATTAAAATATACATCACTCATAATCCTTTTCCTATACTATATTCTCAACCAGTGTTGGATTCCTTTTAAACTACAAATCCCTAGACAGCATAGTTATGACATCTTCTCTATGTAATCGCATTCATCCCCAATATAAAAAATATAAAATATATTTTTTCTTTTCATAACCAAAGTGAGAATAAACCTTGGATTTTATAGATTTTTCCACTAGCTATCAAAATTATTGAATAATGGGATCATTGTAACATATAGAGTTTTTAAAAGGAAATGTTAAGTTTGATAATGTACTAGATATGTCGCATCGAGCTTAAACAAAAAAACAAAATATTATTATTTAAATGTTACCATTATAACATATCCATTTAAATGGAATTTATTAACATGATTAAATAAATTATAAAAATACTATATAGACATGTATAAATAATTTATTATTTTGTTACTAGATGATTAAAAATGAAGACAAAACCCCTTTTGAAAATAAAATGAAATATTTTTTTGAAAAAAAAAATTAAATGCTCAAAAGCTTTTTTTATACCAAAAAAATAATAAAATAACAATTTTTGGATTATTATAATTATATATATATATATATATATTAAATATAATATTAAAATTAGACATATTCCTTTTCTATATATTAAAAAATCCAATTTTATGCTGTAAAAGCTTTATTTTCCAACCTTTAGTTTTTCAACCTTTTAATGGCGTGGTTATTTTACAACTAAACATTGAAAAGAAAATTACTATTATTTCACAAAATAAAATTCATATTTCAAGGCGTTATGTAACATACCAGGTAAATAAAGAATATGAAATTTTCATATTTATTAATATTTGTGAATAAAATATCAATATTACTTTAAAGGGAATGCTATGTTCGATGACGTACCCAACACACAACAACGAGTTTCTTTGAAATCTTACATTGCACACTAATAATATAATAATATTATTTTAAATGGTATTTATCGTCTAGCCATTGTAATAAAGGGAATGAACAGAACTAACTAAAAATGATTATATATGTTTGTAAAATATTTTTACATTTATCCAATAAATTTTATAGGCTTAAAATGCGAATGAATCCAATTTTAAGCATAAATCTTCTAATATTCTTTAAAAGGTCAATTAACCACCTTTTGATGGAGAACCCTTTTTTAATATACTTTTTGACAATTTTATATTTTATATTTGAAAAAATAAAATCCTCCTTTAGAATCAAGACATCAAAATTTACTTTGTGTAAATTTTTGTTATTTTCTGATAAAGATCATTTTTAGTGAAAAATACTGTATTTTAATTCAAAACCTCATTTTAGTCTAATTTATTTATATTGTTAGATTATATTTTTAATTGGTTTTAAAGTTTAGTTAAATTATATTTTTTCCATTTAATCCAATTGTCGTCATTTTATTTAATTTCACTTTGAAATTGGACATAAACAAGTGTCAATCTTTTAATAAATATTGTTTCTTAAAAACATGCTATTTATTTTGACAGCGGGAAATGATTATAAAATTAATTAATGAAACTTATATGTTTTTAATTTGGTAAAATTGATATAATTTTTGAATTTGGAATATTAAATATATCTTAGTGTAAATTTTGTGTATTTTTCTGACAAATGTTCATTTTCAATGAATAGTGAAAAATACTACATTTTAATTCAAAACTGCCTTTTCATCCAATTTTTTTATATAGTAATTTTAACTGGTTTTAAGGTTTAATTTAATTATTTTTTTATAATTTAATACAATTTTGTTCATTGGATGTAATTTCACTTTTAAATTTGATGTAAAAACAAATCAATCTTTTGTTAGATTTTACTTCTTAAAAACGCATCTTTGGTTTTGACAACGGGAATTATTTTAAATTAATTACGGAAATTTATGTGTTTGGAATTTGATAAAATGGATTTCATATTTGGAATTAGAAGTTCCAAATTATGTAATTAAGACTCTCTTTTTTTTGACATTATGAATAGTAACGATGATAATTATCTTTAATTTTCATGTTTAATTAGTAATCAAGTAGTCAAGGGTAATAAAATAATATCATAAAAATATAAAATGGCCCCAACATGTGTCCTAATGATATTTTTGGTGTCATGGCCGACCATGGGATGCCTTGTTCCATCCTTGGGACCCCATGGAATCACTTTAGTGTGATAGTAACCTTTTATCATATTTTTTTTAAAGAATAGAAAATGTAACCAAAGTATGTATCACCTAAGTAAAACAATTTTAATTTTGTTTAAATAAATTATATCTTTGACTATAAAAATTAATTGGAAATCTAAAAATATTTCCTACATGATGGTAATTTTTTATAATTTTTAGACATTAAAAAAATAAATTTATTTATGACACCGTGATGATGCAGTGATTACCTCATTATTGAATGATTTAAATAAAATGAGAAGATAAGGTAAATTCTAAGACATACACTTTTAAAAAAACCTATTGTATGGGTGGATTTATAACCCTTATAACCTTATCCTAGAAATATATAATTTTGGGACCTTTAATATCCTAAAATCATTTTATAATAAATTAACTTTTCAAGACTTTCCAAGAGTGCCCCTCCACCCTCTTATAAAATGCCCCAACCTCTACCCCATTACCCACACATCTAAAGCCTTTGTCTCAACAAAACTCTGCTAATTTTAATCTCTCCATATCCCTCTCTTCATTCTAGAAGCCTTAACTTAGGTAGAAATCTCTTCAAGAAACCCTTTTGGTTCAAACCAAAAGGAGTTTCCCAATTTAAAGGTAATGTCTTCTCTTATGTTCTTTTGTTTTATTTTTCTTATCCAACTCCTTAAACTCTTTTTACTCCTTTATTTTGTAACAAAACAAGTATATTCAATATACTAGGATGTTCTTATGATAATTATTCGAGCTACACTTACACACACCTCCGTCTAATGGTTAATGAACATACTGTTTCCGTGGATGGCGAATTACTGTCTCACGAAACGATGATTGTTCTATCTTCTCCTACCACCTCTCATGGTGTCCATTATGATGGAACTATATTTATTTATGATATATATTATATTTATTTCCTCTATATGCTTCTGTATTTTACATTTAAAACATATCTTTACGCTTTTCATGTTGGGCAAGTGAGATAATTTCATTTGAGGAAGTGTGGACTACTGCCCCCTCAAGTGATGCGACTCGTTCATGCAATAAATGGAATTTATAAAGAATGAAATTAATGAAATTATGTGACCTATATAACATATATATTATAATGGAATTATAATATATATATATATTTCATTTATTTTTAATTTCATTAATGTGACAAAGAAATGAAAGTAGCGTTCATGCGTACGTACGGCCTACCGTCTCCATGAACGGTGCATTTCATTTTTTTTATATCAAAATGTTATGTAATAGTATAAAATTAATATATACTGGATATATATGATATTTAAATCATTAATAATATTCTGGATATGGTTTAATTATAACTACATGGACAATTCTTTTCAAACAAGTTCATTTTTGACTCATTTACCGAACATCGACAAAAACATCTGATATGAACTCACATAATTAACTAATTATTATAAAATTATAATATGTGATATGAATTGAATAATAAACATTAAATGAGGTCCTTAAGAAATTATTAATTGACCAAAGTTTATTATTCAGTAATATAAAGACACAAACAATACAAGTCAGACTTGAGGTAAGGGATCTAACCTCTCTCTTTCTTTTTATGTACTCTCTTTTATGTCACTTCATTTAAGATCCTCTTTCTTATGTTGGGGGATGTTATTCTATATTACTCTTAATTTTATTTTTATGTTCATATGATGAGATACCCTAATTGATATCTTCAATCCATTTTTCGAAGTTTTAAGTGGCATCGTTAGGCTGCCGAATTTTTGTAAGGGGATATCTTATCTCACTTTTAATTCCGTGAGATTTCCATTGCTTGCCACTTATTTATTGCATGTGGTTTATTGTGATCTTCCATTTAATATATATTATCATGATTCTATTTATATTCATGGTATTCTATTATTCATATTGTGTTTATTATCTTTTGTCCATACAACTCGATTGATTACAATGAGGTATGGGGTTTTATCTCACTTTTTGTTTTCGTGAGATTTATGCTACATTTTCAACTAATTCCTATTTTGGGGTGTTTGTACTGAACGTGATTGTATTTTTTGTGTAATATAATTTAATTTATGGGTATTTAAATCTTCATTGTATGACCCTTATTTCATGGGGTGTACGTTTCGAAAGTTACCCAAATCAGTAAGGGAACCTTTCACCCTCCTATTTTTAAAAGACTTATTTTTTTTAGGTATTTTAATTTAAATCTTCTTGTGTTGGGATATGTTCTTATATGTACTTATTGTTGTAAATTATTTTTCCATGTGATGAGATACCCTTTTTATCTCTCATCATCTCATTTTATGAATTTTAAAATGACGTTGTTAGGCTGTCGAATTTCTGTAAGGGAACTTCTTAACCTAATTTCAATTCTTTGGGTCAAACCTCTACTTCTTGATTATGTCATACTATGAATATGTGTGGATGAAATCCGATTTTTTTACACTTAATATCCTCTTATTTTAGGTGTATTTATATTTTCCACACATAATCATTTAATTTATTTATCCTTAATCTAAGGATACCGACATTGTAATAGACTTCATCTCAATATCCTTTCATTGAGGAATATTTTGTTTTATACACAACTTTATTTTATACGATGTATAAACCACTTTTACTTTTACTTTAATTAAAAAGGAAAATTTTTGTACGAAGAATTTTACTAAAGGACAAAAGGAATGTTTTGTCTTATATATGCGGCGACAATGACTTCTCCGCCGCCGTGACCATTATTTGATTTTCAGCTTCCTCTATAAGACATATCTTTTTTAAATGAAAAATAAATACCAAGTTTTACATTTCTTTTATTTTGGTATTGAAAATGGTTTTGATAATGTTTTGATTATACCAATGTGTTTTTGATATCTTGTTATTGAAATGTGGAAATGTTATGTTTCCTTTATGCATGTTTTATGTGATACGATTATGTTATGGTTCTTGGGCATTGTTTATGAAGACGGGTGGTTCCGTGATAAACTAAGGGCGGGTGATCCCGTGATAGCTCTCCAATGTATTGGGTAATGCGAA
Source organism: Viscum album (assembly GCA_963277665.1). Lineage (NCBI taxonomy): Eukaryota > Viridiplantae > Streptophyta > Magnoliopsida > Santalales > Viscaceae > Viscum > Viscum album. The sequence continues at coordinate 1,714,893,414 of OY728152.1, read as the reverse complement.
GAGGTTAAATGCTAAGGATTCTCCGAAGATATTTAGGGAATATGGTGTGATGGGTATTCCAAACGTAACCATGATGGTTACTCTCTACGTAATAATGTTATGAATTCCTCAAGTTACCTTTACGTCTTATGATTTCTATGAGTTATTCAGAAAACGTATGATTTCATGTGGTATGTTAAAGTGCTTATGTTTTAAGAGTAAAGTATTATTTCATTTATTATTATGTATACCTGGACTAATGTTTTCTTTCCGTTTTTTTATATCCCTTGCTGAGCTTTTTATGCTCATCCCAAGTTTTTCAAATGTTTTCCACAGGACTTAAAGGTGAATAGGGTCAAGGATAGGATCAAGGAGAGACATGCTATCTAAAACATGGAACTAGACATGTTTCTTTTTAAGAGTTTTTATTTTATGAAAAAAATGGAAACTGAGTAGAAGTCTCTACTTTGTAATCTTGTGAGATGTAATAGTTATGTCCTAATTCTCTAAAACTCTAAACCTGAAAAGATCATCAATGTGAATTATTCATTTAATTCAATATTATGTAATGTTTTAAGGCTGGGTCCTTATAGTTGGTATCAAAGGTCATTTTAGATAACTTAAGAGGTTAGGGTATTCTTTAGGCATAAGTGACATTACCATAATGGTTAGGATTTTAGAAAGATTCATAGTTTTAGATAAATTTAATGAGTTTAAGATAACATGAATAATTATATCTTAGTATTATATGATGATTCTAATGATATGCTCACACTGACCTTTTTGGTTTTAGTAAATTGATGGATCTAGCAGGCACCAAAGTGACAATGGGTATGAAGGAAAATATGGTGGTTCTCTGATTAAGAGACTGGATGAAATGGGGGATTCAATGAGGAATCTTCTGGTTATTATAAACCAACTATCAAGGAGTCATGATCAACCACTTGAACCATGGTGAGTTCTCTAATGCATCATGTATGAGAGAACCAACTAGATGTGGAATTTCAGGTAATAATTATAAATGTAACCATTATGGTTTATATGATCCTTACTTTTGAGGTAATTATGGGTTACTATATGTTATGATGGAAAATGAAAGGCATGAGATAAACTTGAGGTTAAATTATGTTATGGTTATTTTTGAAGATTTTATCTATTTTTGGGGAATGTTATAAGAATTATGTAGTTTTTGAAAAGGGACAACACATAGACCGTGTGACAACCCGTCGCGTCGGATGAAGTTGTGGGAATCAAACCCACAACCAAAGTGCGACTGGGATTTATCGGCTACCACTGGACTACGTGATGTCCCTGGTTAGTAAGACTATTTATTTTAGTACGATGATATTATGAATTAGGAATAAGTTTATTTTGGGTTATTTATGGAAATTATTATCCTATCATAAAGGATATGTGACTAGGTTAATTACTTTCCAGTATGAGACTTTAAGAGTAACTGATGTTATTTAGAGATAAATGTTAATATTGACCTTGGAAGATTATGTGATTAGATCCTTCAAAGATTTGGGTTTCAATATTAGTTTGGTTTACTTTGAAGAAATTTATGTACAATTGTTTATCAAATGGTCTTTGTTGAACTTTGGGTTTTGTTGGATAAATTTTGGAGATTAAAAATAGAATTTCTTTTTATAAAGGATTATTCTTTTTGGGTATTATCTGATCACATACTAACAATTTTGGTTTTGGTTTTGGTCTAAAGACATGGGAAATATATAGTTCTCTTTTGTGGATTAGTTGATTCTCTAGAATTTGATTATAGTGCTCTTAATGTGAGCAAGTCATCCTAAATACTCGTCTTTTGGAGAAAAAAATGAGTTTGTATAAGAAATCTAGTAAGAGATGAAAGTCTACACGACAAGTAAGTATGTTTCCTTATGATTTAGTTAAGATCATAAATAAATTACTCAATGAAAAGTTACTTAAAACTAAAATATTTTCTGTTAACTTTTCTTAATAGGGAATCAAATACCGTTTAACCCATCACAAGTTTGTGATTTTCTTGGGGTTAACTTTATCCTAATCATGTTTTCTATCACTCTCCATCAGAACATGACCCTTTTTTTTCTTCCATATCAATGTTTTCCTACACAGAATCCTTTTATGGGTTAACTCGGGTGACCTTTGTACTTATCTTTATTTATTTTAAAGTGATAGTTTTACTGACTCTTGTTCCGATTTGGGACAATGAATGAAGTTTCTTAGACCAATTTTAAAATTGAGAGGACGCAATTCCCAAAAGGGCGAAGGATGTAACATCCCAGATAAATAATGAATATGAAATTTTCATATTTATTAATATTTTTAAATAAAATATCAATATTACTTTAAAGGGGATGCTATGTTCGATGGCATACCCAACATGCAACAACGAGTTTCTTTGAAATCTTACATTGCACACTAATAATATAATAATATTATTTTAAATGGTAGTTAACATCTAGACATTGTAATGGCAGGAATGAACAGAACTATCTAAAAAATGATTATATATTTTTTTCAAATATTTTTACATTTATCTAATAAATTTTAGAGGCTTAAAATGTGAATGAATCCAATTTTAAGCATAAATCTTCTAATATTCTTTAAAAGGTCGATTAACCGCCTTTTGATGGAGAACCCTTTTTAAATATACTTTTTGACAATTTTATATGTTATATTTGAAAAAATAAAATCCTTCTTTAGAATCAAGACATCAAAATTTAATTTGTGTAAATTTTTGTTATTTTTTCGATAAAGATCATTTTTAGTGAAAAATGTTGTATTTTAATTCAAAACCTCCTTTTAATCTAATTAATTTATATTGTTAGATTATCTTTTTAATTGGTTTTAAAGTGTAATTAAAATATATTTTTACCATTTAATCCAATGGTGGTCATTTTAATTAATTTCTCTTTAAAATTAAACATAAACAAGTGTCAATCTTTTAATAGATATTGTTTCTTAAAAACACGCTATTTGTTTTGACAGCGGGAATTGATTATAAAATTAATTAATGAAACATATATGTTTTTTATTTCGTAAAATTGATATCATTTTTGAATTTGGAATATCAAATATATATTAGGGAGAATTTTTGGTATTTTTCTAACAAATGTTCATTTTTAATGAATAGTGAAAAATAATGCATTTTAATTCAAAACTGCCTTTTCATCCAATTTATTTATATAGTCATTTTAATTGATTTTAAGGTGTAATTTAATTATTTTTTTATAATTTAATACAGTTTTGGTCATTGGATGTAATTTCACTTTTAAATTGGATGTAAAAATATATCAATCTTTTGATATATTTTACTTCTTAAAAACTCATCTTTGGTTTTAACAACGGGAATTATTTTAAATTAATTACTGCAATTTCTATGTTTGGAATTTGATAAAATGGATTTCATATTTGGAAATAGAAGTTCCAAATTATGTAATTAAGACTCTTGTTCTTGGACATTATGAATAGTAATAATGGTAATTATCTTTAATTTTCGTGTTTAATTAGTAATCGGGTAGTTAAGGGTAATAAAATAATATCATAAAAATATAAAATGACCCCAAAATGTGTCCTAATTCTATTTTTGGTGTCATTTCCAACCATGCGATGCCTTGTTCTAACCTTGGGACCCCATGGAATCACTTTAGTGTGATAGAGACCTTTTACCATATATTTTTTAAAGAAAGGAAAATGTAACCAATGTATGTATCACCTAAGTAAAAAAAATTAATTTTGTTTAAATAAATAATCTCTTTCACTATAAACATTAATTGGAAATATAAAAATATTTCCTACATAATGGTAATTTTTTTATAATTTTTAGACATTAAATAAATAAATTTATTTATGACACCATGGTGATGCAGTGATTACCTCATTAATGAACGATTTAAATAAAATGAGAAGATAAGGTAAAATCTAAGACATAAACTTGTCAAAAACCTATTGTATGGGTGTATTTAGAACCCTTATCACCTTATCCTTGAAATATATAATTGTGGGACCTTTAATATCTGAAAACAATTTTATAATAAATTAACTTTTCAAGACTTTCCAAGAATTCCCCTCCTCCCTCTTATAAAAGGCCCCCACCTCTACCCCCTTACCCACACCTCTCAAGCCTTTGCCACAACCAAAATCAGTTCATTTTATCTCTAAACATCCCTCTATTCATCCTATAAGCCTTAACTTAGGCAGAAATCTCTTGAAGAAATCCTTTTGGTTCAAACCAAAGGGAGTTAACCGATTTAAAGGTATTGTCTTCTCTTATGTTCTTTTGTTTTATTTTGCTCCTAAAACTACTTAAACTCTTTTTATTACTTTTTTTGTAAAAACACCAGTATCTTAAATATAATAGGATGTTTTTATGAGAAGTATTAGAGCTACACTTACACACACCTCCGTCTAATGGTTAAAGAACATACTGTTTCCGTGGATGGTGAATTATTACCTCACGAAACGATGATTGTTCTATATTCTCTTACCACCTCTCATGGTAGCCATTATGATGGAACTATATTTATTTAAGATATATATTATATTTATTTCCTCTCTATACTTCTGTATTTTACATTTAAAACATACCTTTGTGCTTTTCATGTTGTGAAAATGTGATAATTTCTTTTGAGGAAGTGTGGACTACCGCCCCCTCAAGTGATGTGACTCGTTCATGCAATACATGGAATGTATAAAGAATTAAATTAATGAACTTATGTGACCTATATAACATATATATTATACTGGAATTATAATATATATATATATATATCTAATTTAGCTTTAATTCTATTATTGTGACAAAGAAATGAAAGTAGCATTCATGCGTACGTACAACCTACTGTCTCCATGAACGGTGCATTTCATTTTTTTATCTCCAAATGTTATGGAATAATATAAAATGAATATATAATATATATATATATATATATGATATTTAAATCATTAATAACATTATTTATATGGTGTAATTATAACTACATGGACAATTCTTTTCAAACAAGTTCATTTTGGACTCATGTATCGAACATCGACAAAAATGTCAGATATGAACTCACATAATTAAATAATTATTATAAAATTATAATATGCGATATTAATTGAATAATAAACTTTAATGTATGTACTTAATAAATTATTAATTGACCAAAGTTTATTATTCATGAATATAATGAAACGAATAGGACAAGTCGGACTTAAGGTAAGGGATCCAACCTCTCTCTTTCTTTTTATGTACTCTCTTTTATGTCACTTATTTTAAGCTCCTATTTATTATGTTAGTGGATGTTCATATATATTAATCTTACTATACTTTTTATGTTCATTTGATTATATAACCTAATTGATATCTTCAATACATTTTTGGAACTTTTAAGTGGCGTCATTAGGCTGCTGAATTTTCGTAAGGGGGTAACTTATCTCACTTTTAATTATGTGAGATTTCCATTTTACGCCACTTATTTATTGCATGTGGTGTATTTTTTTCTTCCATATGATATACATAATCATGATTATATTTATATTCATGGTATTATGTGATTCATATTGTGTTTATTATCTTTTGGTCATACAACTCGATTGATTACAATGAGGTATGGGGTTTTTATCTCACTTTTTGTTTCCGTGAGATTCATGGTATATTTGCCACTAATTAATTTTGTGTGGTGTATGTAATCCACATGATTGTATTTTTTGTGTAATATACGTTAATTTATGGGTATTTACATCTTCATTGTATCGCCCTTATTTCATGGGGTGTACGTTTCGAAAGTTACCCAAACTGGTAAGGGAACCTTTCACCCTCCTATTTTTAAAAGACTTCTTTTTGTTAGGTATTTTAATTTACATATTATTATGTTGGGATATGTTCTTATATATCCTTATTGTTGTAAATGATTTTTCCAAGTGATTATATACCCTTTTTATCTCTCATCTTCTCATTTTCTGATTTTTAAAATGACGTTGTTAGGCTGTCGAATTTCTGTAAGGGGACTTATTAACCCAATTTCAATTCTTTGGGTCAAACCTCCACTTCTTGATTATGTCGTACTATAAATATGTGTGGATGACCCCCAATTGTTTTACACTTAATATCCTCTTATTTTAGGTGTATTAATATTTTCCACACATATTCATGTAATTGATTTATCCTTAATCTAAGGATACTAACTTTGTAAAGGACTTTGTCTCAATCTCCTTTCATTGAGGAATATTTTGTTTTATACACAACTTTATTTTTTAAAGTGTATAAACCCATTTGACTTTTACTTTTATTCAAAAGGAATCTTTTTGTACGAATCATTTTACTAAACGAAAAAAGGAATGGGTTGTCTTACATATGCAGCGACAATGACTTCTCCATCGCCCTGACCATTATTTGAGTTTCAGCTTCCTTTACAATTCATAACTTTTCTAAATGAAAAATAAATACCATGTTTTAATTTTCTTTTATTTTGGTATTTAAAATGGTTTTGATAATTTTTTGAATATATCAATGTTTTTTTGATATCTTGTGATTGAAATGTGGAAATTTTATGTTTCCTTTATGCATGTTTTATATTATACGATTATGTTATGGTTCTTGGGCATTGATTATGAAGACGGGTGGTTCTGTGATAAACTAAGGGCAGGTGAGCCTGTGATAGCTCTCCAATGCATTGGGTAACATGAAGGGGTTAAAATCTAATGTTTCTATGAAGATATTTATGGAATATACTATGATGGGTATTCCAAACGTAACCATGAGGGTTACTCCCTATGTAAGAATGTTATAAATGCCTCAAGTTACCTTTACGTATTATGATTTCTATGAGTTATTCATAAAACGTATGATTTCATGAGGTATGTTAAAGTGCTTATGTTTTAAGAGTAAAGTATGATTTCATTTATTCTTATGTATTCCTAGACTAATGTTTTCTTTCTGTATTTTTATATCCCTTACTGAGATTTTTATGCTCATCCCAATTTTTTGAAATGTTTTCCATAGGACATAAAGGTGAATAGGGTCAAGGATGGGATCAAGGAAATACATGCTATCTAAAACTTGGAACTAGACATGTTTCTTCTAAAGAGTTTTTATTTTATGAGAGAAAATGGAAACTGAGTAGAAGTGTCTACTTTGTAATCTTGTGAGATGTAATAGTTATGTCCTAATTCTCTAAAACTCTAAACCTGAAATATCTTTAATATGAATTATTCATTTAATTCAAGATTATGTAATTTTTTAAGGCTGGGTCCTTATGTGTTACATCAGAATTTACTTTTGTATGTTTTTTTATTTTTGTGGTTTTTTTGAAGAATTGTGAAAAATACCGTATTTTGATTGAAAATTGAAATTTCATCATAATAACTTATATTGATAAATTATATTTTCAAATAGTTTTGATGAAAAAATTTATAAATTATATATATATTATTACAATTATTGTTGATTTAATATTTTCCATATTGAATTTGGATATAAAAAAATTCAAACTTTTGTATATTATCACATTAAAAACCGATAGTTTCTCCCCATCTATGGGATTTATTTTATATAAAATTTATCCACAAATATGTTTTTTATTTTGAAATACTAATTAATAATTTGGAATAATATGGTAAATATTCATAAAATATGTCATTTTTTGGAAAATTTGAATAGTAAATTGGTCATTGTATTACCAATAGTAAGGGTATATAAGGTAATTAAGGGTCTAATAAAATTATAAATATTATAAAATTACCATAACACATATCCTAATTTTAATTTTTTGATACATTTTGTCCAATATCATCCTTGGGTATAATTTATGACCTCTTGGAGATAATTGGATGACTTTAAGCCCTTTATTGTATTTTACTATGAATAAAAGTCAAATATGGCGTACTTATGTATTAATAACAATAACATTATTCATATAGGGTAATTCGTAACATATCTTAAACTATAAATAGTATTTGGAATTATAAATTATTTTTTTAAATCATGGTAATTTATTAATAATTTTTAGTCATTATATAATTACCAGAAATGCTGACAGAAAGACGATGCAGTAATTTTTCAATTAATGAAAAAATTAACAAAATGATAATTAATGTCGTAAAATAATTAAAATTTGAGATAAATAATTTCATACCAGAAGTTTTAAATTAACCTAACATATTGGTGATGTATTAAAATGGATTTTTCAAATATATATTTTTGTTTTTATTTCTTTTCTAAATGTCAAAGCAGTGAATATTGTAAAAATTAGCATTAATATTATTCTAAAACATATATTTTATTAAATGAAAAATAAATTAAAAATATAAATTTATAAGAAATGAATTATATAATTTATAAAAAATTCTTCAATGATAATTTTTTATTTTTTTATTATATGGTAATTATATTAACCCTTAAATAGTAAAATTCAATGATGTCATAGTAAGTGTTAAAGGGGTTAAATAAGGGTTAATGTCAATAGGAATTGATTAATATTATTGTAAAAACATGTATATTTTTATTTGGAAGATTTTATTAATACTCATAATCATACATATTTGTTAATAAATAATTTTTTATACATTTGGAATATAAAATTAATATATATTATTTTCATTTTTGGATAATTTTGAAGAGTACAAATCTCATCTCTTATAAAAGGGACCTCATATTATATTTTCATAAAACATAAAAATCATTTTATTTAATCTTTATATAAAAAAATACCTTCCTAAATTCTCTCCCTACAATATAGAGGTCAAATTTTAGGATTAAAATGAACCATAGTTTTATTAAGGTGTTAATGATTGGATTATTGTTAAAGAAGATATATTTTTTAATCAGGTTTTTCTATTTTTTTATTCATCCACATCCATAAAAACTTCCTCAACCATACTAAAATAATTAATCCAATTTGATAAATATAATTATAACTTATTATGTTAGTTTATTACTTTTATCCATCTCCATGTCCAGCAAATTTGAAAAGAATTTAACATTCTTGTGTACGGGGGACTACTGTCACGCAAAGTGATATAATTCATTTTCCATCACTGTTTCTCAAGACCAAAAATAATCATGGAATTTAAAATTATATATGATATTATTTACACATTTATAATTATTAAATGATAATTTATCTTTTATTTTATTATCCTTCCATGCATAAAAAATGATAATTTCATTTGTCTGTATGTGTGAATTATCATGTCCACGAGGCGTTGTAATTTTTTTTATCATCACCACATCACATAGATGATATATATAAGTATATTTAAATTATTATAATGAATTTAATGATATTATTATATTTTTGGAAACATAAAATGATTCTTAACTTTTTTCCATTGTGATCATTGAAAAATTATAACGTTACTCATGTCTACATAAGTCCTACTGTCTCCATGATTGTAACGTATTTCTTTTTTCACAACCATATATAAAAGATTGAATTAAAATTATAATGTATGTATATTAACTATTTATATTTCATTAATACTATTCTGGATAATACTTAATTAGTACCACTTTGACTATAGACATCATACAGATGTCATTTTTGACTCAAGTAATGAATTTCATAAAAACATATGGAATGACCATAAATAATATGTATATGTTATAACATGATAATAAGTGATATAAAATGAAGAATAAACATGAAAATTGTTCTCAAGAAATTAGATAATTTACCTAGCCTCATTATTATCGATGATAATAACTGTACTTCATGAGTCGAACTCAAGGTAAGGTACTCTTTAAGTAAAACATTGTTTTAAAGGTTTAATGATTTATTTTGTAAAACATTTTCTTTCATGTCCATGTTGTTAAAATTATTATTATGAATATATGTATAAAAAAATTAATTTTCTAAAAAATAAATATTTTAATTTGTATCATGTGTTTTCAAAAATGAATATTTTCATGATTTAATGTGAAAGATATTATTTCCAAAAACCGCTTTTAAAGTTCCTATTACGACACTTTTTTACAGTGGGAAAAATTAATGATTTTATAAAATATAAAAAGTTATCTTAATTTTTCAGTTAAAAGATGTTTTAATAATTTCATGATTCCTTTATATTTTTTCACAATTATTTTCAATGAATAATTATTCTTTATATTGTGTGTTGTGTTAATATTTAAAAAAAATTACATGAAATGGGTTTTTGGATATTCAAAAGTGTTTCATACATGTGATTAAAATATTTTTAAATGGTTTTATTCATTATATGGTACAAAAGAATTATATGAAATAGGTGATTCTAATAGGTCATATATGAAGTGATGATCCCCATTATATGTCATGGGGGAATCCTATATAACTTATAAAAATAGTTGATCCACAAAATTTCCCATAAGAAATAGGTTAGCCTGATATAGCTTATACAAATAGTTGAACCCCTTTTTAGCTTATGTGTTGGACTGATATAGAATATAAAATGGATGGTACACATTAAAGATCTCCAATACATTATTTATAGAAGTATAATGTATCATTATTCCATTTGTAATAGTAAAATGTATGGAAGTTGACGGTATGGTTATTCCATTTGAGTATAATTATGTCCCAAAATACCTATTTAACATTAATATTCATTTTATAATTTTTTATTAATATTAATTTATTTTGAAAATGTAAAATATTTATCTTTTTAAAAATATGGATATTTTTTGGTTAAAAATTTCAATTTTTATGAACATTTTTATTTGTTTTTCACTTGAATAATGGGTTTATTTCTTATAAGTCTGTTACTAAATTCTTTGTGATCATCCCTAGTATTTAAATTTTTTCACATGGTAATGTATTAGTATGAAAAAATATGAAGACATGATGATAATTTGAAGATATACCATGAAAAGAAAACATGTTTTATTTTAAAATTATTTCCATTTGTGAATAAATTCATACTGAGTATAAGTGTCCACTTATACTATATGGGTTTACATTGTAAGAGTTCATAATAATTATCAAAAAATCTAAAATGAAAAGATCTTTAAGTATAAATTCTATTTCAATATACTCTATAATATTTAATGTTTCATTCCTAGTCCATATAGTTGGTATCTGAGTATGGTTTAGAAAAATTTCATGATTACGATGTTTTCATAAGACTTAGGGAAATCATAATGGGTTTATAATATTATTTCTGATAATAATGGTAGTGTCATAGAAATCTGTTTTTGAGTATTTATGTTATGAGATTTTAATTTTACTAATGGAACAATTAGAGATATAAATTATTTTGGTAAAAATGAGTTATTTCATTTTGGAATGAAAAATGAATGGTATGAGATAAAGTTTGATGTTAAAAAATATTAAGGTTATATTGAAGAATTTTATCACATTTCTGAGATTTTATATGGATTCTAATAATATAGTTTTATAAAAAAGGGGATCTCACTGGATGGGTGACAACCCATCACGTTTGAAAGGGCTACGTGATTTTAATCCACAACCGAATGGTGGTAAAGGTCTATCACCTACTAATAGCCAACCTGATGTTCAGGTAAGTTTTAAATTTTATTTTTGTTAAATGATTTTATAGATGAATAATAAGTAGATTTATGTAACATAAGTTTTATCGAATATATTTCCATAGAATTGTAAAATGATTTAGTGATTAAGAGATTATTTTTATTTCATAAGACATTCACTATTTTTGGTATCCTGTATGATTAAGCTAAAATCAATACTATTGTATTTTATTTGTGGAATAAATTTTGATATATATTTTTGAATCATCTTTGATTTTATTATGGATTTATGGTGATTCATGTTTTTATGAATTTTTTTCATATCTAAAATATTATCATATTAAGGAAAACATATTATGGTGTAAGACTTCAAGAGTGAATGATTTTATTTTGAGATAAATATAAAAATTAATCTTGGAAGACTATGTGAACAAATAATTCTGATTTTTTGGTTTCATTATTTTTTTAGAATTTGTTTGAGGAATTTTATGGAATGTTGTTTATAAAATGATCCTAGTTGAGCTTTGAGTTTCACTATTGAATTTCAGTGATAGAAATTGTTTTTAAGCATATAATTGTTTAATATTTTTGTAGTATCAACTTATCATGTACTAAAAATATTCTTTTTTGGTTAATGTTTCAAGACAATTGAAATAAAGAGTTAATATTTTTTGGATTATATGATTCTATATAAGATTATTCTGATGCATTATGATGAAAATTAATCAAAAATAGTCATCATTTAGAGAAAAACATGAGATTATGGAGGAAATTGAATAATGGATGAAATTATTCTTCTTAGGTAAGTATACATCCTTAATTTCTTATTCTATGTAGTAATATAATTCATCATAACTATGAAAATGATCTTCAAAAAAAATGATATTTTTGTAATTTTCTTACTACGAAATAAATGACCTAATAACCAGTCATATATTTATGGTTTTTTGACTCTACCATTTATCATGAACATGTTCTCTATCACTCCCCTTAAGTAATTGATATGTAGTTTTATCATACATGTTTGTGTTTTCATGTATGGAATCCTTGTATGTTCTATCTTAGGTGACTTTCATACATTCATTTCTCTCTTTTTAAAGGGATGTTTAGTTGGTTATTGTTCTAATGTGGGATTTCAATGAAGGAATTTTGAATAGACAACCCTAGTTTCAAATCCAATGATAAATTTGTGAGGATGAAATTTATTGGGGGGGGAATGTAATACCCATAGTTTTTTAAATGAAAAAAAATGTTTGATAGCATAAAACATATTCCACATCAATCTTAATGATTAACTATATATTATTGTTGTAAAGTTACCATTTTAACATAGCCATTTGAATGGATGGTATGAACCAGAATAACTGAATTAAGAAATATGGTTTATATATATATATATGTATATTTAATTATTTGGTGACCTATTAATTATAAATGAAAATAAAACCAATTTAGAAATAAAAGGAATTCTTTTTCTGAAAAATTATTTAAATGTGAACAAGTGAATTTTTCACCAATAAAATATACAAATGAGATTTTTTCTATTATATTAATGAAATATATATATATAATAAAAACTTTAATGATTAAAATTCATCCTATATGTTTTCAATACATGATATAATAATAATGACATTTTTGTGCATAAGAAGATGTATTCTCCTAAATGTAGTTTTCCCACTTTTTGATGGGACACATGTTCTAAAACTAATTTTTTTCACTTTTATATATTTTATTTCACTCAATAGACTTATTTTTTTGAATTTTTAATATCAAAATATACTTTTTTGAATATGTTTTATTTTTCTGATATGTTTCATATTTTGAAAAATAGTGAAAAATATTGCATTTTATTTGAAAACAATATTTCTTTTCAAAATAATATATAATGGTAAATATTATTTTATATTGTTTTTAATGTATCATTAGATAAATTATACATCTTATATGTTAATTAAGATCATTGGAATATTTTTCATATTTAATTTTCATATAAAAACATTTCCAAGGTTTAAACATTTTTAATTTTAAAATTAATTATTTCTCCCTCTCTATGAGATTAAAATTAAATTAATTTTATCTACTTATGTGTTTTGAATTTTGAAAAATTGATTATATATTTTTAATTCATAATGCATGAATTTTTAAAGTTATTACCCATTCTTTTTTTAACAATATGAATATAAAGCTCTGTAATTTTATTATCATTGGAAAGGTTAAATGAAGTAATTAGGGGTAAAAATAATAATATAATTTTTTTAAAAATAACCTAAAAATGTTTTAATTTAAATTAATGAGTTTTATTTGACCAAAATAATCCCTTGATCTAAGTTTTTAAATATTTGACAACATGGATGACTTTAACCAATTATTATATTTTATTTTTTATTATAAGTAAAAGATGTCATACTTATGTTTTAATAACTATAACATTTTTAATATATATTAATACATTGATATATTATAATATAGATAGTTTTTTTAATAATAAAAAACTAATATATATTATAGTAATTTATTTAAAAAAATATGGGATAAAAAATTACCATAAATGTCGATAGAGTGATGATGATGTAATTATTCAATTAATTGAAAAATTAATTAAATCATAGTAAAACTATGAAAATAATTAAAATTTGGGATAATTAATTTCATCCAAGAATTTTATAGAATAAATTTACATATTGGTTATGTATTAATAGTATTTTTCCTATGATATCTTGGTTTTGTTATTCTTTTAAATTTGAATGTTATGAATAGTGTCAAAATGAAATTATTGATATTTTGAAATAAATAATATTTCATTAAATGATATAAAATTGATAAGAATGTAAAATTCAGAAAAATTATTTTGGTATGGTTTAAAAATTCTTCTTTGATTCATTTAAGTTACTTTTTTTTCATTTTTTAGTAACTATATTAACCCTTCAAAAATAAAAAACCATGTGGTCATGGAAAGAGTTAAAGGTGTAAAATAAGTTTCAATACTAAAAGAAAAGGATTATGAAATAGAAAAAACGTGTATAATTTTAATTTAAGGAATTTTTTTAACTAATAGGCATTATAAAATATAAATTAATCAGTTCAGTTACATTTTTAGTAGAAAATTAATTAATTTTAATTTATTATTTTGAGAAGTTCCAAGAGTACCCCTCTTATCTCTTATGGAAGGGAACCTCTTAATAACCTTTCATAAAACATAAAAACATTTTTATACTAATATTAGAACAATTGACTATATATAATCCCTTTTCACAATATAGAGGGATTATTTTAGGCAAATAAACATTCCTACTGGTCTTAAAGTGTTTATAAGGAGATGATTTATAATGAAGATGTGTCTTTTTTAAACAAGTGTTCCTATTTTTTTATTCATACACATCACTCAAACATTCATAAAACATTATAAAATAAAGAATAAATTATATTTAATATAATAAAATTTTATTAGGTTAGTTTTATAACCTATATATATCCACTTCCATCAAATGGGAAAAGAAGTTAACGTTTATGTGTACTGAGGACTACCACCTCACGAATCGATATGATTCATTTTCCATAACCTTCTATAAAGACTAGTTATAATGATGGAATTTATTATTATATTTATTTAATTAATTAAAATTTTATCATTATTAAAATATAATATAAAATTTATCTTCTGACCCTTCTATGCATAGAAAAATGATAATGTTATTCATGCGTATATGTAAACAATCACCTCCACAAAGCAACGCGGTTCATTATTAATCAACACATCTCATGGATAGTATATATAAGTAAATTTAAATAATTAATATGATATTCATAAAAATATTATTTTTTTTGAAAGATAAAATTATTATTACGTTCTTTTCATAATGAGCATTGAAAAATGAAAATGTTGTTGATGCATACGTACCTCCGGCCATCTCAATGATTATAACGTAATTAATTTTTTCTAACCATATTTAATAGATTTATTATGACTCAACTAACACAAGTACCATCTACCATTCGTTTTTTGGATAACAAACTAGTACCACACAACTTGGGGTCGTAATAATCCATTACCCAATTCAGGGAAAACCAAAAAATATCCCTTTTACCATTTTTTTCTAATTTAACTTTTATATTGATTTACATTTTTTTGGTTTTATTAATTTTCATAGTAGATGTTAAATGAGGTAAAATTTATGATTATAATTCTTTATAAACAAGAAAATAAATATATTTTTTCTCTTCACCCTAGTATAATATCAGGGGACATATTTATATTTTTTCATACAAAATAATGTATTGAAATAAATGTGTTGTATAATTTCGTATATATTTTAGTTCATTTTTATTTATTTTTCCATTCATTATATTATACATTTTAAATGATATTTAATGATTTTATCAAATTGAATGAATCCAATATTTGAGTTCACAATGATAAATTGTTCCTTTTTGGTAATTTTTAATGATTTGTTTTAGAAATCGATAACAAATAATCATTTAAAAAACTTTTAATATTAAAATAATCGAACTAACTAAAATAGAATCAATGAAAATGAGTATTTATAGATCACCTAATTAGAAAACGAATACATTTAATTATACATCCTTAAACAACTCGATAAAAAAATCTATTTGATAGGTAGTTGTTTGATAATATGTAACATAAATGGAAGACTCTCAAAACTTAAAAATAACAGTTTGTGTGTATGTTTTACTGTGTGAAAAATAAAATCCATTCATTAATATTTAGTATAATGTAATAGATATTTCTCTAATCCACAGTTCCATTTAATGGAAATCAAAAAAATTCTCAATGGATTCCTTCAGTTTGGAAGCACATATTCATGATTAGCACTACTGCCTTGATATAATAAATTTTACATACATTAATTTCATTTAATATTGTAAATAAGTTATAATTTTTGAAGAGATGTGAAATATAAGTTGAATAATGATCATGAATGAACAAAATATAAATGAATTTATCTAAATAAATTTTCTAGTGAGAAATTAGTGTCTATGAAACTGTGGGGTTTGATGGAGAGATCCAACAAGGAAAATTTTTTAATTTGATTTCTTGTTAATATTGATAGTTACATAATTCTCTATTAATTATAATTCATTGTTTTAGGTCTTTAGCATGTGATTATGTGGATTCATCATGAAAAAATTATAGTATTAGTTCCTTGAAAAAAAGTAAATTTTGATTTTGGGTAATTTTTTGAAACACATTATTTTATATATTTAAAAATTATTATCATGTTATTAATATAAATTTTATATTACAATACTATTAAAAAATTATTTTTCATTTATAGAGTAAATATTGACAATAATATGAAAACATAATAATTTATCTATTTTACTTCATTAATAATTATTAACTTCTTTAATTTTTAATACTATTAATTTAAATTCGTTTTAATAATTTTCCATGAAAATAGGTTACTCTTACAAATGATCTAATGGAAGGTACACAATTATAATTTTGAAAGTGCACTTAACAAATAAGAATAACCTGAGGAAGTCAATAAGATGTGAAATATATATTCAATTTTGGATGTGGAATGGATCTTTCACATATGTCAGATTAAAACATGCACTATCCCAAGATATATTGAATTTTTTTGGAATTAATTTAACCTTTTTAGTATTTTTCATTTCAAAAAACTCTGAATACAGATTTTGTTATATAAAATAACTATGTTTGAATTGCATTATAAGAAACAAAACATTAAGCTTTCACTAAACTCAAAACATATATTATCTTCTAGTACACACAAAACTACTTTTTTCTTGTGTAACACCTAATAATTAGTCCCTTCAATAGCTTTCATTACATGTATGGTTGGGTGTTACCGAACATCAATTTAGTTTTAATAATATTATTTAAATATTATTAATGTTATCACCTATCTATTGAAATTCAATATATGAATGATTCTAATTAAATTTTGAATTTATTGTTTAAACATGATTATAAAATTAACTCTTTGTTAATTCATTATTTATAAATGAAAATAAAAACCAATTGAATATGAGGGATGTTTTTTTATGAAAACTATTTTTATCCCCACAATGAAATTTTACATTAAAAAATGAAATTAGTGACTATTATTTGAAGATAAAAATAAAATTTATATTTCATAAATTCAATAAAATTTATTATAATCATATAAAAATTTATAGGCATAAAATAAGAAGAAATCCAATTTTGGGCATAAAAAGCTATATTTTTCAAAAAAGCAGTTTACGGCCTTTTATTAGATGAATTATCTTCAAACTATTATTTTGATATTTCATAATTTTTAGTTGTAAAAATAACCATCATTTTTTAAATCAGAACATCAAAATTTACATTGGGTGATTATTTGGTATTTTTTTGAGAAGTTTCATTTTTCAATGAATAATGAAAATTATTGTAATTATTGGAATATAAATTTTCGTTTAATTTATTTTTACTAATAAAATATAGTTGAAATTAATTTTAAACTATAATTATATCAATTATACATAAATTAATCCAATTTAAGTTATTGTAACCAATTTCACATTGAATTAGGATACAAAAACATTTAAAACATTTGAACTTTTTCACATTAAAAAGTCACTGTCTCTTCCCGTCTATGAGATTAATTTTAAATTAATCTCCCGCACTTATGTTATTATAATTTCAAAAAATGGATTCCATATTCAGAATAATATTATTTTATAAATTATAATTAGGCCAAATTAATATTTTACTAAATTGACTAGTGATAGAAGCTAAAATTAGTACAATGATTAATATAAATACTAGTTTACTTAATGAGTAAACATAGAATATACAGTGTAAAAATGACCATACACTTTTAAAACACCAATTTTTTGTCCATATTTAGGCTTTTAACATTTATGGATTTACTTTTTTGTGTTATGGAAGCCTCTTTTTTGATAAAAACGTGGGGATAATATAAATTCCTTTCAAAAATACCATGTGAGTCATTTCTCCCACTTAAAAAGAGGTACTAAAACCCCCTCAATTATTCACACCTATCAATACATTTGGATCATAAAAAACACTATATAATATCCTCCAAAAAACCCTCCCATAATCTTAGAATCCTTCCATTTATTATAATTTCATCTAAGGAATCCCTTAGGTGAAATCCAAATGGAGTTCCCCAAAGAATAGGCAACATCCTTCAATAAGAACTTTGTTATTATTTCATTATACAAAGATTAAATTATTATTATATAAATCATATATAATAACCACATTATACTATATAAAATTAGATATTTTTATGATATTCTCAATACCTACATAATTACACACTTTGATGAAATGTTTTACACATTCATCGTTCATGGGTACGACAGTCGACCACCTCACGAACATATGTCATTAATTCTTCCATTACCACCTATAAATGATGGGAATAATGAAATAATTACAATTTTTATATGATATGAATGATATTTATGATGTATATATGGTTTTTGACTAATTATATATCGCATAACGTAATGATTTCCATTTTGTGGTAATATGATAACTTCCTATGTGAACGAGTGGACTACCCCCTCCTCAAAGCGATGTGTGTCGTTTAAACATTAAATGGAATGTATTACAGATGAGTTAGAAAAATAAATTATAAATGAAATAATAATTATACTTTAATGATAATATATAAATATTTATATCATTTACATTTCTATCTTTAAATATTCGATAAGAAATTGGAAATAGTGTTCATGCATACGTATGACATACAGTCTCCCTCGGGGGTGTATTTCATTTCTTATTTTGATATTTTATATATTATTTTAAATAATTATATTTTAAATATATATTATATTTTTACCAATTTTTAATTTTTTATATTATGTAAATCATGATCTATATAATAGGATTAAGAATAAAAAATCAAAACATGTATGAAAATCAAAGCGGTTGTTACCTGACACGTAAAAATCACATGACGATTTTAATAAACATGTAATATAATGTCAGAATAGAATCATATATGGTATGATATATAAAAATATTTTTATTTTGTATATTTATAAAAAACTTATATTTTTTATATAGGTGGTTTGAATGTGTAAAATGAAATTCAAGACTAAAGGTGTGGGTTTTCTCGTCTAAATTTTATTTTTCATAGAGATATACTGTATTCACCACTAATTCATGTTGTGTGGTTAATATAATTACCAATTAAATTTTATATCATGAATTATATTTGTTAAATTATATTATATTTTTCAATTTATTTTAATATTTAAAGGATCTCACCATTCAAAAGTTACTCAAGTAGAAAGTGGATATATAGTCTCACTTTTATTTCTGTGTGACTTATGCAATATTCACCACATGATTTTTTTGTGTTGTGTATAAACTAATAATTAATATATTAAATTATTATTATCCATTAATTTATGGTCATTTAAATAATCAATTGATTATATATCTTTCGTGGGTTTTACATTTCATAAGTTACCAAATCGTTAAGTTAATTTTTATCTCAATTTTTCTAATATCAAACACATGTGATGTTATATACCAATATTATTTTAGGAGGTATATATAACTCCATTTGAAATGATATATCTTTATTATACTTCTATAAATGATATCTGATGAATCATGTAATTTTATTATTTCATGGGTATTAGGATTTAATGTTTCCAAATTTTTATGAGTTTATTGCTACAATCTACTCGTTTATAAGGATTGTGTATGATTAAGTCAACAATGTTGAAATATAATGATATAACTCAAAACAATTCTCAAAAACATTCATATCATCTTGTTATTCACTATATATTAAAGTAATTGTTCTAATTTTCAACTATTTTTTAGTTCGGATATTTAAGGAAATATTTTTAAGGAAATATGACATTATTTCTCTCTTCGATAAGAAATAAATTTTATTCAAAAACAATATCTTCTGAAAATGTTACAATATAATTTTTTTAATTTATAATTTAATATCACTTTCAAGGAAAAGTATTTATAAATTGATTTATGTTTTAAAAATTTTATCCAGAGCCTCCTCTATATTTTTTCAAGGTAATTTTCAAAGAAAAATGTTTTCAATAATTTTTATGTTTTGAAGAAAAATTAAAGTGTAAATGATATTTTACTCAACAAATATTTTATATAATCCTTTCAATATTATTTCTATCTAAAATTACATATTTTGGTGTTCTATATTACTTGTGTTTGATATGATCTAGGGATACTATTCATATTCTTTCTATGAGTAGTTTTTTTATGGAATGATGTTTACAATAACCATTTCTCTTCCACGGATCAATCTTGTTTCAATGTGATTGTTATGAACCCCATTTATTTTCCAGTGTTTAATACTGTTTAAAAAATATTTAAATGAAACGAAATTATTTTACAAGGTTCAAACATGATATCAAATAATAATTGTTTTATAAGTATTTTAGATGATATAAAAAATCTTTAAACATTATTCATGGTGAGGTTCATGGAATTTCTTATACGATAGTGTGGAATAAATAGAACTGGGTATTATCATTACATATTATATGATGGGGTGGCCCAATTAACTCCTAGTAACCCTATTACATCATATATGATGGTGTGGCCAAAATAGCATAAGGTAATCTTGTTACATGTTATATGATAGCGTGGACAAAATATCACCATAGAAGACATTTATAGCTTATATGATGGGGTCTACCATATAGAACTAGGTAATATCATTGCATTTTATAGGATGTGGTGGCCTTGATAGTAATGGGGAACCCTATTACAACATATACAATGTGTTGAAGTAGATAGAATTGGGTGATCCGAATATAGAATACCTGATTCATGGGAACAATATCTCGATCTAATGGATTGGGTACTGATTTATATATCATAAGATAGTGATCAGAACATGTTGACTGCCTTGATCCACTATGGGAATAAGGTATGACCTAATCCACTATATGGAATAGGCTATGATTGGGAAAGGTGGTTTCTCTCTCCTAGTTGGTGTGGTCTCCATGAAGTTTCCTGATATGTTTTTGAAACAAGCCTTTACTTATAGGGAATAATTTTATATTATTATGAGTACTCAATAAATTTTATGTCTTTTTCCTAAGTTATGATTTTATAGATTATTCTCTTGATTAACTTGATATTAATGTCTTATGAACTTACTATACTTTATTCTATGAATCTTGATTATGATATTTGATATGTAAGGAATTATATTATAATGATACTATAATGTTCTTAAACTCTTATGCTCATGTTATGATTATATATCACAATTTTTTACCCTTACTAAAAATCTGATATCACACATTTCTTATTTTCCATTTTCTAGGTTATGAATAAATGTTTTAAGTTAGAGTGATAATGGGGCAGATCTTTATAAGACGTTTTGATAGTATTTCACCATGATTGATGATTGTGTTTCAATATTCCAATGACACTAAACTATTATGGTCATTGGGATTGTACTTTTTTAATGTATTAAATATTCATATAAAATGATATAATATCGATGTATGTTATGCATGGGTATCTATAGATGGTATCAAAGGAATGTATTATTCAACCTTTAACAACTAGGATAAGAAATATTTAGTGAGATTCCAAAGAATAATTTTGAGTTTTTGTCTAGGGATGTCTCTAAAGATGATCTTAAGTTTCCATAGATTTAGAATAATGAATCATGATTTAGGCATCTAACAATTAATTTTTCATGATTATGTGGTTCTGATATGGTATGTTTTTCTCACATTATACATTATCATCTTAGTCAATATTATTAAGTCAAACGATCTCAATTAACATTGAATATTTCATATATATGTAATGTATGAAAATTATGAAAATCAATTTCCTAATTAGAAATATAATGAATACAATCAGTTTGGTGGAATAAATATTTTTTATATTGTTGAAGAAAAAGAGACCAAAAATTAAATGTCAATGGTTAGGGATGTTATAATATTATTTTCTATATTAAACATAAGAATCATTATTAAACTGAGGTTGTGTAATATTAACACATAATTCATTTTTCATAGTTAATTAATGGGTTATTAAAAAATAAAATGAGGATGCCTAAGTCATGGTTTTAGAATAAAGTTGGATGACTCATATGTATATATATAGAAATTCAAAAACTATTTTATATGAATCATGATGTATTTATTTTTATTAAAGATTTAAAAATATATTTTGAATGGTGATAATAACATGGAATGGTTTTATTTTTTATCAAAGGTAACCCTTAATGTGTTCCTGGTGTTGAGAAAATTCCATTCAGATGGGTTTATGAGCTGATTGATATGGATAATATAATTTGGATAGTACTCATTACACTAGAATTGATTATTGATTTTTTGAAAAATTGATCTATGTTATAATGGATCCATTTTACAATATTTTTTTAACTTATTGAATATATCACATAATATTTTGAATATGAAATCTTGTATGGTTTCAATAAGGTTTAATGCTAATCCAGGTTATTTCCATGTTTTAATAGAAAAATTGATAATGTTATTCATGTGTTTGGTATGTGACAATGAAGAGATACTTTAACATATATAGGGGTTTGATGTTAAGCTTATTTTGAGAAATTTAGGGACCTTATTTATAATTTTATGGATTTTCATCTATTAAATGGGTTATAAGGCTAACAATTTAGGGAATTAATTAATTCAAACATTGGAAGATGTTTTAGAGAATAGATTATTTTCTCAACATATAAGGATTTTTTCATATTGGATGACTGTGCAAAAAATTTTTTTGGGATGATAACTAAGGATAGATGAAATCACTTATCAGCCTATTTATGAATATTAGGATATATAATTAATTCAAAAATAAAAACCACAACTTCATTTCATGGAGAAAGAGATCATGAAAAAATTAGTCCTAAAATAACCCAAGGGAGATATTGTGCTTATCAAATATAATTAAATCAACTAAATTCAATTTCTAATGAAAACTATAAAAAAATTAAAAAATTAATCTTAAAAAAACTTACACTATTAACATGATGTTTGAGGATATAAAGGACCTCTTTCACACCTACTGGTTTTTTTTATGATTTATAACATTATCTAGAACACCTAGTTTCTTATGTTTAATGATCTTTATCACTCACTATAATTATATATGATTTTATTCCTTGTCCAAATCATCACATATGTTCTGTTATATGGAATCATAGTAATTTCTTACTTTGGTTACCCATTATTATTCCAACCTTATTTTCAAATGAATTTTTATTATTCATTTTAATGATGTGGGTTCTTTAAAAGTAACATTAAAGTACTCAACCATTCATTACCCAAATGAATTTCAAGGAAAAAATTCTTTTTAATTGTGTTATAAGGTAACACCCTTAAAATTTGTTAAATGTTTTTTTCTATTTTATATATTTTTTATTGTTTTTCATTTCACATAATAATAAATATATTTTTTTCTATGAAATTACTAATTTATTATTCTATTATACACAACATCATGTTAAATTTTCACTACACAGAACACATAGATTAGCATATGATACATGAAACACTATGTTTGGGTTGTATTTCACACAATACATAGTCTCTACTATTTCTTAGGTTGTACTCAATGCCTTATTTCTTCAAACTACAATACACAATTAAGCTAATTATTAATATATTACTATAGTTATCACCTAGCCATTATAATTTAAGATATGGGTGTGTTTAAATAAATTATGAAACTATGGATTAAAAATATTGATAAAATGAATTCTTTTTTAGTAATAAATTATAAATGAAAATAAAAACCAATTCAGTATAAAGGATTTGTTTTTTATAAAACAATATTTTTACGACCATGAAGGAGTTTAAAATTAATTAAATAAAATAATCACTATTATTGATAAAAATTGTTGAAATTTATAAATTTTAAAATGATTCAAATTTATTTACAGTGATATAATAAGTTTTATAGGTATAAATAAAGAACAAATCAGATTTTAGGCGTAAAGATATATTATTATAAAAGGTATTTTTTCAACCTTTTAATGGAATATATGTTTTGAAACTAGTTTTGGACAATATTATAATTATTATTTTCCATGATAAACTTCATTTTTGAAATATTAATATCAAAATTTATGTTGGGGAAATGTTTTTATTTTTCTCAGAAGTTTCTTTTGTTTGAATAGTAAAAATTATTGAGTTATAATAGAAAAAATTTGTTTCATTTAATTTATTTATATAGATAAATTATATATTGATTTTTTTAATGTTCAATTATATCAATTATACATATATAAATATAAGTTGAGTAATTTTAACCAATTTCAAAATGATATTAGAAAGAAAAAAATTCTGAACTTTTGAGATTTTTCAACTTTAAAACCCATCCTCTCATCCTATCTGTGAGATTAATTTTAAAATTTTATATTCCACATCTATGATTAGAAATTAAAAAATAAATTCCATATTTTTGATAATAATAATTTCTAATTTCTAATATGGAAAAATTAATTTTTTCTAATGTGATTAGTTAATATAATTAAAATAAATTATAGTGATTAAAGAAAAAACAAGTTTATATAATGACAAATCGTAGAATATATATTGTAAAAATTACCCTAATCTTATAAAAACACATTTAATGGCCATATAAAGACTATACACGTTTATTTATATAATTTATTTTATATAATCCTCTTGGTTTTTAATAACATGGGTATCAGACAAATTCCATTCAAAAAATTCCAAGTGTATCCTTTTTTGCCACTTATGAAAGGGCACTCACCCCCCACACTTCTTTACATATATCAAGACATTTGTATTGGAAAAAACTTTTTTTAATCACCTACATGTTTCCCTCCCTTAATTTTAGAGGACTCAATTCAGGCATAATTACATTTAAGGAATCCCTTTGTTGCAACCCAAAAGGATTTACCCAAAGAGGAGATAACATCATTCAATAAGTATATTAATAATATTTCATTCTAAACCACATAAATTATTCTTATATCAAGATTATATGATAACCTAGATATCATTAATATAATTATATGTTGTTATGATAAGGTTTACCTAAACCTTCATAAACTTCCATTAAATATTATACGAAACAATTATTCATGTGTATGGAGGGCTCCCTCCAAATGAACCAATGTCATTCATTATTCCATTACAACCTCTAATAGTTGGGAATGATGGTTTAATTACATTTTTTATAAGATATTAGTGATAATTATCATCTATTTATACTTCTATAATTATTATATAACATATTCCTTTATGCTTTCTATTTTTTTGGAATATGAGAACTTCGTTTGTTGATGTGTGGACTACCGCCTCCAAAAAGTGATATGATTCGTTCAAACATTACATGGAATGTATTAAGGGTGATATTATTAAAAATATTTAATATATATGACCTAATTTTTATAATTTAATTATAGTATATATATATCATTTTTTCTTTCTAAAATAATACAACAAGAAAACAGAAACAGTGTTCATGTGTTTGTAAAATCTATCGTCTCTGTAAATGGTGTATTTAATTTAATTCATTGATATATTATTATAAACAATTAAATACTAAATCAATAAAATATTTATATAAATTTTTACTTTTATTGTGTAATTATACATGATCAATATAAGAGGATAAATAATAACAAATCAAAACATATATGAAAAATAAAATAGTTATTAACTAAAACCTAAATTCAAATTGAAATTGTTAATGAATGGGTAATATAATTTTCTAATAAAATAATATAGGGTATTATATATAAGAATATTGATATTATGTATATTAATAATAAACATATATTTATAATACATTTGGTTTGAATGTGTAGAAATAAATTCATGACATAAGGTAAGGGTTTTATCGTATCACTTTTATTTCTGTGAGATATAAGTTATATTCCCCACTTATTCCAGTTTTTCATGGAAGATATTGACCTATAAAATGTTATATAATGAATTAATTTATTTCAAGATATTAAACATTTCAATTTTTTTTATTCTATCACAAATATCATTATTTAAATGTCTTAGAAGTGTTAAGTGGGTTTCTAGTCTAACTTTTATTTCTGTGTAATTCATCTTATATTCAAACCTAGATAATATTGTGTGGTGTATATAATTACCATAAATTTATTATAATATTATTATCAAAATATTATGGGTATTTATATTTCAACATGAATATATATCTTTCATGTGGTTCAGTGGAGATTCTACTATATTGGTAAGGCATTTTTTTCTCAATTTCCCTTCTTTTGGGACATAAGTTATGTTATGTAACATATATTCTTTTATGTGGTGTATATATATACATTAACATGTTATATACTAAATATAATTATTTTAATTATATTTTAATCATCAATTAATTTTATTATTTCATGGTTATTATGATTTAATGATACCAAATTGGTAGGAGTTTATTGTTATTATCTCTTCATTTATTATGATTTTAAATAATCAAGCCTTAAATGTTGAAATATCATAGTATACCACTCAAGAATTATCCTGAATATTATTTTCCTATGGATTTTCATGAAAAATTTATCAAATGGTTTCATTTTTCATATTTTTTGTATTTATATAATTAATAAAATATTTTTTATGGAAATTCAAAATTCTTTCACTCTTCGGTGGAAATTTTGTTTTATTCAAAAGTATTTTTTTTATAAAAATGTTTGAAAATAGTTTATTAAAATATATTTTTAGATAACTTTTATGGAAATGGGTTTATATATTTATTTAAATTTCAAAAAAATTATTCAACCCCTATTTTATTTGCTTTAAATGTAATTTTCAATGAAAACATGTTTCGAAATGTTTTATGTTTTCAAAAATGGTTTTTATGAGGAAATGATATTTTACTCAATAAATATTTTCAAAGATCCTTCGAAAAAAATTCATATAACATTTAATATTATGGTTTTACCTATTCTTTATGGGGATATGATACAATTATTCCTTTCATATCCATTCTCTGAATGGTTTTTTATGGCATGATGTTTTTGTATCCCATTTCTTCTCCACTGTTCAAACATTTTTCAAATAGATTGTTGTGAAACTGATTTATTTTCTATGTTATCATCAATATTCAATGATATTGACAAGGAACTCATCTATTTTCCATGGTATAATCTAGTAATGAATAAATAAATATTTTTTTATTTTTTATGAATATATGAATCCTCATTATACTTTCTTAATGTTGTGGTTCATAGAAATTTATTATACTTTATTGTGGCCCAGATAACACTGGGTAGGACCAATATAGCTTATACGATGGGGTGTTCTATATAGTTTTGGGTATTTCCATTACAACTTATATGATGGGGTGGCCCTAATAGCATCAAGTAAGTATATTACAGATTATACAATAGGGTGGACCAGATTACATCTGGTAAGCCCATTATAGCTTATATGATATGGTGGGTCATATAGTGTCGGATAATCCCATTAAAATTTATACAATGGGGTGGCCCAGATAATATAATGTATTCCCATTATATTTTATATGATGGGTTGGTCCAGATATCACCTGGTGAGCTTATTATAGTTTACATGACATGTTGTTTTTCTTGATTATGTATATGACAGAAATTCCAAGACATATTACTAAATTTGGATTTAATTTCATATTTTCTTAATAAAACTATCATTAATGTCTTATGGAATACAAATAATTATTAATTGTGTCTTTATTATGATGATTGATATATATGGTATGATCTTCTAATGATATGACCATGTTCGCATACCCTTATGCTCATGTTATTCTTACATATCACCCATGTTTACCCTGATTGATCATCTGAGTTCACCCATTTCTTATGTTTCCTTTCACTAGGTTATTGAAAAATTTATTATGTAATAGTACTTAAGGGGAATATATTTAATATATATGTTGGTGATCATTCATCAAGATATAATATTTTTACTTGTTTCTAAAGTCACGA
Organism: Viscum album; assembly: GCA_963277665.1. Lineage (NCBI taxonomy): Eukaryota > Viridiplantae > Streptophyta > Magnoliopsida > Santalales > Viscaceae > Viscum > Viscum album. Next base: position 1,714,865,052 of record OY728152.1, on the reverse strand, counting down.
AACTATTATTGTCCAAAAGAATATACTTTTGTGTTTTGATGAATATTAATATAAAATGATTTAATATCCAGGTATGTTAACCATGGGTCGCTACAAAAATGAAATTATGAATGGAATAAAAAAACTAAACTATAGGGGATTTTTTTTAAAGAATAATCAATATAAAACATGACCTAAAGATGAACAAAATTAACTAATAAAATATTATAGAGTTCTTTCTACCTCTGTATCATATTATATTGATAATCACTATAGATTATTCAAAATAATAGAAAATATATACATGATTAAAAATATAACATGTATCCCATGTCATAATGAAAATAGTAACTATATGATTTACATGAATAATGATCTTTTTATATATGAATAATTGGAGGCATCAGCAGTCCCATGTATGAGTATCCATTAGAGGAGTATACACTACACAAGAACAAACTCAACAGAACATTAATTTTTTTACCATAAACTTAATCTTTATTATACATATTTTCACCTCCAAATCACCAACATCTATATTTCATCTCATCTCCACATGACTACATGAATTTAACATTGTATAAAAGGTAAAATTTTAAATTGTATTTTCATGGAAAAATAATATAACACTTAATGGAGTTAGATATGAACTATTCATCTTTTCAAAGAAGTAGAATATTGGGTCAAGAAAAATATATAACCATAATAAGAATTTTTAAACCTCTTATGTGGATGAAATCTCTCAATCATGTGATTGTTTAATGTAATTCATTATGTATAATTCAATAGCATATTTTAGATATAAATAAAATTTAGATCCTCTATTATAAAAAGGTTAGAAACCTTGGTTATCCACCTAAGTGAAATTTAGTGTAGGTTTTGATTTATATTTCATTGAGGATGTATATTTTTAATATATTGTAGTATTATTTTATTATTTTATATTTACATATCCATTATTCATGCCTCTCTTAATTAATTTTCATTCTACCTTTCACTATACCTCTTTAATAATCATAATGGTGAGTAGTAAACCAGATTAATTGTCTTTGGGAAGGATTCCATGGTTTTGAAAAATCCCAATCTCTCTTTCTTAACATCAATATTATATTTGATAAAAAAAATTAGGAGTATTATATATGGTTGCAGTTATTAAATTTCTTCCATATATTTTTTAAAACCACATTCCTTTAGAAAGAAAAAAATCATTTCCTCTTTTTTATCAGTAATATTTTTATATGATGTAGTTTTTTTAAACATGAGATGAATTAAAATACGATAGAGTTGTGTACTAAAATCTGTAACATAATATACTGAGATATTTTCATCAATCCTGACTATTATAAGAGGTGACATTTATTGTGCCGAAGGGATCTCTAATGAATTCTATGTTTAAAAATAATAATAATGGTTAATATATCATATATAATTAGATGAGTTAAAAAATGTTATGTGATCAATAAAATAGATATTTATGCAATCAATGTAGCCATTATTCGGAAAAAGTACTTTCATTCCAACACATGTTATGTTTTTTATTTAAAAATATATTATGTTATGAATTTTCAATATACAAATTGTAATAACCTAACTTTTATAAGAGGTTCAAATCCATTAGTTTTCAGTCAACTTCCTTGGTTTTATCCTATTATAAGTTCTTTTTAAGTATATATATGTAAAAAAAGGGTGTATGAGGATTCTTTGGTGCTTAGAGCCTCATTTTTTGGGGGAAATATCTGGGATAATGGTGAGTAGAAACTATTTCATCTCATCTACATGGATAGATAAAACCTTGTGCAATGTTCAGTGATTAGTAGTGTAATTTATTTGATTTTTTCATTTATTATTTTTGGATACTGTATGTATTATTTTTTAGACGATGTACTATGATGGTGTGTGATTTTAAGGACCGATGTGCTTGAAAAAATTGTTTGAATTATATTTTATTTATTAAATATCATCTTTGTATAGTTTTCCTAAAAAAAGTGGAATGAAAATTGAACAGGGGCATAGATTATAAATATATGGGAACCATTCGGTATAGAATGTGACGGTTACCCTTGGAATGACATAACCATGGTTATCATGAGGTTTTTATAGAAGATTCATCATAGACATAAAATAAATAAAATAATTACTTATTTTATTTTATTTTATTTTATTAAATTATCAACATATCCTCTTGAATAAATAAATGGCAATGGGGAATTACACGGTATAGCCACTAAAACCAAGAGATCCATTGGACCATTGTAGAGCCACAAAATGTGATTCCATTGCTGGATAGTGGCCAGATCTAATATTGATGACTAGTGTGAGATGAAGTCAAAGGATCTCATCAATGATCATGATGAATATCCATTCCTCATCTTAAATCGATGAAAATAATGTTAGAGATCTTTTTGATTTGGTTTCTTCCCCCATTATTAATTTCTACAATAAAAACAGATCAATCAAGAAACAGATTTATCTATGGATGAGTAATTTTTGGGTTGGAATCTATTGTGGGGATTTATATTTGGATAATTTCTCTATGTTTAAATTTCCATCTTTTCATACATCATTGAGAAAAAAAATAATTCTTGACATGAACACTAACATAGGTATATTATTCATTATTGTTCTTCTTCTTTTCGCCCCAAATTATTCATTCATCATGGGCATTATTTTGTGTGGACCATATTTTGATCAGTAATTAGAAAGTTGTACACCTAATTCTTATTGAAATGGTTTGAAATCATAGATATGGACTCAACACAACACTACTGGAAAAATGGCCTATACCCATGGTTCAAAACCGTGGGTATAGCCCCCAAAACCGTGGGTATAGGTTATACCCACGGTTTTGCGAACTGTGGGCTGGAACGGCGTTGGTATTGGGTTCTTGACCTATACCCAAGGTTTGGTAGAACCGTGGGTATAGGTGTGTCACACAGCAGCACCATGGTGTACACCGTGGCAGGCACTTTCCCCACGATTTTCAAACTGTGGGGAATATATTCATTTAAAAAAAACGTGCCCAGCAAGGTTTGAACGATGCACCTGATACCTGAGAGCGAGACCCTGAACCAACTAAGATAGGAATTTTATATTTTAAATATACGTATATAAGCTAATATATATTAATCCTCTCCACATCACGTATTCAAAAAATACAGCCTCGGGGATTAGAACTCGCACCTCCAGTAACCCGTCCCGCCATCTCCCCACGTCGGACCAAACAAGATGTTAATTTAATCTGTTATTTATTCATATATAGGCCTATATATATTAATATAAAAGTTAATTAAATTCAAAAACTACTGCTATGGAGACTCGAACTGACATCTCACAATGGGACTCAACACCGCATTTCAGTAAAGCACCAATCGAGCTGACATTGTTACTTATTATGTACACATTCATCTGCTTATATATATTAATATGATCCATGAAAAAATGTCTCCCTGCCAAATATTTTTCATATCCCGCCTAATGTTTTTTTCCTGCCATAAAGTGGAAAATCTATACCCACAGTTCTAGAGAACCGTGGGTATAGGTCTTCAAAAAAAACCGCAATACCTGCGGTTTTGAAGAACCATCGGTATAAGTCTTCAAAAAATACCCTATACCCACGGTTTTCCCCAAAATCATGGGTATAGGTCTTAAAAGAAAATGATACCCACTGTTATTGGCACAACCATAGGTATAGGTGACTTATACCCACAGTTTTGTAAAACCATGGGTATAGGTTCACATACTATCCCTATACCCACGGTTTTGGAAAACTGTGGGCATAGGGGTACTCTATACCCACGATTTTTTGCAAAACCGTGGGTATAGACCTATTTTCCAATAGTGAAACATGGTGTTTTTGGGATAATGGAGGAAGAAGAAGATCAGATAACATAGGTACCCAATTTTTGTGTTCTTCCTTTCATAATGAAGAACACTGTTTGGATTCATTTTCAGAATAGATCAATAGTTGAGAATCTGAAAAATATCCAAGGAAAGGTTCGGGTAGAACATATCCTTTTTTTATAGAATAAGCAGGGAATGATTTCTAGGAGACAGTGGTGTGGGAGAGTGTGAAAGGAAGTATGAGATTTATTGAAAATCCTAATTCAAACATCATGTAATCTGTCATTATAGGGCATCTGGGACCCTCTTAGGGAAAATTATGGTTTCTGGAAGGAGATCAGCATCACACGGTGGGTGATCTCATTAAATGGTCTATGGACCGCTTTGGTGAGATTAGTGTGTACCTCAGAGTGTACACAGGCATGAGCTGGATTAAATGGGCCCAATAATTTGGTGTACTCCCACAGAGACACGGATTGGACCGGTGCACAATGGAAAACCTATGTACTTGTGCATGTTTAGAGCACATGTGAATCCAAAATGCCATGTATTGTTACATGGAATCAAACATGGGACATAGTCTTTTTACACTAGAAGGACCCAGGGTGAATGGTACAAGATGTGTAACCCTACTACAAATCGTTTAATTCTTAAAAACATGTTTGTATCCCTTGTCCTATGCATCTTGGACATGTTTTGTTAGGGTGTGTTACCTATAACCATTTGATGAGGGTTATTATGGGATTGCCTCCTGAACATAAGAAAACGATCATTTAGTAGGAATTCATGGATAGAGTTTTTGGAATACCTCTTTGAGGCCCGGGGTGATATCCTCTGTTTATCATTATTCTCATGGTGGAGTTCTTGGTATCATTTTGAACAACACTTCATGGGTATCAATCCCCTACATGACATGTTAATCGAGATTTATTTTTTGGTATACCCCGTGGAAATTGGAGGTATATTCATCATATTATCTTATATATTTAGACATTCAACATTTTCTTAAAATGGAGAGACCTGATGTGCATTACCTCTCAGAGAGACATCATCAGTGATTTTAGACTAAGGAGTTTTTTCTCTCAGATGATTGATATGTTTAACCATCGAGATAGAATCCTAGGCTGGTATTATAGTTGTTACTTTCCGTTAGATTGTGTATCATTTTTTAGTATATCTAGATAGTTTTGTTATATTTGATGTATACATATACCTATGTAGAGATAATTTTATTCTTTTTTATGCTTTTTGTTTCAGGGTTTCCTATTTGGTATTATTTTACTCACTCTTGCACAAGATTTTCCCATATGTAGTGTGTCTTATACTGATGATCAACCTTTTGATAGATTCATAGATAGACTAGGACCAAACAGTGGTTAGTGAGACTAGATAGACTGAGGTTTGTTCATGCAGTATCTTGACAGCAGAACTCAGAATTAATTTCAAGTTGGACTTGATTTTAGATTATTTATGGTTGTTTTTTATTTGTCTTTGTTTACATTCTATTATTTCATGTTATACTTTGGTAATGGGATTAATTGTATGCATTTTTATTTATTTAAATTTATTTTACATTTAAGCATTGTATGAGATTTCATATGTGTGAATGTGTAAAAATACATAGTCTAAGGCCTCCCATGTTAGTGATATTCCAACTTGATACTAGTTGACATACCCTAAAATATAGAAGATGAGATTGGTGAGTCATGATATGGGAACCAATTGGAATGTTTGTTAGATAGTGGGATCAAATCCAGTCATATCTAGATTAATAGAATAGTTTTTGAGAAAGGTTTGGGAAAACCATGTTAACTATTTCATGTTTGGATTTCAAGATAAAATCTCCAGTGTTAGTTCGACAACTAACATATACATACACCAGGACTCGGATCACCTACTTTTTGAATTGAAACATGGTAACAATGGTCATAGGAAAAAAATGGTACATGCTTCATATACAAAAAGGTTTTTGGTTCCATGTACTTATTGAGTAAGCTCTCCTAATAGACTCTTTGACCTTGGTACATCTTGTTTACTATTAGGATACATCCATTACATATTACAGCTAGGATTAATCATTAGGATCACAAAGATGATATCTTCAATGATGAGGCATCAATAAAGGTACTAGTTCTATAGATTATACCTCCATGTGGTTCCCCAACTATACCACCTCCGGTAGTGAAGAGCATAGTCCCTTAAGTACCATTAGAAGAGGTGATAATACTGAGTGAAAATCATGAGTTTCTACAATAGAGACCCATCAAGTTCTGAGGTGAGATCGATATATAGGTGGATGAGGAATGTCATGAGGTGATGTCCCAAGATTTCTATATGGATTGGAAATTAGTAGATCACATGGTGGTCCTTGCAGTCATCTTTCTCCATGGATCAACATTACGATGCTAAGTGTTAGCAACCTAGTCTTATGAAATGGTTACTATAGAATGTTCCCAAGTATGGGAATATCTTTATAGAGGAGTTATATCCAGATACACTAAGGCATGTATGTATCCATGATCTTTTTGAGCTCCACCATGATAGCATGATGATTGTGAAGTATTCTATGAGGTTTGATAACAAATCCAGTAACTCGGTTGATATGGTTTGTGACCAATTCTCCTAGGTTCATACCATCAATATAGGGATGCATAGATACATCTAAGACACTATTATAAATCACTCATTACTACCTATGTTGGGGTTCTAGATCAACCTTTTTTTGTTGAGTGTTTATTGGATGAGAAAACACAATCAGTGGATTCGGATAGTGGTGTAAGAACATGTACCTTCTTTTCAAGTATGTTTCTATTTACTATTCGTTGTTGAAAAAAAGAGGAATTTTGGGAAGAAAACTATTAAATTTGTAGAGTCTATGTAGGGGCACACAGTTGGCGCACAGTTTGTTCAAATCGTGCGGCCAGCCTAGGAAACCGTGCACCCTTGACAGTGGGCTCTGCACGGGAGGCGCACAGTTTTTCAAACTGTGCGGGAAACCCATGCGAAGTTCCTAGAGGAGACAGTGGTCTCCGCATGGGTGGTGCACGGTTTTTCAAACCATGTGGGCAGGCCGTGTGAAGTCTCTGGGAGAGATAGTGGAAACTACATGGTAGGCGCACAGTTTTCCAAACCGTGTGGGGAAACCGTGCAGCCACTTAAAATTATGGTTTAAAGCCCCGGGCCACTCAGAATTCCTCATTTCTTCTCCAGACCCTCTCCCACTCGAGCCTCACTCGGGTTTTTGGGTTCTAAAAGTTATATGGTTCTCCCCCACTCGTTTTGGAGGCAAATCGAAGGGGTTTCTTTGTGGATCAAAGCTGGTTCTTCTCGGGTAAGTCTCTCCTTTTGGTTCCTTTGATTTTACCCCTAGATCTATATCTTTCTATCACCCAGTTTTCTAAATATACACCTTTTGTGTATAGATCTAGGGTTGTGGTTTCCTCGGGTGTTGATTTCAAGACTTTTGGATGTTAGGGAAGGAGGTTTAGACCATTTCTGGTGCTGCGTTCGCCAGTTTTGAGGAGGTGGAATAGCTTTTTGATCGTTTTTGTCGGAACCCTAAAGGTAGGTGGTTTGTGCCTTTCTATAGAAAGTCTTTGAATATTATGTGAAACAGTACCCAATACCCTTGAATGGTTTATTGCGTAATTTTACTATTTTACCCCTATTTCTTGCCTGCTTAGCTTGTATACTTGAGTATAGGATATTTTTATGTGATTAGGGTTAAATTGCTATGCTTCGGATGTCTTCCCATGCATGTCTGTTTATGACCATTTGGTCTCACCTTGCATGTTAGGCTATAGCCATTTTTTCCATGCCTAGTGTTATAATGTGGTGTGTTGTGATCTTCTGACTTGCTGAGATACTATAGACTATTATCCAAGAAGTTATTAAGGTTTACATTGGCCGATGTGCATTTCCATACTAGTTTGACGTACACAAGGTCGTGAGAACCTGTTATAGTATACCATAGGGAGAATGGACATAATGGCTTCTCCAGAGTGTCTTAATAATACAATGTGAGACCACAGGGGGAATTGACATTGAGTTCTTCCCCAGAGTGTCTGTAGTTCCTCATCGCAGGCCATAGGGGGAATGAGACATTGAGTGCTTCCCCAGAGCGCCTTTAGTACGATATGAGACTATAGGGTGAATTGACGGTGAGTGCTTCCCCATAGAGTCTATTCTTTAGTTGAACCAAAGGGGTGAGATTGTGTGTGCCTCCCATAGGGTTGCTAGTACTTGTTGGTTAAACCAGAGGGGTTAGGCTATGAGAACTACCTAGAGGGTTACCTATTTGTTCTTATTTATTGTATAGATGATTACCTGTTGTGGATTAGATGCTGGAAACTGTGGATTGTTTACTGTTTAGTACTTTCTTGTTTACTGCTTCAGTACTTTTACCTGCCCGATATTCACTGACTGATAGGCACATATCTCATGGTGGTTGCCTACAAGGATTTTTTCTCACACCCTATTTGGTCCATGCTTTTGGGCCCAAACTGATTATATTGTTGTAGGTATAGACAAGGGAAAGCACCCTTCGACTTTAGGTACTTGATTACAATAGATATGGAGATCATGGGACCGAGCTGAGGCTTGCGATGCTGAAGAGTTTCTCATCTGTTTATTTTTTTACTTTGGTTTAGTACTGTTTTTATTCATCATTGTGACTCATTTGGATACTTTCCCGAGACATATGAATCATGCATCATTTTATATGTGCGTGTGTGTGTGTGTGCTCTAGTTGTTTATTCTTGCATTCTTCTGTTGTTTAATGTTGTTGGTTATTTTTTTCTTTCACTGTTGTATAATTTCTTCCCTTCCACTATGTAATCTACCAATGAGGGCATTTTTTCCCTAGTCGGAATCATCTAGCGCTCAGGGAAATGTGCTTGAGGCCATGTGACCAACCGGGTACGGGGCACCTCTGGTTGGCTTCCGGAACTGGGACATTACAAATTGGTATTAGAAGCATTCTTTTCTCTTGTTTTACTGTTTGGATCCAATAGTCAGGGATAGGATGGAATACGTACATGGTAATAATTTGTGCCCGGGAGTAGCTAACTCGTGTACAGGGGAAATCCATACTACCTCGTTTATTGCAATTTTACTGGTTTGCAATTTTACAGTTGATTTGATTTCATCGTTGGGTGATTCACATGCCTTGTGATGTTACCATTATTGTTATTGCGGTTCTATTTCTGTCGTAACCCAGTGAGATGAGGGTATTCCATCTCATGTATCATATAGGCACTTATTAGAAATCACATTCCATGCATTCTTGTCATGCCATGTAGGATGCATTAGCGATTTCATGTTGTTGTGATAGGCTTTGTTTAGATTATGCATGATTTTGTGATAGATGCTTTGATATAATTCATGTTGTTTGATAGGGAATTTTTTTTTATAGTTCTTTGCCTAGATGGACACCAAACATTGGTTCTTGAGGTGTTATGGGCCCTCACGGGTCGTAATTTGGCACTTTAAATGTTCGTTTTAGTGTTCTCTAGGTTGTGGAGTAGTTTCTGAGGCTTACTGTCCGGAAAAACCCAAAATGCATGCCGTGTAGTTTTGACTACACGTCATGTGTTCTTCTGTTCGGGAAGAAACAGTCTTTCTTAAGTACATGTCGTGTACTCCTATGTTTTAGTCATAATTAATTTTGATCTGAGGTGTGCGTATGAACTTGCAGAGTCATCCCACTGAGACGTCCTCTGGTTGTACGCCAGCCACGAGGTGGTGATCAGACACTGGATATGGATAATCAGTGACTCCCAGAAGATCCTCCTATTGTGCCACTCTTGGCACCAGTAGTTATACTTGACCCAGGTGATGATGCAAAGTTTAGGGAGGGTTTTCTGAGGATGATGGAGACCTTCCAGGGAGCGCAGCCTCCTGCCCCGTAAATGTCACACTTGACGTGGGTTTTCCAGCAGCAGCATCCTCCCACCTTCTCAAGGGAAGGAGGACCTCAGGCTGCAGAGTCATGGCTCGAAGCCACGCTGACGATATTTGAGTATCTGGAGATGCCTCCAGAGAGTTGGGTCAATCTCGCTACATACATGCTACGGGATTCCACTAAGATATGGTGGGATGTGATCTCATAGGTAGGCCATCAGCAGGTTATGGCTTGGGAGGAGTTCCAGTGTATCTTATATGACTACTTCTATCCAGAGACCTTGAGGGACGATCGAGCCCGAGATTTCATGAGTCTGAAGCAGGGTACTCTTTCTGTTATGGAGTATTCCTCTCGCTTCACTGAGCTTTCATGCTTTACACCATTCCTAGGGGGAGATGGGTTGTTCTTGGCATGTAAGTTTGAGGATAATCTCGGATTAGAAATCTGCTAGCAGGTAAATATCTTCAGGTTGAATCACATCGCTTCCATTGTCAACCAGGAACTGATTGCAGAGCGCAATCTGAGAGATTCTAGATTTGAGAGCTAGGGCGGTTCCATTTTCAGAGTTAGTGCTTCACCAGCCGACAGTAGGAAGCGTCGTAGGGAGTCGACGTGCGGTGATCCGAGGCAGTGAGACGCATCATCAGGTAGCCATGTGGTATGCTACCAGTGTGGAAGGGCTGGACATACGAGGTTGTAGTGCTAGAGGGACCCAGTGGAGTGCCAATCTTGCAGTAATATGGGTCACCTTCAGCATTTCTGCCAAGTTTTCTCACCAGCAGCTGGTGACAGGGGTTCCTCTATGACTCCTCATTCAGGAGCAGCGCCACCAGCTTCTCACTAGTCTGGGAACTAGAGTTCTTCTTATCGTTCGAGCTGAGGTGTAGGTCGAGGTCGTGGTGGTCAGTCGATGGTCTATTAGCGACAGCAGGGTGGATCAGCCCATAGCGGTCAGGCAGGGTCACAGGGTCTTGGAGAAGGCCAGACTTTGGCGGTGGAGCAGACCCTTCAGGAGAAGTATCCCGGACCCTCTACAGTATGAGGTACGATCTTAGTAGCCTCGGTTTTATCTTCTGCTCTTTTTGATACAGTGGCTTCCAATATTTTAATATCTGTTGTTGTTGTGGAGAGCCTTGGGCTTTATATATTGTCTTCTGCTGACATGTTGACACTAGAAACACCGTTGGGAACAAGGAAATCTAGCATACGTCAGTGCAGAGAGTGTCCTATAGAGGTTGTGGGGTGTCACTTTTTATGGGATCTCTATATCCTAGAGATGACAGGCTATGATGTCATTCTCAGAATGGACTAGAAAGTTTCCTTCCAGGCTATGATGTCATTCTCAGAGGGTGGATCTTTTCTTCATAAGGGCGAGTGGGATATCCATGAGAGTAGAGCAGGACCTGAGCATCATGGGCTAGGTGGAGTTACAGCTCAGATTGCTAGTCTATATCTAGATGACCAGTGGACTTCACAGTTAGACTTTCCTCTAGTGGTGGATCGTTTCAGGGATGTCTTTTTAGATGAATTTTTAGGTTTGACTTCGGAGAGTGAGGTAGACTTTTCAATTGAGCTCATGCCAGGAGCGGCACCGGTGTCCATTCCTCCTTATAGGATGGAGACACCTGAGCTACAGGAGCTTAAGAAGTAGTTAAAGGAGTTTTAGGAAAAGGTTTTTATCTTACCCATTACTTCTCCTTGGGGTTCTCCTATCCTTTTTGCGAAGAAGGAATATGGCACCCTTAGTATTTGTGTGGATTATCAGAAGCTGAACCAGTTGACTGTCAGGAACTGATAGCCCTTGCCTAGGATTGATGACCTCTTTGATCAGCTTTGAGTAGCTCGGGTGTTCTCAAAGATCAACTTGAGGTCCGGTTACCATCAGTTGCATGTTATACCATTTGATATACCTCTCAATCCTTTTAAGAGCAGGTATAGTCTATACAAGTATATGGTTATGTCGTTCGGTCTCACGAACGCACATGCATATTTCAAGCAACTGATGAACTGAGTGTTCCATCCATACTTGGATTCCTTCATGGTGGTTTTTTCAGATGATATCTTGGTGTACTCCTACACTCGACACGACCATGCCACCCATATTGAGATCATATTTAGTAAACTAAGAGAGCATCAGCTCTATGCTATGCTCTCAAAGTGCCACTTTTGGATGGACCAGATTCACTTCATGGGTCATATTATCTCAGAGGATGGAGTTGCAGTAGACCCGAAGAATTTGAGAGAAGTAGTTTCCTGGTAGCATCCTAAGAACGTGTTTGTGATACGGAGTTTCTTGGGGATGTCTGGTTACTACAGGCACTTTATACAAGACTTCTCCAGCTTAGAAGTGTTGTTGATGGGTTTAACTAAGAAGGGTGTGAAGTTTGTTTGGTCAGAAGCTTGCGAGACAGCCTTTCAGGAGCTGAAGGGAAGGTTGACATCAGAACCAGTCCTGATACATCCAGAGAAAGGGAAGAGCTATATAGTTTACTATGATGCATCAGGTATTGAGATGGGATCAGTTTTGATACAGGGTGATTGAGTAGTTGCGTACGGGTCTTGGCAGTTGAGGCCACATGAGAGGAATTAACCGACACATGATCTCGAGTTGGCAGCTGTTTTCCATGCCTTACGGTATTGGAGAAATTATCTTCTGGGAGATCATTTTGTGGTTTTCACTGACCACAAAAGTCTCAAGTACATCTTCACTCAGCATGATCTGAATTTGAGACAGCACAGGTGGGTTGAGTACCTGCAGTCCTTTGATTTCGAGCTTGCCTATACCCCATGAAAAGGCAATGTTGTGGCTGATGCGTTGAGTAGGAGGACTCAGATACGGGTAGTTCAGGAGGCCAGTAGTGAGTGGAAACTTATGGCTCTGTTCTCTAAGATGCATTTGGAGGTGCACGACAGACAAGGGAATAATTTTATATCTTCTGTAGCTGTTACCTCTACATGTCTTGATTGGGTACGAATGAGGCAGCTATCAGATTCTGAAGGTCTATTCCTACAGGAAAGTGTGTCAGTAGGGTACCATATTCCTGGATGGATAGTAGGTGAGGATGAAATCCTGTGTTTCTAGGGACGTGTATGGGTGCTCGTAGACTTACACGAGGAGCTTATGTGGGACTTTTATTCCTCGGTTTGGGCAGTTCATCCTTACGTCACCAAGATGTATCGTGATCTACACTGTCATTATTGGTGGCCGGGTATGAAGAGTGGTGTTTCTAGTTTTTTCATGAGGTGTTCCACTTGTCAGTAGGTGAAAGCGGAACATCAGCGACCAGCAGGTCTTTTACAGTAGTTACCCATTCCCAAGTGGAAGTGGAATGACGTCGTGATGGATTTCGTGATAGGGTTTCCGAGGTGTCCCTGAGGTAATTATGTTGTTTGGGTTTTCATCAACAGGATTATGAAGGTTTCTCACTTCTTGCTGGTCAAGGAGACCTTTAGTGTTGATGATCTGGGATGGTTGTACATCTGGTAGATTGTACGTCTACATGGAGTTCCACACTCAATTGTTTCAGAGAGATATTTTCATTTTACTTCTTGGGTCAGGAAGGGGCTTCTGAAGGCTTTGGGTATACAGGTACTTTTGAGTATAGCATACCATCCCCAGAAAGATGTCCAGTACGAGCGTACGATTCAGGTGCTTGAGGATATTCTCAGAGCTTGCATTCTGGACTTTAGATGTTCTTAGGAGAAGCATATACCTCTTGTGGAGTTTTCCTACAATAATAGTTTTCAAGAAACTATCCAAATGGCACCATATGAGGCTGTGTACGATAGGCCATGCCGATCACCCTTATGTTGGCTGGAGACAAGAGAGGCAGCTTTACTGGGACCTCGTCTTGTTCCGGAGATCACAGAGCAGATAGAGTTGATTCGGAAGAGGATGGCTACTGCACAGTCTTCTCAGATGTCTTCTGCTGATCAGAAGAGACGACCTCCGGAGTTCGAGGTCAGGGAGTAGGTTTTCCTGCGTGTCACACCGTGGTTGGGACACAAGAGGATTGGGATACAGGGTAAGCTTTCTCCAAGGTATGTTGGGTCATTTGAGGTGTTGGAGAGAGTTGGGCCGGTTGCCTATCAGTTGCAGTTACCACAGAGGTACCAGTCTATGCACGACGTCTTCCACATCTCTCATCTTCGACGTTACTTTTCAGACCCATCTCATGTCTTTCAACCTGAGGAGGTTGAGCTCGAAGAGGATGCGTCGTTCGAGGAGCATCCTATCCGGATTTTCAATCGCAGTACAAAGGTTCTTTGTGGCTGGTATGTTCCTATGGTACAAGTGTATGGAAGTACAGGTGAGTACAGGATGAGACTTGGGAGAGGGAGGGTGATGTATGAGCTCAGTGGCCAGAGCTGTTCGGGGTTTCTTCTTCTGCGCTGCACTAGGGAAATTTGGGGAAGAATTTATTTAAGGGGGAAAGTTTGTAAGAACCCGGACCTTCTTTTCATGTATGTTTCTCTTTTCTGTTCATTGTTGAGAAAAAGATTAATTTTTGGAAGAAAACTTTTAAAGTTGTAGAGGTTTTGCAGGGGTGCACGGTTGGCACATGGTTTGTTCAAATCGTGTGCCTAGCCCAGGAAACTGTGCACCCATGAAAGTGGGCTTCGCACGGGAGGCGTACGGTTTGTCAAACCGTGCCGGAAAACCATGCGAACTTCCTGGAGGAGACAATGGGCTCTTAACGGTCGGTTCATGGTTTCTCAAACCATGTGGGCAGGTCGTGTGAAGTCCCTGGGAGAGATAGTGGCAATAGCACGGTTGGCACACATTTTTCCAAACCATGCGGCCACTTAAAATTAGGGTTTAAAGCCCCGGGCCACTTGGTATTCCTCATTTCTTCTCCAAACTCTCTCCCACTCAAGCCTCACTTGGGTTTTTGGGTTCTCATAGGTTTAAGGTGCTCCCCACTTGTTTTGGAGTCAAATCGAAGGGGTTTCTCAGCTGATCGAAACCAGTTCTTCTCGGGTAAGTATCTCCTCTTGGTTCCTTTGAGTTTCCCCCTAGATATACATCTCACTATCCCCCAGTTTTCTATATCTACACCCGTTGTGTGTAGATCTAGGGTTGTGGTTGCCTCTGGTGTTGATTTCAAGACTTGTGGATGTTAGGGAAGGAGTTTTAAATCGTTTTTGGTGGTGCGTTCTCCAGTTTTGAGGAGGTGGAATAGCTTTTGGATCATTTTCTCTGGAACCCTAAAGGTAGGTGGTTTGTTCCTTTCTATAGAAAGTCTTTGAATATTATGTGCAACTGAACCCAATACCCTTAAACGGGGTATTGCGTAATTTTACCATTTTACCCCTATTTCTTGCCTCATTTCCTTGTATGCTTGAGTAGAGGATATTTGTATGTGATTAGGGTTAAATTGCTATCCTTCAAATGTCTTTCCCAGGCATGTCTATTTATGACTGTTTGGTCTGGCCTTTCCTATTAGGATATAGCCAATTTTCCAATACCTAGTGTTATAGGGTGGTGTGTTGTAATATTATGACTTGCTGAGATACTGTAGACTGCTAGTCAAGTAGTTCTTGAGGTTTACTTGGGTCGATGTGTGTTTCCATACTTTGTTGACATACACAGGGCCGTGAGAACCTATTGTAGTATACCATAGGGAGAATTGACGTAAGGGCTTCTCCATAGTGTCTTTATAATATGATGTGATATCACAGGGGGAATTGACGTTGAGTGCTTCCCCAGAGTGTATGTAGTTCCTCAATGTGGGCCACAGGGGGAATGAGACGTTGAGTGCTTCCCCAGTGCGCCTTTAGTACAATATGAGACTATATGGGGAATTGACGGTGAGTGCTTCCACAGAGAATGTATTCTTTAACTAAACAAGAGGGGTGAGACTATGTGTTCCTCCCATAGGGTTTCTAGTACTTGTTGGTTGAACCATAGTGGTTAGGGTATGAAAACTACCCATAGGGTTACCTGTTTTTTCTTATTGATTGTGTAGCTGATTACATGTTGCGGATTAGATGCTTGAAACTGTGGATTGTTTACGGTTTAGTACTTTCCTATTTACTGCTTCTGTACTTTTACCTGCCAGATATTCACTGACTGATAGGCACATATATCGTGGTGGCTGCCTATTGGGATTTTGTCTCACACCCTATTTGGGCCATGCTTTTGGGCCCAAACAGATTATATTGCTGCAGGTATAGACAAGGGAAAGCGCCCTTTGACTTTAGGTACTTCATTACATTGGAGCTGGAGAGCATGGGACCAAGCTGAGGATTGAGATGCTGAGGAGTTTCTCATCTATTTCTTTTGTACTTTGGTTTAGTACTGTTTGTATTCTGTATTGTGACTCGTTTGGCTACTTTCCCAAGACATATTAATCATGAATCATTATGTGTGTGTGTGTGTGTGTGCTCTAGTTGTTTATTCTTGCAGTCTTCCACTGTTTAATGATGTTGGTTATTTACTGCTTCTGCTATTGTATAATTTCTTCCCTTCCACTATGTACTTTGCCAATGAGGGCATAGTTTCCCCACTATCACACCCAAGGCCCTCACTGCTAGTCGGCAGCCTCTAGCATTCGGGGAAATGCGCTTGAGGCCATGTGATCAACCGGGTACGAGGAACCTCTGGGTGGCTTCTAGAACTGGGATGTTACAAGTGGGAAATCCGAAATAGATTCCTTATAAAAATGGTTCAACAACTATTTTAAGGACCAGAATATGAGATACATTTAAAGAGGAGGTACCAAGAATGAAGGTATGAGATTAAGGGATCAATAGATGTGTTAAATCAGTCTAGGGAGAGGCGATGATACTCATGTGATAGTAGGGGAAATCTTAACTTAGATTGTCTGACCCACCAAATAGCTGATATATAAATCATGGGTGGGCTTTCAAGGAAGAGACATCAGCAGGATCATGATGTTCCACAGTTTGGCAGACATGGCATAAGATCTGGGAGAGAAAAATGAGGTTTTTTATGCCTTGAATTGTTACCACCACAACCACCATATGGTCTATGATAGGCTTAGGGAGATATAGGATATGGTATGGGATAATTTAAGGTAGTTGGATCATACAACTTAGAGTCTCTAGTAATAATATGTTGTGTAATTCATGTCTTTTCTACATTAGTTTCATTTCTGATAGACACGTGTGTTAGTCATTCCATTATTTCCACATATCTTATATGAGACATAAAGATTCTAGGTGAGCCATTGGCTCAACCATTGAACATGGGTACTCCTATTGGAGACAACTCAGCAATCACATACTTGAGCAAACAATGTGAAATGACTCTTAAAGATAAGTGTTTCAATTGAGATCACTTTGTATCAATGATGAGTTCATACGATGTCATCCTGGGGATGGGGTGGTTATCCAAAATTAATGCATAGATTAACTATTTTATGTGGATGATGTTATGTGTCTATAGGTAAGGAACTATATTTTCCATGTTAGTTAAAAGGAAACCTAGGCGGTTTGGGATGTACTCATGTATAGGGTGTTGTAGCTGATTACTCAACAATAGGATAGAATCATGCTTTGTGGAGTTGATGTTATGAGTTCACAATTTTATAAAGTGGGTTTGGAGTATGATGAAATCCTCTAAAAGGATTTCCCATCACTAATAATTACCATGACCACTTCTGTTATAATAATCCCATAATTCCTCATGTCGCTCTAATGCATATTTTATAGCAGTTTTTCTTCATATTTAAATCATGCTTCAACTCTATAGGAATTCCATTTACATTAAATCTGATCCAACTTTAATCTATCCATATATAATTAACATATACTGACAAATTATTAAAATAGATAATGTCCTTATGAATAAATTTCAACAAAAAAATATTAAAAAACATGGTTTCTTCTTTTGTGAAACAACTTGGCCAGTTTTGACATGTTGTTGATTTTGGATAATATGATTTTTCATATAATATCATTGTAGGGAACATGAATTCACACACTTCTTCATATCCAAAAATGTTGATATGGTGGATTTATCATCAGTCATCATCATCCATGTTTGAGGAAAATTCCTTTAGGAGCCTGTACTAATAGATGAAATAATACTAGTACAATCTCAAACTGATAGAACAAGGTTTACCTATTTCAATGAGAATTATATATATTTATAATTATATAATCTCAAGATATTATTTAAACTTTAATAGGTATTTTTAGAAGGTATAATCCATTCAAAATTTCTATTGGAAGCCATTCTAATCTCAATATTTTGGAAAGATTCATCTTAGTTTTTATTCATATTTCTAAAATTTAACTAAAACTCGATATATTTCAGATATAGAGAGATATTTTGATAATAAAATTATTTCACAATATCTTATATACATTTTGGGATGTATTTAATTTTTATTCCTATATATTTCTCAAATTGAGTTACATTTCAAGATAGTTTAGGTGGAGATAATTTTTCTGATCATCAACAACTTTTATTTTTTCTTCCCATTGACTCTTCATTTTATGAACTTGATCATTGGGGATTTGATTTCACAAAAGTAAAGAATTAGTTGACTATTCAATTATCTATTTAATTACAACTATATCGACATCTTTAACATTCATAGAGGTCCTTTTCAGACCCTATTATGAGCATATAACTTCACCATAAAATTGTTTAGTGAAATTTTTTTCAAAAATACTCCTTTGTAATTCATCTTCATTCAATTTGAATCATTCATTGAATTGTAAAATGTATTATTCATTTAATTTTTAATATTAGACAAATGTCTCCTCATTTTCCTTTATTTCCAACGGAGTTTCCTTAATACTAATGGTATTTGTATGAGATTCTTTAAGTGTATGAATCTTCTTAGAAAAGAACTTATCATTTCCATATTTCTTAAGAAAAATTTATTTCAATTATTATTCAAAATAGAACAAATGTTCATTGAAAATATACACAATTCATTCTTTGTCTTCAGTAATTTGTGTGAGCAGTTTATATCATTATAACAAATTTTCAAAGGACTTATCTATATATGAAACATTATTTTCAAGATTTGAATTTTCATCGTATAGAACATTGATAAAATAAAATATGTAATTGAAAACTGTAGTAGGAACATTCTTTAGATAATCATTTATTTTAGAATAAAAAACACTAGGTGATTTAATAAATTCATTATCTTCACTAATTGAATTAAAATCATCAAAAGGATATTTATCATCTAATATAATAGATATTATTGATATAATACCATTCTGAACACATTCATTTTGTGATTTATCCTCTTTCTTCTCCGAATTATTTCTCATCCTTTTTTCCTTGTTATTCTTTCTCTTCTTCAAGGTTTTTTAAGAAACCTCCCTATTGTCACAAATTGAGGTAATAACTATATTTTCCATCTAATACAATTGTATTACTTATTTGAATTCAAATATGCACTTCAAATATTTCTGATACAAAAAACTATCATAATAATGTAGATCTAATCAAAGGTGGAACCTTTTGTCTTATACCAATTGATGTGACTAGTAGATCATGATTTTTCATTAACAGGGGTTAAATGCATGTACACATGTTTTACATGTATTAATTTACTCACCTTTACCCATTTCTTTAATTTGAACATATAAATGTGTTGGAGTGAATGTATCTTCCCAGTTCATAGGAATAATTATACCATATGCAAAGAAGAATGTAAATGAAGCACAAAACACAGTACTTTTACAAGGTTCTCCCTTGTTGGGGTAACTATATCCTTCCTCTAGTCAGAAAGACATGAGACATAGATTCTCTACTAAAAGTAAATATACAATTACAAGTGGTATAGTAAGGTATCACCCCAAAAACATGGTGTGTAGGTTGAAAAACATCCCAAATTATATTGGTATCCCACTATTGTTATTTTTACTTGCATACCACCATTGATTAAGAAACAAAACTAATCACAATGATAAATTTCAAACAATCATAAAGATACCACTAAAACTCAAAAATGATCTTCTTATTCGAGAAAATTGAGTAAACTGATTTCCAAACCCATCCCAAGGGGGCCCAAACCGTGACTACCCCAAGCCCACTTTTGATATGATAGGGGATAGTGACTTGAACTGAGAATACATTTCCAAAAAATGGTAGGCATTAGCCTAATGTACCTGTACACATGCGAAAATATCCAAGACATACAATGATGAAATGTAAAAGAACTAATATAATGCTTGAATACAACTAAGATCCCACAACTAGAGTACAATAAGAAGTAATCGAAAAGTAAATAGGGACAAATACAAGATCACCACAAAGATAATATACAATAGTCTAATTAATACTGTAGAAGTCCAACCTACTCCAAGATTAATGACCACATCAATGGTATGCTAATGGTAAACACCTCATTATTCCCATCTCAAGATATGATCCACCCACTCTTGGACCTAGTAGACCATTAAAAGGGGTGACATCTGCACAAGATGTGACACTTTTGAGAAAAACCCATGAAATGATGAGTATAACAATACTTAGTAGGATACCATGAAAACAATAAACATGAACCACCAAGTATAGTTAGATCAATAAAATATGTAACAATGTATCAGAAATACAATCTGCAAAAAAATCTAGATATACTCAAGAGAGACACCACCCCATTAGGCTATCATAGCCAACTTCCAGCCATAGTATTTAGATCAAATCAATGCTCGTTCTGGGAGAACTCACTCCATGATCCATGTTACCATCAGAGACACTTGATTAATAGGTCATGTTCATTTGGTCCCCACCTAAAGCGAAATTACTGGTCTGAGAAGACAATAATACACAAGGATGGGGTTATGTCCAAAACCACTAAAGGACACCACAAACCCAAACTAAATCAAGTCATTACATAGGGGATAATTTATTTACAATTCAACAAACCCTATTAATGTGGCCCGCTAGATAGAGGAAAAACTTCCTACATAGGGAGGTAACACTTATTTTTCAAACTCCACTATGGATGATTGAGGATCACACTCTAGAATTAGAGAGTGACACAAAAAAATCTATATAAGGATAATCCTCTAGAGGGGATTACAATCCATTTATGTGGATTTAATGTCACATTGTACCCTCGAGGAATGGACCAAGGGAACACACTCAAACTATATTGATCAAAACTAGGGAAACTAAGAGCCTCAAATCTGAAGAAGGTACCCAACATTAGCCTTGATTCAACCATCTTAAAATTAGGTCTATGATTGCACTAACGGAATATCGTTTGGATGCTCAGTTTAGGAGTTACGATAGTTTCAAAGAAGCTAGTCCCAAACATACTAGGGCCGCAGACCTACAACCATGGTAGCTCCATCTAACACCCAGATCAATTATCCTACCATGTGGACCACCCACATGTGCAAAAACTATCGTGGTTAGTCCACCCCCTACGCCTGACCAGCCACAACATTCGGCCACCACTATCAACCACCCATATACCGAAAGTGCGGTCCCTGTGCCTGTGGCAGCTCCACCAGTTTCTCCACCTTGCAGTCAAGCGCACTGCATGATTGACTGCAGCACATGGTTTACTGCACATAGCTCTACCTATGTTTACTAGAGATTTGACTTGGGACCACATCATCCAGTCTAGCCCACTGACCTGACTCAGCCCAAATGCATACATGGGCCTTGCCCACCTGCTCACCTAGGGTCGCTCGAAGCAGGCCACATGGATGAACTTCTCCACATCATTCATCCACCTCCACCATCTTGCATTTTCATATGGGGTATATTGTTTGTCAGTAGCACTAGTTCTGAATCATCCACAGTGCCCCATGTGGCACCTACTGACGCCTCACTTGGCTCTGCTATCCACACGCGGGCCGCTGCCATGTGCCGCCACCGGTCACCACTGTCGTTCATCAGTTGAAACTTTTTTAGACCATCGTGACTCCTCTAATTCCTAAAAATAAAAATGACCATAAATACAATCTCCTCGGGTCCTGATCTACACTGATCCAACTTTGGTTTCCGATTTTCCTCAAATCAGGGGGTCTGATTGAGTTCAGAACCACCGAGAAACGTCGAGTTGGGACCACATGGATCTAACTGGAAAAGAATGCATAGAATTATGTATAAACGAACTAGAAAAGTGTTATATCGTCATTGGAAAATAATTATTGTACAATGATCAAGAATGAGGTATTTGGGTTAGGAAACTATACCAAATAAATCTCGTCGAATAAAACCCTTCTCTCAAATCAATCAATTGGAAAATGAAACCATTGATCGATTGATTTAAATTACTTGTAAAAATTAAGAACAGGGAAATAAAATATTTAAATCACACACCCTACCTAGATTTTGGATTGATCATTTACAAAGAATGGTTTTTTGTCTTCATTGATGAGATCCTCTAACTCTGTTGGCATGATGATCCCTGATCTGATCTTAGTTCATTTTCGTCTTCCATGAACTCTCTCCTTGTAACGACCCAAAATTTCATTAATGGAAAATCCCTCTTGATGTAGTTAAATGTTTCTTTATGAAAAATGTTTTTATAAGATATCAACTTTTTTAGTTTTACTTTAAGATTTGTGACCGTTACTTTTATAGCCGTTGAACAGTGATCATCTGGGTAGTTTAAATATAAGGCTTTAACGAACCAATTTTATACTCAGACAAAGGAAGTGATGGCCTCATCCAGTAGAATTTCCCCTTATGAAGCCCATTTGTCGGAGCTCGGAAAAGAGGTGGAATCTTTGGGCTTTGCCCTTGACCAAGCCCAAGCTGAGCTTCATCAAGTCAAGCTCGAACGTGATCGTCTACGGGAAAAATTGAAGTTGATAGAGATTACCACTCGAGCGATGTTATCCGAGCAACCCCAAGAGTCTGTCACCATCGCACACCTTACCCTTAGGTCTTATGCGGCTATTTTAAGGGGTTATGTAACAAATAAGTAGCACCATGTTCATGTACATTTTTTTTTGTATATAATAATGAATATAATTTCTAGTCATTTTTGATACATGGTAATTAGTTTTTAAAGTACAAATGGTGTTTTTAGTTATTATTTAATTAAGAATTATATTTTATTAAATTAAAGGATTTTTGAATTAAATAATATTTTAATAAAATATTATTATTAATATTAAATTAATTTTTATTAAATATAAATGATCTTATAATTTTATGAATGCAATTAAAATTTTTATTAAGGTTTGAAAGCCATTTCTGTCAAAACCTGTGAATTTTTTATAAATGTCGGTTTTTATTTCAAAAGAGAAAATTCACATATTTAGAACATTATTTAGATAAAATAAATATTATTTTTGGAATCAGGATGTCGAAGTTATCCAACGGTGAATTTTTCATAATTTTCTGAGACAGCCAAATTTTTGGGTAAAAATTAAATACCATTTAAATATATAATGTGTTTTGTGACATCATAATGACACAATGGTGATGTAATAAAATACCATAATCCTTATGTTCGGCCAATATATTTTTTATCATTAAAATAATGAGGTTTTGGGTTTGTTTGACTCACTTTTCAAAGCATTAATGGATCCCTCAAGACTTATTCAACACTTTGCCTTTTTAAATTAATTTCCATGGGAGTGTGACTCACCTCCACATAAGCAACCCTATTTTTTTAATAAGTTCGGAACTTGGACTTGTAAAATATTTTTTTCCTATTTCCTTTTCCAGAAAACCATGGGCAAATACCATGGTATGGTTTTTGGTTTGGATTATTTTAATATAAGGGGTCCCAAACCTAAATAATAAAGAATTCTCTCACCTTTCCTATATAAACCCACCCAAGCTCCCACTTCCTCCTCACTCAAAGCCCTTTAAGTTCGTCCAACCTCTGCCCTACTCTCTCTAGAATCCTCTCAAGGTGCCCCAAGCTCCCAAGAAGCCTCTCACAGGCCTCTCTCTAGCCTTTGGAAGCACACTTCCAAGTAAGGGGTTTTCTTTCTTTCTCATTTTTTGTCAATTTTCTTTAAGTTGTATTTTCCCTTTTTATTTCAATTATGAATGTTGGGGTATGGTTTCGCACCTCCCCCATACTTCCCTCTTATTGTTTGAATGATGGGATAACCCTTTCTCTCTCATTAAATGCCTCCCATGTACACCTGTTACTATGCCGAAATTTCGAAAGGAACTTCTCTCTCTTCTTTTACATTCAAGAAATACTTTTGTATCATGAATCTAAATTCCATTTATATTGTTGGGAAATGTATATATATGATCTCATTACTGTCCATTACATGTAAATATGATGAGGAACCCCTTTCTCTCTCATCAACCTTTTGTATGAATTCTTATGTCACGCCGTTACGCTGCCGAAATCGCACCGATTTTCTAAGCCAATGTCTTTGTGTAGTGAATACCATTCCCATTTCTCCATCAAGGGTATTCACCTTTATGCACATTTACATATTGATTATAAAGTTTCATGTATGAATTCCACTTTCCTTTATCGTGGAAGAAATGATTATGTTTTATGAATCCATGTTTTATGATCCATGTGGCACACTTATGCATGAAATGAAATGTTTAAGAAGGGTGCGCCCTTTATAGTGCTCCAATGCATTGGGTAAAGTATAGTATCATGATACGTCATGTGCAATGAGTGTTGAATCATGCTAATTCAAGTGCAACGAGTGTTTACTCGTTCTTCAAGTGCAATGAGGGTTTACTCATGCTCCATGTGCAATGAGCCTTGGCTCATGCTAATTCATTGTTAAGTGTTGTTGCCACATTTCCATGTTATGACTATCATGATTTATCATGCCTTTATGTTCATGTTTCTATTATGCTCTATTGATATGCCTATTTTCTAACATGTATTTCACTCCTCATGTTATTCATTGTTTACTCCCTTACTGGGCTTTATAGCTCACCCTTTTCTTATGCATGTCCTCAGGTTATCCCATGCAATGCTAACTATGAAGGAATGTAGTGGTCATGTAAAGGAAGTTTTCAATAAAGATGTTGTATTTCACGTTTAAAGTTTTTATGTAATGATCCTAAGCCCCAAAGACACTAAACCTCTTGATCTTCTGAAGTTTTATGTAATAAATCATGCTTAAGTTGTAATAAAAAGCAGGGTTGTCATAGTTGGTATCAGAGGATAGGTTTAGTTATTTTTGGGATTAGGAAACCCTAGTAAAGCCTTAGATACAAGACAATGCATAATAAAAACATCCCTATGTTTTGGTAAATAATAATTAAGTGGTTTATCAAACAAATATATCCTTGTCTGGATACGAGCAGGTAGAGGTGGCTCTAGCACAGATGTATCCTAGGGGTAAAACTCGAAAACACCGCTTTGAGCTAGACTCGAATGGGAACTGGTGCACGACAATGGGCTTTGCTGCACTCTTGGTTACGACACTCCCGGGGGATATGTTTTCATGAATTAACAATCTTAGTATGAACCCTTATTAAAGGAAAAACGCCCCTAAGAATATATTTTAGAAGGAAGATCATGAAAAGCCTGGATTGAATCCTATAGACTCATGAGTTAAAGAGATTAAAGTTTATTTATAAGTCATCAACTTTTGTCTTTGGATTAACCTTTATGCGTTACCCCTAACTTTCTTTTATTCCATCCAATGGCCGGTAATAGGAGAACTTGGGCTAACAACCGTTGTGAAGATCAGTGTGATGATTGTACTTATGAGATGCCCAATCCAATGGGAGTGGGAATCACGAACTTTGCCACGCTTCTCTCTCAGCTAACTCAAGTTTTGAATAGAAACACTGGTCAAGAGGAACGTTCAACCCCCCCTAAGAAAGAACAAGTCGCTATTGAAAGCTTCATGAGACAAAGGCCTCCTACTTTTAGTGGATCATCTGATCCCACGATCGCTGAACAATGGATAAACTCCATTGAGAAGATATTCTCCATCCTCTAATGCTCTGAAAAAGAGAAGGTTCTCCTAGAGGCTTATCGTATGGAGGGTGAAGCTGATCAATGGTGGACGTTGATCAAAAATACTAAGCCTGAGGAGGAGATCGAGGCTTTGGAATGGAAGGTATTCTGGAAGATGTTTTTCGATAAATATTTTCCACGCACCCTCCGTCTTAAGATGGAAAGGGACTTCCTTTCCCTCAAGCAGAAAGATGAGGAATCTGTGGGAGCATACGAGGCAAACTTCACAAGGCTTGCACGATACGCTTCCGGCTTTGTCGTTACCCCCGAATGCAAGGTTGACCGCTTCTTTGGTGGGCTGAAGCCTAGCTTGCGGAAAGCATTAGCGATCCGTGACTTCGACAGCTATGAGGAAATTGTTCGATGTGCCCTCAAGGTTGAAATGGAGATCGGAGAATCACAGGGGTATCATGGGGACAAGAAGCGGAAGGTGGAATTCAATGCTGGTGGTCCGATGGATAAATCCAATGGCGCTAAGAAATTCCAGCACCCCACTTTCCAAAAGTGTGGAAAGAAGCACCCTGGAAATTGCCTTAGGGGGACAAGAAAATGCTTCAAGTGTGGAAGATAAGGGCACCTAGCTGTTAACTGTCAGCAAGAAGGACCCGCGGCTGCGATAGAGGAGATGAACGCTCCGTTCGAACCTCAACGCGTCTTTCAATGCTTCAAATGCAAAGAACCGGGTCATTTTGCGAATCAGTGCCCCAATCCAAGTGTTATCTGAGGCAATCAGCAACCTCCAAGACAGCAAGGAATAGCTTTTGCCATCACTTCTGCCGAAGTGAACCCCGACAACGAAGTGGTGACAGGTACGGTAGTTATTCATTCAAGAATAGAGAACGTACTTTTTGATTCAGGTTCTATGCATTCTTTTTTATCTCAAAAGTTTAGTAGAATAATCCCTGCACCACCACAAATCATGGAAGTAAAGATGTCGGTGAGTATGGAAAATGGGGCAATCATTGCATCCCATGAGTATAAGTCCTCCCCTGTTATAATCTGTGGATTGAATTTCCTGGAGAACCTCGTCATACTCCCTTTGGTGGAATTTTATGCAATTCTTGGCATGGATTGGCTTTCCTTATATAGAGCCAACATAAATTGTCGGGAGAGGGAAATCACACTCCATATGGAGAATCGACCCCCGATTATTTACAAGTGTCAGGAGGAAGATGAATCTCTTTTAGCTCCATCATCTCAAGCATGGATATTACTGCCTTATGAGCACGCATATCTGGCTTAGATGATTAAGTCCAAGGAAGAAACCACCCTTGAAGAAATGCCTACTGTGAGGGAATTCGCTGAAGTATTTCCCGAGAAACTTCCTGGTCTTCCTCCAAGAAGAGATGTTGAGTTATCAATTGAACTTATACCTGGGGCGCTACCAATATCCAAGACTCCATATAGAATGGTTGTGGTTGAGCTTGAAGAACTGAAGAAACAACTATAGGAGAATCTGGATAAAGGGTTTATACGCCCAAGTGCATCACCATGGGGTGCACCAGTCCTCTTCGTCAAGAAGAAGGATGGGTCAATGCGGCTTTGCATCGATTATCGTGAACTTAACAAAATCACGATAAAGAACAAGTATCCTCTCCCAAGAATCGATGACTTGTTTGATCAGCTGCGTGGAGCACAATACTTCTCCAAGGTCGACTTGCGGTCGGGATATTATCAAGTAAGGGTGAAGAAGGAAGATATCCCCAAGACTGCTTTTCGTACAAGGTACGGGCACTATGAATTCATAGTAATTCCTTTCGGACTCACCAATGCTCCAGAAATATTCATGGACTTGATGAATAGAGTCTTTAGAGATTACCTAGACAAATTTGTGGTAGTCTTTATAGATGATATTCTAATATACTCCAAAACCAAGGAGGACCATGAGGAGCATTTAAAAACTGTACTAGAGACATTGCGTAAGGAGAATATCTATGAAAAGTACAGAAAGTGTGAGTTTTGGTTGAAGGAAGTCTCATTCTTGGGTCATATCATCACAAGCAATGGGATATCTGTGGACCCCTCCAAAACAGATGCATTTGAGGGATGGTCGAGGCCAACATCGGTAACTGATATCCGTAGCTTCTTGGGGTTAGCTGGATATTATCGACGATTTGTGAGAAATTTCTCACGATTGTCCAACCCTCTTACCAAGCTAACTCGAAAGGGAGTAAAGTTTTCTTGGAGTGATGAATGCGAAGAAAGCTTCAAGGAGTTGAAAAGGAGGCTTATCAATGCACCCGTGCTCACTTTACCCACAAGTGGGGAGCTTTTTGTGGTATTCAGTGATGCTTCGAAGAAGGGCTTAGGATGTGTGCTGATGCAGAATGATAAATTGATATCCTATGCCTCATGGCAGTTGAAAATCCATGAGCGAAACTATCCAACGCATGATCTAGAGTTGGCGGTGGTGATCTTTGCCTTGAAAATCTGGCGGCATTATCTCTATGGAGAGAAATGTGAGATATTTACTGACCACAAGAGTCTTAAATATATATTCACACAGAAAGAGCTTAATATGCGCCAGAGAAGATGGATAGAGCTCATCAAGGATTATGACTGTTCAATACATTACCACCCTGGGAAGGCGAACAAGGTGGCGGATGCCCTAAGTAGAAAGGATCCAGCAATTCTATCAATGATGAGAATTGAGAAGGATCCAATCTTCTTAGACTTGATGAAGATGGACGCGGGAATCATAAAGAAGGGAACATCATCAATCCTTTCACAAATTATTGCTCAACCATCTCTTTTGGAAAGGTTAAAGGATGTTCAAAAGGATGATGCATGAATCCAAGAAAAAGTGGAAGCTATCAAAAAGGGAAAATCCTCAGAGTTTAATGTTAATGAAGAAGGAATTGTGCGGTTTGGGAAAAGACTATGTGTTCCATCAAGTTCGGAGCTGAAGAAGGAACTTTTGGATGATTCACATAGTTCAAATTTCTCTATTCACCCAGGGAGCACAAAGATGTATCGAGATCTCCAAGAAAACTTTTGGTGGGATAATATGAAGAAGGAGATCGCTGAATATACATCAAAGTGCCTGGTGTGTCAGCAAGTGAAGGCTGAGAGGCAGAAGTCTAAGGGGATGATGCAACCATTGCCCATACCAGAATGGAAATGGGAGAACATCACCATGGACTTCGTCACTGGACTTCCAAGGACATCCAAAGGCAACAATGCAATCTGGGTTGCTGTGGATCATCTTACAAATACTGCACACTTCATTTCTATTCGAGAGGATTTCTCTTTGGATCAACTGGCACGGATATATATTAGGGAAGTGGTACGGTTGCATGGAGTACCACTATCTATTGTGTCTGACCGAGATCCAAGATTTACCTCTAAGTTTTGGAAGAGTCTTCAACATGCTCTGAATACTGAACTGAACTTCAGTACGGCCTATCATCCTCAAACTGATGGCCAATCCGAGCGGACTATCCAAACACTTGAGGATATGTTGAGAGCGTGCTCAATGGACTTTAAAGGAGGATGAGATCAACATCTTCCTCTAGTTGAGTTCTCTTATAATAATAGTTTCCACTCGAGCATCCAAATGGAACCATATGAAGCCCTGTATGGGAAAAGGTGTAGAACACCGGCATGTTGGGATGAGGTCGGTGAACGTAAGCTGCTTGGACCAGAAATGGTCGAAAAAATGGTGGAGAAGGTGAAAACCATTCAGCATCATATCAAGGCAGCCCAGAGTCAACAGAAGAGTTATGCAGATAATCGTCGACGAGACCTTGAGTTTAAAGTCAGAGACATGGTGTTTTTACGCATATCTCTGTGGAAGAAGGTCATGAGGTTTGGAAATAAAGGGAAGTTAAGTCCAAGGTACATCGGCCCCTTCGAAATTCTTGATCGTGTTGGGGCTGTGGCCTATCGACTAGCACTTCCACCTACTATGGCCAAGGTGCATGATGTCTTCCATGTATCCCTATTAAGGAAGTACATACCAGACCCTTCACATGTACTCTTTTCTGAGGTGGTACAATTAGAAGACGATCTTTCTTATGATGAGAAACCAGTGAAGATCTTAGATCGTAGAGAAAAAGTTCTACGAAATAAGACAATGCCCCTCGTCAAGGTGTTGTGGAGAAACCACAAGTTTGAAGAAGCAACTTGGGAGTCGGAGGATATGATGAAGCTAAGTTACCCACATTTGTTTTAGTGTGGGAAAAGGAAAATTTCAAGGGCGAAATTTCTTAAGGGGGGAATGTTGTAACGACCCAAAATTTCATTAATGGAAAATCCCTCTTGATCCAATTAAATGTTTCTTTATGAAAAATGTTTTTATAAGATATCAACTTTTTTAGTTTTACTTTAAAATTTGTGACCGTTACTTTTATAGCCGTTGAACAGTGATCATCTGGGTAGTTTAAATATAAGGCTTTAACGAACCAATTTTATACTCAGACAAAGGAATCGATGGCCTCATCCAGTAGAATTTCCCCTTATGAAGCCCATTTGTTGGAGCTCGGAAAAGAGGTGGCGTCTTTGGGCTTTGCCCTTGACCAATCCCAAGCTGAGCTTCATCAAGTCAAGCTCGAACGTGATCGTCTACGGGAAAAATGGAAGTTGATAGAGATTATCACTCGAGCGATGTTATCCGAGCAACCCCAAGAGTCTGTCACCATCGCACACCTTACCCTTAGGTCTTATGCGGCTATTTTAAGGGGTTATGTAACAAATAAGTAGCACCATGTTCATGTACATTATTTTTTTTGTATATAATAATGAATATAATTTCTAGTCATTTTTGATACATGGTAATTAGTTTTTAAAGTACAAATGGTGTTTTTAGTTATTATTTAATTAAGAATTATATTTTATTAAATTAAAGGATTTTTGAATTAAATAATATTTTAATAAAATATTATTATTAATATTAAATTAATTTTTATTAAATATAAATGATCTTATAATTTTATGAATGCAATTAAAAATTTTATTAAGGTTTGAAAGCCATTTCTGTCAAAACCCGTGAATTTTTTATAAATGTCGGTTTTTATTTCAAAAGTGAAAATTCACATATTTAGAAAATTATTTAGATAAAATAAATATTATTTTTGGAATCAGGATGTCGAAATTATCCAACGGTTAATTTTTCATAATTTTCTGAGACAGTCAAATTTTTGGGTAAAAATTAAATACCATTTAAATATATAATGTGTTTTATGACATCATAATGACCCAATGGTGATGTAATAAAATACCATAATCCTTATGTTCGGCCAATATATGTTTTATCATTAAAATAATGGGGTTTTGGGTTTGTTTGACTCACTTTTAAAAGCATTAATGGAGCCCTCAAGACTTTTTCAACACTTTTCCTTTTTAAATTAATTTCCATGGGAGTGTGACTCACCTCCACATAAGCAACCCTATTTTTTTAATAAGTTCGGACCTTGGACTTGTAAAATATTGTTTTCCTCTTTCCTTTTCCAGAAAACCATGGGAAAATACCATGGTATGGTTTGTGGTTTGGATTATTTTAATATAAGGGGTCCCAAACCTAAATAATAAAGAATTCTCTCACCTTTCCTATATAAACCCACCCAAGCTCCCACTTCCTCCTCACTCAAAGCCCTTTAAGTTCGTCCAACCTCTGCCCTACTCTCTCTAGAATCCTCTCGAGGTGCCCCAATCTCCCAAGAAGCCTCTCACAAGCCTCTCTCTAGCCTTTGGAAGCACACTTCCAAGTAAGGGGTTTTCTTCCTTTCTCATTTTTTTGTCAATTTTCTTTAAGTTGTATTTTCCCTTTTTATTTCAATTATGAATGTTGGGGTATGGTTTCGCACCTCCCCCATACTTCCCTCTTATTGTTTGAATGATGGTAGAACCCTTTCTCTATAAGGCCCCAGCCTTAAACCTTACTTAATCTTGAGTTATTACAAGATTACACATTGAGGATCTTTTCGGGTTTAGAGTTTTAGAGAATTAGCTCATAAAACTTTCATTACATTCCACATATAAACAAAGTGGTTACATAAAGATAGTATTCTTCATTCCCATCAATGGAAACACATTTAAAATAAAACATGGATTAATTCTTGACACATCCTTGACTATATCATCTTATCATGTACCTTTCCCTTGACCTGTGAAAAACATTTCAAAAACTTGGGATGAGCATAAAAACTCTGTATGGGTTATAAAAAAAACATGGAAAGGAAACATGAGTTCATATATACATAAGAATGAAATCATACTTTACCCATAAAACATTGGCACTTTAACATACCTCATAAAATCACGAATAAATCATAGAAATCATAAGACATAAAGGTAACTTGAGGCATTCATAACATTCTTACGTAGGGAGTAACCCTCTTGGTTACGTTTGGAATACCCATCATAGTATATTACCTAAACTCTCTTCGGAGAAACCTTAACATTTCACTCCTTCGCATTACCCAATGCATTGGAGAGCTATAACGGGCTCACCCGCCCTTAGTTTATCACGGAACCACCCGTCTTCATAATAATGCCCAAGAACCATAACATAATCATATCACGTAAAACATGCATAAAGGAAACATAAAATTTCCACATTTCAATCATGAGATATCAGTACAACACATTGATATAAAAAGATTATGAAAACCATTTTCAATACTAAAATAAAAGAAAAGTAAAACATGGTATTTACTTTTCTTTTAAAAAGAAGGTATGGCTTGTAGAGGAAGCCGAAACTCAAATAACGGTCACGACGGCGGAGAAGTCGTTGTCGCCGCATACGTACGACAAAAACATTCCCTTTTGTCATTTAGTAAATGCTTCGTATAAAAAAGATTCCTTTTGAATAAACGTAAAAGTCAAAGGGGCTTATACACCGTATAAAAGAAAGTTGTGTATAAAATAAAATATGCCTCAATGAAAGGAGATTGAGACGAAGTCCCATACCTCGTATCCGACTTGACTCGACCGTTCTTTAATCTCCTGAATAATAAACTTGAGTTAATCTCTACTTGATTATGAATCTTTTTCAATTTCATTATTCCTTTTATACCATGTTATGAACATCATGTAATCAGTTAAGTTAATAATGTTCATTTTGTCGGTATTTGGTTCTTAAGTCAAAAATAGACTTCTTACACTTACATGTTGTTAATTTGGTCAAAGGTTCATTATATCCAAAATGGTATTCATGATGTAGATATCATATATGTCATATATATCCAGTACATACATGCATTTATAATATTACATAATTTAGAGGTAAGAAATGAAATGCACCGTTCATGGAGACGGTAAGCCGTACGTACGCATGAACGGTACTTCCATTTCTATTTCATATTTTCTGGAATGGAATCATAATGATATAAGAGTATATTATAATTCCAGTATAATAACATATATAATATCATTAACTTTATCCTTTACACATCCCACATATGGTATTAACGAATCAAATCACTTTTAGGGGGCGGTAGTCCGCACTTCCTAAAATGAAGATATCGTGTTTACCCATAATGGAAACCATAAAGGTATGCCCAAAATGAAAAAAACAGAAGCTTAAGGAAAACATAAACATATCATATATCATATATAAAAAATAGTGACATCATAATGGCCACCTTTGAAGGTGTTAAATGAGTGTTGAACAATCATCGTTTCGGGAGGCAGAATTTCGCCATCCACGGAAACCGTATGTTCTTTAACCATTTGATGTAGTTGTGTGAGAGTGTAGCTCAAATAAATCATATAAAAACATTCTAGTATATTGAAGATACTGGTTTTGTTACAAAAGAAGTAAATAAAAAGAGTTTAGGGGGTTGGAGAAGCAAAATAAAACAAATGAACATGAGAGAACGAATTACCTTAAAAAGTGTAACTCCTTTTTATTTGAGCCTAAAGGCTTCCTTTGAAAGAATTCTGCCCAAAGGGAATCCCCTAGGATGAGGAGAGGGATGTGGAGAGAGGAAATGGGCAGGGGTTGGCCGAGCCAAAGGCTTGAAGAGTGTGTGAAATGAGGTAGAGGTGGGGGCCTTTTATAAGAGGAGAGGAGGGGCACTTTTGGAAATTAAAGAAACATTACTTTATTTGAAAATGTGTTTCGGTTTTAAAAGGTCCCACATTGATATAATTAGTGGATAAGGTGATAAGGGTTCGAAATCCACTCTTCCAATTGGTTTTGGCCATGTGTAGATTTTAGATTTTTCATTATCATTCCATTTTATTTAAATCGTCAAATAATGATGTCATCGCTGCATCATTATTATGTCATAAATAATTTAATTTATTTAATGTCTAAAAATTATAAACAAACTACTATGATATAGGAAATCGTTTTATCTTTCCAATGACTATTTATAATCAAAATTTGGACTTGTATAACCCCACTTAAAAATTGTTTTCGTAAAACATATTATGTTTGTGTCATTTTCACTTTAACATTAAATAAAAAGTAATTTATGTCATTTCCCAACAAAAGTGGATCCATGGGGTCCCCAAGTTGACCCATGGAATGTCATGGTCGGCCTTGACACAACCAATGAGGTTGGGACATGTTTCTAGGTCATTTCATATTATTAAAGCCTTATTTAGACCTTAAACTACCCTAATTACCACTAATCGCGATTAAGAACTTAATAAGTTACTATTCACCAAAAAATTATTTTAATCTCATTGAACCACATTTTACTTCTTAATGAAAACCATGTATGTCGTATTTTCAAAATTCAATACACATTAGTGGTAAACTTTCATTTAACTGAAAAATCAGTTTGCTTGATTACCACTTAGTGGTTTCACTATTCATCAAAAATTGAAGTTTTTCAGAAAATTACTAAAAAATCACCCTAAGCTATATTTGATATTCCGAATTCAAAAATGAATTCCATTTTACAAAATTCAAATCATATAAGCCACATTAATTAATTCAATAATTAATTCCCGCTGCCAGAGCAAATAGCGTGTTTTTACAAAACAATAAGTATCAAAAGATTGACACCAGTTTAAGTCTAATTTCAAAGTGAAATTGATTCCAATGACCACCATTGGATAAAATGGTAAAAATATATTCTAATTTCACTTAAAAATAAATTCAAAACATAATCTAATCATATAAATAAATTATATTAAAAAGTAGTTTTGATGTAAAATGCATTATTTTCCACTATTCATGAAAAAATGAATATTGTCAGAAAAATACCAAAAATTCACACAAGGTAAATTTTGATGTCCCAATCATAAAGGATAAGTTTATTTTGACAAACATAGTTTATAAAATTGTCAAAATATAGATTCAAAAATGGTTTTCCATCAAAAGGCAGTAAAACAATCTTTTAAGAATATTAGTGTATTCCATGCATAAGATTGTATTTATTTTCATTTTAAGCCTCTATAACACTATCTTAATCATTAATAGACATAGATAAAAATATCTATTATTCATTACTTACTTGGGATGTTACATCCTTCCCCCCTTTAGAAAATTGCGTCCCCGCAATTTATTTACTTATCAAATAAATGAGGGTACTTATCCCTCATTGCATTTTCGGATTCTCATGTTGCCTCTTCAATCATGTTGTTTTTCCACAAAACCTTTACCTGGTGAATCACCTTATTCCGTAACACTTGCTCCCTGTGGTCAAGAATCTGGACCGGTTGTTCCTCATAAGATAGGTTCTCTTCCAGCTGAACTACCTCTGGACTCAAAACATGAGATGGATCTGGCATATACTTTCTCAACATCGAAACGTGAAAAACATTCTGTACCTGAGATAAACTCGGAGGTAAATCCACTCGGTATGAAACTGATCCAACTCTTTCCAGAATTTCGTATGGTCCAATGAACCTCGGACTCAACTTTCCTTTCTTACCAAATCTCATCACACTTTTCCAAGGAGAAACCTTGAGAAAAACATGATCACCTACCTCGAAAGATAGATCCTTCCTCCGGTTATCCGCATAACTCTTCTGCCAGCTCTGAGCTGTTCTCATGTGTTTCTGAATCAGCTGAACTTTTCCTGCCATCTCTTCTACCAATTCTGGTCCCATCAACTTCCGTTCACCCACTTCATCCCAGAAAGCTAGAGTTCGACACCACTTCCCATATAATGCCTGAAATGGTGCCATCTGTATACTGGAATGAAAACTATTATTATATGAAAACTCAACCAAAGAAAGATGTTGGTCCCAACTTCGCTGATAATCCATAGAACAAGCTCGTAGCATATCCTCCAATGTCTGAATTGTTCGTTCTGACTGCCCATCTGATTGAGGATGAAAAGTTGTACTAAAATTTAACTCAGTACCCAAAGACTTCTGAATGTCTTTCCAAAAGTTAGAAGTAAACCTAGGATCACGATCCGATAAAATGGAGAGAGGAAATCCATGTAACCTGACTATCTCTTTAAGATACAAACGGGAAAGTTGATCAAGAGAGAAAGTATCTCGTATAGCAAGGAAATGAGCAGATTTGGTCAAGCGATCAACAATAACCCAGATTGCATTATTACCTCAAGATGTCTTCAGTAATCCAACAACAAAGTCCATGGATATATTCTCCCATTTCCACTCTGGTACTGGTAAAGGCTGAAGTATCCCTTTCGGTAACTGCCGCTCTGCTTTAACCTGCTGAAAAGTCAAACACTTCACTGTAGAATCAGTAATATCTCTTTTCATTCCATCCCACCAGTAATACTCCCGCAGATCTCTATACATCTTAGTACTGCCCGGATGAACTGAAAACGGAGAACAATGAGCTTCACATAACAACTCTCTCTTCAACTGTGAATCACAAGGCACACACAATCTCTTCCCAAATCTCAAAACGCAATCATTATCAATGTTGAATTCAGGCAACTTACCTTTCTGAACCAGCTCTACCCTTTTCTGCAACTCACTGTCTTGCTTCTGTGCTTGCTTGATTCTATCTGATAGAGAAGATCTCACTGATACCTGAAACAAAACAGAAGGACTTCCTGCACCAACAACTTCTATGCCAAATTTCATCAAATCGTTAACCAAAGGATCACGTTCCAAACGCAACATTGTTAATGAATCATTACTTTTTCGACTCAAAGCATCAGCCACTTTATTTGCTTTTCCCGGATGGTAATGAATTGTACAATCATAATCCTTGATTAATTCCAGCCATCTCCTTTGTCTCATGTTTAACTCTTTCTGAGTGAATACATACTTTAAACTTTTGTGATCGGTATATATTTCACACTTTACTCCATACAAATGATGCCTCCAAATTTTTAAAGCAAAAACAACAGCAGCTAATTCCAAATCATGTGTAGGGTAATTTACCTCATGAGTTTTCAACTGTCGTGAAGCATAATCAATTACCTGATTATTCTGCATTAGGACGCAACCAAGTCCTTTCAATGAAGCATCACTGTATATAACAAACTCACCATTCCTGGAAGGTAGTGCCAAAACTGGAGCATTCACCAATCTTCTTTTCAATTCCTGAAAACAATCATCACATTCTTTTGTCCAGATAAACTTAACACCCTTCCGAGTTAGCTTAGTCATTGGACTAGATAATCGTGAAAAATTTCTAACAAACCTTCGGTAATAGCCCGCCAAACCAAGGAAGCTACGAATCTCGGTTACATTTGTGGGTCTTGGCCATTCTTCCACAACTTTTGTTTTTGCAGGATCAACAGTTATTCCATCTTTAGAAACAATGTGACCAAGGAAAGAAATTTATTGCAACCAAAACTCACACTTGCTGAATTTCCCATACAGTTTCTTTTCTTTTATGGTTTGAAAGATAACCCTTAAATGTTTTTCATGCTCCTCTTTACTTTTAGAAAACACCAAAACATCATCAATAAAAACCACCACAAACTTATCCAAGAACTCATGGAAAATTATATTCATTAAGTCCATGAATACAGCAGGTGCATTGGTTAGCCCAAAAGGCATTACTACAAATTCATAATGGCCATATCTCGTACGGAACGCGGTCTTCGGAATATCTGCCTCCTTTACCTTCAGCTGATGGTACCCCGATCTCAAGTCAATCTTTGAAAAAAACTGAGCTCCCTGGAGCTAATCAAACAAATCATCGATATGAGGCAAAGGATATTTGTTCTTAATAGTGATATTATTCAAGGCTCTATAATCAATGCAAAGTCTCATAGAACCATCTTTCTTTTTAACAAATAAAACAGGAGCACCCCATGGTGATGTGCTAGGTCTAATGAAACCTTTCTCTAATAAATCTTGCAATCTCTCCTTCAACTCTAAAAGTTCAATTTGTGCCATTCGATAAGGGGGTTTTGAAATTGGCTTAGCATCAGGAACTAAGTCAACAGTAAACTCAACTTCCCGATCTGGTATTATTCCAGGCAACTCATCAGGAAAAACATCAGGATACTCATTTACCACTGGCACATCATTAATCTGAACAGTTCCTTTATTTTCAACGATGTGTGAAAGGTAACATTCATTTCTATCTTTTACAAGTTTCTCGGCCTCTTGATATGTTATCAAAAGTAAGGGTTCATTCTTGTAAACAAACTGAAAGTATTTCTGAAAAGAAACTTCTTTAGCTCTACAGTCAATCTTAGCATGGTAAATAGAGAGCCAATCCATACCCAGGATAACATCAAACTCTACTAGAGGTAGAACAATAAGGTTTGCAAGTAGGTTCTTTCCACAGATAAGGATAGGAAGATTCTTATAAATTCTTTTTGCCTCGACACTTCCCCCAGGTGTTTTTACCAAAAGTTCAGGAGTCATTTCTTGAGATGGTATTCCCATTTTACTAGAAAAGGTTTCAGAGATTAAAGAATGTGTAGACCCCGAATCAAACAACACACTGGCATAATCTGAAAAAACAAACAAAGTACCTGATACAACTTCATTTGATGGCCCGACATCTGCTGAAGTAGTTGCAAAGGATTTCACCACCCCTTTCTTCTTGTAGTCTAACTGCTTCCCATCACTCAAGCTCCTTGTCGGACACACGTTTGCATAGTGACCCATCTCATTGCACTTATAACATTTCACTAGCTGTAAATCAAATTTGTTCTTACCTTCGCCTTGATCCTTTTCAGTGCAATCACGAGCCTTATGTCCCATCTTACCACATCAGTAGCACTTTCCAGAATTCATAAGACATTCCCCAGCATGCCTTTTTCCACATTTATCACAAACTGGAAACTTAGTTTTCTTACCATCAGACTTTCTGAAGAATTCTTACCTTTCTCCTGCCACCTCGGTCTCTTCTTCTGCTAGTTGTTATAGAAAACTTGGTCATCGGCAAACTCCATTTCCACCTTCTCAGCACATCGAACAAGCTTTTCATAACTTTTAAACTCACGAGAAGCTAATGCCCTTCGATACTTTGGCTTCAATCCTGAGTAAAAACGATTGATTTTACTATCAAGGTCCCGGATAAAATTTGGATCATACCTTGCCAATCGAGTGAACCTTTCTTCATAGGCAGCCACTGAGTCTTCCTCCTGCCTCAATTCCAAGAATTGCTTTTCCATACTAAGTCGAACAGCCTTAGGAAAATACTTCTCAAGAAACATACCTTTGAATTCATCCCAGTCAAGAGCATCAATCTCATCGGCGTCCCTGATATTTTTAACCATAGACCACCACTGGTCTGCTTCACCCTCCAAACGGTAAATAGCAAGGCTAACCTTTTGATTGTCTGAACACCCCATGACATCAAAAATCTTCTCCAGTGCTTTAATCCACCCTTCAGCTAGCACAGGGTTAGATGATCCTCGGAATGATGGTGGATGTTGCCTCATGAAATGTTCCACCACTGACATGTTCCTCTGTGGTTGATCTGGATGATCTCGTGCATGGATACCACCACCATTTATCGCTTGAGTCAACTGCGCCATTACTGCAACAAACTATTCAGTTCCAATTCCGACCATTTCTGGATGCTGATTCGGAAGGTTATTTCCTTCTGTATGCCTTCCTAGCACTGCTTCCCTGTTTCCTCTACGGAAAACCATTCTGAACAAACATGTCTTAGATGAAGCAACATGGTAATCTTTAAATGCTATATCATTTCGAAAATAAAATATTTTTGGATAATCATTTAATAGAATTCTAACTCCTAAAGTTATCTAAACCGACCTTTGATACCAACTATAAGGCCCCAGCCTTAAACCTTACTTAATCTTGAGTTATTACAAGATTACACATTGAGGATCTTTTTGGGTTTAGAGTTTTAGAGAATTAGCTCATAAAACTTGCATTACATTCCACATATAAACAAAGTGGTTACATAAAGATAGTATTCTTCATTCCCATCAATGGAAACACATTTAAAATAAAACATGGATTAATTCTTGACACATACTTGACTCTATCATCTTATCATGTACCTTTCCCTTGAACTGTGAAAAACATTTCAAAAACTTGGGATGAGCATAAAAACTCAGTATGGGTTATAAAAAAAACATGGAAAGGAAACATGAGTTCATATATACATAAGAATGAAATCATACATTACCCATAAAACATTGTCACTTTAACATACCTCATAAAATCACGAATAAATCATAGAAATCAAAAGACATAAAGGTAACTTGAGGCATTCATAACATTCTTATGTAGGGAGTAACCCTCTTGGTTACGTTTGGAATACCCATCACAGTATATTCCCTAAAATCTCTTCGGAGAAACCTTAACGTTTCACTCCTTTGCGTTACCCAATGCATTGGAGAGCTATAACGGGCTCACCCGCCCTTAGTTTATCACGGAACCACCCGTCTTCATAATAATTCCCAAGAACCATAACATAATCATATCACATAAAACATGCATAAAGGAAACATAAAATTTCCACATTTCAATCATGAGATATCAATACAACACATTGATATAAAAACATTATGAAAACCATTTTCAATACTAAAATAAAAGAAAATTAAAACATGGTATTTACTTTTCTTTTAAAAAGAAGGTATGGCTTGTAGAGGAAGCCGAAACTCAAATAACGGTCACGACGGCGGAGAAGTCGTTGTCGCCGCATACGTACGACAAAAACATTCCCTTCTGTCATTTAGTAAACGCTTCGTATAAAAAAGATTCCTTTTGAATAAACGTAAAAGTCAAAGGGGCTTATACACCGTATAAAAGAAAGTTGTGTATAAAATAAAATATGCCTCAATGAAAGGAGATTGAGACGAAGTCCCATACCTCGTATCCGACTTGACTCGACCGTTCTTTAATCTCCTGAATAATAAACTTGAGTTAATCTCTACTTGATTATGAATCTTTTTCAATTTCATTATTCCTTTTATACCATGTTATGAACATCATGTAATCAGTTAAGTTAATAATGTTCATTTTGTCGGTATTTGGTTCTTAAGTCAAAAATAGACTTCTTACACTTACATGTTGTTAATTTGGTCAAAGGTTCATTATATCCAGAATGGTATTCATGATGTAGATATCATATATGTCATATATATACAGTACATACATGCATTTATAATATTACATAATTTAGAGGTAAGAAATGAAATGCACCGTTCATGGAGACGGTAAGCCGTACGTACGCATGAACGCTACTTCCATTTCTATTTCATATTTTCTAGAATGGAATCATAATGATATAAGAGTATATTATAATTCTAGTATAATAACATATATAATATCATTAACTTTATCCTTTACACATCCCACATATGGTATTAACGAATCAAATCACTTTTAGGGGGCGGTAGTCCGCACTTCCTAAAATGAAGATATCGTGTTTACCCATAATGGAAACCATAAAGGTATGCCCAAAATGAAAAAAACAGAAGCTTAAGGAAAACATAAACATATCATATATCATATATAAAAAATAGTGACATCATAATGGCCACCTTTGAAGGTGTTAAATGAGTGTTGAACAATCATCGTTTCGGGAGGCAGAATTTCGCCATCCACGGAAACCGTATGTTCTTTAACCATTTGATGTAGTTGTGTGAGAGTGTAGCTCAAATAAATCATATAAAAACATCCTAGTATATTGAATATACTGGTTTTGTTACAAAAGAAGTAAATAAAAAGAGTTTAGGGGGTTGGAGAAGCAAAATAAAACAAATGAACATGAGAGAACGAATTACCTTAAAAAGTGTAACTCCTTTTGATTTGAGCCTAAATGCTTCTTTTGAAAGGATTCTGCCCAAAGGGAATCCTCTAGGATGAGGAGAGGGATGTGGAGAGAGAAAAAGGGCAGGGGTTGGCCGAGCCAAAGGCTTTAAGAGTGTGTGAAATGAGGTAGAGGTGGGGGCCTTTTATAAGAGGAGAGGAGGGGCACTTTTGGAAAGTAAAGAAACATTACTTTATTTGAAAATGTGTTTCGGTTTTAAAAGGTCCCACATTGATATAATTCGTGGATAAGGTGATAAGGGTTCGAAATCCACTCTTCCAATTGGTTTTGGCCATGTGTAGGTTTTAGATTTTTCATTATCATTCCATTTTATTTAAATCGTCAAATAATGATGTCATCACTGCATCATTATTATGTCAAAAATAATTTAATTTATTTAATGTCTAAAAATTATAAACAAACTACTATGATATAGGAAATATTTTTATCTTTCCAATTACTATTTATAATCAAACTTTTGACTTGTATAACCCCACTTAAAAATTGTTTTCGTAAAACATATTATGTTTGTGTCATTTTCACTTTAACATTAAATAAAAAGTAATTTATGTCATTTCCCAACAAAAGTGGATCCATGGGGTCCCCAAGTTGACCCATGGCATGTCATGGTCGGCCATGACACAACCAATGAGGTTGGGACATGTGTCTAGGTCCTTTCATATTATTAAAGCCTTATTTAGACCTTAAACTACCCTAATTACCACTAATCGCGATTAAGAACTTAATAAGTTACTATTCACCAAAAAAATTATTTTAATCTCATTGAACCACATTTTACTTCTTAATGACAACCATGTATGTCGGATTTTCAAAATTCAATACACATTAGTGGTAAACTTTCATTTAACTGAAAAATCAGTTTGCTTGATTACCACTTAGTGGTTTCACTATTCATCAAAAATTGAAGTTTTTCAGAAAATTACCAAAACTTCACCCTAAGATATATTTGATATTCCGAATTCAAAAATGAAGTCCATTTTACAAAATTCAAATCATATAAGTCACATTAATTAATTCAATAATTAATTCCCGCTGCCAGAGCAAATAGCGTGTTTTTACAAAACAATAAGTATCAAAAGATTGACACCAGTTTAAGTCTAATTTCAAAGTGAAATTGATTCCAATGACCACCATTGTATAAAATGGTAAAAATATATTCTAATTTAACTTCAAAAGCAATTAAAAACATAATCTAATCATATAAATAAATTAGATTAAAAAGCAGTTTTGATGTAAAATGCAGTATTTTCCACTATTCATGAAAAAATGAATATTGTCAGAAAAATACCAAAAATTCACACAAGGTAAATTTTGATGTCCCAATCATAAAGGATAAGTTTATTTTGACAAACATAGTTTATAAAATTGTCAAAATATAGATTCAAAAATGGTTTTCCATCAAAAGGCAGTAAAACAATCTTTTAAGAATATTAGTGTATTCCATGCATAAGATTGTATTTATTTTCATTTTAAGCCTCTATAACACTATCTTAATCATTAATAGACATAGATAAAAATATCTATTATTCATTACTTACTTGGGATGTTACATTCTCTCTCATTAAATGCCTCCCATGTACACCCGTTACTATGCCGAAATTCCGAAAGGAACTTCTCTCTCTTCTTTTACATTCAAGCAATACTTTTGTATCATGAATCTAAATTTCATTTCTATTGTTGGGACATGTATATATATGATCTCCTTACTGTCCATTACATTTAAATATGATGAGGAACCCCTTTCTCTCTCATCAACCATTTGTATGAATTCTTATGTCACGTCGTTACGCTGCCGAAATCGCACCGATTTTCTAAGCCAATGTCTTTGTGTAGTGAATACCATGCCCATTTCTCCATCAAGGGTATTCACCTTTATGAACATTTACATATTGATTATAAAGTTTCATGTATGAATTCCACTTTCCTTTATCGTGGAAGAAATGATTATGTTTTATGAATCCATGTTTTATGATCCATGTGGCACACTTATGCATGAAATGAAATGTTTAAGAAGGGTGCGCCCTTTATAGCGCTCCAATGCATTGGGTAAAGTATAGTATCATGATACGTCATGTGCAATGAGTGTTGACTCATGCTAATTCAAGTGCAACGAGGGTTTACTCGTGCTTCAATTTCAATGAGGGTTTACTCATGCTCCATGTGCAATGAGCCTTGGCTCATGCTAATTCAATGTTAAGTGTTGTTGCCACATTTCCATGTTATGACTATCATGCTTTATCATTCCTTTATGTTCATGTTTCTATTATGCTCTATTGATATGCCTATTTCCTAACATGTATTTCATTCCTCATGTTATTCATTGTTTACTCCCTTACTGGGCTTTATAGCTCACCCTTTTCTTATGCATGTCCTCAGGTTATCCCATGCAATGTTAAGTACGAAGGAATGTAGTGGTCATGTAAAGGAAGTTTTCAATAAAGATGTTG
Source organism: Viscum album (assembly GCA_963277665.1). NCBI lineage: Eukaryota > Viridiplantae > Streptophyta > Magnoliopsida > Santalales > Viscaceae > Viscum > Viscum album. Next base: position 1,714,820,913 of record OY728152.1, on the reverse strand, counting down.
TATTTCAAGTTTAAAGTTTTTATGTAATGATCCTAAGCCCCAAAGACCCTAAACCTCTCGATCTTCTGAAGTTTTATGTAATAAAGCATGCTTAAGTTGTAATAAAAAGCAGGGTTGTCATACTCCTCCAATGACATCATGGTCTCTTAGTATTTTCATCCAACTTTAAGTCAAAATCAGTATTCATATACATATAGAGGATTTAGTCTCTACACTAATGAAAAATAAAATAAATTTTTCTTTTAACTTATTTTATTAATTTCGCGCCCCGATAACTTTTTCACTGACCACCTACAGCAACCAATGTTAGGTCACACCTTGGTTAATGTTGTTATTATGAACACAATGGTTCCCTCATATTTCTGATCTAGGAAACCATTTAGGAGTTATTATACTTTTTAGTAGAAAATTTTACATGTTCTATTAAATATTTTAAAATATTTAAAATATTTATTTTGGGAACATCGAGCCTCAAAACTTCAATCCGTCTTAGTACCTTGCCTCTTAAATAATCCATATAATGCCTAAAAATAATTCACAGAAAATATGATATGTTACATTCTCCACACCTCATGGGTTTATGTCCTGAAAATTCCAAAACAAGGGATACTAAAACAAATGGGGTACTGAGCACAAATCTAATCCCCCTGCTCCCATGTACGCTCCTTAGGATTCTCATGTTGCTAGTGGATGTACACCAAAGGAATCAATCAACCCCTAAGGATCTAATCTTTCTTATCCTCGATATCCACTTGGTACCTAAAAATGGTTACTCCATCCTCGATGTCCAGCTATCCCCAGTGGATAACATGCGATGGGTTAGGGACATACCTCATCAGGTGCGACACATGGAAGATGTTGTGTACCCGGTCTAACTGTGGAGGTAGGTCTAGGTGGTACCCCACCTCGCCAAATCTACATCGTGTCAATAATGGTCAAATGACACTCGGAGATAGCTTGCCTCCCTGGTCAAATCTCTATAATCCTCATCAATGTGGAGCCTGAAGGAACACATGGTCTCCTTCCTCGAACTCCTGAGGCCTATGTCATCTATCATCATAAGAATTTTCATGGCTATGTGTAGTCTTCTTCCACTCCTATATAATATTCAACTTCTCTATATTATCTTGTGCCAACTTCAGGCCCATGAGTGCTGACTCTCATAGGTCATCCCAACAAAGTGGTGACCTATAGGGTCCCCCGTACAAAGCCTCAAATGATCCATAAAAATGGTGGAATGATATATGTTGTTGTACACAATCTCAAGATATGGTGGTTCATATTACCAACTATAGAAAAAATCTAACATGTAATACCATAGCATTATCTATATATCATGAATGGTCTGCTCCATTGATCCATCAATTTGTGGGTGAAATTCTATAATCAGATGTTACTAGGTCTTAAATACTTCATCTAATCCCTTCCACAACTGAGGTTTGAAATGATCTTCATAATTAGAAACAATGGTTAAAGGAACACCATGGATTTGAGGTATCACTTGCATGTAGATGTGTGCCCAGTACTCTATTGAATTATTCTCTCGGATTACTAGGATGTGGATCAATTTGGGGATTTGGTCAATAATCACCCAGATGAGATCATTTCCCTTTAATGTATGTGGTGAGACCATCAATAATTCTATCGATATTTCATACCACTTCAATTATGGAAAATTAAATAGTTGTGTTAAACCTGATGGAGCATGTTGCTCAGTCTTCACTTTCTAACAAGTAACGTATCGAGAAACTAACTCTACAACTCCTTTCTTTATCCCTGGACACCAAAACTAACATCATAAGTCCTGGTATAACTTCACGTCACCCTAATGTGTTGTGAAAGTAGACATATGAAACTCAGTCAAAACCTCCTCCCTTAATTCCACTGGTACTACTATACATCCTCTAAAAAAATGATTTTCCATCCACATTTTGAATATCCTCTAGGGGCATACCTTTTGGATATCTGTGTACATAAGTTCTTGTATTTGGTATCCCCATGTTGTGCCTCCCTGACTCACAATAAGATTGAAGGGGTGATATCCATTGACTGGAGGTAAGCTGCTCCCCCTCTATCCTAAAAGGATAAATACAATGAGGCCAACTTATTTGATGCCTTGTTCAATAACTATGAACTATATCTCATTTTGAGAGAGTATGACACTACATTCACCTTATATAGAGTATAGAAAATATCAAATTCATAGTCATGGATGAACTATATACATTACCTAAGTCTCAAGTGAAGATGTTTCCGAGTGAATAAATAGTTGAGACTCTAGTGATCAGAGTAGATGACAAACCACTTGACTATCAGGTAGTGTTTCCATATATTCAATTAAAAGAATAACACTACTAACTCAATATCATGAGTCATGTAACTATTCTCATGTGCTCTCTACTGGAATGAACAATAAAAAATCACCACTTATATCTTTATCAGGACACAACCACATACACAAAACCTTCCTCAAGTAACTTCATGGTGGGAGTTCTCGTCAACATTTTCATCAGCTCCTAACATCACTACTGGAACATTTCATTCCCACACAAAATGGTTCAACTTTCATATAAAATATGGCAATTGTTCTTCCCCTCCATATAAGTTGGGTAAAAACCTCCAACAACACCCTTCCAATCCAAAAAAACTCTTCACCTCAGTAACACTCTTAGGTGGCTCCCAAGTAAGCATTACCATAACCCTCACTGGATCTAGTACAACTCCAGCCTCTAAGATAATGTATCCTATAAAATGGACCTCTAGAATCCAAAATTAGATCTTCGAGAGACTCCCATAATGTTGGTTCTCTCGAATTATGTCCAAGACTATCCTTAAGTGTCTCTCATGCTCCTCCTCAGATGTCGAATACACTAGGATGTCATAGATAAAGATCACCATGAACTGGTATAAATATGGATAATAGATCCAGTTCATGATTCCATATTAACACTTTTGGTGAATTCATCATGGAAAACGACATCACCATGTACTCATTGTGACTATAACAACATATTAAGGTTTCCATCCATATATTTGTATCTCGTACTCACAGTTGGTGATATCTTGATCTGAGGTTGATAATTGAGAACCACCATGTCCCCTTAAACTAATCAAAGAGGCCATCTATCCATGGTAGTGGATAATGTTTCTTCATGATAACCTTGTTCAAGAAACTATAATCCATACATAACCTCAATCTTTCGTATTACTACTTGGAAGATATAAATGGGGCTACCCAGGGTGAAATATTGGTTCTCATAAATCCCATCCTCTAAAAGTCCTCCAACTATACCATCATCTCATGAAGGTCTGCAAGAGCCATCTAATATGAAGGTGTAGATATCATTGCATTCATGGGGTGTAGATAAATTCCAAAGCCTATCTCCCTATAGTGGGTAAACCTGGAACATCTAAAGGAAAGGCCTCCTCATACTCTGCCACCACTGTAGGAACTAGACAACTCATATCATCTATTGCACTGAGGGTGAGGCTATCCAAATAATGAGTAATTGAATTCACCCTCCTATGTGTGAGTCCATCCTACACAAAATGGATTTCCCTTTCACCAATATAGGAAAATTTTGTTCCATCACTATGGACACACTGCACTCTTCCCCTAAAATAGTCAGTCTAAGCATGAGCTGTGGATAACCAATCCATACCAGAAATGATGTTGTATGTATTTTATGTCTCTATCATGATATCCCAAAAAAAACTCTGGCCACTAAGAGTTATATCAGACTATCATCACCAGTATCTGAACATCGAGTCTCCACTAGTAAGATTCTCTAAGCATAACGGTTGAGTCATCGGTTCAATCAGAATCTCCAAGTCTCAAAAAAAATTCATGGTAAGAAAATAATGAATATCACCTTTGTTTATCAATAATAAAACTAAATTACAAAAGAAATATATCATACCTCGTATCATCCTTGGATCCTTGGGGTAATATCCTCCATATATTGTCGTTGACCTCATCCCGGTCCACCATCTCCCTATACCTGGCGTGGACCACCAGATGGTGGTGGTGGTAACAGGTCAGCTCTTCAACCACCTCCTACATCCCTAGTGGCCCCTATTCCACATAATCTACCCTGTAGACCACCCTGATCATGTATTTTTATCTCTCTATATGACATCCCGCCTTTTTATCACATAAAATTTCATTACATTATACAAAACTGAGGATCTTTAAGGTTTAGTGTCTTGGAAACCAGGAGCTTAATACATGACAACATAAAAAATTCTTCTTAAACACTTTAAAGGCTTATTCATTTGTTCATCCTAATTTCATTACAGCATCTCAAAACCTGGGGACAAACATTAAAAGAAAGGGTGAGCAGAAGGCCCGGTAAGGGAAACAAGGGGAAACATTTTACATGTGAACTTGAGATACATCAAAAAGTCATGAAAAATAACTTTAAGGAATGAGAAAGAGATCATGAGGCATATCATAATAAAAATAATGTGTTCCACAACTTGAATATGTGGCTACAAAATTTAACTTAGGCAATCATGAACATATCACCAATGTCTATCCCCAATGTGTCATTTGAAATTACCAAGGTTATTCACCAAGGTATCATTAAAATTGTAATCTCTAGTGGTTACATCATTACCCAATGCATTGGAGCGCTATCAGGGTACACCCTTAATTTTTCTTTATTATCATGTGAGCCACATATATCATCATCAATAATTTCATAAACAACCCATATAGCATAAAATAAATGGGTTTCATTTCATAGTCATAACATTTTAAAAACTTCTTCAAAGACGTGATCTTTATGTCACTTTAAACCCACAGAAAAAGGAAAGCGGGTTTCGTGTATGTAAATCCCAGAATTAAAATAGAAAATTTTGATATATATGTGAATAAACCTATAGAATAAAGAGCTTTGAGTATTCACTTAATAAAATAAAAGAATTTGAGAAAAATAGAGAGACATTTTGAGACGAAAATTCTGCAGCATAAATGCTATGTTACAGGGTTTTAGAAAACATTGAAAAGAGAGGGAACATGAGTCACCCACTCATAAATGATCCATAAAATAGTATAGGGACAGAATATAAAGGATATAAGAACATGGTAATGAAATTTTAAAGACATACCATATGAAATGAAAAACATGGAAGGAAGACAAAAATAATATTTCTCTTATGAAAATTCAGCAGCCTAACGGCGTCACTTAAAACTTCAAAAAAATGAATTTATGAGATCAAATTGGGTCTCTAATCCTATGAAAATTAAATATAAGTATGATATATATATAAATATATATATCATACCCCAACATAATAAAAAAGAACATGAAAGACTTGACATGAAAATAGATCTTGAAAATGAGAAGGGTAAAAGAATCCCTTAAAAATTTGGCAGCATAACGGTGCCATCTAAACATTCATAAAATGAAATGATGAGAGCAATAGGGGTATCTCATCATATGAAAAAAAAAGGAAATTAGGATGAATATAAAAGAACATCCCCCAAATAAGAATCATTGATAATAAAAGAAATGGCATACAAGAGAGTACTTGGAAAGAAGGAGAGTGGTAGGATCCCTTACCTTAAAACGTAACTCTTAAAACTCGAAGGTTGGGACCTTGAGAGGCTTGAGGCACCTTGGGAGGACTCCTTGGGAGATAATGGGACCAGAGCTTCGTTGGGGGAGAGTTGGGAGTGAAAAATAAAGGAGGAAAGGGTGGGTATTTATAGGGAAAGGGAGGTGATATTTAATAATTTCAAGGGACACCTCACTAGTGGTTTTGGCAAAACCATGGGCTTGACCATGGTATTTGCCCATGGTTTTTGCCACATGGGACCCCCATAAAATAATTCATCGCATTTAGTCGACCATCCCTTAAAATATCTCATGACATCATCATGATGCAATCATGATGTCATTAAACATACTAAAACCCTAAAATTGTATTTTTACTATTCACTGAAAATTCAACTTTTTCAGAAAACTCCCAAAAATTTACCTTAACATAATATCAATGCTATGAATTCAAAATTAAACTCCATTTTATAAAAATAATTTTCTAAATATTTTTAATTTAATTTTTAATTTTTAATTAAAAACACTATTCACCGAAAATTCATTTTTTTTAGAAAAATCACCAAAAATTACCTTAACATAATATCGATGCTATGAATTAAAAAATAAACTCCATTTTATAAAAATAATTTTCTAAATAATTTTAATTTAATTTTTAATTAAAAACACTATTCACCTGAAAAAACTAATACTTGACTAATAATTAATGAAACAATTATTTACCTATTTTATTGAATCACACTACTTAATCAAGGTGGCTAAATTATATTAATACTTTATTTAAGTGAAATTACTAATCCGATTGGTCACATTACTAATCCTAAGCATAAAATCACTATTCATAATTTACTATTCATAAAAAATTAATTTGATGTTATTAGAATATAAATTTCTTACTGAACACATTTGCAGAAGACCATTTTTTGAAAATCATTACACATCATTAATTATTTAAGGTTTACATAAATATTTTAAAAAATCCTTTTTTCAAAATTCATCAATAAAATACATCCTATATTCATTCGAACATTTGAAAACGCACAAACTTCACCATAAGAAGAAAACACAATTTTATTTATCTCAAAGGATTACACAAAGCAATTATGGTCTCCTTACATAGTCCCTTATAACCCCAGCATAGGACCTAAGTGTAAGGTGTGCTATGGTGAGAGAATCTGAGGGTGGCTCGGCCAACATTGCATGAGTAGTAATTTATATCAGTTTGAACTTCGCGTGAAGTTGATTCTATTCTAGCTTCACATGATGAAGTTCGTCTTGGGTTTGGTCCAGAGTAAATCCCTGTGGTTCTACCTTCTTCCCAAATTCTGTTAGATGGGCTTTGATTGGCCCGAGACTACTGGAAGAGGCCATCGAATCTTATTTCTGTATTAATTAACCAAGATCACTTGTATTTAGAGACAATAATCGCAACATTTAGTTTTCAACGGTCATATTGACCAATGGTCATATAACTGTCGAAACCCAACAGTCTCATTTTAATTATACTCATGTTATCAAATGAAACAGTTTTGTTGAGTATAAAACAAAATAACACACAAAATTAGGAAACAAGATTTATTCAAAATTTCGGGGCGTTACATTCTTGCCCCCTTAAGAAATTGAGTCCTCGCAATTTTTAAAAATTGGGCTTGGAAATTTCATTGAAAGTCCCACATCAGAAAAGGAGTCATTAAAACTATTACTTTAATTGAAATAAAGGGATGTACAAAGGTCACCCAAGTTAACCCATACTAGGATTCCATGTAGGGAAACTTGGATATGGAAGAGAAAACAAAGGGCCATGTTATAATGGAGAGTGATAGAAAACATGATTAGGAGAAAGTTAATGTAACGTCCCGGTCCCGGGTGCCACTCAGCGGGTTCCCTGAAGTCGGTTCACCACAAGACCTCAAGCGCATTTTCCCAAACGCCAGAGGCTGTCGACTAGCAGCGAGGGCCCAGGTCTGATAGTGGGGGAACTATGCCCTCATTTGTCAAATTGTAGCGCAGCGGAATTTAAATAAAACATACAACAACAGTGGAAGTAGTAAACCATACACAACTGAAATAAACTACAGTAGTGGATATAACCAACAATATATAAATGATGATGCTACATGTTCAAGTTCTAAGAAAACATCCAGAACATGTTATACATCAATACAGTACAACAAAATACATAGTACAGCAAAATAAGCATAACAGCTGGCAGCGGCATCGCGAGCCTAGGCTCGGTCCCATGCCCTTCTACTCCTCAGCAACAGTCAAGAACCTGTATAGGGACTCTTGCCCCTATCTACACCTGCAACAACGTAATTTGTTTGGGCCAAAAAGCGTGACCCAAATAGGGTGTGAGAAATATATCTCAGTAGGCACCAACCAAAGGCTCATGCCCAACTACGTGCTAACATGAAACAATAGTGTGTAGTGGTAAAATGAAATAAAGTAATAAGTACTCAAAAGTAACAACTACCAGTTATATTGCCATCTTTTATATTCATTTAATCCATTTAATATAAGAAATCACCACAGTGCATTTCTAAGTAAACAACTAGTGTCCTCAGACACGTAAACTCCTACCCTCGTGTAACGAGTATCCAACACAAGAATCTACCCTCATTCATAACAGAGTTTGCCCTCAGGCATAGGTAGTGTTGCCCACAGGCACAGAATCAGCTACCCACAGGCACGGAAGAAGTTTCCCTCAGTCCGAAATAACTACTGCCCACAGGCTAAATAGTGCAGTTCCCACAGGCTAATCACAACAACACCCTCAGGCTAAACAGGTAACTGGGTCATTCCCACCATATAAAATGTAGTAAACAAGAAATTCCTCCCATGTAAATTCTATAATTACTACATTAAATTCATACCCTCAGGTATCCAGGCCAAACGGCTAAACAGTGAAATACACCCCTGGGGTGGTTCCGGATCCAAGAAATGATCCCAACCAGCATTTTATTATCACAATTTAATCACCTATGCAATTATAGGCATTAAATATACTAATTGAGTTAGACACATGACACCCCAACATGGTTTCATGGCACTAAAACGTACAAAAACGCACGACAGTTGGAAATTTACACCAAGCCACCTACCTTATGTGCCAATGAACGTTATACCCGAATGCTGACTCCAGAAACGCCCAAGAATGGCGTAGATCTGACGAAAAACAAAATCCAAACAAACTTAAATAACTCCTATTAGGAGAAGAATTGGTAAGAACCAGCCAAAGAAGGTGGAAGCCCTTACCCGTGCGGTTCCAACGGGATCGTCCGAGGCGGAAACCGATTCTAGACGAACACCTGGTGGATCTTCAAAGGTCTTGCCTCCTCCTTTGGCTCCAAAACGGCTCAAGTGTCTCCTCTGCCAAATGAGGAGGCTACTGCCTATTTTAAGCTGAAAAAACAAAGTACACGGCATGTACTTCTGAGTACACGGAGTGTACTTCTTTCATTTAATTGTTCATTTGGTGGCACCGCCACACTGTTCAACCATCAACATGAGTACACGGTATGTACTCTAAAGTACACGATGTGTACTGTCACACAGCTGTCGGCTTGCTCCACCGCCTTACTTATTAGGCCCGCCGACTGACTACACAGTCTGTAAGGTACCACTACACGGTGTGTAGTCGGTTCCTACACCCTTCATCGCCGGCATGGCTACACGCCCTGTGTACTTATCCCAACATGGCCAAAAGTACACGGCGTGTGGAAAAGTACATGACGTTTAGTTCCAAAATTTAGGATTATTCCCCATTTTCCATATTTTCTCAAAAAAACTTAAGGAAAAGGAAAAAGAAGAATCTCGTACCTCAAAACTAAGAACCGGTTTCTTACAAACATCCCCCCTTATAGCAATTTGTCCCCGAATTTCCCTTCCAAGGGTGGTGAAGATATAGTTGTGAACAACTCTGGCCACTGAGCACGTATGTTGGCCTCCCGCTCCCAGGTCTCATCCTGCACTCGGCCATGCTGCCATAGCACCCATACGAGAGGAACTGACCGGACTCGGAGAACCTTCGTGCTCCTGTCAACGATACGAATCGGATGCTCCTCAAAGGACGCATCGACTCCCAGCTCAACCTCCTCAGGCTGAAATACATGAGACGGGTCTGAATGATAGTGATGCAACTGAGACACGTGAAATACGTTGTGCATGGCTCGATATCGCTGAGGTAACTACAACCAACAGGCAACCAGCCCGACTCTCACCAGAATCTCGAATGGCCCCACATACCTCGATGAAAGCTTACCCTATCTCCTGATCTGTTTGTGTCCCAGCCTCAGCGAAACACGTATAAAAACCTGATCCCCAACCACAAACACCAAAGGTCGTCTATGGCGATCAGCATAAGACTTCTGACGAGACTGTGTGTGTAACATCCCATGTAATTAATGAATAATAGATATTTTTATCTATGTCTATTAATGATTAAGATAGTGTTTTAGAGGCTTAAAATGAAAATAAAGACAATCTTGTGCATGGAATACACTAATATTCTTAAAAGATTGTTTTACTGCCTTTTGATGGCAAACCCTTTTTAAATATATCTTTTGACAATTTTATAAGCTATGTTTGTCAAAATAAACTTATTATTTATGATTGGAACATCAAAATTTACTTTGTGTTAATTTTTGGTATTTTTCCGATAAAGTTCATTTTTTAATGAATAGTGAAAAATGTTGTATTTTAATTCAAAACCTCTTTTTAATCTAATTTATTTATATTATTATATTATATTTTGAATTGTTTTTGAATTGAAATTAGAATATATTTTTACCATTTTATCCAATTGTGGTCATTGGAATCAATTTCACTTTGAAATTGTACTTAAACTAGTGTCAATCTTTTGATACTTATTGTTTCATAAAAACACGCTATTTGTCATGACAGCGGGAATTAGTTATTAAATTAATTAATGCAACTTACATGTTTTGAATTTTGTAAAATAGGCATCATTTTTTAATTCGTAATATCAAATATAGCTTAGGGTGAAGTTTTGGTATCTTTTTGAAAAACTTCAATTTTTGATGAATAGTGAAACCACTAAGTGGTAGTTAAAGAAACTGATTTTTCGTTTAAATGAAACTTTGCCACTTCTGTGATTTGATTTTCAAAAATCAGACATACATGGTTGTCATTAAGAAGTAAAATGTGGTTCAATGAGATTAAAATAATTTTTTGGTGAATAGTAACTTTTAAGTTCTTAATCACGATTAGTGGTAATTAGTGTAGTTTAAGGTAAAAGTAATGTTTTAGTAATATGAGATGAGCTTGAAACATGTCCTACCCTCATTGGATGTGTCATGTCCCACCAAGACAATCCATGGGTCAACTTGGGGACCCCATGGAGCCACTTTGGTTGGGAAATGACATAAATAATTTTTTATTTAATGTTAAAGTAAAAAATGACACAAACAATAGATTTTTTACTAAAACAATTTTTACATGGGGTTATACAAGTCATATTTTTTATTATAAATAGTAATTTGAAAGATAAAACGATTTCCTACATCATAGTATTTTTTTTATAATTTTTAGACTTTAAATAAATTAAATTATTTATGACATCATGATGACGCAGCGATTACCTCATTAATAAAGGATTTAAATAAAATGGAAAGATAATGTAATATCTAAGACTTACACATGTCCAAAACCTATTTCATGAGTGTATTTATAACCCTTATCACCTTACCCTCGAATTATATCAATGTGGGACCTTTTGAATCCGAAACTCATTTTAAAATAATGTAACATTTCTTTACTTTCCAAGAGTGCCCCTCCTCTCCTCTTATAAAAGGCCCCCACCTCTACCTCCTTACCCACACTCCCAAAGCCTTTGGCTCGGCCAACCCCTACCCATTTTATCTCTCCACATCCCTCTCTTACTCCTTGAAGCCTCACTTTGGTCAGAAGTCTTCCCAAGGAAGCCTTTGAGCTCAAACCAAAGGGAGTTACCCGATTTTAAGGTAATGTCTTCACTTGAGTCCTTTTGTTTTATTTTGCTTCTACAACCCCCTAAACTCTTTTTATTCATTTATTTTGTAACAAATCCAGTATCTTCAATATACTAGTATGTTGTTATAAGAAGGATTCGAGATAAACTTACACACACCTACATCTAATGGTTAAAGAACATACTGTTTCCGTGGATGGTGAATTTATGCCTCCCGAAATGATGATTGTTCAACATTCTTTTAAGACCTTAAAAGGTGGCCATTAAGATGTCACTATATTTATATATGATATATAATATGTTTATGTTTTCCTTAATCTTATTTATTTCCATTTTTTACATACCTTTATGGTTTCCATTATGGGTAAACGTGATATCTTCATTTAAGGAAGTGCAGACTACCGCCCCCTCAAAGTGATTTGATTCGTTAAATACCATATGTGGGACGTATAAAGGATGGAAATATGATATTATATATTATATTATACTGGAATTATAATATACCTTTATATCATTATGATTCCATTCTATAAAATATGAAATAGAAATGAAAGTAGCGTTCATGCGTACGTACGGCTTACCATCTCCATGAACGGTGCATTTCATTTCTTACCTCTAAATGATTATATAATATTATAAATGCATGAATTTACTGGATATATATGACATATATGATATCTAAATCATGAATACCGTTCTAGATATAATGGACACATGAACAACTTGTAATTATAAAGGGCTTATTTTTTACTCAAGTACCAATGATCGTTAAAACGACCGTTATTAACTTAAATAATTACATAGTGTTCATGACATGGCAATAAGTGATATAAAAGGAATAATGGACTTGAAAAAGGTTCTTAAACAAGTAGAAATTAACTCAAGTTTATTATTCAGAAGATTAAAGAACGACCGAGTCAAGTCGGACCTGAGGTATGGGACTTCGTCTCAATCTCCTTTCATTGAGGCATATTTTGTTTTATACACAACCTTCTTTTATACGGTGTATAAACCCCTTTTACTTTTACGTTTATTCAAAAGGAATATTTTTTATAAGAAGCGTTTACTAAACGACAAAAGGGAATGTTTTTGTCGTACATATGTGGCGACAACGACTTCTTCGCCGCCATGACCATTATTTGAGTTTCGGCTTCCTCTACAAGCCATACCTTTTTTTAAAAAAGAAAAATAAATACCATGTTTTACTTTGGTATTGAAAATTGTTTTCATAATGTTTTTATATCAATTTTTTGTATTGATATCTTGTGATTGAAAGGTGGAAATGTTATGTTTCCTTTATGCATGTTTTATGTGATACGATTATGTTGAGGTTCTTGGGCATTGTTATGAAGACTGGTGGTTCCGTGATAGACTAAGGGCGGGTGAGCCCAATATAGCTCTCCAATGCATTGGGTAATGCGAAGGAGTGAAACGTTAAGGTTTCTCCGAAGAGATTTAGGGAATATACTGTGATGGGTATTCCAAACGTAACCAAGAGGGTTACTCCCTATGTAAGAATGTTATGAATGCCTCATGTTACCTTTATGTCTTATGATTTCTATGATTTATTCATGATTTGATGAGGTATGTTAAAGTGCTTATGTTTTATGGGTGAAGTATGATTTCATTCTTATGTATATTTGTACCCATGTTTCCTTTCCATATTTTTATATCCCTTACTGATCTTTTTATGCTCATCCCAAGTTTTTTTGAAATGTTTTTCACAAATCAAGGGAAAGGTACAAGATATGATTATAGTGTCAAGGAAGTGTCAAGAAAGAATCCATTTTTTATTTTAAATATGTTTGCATTGATGGGAATGAAGAATACTATCTTTATGTAACCACTTTGTTTATATATGGAATGTAATTCAAGTTTTATGATCTAATTCTCTAAAACTCTAAACCCGAAAAGATCCTCAATGTGTAATCTTGTAATAACTCAAGATTAAGTAAGGTTTAAGGCTGGGGCCTTATAGTTTGTATCAGAGGTCGGTTTAGATAACTTTAGGAGTTAGAATTCTATTAAATGATTATCCAAAAATATTTTTTTTAATTGATGTAGCATTTGAAGATTACCATGTTGCTTCAGCTAAGACATGTTTGTTCAGAATGGTTTTCCACAGAGGAAATAGGGAAGCAATGCTAGGAAGGCATGTAGAAGGAAATAACCTTCTGAATTAGCATCCTGAGATGGTTGGAATTGGAACTGAACAGTTTGTTGCAGTAATGGCGCAGTTGACTCAAGCGATAAATGGTGGTGGTATACATGCACGAGATCAGCCAGATCAACCGTAGAGGAACATGTCAGTGGTGGAACATTTCATGAGGTAACATCCCCCATCATTTAGATGATCATCTGACCCTGTGCTAGCTGAAGGGTGGATTAAAGCACTGGAGAAGATTTTCGATGTCATGGGGTGTTCAGACAATCAAAAGGTTAGTCTTTTTATTTACCGTTTGGATGGTGAGGCAGATCAGTGGTGGTCTATGGTTAAAAATATTCGGGACGCCGGTGAGATTGATGCTCTTGACTGGGATGAATTCAAAGGTATGTTTCTTGAGAAGTATTTTCCTAAGGTTGTTCGACTTAGGATGGAAAAGAAATTCTTGGAATTGAGGCAAGAGGAAGACTCAGTGGCTACTTATGAAGAAAGGTTCACTCAATTGGCAAGGTATGCTCCAAATTTTATCTGATACCTTGATAGTAAAATCAATCGTTTTTACTCAGGATTAAAGCCAAAATATCGAAGGGCATTAGCTTCTTGTGAGTTTAAAAGTTATGAAAAGCTTGTTCGATGTGCTGAGAATTTGGAAATGGAGTTTTCCAATGATCAAGTGTTCTATAACAACCAATAGAAGAAGAGACCGAGGTGGCAGGAGAAATGTAATAATTCTTCAAAAAAGTCTGATGGTAAGAAAACTAAGTTTCCAGTTTGTGATAAATGTGGCAAAGGGCATGCTGGGGAATGTCTTCTAAATTCTGGAAAGTGCTACCGATGTGGTAAGATGGGACATAAGGGTCGTGACTGCACTGAAAAGGATCAAGGTGAAGGTAATCCCAAATTCGATTTACAGTTAGTGAAATGTTATAAGTGCAATGAGATGGGTCACTATGTAAACGAGTGTCCGACAAAGAGCTTGAGTGATGGAAAGAAGTTAGACTACAAGCAGAAAGGGGTGTTGAAATCCTTTGCAACTACTTTAGCAGATGTCGGGCCATCAAATGAAGTTGTATCAGGTACTTTTTTTGTTTTTTCAGATTATGCCAGTGTGTTGTTTGATTCGGGGTCTACACATTCTTCCATATCTGAAAACTTTTCTAGTAAAATGGGAATACCATCTCAAGAAATGACTCCTGAACTTTTGTTAAAAACACCTGGGGGAAATGTTGAGGCAAAAAGAATTTATAAGAATCTTCCTATCCTTATCTGTGGAAAGAACCTACTTGCAAACCTTATTGTTCTACCTCTAGTAGAGTTTGATGTTATCCTGGGTATGGATTGGCTCTCTATTTACCATGCTAAGATTGACTGTAGAGCTAAAGAAGTTTCTTTTCACAAATACTTTCAGTTTGTGTGCAAGAATGAACCCTTACTGTTGATAACTTATCAAGAGGCCGAGAAACATGTAAAAGATGGAAATGAATGTTACCTTGCACACATCGTTGAAAATAAAGGAACTGTTCAGATTAATGATATGTCAGTGGTAAATGAGTATCCTGATGTTTTTCCTGATGAGTTTCCTGGAATAATACCAGATCGGGAAGTTGAGTTTACCATTGACTTATTTCCTGATGCTAATCCAATTTCAAAACCCCCTTATCGAATGGCTCAAATTGAACTTTTAGAGTTGAAGGAGAAATTGCAAGATTTATTAGATAAAGGTTTCATTCAACCTAGCACATCACCATGGGGTGCTCCTATTTTATTTGTTAAAAAGAAAGATGGTTCAATGAGACTTTGCATTGATTATAGAGCCTTGAATAACATCACTGTTAAGAACAAATATCCTTTGCCTCATATCGATGATTTTTTTGATCAGCTCTAGGGAGATCAGTATTTTTCAAAGATTGACTTGAGATCGGGGTACCATCAGTTGAAGGTAAAGGAAGAAGATGTTCCGAAGACCGCGTTTCGTACAAGATATGGCCATTATGAATTTTTAGTAATGCCTTTTGGGCTAACCAATGCACCTGTTGTATTCATGGACTTAATGAATAGAATTTTCCATGAGTTCTTGGATAAGTTTGTGGTGGTTTTCATTGATGATATTTTGGTGTTTTCGAAAAGTAAAGAGGAGAATGAAAGACATTTAAGGGTTATCTTGCAAACCTTAAAAGAAAAGAAACTGTATGGAAAATTCAGAAAGTGCGAGTTTTGGTTGCAACAAATTTCTTTCCTTGGTCAAATTGTTTCTAAAGATGGGATAACTGTTGATCCTGCAAAAACAAAAGTTGTGGAAGACTGGCCAAGACCCACAAATGTAACTGAGAATCGTAGCTTCCTTGGTTTGGCAGTCTATTACCGAAGGTTTGTTAAAAAAATTTCACGGTTATCTAGTCCAATGACTAAGCTAACTCGGAAGGGTGTTAAGTTTATCTGGACAAAAGAATGTGATGATTGTTTTCAGGAATTGAAAAGAAGATTAGTGAAAGCTCCATTTTTGGAACTACCTTCCAGGAATGGTGAGTTTGTTATCTATAGTGATGCTTCATTGAAAGGACTTGGTTGCGTCCTAATGCAGAATGATCAGGTAATTGCTTATGCTTCACGACAGTTGAAAACTCATGAGGTAAATTACCATACACATGATTTGGAATTAGCTGCTGTTGTTTTCGCTTTAAAAAATTGGAGACATCATTTTTATGGAGTAAAGTGTGAAATATATACTGATCACAAAAGTTTAAAGTATATATTCACTCAGAAAGAGTTAAACATGAGATAGAGGAGATGGATAGAATTAATCAAGGATTATGATTGTACAATTCATTACCATCCGGGAAAATCAAATAAAGTGGTTGATGCTTTGAGTCGAAAATGTAATGCTTCATTAACAATGTTGCGTTTGGAACGTGGTCCTTTGGTTAAGGATTTGATGAACTTTGGCATAGAATTTTTTGGCACAGGATGTTCTTCTGTTTTGTTTCAGGTATCAGTGAGATCATCTCTATCAGATAGAATCAAGCAAGCACATAAGCAAGACAGTGAGTTGTAGAAAAAGGTAGAGATGGTTCAGAAAGGTAAGTTTCCTGAATTCAACATTGATAATGATTGTGTTTTGAGATTTGGGAAAGATTGTGTGTGCCTTGTGATTCACAGTTGAAGAGAGAGTTGTTATGTGAAGCTCATAGTTCTTCGTTTTCAGTTTATCCTGGAAGTACTAAGATGTACAGAGATCTGCGGGAGTATTACTGGCGGGATGGAATGAAAAGAGATATTGCTGATTTTACTGTTAAGGGTTTGACATGTCAACAGGTTAAAGCAGAGCGGCAGTCACCGAAAGGGATGCTTCAGCCTTTACCAGTGCTAGAGTGGAAATGGGAGAATATATCCAGGGACTTTGTTGTGGGATTACCGAAGACATATCGAGGTAATAATTCAATCTGGGTTATTGTTGATCGCTTGACTAAATGTTCTCATTTCCTTGCTCTACGAGATACTTTTTCCCTAGATCAACTTTCCCATTTGTATCTTAAAGAGATAGTCAGGTTACATGGAGTTCCCCTCTCCATTGTATCTGATCGTGATCCCCGGTTCACTTTTAACTTTTGGAAAGGCCTTCAGAAGTCGTTGGGTACTGAATTAAATTTTAGTACACCTTTTCATCCTCAATCAGATGGGTAGTCAGAAAGAACAATTCAGACCTTGGAGGATATTCTACGAGCTTGTTCGATGGATTATCAGGGAAGTTGGGACCAACATCTTTCATTGGTTGAATTTTCATATAATAACAGTTTTCATTCTAGTATACAGATGGCACCATTTTGGGCATTATATGGGAAGCGGTGTCGAACTCCAGCTTTCTGGGATGAAGTGGGTGAAAGGAAGTTGATGGGACCAGAATTGGTAGAAGAGTTGGCAGAAAAAGTTCAGCTGATACAGAAACACATGAGAACAACTCAGAGTAGGCAGAAGAGTTATGCGGACAACAGGAGGAAGGATCTCTCTTTTGAGGTAGGTGATCATGTTTTTCTCAAAGTATCACCATGGAAAAGTGTGATGTGATTTGGTAAGAAAGGAAAGCTGAGTCCAAGGTTCATTGGACCATATGAAATTCTGGAGAGAGTTGGATCAGTTTCATACCGGGTGGATTTACCTCCGATTTTATCTTAGGTACACAATTTTTGTCATTTTTCGATGCTGAGAAAGTACATGCTAGATCCATTTCATGTTTTGAGTCCAGAGGTAGTTCAGCTGGAAAAGAACCTATCTTATGAGGAACAACCGGTCCAGATTCTTGACCACAGGGATCAAGTGTTACAGAATAAGGTGATTAATCAGGTAAAGGTTTTGTGGAAAAACCACATGATGGAAGAGGCAACATGGGAATCTGAAAATGCAATGAGGGATAAGTACCCCCATTTATTCGATAAGTAAATAAATTGCGGGGACACAATTTTCTAAAGGGGGTAAGGATGTAACATCCAAAGTAAGTAATGAATAATAGATATTTTTATCTATGTCTATTAATGATTAAGAGAGTGTTTTAGAGGCTTAAAATGAAAATAAATACAATCTTATGCATGGAATACACTAATATTCTTAAAAGATTGTTTTACTGCCTTTTGATGGAAAACCCTTTTTAAATCTATCTTTTGACAATTTTATAAGCTATGTTTGTCAAAATAAACATATTATTTATGATTGGGACATCAAAATTTACTTTGTGTGAATTTTTGTTATTTTTCCGATAAAGTTCATTTTTTAATGAATAGTGAAAATGTTGTATTTTAATTCAAAAACTATTTTTAATCTAATTTATTTATATGATTAGATTATCTTTTGAATTGTTTTTGAAGTTAAATTAGAATATATTTTTACCATTTTATCCAATGGTGGTCATTGGAATCAATTTCACTCTGAAATTGGACTTAAACCACTGTCAATCTTTTGATACTTATTGTTTCATAAAAACACGCTATTTGTCATGACAGTGGGAATTAGTTATTAAATTAATTAATTCAAATTAAATGTTTTGAATTTTGTAAAATAGAAATCATTTTTTAATTTGGAATATCAAATATAGCTTAGGGTGAAGTTTTGGTATCTTTCTGAAAAACTTCAATTTTTGATGAATTGTGAAACCACTAAGTGGTAGTTAAAGAAACTGATTTTTCGTTTAAATGAAACTTTACCACTTCTGTGATTTGATTTTCAAAAATCCGACATACATGGTTGTCATTAAGAAGTAAAATGTGGTTCAATGAGATTAAAATAATTTTTTGGTGAATAGTAACTTTTAAGTTCTTAATCGCGATTAGTGGTAATTAGTGTAGTTTAAGGTAAAAGTAATGTTTTAATAATATGAAATGAGCTTGAAACATGTCCTACCCTCATTGGATGTTTCATGGCCGACCAAGACAATCCATGGGTCAACTTGGGGACCCCATGGAGCCACTTTGGTTGGTAAATGACATAAATAATTTTTTATTTAATGTTAAAGTAAAAATGACACAAACAAGAGATGTTTTACTAAAATAATTTTTACATGGGGTTATACAAGTCGTATTTTTTATTATAAATAGTAATTGGAAATATAAAATGATTTCCTACTTCATAGTATTTTTTTATAATTTTTAAACTTTAAATAAATTAAATTATTTATGACATCATGATGATGCAGCGATTACCTCATTAATAAAGGATTTAAATAAAATGGAAAGATAATGTAATATCTAAGACCTACACATGTCCAAAGCCTATTTGATGAGTTGATTTCGAACCCTTATCACCTTACCCTCGAATTATATCAATGTGGGGCCTTTTGAATCCGAAACTCATTTTAAAATAATGTAACATTTCTTTACTTTCCAAGAGTGCCCCTCCTCTCCTCTTATAAAAGGCCCCCACCTCTACCTACTTACCCACACTCCCAAAGCCTTTGGCTCGGCCAACCCCTGCCCATTTTATCTCTCCACATCCCTCTCTTACTCCTTGAAGCCTCACTTTGGTCATAAGTCTTCCCAAGGAAGCCTTTGAGCTCAAACCAAAGGGAGTTACCCGATTTTAAGGTAATGTCTTCACTTGAGTCCTTTTGTTTTATTTTGCTTCTACAACCCCCTAAACTCTTTTTATTCATTTATTTTGTAACAAATACAGTATCTGCAATATACTAGGGTGTTGTTATAAGAAGGATTCGAGCTAAAATTACACACACCTACATCTAATGGTTAAAGAACATACTGTTTCCGTGGATGGTGAATTTATGCCTCCCGAAACGATGATTGTTCAACATTCTTTTAACACCTTAAAAGGTGGCCATTAAGATGTCACTATATTTATATATGATATATAATATGTTTATATTTTCCTTAATCTTATGTATTTTCATTTTGGACATACCTTTATGGTTTCCATTATGGGTAAACGCGATATCTTCATCTAAGGAAGTGCGGACTACCGCCCCCTCAAAGTGATTTGATTCGTTAAATACCATATGTGGGACGTATAAATGATGTAAATATGATATTATATATTATATTATACTGGAATTATAATATACCTTTATATCATTATGATTCCATTCTATAAAATATGAAATAGAAATGAAAGTAGCGTTCATGCGTACGTACGGCTTACCATCTCCATGAACGGTGCATTTCATTTCTTACCTCTAAATGATTATGTAATATTATAAATGCATGCATGTACTAGATATATATGAAATATATGATATCTAAATCATGAATACCATTCTGGATATAATGGATACATGAACAACTTTTAATTATAAAGGGCTTATTTTTTACTCAAGTACCAATGATCGTTAAAACGACCGTTATTAACTTAAATAATTACATAGTGTTCATGACATGGGAATAAGTGATATAAAAGGAATAATGAACTTGAAAAAGGTTCTTAAAAAAGAAGAAATTAAATCAAGTTTATTATTCAGAAGATTAAAGAACGACTGAGTCAAGTCGGACCCGAGGTATGGGACTTCGTCTCAATCTCCTTTCATTGAGGCATATTTTGTTTTATACACAACCTTCTTTTATATGGTGTATAAACCCCTTTTCTTTTATGTTTATTCAAAAGGAATATTTTTTATACGAAGCATTTACTAAACGACAAAAGGGAATGTTTTTGTCGTACGTATGTGGCGACAACGACTTCTTCGCCGCCATGACCATTATTTGAGTTTCGGCTTCCTCTACAAGCCATACCTTTTTTTTAAAAGAAAAATAAATACCATGTTTTACTTTGGTATTGAAAATTGTTTTCATAATGTTTTTATATCAAGGTGTTGTATTGATATCTTGTGATTGAAAGGTGGAAATGTTATGTTTCCTTTATGCATGTTTTATGTGATACGATTATGTTGAGGTTCTTGGGAATTATTATGAAGACGGGTGGTTCTGTGATAGACTAAGGGCGGGTGAGCCCAATATAGCTCTCCAATGCATTGGGTAATGCGAAGGAGTGAAACGTTAAGGTTTCTCTGAATATATTTAGGGAATATACTATGATGGGTATTCCAAACCTAACCAAGAGGGTTACTCCCTATGTAAGAATGTTATGAATGCCTCAAGTTACCTTTATGTCTTATGATTTCTATCATTTATTCATGATTTGATGAGGTATGTTAAAGTGCTTATGTTTTATGGGTAAAGTATGATTTCATTCTTATGTATATATGTACCCATGTTTCCTTTCGATATTTTTATATCTCTTACTGAGCTTTTTATGCTCATCCCATGTTTTTTTGAAATGTTTTTCACATGTCAAGGGAAAGGTACAAGATATGATTATAGTGTCAAGGAAGTGTCAAGAAAGAATCCATGTTTTATTTTAAATATGTTTCCATTGATGGGAAAGAAGAATACTATCTTTATGTAACCACTTTGTTTATATATGGAATGTAATTCATGTTTTATGATCTAATTCTCTAAAACTCTAAACCCGAAAAGATCCTCAATGTGTAATCTTGTAATAACTCAAGATTAAGTAAGGTTTAAGGCTGGGGCCTTATAGTTGGTATCAGAGGTTGGATTAGATAACTTTACGAGTTAGAATTCTATTAAATGATTATCCAAAAATATATTTTTTTAATTGATGTAGCATTTGAAGATTACCATGTTGCTTCAGCTATGACATGTTTGTTCAGAATGGTTTTCCATAGAGGAAACAGGGAAGCAGTGCTAGGAAGGCATGCAGAAGGAAATAACCATCCGAATCAGCATCCTGAGA
The DNA here is from genome assembly GCA_963277665.1 of Viscum album. Classification (NCBI taxonomy): domain Eukaryota; kingdom Viridiplantae; phylum Streptophyta; class Magnoliopsida; order Santalales; family Viscaceae; genus Viscum; species Viscum album. The sequence goes on along the minus strand of OY728152.1, from coordinate 1,714,798,973 downwards.
TGGTCGGAATTGGAACTGAACAGTTTGTTGCAGTAATGGAACAGTTGACTCAAGCGATAAATGGTAGTGGTATCCATGCACGAGATCAGCCAGATCAACCGCAGAGGAACATGTTAGTGGTGGAAAATTTCATGAGGTAACATCCCCCATCATTCAGATGATCATCTGACCCTGTGCTAGCTGAAGGGTTGATTAAAGCACTGGAGAAGATTTTCGATGTCATGGGGTGTTCAGACAATCAAAAGGTTAGTCTTGCTATTTACCGTTTGGAGGGTGAGGCAGATCAGTGGTGGTCTATGGTTAAAAATATCAGGGATGCCGATGAGATTGATGCTCTTGACTGGGATGAATTCAAAGGTATGATTCTTGAGAAGTATTTTCCTAAGGCTGTTCGACTTAGGATGGAAAAGCAATTCTTGGTATTGAGGCAAGAGGAAGACTCAGTGGCTACCTATGAAGAAAGGTTCACTCGATTGGCAAGGTATGCTCCAAATTTTATCTGATACCTTGATAGTAAAATCAATCGTTTTTACTCAGGATTAAAGCCATAATATCGAAGGGCATTATCTTCTTGTGAGTTTAAAAGTTATTAAAAGCTTGATCGATGTTCTGAGAATGTGGAAATGGAGTTTTCCAATGATCAAGTGTTCTATAACAACCAACAGAAGAAGAGACCGAGGTGGCAGGATAAAGGTAATAATTCTTCAAAAAAGTCTGATGGTAAGAAAACTAAGTTTCCAGTTTGTGATAAATGTGGAAAAAGGCATTCTGGGGAATGTCTTCTGAATTCTGGAAAGTGCTACCGATGTGGTAAGATGGGACATAAGGCTCGTGATTGCACTGAAAAGGATCAAGGTTAAGGTAAGACCAAATTTGATTTACAGTTAGTGAAATGTTATAAGTGCAATGAGAAGGGTCACTATGCAAACGAGTGTATGACAAAGAGCTTGAGTGATGGGAAGCAGTTAGACTACAAGCAGAAAGGGGTGGTGAAATCATTTGCAACTACTTTAGTAGATGTCGGTCCATCAAATGAAGTTGTATCAGGTACTTTTTTTCAGATTATGCCAGTGTGTTGTTTGATTCGGGGTCTACACATTATGTCATCTCTGAAAACTTTTCTAGTAAAATGGGAATACCATCTCAAGAAATGACTCCTGAACTTTTGGTAAAAACACCTGGGGGAAATGTTGAGGCAAAAAGAATTTATAAGAATCTTCCTATCCTTATCTGTGGAAAGAACCTACTTGAAAACCTTATTGTTCTACCTGTAGTAGAGTTTGATGTTATCCTGGGTATGGATTGGCTCTCTATTTACCATGCTAAGATTGACTGTAGAGCTAAATAAGTTTCTTTTCAGAAAGACTTTCAGTTTGTGTACAAGAATGAACCCTTACTATTGATAACTTATCAAGAGGCCAAGAAACTTGTAAAAGATGGAAATGAATGTTACCTTGCACACATCGTTGAAAATAAAGGAACTGTTCAGATTAATGATATGTCAGTGGTAAATGAGTATCCTGATGTTTTTCCTGATGAGTTGCCTGGAATAATACCATATCGGGAAGTTGAGTCTATCGTTGACTTATTTCCTGATGCTAAGCCAATTTCAAAAACCCCTTATCGAATGGCTCAAATTGAACTTTTAGAGTTGAAGGAGCAATTTCAAGATTTATTAGAGAAAGGTTTCATTCAACCTATCACATCACCATGGGGTTCTCCTATTTTATTTGTTAAAAAGAAATATGGTTCAATGAGAATTTCCATTGATTATAGAGCCTTGAATAACATCATTGTTAAGAACAAATATCCTTTGCCTCATATCGATGATTTGTTTGATCACCTCTAGGGAGCTCAGTATTTTTCAAAGATTGACTTGAGATCGGGGTACCATCAGCTGAAGGTAAAGGAAGCAGATGTTCTGAAGACCACGTTTCGTACAAGATATGGCCATTATGAATTTTTAGTAATTCCTTCTGGGCTAACCAATTCACCTGTTGTATTCATGGACTTAATGAATAGAATTTTCCATGAGTTCTTGGATAAGTTTGTGGTGGTTTTCATTGATGATATTTTGGTGTTTTCTCAAAGTAAAGAGGAGCACGAAAGACATTTAAGGGTTATCTTGCAAACCTTAAAAGAAAAGAAACTGTATGGAAAATTCAGCAAGTGCGAGTTTTGGTTGCAACAAATTTCTTTCCTTCGTCACATTGTTTCTAAAGATGGGATAACTGTTGATCCTGCAAAAACAAAAGTTGTGGAAGACTGGCCAAGTCCCACAAATGTAACTGAGATTCGTATCTTCCTTGGTTTGGTAGGCTATTACCGAAGGTTTGTTAGAAATTTTTCACAGTTATCTAGTCCAATGACTAAGCTAACTTGGAAAGGTGTTAAGTTTATCTGGACAAAAGAATGTGATGATTGTTTTCAGGAATTGAAAAGAAGATTGGTGAAAGCTCCATTTTTTGCACTACCTTCCTGGAATGGTAAGTTTTTATCTATAGTGATGCTTCATTGAAAGTACTTGGTTGTGTCCTAATTCAGAATGATCAGGTAATTGATTATGCTTCACGACAGTTGAAAACTCATGAGGTAAATTACCCTACACATGATTTGGAATTAGCTGCTGTTTTTTTCGCTTTAAAAATTTGGAGACATCATTTGTATGGAGTAAAGTCTGAAATATATACTGATCACAAAAGTTTAAAGTATATATTCACTCAGAAAGAGTTAAACATGAGATAGAGGAGATCTTTGGAATTAATCAAGGATTATGATTGTACAATTCATTACCATCCGGGAAAAGAAAATAAAGTGGTTGATGCTTTGAGTCGAAAAAGTAATGCTTCATTAACAATGTTGCATTTGGAACGTGGTCCTTTGGTTAAGGATTTGATGAACTTTGGCGTAGAAGTTTTTGGTGTAGGATGTTCTTCTTTTTTGTTTCAGGTATCAGTGAGATCATCTCTATCAGATAGAATCAAGCAAGCACAGAAGCAAGACAGTGAGTTGCAGAAAAAGGTAGAGATGGTTCAGAAAGGTAAGTTGCCTAAATTCAACATTGATAATGATTGTGTTTTGAGATTTGGGAAAGATTGTGTGTGTCTTGTGATTCACAGTTGAAGAGAGAGTTGTTATGTGAAGCTCATAGTTCTCTGTTTTCAGTTTATCCTGGAAGTACTAAGATATACAGAGATCTACGGGAGTATTACTGGTGGGATGGAATGAAAAGATATATTGCTGATTTTACTATGAAGTGTTTGACATGTCAACAGGTTAAATTAGAGCGGCAGTTACTGAAAGGGATGCTTCAGCCTTTACCAGTGCCAGAGTGGAAATGGGAGAATATATCCATGGACTTTGTTGTGGGATTACCGAAGACATATCGAGGTAATAATTCAATCTGGGTTATTGTTCATCACTTGACTAAATCTGCTCATTTCCTTGCTATACGAGATACATTTTCCCTAGATCAACTTTCCCGTTTATATCTTAAAGAGATAGTCAGGTTACATGGAGTTTTCCTCTCCATTGTATCTGATCGTGATCCCAGGTTCACTTATAACTTTTGGAAAGGCCTTCAGAAGTCGTTGGGTACTGAATTAAATTTTAGTACAGCTTTTCATCCTCAATCAGATGGGCAGTCAGAAATAACAATTCAGACCTTGGAGGATATGCAACGAGCTTGTTCGATGGATTATCAGGGAATTTGGGACCAACATATTTCTTTGAGGAATTTTCATATAATAACATTTTTCATTCTAGTATACAGATGGCACCATTTCAGGCATTATATGGGAAGCGGGGTCGAACTCCAGCTTTCTGGGATGAAGTGGGTGAAAGGAAGTTGATGGGACCAGAATTGGTAGAAGAGTTGGCAGAAAAAGTTCAGCTGATACAGAAACACATGAGAACAGCTCAGAGTAGGCAGAAGAGTTATGCGGACAACAGGAGGAAGGATCTCTCTTTTGAGGTAGGTGATCATGTTTTTCTCAAAGTATCACCATAGAAAAGTGTGATGTGATTTGGTAAGAAAGTAAAGCTGAGTACAAGGTTCATTGGACCATATGAAATTCTGGAGAGAGTTGGATCAGTTGCATACCGGGTGGCTTTACCTCCGATTTTATCTCAGGTACACAATTTTTTTCATGTTTTGATGCTGAGAATGTACATGCTAGATCCATTTCATGTTTTGAGTCCAGAGGTAGTTCAGCTGGAAGAGAACCTATCTTATGAGGAACAACCGGTCCAGATTCTTGACCACAGGGAGCAAGTGTTACGGAATAAGGTGATTAATCATGTAAAGGTTTTGTGGAAAAACCACATGATGGAAGAGGCAACATGGGAATCTGAAAATGCAATGAGGGATAAGTACCCCTATTTATTCGATAAGTAAATAAATTGCGGGGACACAATTTTATAAAGGGGGGAAGGATGTAACATCCCAAGTAAGTAATGAATAATAGATATTTTTATCTATGTCTATTAATGATTAAGAGAGTGTTTTAGAGGCTTAAAATGAAAATAAATACAATCTTATGCATGGAAAACACTAATATTCATAAAAGATTGTTTTACTACCTTTTGATGGAAAACCCTTTTTAAATCTATCTTTTGACAATTTTATAAGCTATTTTTGTCAAAATAAACTTATTATTTATGATTGGGACATCAAAATTTACTTTGTGTGAATTTTTGGTATTTTTCCGATAAAGTTCATTTTTTAATGAATAATGAAAAATGTTGTATTTTAATTCAAAACCTATTTTTAATCTAATTTATTTATATGATTATATTATCTTTTGAATTGGTTTTGAAGTGAAATTAGAATATATTTTTACCATTTTATCCAATGGTGGTCATTGGAATCAATTTCGCTCTGAAATTGGACTTAAACTAGTGTCAATCTTTTGATACTTATTGTTTAATAAAAACACGTTATTTGTCATGACAGTGGGAATTAGTTATTAAATTAATTAAATCAACTTAAATTTTTTGAATTTTGTAAAATAGACATCATTTTTGAATTCGGAATATCAAATATAGCTTAGGGTGAAGTTTTGGTATCTTTCTGAAAAACTTCAATTTTTGATGAATAGTGAAACCACTAAGTGGTAGTTAAAGAAACTGATTTTTCTTTTAAATGAAACTTTGCCACTTCTGTGATTTGATTTTCAAAAATCCAACATACATGGTTCTCATTAAGAAGTAAAATGTGGTTCAATGAGATTAAAATAATTTTTTTGGTGAATAGTAACTTTTAAGTTCTTAATCGCGATTAGTGGTAATTGGTGTAGTTTAAGGTAAAAGTAATGTTTTAATAATATGAGATGAGCTTGACACATGTCTTACCCTCATTGGATGTGTCATGGCCGACCAAGACAATCCGTGGGTCAACTTGGGGACCCCATGGAGCCACTTTGGTTGGGAAATGACATAAATCTTATTTTATTTAATGTTAAATTAAAAATGACACAAACAAGAGATGTTTTACTAAAACAATTTTTACATAGGTTTATACAAGTCAGAGTTTTGATTATAAATAGTCATTGGAAATCTAAAAATATTTCCTACATCATATTATTTTTTTTATAATTTTTATACTTTAAATAAATTAAATTATTTATGACATCATGATGATGCAGCGATTACCTCATTAATAAAGGATTTTAATAAAATGGAAAGATAATGTAATATCAAAGACCTACACATGTCCAAAACCTATTGTATGAGTGGATTTCAAACCCTTATCACCTTAAACTCTAATTATATCAATCTGGGACCTTTTCAATTCGAAACTCATTTTAAAATAATGTAACATTTCTTTACTTTCCAAGAGTTCCCCTCCTCTCCTCTTATAAAAGGCCCCCACCTCTACCTCATTTCCCACACTCCCAAAGCCTTTGGCTCGGCCAAACCCTGTACATTTTATCTCTCCACATCCCTCTCTTACTCCTTGAAGCCTCACTTTGGGAATAATTCTTCCCAAGGAAGCCTTTGAGCTCAAACCAAAGGGAGTTACCCGATTTTAAGGTAATGTCTTCACTTGAGTCCTTTTGTTTTATTTTGCTTCTCCAACCCCCTAAACTCTTTTTATTAATTTCTTTTGTAACAACTCCAGTATCTTCAATATACTAGGATGTTGTTATAAGAAGGATTCGAGCTACACTTACACACACCTACATCTAATGGTTAAAGAACATATTGTTTCCGTGGATGGTGAATTTATGCCTCCCGGAACGATGATTGTTCAACACTATTTTAACACATTCAAAGGTGGACATTAAGATGTCACTATATTTATATATGATATATAATATGTTTATGTTTTCCTTAATCTTATGTATTTTCATTTTGGGCATACCTTTATGGTTTCCATTATGGGTAAACGCGATATCTTCATTTAAGGAAGTGCGGACTACCGCCCCCTCAAAGTGATTTGATTCGTTAAATACCATATGTGGGACGTATAAAGGATGGAACTATGATATTATATATGATATTATATTGGAATTATAATATACCTTTATATCATTATGATTCCATTCTATAAAATACAAAATAGAAATGAAAGTAGCGTTAATGCGTACGTACGGCTTACCGTCTCCATGAACGGTGCATTTCATTTCTTACCTCTAAATGATTATGTAATATTATAAATGCATGCATGTACTGAATATATATGACATATATGATATCTACATCATGAATACCATTCTGGATATAATGGATACATGAACAACTTGTAATTATAAAGGGATTATTTTTTACCCAAGTACCAATGATCGTTAAAACGACCGTTATTAACTTAAATAATTACATAGTGTTCATGACATGGAAATAAGTGATTCAAAAGGAATAATGATCTTGAAAAAGGATCTTAAACAAGTAGAAATTAACTCAAGTTTATTATTCAGAAGATTAAAGAACGACCGAGTCAAGTCGGACCCGAGGTATGGGACTTCGTCTCAATCTCCTTTCATTGAGGCATATTTTGTTTTATACACAACCTTCTTTTATACGGTGTATAAACCCCTTTGACTTTTACGTTTATTCAAAAGGAATATTTTTTATACGAAGCATTTACTAAACAACAAAAGGGAATGTTTTTGTCATGCGTATGCGGCGACAACGACTTCTCCGCCGTCATGACCATTATTTGAGTTTTGGCTTCCTCTATAAGTCATACCTTTTTTTAAAGAAAAATAAATACCATGTTTTACTTTTGTATTGAAAATTGTTTTCATAATGTTTTTATATCAATGTGTTGTATTGATATCTTGTTATTGAAAGGTAGAAATGTTATGTTTCCTTTATGCATGTTTTATGTGATACGAGTATATTTAGGTTCTTGGGCATTATTATGAAGACGGGTGGTTCTGTGATAGACTAAGGGCGGGTGAGCCTAATATAGCTCTCCAATGCATTGGGTAAAGCGAAGGAGTAAAATGTTAAGGTTTCTCCGAAGAGATTTAGGGAATATACTGTGATGGGTATTCCAAACGTAACCAAGAGGGTTACTCCCTACGTAAGAATGTTATGAATGCCTCATGTTACCTTTATGTCTTATGATTTCTATGATTTATTCATGATTTGATGAGGTATGTTAAAGTGCTTATGTTTTATGGGTAAAGTATGATTTCATTCTTATGTATATATGTACCCATGTTTCCTTTCTATATTTTTATATCCCTTACTGAGATTTTTATGCTCATCCCAAGTTTTTTTGAAAAGTTTTTCACAGGTCAAGGGAAAGGTACATGGTATGATGATAGTGTCAAGGAAGTGTCAAGAAAGAATCCATGTTTTATTTTAAATATGTTTCCATTGATGGGAAAGAAGAATACTATCTTTATGTAACCACTCTATTTATATGTGGAATGTAATTCAAGTTTTATGATCTAATTCTCTAAAACTCTAAACCTGAAAAGATCATCAATGTGTAATCTTGTAATAACTCAAGATTAAGTAAGGTTTAAGGCTGGGGCCTTATAGTGCGGTAGTCATCCTCTTCCGAATCAACTAGACCTGCTCAGATGTCTCCTGCACGAGCTGTGGCCCCAGTAAAGCTGCCTCACCTGCCTCTAACCAGCACAAAGGTGATCAGCATGGCCTACCATATAAAGCTTCATAAGGTGTCATCTCAATAGTCACCTGAAAACTATTGTTATAGGAAAACTCGACTAAGGGTATATGATTCTCCCAAGAACCCCCAAAGTCTAGGACGCATGCACGCAGCATGTCATCTAGCACTTGTATCATACGCTCTGACTGGCCATCGGTCTGAGGGTGGTATGTTGTGCTCAGAAGAACCTGTGTACCCATCACCCTCTAAAAAATCTGCCAGAAATGAGACGTAAAGCGTGCGTCCCTATCTGAAATGATAGAACAACGGACCCCATGAATACGTACGATCTCTCGGATATACAGCCTTCTGACCTCGTCAACACCGAAGGTCTCTTTGATCGGCAAGAAGTGAGATACCTTCATGAGTCTGTCCACAACAACCCACACGACGTCATTGCAACGAGGTGACCTCGGAAAACCCATCACGAAATCCATCGTGACATCATCCCATTTCCACTGTGTAACGGGTTACTGTTGTAAGAGCCCAGCAGGCCTATGTTGCTCCACCTTCACCTGCTGACAGGTCAAACACCTCGTAACAAAACCAGCTATCTCTTTTTTCATACTCGGCCACCATTACTGACGCCTCAAGTCACGGTACATTTTGGTAACCTCGGGATGAACTACCCAAGTTGAATCATGAAACTCCTGCATTATCTCCTCACGTATATCCTATGGAACCCACACTCGTCCATGGAAACGCAAAACCTCATCACCGCCTATTGTCCAACAAAAAGAAGGGTCCCCACTTGCCACCGACTCCCATAGAACTAGGCCTTATAAATCCGATAGATGTTTCATCCTCACTCTGTCCAGGAGGGTAGAAGTCACAGCTAAAGTGGAATGATAAGTCTGCCCCTGACTGTCGTGCACCTCCAGATGCATCTCAGAGAACAAAGCCATGAGCTCCCACTCACCACTGGCCTCTTGCACTGCCTGTATCTGAGTCTTCTTGCTCAGTGCATCAACTACTACATTACCTTTACCAGGTGTATAGGCAAGCTCAAAATCGAAGGACTTTAGGTACTTGACCCACCTTCTCTACCTCAGATTCAGGTCACACTGAGTAAAGATATACTCGAGACTTTTGTGGTCGGTGAAAACCAGAAAATGCTCTCCCAATAGATAATGTCTCCAACAGCACAACGCATGCACAACTGCAGCCAACTCGAGATCATGTGTCGGGTAATTCCTCTCATGTGGCCTCAACCACAGAGACCCGTACACAACAACTCGGTCGCCCTACATCAACACTGATCCCAGCCCAATCCCTGATGCATCACAGTAAACTGTATATCTCTTCCCCTACTCTGGGAGTATCAGGATCGGTGCTGATGTCAACCTTCCCTTCAGGTCCTAAAAAGCTATCTCGAAAGCTTCTGACCAAACAAACTTCACCCCCTTCTTAGTCAGACCCTCCAATGGTGCTTCTAAGCGGGAGAAGTCCTGAATAAAGCGTCTGTAGTAACCAGCCAGCCCTAATAAACTCGGTGTCTCAAACACATTCTTAGGCTGCTCCTAGAAAGCTACTAATCTCACCTTCTCTGGGTCTACTGAAACTCCTGCCTCTGAGATGATATGACCCAGGAAGTGAATCCAGTCCATCCAAAAGTGGCACTTTGAGAGCTTAGCATATAGCCGATGCTCTTTTACTGTACTCAATACGATCTCAAGATGGGTGGCATGGTCGTGTCGAGTGGGATAGTACACCAAGATGTCGTCCACGAATACTACCACAAAAGAATCAAGATACGGATGGAACACACGATTCATCAGAGCCATTAAAATTTTCGGCACGTTCGTGAGTCCAAACGGCATAACCAAGTACTCGTACAGACCATATCTGCTTCAAAAAGCTGTAAGTGGTATATCTGATGGTCTCACGTGCAGCTGATGATAACCGGATCTCAAGTAAATCTTTGAGAACACTCGTGCTCCACGAAGCTGATCAAACAGATCATCTATCCTCGGCAAGGGATATCGGTTCTTGACCATCAACTGGTTCAACTTCCAATAATCCACGCAAAGTCTGAGGGTACCATCCGCCTTCTTCGCAAAAAGGACCAAAGAACCCCAAGGAGAAGTACTGGGTCGGATAAATCCATTTTCCTGTAACTCCTCTAACTACCTCTTGAGCTCCTGCAACTTAGGTGTAGCCATCCTATAAGGAGGAATGGACACCGGTGCTACTCCTGGCACAAGCTCGATAGAGAAATTCACCTCATGCACCGGAGGTAGACCTGAAAAGTCATCCGAGAAGACATCCCTAAAACTATCAACAACTGGAGGGAAATCCTTATGAAAAGTCCCCTGATCATCCAGATATAAGCTCACAATCTGGGCTGTGACTCCACCTTTCCCATGATGCTCTGGTCCATCTCGACTCGCCTGAACATCCCACTTGCCCTTGTATAGAAACTCTCCACCCTCTAGTGACATGAAATGCACCCTGCGATGATAGAAGTATACAAAGGCTTGAAAGGGAACCAACCAGTCCATCCCGAGAATGATATCATATCTCTTCATCTCCAAGACATAGAGTTCCCAAAGGAAGTGACACCCACCAACCTTAAGGGGTCACTCCTTGAACTGACGCACACTAGGCGTCCTAGTCCCCAATGGAGTGTCTAGCTTCATGATATCCGAAGAAGTAGAAACACAGAGCCCAAGGCTCTCCACAATGGGTATAGATATGAAACTATGTGTATCACCCATATCGAAAAGTACTGATGATAAGAAAGAAGCTACTAGAATAGTACCTCTGACTGTAGAAGGTTCGAGATCCCGCTCCTACTGGGTCTATTGCACTACATATGTCTACCCAGTGCTGCGACCCTATGACACAACATGGATACCCTGAGTTGTCCCGCCCTACTACCTCTGTGATCCTAGTGTCTGGCTACCATGGCCACGACCACCATCTATGCCTGCACGCCCTAACACATTCCAGTTCCCTGACTAGTAAGAATCCATTGGTCCTACTCTCACATGTGGAGGCTGCACAGAACCCCTCTCACTAGCCACTGGTGGAAACTCCCTGCAAAAGCGCTGTAGATGACCCATCTTTCTGCAATCTCGGCACTCCACTGGGTCTCGTGGACACTACGGTCTCTTATGCCCCTCTCTACCACATTGGTAGCACATAACCTGGACACCTGAAGCATTCATCTGACTGGTATTGCCTCCCTGAGAGAAGTCCATCTGTCTCTTCCTCTTTCCAGCAGAAATAACACCAGTAACTGGTCTTGAACCACCCTGGCCCACACCACTCGATTCCCGCAGGTTCCTCTCTGTAATCAGCTCCTGGTTCACAATATAATTTACAGTAGGCAACCTAAAAACATTCACCAACACTCGGATGTCATACCGAATACCATCCTCAAAACGTCTGGCTCTCAGCATCTCATCACCAACCAGTACGGGTGAAAAACACTGAACCTCGGTGAAGCGAGCAGAATAGTCCATCACCGACATAGCGCCCTGTTGTAGATTCATGAACTCTCGAGCTCTATCTTCCCTCAGCGTCTTGGGAAAGAAGAAGTCATAGAAGACTGCCTAAAAATCTTCCCACGCCATGTCCCTGTGATGCTCTGTCTGGGTGGTAACATCCCACCACCTCTTGGCCGAATCACGCAGCATGTAAGTCGCGAGCATGACCCTCTGTCCTGGAGGTGTCACAAGATGCTCGAAAATAGTCTTCATTGATCCTAGCCAACACTCCACAACCTGTGGTCCGCCATCCCCTGAAAATGTAGGCGGATGCTGCTGCTGGAAGATACGAGTCAGCTCAGCCATAGATGTAGCATCCTGCGGTGCTCCCTGAAAGGTCTGCATGAACCGCATAAAGCCTTCACGGAACTGCGCATCCACTCCTGTGTTCGGTATAACAGTTGGCGCCACATCTGGATCTGCTAGAGGATCAACTGGTAGCCCATGGCCGACCATCTCCAGAGTATAATCGTCGCCGCTCTCCTAGAGAACTACTCATGGTCGCCTAGGCGGCATGACACTACAGGGTCAAAATCACGCCTCATATTCAAGATTATTATGACCGAAAAGTGAAGGAACCACAAAGGAAACAATAGGAAGAAGGCGTTCAAAATTGCTAAACAAGACTACACAGCGTGTACAATGACTACACGGTGTGTAGTCGACTTCCTTTCCCCTGCCCAGGTCCTTCTACACGGCTAATCCACACGTCTTCCATTCAAAAAAAACTACACAGCATGTAAATAATCTACACTGCGTGTATGGTGTTATTTTCCAACTTCCCGTGTCATCTGTGACACGGCTGACTACTCGGATTAACACCACACTGCGTGTTACTCTCGTACACGGCGTGTACAGTACCCCATTTCTCAGCCACACGGCTAACACCACACGGTCTGTCCTCAGACAAGACTACACGGTGTGTCCCACAGGTACACGGCGTGTTCCGGGAGAGGTGACACCGGCCTGTGTTGTTAGTTACACGGCCGAGTCCCCAGGTCACACTACACGGCTTGTTCATCATTGACACAGTGTGGTCTGTACAGGAGTTCACCGACCCGTGTTTATTAGTTACCCGGCCGGACTTCGGGTCACACTACACGGCATGTCCATTCGGTACACGGCATGTTTTACCCAAGCCTTTCACTACCCCGTGTCGCCACCCACATGGTTTTTGACACGGGAAGAGACTAGACAGCGTGTACTTAGGGTACACAGTGTGTACTCAAAAAGTTCATTTTTCTTCCCGAACAGAAGAGCATACACAGCGTGTATAAAAATACTACACGGTGTGTATACTAGGTTTTCGGATAGTATGCCTTAAAAACATCCCCGGAACCCAGAAAATACCGAAAACAACACCTAAGTGTCAAATTCTGACCCGTGAGGGACCATACTCCCCAAGAATAAAAGTTGGACATCTTATATGTGTTATAACCAATAAATAGCTAATGATCCAACAAATTCCGGTCAATGGGGGCCCATACTCCCCAAAAACCAAAGTTTGTCATCCATTCTATAAACAGGCTCATAGCAGGTATTTTTATCAAGTAGCTATCACAATAGCATGCTACTCTAGCACAACAACTATCACAACAGCATGCTATTTCTAATGCACCTACATGGCATGGAAACTATGCACGGCATGTGATTTCTAGCATATTCCTATATGATGCATGAGACAACATACCCTCATCTCATCGGGTTGCAACTAAAAAGAACCCATAGATAAAATATAAACTGCACAATCTCAAAGTGCGTCACCCAATGGTGAAAACATATCAACTGTAAAATTTGAAAAATCAAAAGAATTTCAAAATACGGGGTAGACTGGCTTTTCCCTGTACATGGGTTAGCTACGCCCCAACACATCTTATTACCGACTATCATTCATCCTATCCCTGACTATGTCTCCAAACAGTAAGTCAAAGAAAAGAACTCTTTTGATACCACTTTGTAACGTCCCGGTCCCGGGAGCCACTCAATGGGTTCCCCAAAGTCGGTTCGCCACAAGACCTCAAGCGCATTTAACCAAACGCCAGAGGCTGCCAACTAGCAGTGAGGGCCTAGGTCTGATAGTGGGGAAACTATGACTTCATTTGTCAAAGTGTAGCGCAGGGGAATTTAAATAAAACATACAATGACAGTGGAAGCAGTAAACCATACACAACTGAAATAAACTACAGCAGTGGATATAACCAACAGTATATAAACAATGATGCTACATGTTCAAGTTCTAAGAAAACAGCCAGAACATGTTATACATCAATACGGTACAACAAAATACATAGTACAGCAAAATAAGCAAAACAACTGGTAGCGGCATCGTGAGCCTAGGCTCGGTCCCATGCCCTCCTACTCTTCAGCAATAGTCAAGCACCTGTATAAAGACTCTTTCCCCTATCTACACCTGCAGCAACATAATTTGTTTGGGCCGAAAAGCGTGACCCAAACAGGGTGTGAGAAATATATCTCAGTAGGAACACACCAAAGGCTCGTGCCCAACTGCGTGATAACATGAAACAATAGTGTGCAGTGGTAAAATGCAATAAATTAAGTAGTAGTCAAAAGTAACAACTACTAGTTATATTTCCATTTTTTATATTCATTTTATCCATTTAATATAAGAAATAAACACAGTGAATTTCTAAGTAAACAACTAGTGTCCTCAGACACGTAAACTCCTACCCTCGGGTAATGAGTATCCAACAAAATAATCTGCCCTCAGGCATAATAGATTTTTCCCTCAGGCGTAGGTAGTGTCTCCCACAGGCACAGAATCAGCTGCCCACAGGCACGGAAGAAGTTTCCCTCAGGCCGAAATAACTACTGCCCACATGCTAAATAGTGTAGTGCCCACAGGCTAATCACAACAATTCCCTCAGGCTAAACAGGTAATCGGGCCATTCCCAACATATCAAAATTCAGTAAACAAGCAATTACTCTCAAGGAAATTCTACAATTACAACATTAAAGGCATACCATCGGGTATCCTGGCCAAATGGCTAAACAGTGAAACACACCCCCAGGGTGGTTCCGGATCCAAGCAAAGATCCCAACCAGCATTTTATTATCACAATTTAATCACCTATTCAATTATAGGCATTAAATATAGCAACAGACTCATCCACTTGACACCCCAACATGGGTTCGTGGCAAGAAAATGCACAAAAACGCACGACAGTTTGAAATTTACACCAAGCCACCTACCTTATGCACCAACGAACGTTATACCCGAACGCCGACTCCAGAAATGCCCAAAAATGGCGTAGATATAACGAAGAAGAAAATACAAACAAACGTAAATAACTCTTGTTAGGAGAAGAATTGGTAAAAACCAACCAAGGAGGTGGAAGCCCTTACCCGTGCGGTTCCAACGGGATCGTCTGAGGTAGAAACTAATTCCAGACGAACACCCGGTGGATCTTCAAAGGTATGGCCTCCTCCTTTGGATCTAAATCAGCTCAAGTGTCTCATATGCCAAATGAGGAGGCTACTGCCTGTTTTAATCCGAAAAAACAAAGTACACGGCATGTACTTCTGAGTACACGGCGTGTACTTCTTTCATTTAACTGTTCATTTGGCAGCACCGCCACACTGTTCAACCATCGACATGAGTACACAGCATGTACTCTAAAGTACACAACGTGTACTGTCGCCCAACTTTCGGTTTGCTCCACCACCTTACTGTTTAGGCATGCCGACTGACTACACAGCGTGTGGAAAAGTACACGACGTGTAGTTCCAAAATTTAGGATTATTCCCCATTTTCTATATTTTCTCAAAAACACTTAAGGAAAAGGAAAAGGAAGAAGCTCGTACCTCAAAACTAAGAACCAGTTTCTTACAGTTAACAATAAGAAAATCACAAAGTTATTATGTGTGTAAATGGTCTTTGATTACCCAGTAGGAAACGTAAACCAACAAAATTTTTGTTTTACGTTCCTTTTCATAATTTTGATGAATTCATTTACTACATAGAATAATAACACAAGGAAATATACTTACCTTCAAGTATAGTTTCATCCTTTAATAAGTTTCTACCAAAACTAATCTTTTCTCCAAGCAATGAGCATTCAAAAACACTTGGTCTCATCAAAAACACAAGAATCATCTTATAGAGAATCAAATAATCCACAAAAGATTAACTACCTATTTCTTCTATCGTTAAACATTATCCCAAAAATAGAAAGGGTAATATAAAACAACTCTTCAAAAAGAAAGAACCTCATAGGAAGGGAAACTACTTTTAAATCTTCAAAATTCCACGGTACTACCCAAAGTTCATCACAGACCTTTCTATAAATAACACTCCTTATAATTCCTCAAAATAAACCAAACTAAGATTGAAACCCAAATACAAGAAGGATTTGATAACATAGTCTTCCAAGAAAAACTTTATCATTCATCTCCAAAAAACATCAACCACTCTTAACGTATTACAACAAAAGTAAGTAACCTAATCACATTTTCCCCCATATAGGTTAATCATTTCCATAAGTAACCTAAATTACTATAAGTTCACCTTAAATTCATCAATTCTTCAAAATATAAGTCAACCTTTACTTATCAAAGAGAACACTCTAGTAATCTATTTACCTT
The DNA here is from genome assembly GCA_963277665.1 of Viscum album. Lineage (NCBI taxonomy): Eukaryota > Viridiplantae > Streptophyta > Magnoliopsida > Santalales > Viscaceae > Viscum > Viscum album. Next base: position 1,714,782,755 of record OY728152.1, on the reverse strand, counting down.
TATTATGTAGGGTTCCCAAAATAGCGAACGTATTCCAAAATAATAATAATCTTTTAATCCACTAATCATCTTTTTTTAAGAAGAGCAGCTTCACAACATCAACATGTGGTACATAACAATAGATGTTTTCCTTAATGATATAAAACCATATTAGGTAGTGACTAGATGTTCTTAGAAAACATTAAATATGTGCTCATAGGGCATAAACTAAAATACAACATGACATAGACAATTATTGCGAAGAAGTTACATGTACTTCAGTCATCATGATCCGTCTCAACATAGGACTTGCATTGTTCCCTTGTCCTTGAAGATTGTTTATACATATCATGCTTCTCATCCCTTCTAAGAGAGAATTGCCTTGGATAATGTCTAACTTCTCCACATTTACAACATTGAAAAGTATAAGGTACATTAGATCGAACCTTATCTCTATTCATCACATTATCCATTTTTTAAAGCAATTGGCTACTTTATGCCCTATCACCCCACACTTAAAACATATCCCGGTTCCTTTTTGACATTATCCTTGGTGCCTCTTTCCACACTTTTTGCACAAAGGAAATTGGGTCTTCTTTCCCTTATCAACTTTATCAGATGAACCTCCTTGAGACTTCGTCTTCTTCTTCCTTGATGAATTTGGGCATTCAACTAGGTACTAATTATTAACTGTGATTTTTGATAGTTAGTTTGGCATAATCAAAATATGTTCAACTTGATCTCTCATCATATCTGTCATATTAATAGGGAAATTTTCACATTTCCTATCACATTGGTGTTGGGACATGTTCTTCTATTTACCATCATTAACTAAGAAAAGAAAGTATAATTAGGGGGCTTAAATAGTTAGCCAATAATCATGAAAAGGAAACTTAAAGCATGGAAGAATAAACTTGTAGAAAAAAAGTATACCCTAACTTGTGATATAATAGGTTCCAATCTAGGTTATACATGATCATATATTCTTATGTTAATATTTATTTTATTTTGTCTTTGTTCGTTTAATAATGGTTCATACTAATATTATGAATTTACCAAAGCATATCGCCCAGGAGTGTCATAACCAAGAGTGCAGCAAGGCTCGTTATCATGTACCAGTTCTTGTTCGAGTCTAGATCACGCAGTGTTTTCAGGTTTTACCCCTATGTACATCTATTCTAGAGCCACCTATACCTGCTCGTATCCAGATAGGGTTGTATTTTCCTGATAATCAACTTACTCAATACTCACCAAAATACCAGGAATATTTCCTATATTTAAACTTTTATATAGGGTTTTTCTTAAAGTTTTTATATCCTAATTTCCATAAATAACTACACAATCCTTTGAGACCAACTATTGACATCCTGCCTTTTTATCACATAAACTTTCATTACATTATAGAAATCTGAGGATCTTTAAGGTTTAGTGTCTTGGAAACCAGGAGCTTAATACATGACAACATAAAACATTCTTCTTAAACAATTGAAAGGATTATTCATTTTTTCATCCTAATTTCATTACAGCATCTCATAACCTGGGGACATACATCAAAAGAAAGTGTGAGAAAAAGGCCCAGTAAGGGAAATAAGGGGAAACATTTTACATGTGAACTTGAGATACATCAAAAAGTCATGAAAAATAACTTTAAGAAATGAGAAAGATATCTTGAGGCATATCATAATAAAAATAATGTGTTTAATAACTTGAAGATTTGGATAAAACATTTAACTTAGACAATCATGAACATATCACCATTTTCCATCCCCAAGGTGTCATTTGAAATTACCAAGGTTATTCACCAAGGTATCGTTAAAATTGTAATCTCCAGTGGTTACATCATTACCCAATGAATTAGAGCGCTATCAGGGAGCGCCCATAATTTGTCTTTATTATCATGTGAGACAAATATATAATCATCAATAATTTCATAAAAAACCCATATAGAATAAAAGAAATGGGTTTCATTTCATAGTCATAACATTTTAAAAACTGCTTTAAAGACGTCATCTTTATGTCACTTTAAACCCACGGAAAAAGGAAAGTGGGTTTCGTGTATGTAAATCCCAGAATTAAAATAGAACATTTTGATATATATGTGAATACCCCTATATAATAAAGAGCTTTGATTATTCACTTAATAAAATAAAATAATTTGAGAAAAACAGAGACATTTTGAGACAAAAATTCTGCAGCATAACGGCTATGTTACAGGGTTTAAAAAACAATGAAAAGAGAGGGGACATGGGTAAACCACTCCTAAATGATCCATAAAATAGTATATAGACAGAATATAAAGGATATAAGAACATGGTAATGAAATTTTAAATACATAACATATGAAATGAAAAACATGGAAGGAAGACAAAAATAAGATTTCTTTTATGAAAATTCAGTAGCCTAACGGCGTCACTTAAAACTTCAAAAAAATGAATTGACAAGATCAAATAGGATCTCTCATAATATGAACATAAAATATCAGTATGAAAGATATAGAGATCACACCCCAACATAATAAAAAGGAATATGAAAGACTTGACATGAAAATAGATCTTGAAAATGAGAAGGGTAAAAGAATCCCTTAAAAAATCGGCAGCCTAACGGCACCATTAAAAAATTCATAAAATAAAACGATGAGAGCAACAGGGGTCTCCCATCATATGAACTTAAAAAGAACAGTAGAATTAATATAAAATAACATCCCCAAAATATGAATAATGGATCATAAAAGAAATGACATACATAAGAGTACATGGAAAGAAGGAGAGTGGTAGGATCCCTTACCTTAAAACGTAACTCTTAAAACTCGAAGGTTGGGACCTTGAGAGGATTGTGGAACCTTGGAAGGACTCCTTGGGAGGTAATGGGACCAGAGCTTCATTGGGGGAGAGTTGGGAGTGAAAAATAAAGGAAGAAAGGGTGGGTATTTATAAAGAAAGGGAGGTGATACTTTAATAATTTCAAGGGACACCTCACTAGTGGTTTTGGAAAAACCATGGGCTTTCCCATGGTATTAGCCAATGGTTTTGGACACATGGGACCCCTCATACAATAATTCACCCCATTTAGTCGAAAATCCCTTAAAATATCTCATGACATCATCATGATGCATTCATGATGTCATTAAACATACCGAAACCCAAAAACTATATTTTTACTATTCACTGAAAATTCAACTTTTTTAGAAAACTCCCAAAAATTTACCTTAACATAATATCAATGCTCTGAATTCAAAAATAAACTCCATTTTATAAAAATAATTTTCTAAATATTTTTAATTTAATTTTTTATTTTTAATTAAAAACACTATTCACCAAAAATTCATTTTTTTCAGAAAAGTACCCAAAAATTACCTTAACATAATATCGATGCTATGAATTCAAAAATAAACTCTATTCTATAAAAATATTTTTATATAAATTTTTAATTTAATTTTTAATTAAAAAACTCTATTCACCCAAAAAAACTAATAGTTGACTAATAATTAATGAAGTAGTTATTTACCTATTTTATTGAATCACACTACTTAATCAAGGTGCCGAAATTATATTAATACTTTTTTTAAGTGTGATTACTAATCCAATTGGTCACATTACTAATCCTAAGCATAAAATCACTATTCATAATTTACTATTCATCAAAAATTAAGTTGATCTTATTAGACTCTAAATTTCTTACTAAACACATTTGCAGAAGACCATTTTTTGAAAATCATTACACATCATTAATTATTTAAGGTTTACATAAATATTTTAAAATAAAATTTTTTCAAAATTAATCAATAAAATACATCCTATATTCATTCGAACATTTTAAAACTCACAAACTTCACCATAAGAAGAAAATAAAATTTTATTTATCTCAAAGGATTACAAAACGTAGTTACGGTCTCCTTACATAGCCCCTTATAACCCCAACATAGGACCTAAGTGTAAGGTGTGCTAAGGTGAGAGAATCTGAGGGCGGCTCGGCCAACATTGCATGAGTAGTAATTTCTATCAGTTTGAACCTCTCACAAAGGATATTTCGTTCTAGCTTTACACGATGAAGTTTGGCTTGGGTTTGGTCCAGAGAAAATCCCAGTGGTGCTACCTTCTTCCCAAGTTCTGTTAGATGGGCTTCGATTGGCCCGAGACTACTGGATGAGGCCATCGAATCTTCTTTCTATATTAATTAACCAAGATCACCTATATTTAGAGACAATAATCACAACATTTTGTTTCCAACGGTCATATTTACCAATGGTCATATAACTATCGAAACCCAACGGTCTCATTTTAATTATACTCATGTTATCAAATGAAATAGTTTTGTTGAGTATAAAATAAAATAACACACAAAATTAGGAAACAAGATTTATTCAAAATTTTGGGTCGTTACACTCTAGGTGGTCCATTGACCGTCTTCTGATCAGTTGTACGATGGGTTGGGAAATATCATGTCAGATCTCTTCGAACAACGTATGAGAAACATTGCCTGCCCCTTGGCTGATTCAAGCCACCATGGGAGCCTTGCACCATTGAACCTAAGTCCTGAGATTATATCATAATGAACTTTACCTACATGGATCCATGTGACTATCATCGACTACCTTCTACTGAGGTCTCTGCTACCAAGTTCCCACTTCTAACTCCCACTATTTGTGTCCACTCTTCTACAAAACATTCCACTAATAGGGATAGCTCAAGTACCCCCGCATATATAGAAATGGTAAGGGATACCACTAATGCACTGATGTCCCAATGAAATCCCAGCTCAGAAGTCTGATCCCTAAAGAACTATTTTCATTCTATATCATAGGAGTATCATGAAAGATCAATAAAGTTCATTGAATACTTTGCCACAATCATACTGCCTTTCTATAGATGCAGAATCTTATCTATTTGTATCAATCATAACATGTCCTGATAGAAATTCTCAATGAAGAGACGCTAGATATATGTCCAAGAGGGAGCTTTCACGTCATGTGACTCAGTCACCAAGATCCACCATCGGCCCACAAATCCCAAAAGAAGACTCACAACAAGGACTGCCATATGGTTAGAATGTATCCTCACAAGTTGAAAAACATTGGTGAATACCTATATCCAATACATAGTCATTGGTTGGTCTAGATCACCCTGAAATTTGGGAGGAAACTTCCACTGAAACACGTTGAATGCACTCATCCTATTTGCATCCTCATATATTAGTTCTAGTAGTGTTGGTGCTAGCTGTTGCTCCACAGGTGGTGGTATTGCTGGTAAACCACCCATAGGTGATATATATGGTACATTCCCCAATAATGATGCATCATCACTAGGTGGATCACCCTCATGATCAAGTTGTGTAATCATCGATGGTTTTCTTCATAGAGGCATCCTAAAATAAAACAACATGTACCACAATCAACAGAGTGTATTTAGGGAGATGACTCAATAAGTTCATGGGAAACTCAACCATTCCAATATGATGCATGTAATGTTATTTCTCCTTATAACTAATGTTATCGTGTGTCAATTCTAAAAGCATGTGGTCAGATTTCTAGTGTATGGATACTTTGGCTACCAAACCAACACTTGAATCCCTAGCCTAAAATACAAACTCAAAACACATAACATTGTTTCCCATGACCAAACTTCTCAGAATCATGATCCTAAAGTAGAACCGACCACTCTGATACCAATATTTCATGACCCATCCTAGAGGGTCCCATGTTGTGACTACCCAATTCCCACCTCTCATAGGCCATGGGATTTTGAATAGCATCAAGTAGGCATTTACCACAAATGTGACGTATTAGTTTAAATCACATGTACACACGCACACATCTCCATGACACACAATATTGAAATGTAAAATAATTGATAGAATTAATTCATAAAACAAAGATACCACAACCAGAGTATAAAATGAAGTAATGGAATGGTAAACAGGGCCAAATAAAAGACCACCTTAATTCAAATGTACATAAGTAAAACTGAAACTATAGAATTACAAACTTCTCTAAGGGATAGGACTACATCTAAGGTATTATACCGGTAAACACCTCGATCTTCCTAGCTTCATCTATGCTCTACCCATTCCTGGGACACCTAGGACACTGTCAAAAGGGTTTTTGTATATAAAAGACGTGACATGTATAGGAAAAACATGTGCATGTGTGAGTATAACAATACTTAGTAGGACACCCCAAAAACAAAAAACATGAATCACCAAGTATATTAATGTGAATACAAGATGTAACATTTTATCGTAGATAAAATAAGCACATAACCCCATATATACTCAAGATAGAAACTACACCATCAAGAAGTCATAACCAATGACCAGCCAGATGATTTTGTTCAATGAAATGCTTATTCTGGTAGAACTCATTCCTCAAGCCATGCTACCATTGGAGACACTTTACATAGAGGTCTATCTCATTTGGGCATAATTCAAAGGGAATTTACTAGTCTGGAAATACTATAATACATAGAGAAGGGGTCATGCCCAAAACTTCTAGGGGACACCACTAACCCAATCTTGATCAACTCACTACATAGGGGATCAAATTCTCAGGATTCCAAAAACCCTACTGATGAGCCCCACTAGATGGAGGATAAAAATACTATATAGGGAGGCCATGATGAATCAAGAAATTCCACTTGGGATGATATAGGTTCTCACCCCGGTTTTTTAAAGGGACACCACAACTCTTTTTGAGACTCGGTCTTTAGAGGGGATTAAAATCTAAGGATGTTGATGTAATGTTGCACTATACCTTGGAGGAATGGAACAAGGGAACACACTCAACCTATACTGGTTAAAAATAAGACAAATCAGAGCATAAAATCCAAATAAGGTACCCAACATTGGTCTTGAGTTTATTTTATTATAAACAAAGTCATGATGTTGCTGATGAAACATCATTTGGATGCTCCATTTTTGAGTTATGATCCTTTTTACAATGATTCTCATAGTCCTGTTAGGGCCTACATACCTTCCGCTATGGTTGGTCCCCCTACTACGTGGATAGGCCACCCATGGACTAATTGTCATGGTCTGTTCACCTTTTTCACCTGACCATCCCCAGTAGTCAACTGTAACAGTCCATAGCTCACAGACTAGCTTTGCGGTCATTGCACCCGAAGCAGCCCCATATTCTACTCTGCATCATGATCAATCACACTGCATAGTGGACCACACCACAGGTACAAACATAGTGCATAGTCATCCTCACATGGCTCCACCCTGGTTGACCTAAGATCCGAGACGCTTCCACCTCGTCTGGTCCGACCCACCTGCCTAACTCATCCCAACTTCTCACCATGACCCAGACCACCTGCTCAACTAGGCATGCTCACACATAGTCGTCTCTCCCGGCTCACTCCATGTCCCAAAACCACCTCTTACTCCCCACATCATTTGGCCCCACCATATCTTCCACATCCACCACACCTCATGTGGCCCCTGTCGCAACCTCACTTGGCTCCACTGCCCGCATGTGGGCCGCCACCATGTTCCACCACCTTCATGCGCCAGTGGTCCCTTTCTTAGACCACCACACCTCCTTCGATACCCAAAATTGAAATGATCAAATATATGAGCTCATTGGGTCCTGATCAACAATGTTATAGCCTCAGTATTTTATTTTCCTCAAATTTGAGGATCCTATTGTGTTCCGAACCACCTAGAAATATTGATCTAGGAACACAGGGATTCACCTAGTGATGAACGTGAGCAAGGAGGGATAAATTTATAGAATAAAGGTTTATCATCATTGGAAATGTTTCTTCAATAAGGATCAAGAACGTGGGACTTGTATTAGAAATCTAGATAAAATAAATATCATATAATAAACCCCTTCCCTTAAAGAGATCAGTCTTAAAATCATTCTATTCATCAATTGATATGAATTAATTATAGAAATTAAAAATGGAAAAAATAAAATAATTAAATCTCACACAATGTCTGATGTTTTTATTGATCATTGATGAATAGCAGTTGTGTTAAATCTGTTGACCATATCCACAAACTCTACTTGTGCGACAATTTACGATATGATCCTGATCTGTTGTCATCTGCCAAGAATTCTCCACTCTAATGGTGTCTAGATCTCCATGGTTTATCATCCAACCCTGAGAAAAAATCTATAGTCGTATACCTATAGAGGAGAAATTCGATTCCCTTAAGAAAAATAAAATATTTTTTTATTTTAATTTATTTTCTTAATTTTGCGCCCCTGATAACTTTTTAATAGATGACCTATGCTGACCAATTTTCTATCGCAACTAGATTAAAGCCGCTATTCTGAAGTCAACAGTGCCCTCATATTTCTAATTTGAGCATATTTTTTGGACTTCTAATAAATTTTTTTTGAAAATTGTGAATGCATTATATTAAATATTTTAATATTTTTCAACCATTTATACTTGGTACACTGGGCCTCAAAATCGCATGACGTCTCAGCGCATGGTCTCAAAAATAATCTATATAATATATAAAAATAATACACTAAAAAAAGAGGTTACATTGATTATACACTTTATCCCTTAAACTTAATTATTTTGACTAACACTATTTGTAATCAACAACATTGTGTTGTATTTGAATCTGTATACTCTTCTAAATGAGTAAAAGAAATGACTTCCATAATATATCACTATAATATCAGAATTAAAAACTTAATATTTATCAATAAACATTAAGTTTTATTCTTATTCACTTTACTAAAAATATTGCTTCAGATCCACTCATATATTAAAAAGAAGAACATCATGTTCACTTAATGTGTATAGTTCTCATCATTACATGAAAATACATAAAACATAAAAGTCTAAAAAATATTTTGTGTCTAATTTTAATATTAAAAAATACAAAAAACTATATATTTTTTCTTTTCTTCGTGTGTGCTCACAATACTACATATTCATGAAAACCAAATATATTTTTTGGTCTTCTACATGTAAACCATCGGTCTTCTTTTGAACAAACTCGAATGGGTGAAATTGAAATCTTACTTTTTGAGAAAATCTCAAAAATCCACCATGAACACATGTTATCTCAATTTACATTACAAACAAAGGATATCTATATATCATTTCATGAATTTGTTTCGTACAACTATGTGTAAATCTATATGTGATAAAACTTCTTCTTTATTTAATAGAATACATGTGATAGTCCAAATTTCTCCTTCATATAATATTAGAGTGAACAAGTTTCACATTAAATGATATTGAGAACCAATTTATTGTACTTAAAACAAAGGTGATTCATGATATTTTATTTCACATAAACCATTATATTCATTTTTTTTAGCATCTTCGAATAATATTTTTACATTGGTTCACATTCTCCTTCATATAAATATTTTGAACAATGTAGATGGATCACAAAATGTAACATCATCATGAGATCAAAAATGTTCACTCTTATCATGAATTCATGGGACTAAATCCACAACTATAGATTTCTTAAGATACTTTATTTCAAACTATCTCTCTCAAGAAATATATCTCAGGTAGTGAGATAAACTCATCCAAATAAATGATAGGTATTAAAATTTTATAGAAAAAAATAAATTGATGTTTTCATTTGAAAAACATGAAGATCCATCCATTTCATCAGATCACTACCTCAAGATTAACATCTCAAGATATAACAATAATCATAAACTCAGTGACCTTCATCCAAATGTTTTTTTGGTTTGAACTCTGTTTAAACTTGTCAATGATGATCAATATAGTTTTGATTATATTTTAATCCTAAGAATGATAAAATAGTGATAAATATAAAGTACACAAAATTTGGATGATGCATCCTAAAGAAATATGATGATCAACATCTCTAGTATGAGCTCGAGGAAGATGGTAACCTATAGTGATGATTAGATGGTCGTGGTAGATCTGGTCGAATGATGCCAGATGAAAACATATCATTAATTGAATATTTATAGTTACATGAAACTATGAATACTATATATATTTATAATTTAATTTTTTTCTCCCTTATAAAACAAGGAGCACCTATAGATTTCCCTAAATTGTTACCTATCTGCTCCCACTACTCACCAGCACCACCCTATGTGATCACCCTTCCCTGTCGTCATTCCACCACGCACGGTTTCCTCCACTTGCTACATTTCTCAATTTCATATCTATGGGAATTCTATACATCCCTTTGCCCCAATGTTGGATAGCTGTATCGATTAATCCTAGTGTCCACATATGTAGTGGTGCACATGGATCCCATTTTTGCTGGTTGGTAGAGCCTAGTTTTTAGAATAAGAAAACATAATTTCTGAGATGAAAATAAATACCATTCCATATAAAAAAATATTCATCATGAAAAATATAAATATATATATTTTAATTGGATCAACTATCCAATACCATCAAAATTTGATCCACCTCCACTTTTTTAAATTTCCTCAAATTATTGATTGATAATCATCATCATATGATCTTCCTAAAATGTTGTGTGAAATATATATTATTTAATTAAATTGGTAAAATGATTTGGAAATTATTAATAGATATACAATCATCGCATTTAATGTTATTGCCTTTTAAAGAACTCTTCCAATCCAAAAATAATTTCCAATTTAATCAGAAGTTCTTAAGAATAATTCAATGGAATTTCCTCTTACTTCAAAAACTATGACATTGAATTCTCATCATACAATCACATTTAAAACCATTACAACACAATTATTTGATTAATAAGTGCCAGTTCCTTAATAACATATCCATATTTTTACATAAGACCAATTTCATGATATGTAATATCTCTTATAGAATTATTAAAAACAACTATTGAATAATGATTTGTAAATATAGTTTTCCATGTGATACATATAAGTATGTTTATGCATCTGTATAAATTGATTTTTTATATTGATGTTTAACTCTGATTTTTTTATTCATATATATTTTTAGCAAGATGATATTGATGATTAAATCTAAGAATATGTAGTTTAAATATATGATTTGAACAATAATTTTAAAACATTTCTTATAACAAGTAAGAAAAAACTTATTCTTCATGGAATATATAATATTAACTGTAACAATTGTTTTATTTAGTCAATAAATATTGTGATGCGGATTGATTGAGATTATATTTTGGAAAATATTGGCACTAAAAAATTAGGTATAATATTTCACCATGAGATATATTATTGAACAATATTAACATTTTAGTATGTGATCAGGATGATAAGGAATGATCTTGAAGGTTTTTGTATATGTTTGAATAAAAATTCATGATATGATTATTGGGACAATAAAATAAAATAAAATTAGAATATATTTTCATAATATTTTTTTATATTCAAATAGGTATTTTTTTTAATGAATTTATGATGATTAAAAATTTTAGTATTTTATATTAGGTATTTTAAAAGTTTCATAAGTTTTAGATCAAATTTTTAATATTAAATGATCTTCAATATTAAAATTTTGGGATAAACATCACTTAAATGTACTAGAAATATATATATAAATGATATATTAACAAACAAAATTTAGGTAAGATTTTGAGAGATAAAAATTATTGAGAAATCAGTTCTGATAATCCACTTACACTTTGATATATTTTCATTGTCAATTATTTTAATGAGATTAGGAATCCAAAATTCATTCTAATGAGTCTAAATGATAAAATATAATATCTTTCATTATTGATGAATGATATATAGATTTAATAATATCTTTTCATTTATGTTTTAATATCATATTGTAAACATGGGGGATCAATTAAAAAAATTTAGATTGACATTTATGTTATGAACTAAATTTGTTAAAATGATTATATTGTCCATTCGTGTAAAAATTTTGTGATATTAGTGATAAATATTTTTTTCATATTCATGCCTAAAATAGAAAGGACTTAGTGACCTATACTATTGACATGTATTTTAGAAACTATATGTGATTTTATGCTCTTATTTATTTCTATTGAAGTTTATTGTTAATGAGATTAAATTATTTAGGTGATTTTGATTCTCTAAAATCATCGAGGTTTATTTCCCATGAATGAAATTATAAAACATTAAAAATTTATTGAAACCACCTTTCTCAATAATTCACCACAAATAATATTGAAACTATATGAAGTTATGATAAATCTAGGTTTCTAATAAAATCCAAAAAAATTATGAACCGAATGAGAATATCAATTTTATAAACAATAGAGGAATTACCACTTCGGTTTAAAAGAATTATAATTTACATATGAATAATATGAAACCAAATATTATATTATTTATCCTAAATATTATTAATTATTCTGATATTGGTTTTACACCCATTAAGAAATATCCTCCCATTAAATATGTAGAAAAAAATTATCTAGATATTGATGGATTGGAATGTATGGAAATCTTAATTTTCTAATATGACATGGGGTATACCAATATTATGGGAATCAAAAATGAAAATGATAATTGTTAAAAGGTTGAAATAATTATGGAAATGAATGATATAGTTAATTATGGTATGTTGTAGATATTGGTATATATATTTTATTACTTTAGAATAGACAATGAAGAAACTATTAATGAATTTATCATATGAGTGAATACAAATTTTAAAAATATCAACGGATTTGGATATATAATGGATGATTCTTCCACCATAAATAACTAAATACAAAAAAATCCTTGACTAGTTTGATAAAGAAATATATTAATTAGAATACAAAGATGAATTTTCTCTGACTGAGATACACAATATTCAGGTTGTACATGAAATGATAAATGTACCCATATTCTATTAGATTATTAAGGAGGATAAGGAGATTAAATTCAATGAAGAAATGAATCTAGAAATAAATTATAAATATCATGATATAGAATCATGATCAAATTAATAATAAATAGATGAAGAGTATAGGTGAATAATATATCCTATTTAAAAAAATAAATAAATGAAAACCATAAAGTCTAGGGAAAATTCATAAAATAATATTTCTAGTTTTTTGGATATAGAAATTTTTTAATTAAGTATCTAAATATGAAGAGGTAATTGTTTGTGTATAATAATTAATATGGAATTTTTCATAAAAATGGAATGATTAAAATATATATTAAATTCATGTAATATATTTTAAGAATGAAAAGTTTCACAATAAGAAAATGAAGTGGAATTTTTTGAGAAATGATGATTTCAATTTTACTAAATATACTCAATTAGAAAAATATACGAATATAAGTTTTATAAAAATTAAAGAAACATTAAAAATAATAAATAAATCTTAATAAATAAGTATGTATGTTAAGAGGCATATACTGTTAATATGATGAAAGATGAGATTAAATATTGTTAAGAGAAAAATAATAATGGTAAAGTATAGAGAACAATATGGAGGAGAGGATAGTTCTAAAGGGGTTAAATTATGGTGACCCTCATGTTGATTCTCAGTTATATCCATACTAGACTATTATAAATAAAAACATTGATGTGAACAATGGTATCAAGGAGATATTTTCATTTTTTATCTCTTGCCAAAATATATTTTTTGAAATAGTCTCTTCAATGTGTAATTGGAAAAAGGAAACAGCATTTTTTTATTTCATTATTGGTGATACTAACATGTGTAATATCCAGAAATGAATCATGTTCCACAACTTTTCAAATATGAATGTTATATTTGAGAGGATTCATTATTTTATATTCTCTATCATTGCATCCTCATCACATAAAACATCCCCCTATTTCAAACATTATTTTATAATGATTTGCTGGTTGATTATTAGAGATCTATCAATAGACAAGTTCAATGATTATTATAACTTCTCTAGAAACTATAAAATGGCAATCAATTCTTTAATAAAGACATTTTAATTACTTTTATGGTTCTTTAGAGTAGTTTCACATGAGAAGCTCAAACATAACACATGATCTATCTGTATGACCTTTCAGGGTCATGTGATTGTGCGTGATTATGGTGGTTATGTGATCCACATGATTATTCAAGAGAGACTTCATGCTACTCATTACATTGTTTTTTCAATGAAAATAATACCAATTATATGGTTATTTCATCTAATCTAGTTTCTCAGATTCTCATTTTGATGGAGTCAATAATAATTAAGAGTGTCCAATTGATATTCTAGAGAAACATGGGGAATTTGTTAAATATATTTTTTATATGTAACATTAACTCTAAGGTACCTATATATACAAAATATTTTCACTAGGATATAGAAGATTAAAAAATTACATGTAATAGTAACCTCTATTATCAACTTACGCATAAGATATTTTATATGTTTATATAATTTAAAACATCTTTCAATTGAATATATAATATATATTATAATGATGGTGTAAATTTTTTTAGTGAATAAATATTACACATCATATTAATTACATTATGATTCATTATTTTATTGTTTATGAGATATTATAAAGTAAATTATTTCATTAGATGATTTTTCACACAATATTTATATTCTTTTATGTAATCGTACATTCATGGAATGATGATAAGAGTTTCTAAAGATGATTGAATGATAAGTGATTCCAATATAGTTGGATATATTAAATAAAAATATTTGAGGTGGTATTTTTTTGATATTTTTGGGAATTCAAATATGAGCATTTCCAATTAATTTACAATGATTAAAGATTTTAGTATTTTATATTTATTATTTAACTAGTTTCAAAAGGAGTTGATTAAGACTGTGAAATTAATAGAGTTTCATAATTCAATATAATGGAAACAAACAATATTATACATGAAATATATAATGTAAAATGAAAAGTCCACATAAATAATTTTTAGGGGGATAAAGAGAAGATTATTTTTGGGAAATCGGGGATGATGATCTTCAAGAACACTTGTTTGTTATTCACATTCTAAATATTTATCAACAGAGGAAGATAAAATTCATTACCAAGAACCTAATTGATTTATGTGTAACTTATTTTTAACAAGACATTAAATGATATAATAAATCATTTTCATGTTTATAAATACAAATTAAATAGTTATATTCGTTATAACGTTGTTAATTATTTTTTAGTAAATAACGAAATAATTTTAATTAAAGCTTTAAATTATAAGAATATATTATAATGTTTAATTTTATAAATAATAAAATTTTAATTTTAAAAAATTTATTTCAATGTATAGTTGTGAATATAAATATTAACTTATAGTGAAATATTTTTATTCTTCAAAAACTATTGAATCTTTAGTGAATGGTGAAAAATATTGATTTTTTCTATAATGTATATTATTTTCAATAAATTTTTTAAAAAAAAATATTCATTATGTTTTGAATATTATGTTAACTAAAATATGTATTAATTATTTATATTTAATTCAATTCACTACATTTTAATCATGTCTATTTTTTATTTTTGTATAAGTTGTCTTTTGTGTTTAAATTTTATTCTATTTTGAAAACATATTTAATTTGCATAATGTTTCTGAATTTAAAATAATAAAAATAAACTAATGAGGAATGATTTAAATTAAATTCATATATTATATATTAATAATTATTATTTTAAATTCATAAATTGACAATTACTGCACAAATATTTATTATATAATCATATTTTACTTGAAAATTATTCTTATTGAAAAACTATTTTTTCATCATCTATGCAGGGGTTATTTTAAATTACATTTTTTACATTTTTAAATTTAATTTTATAAAATGGAAAAAATATTTTGAATAAAAATAATTTATATTATCCAATAAGGTCACCCTAAATTTAGGTCATAATGAATTGTAAAAACATTTAAAAATTTTTACTTTACTTAAAGTGAAAACTGGTTTACCAAGGGGTTAAACTTACATGAATAGGGTTAGAATGTCCCTAAAACATGTATTAATTATTTTAACTCTTCATATATAGACCTTATGTCATTTATAATGGTCAATTTTGGAGCCTTTTGGATTTTGAAAAACATGGGTATACCTTTTTCTTTAAAAACAATCATGGGTTCTACTCACCTCACTAATAAAAGGCCACCCAATATATTATATTATTCCCACCATCAAACTCTATTAAATAGGAAGATCCATGACCAAATAACTTAATTAATTCAATCCAAAGGAGCTATATATTTTGTTTTTATTATAAATCGATTCAATAAAGGATGTTGGTGCAAACCTAAAGTGTTTTTTCAAAGAAGTAGTATCATCTATAACTGAGTGTTCTGATAGTATTTATTCTTCCACCTCTATCACATCATCTTCAATTATTCTGATTTAAGAGAAATATTATCTCACATATAAATATATTTTATTATATTAATGGAATATTTTAAATCCAAATCCTATTCTATGAAATGGGAATAGAAACCATCATTCTGGCAGATAGTTGGCTACCACCTCACAAAACGATGTAATTCATTTTTCATCATCACCTCTAATGTATTTTTATAATGACTTATATATATTATATATAGATATTTGAAAAATATATATATACTTATATGCTTCTTATTTCACTTATACATTCTTCATTTCTATTTCGCTAATGATATGATAACATCTCTTATGTGTACAGTAGGCTACTGTCTCACGAAGTGATGTGATTAGTTTTTCACTAATCCATTACTTTGATGGTAATCAGGTAATTTTTATTGAATATATGAGACATATATGTATTAATTATGATATTAATGACATATTTGTTATTATTAAAAGATAATAAATTATTTTATTTCTTACATTTACACTCACTAAATAATGATAACCTCATTCATGCGTACGTATAGAATATTGCCTCTATGATGCATTGTGATTCATTTTTCATCACAAAATTAAATTGATTATATAAATAATTATATTTAAATAATTATATTTTATTTATTATATGATGATAATTATGGAAATTTAAAACATTACTTACATTATTTCCATAATGATTTTTGAAAAAATGAAACATTAATCATGTGTATTTATGACCTACCATCACCATGATAGTAATATATATTATATTTCATAACCATAATAGATAATTGGTTCAAAAAAATAATTTATGTATAAAATAAATAATATTTCATGGTTATTAATCTGTAAATGGTTAAATAATGGAATCTTAATCCATTTGTAAACTACCAAATTCATTGTGGACATCAAATCCAAATATAATCAAAACATCTAATAGAAACTTAGTTTATTTAGTAACTGTATATAACATGTTAATAAGTGAAAAAATTTAATAATAGACATTAAAAGGGTTATTAAGCATGTTAATAATTAAAATAAATTTATTTGTCACAAATTTAATGAATGGACATGATGAGTCAGACCCTCGGTACAGAAAATCATCTCAATTTACATTCATTATGGAAGATTTTGACTTTATGAACCTATATTATATGATAAGGTGTTCAAATAGAATGAATTGGAATTATATATCATTAATATATATTATAATGAAATGTAAAAGAAAATTATTCTATTTATTCATGGGGTTTTTCATTCAAATATTTCCAATGTGTAAGGGGACTTTATATTAAGAAAGTATCATCTTTTAATGGTTTCATTTTAATACTATTTTCCTTTAATGTACGTATTTTTAAAATTATTTTATGCATTTTATTTTGTTCACATTATAATTCTATAATCAACATTTTTTTCTTATAAATTGTTTTCATAAATGGAATTGTTATATGGAATGTTTTCCTTTTTTTTAAGTAAAAAATTATATTTTATTCAAATGTATGTGTCTCTATTAAATTATGAATCTACCATAACAGTTATTTGATGTATCTATTCCTTTAATATCGATTATTTAATTTAAAGAAATCCTCTTTCTAGTTAATTTTTCATTGGAAAGGGGTTTTTAAAAATATGAGGTTTTTTTGATTTCTGAATTTTATTTTTATACAAGTAGGAAAGTGTTTTCATATATATGTATGATTATAAATTTCAAGAATAATATTCTTTATTCATGAAATGTTCTATTATTATTTTATAAGGAATATTTGATCATGATAAAACTTATATGTTCTGTTGATCCCTCGTATAGTTGATGGGTGATCCCGATATAGCTTATAGGAATGATTGATCCCTATTATAGATCATGAAAAACAGTTGATCCCTATATAGCTTATATGAAGGGTGAGAAACATTATAATTATATAATGAATATGATAATGAATATTCTTTTTAGATAATTATATTGGATGTGGGATGTATATTTATTCAAATTGATAGTGTGTTGAAATGGTTTTATGAATATAATACTCTATGTTTCCAAAATGCGTTTTTTATTTACATTATATGATATTTAAATATATTATTTGATAAAAAAGTGTGAGGTTTTTTCATGCGTAAATATATTATTTTATATTATGAAAGATCATTTAAGATAAAGGTATAAATTAAATGGTATATCATGTTTTTCTCTAGAGTAACAATTTTATTTCTATTTATATCATATAATATACTTTTGGAAATCAACCCCTAATTTAGAATGTTTGTCATTGGGTTTATGGAAGTCTAAGGTAAATGAATAAGTAATGATGAAATTCATGAATATTTTTCATGAAAATAAATCATGTTTTATATAAAATGAATCATATTATGTGAAAAATGTATATTCATTACAAGTGTCCACATTCATTAAATATGGGTTTATTATGTATGAGTTTTGAAAAAACACTCAAAATATCTAAAACAAAATGATCATTATGAATGAAAATAAATGAATTTTCATTGAATATCTCAATAATATGTAATTTTTAAAATCTATTCATAATTTTATGTATCATAGTAAGGGTTAGATAAGTTTATTGGCCAATATAGTTTTTCTATGTAATGGTTATGTTCAAATGATATAACTTGTGAAGATTACATTGATACTTTGACAAAACCATGTTTGTTCGGAATGGTTTTGTATGGCAGAAATATGGAAGTTACTTGGGAAAGGTACCAATAGGAAAATATTATTCCAATTCAACATCCTCATGTGGAGGGAATTGCAACATAATTTTTTTTAGTTATGGGTAAGTTGACACAAGATATA
Source organism: Viscum album (assembly GCA_963277665.1). Classification (NCBI taxonomy): domain Eukaryota; kingdom Viridiplantae; phylum Streptophyta; class Magnoliopsida; order Santalales; family Viscaceae; genus Viscum; species Viscum album. Next base: position 1,714,763,811 of record OY728152.1, on the reverse strand, counting down.
AATGTTTTTGTATCCATGATAAGGATCAACAAAATCTACCAAATAGGAACATGTCAAAAGTTCATCATTCCATGTGACAATGTACCCCATTATTCATAGGATCATCTAGCCCTTTTGTAGTCGAAGGAGGAATAAATACCAAGGATAGGTTATTTAAATCCTTAGTATATTAATAACTTCAAAAGGTAAACCATTCCATTTATCATTCTAAAGGTTAATATAGATTATGGTTTTATTTTTTTAATAATACTTGAGAGAAATATGATCCTTATACATTTAAAAGGGACACATTTATGAATCATTTCATTGAGAAATATTTCACTATGTTTTTTCAGCATAAGATAAAAACAATTCTAATAATTAAATATGAAGTATGATGATTCATTTGACGAATATAAAGAAAATTTTACAGGATTATAATGTTATGTACTAGATTTAATCCAGAAACATGATAGTTATTTAATTGGTTTTACAAAAAATTGAAACTATTTATATAAATATCATTGGCTCTCCATTAACTTTAATGTTAAGAAATTGTTTTTCACTCTTTTGAAAATGTTGAGATGTAGTTTTCCAGCATTTTTGTTCATTGAGATGAAAATTGTAATTAATATTCAGGGATGGAAATTGTTGGGAATAATACAACTATGAAGCCTAGAGGTAAGACCCCAACATGTTCCAAGTGCGGTAAAATCCAATTTAGTGAATGTTTCCCAATATCTATTATTTATTACCAGAGTGGTAAATTTAAACATACACCTCATGACTAAAAATAAATGTTTCATGAGATTTACATGAATGAGATAACAGATATCATGTCAGTGGTGTGATGCTTCAGATATAATTATTTGGCATATTTTAAAAAGGTTTGTTCAATATTACATAATCAGGATAGAAATATTCATGATTAGAAATAGAATCTCCTGTAATAATGATTTTTTATTATAATATATTAAAAAATTAGTTTCTAAATTTTCAATCCTTTTTTTAAACACAATTCACTCCTAAAAAATTATTTTTTACTAACATTATATATTCTATCGTTTTTACTCATTTTTTTAGAAAAAACTTCATTCAACTATACATTGTAATATTTACTAACAAATTAATATAAACATTTAATTAATGGTTGATATATCAAAACGACTATAGTTTAGTCCATCAGAATGAACAAAGTTTATTCCAACAAATTGACTAAATTCATGTCCGTTAGATTTACTAAAATCTATTCCATTAGATTTTCCAATGATTACTCTATCAGTATAAAAAAACAAGTACATCTATATGAATGAATCTAGTAGTTTGAAATGATTGAGATATTTCAATAATTGCGACTATGTTTAGTTTATTATAATAAAATGTTTAATTAAATTTTAATAATAACATTTATACTTATATTCTGAAATATTTCTATCATATGGAATACAATTTATATAATTAAAATGGTGTAATCAAAATAACGTCAAATGGAGATGAAATTTTCATATCTGTCACATGAAGATCATCTGTGTAATATACCAGGTAAGTAAAGAATAAGGAATTTTCATATTTATTAATATTTGTTAATTAAATATTAATTCTAATTTAAAGGTAATTCTTTGTTTGATGGCATACCCGACACACAACAATGGGTTTCTCCGAAATCTCATGTTGCACACAAGGATTAGTCATACATAAAAATAATAATATAATATTATTATTTTAAATGGTAGTTAACACCTATCCATTATATTAGAGATAACGAAAATAACTAACCATATTATTATTAAACATGTTTGTTAAATGTTTTTACATTTATCCAATAAAATTTAGAGGCTAAAAATGATAATGAATCCAATTTTATGCAAAAATACTCTAATATGTTTAAAATGTAGTTTTACCGCCTTTTGATGGAGAATACTTTTTAAATCTAGTTTTTTTCAATTTTATATGTTCATTTTGAAAAAATTAACTTCTTCTTTATAAGAGGGAAATAAAAATTTAATATGGGTAAATTTTTTGGTATTTTTCTGATAAAGTTCATTTTTTTAATAAATAGTGAAAAATACTGCATTTTAAGTCCAAAATGTCATTTCATCTGATTTATTTATATGGTTATATTATCTTTAAAATTAGTTTTAAATTGTAATTATATTATATTTTTACAATTTAATCCAATTTTGGTCATTGGAAGTAATTTCATCTTTTAATTAGATATAAACACATGTCAATCTTTTGATAATTATTATTTCTTAAAAACGCACTTTTTGGTTTTCACAACGGGAATTAATTTTAAATTAATTTATGCAAATTCTGTATTCTGAATTTGGAAAAATGGATTCCATATTTGGAATTAGGAGGTTCAAATTTTGTAAATTGGTAACTTTTATTTTTTGACATTATGAATAGTAACTTCAGTAGATATTTTATTTATCATGGTTAAAGGTTAAATCTTGTACATAAGGTTTAAAAATAATATCATAATAATATTAAATTACCCTACCATGTGTCCTAATACTATTTGATGAGATATTTCTAACCATGGGTATCCTTGGGTTGATTTTAGGACCCTATGGAGCAACTTGTGTGTGAAAATGACACTTAATTACTTTTGATTTAAAGTTAAGGAAAATATAACCTAAACATGTATCTTTTAGAAAAAACAATTCTTATATAGGGTTATATAAGTTTTCTTTATACTATAAATAGTCATTATAAATCTAAAAATATTTCCTACATCATGGTATTTTATTTATAATTTTTAGACATTAAATAAATAAATATATTTATGACATAATGATGATATAGTGATTACCTTATTAATGAAAAATGACTCAGAAAATGTTTTAAATTTCATTAATGAATCACTTGATGTTCTATTGGAATTTTATACTAATTATATTAACCATATAGTATGAATATACAAGAAGAAGTGGTAATAGTTTAATTAGTTAACTAAGGGTTAAAACTAATAGATATGGTTAAATTTGAAACCAAAACTTGTCTAAAACCTATTGGTTTAGAGTATTTAGAACAATAATCATCTTATATTTGAATTAAATGAGTTTTCAACCTTTTGAAATCTAAATTTAGTTTATAATAAAATAATCCTTCAAGACATTCCTAAAGTACCCCTCCTCCCTCTTATAAAAGGGAATCACCTCTAACCCCTTAATCACACCTATCAAGCCCCTTGGATTAACCAAACTCTGCTCAAATAAGCTCCCAACATCCCTCTATTCCTCCTAGAGGCCTTACCTTGGGAATAAGGTAATTCAAGAAAGCCTTTTAGCTCAAATCAAGAGGAGTTGCCTGTTTTAAGAGGCAGCGTCTTCGCTAAAGTTCCTTTCCAAAATTCTACTTCTTCACTCCCTATTGTATTCTTATTCTTTGATTACATAACAACACCATTATCCTCAATATACTAGGATGTCATTATGTGAATTATTCTAACTACACTTACACAGAACTCCATCTAATGGATTTAGAACATACTATTTCTATGGACGGCGAACTACTGCCTCACGAAATCATGATTGTTCAATTATATTCTACTACCTCTCATTGTGGCCATTATGATAGAAATGTATTTATATGATATATATTATTTTTATATTGTCTTTATTCTTCTGTAATTATTATTTACAACATAACTTTATTCTTTTCATGATGTGTAAACATGATAATTTCATTTGAGGAAGTGTGGACTATCGCCCCCTCAAAGTGATATGACTCATTCATGCCATACATAAAACATATAAAGGATAGAGTTAATAAAATTATGTAACATATATAAAATAATATATTATACTTTAATTATAAAATATCTATGTATCATTAAGTTTTAATTCCATTAAATATGAAATAGAAATGAATGTAGTGTTCAAGCGTACGTACGGCTTACCATCTCCATGAATGGTGCATTAAATTTATTATCTCCAGATGTTATGGAATATTATAAATAAATATATACTAGACATATATATATGAATAATATTTTGGAGATAATGGACTTTTTACCACATTAAAAATTTTTAATTATAACAATATCATTTCCAGCTCAAGTACCCAATAACGACAAAACAACCGATATTAACTTAGATAATTATGTAATTTTTATAGAGTGTTAATAAGTGATATTAAAGGAATAATAAACTTGAAAATGTTATAAAGAAAGTAGAAATTAACTTCAGTTTATTATTCTGGAAACTAAGTAATGAATGAGTCAAGTCAGACACGAGGTAAGGGAATTCTTCTCAATCTCCTTTAATTGAAGCATGTTTTGATAATATACACCTCATTATTTTATACGGTTTATAATAAAACCCTTTTAATTTTACTTTCATTCAAATGGAATCTTTTATCTATGAATCATTTTACTAATCGAAAAAAGGAAGGTTTTTAACGATTTATGATGATAATGACCTCCATGTTTCCATAATCATTATTTGATATTTGGTTTCCTATATAAGCCTTCATGTTTTTAAAAGGAAAATAAATCCCTTATTTATAAGTTATGAACATTATGAATTTTTAGTTATGCCTTTTTGGTTAACCAATGCACCTGTTGTATTCATGGATCTTATGAATATAATTTTCTATGAGTTCTTAGATAAGTTTTTGGTTGTGTTTGTTGATCATATTTTGGTATATTCTAAAAGTAAAGGGGAACATGAAATTCATTTAAGGTTTGTCTTTCAAATCTTAAAGGAAAATAAATTCTATTGTAAATTTAGAAGGTGTGAGTTTTGGTTGCAACAAATTTCATTCCATGGTCATATTGTTTCTAAATATGGCATAACGGTTGACCCTTCTAAAACAAATGTTGTTTAAGAATGGCCAAGACCCACAAATATAACTTAGATACATAGTTTTCTTGGTTTGGTAGTCTATTACCGAAGGTTTGTTGAAAATTTCGCAGGGTGAATACCTATATCCAATACATAGTCATTGGTTGGTCTAGATCACCCTGAAATTTGGGAGGAAACTGCCACTGAAACACGTTGAATGCACTCATCCTATTTGCATCCTCATATATTAGTTCTAGTAGTGTTGGTGCTAGTTGTTGCTCCACAGGTGGTGGTATTGCTGGTAAACCACCCATAGGTGATATATATGGTACATTCCCCAATACTGATGCATCATCACTAGGTGGATCACCCTCATGATCAAGTTGTGTAATCATCTATGGTTTTCTTCATGGAGGCATCCTAAAATAAAACAACATGTACCACAATCAACAGAGTGTATTTAGGGAGATGACTCAATAAGTTCATGGGAAACTCAACCATTCCAATATGATGCATGTAATGTTATTTCTCCTTATAAATAATGTTATCGTGTGTCTATTCTAAAAGCATGTGGTCAGATTTCTAGTGTATGGATACTTTGGCTACCAAACCAACACTTGAATCCCTAGCCTAAAATACAAACTCAAAACACATAACATTGTTTCCCATGACCAACCTTCTCAGAATCATGATCCTAAAGTAGAACCGACCACTCTGATACCAATATTTCATGACCCATCCTAGAGGGTCCCATGTTGTGACTACCCAATTCCCACCTCTGATAGGCCATGGGATTTTGAATAGCATCGAGTAGGCATTTAACACAAATGTGACGCATTAGTTTAAATCACATGTACACACGCACACATCTCCATGACACACAATATTGAAATGTAAAATAATTGATAGAATTAATTCATAAAACAAAGATACCACAACCAGAGTACAAAATGAAGTAATGGAATGGTAAACAGGGCCAAATAAAAGACCACCTTAATTCAAATGTACATAAGTAAAACTGAAACTATAGAATTACAAACTTCTCTAAGGGATAGGACTACATCGAAGGTATTCTACCGGTAAACACCTCGATCTTCCTAGCTTCATCTATGCTCTACCCATTCCTGGGACACCTAGGACACTGTCAAAAGGGTTTTTGTATATAAAAGACGTGACATGTATAGGAAAAACATGTGCATGTGTGAGTATAACAATACTTAGTAGGACACCCCAAAAACAAAAAACATGAATCACCAAGTATATTAATGTGAATACAAGATGTAACATTTTATCATAGATAAAATAAGCACATAACCCCATATATACTCAAGATAGAAACTACACCATCAAGAAGTCATAACCAATGACCAGCCAGATGATTTTGTTCAATGAAATGCTTATTCTGGTAGAACTCATTCCTCAAGCCATGCTACCATTGGAGACACTTTACATAGAGGTCTATCTCATTTGGGCATAATTCAAAGGGAATTTAATAGTCTGGAAATACTATAATACATAGAGAAGGGGTCATGCCCATAACTTCTAGGGGACACCACTAACCCAATCTTGATCAACTCACTACATAGGGGATCAAATTCTCAGGATTCCAAAAACCCTACTGATGAGCCCCACTAGATGGAGGATAAAAATACTATATAGGGAGGCCATGATGAATCAAGAAATTCCACTTGGGATGATATAGGTTCTCACCCCAGTTTTTAAAGGGACACCACAACTCTTTTTGAGACTCGGTCTTTAGAGGGGATTAAAATCTAAGGATGTTGATGTAATGTTGCACTATACCTTGGAGGAAAGGAACAAGGGAACACACTCAACCTATACTGGTTAAAAATAAGACAAATCAGAGCATAAAATCCAAATAAGGTACCCAACATTGGTCTTGAGTTTATTTTATTATAAACAAAGTCATGATGTTGCTGATGAAACATCATTTGGATGCTCCATTTTTTAGTTATAATCCTTTTTACAATGATTCTCATAGTCCTGTTAGGGCCTACATACCTGCCGCTATGGTTGGTCCCCCTACTACGTGGATAGGCCGCCCATGGACTAATTGTCATGGTCTGTTCACCTTTTTCACCTGACCAGCCCCAGTAGTCAACTGTAACAGTCCATAGCTCACAGACTAGCTTTGCGGTCATTGCACCCGAAGCAGCCCCATATTCTGCTCTACATCATGATCAATCACACTGCACAGTGGACCACACCACAGGTACAAACATAGTGCATAGTCATCCTCACATGGCTCCACCCTGGTTGACCTAAGATCCAAGACGCTTCCACCTCGTCTGGTCCGACCCACCTGCCTGACTCATCCCAACTTCCCACCATGACCCAGACCACCTGCTCAACTAGGCATGCTCACACATAGCCGTCTCTCCCGGCTCACTCCATGTCCCAAAACCACATCTTATGCCCCACATCATTTGGCCCCACCATATCTTCCACATCCACCACACCTCATGTGGCCCCTGTCGCAACCTCACTTGGCTCCACTGCCCGCATGTGGGCCGCCACCATGTTCCACCACCTTCATGCACCAGTGGTCCTTTTCTTAGACCACCACACCACCTTCGATACCCAAAATTGAAATTATCAAATATATGAGCTCATTGGGTCATGATCAACAATGTTATAGCCTCAGTATTTTATTTTCCTCAAATTTGAGGATCCTATTGTGTTCCGAACCACCTAGAAATGTTGATCTAGGAACACAGGGATTCACCTAGTGATGAACGTGAGCAAGGAGGGATAAATTTATAGAATAAAGGTTTATCATCATTGGAAATGTTTCTTCAATAAGGATCAAGAACTTGGGACTTGTATTAGAAATCTAGATAAAATAAATATCATCTAATAAACCCCTTCCCTTAAAGAGATCAGTCTTAAAATCATTCTATTCATCAATTGATATGAATTAATTATAGAAATTAAAAATGGAAAAAATAAAATAATTAAATCTCACACAATGTCTGATGTTTTTATTGATCATTGATGAATAGCAGTTGTGTTAAATCTGTTGACCATATCCACAAACTCTACTTGTGCGACAATTTACGATATTATCCTGATCTGTTGTCATCTGCCAAGAATTCTCTACTCTAATGGTGTCTAGATCTCCATGGTTTATCATCCAACCCTGAGAAAAAATCTATAGTCGTATACCTATAGAGGATAAATTCGATTCCCTTAAGAAAAATAAAATATATTTTTTTTTAATTTATTTTCTTAATTTTGCGCCCCTGATAACTTTTTAATAGATGACCTATGCTGACCAATTTTCTATCGCAACTAGATTAAAGCCGCTATTCTGAAGTCAACGGTGCCCTCATATTTCTAATTTGAGCATATTTTTTGGACTTCTAATAAATTTTTTTTGAAAATTGTGAATGCATTATATTAAATATTTTAATATTTTTCAACCATTTATACTTGGTACACTGGGCCTCAAAATCGCATGACATCTCAGCGCATGGTCTCAAAAATAATCTATATAATATATAAAAATAATACACTAAAAAAAGAGGTTACATTGATTATACACTTTATCCCTTAAACTTAATTATTTTGACTAACACTATTTGTAATCAACAACATTGTGTTGTATTTGAATCTGTATACTCTTCTAAATGAGTAAAAGAAATGACTTCCATAATATATCACTATAATATCAGAATTAAAAACTTAATATTTATCAATAAACATTATGTTTTATTCTTATTCACTTTACTAAAAATATTACTTCAGATCCACTCATATATTAAAAAGAAGAACATCATGTTCACTTAATGTGTATTGTTCTCATCATTACATGAAAATACATAAAACATAAAAGTCTAAAAAATATTTTGTGTCTAATTTTAATATTAAAAAATACAAAAAACTATATATTTTTTCTTTTCTTCGTGTGTGTTCACAATACTACATATTCATGAAAACCAAATATATTTTTTGGTCTTCTACATGTAAACCATCGGTCTTCTTTTGAACAAACTCGAATGGGTGAAATTGAAATCTTACTTTTTGAGAAAATCTCAAAAATCCACCATGAACACATGGTATCTCAATTTACATTACAAAAAAAGGATATCTATATATCATTTCATGAATTTGTTTCGTACAACTATGTGTAAATCTATATGTGATAAAACTTCTTCTTTATGTAATAGAATACATGTGATAGTCCAAATTTCTCCTTCATATAATATTAGAGTGAACAAATTTCACATTAAATGATATTGAGAACCAATTTATTGTACTTAAAACAAAGGTGATTCATGATATTTTATTTCACATAAACCATTATATTCATTTTTTTTAGCATCTTCGAATAATATTTTTACATTGGTTCACATTCTCCTTCATATAAATATTTTGAACAATGTAGATGGATCACAAAATGTAACATCATCATGAGATCAAAAATGTTCACTCTTATCATGAATTCATGGGACTAAATCCAAAACTATAGATTTCTTAAGATACTTTATTTCAAACTATCTCTCTCAAGAAAGATATCTCAGGTAGTGAGATAAACTCATCCAAATAAATGATAGGTATTAAAATTTTATAGAAAAAAATAAATTGATGTTGTCATTTGAAAAACATGAAGATCCATCCATTTCATCATATCACTACCTCAAGATTAACATCTCAAGATATAACAATAATCATAAACTCAGTGACCTTCATCCGAATGTTTTTTTGGTTTGAACACTGTTTAAACTTTTCAATGATGATCAATATAGTTTTGATTATATTTTAATCCTAAGAATGATAAAATAGTGATAAATATAAAGTACACTACATTTGGATGATGCATCCTAAAGAAATATGATGATCAACATCTCTAGTATGAGCTCGAGGAAGATGGTAACCTATATTGATGATTAGATAGTCGTGGTAGATCTGGTCGAATGATGCCAGATGAAAACATATCATTAATTGAATATTTATAGTTACATGAAACTATGAATACTATATATATTTATAATTTCATTTTTTTCTCCCTTATAAAACAAGGAGCACCTATAGATTTCCCTAAATTGTTACCTATCTCCTCCCACTACTCACCAGCACCACCATATGTGATCACCCTTCCCTGTCATTATTCCACCACGCACGGTTTCCTCCACTTGCTACATTTCTCAATTTCATATCTATGGGAATTCTATACATCCCTTTGCCCCTATGTTGGATAGCTGTATCGATTGATCCTAGTGTCCACATATGTAGTGGTGCACATGGATCCCATTTTTGCTGGTTGGTAGAGCCTAGTTTTTAGAATAAGAAAACATAATTTCTGAGATGAAAATAAATACCATTCCACATAAAAAAATATTCATCATGAAAAATATAAATATATATATTTTAATTGGATCAACTATCCAATACCATCAAAATTTGATCCACCTCCACTTTTTTAAATTTCCTCAAATTATTGATTGATAATCATCATCATATGATCTTCCTAAAATGTTGTGTGAAATATATATTATTTAATTCAATTGGTAAAATGATTTGGAAATTATTAATAGATATACAATCATCGCATTTAATGTTATTGCCTTTTAAAGAACTCTTCCAATACAAAAATAATTTCCAATTTAATCAGAAGTTCTTAAGAATAATTCAATGGAATTTCATCTTACTTCAAAAACTATGACATTGAATTCTCATCATACAATCACATTTAAAACTATTACAACACAATTATTTGATTAATAAGTGCCAGTTCCTTAATAACATATCCATATTTTTACATAAGACCAATTTCATGATATGTAATATCTCTTATAGAATTATTAAAAACAACTATTGAATAATGATTTGTAAATATAGTTTTCCATGTGATACATATAAGTATGTTTATGCATCTGTATAAATTGATTTTTTATATTGATGTTTAACTCTGATTTTTTTATTCATATATATTTTTATCAAGATGATATTGATGATTAAATCTAAGAATATGTAGTTTAAATATATGATTTGAACAATAATTTTAAAACATTTCTTATAACAAGTAAGAAAAAACTTATTCTTCATGGAATATATAATATTAACTGTAACAATTGTTTTATTTAGTCAATAAATATTGTGATGCGGATTGATTGAGATTCTATTTTGGAAAATATTGGCACTAAAAAATTAGGTATAATATTTCACCATGAGATATATTATTGAACAATATTAACATTTTAGTATGTGATCAGGATGATAAGGAATGATCTTGAAGGTTTTTGTATATGTTTGATTAAAAATTCATGATATGATTATTGGGACAATAAAATAAAATAAAATTAGAATATTTTTTCATAATATTTTTTTATATTCAAATAGGTATTTTTTTTAATGAATTTATGATGATTATAAATTTTAGTATTTTATATTAGGTATTTTAAAAGTTTCATAAGTTTTAGATCAAATTTTTAATATCAAATGATCTTCAATATTAAAATTTTGGGATAAACATCACTTAAATGTACTAGAAATATATATATAAATGATATATTAATAAACAAAATTTAGGTAAGATTTTGAGAGATAAAAATTATTGAGAAATCAGTTCTGATAATCCACTTACACTTTGGTATATTTTCATTGTCAATGATTTTAATGAGATTAGAAATCCAAAATTTATTCTAATGAGTCTAAATGATAAAATATAATATCTTTCATTATTGATGAATGATATATAGATTTAATAATATCTTTTCATTTATGTTTTAATATCATATTGTAAACATGGGGGATCAATTAAAAAAAATTAGATTGACATTTATGTTATGAACTAAATTTGTTAAAATGATTATATTGTCCATTCGTGTAAAAATTTTGTGATATTAGTGATAAATATTTTTTTCATATTCATGCCTAAAATAGAAAGGACTTAGTGACCTATACTATTGACATGTATTTTAGAAACTATATGTGATTTTATGCTCTTATTTATTTCTATTGAAGTTTATTGTTAATGAGATTAAATTATTTAGGTGATTTTGATTCTCTAAAATCATCGAGGTTTATTTCCCATGAATGAAATTATAAAACATTAAAAATTTATTGAAACCACCTTTCTCAATAATTCACCACAAATAATATTGAAACTATATGATGTTATGATAAATCTAGGTTTCTAATAAAATCCAAAAAAAATTATGAACCGAATGAGAATATCAATTTTATAAACAATAAAGGAATTACCACTTCGGTTTAAAAGAATTATAATTTACATATGAATAATATGAAACCAAATATTATATTATTTATCCTAAATATTATTAATTATTCTGATATTAGTTTTACACCCATTAAGAAATATCCTCCCATTAAATAAGTAGAAAAAAATTATCTAGATATTGATGGATTGGAATGTATGGAAATCTTAATTTTCTAATATGACATGGGGTATACCAATATTATGGGAATCAAAAATGAAAATGATAATTGTTAAAAGGTTGAAATAATTATGGAAATGAATGATATAGTTAATTATGGTATGTTGTAGATATTGGGATATATATTTTATTACTTTAGAATAGACAATGAAGAACCTATTAATGAATTTATCATATGAGTGAATACAAATTTTAAAAATATCAACGGATTTGGATATATAATGGATGATTCTTCCACCATAAATAACTAAATACAAAAAAATCCTTGACTAGTTTGATAAAGAAATATATTAATTAGAATACAAAGATGAATTTTCTCTGACTGAGATACACAATATTCAGGTTGTACATGAAATGATAAATGTACCCATATTCTATTAGATTATTAAGGAGGATAAGGAGATTAAATTCAATGAAGAAATGAATCTAGAAATAAATTATAAATATCATGATATAGAATCATGATCAAATTAATAATAAATAGATGAAGAGTATAGGTGAATAATATATCCTATTTAAAAAAATAAATAAATGAAAACCATAAAGTCTAGGGAAAATTCATAAAATAATATTTCTAGTGTTTTGGATATAGAAATTTTTTAATTAAGTATCTAAATATGAAGAGGTAATTGTTTGTGTATAATAATTAATATGGAATTTTTCATAAAAATGGAATGAGTAAAATATATATTAAATTCATGTAATATATTTTAAGAATGAAAAGTTTCACAATAAGAAAATGAAGTGGAATTTTTTGAGAAATGATGATTTCAATTTTACTAAATATACTCAATTAGAAAAATATACTAATATAAGTTTTATAAAAATTAAAAAAACATTGAAAATAATAAATAAATCTTAATAAATAAGTATGCATGTTAAGAGGAATATACTGTTAATATGATGAAAGATGAGATTAAATCTTGTTAAGAGAAAAAAATAATGGTAAAGTATAGAGAACAATATGGAGGAGAGGATAGTTCTAAAGGGGTTAAATTATGGTGACCCTCATGTTGATTCTCAGTTATATCCATACTAGACTATTATAAATAAAAACATTGATGTGAACAATGGTATCAAGGAGATATTTTCATTTTTTATCTCATTCCAAAATATATTTTTTGAAATAGTCTCTTCAATGTGTAATTGGAAAAAGGAAACAGCATTTTTTTATTTCATTATTGGTGATACTAACATGTTTAATATCCAGAAATGAATCATGTTCCACAACTTTTCAAATATGAATGTTATATTTGAGAGGATTCATTATTTTATATTCTCTATCATTGCATCCTCATCACATAAAACATCCCCCTATTTAAAACATTATTTTATAATGATTTGCGGGTTGATTATTAGAGATCTATCAATAGACAAGTTCAATGATTATTATAACTTCTCTAGAAACTATCAAATGGCAATCAATTCTTTAATAAAGACATTTTAATTAATTTTATGGTTCTTTAGAGTAGTTTCACATGATAAGCTCAAACATAACACATGATCTATCTGTATGACCTTTCAGGGTCATGTGATTGTGCGTGATTATGGTGGTTATGTGATCTACATGATTATTCAAGAGAGACTTAATGATACTCATTACATTGTTTTTTAAATGAAAATTATACCAATTATATGGTTATTTCATCTAATCTAGTTTCTCAGATTCTCATTTTGATGGTGTCAATAATAATTAAGAGTGTCCAATTGATATTCTAGAGAAACATGGGGAATTTGTTAAATATATTTTTTATATGTAACATTAACTCTAAGGTACCTATATATACAAAATATTTTCACTAGGATATAGAAGATTAAAAAATTACATGTAATAGTAACCTCTATTATCAACTACGCATAAGATATTGTATATGTTTATATAATTTAAAACATCTTTCAATTGAATATATAATATATATTATAATGATGGTGTAAATTTTTTTAGTGAATGAATATTACACATCATATTAATTACTTTATGATTCATTATTTTATTGTTTATGAGATATTATAAAGTAAATTATTTCATTAGATGATTTTTCACACAATATTTATATTCTTTTATGTAATCGTACATTCATGGAATGATGATAAGAGTTTATAAAGATGATTGAATGATAAGTGATTCCAATATAGTTGGATATATTAAATAAAAATATTTGAGGTTGTATTTTTGTGATATTTTTGGGAATTCAAATATGAGTATTTCCAATTAATTTACAATGATTAAAGATTTTAGTATTTTATATTTATTATTTAACTAGTTTCAAAAGGAGTTGATTAAGACTCTGAAATTAATAGAGTTTCATAATTCAATATAATGGAAACAAACAATATTATACATGAAATATATAATGTAAAATGACAAGTCCACATAAATAATTTTTAGGGGGATAAAGAGAAGATTATTTTTGGGAAATCAGGGATGATGATCTTCAAGAACACTTGTTTGTTATTCACATTCTAAATATTTATCAACAGAGGAAGATAAAATTCATTACCAAGAACCTAATTGATTTATGTGTAACTTATTTTTAACAAGCCATTAAATGATATAATAAATCATTTTCATGTTTATAAATACAAATTAAATAGTTATATTCGTTATAACGTTGTTAATTATTTTTTAATAAATAAGGAAATAATTTTAATTAAAGCTTTAAATTATAAGAATATATTATAATGTTTAATTTTATAAATAATAAAATTTTAATTTTAAAAAATTTATTTCAATGTATAGTTGTGAATATAAATATTAAATTATAGTGAAATATTTTTATTCTTCAAAAACTATTGAATCTTTAGTGAATGGTGAAAAATATTGATTTTTTTTATAATGTATATTATTTTCAATAAATTTTTTTAAAAAAATATTCATTATGTTTTGAATATTATGTTAACTAAAATATGTATTAATTATTTATATTTAATTCAATTCACTACATTTTAATCATGTATATTTTTTATTTTTGTATAAGTTTTCTTTTGTGTTTAAATTTTATTCTATTTTGAAAACATATTTAATTTTCATAATGTTTC
Organism: Viscum album; assembly: GCA_963277665.1. Classification (NCBI taxonomy): domain Eukaryota; kingdom Viridiplantae; phylum Streptophyta; class Magnoliopsida; order Santalales; family Viscaceae; genus Viscum; species Viscum album. The sequence continues at coordinate 1,714,748,582 of OY728152.1, read as the reverse complement.
TGAATTTAAAATAATAAAAATAAACTAATGAGGAATGATTTAAATTAAATTCATATATTATATATTAATAATTATTATTTTAAATTCATAAATTGACAATTAATGCACAAATATTTATTATATAATCATATTTTACTTGAAAAGTATTCTTATTGAAAAACTATTTTTTCATCATCTATGCAGGGGTTATTTTAAATTACATTTTTTACATTTTTAAATTTAATTTTATAAAATGGAAAAAATATTTTGAATAAAAATAATTTATATTATCCAATAAGGTCACCCTAAATTTAGGTCATAATGAATTGTAAAAACATTTAAATTTTTTTACTTTACTTAAAGTGAAAACTGGTTTACCAAGGGGTTAAACTTACATGAATAGGGTTAGAATGTCCCTAAAACATGTATTAATTATTTTAACTCTTCATATATAGACCTTATGTCATTTATAATGGTCAATTTTGGAGCCTTTTGGATTTTGAAAAACATGGGTATACCTTTTTCTTTAAAAACAATCATGGGTTCTACTCACCTCACTAATAAAAGGCCACCCAATATATTATACTATTCCCACCATCAAACTCTATTAAATAGGAAGATACATGACCAAATAACTTAATTAATTCAATCCAAAGGAGCTATATATTTTGTTTTTATTATAAATCGATTCAATAAAGGATGTTGGTGCAAACCTAAAGTGTTTTTTCAAAGAAGTATTATCATCTATAACTGAGTGTTCTGATAGTATTTATTCTTCCACCTCTATCACATCATCTTCAATTATTCTGATTTAAGAGAAATATTATCTCACATATAAATATATTTTATTATATTAATGGAATATTTTAAATCCAAATCCTATTCTATGAAATGGGAATAGAAACCATCATTCTGGAAGATAGTTGGCTACCACCTCACAAAACGATGTAATTCATTTTTCATCATCACCTCTAATGTATTTTTATAATGACTTATATATATTATATATAGATATTTGAAAAAAATATATATACTTATATGCTTCTTATTTCACTTATACATTCTTCACTTCTATTTGTCTAATGATATGATAACATCTCTTATGTGTACAGTAGGCTACTGTCTCACGAAGTGATGTGATTAGTTTTTCACTAATCCATTACTTTGATGGTAATCAGGTAATTTTTATTGAATATATGAGACATATATTTATTAATTATGATATTAATGACATATTTATTATTATTAAAAGATAATAAATTATTTTATTTCTTACATTTACACTCACTAAATAATGATAACCTCATTCATGCGTACGTATAGAATATTGCCTCTATGATGCATTGTGATTCATTTTTCATCACAAAATTAAATTGATTATATAAATAAATATATTTAAATAATTATATTTTATTTATTATATGATGATAATTATGGAAATTTAAAACATTACTTACATTATTTCCATAATGATTATTGAAAAAATGAAACATTAATCATGTGTATTTATGACCTACCATCACCATGATAGTAATATATATTATATTTCATAACCATAATAGATAATTGGTTCAAAAAAATAATTTATGTATAAAATAAATAATATTTCATGGTTATTAATCTGTAAATGGTTAAATAATGGAATCTTAATCCATTTGTAAACTACCAAATTCATTGTGGACATCAAATCCAAATATAATCAAAACATCTAATAGAAACTTAGTTTATTTAGTAATTGTATATAACATGTTAATAAGTGAAAAAATTTAATAATAGACATTAAAAGGGTTATTAAGCATGTTAATAATTAAAATAAATTTATTTGTCACAAATTTAATGAATGGACATGATGAGTCAGACCCTCGGTACAGAAAATCATCTCAATTTACATTCATTATGGAAGATTTTGACTTTATGAACCTATATTATATGATAAGGTGTTCAAATAGAATGAATTGGAATTATATATCATTAATATATATTATAATGAAATGTAAAAGAAAATTATTCTATTTATTCATGGGGTTTTTCATTCAAATATTTCCAATGTGTAAGGGGACTTTATATTAAGAAAGTATCATCTTTTAATGGTTTCATTTTAATACTATTTTCCTTTAATGTACGTATTTTTAAAATTATTTTATGCATTTTATTATGTTCACATTATAATTCTATAATCAACATTTTTTTCTTATAAATTGTTTTCATAAATGGAATTGTTATATGGAATGTTTTCCTTTTTTTTAAGTAAAAAATTATATTTTATTCAAATGTATGTGTCTCCATTAAATTATGAATCTACCATAACAGTTATTTGATGTATCTATTCCTTTAATATCGATTATTTCATTTAAAGAAATCCTCTTTCTAGTTAATTTTTCATTGGAAAGGGGTTTTTAAAAATATGAGGTTTTTTTGATTTCTGAATTTTATTTTTATACGAGTAGGAAAGTGTTTTCCTATATATGTATGATTATAAATTTCAAGAATAATATGCTTTATTCATGAAATGTTCTATTATTATTTTATAAGGAATATTTGATCATGATAAAACTTATATGTTCTGTTGATCCCTCGTATAGTTGATGGGTGATCCCGATATAGCTTATAGGAATGATTGATCCCTATTATAGATCATGAAAAACAGTTGATCCCTATATAGCTTATATGAAGGGTGAGAAACATTATAATTATATAATGAATATGATAATGACTATTCTTTTTAGATAATTATATTGCATGTGGGATGTATCTTTATTCAAATGGATAGTGTGTTGAAATGGTTTTATGAATATAATACTCTATGTTTCCAAAAGGCGTTTTTTATTTACATTATATGATATTTAAATATATTATTTGATAAAAAGGTGTGAGGTTTTTTCATGCGTAAATATATTATTTTATATTATGAAAGATCATTTAAGATAAAGGTGTAAATTAAATGGGATATCATGTTTTTCTCTAGAGTAACAATTTTATTTCTATTTATATCATATAATATACTTTTGGAAATCAACCCCTAATTTAGAATGTTTGTCATTGGGTTTATGGAAGTCTAAGGTAAATGAATAAGTAATGATGAAATTCATGAATATTTTTCATGAAAATAAATCATATTTTATATAAAATGAATCATATTATGTGAAAAATGGATATTCATTACAAGTGTCCACATTCATTAAATATGGGTTTATTATGTTTGAGTTTTGAAAAAACACTCAAAATATCTAAAACAAAATGATCATTATGAATGAAAATAAATGAATTTTCATTGAATATCTCAATAATATGTAATTTTTAAAATCTATTCATAATTTTATGTATCATAGTAAGGGTTAGATAAGTTTATTGGCCAATATAGTTTTTCTATGTAATGGTTATGTTCAAATGATATAACTTGTGAAGATTACATTGATACTTTGACAAAACCATGTTTGTTCGGAATGGTTTTGTATGGAAGAAATATGGAAGTTACTTGGGAAAGTTACGAATAGGAAAATATTATTCCAATTCAACATCCTCATGTGGAGGGAATTGCAACATAATTTTGTTTAGTTATGGGTAAGTTGACACAAGATATAAATGTTTTTGTATCCATGATAAGGATCAACAAAATCTACCAAATAGGAACATGTCAAAAGTTCATCATTCCATGTGACAATGTACCCCATTATTCATAGGATCATATAGCCCTTTTGTAGTCGAAGGAGGAATAAATACCAAGGATAGGTTATTTAAATCCTTAGTATATTAATAACTTCAAAAGGTAAACCATTCCATTTATCATTCTAAAGGTTAATATAGATTATGGTTTTATTTTTTTAATAATACTTGAGAGAAATATGATCCTTATACATTTAAAAGGGACACATTTATGAATCATTTCATTGAGAAATATTTCACTATGTTTTTTCAGCATAAGATAAAAACAATTCTAATAATTAAATATGAAGTATGATGATTCATTTGACGAATATAAAGAAAATTTTACAGGATTATAATGTTATGTACTAGATTTAATCCAGAAACATGATAGTTATTTAATTGGTTTTACAAAAAATTGAAACTATTTATATAAATATCATTGGCTCCCCATTAAATTTAATGTTAAGAAATTGTTTTTCACTCTTTTGAAAATGTTGAGATGTAGCTTTCCAGCATTTTTGTTCATTGATATGAAAATTGTAATAAATATTCAGGGATGGAAATCGTTGGGAATAATACAACTATGAAGCCTAGAGGTAAGACCCCAAAATGTTCCAAGTGCGGTAAAATCCAATTTAGTGAATGTTTCCCAATATCTATTATTTATTACCAGAGTGGTAAATTTAAACATACACCTCATGACTAAAAATAAATGTTTCATGAGATTTACATGAATGAGATAACAGATATCATGTCAGTGGTGTGATGCTTCAGATATAATTATTTGGCATATTTTAAAAAGGTTTGTTCAATATTACATAATCATGATAGAAATATTCATGATTAGAAATAGAATCTCCTGTAATAATGATTTTTTATTATAATATATTAAAAAATTAGTTTCTAAATTTTCAATCCTTTTTTTAAACACAATGCACTCCTAAAAAATTATTTTTTACTAACATTATATATTCTATCTTTTTTACTCATTTTTTTAGAAAAAATTTCATTCAACTATACATTGTAATATTTACTAACAAATTAATATAAACATTTAATTAATGGTTGATATATCAAAACGACTATAGTTTAGTCCATCAGAATGAACAAAGTTTATTCCAACAAATTGACTGAATTCATGACCGTTAGATTTACTAAAATCTATTCCATTAGATTTTCCAATGATTACTCTATCAGTATAAAAAAACAAGTACATCTATATGAATGAATCTAGTAGTTTGAAATGATTGAGATATTTCAATAATTGCGACTATGTTTAGTTTATTATAATAAAATATTTAATTAAATTTTAATAAGAACATTTATACTTATATTCTGAAATATTTCTATCATATGGAATACAATTTATATAATTAAAATGGTGTAATCAAAATAACGTCAAATGGAGATGAAATTTTCATATCTGTCACATGAAGATCATCTGTGTAATATACCAGGTAAGTAAAGAATAAGGAATTTTCATATTTATTAATATTTGTTAATTAAATATTAATTTTAATTTAAAGGTAATTCTTTGTTTAATGGCATACCCGACACACAACAATGGGTTTCTCCGAAATCTCATGTTGCACACAAGGATTAGTCATACATAAAAATAATAATATAATATTATTATTTTAAATGGTAGTTAACACCTATCCATTATATTAGAGATAACGAAAATAACTAACCATATTATTATTAAACATGTTTTTTAAATGTTTTTACATTTATCCAATAAAATTTAGAGGCTAAAAATGATAATGAATCCAATTTTATGCAAAAATACTCTAATATGTTTAAAATGTAGTTTTACCGCCTTTTGATGGAGAATACTTTTTAAATCTAGTTTTTTTCAATTTTATATGTTCAATTTGACAAAATTAACTTCTTCTTTATAAGAGGGAAATAAAAATTTAATATGGGTAAATTTTTTGGTATTTTTCTGATAAAGTTCATTTTTTTAATAAATAGTGAAAAATACTGCATTTTAAGTCCAAAATGTCTTTTCATCTGATTTATTTATGTGGTTATATTATCTTTATAATTAGTTTTAAAGTGTAATTAGATTATATTTTTACAATTTAATCCAATTTTGGTCATTGGAAGTAATTTCACTTTTTAATTAGACATAAACACATGTCAATCTTTTGATAATTATTATTTCTTAAAAACGCACTTTTTGGTTTTCACAACGGGAATTAATTTTAAATTAATTTATGCAAATTCTGTATTCTGAATTTGGAAAAATGGATTCCATATTTGGAATTAGGAGGTTCAAATTTTGTAAATTGGTAACTTTTATTTTTTGACATTATGAATAGTAACTTCAGTAGATATTTTATTTATCATGGTTAAAGGTTAAATCTTGTACATAAGGTTTAAAAATAATATCATAATAATATTAAATTACCCTACCATGTGTCCTAATACTATTTGATGAGATATTTCTAACCATGGGTATCCTTGGGTTGATTTTAGGACCCTATGGAGCAACTTGTGTGTGAAAATGACACTTAATTACTTTTGATTTAAAGTTATGGAAAATATAACCTAAACATGTATCTTTTAGAAAAAACAATTCTTATATAGGGTTATATAAGTTATCTTTATACTACAAATAGTCATTATAAATCTAAAAATATTTCCTACATCATGGTATTTTATTTATAATTTTTAGACATTAAATAAATAAATATATTTATGACATAATGATGATATAGTGATTACCTTATTAATGAAAAATGACTCAGAAAATGTTTTAAATTTCATTAATGAATCACTTGATGTTCTATTGGAATTTTATGCTAATTATATTAACCATATAGTATGAATATACAAGAAGAAGTGGTAATAGTTAAATTAGTTAACTAAGGGTTAAAACTAATTGATATGGTTAAATTTGAAACCAAAACTTGTATAAAACCTATTGGTTTAGAGTATTTAGAACAATAATCATATTATATTTGAATTAAATGAGTTTTCAACCTTTTGAAATCTAAATTTAGTTTATAATAAAATAATCCTTCAAGACATTCCTAAAGTACCCCTCCTCCCTCTTATAAAAGGGAATCACCTCTAACCCCTTAATCACACCTATCAAGCCCCTTGGATTAACCAAACTCTGCTTAAATAAGCTCCCAACATCCCTCTATTCCTCCTAGAGGCCTTACCTTGGGAATAAGGTAATTCAAGAAAGCCTTTTAGCTCAAATCAAGAGGAGTTGCCTGTTTTAAGAGGCAGCGTCTTCGCTAAAGTTCCTTTCCAAAATTCTATTTCTTCACTCCCTATTGTATTCTTATTCTTTGATTACATAACAACACCATTATCCTCAATATACTAGGATGTCATTATGTGAATTATTCTAACTACACTTACACAGACCTCCATCTAATGGATTTAGAACATACTATTTCTATGGACGGCGAACTACTGCCTCATGAAATCATGATTGTTCAATTATATTCTACTACCTCTCATTGTGGCCATTATGATAGAAATGTATTTATATGATATATATTATTTTTATATTGTCTTTATTCTTCTGTAATTATTATTTACAACATAACTTTATTCTTTTCATGATGTGTAAACATGATAATTTCATTTGAGGAAGTGTGGACTATCGCCCCCTCAAAGTGATATGACTCATTCGTGCCATACATAAAACATATAAAGGATAGAGTTAATAAAATTATGTAACATATATAAAATAATATATTATACTTTAATTATAAAATATCTATGTATCATTAAGTTTTAATTCCATTAAATATGAAATAGAAATGAATGTAGTGTTCAAGCGTACGTACGGCTTACCATCTCCATGAATGGTGCATTAAATTTATTATCTCCAGATGTTATGGAATATTATAAATAAATATATACTAGACATATATATATATGAATAATATTTTGGAGATAATGGACTTTTTACCACATTAAAAATTTGTAATTATAACAATATCATTTTCAACTCAAGTACCCAATAACGACAAAACAACCGATATTAACTTAGATAATTATGTAATTTTTATAGCGTGTTAATAAGTGATATTAAAGGAATAATAAACTTGAAAATGTTATGAAGAAAGTAGAAATTAACTTCAGTTTATTATTCTGGAAACTAAGTAATGAATGAGTCAAGTCAGACACGAGGTAAGGGAATTCTTCTCAATCTCCTTTAATTGAAGCATGTTTTGATAATATACACCTCATTATTTTATACGGTTTATAATAAAACCCTTTTAATTTTACTTTCATTCAAATGGAATCTTTTATCTATGAATCATTTTACTAATCGAAAAAAGGAAGGTTTTTAACGATTTGTGACGACAATGACCTCCATGTTTCCATAATCATTATTTGATATTTGGTTTCCTATATAAGCCTTCATGTTTTTAAAAGGAAAATAAATCCCTTATTTATAAGTTATGAACATTATGAATTTTTAGTTATGCCTTTTTGGTTAACCAATGCACCTGTTGTATTCATGGATCTTATGAATATAATTTTCTATGAGTTCTTAGATAAGTTTTTGGTTGTGTTTGTTGATGATATTTTGGTATATTCTAAAAGTAAAGGGGAACATGAAATTCATTTAAGGTTTGTCTTTCAAATCTTAAAGGAAAATAAATTATATTGTAAATTTAGAAAGTGTGAGTTTTGGTTGCAACAAATTTCATTCCATGGTCATATTGTTTCTAAATATGGCATAACGGTTGACCCTTCTAAAACAAAAGTTGTTTAAGAATGGCCAAGACCCACAAATATAACTGAGATCCATAGTTTTCTTGGTTTGGTAGTCTATTACCGAAGGTTTGTTGAAAATTTCGCAGGGTTATCTATCCCAAAGACTAATCTAACTTGAAAAAGTGTTAGATTTATCAAGAAAAAATAATGTGATTATTTTTTTCAGGAAATGAAAAGAAGATTGGTGAATGCTCCAGTTTTGGCATTACCTTATATAAATGATGATTTTGTTATCTATAGTAATTCTTCATTGAAAGGACTTGGTTGTGTCTTAATGAAGAATGATTTAGTATTTGTTTATGCTTCATTTCAGTGGAAAACTCATGAGTTAAATTACTCTACACATGATTTGGAATTATCTATTATTTTCTTTTCTTTAAAAATTTGGAGGCATCATTTGTATGAGGTAAAGTGTGAAATATATACTGATCACAAAATTTTGAAGTATATATTAACTTAGAAATAATTGAACATGAGACAGAAGAGATGGCTGGAATTAATCTAGGATTATGAATGCACAATCCATTACCATCTAGGAAATTCAAATAAAGTGGTTGATGGTTTGAGTTGAAAAATTAATGCTACATTAACCATGCTATGTTTGAAACAGGATCCTTTGATTAAAGATTTGATGAACTTTAGCATAGAAGTTGTTGGTTCAGGAAATTCATCTGTTTTGTTTCAAGTGTCAGTGAAATAATCTTAATCAGACATAATTAAGAAAGTGAAGAAGGAAGTTAGTGAGTTGTAGAAAAATGTAGAGTTGGTTCAGAAGGGTAGTTTCATGAATTTAACATTGTTAATGAATGTATTTTGAGATTTGGGAAGAGATTATGTGTGCCTTGTGATTCACAGTTGAAGAAAGAGTTATTATGTAAATCTCATAGTTATCCTTTTTTAGTTTATCCTGGTAGTATAAAGATGTACAAAGATCTTTGGGAGTATTACTAGTGGGATGGAATGAAAATAGATATTGTTGACTTTACTATGAAGTATTAGACTTATCGATAGGTAAAATTGGAGTGCTCGTTGCCGAAAGGTATGCTTCATCCTTCACCAGCTCTAGAGTGGAAATAGAAAAATATGTCCATGGATTTTTTTGTGGGATTACCGAATACATCTCGAGGTAATAATGCAATATGGGTTATTGTTGATCGATTGACTAAATATGCTCATTTCCTTCCTATTTCAGATACTCTGTCTCTAGCTCAACTTTCTCGGTTGTATGTTAAAGAGATAGTCAGGTTTCATGGATTCCTCCTCTCTATTGTATCTGATCGTGATCTCAGGTTCACTTCTAACTTTTGTAAGGGCCTTCATAAGTCATTGGGTACTGGATTAAATTTTAGTATAGCTTTTCATCCATAATCAAATGGGTATTCAGAATGAAAAATTCAGACAATGTAAGATATTATACATACTTGTTCAATGAATTACCAAGTAAGTTGGGATCAACATATTTCTTTGGTCAAGTTCTATTATAATAACAGTTTTCATTCCAGTTTATAGATGGCTCCATTTGAGGCATTATATGGGAAGTGGTGTTGAACTCTAGCTTTTTGGGATGAAGTAGGTGAAAGGAAATTGATGGGACCAAAATTGGTAGAAGAGATGGAAGAGAAAGTTTTATTGATATAAAAACACATGAGGATAGCTCAGAGTAGTCAGAAAAGTTATATGGATAACTGGAGGAAGGATCCTTCTTTTGAGGTAGGTGATCATGTCTTTCTCAAAGTTTCTCTATGGAAAATTGTGATATGTTTTGGTAAGAATGGAAAGCTGAGTCCGAGGTTCAATGGACCCAATGAAATCCTAGATAAAGTTGGATCAGTTGCCTACAAAGTGGCTTTACCTCCAAGTTTATCCCAAGTACACAATTGTTTTCATGTTTCAATGTTGAGAAAGTATATTATGGATCCATCTCATATTTTGAGTCCCAAAGTAGCTCAGTTGGAAGAGAATATTTCTTATAAGTAATAGCCGATCCAGATTCTTGACCATAGAGAGCATGTGTTGCGGAATAAAGTCATTCATCGGGATATGGTTTTTTGGAAAACCCACATGGTTGAATAGGAAACATGGGAATATGAAAATGATATGAAGGATAAATACCCCCAATTATTTGATAAGTAAATAAAATTTTGAGCATTAAATTTCCAAAAGGGGGAAGGATGTAACATCCCAGGTAATTAAAGAATACGAAATTTTAATATTTGTGAATTAAATGTTAATTTTAATTTAAAGGGGATGCTATATTTGATGGAATACCCGACATGCAATCCCAGGTAATTAAAGAATATGACATTTTAATATTTGTGAATTAAATATTAATTTTACTTTAAAGGGGATGCAATGATCGATGGAATACCTGACATGCAATAATGGATTTATCCTAAATCTCATGTTGCACACAAAACTGAGTCATACTGAAAAATAATAATATAATATTATTATTTTAAATGGTAGTTAACACCTAGTCGTTGTATTGATGGGAATGAACGCAACTAACCATATTATTATTAAACATGTTTTTAAATGTTTTCATATTTATCCAATAAAATTTAGAGGCTTAAAATGAAAATGAGTAAAATTTTAAGCATAAATACTCTAATAATTTTAAAAGTTAGTTTTACCACCTTTTGATAGAGAACCCTTTTTAAATATAGTTTTTGTCACTTTTATATGTTTAATTTTAAAAAAAACTTATTATTTAGAAGTGGGACATCAAAATTTTCATTGGGTAAATTTTTTGGTATTTTTCTGATAAGGTTCATTTTTTAATGAATAGTGAAAATACTGCATTTTAAGTCAAAATTGTCTTTTCTTCTAATTTATTTACATAGTTAAATTATATTTTTAATTAGTTTTAAAGTTTAATTAGATTATGTTTTTAATATTTAATATAATTATGGTCATTGTAAGTAATTTCACTTTTTAATTAGACATAAATACATGTCAATCATTTGATAGTTATTATTTCATAGAAACACGATTTTTTGTTTTGACAACAGGAATTAATTTTAAATTAATTTCTGAAACTTCTGTGTTTTGAATTTGAAAAAAATAATTCAATATTTTTAATCATGAGGTATAATTTTTGAAAATAGGTAACTTTTATTTTTAGACATTATGAGTAGTAACTTTAGTAAATATTATATTTACCATGGTTAAAGGTTAAATCTAGTAAATAAGGGTAAAAAATAATATTATAATAATATTAAATTACCCTTACACATGTCCTAATCCTATCAGATGATATATTTCCGACCATGGACATCCTTGGGTTGATTTTTGTACCCCATGAAGCAACTTGTGTGTGAAAATGACATCTAATTACTTTTAATTTAATGTTAAGGAAAATATAACCTAAACATGTATCTTTTAGTAAAATAATTTTTATATAGGGTTATCTAAGTTATCTTTTAAAATATAAATAGTCATTAAAAATATAAAAATATTTCCTACATCGTTTTATTTTATTTATAATTTTTAGACATCAAATAAATAAATATATTTATGACATAATGATGATGAAGTGATTACCTTATTAATGAAAGTTTTAAATAAATGAGATTATAAATATTTAAATAAATTTATTTTGAAAACATTTATTCCATAAGTGAATTTCAGGGAAGGTTATGACTTGTTATATTATAATTTATGATGTTTTTTCTAAATAATCAAGTTGTTATGTATTTTTAAAAATTCATGATATGAATAGTATAAAAATTGACATAAATGAGTTTTTAAAACAAATACTATTTTATTAAATGATATAATAGTTTAAAAAATCTGAGATTCCTTAAAATGACTTAGATAATGTTTCAAAGTTCGTTAATTAACCACTTGATGTTCTATTATAATTTTATGTTAACAATATTAACCATATAGTATGAATATATCAGAAGACATGGTAATAGTTAAATTTATTAACTAAGGGTTAAAGATAAATGATAAGGTTAAATTTTAAACCAAAACTTGTCTAAAACCTATTGGTTGAGACTATTTTGAAAAATAATCACATTATCTTCTAACAAAATGAGTTTTGGACCTTTTTAAATCGAAATTAATTTTATAATAAAATAATCTTTCAATACATTCTTAAAGTACCCCTCATCCATCTTATAAAAGGGAATCACCTCTAAACCCTTACTCACACCTCTCAAGCCCCTTATATCCTCCAATATCTACTCCATTAATCTCCCAACATCCCTATCTTCATCCTATAAGACTTACCTTTGGCATAAGGTAATTAAAGAAATCCTTTTGGCTCAAATCAAATGGAGTTACCCGTTTTAAGAGGTAGTATCCTCTCTAAAGTCCCTTTCCAATATTCTACTTCTTCACTCCCTATTCTATTATTATTCTTTGATTACATAACTAAAATAGTATAATCAATATACTATGATGTTTTTATGATAGGTATTAAAACTACACTTACACACGCCTCTATCTAATGGATTTATAACATATTGTTTCTGTGGAGTGCGAACTACGTCCTCACGAAACGATGATTGTTCAATTACCTCATACCACCTCTCATGGTGGCCATTATGAAGGAAATGTATTTATATGATATATATTATTTTTATATTGTCTCTATTATTATTTAATTTTTATTTACAACATACCTTTATGCTTTTCATGATGTGTAAACACAATAATTTCATTTGAGGAAGTGCGGACTATCGCCCCCTGAAAGTGATATGACTTGTTCATGTCATACATAGAACATATACATGATGGAGTTAATGAAATTATGTAAAATATATAAAAAATGATATTATAATTGAATTATAACATACATATGTGTCATTAAGTTTTCATTCCTTTAAATATTAAATAGAAATGAATGTAGTGCTCATGCGTACGTACGGCTTACCGTCTCCATGAACGGTGCATTACATTTATTATATCCAAATGTTATGGAATATTATAAATACATATATAATGGATATTTATATATATGAATAATATTATGGAGATAATTTAATTTTGACCACATGGACAAATTGTAATTTTAACAAGATCATTTTTGACTCAAGTACCCTATATCGACCAAACAAATGATATTAAATTAAATAAAAGGAATAATGAACTTAAAAAAGTTATAGCGTGGTAATTTTTATAACGTGGTAATAAGTTATATAAATGGAATAATAAAATTAAAAAGGTTCTAAAGAAAGAGTAAATTAACTTAAGTTTATTATTCAGGAAACTGAAGAACGAATGAGTCAAGTCGGACAAGAGGTAAGGGAATTCGTCTCAATCTCCTTTCATTGAGGTGTGTTTTGATAATATACACCTCCTAATTTTATACAATGTATAATGAAACCATTTTAATTTTACTTTCATTCAAAGGAAATATTTTATCTAAGAATCATTTTACTAAATAAAAAATGAATTGTTTTTAACGATTTCTGGTGGCAATTACCTCTCTGCCGCTCTAATGGTTATTTGATATTTGGATTCCTCTATAAGCCTTCATGTTTTTAAAATGAAAAGAAATCCCTTATTAGCGAAATGTTGATATTTTTAATATTTTATGTGTTATAATTATATAATGGTACTTGGACATTTGATGGGTGGTTACATGATAAACTAATTGTGGGTGGTTACATGAAAAACCAAAATATGAGTGATTCTGTGATAAACCAAGGATGGGTGGTTATGTTATAACCTCCAATGCATTGGGTATGTAAGTAGGCCTTATGGTTATTCTATTTAGTGATATGTGTGGAAGTCAACTGTATGGATATTCCATTTAAGTATGTTTATGTCCCAAGTTACCTGTATATGCTATATGTTGATTTCTATGGGTTTTATGGTAATATTATGGTTACAAAAAAAAGGTTAAATAATGATCTTATATTCAGTGAAGTGTTTTTTCTACTTCTTTAAGGTTAAAATTATTAATTTATGATAAATTGTTCATGGTTTTCATGTTGTTTTGAAAACTAACAATTTTCCTTCTTTATGTATCCCTTACTGATCTTTTTATTCTCATCCCAAGTTTTTGAAATGTTTTTGACAGGACTTAAAGTGGAATAGGGTCAAGTATGGGATCAAGGAAAATTAATGTTGTTTAAAACATGGAAATAAAATTATTTCATTTTTTATATTTTTTATTTTATGAAAAAAATGGATACTGAGTAGAAGTGTCTACATGTAATATTCAAGTTGTTATGTATAAGTTATGACCTAATTATCTAAAGATCTAAACCTGAAAATATCCTCAATGTGAATTATTAACATTATTCAAGAATATGTAATGTTTAAATCTAGGGCCTTACAATATGAGGACAAAAAAATCATCTCATATAATCATTGAAAATAGTATTTATGGTGGGATTCCTATAAATATAGTTCCATTCTAGGAGAAGGGACTAATCCTCTCCTGAACTCTACTTATAGGATATTTTCCTTTTATGAAACTACTCATTACATTTTCATTATAATGATCATATAGTTTTCTATTCTTATAATTCCATTTAGGGAATCTAAAATACTTATAATAATATTTTAGTTTGTATTATTTTTCTAATCATGGTTATGGTTGATTTATTTTAGTGATAGGAAGATGGGTGGATCTTATCAAGATGATCAAGGGATCTTTGGGATATGAATAAATAGTTTTTTCCCATAATTATGATCAAGGTATTTATTTTATATAACGAAAAATTAGAAAATTTTAATTAAACCATGGGTACGATAATTCAAGATTATTTAATTCCATTACAGTAAGGTTAGACTAGATAATTTAAATTTTTAATGTTTGTGTTAGTTTACTAAAAAACATTTACAATTTTAAATTTACATTCATTTAAAAGTTGTTTTAATTATATTTTTCATGTATAAAATATTGTTTTATTAACTAAAAATTTCAATAAATTGATAAAGTGGACTATCTATGATTCTGATACAAGTTACTCATATCATAAGATAAAATATCAGTCTGATAAAGTGTATTAAATATGTTTGGTTTTTAATTGGTTTAATGATAATTAAACGACAATTCACCACACCAAATGTGTGTATTGTAATTAATATGATCATATAATCTGTATCAGATGTGGATCTTCTACATTAAATGGTTTTTTTACCTTTTATATTTTAATCATGTTTATATGTTTTTATTAAAATATTGAAAAAATTGTTATTACACGTACATGTAAATTTTTGAAAGAGTTGTTTCTATTGGATGAAAGGTATATACATTAGAAAACATGAGAATATAATCTTATGAGATCAAGATTTTTTTATTTTGATGGTTATGAGTACTGAAGATAATGCAAGAATATTTTAGTTATTAACACTGGTGATGATAACATTGTTATGTTGACTGGTAATTACAATATTCTTGAGAAAATGATTTTTATGTTTTCTAATCAAGAAAATAAGATATATTAGTTGAATTAAAGTGTAAGTAATATATTGTTATGTTACGTGACATGGGAAATATATTCTAAAATATCATGTTGTGAATCCACTAATTTTATTTGGAATAAATTAGATGTTACACATTTTGGAACATCAAACGTTATTTACACTAAAAGCTGAATTTATTGATCTAACTATCAATCATTTGGTTTTATATATAGTGAATATTTTAAAAAGAATCATCTATGATTCATGATAAATGTATATATTTTACAATCCCATAGAGTTAAGGATCCTATTGGTGATATTTTAGGATAATATATTATTGAGATAATTCATGGAGAATGGTAACCAAAGAGAATATCTATATATGATACAAGATGGATTGCACATCTTATATTGGGTGGTTTTTGTAATGACCCACCAATTCTCATTGTCTTGAGATCTCAACGAGTCATTACTAGGCCTTAAGCGACATCCCCAAGACGCCAAAGGCTGGAAATAAATGCCGAAGTGTTTCAAATACAAGTTGGGGAATGATTTACCATTGAGGAAAATAACCCATAAACCAACCAAGAATAACCAAAAATTCACTATATGATGCATGAACAAATGAAAGACCAATAAACACTTAATTTATACCAAACTACATCAATGTACACAACAGCAAAAGGCCAAACTAAGCATCAAAGTACACAACAGATGAATAGCTCTAGACTCCCAAAAGACACCACAACTCCACGGTCCACCAGTTCCAACATCCACAACATCTCCCAAGAATCACCACAATCCTCTAGAAGTAAGATGCCTTACATTTACCTGTGTCTCAGAATACGACATCTACAAAAGCACCAACATTCCAAAGAAGGGTTGAGTAAAAAACTCAGTAGGTTTTCCCCAATGACTTCCCTACTCACACCACTAGGATAGAGGAGTTAGACACATTTATATAAAAACAGTTTATATAAAACAATTTCTCAAAAGCAGTTTATAACTAAATATAAACAATTTTCCAAAACCATTCATAATCAAAGGCATTCCAAGAGCAATTGAAACCAATTTTACAGCAAGTTATTTCCCCAGAAAAAATAACCAAACAAACTTTAGAACCATTTCACAATATCCCTTTTTGGCATACCCAATCATTCCACAGCCCATGAAACCAACCATGCATGCTACATTATGACAGTTCCATACTCATGAGTGGTTTCTCGTCAATATACCAAGTCATCACAAGGTAATTGTTTCCCATGTACCATTACACCTTTGGCACTGAGCACAAGGTCATATTTCAACCAAGCCTCGTACATATAGTTACCATTTTCCATTAAACGTTTGGAACCAAGCACAAGGTCTTATTTCAACTAATCCCCATACATGCAATATGAACACACACCACATATTCCCATCAATCATGCCAAAAAACCCTTTCAATAAAAACACTTTTTTATTGAAAAACATTTCCACCAAAACCGTTTCAATGCCAAACCATTTCAATTCCAAACCATTTCAATAAAACTCCATTTTTATTGAAAACCAATTCCATCAAAGTTATTTCAATATCAAAACATTTCAATAAAACACCTTTTTTATTGAAAACCCACTTTTCATCAAACCATCAACAATTTCAGCAAATCCATAATTTAAAATCAATATTTTAAATTCAACAAGCCAAATCACGTTGCACAACAATTCACCAAGATTTCACAATCTCATCAAAACCATAAATCATCACTAAAGAAGATTTATTCTATGCTTTTCACAATCAAATCCATTCAAATAAACCAATTTGAATCTAATTCAATCTATTCTAGAAAGAGGAGTTGAGAGTGAATCCTCCTACCTCAAAGGTTTGGATGAAAACCACAACAGTCGAAGAACGCTCCAGAAAACTTGGTTGATTCTTCAAAACTCACCTTAGATCTTTTTTCCTAGCAATATCAAGACCAAATATCATCATATTTGGCATCCACACACTTATATATACCCATAAAAGGCGTATATATAAGAAACTGAGAGAAGAGGAGAAGTAGATATAAGTAGATCTAATAAACTAAACAAGAATGATCACAAACCTCAAGAATATGGCTTTGATTTGTCAAGAGAAGCCTTCAGATCACCATCGAAATGATGGGAGAACCCTCCTTGACCTTAGGAGAACCAAAATACCAAGTTAGGGCTGCTTAGAAGCTTAAACAAGACACTTAAAGTCAAAAACGAGTGAGATCCACAATTTAAGGATCGCATTTAAGTTCATGCATGGTTAGTTCACACGGTTTGACAAACCGTGAACTAATCATGCATTAGATACTACCTCGGCCACCCTTCTCGCATGTTTTGGCTGCACGGTCAGATAAACCGTACGCCGCTCGTGTGGACGCTACTGCCTCCAAGACCAACTTCGTATGGTTTGGCCGCATGGTTTAGACCAACCGTGCGCCGCCCATTCGACTTCCCCGTTTGCCTCAAAACTTCATTCCAAGTTCTCCGGACTCTCCCATTCATTACCCTTAACTTTAAAACATTTAAAAGCATTGATAAAGGGTTACATACCATAAACCAGGGGTACTACATTTTCCCCACCATTGGTCATTCCATCCTCGGAAAGTAGAAAACCTTCACCCAACTGAAATATTTCTGGACACTTCTCTTTCATTTCCTTTTCGTGTTCCCAATTCTCTTCCTGAATCTAGCCATGCTGCCATAAAACCTGCACTAGACTGATTATTTTTCCACACAAGACTTTCTCTTGCCTATCCACAATCTGTACCAGGATATGTATCAATGAAGAATCCGGCTCTAGGTCAACATGATCCCATCTGATCACAAGGTCAGGATCGGGCTGATACTTTTTCAACTAAGATACATAAAACACATTATGCACCGAACTAAATCGTGGTGGTAATTCCAACCGATATTCCACCTCTCCAACCCATTACAGTATATCAAAAGAGCCAATGTATCAAGGAGATAACTTTACCTACGTCCTGAAATGACGATGTCCACGCCTTGGAGAGATCCTCAAGAAGACATGATCACCCACAACGAACAACAACAGTCTTCGACGGTGATCTGCATAAGATTTCTGACATGATCACCCACAACGAGTCATTACTAGGCCTTAAGAGACATCCCCAATATTCCAAAGGCTGGAAATAAATGCCTAAGTGTTTCAAAAACAAGTTGGGGGATGATGTACCCTTTAGAAAAATAACCCATAAACCAACCAAGCATAACCAAACATTCACTATATGAAGCATGAACAAATGAAAGACCAATAACCACTTCATTTATACCAAACTACATCAAAGTACACAACAGCGGAAGACCAAACTAAACATCAAAGTATATAGCGGATAAACAGCTCAAGACTCCCAAAAGACACCACAACTCTACACTCCACCAGCTCTAAGCTCCACAACATCTCCCAAGCATCACCACAAGCCTCTAGAAATAAGACACCTTACCTTTACCTGTGTCTCGAAATATGACATCTGCAAAATCACTAACGTGACAAAGCCGGGGTGAGTATAAAACTCAGTAGGTTTTACCCAATGACTTCCCTACTCACGCCACTAGGATAGAAAAGTTAGCCAAATTTATATAAAAACATTTTATATAAAACATTTTCTCAAAAGTATTTTATAACTAAATATAAACAAGTTTCCAAAACCATTCATAATCAAAGGAATTCCAAGAGAAATTGAAACCAATTTTCTAGCAAGTTATTCTTCTAGAAAAATAACCAAACAATCTTTAGAACCATTTCACAATATCCCTTTTTGGCATACCCAATCATTCCACAGCCCATGAAACCAACCATGCATGCTACATTATGACAGTTCCATACTCATGAGTGGTTTCTCGTTGATCTACCAAGTCGTCACAAGGTAATTGTTTCCCATGTGACATTACACCTTTGGCACCGAGCACAAGGTCATATTTCAACCAAGACTCGTACATATAGTTTCCATGTTCCATTAAACGTTTGGCACCAAGAACAAGGTCCTATTTCAACCAAGCCCCATACATGAAATATGAACCCAGACCACATATTCCCATTAATCATGCCAAAACACCGTTTCAATAAAAACACCTTTTTAATGAAAACCATTTCCACCGAAACCATTTCAATGCCAAACCATTTCAATTCCAAACCAATTCAACAAAACTCCCTTTTTATTGAAAACCAATTCCATCAAAGTCATTTCAATCTCGAACCATTTCAATAAAATAGTATTTTTATTGAAAACCCACTTTTCATCAAACCATCAAAAATTTCATAAAATCCATAATTTAAAATCAATATTTTAAATTCAACAAGCCAAATCATTTTGCACAACAATTCACCAAGATTTCACAATCTCATCAAAACCATAAATCATCACTAAAGAAGATTTATTCTATACTTTTCACAATAAAATCCATTCAAATAAACCAATTTGAATCTAATCCAATCAATTCTAGCAAGAGGAGTTTATATTGAATCCTCCTACCTCAAAGTTTTTGATGAAAACCACAATGGTTGAAGAACGCTCAAGAAAACCAGGTTGATTCTTCAAAACTTGCCTTAGATCTCTTCTCCAAGAAATATCAAGAACAAATATCATCATATTTGGAATCCACACACTTATATATAACCATAACAAGCGTATATCTAAGAAACTGATAGAAGAGTAGAAGTAGATCTAAGTAGATATAAGAAACCAAACAAGAACGATCACATACCTCAAGAATCCAACATCGATTCGTCAAGAGAAGCCTTCATATCTCCTCCGGAATGATGGGAGAACCCTCCTTGACCTTAGGAGAACCAAAATCCTGATTTAGGGCTTCTTAGAAGCTTAAAAAAGACACTTAAAGGAAAAAATGAGTGAGATCCACAATTTAAGGATCTCATTTTAAGTGCCCGCAAGGTTAGTTCGCACTGTTTGACAAATCATGTGCTAACTGTGCGTCATCTATTACCTCGGACACCCTTCTTGCACAGTTTGGATGCACGGCCAGACAAACCATTTGCCGCTCGTGTGGAAGCTACTACCTCCAAGACCAACTACGCATGGTTTGGATGCGCGGTTTAGACAAAACATGTGTCGCCCGTGTGACTTCCCCTTTTTCCTCAAAACTTCATTCCATTTCTCCTGACTCTCCCGTTTTTCACCCTTAAATTTAAAACCATTAAAAGCATCAATAAAGGGTTACATACCATAAACTGGGGGTACAATAGTTTAATTGGTTCAATCATGTATTATGAAGGTAGAATAAAAAGTGATTCTAAATAGATGAAGAAAATGAATGAAGGAGCTTATTTTTATAAAACATATAATGTTTCTAATAAAGATATCTCATCTATGAATGTTTCAAAGTAATCGATGAAAAATAAGGATATAGTTGAATCTGAAAGTAGTTCTTCAAAATAATTAGAAAATTAATTATCTAATCACAAGAAAATGATAAAAAATATAGTTGGTAACAATAATTTTCAACATAGGTATAATAAATTTCCCATGTATATATTTTATAAGAAGTATTATTATGAACTTATATTTTTTTTAATGAAATAATGATTGGAAGATTAGACTTGAATATTCAATGTTGAATGGAAAAGATATTATGGATAATAATTCAAAATATATTTCTGTGAAATAATACAAGAAAACAATATAAAAATCATATCATATTTAGATAGATAAAGTGAAATCGGTGTAGATAAATCGTCAGTAAATTCATCTAATAGTGATAGTGATGATAAAAATAATATCATATTATTTGATGAGATTTTGATCATTAATAATTTCTTCATAGAAAATATAATTGTTAAATTTGTTACTACTCTAACATTAAATGAAAATTATATAGATAGTGAAAGTTATAATAATTATATATCTCTAGATGATGAATCTTTTTTAGAGGAAAATAATTAAATACCTAGTTTTTGAGACGTATCATGATTTTCAAAATTTATTAGAATGTTCGAAATTTTTAAATTTCTAAAAAACATGATGGTTCGTAAAAAAGACATGTGAAGGAAAACACAATAATTTATAATTTTAAAAATAAAATTTATAATAATTATATAGAATAATAAATTACAAATTTTGAGATAAATTATCTTTAAAAAGAACAAGATAAGTTTACTGTTGAAAAATATAGTTTGTAAAATGATTTGGAAAAAATAATTTGAATATAGTTCTAAGTATGATCATAAATATGTTGCAATTCTAAACACTTTAATATCTAGTTAGAAAAATATTTTACCAATTTTAACCCGTGGAAATGTGAATTTTCATATAATTTATGAAAAATACAAAATTATAGTGATATATCTACAATATCTTATAATAATAGACTACATATTTAACAAAAATAATTACTTTATTGTGAAATGTACTCCATTTTTCATGAAGTATAAATATGGAGGTTACTAAAAAAACTAATATTTAAATATTATTAAATCTCAAGGTTTTCATAAATCATATTTTCAAAATTATTCACATTTGGTCTACATAGTAAAATTGGACAATTGTGGATTTCAAAAGTCATACATTATAATAATACTGAATCAAAGAAGTTGTGGGTTTTGAAAACCTAATATTATTTGTCTCGACATAATATAAAATGTACCAAAAACAAAATTTCATAAATGGATAGTGGTTATTCCATAAATATAATTTGAAACATTAATTTTTTTTAAACAATATAACAATTAAATTTAATAAAATTTCCTTGTGATACTGCTAATGGATAAATCATCGATATGTTATACATTTTTCTTCTTGGAAAAGCCTTTATTTTGAATGTCTTAACTGTCGTAGTTCATCAAAGCAACCTTATTATAATTAGTGAATTCTGGGATGGGGGATACATTTTTAACTTTAGGAATGAAACATGTACCATTGATAGTTTGAAATATGAAATTATTCTTTTTACCAATCAGTATGATAATATTGAAACAAAAAACACAAAAGACCCTATGAGACAAGATATACCTTTATATAGTGTAATGTATGACTAATAATGGTTATGAAATAACTAATTAGTAAATTGTAATGTTATATCATTAGATAAAATATCTATGAAATTAATAATTAGGGATCTACTAGAATATAAGATTAATACTTCAAAATATTATGATCATTCTCAATTTTGAGGCCAATATAAGTCACGTTTTAAATATATTAGTGAAGTCCCAATTTATTATGCATTACAATTAGTGCATATTGAATTATTTAGTCAAACACAATCTTAGAGTATCAATGTAAAATACTATGTATATGTCTTAGTTCATGATTAGACTAGATACAACTAGGTCTATTTTTTAGAAAATAATTCATAGGACTTACTTTATTTTAAAAATTCTATTGGACGTTTTAAAAATGAAAAAAACATCCCTCGATACTATTCATAGTGATCATGGTTGATAATTATTATATTTTTATTTTGAAACATGTTGTAATAAAAAATATATAATACATAATTTTTTTCACCTATAACTCCTAAAAGATGTCATAGTTGAAAGGGGAAAAATAATTATTCAGTTTATTACTTGAACTATGTTGAATGAATACTAAGTTGTTAAACATTTCTAGTTTGAAATAGTTATTAGTACATATTATACTACTTATTTAGTTTTAATAAATAATTTTATGAATAAAAGTACATATGAGTTTTGTACTAGAGGGAAACCGAAATAGTCATACATTAGTGTTTTTAAATGAAAAGTATTCATTATAATTACAAAAGATATGATACATAAATTTACTCAAAAATCCATTGAAGGAATATTTTTGGTTTACTCTATAACTAGTAAGGATTATTTATTTTTTAATATAAACAGAATTATTTTTGAAGAATAATTACATATTAATTTTGATGAAAACAATCCATTTGGTTTTAAACAACCTCAACCCACATCTTTAGATGCCATTTAAAAAAATAGATTTTAAACCAAATATGTAAAGAGTTTCTCCTAAGATAATAACTAAATTATTTTATTCTAATGTTATTCCTCAACAATAATTTAAAATGTTTTTCCAAGAATAGAGTTTTTTAAACCCATGGAATCAGTTGATTCATATGAATTATTTATTTATAATATCATTAGTGTTATAGATCAACCAATTAGAATTGGAATATCATTAACAAATAAATTTTAACATTTTCCATTTTTATTAATATTTGAACATAAACCATAATATGAATATTTAAGTAATGAGGATTTCATAAAATGTTTGAAATATAAACTCAAGAAATTTTGGAGGAATTAACATTGTACATTGGTTTAACATCATAAATATACATCTAAAACTTTTGTAAAATGTTTTTTTAAAAAAATTGTAATGAAAGTGGAATTATATATAGAAACAAATAAATTATGTTTTTTAATACATATAATAAACGAGATGGAATATATATGAAAAAAATTCTCTGGGAGTATTATTTGAAGATATTTGTATTCTTATATCATATTCATATTTTCTTAATTTCAATCTACAAAAAATGAATGTGATGTTTTCATTTATTAAATGATATGTACAAGAGGATTTTAAGCTCAATAACCCTCTATTCTGAAAATAAATAATTCCAAAACATATTTTTAAATATACTATGTCACTTTATGTGCTTAAACAAGCCCCTATAGTACGAAATTATTCGATTACTGGATTTTTTCTAAAAAATAGCATTGTCAAGGGACTTGTGGATCCAACACTTTTTATAAAATAAGACCACAAAAACAACATCATTGTTCAAATTTATTTCAATGAAATTATATTTGGTTCGTATTGAAAATTGAAAAATTATTACTTTTTGTATATTATAAGATCATAAATTGAAATTAGTATGGTGGGAGAACATACATATTTCATAGGACTTTAAATTTCACAATAATTGGAAATAAATTTTATATCATAACATAATTATATAAAATATATTATTATAAAATTTGGATGTGTCATTATTGAATGTATTATTACTCCTATCAGAATCTCAGATACTATAGATATTGATGAATTTGGGAAAACAGTGGATCAAAATACTTTTATTGGATGATTGGATGTTTACTATATATATCAACTAGTCAGACACATTTAATGTTTTATGAATGCTTGGTGTAATATATCAAGAAAATCCAAAAGGGTCCCATATTAAAGCTATGAAATTAATATTTTATTATTTCAAGGAGTTAATGGATTTTTTCATATTTTATAGTTATATAAATAATTTTGAGTGAAAATATTATTAGGATGTTGACTTTGGTGGATGTAATATGGATAGAAAAATTACTCCTATAATACCTCATTTCATTGGAAAAGAATTAGTGTCTTGGTCTTGTATAAAGCATCCCTCAATAGAACATTCCACTACTAAAGCTTGATATGTAAGAGATATATACTATTGTGATCATGTTTTTTGGATGTGACACAAACTCATTTACTATCACATGATTTTTAGTAAAACACTAGTATTGGGTGATAACACAAGTTCCATTTATTTCTATAAAATCTCATAACATCACTCATTAGAATATATATATATATATATATATTACATTTTCCTTCTCTATCACACAAAAAATATATATTATTTAATGATTCATCAAAATTTAAAAAATAGAAATTGTTTTAATAAATATCATTGTTCTTATAGATTTTATTATATTAATCAGAAGAATGAAATGGTAAATATCAAGGGATCATTCATATCTACTTATTGTTCATTAATATCCTAACATTAATGCAATCCTTCCAAATGGGAGAGTACGAATGGTTTTTTAAAAAATTATTTAAAAAAATATGTTTTTAAAAAAATACTCATTTAAAATGATTTATGTTTCATAAAAAAAATCAAATTTAATAAATTTTATGATTTTAATTATTTTATTATTCACTAAATATTTCTGTGTTATTAAAAAATGTTTTTTTTAATTTTTAGTAATTATAAAATTTTTATTTTGAAATTAAATTATGTTTTCCTAAAAACAACAAGACAGAACTAGAGGTCATATTTTATTTTAAAAAGTTATATTTTCACTCAAAAAGGAAGTATCTAATCATTCATATTTATAATATTTTGATGTATTTTTTTCTAAATTTGTTTAAATTTTCTCCCAATTATTTTTTAAAAAACCTAAAAAATTTATTTAATGGATAATAAATTCATCCATATGATGTTATTTTTAAAAATTATTGAGTATTTATAAATATATTTAAATATTTTTGAAAAAAATATCGATCATTGGAAATATATGGGATTCTATATAAGCCATCAGATAAATGGAATTAGAAAATTTACATTGATCCTATACATAGAATAGTGGGAAATCACATACCATCGTAGATTATTAAAATGTGTGATGACCCTCATACCTCTTATTTCTTTTCTATTTGATTATTATGGCATATGTTCGATCCAATTCCCTTCATCTGATTTATTTGTTCTCCATTTGATCTTTTTTAATAATATTTCATGAGCTGATGATATCAAAAATCAATATTTTTTAAAATAAATGTTATATAAAAAATCATGGAATGATAATAAAGAATCATTATAGAGAGATATAAAAAATTTACTATGATTGGAGAATGTTTATTTTTAGAAAGTATAATTTGATACACACTTCCAAATATTATAAAAGAACTTTTTCTTCTATTGAATTTATCTTTAAATATAATATGTAATTGAGTATTTCAAATATTTTTAGTGGATGCTATAATTTAACTATTCATAAAGTGTAAAATTTAGTCAATGTTCAAATTTATGTAGTTTCATATTTTCCTTCTCATAATATTACATAGAAACTAGGATAATTTGAAAAATCCAAAGCTGCAACATCATTATCATCATCCTTTGAAAAGATAATAAAGAGAATTGGAAATAAATGTTAAATAATCTTGATTTTTAGACATGAAATTGATTTATTTCACTTTGAGTCTCATTTCAGTTATAAATTTTTTATATAATTAAGTTTTAATTCATTCTTCATAAAACCATATAATAAAAATCAGACACTTCCTAGAAGTATTTATTTTTCTAACAATATAATAATTAAAAATCATTATTTTTTTCATGAAAAACCTTTACGAAATTCAACTTGAAATTATCCATTATATAAAACATATTCTGAAAAACATTAAAATGTGTGGGATTAATAAAAAATGATCAATAAGGTATATAAAAATATAGGAAACTATTATTCCAGTGAAAACATGAAAACAAATTAAAGATTTACCAGCACGTCAATTTTATATGAGGGACATAAATTATACATTTTCAAAGAAAAAATATGTTTTTATCATAGAAATACATTAAAAATAAATAAAATTAGTTATAATAACTTTTTATTAACATTGATTACCACATTCATAACCCATTTTAAACCCATATCAAAAGAAACAAGAATATAGTTAAATCCATATGAGAAAACCTTTGGTAACTCCCTCCCTCTTTCTGATTAGGGAAAAGAACATTACCCAACTCATATGAGAGTTATTGTGAAAAAACATCATTCAATATATAATGAGATCACATAGAGCTTTCTAGGCATGCCTATCCTATATTCTATAACGGGTTCACCAAACGCTACATGGGTCAGCCCATCGTATAAGCTATAATGGGCTCACCGAGCGCTATCTGGGATCACCCATTTCTTATGTATAATGTGGAAGTTCCATATCATGAAAAGAAAATATATATTATTTTAATTTTAAATGATAAACCCTTTGTAATATTGTTTTAAACTATTAAAAAATACTTGTTAATATCAAAATATTTCTTTCATTTAAAACCCCACTTTCAATAAAAAAAATACCTATTTGTTTTGAAATCCCCATTTTGAATAAAAAATACCCAAATAAATAGATAATGAATTTTTTATTTAAGGAAAACATGTATCATTGCAATGGATTCTAAGAAAAAAATAATTGTCTTGGTGGTGGTAAAGTCATTTTTTATAGGTGTATTTGAATAGTATATTCCTTTTGTCATTGTTCAAAACGTTATGCATAAAACATATAAATATATTAATTTTGGAAACCTTTTAAAATATTTTAAATATATAAATAACCTATAATTTATAAATGTTTTATTTAAATGTGATAATTAAAAAAATAGAATAGATTAACATAAAAGAGAAATGATGTTTGAATGAAATGATTAAAATTTATTTTTTAAAAGGAAAAAGTTTGGTATAACATGGAGATCATTGAAGGATAATACACCAGAAATAATAACATTAAACAAAATACTAAATACCATAATAATTGGTGAACTTCTGATATAAATTTTCAAAGGGTTTTATACACACCTCTTAATGAAATATAGTTTCATAACATCAAAATATGCCCCAATGAAAAGAAATTGAGATGAATTACCTTAACTTGAGTCTAACATTTCACATGTGTATTTATATTAATTAATAATAAAATTATGGTAATTATTTATTTAATTTATATTTTTTTTTGTTTTTATTATTACATTTACCTAACTTATTAACATTTTATTTATAATTACATAATACATGATGTATATGTCATATTTTTTTGACCATATTCAACTTATATGTCAAAAATGGCATTGGTACTTTTACTATAGTAAAAGAGGTCATTATTTAAACATATCTAGAATAATAATTATGAAATATTTATCATATTTAACCATAAATTATACATTTTTTATTTATAATGATATTTTGTTTTATAAATTATGTATATTACAATCATAGAGACATTTGGTCCTACATACGATTGAGTAACATTTCAATTTTTCAATAATCATTATAGAGAAGATTTAAGTGATATTTTATCTTTTCCAAAATAAAAATGGTATTTTATGTGCTATATATTTTTTCAAATTTACATTTATATACCTTTTTGTGGATTAGTGATGAAAACATAGTCCCATCGCTTCGTGAAGGTGGTTGTTCATAGGTTCACGAACGAGGTTATCATTTCATAATAAGTGAAACGGTATGAAAGAAAATGACATATTATAATTTAAGAATGATTGATCATTCATGAATATCAATATGGTGTCATTTATGTGGAATTTATTCATTATCATTACCCATATTACCTTTTGTGTACCACAATAGTGAAAATGAATCATATCGCTTCACAAGGTCATAGTATTCCATACCCACGAACGACATTATTGTATACAATACAAAATGGAATGTAAAATAGTGTATGTGAGATAATTAATAATGAGTTATAATTATGTTATAAATATCATATATATATATATATATATTATTTAGATCCATCATCATACCAAACCATGATATGTAGTAATGGAAAAATGAACAACATTGTTTCGCAGTGCAGTTGTCTTCCGTACACATGAATTCAGACATCACAACATATTTGATGAAATAGAGATATAATATATGTTATGAAATTAAATTATTAAAATTGATTTATATGAATGATACTTATCATATAATATAATAATTTTTAAGATGAATTTAATTGGTTGGATGATCAAATAAAATAAAAATTCTCATTGGGAAACATTACCTCTTATTCAGGTAACTTATTTTGGTTTTCACCAAATGACTTACTTGGACGGATTTTATACCAAAAAAAGAATTTTTTGTGATTGGGGGAATTTGGTATATGATTTGGGTAGTCATAGGAAGATTAAATTTTGTTTTAATGTGTGAATAGAGGAGGGTAGTTAGGGCCTTTTATAAGTGAGGTGAGTGGCATAGTTGTAAATTTTTTGAATATGGGATTTACCAGATGTTTTCTCATGTCAAAAGGATCAAATAATGGTCTAAAATAAATCATAAAGGCTAGGGTGTTGAAATATTCCTATAAAATGGGTTTGGAGTTGTTTATACATCATTTTCACAATTAAGATTAATGTTTAATCCCTTTATAAACTCGTTTTTACCACAATCGATGTGATTAATTTGTACTATTTTCATTAATCATCATGGTCAAAAATTATGTTGGTCATATTAGAAATTCTAATTTATTATTATTCAAAATATTTAATAAATTTCTATAAATTTAATTTATTTAATTGTGAAATTTTAATTTAATATTCATCCCACAAACACGGTGATACAATGGGTTTTTAAGAGGAGTATTTTTTAGAAAAAGTGGATTATATATCAACTCTATGAAAATTAATATTAATTGTAAGAAACTAAATTATTATTTAATGATATATAATATATAAATTTCATTTCAAATATTCAAAGTTAGGGATTATTTTAATTAATAAAAAATGGTAAACATTATTCATTTTAATTTTTTTTAGAAAACCCCTTTTTTAATCACAAAAACAAGTTTATAATAACAATCAATATAAATTTGACACAAAAGTACTTATTTCTATTAAATATGACTTTATAATATATATTATACTTGGAAACATATTACAAAAATACTGAGACATTTAAATTACATAATTTATTAAAAATAAAATATCTTTTAAAAATTTTGTATTTTCACTATTCAATGAAAAATCATTATTTTCTGAAAAATCCGAAAATTTCACCCAATGTAAATTTTGATATGATGATTTAAAAATGATAATAATTTTATCAACTTAAAATTATAAAATTTATATATTATTCTTTTAAGTAAGTCCTTATAGTAATAGATATTACTTAAAACTATTTCCATTCGGATAAAAAAATTACTTAATATTTATCTAACTAATATATCTATATAATTAATATTAATAAATGTGAAAAAAAATTATTCAATAATTAATATTTTTTTCATAATTACCCAAATTTTTAAATTGTGTCCTTAACATTTTATTTAAATATTAACCAAGTTGAGGTATCATTCCCTCATAGAATTTTATGATTTCCATGTTCTGTCATCAAGCATATGGTTTTTCCTTAAAACCATATCCTACTGAACCCCTATATTTTTCAAAAGAAATATCTCTATTATGTATAATCTAAAATGGATATTCCTCAAAGTAGTTATTATCTTCAATCTATACTACTTTCAGGCTCAAAACATTAGATAAATCTGGAACATATTTCCTTAGTAGTGAGATATTAAATATGTTTTGTACCTAAGATAATATCATGTGAAAACTCACTCAGATGGAAATTGATCAAGAATTATATAGGATTTAATATTTTATAATTCTCTATGGACATAACTCTAATTTTTTTCAGAAATAAAAAACACATTTCCATAGAAAAACTTTAAGAACTAAATTATTACTTACCATAAAAAAATATTCCTATCATTATCCACATTACTTTTCTTCCTTCTTTGATCCATCCACATATGTTGGAGAATAAAATTAACTTTTTATATCATTTAATCTACCAACACTAGTCCCATAAAAATCATTTCTCTATTTCATCTCAAAAATATTTGGTATGACACCACATTCCATATAATGCTGCAAATGATTCCACCTATACATTGTAATTAAAACTATTATTTTAAGAAGACTATGAAAATTATTAATGTTGATCCCAACATCCATGGGAATCCACTCATAAACATAAAATCATATCATCCAAGGTTAAAAAATTATTATAAATCTCTTAATATTGAGGATGAAAATATTTACCAAAATATTATAAAGTACCCAACTAATTTTGATTTCATTTCCAGAAATTGTATGTGTTCCTAAGATCACACCCTAGTACAATAGAGAGAGGAAATACATCTAATCAGAATATCTCCATTAGATACAATCGAGAAACATGATCTAATGAAATTGTATCTCTAATGAGAAGTAAATGTGATTATTTACATAATTAATCAAAAACAAACCAAATTTCATTGTTACATCCTAATGAACATGGAAATCCCACCAAAATAATCCACGTATATATTTTTCAAGTTTTATTGTTAGATTAGAAAAGTTGAATCATTCAATTTGGTATTTATCATTCCTATTAAACAAGATTATAATTCATACACATCATGTTAATTTCTGAAATATATTTTTTCATTATATACCACTAGTAATATTTCTCAAGGTCTCTTTACATCTCGGTGCTATATGGATGAATTAAAAATGATTAAAAATGAGATAGAATTAAAAAATATTTCATAAACTTTGAATAAAAAGGAATGTATTAGTGTTTCTGAAAATGTAAAAGACATTTGTTCAAAATTAAAATAAAATAACTTGTTCTTATTAATAGATTATACCATTTTGTTCAAAAATTATTCATTCGTATGATTTTTAATAAAACCTTATAATAAATTAATCTTTAATGAAACATTAAAAAATATATGGTGCCTCTATATACATAACATATAATCCAAAATTTATCAAATAATTAATAAAAGTGTCATATTCCAAATGTAACATGGTTAATGTTGCATTATTATTTTAAACCAGATCATTGATGAATTGGTTTTGTATTCCACAATGATAATGAATCATTCTATAATAATCCATTATTAGTTTCATCCATTTTTTCCATATCATGTTGAATTATTAAAAATTGAAAATATGATTCAAAATTTTAGGATCAATATTAATTTCACATATTAATCATTAAAAATTTTGTATCAAACAATTTAAAGAAAAATGTGTAGCAGATAAATCCAATGCATGTGTAGTGTAATTTTTCTCATGAGGATTCATATTATGTGATGAATAATCATTTACCTTATTATTATTTATTATTGAACAACTAAATCCATTCAATGAGGAACCAATATAGTTGAATAAATCTTCATTTCTTGATGTTAGTAAAAAATTAGAGTATCGAACAATATTATTTTTTAGTTCGTGAAAGAAATCATCAAATTCATTTTTCTAGATAAATTTAAACACATTTATATTTATCGTAATTAGTGGGATAGAAAACCAACAAATTTTTTCAACGAACTACTGGTAGTAAACCTTTAATACATGAACAATATCAATATATATGATATTTATTTTTCTTGTAAATTCTTCAACAAATTCTGTTTTAACATGGTAATCAGTTTTTCCATATTTAGATGAAAAATTTTAGAGGAATGAAATTTTTTGAAACCAAAATTCTCAAATTCTAAATTTCCAAAATTTGTTATTTGAATTTAATGTTTTCAAAAAAACCGAAGGTTTATTTCATATTGATTTTAAATTTTGGAATATAAAAAAATCCGTAATAAAAAAATCACAAACATGTCCATGTAATCTTGAAAATTTATATTCAAAAATACTATAAGTATAGAAGGTGTATTAGATAACCCAAAAAATATAAATAAAAACATATGCTGATCATATATTGTCATGTGTTCATTTTTTATAATTTATTCTGTTCATTTTAAACTGATGGTACCCAAACTATATGTAAACATTCAAAAATACTAAGATCCCTATAGATGATAAAAAAATTGATATCTGGGAATAGATATGTATTATTAATAATAATGTTATTAAATACTCTATAATCAATGTAAATTCTTATAAAACCAAAATTGTTTTTAACCATATGAATAGGTGAACACAATGGTGTTGTGATAGGTCAGATGAAACCATTATCAAATAACTCAAAAAATGCCATTTGATAAGAGTGTATAAAAATATTCTGAGTACCAGGTACTAAATCAATAGTAAAATAAACTTAAATATATAGAATAACGTCGTGACATTCATCATGAAATAATTCCATGTATTAATTTACTTATGTAAAATCACTAAATTGAATATTTTATATATTTTTAGAATTATGAGATAGGTAAATTTAACCACTATCCCTAATAAATATCTTATCTTTTGGTATGTTATTAAAGGAAATAAATCATTGAATAAAACAGTCCTGAAACACTACTCTATCATAGAATTATAAAATAAAATTCATTCCATACCATGAATGATATCAATATCTTTTATAGATAGTTCAAACATATATACAGGAATGATCTTCCCACTAATAATAATCAGATGATACCTATAAATCACTGTTACTTAAATACTTCTACATAATGTTTTTCACAAACGACCAATCAGGCATTTATTAGGTGATATTCATAATATACAGGTATATTTCTCATAAATAAACGTGTGTGATGATCCAGAACCAAACTATGAAATGGAATAATTTTAATACACATGGTATATACTTGTTGTTATATTATTTGATGTCCCAAAATCAACTATAGTGGTATAAAATTACATTACAACATTGTTATTTTTCATACCATGATAATTTATATCATAGGTGACTGTCTTCCTATACACATTATCATAATGACCCAACTCAGTGAAACTAAAATTCCTCACCATTTGATGTCTATTGGTTACCCCATTCATTGGTTTATTAGAAATACTTTTTTAAAATTAAAAATCCCAGTGACCATACTATCACCACTAAAAACACTTACCTAATCCTATCAAACATTCCTTGAAATTTTTTTTCCCACTCTTGGAAAATTTTGGGGTATTACCTCAATACATCTTAGCTAGTTTCCTCTCTATTTCCTACCACTATGAAATTTTTTTACTGTTATCATATCAATGATCATATGTATCAAAAAACACCATCTCAACTTTATTATCATAACAATGCACATTCTCAAAACATTAAGATTCCCAATAATCTAATGATAATCATACAAATAGATTCACTGATATTTAAAATCTTTTAATTTTAATATTATTGTAACGAAAAAATATCCACATTCTTGGGAAATTATGTAATATGTTCTTCATATTCAGCCATAAAACCTTCATATTTTTTCCAATTTTTTTAAATTATTTTCAATTAAATGTTAGAAAACACTAGGGAAATATTTATCAAGAAAAATATCCTTATATAATTACATTTACATGGACATATGATCCTATTTATCTCCATAATTATTAACCAGAGTCAAAAATCAGTCAGATTCACCTTCAATACAATAAACAAAAAGAGTTACTTTTTTTATGTTTGAATATCTCATGATATCAAATATATTATCAAAAAACTATTCCACCATTAAGATATTACGGGGTCAGATAATTCACTTAATGATGGGGTATTTTTCTTAATTAAATGCTCCATAGTAGATATGTTCCATCATGTTAAATCGGGTTCCTCTCTAACATGGATACCAAAACCATTTATATCTTGTGACAACTGATAAATGATTGCAAAAAATTTCTATATTCAATTTCCAACCATCTAGGGATGCTGATATTGAAGGATATTTTCATGTCAGATCCTTCCACTAGAGATTCCTTATTTTCTATATGGAAAAACATTCTAAAAATACATTAGTTTAGATAAAGAAACATGTTAACCATTAGATGGTATTTTTACTTGACCATAAGGAAAAACATTTCAACAAAATACTATTAGCATTATACTAACCACTAAATTCATCTAAACTGACAGATGATACCAACTATAAAGACCTCTCCATAAACATTATATAATCATGAGTTTTAGTCATGAAATTACATTCATTAAAATTGAGGTTCATTTATGGATTAAGGTTTTAGATAATTAGGCCATACCTCATAAATCACAGAACCATATATTACAATGTGGAAACATTCGATAAGTATCAAAATTTTCATAATATAGAACATTTTAAAACAAAACATTATTTATTTCAAAAAAATATTCATAAATATCAAATTATATTCACTATTTATTATATCCATAATGTGAAAAATATTTAAAAATATGGGATTAACAAAATAGGGCTACTAAGGGATATATAAATAAATTCAATTGTTAGTCTAGTAAAAAAATAAAATCCATACTATATTTACCTTTACATCAATGTTATTTGAGTGATATAAATAAATCAATTTAAAATTAAAAAGACTTGTTATTTTATCAATGAAATAATTTAAAAAATAACATGTATAACATAGATCAACACATTTATAACTCATTTTAATCTTTTATTATAAGTAACATTATCCCAATTAAATCCATAGGATGATACAATTAGTAACACTCTAATTATTTATGTTTAAAACAATGAACAATAACTAATTAATTAGAGTGAAATCTAGAAATATCCATTGTTTACGATATAACACTCTATCCTTGTGCTATCTAGGATACCATATCATATATGTTTTAATGGGCTCACCCAAAACTATATGGGCCTCCCCATCATATAAGTTGTAATGATCACACCTGACTCTATGAGGGAACACTCATTTCACATGTATACTACTCATGAGACACACCCTAAATTATTTTTTTATACTTTAACTTTTCAAAAATAGAACATAATAAAAATACTTTTAAACACATTAAAATTAAATTTTGGATATTGAAATACCATTTTCTTTTAAAAACCAATTTTTGTATATAAAAATTTATTTCTCTTTTTAAAAACCATTTTTAGTACAAAAATACCCAAATACAAGGGAAAATTGTTGTTCATTGAATTAGAAAACAAAATATTTCAAAGGAATCCAAAAATAAAATAATGTTTATAGTGGTAAAAAAATCATTTTCCCCATGTTCATTAAAAATAGGACATTCCTTATGTATTTTTTCATAACATTTCGTATCAATCATGAGAAAATATTTTGTTTATAAACATTGAAAATAATGTTAAAACATTCATAAAATGTTCATTATAAATATTTTAATGTCAATATAGATTTTTTTTAAACATTTTAAAAAACATGGACATAGAATAAAAAGATATTTTGAAGGAAATAAAATAAAATAGTATTTTTAAAGGAAAATTACCGAATAAATTTGAAGTATTTGAATCATAATCCCCATTAAAGAATAACATTAATAAAAACATTTACTACCATGAGAATATAATAATTCAGTATATAACATGTTAGATCAACTCTATATACTCCTATTAAAAAAATATAAGTTCATAACATCAACATAAGCCTCAATGAAAGGATATTTAGACAAAGACCCTTTCCTTGAGTTTGACATGTCACATGTGTCTTTATAAAAATAAATAATATAAATATGATAAATATTTAGTTTTTTAAGAACCAGAATAAATTTTATTATTAATTTTATTTGTCTTATTATCATGTTATATATAATTACTTAATCATTTAATTTTAGGTTGGACGTTTGGACCATATTCGGGTTATATGTCAAAAATGACATTGGTTGTTGATCTTGTTCAAATATTTCATTATTTTAAAATATATATAATAATAATCATGAGATATTTAATAATTTTTTACTTAAATAATACTTTTATATTAGTAATAAATGATGTGTTTTACAAATTAAATATCTTACAATCATGGATATGTTAAACCTTAGGTATGCATGAGTAATGATTACATTTTTGAAAGGTCAAAATGGAAGAGAGGTGTGTAATATTTTATTATTACATAATGATGATAATTTTATATAATTAAAATTATTTATTTAAATATTATTATATATATCATCTGTGTGGTGAGGTGATTAAATGATACTCACATCACTTCATGAAGGTGGTAGTCCATATGTTCATGAACGATGTTATCATTTGATAATGTGTGGAAAGGTGAGATGAAAACGATATATAATACCTCAAGAATTATTAATATTCCATTAATATCATAATAATTTCACGTATATCACATATAGTCATTATATTTACCCTTATTCTAATCCATCTTACATGTTAGTGAAAATGAATGACATTGTTTCGTAATGAGGTAGTCTGTCGTATACACAAACGACATTATCATATCCTCTAAAAATCTAAAGTAAAAAAGTGGTATTTGATATAATGACTTAAAAGGTATAATTATGTTATAAATATAATATATTTATTTTATATACATAATTATAACCAACCATGAGAGGTGGTAATTAGGAAAATAATTACATCGGTTCGTGGGGCGAACGTTCACTATACACAAGAGTGATGATTTCATAACCCATTTGATAGAAGAGGGAAATTAATTAGATTATTACATTAACATAATAAAATATAATTATATTTAACATTATTATTATATTTTATAATATTTTTTAATTAATAATTTTAGGGGTGGTGGATGAAATAAAAAACGATCGTTGAAGATTTTTACATCTTCTTCGGGTAATTACTTTTTTTTCATTAATGTCCTTCCTTGGTTGGATTTATTCCCAAAATAATACACTTACGATGATATGGGTGAGGTTGGAATGTGAAATGGGAATGTCTTGACTGATGAAAATTGGTTTGAAGTTTTAAATATAGTAGGAGAAATGACGGCCTTCTATTAGTCAGGAGAGTGGAAAACATGTACTTTTTTTAAAATAGTGAATTATAACCTCGTTTCTTTCATGTCACCATATGCAAATAATGGTATATTAATCATATTATAATGGATAAGGTAAAATATCGTGTATAAAATGTTCTTTTGAAATGTTTATAGGCAATTTAACCCCTTATGTTTACATATTAATCTCGCGGTAAACTCTTTTTTACTTTAATTAGTGTGATTAAATTCAAAAATTCTCAATAATAATTATGGTGAAAAATTAATTTGGACCTTATATAAATTATAAATTATACTGAGTATAAATATAAAATCCATTATTACCAATTCAATTCACATAATTTTATAATTTTAATTTTATAATAATCTCCAAGACAGGATGAGAGAACGAGTTTTTAAGAAGAATAATTTTTTAGAAAAAAAATATTCTATAATAGATATATGAAAAATAATAATTAATTTATTAGAAAAATAAATATGTAATGATATATAATATATAAATTTAATTTAAAATTTTCCCCATTATTTATTAATTATGTTAAAGAAAAATGGAAAACATTATGAATTTTAACACAATTTTCAGAAAACAAAAATTTTAACCCCAAAACAAAACCTATACTAAAAACCAATATAAATAAATTTAAAATGTAGTTAAGTTGATTAATTAATTGTATATAATAATTGGGTTACTAATAATCATATTCAAAACATGTTGTGAGTTTCAAATTACTAATTGTATTGAAATGAAATAAGATTTTATAAAAAAAGTATTATTCATTATTCAATGAAAAATAAATAAATAATAAAATTTTAAACAAATTAAATTATAATATTAATATTTAAAAATGATATTAATTTTACCAAATTATAATTATAATATTAATTAATTATTATCTTAAATAAAACCTCATGATAAAATATTTTAGTTCAAACTATTTATTTTTTTGATTAAAAATTTTACATAATATTTATATAAAAATATAACTATGTAATCATGTTAAAAAATATGATAATGAATTATTGTATCATTAAAAATGTTTCTACAAATAACTAATGTTCATAATTTATCAACCGATGCATGAGTACTCATTCTTTGGATGAAAGGTTATCTTATCCCACAAAAAGGGGATATAGATACATTGATGGTCATTTATATCATCATGATAGTTTTATTATTATATATTGGAATGTTCAATTTAGTAATGTTTTTATTCATTTTATGATGTGAAGAAATGTTTTATGGAGTTAAAATATTTTGGTTTATAGGTTTACTTACAAAAATTTGGGTCACTCTCATAAAATTTTTGATGCTAAAAAATATAAGAGCGATTATATGGGAAAATGTTTATTTGATTAGCGAGAATACTCTCTATAGTATGAGATTAGTTATTATTCAAATGAAATATATATTTTTAGAATAATTGAAAAATGTTGTGTCTGGTTTTGAAGAAAACTATCCAAAACTGATAGTATGTGAAAAAAATAAATTCTCATTCCTCTCCACCCAAACCCATGAAGAAACCAAAAACCTTGTCTAATGAGTAATCTTAGATGTTTATGGAGAATAAGGAACAAAAAATGCCTCGATGTCAATTTTATTAATTAAAAAAGATGATGCCTTATATTTTAAATCAAAAACTATTGATGATATGAAATAAATTTAGAAAAACAAAAATGTATAATAAATAGATTTCTCATTAAATGTTAATGGAAAACAAGATAAAAGGATTCAGAAAAGAGTCTTCTAAAACCATGAATTCTTTTATACTCTTATTTATTTCTATTAAATGTGATTTTTGACAATATTCAATTATTTAGGGGATGGTGATTCTCTATAACAGTTAAGGTTTATTTACCATAAAGGAAATTTTAAAACATTAAAAAAAATTGTCAACCTGCATTTTTTAATAATCCGTCTTACAAAACGTGGTAACATCATGTAGTTTTTGAGAAATCTAGGATCCTTTATAAATACTTTATTTTTTGATGAACTGATTAAGAATATCAATTATAAAAATAATAGAGTCATTCCCACATTATATTAAATGATTTATAATTTTTTTATAAATTATATGAAACAAAATCTTCACTTAGTTTTCCCAAAGATTATTAATTATTCCACTATTAGTTTTACACCCGTTGAGAAATATACTCCCATTAAAAATATAGATACAAATTATCTATATATTGATGGAATGGAATTTAAAGAAATCTCAATTTTCCTATAATATATGAGGTATACCTATATTATCATACTCAAAACCAAAAATGATTTTTGTGAAAATGTTTAAATCAATATGGAAAGGGATTATATAGTGAAGGATTGTATATTATAGGTATATGGATCTATATTTTTTTATTTTAGAATATAAAATGATAAAACTATTAATTAATTTTTCTATGAGTGAATATTATTTTTTTCAAATTTCATAAGCTTTGGATATATAGTAGATAATTCTTCTATTTCAATGAAATTAATAGAAAAATTCCTTGACATATTTGATAGAAAATATATTAATTATA
This sequence comes from Viscum album, assembly GCA_963277665.1. NCBI lineage: Eukaryota > Viridiplantae > Streptophyta > Magnoliopsida > Santalales > Viscaceae > Viscum > Viscum album. The sequence goes on along the minus strand of OY728152.1, from coordinate 1,714,708,181 downwards.
ATACAATAATGAATTCTCTCTCTCTGAGATACACAATATTCGTATTATATATGAAATTCTAAATATACCCATTTTCATGTTGATGATTGAGAAAGATAATGAGATTAAATTCAAAGAAAATATGAATATCGAAATCAATTACAAATATTAGGAATCAGGATCATGATGAAATGAATAATAAATAGATGATGAGTATGGGTAAATAATGTATCTTATTTTAAAAAAATCATAAATGTAAACCATAATGGAAAAGGAAAATTCAAATAAATGTTTTTTAGTATTGTGGAAATAGGAATTTTTTTAATTAAATATCTAAATATGAAAAGTTAATTGTTAGTAGATAATAATAATTATAAATTATTTCGAAAAATTTAATGAGTAATATATTTATTGAAATCATGTAATATATTTTGCGAATGAAAAGTTTCATAGGATGAAAATAAAGTAGTATTTTGAGAAAAAATTTGACATCTATTCTACTAAATGTACAAATTTGAACAATATAATAAAATATGGTTTATGAACATTAAAATTAATATTGAAAATAATAAATAATTATATATGTTAATAGGTATATACTAAAAACATGTCGAAAGATGATATTAAAATTTCTTAGAATAAAAAAACAATTTGAAATTCTAGAAAACACTATGGGGGGATAGTTGTCAATGGGTGAAATTATAGTGACCCTAATGTTGATTCTCAGTTATATCCATACTAGACTTTGTTAAAGAAATTCATTGATGTTAAAATTGGTATCAAGGAGTTATTTTCATTGTGTTATCGCATGCCTAAATTTTTTTTTGAAATGATCACTACAAAGATTAATGGGAAAATGGAAATAAAATCATTTTTTTATTTCATTGTTGGTTATACTAACATGTTTAATATTGGGAATGGAATCATGGTTCACCAATATTATAATATGAATGTTATTGTTTAAGGGATTGATCATTATACATTCTATATTAATGTATCTTCATCACATGACACCTCCTCCCCTACCAAAATTAATTTATAATGATATTTGGGTTTATTTTTAGAGATCTATCAATTTACAAGTTTAATTATTAGAATAAATTCTCTATATGATATTGAATTACCATAAAATCATCATTATACATATTTTCATGAATTATACATTTCTTAAGAGTGGTTTCACTTGATAAACTCATTCACAACACATGATCCGTTCAAATGATATTCTTGGGTTATGCAAGCATGTTTCCTTCTAGAGGTTACATGATCTACATGATTCAACTATAGATACTTCATGCTACTCATTTCATTATTTTTCAATGAAAATAATACTAATTCATTGTTTATTTCATGTAATCTAGTTTTTTATTCTTATTTGAATGGAATCAACAATAATTTATCATGCCCAAGTGATATGTAAGGGAAACATGGAGAATATTTAAAAATATACTTTTGATATGTAACATTAACTCCAAGTTACTTTATATAGAAAATATTAACATGGAGATATAAAAGATAAAAGAATTTTTATGTATGAGTAGACCATAGTTTCGACTAACACATAAGATACTTTCTAGGTTTATGTATTATTAAACATGTTTTAATTGAATACATAACATTTATTATGATGATGCTTTAATATTTTGTAGTGAATAAATATCACACATCATAGTTATTAAGTTATGATTCATTATGTTATTTATAATAGGATATTATTTAGTACATTATTCCATTAGATGATGTTTCATAATAAATTTATTTTATTTTATGTGATCATACAAACAAGGAATGATGATATGAGTTTCTTAAGATGAGTGAATAATAAATATTTCAAATATATTTTTATAGGTTAAATAAACATATTTTATATGGGATTCTTTTGATATTTTTTGGATTTCTAATATAAGGATTTCTGGTATATTTATAATGATCAAGGAATGGAGGATTTTAGGGTTATTATTTAACAAGTTTCCAAAGGAGATGAATTTACCTATAAAATTTATAATGGTTATTAATTAAAAATAATTGAAAAAATTAATATTATTATACATGAAATATATAATATAATATGATATGTAAACATAAAAAATTTAGGGAGATAAAGAGAATATAATTTTTCAGAAGTTGGGGATGATGATATACTAAAACACCTATTTGTTATGTAATTTTATCTTTGTGATCAATTGATGAAGATAAAATTCATGATGAAGGACATAAATTATTTCTATTAAAACCATTTTTAACAACCAATTTAATGATACAATAAATCATTTTCATGTTTATTAATATGAATTATATAGTTATATTCCTTGTAAAATTATTAATTATTTTCAAATTGATGAGGAAATAATTTTAACCAAACTCTTTAATTATAAGGATCTATTCTATTGTTTAATTTTATAAATAATATAATTTATGTTTAAAAATGAATTTCAATGTATAAGTGAGAATATCAATGTTAAATTATAGTAATTTTTTATTTTTTGGAAACTATTTTTTGTGTAATATGAGTAAATTCCAGAAAATAGGGGCCTTTATTAAAAAACAACAAAGGGTAAAACAAGTCTAAAATAAGGAAAATTAAATTTATCCCTAAAAAATAGGGATAACATCCAAAGGAAGATGATCAGACCAAATGAGATTATTCTCATCCACACCTTTATTAGAAATACTGTCATCCAAATAATTTCTCTCCCTGAAGACATGGGTGATGATATAGGTAATGGATGAAATAATATTTAAAAAATTAATCCATCAAATTTCAAGCCTCCAAATAATATGAGAAGATGCAGATCTGATTACAGGCATAATAATTATGGAATCACACTCCAACCATATCTTGTTCAAACCTCTCATTTTAGCATAATCCAAAGCAACAATAAAACAAAGCATCTCAACTTCTAAAGAGGATAAAATAACACAAGATACATAAAAACATCCAACCACATCACCAAAACTATTCTGGAAGATAGCCCCATAACCTGAAGGTCCAGTATAACCACTTGAAGCACCATTAGTGTTTATCTTAGTCCATCCAAAAAAAGGAGGCTTCCAGAAGATCCCTATAGTGCCCATCATAGGCTAGAAATTTCCATTAATCTTGATATGACTGAGAATAGATAAGTAATGTATTTAATTCCAACAAAAGTCTTTCCAAGGGAAATTAACATTCCTCAGAGCAGCAATAAATCCAGAAATAGCAGCATGTGATTTGAAAACAACACCATCTTGGAGACACCTATTCCTCTCTATCCAATGAATAATGAACAATTCTACAGCAGAAACCTAGAGAAGAGGCAATATAAATGGAGGAATCAGTAGGCATAACAGATCTGCTATGAGGTCTTGAGCTGAAACAGAACTCAGTTGGTGAATAGCAAAAATATTGAAGAGAGTCTTCCATAGAGTTTAATTAGTAACAAAACTCAATAAAATATGATCTAGGACCTCACAATACTGATGAAAAAATATGCAGACTTAATATATGGAGATTCTATGATCTTTAAGAGAATTATCAGTGGGTAATTGTCAGTTTTCCTGTTTCCAAAGCAGATTAAAACTAAAAAGAGGAAGAATGTTCCTTTTGAATTTTCCTATCTAATGAATACCCAAAACAGGAGCAATGGAATGATAATAAAATGAATTTGAAGAAATAATACTAGAGGATTTTATCTCCCAAATCTAAAAATCACCAATAGAGGAAAACCATTAATCATTGACAACCTACTTAATATTATCAAAAATAGCATCCATATACATAATCTGATCATTTATTGAAATGTCAATTTCAATGTTAGGAACATATTGGTTAATAAAATCCAAGAGGGGATCACCAATATAATTAGACGTCTCGAACTAAAGTGTGGATTCCATAGAGATAGACCAGTAAGCATTAATGTCAATGAGAGAAAAAGTGGATTTGAAGGAGGTCCAAACCGAGGAGTCTAAATTACTGAAAAACATATTTTAGCTTGCTGAGGAACCTAGATCTAAAAAAAGATATAGCTTCATAATTTTAAATTCAAATCTTTCCAACAAAGGAATATTTTAAGTCATGATTAAATAATCTGATATTTTTAATTCCATGTCCTTCACATCTCAAAGGGTTTGAAGTAATTGTTTCAAGACACGGTGACCAATCTTCTTTCAAAAATGCTACTGGTTCATATGAAGTTCTTAATGGACACACTGATTTCTTTGTGAAGTGATGTAGGATATTTATAAACCATAAAAGAGTTGAAAAATTTATAAATAATAACATACTTGACCAAGAAAACACGACCTTCCATGGAGAATTATTTTACTTTCCAAGTTGTTAGTTTCTTTTTTATCTGAGAAACAATTCCATAGAAATAATAGACCTTTGGACGACCCCAAAACATAGGAACACCAAGATAGGTGAAATAAAATATATCTTATATAATCCCCAATTCATTGATAATATCAACATTCCTAACAAAGGATATATTTTTCAAAAAAAAAGTATTTTTTCCAACAAACCTGCTGACCATAGACCTTCTCATAGTGAAAAAGGAATTTCTTGATATTTTTAATGTTTCTTTTGTCCCCTTGAGTTAATAAAATAATATAATCCTCATACTGAAGATGTTTTAGTGTAAAAAGACCACTACCAGTACCAATGGACTTCAAATTTCCATTAGTAGCCATTATGGAATGAAATATGCTAAGATAATCTTCAAAAATGGAGAAGATGATAGCCATGATGGGATCACCCTATCTAACCCATCTTGAATAAGATAAATAACCCTCCGGATATCCATTAACAAGCATAGAAACATGAAAATATTCAAAAATAATCTTTATCCAACAAATAAAAATATCATAAAAACCAATCATGGCAAGGATTTTGAAGATAAATTCCTAATCCATCGTGTCAAACACCTTTTTAATATCAAGTTGGAGAGCAATGTTCCCTCCTCAGATAGGCTTTTGGAGAATATTGACACACTCCAATGCATAAATGATAAATTCTTAGATGAACATCCCTTTGATAAATCCAAATTGATTAGAATAAACAATTTTACTATAGATAGTATCCAATCTAATAGAAATAATTTTTTTAATAACTTTTAAAAGAGTGTTGATTAAAGATACATGAATAAAATGGTGGATCTCATTGGAATTCTCCTCTTTATGGATTAAAGTCAGGAATTTAGCATTTAATCCTTGAGGAAGTTGTCCTCCTCTGAAAAAATGTAAGACATGCTTGTAGACATCATCACGAATAATCTCCCATTAGGTCTGAAAAAATTGCTAAATCCATCTGGACCTAGGAAACTGTCAGGCATGAGAATAAACACCACAGCCTTAATCTCCGGTTCCAAGGGAATAGAAATGAGTCTTTAATTATCCTCCTAATTAAAAATATTTGGAATAACACCATCCACAGGATAATAAATAGTGTTTTAACCATTAAAGTGGACTTTAAAATAAAAAGTCATATGCTTAGAAAGATCATTTCTATTATCAAAAATTTGATCTCCACTCATAACCAAAGAAAGAGGCCGAGAGATTTTCCTAACTCTTTGGACATACTTAAAAACATATAATTTCTATCCCCATCCTTGATCTAGTTAGACTTAAAAGTAGCTTTGTGCATGGAATCTTTAATATTGAGACGTTTATTGAGTTTAAGTGTTAAATCTGATTCCAACAAGATACTAACATAAACTTCATCATGAGCACACTTCTCCTAGAAACACTGAAGGGAGGTTTCAAGATTGAATATGTCCTTATCAAGGGGATTGAACCTGTCCTTACTCCAAAGTTTGAGATTACCCTTGAGGATATTTAATTTTAGGATGCAATAGAAAACATTTCTCTTGCAACCCACTGATTCCCAAGAATCACTAACAATCTTATCACAATCAGGATGTAAAATCCAATCCTTATTAAATCTGAAGGTGAAGGGAGGCTTATAACATTTACCTATGAGATCAAACATGATAGGGTGATGATTAGAGTCGAGTCAATATAAAGTCATGCAATAAATGGAATCCCAAGAAAATAAGAAAGGCTCATTCACAAAATCCCTTTCAAGTTTACTAGAAACCATACCACTCAGATTTCTTTTATACCTAGTAAACATTACTCCAAGAAGATTAACTTCAATTAGATAATTTTTCTCAATAAATCCTTTGAAATCCCTTGAAGAAATAGAATTATTCATAGATCTTATTTATTCATTAGGGATAAGAATGGAGTTAAAATCACCACAGATGATCCATGGTCCATCAATGATGTTTTTGAGAGAAGTGATATCAGACCAAAGTCTTCAATGATCCAGATAATTGTTTCTAACATAAATGAAGGAACAAACCTGCTTAATTCCCATATCAAAAAAAATAACAAGTAATATGTTGACAACCTAGTCTAACCAGAAGGGAATCAGGAAGAGATGAATGAGATAATACCCGTAAATTCATGACCTCTGATAAACTATTGTTCACGCCTAGCAAAATAAATCCCATATTTTCAAGTCTAGAAAGTATATTTGGAAAAACTATTTTGGATTCAGCTAACCCTATCAAAATAGGTCTTTGAAGAGGAATTTTAAGCTTAAGAGACCTGATTGTGGATTTATTAGCTAGGCCATAAAAATTACAGAATCAAATCCTTATTCGGAACTAAATTTGGGATAGGCCCTCCTCTTTTTCCTATCTCCCATATTCTTTTTGATGATTTTAGTTTGTTTACTAAATTCTTCTTAGGAATCACAAGATTTTGAATCAAAATTTTGACTTCCACTATCTCATTATGCTTGTTTTCCTCCTCTTGGAAAACATTATAGTCAACCCTACCCATATATTGAGGAATAAGGTCTTTCACTTCCAGTCTAGTTTCCTTAAAACCTGTATTTTTTTGCACTTAAACAGCAAAAAAATCATCTTTGTCTGAGGGATGTGAAACACTAATAGGTAAATCATTCTTCCTAGAACCAGATTCCATAAGGACTTTTAATTTTGTAAGTACATTTGGCTGAGATCCTGTAAATATCATAGGGGAAACATTTGGATCAGTCACCTGGTTCAAGGAAATAAGGATGGTCATAGTAACAAAAATCATTGAAATGTTTGAGAGATAGATTTCCTGCTACATCGTTGAAACTAAATCAGTGATGTATTTAGAAAAAAAATTAGATATATAGTGCTCCTCCAAACTCAATTGAATGTTGTAGACCAAATCATTAATATCTTGAGAAATTTCCAAATCCAAAATATCATCATCATTAGCACCTCCAAAAGGCACCTAGATCATTGGGAGAGTTTATGGACAGGGATTTGGAGGAATATTATCTTCTTCCATGGAAATATTAGCCTATGTATTATTCAATGAGATAATTAATGAATGGGGGTGGCCTATGGATTTTTCTCCATAGCCTAGTTTTCAGACTTATTCTCATAGAGCAACCTTTTTTCTTGTGAATATTTTTTATTTCCATCCATTTATTAGCTTTAGGAGGCACCCTTACCTTCTATTGAATCATTTTACTAGTTTCAATGGAATGCCCCACAATCTTGAAAAGTCACAAAAAGAAGGAATGTGCTCTAACATAAACTTGACTTCAATTTTTTGATCATTTCCAATAAGAATAACAGATTTTGGACGTTTAGAATCCAAATTGACATCCACAAGAATTCTAGAAAAATGGCCAAGATCACCTTCCAACATTATTTGATCCATCTTAATATGGGTACTGATACAATAAGAAAGATCATTGAGAACTTTTTGGTGCCAATACACAAAATTTAAACCATAATTTATTATCCAAATTTGGGCATTTGATTGTCTCTGATTGAAGGGATCAAAGTTGTAGTCATTCTCTGAGATTCAAAATAGACCTGGTTGAGATGACGATTTCCAGTAGAATGATCCATTTTTAAATCATCCCAATTCTAGAAAACAATATGTAAAATACCATTTCAAATTGGGATAAGTTTCCATGCGCTTATACCCCAACATATGGATATCTGATTCATCATATCATCAAACAACTAAGGATTATCCCCTCTTAATAAAATCATTCCCCTAGAAGCGAGAATTTGTAAAGGTTATATCTCCATTTCAGGGAGTTTGGATCTTACACCACTAATAATATACCATCTTCCAATTTGTTCATATAAAGGGGTTAGGATCATCTGATTTAATCGGATCTTAAATACCTAAAAGAAAATCTATAAAAGAAATGCCAATCTTTCTGTGAGAGGTATCATTAGAAATTCCACTAGGAGAGGAGCACAAAGTTCCCTTAAAGGCAAACTCCAATTATGGATTGAATGAGATCATTATCTAATGAATATTTAGGATCAATGAAAATAACTATAGCTAAGAAAAAAATATCCACTTCCCTCACCTAAAACTATCATTTCCTTTTGGAAATTATTTATTTTGTAGTGAATGGTGAAAAATATTTATTTTTTTATAAATTTATTTTCTTTTCAAGAACTTTTTTAAAATAACATTTTCATTATTTTTTTAATATGATTTTAACTAAATTATGTATGAATTATTATTATTTAATCTAGTTCATTAAATTTTTATATTATTCATATTTTATTTTAGTATAAGATTTATTTTTATTTTAAAAATTGTTTTATTTTGACAAATTATTTAATTTTCATAATATTTATCCATTTAAAATAATTAATATACTCTAATGAGGAACGAATTAAACTAAATTAATATATATAGTATCAATAAATATTAATTTAAATTCATAAATCATGATTTTTACACATATATTTATTATATAACAATTATTTTTAAAAAAAAACTCTTCTTGAAAAACTGTTTTTTTTTTCATCGCGTCTACAAAATTTATTTTAAATTGAATATTTACACATTTTTATATTTAATTTTTTAGAATGGAAAAAATATAATGAATAAAAATTATTTACATTATCTAATAGGTTCAATATAATTTTTTTATAATGTATAGTTAAATAATTTAAAATATTTTCAATTTTTAAAGGGAATATTGGTTTACTAGGGGCTAGACGAAAACTATTAGGGTTAGAATATCATAAAAAAATGTATTAATTCTATTTTATCTTAATATTTAGACCTTATCTTATATAATACTATAAAATAGTCAATTTTGGAGCATTTTATGTGTTGAAAATCATTGGTACACATTTTCATATTAAAAACATAGAATTTTTCCAGTCACCTCACTAATAAAAGGTGACACGCTATAATATACTCTTCTAACCTTCATACCATATTGGACATGAATATCCCTAACAAAATAACTTACATAATTCCATCCGAAATATATATATCTCATGTTTTTATCATAAATCGATCCTATAAATTATGTTAGTGAAAACCTAAGGTAGTTTTCTGAAGAAGTAGTATATTCATTAACCGTGAGTTTAGATTTAATTTATTCTTCCACCACCTTTACATCATCATCAATTATTCTGATATAATAAAAAATGTATCTCCCACATACATAGATGTTATTATATTTATTTAATATTCTATATCTATATCGTTTTCTATAAAATGTAAAAGTAAACCATCACTCATGTGTACGGAGGGCTACCACCTCACGAATCGATGTAATTATTTTTTCATCATTACCTCTAAAGAATTGTTATAATAATTGATATAAATTATCAATATGATATTGGAATAACATTTATACTTATAGAATTATTATTTAACTTATACATTCTTAATTTCCAGTTTTTGGGTGATACGGAACGTCTCTCATGAGTACGGTGGACTACTACATCATAAAGTGATGTAATTGTTTTCACTAATGCATAAAAAATTTTATAATAATGTAATTTTATTTAATTTATGTGACATATATGTTATAATTAAGATATTAAATACATGTATATCATTATAAAAAAAATAATTTATAACTTTTTTAGTACCTTTACACTCTCTAAAAAAGGACATGTTGTTCATAAATACATGTAGACTACCAACTCCATGATGCATTGTTATTCATTATGAATTCCAAATAAAATTGATAATATATATATAAAGAAATAATATATTACTCATGATATGAGTTTAGTTATGGAAATTCAAAATATTACTCAGTTTATTTCAATAATGATTTATGAACAATTGAAACGTTACTCATGCATGTGTTTGAACTACCATCGCCATGATTGTAGTATAGTTTTTATTTCATAACCATCTTGAATTATTGTTTTTAAAAGAATTATTTTAGTATAAAATGAAAAAAAAATCATGATTATTATTTTTTAAATTCTTAAATAATGAAATCAAAAACAATTATTAACCTACCAAAGTCATTATGGACATATAATAAAAATATCATCAAGACATATAATAGAAACCTAATTGATTTGGTAATTTCATATAACATTGTAATAAGTGAACTAAAATGAATAACATATATTAAAAGGGTTATTAAAAAACTAAATAATTAAAATAAATTTATTACTCAAAAATATAAATAACAGACATGATGAGTTAAACCCTTGGTTTGGAACTTCATATCAATTTCCTTTCATTGAGGAATATAGAGATTTTATGAAACTATGTAATTTTATAAGGTGTACTTATAGAACACATTGACATTTTATATCATGAATTTCTCTATCATAATGTTACAAGATGTTTTTTTTATTTTATTTATTCAGGGGGATTTTTGTTCAGATATTTCCAATGTGAAAGTGGGATTTACATTAAGAATATGTCATATTTTAATGTTTTAATTTTAAATATTTTTTCATTCAGGTCCATTTTTTTAAAATGGTTTTATGAATGTAATTATGTTAACATGAGATTTATATAATTAAGATGTTTTTATTTCTTTAAATGTTTTTCCAGAATGGTATAATTATATGAAATGTATATCATTCATTAAAAATATAAAAAATATATGTTTTATTTAAATTTATGTGGTGCCATTAAATTTTGATACTTCAATAATGGTTGTATGATGTATGGATTCATTAACATATGATGAAAAAGTGAAATAATAATATATATTATTATTGAAATGGTTCATTATAATTTTATAAAAAATAGGTGAGTATGATAAAACTTATACATTATTTTGAGATGCATTATAGTTGATGGGTTTGCTTGATATAGTTCATAGGAATGTTTGATCCCCATTATAGCTCATGAAAAAATGGTGAGGGTCATATATCTTATATGAAGTGTGAGCCACATTATAACTCTACAATGAATATGGTAACAATTATTTTGTTCAAATAATTATATTAGAATTCAATTGTATGGTTATTCCAATTGATATGGTTTTAAAATTGTTTTATGAATATGATACTCTAATTTTCAAAAAATGGGTTTTATTTACTCTCTATCAGGTTTAAATTTTCTTTGACAAAAATTGTGAGGGTTTTTCATGTGGAAATATATTATTTTATATTATCAAAGATCATTGACGATAAAGATAAAAATTAAAGTAGTTTATAATGTATTTCATTAGATTAAAACTTTTATTTCTTTTTATATCCCATTATATTATTTTCAATATCATCCCTAAATTTATAATTTTTTCATAGGTTTTATGGATGGTTAAGGGAAATGATGAAGTCATGTTGAAAATGGTGAATATTTTTCTTAAAAATAAGTCTTATTTTATATTAAAAAATTATATTTTCTGATAAAAGGATACTTATTATAAGTGTCAACATTATGTATATATGGGTTTATTATGTACGAGTTATGATAAAAATCTCAAAAACATTAAACTTAAATGATCATTGAGAATGTAAAAAAATTAATTTTAGATTAATGTACCTATAATATGTAATTTTTAAAGATGATTCCTAATATTTAGTATTAAAAGAAGGTTATGAAAAATTTACGGAATAAGATAATTTATTTTTGTAATGGTTATTTTGAAATTATAAAGCATATAAAGATTACCCTATTGCTTCGACAAAACATTGTTTGTTCAGAATATTTTTCTATAGAATAAATAAATAAGTTGTAGTGGGAGGGTACCAAAAGTAAAATATCCTTCCATATCAACATCCCCAAATGGATAGAATTATAATATATATATTTTTTAGTGATGTGTTAGTTGGAAAAAGCTATCAATGGTTTTTTGTATCCATGACAAGGATTATCTAGATCTAAAATATATGAACTTGTCAAAAATTAATCATTTAATGTGAAAATATACCCCATTAGTTGGAGTATCATCTAACCCTTCTATATTGAAGGATATATCAATACCTAGGATATGATATTTGAATCCACGGTTTATTGATAACATAAAAAGGTTACCCATTGCATTAATCATTTTAAAAGAAAATTATTGATGATGGTTATATTTTTTTTAATAATACCCAAGAGAAAGATGGTCCTTTTAAATTTAAAAGGGACACATTTATGGAAATTTTTCTTGAGAAATATTTTAATATGGTTTTTTGGTATAATATAAGAAAATAATTCTTGTAATTGATGAAAAAATATGATGATTCCAGGGCCGAATAAGAATCAAATTTTACAAGATTGGAAAGGTGTGTACCAGATTTTATTCAAGACCATGATGGTTAATTTGATTGGTTTTAAAAAAAATATAAAATATTTATGTGATGATCATTGAATTCCTAATTATGTAAAATCTATAAAAATGTTTTTCACTATTCTGATAATGTTGAGATATAGTTTTCCAACATTTTTTCATGTAGATGAAAATAGTATGAAATATCCATGGATGGAAATAGTATGGAATAATCCAAATATTAATTATAGAGGTATGATCCCAACATGTTCCAAGTGAGGTAAAAGTCCATTCAATAAATGTTTCCCAAGATCTAGGAAGTGTTTTCAAAGTGGTAAATTTCGCCATAGGGCTCATGACTGAAAATAAAATTGTCATGATATTTCTATGAATGAGATAATAGATATCCAGTTAATGGTGTGATTTTTTATCTAAAATTATTTGGGATATTGTAAAAAACTGTGTTCAATATTATATATTCAGGTTGGAAATATTTGTGATCAGAGACTAAATATCATATTAAAATGATATTATTACTATAATTCAGTCGAATTTTTACTTTCTAAATTTTCTATCATTGTTTTTCAAAAGAAAAACACACTCTTAAAAAACTATGATTTACTAACATTTTATTTCTCAAGGTTTTTATTCTTTTTGGAAAAAAAAATTTCATTCTACTGTATATTATAGTATTTATTAACAAAAGAATATTAATATTCAATAAATATCTAATACATTAGGAAGAATATAGTGTAGTCCATCAGAATAAATAAAAACTATTCCACCAAATTGATAGAATTCTATTCCATTAGATTGATTGATATCCATTACATCATATTTTCCTAAGTTTACTCCATCAATATAACAAAAATGAGTCAATTAGTATGTATAAATCTAGTCTGTAGGAATGATTGATATTTTTATATAATTGTGACTATGTTTAGTTGATCACACTAACTTGTTAAGTACATTAGAATATTAATTTTTATCAATATAGTCTAAAATATTTCTATCATATGGAAAACATTTTATAGAATTGTAATGGTGAAATTGAAAGGATATTGAATGGTATGTATTTTTGTTAATTATCATGTGATGATCTTCCAAGGAAAATGCAACTAACTAAGAGAATAAAAAATATATGACTTCAATTTGGATATATATAAATAGAGTTTCTTTCAATGAGCTACGAGTAATCCTTTTTTGAACTCAACCATCATGTGATTTTTCTTTTATGAAACTAGTTTATACATTTTAATTATAATGTTTTCATATAGTTTTATATTCTTAGGATTCCATGTAAGTAATTTAAAATCCTTGGAATATTTTTTTCTTTTAATTTCATTTCCCATTAATGTTTAGGTTTTATTTCTTTGAGTGATAGGATAATGGTTGGATCCAATAAGTTTTATTGAGTACTCTCAGGGATGAGAAGAAAGAATTGATTCTGATTATTATGATTGAGGTAATTAGTCTATATAATTAAATAACTAAAAATTTTGATTAAACCATTTATAAATTAATTCAATGTTATTTAATTTCTTTATATCAATGTTATATTAAATAAATTCATTTAATATTTTTTTAGTTTACTAAAGAACATTAAAAAAATTCAGTTTACATTATTTTCCCTGTTATTTTAACTACATTGTTCATGTATAAATTAATTTTTTTATTAAGTAAAAAAATTAAATTCATTGATATAATGGACTATCTATGATTCTGATACAAGTTAGTTTGATCATAAGACAATTTATTAGTTTGATAAAGTTTATTAAATATATTTGGGTTTAATTTAGTTTAATGATAATTAAACTTCCATTCACCATACCACGTGTATCCATTGAAATTATTATGATCCAACAATTGGTATCATATGATGTTATTATACTTGACATTATTTTTGTTTAAATTTTATATTTTAACCATATTCCTATGTTTTTATAAAATTTTGTTAATAAATTATCAATACACTACCATTTATATTTTTGAAAGAGTTGTTTCTATAGGATGGAAGGTGTAAATGTTGGTATATGTGAGAATTTAAATCCTATAACATCACCAATATTTGAGGGTTGTTATGAGTTCTATAGATAAAGAATTAATATTTTATTTATTAACACTGGTTTTGATTACATCATTATGTTGACTAGTAATTACAATATTCTTGATAAATTAATTTATCTGTTTACTAATCAAAAAATGATTAAATATCAGTCGAATTGCATAGTAAGGAATAATTTGTTATGTTATATAAATTTGAACATATATTGTAAAATATCATATTGTGATGCCTCTATTAGTATTTGGAATTAATTATATGTTACACATTTTGTAACATCAATATTTATTAAGACTAAAAGAGAAATTCCTCAGCAATACTATCAATCATTTGATTTTATACATAGTGAATCTTCTTCAAACATATATCTATGATTAATTAAAATTTTAAATAGTTTATAACTCGTAAAGTTAATGATATTATTGGTGATATTTTAGTAGAATAGATTATTGATATTATTCTTGCTGAATGGTAAGCAAATAGAACCTCCTTAAATGATACATGAAGGATCGCACATCCTACATTGGATGATTTCATTGGTAATCTCATGTATTATGATGGTAGGATAAAAATTTATTCTAAATAGATGATGAAAATAATGAAATAGATTCCTTTTCTAAAATTTCTAATGTATCTAATAAATTTATATCATCTTGATATTTTTTGAAGTCATCGATGAAAAACATGGTTATAGTTGAATCTGAAAGTACTTCCTCAAAACAATGAGAAATGTAATTAGCTAATCATTAAAACGGGATAAAAAAATATAGTTAGAAGGAAGTATTTTCAATAAATGAATAGAAACCTTCACAAGGAAAAGATGTTTTAAGATGTATTGTTATAAATTTATATTTTTTGAATGCAACAATGATGGAATGATTAGACCTGACTATTTGATTATGAAAGTAAAACAAATATGGATAATAATTACAAATGTAATTATATGAAAACAGATAGGGAAAAATATAAAAATAACAAAAGATTTAGATATATGGAGTGAAATAGGTGGATATAGTTCATCAGGGAATTCATCTGATAGTGTTAGTGATGATAAAAGACTAACAGATTCTATGATGATATTCATATCATTAATAATTTCTTATTGAAAAAGATAATTTTTGAATCTATAACTACTCTTATATTAAATATAAAATATCTAGATAGTGGAAATGATAAAAAATTTACGTCTCTCTGTGAGTAATAATCCTCATTAGAATAAAATAATTTAATAACTAGTTTTGAAGAGGTGCCATATTTTTTAAACTATTCTAAAGTTAAAAATTGTCAAATTAGTAAAAAAAACATGATGATTCGCAAGATAAAAATGTGAAAGAAAACTCAAGAATTTATAATTTTACTAGTCAAATTTGTGACCTTCACATAGAATTAGAAATTACTAATTTTTAGATAAATGATCTTTAAAATGAACAATATAGGTCTACAATTGTAAAATATAGTTTATAAAATTATTTTTAAAATCATAATTCGAATATAGTTTCTAATGAGGATTATAATTATGTTTTAATGGTATACTGATTGACATACACGTTTAAAAATATGTTACTAATTTTTTCCACTGTAAAAAAAATTCATTTAATTTATGAACAAATAAGAAATCATAGTGATATATCTTGAATTGTTTATATTAATAGAAACACTATTTTAAAAATAACTACTTTATTATGAAAAGTAATCCATTTTTTATAAAGTGTAAAAGTGGTCATTACTTAGAAATAGTTATTAAAATAATATTCAATGTCTAGGTTTTCATAAATAATATTTTTCTAATTAATTCACATTTTCTCAACATCGTAAATTTGGACAAATTTTGATTCCAAAATTTATACATTCTAATAATAACAAATCTATGAAGATATGGGTTTTGAAATACAAATATAATTTTTTTGAAGATAATATGAAATGTAATAGTAATAATATTTTGTAAATGGACAATGGTTATCCCAAAAATATAATCTAAAATAATTATTTTAAAAAATAGAAAAATATAATTCAAAAACGTTACCTTTGGTGATAATAATGAAGGATAAATCATCTAAATATGATACATTTTTATTCTTGGTAAATCCTTAATTTTTAATTTTTTTGTAGTTCATAAAAACATCCTTTTTATAATAATTGAATTATCTTTCTAAGGGATATATTTTAAACATTAGAAATGAAAAATGTAATATTATGAGTTCAAATTATCATATTATTGTTTCCACCATTCAACATGATATTATTTACGCAGTAAACATAAAATTGCATTGGATCCAATATCAAACTTTACATAGTGTTGGTGAATACAAATAATGGTTGTGATATAAAACATTAGGACACTTTAATGTTATAATATTAGATAAAATATCTATAAAATGACTAATTAAGGATCTACTAGAATACAATATTAATACTTGCAATGTTTGTGATCATTATCAATTTGTAAACCAACATTAGTCATGTTTTAAATTTATTAGTGAAGTATCAACTTATTAATCAGTGTAGTTAGTTCAAATTGAATTATTTGGTCTGACACAAGCTAGTTGAATCAATGGTAAATAATATGTATATATTTTAGTTGATGATTACACATGATATACCTAGTTCTAAATTCAAAAAAATAATTATGATACTTTTTTTGTAATTAAAATATTGTATCCCATGTCAAAAATGAAAAAGCATCTCCCCTTGATAACTATTTACAATGATCATGGTAGAAATTTTATAAATATTTATTTTGAAACTTTTTTTGGTAAAAAAATGTAAAATAAATAATTCATTAGCTCATAGAACTCCTAAAAAAAATTATTTTAAATGGGAAATAGAATTCTTTTGGATGTTACTAGAACCATAATTAGTGTATACTTAGTTGATAGAAATTTCTAAGATGAAGTAGCCTATACTACCTGTTATAATGTTTACTTAATTTTAAAAATATTTTTATAAATACAATTATTTTTTAGTTTTGGACTCTAAGGGAACCAAAAAAATCTTCAATCATATTTTTTTTATGAAAATTATTCATTATAAATAAAAAATATATGATACATAAATTATCTATAAAATCCAAGGAAGGAATATTTTTTGTTTTTTTAAAAACTATTAAGGATTATTGAGTTTTTAATAGAAACAGAAGAGTTGTAGATGAAATATTACATGTTATGTTTGATAAAGGTGATCCATTTGTTTCTAAACAACCCCAACCCATATCATCAGATGTAATTTAAAAAATAGATTTTAAACTAGTGATGGAATTTACATTTCATGAGATAAAAACTAAAAAACATGATTTTCATGTTCTTTATAAACATGAATTTAAACATTTTATTGAAGAATAAATTTCTATAAACCCATGGAATCAGTTGATTCTAATGAATCATTCTAGTGATAACAGCATTGGCGGTTTATATCAACCAATTAGAACTATAATATCCTTAATAAATATGTTTTAACATTTGGAATTTTTATTAGTATTCAAAAATAAGAAATCAGATGATGATATAAGTGATAAATATTGGATGTAATATATAAAATAAAAAATCAATGAATTAGTTAGGAATAAAAATTATACATGTGTTTAACATCATAAAGATACATTTATAATTGTTGTAAAATGTTTTTTTCATAAAAATTGTAATGAATGGGAAATAATAGATAGAAATAAGTAAATAATTGGTCATAATGCATATATCAATAAGAGGAAATAGATTGTGAAAAATATTTCTCTGATAGCATGAATTAATTCTATTTCTATTCTTTTATCATATTCATTATTTATTAATTTAAATATACTAAAAATGGATGTGATGTATGTATTTCATAAATGATATGTACATGAGGATGTTTATTCTATAGAACCATATGTTTTGAAAATAAAAAAAATTACAGAACATGTTTTTAAATATAATAAGGAACTTTATGGTTTAAACAAGCCCATGTAGTTTGAAAGGATAAGTTAACTGGATTTTTTCTACAAAATAACATTATTAAGTGACTTGTATATAATTTTTATTATAAAATAAGTCAAAAAAACTTCATCATTGGTCAAATTTATTTTGTTGAAATTATATTTCGTTAAAATAAAAAATTGATAAATGATTATATTTTGGATCTTATAAAATCTTAATTTGAAATTAGAGTGATGGGAGAAGATGCCTATTTTATAAGATTCCAAATTTCACAATAATATAAAAGAAATTTTATATCACAATAGAAGTATACAAAATATCTTCTTATGAAATTTGGATAAGTCAATACTAAAATAATTATTAATCCTATCATAACATCAAATACATTAGATATTTTTGAATCTGGGGAAAAAGTTGACCAAAATAATTTTAGAGTATGATTGGATTTTTACTATAATTATCAAATAGTCATGTATATTTAATGTTTTTTGTATGCTTGTGTGCAATATATCAAGATTATACAAAAGGGTCCCATCATTAATTTGTAAAATGGATATTTCATTATTTCAAGCAATCAATTGATTTTGTAATATTTTATCCATATATATATAATTTTTAATTAAAGTATTTTCAAGATGTTGACTTTGGTGGATGAAATATTCATAGAATATGAAATCCAAAAATATCTCATTTAATAGGAGACGTATTAGTGTCTTGGTCTTGTATGAAACATCCCTCAATTGAACATTCCACTACTGAAGCTAAATATGTGACGGATGGATGTTTCTATAATCATGTTTTATGGATGAGACATAAACTCAACTACTATGGCATGATTGTTAGGAAAACACTAATATTGAGTGATAACACAAGTCCCACTACTTTATGCAAAACCCCATCACATCACACAAGATAAAAAACATAAATATAAAGCACCTTTTCCTTTTGTATCCCATAAAAATGGATATATTATGTTATAATTCATTATAAAATAAAAACAACCTACTGATATTTTTACTAAATATCATAGTACCAATAAATATTATTATATTAAAAAGAATAAAGAAATTATCAATATCAAGGGGTCACTTATATCTACTTCTTGTTTATCAATATCCTTAAATTAATGTACTCATTCCGAAAGTGGGTGAACACATTTTCTATTTGAATTTTATTTAATTAAAAAGAATATGTTTTAAAAGATATTCTCATTTACTATATATTCATTATGTTTTACAAAAATATATTATATTTATAAAATTTTAATAATTAATTTTTTTTCATATTCACTCAATATTTTAGTTTTAATAAAAAATATTTTTCCAAATTTTTGGTATTTAAAAAAATATTTTTTAAAAAATAAATAATATTTTCCTATAACTAATGAGTCAAAATTGTAGGTAATAATTTATTTATTAATTTTATATATTTAATCGTAATGGTAGATTCTAATATATTATATTTACTATATTTTGATGTATTTTTTCGACAGTTCTTTAAATTTTATCCTTGATAATTTTTATAAAACCTAAAATTTTATTTAATGAAAAATAACATCATCTATAAGAATTTATTTTAAAAAATTATTAGTTTAGAAATATATTTAAATATTTTTGGATAAATTTTCAACCATCAGATCAATTAAAGTATTCAATGTGATTTTTAAGATAAATAGAAGAGGAAATGATACCCAGAACCTATAAATAGATGAGTGAGACATCACATCCAATGGTAGTTTCTTATAATGGGTTATGACTCTCAGACCTCCTACTTAAATTCACTCTAATATTTTTTCCATTACTTCGATCAAATTATATCCATATGATTGATTTATTCTCTATTCGATCCATCTTAATAATATGTTATTATACTATAACATAAAAAATCAATATTTCTTAAAAAATGTTAGTTGAAAAATACTAGCATGATAACAAATAATATTTACTGAGGGAAATAAAAAATTTACAAGGTTTGGAGAAAGATTTTATTTAGAAAGTCTAATTTGATATTCACTATTTGGATATTATAAAATAATGATATTCTTGTATTGAATTTATATTTATGCATAATTTGGAAGTTATTATGTATAATATTTTTAGTGAATGTTATAAATTAACTACTTATATAGTGGAAGAATTAGTCTAAGTTCAATAATAAGTAGTAGCATAAGTTCCTTCTCATAATCTTCCATTAAAACTAGTTTGTTTTAGAAAATAAAAACATAAAATATCATTTTCTTCATCTTTGGTAAATATAATAAATATACTAGGCCATAAAAATTAAATATTCTAGGTTTTTGGTCATAAATTACTTTATTTCACTTTGAGTATATTTTCTGGTTAATTGTTTTATATAATTTGGTTATAAATACTTAATCATAAAACCAAATAATAAAAACTATACACTTCTAATTTATATGCAATTTTTCCACCACATAAATTTAAAAAAACATTATTTAATTCAAGAAAAAAACATCATGAAATTCAACATGAAATCATCATTTCCATTACACATCCTATAGAAAACATTAAACTATATAGGATGAAAACAAAAATCTAAGTATGGGATATAAAAATAGGAAACCATTATTCCATTGAAAACATGAAAAACAAAAAAAATTACCATTACATAGATGTTATTGGAGTGAAATAAAAAATATATATTTACAATAAAAATATCCTTATCAAATAAATACATTAAAACTCAGTTCTAAAATTATTTTAATCTCATAAAAAATTATATCAAAAATACCCTTTCCTTTAAAAACCCAATTTCAATATAAAAAATACCATTTTGTTTTGAAAACCCCATTTCTAAAAACAAAATACCAAAATAAATGGACATTAGGTTTTCTATTTAAGTAAAACATGAATCGTTTTAAAGGAATCATGAAACAAATAATTTCATGTTTATAGAAAATCCATTATATTTGTGTGTATTAAGAATAGGATATTCCTTTTATTGTTTGTCAAGACATTCTATATAAAACATATAAAATGATTCCATTTAGAAAACTTTTAAAATAATATAAAAAGATAAATAAAATTTAATTTATAAATTTTTATTTCAATATAATTATTTTAAAAAAACATTTTAAAAAACATTGAAATGTAATAGAAATGAGGTTTGAAGGAAATAAAAAATAAAAAAAAATTATTTCTTTAATGAAAACACCCTTATCACATAGAAATGTTTGAATGATAACCCTAAAAAATAATAAGATTAAATAAAATATTAAATTCCATGATAATAGGGGAATTCATGATTTAATATGTCAAATATTTTTTATATACACCTCTTAATAAAATATAGGTTCATAATATCAAAATATTCCTCAATTAAAGGAAAGTGAGATTAAATCCCTTAACAAGAGTCTAACTTGTCATGTGTGTATTTATATTCATTAATAATAAATTTATGTTAATTATTTATTTAACTGATAAAAAATTTCATTTTTACTTTTAATTTTATTTCCATTATTAATATTTTATATACAATTACATAACCAATGAATATTATATTTGATTTTTTGACCATATTCAGCTGGTTTGTCAAAAATGGCATTGGTAGGTTGACTATAGTCAAAGAGGCCATTCATTCAATATATCTTGAATAATAATAAAGAAATATTTATCATATTTAAACATAAATTATAATTTCATGAATAATCATGATACATTTTTTTTAAATGAATTATATTACAATCCTAAAGATAGTAGGTCATGCATACACTTGAGTTACATTTCAATTTTTTAATGATCATTATTGAAAAGAGTAATGTAATATTATATATTTTTAGAATGATAATAACATTATATGTGACATATTTTCTCATTAAATATACTTATATATATCTTCATTGAGGTTTACTGATGAAAATAGTGTCGCATTGCTTCGTGAAGGCGGTTTTCCATAGGTTCACTAACAACGTTATCATTTCATAGTGAGTGAAAAGGTAGGAAAAAAATGACATATTATAATTCTAAAATGATTATTATTTCATGAATATAAATATTATGTCATGTATGTTACATATATACATTATTATTACCCATATTTCCTTTCATGTAACTCATTAGTTAAAATGAATCACATCATTTCAAGAGGTGATAGTATGCCATTCACACAAACGACATTATTGTATCCCATACTAAATGGAACATAAAAAGGTATATATGATATAATGAATAATGAGGTATAATTAATTATTAATATCATGTATATACATATATATAATTTATATCCATCATCATACCCAAACAAGATATGTGGTCAGAAATGAACTAACAACTTTGGTTCATGATGCAGCAGTCATCATCCACAAAAATTAGGATTTCATAACATATTTTATGTAATAGGAATATAATTTATGTTATGAAATTAAATTAACAAAAATAATGTATATGGAAGATACTTATATTATTATATAATAATTTTTCAAGAATAATTTAATTGTGTGGATGATGAAATAAAAAAATGATTGTTGGAGAAGATTACATCTTATTCGGGTAACTCTTTCTAGTTTTCACTAAATGCCTTAATCAGTTGGATTTAATACCAAAATAAGTTATGTTTTATCAGATGAAGAATTTGTTATGTGATTACAACAAGGATATGAAGATTAAAATTGGTTTTAATTTTTGAATATAGAATGAGAGTTGGGTCCTTTTAAAAGTGAGGTGAGTGGCAAAGTATTAATTTTTTTTGAACATGGGAATTACCAGCATGTTTTTATATTGTCAAAAGGATACAATAATGGTCCAAAATCATTAATATATAGTATAGTGATTAATATATCTATAAAATTTGTGTTTCATAAGTTTCTATATCATTTCACCATAAATTTTAATGTTTAATTCCTTGGTAAACTCGTTTTTACCATAATTCATGTGATTAATTTTAACTGTTTTCAGTAATCGTTGTGGTCAAAAATTATGTTGATCATATTAGAAATTTTAATTTACTATTATTTCAAATATACAATCAATTTATTCAAATTCAATTTAAATAAGTGGAAAATTATAATTTAATATTCATCCCACAAACACGGTGAGACAACATGTTTTTAAGAAGAGTATTTTTTAGAAAAGTTGATTATGTATTAACTTTATGAAAAATAATATTCATTTTTTGAAACTAAATTATTAGTTAACTATATATAAAATATAATTTCCATTTCAATAATTCTCTATTAGGTGTTATTTAAGATAATTTAAATGGGAAACATTATGAATTTGAAAACATTTTTTAGAAAACCCCATTGTAAAACTGCAAAAAAAGCTTATAATGATAATCAATATAATTATGAATAAAAATTAATTAATTGGATTAAATATAACTAAATAATATTTAGGATACATGGAAACATATTTAAAACATATTGGGATATTAAAATTACATAATTTATTGGAAATAAAATACCTTTTAAAAAATAGGTATTTTCACAATACAATGAAAATTAATATTTCTTAGAAAATACATAAATTTCACCTAGAAGTAAATTTTTATATGATAATCTAAAAATGATAGTAATTTTATCAAATCCAAATTATAAAATTTATATAAAAATTTTTAAAAATCCTTATAAAAACATTGACTCATTAAAACTATTTCTTTTTATATTAAATAAATTACTTAATATTTAAATAAAAATATAACTATGTAATTAATATTAATAAACCTGAAGAAGATTAATTTAATAAAAAAATCATAATTACCCTATTTTTTATATTTAATCCTTACAATTTTTTTTACATATTATCCATGTGGGGGTATCATTCCATCATAGCATTTTCAGATTCCCATGATTCCTCGTAAACCATAAGGTTTTTACATAGAACTGTAAACTCGTGAATCACCATATTTCACTAAAAAATCTTTAAATTTTTTATAATATAAAATGGATATTCCTTATAATAATGATTCTACTCTAACTATACTACATTAGGGATCAAAACATGTGCTGAATCTGGAACATATTTCCTCAACATTTTAAGATTAAATATGTTGTGAAGATAATATAAAATCATGGGAAAAACCCACTCAGTAGTAAATTTATCAGAAATTATATTGAATTTCATATGTTATAATTATCTTTGGACATAGCACTAAATTTTTAGAGAAATTATGAATACATTTCTATGGATATACTTTAAAAAATACATTATCTCTTACCAAAAAAGAAAGATTATTCCTTTGGTTATACACATTACTTTTCTTCCTACTCTAAGACATCCTCATATGTTGGAGAATAAATTTCACCTTTTCATTACATTCCCATATGGACACATGTCTCATAAACCACATTACCCATATATCATCTCAAAAAGATAGTATATGACACTTCTTTCCATAAAATTTTGGAAATATTTCCATCAATACAGTGGAATGAAAACTGTTATTTTATGAAAACTAAAAAAAAGAAAGATGTTGATCCCATTATCCATGTCATTCCATTGGTAAATAATGAATCATATGATCCATGTTCTGAATTTTTTTTATTATACGACACATCATAATATGGATGAAAATATGTACTAAAATTTAATACAATATGTAATGACTTATGATGTCCTCTAAAAAAATTGAATGCGAATATGAGATCGTGGTGTGATACAGTGGAGTGAGTCAATACATATAACTTCAATGTTTTTGTTAGATACAATAAAGAAATATTGTCAAATAAATTTTGTCTCTGATGGGAATCAAATGTTAATATGTACTTAATCAATAAACAAATACCCAATTTTCATTATTACATACTTAGGACATTGGAAATACCCCTACAAAATCCATGGATATACTTTCCCATTTATACAACTACATTGTAAAAGGAGAATAATTCCATTTATTAGTTGGAATTTCAGATAAATCAGCTTATAATTCATACACACCATGTGAATTTTACCAATATCGATTTTCATTTTTTACCATCAATAAGACTCATGAGGGTCTCTTTACATATTGGTTCTAACTAGATGAATGGAAAATGGAAAACTATGATATTAACTTAAAAAATATTTCTTCAATTTGGAATCTAAAGAAACACATAATCATTTTCTAAATGGTAAAATATATTTGTTTAATATTAAAATCAAAAAATTACCCTTATTAATAGATTTTACCATTTGAAACAATGATTAATCATACCTGTGAGTTTTCTTAATTCTATTTAACAAAGTAAACTTCATTGAAACTTGAAACAAAAGAGGTAATGTCTCTATATATATAACCTATAATCCAAAATTTATCAATTTATTAAAGAAATGTTCATATTAAAAATGTAACATGGTTAATATAGAATTATTTTTCTAAATCAGATCACTAGCTGATTTTTTATTTTTGAGGATGATAATAAATCTTGCAATTGTAACCCTTGATTAGTTACATCCATCATCTCATTCTCATGTTGAATTATTTTAAATTGAATATACACTTCAAAAAAAATTATCAGTATATATTTCAAATTTTAATCAATTAAAATAATTCATCCAATATTTTAAAGAAAAACATGCAACTAAAAAATTAAACTAATGTGTTGGGTAATTTTTCTAATGAGGTTTCTTCTTATGTGAAGCATAAACATTTACCTGTTATTTTGAAATGTGGAACAAATAAGTCCATTAAATTAGGAATCAATATAGATGAAAAATTCACCACATCAAGATGTTAGGGAAAATTGGACTATTTAACAGTATCATTTTTATCTCATAAAAACAACCATCACATTCTTTTTTCTATATTAATTCAACTTCATTAATAGTTAACATAATTAGTGGGATAAATAACTTATAAAATTATTCCAAAAATCGCTATTAATAACCCACTAATAAAAGAAAAATATGAATATATGTGATATTTATATTTCTTGGCCATTCATAAATAACTTATGTTTTTACATGTTAAATAGTTTTTCCATATTTAGATGAAATATTTCAAAGTTATGATATTTTATAAAACCAAAATTTACACTTACTAAATTTCCAAAATACATTTTTTTAAGTTTTAAAAAAAATAAATAGGTGTATATCATGTTTCTCATGACTTTTGGAATATACCCAAATGTACACAATAAACACAGTCACACAAATTTCAATGTATTGATAAAAAATTATGTTCATAAAACCTATAAATATAGAAGGTGAAATAGATAAGCCAAAATACATAACTATAAACTTATAGTTACATATAAAGTCTAATATTTATTATTTATAATGTCTTATCCTCCACTTTAAACTAATACTAACCCAAAAATAGGTCATCCTTTACAAAATACATAGATCCCTAGAGATAATAAAAAATCCCTAATATGTGACAATGGAAATTTGATCTTAATAGTGATGTTATTCATGGAACTACATCAATTAAAAGTGTCATTATAACATATTTATTCTTAACTATAAAAATAGGAACACATAATAGTGATGTGATAGGTTAGATGAAACAATTATCTAATAACTCAAATAATTAATTTTTTAATTCATATAGTTTATTTTTATCCATTCGATAAGAGGGTTTATAAATATTCATATATTCGGGTACTAAATCAACAATAAAATAAACCATCTGATCTTGAATAACACCAATAAATTCATCATAAAATATATCCACACATTCATTTTCTACTAGAACATAACTAACTTGATTTGTTTCTTTATTTTCAATAATATGAGCTAAGTAACTTTAAATGACATCCCTAATCAATTTCTTAGATTCTTTATATGTTAT
Organism: Viscum album; assembly: GCA_963277665.1. Lineage (NCBI taxonomy): Eukaryota > Viridiplantae > Streptophyta > Magnoliopsida > Santalales > Viscaceae > Viscum > Viscum album. The sequence continues at coordinate 1,714,681,015 of OY728152.1, read as the reverse complement.
TAATAGAATGAAATAATTGAATAAAACATTATGAGAACATTAACATATAATAGAATGATAGAATAAAATCTATTCCATGCCGTGAATGATATCAAACTCTTATATATAAATTTTTAACATATTTACAAGAATGACCATCCCACTCATAAAAAAATGATGATTCCTATAAATAATTTTTACTTAAATAATTCCACATAAAATTTTTAATAAAATATAAATCTTGTGTTCATTAGGTGATATTCCTAATTTAAATGAATATTTCTTAGAAATGAAAGAGTGTGAAGATCCAGAACCAAATAGTGTAATGGAATAATTTGAATATACAAGTAATATACCTATCTCTACATCATTTGATGGCCCAAAATCAACTATGGGAGTATAAAATTACATTACAACACTATTATATTTTCAATCATGATGATTTATTCCCTATGTGGCTATCTTCAGACATACATAAGAATAATAAACCAACTCTTTTAAAATAAAACACCCCACTATCTGATAGATATAGGTTACCCCATTCATTGTTTTTTCAGTAATCTTTTATTTAAATTCACAATCCTTATGACCATACTATCACAACCAAAAACACTTCCCACATCATATCAAGAATTCATTGAAATGTCATTTTCCACACTTGGAACATTTTTAGGGATTACCAATAGACATCTTAGCTAGTTTCTTCTCGGTTTCCATCCACCTTGATCTTTTTTTACTGCTTGCATCTTGACAAACATACATTTCATAAAACACCTTCACAACAATTCACATTCCCATAACATTAATATTTTCATACAACCAAGGATCATTACAGTAATTATTTCAAGGATATTTAAAAAATTTAATTTTATTATAAGTGTAAAGAATAAAATTTTCACATATCTATACAATTGTGTGATGTTTTATTCATATGCATCTATAAAAAATTTAAACTTTCCCCTAATTATTAGAATTTTTTTAATTTTAATCCATAAAACCTTAGGGAAATATTTATCGAGGAAAATATCCTTCAATATTTTCCATTACATGGTATTAAGATCATATTTCTCTCTAGTATTATTAACCAAATTTGACAATCGATTAATGTCACCTTCAATATGATAAACATTAACAATTACCTTTTGATGTTTGAAAATTCCATGACACTAAATATCTTATCCAAATAATTGTTCCATCCTTCAACTACTATAGGGTCAGAGAATTGACATAATTATGGTGTATTTTTTCTCATTAAATTCTCTGTAGTAGACATATTCTTTTATAGTAAATCAATATCCTCTCTTACATAGATGCCACCACAATTTAAATCTTGTGATAACTGATCTATCACTGCAAAAAAAATATCTATTCTAAAAACAACCATATAGTGATACTGATCTATAATGATGGTGGAAATTTTTTCACATATTGAGACAAATATTATGTATACATTCTTTTGACAATTCCCTTGGTATTTCGAATTGATAAGCAGGGCCAAAAAATAATGGGTATGTATTTGGTGGAAAATTTTATTCTCACAAGAAACATATCCTTTTTTATTATTTTATAGACTCCTCTACTTGATCTTCAAAACATGGATGCTTCTTGACTGTTTTTTCATAAGTATCGGGGCTAGTAGGGGTCTCATTGGTATGTGAATGGTCTAGGGGTGGCTCAAAGGATGAGCATTGCCCCGGGCCATCTCTTGGTGGATAAAGGTTTTCAATCATCACTGATACGGTATCTAACATGTCTTTCCCTATATTTTCAAGTGCCTCATCATATGAGGTATTTCTTAAATTTGACTTGGAAGGGGGAGGACCTTCTTTCCGATATGAGATTTCACTACAAGGATTACCTTCACAGTGAATTCAGTTTTGGTGAGGACTACCATCGTATATTGATGTCTAACTACAATGATAATTTATACTATTTATAGCCTTGGGAGGACCTTTAGGGAGTATGCTAGTAAGTGGATGACCTTCTTGATGAAATGAGATGTCACTATTGGGAGGACCTTTAATATGCATGCCAAAATGGTGAGGACTACCATCATAGATCAATGTCTAATTATAGGGAGAATTTCTATAGTGTCTACCTTAGGGAGGACATTTAGGGAGGATGTTGATAAGGGGAGTACCTTCTTGCTAAAATGATATGTCATTGTGGGGAGTATCTTTATAGTACATGCCACAATTGAAAGAACTATCATCATAGATCAATGTCTAACTACAGGGAGAATTTCTATACATATACCATGAGGATGACCTTATGGGAGGATGATAGAAAGGGGAGGACCTTCTTATTGTTTTATATTTTGGACATGATGAGGGATACTATGATTCTCATCAGGAGAAAGGTTCTCATGATCAATAGTCTTGTATTCATGAAGGAGGCCTTCATGGTAGGTGATCTAGGGAGGACCTCCAGATAATCTAGTAATAATGTTTGTGGGGAGAACCTTCACAAATACTATTGTCACTTCCATAATTTGGTAATGGATCGATAGGATCATGGGCCACCAGGGATAAGTGCTTGGTGTCTTCTTGAACTCCAACTTCCAGAAGATCAGGTTCATTAATCTGCTCTTCATTTTCTAGTTTCCTTTGGCATTATTTATTTTTGGGAACTCTCTTGTGGGAGAATTTAGTCGCTTACTATAGGTGATGGTATTCATATACGGGTTCTTTTTTTAGTGGCTCTCATGGTGAAATCAGGATAGACTGGTAAGATTCCTGAGTTATGGAAGGGATATATACCTTCCTTGGAGAAGCCACTGAAGTGGATCGGTTCTCCATATTGGAATGGTTATTTTTTTCTTGATCATATTTTCCATTTATCATGGAATACTATTGACAACCCTCTTGGATGGGAGAAGGGATACATGTCTTCTCTTGAGTGACCACCTCACTATGTAGATGATTCACCCTAATTGGGGAGGAGGTTATGGGAATGAATCCTTGTTATTTATGTGGATGTGATTGCATATTGTCAAGTATATAAGATATGATCAAGAATTTAAGTTCTATCCTATATCATTGGTAAGATGTGTTGAGAGACGTCCTTGGTGGGAACAGGAATATATGCTCATTATATTGTCAGATTAAGAATATGTTCCTACTTAGGTCCTCTATTTCCTACCAACATGTACTAAAATTCTATTTGTGAAGGGGTATATATATGAGTATTCCCCTGATTTAAAACTAGGATACACCATATATTTTTTCTAATTACCACCATATTTGACATACATGCTTCAAATTTGCAAGTAGGTATTTGTTTATTCTCATTTTTTGTCATTGTTTTTGACTTATGGGATATATATGCATACGTAAAATTTGTATCTAGTTGTTTTTAATCGTATTTGACTGATGAGATTCATGCACGATGGTAGGGATATGCATCTTTCTATAGTTTTCCACCCTATTTTCAGGGTAGTCTTGGTGATCAGTAGTAGGAATTTTTGACTGCTCTTAATTTTCTATCATATTTGGATGACGGGCTTCATAAGAGAGAGAAGGAATATATATATTTTGGCAGTGTGATTCCATATTTTCATAATATGCTTCTTTGGCATGAATGATGATGATTTCATATTCCTGATTATCTAATCCTCTCCCTTTGTGGGCCGCTTGGGGGGACCTAGTTATATTTTACTTTTTAAGGGTCCCACAATCTGATATCCTCTTCATTGTGAGAATGTTGGGCCATGCGTTATTGGTGGTGATGATTTATGATAGGGGCCCTTGGGATGGACCCCTCTGCTGCTAGGATGAATACATTGGTGATGACTTTAGCCTCTCTAAGGTAAGGGGTGAACTTATAATTGCATTCTAGGGACAGGATCTCAAAATAATTGGAGATTTCTAGTGGAGCTATTTACTTCTGGACCACCGGCCTTCACTGGGAAAATAGTTGGCAGGGCTTCATGGACTAGAGGGCCTACCTAGATACCTTTAGGATGGATATAGTACCCTTTTAGTGGTACTCTCTAACCATTTCATTTGAAAACCAGTGTTGAAGATGTTGGGAGTGCGATGGAGTCCTCTTTTTGGTTGAGGATATGACTAGTGTAGTGGATGACATGTGTATTTTTTAAATTTGGTGAGATACTATTAGATCGAATAGATATCTGAAGAGTTCCTAAAATACATCTTATAAATACAGAAAAGAAAACCTCAACAAAGTAGAATCTCAAAAACACATGCATAATTGATGGTCTTGTTTGGACCTCTTCCATTTTGGATGGGAAAGGGAGCCTAATGTTGGGTAACATAGACACCTTCATTAAGGATTCTTGTTGGGTTCACAATTTTGTTTCCAACAAAAAATATTTTTACCCTAGCAGTCGATTACAAGGGGTTTAATGGTGTGAAATCACTAACATCAGGCACAACGTCTTCTAATGGTCTCCAATAGGTTTTTTTCATGGAGCCAAAAATTCCCAATGGATATTATATTCCTAAATACTCGTGGACATAATTTCCAAAGGTAGGAATTTGTTGGGTAACTTGTACAACTACACTTAAGAACTTACCTTGGTTGAGAGTATGGGAATTCGGGCTCATCACACCTTTTTAGGGGGAACTATTTTCTATTCTAGGACTCTATTATAGATTTAATATATGTTCATGAATCCTTGGTTCATTACCTAGTGTTTTATATTAGATATTACCCTGATTTAATGATTGATCATGAATATGTATGGGTTCAGAGTCATATGTATGTATCATGGGTTCTCCATAAATTGGGATATCTATGTGTATTTGAGGTTCTCAATCAATGGTACCATTTTATATGAATGGATCAAACATTATCTAGTTGTTTATTAAGACGACGCAAGTTTTAATCCATGTGGTGAGGCTCTCTGGAGCTTATCGTCATCCAGGGGACATAAGTTGTTTTTATTTTAGGATCAAACTCATAAGATTGTCTTCCTACGTATCCTCATGATAGGAATCAGAACTAATGTAGTTCAGTTCCACTTAATGGGCCACATCATATTTTAAGGTCGTGTGAAAATAAACCAACCATGTAGTTTAACGTTATGCGGAAAGGATTCTTAGGTGAAAGGTGTGTTGGAGTTGGTGGCCTAGAACCAACTACTTTGTAATTTATTCATTAACAAATACCTTATCACATCTTGATTGTTCTTATGCATGAAAATTCATGTGATAATGTCCTAAGGATAAATATTTCACTAAAAGATCATAGTGGATCCCTACTATGATGAGAACTCGAAAGTGCCATAACACTGTTCTTGAATATATATTCTATATTCGGATGATATTATTTTAGGGACACAAATAATACAAGTCATTAAGGGTGAGGACACATAAAACATTGAGGCACCTTCTCATGGTGTTCTCCCTTGTTAATATCTAGGAGGATATTATGATAATGAGACCCGCTAGTAGGAAATCCACATTTTCAAAGTGTCATTGGATGTTCCTATCTACGAACGTGTATATTGGTCCTTAGACTTTAAGGTTGTTATTAATGGGTATTACAACTCACCCACTTAGATGTATTGATAAAAACTATGATGACACACTGTTCGTAGTGAGGTTGGATATGTTGGATACGGCACAAGTAATACTGTATTAATAGATAATGCATGAAAGGATTTTTCCCTTCTATTCCATAATGGAATTAGATATCTCAAGCCCTTTGATGGAATTGATATAGGAAAAATAAATTAATGGACATGGTAATGAATAGGAAAGTTCAATTCTAGGAATTCAAAGAAAGAATAATTGAGCACATGGGTTGATGGCACCAGCATGAAACCCGTTTGATTTGAGATATCAAGACAAAGGGATTACATTACACGGTAAGCATTCATAGGAGGTGACATGTCATTGCATCGTTAAATTCTTTCTCTATGGGTTCCTTGGCATGTTTCTTGGCGCTAACCTTGGACTTTAGGAAAACTCCACCTAATGTCACTGAGAAAGAGGCCTAGAGGGTCAAAGACTAAGTTTTTCCAAGTATCTTAGTTAATATTAATTTAATAAGTTGAATAAAGATTATTCTCGATTATGGTTTAATAATTATTCGAGGATGCCTGATCTCATTTATTTCGAAACTAGTTATTCGAGAGAATATATTGTGGGAAAAATTATATGTCATGTATATTAATATACACACCGTGTAGTTTTTCAGGGGATTTTTGAGAAATAATATTATTTAATTAATTAAATAATATTAGTTGTAATTCACTAGGCGCATGTCAAGTAATAATAGTAGTCAACTGTTATTATTATACATGGGTTCTTACTTAGAATTAAATGAAATGAATAAATGCTTTATGTTAATTAACTCATTTTATTATTCTATGTAAATAAAATCCCAATTATATAATTCTCATTTGCCTAGCCATTTTTTGGGGGTTGTGCACAACAGATCTGAAAAATCTCTCAAACCAAGAGAGAATTATTTTTCCACCAAGAATTCTCTCAAGTTATGAGAGAGATCCTCCTCCACCGGATCAAGGAGGGAACTTTGGAAGCATCTCTTAGGGAAATCGAATCCAGACATTGCGAGAGAAGGCTCTTTTGTGCTAGAACTCCGAGATCTCTTCAGTGACATATAGATATACATGGAGCACATGTGGATCACCACTAGAGGAAGCATACACTTGGATTCTATGACGCAATGACGGATCACATCAGATCATGATCAAAAACATCAATGGAGAGAGAATTTCATCGAGGTAATTCTCGTCTTTTAATTAAATTAATTATAACCAACATATTATGATCATGTCTATGGTTCTAGGAATCCCCTACTTTTTTCGTTCTTCATTTTATTCTGAAGATTTGACATTTTATTATCTTGACGGATCTTGGATTGATCTTCGTTAATAGCAAAATTAAAGTTGTATACACCCACCAACGTGCTTTCGCTGCGCCCATAACTTTCAAGTGGTATCATAGGGGTCATCTCATTGATTATAATTATTTAGTTTTTCTTTGGTGATTTATGCATTTAATAATTTAGTTGTTTCAATTCAATTTATTCATTTTATAAATATGAATCTTGAGATCTATTCCACCTCTTTCATTTCTCGTTCACCTTACAGAAATGATTTTTTCTTTTAATTTTGATTAAAATAAAATAGATGATCTCATATAGAGGTGCCAAAGATTCATGTCCCTATAACACCATAACACACGGAATTTATTAGGCAGTACATGCTATGTAGTATAGGTTCTATGCACCGAGACGGTCCACCAAACCAGGCTATTTCATTGGATTTTATCTAAGTATTTAAGACTCCATGTGTTGAATTGGAACAGGTAGAACACGGTTTTTGGATTACATGTCATGTGGCCCATTGAACATGGAGTGTAGTCCCTTCGGGTTAGGGTTAGACCATGTACCCTGCACACAGCTTTCTTGGATGGAAACCAAGTAACGCAGATACTACATGGCGTGTGTCCCACTAAACGTGTCATGTACTCCGAAGATTTTTGATGTACATCTACACGCCATGTCCCCAGGCATGTACTTCAGATAGACGGTGAACAAAAGTACACGTTGTGTAGTCATAACTACACATCATGTACTCATCCAAATTACTTATATTTATTAAAATTTATTATTATATTATTCAAACCCTTGAGACGTGTACCATATTGAAGGCGTAAAGTTGATACACAACACATTATTGGTGTTTTATATATGTGTGTTTAATTTAACATCTGTGTAATGTTCAAATCTACTCATTGGGTAGTTATGAAATATAATTCACTGGGTTTCCTCTAGGATGAAAGTTATGTACAAGGATAAATTTAGATGAATTTATTTTTTTAAAATTATGATGGATGATAATCTCAAGGAAATTCATAAAAAGGGTTTAGGATAAATGTATTGATTAATTAAAGATGATTAATTGATTCGAGTGTGATTTATCTTAAACAATAACGATTAAAGAATTGAATGATAGTTTTATTTATGCGTAAATATCATTGCATGTATAGATGATAATAATCTAGACCAAGATCTTTGTATGTAAATGGTTTCCTTTTAATTTATTTATTTAAATTAAATTTGTTAGACTATGAGCCTTCTCCTCATTAATATGAAGGGCCAGCGTGCTCAAGGTTTATTTTATGTAAAACCCCATTTTACCCACCATTTGTGAGTGAGACAAAAGCATATGTAATGGATGGATCTCCCAAGCTAGGAGATGTGGCACAAGTTAGGAGCCAAGGTGAATACAATCTAAGGTGATACAAAGGTGGACAGGTGGAAAGATGTAAACACGAACCCAAAAGGTTCAAGTTGTTTCTCCCCTAGGTATTTGGTTAGTTTATAAATCTCTGTATAAAATTACCAATAGAACAAGTACATAATCATACCATTTATTTTACTTCTGTTAGTGTCATGTTTTATTTATTATGTTTGTGTTGTCACGATCACACAATTAAAGAATTAAACAAGCATGCAAGATGAAACTAAAATAATACTAGATTATGCGTAAATATTATCTTAGACATGGTTAACCACTTAATTATATCCCAATTAATATTAAAAAGCATTTAATCAAATATAATAAAATGGAAATTTTTTGTATAAGGATAAAATCCCTGAAAGAAATATTAAGTCGGTATAGCCTTACATAATCTTAGTTAGAATCAAACCATAGTTTAGACTGCTTGACCAACCCTAGTTGGGGTGCTTTCAATTATCAGGGAATTATCATTTAAGTTTTTGGTTGACTATACTTGGTTCACATCAATGGTTTACTGCCACAACAAGACTTGGTGTAACCAAGAGGCATAGGTTGAGGAAATCCAAAATAAAAGGATTCTAGGATTGGGGAGTCCACTCAACAGAACAAGGATCTACAATATAATACAGTTGGAATTTGGAATTCAAACCTAAAATCCTTAAATTTTATTGAAAACCCCGAGTTGGGGTAATGCAAAGGGAAATATGGATCCTCTCCACTAGAATATTCAACAAAATAATATCCAGATGTCAGTAGTGAGGGATATTGGTTTTCGATAAAATAGTACGAGACTAATAAGTATTAATTTATTTATTTGTCTCAGTTTTATCATGATAAAGTAATAAGCCTTTTCTCATCTTAATTTCTATAAACAACAAGAAAATGACTTCAAACATATCATTTCAAATCATGCTTGAGAAGGAAAACCTTCTCACCAGCACCAATTTGTAGGAATGGCAGAGGCATTTACGCATCATCCTTCACCACGAGAGGAAATTTTATGTGATGGAAGAGCCTATTATAGTTGCTCCTAAAAAAGAGGCTAGTTATGAGGAACTATCTCTTTATATAAAACATATGGATGATTCCACATATTTACAATGTTTCATGTTATCAGCTATGTCTAATGAGATCTTAAAGAAACATGAAAACATGGACGCATATAACATGATGTCTCACTGTAAGGATCTCTATTAAGAGAATGCGAGAAAAGAGAGATATGATATCTCCAATGCTTTGTTCACAACTATGCTTGGAGAGTCTGCGCTAGTTGGGCCTCATGTAGTCAAGATTATTGGCTACATTGAATTCCTGGACATCTTAGGGATTATGTTCCCAGATGATTTGTGTATAGATCTCATCCTATCATCACTTCCCAGTACATTCTCTAGCTTTAATGTCAACTACAACATGATAAACAATGATAATATTATATCATAATTTCTTACCTTAATTATCTAGGTATATAAGGACATGGGATGTGACAAACCCACAGTCCTTATAGTGAATAAGAAAAGGAAGGACAAGGCACAGGGTTCAAGGACTTATAAATGGTCTAAAACCCCTATTAACCATCCCTCTAAGAAGGTTAAGATCTATAGGTAGGGAAAGGAATAGGAGGTGGTATGTTTTGCATGTGGAAATCCATGCCACTGGAAGAGGAACTACATCCATAAGCATGGGGATTCTAAATCTATGTTCGTTATCGAGTGTAATATTTCTATTTCTACACATTGGGTATTAGAAATAGCTTGTAGGGCTCACATATGTACTCAAATGCAATAACCAAGTAGATTTAGAAATATTTCTAGAGAATAGGTGGATCATCAAGCTTCTAATGGCACGAGGTTGGCTGCATTGGTGATTACCATCTCTCATTACCAACTCTAATGCTTTTGGTTTTACAAAACTATTATTATGTACCTAGTGTTACCAAGAACATAATTTATGTATCATGTCTGGATATAGATGGATTTATTTTTATGTTTGTAAATATGGGTTGTTTCTTTTATAATAACAACATATGTTATGGTATGGCACATTTAAATAATGGTTTTTATGTATTAAATTATGAAAACCATGTTTTAGCAATTGATAACAAAACAAACTCACATGACTCATACATCACCCAGTTGTAGCATCATAATCTCATTCATGTAATCAAGAAGCGCTTGAAAAAGCTCTACCAAGATGGTTATTTAGACTCAACTAATCTAAAACCACTTGATATGTGCCATGCTTGTTTATAAGGTAAAATGACCAGCTACCTTTCTGTGGACAGGGTGAAAGGGCCACAAAGCTTCTAGGATTTGTGCACACATATGTGTGTGGACCATTTCCAATAGAAGCTAGAGGTGGATATTCTTACTTCATTACTTTTACTAATGATTTAAGTAGATAAGTCTATGTCTACTTAATGAGGTATAAGTTATAGTACTTATAGAAATTTAAGGAATTCAAGAATGAAGTAGATAATAATATTGGTAAGAAGATAAAAAAACTTAGATCGGATCGAGGTAGAGAATATATGAACCAAGAGTTAATTGAACTTCTATGGGAGTCTGAGATTCTATCATAACTTACTTCTCCTTATACACTATAGTGGAATGTTGTTAGTGAAAGGAGAAACCACAGCTTGTTGTACATGGTGAGGTCGATGATGAGTCATTAGGATCTTCCATTATTCTTTTGGGGATATGCATTACAAACTGCATCATACACATTAAATCGAGTACCAACTAAGGTGGAAAATGGAATTCCCTCTAATTTATGGAATGGAAAGAAACCCATTTTGTCTCACACACATGTATGGGGATTTGAGACGTTTGTTAAGTCCTTATTAGGAAACAAACTAGCACCTCAGGGCATGAAGTGTATCTTTATAGGATATCCCAAGGAAATAAAAGGATATTACTTGTACAACCCTTTAGACAAGAAATTCATTGTCGCTAGACAAGTCATATTTATTGAGAGGGAGAACATCCTCAAAAAGGATGGTGACATAAATATTGACTTCGATAAAGTTGATGCTCAAGATACAAAGGAGTTGGTACAGGAACAAGTTCCACAGGTCCTTATGGAAGAGGTTCCAGAAACACAAGTACTGCATAGGAGCTCAAGAGAGGTAAGGGAACCAAAGATATATGGTTTCATAGTAATCGAGGATAGTGAATCATTGTTATTGGAAAATGATGAACCTTTATCCTACAATGAAGAAGTAGAAATCTAAGATGTTGTAAGATGGCTAGAAGCTATGATCTATGAGATGGATTCCATGTATCATAACCAAGTCTGGGTACTGGTCGATGAGCCAATTGATGTAAAGCATGTTGGATGCAAATGGGTATTCAAGAGAAAATTGGATATAAAAGGTCAAGTAAGCACATATAAAGCAAGGCTAGTGGCTAAATGATTCAGACAGTGTTAACAAATTGACTATGATGAAACCTTATAACCAGTTTCCATGTTTAAATCCATAAGAATCATACTTTCTATAGCAGCTTACCATGACTATGAGATTTGTAAAATGGATGTCAAAACAAAATTCCTTGATGGGAACCTTCAGGAAGATGTCTATATAACACAACCAAAAGGGTTTGTGACACCAGGTGAATCCAAACGGGTTTTAAAGTTGTATAAATACATTTATGGATTAAAGAAAGCATCCAGGTCATGGAAAATTCGATTTGATGAAGCCATAAATGAATTTGGTTTCACTAAGAATGAATGTGAGCCATGTGTTTATAAGAAATTTAATGAGAATGTAGTCTTTATCCTAGTAGTATATGTTGACGACATATTTCTTATTGGAAATGATGTACCAGTCTTACAGTCAGTTAAGGACTATTTGAACACATGTTTCTCCATGAAGGACTTGGGTGAAGCAGCCTACATTCTAGGGATCAAGATCATTAATGATAGATCCAAGAGGCTACTTAGACTAAGTCAGGGTAGATATATTGACTAGATACAAAATAGATTTAGTATGGAACAATTGAAGAGGGGATTAGTTCTAGTGTCACATGGCCTACATCTTTCTTAGAAAATGTGTCCTCAAACACAACAGGAGAAATATAGAATGAGTAATATCCCATAGGCTTCGACTATAGAATCCATCATTTATGCCATGTTATGTACCAGGTTTTATGTTTCCTATGAATTGAGAATGTTAGGAAGATATTAAGAAGATCCAGGAGAATAGTATTGGACTGATGCTAAGACTATCATTAAGTATCTGAGAAGAACTAATGGTATGTTCCTAGTGTATGGAGGAGATGAGGAGATTATCATTAGAGGGGATACTGATGCTGGTTTTCAGACAGATCATAATGATCTGAAGTCACAATCTAGATATGTTTTCTATCTCAATGGATGAGTTATGAGTTGGAAGAGTTCAAAGTAAATAGTTTTCGTCGATTCTACAGTGGAGTCAGAATATATAGCAGCTTATGATGCATATAAGGAAGCTATCTGGATTCGAAACTTTATCCAAGATCTTGATGTTGTGCCTATCAGTAATGATCCTATCACATTGTATTGTGATAATACTATAGTGGTGTCTCTTGAAAAAGAACAAAGGTCACATCAACAGACAAATCACATACTCTGTAAGTATAACCTCTTGAGGTATTTCTATCAAAGGGGTGAAGTTGTAGTGAGAAGAGTGTCCATGGAAGAGAATGTGGAAGACCCCATGACTAAAGGCCTATCTCAGAAGAAGCATGAATATCATGTGAGAGATAGCATGTTAAATGTTGTTAACAGTTGGCTCTAGTCCAAGTGGGAGTCTTTTGGACTTGGTGGCCTAGAACCAACTACTTTTTACTTTATTAATTAATAAATACCTTATCATATCTTGATTGTTCTTCTATGTGACAATGCATGTGATAATTTTCTAAGGATAGTTATTGCACTAAAATTTCATAGTAGATCCATGCTATGATGAAAACCCAAAAGTTCCATAACATTGTTCTTGAATATATTTTCAATGGTTGGATGATTTTATTTTAGAGACACAAATAATACAGGCCATTAAGGGTGAGTAATCATAAAACTTCGAAGCACCTTATAATGGTGTGTTCCCTTTGTAATATCCAGGTGGATATTATGAGAACGAGACTCACTAGTAAGAAATCCACATTTCATAGTGTCATTGGGTGTTCTTATATGCAGATGTGTGTATTGGTCCTTACACTTTAATATTATTATTAATGGTTATTACAACTCATGCACTTAGATATATTGACGAAAACTGTGACAACACATTGTCTGCAGTGAGATTGGATTTTTTGAGTGTGCCATGAGTAATACTACATTAATAGAAAATGCGATAAAGGATTTCTCCCTTTTGTTCCATAACAAAAGTATATATCTCAATCCATTTGATGGAATTGATATATCCTAAATAAATCCATGTCCATGTTAAGGAATGGGAAAGTTCAATTTTGGGAATTCAAAGAAAGAATAATTGAGCACATGGGTTGATGGCACCAGCATACAACCCGCTTGATTTGAGATATCGAGACAAAGGGATTACATTACATGGTAAGAATTTGTAGGAGGTGACACATCATTGCAGCGTTAACTTCTTTCTCTATGGGTTCCATGGCGTGTTGCTAGATTTTGACCTTGGACTTTTGGCAGGCTCCGCCTAATGCCACTAAAAAATAGGCCTTGAGGGTCACACACAAACTGTGTTCAAGTATCTCAGTTAGATATTAATTTAACAAGTTAAATAAATATTATTCCCGATTGTGGTTTAATAATTGTTTGAGGATTCCTGATTGCATTTATTTCAACACAAGTTATTTGAGAGAATGTATTATGCATGAAATAATATATTTATGAGTGAGTAATGCAGTGATATTTATTTAACAAATAAATAGTCATTATTAAAGGTCTAATAAATGTGGTGGAGAAAATAAAGAAAATGGAAAAACAAAATTACACTTCATGTATATTAATGTAAATACCATGTAGTTTTTCTGGGGATTTTTGAGAAATAATATTATTTAATTATTTAAATAATATTAGGTGTAATTTTTTAGGTGCATGTCAAGTAATAATAATAGTCAGCTATTATTATTAGACATGGGGTCTTACGAAGAATTAATTGAAATGAATAAATGTTTTTGAGTAATTAATTCATTTTATTATTCTAATTAATTAAAATCTCAATTATATAATTCTCATTAGACTGGCCATTTTTTTTGGTTTTGTGCACAATGGATCTAGAAAATCTCTCAAGCCAAGAGACTTTTTCCACCAAAAACATTCTCAAAATATGAGAGAGATCCTCATCCACCAGATCAAGGAGAGAACTTTGGAAGCAGCTCTCAGGGTGATCGAAGGTGGACATCTTGAGTGAAGGCTCTTCTGTGCTAGCACCTGGAGATCCCTTCGGTGATGTCCAGATATATGTGGAGCGTGTGTGGATCATCGTTAGAGGAAGCCTATACTTGGATTATACGACGCAACAATGGATCACATTGGATCATGATCAAAAACATCAATGGAGAGAGAATTCCATCAAGGTAATTATCATCTTTTAATTAAATTGATTATAACCAACATATGATGATCCTCTCTATGGTTCTGGGACTCCCCTCCTTTTCTTTTGTTCTTTGTTCTATTCAAAAGATCTAGAATTTTATTATCATGATGGATATCAGATTGATCGTCATTAATGGAAAAAATTAAAGTTGGGTATACCCACCAACTCACTTCCGTTGTGCTCAGAACCTTCAAGGTGCCCAGTCAAAGATGGTGTGGGACTCATGCCAAGGCAGGCCAAAGGACCCGAAAGAATTATGGTATCTTAGGTGGATATGACCCTACAAGGGATGTGGTATGAAGAACATTAGGGTGGATTTTGGTGTTGGGTTTGGACCCCATAGAGGCTTCCTACGTATCCCAGTTAGTAGGGGATCAAATCCCATGTAGTTTGGTAAAATTAGGTCTTATACCATGGATTATGACCATGAGTTTGGCGCTTATGCGTGGAAGTTTCCCACATGAGGGGGGGCCAATTGGGGATTATAATTAGGGGATGTATGTATGGTGTTTATTCATTGGTAATATGGACCCTTGAAAGTTGAGATATGGTTTCAGGGATTATACCATATAGGAGTCTCATTTTGTTCATACGGTTGGGGCTTCCACATAAAATTCACCCATTTGGGCTTGAGTGTGATTGGGGCTTATGCACGAAAGCGGCCCATTTAAATAAAAGTAAGGGGATTACATATATGGAGAAGGCATGGGAATTTGGGTATAATTGGAGATTATATCAAATAGGTGGCCCATTTGAGTGGATATGATTGGGTTTTAAACCACATAGGAGACCCATTTGAGGTTTGGGATATGATTGGGGATTATACTGTATAGAAGGCCCATTTGGTTGGGGCCTACATATGTAAGCAGTCCATTTGGGTTCAGGGACATGTGGATGTCATGATCACCACTAACCTCTAAGCCCATGTAAGTCATGCTCAGTATGAGAAACAAGAGAAATCAGTATATCCAAAGATCACATGAACCACTTTATCCGCTGGTGGATGAGGTGTTGAACTATAAAGGGGGGGAGAGAGAGAGAGAGAGTTGAGTGTTCATATCACATCTTTTATTTTCATATATATAATAGTCATATTTGGTGATCTATCTAGATACATCCTGGGATTGGGAGAAGAGGATAAAAAGTTCCACCTCTAATAAAAAAGGCTAGGGGCTTACTCTTGGAAGGATGCCCTGAAATTGGTTCTGGGGAGGAGGATATAATTCTATGTAAATGGGAATAGAAAGGGTGATCCTCACCTTACACCCCAATAATGAGGAGGTTCATGTGAGAAAACTGAGGTCAGAACCTACATTACCATGGGAATGCAAACCTAAGGAAATTCTGAGGGTTCACCTTACTATGGAGGTTACCAATGTGACTTTTCTTACCATGAGTATTTAAACTTGAGAGGACATAATGATGTAGTCGATGATATTATCATACAATTATGGTGTCTTTAGAATAAGCATTGACCTAATGTCGTTAGACTGGTGGTTCATGTAGGGGACAACATAGAGGGTGATGACATGATATAAGGGAGTGATGGGATCTATAAAGTAGAATTCCCTAGGATTCCCCATTCTACATAGAAGGTTATTATGCAGGATGGGGTTCCCTCTATGTAGAATGTTGCTTTCCAATGGAGGGGACTATTCACGTAGAGTTTTTCTATGCAGAATTTGGTTCTTTCCACATAGAATGTTGCTATGTGGGTCCAAGTTCCATCTATGTAGAGTATTTCTATGAGAAGGTGAGTTCCTCCTACATATCATTTGGCTACGTAGGGCAGGGTTCCACCTGCATAGTTTTTTTCTATGTGGGATGTTTTTCTATAAAGGATCCATCTATTTATGCCCCGTGAAATGGTGTTTGTATAGGGTTTTTGAGTTTGCACACACTGTATGATTTATTACTTCTTCCTTCTATGCGGTGTAATTTTACCTATTGGGAATTGACAAAGATCTCCAATTTTTATGTATCCTTGTCGGTCATTTCCTTTAGCTCCCTTTGGTTTGGTATCATCGGTCCTCCTCCTCGATCCCCCTTGGGGTCTATTTATAGAAGAGTGGAGGGATCGGATACCAGTGTGGTCAGTCATCCATGGTGTTCCGTGGGCTTCTTTTGCAAAATTCCATGGGGTTCCCCAACCCACGAAGTACTTAGTCAGTGGCAAGCGGTTGTTTGTCGAGGGGTCATTATTTTTAAAGGCAGAAATCACTGCCCGACCATGCAAATGAATTTTTTTTATTCACAGACGTCGATGGTGCCTAATCATCTCACAAAATATTTAGTTCACGAGAAATATCTGTTCACAACGAATTACCATTCATGGGGGGGGGGAATCACTACCTCAATCATGTAAACGACTTCAGTTTTTTTTGGTCGTAGACAGTCTGTATCATCCTACGAATGACTTAGTTCATGAGGAGCTTCCTGAAATGGTGTAATTCCATGCGAAATGGTGGCATGTGAAGTTATTTTTGATATGTGGTCTCATCCCTTTGAACATTTTTAAATCTTCTTCTAGGTATCATTTCTACCCTTTTCTTATCTTGATGGAATTATCATCCTCTTGAATGAGAAATTATCAAGACCAAACACCTAGACCTATTTTTTTCTTATTGTTGTAGAACACATGATCATCAGCAAACACCATTTCTATCTTCTCGACACATAAAACAATTTTATTTTAAATTTTAAATTCAAAATAATATGATTTCCATTGATAAATTGTCTTTAATACTGATTAAAATTAATTAATTTTATAATCAATATCCTACATACAATTTGGTGTATACCTTTCCAATTGGATGAAGTTAGATTCATATGCAGAAGTTTAATCATCATCCTCCTACCTCAATTATATTAATTTATTTCCATCCTATGTTAAACAGCCTCGAAAAAAAATTCTCAAGGAAAATATTGTTAAATTAATCTCATTCCAAGGAATCAATCTCTTCTATTTCCATGATATTCATTACCATTGACCACAACGGATCAGCTTCACCTTTAAAATGATAAATATCTAGAATTAAATTTTTATGTTGTGAACAACCCATGACTTTGAATATATTTTTCAAATATTTAATCTATCCCTCAGCTATACTAAGGTTAGAAGATCCGATGAATGCTTCAAGATTTTATTTCATTAAATTCTCTAATATAGAAATGTTTTACTATGGTGAATGTGGTCACTCTATAACATGGATGACATCACTATTAATATATTATATCAACTAATCCATCATAGTAAAAACTACTCAATTCTAATTCCTACCATTCTATATTTCTAAATTGGAAGTATATTTTCTTCTTGGTGCCTTCATACTTCAGTTTCCCTATTTCCTTTATGGAAAGCCATTCTAAAAAGACATATATTGGATAAAGAAACATAGTAATCATAAAAATCAATCTCATGATAACCATAAATTGGGATCTATTAATGGTTCTTAGTTAAATTATCCCAACCTCAGAAATTATATAAACTTGGATCTAATACCAGTTATAAGTATTTGATCCTAATTCAACCTATAATTTAATTTTTAAACAACAAATAATTTTATTTCATTCCCAGATTTCTTTTCATGTATAGATTTTTATTTAATTAGGTCATAACTCTTATATAATAAACTCATTCATTACAAAGTGGGCACTACTATTGAGTGTCTATTTTTTCACAATAAAACACTTTTAAAGGAAAAACATTTAATTTTCATGAAAAATATTCATGACTTTAAACTTAACTTCATAATTATTTAAATTCATCTACAAATGTTGTGAAAAACATTTGAAAATTTGGGATGAATACAAAAATCTTAGTAAGGCACATAAAGAATGAAGAAAAGAAACTCGTTAATCCATTTCAAACTTGTGACATCGTATAAGAGAGTTTTCCTTAAACATAATAAAATTTTAGTGTAAAGAGTAATTTAATTACACATTAGACAAACTTTACTACCCAAAGTTTTTCATAAAAAACTTTATAACAAAACATGATACAGACTCATAATCCTCAGTGTTTCATAGAAAATATAAAAACCTGTGAAAAAAATTCTTAAAAAAATCCATTTTTAACATAAAAAACCCTGAATAAAGAGAAGAAAATATGGAATCTTGTAAATGAATCCAAATATTAAATAATGGTTGGGGTGGCTGAAAAATGCATTAGCATCACATATGTTTAAAAAATCATTCCTTATATACTTTCTAAATAAATTCAATCATTCCGTAAGAAATACGTAAAAATATTTCTTTGGAATACCTTTATAATAAATTCAAAAGATAGGTAAAATGGCCTTTATAATTCATTTATTTAAATATTTATAAATTTATCATACAGTATGGACATAGTGGAAAAATATTAGAAAGAAGTATTCAAAACATTTTAAAACTAGGTTTTAAGATAGAATATCCTTTCCCTCGAGCCTGATTTGTCACATATGTTATTTATATTCTTGATTAATAAGTTTATGTTAATTATTTACTTGATTGAAAATAATTTTCAAATTCATTAACCTTTTATTATTCCTTTTATTTCACTTACTAAAATTTCATACCTAATCACTTAATTGATTAATTTTTCTTTGGACGTTTTGAGGATTTAGGTTCATAAGTAAAAAATGAAATCGGTAGGTTGGATATGGTCAAATAGATCATGATTATATAATTTTTTTGAATATTAATCATGCCATAATTATCTTTTTTATAAATTAATTATACTTTTTGAACCAACTATTTAAGATTTCTATGAAAAAATAATTATGTTACAACAGGAAGATGGTAGTCTGTACATATGCAAGAGTAACATTCCCATTTTTCAAAAAACCTGATGGAAAGAAGGTAAGTATTATTTTATATTAATATAAATATAATTATATCATAAATTACATATTATTTATTTAAATAATATTATATATACCATCCATGTGAGTTTTTGATGAAAAATAAAATATATCAATTCGTAAGACAGTAGTTTTCACAACACACAAGTGATGTTTTTATTTTTTTTATTAGATGGAAATAAAGAATTAGAAAATTTATTTACCATTTAATAATGAAATTTATATCATATTATTTTATTTTGATCCATTATTTTGACCAACTATAACAGTCAATGATGAAAAATGGAATACATCGTCTCACGAAGTGGTAGTTTTCATGTATGCATGAGCGATGTTTTTATTTTTTGTTAGATAGTTAAATAGATAAAAATGGGTTATAACATAAACATAATAATATTTCAATATATGGGATATAAAAATTTTATTATATGATAATTATTAAGATAGTTTTTAATTCAATAAAAGAATAAATAAAATGAAGAACTTGATTAAGAATTGTACCTCTTCTTTGGAAAACCACCTTTGGTTTATACCTAAATCCTTCCTAAAATGGTATTATGATCAAAAAATAACTCTAAGACATTGGGATGGATTTTAGAAAGGTATTTAAGCAAGTATTTTTCTAGATAAGAGTCACTTTTTGTGTGGTGAAGAGAGGAGAGGGGTGACCTTTTATGAGTGATGGAGAGGACACGCTTGGAATTTTTCAAAATATTAAAATATATTAATGTCATAATAAAGCCAAGTGGATCTAAAATTGACCATTTTCAAATATGATATGGTATATGTTCAAAATATTACCACAAACTAGTATTTATAAAAAAAATAACTCATTTTAACCCTTATTATTTTAGTTTTCACCCTTTTAACTTGCTTTAACACTTATCGTGGTTACTATATTTTTTACCGAAGTTACTATTTATAAAGAGAAAAAATGATGTAGTAATATTTAACAAATTTGGACCTAATTATTCAAAATATTAAATCTTTTTTTAAAAATTAAATCTATAAATTTAGTTTAAATTATTTTTAAAAACAGAACACGTAACACGATGAAAAATGATTTTCCAAACAAATTTATTTTCAAGTATAAAATTGTTTTTATACAAAAATAAAGTGTAATGTTGAATCTAATGAAATTTATTAGATTATATTTAATAAAAATTAAATAATTAAATTTTAAAATGAATCCAAAAATATAATGTTACTTTGTAAATATATGAAAAGAAAAGACTGTTTTCTTAAAAATTTGTATTTTCTGTTATTCACCCAAAAATCAACATTTTCATAAAAGTATCAAAAAATCACTCTAATATAATTTTTGATTCATTATTTTAAAAATTAAGTTCGTTTTTAAAAATTTAAATTCTAAAATTTATAAATTAAACTTTTAAATAAAATGATATAATACATGTAATTTAATTTAGTATAAATAAAACTATTTCCTTTTTTATTGAAAAATTGCTTAATATTTTTATATTGAATATAACTATATAAAATAAAATTTATGAATATTTATAAGGAATTAAATTAATAAATAATAAAAATTACATATTTTGTTAAATTATTCCCCTATTGTAAATTTCTTCCTCGTAATTTTATTCATTACTTAAAAATGAGGATATTTTTCCTTCATAACATTTTCCTATTCTCGTGTAGCTTCATCAATCATATAGTTTTTTCACAAAACTTAACCTAGTGAATCTACTTATTAAATAACACCTTATCTTTGTAATCAATAATATGAACCATTTATTCCTTATATGAAATATTCTCTTCCAATTATACTACTTCTGGTCCCAAAACATGAGATACATCAGGTGCATATTTTATTAAAAATGAAACATGAAACACATCATATACCTGAGATAAAATTTAAGGAAAAGACACTTGATTAGAAACTAATCCAATATTCTATATAATTTCAAAATTTCTAATGAACTATGGACTTAATTTTCTTTTCTTACCAAAACACATAACACTTTTCCATGGAGACACTTTAATAAAAACATGGTCACTCACCTCAAATAAAATATATTTCCTCTGATTATTCACATAACTTTTCTACCTACTCTAAGATAACATCATATAAAACTTAATCACCTTCACTTTTATTGTCATCTCTTTTACCTATTCTGGTCCCAAAAACCTTCTTTCCCCAACTTTATCCCAACAAGTTGGAGATCAGAACTTCTTTCCATATAATGCCTCAAAATATGTCATATGTATATTAAAATGAAAACTATTATTATAATAAAATTTAACTAATGAAATATTTTAATCCCAACTTCCCCAGTAATATAATGAACAATATTCAAGCATATCCACCAATTTTTGAATCATTCACTCTGACTATCCATCACATTGAGGATGAAAAGTTATATTGAAATTTAATTCATTTTTTAATGACATCTAAAGTATTTTCCAAAAAATAGAAGTAAATATGGGATTATGATCAGATACAATAAAAATAGGGGCTCTGTGAAATCATATTATCTCTTTATCATAAATTCTATAAATATGATATAAATAAATATTATTAAAAATGGGAAGAAAATGAAAATATTTAGTAAAAATATATATAATAACCCATATCACATTATTACCTTGAGATTTATTTTGTAATCTAACCATTAAATCCATGGATATATTCTCCCATTTTCATTCTATCACTAGAAAATTTTGAATCATTGCATTTGGAAATTTTCATTCCACTTTAACTTATTTACAAGTCAAACATTCGATGGTAAATTATATAATATCTATTTTCATTCCATACCACCAAAAATGTTCCTAAAGGCCACTATATATCTTGGTACTGTTGGGATAAATAAAAAATGAAGATTTATCAGCTTTACTAAAAAATTATTCCTTTAACTGGGAATCATAAGTCACAGGTAATGTTTTTCTAAATCTCAAAAAACCTTCTTTTTCAATGTTAATTTTAGTAAACTTTCCTTTCATGGCCAATTTTACCTTTTCTTATAAATCAAAATCCACCATATCAGATTTCCTAATTCTATATAAAAATAATTATTACACTGACACCTTGAAAAAATAGTGTGAGTTCATGTATGCATAATTTTTGGGCCATCATTCATTAAACCATTAACCAAAGGGTCATGTTACATTCATAGCATAGTTAATGATTCATTATCTTTCCAACTTAAAGCATTATCAACTCTATTTAATTTTACTTGATGGTAATGAATCATGGAGTAATAATCCTTAATCATTTCTATCCATATTCTCTATCTCATGTTTAATTATTTTTTAGTGAATATATACTTTAAACTTTTATGAATAGCATATATATTTCATATTTTAATCCATATAAATGATGTATCTAGATTTTTTAAGCAAAAATTATATCTCTCATTTAAATTCCATGTGTAATATAATTTTTCTCATGAGGTTTCAATTTTCATGAAGCATAAGCAATTTTCTAGTCCTTTTACATCAAAAAACGTCTAGGTCCCTTTAGATAAGCATCATTGTAGACAACAAACTCACCATTTCTATATCATAGGACCAAAACTGGAGTATTCCCTAATATTGTCTTCAATTACTAGAAATATTCATTACATTATTTCATCTAGATGAATTTAAATCCTTTTTTAGTTAAGTTAGTTAGTGGGATAGATAAGTGAGCAAAGTTATCAATGAAATTATAGTAATAACGCCAATCTAAGAAAATGATGAATATCTATGAAATTTATAGTTATTAACCACTCTTCGATCAATTTAGTTTTATATATATCAATGGTTATTCCATATTTATTGAAAATATATCTAAAAAATAAATATGTTGCAATCAAAATTCAGATTTACTCTATTAACCCTACAACTTATTTTATTTCAAGGTTTGTAGAACAATACTCAGGTGTTTTTCCATGATCAACATAAATTTTATAATATAATTAAATATTATCAATGAATACAACCAAGAATTTATCCAAAAACTCTTGGAAAACTCTATACATAATGTATTTAAATATATTTGGAACATTTTTCAACCCAAAGGGAATAACCAGAAACTTAATGCCTAGACCTAGTACGAAATGTCATCTTCAAAATGACATTATCCATCATCTTCAGCTGATGGTACCCATATTTGAGATCAACCTTCAAAAAATATTTAACCCCTTGGATAAGATTAAACAAGTCATCAATATGAGTCAATTGATATTTATTCTTAATAGTGATGAAATTTAATTCCCTCTAATCAATGTAAATCCTTAAGGAACCATATTTATTTTTAAAAAATGAAATAGGTAAAACCCATAGTGAAGTTCTAGGTTGAATGAATACTTTATAAAGAAACTCTTTTAAATGATTTTTTAATTCCAAAATTTCTACTTGAGACATTCGATAAGGTGAATTTGATATTGTCTTAACATCAGACACTAATTCAATAGTATATTCAATCTCCCGATCAGGTATAATACCTATAAATACGTCAAGAAAAACATCTAGATATTCATTTAATATCATAATTATAAGGCCCCAGCCTTAAACCTTACTTAATCTTGAGTTATTACAAGATTACACATTGAGGATCTTTTCAGGTTTAGAGTTTTAGAGAATTAGATCATGAAACTTGCATTACATTCCACATTTAAACAAAGTGGTTACATAAAAGACATTATTCATTCTTCCCATCAACGGAAACATGTTTAAAATGAAACATGGATTCTTTCTTGACACATCCTCGACACTATAATCTCATCATGTACCTTTCCCTTGACCTGTGAAAAATATTTCAAAAACTTGGGATGAGCATAAAAGGCTCAGTAAGGGTTATAAAAATATGGAAAGGAAACATGAGTTCGTATATACATAAGAATGAAATCATACTTTACCCATAAAACATAGGCATATCAAATCATGAATAAATCATAGAAAACATAACACATAAAGGTAACTTGAGGCATTCATAACATTCTTACGTAGGGAGTAACCCTCTTGGTTACATTTGGAATACCCATCACAGTATATTCCCTAAATCTCTTCGGAGAAACCTTAACGTTTCACTCCTTCGCGTTACCCAATGCATTGGAGAGCTATATCGGGCTCACCCGCCCTTAGTTTATCACGGAACCACCCGTTCTTCATAAAAATGCCCAAGAACCATAACATAATCGTATCACATAAACATGAATAAAGGAAACATAACATTTCCACATTTCAATCACAATATAACATTTTAGGATATTGAAATAATGAATCCATTCAAAAAGAAACCATTTCCAAAACCATTTAAAACATTTAATAAATAGATTTTTGAATCAAAGTGTCCCATACCACCTTGAAGCTTTTAACATTTTAAACCATTAATATCCATATAAATAAATCCTTAAAACCATTTTGAAAACATGGATATTAATAAGAACAAATAATTAAAACATTTAAAACGATATTTTGGTTAAAGGGGTTTTACCAAAATTAGAGACACTTGAATACAATAATAGAGGAATAACATTTAGTCAGAACTTTATAATATCATGAGAATAAAATGATTCATGATATAATACTCCAAAGGACAGTATATACACCATATAAGAGTGAATTGGTGCATAACAACAATGAACCCTCAATAGAAATGTCAAATGTGATGAAATCCCTTATAAAGAAGGTATCCTTAAATTAAGGACAAATAAATCTCAAAAATATGTGTGACAAATATATATAAACCCAATATAAGTGGATATTAAGTGTAAAACAATAAAAGGTCATTCACACATATTCAATGGATGACATATTCAATGACTACAAGTTGAACCCAAAGAAATCGAAATTGGGTTAAAAAGTTCCCTTGACAGCCTAACGGCATCACATCAAAATGAGTTGATGAGAGATAAAAAGTGTATCTCATCACTTGGACATAAAATTTACATCAATAAGGATGTATGAGAACATATCCCAACATAAAAATATGTAAATTAAAAGACCCAATAAAAGAAGTCTTTTAAAAAAAGAGGAGGGTGAAAGGTTCCCTTACCGACTTGGGTATCTTTCAAAACATACACCCCTTGAAAGAAAGACAATAGGTCATTGATGTAAATACTCATAAACGAAAGTATATTACACAAATAGTAGAATAATGGGCAGTACATACACCACTCAATGGAATTTTTGGCGAATGTAGCATAAATCTCACGGGAATAAAAGTGAGATGAAAAATCCCTTACGAAAACTCGGCAGCCTAACGGCGCCACATAAAACTTCCGAATATGGATTGATGAGATCAAATAGATTATCCCATAATATTACAATAGAATTTACAGCAAGTGGAATATAAAAGAAAATCCCCCAACATTTCAAGGAGGAGTTTAAAAGAAGTGACATAAAGGAGAGTACTTAAAAAGAAAGAGAGAGGTTAGATCTCTTACGAAAGTTCAGCAGCCTAACGGCGCCACTCAAAACTTCCAAAATTTATTGATGAGAGAGAATAGGGTCTCTCATCACATGAACATAAAAATTACAGTAAATTTAATATAAAAGAACATCACAATCATAAGAAAGATGAGCTTAAAATAAATGACATAAAAGAGTGTACTTAAAAAGAAAGAGAGTTGTAGGATCCCTTACCTCGGGTCCGACTTGACTCGATCGTTCTTTAATCTCCTGAATAATAAACTTGAGTTAATTTATAATTCCTTAAGAACCTTTTTCAAGTTCATTATTACTTTTATACCACTTATTACCATGTCATAAACATTATGTAATCATTTAAGTTAATAATATTTGTTTTGCCGATATTTGGTTCTTAAGTCGAAAGTGGACTTCTTACAATTACATGTTGTTCATGTGGACAAATGTTTATTATATCCAGAATTGTATTAATTATGTAGATATCATATATGTCATATATATCCAGTACATGCATGCATTTATAACATTACATAATCATTTAGAGGTAAGAAATGAAATGCACCGTTCATGGAGACGGTAAGCCGTACGTACGCATGAACGCTACTTTCATTTCTATTTCGTATTTTATAGAATGGAATAATAATGATATAAAGGTATATTATAATTCCAGTATAATATCATATATAATACCATATTTCCATCCTTTATACATCCCACATATGGTATTTAACGAATCAAATCACTTTGAGGGGGCGGTAGTCCGCACTTCCTTAAATGAAGATATCGCGTATACCCATAATGGAAGCCATAAAGGTAAGACAAAAATGAAAAATACAGAAGCATAAATAAAACATAAACATATTATATATCATATATAAAAATAGTGACATCATAATGGCCACCTTTGAAGGTGTTAAATGAGTATTGAACAATCATCGTTTCGGGAGGCAGAATTACACCATCCACGGAAACCGTATGTTCTTTAACCATTTTATGTAGTTGTGTGAGAGTGTAGCTCGAATAAATCTTATAAAAACATCCTAGTATATTTAAGATACTGGTGTTGTTACAAAAGAAGTAAATAAAAATAGTTTAGGGGGTTGGAGAAGCAAAATAAAACAAATGAACATGAGAGAGTGAATTA
Source organism: Viscum album (assembly GCA_963277665.1). Lineage (NCBI taxonomy): Eukaryota > Viridiplantae > Streptophyta > Magnoliopsida > Santalales > Viscaceae > Viscum > Viscum album. Next base: position 1,714,653,881 of record OY728152.1, on the reverse strand, counting down.
ACTTTAAAAGTGTAACTCCTTTTGATTTGAGCCTAAAGGCTTCCTTTGAAAGGATTATTCCCAAAGGGAATCCTCTAGGATGAGGATAGGGATGTGGATAGAGTAAATGGGCAGGGGTTGGCCGATCCAAAGGCTTGATGAGTGTGTTAAATGAGGTAGAGGTGGGGGCCTTTTATAAGAGGAGAGGAGGGGCACTTTTGGAAAGTAAAGAAATATTACTTTATTTGAAAATGTGTTTCGGTTTCAAAAGGTCCCAAATTGATATAATTCGTGCATAAGGTGATAAGGATTCTAAATCCACTCATCCAATAAGTTTTTGACATGTGTAGTTCACAGATTTTACATTATCTTTCCATTTTATTTAAATCGTCAAATAATGATGTCATCTCTCCATCATTATTATGTCATAAATATTAAATTTATTTAATGTCTAAAAATTATAAAAAAAATACTATGATGTAGGAAATATTTTTATCTTTCCAATGAATATTTATAATCAAAAATATGACTTGTATAACCCCACTTAAAAATTGTTTTAGTAAAACATATCATGTTTGTGTCAATTTTACTTTTACATTAAATAAAATGTTATTTATGTCATTTCCCAACCAAAGTGGATCCATGGGGTCCCCAAGTTGACCCATGGCTTTTCTTGGTCGGCCATTACACATCCAATGAGGTTAGGACATGTGTCAAGTTCATTTCATATTATTAAAACATTATTTTTACCTTAAACTACACTAATTACCTCTAATCGCGATTAAAAACTTAATAAGTTACTATTCACCAAAAATTATTTTAATCTCATTGAACCACATTTTACTTCTTAATGACAACCATGTATGTCGGATTTTTAAAAATCAAAACACAATGATTTCAAAATTTCAATTAAATGGAAAATCAGTTTTTATAAGTACCACTTTGTGGTTTCACTATTCATCAAAAATTGAAGTTTTTCAGAAAAATCCCAAAAATTAACCCTAAGCTATATTTGATATTCTGAATTCAAAAATGAAGTCTGTTTTAAAAAATTCAAAACATATAAGTCACATTAATTAATTTAATAATTAATTCCCGCTATCATGACAAATAGCGTGTTTTATAAAACAATAAGTATCAAAAGATTGACACTAGTTTAAGTCTGATTTCAAAGTGAAATTGATTCCAACGACCACTATTGGATTTAAAGGTAAAAATATTTTCTAATTTCACTTTAAAAACAATTCAAAATATTATCTAATCATATAAATAAATTAGTTTAAAAAGATGTTTTGAATTAGAACACAACATTTTATACTATTCATTAAAAAAAAGAACTTTATCGGAAAGATACCAAAAAATTACACAAAGTAAATTTTGATGTTCCGATTCTTAATAAGAGTTTTATTTGGTCCAAAAGAATGTTTAAGAGTGAACAAAACTATATTTAATGACGGTTCTCCATCAAAAGGTGATAAGTGAACCTTTAGTGAAAACTAGGGCATATACGCCTAAAATTGAATTCTTTCTGTATTTTAAGCCTTTATCTTTTATTGTATAAATGTAAAAATATTTAAGAACATATATAATCATATTTTAGTTATTTCTATCCATTCCCGCCATTACAACGGCTACATGTTAACTACCATTTAAAATAATATTATTTTATTATTAGAGTGCAACGTAAGATTCCCAAGAAACTCGTTGTTGCGTGTTGGGTACGCCATCGAGCATAGCGTCCCCTTTAAAGTCATATAAATATTTTATTCACAAATATGGATAAATATGAAAATGTCATATTCCTTATTTACCTGGGGTGTTACATCCTTCGCCCCTTTTGGGAATTGCGTCCTCGCAATTTTAAAATTGCGCTTGGAAACATCCTTGAACGTCCCACATCGGCACAAGAGTCGGTAGAACAATCACTTTAAAATAAAGAAAGATAAGCACAGAGGACACCCGAGTTAACCCATACTAGGATTCTAAGTATGAAAATATGGACATGGAGGAGAAAACATAGGGTCATGTTCCGATGGAGAGTGATAGAAAACATGTTTAGGAGAAAGTTAACAATAAGAAAATCACAAACTTGTGATGGGTTAAACGGTTTTGGGTTCCCCATTAGGAAAAGTTAATAGACAATATTTTTGTTTTAAGTTACTTTTTATTGAGGAATTTATTCATAAGGAAGCATAATCACTTATCATGTTGACTTTCAACTTTTACTAGATTCCTTAGTCAAACTCATATTTTTTCCAAAAGACGAGTATTTAGGGAGACTTGTTCGCATTAAGAGTACTATAATAAACTTCTAGAGAATCACCTAATCCCCAAAAGAGAGCTATATACATCCCATGTTTTTAGGCTTTAACCAAAACCAAAACCAAAAAAGTTAGTACAAGATCAGATAATCCAGAAAAGGATAACCCCTTATAAAAAGAAAATCTATTCTTAATCTCCAAAATTTGTCCAACAAAACCCAAAGTTCAACGAGGACCATCCGATAAACAATTTGTCCATAAAATTCTTCAAAGTAAACCAATATAAGATTGAAACCCAAATATTTGGAGGATTTAGTCACATAGTCTTCCAAGTTAAATCGTAACATTTATCTCCAAACAACATTAGTTGCTCGTAAAGTCTCACATTGAAAAGTAATTATCCTAATCACATATCCTCCAAAATCAACTTACTCTTAATTCATAAAATCATATAACTAAAAATAATCAGTCAAACTAACCAGGGACTTCACGTAGTCCAGTGGTAGGCGAAAAATACCAGTCGCACTTTGGTTGTGGGTTCGATTCCCGCAGCATTGTCCGACGCGACGGGTTGTCACACGGTCTGCGTTTGTCCTTTTTCCAAAACTATATAATTCTCAAATCATTACCCAAAAAGGGATAAAATCATCAAAAATAACCATAACATATTTTAACCTCAATTTTATCTCATGCCTTTCACTTCAATCATAACATATGGTAACCCATAATTACCTCAAAAGTAAGGATCATATAAACCCAAATGGTTCTTTATAACTATGTCCACAAAAGAAAAGATAACTATTACTTGAATAAAATTTTCCTATATTAAACATCAGGGTTACACATAATATAAAAAGTCTTCTAATGTAACCCCATCATCAAAAGAGACTTAATACTCTTAATAATTTCACCCTAACTCTTGAAGCCCTCATATGTTGTCATCTTACTCATTCAACATTCTTCATGATTCATTATCCATTCCTTTCCAACTTATTCCGAACTACCTCTTTCCTACAAACAAAATCATGAATCATATCCTAAGATTCCAAAATAAGAAAACAATAGTCATGAAATAGTACATACCTTTGATTGGTCATTGTCAGTTTCTTCATCCTCAATTGGAATGGCATTAGGTATTGGTAAACGAATATTGGTACGCTCTTGGTGACCCCATTCACGAAAATTCTTCATAGGACATGTGTTTGCATAATGACCATGCACACCACATTTAAAACATTCAATTGATCCCTCAGAAAGAACTTCTTTCCCTTTCCTCGAGTCAACTGGATGCTTCCTTTTTCCATGGCAGGTTCCTGCTTTATGACCTTCATTTCCACATCTATAGCATATTTCTGTCCCTTTGAAACATTTTCCTAGGTGTTTCTTTCCACATCTTTGACACATAGGTTTTTGAACACACTTACCTTTATGATTATTACCTGTACATCCGTAGGGATTTGTTTCTTGCATATATGATGCCTTAGAGAAATCTCCAAGGTTTAGGTGGTCAATCATGACTCCAGATAGTTGGTTGAGGATAATCAAAAGAGTTCTCATTGCAGCTCTCATATCATTCAGTTGCTTGCTCAAAAAACTGTCACAGTTTCCTTCACATCCACTGTTAATTTGGTGCCTGCTAGATCCATCCATTTACTAAAACCAAAAAGGTCAGTGTGAGTATATCAACAAAACCATCATGTACTAATGAGTAAGATAGACAATAAGATATACTTACTGATTCACTTTATCTAAAACTAAGACTCTTTCTGAAATCCTAACCATTATGGTAATTGTCAATTATGCTTAAAGAATACCATAACCTCTAAAGTTATCTAAACCGACCTTTGATACCAACTATATGGCCCCAGCCTTAAACCTTACTTAATCTTGAGTTATTACAAGATTACACATTGAGGATCTTTTCAGGTTTAGAGTTTTAGAGAATTAGATCATGAAACTTCCATTACATTCCACATTTAAACAAAGTGGTTACATAAAAGACATTATTCATTCTTCCCATCAATGGAAACATGTTTAAAATGAAACATGGATTCTTTCTTGACACATCCTCGACACTATAATCTCATCATGTACCTTTCCATTGACCTGTGAAAAATATTTCAAAAACTTGGGATGAGCATAAAAGGCTCAGTAAGGGTTATAAAAATATGGAAAGGAAACATGAGTTTGTATATACATAAGAATGAAATCATACTTTACCCATAAAACATAGGCATATCAAATCATGAATAAATCATAGAAAACATAAGACATAAAGGTAACTTGAGGAATTCATAACATTCTTACGTAGGGAGTAACCCTCTTGGTTACGTTTGGAATACCCATCACAGTATATTCCCTAAATCTCTTCGGAGAAACCTTAACGTTTCACTCCTTCGCGTTACCCAATGCATTGGAGAGCTATATCGGGCTCACCCGCCCTTAGTTTATCACGGAACCACCCGTTCTTAATAACAATGCCCAAGAACCATAACATAATCATATCACATAAACATGAATAAAGTAAACATAACATTTCCACATTTCAATCACAATATAACATTTTAGGATATTGAAATAATGAATCCATTCAAAAAGAAACCATTTCCAAAACCATTTAAAACATTTAATAAAGAGATTTTTGAATCAAAGTGTCCCATACCACCTTGAAGCTTTTAACATTTTAAACTATTAATATCCATATAAATAAATCCTTAAAACCATTTTGAAAACATGGATATTAATAAGAACAAATAATTAAAACATTTAAAATGATATTTTGGTTAAAGGGGTTTTACCAAAATTAGAGACACTTGAATACAATAATCAAGGAATAACATTTAGTCAGAACTTTATAATATCATGAGAATAAAAGGATTCATGATATAATACTCCAAAGGACAGTATATACACCATATAAGAGTGAATTGGTGCATAACAACAATGAACCCTCAATAGAAATGTCAAATGTGATGAAATCCCTTATAAAGAAGGTATCCTTAAATTAAGGACAAATAAATCTCAAAAATATGTGTGACAAATATATATACACCCAATATAAGTGGATATTAAGTGTAAAACAATAAAAGGTCATTCACACATATTCAATGGATGACATATTCAATGACTACAAGTTGAACCCAAAGAAATCGAAATTGGGTTAAAAAGTTCCCTTGACAGCCTAACAGCATCACATCAAAATGAGTTGATGAGAGATAAAAAGTGTATCTCATCACTTGGACATAAAATTTACATCAATAAGGATGTATGAGAACATATCCCAACATAAAAATATGTAAATTAAAAGACCCAATAAAAGAAGTCTTTTAAAAAAAGAGGAGGGTGAAAGGTTCCCTTACCGACTTGGGTATCTTTCAAAACATACACCCCTTGAAAGAAATACAATAGGTCATTGATGTAAATACTCATAAACGAAATTATATTACACAAAGAGTAGAATAATGGTCAGTACATACACCACTCAATGGAATTTGTGGCGAATGTAGCATAAATCTCACGGGAATAAAAGTGAGATGAAAAATCCCTTACGAAAACTCGGCAGCCTAACGGCGCCACATAAAACTTCCGAATATGGATTGATGAGATCAAATAGAGTATCCCATCATATTACAATAGAATTTACAGCAATTGGAATATAAAATAAAATCCCCCAACATTTCAAGGAGTAGTTTAAAAGAAGTGACATAAAGGAGAGTACTTAAAAAGAAAGAGAGAGGTTAGATCTCTTACGAAAGTTCGGCAGCCTAACGGCGCCACTCAAAACTTCCAAAATGGATTGATGAGAGAGAATAGGGTCTCTCATCACATGAACATAAAAATTACAGTAAATTTAATATAAAAGAACATCCCAGTCATAAGAAATATGAGCTTAAAATAAATGACATAAAAGAGTGTACTTAAAAAGAAAGAGAGTTGTAGGATCCCTTACCTCGGGTCCGACTTGACTCGATCGTTCTTTAATCTCCTGAATAATAAACTTGAGTTAATTTATAATTCCTTAAGAACCTTTTTCAAGTTCATTATTACTTTTATACCACTTATTACCATGTCATAAACATTATGTAATCATTTAAGTTAATAATATTTGTTTTGCCGATATTTGGTTCTTAAGTCGAAAGTGGACTTCTTACAATTACATGTTGTTCGTGTGGCCAAATTTTTATTATATCCAGAATTGTATTCATTATGTAGATATCATATATTTCATATATATCCAGTACATTCATGCATTTATAACATTACATAATCATTTAGAGGTAAGAAATGAAATGCACCGTTCATGGAGACGGTAAGTCGTACGTACGCATGAACGCTACTTTCATTTCTATTTCGTATTTTATAGAATGGAATAATAATGATATAAAGGTATATTATAATTCCAGTATAATATCATATATAATACCATATTTCCATCCTTTATACATCCCACATATGGTATTTAACGAATCAAATCACTTTGAGGGGGCGGTAGTCCACACTTCCTTAAATGAAGATATCGCGTATACCCATAATGGAAGCCATAAAGGTAAGACAAAAATGAAAAATACAGAAGCATAAATAAAACATAAACATATTATATATCATATATAAAAATAGTGACATCATAATGGCCACCTTTGAAGGTGTTAAATGAGTATTGAACAATCATCGTTTCGGGAGGCAGAATTTCACCATCCACGGAAACCGTATGTTCTTTAACCATTTGATGTAGTTGTGTGAGAGTGTAGCTCGAATAAATCTTATAAAAACATCCTAGTATATTGAAGATACTGTTGTTGTTACAAAATAAGTAAATAAAAATAGTTTAGGGGGTTTGAGAAGAAAAATAACACAAATGAACATGAGAGAGTGAATTACCTTTAAAAGTGTAACTCCTTTTGATTTGAGCCTAAAGGCTTCCTTTGAAAGGATTATGCCCAAAGGGAATCCTCTAGGATGAGGAGAGGGATGTGGAGATAGTAAATGGGCAGGGGTTGGCCGAGCAAAAGGCTTGAGCAGTGTGTTAAATGAGGTAGAGGTGGGGGCCTTTTATAAGAGGAGAGGAGGGGCACTTTTGGAAAGTAAAGAAATATTACTTTATTTGAAAATGTGTTTCGGTTTCAAAAGGTCCCACATTGATATAATTCGTGGATAAGGTGATAAGGCTTCTAAATCCACTCATCCAATAAGTTTTGGACATGTGTAGTTCATATATTTTACATTATCTTTCCATTTTATTTAAATCGTCAAATAATGATGTCATCGCTCCATCATTATTATGTCATAAATATTTAATTTATTTAATGTCTAAAAATTATAAAAAAATACTATGATGTAGGAAATCGTTTTAGCTTTCCAATGAATATTTATAATCAAAAAGATTACTTGTATAACCCCACTTAAAAATTGTTTTATTAAAACATATCATGTTTGTGTCAATTTTACTTTTACATTAAATAAAATGTTATTTATGTCATTTCCCAACCAAAGTGGATCCATGGGGTCCCCAAGTTGACCCATGGCTTGTCTTGGTCGGACATTACACATCCAATGAGGTTAGGACATGTGTCAAGTTCATTTCATATTATTAAAACATTATTTTTACCTTAAACTACACTAATTACCTCTAACCGCGATTAAAAACTTAATAAGTTACTATTCACCAAAAATTATTTTAATCTCATTGAACCACATTTTACTTCTTAATGAAAACCATGTATGTCGGATTTTTGAAAATCAAAACACAATGATTGCAAAATTTCATTTAAATGGAAAATCAGTTTTTATAAGTACCACTTAGTGGTTTCACTATTCATCAAAAATTGAAGTTTTTCAGAAAAATCCCAAAAATTCACCCTAAGCTATATTTGATATTCTGAATTCAAAAAGGAAGTATGTTTTACAAAATTCAAAACATATAAGTCACATTAATTAATTTAATAATTAATTCCCGCTATCATGACAAATAGCGTGTTTTATAAAACAATAAGTATCAAAAGATTGACACTAGTTTAAGTCTGATTTCAAAGTGAAATTGATTCCAACGACCACTATTGGATTTAATGGTAAAAATATTTTCTAATTTCACTTTAAAAACAATTCAAAATATTATCTAATCATATAAATAAATTAGTTTAAAAAGATGTTTTGAATTAGAACACAACATTTTATACTATTCATTAAAAAAAGAACTTTATCAGAAAGATACCAAAAATTTACACAAAGTAAATTTTGATGTCCCGATTCTTAATAAGAGTTTTATTTGGTCCAAAATAATGTTTAAGAGTGAACAAAACTATATTTAATGACGGTTCTCCATCAAAAGGTGATAAGTGAACCTTTAGTGAAAACTAGGGCATATACGCCTAAAATTGAATTCTTTCCGTATTTTAAGCCTTTATCTTTTATTGTATAAATGTAAAAATATTTAAGAACATATATAATCATATTTTAGTCATTTCTATCCATTCCCGCCATTACAACGGCTACATGTTAACTACCATTTAAAATAATATTATTTTATTATTAGAGTGCAACGTAAGATTCCCAAGAAACTCGTTGTTGCGTGTTGGGTACGCCATCGAGCATAGCGTCCCCTTTAAAGTCATATAAATATTTTATTCACAAATATGGATAAATATGAAAATGTCATATTCCTTATTTACCTGGGGTGTTACAATAATATCACCAATTTAAATAGTTACCTTCTTATCAATAATATGTGTAAGATAACTTTCTTTTTCGTCTCTAATTAATTTCTATTATTATTGATATGTTATCAAAGGTATAAATTCATTCTTATATACAAACTGAAACTCATTAAAAAAATTAACTTTTTTAGCTCTATAATCTATCTTAGCATGATAAACATAAAGTCAATCTATACCCAAAAGAACATAAAAATATACAAGAGGAAAAACAATAAGGTTTTCAAGTAAATCCAATCCATATACAAAAAAAGAAGATTCTTATAATTTACTTTTTCTTTAATACTACCCCCAAATTTTTTTAAAAAAATATATGGATTAATTTCTTTATGTTAAATTTCTAATATTCTAGAAAATTTATTAGAAATGAAAGGATGTTTTGACCTTAAATCAAATAAGAAATTTGCATAATCTAAATAAAAAAGTAATGTACCTAACACCACATCACTAAATAGTCATACATGTACTAAATTAGTCACAAAGGATTTAGCCCCATCTTTCTTCTTGTGATCTTGATGACTTCCATCAATCATTCGTATCTTATGAAAAGTACTTTGATGATGAAAAATTAAAATACAATTAAAAAATCTTATTTTCATCTTTTATTATTTTTATAATCATTACTGTGATATTTTTATTTGTAGTTATGATCTATATGTTTAAACTTACCACATTGGAAACACATCCTGGAATTTATAAGACATAATCCAGTGTTATTTCTATCACACTTATAATAAGAGGGAAACTTTATTTTATTACCTTCATATTTCCTAGATAGATGCTTCCCCATTTTCTTCCACTTGAACCCCTTTTTATTTTTATTTTTCAAATAACACATGATCATTGGAAAACCCTATTTCTACCATCTCATCACATTGAAAAATTTCTCACAAAATTTAAATTCATAAGACTTAAATGAACTTCAATGTATTGGATTTAATCCTTAGTAAAATAGATTTATTTTACTATCAAGATCCCAGATATGATTTTGTGCATACTTTTATAATCGGATGAAGTTTACTTCATACACCGTCACTAAGTCTTCCACCTTCTGCCTCAATTCTAATAATATTTTCCATCCCATGTCAAAAATTCATAAGAAAATATTTCTCAATGAAAATACTCTTAAATCAATCCTATTACTAGGAATAAATCTCTTATATTTCCCGGGTATTACTTACCATTGACCACCACTTAGTGAATTCACCTACAAAAAGATAAATAGCTATAGTTTCCTTTTGATTCTCCAAAAAAACCCATGAATCAGAATATATTTTCAAACTTATTAATCCATCCCTTAGTTATCACTAGTTCAAAATATCCACTGAATGTAAGAGGGTGGTGTTTCATGATATACTCTTCTATAGAGATGTTACTTTGGGGTGAAGGGGGTTTCTCTCTAACATGGATTCCACCACCATTAATAGCCTATTTCAACTGATCCATTATAGCAACAAACTACATAGTACAAATTCAAACTATTCTAGATTACTGATTTGGAAGGATATTTTCACCTTGGTGCCTTCCTACTTTAGCTTCTTTATTCTTTATATAGAAAACCATTATAAACATGCATATATTAGATGAAAAAAATTGTTAATCATCAAAAACAATATCATGATAACCATAAATTATAATATTTTAAGGGTACTTACATACATTATCCAAACCTCTAAAATAATATAAACTCTCCTCTGATACCTATTATGAGTTCTAGATCCTTATTAACCCCATAATTAAATTTTTAAACAAGAATTAATTTTCTTACATTCTAAAATATCTTTTCAAGTCTATAGTTTTATATAATTAGGTCATAACTCTTACATAACAAACACATTCATTAAAAAGTGGTCACTTCCACTCAGTGACCATTTTTTCACAATAAAATAATTTTAAAATAAAATATGTTTTCTTTTAGTGAAAAATATTCACAATTATCAACTTGACTTCATAATTGTTCATACTCATCCTTAAACCTTGTAAAAAACATTTGAAAATTTGGTATGAGTACAAAAAAATTCTGTGAGGAATATAAAAAAATAAGAAAAGAAACCCATTAATCCATTTAAAAATGGTGAGATCATATAAGACAGTTTTCCTTTAGTATAATAATCTTTGAGATTAAAGATATATTTACTTACATGTGAAAATATATTTACTATCCAAAGTTTTTTATAAAACACTTTATATGAAAACATAAGGAAAAAATCATAATCATGAGGGTTTCTTAGAAAACTTGAGATCCCAAGAAAAACATTTTCTTAAAAACATATTTTTCACTTAAAGGAAAAAATCATTCATTTAAACAATAAATCATTAGATTGCCTTATGAAACCAAAACATTTTCATGAAAACTCATTATTAAGCCTATAAAATTCATATAGACGCCTTGGGACATCATCTTCATAGAACCATAACACATGGAATAACTCACTCGATTAATTCCAACATAATTATCTAGAGAAAAAAATAATTACTCAATGAATTAAAGAGATATATCAGGATCATAAATAATTATAAACAACATCCAAGGGCCATAACATACATAAGAAACATAAAATCAGGTACTTGAATCATTAAAATAATAAAATAAACTTTTAAACCCATAAGTAAAACATTTCCAAATATTAATATATCCCTTTCCTTTAAAACTACATTTTCCAAACAAAAATACAAAAAACAAAGGGAATAAGGGATTTTATTTGAAGAAGACATAGAATCTTGTAAAGGAATCAATATATCAAATAACATTTTCTATTATGGAAAATTTAATTTATGTCCTATATATTTGAAAAACATTTCATCTATACTTTCTAAAGAAATTCAAACATTTTATATGAAATACCCAAAAATATTCCTTTTAAATACATTTGTAAGAAAGTAAAAAAAGAAAGGTAAAATGACATTTTTAATTCATGTGTTTAAATATTTACATATCCATCAGACAATATGTACATGGATTAAAAATATTAAAAATTAATATTAAAACATTTTAAAACTTTTCTTTAAGAAAGAATATCCCTTACCTTGAGTCTGAATTTTCATATACATTATTTATCATCCTAAAAAATAAATTTATGTTAATTATTTACTTTATTATGACAATTTTTCAAGTTAATTATATTTTTTATTATTCCTTTTATTTCACTTATTACCATGGCATGCTTAATCACTTAATTGATTGAGATTACTTCGGATGTTTTGATTATGTTAGGTTCATAAGTCCAAAATGACTTTGATAGGTTAAAAACGGTAAAATGGATCATGATTGTATAATTTATAGAATCTTAATCATGTAATAATTATCATTTTTATACACTAAATATAATTTTATATCCAACTGTGTAATATGGTTATGAAAAATGAATTATGTTACAATATAGAGATGGTATTCCATATGTATGCATGAGTAACGATTCCATTTTTCAATAAACATACAGAAATTAATGTAAGTATTATTTTATATTTATAGAATTATAATTAAGTAATAAATATAATATTTTTTTATTAAAATTCACATATATATATCAGTCATTTAAGGCGGTGAAGAAAAATAAAATGCATCGATTCATGAGGTATTAAACTGTATGTACACACAAGTGATCATTTTATATTTCATTGGATGTTAAAGAAATAATTATGATATTTATTTATCATTAAATAATAAAATTTATGTCATATATATCATATTATTTCATTTTTATCCATTATTTTTAGCATCTATAAGATTCAGTGATGAAAAATGAAATATATTATCTCGTGTGGCGTTAGTCTGCACGTATTCACAAGCGATGATTTTATTTTTCAAAACACGGTTAATTAGATGAAAAATGGGTCTAACATAAAAATAATAAAATTTAAGTATATATGATAAATTTATGTTATTATATGATAATGTTTGAGTGAGTTTCTAAGTAGGTAAAAGAATAAATAAAATGAAAACACTTTGTTAAGAACTATACATCTTCTCTAGAAAACCTCCTTAATTGTATACCTAAATACATCCTAGAATGATATTTTGATCAAAACAAGACATATATAATTTTATTATGGATTTTGGTAAGGTATTTTTGTAGTTATTGGATAAAGTAATTGGATATTTAATTGTATATAATATAGGATAGGGGGTTTCCTTTTATAAGTGAGGGAGTGGACACACTTGGAATTTTTCAAAAGTTTAAAATATATTAATGTCTTAATCAAGAAAAGTGTCTCCAAAATGGACCATATTCGAAAACAATAGGGTATAGGGTCTAAATATGACTATAAAATATGATTTAGACAAGTTTTTAAGTCATTTTAACCCTTACTATTTCAGAATTTACCCTTTTGACCTACTTTAACTCCTACCGTAGTGCTGGATTTTTTAATAAAGTTACTACTAATAGAGACCAAAAATGGTATATAATTATTTATCAGATTTGAAATCCTATTATAAAATATAAAATCTATTTTTAATGTTTAAATCTCAAAATTTGGTAAAAACACTTTTAAAAACATAGCATGTAATGCGGCGAAAAATGATTTTCTAGAAAAATGCGTTTATAAGTAAAATATATATTTTTATACCAAAATAATGTGTAATGATGACTCAAATAAAATTTATTGGATTATTTATAATCAAAAATAACTAATTAAATTTTAAAACCAATTTAAAATAGAATTTTACTTTTTAAATACATCAAAATAAAAGATAGATTTCTTAAAAATTGGTATAATCTACTGTTCACCCAAAAAACTACTTTTTTAGAAAAAATCATAAAAATTCACTCTAATATAATTTTGTTTTACTAGTTTCTAAAATTAAGTTTATTTTTTCAAATTATAACTATAAAATTTATAAATTAATCATTTAAATAAAAATTAATAACACATGTAACCAAAATTAGTACAAATAAAACAATTTAATTTTTTATTGGAAAATTGCTTAATATTCTTATAGTGGATATAACTCTATAAAATATAATTCATGAATATTTATAAGGAATTAAATTGATCTATTATCAATTTTACCTAGGTTTTTACATGTTAACTCCCACCAATGTCATCATCTTCTACCCACCATGAGGATTCCTTTCGAACCTTTTTCACTAGTGCCCATGCCCCACATCCCTATGCCTTCTACCCACCCCTCCATCAAGTAGTTCAAAAACCTAAATGCCACCCATCACATAAATAATATGGGACTTTTTTTCTAATGGAGTCAATTATTACTCCAGTATTAACCAACCTATACAAAATGTACAGGATAGGAAATCACCCCCACCCACCATAATTTAATTGAGGGGAAACTGAAACAATTAGGGCATCAGACCACCAACATAGTTTCACGTAGTATTTAATATTCCACTCTAATTGGAAACCACATAGTAATAAAAAATATATAAAATTAAAAATAAAGAAATGTTTTTTAATATTTTTAGACAGTTTTAATGAAAAATCACATCAGTGAAAGATTTATAGAATTTCCTTTTGAAAATTAATAAATAGAAATATAAATTAAATAAAATATAATAAATATTTGGATATAAAAATAAGAAAAGAAAAAAAACAAGGAAAAAAATATAAAAATAGATGAGAAATAGATAATAGAGAGGATGAGAATTATTCTTAACAACGTCATATTTTTAAGAAGAAACAATTCCATCAAAGAATAAGATTTTTATATGAAAATTTAATTTCCAAAAATAGAAATAGAAATTAAAATTTTGAAAATAATATGTTATATTGTATAAATTATATAAGAACATGGTCAAAGAAGAGATATTTTGACTCAAGGAAAAGAGATTGAGTCGATAAAAACTATTATCTTCAATCTCTCTTAGTAGTTTGTGCTCTAACTTTATGTATAATCAATTTATTTTTATTGTTAATATGTATTATAACCATATTTATATTTATTTTACTTGATTCCATTCATTTATAATTTATTAAACATTCTTTATTAAAATTAATATTTGGGTGTTAATTTTCCTATTTATTATACTCTAGTGTGGGTACGGAAGTTCTAGGCATTAGTGTTTTATCTTATATTCATCACATCCAGAATGATCATAGAGGTTACATAATAATTTTTGATATTTTTTTCCAATGGTCATTTTATTGTAATTATATTGACAATTCGTAAAGAGAGGTATTCTTTTATAATGTATTTTTATTCAATAAAAAAGAATTTATTTTATTAATGAATATAATTTTATATATTTATATTCTAGAATTATTAAAACATATTAAATTCGTAAATATTCTATAATATTCCCATATTTAAGTTTTCTTAATCATTCATTATATAACAATTATATCATTATTCGTATAGGTGGTAGAGTCGAGCTGAACAAGAATGTGTTATAAAGAATTAATGAATATTACCATGTTATTTTGTAGCTATAATAAAACCTTGATATAATAATAATGGTTTCAAATTCATGTTATTAAAGTGATAAATCAAATTCAAGAATATTTGGATGAAACAAATAAAAAAAATGACTAAGGAGAGAATCAAACTTACATTGAAGACTTGAATATTCTCCTAAAGAGGATCTTGGAAATGAAGTATTTTCAGATCCTTTTTCTGAGAAGAGGTTAAAAAAATTGAGTCATTTTTTAGGGATACAATTAGCAAATTTATGCAATAGGAAACCAAATAAAATGTGTTTTTTGATATGGATAAAGGAGGGATCCATTTATAGGTGAGCTTGAGTGGTATTTTAAAAAATATTCATTCCTTAATGAATAAGGAATGTAATTTCTCATGTAAAGTGGATCCAAAGTGTAAATATAATGGATATAGGATAATATGTTGTTTATAACTCCCTTATAACTATATTCAGAGACAATTTTGATGATATTTTATGACATTATTATAACACCATGAAATTTTATGAAATATTTTTTTTCAAATTAATTTAAACTTTTCAGTATTTTCTTTACATGAAACTCTATGTTTATCTTGAGTTACCTATGAAAATGGGTTTGGATTTCATTACAAACAACACTGAGCTTAGCTTGCATAACACGTAACACTAAGTATGAATGAAACGTGACATATTATTAAAATATTATAATAAATGTTGCATAGACATTGGAATGGTGGTTATGAATAAGATTAACTAAATTATGAAAATATTTTTTACACATGTATATAAAATAAATTCTATGGTGACGAATTAATTAAAATGAAAATAAAACCCTTTTGTAAAATAAAAGGAAATCTTTCTCTAAAAAATTATTCTTATGCACACAAGTGTGTTTTATATCAATAAATTAACCAAATCTCTTTTGTTTAATTATTTTAATTAAATACATATATTATATATTCAATAAAAATTTTAACATTCAACTTATATGTTTTCTAGACAATATTAGGAATAAATCCAATTTTATGCTTAAAAATGTATTTTTCTAAAAATTAGTTCAAACTCCTTTTTATAGCACGCTTATTCTAAATATATTTTTTTATAGTTTTTATATATTTTATTTGAAAAAATAAAATTAATGTTTTAAATATGAATAAAAAAAATAAATTAGGGTGAATTTTTCAGTTTTTTCTAAAAACTTTCATTTTTATGAATAGTGAAAATATAGAATTTTAATTGAAAACTACTTTTTCATTTAAATAAATTATAATGTTGAATTATATTTTCAATTTTTTTAAAAGTAAAATTATTTCAATTATACATCTATTAATAAAATTTATTTCATTGGAATCAATTTCATATTGAAATTTGATATAAAACTTTGTAAACTTTTAAACATTTTTTCTTCAAAAACCAACTTTCTCATCACGTCTGCAAGATTAATTTTAAATTAATTTCTGCCAATTTTATTAATGGAATTCTGAAAAATGGATTAAATATTTATAATGATACTAATTTATATTATATAATAAGGTAAAATTAATTTTTTACCATAATGGTTAGTGAAAATGTTTAAAATTAATTACCACGAATAAGGTTAAACTAGGGTTTTACACATTACATGCATTTGTATTAAAAGTAATTTTACACACACATTAGATTTTTATTTAATAAATTGGATTTCATATTTATAATATGTATGTATAAATTATATAATAATTATCATTTTTATTTTATTCATAAAGGATAAATCTCCTAGATAAATAAAAAGATACAAGTTACCATGGTAAAAAAACTAAAAGGGTAAAATCGAGTATACTTAAAGACTAAGAAAAAATGAAAAATTGTATTTATTTTTTTATTTTGGGAGGTTTTTATAAACCAAATAAACCCTCCCCTCCATTATTTATCTATTTTTTAGTCACATGTGGTAAGGGAGACCTCCCAATAGTGAATACTTTTGGGTATTTACAAGAATTGCATTCCTCCTCAATTATAAAAGGGCACTCATTATCCTCCCTTATTCACACCTTCACACATCATTGGTTTAGAAAATACCTACCAAAATAACTTTAAAAATTCACTAACCTAATCATGGAATCCATAATTTTGGTATAAATCCAACCAATTAAGGATTTTGTGTAAACCTATGGAGAAGACCCAAAGAAGAGGTAATTTTTTCAACAGGCATCTTTATTTTATTTCTTTCTCCACCTCTTTCAATTATTATTATACCATTATTATAAATTAATATCAGTATATTAAATATAATGATATTTTTTATGTTAATTTTATTACCTCTAGCCGCACACACTTCCATAAAATAGATTATGATATTATTTTTCGCATGTATGGTGGATTATCGCCTCGCGAACCGATGTCATTCGTTTTTCCATTACCACCTCTCACAGTAGGACATAATGATGGATTTATAGTTTATATATTATATTTATGATTTTTATGATTTTATTATGATTATTTAATTATTATATCACACATAACTTCATGCTTCCCATTTTGTGGGAATACGATAATTTCATTCATGTGTACGGTAGACTATAGTCTCGCGAAGCGATGTGATTCATTCGCGCTTTACATAAAATGTATTAAGGATGGAATTAAAAAAATGTGATATATATGACATAAAAATTATACTATAATTATAATATATATATATATATCATTTACTTTTCTTTCTTTCAATTTGAAAATAAAATAGATACATAATTCATGCATACGTACGGCCTACCATCTCCATGAACGGTATATTTCTCTTTCTATCACTAAATTTTATGGATTACTAAAAATATATATATATATATATATTTAATATATATTATAACTATATAATGGTTTAAATTCTATAGTTTATGAAACCTTTATCTAATTGAGAAGACCAAGAAAATAACAAGTCAAAACATATATTAAAATCAAAGTGGTTATTTCCCCAAACATAACTTTAACATGGAATTGTTAATAAACATATAATAAAAGGGCCATAAGAAAATAATATATAGTATGATATATATATATATAAGTATTATTCTTTTATATATTTATAATAAACGTATATTTATTATGCCAGAGGTTTGAATGAGGACGATGGAATTCAAGACTTAAGGTAAAAGATTTGCATCTCACTTTTATTTTTTGTGAGACAGATGCCATATTATCCAGTTATTTATTTGATATGGTTTATATAAATCACATGAATTTATTTTATTATTATTATCATGAAAATTATTTTGGTTTACATATCCATTTTAATATCTCTATTTCATGGGGTTAATGGTTCAAAATTTACAAATTAGTATGGTATTTTTGTGTCAATTTCCCTTCTTTGAGACGTACATTATGTCATGCACCTATATTTTTTTTCATGAGGTGTATATACATCTCATTTGAAATGTAATATCATCAATATGTTTATCCTTGTGATATTTTAAGTTTTGTTTTATGTTATTTATTTCATGGGGTTTATGATTCAAGGTTACCAAAGTGGTAATGGTTTTATGGTACAATATCATCATTTATCGATATTATTTATAACTAAGTAACCAATATTGATATATCATGATATACCTCTCAATAATTATCATGAATTCTATTATCCTTTGGTTATTCATGAAATATTAAATAAATTGTAACTTTTTTTACTCTTTGTTACTTATTATAATTAAGAAAATGTTTTTAATAAAATTTGAATTTATCTCTCTCTTCAATCGGAAATATGTTTTCTTTTAGAACCATGTTTTCTATAAATTCTTTAAAAATATATTTAATAAAATTTTCAAATAAAATTATTTTGAAAATTTTTTATGTTTAAAACGTGTTTTAAATGATTTTCAAAACATCCTTTAAAAGTTTTCAAATCTATTTTCAAATAAAATCATTTTCAAAATATTTTATGCTTTAAAAAATATTTTTCAAATCAGAAAGGTTATTTTCATCAATAAATGTTTTAAATTATCTTTAAAAATTATTTTCCATCTAATATGACATCTATTTGAGTTATATATTCAACACTGGGGATATGATCTGAGGATATAATTCATGTTCTTTCTCTGAATGGTTTATGTTTTGATGGAATTATATTTATGAAACCAATTTCCCTTCTATGGGTTATACCATGATAAAATGCTTGTGAAACTTTCTTCTTTTAATGGGTTATTCTATGATGAAATCGTTACGAAACCAATCTATTTTACATAGGTTATGATATGATTAAATTTCTATGATACCTATTTAATTTCATGGGTTATGATATGATGAATGATTATGATGTTGTGGAAAAAATAAATATGGTTTTAATTATGTGATGGGTGGGAACTATATGTCCCTCTAATTCATTTGGAAAATATTTATATATCATGATATAGACAAGGATGGAATATTAAGTGAGCCTAGTTCAGTAATACCAGGATGTAATGGGGAGTGAACCCGGTTTAGTAAGGGGCATTATCTTCTATGATGATCTTAGGAGTGAACCTTCACTAATGTGATGTTATGAATGAATCTGGTTACATGTTCGCACAGTTATTCATGAGACTAATTACCTGTTCAAAATGTTATGTGTGAACTTGATTACATATTCACAATGTTGTGCATGAACATGATTACATGTTCAGAATGTTATGTATGGACCTATCTTTCATGTTTATAATGTTATGCATAGACCTGGTTGCATGACCATAAGTTTATACGGGAGCCTTATTTCATGTAATTAACTTAATTAATGAACCTTTTTCTATTTATACATGTTCATGATGTTATAAGATAATTTTTATGCCACAAATATATATTATATGCTAATGTTATACTCAAATTGATCATATTATTTTATTCCCTTATGATTCATGTCTTATGAACTGTCAATATTTAAGACATGACTCGTGTTTAGGATCTATGACATGTTGGGTATGAAATTAGAAAGTTTTTTTCATTATCACATACCCTTATTATTATCTTATTCTTTCATATGATGATATACTTATAACTCTTATGTTTACCCTTACTGATCATTTTATGTCACTCTTTCTTATGTTTCCTTTCCCCAAGTTATGAAGAAAGGTTTTATGTATGGTATTTATATGAAGAGTATTAAATTGGAAGATATTTTGCGGGAAATATTGAAGATATTTCACCATATTAAAAGTTTGTATTCCAAGTTTACAAAGGAACTAAAATATTGTGGTCCTCATGTGTTTTTTTGTATAATGTAATGGATATTCAACTAAAAATAGGTAATATCCATGTATTAAAATCTAGGGTTTATATAGTTAATATAAAAGGAAAGGTTTAGTTAAAATTAGGAAACTAGGATGGGAAAAAATTAGTGATATCCCTAGGTATATTTCTAGGATACGTGTAGGGATGTCCCTAAGGATAAGTCAAAGGGTGTGTTAAATTATAGGAGAACGCCTTGGAATTTTGGTAAAGGATAAAGTGAATGGTTTCTTAGCAACACATCCTTAACTAGATACTAAAAGTGGATGTGGATCTAGTACAGATGAACCTAAGGTTAATAACCCCAAAAACATTGTATTGATCTAAACTCGATTAAGAAATGGTGCACAACAATGGGCCTTGTTGCACACCTAGTTTGAATCTCCAGAGGGATATACTTTAGAAGTTCATAGACTATTTATAAACCCTCATGAAGGATTTAAATATATTATGACTATGAATGACCTTGGGTAAACCTAAGGCATCGTATATAGAAGAATAAAGTGTCATTATTTAGACATCCTATAAGTGATTTTCACAATTATTTGGTTTCCCATTATGATTAGAGTTTCTCACTCTATACTTTTTGGTTTTAGTCAATGTTGGTAACTAGAAGGAACTAGGTTAACATTTAATGTGATGGAAAATTTTCTAATGATCATACAAAGGGGATGATGACTAGAGTGAAGGATGTTGTGATTATTCCTAATTAGTTTTCATAGAACATGATTAATAATGTGTACCTTAGCCAACTCTCTGACTCACCAAATAATAGAATGATAGAGTTAGCTGAGATATAATATGGTTGGGATCATGGATTAATAAAGGTTCAGTTTTTTATATGTCAATAATGTGGGAATAATCACTCAAGGTAATGTCTCAAAGGAATGATAATAAATCTTATGTGTGGTGAAGAAGTCCATAATGTAAGTAATTTCTGAAGAAAATTGAAGAGTTTAGTTAATCCAATGGATGGGAATATTGTTCTTCCTAAGTTATTATCAATATTTGAATGTTTTAAGTGTGTAAAGTATGGTAACTATGAAAATAAATGTCTTGATGGGAAATTTCATGAAGATAATTAGCATGATGGTATGAGTAATTGTTATAATACTGATAATAAAGATACCACAAATGACATATAAAAGGAAATATATATTAAGGGATAATATGACTAAGCATAGTTAATGGAATAATAATTAATAGGAATTAGTGAAGTGTTTATGTATTGAATTTTGGAATTATATAATATATAAGTATTATTTAGTAAAAGTTTTTCATCAAGGATTTGAAATAATGTGTTGAATGATGATGATGATGAACTAGAAATGTGATTTAATGGAAAGGTTATATTTTATGTAAAACACATTATTAATGGAAGTAAACCATAAATATATTCATTATGTTGATAAAATGGTGTTTATTTTGGATAAAGAGATTATTGATATGGATAAAGTAAATTGGATAGTATTGATGACCTCAAAACTGATAAATGATTTGTTAACAAAGTGGTTTATGTTATCATTGATTTAGTTTACAATATTATTAGATCAATGGAATATATTCAATAATCCATTATTTTATTCAAGGAATGATGAATCATGTATACATTCAATAAGGTTTTATGGTGATTCATGTTATTACCATGTTTCAAGAGAATACCTGATGAAGGTATTTACATTCTTGGTATGTGATAATCAAGAGACACATTATGGCGTATGGGGTATTAATTATAAGTTGATTTTATAAATTTAGTGACCTTATTTATAAATTTTTGTATTTTAATCTTTTGGAAGGTTCATTTGGTTAATCATTTATGGAATGGTTTAATTTGAATTTTGGTTAAGGTTTTAAAGATTCATGTATTACTTCACCATATTAAGATTAATCCATATTGGATAACTAGTGTAACTTTTTTTAACTATAGATAGAAGGAATAACATATCATTCTATTATAGATCTTATGATCCATTATTGGTTTAGGAATAAAAAATTATCCATCATTTCTTAGAGTAAGATATGAAGTGGTAATTGATCAAGGAACAACCAAAGGGTGATATTGTGCTTATGAAATGGAATGAAATCAAGTAAGTGTATCTTCTAATAAAAATTATTCAGAATTAGGAAAATGATCTTGAAATAAAATTTTGTCATGTTGTCACTATTTTTGATAATATCAATGAACTTTTTCATGCCTATTTAGCCTATGGTTTTATGGTCACTAACCTTCTATATATAACCCACTTTCTTGTGATCAGTGGTCTTTATCACTCTATATAATTATTTTTTATTTTCATCTATGTCCAAATCTTTACTTCCCACCTATGTTATCTTATATGGAAACCTAGTTATGAGTTAATTTGGGTAACCATTATGTTTCCAAATTTCTCTATTTTAATGAAGTTTTATTATTTATTTGTACAATGTGGGTTTCTATTAATTAGTTTTCAAATTTTAAACCATTTATGACTGATATGAATTCCAAGGGAGAAATTCATTTTAAGAGGGGTAGAATGTAACACCCCAAGATTTTATGAAATGTTTTTTTAAAATAAATTTAATATTTAATATATTTTTCTTTATATTCAACACAAATATTATCTTTAGTTAAATGCAACACTAGGTTTGGCTTTCATTACATGCAACACCAAGCATAGCTTGTATTATACATAACACTGAGTTTAAATTAAATGTGACTTATTATTAAAATATTATTATAGTTGTCTCCTAGCCATTGGAATGGTGGTTATGAATAATATTAACTAAATTATAAAAATATTTTTTTCAAATTTATATAAAATGAGTTCCTTGGTGTCCAATTATTTAGAAATGAGAATAAAACCCTTTTTAAAATAAAAGAAAATATTTCTATGAAAAACTATTTTTAAGTACATAAGTGTTTTTTTTATCAAAAAATTAACCAAATAAATTTTGTTTAATTATTTTAATGAAATTTATATATTATATATTCAATGAAATTTTTGAAATTTATCTTATATGTTTTCTAGACAATAGATAATAATAATTCCAAATTTATGTTTAAAAAAGTATTTTTCTAAAAACAGGTTTTCTCGCCTTTTTTGGTGAACTTATTTTAGAAATAATTTTTGAAACTTTAATAAAATTTATTTGAAAAAATTAAAACCATTTTTGAAATAATAATACCAAAATTATCTTAGGGTGAATTTTTGGGTTTTTCTTGAAAATTTTCATTTTTTATGAATAGTGAAAAATATTGAATTTTAATTGAAAATTGTCTTTCATTTTAATAATTTATAACGATTGGTTATATTTTCAATTGGTTTTAAAGTAAATTTAGTTCAATTATACATATATTAATCCAATTTATGTCATTTTAATCAATTTAATTTTGAAATTGGATATAAAAAGTTTGTAAACTTTTGAACATTTACGCTTTAAAAACTCGTTTTCTTGTCACATCTACAAGATTAATTTTAAGTTAATTTCTACTACTTATATGAATTTAATTTAGAAAAATAGATTCCATATTTGGAATCATAATATTTTATATTATATAATAATGTCATATTAATTTTTTACTATAATTATTAGGAAAAGTAGTTAAAATTAATTACCACGATTTAGGTTAAAACATGATTTCTCGCATTACATGTGTTTGTATTAAAATTAATTTTACACACACATTGGATTTTTATTTCATAAATTGAATTTTATATTTATAATAAGTAGGTATAAACTATATAATAAATCTAATTTTAATTTTTTTTCTTAAAGGATAAATTGTTCAGGTAAATAAAAAAATACAAGTAACCATGGTAGAAAAATTAAAAGGGTAAAATTTAGTAAACATAAATACTAAGTAACAACATGATAAAAATGTATTTATTTTTATGTTTTAGAGATTTATATAGAACAAATAAACCCTTTCCTTTATTATCTATCTATTTTTTATGCACATGAAGTAATGGATACCTCCCGATAGTGAATACTTTTGGGTATTTATAAGAATGTCACTCCTCAATTATAAAAAGGAACTCACTCTCCTCCCTTATTTACACCTTTAAACGTCTTAGTTTCAGAAAATACATTCCAAAATAACTTCAAAACTTTAATCCCCTTATCCTAGAATCCTAATTTATTGAATAAATCCAACTTTGGAAGGCCTTAGGGTAAACCTAAGGATAAGACCTGAAGAAGAGGTATTGTTTCTCAATGAGAATCTTTATTTTATTTCTTTCTCCACATCCATAAATTCAATTATACCATGATTATGAAATAAAATAATTATATTATATACACTTATATGTTTATATGTTAATTTTAAGACCTAAAACCACACACACTTTCATCAAATGGTTTTTGGAGTCATCGTTAGTGTATATGGTGGATTATCGCCTCGCGAGCCGATGTCGTTCATTTTTTCATTACCACCTCTCAAGGTTGGACATTAGGATGAATTTATAGTTTATATATTATATTTATTATATTTATTATATTATTATGATTTTTTAATTATTATATCACACATATCTTTGTGATTAACATTTTTTGGAAATACGATAACATTGTTCGTGTGTACAGAGGACTACCACCTCGCCAAGTGATGTGATTCGTTAATGCTTTACATGGAATGTATTAAGGATGGGTTTAGTAAACATATGTGATATATATGGAATAAAAAATTATAATTTAATGATAATATATATATATGAATCATTTACCTTTCTTTCTTTCAATACGATAAGAAAATGGAAACTGTGTTCACTCGTACGTACAGCCCACCATCTCCATGAATAGGGTATTTCATTTCCTATCACTAAATTTTGTGGATTACTCTAAATACATGTATGATTAATATATATGATATTTATATCATGTTTCAAATTCTGGATACTATGAAACCATGATCTAATTAGGATAACCAAAAAAATTACAAGTCAAAACATATACGAAGAACAAAGCAGTTTTTACCCGAAACATAACTTTAACAGGAAATTATTAATAAACGGGTAATAAAAGGGTCATAAGAAATTCATATATTTAATGATATATAAAATTAGTATTATATAATATATTTATAATATACTTGAATTTATTATATTGGAGTTTTTAATGAGTACGATGGAAGTCAAGATTTAAGGTATGGGATTTTCGTCTAACTTTTTTTTATGAGACACGTGTAATATTTTTCACTTATTTATTTGATGTGGTGTATATAATTCCCATGAATTTATTTTATGATTTTTATCTTGAAAATTATTTGGGTTTACATATCTATTTTATTATCTCTCTTTCATGGGGTTTACGGTTCAAAAGTTAACAAATCGGTAAGGGGTTTTTTCTCAATTTGCCTTCTTAGAAATGTATGTTATATCATGCACCTATTTTTTATAAGGTGTATATACAGACTATTTTAAATGTAATATCATCAATTTTTTATAATAAATATATTTTATGTTCCATTTTATGTTATTTATATCATCAGGCTTATGATTCAAGATTTCCAAAGTGGTAAGGGTTTTATGTTACAATCTCATCAGTTATCAAGATTGTTTATGATTAAGTCTCTAATGTTGATATCTCGTGATATTCCTCTAAATAATTATCATAAATTTTGTTCTCCTATGGTTATTCATGATATCTTCAAGAAATAGTACCATTTTTCCACTCTTTGGTACTTAATATAATTAAGAAAAAAAATTTAAGAAAATATGACTTTATCTCTCTCTCTTCAGTTAGAAATCCATTTTCTTCAAAAACCATGTTTTCTATAAATATTTTCAAATATGATTTTACATGATATTTTAAGCTAATTTTAAAATAAAATGATTTCAAAAAAATAATGTTTAAAAATTGTTCTAAATTATTTTCAAAACTTCATTTATAATTTTTCAAATCTATTTTCAAAGAAAAAGGTTTTCAAAATGTTTTATGTTTTAAATGATCTTTAAAAATTATTTTCCATATAATATGAAATCTTTTAGTGTTACCTATTTCCTGTGGATGGATATGATCCAAGGATACCATTTATATTCTTTCCCTGGATGTTTTATTTTTTTATGTCATGATATTTATGAAACCTTTTTCTATTCCATGGGTTATACCATGATAAAATTCTTATGAAACCCACTTCTTTTTATGGGTTATTCTATCATGAAATTATTATGAAACCTGGAACTTTTTCAAAGGTTATGATATGATAAAAAAAATTATGATACCCATTTCATTTCATGGGTTATGATATAATGAATGTTTATGATCTTGTGTCACACATGTATATGGATTTCATTATGTAATGGTTGGGGACTATATATACCTCTAACTTATTGGGTAAATATTTATATCTCATGATATTGATAGGGATGGAATTGGAAGTGAACCTACATCAGTAAGACAAGGAAGGAAAGGGGAATAAACCCAGTTCAATAATGGAATTTTTTTGATATGATGGTATTTAGAGTAAACCTTTACTACTTTGATGTTATGTGTGAACCTAATTACATGTTCAAAATGTTAAGTGTAAACCTTATTACATGTTAAAAATGTTATGTGTGAACCAAATTACATGTTCACAATGTTATGCATGAACCTAATTCTTGTTCAAAATGTTTTGTGTGGACCTATATTTCTTGTCCATAATGTTATGTGTGGACCTAGTTGCATGTCTATAAGTTTGTGTTGGGGGGATGATTTCATGTCCTTAACTTAATGAGTGAAATTGTTTCTATTTTTTCATATTTACAATGTTATAAGCTCATGTGTATTCCACAAATCTATGTTTTATGCCAATTTTATGGTCTCATGTACCATATTATTTAATTACATTATGATTTATATCTTATTAACTATAAATATTTATTCCATGACTCATTGTTATGGTCTATGAAAGGATGGGTATGAAATTTGTATGTTTTTTTCATTATCACATACCTTTATGCTTATCTTCTGATTTCATATGATCATATATTTATAACTCTTATGTTTACCCTTGGGGATCACTTGAGATCTTCCTTTATTATGTTTCCTTTCACAAGGTTATAAAGAAAGGTTCTATTTATGGTATTTCTATGAAGAGTACTAAATGGGAAGATCTTTATGGGAAAAATTAAAGATTTTTCACCAGATTAGAATTTTGTGTTCTAAGTTTCCAAAGGCACTAAACTATTATGATCCTTAGGCGTATGTTTGTATAATATAATTAATATTCATCTAAAAATATGTAAAATCCATGTATGAAAAGCTATGGTTTCTATATTTATCCCTTAATTTATATCTTTTACCTTATTTTAACTTTACCATGGTAGCTCGGTATTTATCTTGGTAACTTTTTTTTTGCCTAAAAATAAAATTGATTTTATCACATAATTTAAAAATATTGATTCCAAATATAAAATTTAATTTATTATAATCAATTTATAAAGGTGATAAAAATTAATTTTTATATAAGTTTTCATAACACATAAAAAAATTTAGAAAATTATATTTTTAAGCATAAAAATGAATTTATTCTTATTCTTTTCCATTTAAAGACTATGTGAATTTTAATTTATTTTATTATATATATTATCAATAAATTTCATAAAAATAATTATTTAGTATTGATTAATTTAATTTATTAGGATAAAAATACACTACACTCATAAAAACAATTCATTGAAAAAAAACTTTTTTAATATTTAATGATTTTATTCCTTGTTTTTTTAAATTGATAATTAATTTAAGAAAAATTACTTTAATTTTATAAAAATTTATCAAAAAAACATTTCTTGATTAACAAAATTGATTATGTAAATGTTAATTTTATAAAAATTCCAAATTCATAAAAATACACATAATAATGAAAATATATATATCATTTATTACATTAACAACTACAAGTTTATATCATCTTAACTTCCCCTTAAAAAGCTCCTCAGGATCTTTGCATAAGACCTTAGGGTAATATAATTAGTGGTAGAAGTTGTGGGTGGTGATTCATTTATAATTTATCCCATATTGATTTCCAAAACCTTTAACGTCTCTCATATATGATTTCACTCAAGAAGTACATATTAACACTCAACTTCGGCTTAATATAAGTCAATCCATATTAATAATACCTCCATTACAAGATCACACAAATGATTCTTATAAGGAATACTTATACTACTTGATGTTTTTGTTTATTCTTTCTATATTCAATTCATAATGCAGTTTCTTTTATTTATTCCCACCAATTTAACTAATATGTTATAATTATCACATTAAAATTGAATATTGTATCCCATAAAATTATAATTTTTCTCATTAAATATTATTATGTCAAATGATAGTGTTAGTGATCATATATTCCCTACGACTATATAAGACCAATGAATATATAAGACCAACCACCATATATATAACATTTATATTACACTACTATACATATCATTACATGTTTCATGAAAATAAATCATCTAATCCTATTATTTATATTCTAAATATTTTATCATCTTGTAACTTTTTTTCATTCCATAGTTATTATTGAGTTTATGGTCTTTATGGAAAATCAAGATGTGGGATATTTCAATCTTGTTGTATTTTTATTTACTTTTGATTTTACTAGTTTTATAATTTTATAAATTGTGTATCCTTTAGATATATTTTAATTTGTTTTATTTTTTATTGTAATTCTGTACCTTAATAAAATAAAGAAATATGAATTTTAATCCAATGTCACATATAAGAAAAGATATCATGGATATAAAAGGAAATTTTCACTATAAGTTTGGGGTGTTACTACATATATGATATGGAAACAATAGTCTATTTATTAAATATCCATACTAAAACGAAATAATATTTATTTCCTAAACACAAAGAAGTTTTTGTTTCTTAGCCTGATATTATGAAGATAATATAGTGTCTAATTGAAAAGTGGTAGTATGTTTAAACTAAGAGAAGTTCAATTTTAACAAAAAAAAATATTATTCCAATAAAAATAAAAAATTTAATGTCATTTTATATCATAAAAGGTTTAGATTATGTTGCTATAAGATTAAAATAAATAGTCACATTAGTTACCAAAATATTTCAAAGAAAATTTTTAATGGAAAGGACTCCAAAAATGATCATGATGAACATAAAAAATAGTTCTAAGTATGTAATAGAATTTATTGACATAATAAAAATTGATGTTGTGGTGTTAAAAAGTTTAAATATTTTCAAGGATTTGAACATTAGTAATACCATTATTACAACTAGATTACTTCATATGTGTTACTCACTAAAGATTTTAGTAGGAAGGTTTTTATCAAATGATCACATAGAGATGTGGTAGGAATTACATAGATATGTAATGAGTTTAACAAAACCCATGAAAGTGCATTAAAAATAAGAATAACTCAATCTTCTATCATATATGATCTTTTATGTAGGTTATTAAGTATAGTTTTAAAATTATTCTTAAAAGAGTTTAATAATATAAGATGTATCATGATTTATAAAATGAAATCTAAAATTTAGCATCCATTCATGTTAGCTACATATTTTATGTGAAGTGGAATGATAATTATCCCCCCAAAGTATGCCTTTGAGTCATCCTTAATAAAAAAAATATAGAGTATTATGGGTTGTGAGGATATGTTAAGATTATCATGAGTGGAATATTGTAATCAGTAAAAAGAGTTATATAAAATATACAAAGAATAGAATCTTGAGGTAATACATTAGGACTTATTATCTAGACTGACTCACTAAATTATATCACATGGAATTTTATAAGGTTGTTGATATATTTTGGGGTTTACATTTGTTATAAATTTCTATTACCTAGGGTTGTTAAGATACCTAGAATGAGAACCTTTATAATTTGACATCTTTATTATGAAAGTCTTGAGGATTATCTTATCAAAGGGTGGTTGGGTATGTTATTGATCATGTCATCAGTTGGAGCTCAGTCAAGATGGTATTTTTCTACTAAATGCATATGGGACATTGATTTAATTAGACTAAGGAAATGAAAAATCATACTTATTCAAGTGACATGTGATTTCCTCAGTAATTTAGATGAGCTAGAAGTGATGTTACCATATAATAGATGAATGAAATGTGATGTATTCATCAACTTGGTCAATCCATTTAGAAGAATCATGATTGTAGGAGTTTTTATATAAAATATAATCATGTTCCATGTCTATTGGTCACTCGATGGCATTGAAAAAAGGATTATATAGTTATACATATGATGTATATGATACATCTTATGGTGTAAATGTTAATATAGAGATATAAGCATGTTTAATTGATAAAGTACATATATTCATAATCTTTAAAATTTATTATTTTAGGGGAAATTTTCATGTTCTTAGGTTTTCATAATAATATCGATATTATTTTGAAAATGGATTAATTTTTTATTTTGAATTGTTTTTATTCAATTTTATATTTTTATCATAACATTTTCTACACTGATCCAGATTACAAAAAAAATAGGATTCCATGTTCATTGAGGATAATTTCATTCAAATATAATATATTTTGAATCCAACCAAAGGTGGTCTAAATAAAGCACACAAGTTGGTCTTAAAAATATTTTCATAGTTTTGATTAATTTTGATGATGAGCTCATATATCACCAAGAACCTATCCAAATGAGCTAAAATTTTAAAGGATGATGGAGAATAGGACTAGAAAAAAAATTTAACTATGTATAATCAAAATTCATCCTTTTTTAAAACCATTAATACATGGTAAACTCGAGGATTGAAATTCAAACACTCCTCCAGACCAAAAATGTTTTCCCTGAAAATTCAATCATAAATTTGTAAAAACAAGAACAATGAAGATGAATGTTTGTTGTAGAACATGAAATAAATATAGAAACAATTTAATTGTATACCACTTTCTGATATTTTTCCATTTACTAGGTCAAAAATGCTCAAATTTAGAGGACATAATTGGAATGAAACCAGCCACACCTCATGCTTATAAATTTGTATCCCCACTTCATTTTAAAAGAGTTATCCATTTATTAGTATCCAAGTAGGAATTTTGATATTGTGATTTTATATACATTTTATATATTAGTTTTAACTTTTTTACTTACTTTTCTCTCTTATTTTCTATATTTCCTTTCACTAACTATTCTAATCCCATATCTATGATTATGGAGAACTAAACCTTATTGTTGTTCAGGGGGGAGTGGTGATGTTTTGAGTTCAAATTGATTGTCATAATGAGAGGGTATGGTTATGCCATTGGTACCAGTCTGTGCTTGCACAGGAAGCCTAGCCAGACGGTCATGCCAAGGTGGAGAGCTACTATCAGGATGCAGATGTTAGGGAGTGGAATTTCCTTGTAGATAGTCTAGTTGAATTCTCTAAGACCTTCGAGTCATGTAATATTCTAAGCCTATGGGCCATGTAATCTCTGAGCCTACAGGCCTTGTAAGGGTTCCCCCTCATCCCGTGAAAGGGGGGTTATCAAAAATCAATAAAAATGAAGGCTATAAAACCCCATTAAAGTTGTTAAAACCCTATTCATAATGTGAATAGTCTTTATGGGGTGTGTCCTGAGGGTTTAAGATGTGAAAGGGGGAGCATGGGGTATTACCCCAAAAATTCATGGTGTGAGCCCAAGATTCACACCATGAATCATGTGACCTTCTCTTTTTTTATTTTAAAAGGGGGCTTGGTCCCCCTTCTCCCATTTAATGGTAGTTGTGGGAATAGTATGGTTAATCTAACACATCACACCCTCTAATCTTCTCTATTTTTTGTGTTCTTGAGTTTTATTTGATGGTGTCGGTAGGTAAGATCTTCTTCGTCACTCCTTCTGCATTGTTTCCTTGTTTTTGTTTCTATTTTCAATAGTTTCCATTTTAGTTTTATTTATATATTTCACTATAGTATGATTAAATAGACCATTTATGATAGTTATTTTTCTTAAAATATGAATACTTGATCCTAGGATGATGCTTTCAACATTATCACATTCATCCATGAAGGTATGTCATAATTTCAGATTTTCCAAGGGGTTTTTACCTAAATCAATTTTATCGAGTCGTTGAATCAGCAGTTTTAATTCAGGATTTTGTGCATATTAGATTATGGGATGCATCAAGAGTTTAACACACCCTTTTTTATGGTTTATACACTAAAAAATTACATGGGTATAGTTGATCAAGGGTAAGGCTGGATGAGCTTAGTAGTCCTTAATAGTTGTTTTCAACCCTTGGCCTCAAACTGGAAAATCCTCAGTAAAAGGTAGGTGGTATGGCATACTTTACCTATGTAATTTACTTTTGTTTTATAGAACATGTGAATGTTTTGGAACTCTATTGAGTGTTATTACCCCAATTAATTAACTAATAAAATTTTTTATTTAATTTAAAATACTTAATTGGAATAGTTAAACGTCGGGGTCATGAAAAACCTATATGTTCATGTTTGACACTGATATATGATGCTAAGACCTTGATACATCAGTTGGCCTCCCAACCTCTTATGAGGTTATGTTGGACTACAATACCTTTAGCCTATATATAGGGTCTTTAAACACTAGATAACTCCCTTATGGACTTTGGGCTATTTGGGATCGATGAGATGAAGACATAAAGGGAGACCCTCTCTTGTATGATGTGACTAGACCTAGGTGAGAAGACCATAGACTAACTGGAACCAAGTTGGGTAATTAGAATGACCTAGAGTGAATTAAAGTACTTAAATGGGCTATAATCCATGTCTTGACTGAAGCCTATGTGGTGAGACCCTTTTTAGATGGAAAGGTTGAGTTACCCTTCTGATGGTGTCATGGGACATGATTCCCTAGTGCATCAAGTG
The DNA here is from genome assembly GCA_963277665.1 of Viscum album. NCBI lineage: Eukaryota > Viridiplantae > Streptophyta > Magnoliopsida > Santalales > Viscaceae > Viscum > Viscum album. The sequence goes on along the minus strand of OY728152.1, from coordinate 1,714,620,567 downwards.
TTGTCCTGAGACAGTGACTGAGACCAAGGAACCATGTGAGGGTACCTCAACTAAACTGAGACCAAGGGGACCCACTATGTTCTCCATTTACTAATTTACCTAGATGGATATACGTGATATGGTTACTAGTGTCACCACGGAATTCATATCAGATAGGTGAACTATAGATGGATGAGATATTTATGATGGGTGTTGGTGTTTGGATAGCACTATATTTTCTTATTCATGAAAAGATTGTTGGGGGTGGTGTATCCCCAAAGTTGAGGAGTCTAATTGGACCAGCATGGGATATGTCCTCAACGTCGTGAAGACTACATGACATAACAAAACTTCACAGGGAGATGTGTCCCTGAAGTCTAGGAATCTGATCAAACTATTTTGAGATGCATCCCCAGAGTCGCAAATACCTCATTACATGATAGGACTTCTTAGTGTGGTGTACCCCTAGAGTTAATTAATCTGATCAAACTACCATGGTATATATCCCTGGAGTCATGAAGACCTCATAACAAGATGGTATTTCTAGGGGAGGTGTATCCCCAAAGTCTAGGATTCTAATCATCCTATCATGGGATGCATCCTCGGAGTCATGAAGACTTCATGACATGATAGGACTACCAGGGGATGTATCCTCATATTTGAGGAATCAAATCATACCATCATGGGATGCATCCTCAGAGTCATGAAGACTTCATGAAATGACAGGAATTCAAAGTGGAGGTGTATACCTAGAGTCAATGGATCTAATTAGACTGTTGTAGGATAAATCCCTAGAGTCATTGAAGTTCTATTGAATTATTGAACCACTAAGAAGTGGGTGTTGAATCAGTGGTTTTATTTTTATATCTTTCAATATTTATGAGATTTATACCCTATAAAATGTTATAGTTTTATCCTTATCACCTTCTGTATCAAACTCAGAAGCATGAAAAAATAAGAATGTAAAGGTACACAAGATTTATAAGGTTCAACCTCAGTGGGATGACCAACAACCTTTCCTTGATGACTCCCATCAGTCCATGTAAATTTACTATTAGAAACAAGTTCTTATGATTTTGATCTAACTCCCATTAGACTCCTTCTATCCCCTAATAGGTATGATTATACTGAATCCAATCATTTTATAATGTTTTTTTTTAAATTTGATCCAAACAAAATATATGAAACATTTTAACTTAATATTCTAAATTTTTTTATGTAAAGTTTATTCTATTTTCTCCATCTGAAAGTGTTTGTTCAGTTCACCCTTTTCTAAATTCAATAAAATACCATCTGTTTCACCTTAATAAAATTGTTCCTGATATATAACCATATATATATCCTATTATTAAAAACATTTATCCCGAAACTTCTTCTTGTAAACTCCTCTCATTCCTATTTCTCTAGTTCTTCTGGACTAAAACTCTATCTGATACTTCTGATTGAAATTCTATATATGTTACCTTTATTTACCCAGAAAATGGAATTTGGTTAGAAACATATATCGACATAAATTCTGAAGTATCATGTTTTTTTTTACATATGAACATTGACAAGTACAATTTTACTTCGGAATCCCCATTATATTAGTGCTCCTATAGTGGAAAAGGTAGGAAACTAGTTTCATTTTTCTGCTTAATGAAATTACCAAGGACACTTCTCAACACTTCTAGAATATTCAGAAATATTCATGAAATTTTTGGAATTTCCATCTTTTAATTTCCCTAACTTATTATGTTAAGGAACTCTTCAAACTTCCTTAAAATTGGCTAGATAAAAAATACTTTAAAAACTTAGTACAACATTTTCAAACTTGAGGGCTTTAAAAAGTTATTTAAAGATTATTAGGAAAAAATATATATGGAGAATGTATGTTTGGAAATTATTTAATAACATTATTTTTAATGGATCCTTATACATCCAATGAAATAACTCCACTTCTTTACTTTACTTCATTTAGATGATTTTTTTTGTTGACTTCATGATAAATTCTTCACCCAATTTTACTTTTTATGATCACTATTACACATCTTTTCATTATCTGGCTCTTATTTTCCCAATGGGTATAACAAATTTTTATCTAATGGATCAACATTTCTTCATATGGTTTATTTGAATCACATAAAACTTTATATATCTCTTAGTTTTATCTTCTCATAAAATTTTATTCAATGACATCGTGAATGTTACTTGGATATTTTTCTATCTTATGGATATTATTCTAGTGATCTACCTTCATCATCACTTTTTCATGGATTTAAAACTTTAAACTTCATCGTATAACATAAATTTTCTGATTGAAACTTCATATAAACTATATTTTTAGAAAATAAATCTACTTATGTCTGTTTCTCTTAACCCACTGAAGATGGTTGACTACATTATTTCAACATCTAAAGACTTTACATACATGTTTCTTTATTTGTCTGGTGCACTGCTCATATTTCTCATTTTGATTTCTCCATTTTAATTTTAATATATATTGAAATATGAATAGATATTTCTTGGACTTATCTCTATTTTTATTTCTTTCTCCCTTTACAAAACCCCATAAACTCATCAACAATTACTTTTTCTAATCAGGATTTTCTGATGATCTGCATCTAGTTCATCGAGTGGCTTCATGAAAAAATTTCCTTTAATAAACTCAATAGATTTATTTCTCTATAATGTTCTTATTATAAACTTTGAGAAAAATCCTCCTATAAAAACACAACAACACCGTATTTTCTTACAGAAACTTCATCTGATATGTTTTTGGATTGAACTTTATACATTAAGTTTTTTTAGAATATTTCATCTGGAAATCGTTTGTGCTTCTCTTTCCTTCTACAAAATTTAGTTTGTACATGAACATCTTCATGATGTTAGAATATTTGAATAAATAGTATAGCCTCATTTAAATTAGTTATAAAGTTTCTTGAAAAAGTTTCTTAACAAACTTCCATCTTTCTTTAGTAAATTCATAAAAAAACTTTCTTACAAAACATTATGTAGATTTATTTTAGTTGTTAAAAAAACATAATCAACAAAATATGTTATAAATAAATAGAAAAATTTGTTAGGAAAATAATCAAAAAGGATATTCAGTCTTGAAGAACTCATAACATGACAGGAATATCGGGGGTTAGTGCATCCTCCAAGTCGAAGAACCTGATCAAACTATTTTTGGATGCATCCTAAAATCATGAAGACCCCATAACATGACAGGACTATCAGGGTGGAGGTGCATCCCTTGAGTTAAGGAATCTGATCAAACTATCATGGGGTATTTCCCTAGAGTTGTGGAGACCATAGAGGGATTCCATTGATTTAGAGACACATGTCTCTTGGGAGAAATGATCATCATTAAGTGCTCATAGATACTTTGAAATCGTGCTTAAACATGTATGGTTGATCAAGGTAAAGAACCTAAATATCAATGTTATTTTATTTATTAGATATGTCATTTATTTTCAATTGATAATGTCACATACAGATTTCAATGTATAAGCTAGTTAGTATGGGACCATTTTTGTGGTTCCCTACTGAGTTTTGTACACACACCCATGTCGAGCTTCCACTACACTTGGGCAGCCAATCAGACATTCACATGGTTGTAGGAATAGGTTTTTCTAAGGATCAAGATAGAAAAGTCGAGTAGGATAGCTCATATGGTACTAGGAGGCTGGATGAGGTTTGGCCTAGAGATGAAAAATATCCCTTTTTTATTTTTTTTATTCGGGTATATATCTATAGTTGACCTAGTGGGTTATTTGTTGTATTTACTTCATGGTTGTTCAATTCATTACTTCATTTCAGGTATTATTACTGGTTATTGATTTATTCTTTGTAATATAATTATTTACTGTTTTGGAAGGTATTTGGTAATTTATTATTTTTATTTTACACTCTAATATATGGTGTATAGTCTCACCATAATACCACCTTAGACCCTAACTACTAGTTGAAAGCCTTTAGAATATAGTGAGGTGTGTCTAAGGTCATGTGGAGAACCAGTCTAGCTATTGGATATATAGTGAGCCCAAGTGGGATGTTATGAAATATTATTATATAATTTCTTTTTATTTTATCTTATGATTTTGAGATATAGTATACTATAGATTTCAGAATGTAACAGAGTATGTGATGGAATTCATGTAATTCCCCGACCCCAGAAGCCCAGAGTCGGTGCATTATTACATATCATTAGCATGATCACAAAAGATCAAGTCTCGAAACACCAATTAGTTTATCAGTCTTGAAAGTACTAGATACATTCATAAGGCTTAAATTACATCATAAAATGGAAAACTACAACAACATTGTTTCCATACACAACAATGAGATCCCATATACTATCCCTTTAGGTCATACATAATATACTTCTTTGCATCTTGGGAAAAATAAAACATAGAAATGGGTGAGCTTAGATGCTCAGTAAGGATAAAAATATAGCATAAACTTTCATAAATAAGCATAAACATTTGAGGAAATATATAAAACTAAAACAAAATCCAATTCAACATAAACTTTATCATAATATGGAAAATATAAATCAAAATAATTCCATTTACTTAATAACATGCATATTCTACTAGTCGAATAATCACATGCAATATCAATAGCCACTTTCATAATGATGGAATGCATAATGCTAGACTTCATAACCACATAGTCAAGGCCTTGTGCTAAGACTACAAATAAGATTTTTTCAAGGCCTTATTCCAAGACACTAGTTTCTCTCATTAGGCCTACTGATGCATCGAGGAGCTATAGTGGGCTCCACCCATCAATTACTAAGTTCAATGCATTCCTCATATGAAAAGGTTGAAATATAACATAAACATTCATATTAAAACTAGCATACGAAATGTCAATACTTTATCCATAAGCCATGAATCGTAGAAAAATAACACATCCACAGTCAAACATACCACAAAACCTTCAATACAATATGGAAGTTTTGTATCATAATAAATCAACTTCAAATAAGCTTAAAATTCATCAAAGGATGTTGACATAGATGAAATCAAAACTTTTTTTAGAGGAATATATCTTTCTATTTTGAAATCATTTAAAAGTCATATAATTATAAAAGAAAACATTTATTTTTAAAATATTATTATAAGCTTTTAAGGTAATATTTTATGATGTTATAATGGCAGAAAATAGCCACACCCACTGTATAAGTTAAAAAAAATTCTTACCTTAATTTTGTTGAAAAGGTCATAAGGTACCTTGTTTGGAAAATGACGAAAATATTACTTTCAAACCATTTTATAAAAAGTCAAAAAAGGGTATAAATGAATTTAACCCATATTCTAGTAAATAGTAAAAATGTTTTGGAATAATGTTTTATGAAACATGGATGTGGATGATAAAGAGGTCCCAGTAGATAGATACATAAAAATAACCTCGAATAATTAAGAGATTGTGAAATTAACCCTTAACATGTAATTTTCCTTAGTAAAGGGTTGGTTAACCTCCTGTATAATGGTGAAATAATTGTTATTAAATTATACAATAATCATCTACATTAACATGATATCATATATGATCTTTTAAAATTACTTTGTTAATAATATTTTAGTATTATCGTCGTTCCGGGTGTTAACTGATTTGTTTTCCTTTATATGCTTTGCTACGTAAGTAATGTTTTTTTATGGATATGATTCATATTAATAATGATATTAAGTATTTAAACATTATTTTTAATCATCTAATGAAAATTATACTTAAATGGATACGATGGGGAATGAATCTCATTGTGTTCGTGGAGACGGTAATCCGTACATACGCATGAGAGACAATATCATTCTTTTGATATTAAAATCGTCTATAATTGGATATTATATCATATATACAGAATAATTATCATGTTATATTTATTATTTACTTCATTTATAGAACATTATTATACCCATACAAATAATAATGTATTGAATAACAACTACACCACAATGTGGAGACTGTAAGTCGTACGTACGCATGTATAGTGACATGTTATTAAACAAATGGATAGAATAATGAATATGGTTGTACCATATTTATAATAAAATCACATTATATATAAGATATTGTATTTATTATTTTAGAATGCAATCAACAAGGAAAGAAGAAGTTGAAGAAGAAGAAAACATGAAAGAGGTGGTGAGATATTTACCTCTTCTTCGGGTTCTTCCTTTTGATTTGATCAAAATGGATCCTTAGGTAGGACTTTTGACTAGATGAAGGCCTCTAGAATGAAGTTAGGATATTTGGTAGGATATTTGGTCAGGTTTTGGCTGATCCAAGTGGCTTTGAAGGTGTGAATTTGAGAAAAGAGGAAGTGCCCTTTTATAAGAGGGGTGAGGGGCACCTAAGGAAATAATTAAAATATTATTTTATAATAAGATCATTTTTAGTTTATAATGGCTCTAAAATGATTTATTTAGAGGCTAAGGTGGTTATGGGTCGACAAACACTCAACCAATAGGTTTTATATAGGTTTGGGTCACTATATTAACTTTATTTTTTAGATTTAACTCTTAGTTAAGTAGTTTGACACTTACCTTTCCTCTTTGTATTTTTATATTATATGGTTAATAAACTTACTATAAACTTCCAATAGAATCCCAAGTGGTTCATTATTAATATATATAACCTTGTCTAAGTCTTTTTTCTGAACCTTATATTTTTAGAAATATTATATCAATTAATAATATAATATTTATTTTAAAAACTCTTTTATGTCAATTTTGACACTATTTGGTATTTTGTTTTTTATAAATTTATAACAGCATTATTACTTTGAAAAAAATTCATTTAATCAACCCTAACATGTCATATTAATCTATAAAATTAGTTTAATTTATGAAAATTCTCAAATTACATTTATTTGGGTATTTATAATATCAATTATTTTAATATTTCATTAATAAGGTAATTACTGCATCATAATTGTGTCATAAATAAATTTAATTATTTAATGCCTAAAATTTATAAATAAATACCATTATGTAGGAAATATTTTCATCTTTCTAATTAATATTTATAGTCGAATTTATCTTATGTGTAACCCTATATTAAAAATGGTTTAGTTATTAAACTTTTAATTTAACACTTTTAACTCTTCTTTGAATTAAATAATAATAAATATCCTAATCTAATCCAAGTGGACCTAAAGGATCATATTTTATTCCTAAGGTTGTTTTTTCTTGAATTACACTTATCCAATATCATTAGTACATGTGTTAGGATAATAATAATATCATTTTTACCATTAATTACCCTATTTACTTTTAACTGTGGTAAATAAAAGTCAAAAGTTATTATTCACAAAAAAAATTATTTTCATCTCATTGAACCACATTTTACTTACTAATATAAACTGTGTCTCTCGGATTTTCGAAATTCAACTCACAGAAGCGGTAAAATTAAGTTTTATGTAAATTTGAAAATGCTCCTAGGAGGTGGGTAAAAGAGGGTAAGAAGTTCAATAAAACTTTTATATGTCTAACATTATTATAAACTGAATCCAATGAATTACATTAAACTTATATAGGTATTATGTATCTATTTTGACCTAAAATAAATTTAAATAAAATAAATAATTGTTTAAATAAAAATTCAGTTTTAAACTATAACTCAGTGTTTTTTATTATTCATCAAAAATTGAAAGTTTTCAAAAAAATACCAAAAATTCACCTTAAGCTAATTTCGATATTCTGAATCCAAAAATTAAGTCCAGTTTGAAAAATAAAATTTATAAAATTTCAAAAAGTGGGTATTTGTATTCATAACGTCTCATTTGATTGGTCACGGTGTGTTAGAATCTCGAAGTTGCGTACAATGCAAGCTATTGCATTATTCAAAGGGAAACGTACCGTAGAAGTGTGGGGTGTTACATTCTCCCCTCCTTCAAATAATTTCAACCTCAAAATTTCTAGAATATTACTGCATAAAAAGATTCTAGTGGTTCTTCATCATAAGTTCCTCGGGTTCCCACATTGCCTCTTCCATTTTATGGTTTCTCCATAGAACTTTTACCAGACGAGTCATCCGGTTTCTCAACACTTATTCTCTTATATCAAGAATCTTGACAGGCTCTTCGCAATAAGATAGATCGGGTTCCAGTTCTAATTCCTCATAGATGAGCACATGCGTTGGGTCAAGCATGTATTTCTCAACAGTGATACGTGGAACACATCATTAACTTTGGAGAGACTTGGCGGCATTTCCAAACGGTAAGCTACATCCCAAATTCGTTCTATAATTTCGAAAGGTCCGATGTACCTGGGACTTCATTTACCCTTCTTACTGAATCATATAACTCCCTTCCATGGAGATGCCTTCAAGAAATCATGATCTCCTACCTGAAATTCTAAATCCTTTGGTTATCGGCATAGCTCTTCTTCCTATATTGAGCTTCTTTAATGTGGGTTTGGATAACCTTCACCTTCTCCATAGTTTCCTCCACAAGTTCTGGGCCTATGAGTTTTCTTTCACCAACATCATCCCAACAGGTTGGTGTGCGACATCTCTTTCCGTATAACGCTTCATATGGTGTCATCTGAATACTTTAATGGAAGCTATTCTTATACGAAAATTATACCATAGGTAAATATTGATCCCACATACCTTTAAAGTCAAGTGATAATGATCTTAACATGTCTTATAAGGTTTGAATAGTCCATTCTGATTGTCCATCAGTTTGAGGGTGGTAGGCAGTGCTTGAACGAAGTTCAGTATCCAGGGCTTTAAGACTTTTCCAGAATCTTGATGTAAAACGTGGATCATGATCAGAAAAAATCGATAGGGGTACTCCATTAATTCTTACAACTTCATAAACATATAGTCTTTCTAGACGTTCAAGTGGTAAATCTTCTCTTATATCAAGAAAATGTGCTGACTTGGTAAGATGATCAACAATGACCCATATTTCATCATTCCTTCTAGGATTCTTTGGTAGTCCCATAACAAATTCCATCGTAATATTATCTCATTTCCACTCAGGCATGGGAAGAGGTTGTATGACTCCACCAGGTTGTTGCCTTCCAGCTTTCACATTTTGAATAGTAACTTTTGACTTTTTTTACTACGGTTAAAGGTAAATAGGGTAATTCAAGGTAAAAAGAGTATTATAATAATTCAAAATTACCTTAACACTTTTCCAAACCTTATTGGTTGAGTCATTAACAACCACGGGAATATTTGGGTCGATTTTGGGACCCCATTGAGCCACTTGGGAGTGATAATGACAATTTAGATTAATTAACTTAAAGTAAACACAAAAATGACAAAAGAAAATATCTTTTAGTAAATTAATTTTTACAATGGGTTATATAAATTATCATTTCTACAATAAATATTCATTAAAAATATAAAAATATTTCCTACATCATGGTAGTTTTTTTATAATTTTTAGACATCAAATAAATTAAATTATTTGTGAACCATTAATGATGCAATATTTACCTCATTAATAAATCATTTAAATAAATAAGATTATAATGATTCAAATATTATTCAAAACATGTCAAATTCTGATATAATTATTTTATTTCTAATATTATTAATCTTATATTCGACTTTAATGATTTTTCAACCTTTAGAAACTGAATATTATTATATAATAAAATAGTATTTTTACATTTTCCAAAAGAGCCCCTCCTCCCCCTTATAAAAGGAGACCACTTATAACCAATTCCTCACACCAATAAAGAGTTTTGGCTTCTCCAACCTCTACCCAATTAAGCTCCCTAAATCCCTCTCCTCCTCCTAGAAGCATTACCTTAGGCAGAATGCACTTCAAGAAGTCCTTTGGTTCAAACCAAAGGAATTTAAACAAATTAAAGGTAACGGTTTCTCGTAAATTGTTTTCTTTTATTTTACTTCTTCAACCACTAAACTCATTTTATTCATTTCATTTGTAACAAAACCAGTATCATAAATATACTAGGATTTTTTATGATAAGGATTCGAACTACAGTTACACACACCTCCATTTAATGGGTGAAGAAGATAATGTTTCTATGGATGGAAAACTAACGCCTCACGAAACGATGATTATTCATTTATCTCCTACCACCTCTCATAGTGGCCATTAAGATGGCACTATATTTATATATTATATATATTAGGTTTAAATTTTCTTTATTCTTCTCTAATTTCAATTTATATCATACCTTTATAGTTTCCATTATGGTTAAACGCGATAATTTCATTTGAGGAAGTGTGGATTATCACCCCCTCAAAGTGATATGACTCGTTCATACCATATGTGGAACGTATAAAGGATAGATTTAATGATATTATATAGGATAAAATACTATAATTATAATAATACTATGTATAATTATGTTTTAATTCCATTAAATATGAAATAGAAATGGAAGTACCGTTCATGCGTACGTATGGCTTACCGTCTCCATGAATGGTGCATTTCATTTCTTACCTATAAATGTTATGTTCTATTATAAATACTTGTATATGATGGATATATATGATATATATGATATCCAAATCATGAATATAATTCTGAATATAATGAACCTTTGACCACATGAACAACATGTAATTATAAGAAGTCCATTTTTTACTCAAATACCAAATATCGACAAAACAGACATTATTAACTTAAATGATTACATAATTTTTATAACATGGTACTAAGTAATATAAAAGGAATAATAAACTTTAAAAAGGTTTTTAAGAAATTATAAATTAACTTTATTTTATTATTCAGGATATTAAAGAACGAACGGGTCAAGTCGGACACGAGGTAAGGGATTTCTTATCTCACTTTTAATTCTGTGAGATTTCCATTGTTCTACACTTATTTATTTCATGTGTTCTATTGTGTACTGCATTTTGATATATATTATCATTATTCTCATTATATTCATGGTATTATGTGATTCTTTTGGTGGTTATTAACTTTGGGTCATACGACTCGATTGATTACAACCTGGTAAGGGGTTTTCATCTCACTTTTTATCCCTGTGAGATTCATGCTATATTTGCCACTACTTCCTTTTATGTGGTGTATTTACTGACTATTATTTTATTCTTTGTGTAAGATACTTTAATTTATGGGTATTTAAATCTTCATTGTATGATCCTTATTTCATGTGGTGTATGTTTTGTAAGTTACCAAATCTGTAAGGGAACCTTTCACCCTCCTCTTTTTTAAAAGGCTTCTTTTTGTTATGTCTTTTAATTTATATATTCTCATGTGGGGATATGTTATTATATATACTTATTGCTTTAAATTTTATGTCCAAGTGATGAGATACCCTTTTCTCTCTCATCAACTCAGTTTCTTAATTTTAAAGTGACGTCGTTAGGTTGTCGAATTTTTGCAAGGGAACTTCTTAACCCAATTTCGATTCTTTGGGTTAAACTTGTACTTCTTGAATATGTCATCCTATGAATATGTGTGAATGACCTATTATTTTTTTACACTGAATAACCAATCATATTTAGTGTATTTATATTTTTCACACATAATTATGTAATTGATTTATCCTTAATCTAAGGATACCGTCTTTATAAGGGATTTCGTCTCAATTTACTTTCCGATGAGACTTAATTGTTGTTATGAACCAATTCACTATTATATGGTGTATATACTATCCATTAACATGTTATATCATGAATCCCTTTATTCTCATGATATTATAAAGTTCTGATTAAATGTTATTCCTCAATTATTTGTATTCAAGCATTTCTAATTTTGTTAAAAACTCTTTAACTAAAATATCATTTTAACTGTTTTAAAGATTTATTCTTATAAATATTTCACATTAATTTCCATGTTTTAAAAATGGTTTTAAGGATTTATTTATATGTACATTATTGTTTTAAAATGTTAATTCCTTTAAAATCTTCAAAGTGGTATGGGACACTTTGATTCAAAAAAATATTTTTATTAAATGGTTTGATAAAGCATTGATTTTGTCAATATCTTGAAATGATATATTGTGATTGCAAATGAAATGTTAATAGTGAAATGTTTCTATTTGAAATATTTTATGTGCTATGATTTTATAATGGTACTTAGACATTTTATGGGTGGTTACATGATAAACCAAATGATGGGTGGTGCCGTGAATACCAGGATGGGTGGTTACGTTATAACCTCTAATGCATTGGGTATGGAAGTTGGATGTATGGCTATTCCATTTAGTGATATTTGTGAAATTTGACCATATGGTTATCCAATTTAAGAATGTTTATGTCCCAAGTTACCTTTATATGTTATGTGTTCTTTATATGGGTTTTATGGTAATATTTTGGTTACAAAAGGGTAAGAAGTGATCTTTTATTCAGTGAAGAGTTTTTACTACTTCATTAAGGTTAAAATTATTACTCATGATATTCATGCTTTACTTGTTGTTTTTAAAAACTAACAGTTTCCTTCTTTTTGTATCCCTTACTGAGATTTTTATGCTCATCCCAAGTTTTTTTTGGAAATGTTTTCCACAGGACTTAATGATGAATAGGGTCATCGATGGGATCAAGGAAAAGTCATGCTATCTAAAACATGGAACTAGACATGTTTCTTTTTAAGAGTTTTTATTTTATGAAAAAATAGATACTGAGTAGTAGTGTCTACTTGTAATCTTTAAGTTGTTATGTAATAGTTATGGCCTAATTCTCTAAAACTCTAAACCTGACAAGATCCTCAATGTGAATTATTCAATTAATTCAAGATTATGTAAGGTTTAAGTCCAAGTCCTTACATTTGTAGTATACCAACATATCATCAATAAATACCACTACAAAATCATCAAGATATTCCTGGAAAACTTTGTTCGTTTGATCCATGAAAGCAGAGGGTGCATTAGTTAGCCCAAAATGAATTACTGTAAAATCGTAATGCCCGTACCTACTTCGAAATGTTGTTTTGGGAATGTCTTCCCTCTTCAAACACAACTGATGATATCCAGGTCGAAGGTGAATCTTTGAAAAATATTGATCTCCATGAAGTTGTTCGAATAAATCATCAATGAGAGGTAGGGGATACTTGTTCTTTATTGTTATAGCATTGATCTCCCTGTAGTCAATGCACAACCTCATAGATTCATCTTTCTTCTTAACAAAAAGAATAGGGGCTCCCCATGGAGAAAGACTAGGGAGAATAAATACCTTATTACTCAATTCCTCTAGTTGTTTCTTTAGTTCCACTAATTCCACAATGTCCATTCTATAAGGGGTCTTCGATATGCGCCTTGAACTAGGAATTAAATCAATGGAAAACTCAATTTCTCGTTCTGGAGGATGTCCAGGTAAATTTTCTGGAAACACATCAACATATTCTTGCACAATAGTTAAATCCTCTATTTGAACATTCTTTTCCTCACCCACAGTTATTTCATTCTCTTCCTCTCCAATAATTGAATTTAGTTGAGCTACTGGGGGTAGATCTAGATAAGAATGAGATAGTGACGTTTCTCCTCTAAATATAAGGTGTTATTTATCATCGTCATCAAAAATATTAACCTACTTCTTATTACAATAAATTTTTGCATAATGGTGTGAAATCCAATCCATATCAAGGATTATATAAAATTCATCTTGGGTATGACGATGAGATCAGTAGATAAAGAACATTTATATGCTCTAATGGGAACTGATTCACAAAACTTTGTAGCAATGATAATTCCCTTAGAATTTTTGACTAATAATATCCTTGTTAAATGAAATTGAAAATATCTAATTTTATTATTAAACTGGGAAGATATGAAACAATGCGATGATCCAGAATAAAATAAAGAATTGGCTAAACTTGATGAAACTATTAAATTACCTGCCACCACGTCTTTCGAAGCTTCAAACTCAGCAGTAGTGATCGCATAATCTTGGTCTTGATCCCTTGGCCTTTTTGAGTTAAGTTCCCCTGATTCTTAGGACATTCATTTGCATAATGTCCCCTTTCTCTACAATTATAGCATTCAACATTAACTTCCTCTTTATTTCCCTTGCAATCACGAGCTTGGTGGCCTTTCTCACCACAATTGTAACAGACTCCCATTCCCTTCAGACAAGTACCAGGGTGTTTCTTCCCACATATACTGTAGGATAGATATTCATATTTTCCCTTCTTCCCCTTATTTCCATTTCCAGAGTTTTCAGCAGATCTCTTCTTCTCTTTCTTTGCTTTAAAGTCATAAGACTTAGAGAATTATTTTTTTGTCGTGATAGCACATGAGACAATATCTTCGTACGACGAGAAGGATTGTGAGACTAATTCTCAATAGAGAAATGGTTTTAACCCATAAAATAAATGATCAATCTTACTTCTTTGGTTACGTATATAATCTGCAGCATGCCTCTCTAACCTTGTAAAGTTAGCTTCATACTTTGTGACATTCTCATCCTCCTTTTGCCTTAGACTCAGAAATTGTTTATCCATATCCACTCGATGGTCATGAGGAAAGTATTTTTATAAGAAAATTTATTTAAACTCCCTCCATTCCATATTTCATACTTCATCATCTTCCTTTGTGTTTTTAATCAATAACCATCATTGATCAGCATCTCCAGTGAGGTGGTAAAATGTCATGACAAATTTCTCCCTTTTGCTACTCCCCAAGGCATGGAATATTTTCTCTAAGTAATTTATCCATTGCTCAGATACTAATGGATTTTTACCCCCATTGAATGTTGATGGTTGTTGCCTCCTAAAGCAATCTAAAATTTATCCTCCACTTTGTAGATCAGGGTGCTCCATACAGGTAAGGTTATTATTCATAACCTAAGTGAGTTGTCCCAGTATAGTGATAAGCTAATTAGCTCCAGTTGTATCACCAGCTCCACTATAATTATCTTGAGCAGGAGGGAAATCCCTACATGGAGTACATGCATTGATATGGTTTCCATTCCTTCCACTAGGGGCCATTTCTAAACAATGGCATACACTAGATTAGTTTATGAATCGCAGTACATAACTCCAAACTTGTAAAACAGTTAACATAAATTGAACAGTTTATGGATATAATCCATAATCATAAAAAAAAATTCTTTGAGGAAGTATATACTCATAAACCCTTCATATTGGTTTGTAAAGAAAATTAGAATTGTCTTAATCATATCCCCCGGGAGTGTCGTAACCAAGAGTGTAGCAAGGCCCGTTTTCGTGCACCAGTTCCCATTCGAGTCTAGATCAAAGCAGTGTTTTTGGGTTTTACCCCTAGGTACATCTATGCCAGAGCCACTTCTACCTGTTCGTATCTAGAAAGGGATGTATTTCTTGGAAAACTCACAAAATCTCTACAGTACCAAAATTCTAGGAAGTTCTTCTATACTAATCCTCAAAATCTATCTTAGGGATATGTGCTCTAATCAGAGTTTATCTAAATCTAGTTTACAAGGTTTTTAATAAACTTCCTATGATACAAACTGTAATGCCCTGACCCCAGAATCCCAGAGTCAGTGAATTATTATGTATCATTGGCATGATCACAAAATATCAAGTCTCAAAAGACCAATTAGTTTAGTATCCTTGGAAGTACTAGATACATTCATAAGGTTTATATTACATCATAAAATGGAAAAATACAACAATATTGTTTCCATAGACAACACTGAGATCTCATAGACTATCCTTGCAGGATAGACATAATATAATTCTTCACATCTAGGAAAAATAAAACATAGAAAGGGGTGAGCTTAGATGCTTAGTAAGGATAACAATATAGCAGAAACTTTCATAAATAAGAATAAACATTTAAGGCAATGTATAAAACTAAAACAAAAGCCTTTTCAATATAAAAATCATCATAATATAGAAAATATAAATCAAAATAATGCCATTTACTTACTCACATGGATATTCTAATAGTCGAATAATCACATTCAATATAAATAGCCACTTTCATAATGGTAGAATGCATAATGCCAGACTTCATAACCACATAGTCAAGGCCTTGTGCCAAGACTACAAATAAGATTTTGTCAAGGCCTTGTTCCAAGACACTAGTTTGTCTCATGAGACCTACCGATGCATCGAGGAGCTATAGCGGGCTCCACCCATCACTTACTAAGTCCAATGCATTCCTCATGTGAAAAGTTTGAAATATAACATAAACATTCCTATTAAAACTAGCATACGAAATGTCAATACGTTATCCATAAACCATGAATAGTAGAAAAATAACACATCCACAGTCAAAAATACCACAAAACCTTCAATACAATAAGGAAGTTTTGTATCATAATAAATCAACTTCAAATAAGCTTAAAATCCATCAAAGGATGTTGAAATATATGAAATCAAAACTTTTTTTAGAGAAATATCTCTTTCTATTTAGAAATCATTTAAAAGTCATATAATTATAAAAGAAAACATTTATTTTGAAAATATTCTTATAATATTTTAAGGGAACCTTCGACGATGTTATAATAGCGGAAAATAGCCGCACCCGCTGTATAAGTTAAAAAACATTCTTACCTTAATTTTGTCGAAAAGGTCATAAGGTACCTTGTTTGGAAAACGACGGAAAGATTCCTTTCAAAACATTTTATAAAAATTAAAACAAGGGTATAAATGAATTTAACCCATAGTCTAGTAAATATTAAAAAAAATTTGGAATACATTTTTAAGAAACATGGATGTGGGTGATAAAGAGATCCTAGTAGATACTTACGTAAAAACAACCTTGAATAATAAAGAGATTGTGAAATTAACCCTTACCTTGTACTTTTCCTTGGTCGAGGGTAGGTTAAAATCATATATAATGGTGAAATAATTGTTATTAAATTATACAATAATCATATATATTAATATGATATCATATATGATCTTTTAAAATTGATTTGTTAATAATATTTTAGTATTATCATCGTTTCAGGTGTTAACTGATTCATTTTCCTTTATATGATTTGTTATGTAAGTAATGTTTGTTATGGATAGGATGTATCGTATTCATATTAAGAACGATATTAAGTCTTTAAACATTATTTTTAATCATCAAATTAAAATTAGTCTTGAATGTATACGATTGGGAATGAATCTCATCATGTTCGTGGAGACGGTAATCCGTACGTACGCACGAGCGACAATATCATTCTTTTGATATTAAAATTGTATATAATTGGATTTTATATCATATATACAGAATTATTATCATGTTATATTTATTATTTACATAATATATACATCATTATTATACCCATCCAAATAATAATGTATTGAATAACAACTACACCATGACGTGGAGACGGTAAGTCGTACGTACGCACGTATGGTGACATGTCATTCAAAGGATGGAGAGAATAATGAATATAGTTGTACCATATTTTTAAAAACATAACAGTATATAGAATATATTGGAGTTATTATTTTATAATGGAAACAAAAAGTAAAGAATAAGTGGAAGAAGAAAAAAACATTAAAGAGGTGGTGAGATATTTACCTCTTCTTCAGGTTCTTCCTTTTGAATCGATCAAAAGGGCTCCTTAGGTTGGATTTCTTACTAAAGGAAGGCCTCTAGGATTAAGTTATGAAATTTGGGAGGATATTTTGACTAGTTTTGGCTAATCCAAATGGCTTTGAAGGTGTGAATTTGAGAAAAGGGGAAGTTCCCTTTTATAAGAGGGGTGAGGGGCACCTTAGGAAAAGATTGAAATATTATTTTATAATAAAATAATTTTCGGTTTCTAATGGATAGAAAATAATTTATTTAGAGGATAAGGTAGGTATGGGTCAAAAACCACTCAACCAATAGTTTTTAGACAAGTTTGGGTCACTATATTAACTTTATCTTTTAGATTTAACTCTTAGTTATATAGTTTGACATTTACCATTTCTCTTTGTATTTTTATATTATATGGTTAATAAACTTACTATAAACTTCTAAGAGAACCCCAAGTGGTTCATTATTAATATATATAACCTTATCTAAGTCATTTTACCGAACCTTATATTTTTTGGAATATTATACCAATTAATAATATAATATTTGTTTTAAAAGCTCTTTTATGTCAATTTTGACACTATTTGGTATTTTGTTTTTGCTAAATTCATAACAGCATTATTACTTCAAATAAAATACATTTAAAAAACCCTAACATGTCATATTAACCTATAAAATTAGTGGAATTTATAAAAAGTCTTAAATTACATTTATTTGGGTATTTATAATATTAATTATTTTAATATTTCATTAATAAGGTAATTAATGGATCATCATTGTGTCATAAATAAATTTAATTATTTAATGTATAAAATTTATAAATAAAATACTATTATGTAGGAAATATTTTTATATTTCTAATGAATATTTATAGTTTAATTTATCTTATGTGTAACCCTATATTAAAAATGTTTCGGTTATTAAACTTTGAATTTAACTCTTTTAACTCTTCTTTGAATTAAATAATAATAAATGTCCTAATATAATCCAAGTGGACCTAAAGGATCATATTTTATTCCTAAGGATGTTTTTGGTCAAATTAAACTTATCCAATAGAATTAGGACATGTGTTAGGGTAATAATAATATCATTTTTACCTTTAATTACCCTATTTACTTTTAACCGTGGTAAATAAAAGTCAAAAGTTACTATTCACCAAAAATTATTTTCATCTCATTGAACCATATTTTACTTCTTAATATCAACCATGTCTCTCAGATTTTCTAAATTCAACTCACAGAAGCAATAAAATTAATTTTTATGTAAATTTTCAAATACTCCTAGGAGGTGGGTAAAAGACGGTAAAAAGTTCAATAAAATTTTTATATATCTAAAATTATTATAAAATAACTCCAATAAATTAAATTTAACTTATATAGGTATTATATATAAATTTTGACCTAAAATAAATTTAAATAAAATAAATATTTATTTAAATAAAAATTCAGTTTTAAACTATAACTCAGTGTTTTTCACTATTTATCAAAAATTGAAAGTTTTCAGAAAAATACCAAAAATTCACCCTAAGATAATTTTGATATTATGAATCCAAAAATTAAGTCCATTTTGAAAAATAAAATTTATAAAATTTCAAAAAGTTGGTATTACTATTCATAACGGCTAGTTTGATTGGCCGCGGTGTGTTAGAATCTCGAAGTTGCGTACAATGCAAGCTATTGAATTATTCAAAGGAAAATATACCATAGAAGCTTGGGGTGTTACATTTCAGGTTGGTACGTTGAGAACACTATATCTGATAGGAAATCTAGGTTACCCAGGAATGGGGATGTTGTTCTAATTTGTATTTTATAGTTGTATTTTATTTTCTCCTTCTGAAACACACATGTGGTTTGGATGTTTTGATTTATGATGGATATCTAGATCTTATCCCATTAGAAAGATGCCAGTGAGTTGATTTTTACTCTTATCCTATAGAGGCAAGAGGTTTTCATACATCATATCAGGAACATAGGATTGAAATGATATATAGGACTTCTAGCATGTGATTTCATATGTATTTACATCATATGGAAGGTCTTATGGATCTATAGTTAGATTTTCAATGTTGAGGATGATGAATCATTCCACATGAATAGTAGGAGCAGTGACCTTGGTGGGTCAGTTAGTGCATGGTGTCTATTATGGGCCCCTTGTGGGATGGTATGTTTGAGTTTGGTTTTTAAAGTGACTAGTAACAACTTATATTGGTGTTTTAAAGTATATATTTGAATGAAATTATTCTTAATCGGATCATGAGTGTGTGTTTACCATTATATGAATCATATGGGATGATGTTGTGCATGTGTATTGTTGACCATTGAGATGTAATCCTCTAGGGATAATTCTAGTATCCAAGCACTCAAAGATGATGGGTGCCATGTTTATGAGTGTTTAATTAGCATTTTGATGTCGTGAGATGAGATGGAAGTGTGGGTTATGCCTCTTGGGTTGTGACACTGATGTGATACTTGACCGGTAGATCTAGGTAGGAGACCTAGAGGCCCTTATTTTTGACTCAGACCTTAGTAAGTCAGTGTTTTTCTTATTTTATGGGGCATGTTATAGGGGTTAACAGGGAATTGTGTATTTTTTAACTTATGGGATCAATGCATTATAGGTTCCATCGAGTTTGGTAAAAGTAATGGTTATTCCATAGTTTCTTTCTAAGGGGATCACTTTGAGTGCCTGTGGTTAGAAGGTTGTTTTCAAGGGACATGACTATTCATATGAATGAACCTAATGTTCTAATGTTTTTCAGTGTAGGAATTGGTGTTTACTATGGATGAGTGAGTCAATTATTATTATATCATGGATAGAAATTTATGATCTAAGAATGGCACTCGGGGTTATAGTTGGTCTTATGGTTGGAATCAACTCATGTGAATGGTCAATATATTCGTAATGTTCTAAGGATGAATGATTCTATTTGGATAAGTCAATAGGTGTCGCAAGAGTAATTACCTATTGATTTTGGTGAAATCAAGATGATGTGGATCGACCATGGTGGAAATGATGGTTTGGATTAGTTGTGTTTCTAATGGAATCATTTAGGTTATGGAAGTTGAGAGTTGATGAGATTCTTATGGGCATCCTTGAATGGGTTTTGGTGGAAATTTTTGACAACATCTTAGTGTAATCCCATTTCAGAGAGGATCATTCCCAATATCTTGACATCATTCAAAGTATGTTTTGATAGAAATGACTATAATCCAAATCTATCTAAATGTATCTTCTGGTTGGATTAAAGGCCTCCCAAGGGGTTTCTCTCAAGTATTGGTGTAATTAAATTCATATGGTGGGGATACCACCATAGTCTATTAGAGGATGGAAATCAAGTGAGAAGGGTCATTGGCTTGGATGGATGGGCTATCGAATGGTCGCGATGGAGTTTGGACATCAGTGAGTTAAATTTATAATTTATCTATTTTTTTTAAAACACCAGATTTAAAACTAATATGAGATGTTTTATGGAGTCGGTGCATTGACATCGAGCCCATAATTTACTGGTGTGATCAAAAAGAAATTTATGGTTGATCCTTGTTTCATGAAAAGTTTCATGGGTTGATCCAAGATTTATCACATTATTCAAGGGGTGAATCCCTATTTTATTTCATGGTTTATGGGGTGAATAATGTGATAAAATATTTTCTGATGTGTTTTTGGGGGTGAAGCATGTGATGAAAAGTACTAAATGAACCATTTTGGTAGAAATTATTAGGGAAGTTGGGGAAGTTGGGACCATGGTTCAGGTATTTTATTTTTGGTTTGATAGGAGTATTCCAGGGTTTAGTCGGGACCTTCTAAGGAAATGTTGGAATATAAAATCCCTTTTCAAGGAAAGTGGATACATTTCTATTTCATCTTGGAAATTAGAGATGAGATGTGGTACCATATCAGGAAGTGTTTTGATCATGTTTGGGTATAATGATTTCAAAACCATTTTGATCATATCATTAGACTATTTAAAATGTGTTTCGATAGTCTATTTTTATAGTGGGGAGCACCATTACGTGGAATCATATTTGGAATTGAAGCCTTATGTTTAGGATCACTAAAATCCATGTGATGAGTTGATTCATGAAACAATTTTGTTCTGAAATATAAGGGTTTTGAGAAGATTCAACTAGGGGTTTGGTGATGGATATGAGCAGTGGATCAATATTTGGGAAGTAATTCACCTCATGTATAGAGTTGTATAGTTGAATCTCATCCAGTACTATGGAGTGTTATGTAGATAATTGAGTGAGGTTGAGAAACCCCGATAGGTTGGGTTTTTCTGGTGAATGCTTGATGGGACTTCTTAGGGACAAGTCGTTTTATGGTGGGGAGATTGTAAGAACACACATCCGTATGGGTTGAAAATTCAATGGGAATTTTAATTTTATCCATTAGTGGATGGTTTATTTTTAAATATATGAATTTTATTGAGATTATAGGAATTTTAATTTCTAATAAATGTTGTTTTGGATGTGGGGTAATTTTTTATGGAAGGCCTAGGGGTATGGGAAAACACCAAAGGAGAAAAGGGTGTTTCAAGTGGCTGAAAAGGGTCGTATAATCCCATTAACATCATGAATACCATATTCACAACATAAATAGGGTTCATGGGTTGCACCTAGGGGGTTCAGGACATAAAAGGAGAGAAGGGGGGTTACCCTTAAAATTCATGGTGTGAACCCCAGTTCCACACTGTGAATCTTGTGACCTACTCTTTTTTTTATTTTAAAAGAGGGATTATCACCCCCACCCCACCTCTTTCCATTGAACAGAAATGGTGAACACATGAGGGTTTAACCAACACCTCATACCCTCTGATATTCTTCATTTTTTGTGTTCTTTGGTGCCACTTGGCAGCATCGGTGGGTAAGAACTTCCTCCTTATGCCTTTCATATTATTTCCATATCATAGTTTCTATTTTAAAAAAGTTTATATATTAGATTTATTCATTGATTTCACAAGAGTCGGGTGAACTTGATTTTTTCTAATGGGGATTTCTCTCTACCTAGGGTGAGGGGATTATGAGAAAAGGTATACCTATATTCATGTGTTAATCGATTCAAGTATGTTGTTGTTTCTGATTTTCCAAGGGGTTTTTTCCTGAATCAATTTTTTTAGGACATTGAATCAGTAGTTTCAACTGAGTATTCCATGCATCTTATATCCAAGGATGTTTTAGGAGTGTAATTCACCATATTATATATGGTTTAATCCTAGTAGAATGACCATGGAATAGTTTATCAAGGGAGATGTTGGATGAGCTTGGTGGGCCTTGGGAGTTTCGTCCATCTTTTGGCATCAAAGTGGAAAAGACTAGGTAAAATTTATGTGGTTGCATAGGCTTTCCCTGTGGTATTTAACTTTTTTTGTGCTTTAATCGAATGTTTGGGACACCATTGAGTGAAATTCTCCTAGTTACATAATTAAATAAATTTTTTATTTAATATGAAATGATTAATTAGAATAGATAAATTCCAGGGTTCATGAACAACCTTTGTCCACTTTCTTAACACCTCGACCACTGATGGCCATTACTAAGACCTTGAGAAATTGGTTGGCCTCCAGACCTCTTGAGAGGTGAGGTAGGAACAAAACACCTTTAACACATGTATATGGTTTTAAGACACTAGATAAATACCTTATGGACTTCGGTCCATTTGAGCACGAGGAGATGAATATGGGAAGGGATCCCCTCCCCTATCTGATGTGAATAGGCTTATGTGGAAAGACCGTAGACTAAACAGAACTGAGCTGGGTGAGAAAACTGACCTTGAGTAACTTAAGGGACTAATATGGGATATCATCTATCTCTTGACTAAAATCCATGTGGTGAGACCCTATGTTGTCGGCAAGGCCGAGCTACCCTTCTAACAATGTCATGAGATGTGATGCCTTTGTGTGTTCGGTGCTGACATGATATTGTGACTGAGACCAAGGACCCATGTGAGGGTTCCTATTATGTACTAAGACTAATGGGATCTATTGGATTCCTCATTGAATGACTGGCTCTGAAATGTGTTCATGACATGGTTTTGGGTGTCACCTTGGAACATGTACCATAAGGGTGATCTATAGAGGGATGATACGGTGGTTATGGGTGTGGGTGTTTGTTCAGCCCTATGTTTTCTTCTTTATGATAGGACTGTCGAGGTGGGGGTGTATCTCAGAATTTGAGGAATATAATCCGATTGTTGTGGGATACATCCCCAAAGTTGTGAAGACCTCAAAAAATGATAGGTCTATTTGGGGGAGGTGTATCCCCATAGTCGAGTAAAATTAATGTACTGTCACGGGATGCATCATGAAGACCTCTTGACATGACTAGACTATTAGGGGGAGGTGTATCATTAGAGTGACGGAATATGATTGGACTATCTGGGATATATCCCCAGAGTCAAGAAGACATCATTACATAATAAGACTATCAGGGAGAGGTGTATCCCCAGAGTTGAGTAATATGATTGTGCTATCAGGGGATATATCCATAGAGTCATGAAGACCTCATGACTTGAAAGGAATATTAAAGGGAGGTGTATCACCATATTTTGGGAATCTGATTGAACTATCATTGGATGTATTCTCGGAGTCATGAAGACCTCATGAAATGATAGGACTACTAGGGGGATGTGTATCCCCAAAGTCTATCAACCTAATTGGACCATTATGGGATGCATCCCCAGAATCATAAATAACTCATGAAATGACTGCACTATCAGGGGTGTATTCCTAGAGTTGGGGAATCTGATCAAACTATCATGGGATGCATCCCTATATTCATAAGTACCTCCTGGCATGAAAGTACTATCGGGGGTAGTTTTTTCCCTGAATTTAAGTAATTCGATTAGACTATCATGGGATAAACCCCCTAGAGTCGTGAAGACCTTAAAGGTCTTCCATGGATTTTGATCCACCTGTTTCTTGGGAGAAATAGTCATTGTAATGTGCCCAAAGATAATCTATCATTAGTTTCAAGTAGGTATGTTCAATTGAGGCCGTGGACCTGAGGATCTATGGTATGTTATTTATTTTATATGTCATTTATTTTTAGCGAAGCATGTCACATGCACATATAGTTGTATATGCTGGTTAGTACAGGACCGCATTCGTAGTACCCTACTAATTTTTGTAATCACACCCTATTAAATCCACTATTTCACTTGTGTACCCTATAATAAATTCATTTGGTTATAGGAATAGGTTGGGCTGAGGTCTAGGATAGTATAGTGGAGTAGGATAGCTCGAATGGTACTAGGGGATTGGATGAGGTTTGGATTAGAGATATTATAGAGACATTTTGTTTTATTTATTTATTCTGATATGTTTCTATGGTTGACCTAGTGGGTGGATCATTGTAGGTATAGCATGTTTTCTCAGTCCTTTGCTTCATTTCATGTATTATTTCTAGTTATTTATTTATTCTATGTACTCTAATAATTTTAAATCATGGAGGGTATTTAGTTATTTATTATTTTATTATTCATTATGATATAGGGGGTGTATTGTCCCTATAGTACCACATTATACCCCCACTATTAGTTGATAACCTCTAGAATATGTGGAGGGGTGCATGAGGTTATGTGTCAAACCATTATGGATACCGGTTATAGAGTGAGTTAGGGCAGGACATTACATGATGTGTCTAGAAGAGTTCTCCTAGAAATTCTTTGGGAGATATTTTACTATATGAAGAGGTCTCAGTGTGGGGAAATAATATTTCAAAAAGTATAGTTTTTGAGTGAAAATTATTTATCTCAACATTGGATAGGATAATGATAATATTTTTATATAAAAATGATAGATTCACTACAAACTCTGAAGAAAAGTAGTACTTTCTTTTTATTTTTATAACTTCATTGTTTTTTAATTTTTTTTTAATTTAATTTATATACATATCACCTACATTTTATAAAATCCTCACTATTTTAGGTTTCTTTTTTATAGTATACCTTAGTTAATAAATGTTGAGAACATAAATCAATGCATGTGAGCATCCTCATTGAGAGATCGAACCACAATTTTTCACCATGATGCATGCTTAAGTAAATAATAAAATATTATGTTAGGATTTGAGAAAAATATCTTCTATTAATGTGGTATTTTTTATAAGGATGCCAATAGTATTCACACACTATTTTTTATAAAAACAAAAAAAATTAAATTTTAAAAACTAAAAAAATAACTCCATTGTAGATATTTAATTTCTTAGGTCAAGATGGAGTTTTTAATTGATTTTTCATAGACATGGCTTGATCCAAAGTCTAATAGTTAAGAGGCATTGAATATTAAAGTAGAGAAAAATTTTAGCATATTGGAAGAAGTTGGTAGCCAAATGAAGATCATTTCCACTTCTATCATATATATTAAAGATTTATGGATAGAATGACAAATGAAAGATGAAGAATAAGTGAACCTTATTCTAGAAATATTTCCAGTTGAATAGCCTAAGGATTATGAGAGGGATCTACTTGAATATCTAGCATCTAACCTTACATAACCATTTCTCAAAATGGTTCTTGAAGAATACATTCTGATTGATACATGTGTGGATAGTTTACAACATCTAGATTCACACAAAATTATTTTTTTAAAAGATAATCTACAACATGATTATTCCATCTTTGAAGAATAAAAAACATCATATCTCTATCTATTTCTATTGTTTTGGAAGAAAACACCATTAAAGTGATGTAATTTGAAGAGAATTTGGAGTATATTTACTTCATTCCTCTAACTCTAACAAACCAACTTCAGAAGAACTAAGAAAAGGAAAAAAAATTAAAATCCAAACCCATGTAGTGAGATAATCTTTTCTTGAACTCATATGTTTCTAATTTTATTGATTATAAATTGAGTATTACATCCCACTGATTTGACTTTTCATATTATGATAAGACACGTATTTCCTTGGATGATGATTCGGAAGATGAATAAGTGGAATATATTGAAGATAAAAGGAGGATCTGGTTGAGTTTTATATTGTTTCATATAAGGATGATAGTGTATAGAACTATAAAAAATTATAGAGTAAATTGTTGAGCCTAAACCAAAAGAGAAGCCACATCATGTCCTAATATCTACACTACCAGTGTACACAACTCCTCAATCTAAATAGAACATTAATAACCCCCTCTTACTTTACTATCTCCCCTTACATAAAGTTTCTCTACTCATTCTAGGTTATGGTTCACCTTTCCTTTATTTTGGAGGTATCTATTCTCCACATCTATGCATGGAAACTAAGTCACATGTGTTGTTTTATCTCAAACGAAAACCCATAGACCATTTAATTGAGGATAAAATGATCTTATTGGATGACTAGGAGTAGTAAAACCTAACACATCTTTTGGGGGTATCAACCAAGATCTATCCTATTTTTTCATTTCCCTTTATTTTTATTTATTTTTCTTTCAATAAATTTTAAAATTTTGGTTCTTTATTTATGGTAAGTTTAATGTGGTAGAATCTATGATCTTAACTCAAGGATGACGCTGTTATAAATAAAGTCAGGTTTTTTCTTTCCTTCCCTTCTATTTTTCTAGCCTTATCTTTTTAATCTATTTCAGATGAAATAAAGGGTAGTTAAATTTTATTGTAGAGGGAGTACCAAACTACTTAGGATTTTTTGTGTTTTATTTTTTTCATATTTTTAAGAACTTTTAGATACAATTAATATTCATTATAATTTTTCACTCTTGAATTTATTTTGAGAGGGTTTACTGGGTTTTTTAAAGAATGTATTTTAAATAATTATTGATGTGTAACTTTTTCTTAGAATTTTATTTTAAAACATTTTTATGATCTTGAGAAAAAATTGAAATATATTACCAATATACAATGAATAAAAAAATACAATCCTTTAAGTTATTCTAAACCATTTTTACAGGTTCTTCCTAATACCCATCCTTTCTTCAGAGAAACTTAGACTTTGTGTGTGAATGAGAACTTCGGATTTTGATCTTTCAAAACATAAGAGTTATTAAAAAAAATTTATGTGATTGAGTAATTTATTTGGCTATAAAAATTTTTCATTTGAGAGCTACCCTTTATATATTCCCTTATTTAGAAATTAAAATCCATGAATTTCCTTATGAGTTTAATTCATATTACATGATGATTTTTCCTTATCTATCCCAAATCATAATATTTTTTCCTAGAAATTTCTAGTTTGAGTGTCAGGGAAGGGACCTTTATGTGTGGTATTTAAGAATTAACATATTATTGTTTGTGTGAGGTAGGTTTCATTATTATAGGAATTTGAAAAATGGGTATGATTTAATATTCATTATATATCATTCATATCATCTTTTTCTTAAAAAGAAAAAATGGAAAATGGAAAAAAAGAGATGAGATTGGATTAATCATTTTTATTACTTTTATAAATGATATCCCTCTAAAAAATATTGGTAATGAATGTTCATTCCTTCATTGTATTCAATTTTCATCTCATCCACTAAGAAGAAAAATAAAAATAAAGAAAAATAAAAAAAATTAAAAATGTATAATTTGAATGAAATCATTCATTATATTAATTTTTTGTCCAAGGAACCATGTCACAAAAAATGGTTATGTTTTAAATATTATAAGGGGAATTAGTAGAGGTATTTATTGTGTTTACACTTGAATATTCATGAATTATACTTAAGAGTTCAACCTTCCTTTTCATCCTTAAATTTTTAAATGTTTTTACCCACCAACACTTAGCCACCAAAATTACATTGAAAATTCCTAAATATTAAAAACATTTTTATATCTTATGGTGTGAAGAGGTAAAAAAATTCAGAAGCCTTTGATGGAACATGTATTTTACAACAATGATCATAACACCAGGTTATATTTCTCTAGAGAAAATAGTGGCATGAACTTTTATGTGAGGTAAGTTGTGATTTGGTTATAGATGGATTTTAGAGATTAAATAAATTTAAATGTGAGAAATGAAAATGAAAGGGAATTGTTTTCCTATATGAAACATGATTGAATTCTATTTTATAAAATATCTTGTAAATTTTCTCACTTTTGATTTTGGTGTGTATTTCAATTCGGATATTTGATCATTTCCTTAGAGTGCAATGTTTAAGTGTGGGGTTTTATGAAGATCATATTTTCATATATTTTATTTAATAATAAAATTTTTTAATCCAAAAAATATATTATTTTAAGGTTAGTTATTGAATTTTTAGTTTTTATAAATATTTTGTAAATTTTTGTGAAAATGGATTAACTTTGGATTTTTAAAAATATTATTATTCACTTTCATATTATTATCATAAAACTTTATACATGGATCAAAATTGACAAATTATTTTTTGTAGTGTTCCATGTATATTAGGATTCATTTAATTCAACTATACCAAATTTTTAATCCAACCATAGGATACCTAAATGAATCTCACAAGTGGTGAATTAGGATCTATGCATAGTTTTGATGAATTTTTATGATGATAATGTATCTCATTAATTACTAATACAAATTATTTGAAATGTTAAAGGAGGATATATAATAGTCTAATAAACATTTTATTTAACTATGGTTACTCGATATTTATCCCTTTTGAAGGCAATTAATGCATGAAAATCTAATTTATTGGAATTCAAGTAGTGTGTTTTGATAGAAAAAAATCTCTAATAATTTGTTTATAACCATGAAAAAAGCAAGACCAATAAAGCTAAAATGTTGTAGGTGAACACATAACACATAGATGAAAAAAATTACAGAAAACCACTTCCTCATATTTGAACATTTAATGAACTAAACATGTGCCATATTTTAAAGGATGGAATTGAAGGGTAACCATTTACCCCTCTTGACTATAAATTGTCATCCCCACTTCTTTTCGAACGAGTTATCCATTTTTCATTATATAAAGAGGTTTTTTTCGTAATATTCATATAGTTTTTTAAATATTATTTTTCTATTTTTAACTAATTATTCTCTATATTTTTATATTTTTTGTTTCTCTCACCATACTTCTCTTATCTTCATGATTGTGGAGAACTAACTCTCATTGTTGTTTTAGGGGGAGTAGTGATATTTTAATTTCATTATGATTTAATGTATTATTATTATTTTATTATAAGTTTTAGTAGTGGTTAAAATGATTATGGTGTTTGGACTCCCTAGTTTCCCTGATAATAACTTATTCCTATTTTTTATATTTTATACTCCCCTTCATCATTTCAATACTGCATGAAATAGAGAAGTATCGAGGTGGTGATGTGTGGAAAAAAGTTATGTGATTCATAGTTCAAGGTAGATTGTCCTACATAAATATTTATCAATTTAGTTAAATCACATTTCAAACAAAATATTGTTGAGTTAATGTTCTTGATCTCAATATTGGATAGGATAATGGGAAAATATTTAGATAATAATGATAGATTCGTTGTGAATGCCTAAGAATAATATAAATTTATTTATTTTTTCTTATTAAATTAAATATGTTTATATTTTTTGAGTTTTTTATATCAGTAAAATATATATATATATAACCTACATTTTATAAAACCCTCACTATTTTAGGTTTCTTTTTTATAGTATATTTTAGTTAACAAATAGTGATAATAGAAAATTAGTTCCTGTGAGTAGCCTCCTTGAGAGATCATCCATACATATTTTACTATGTTTCATGCATGGGAAAATAAGAAAATATTGAGTTGGGATTCATAACAAATACCTTCCCTCAATTTGGTGTTGTTTTCAAGGAGGTCAATTTCTTTCACACACTAATTTCCATAAAAAGACAAAAAAGAATAATTTTAAAAAACTAAAAAAATAACATTATTGCATGTTTTTGATTTCTTAGGTCAATATGGATTTTCAATGATTTTTCATAAACTTGTACTGATGTTAAGTATATTAAATAAGATAAATTTAAGATTCAAGTGGAGAAAAAAAATTAATATTGTAAGAAGTGATAAACCAAATTAAGACCATTTCCACTTCTAGTACAGAAATCGGGGCTTTTTGGATAGAATGAAAAAATCAATTTGAAAAATAAGTGAACTTATTCCATAAATATTTCTAGATGAAGAATATGGTGAGGTTAATAGGGTGATACTTGAAGTTATAACATCTAAAATTATGAAACCATTTATCTAATAGGTTCTTAAAGTATACATTCCAACTAATACACATATGGTAGTTCAACAAATTTTGGATTCAAACATGAGTCACTTTTTGAAAAGTAATATGCAATATGATATTCTCATCTCTGAATAATATATTCACCTCTATACTACTCAATTCCTTTAGAAAAATACATCATGAAATTGGTGAAATTTAAAGTAAAGTTAAGGGATATTTACTACCTTCCATTATCTTTGACAAAACAACTCCAAGAGGTATTGGGAAAAGAATAAGAATTAAAAGTAAATCCCATCCATAGAGATTATATTTTCTTAAACTCATTTATTTCTAATTTTATTGATACTAAATTTATTATTACCTTTCAATACTTTGATTTTTCTAATTTATTTAAGACATAGGTTTCCTTGTAGGATGATAAAGAAGATGAATAAGTAACTTGTTTTGAGGAGATAATGGAGGATCCAATTGAGTTATGCACTAGTTTATAAAAGTATAATTCTATAGAAATAGGAATCATTGTAAAATAAATATTGATCCTAAATTAGAATAGAATCTACATCATATCCTAATATTTTCACCACTGATGTACACCACTCCTTCAAATAAACAAAATAGGGAGATACCCTTCTTACATTACCCACTCCCCTTACATATCTTTCCTATACTCATTATAGGGGATGGATCAATTTTCTTTTATTTTGGGGGTGTCCATTATAAGTATCTACTCATGGAAAATAGAAAAAATCACATGTTATGGTTTCTCTTAAATAATCCTCATCCAATAATGGATTGCATATAAAATATTTTCACTTCTTGACTAGGGGAAGTAAAAACCTAGCACCTCTTTAGGGGGTTTCACCTAAGATCTATCCTCTTATCCATTTACCATTCTTTTTATTTATTTTAATTTCAATAAATTTATTATTTTTGTTATTTATTTTTGGTAGTTTTAAAGTGATATTATATAAGAGCATAAATAAAGGTGTCCACTTCTCCAAATAATCATAGGTTATTTCTTTCTTTCCCTTTAGTTTTTCATCTCTTTTATTTTTAATATGTTTGAGCTAAAATTAAGGGTAGTTAAATTTATGTGTGGGGAAATATTGACATTCTTAGAAGTTTTTATTTTTTATTTTTTTCATATTTTTATAAACTTTTAGATTCAATGAATATTCATTATCATTTTTCAATCTTAAATTTATTTTTATAAATTTTCCTTTGTTTTTTAAAGAATTTATTTTAAATGGTTGTTAATGTTTAACTTTTTCCTAGAAATTTATTTTCAATCATTTTTATGATTTTGAAAAAAAAATTAAAATATATTCTCATGAATAACTAAAGCAATATATTTTTTTAGTCCTTTGAGTTATTTTGTACCATCTTGGATTATTTTTCATAATGTCTACACTTTTTCAAGAGAAACTTGAATTTTATATACGAAATAGAACTTGTGATTTTTCTATTTCAAATCATTGGAGTTCATAAAAAAATTATTTTATTAAAGAATTTCTTTTTCTAAAGACATTTTTTCACTTAATACCTACCATTTACATCAAACCTTGTTTAGAAATTTAAATCTATAAATTTCCTCATAGGTTTAAGCCACATTAAAATCCAATTTTTTCTTACCGACACCAACTATTAATAATTTTCAATAGATATTTCAGGTTTTTATGTGGGGCAAGATCCTATCATGTGTGTTCTTTTGGAATCAACTCATTATTAGGTGTATTAGGTGTGTTTATTTAATCTAGGAATTTTAAAAATAGGAATGAGTCAATATTCATTGTACTTTATTTATATCATCCCATTATTAAAGAGAAAAAGGAAGAAAATATATATATATATATATATATGTGGAAAAAAGGAGATGATACTGAATTATTCATTATGATTACTTTTATGACTCATGTCCCTCTCAAAAATTTTGGACATGGATTTTCATTCATTCGTTGTATTTTATTTTCATCTTATCTTACATGAAAAATATGAAAAAAGATGAAAAAAAATAAAAAAGGGTGAATTAAGATGAAATAATTCATTGTATTATTTATTAACTCATGGACCATGTCCTAAAAATTGGGTATGGTGTACATCCTATAAGGGGAATTTAGTGACGTATTTTTTGTGTTTTAACTAGAATATTCATGCATTTTACTTTAGTTCAACCTTCTATATTCATTATTAAATTTTAAAAAAACCACTAACCCTTAGCCTAAAAAATTATCTTGAAAAGTACTCATGATTGAAAGTATGTTTATGACACATGGCATGGAGAGATGAAAATTTTCGAAATTTTATGGTGACCCATTCATTTTCTAAGTATGATCATAACTCCATACTACATTTCTCTTGAGTAAATAGTGACAAGGACTTTCATGTGAGGTAATTTTTAATTGGGTCATTAATGAATTTTTTATGTAAAAAAATTAAATGTGAGAAATAAAAATAAAAGGGAATTGTTTCTCATAGATTTGGCATGTTGAAATACTATTTTAAAAAAGATCTTGGAAATTTTCTTACTTAGCATTAGTGTCAATTTTGATTCTGATATTTGAATATTTTCCAAAAGTATAATGTATAAGTGTGGGGGTTTATTGAACCTCGTATTTTTAAATATTTTATTTTATAATTAAATATTTTATTCCCACCAATTTATTATTTTTAAATAATTTTCACATTTTTAGGTTTTATAAATATTTTAAACATTACTTTGAAAATGTATTGATTTTTTATTTTTAATAATTTTTATTCACTTTTGCATTTTTATCATAAAATTGTGTACATTGATAAAAATTTGAAAAAAAAATTATAGGATTCGATGTTCATTGGGGTTCAGTTCATTCATATAGACCAAATGATGAATCCATCTATTGGATTTTCAAATGAATCTTATAATTGGTGCCTCGAAATCTTTCCAAAATTTTAATGAATGTTTATGATAATCCCATATCTCAAAAATTTATGGTCTAAATGATTTAAATTTTAAAGTATTATATTTAAGAGGTAGAGTAAAATTTAATTTAACTATGGATTCTCTATATTCATTCTTTATAAAGTTATTTAATGCAAGGGAAACTGGGAAATTGGAATTGAATAGTCTATCAATCTAGAAAATTTTCCTATAATAATTCTATCATAACCTTGGAAATGTATGGCCAATGAAGTTATAATTTTGTGGAAGAACATATATTACGTAGATGAAAAATGTAATATAATACCACTTTATCATATTCATCAATTTAGTAGGGAAAAAATCCAATATTTAGAGGATAGAATTAGAGGGAAACTGGCTACCCATCTTACCCATAAATTTACATCCCCCTTCATTTCAAAAGAGTTTTCCATTTTTTAATAGCTAAGGAATATTTTTCTATTTTAATATTAATATACATTATTTCATAATAGTTTTATTTTTTTCACTTGTTTTTATTCTATCATTTTTTATTTTGTGTTTATCATGCTATACTTCCCTCATATCTATGATTATAGAAAACTAACCCTCATTTTTGTTCAAGGGAGGGAGCGATGATGTTTTGAGTTCATTAGACTTTTATTTATTCTTGTCATTTTATTCAAATATTTCAATAGTGGTTAAAATTATTTTGCTATGAAATCACCCAACTTTCTCTACTATTGACTTCTTAAAATTTTTTATCTTTTCCACTAACCTTTATTATTTCAATACTACATATGGTGGAGTTATGTTGAGGTGGTGATGTGTCGTGAAGAATTTTCTTATCTATAGTTTGAGAAAGAATGTCCAATATGTAAATGTCTCGATGTAGGGTGATAAAATTTCAAACAAGATGGTGTTGAGTGATAGTTCTTGATCTCAATATTGGCTAGGATAATGAGAATATTTTTAGAGAATAGTGATATCTTCACTATGAACTCCTAAGAATAGCAGCACTTTCATTCTCTTTTCTTAATAAATTCACTGTGTTTGCATTTTTTGTGTTTTGAATTGATTTAAAATATATATATTAACTAAATTTTATAAAAACACCATATTTTAGGTTTATTTTTTATAGAATAATTTAGTTAGTAAATAGTGATAGTGAAAAAAATCAATGCATGTGAGAGGACTCCTGGAGATATCAATCCTAGGACTTGCACTATGATAAATTCTTGGGTAAATAAGAAAATATTTAGTTAGGATTCATGAAAAATATATTTCATCTATTTTTTGTTGTTTTAGGGGAGGATGAAAAACATCATACATTGTTTTTCATAATAATAGAAAGAAAAAAATCATAAATTTCAAAAACCAAAAAATAAAATAAATTCATTATATATATTTAATTTATTAGGCCAAGATGGATTTTTTTAATTATTTTTTATAGTATTTTCTTGATGTTGAGACTGATGAGGAAGAGACATTGATGATTTAAGTGGAGAAAAATTTCAAAATATAGGAATAAGTGAGTAACCAAATGAAGATATTTTCCACTATTATCATGGAAATGAAATCTTGGTGGATATAACGATAAAATAAATCTAAAGAAGAATTATACCTTTTCCCTCTAATATTTCTTGTTGAATAACCTAAGAGGTTGAGAGGTATTTACTTAAAGATTTAGGATCTGACCTTAATAAACATTCCTCGAAGAAGTTTCAAAAGAAAACATTCCAACTAATATGCATATGGGAGGTAAAAAATTGGGTTCATACAAGTGTCATTTTTTAAAAAGTAATTTTCAACATGATTCTAACATATTTGAAGAGGAAAAATAAAAACATATATTCCTCTATTATTCTATAGAATAAGGCACAATTTATGTGGTGAAATTTAAAGAGAATTTTGAGGAGATTTATATAACATCTTGACCTAGGTTCCATGAACCGGTGACCTGATCAGGATAGTCACATGACCTTAGGTGCACCTCCTTATACACTAAAGGCTGATGACTAGCAACGAGGGTCTGGTAATTTGATCATAGGGAGACTATACCCTCTTTTTTCTTGTATCATAGTAAAACACCATCATAAATAAATAGAAAATAGTGGAATCATAAACATAACCAGAAATAATAACAATATCTCATAATAACCAATGCGTGGAAAAAAATTCAAAAATGAATAGTAGATATGTCATGCTAAGTACATTCCAAGTGTGAAAATACAAACTCAAAAGTAAAGACACCAACAACTCCCAAGAGGGTCCCAAACCACATCTAGTTCCCTCATCAATGATCCATTCCAAATCAGATATCTAATGAAAGGCCTTTTCCCTTAACCTATCCAGAAAACAAAAAGTCTATTCGGGTACCAATCAGGCAGCCTGAACAGGGTGTGAGTACAACTCAGTAGGCCACCACCAATGGTGTCAAAAACAAATCCAGTCAATAAAAAGATTATGAAGTTCTATAAATAAATAATTACAATTCATAAATAAACAATTATCATGTTATCAATTAATTTTATTAACCACATTGACCATTGGGTTTTCGAGGACACTTGTATATCATTACCTACACCAGCCTGCATCGAGTCTGAACCATGTTACATGTTCGATTCACAGTTCATTTAAACAAATGTTTTTTCATTATTCATTTCATTTAAATCTCATTATTACAGACACTTGGAACCTTATTCCAAGTTCGATGTCTTGGGTATAGAACTCCATGTCTAGCTCCCCATTTAACAGTCCTTCATATATACCATGGTCATAGAACTTCATGTCTAGTACCCCAATTCTCAATCATGCACATACGTCATAGTCATAGAAAATTATGTCTATCACCCAAATTCACAACTATGAGCATATCTCATTGGTGTATATCGTCATGTCTAACATCTCAATTCTCGACCATACAGATAGATTTATCACTAGTTTAGATCATCATGTCAAGAATTCCATTTAACAATTATGCATGTATATCACTAGCATAGATCATCATGTCTAGAACCCCACTTATCAACTATGCAGATATATCATTCCATATCACAACCTCACATGTATCTCATCATCACATGTTTTCACATTATCACATTATCTGAGATTAATCACATTACTATTCTTATCACAAATACCCATCATAACATCAATTAATTTATTTCTAACATAATCAATCTAAGTCTATTAATTAATTCAAAAATTAATTAATCTTTTAACAATACCAACATCTTATAATTAATTTACTAATTAATTATTCAAACACACTATTTCAATGTCTCATAATTCATTTACCAATTAATTATTCATTTCATGGAATGAATATCCCATAATTAATTCCCCAATTAATTATATCAAATCAAAATATCAATATCCCGTAATTAATTTACCAATTAATTATCTCATTTCATAACATCCATAACCCATAATTAATTCCACAATTAATTACCCAATTAAACAACTCAATATCACATAATTAATTCTATAATTAATTATATCAAATCAAGATGTCCCATAATTAATTCCCAAATTAATTATCTCAATTTATAACATCTATAACCCATAATTAATTAAATAATTAATTACTCAATTCCAATACTCGATATCACAAAATTAATTCTATAATAAATTATCTCAAATCAATAACTCAATATCACATAATTAATTCTACAATTAATTATCTCAAATCAAAAACTCAAAATCACATAATTAATTCTACAATTAATTATCTCAAATTATATCACCCAAATCCCGTAATTAATTCCACAATTAATTACTCAATTAAACCATGTATTTATACCATTATCATGGGTGTAGATCATCATCTTTAACACCCCATTTATCAATCACTAACTAATTTATAAATTAATTGATCCAATACCATTAATTAATTTGATAATTAATTAATAACATCCATTCTCATTAATTAATTCAAAAATTAATTAACCATAAATTTACCATTAATAAATTCACAAATTAATTAATCACATCTCTCCTATTAATTAATTCAACAATTAATTATCTCATTCTCAATCTCAATAACTCATAATTAATTCTAAAATTAATTATCTTGAATCAACTATTTCAATATCCCATAATTAATTCAATAATTAATTATCCAACTTACAAATCTCATGTTCCCATAATTAATTCAACAATTACTAATTTAATCTTATCAATTCAATATCCCAAAAATCAAAATTAATTAATTTACTAATTAATTAATCGAATCCCTTCAATTAATCCACCATAACAAACCTAATTAATTAATTCTCCGATTAATTAATCAAACTCAGAAATCATAATAGTTCATCCATTAATTAATTCACTAATTAATTAATCAAATTTATCTCCATTAATTAATCCCACAATTAATTAATCTGACTCAAACCCTTTAATTAATTCACCAATTAATTTTCCATATCAATTTCATTAATTAATTTCCACAATTAATTAATCCAACTCAATCCAATTATTTAATTCAGTAATTAAATAACAACACAGCTCCCATTAATTAATTAAATAATTAATTATTCCCAACTTAAACAATTCTATAACCCCAATTAATTCATCAATTAATTGTTCTATGTCAATTAATTAAGTAACCTCAATTAATCCATCAATTAATTGTTCTATCTCCATTAAATAAATCACCCCAGTTAATTAATCAATTAATTGTTCTATGTCAATCAATTTAATAATCATAAAAACTCTAATAAATAATTCTACAAATAATTATTCTTATTTAAC
The DNA here is from genome assembly GCA_963277665.1 of Viscum album. Taxonomy (NCBI): domain Eukaryota; kingdom Viridiplantae; phylum Streptophyta; class Magnoliopsida; order Santalales; family Viscaceae; genus Viscum; species Viscum album. The sequence continues at coordinate 1,714,582,477 of OY728152.1, read as the reverse complement.
AACTTCAATACAGTAATTATTAATTCGTCAATCAATTTTTTAATCTAAAAAATATCTATCTTTGCATTATTAATTCAAAAATTATTTATCAAAAATCAGAATTTCATAATCTCAACCATTCACATTAATTAATTCCACAGTTATTTAATTAGGTTTAACTATCTCAATAACTCCATAATTAATTCCCACAATTAATTATCAAATTCTAAAATTCTAAAATCTCATAATTAATCCCCAAATAAATTATCTCATTCAACGATCCCTAAATATCACAATTTCACAATTCCATAATTAATTAATTCACTGAATTAATTAATTTTATTTTAAAATTCAATTTCTAAACAGATCTAGAAATTATACAACTGTCATATACGTGATTAAAAATCATGACTATGGGATTTGAATTTTAGACCACCTACCTCACAATCGGTGATGAAGAACGCTAATCAAAGAATATCCCCAAATTGAGCGTAATCAATCTAGAATGCATTGAAGAATAGGATTTAGATCTGACTCCATCAAAGAAGAGGAACTGGTGAAAAATACCCTATGTTTGCGATAGCAATCTTCTTCTGTATTCCCATCAATAAGAACCAGATAATCAGTTGGCAACAGATCTAGAAGCAGATTAATAATCGAGAGGCATACCTTAAAAATCTAGGTCTGAATATCCAAAATATGATGCGAGATCACTTCCAAATTGAAGTGGACTATCAGAAATCTGTTTCATAAGACTCGCAATAAGGAGAGAGGTTCATGGAGGGTCTTTGGTCGAAGATTGCAATGTGAAAAAAAGTTTCGGTCCAAGACAGAGGTGCGTGGAGAATTTTCTATCCAAAAAAGGTGGTGCGAAGAGAATCTCTAATAATTAAAATGGGGTTTGGAGGTTTACATGGTTATAGAGACATAATTTTAATATGCTGAGCATCAAAATTACATAACACAAATTCCCATTTCACATTGTGTAAAAATAGTAACATATTTTCCCTTTTCCCATGGAAATCATGTCACGCCATTTAAAAAAACAATTTAATAAATATTACACATGGTGTAATCTAATTACATATGGTGTAATATAATTACACATGGTGTAATGTAATTTCATGACATGTATATAAGTTTTAAAATATATTTACTGGGGTGTAATATACTTTCGTGACATGTCAACATGCGGCGAGAACTACCTTTGTGACATGTCTCCATGTGGTGAAAACCACTTACAGGGGTGTAAATATTCAATGTTGTGAATTAATTTAAGCTATGAATTAAATTCAAAACAACCCATCTTGACCAAAAATTTAAAAATATTTATACCTATAAATATATGGGACCTTACAATATACCCACCTTATAACAGCTCGTCCTTGAGCTGTACTTCCAAGCATCTCTAAGAAAATTTGGGTTCTTACAGTCTCCCCACCTTATAAAAGCTCATCCTAGAGTTTTAATCCCATAAATATATAATATTATGAATAAAAAAGGATAAAACTATTGATCCCACACATCTTATCCTCTCTCCCATGTTTCCTTCTACACATTCCCAAGTTTCCATAGCATACGAATTATCGGCATGGTGTTTTCCTGTAACACCTTTCCATAGTAACCCAACACATGTATAAGATGATCCTCAAAGGATTCATTAGTCACAATATCAACATCCACAACATACCTGATGTGTTTCCCAACTCATTATTCCCAAAAACTGCAAGAACACAATCCAACATTGGAACTTAGCTTTTCCATCAAAAATTGCTTGCAAAGGACGTACATACACCACCTCCAAGGCCCACCTAGCCTTCCTCTGAGGAATTTAAATATGAACCTTATAGGTTCCTTATTGTAAATATGATTCCACCACTTCAAACATATGGTATTTATCTATGTACCTTCTACTGAAACATCTATCCCCACCTCAGGGACACTATTAACACTTCTTGTTATGAAACTCAACCACCACGACCCATAACCCATAGTATTTATTGACCTCTGGTCCCTCCTGAGAACCTTATACAGAAACTCTCAATGGTGTACCTCACAACATACAAATGCACATATATATATTGTTTCATAAGCACCACTTCCAAGGGGCCCCATATCCAACCAAAACACCTTTAGGTATCTAGGAATAAATCTGGAGCTTTATCAGTATACCTGAGACGATGTTAAGGTAGGGGCATGATCATCACTAATTAAAAGTATACTAAGAAGTCATCGATGAATACCACCAACAACCCTCTATCACCAATGTTACCTCCCACTATAGAAAAATCTTAACCTATTGAATGTCTCAGGATTCCCTGCCTTCCAACCTCTCACCACATCGATCCAAAACAAGGCAGTCTTTCACACAACCCACAACTAAGTTCTCAAACTAGGGCATTCTCACTACCCAAACCACCCACATCAAGGGCCCAATAAACTAAAAAAAGGATTCTCAATTAAAAACATTAAAAAGTTAAAAAGATGGATTTACATAAAACCATATCAATCCTTTCCCCCTTTTCCCTCCCCACGGTCAAAATTGAGGCACTATCTCTACCCTTAACCATCTTACACATAGGACCTTGTTAACAAGTGTAAACACATTCTTATTATTCAAGTTTCTAATTTAGACACCCATTTATTCTCATCTTACATCATTTTATTATTCTCAATTTCATTTTAGGAACCTTTCTCAATTCAATTTCACAAATAAGTAAAAACAATTCAAGTTCAACAGCTTACCCATAACCTTTTTTCTCGTACATGCCTAAAATTATGCATGTTCACAAAATAAACTTGAGTGCCTAGAATGATGCATTCAAAATAAACTCTCATGACAATCAGGTCCATGATTTAATCTCAACAAATCTCAAAAACAATAACCACATCACAAAACAAGTGTTTAACCCAAGGTGAAATAATATTAACTGTAACTACAAACAAAAATAACAACAATCCCACCCTGGGTACTTGGGTTCTCCCCCATATATGGGGTAGCTACTCCCATGAAATAACTCAAAACCAAGCCCTGAATCTTCCTAGTATCATATATACCTTTCTAAAATAGTAATACAAAAGAATAAGAAAATATTATTAGATCTTTGATACCACTTTGTAACGTCCTGACCCATGTGTCATGCATCGGTGACCTGAATTAGACAATTACATGACCTCAGAAATGCCTCCCCATATTCTAGAGGCTACCAACTAGTAGTGAGGGTCTGTTAAGTCAATCATGGGGAGAATATGCCCTCTTCTTTTTCTTTTATCAGAGTAAAACAACATCAGAAATAAATAGACAATAGCGGAAGCATAAACATAACCAGAAACATTACTAATATCTCATAATAACAAAATCATTAAATACAATGTCAAAATTGAATATTAGATATGTCATGCTAAGTACGTTTCAAATTTAAAAATGAAAACTCAAAAGTAAAGACACCAACAACTCCCAAGTGGATCCTGAACCACATTTAGTTCCCTCATCCATGCTCCATCCCAAATTAGTTATCTAACGTAGGGTCTTTTCCCTTAACCTATCCAAAAAACACAAATTCTATTTGGGTACTAATTAGGTAGCTTGAATAGGGTGTGAGTACAACTCAATAGGCCACCACCAATGGTATCTAAAACAAATCTAGTAAATAAAAAATGTATAGAGTTCTATAAAGAAATAATTAAAATGCATAAATAAATAATTATGACATTATCAATTAATATTTATTAACCACATAGACCAATGGGTTCCCGAGGAAACACGTATATCATTGCATACTCCGGCCTACGCCAGGTCTGAACAATGTTATATGTTTGGTTCATAATTCATTTAAATAAATGGGTTTTCATTATACATTTCATTTCGACCTCGTTATTATAGCCACTTGGAACCTTAGTCCAAGGCCGATATCTTGGGTATAGAACTCCATGTCTAGCTCCCCATTTAATAATACTACATATATAACATGGGCATAGGACTTCATCTCTAACACCCCAATTCTCAATCATGCATATACATCATGGTAATTTTCAACTGTGTTCATATCTCATTGGTGTAGATCAGCATGTATAACCTCCCAATTATCAACCATACAGATAGATCTATCACTGGTCTAGATCGTCATGTTTACCACCACATTTAACAATTATGCAAGTATATTATTGGTTTAGATCATCATTTATAACACCCCACTTATCAACTATGAAAATATATCATTCCTTATCACAACCTCACATGTATTTCATCATCACATGTTTTCACATTGTCATGTCATCCAAGATTAATCACGTTAATCTTTTTATCACAATTAACCATCATAACTTCCATTAATTATGTAACACCCCAAGAATTTACAAATATATTTAATATAAAATGCATGAAATAATGAGTCTCTACAAAACACCACTTTGTTATAACCTATCCAAGTAAACATAATTTTTTCACCTCTGTGATTTAAACTTTGAAAAAATGACATATACAGTTGCGTTCAGTAAGATATTTAGAGTCTGATAAGACAAACTTAATTTTTGGTGAATAGTAACATACCCTTATGAATAGTAACATACCCTTAAGAATAGTAACATACACTTATGAATAGTAATGAATATTAAATTGGGAAAAAATAGAAACTTCACCCATGAATGTATAAATACAATTTAGACATCTTAAAAGTGAAAAAAGGATAATAGTATAAGTATTGGTATTTTTGTATGTCATAATTATTTTAATTAAAATTTTATGGTTAATTTAATAATTTAAAATGGAAATTTATTTTCATAAAATGTAATCATAAATTGTTATTTTATTTTCTTATGGTTAAAAGATAATTTTATGGGACCTTGATTAATTTTTTCAATGTGTTATAAAACGAGTTATAGTTTTAATGTTGTTTTTCTCGAATAAATTATGATTTTATTAAAAAATTAAATTAAAAATATTTAGAAAATTATTTTCCAAAAATGGAATTCATTTTTAAATTCTAAACGTTTAATAATGGTTAGGGTTAATTTTTTTTACTTTTCTAAAAAACATGAATTTTTTATGAATAGTGAAATATGGTAAAATACCGTATATACAAATTATCAGTTAAATACACTATTTATGAGATAATGAGTGATTTAGGGACACTTGGTTCGAAATCACATGCACTTATTAATATTAGGTTTCACATGAAACAACATTGTTGGTTTTCTTGGGGGAATTAATAAAATAATGAATAAAATATTCAAAATTTACTTCTCTTATCCACTATAAAAAAACCCCCTCACTCCCTATTATCCACACTCCTATAAGCCTTTAATCTCCTCAACGTTCTACAAAAATACCCTTCCCTATTCACTCCATACATCTAATAAACTCTTTTTCTTTCCAAAATACCAAAACCCCTTCCCTTAAAGAGATTCTCAAGGAGGTGGATTCAAGAGGTAAATTCGCATTTTATTTCTTTCATTTTTGTTTCAAGTTCCTTTATATTGCTATCCTTTCCCCACCTCCTCTATCAAAATTACCATTATAACTCCATTATAATATATATACTGGAATTATATCATGTTAATGGAATAACCATCATCAATATTCTTACTCTCTCCCTTTTATTATATAAATGAAACCATCGTCTGTGAGGTTCCAATTTACAACCTTCATGGATGACGAAGCTTCGTTCTTCAATTTATCCTTAATTAATGGTCAATAAAGAATTTTTATGGTTTAAACAGGCTAAAATATATTTATTATAACCTACTTAAAATTCAAGAACCATAATACGTACATGTTATTAAATCATATGACCAAACTAGTTCCAAATAATCAAAATACTTCTAAAATAATCTAAGTGAATGTCATTAATATTTCATCTAATGATTCATACTCATTACATGTAACCAAATGATATAAATTACCATTAACACCTATTTATGTTCATAAATAATTTTTAAATTAAATTCTGTAGATTTACATCCATTCCATGTTAACTTCATTACTTAAAAACAAGTGAACCGATTATGAAAATCAAGAAAACAAACACTTTGGAACGATGAAATTCAATCTTATAACTAATAAATAAGGACATAATGGGCTTAATAAAATAATTTTAAACTAAATAAATGTTTAATAGTTTCTTAATTAAGTTATTAATAATTCTAATTTCATATTTCAGGACCTTAAGTTCAAGAGTGGAACACATTCGGACTTAAGGTAAGGGTTTCTTCATCTCACTTCCATTTTTGTGAGATTTTATATATTCACTAATAATACTTGTGTATAGTGTATGTATACTTACCATTTATGTAACATATCATTAATATATTTATTTTCATGGTATTCATTGTATAATTTGAATATTATTAATTTTTTGTCATACGAATCGAGTGATTACAAAGTGGTAATGGATTTTTAACCGAACGTCCATTTTTATTCAGGTTACTCTTATTCTATACTTACCTAAATTAAATTATTATTTATTCTTATTTAATATACATAAATTATTTTTTAATGTCCTATATATTTTTACCATCCAGAATACTTCTTTATTTTATGGGGATTTACATGTTTCAAAAGGATCATTCAAAAAATTTAGCCTCATAAACAAACCTGATTCAAGGGATATTTTCAAATTCTTACCCATTTTCAAGTGTACACCAAAATATATTTTAAGCCAAAATTATATTTCTAAAAAAAACATTTTATAATGAAAATTATCTTGGATAATTTCTTGATTTAATTTAACAAATTTTCCTTTCCTCTTTAAAATTATCCTTAATACTTTCCTTAAAATGCTCTAAAATGTTTTATTTCTAAAGAATCTTAAGAAATATTTTTACATGATTTCACTTAAGTGGTACCTCATTTATGCCTAAAATATAATTTAAATGTCATAGTATTTTATTTAATTATATATTCTTGTTTACAATCTTATTTCATGGAAAATATAAATGATTTTCAAAAAGAACTCTTCTTTCAAAAGTAAAAAGGATTTTTCTCATCTCGCATTAACTTTTATGTGATATATGCCTTGTTCACCACATATTTCTTTCTTGTGTTGTATGTAATTCCCTTTGTTATATCATATTAAGAGTCTCCTAATTCCCATTATATTATAAGGTATTATTATTTTAATGTTTGAAGGAGGTATGGGACTCTTTGGAATGTTTAAGGATTATTTCCCTCAAAGATTTTTCAATGGAATCATTTAAATGTATCTTCATCTATGTTAACAAACCTTGTTAAATATTTTACTTCATTGATTTTTATATCCTATTATATTATCCACCATATTTTATTTAATGTTTTATTATTAGTTTGACTTTGGATGTTCTATCTTAAAATCATTCACCAATTTAGTCTGAATGGTTAGTGTTTATGTTTAATGTTCGGAGAAAGTTATTCATATTTCATATATTAGTTTCAATATGAATGTTTATGTTGTTTATGTTTATCCCCATTCATATGAATAATTAATTGGACTTATTATTTAATATTTGGGGCCCACTATAGTCCCTCGATGAATTGGTAGGTCTCATGAGACAAATAGACATGGACTTGGTCGAGGCCTTTCCCAATTTGATATATGGTTTTGGCCGAGGCCTTAATAATTTTTAGATGCCTTGGACGAGGCCCTAATGGTATGTTTTAGAATGTAAATCATATGCATTTACCTCATTATAAATCTATAAATTCATAGTTCATGTAGTTATTCGACTAGTAAAATACCCATGATTATGTTTTATTATGTAAATATTTACTCATCTCATATTCTGGCCATAATGTGTTCAAGTTTATTATTTGTAAAGGCATGTGTTTTCAATTATTCGCCATGCCTAGTGTTTATGTTTATGTTATTTTCCACTATATTTCTTACTCTTTCTTGCCTTTTGAGCTCACCCATTTCTTATGTTTCATTTTCCCAGGATATGAAGAATTAAGTTATAAGTGACTTGCAGGAATAATCTAGGAGGCATGGATGTTTATAATGGAATAAATTAGTGTTTTTTTTCTTTTCAAGTTTTAATGTTGAACCTATTTATGTATATGGTTTTAAAAAACTACTAAACTACTCTATCCTTTAGGATTTGATTCCTTGTAATCATTCCAATGTTTTTAAATAATGCATTGGCTCTGGGATTCTGAGGTTAAGGTTTTACAGTTAGTATCAAAAGAAGTTTATTATAAAACTTGAAAAGTAGATATAGAAAAGGTAGATTAGTGAACAAAACACTAAGATAGAATTTGGGGATAAGAATACAAGGGCATACTATAATTTTGGTAAGGAATATATTATGTGGTTTATCAATAAAATACATCCCTATCTGGATACGAACAAGTAGAGGTGGCTCTGGCACAAATGTATCTTGGGGTAAAACCCAAAAATACCGCTTTGATCTAGACTCGAATGGGAACTGGTGCACGACAATGGGCCTTGTTTCACTCTTGGTTTGACACTCCTGGGGGATATGCTTTGGTAAATTCATAAGATTATTATAAAAAATTATGAAGTATTTATGCCCCCAAAGTAACCAAAGTATATGGTTCTAGGATTTATGATGCATAAATTTATGTTATGTTTTATACCATGTTTAGAGATATAGAGAGTTCATAATATTATGAGCTAACATATAATATGGAATTTATCATAAATGGCACCTAGCAGATGGAATAAGAACTTCACCAATACACAAGATGCGAAGAGTAAGAAGGATCATATCTCTGATGGTCTTAAGCCATCATTTCAAAGGAAGATTTTCTCCCAAGTATCCTCATCAGATAAGGAAATAATATCATGTGTTTAAAAGGTATGTAAAGACTTCTCTGAGTCATATGTATTTGAAGGGAATCAAAATAATAAAATGATGGTAGGGAAAAACATAGATAAAGGGAAAAAGGGAAAGATGTATTTTCCCACATGTGATAATTGTGGAAGGAAACACCATGGCATATGATTGAGAGGAAAATGAGTCTTCTTCAAGTGTGGAGAAAAATTTCACCATGCTCATAATTGCAAAACAAGGAAAGAATTTTCCTATATTCAATGCTTCAACTGCAAGTAGATGGGACACTATGCAAATAAATGTCCCAAAAATCAAAGGAATATACCCCAAATGATGATTTTGGATAATGATCAAGTTATGATGCTACCGCAGATGAAGTAGAATTTTTAATATGACTAGTCAGTAATCATGTCATTTGAATATTTTTTCAGTAATGTATTGGTTATAATAATTATGAGATATATAAGGATTGTAATGCAGTACTACTTCATTAATGATTTGAGGTCATAAGGTGAATGGTAAAAAAGAAAAGTGATTCAGTAGAATGTTAAAAATTTTAGGAAAAAACATGATTGAGGGAAAGACAACCCTTAATATATATCTGATGTTGAGATAATGATGAAGAAATTATTGATTCAGATAAGTACTGACTACCATGGAACTAATTATTAACTTGTCAAGAAGTGGTATATGCTATCATAGATGGAGTTTATGAAACTTTTGTATTTAAGGAATATATCCAATAAAATGTATCTTACTTAAGTAATACAGAAGAATGCATGTTTCCAATATGGTTTTTACAATAATTCAAGTTATTACCATATTTCAAGAGGATACATGGTGAATTTATTCACATGTTTGGAATCTGAATTTTAGAGCTGCTTCCTATTGATTAAGGGTAAATGATATGTTCATAATAGAAATTTAGAGACCTTCATTATAATTTGTTGAATCATTATATTTTTTAATTTTAATCATTTATGAAATGGTTTAATTTGATCATTGTATGGGGTTTTAGAGTTTAATGTCACTAAATTATGGTTTGATTATTCTTCCATGACCATGTTGTCCAATTATAATGCATTGTTTTGTAATAACTGATGAATTTCCCTTTCCTCTTATTAATAGGATATTTTAACCATATTATTGATGTGGGTTTCCCATAAGGGAATTTTTAAGTATCAACTATTAACTTTTGAAGTTCAATTTCAAATTTTGAGGATGAAATTTTTGTGAGGGGATAATGTAACACCCCAAGAATTTAAAAATATATTTAACATAGAATTCATGAAACACTAAGTCACTACAAAACACCACTTTGTTATAACCTATCCAAGTAAATATAATTTTTCCACCTCTGTGATTTAACTTTTGAAAAACTGACATATACGGTTGCATTCAGTAAGATATTTAGAGTCTGATAAGAAAAACTTAATTTTTAGTGAATAGTAACATGCCCTTATGAATAGTAGCATACCCTTATGAATAGTAATGAATATTAAATTGGAAAAAAAATATAAACTTCACCCACGAATGTATAAATACAATTTAGACATTTTAAAAGTGAAAAAACAATCATAGTATAAGTATTGGTATTTTTGTATGTCATAAATATTTTAATTACAATTTTATGATTAATTTAATGTTTAAAATAGAAATTTATTTTCAAAAAATGTAATCATAAATTGTTATTTTATTTTATTATGGTTATTAGATAATTTTATGGGACCTTGATTAATATTTAAAGGTGTTATAAAACAAGTTATAGTTTTAAAGTTGTTTTTTTCAAATAAATTATGATTTTGTTAAACATTAAATTAAAAATATTTAGAAATTTATTTTCAAAAAATGGAGTTGATTTTTTGAATTATACACATAGAATAATGGTTATGGTGAAGTTTTTTTACTTTTCTGAATAACTTGAATTTTTTATGAATATTGAAATACGGTAAAATACGTATATACAAATTATCAGTTAAATACACTATTTATGAAATCATGAATGATGTAAGGACACTTGGTTCTAAATCACATGAACTTATTACTATTATAGGTCACATGAAACAACATTATTGTTTGTCTTGAGGTAATTAATAAAATAATGAATAAAATATTCAAAATTTACTCTTCTCCACTATAAAACCCCCCTCACTCCCTCTTCTCCACACTCCTCTAAGAATTGAATCCCCTAAAAAATTTTCCCAAATACCCTTCCCTAGTCGCTCCCCACATCCAATAATATCTTGGTCTTTCCAAAAGACAAAAACCCCTTCCCTTAAATAGATTCTCAAGGAGGTGGATTAAAGAGGTAAATTCACATTTTATTTCTTTCATTTTCGTTTCAAGTTCCTTTCTATTGTTGTCCTATCCTCACCTCCTCTATCCAAATGACCATGATAACTCCATTATAATATATATACTAGAATTATATATTTTTAATGGAATAATCATCATCAATATTCTTACTCTCTCCATTTTATTATATAAACGAAACCATCATCCGTGAGGTTCCAATTTACAACCTTCATGGATGATGAAGTTTTGTTCTTCAATTTCTCCTTCATTACTAATAATTAAAACATTATGATGGTTGAAACAGACTACAATATATGTATTATAACCTACTTAATATTCAAGAAATATTATACATACATTTTATTAAATCATATTACCAAACTAGTTCCTAATAATCAAAATACCGCTAAAATAATCTAAGTGAATGTCATTAATATTTCATCAAATGATTCATCCTCATTCCATGTAACCAAATGATATAAATGAACATTAACACATATTTATGTTAATAAATAATTTTTAAATTAAATTCTTGATATTTACATCCATTCCACATGAACTTCATTACTTAAAAACATGCGAACTGATTATGAAAATAAAGAAAAGGAACACTCCGGAATGACGAAAGTCAATCTTATAACTAATCAATAAGGACTTAATGGGATTAATAAAATAATTAAAAACTAAATAAATTTTTAATAGGTTCTTAATTAAGTTATTAATAAGTATAATTTAATATTCTAGGACCTTAATTTCAAGATCGAAACACATTCGGACTTAAGGTAATGGTTTCTTCATCTCACTACCATTTTTGTGAGATTTTCATCTCACTTCCGTATTCATTACTAATACTTGTGTATGGTGTATGTATACTTCCCATTGATGTAACATATGATTAATATATTTATTTCCATGGTATTAATTGTATCATTTTAATATTATTAATTTTGGGGCATACAAATCTATTGATTACAAAGTGGTGATGGATTTCTACCCGAACCTCCATTTTCTTTCAGGTTACTCGTATTCTCTACTTACCTAAATTAAATTCTTATTTATTCTTATTTAATCCACATAATTTATGTTTTAATGTACTATATATGTTTACCAACTGTAATCCTTCTTTATTTTATGGAGATTTACATGTTTTATAAGAATTATTCAAAAAATTTATCCCGATAAACAAACCCGATTCAAGTGATATTTTCAAATTCTTGCCCATTTTCATGTGTACACCAGAATAAATTTTAAGCCACCATTATTTTTATAAAAACACTCATTTTATCATTAAAAATGATCTTGGATAATTTCTGTATTTAATAGAAAAAACTTTCCTTTCCACTTTAAAATTCTCTTTAATACTTTCATTAAAATGCTCTAAAATGTTTTATTTCTAAAGAATCTTAAGAACTCTTTTTACCGAATTTCACTTCAGTGGGACATAATTTATGCCTAAAATATAATTTAAATGTCATGTTATTTTATTTAATGAGATATTCATGTTTAAAATCTGATTTCATGGCAAATATAAATGATTTTCCAAAAGAACTCGTCTTTCAAAAGTAAAAATGATTTTTCTCATCTCGCATTAACTTTTATGTGATATACATCATGTTCACCACTTATTTCATTCTTGTGGTGTATTTACTGCCTTTTGGTATATCATATTAAGAGTCTTATTATTCCCATGATATTATAAGGTATTTTGATTTGAATGTTTCAAGGTGGTATGGGACACTTTGGAATGTTTAAGGATTATTTCCCTCAAGGATTTTTCAATGGACTCATTTAAAAGTATCTTCATCTATGTCAAAAAACTTTGTTGAATATTTTACTTCATTGATGTTTATCTCCTACGATATCATCCACCATGTTTTATTTAATGGTTAATTATTAGTTTGACTATGTATGTGCTATCTTAAAACCATTCACCAATTTACTTCAAATGGTTAGTGTTTATGCTTAATATTTGGGGAAAGTTATTTTCATTTAATATATTAGTTTCAATATGAATGTTTATGTTGTTTATGTTTATCCCTGTTCAAAGGAGGAATGAATTGGACTTATTATTTGATGGGTGGATCCTACTATAGCCCCTCGATGCATCGGTAGGTCTCAAGAGACAAATAGATGTGGACTTGGTGGAGACCTTTCCTAATTTGATATATAGTTTTGTCCAAGGCCTTAATCATTATTAGACGTCTTGGCTGAGGCCCTGACGGTATGTTTTGAAATGCCCGGCATATGAATTTCCCTCATTATGAAGAAAAAAATTCATTGTTCATGTGGTTATTCAAATAGTATAATACCTATTATTATGTTTTATTATAAAAATATTTACTCAGGTCATATCCCATCCATAATGTGTTCAATTTTATTATTTTTAAAGGCATGTGCTTTAAATTATTCACCATGAATAATTTTTATGTTTATGTTATTTTATACTGTATTTATTACTCTTATTGGTAATTTAATCTCACCCCTTTATTATGTTTTATTTTCCCAGGATATGAGGAAGTAAGTTATAAGTGACTTGAAGGCATAATCTAGGAGGCATGGATGTTTCTAAAGGAATAAATCAGTGTTTTTTTTCAGGTTATAATATTGAACCTATGTATATATCTTGTTTTCCAAAAATAATAAACTACTCAGTCCTACAGGATTTGATTCCATGTAATCATGCTAATGTATTAAAATAATGCATTGTCTCTAGGCTTCTGGGGTCAGGGCATTACAAGTTAATTTATAAATTAATCAATCCAAGTCTATTAATTAATTCAAAAATTAATTAATCTTTTCAAAATACCAACATCCAATAATTAATTTAACAATTAATTATTCAAACAAACTATTTAAATGTCTCATAATTAATTCACCAATTAATTATTCATTTCATGGAATCAAAATCCGATAATTAATTCCCCCATTAATTATGTCAAATAAAAATATCAATATCCCATAATTAATTTCCCAATTAATTATCTCATTTCATAGCATACATAACACATAATTAATTACATAATTAATTACCCAATTCAATAACTCAATATCACATAATTAATTCTATAATTAATTATCTCAAATCACGATACCCCATAATTAATTCCCAAATTAATTATCTCAATTTGTAACATCCATAACCCGTAATTAATTCTATAATTAATTGCCCAATTCAATAACTCAATATCACATAATTAATTTTATAATTAATTATCTCAAACCAAAAAAATCAATATCACAAAATTAATTCAACAATTAATTATCTCAAATAAAAAAATCAATATCACATAATTAATTATACAATTAATTATCTCAAATTATATCACCCAAATCCCATAATTAATTCCACAATTAATTACTCAATTAAAATATGTATTTATATCATTATCATGGGTGTGGATCATCATGTCTAACACCACATTTATCAATTACTAACTAATTTATAAATTAATTAATCTAAGTCTATTAATTAATTCAATAATTAATTAATAACATAAATTCCCATTAATTAATTCAAAAATTATTTAACCATACATTTACCATTAATCAATTCACCAATTAGTTAATCACATCTCTCCTATTAATCAATTCAATAATTAATTATCTCATTCTCAATAGCAATAACTCATAATTAATTCTACAATTAATTATCTTGAATAAACTATTTAAATATCCCATAATTAATTCAACAATTAATTATCCAACTTATAATTATCATTGTATCATAATTAATTCAACAATTAATTATTCAATCTTATCAATTCAATATCCCAAAAATCCACATTAATTAATTTACCAATTAATTAATCTAACTCCTTCAATTACACCATCACAAAAAAAAACCCATTAATTAATTGGAAAATTAATTAATCCAACTCAGAAATTGTAACAATATATCCATTAATTAATTTACTAATTAATTAATCCAAATCATCTCCATTAATTAATTCTATAATTCATTAATCTAACTCAAACCCTTAAATTAATTCACTAATTAATTATCCATGTCAATTTCATTAATTAATTTCTATAATTAATTAATCTAACTCAATCCCATTATTTAATTCAAAAAATAAATAAAAACACAACTCCAATTAATTAATTAATTAATTAATTAATTATTCCCAACATAAATAATTCAATAACCCAAATTAATTCATCAATTAATTGTTCCATTTTAATTAATTCAATAACCTCAATTAATTCATTAATTAATTATTTTATCTCTATTAAATCAAACACCCTAATTAATTCCTCAATTGATTGTTCTATGTCAATCAATTTTATAATCATAACGAATCTAATAATTAATTCTATAATTAATTATTCCAATTTAACAACTTCAATACAACAATAATTAATTTTTCATTCAATTATTCAATTTCAACAATCTCTATCTTGGCATAATTAATTCAATAATTATTTATCCAAAATAACAATTTCATATTCTCTACCATTCCCATTAATTACTTCTACAATTAATTAATTAGGTTTAACCATCTAAATAACTCCATAACTAATTCCAACAATTAATTGTCAAATTCACAAATCCCAAAATCTCATAATTAATCCTCTAATTAATTATCTCATTCAACATTCCCTAAATATCACAATTTTAAAATTCCATAATTAATTATTTCACAAAATTAATTAATTATATTTGGTAATCGAATTTCTGAATAGATATAGAAATTCTACAACTTTAATATACATAATTAAAAATCATAACTATAGAATTTTAATTATAGACCACTTACCTCAAGATCGGTGATGAAGAACACTCGTCAATGAATATCCCCAAATTTAGCGTAATCAATCAAGAACGTGTCGAAGAACAGGATTTAGATCCAACTTATTGAAAGAGGAGGTAGCGGTGACAAAGACTATATGTTTTCAATAGTAATAAGTTTTTGTATTCCTCTCAATAAGAACCAGATAATATGTTAAAAATGTATCTAGAAGAAGATTAATAACATAGAGGCATACCTTAAAAATATAGTTCCGGATATCCAAAATATAATGTGAGATCACTTCTGAATCAAATAAGACTCCCAAAAATTAGTGGAAGAAGACTCATAGTAAGGAGGTAGGTGTGAGGATTTTATTTGGTCAAATATTTCAATTCATTAAGGAGTTTTGGTCCAAGTCAGTAGTGCACCGAGAAGTTTTAGTCCAAAAATGGTGGTGCGAGGATCGTCTATGATAATTAAAATGGGTTTTGGAGGTTTACACGGAATTGGAGACATGTTTTTAATATGATTATTATCAAAATTACACAATGTTAATTCACATTCCATGTCATGTAAAAATTGTAACGTATTTCCCCTTTTCCTGATTGAAATCCCATCACACCATTTAAAAAAACAATTTAGTAAAGCTTACACGTTGTGTAATATTACACGTTGTGTAATCAAATTACATGTGGTGTAATTTAATTTCATGACATATAGACATGTGGTGAAAGATATTTATAGGGGGTGTAATCTACTTTCGTGAAATGTTGACACGTGGTGAAAACTACTTTCATGACATGTCTTCATGTGGTGGAAACCACTTATAGGGGGTGTAAATTTTCAAGTTTGAGAATTAATTTAAGCTATGAATTAAATTCAAAACAACCCATCTTGGACAAAAAATTAAAAATATTCATACCTGGAAAAATATGGGATCTTACAATTTATTACATAACACTAAATCTGAAAAACCAACTGCAAGAGGAATTGAGAAAAGAAGGTGAATTAAAATTCAAGACCAAATATAGAGATAATATTTTCTTGAACTCATTTAATTTTTATTTTATTGATATTAAATTGAGTATGACATCCCACTTATTTGATTTTTCATATTCGACTAATACATTAATTTCCTTGGAGGATGATTAAGAACATAAATAAATGGTATGAAGGAGTCATTTTAGTTATACACTAGTGCATATGAGGATGATGGTATGGAACTAGGAATCATTTCATAATAAATTTTTGATCCTAGGCTAGAATAGAAGCCACATAATGTCCTAATATCTACACCACGAGTGGCCACCACTCCTCCAATTTACCCAAATAGGGATAAACCCTTATTACTTTACCTTATATCCTTACATAAATCTTCTTTACTCATTCTATGGGATGGGTCATTTTCCTTTATTTTGGGTATCTCCATTCTTGGTATCTACTCATGGAAACTAAGAAAAGTCACATGTGGGGGTTTTTACCAAAGAAGCCTCATCCACCATCAGATTGGGTATAAAATTTTTTCACTGTCTGACTAGGGGAAGTAAAACATATATCACCTCTTTGGGGAGTTTTTCTCAAGAACTATCCTCATTTCCATTTTCCCTTCCTTTTTCATCATTTTACTTTCAATATATTTATTGTGTTTTACTCTTTATTTTTGGTAAATTCAAAGTGGTAGTATATATGAGATTAACTCAAATCTAGCACTACTTCAAATAAGTTCAGGTTTATTTTTTCCTTCCCTTTTGTTTTTCAACCCTTACATCTTATATCTACTTGAGATAAAATGATGGGTAGTTAAATTTTAATGTGTTGGGAGTGTTAATATACTTAGTAGTTTTTTTATTTTCTTTTTTTTAATATTTTTTGGAAATTTGAGTTTCAACGAATATCTATTATCATTTTTCACTCTTTAACTTATTTTGAAAGAGATTCTTTGGTTTTTTAGAGAATTTAATTTAAATGAATATTGATTTTTATCTTTTTCTTGGAATTTTATTTTTAAATATTTTTGTGGTTTTGACCAATTTTTTGAACCATTTACCATGGAACACTCACTCAAAATACTTATCTAGTCATGTGAGGTATTTTAAACCATTTTTATATATTATTCATAATACCAACAATTTATTGAGATAAACTTGTATTTTTTGTGTGAATAGGAACTTTTGATATTTCTCTTTTAAATATTTGGAGTTCATAAAATGTTTTTTATGTGATTCAAACATTTCTTTGGCTAATTATATTTTTCATATAATACCTAAAATTTATATATATCATTTTTTAGGCCTTATAATCCATCAAGTTCCTTATAATATGAAATTAATTATAGGTTTAATCCACATTATAAGATAATTTTTCACTATCAACCCTCACTCTTAATATTTTTTCATGAACATTTCAAGATTGAGTGTGAGGGAAGGGCCATTATTGCATGTTTTCTAAGAAGTAACTCATTATTTAGTGTGTGAGGTTCCAATAATTATTTTTTACATTTTAAAAAATGGGAATAATTCAATATTCATGGTACTTTATTCATATCATTATGTTCTCTAAGAGAAAAAAAAGAAAAAAATAGAAAAAAAATAGAAAAATGGAAAAAATGGATATAATATTGACTTATTAATTATGATTACTTTTATGACTCGTGTCCCTCTAAAAAATATAGGGTATTAATTTTCATTCATTAATTATATTTTATTGTCATTTTATCCTCTAAGAAAAGAAAAATAAAATAAAAATATGGAAAATTAGGATGAAATCGTTCATTGTATTCATTATTTGACTCATAGTTCATTTTGTAAAAAGGGGGTGTACTCTATATATTGAATGGGTAATTGAGTTAGGTATTTTCTAGGTTTTAATATGAATATTCATTCATTATACTTAATATTTCAACATCATCTTTTCAACATTGTATTTTTAAATATTTTTATACACAAACCCTTAGCCACTAAAATAACCTTGAAAAGTCCCCATGATTAAAAACATTTTTATGTATAATGGTGTAGAGAGATGAAAATTTTCATGAGCCTATGGTGAAAATTTTATTTTCTATGTATGTTCATAACTCAAGATTACATTTTTCTTGAGTAAAGAGTGGCATGAAATTTCATGTGAGGTGAGTTTTTATTGGGTTATGGAAGGATTTTTTAGGTCAAAAAATTTAAATGTGAGATATTAAAAATAAAGTGGATTTTTTCATAGATGAGACGTGATGAAATTATATTTTGGAAAAGTTTTTGTAAATTTTCTCACTATTTGTTTTGGTGTGAATTTTGATTCATATATTTGATAATTGTCCAGGATTGCAATGTTAAGTGTGGGAGATTGATGAAACCCATTTTTTCATACATTTTATTCCGTAATTATTTATTTTAATCCATATAATTGATTATTTTAAGGGGAATTATAAAATCTTTATGTTTTAGATACATTTTGGGCATTATTATAAAATTATATTAATTCTATATTATTAAGTTTTTTATTCACTTTCATATTTTTATCATAACATTTTCTACACAGATCCAAATTGTTAAATTATTTTTTATAGGATTCCATGTTCATTGGGATTCATTTTATTCAACTAGACCAAATATTGAATCAAACTATAGGAGACACAAATGAATCTCAGAATTAAGGTCCCAAAATCTATGTACAGTTTGGAAATATTTTGATGATGAGCTCATATCTCATAATGTACTAATCAAAATGATCTTAAATTTTAAAAAATGATATTGAAGATACCAAGGAAATGTTCTTTTAACTATGGATGCTATATATTTATCCATTTCAAGTCCATTAATGTATTTCAAACTGGATGATTGGAATTCAAATATTCTTTCATTCTATAAATGATTTCTATAATTATTTGGCTAGATTTGTGGGAACATTTTTCCAATGAAGCTAAAATTTTTTGGGTGAAATTTGAATGAATAGATAAACAATTTCATAGAATACCACTTTCTAAGATTAGATAATTTAATATACCAAACACATTCCAATTTTTGGATGATATAATTAAAGGAAAACCAACCACCCATCTTGCCAATAAATTTTTATTCCCACTTCATTTAAAAATAGTTATGCATTTTTCAATATATAAGGAAGATTTTTACTATTTTAATATTCATATATACTTTTATATATTAGTTTTCTATTTTTAAATTCTTCTTCTCTCTCATTTTCCATTTTGTGTTATAAGAACCATCAATTTTGTTGATGATATTGTAATTGTTTTCAACAAATGGTTGTGACATTAATTGTGACAATTATTAAACAATTCTTAAACACAAAAGTTATACCTAGAGTAAGACCATGAAATATTCAACCATGGCATGAGAATTTTATTTGAAGGCCATGAAAATATTTTTATTTTATTAAAGGGAAATATATTTTTTATTAAGGAATTTATGAATTGATGAAGAATTGAATACATGAAGAATATTAAGAGGAATAATATTTTTTTATTGAGTATTATTTTTAAAATGGATTGTGATTATTATGAGATGTTTTATTTGAGTTTGACTTATATAAAAAATATGGTCAAAATTGTCCAACCAAGGACCCACCTCAACCACGTGTGGGACTTAGGGTCAACCATAAGTGGGGATGTTGACATATATATCCATGGGTAGTATGTGATTTATCATGCATATTTCCCATAGGTAGTGCACAGATGAGCACACAATGCACCCAGGAGTGGGCGGGGCCATCATGTGGGGTGGCACAGCGGTGGAGGGGTGCATGCATGAGCCGATGCCAATGGAGGTTGGGAGCAGACCCTGTTACTCATAGATGAAAATGAAGGAAGTGTATTTACTTATTAAGTGGAGGGAGGATTCATTGGAGTTCTATGTGAGATACCCACCAATACGGTTATTATTCCCATATTTAAAATTATATGCATATAATAGTGTTTTTCTGATCATGTGAATTTGAACCATCTAATCGATCCATTAATTGTCTTAAACCTCTAATATACAAATTCTTTTGTGTCCTAGAGTTTTCATAACTAATAAACCTAAAACTCTTCAAATTGTATGTGGGATCATCCAAATAATGAAAAAATTGTGTAAATAATCTATATATGAATTTATTCAAAGAATGAAAACATTTTTTGAAGTTGATTTTTCAAATGAAGTTATATTTTATGTGATATATGTGGTATGTTAGATATAGTTCATCAAATATTTTATGAAAATTAGTTTATTGGAAAGAAAACATGTTATGTGGTCCATTTAATCCTATATGATATTTATAAGAGCTTGCAGGTATAATAAAATTTCTAAGTGAAAAAATTCACATACCGAGGATACTATGTATGGAAGTCTCCTTATAATACATGTTATGAAAATGAGGGTTTATGGTTTATGAATATGCTTGTTATTTGTAATTTATTTTTCAATATTCAATTAATATTTTATAAAGACAATTTGAAAAACATAAATAAAATAGAATGTGGTCATGCGGTTTTTTGGCCATGAAAAAAAATCCATGTGAAATCTTGATAAGATAGTATGTGAATGATATGAGTATGATAAGGCCAATCCATTTATGGAGTGAGGTAATGTATTTATTTTTATCTCATAAAATTGAATGGTGTGCTATATTTTGTGGGATTATCATGTTTTAATCATGTGTATTGATGCCTATAACTATTGGGTTAAATCTCGAATTATTTTATGTGTTGAAGTGTGGAGAATATATTATCATCATTAAAATATTTAATTTATCTATTTGAGATTTTTAAAGTAGTTTAAACACTTGTAGGAGTGTTTATTTTGATAACCTCTATTCCTTCGTAAAGCATTGTTCTATGTAAAGAATAATTATGTGAAGAGCAAAGTGTTATGCTATGTTTCATTAAGAATAATTAATTCCTTTAATTTATTTTTGAATAAATGGTTTGAGAAACATAAAATAATTGAACCGATAGTATGCAAAAGGACACAGATGTTATGCAGTGATAATATGATGTGTGTAATGATAATTTCTCAAACTATATGACAAGAATATAGTTGATAAATCAATCATTTATAGACTTTTTGGAAGAACTAGTTCAGTAATGGTATTCAAATAGTGATAAATAATAACATTTTATTTTATAAGGATTCTTGAATAAGTGATCATATACTATTTAATTCATCTTGAAGGCTCAAAAATAAAGATCCTCATCAATAGTTATAGGAGAAACCATCATTCTAAAGTGATCTTTCTTATCTTTATCTAAAATTTTTTTGTATCAAATGGTGTGAAGTTTTTGTTCTAGTGGGACTCCAAAAATAATAATGTGACTCTATAATAGTGAAGATTATATGGTGTATTCATTTGTGATTATAGTATATAATCTTTGATTGGGGTATCTAACCAATCACAACAAGGACTGGGCTCACCTTGAGACTGAACATTTTAAAAATAATGCATCCCTGTGGTATTTATTTTTATTTAATTATGGTAAGTTTGATTATTCAAAAAAATTAGATAAAGCCCTAATAGGTTAACAAAGGTTTATTTAAAAATAAATAAATAAAATTAAAAATAACTATTGATTCAACTCCCCTTATTAATGGTGTAACACCTCAATGGGCTCTTTAAAATTTTTCCTACCATGCTTCTCTCATATCTATGATTAAGGATAACTAAACCTTATTATTGTTCAAGGGGGAGCAGTGATGTTTTGAGTTTATTTCACCTCATTGTATTCTTTTAATTTTATTATAATATTTCAGTAGTGGTTAAAATGATTGTGGTGTTTGGTCACCCTTCTTCCCCTAATACTAACTTCTTCCTCTTTTTTATCTTTTATACTCTCCTTCATCACTTCAATATTGTATACGATAGAGTAGTATTCAGGTAGTGATTCATGGAGAAGATTTATCATAGCCATAGTTTAAGAGATATTGTCCTATATATAGAAATATCAGTGTAAGGCAATCACATTTCAATCATGAGGGTATTGAGTGACAATTCTTGATCTCAACATTGGATAGGAAAATGACAATATTTTTAAAAAAAATAACAGTTTCACTGTGAAATCCTAAGAATATAATAACTTTATTTATCTATTCTTACTAAATTCATTATGTCTTAATTTTTTTTCATTACATCCATATATATATGTATATATCACCATTATTTTATAAAACCCCCACTTTCAGGGGTTACTTTTTGTAATATATATTATTCAAAAAAAGTGACAATTGAAAAATAAATGCATGTGAGTGTCCTCCTTGAGAGATCATACCTAGGTCATACACTATATTGTATACATAGGTAAATAAGAAAATATTGAGTTTGGATTCGCAAAAAAATCCCTTCCATCAATATGGTGATATTTTCATGGAGACCAATATATTTCAAACTGTTTTATATAGAGACACACAAAAATAATAACTTTAAAAAACTAAAAAAAAAGAACTTCATTGAATATATTTCATTTCATAGGTCAAGATGAATTTTTTTAGTTGTTTTTCATAGGATTATCCTGATGTTGAGTTTAGTAGAGAATAGAAATTGAATATTTATATGAAGAAAAAATTAAAAAAATTGGAATTAGTAGGTAACCAAATAATGATTTTTTCAACTTATATCATGGAGTGCATGGAAAAATAAAATTAATCTAAATAAGAAATAAACCTTATTCCACAAATATTTTTAGTTTAAGAACTTGAGAAGGATGAGAGGGAGATTTTTGAAGATCTATCATCTGACCTTACTCAACCATTTCTCGAATAGGTTCCTATAGCATATATTTCAATTGATACACATGTGGGAGTTTAAAAAAAATTAAATCATATTAGATTAATTTTTTATAAGGTAATCTAAAACATAACTTTCCCGTATTTGAATAATAAAAATTAGTACAGTTCTTCTTATATTTTTCTTTGGAAGAAGACTCCATTTAATTGGTGTAATTTGAAGAGAAGTTGGAGGATATTTACAACATGCCTTCAACTCTGAAAAATCAAATCCAAGGGGCACTGAGAAGAGAAGGATAATTAGAATTTGAGCCTATACAATGAGATAATATTTTCTTGAACTGATTTTTTTATGATTCTATTGATATTGAATTAATTATTAACTCCCAATGCTTTTATTTTTTATATTTATATAATAAATGTATTGATTTAGATGATTATGAAGAAGATAAAGAAATAGAATGTTTTAAGGAGAGAATGGAGGATCCAATTGAGTTTACAATGATTAATATGAGGATAGTGGTACATAATTGGGAATCATTATAGAATCAATTTTTTATTATGAACCATAAGAGAAGCCACATCATGTTCAAATATCTGAACCACTAGTTGAAACCACTCCTCTAAGTGAAAAAAATATGGATCGACCCTTTTTACTTTACCCTATCCACTTACTTTTCTTTTCTCTACTCATTTTAGGGTATGGGTCACTTTTCCTTTTTTTAGAGGTCCCCATTCTTGATATCTACTCATGAATATTGGGAAAAGTCACATCTAGTGGCTCGTCTTAAAGATAATTCATCCACTAACACATTGGGGATAAAATTTTCTCTCTATATCAATAGGGGTGGTAAAAACATATCACCTATTTAGGGGGTTTCAACCAATATTTATCAATTTTTTCCTTTATATTTATTTTTTTTATTTTATTTTAATATTTTTAATATTTTTTTCATTTATTTCTAGTAGTTTTAAAGTGGAAGAAGCTATCAGCTTAAGTCAAGGTTGGAACTACTTCAAATAAACTTAGGTGGTGTGTTTCCTTCCTTGTTGTTTTTATGACCTTGAATTTTTAATCTATTTAATATAAAATGAAGGGTGGTTCAATTTAAGTGATGGGAGTATCATCTTTCTTGGGAGTTTTTATGTTCTCTTTTTATTTTTCAACCTTTTAGGAATTTTTATCTTTGATGAATATTCATTATCTTTTTTTACTCTTTAATTAATTTTTAGATAGTTTACTTGGTTTTTGAAAGAAGGCATTTTAAATGATTTTTGATGTGTAACTTGTTCCTAGAATTTGATTTTCAAACATTTTTATGATTCTGACAAAATTCTCAAATCCATGCTAAAGAAACACCAACTCAAAATAATTTTCTAGTAATTTAAGGTATTTAATCTATTTTGATATATTATTCCTCATAGCCTCACTTTATTAAGAGAAACTTTTATTTTTTATGCAAACTGAAACTTGTGATTTTTTTATTTCAAGTATTTGGAGTTCATAAAATGTTTTAATGGGATTGAGGCATTTTTTGGGTTAGCCACATTTTTCACTTGAGACCTACTCATTACATATACCCTTCTTTAGCACAAAGAATACATGAATTTACTTATTATTTTAATCCACATTACAAGCATATTTATCCTTACCCACCCTCACTCTTAATATCTTTTCATGTATATTTAATGTTTGGGTGTGGGGGAGTTTCTTTCATGTGTCTTCTTTGGGAATCAACTTATTATTGGTTGTAACACCCTTGTTTTATATAGTTATGTTAATGTAAGTTCCATCTTGTCTTGAGTGATATTTTTTAACCTAGGTATGGTTTAATCTTAGGTCCAAAATGTCATGGAGGTTGTTGGAAGCTTAAAAGTGGGTTTTTGAGTTTTTTATTTCAAAATGTCCAACACAACGCTCTAGTGAAATCCATTTTGGCCCAAGTTTTCTACTATGTAAAATAGGAAAGTGAAAATATATTTTCAAACCATTTTGGAGATCATGGTGTGTAAATAACCAAGATTTAAGTACATGGATGTTACATTACTTTTGAGTAATAATTA
Source organism: Viscum album (assembly GCA_963277665.1). Classification (NCBI taxonomy): domain Eukaryota; kingdom Viridiplantae; phylum Streptophyta; class Magnoliopsida; order Santalales; family Viscaceae; genus Viscum; species Viscum album. Next base: position 1,714,556,940 of record OY728152.1, on the reverse strand, counting down.
ATACATGACATAAATAGGCACCCAAAGACCATATTAGTTTAGTGCCTTTGGAAACTTCAAACATAATCTTCTAACTTGGTGGAAGATCTTCGATATCTCCCATAAAGATCTTCCCATTTTGTTTTCCTACCTAAAACCTTTATTTATATCCTGGAGAAAATAAAACATAAAAAGGGTGAGCTCAAATGCTCAGTAAGGGTAAATATTGAGAACATAAAACAAACCATAAAAATAATAATGTAAAACACATGAACATAAAGTTTAAATATCAAAATCTTGAGTCATGAAATAAATCTTTGCAGTACATAAGGCATAGATCCTAAAGGAACATTAACCATGATAAAATAGAATTGGAATAAAACATAGAATTGTGGAAAACAAATAATCACATAATATTATTTCCATAGTATCCAAGGCATTTTTTCCAAGACCATAATAGTGTACAAAGTCCATTACTGAACTAGGTTTACTTGAAATTCCAACCATGTATTGTTGAACCTGATTTAATTGTCGTTCCAGCCCTATGTTACTAAATCGGATTTACTTGAAATTCCATCTATGTCTATATCATGAGATATAAATATTTACCCAATACATTTGAGGGAGATATAGGTCACACCCATATCATAATTAAATCATTCTTACATGTGCCACAAAAACATAAATCATTCATCATAGCATAACCCAAGAAATAAAATGGGTTTCTTAAACATCATTCTATCATAACATAATCCATATAAAATATCATTCCATCATTAAAAAAATAAAATCATATTAACAATAATAATATAAACATAAACTTATTTAAATAGTATCATCTTAGATCGAAAATAATTTTGATAAAACACTCAAACTTAATTCTTGAGGAAAATAACCTTTCTTCTTCAAAAATGTTTTCTTTTCTCCAAATGACATGAAATTATAAAAGAAAAAAAATTTAATTGAAAATAAACTTGAAATTTTATAAAGTAATATTCAATGAAATAAGTCGTTATTAAATCGTAAGAATTCATTCATGTCATATAAGTTAAAAAACATTCTTCTAGTACTCTTGCTGGAAAATTCAAAAAGTACCTCGTATGGAAAATGAAAGAAAGATTCCTTCCATACTGTTTAATAAAATTCACCAATGGGTAAAATTGACTTTATAAAATAGTATAATAATATAAATAATATTATATATTTATGAAAAATGGATTTCAATGATAAATATATCCCAGTAAATACTTACGAATGAACAATCTCAGATAATAATGAGATTGTAAAAATTATCCCTTACCTTAGGTATGATTTATTCCATATGTGTACAAAACTCTTGTATATTAGGTTTAAACATATTATTAATTTTTAACATAACCATAATAATATTTATCATATCATATATGATTCACTTATGACTTTATATTACCCGTTTATTTATCAATTCCATGTTAAAGTGACGTTTTCGGTAATAATCGTTTTATTTATCGTACGTGTTTTGACTTGTTATTCTTGATCTTATTTCTTATATCATGATTTACTTACTTCCATAATGTAAATAATGATTTATATATCATAAATATTTATTATTTAAATATATATATATATATATATATATATAATAGATAGATAAATGAAATGAAATACACCGTTCATGGAGACGGTAGGTCGTATGTACGCATGAACGTTGTTTCTGTTTCCTTATTGAACTGAACGGAAGTAAGTAGATGAAATATATATATATATAAATCTAGTAGAATTATTCTTTCATATATTTCATTCTTATTTATTATATATACTTTATAATCATTCATGAATGGTTAACATGGAGAATGAATCTCACAGTGTTGTGGATACGGTAGGTCGTACATACGCACGAGTGAGGGTATCATTCAATTAATGGTTAAATGGTATATAATTGGATGGTATATTAATTATAAATAATAATTATCATGTTATATTAATTATATAAATCCATTATAATCATAATTATACGCATCCAAATTAAGTATTTTTTAATAACAAATTACACCACGGTGTGGAGACAGTAATTCATACATACGCACGCATTGTGATATTGTTATTTTTAGGATGGATAAAAGGAGGTATAAGGTTATATCATAATTATAATAACATATAATCATGTATAATAAAATGAATTTGTTACTTTAGTATGGTAACGGCTTATTAATAGGATGTAGAAGAAGAAAACAATTTTGAAAGAGATGATAAAATAATTACCTCTTTTTCGAGTATCTCCTTTTGATTTGAACAAAATGTCTCCCTAAAAAAGATTTATGCCAAAATTTTGGCATATAGGATGAATCTAGGGAATTTGGGAGAGTAAATTTGCAGGTCTTGGCCTATAAAAATGGCTTTAGAGGTGTGATTAAAAGAGAAGGAGAGGTGCCCCTTATAAGAGAGGGGAGGGGCACCTTTGGAAATACCAAAACTAATAAATTAATATAAATTAATTTTTAAATTAAAATGCATCCAAAGTGGATTATTTCTAAGATAATATAAGTTTAGTTCTAAATCATTTCAACAAATAAAATTTATATGTGTTTTGATTTTATTTTAAACCTTATCATTTTGATTTATTCTTATTTAATCTATTTAATTTTAATTGTGGTAATAATATTCTAAATAATAAATGGTTATAAATATTTATTTATGTGTTTTAAATTTTCTATAATTGGATAATTTATGAAATTTTAGACCTTATAATTTTCACTTTGTAATTTTTAAATATTTTTTTGTTTTTTAAATAATTTAATAATATAATATTTTTTTAAAATATAAATAGTGTCAATTTTGAAACTATTCATTTATTATACTTTAAATAAAATCCACACAGAAGAAAAATTCAAAAAAAAGTTAATACACACCTAACATGTCATATTCACCTAGAAAATTTTTGGATAGCAATAATTAGTTTATATTATATATCTTGTAATATTTTTAAACCCATTTATTTGATATTTCTATTAATAAAATAATTTCTATATCACTATTGTGTCATTATTAATGGTAATTATTTAATCTATAAAAATTATAAGTAAATTTAAATGATGTAGATAATTTCATTATATTTCTGGAGACTATTTATGTTCGAAGTTTTATTATGTTTATCACTATATTAAAATTATTATACTTATAATATATTAGAGAGTGACATGTTGTCACTTTCTTTTGTTTTAATTAAAATTACATCACTTTCATGGACAAAATTCCATTAAATGAATAAATTCCAACCCCTGGGTGATATTGGTAGACTTTAATTCATCTAATAAGATTTTGGTAGGTGTTAGGGTAATTTTATTATCTTTATCATATTGTTTGTTACCCTAATTTACCCGATTTACCTTTAACTGTGGTAAATAAAAATTACCGTAGTTACTATTCATAATGTACAAAAATAAAAGGTACCTATTTAAAAAAATTAGAACTTATGATTCCAAATGTGGAATCTATTTTTCCAAATTCAAAACACAAAATTTTCAAAAATTAATTTAAAATTAATTATTATTGTCAAAACCAGAAAATGGGTTTTTTTAGAAGTAAAAACTATCAAAAGATTGACATGCGTTTATGTCCAATTTAAATGTGAAATTACTTCCAATGACTAAAATTGGATTAAATGATAAAAAAATAATACAATTAGATTTTAAACCCAATTAAAAAGATAATATAACTATATAAAAATTTTGATGAAAAGGCATATTTGAATTAAAATGCAGTATTTTTCACTATTCAATAAAATATTAATTGTATTAGAAAAATATCAAAAATTAAACCAAAGTAAATTTTGATGTATTTCTTACAAATAATAAGTTTATAATGTCAAATATAACTTATAAATTGTTAAAAAAATAGATTTAAAATGGGTGAACCATCAAAAGGCGGGAAAATAGCATTTTTTTAAAAATAATTCTTTTATCCGAAAAATTGAATTTGTTCTTATATCATGTATAGAAAATACATAAGATGAATGTTAATGTTATAAAATTAAAAATTTGGTTAAAACTATTATTAAATTCTAGTTTATATTCCTTTAAATAATAGTATTTTAATAATATATAGTTGTTTAGTGAAACTCGGTATTGCATACAACGCAAGCTATCGAGGAAGGTCTCTCTTGCATGTAATAAAAGCCAAGTTAGTGTTGCATTTATTGAAATATTCCTTTGGTTTTGTGTATAACATAATACAAACATAGTTCTTTTATACATTTAACAAATTTTATACTCATCGAAATTAATTCTATCAAAAGAACTTGAAATTGTGTGTAACACAAGCCAAGTATTGTGTTGCGTATACTGCAAGATAATATGGTGTTGTGTATAGTGCAAGATAATCATAGTGTAGCATACAACACAAGACATAAAAGAAATTAAAAATAATAAATCACATAAAATCTTAGGGTGTTACATTATAACCCCCTTAAAATGAATTATACCCTCAAAATTCGCCAGGGTTATAAAAGGTTTACTACTTGAAAGTTTCTTTTATAGAAACCCGCATAATAAAAAATAATACTAACCCTTAATTTTAACAAAGGAAAGTTATAAATATAAAGGTTACCCAAAGTAACTCATCGTTGGGTTTCCACATAAGAGAAAATAGGTGGTAAGTGAAAACATGGATATATAAGAAAAAATCTAACCATCAAGTTCTAATGGAGAGTGATAGAGAACAGGGTTAGGAGAAAGTTAATAATCAGAAATCCATAAATATGTGATGATTTAAGGGACCATCTGATTTATCATATAAGAATTTACTAGGATAACATTTTTGTTTTTCAAGATCCTTTTCCTAAATTTTAAAAACATGAGCAGAAATACTTACCTGAGTTTAGTAAAATCTCATCATTGGTCGTGCCTTGAACAATTTCCACTTCATCTCTTATTCAAAGAAATGAAGTTGAATTTTTCATTCTTGAAGTGTTAGAAGATAATGTGATCTATAAATAGAACAATAATACATTATATATGTCTCAATAAAAAATTTAGAAGAGGTTATCAAATATGCATAAGTCCACCTATAGTGAGATAAGACATTATTCTAACTAATGTCATCTGAAGTTTAACTTAAACTTTTAATAAATTTATAACCTTACAATACTTATAAAATCAGAAAATCCAAAACTATATAAAAAGGTTAACTTACTCATCCTAACATTTATCCTCCATATATCACAAGGTATCTCTAGTTGGTCACATTCCAAAAGTGTGAACACCTTCATCATGTATTCTCTTGATTCATGGTAATAACCTAAATTAGCATATATCCTTATTGAAAATATGCATGTTTCCTTATTCCAAAACTTATTAGATATATTCCTTAAGTACAAAAAGGTTGTATACTTCATCCATGATAGCATAACCCTCTTTTCAACAACTCCATAATTTGTTCCCAAGAAACTATCATCATCCAATTTACTTATTCAAGTCTAATATATCTTTATCCAAACATCATTATCTTAAAATAAGAGATGTATTAATGGTTATATTACCCTTAATCATGTGTTCTCCAAGTATATCACCTTACCCTTAAATCACTTCTTGGCTCCTTAGAACTATTCAACATATCCTTTCAAATCCTTAATGAAAAAATTATACTGAAAACACTTATATATTTCATGATTCATATAACATAATATTTTAATTCCAAAACATATACACCTCAATCATTCAACTTTATTATTAAACCATTACTCAAGATCCATCATCTTCATCTTTCTTAAAATATGAATAATGTATTAAGGTTTCTCAACCAAATGATTCTTAGGTTTAATGTAAACAATATTGGAAGAACATCGTATACCTTTAACATGTCATTTACAATCTCTTTATCCTCAACAGTATAACCAATACTCATACCATTATCATGATTCTCTTCATGATATTTCTACATAGGAAATTGGTCTTCATAATTCCCATAATTTCCACATATTAAACACTCAATGGTTAACTATGTTCTATGTAGTTCTAGTTATTAACTAAGGCTAGAAAGAAAAGTTTGAGAAATATATATCAGATATTAGAAACACATAAGTAAGGAAAATTACTTATAATATTTCAATCTATGATATATTTGGTTTAAACCTAGGTTAGTCATTATTATCACAAAAACCCTAGGATTGTGACCTATACTTGAATTATCCTTATGACATCACTATACATATCCTTATAAATATCTCTAGGGATCTCACTAAAGTTTTCACATCCTAGTTTCCAAAGGATGACTAAACCTTAGATCTAATACCAACTGTAAAGACTCAAGCTTGGAGTACATGTACATTACATTAATTTTATAGAATACTTAATACATGACACAAATAGACTCCCAAAGACCGTATTAGTTTGTTGACTTTGTAAACTTGGAACATAATCTTATAACTTGGTGGAAGGTATTCAACATCTCTCATAAAGATCTCCCCCTTTTGATTTCCTACCTAAAACCTTTCTTTATATCCTGGGAAAAGAAAACATAAAAAGGGTGAGATAAATTTATTAATAAGGGTAAACATTGATAATATCAAACAAACCATAAACATAAGAATGTAAAAAACATGAACATAAAGTTTAAATATCAAAATCTTGAGTCATGAAATAAATCTTGGCAGTACGTAAGTCATAGATCATAAAGGAACATTAACCATTATAAAATAGCATTGGCATAAAAATATAATTTTAGGGAAAAATATGAACATAATATGGTTTCCATAGTACCCAATGCATTGTCTCCAAGACCATCATAATGGACAAATTCCATTACTGAACTGGGTTTACTTTTTATTCCAGTCATGTATTACTGAACTGGATTTACTTGTTGTTCCAACCCTGTGTCACTGAACTGGATTTACCTACCATTCTAGTAATGTCTATATCATGAGATATAAACCTTTACCCAATTAATTGGAGGTATATATAGGTCCCACCTATCTCATTATGAAATCCTTCTTAAATTTTCCACAAAAACATAAATCATTCATCATAGCATAACCCAAGAAATAAAATGGGTTTCTTAAACATCATTCTATTATAACATAATTCATATAAAATAGCATTATATAATTAAAAAAATCAAATCATAGTAATAATAAGGATAGAAACATAAACTTATTTAAAAAAATCATCTTATATGGAAAATAATTTTGATAAAACACTCAAACTTAATTCTTGAGGAAAATATCCTTTCTTCTTCAAAAATGTTTTCTTTTCTCAAAATGCCATGAAATTTTAAAAGAAAATAATTTTAATTAAAAATACACTTGAAATATTGTAAATGAATCTTTAAGTAAATAAGTCATTATGAAATCATAATAATCTATTCATGTCGTATAAGTTAAAAAACATTCTTCTCATACTCTTGAGGGAAAAGTCAAAAAGTACCTCATATGGAAAATGAAAGAAAGATTCCTTCCATACAATTTAATAAAATTCAACAATTGGTAAAATTAAATTTAAACAATAGTATAAGAATATAAATAATATTATATATTTAGGAAACATGGATGTTAAGGATAAATATATCCCAGTAAATACTTACGAATAAAAAATCTCAGATAATAATGAGATTGCAAAAATTATCCCTTACCTTAGGTCTGATTTCTTCTATATGTGTCTGAAACTCATGTATAGTGGGTTTAAACATATTATTAACTTGTAATAGAACCATAATAATATTTATGATATCATATATGACTCACTTATGACATTATATTACCCGTTAATTTATCAATTTCATGTTAAAGCAATATTTTGGGTAATAATCATTTTATTTATCGTATATGTTTTGACTTGTTATTCTTGATCTTATTAATTAGATCATGATTTAATTAATTAAATAATTTAAAACATGATTTATATATCATAAATATTAAGTATAGAAATATATATATAATATGTATATAAATGAAATGGAATACACCGTTCATAGAGACAGCAGGCCGTATGTACGCATGAACGTTGTTTCCATTTCCTTATTGAATTGAATGGAAGAAAGTAAAACAAATGTATATATATATAAATCCAATAGAATTATTATTTCATATATTTCAATCTTATTTTTTATATATACTTTATAATCATTATTTAATGGTTAATGTGGAGAATGAATCTCATTGCGTCGTGGAGATGGTAGGTCGTATGTACGCACAAGCGACGATATCATTCACTTAATGGATAAATGGTATAGAATTTGATCATATATTAATTATAAATAATAATTATCATGTTATATTCATTATTTAAATCCATTATACTCATCATTATACCCATCCAAATTAAGTATTGTTGAATAACAAATTACACCACGGTGTGGAGACGGTAAGTCGTATGTACGCACGCATGGTGATATTGTTATCAATAGGATGGATAAAAGGAGGTATAAGGTTTTCCCATAAATATAATAAAATATAATAATTTATAAGATACTGAAATTATTACTTTAGTATGGTAACAACATACAAAGAGGAAGTAGAAGAAGAAAATAATTTTGAAAGAGATGATAAAACAATTGCCTCTTTTTTTGAGTATCTCTTTTTGATTTTCACAAAAGGTCTCCCTAGAAATTCTTTCTTCCCAATGTGTGGCCTCTATGATGAAGTGAAGGAATTTTTGAGAGTAAATGGGAAGGTCTTGGCCAACAAAAATGGATTTATAGGTGTGATTAAAATAGAAGGAGAGGTGACCTTTTATAAGAGAGGGGAGGGGAACCTTTGGAAATACCAAAACTATTAAATTAATATAAATTAATTTTTAAATTAAAATGAATCAAAATTTGATTATTTATAAGATAATATGAGTTTGGGTCTAAATCCTCTCAACCAATAAAATTTAGACATGTTTTTATTTTATTTTAAACCTTATCATTTTGATTTATCCTTATTTAATCTATTTAATTTTAATTATGGTAATAATAATCTAAATAATAAATGGTTATAAATATTTACTTATGTGTTGTAAATTTTTCATAATTAGATAATTTATGTTATTTTAGATCTTATAATTTTCACTTAGTAATTTTTAAATATTTTTTTGATTTTTAAATAATTTAATAATATTATATTTTTATAAAATATCAATAGTATCAATTTTGACACTATTAATTTATTTTAATTTAAATAAAATTCACACAGAATATAAATTCAAAAAAAATAGTTAATACACTCATAAAATGTCATATTCACCTATAGAATTCATGGAGAACATTAATTAGTTCATATTATATTTCTTTTAATATTTGTAAAGCCATTTATTTGATATTTCTATTGATAAAATAATTTATACATCACTATTGTGTCATCATTAATGGTAATTATTTAATCTCTAAAAATTTTAAATAAATTCACATGATGTATATAATTTCATTATATTTATGGAGACTATTTATGTTCGAAGTTTTATCAATTTCATCACTACATTAAAATTAATATACTTATAATAGATAAGAGAGTGACATGTTGTCACTTTCTTTTGTTTTAATTATAATTACATCACTTTCATCGAAAAAGTCTATTAAATGAATAAATTTATATCCCTATGTGATATTGGTAGACTTTAATTCATCTAACAGGATTTTTCTAGGTTTTAGGATAGTTTTATTATCTTTATAATATTGTTTTTTACCATAATTTACCTGATTTACCTTTAACTGTGGTAAATAAAAATTACCATAGTTACTATTCATAATGTCCAAAAATAAAAGTTACCTATTTAAAAAATTTGGACCTTATGATTAAAAATATTTAATCCATATATCCAAATTCAAAACACAAATTTTTCATAAATTAATTTAAAATTAATTCCCATTGTCAAAACTAGAAAGCGGGTTTTTTTAATAAGTAAAAACTATCAAAAGATTGACATGAATTTATGTCAAATTTAAATGTGAAATTACTTAAAATGACAAAAATTGTATTAAATGATAAAAATATATTCCAATTAAACTATAAAACAAATTAAAAAGATAATCTAACTATATAAATAAATTAGATGAAAAGGCATTTTTGAATTAAAATGCAGTATTTTTCATTTTTCATTAAAATATAAATTTTATCAAAAAAAATACCAAAAATTCAACCAAAGTAAATTTTGATGTCCCTATTCCAAATAATAATTTTATAATGTCAAATATAACTTATAAAATTGTTAAAAACTAGATTTAAAATGGGTGCGTCATCAAAAGAGGGAAAAACTGCATTTTTTGAAAAATACTTATTTTATCCGAAAAAATGAATTTGTTCTTATATCACATAAAAAATACATAAGATTAATTTTAATGTTATAAAATTAAAAATTTGTTTAATATTATTCATAATGGATAGTTTATATCCCATTAAATAATAATATTTTAATAATATATCGTTGTTTATTGAAACTCGATATTGGGTACAATGCAAGATATCAAGGAAGGTTTCTCTTGCATGTAATGAAAGTAAAGTTAGTGTTGAGTTTAGTGAAATATTCCTTTGGTGTTGCATATAACATAATCTAAACATATTTATTTTATACATTGAACACAATCTATATTTAGTGAAATGAATTTTATCAAAAGAACTTAAAATTGTGTGTAACACAAACCAAGTATAGTGTTGCATATACTGCAAGATAATACGGTGTTGATTATAGAACGATCTAATAATGGTATAGCATACAACACAATAATTCAAATAAATTAAAAATAATCTATCTCATAAAATCTCAGGGTGTTACATGGTGAGACCAAAATGGCATGAACATGGGCAATACACCCTGGTGGAAGCCGTTTTGGGTTGGCATGTTCAGGAACATAATGTCCATGGACAAACCATGGTAGAGAGCGTGGAGATGGTTAGGATAGATTTTAAATGGCCGAAATGGATGGATTTCTTCTTAGATATTGAATTTAACAAATGGGAAAACACGTGTGAATTTAATGGGGGTCTTTAATGTGTTTTAATTTGATTTTTTCTCCATTAATTAACCCATGCTCTTCCCCTTGGTGGTTCCTTTTATTTCCAGATAGTTTTTTAGACGCATATAAGGCCTAGGTTTTTATCTTTTTTTATCTTCATATAAGACTAATTTTTTTCTTATTTTGATTTTTTCAACCCTTCTTTTGGTAGATTTAAGGCCTCAATTCATCCTCCTTTGTTGGTACCTATGGTTTGGGGTGATTTAGTGAATAACTATGGTGATTATTTCTTGGTTTCACCACATTTATTATATTCCCTCTTTAATGATCATGGAATGAAGTTTTCCTCATTGATTCAGAGTCATATAAGCCTCTACTCTCTTCTTTTTTCGTTATCCATGAGAAACAAAGTTCTTATTACTTCAACCAAACTTAATGATTATCATTTATGGAATTGAATATTGGGTAAGTGTTGAACCTAACCTTATATTTTTCTTCTCTAAATTACTCAATAACCCTTTTTATATTGGATTGGAACCGATTCTAAGAGTTTTTAGCATGTTAGCTTGATCCAATTTGTGTGAAAATTTGGTATGGATAATGTATCTCTTAAAAAAGTGTTACATTGACATAAAAAAACCTTTAGGTAGGAAGTTTCTTACCATTTTAGTGCTTTTTATACTCTTATTTCCTTGATTTCATATTTTGATGGCATAGATTGTGTCACTATGCTTGATAGTTATTGTTTTTGGGTGTGTGTGTGTAGCCTACAAGACCCATATATGATACTTGTTTTCATGATAATTTCGAGTATATCTTGTTACTATACTTTATATTGATCACATTTTTTATATATTTCTTCTATATTATATTGATTACATTCTATTCTTTTTCATTTTATGATCTACCTTATTGTGTGTATTTTCCATGCCTTTAGAGGTATGATCTTGGTACTCGTGACAGGTGTACCATCATGTGTGGTTACCCCTTAGAGGGGGAGTACGTATGAAGTGTGGTGATGATGAAAATGGTCCTATAAATAGGGTAGGATCACGAAAACCTTGTGACCTAACATGAAACTTGGTATCTTTTAGATACCGAGTAACATGTTAGAACTCAATGCCTTTTGGATACCAAGTGAATTTTCACTAGTATTCTCTAGGTCCTGAATCATGACTCAATTCCTTGAGGATACCAAGTAACATGTTCAGAATCCTTGTGGATAGTCCTTGATCACTTTTGATATCTTTTGGTTTTCCTTCTAGTATAGAGTCAAAGTAGGTATGGTCGGGGCTCTTGGTGCCTTGTTTAGCACACAAATTCTCAATACATGATTTTTTATGCTTGATTGTGTGTTTATTGTTATCATGGAATACACATGTTATACTTGTGAACACTTTTTAAGGATTCATTGGTGGTGTCCTACTTATTTTTTTATTCACATATCGCATGATAATTCCAATGCATGTGAAAACTTCAAGATCAGGGATCCAGGTAAGGGAAAGGGGTCATGGAATCTAGCTGAGTTATGGAGAAATGTGCTGGTTGTAGGACTGGGATAGATTCTAGAGAATTTTTGTATAGTTTTATTTATTTATATAATTTTACTTTATACTCCGGTTTATCTTCCCACACTAGGATCCCATTTATTTATTTATATGACATGTGTATTATCCATTATTACATTATGATTCTTTAGTCTTCTGCTTGATATTTTTATTTTTATTTTGTTTTTTATTATATTTATGGTGTATGTATATGATTACTAGAGGGTATAATCTTACCAATGATGGAATCTAGATCCTCATTATTAGTCAGTAGCATATTGCGTACGGAAAGGTGTGCATGAGGTCATGTGGCTCTATGGATCGAACTCAGTGGTTTGGGTCAGGGAATTACATTGGGTGTATAAGGTGTATGTCATAATTCTATACATTTGAAAAATGGGAATTAGTCAATATTCATTGTATTTAATTCATACCGTCATGTTCTCAAAAATAAAAAAAATTAAAAAAAAATTAAAATAATCGAGATGATATTGAATTGTTCATTGTTCTTACTTTTATGACTCATGAACCTCTTAAAAATAAAATGCATGAATTTTATTTCATTCATTGTATTTTATTTTCATCTCATCCTCCATGTGAAAAAATAAAAAATAAAAAAATTAATAATTGGATGAAATTATTCATTATATTCATTGTTTGAATTACGATTCATGTCATAGAAATAGGGTGTGGTTTACATCTTATAAGGGGGATTGAGTGAGGTATTTCTTGTGTTTTCTCTTGAATATTCATGAATTATAAATAATAATTAATCCTCCTCTTTTTATCCTTAAATTTTTTAAATTTTTTACCCACTAACCCTTAGCCACCAAAATCACCTTGAAAATTCCTCATGATTGAAAAAAAAACAAATAGGTCTTGTGGTGTTTAGATATGAAAATTTTTACAAGCCTATGGTGACATGCTCATTTTTCAAGTATAATCATGACTCCTTAATACATTTATCTTGAGTAAAGAGTGGCATGAAGTTTTAGGTGAGGTAAGTTGTGATTAGGTCATGGATGTAATTTTGAGATTGAACAAATTTAAATGTGATAAATGAAAATAAAAGGGAATTTTTTTTAAATATGAGACATGATGAAATTCTATTTTGGAAAAGATCTTGTAAATTTTCTCACTTTTTTATTTTTGTGTGGATTTTTATTCAGATATTTGATTATTGTCTGGAAGTTCAATTTTTAAGTGTTTAGGATTGATGAAACTAATATTTTCATACATATTATTTTATAATTAATTGTTTTAGTCTTTCTAATTTATTATTTTATGTGAAATTGTCACATTTTTTAATTTTAGAAATATTTTGGGCATTATTTTGAAAATGAATTAATTTTGAATTTTTAAGTGTTTTTATTCACTTTAGTATTTTTATCATAAAATTTTATACACATATATAAATTGTAAAATTATCCTTTATAGGATTCCATGTTCATTGTGATTTATTAATTCAACTAAACCAAATGATGAATTTAACCATAGAAGAACCAAATGAAGCTCACAAATGGGGTCTCAAAATCTATATATAGTTTTGAAAAAAAACTGATGATGAGTCCATTTTACAAAAATTACCTATCTAAATGAGATGAAATTTTTAAAAAGGATAGATAAAAGTTCAAGTAACATATTATTTAACAATGGTTTCCCAATATTAAACTTTTTTCAAGGCCATTAATTCATGGAAAACCGAATGATTAGAATTTAAACGGTCTGTCAATACAAAAAAAAGAAATTCTCTAATAATTTTGTCAAAAAAATATAAAAACATGTCCAAGGAATATGAATTTTTGCAATATAACACTTAATACATAGAGGAAAAATATCATATAAGACCACTTTATGAGATTAATCCATTTAATAGTCTAAACACATTCCAAATTTTGGGGAAAATAATTAGAGGGAAGCCATCCAATCCTCTTTCTAATAAAATTGTATCCCCACTTCATTTCGAAAGATTTATCCATTTTTTCAGTATCTAAGAATGATTTTTTTTGTTTTAATATTCATATAAATTTTTATATATTAGTTTTATCTTTCTTACTTCTTATTATCTCTTGTTTTCTCCTTTTTTTTCTTCCATTGTGATTTTATCATCTCTATGATTGTAGAGAACTAACCCTTGTTTTTTTAGGGGGGAAATTATGTTTTGAGTTTGTTTTACTTCAATTTATTATTATTATTTTATTATAAGATTCCATTTTTGGTTAAAATGATTATGGTGTTTGATCACCCAATTTTTCCTATTATTTAATTTTTCATCTTGTTTATTTTGTTTACCCTCCTTCTTCATTTAAATATTGTATATGATGGAGTAATATTTTGGTGGTGTTGTGTGGGGAAGAGTTATCCTAGCCATAGTTTGAGATATATTTTCCTGTATATACAAGTATTGGTGTAGGGTAATCACATTTTAAACTAGAGGGTATTGAGTAATAGTTATTGGTCTCAGTATTGGATAGGACAATGAGAATACTTTTAGAAAAAATGATATATTCACTTCGAACTCCTAAGAATAGAGACAATTTTTTATCTTTTATTTCTAAATTTATTGTGTTTTCAATTTTTGTATCTTTTATTGCATTCATCTATATATATCACATATATTCTATAAAAAACTCATTGTTTTAGGTTTCATTTTTGTAGTATATTTTAGTAAATAAATTGTGATAATTAAAAATTGGTGTGTGTGAGTGGCCTCCTTGAGAGGTCTAACCTAATACTTACACTATGTTTTGTGATTAGTTAAATAAGAAAATGTTGAGTTAGGATTCATGAAAAATCCCTTCAATCAATTTGGTGTTGTTGCTGGGGATGAAAATAACTTTCACACACTCTTTTTCACAAAAACACAAACAAAATCATGGATTTCAAAAACTTAAAAAATAAATTCATTGCATATATTTCATTTCTTAGTTCAAGATGGATTTTTTTAGATATTTTTCAAAGGATTATCTGGATGTTGAGTCCATCATGGAAGAGACATAAATGTTTTAATTAGATAAAAAATTCATAATATTGTAATAATCAAGTAACTAAGTCAATATAATTTACACTTATATCAAGGAAATTAAATCTATATGGATAAAACAACAAAAAAATAAAAATAAGAATTGAACCTTATTCAACCAACATTTCAAGTTGAAGAAACTGAGAAGTTCGAGAGGGGATACTTGAAAATCAAGAATCTAACCTTACTCAACCATTACTTGAAGAGGTTCCTGAAGCAAACAAGATTGATGAAACACAAGTGGTAGGTAAACAACTTTTGTATTCATACTGGATTCATTTCTTAAAATTTAATCTATAATATAATTCTCCCAAATTTGAAGAATGAGAAATATAACCTCTCCCTTGAATTGGAATAAGAAAATATTAACGTGGTTGAATTTGAGGAGAAGTGGAATAAGATTGATTACCTTCCTCCATCTCTGACAAACCAACTCCAATAGGTACTAAGAAAAGATGAATAAATAAAATACAAGATCATCTAAGGATAATTTCTTATTGAACTCATTTATTTATGATTTTATTGATAATTAATTGAGTATTAACTTTTACTCCTTTGATTTTTTTAGATGACACTAAGACATGGATTTTCTTGTAGGATGATAAAGAAGATGAAGAAGTGGTATATTTTCTGGAGAGAATAGAGGATCTAGTTGATTTGTTAAATGGTGTATATGATGATGATGGTACAAAATAGGGAATCATTTAAAAATCAATTATTTATCCTGAACCAGGAGATATTTCACATCCTTTCCTAATATATACACCATCAGTGGACACTGTAATTCCCATTTCCTTATAGGTTCATAAATTCCAAATAAATTTTAATTGTCAGCAGTTGGAGGTTTATATTTTGAATTGAGATTTAGAACTCATTCACAAGATTTTGAACACCTATAATGGGTGTTATTGGTCTTGGAATGCGGCCTTTTGGGGTTGAGGGAGGTGTGGGAGAGTGGAAGAGGCAACCTGAGGTGGTTAGGGCTGCAACAGACCACTATTTTAGACACCAGCGAGCCACCGGCTAGCTGGCATGCTTAAAAGGTATAAAATGGCCATTTTATCCCTATATTTTAAAGAGGGGGAATCCCCTCCTCTTCTCCCTCTCCTTCTCATATGGCCTGGGTTAACCCCCCCCCCCCCCCCCCCCCTCCTCCTCCTCTACCTTTTTCTCTTGACGAAGGGGGTGTTTTAGATAAAATTTGATGGCATTTAATGTATGTTTCTTTTGTCATTGGACCCCTTTGATATCCTCTCTTTTTTACTTATTTTCATTTCTCCTAGGATAGGGTTTTTGGAAAATTCCACTAAATCATGGTGGAATTATTCTGATATAATGGGGATTTCATGTATCCTAGTTGGAGGACGTCATGAGATAATATCTTATCATCATCTCACATCGTTTCAATGCGATATGTAACCTTTGTGAATCTTCTAATATTTTTACTTAAATTTTGAATTAAATTATAATGATATTTATCTTCAAATGTTGGAGATTTTTTCCAGGGTAGGGTCTAGGGTATGTGGAGATCCTTCCGGGTGACAGTGGGCATTATTTTGGTGTGGTGGGAGCACTGAATGATAATTTAGGAATTATTCCTATTTTTTAGGTTGTTTAGTTTAAGTATAATTCATTTATAATTATTTATTTAGTGATAATTTACATGGTTCAAGGCATCAGATAGTTAGGCGATGGATTTTTTATCTGACACAAGACTTAGATGGGCTTGGAAAGCCTTGACAAGAGCTACCGGGCTACTTTAAATTGGTGTAAAGCTTCATATAATGTAGTTGGTCCTTGTTACTCACCCTATATAATAATTCATATTTTTTATAATGCATGTGATATTCGGTCACACCAATGAATGTGTTGAACCATTTCAATTAATTAATTTAATTGTTTGACTATAATTAATAAATTTAATCTAAAATAAATTAACTTCTTAAAATAAAATTCCCTTGATTAGGATGTAAAAAGATTCAAAGCCCGGATTAACCTTGAGAATTGGATGTTTTTTTACATATTATCAATGATCTAATCCTTGATTATTATGTTATTCCTTGTGATGTATGAACCTTGATGGAATATACTTATTTTTATTTAGTGTGTGTGTCATAACAGCCTATTAGTAGGATCCCATATAGACCTCCACGTAGAGGTTGGTTATGAGCTAGGATGAGTAGCCTAGGGTTTTTCCATGTTAAGCCTAAGATATTCCCTTAATAATTCAAGAAAGTGTGTTGACTATGAGATGTTCTTTCCCCACTAATACATGGTGAATTGGGATAGGTGGTCCTTAATGAGATAGATGGATAGGTTGAGTGTCCAAGCTTACCTAGATTAGTTTTCCAAGGGGATGGTCTTGATCCTATCACCCTTGTGATGCCTTACTTGGAGGATAGTGAGGCCTCAGGGATGTGATGAGTTAGTTCATGCTCCTAGTAGTTTGACTAGGATTGTAGGTCAGGTTAGGCTGATGGCTAGTATTATTGTTTATTTATATGTTGATACTTGATATGGTATATTCCCTTGGGGAATTTTTTGTATGAAATGGAAAATTCTCATTGGATGATATTTACTATAAATGGAAAACACCATAATGGTGGTTGTGAAAAATCCATATGGGAAGGTCGGTGATACTGCTGATGGGTATGCCATGGATTTCGATACGGGAATACTTTTCTTTGGGGTAGAGGATGGCATTCCTACCATGTGTGATCTATTAGGGGCTTGTTAGGTATTCATTGGGCATGTTCAAGCCTTATTGAGGATAGATTTGCTGCCACATGATAGCTTTTAGGGATTTTAGGGTCTTTGGTGGGTGTTGTTGAGCTATTTTGGCTATAAGGTCTCAAGTTACAAGATCACTGTATACCGGGATAGATAATTCCATAGTTTTTCTAGGATGGATCTCACCCCATTCCATTATTATGTATATCGGGGTGGATGAGACCCTCAGGTCATTATTTTTATACCAGGGTAAAAGGCCCTTGGGTCATTATTTGGGTTGGCGCAATCATCAAAACATGATCAAAGACACTTTGGTACTGACCAAAGAAAGTATGGTCAATTGAGGTCACAGACCTAAGGATTGATAGTGGTCTATTTTATTTATTTTTCCTACAGTTATTCATTTATTACTCAGATAGGTTCACCTACACATATCATTGCATTTACTATCTATGTACAGGGTCGCATTAGTGGTTCCCTACTGAGTTTTATACTCACACCCTACTCAGACTACCGTTTCACTTAGGTACCCAAGAAGCCTTCATTTTTTACAAGTTCAGGTTATGTTGAGACTCAGTTATTTCATGATCAAGTAGGATATCTCATAGGGCCATATGGATCTTGGGATTAGGTATGTATTGGGGTCATAGTGGATCCTTTTGTATTTTATTGATTTTATTTTATTTATTTTAGCTGATCAGATCAATGGGTGATCTATCTTCTATACATGTATGATTGTGTTCTATTTTGTTATAGTATGTTTTTTTATTCATTATTTTATATACTATGATCTATATAATGATAGTTTATTTATTTATTAGTTGTAAGCCTCTGATGTATAGGGAGGTGTGCCCGAGTTCACATAGCATCACCAGTCTGGTTACTATTTATAGTTACTCAATTTGGGATGTTACAAAGTGGTATTAGTAGTTTTTTATTTTTTCTTACTATTTAGGGAGTTCTTAGATCATATATATAAGAAAGTTTTAGGTCTAGTGATGGAACTCTGACTAATGTGTTATGAACACCTTTTCTGGGGGAAGTCCAGGTTACCATGGGTATGGGATTGATGTTCATGGCTTGAATTGTTATGGTTGCTTGATTTTCACCTTGAGTGATGTGAATGATGTTTGGATTTGTTATTTGTGGGATTTATAGCTCTTATACTTTTGGAAAGATATGGGTTATTGGGAATTTGTATTTTGTCTTTATGGAAAGAGGTATTTATGCATGCATCATTCTTGGAACATAGGATTCACATAACATATAGGTATACTAGTGTGATTATTATCACTAATGATATAATTTTAGTTGTTTAATGTTTCAAAAATAGATCATATGGAATTTTCCCATATAATTTATTGGTGGAGCTCTACTCAGTTGGACCATCATGTACATGAATTTCTCTTTGATGGAGGGTCATATAGATTCTATGGAAAGATGATAGATGTTGATGATGAATAAATAGTCCCTCGATACAAGGGATGTGTGGTGACCCTTAGTATGATGATATAAGCATTTATTCCTTGAGGATTAAACCCCTTGTGGGTGATTTTTTATAGGATTGGTTATTTAAAGTGTCAATAACAACTTATATGGAGTTTTCCCATATATCTTGGAATTAATTTCTACTTAACCAAACCATATAGTTTTTATTCATTGGATATGATCCATATTAAGGTGATTCTAGTTGTATATATGCTTTTGGATGTGAATTGACACTCTAAGGATTAGTCTATTAGGAATACATTTGGTGGGGATGGGTTCCCTAAGAGTGGGTGGTGATTTTGGCATGTGATGCTTGGTTCATGTGAGGCCCTGAAGTGATATTTTTTTAACATGATTTTCCCTAGTTTAGACCTTTGTGGGTTTGTATTTTGGATAGGTGGGAGTACCTAGTGACCATTATGATATAACCTAGGATAGAGGTGAGCTGATGGTTTATGGTGATATAGGGTGACCCGTTATAAGGGTTATCTTGAGTTTATGTTTTCCTTGGATATGGGTAGAACATGTGGGTGATTTCGGGCATGGGAATGGTGAACATGCAATGTAACCAGGTATGTGTAATAGGAATGGTTATTCCTATGGGTTATATGATGGAAAGCACCTTGAGTGATATAGTTAGGTGTCAAAGTGAGAAATTTTGGGAAGGACTATTTGAGTGCCTGGACCTGTTTATTTGGATAGACTTTACAATGTGTTTAGGGCATGGATGGAAGTTTATAGTTTTGGAATGACACTAGTTTACGGTATTCATATGGTCATACCATGTCATAAGTGAAGTGCCTGATTTTTAAGAGGGGTACCAAGGGTAATCTTGGTTAAACTGGGTTAACGTACATGTGATATTAGTCAATGTTTTAGGTACATGATCCTAGTTTTTATGGTTTGTGAATCATAGGAGTGTGAGTTGGATTTTGTGATCATATGACATGGGATTAAACACCACTATGTTTCAGTGAGGTTGAAGCAGTGCGTGTGTTTATACGTTATTCCATCAAATTATGAAACATTAAGCGGCCATATTCAAGTTGAGGACCTATGGTCTTAACGATAGGCTTATGGTCATGGTGGCTTATATATTTAAATGGAAATGAGAGGTTTGGACTCTATGATAAATGGTGATGTTATGGATGGATGGTTCCAGTATTGGCAATGTGGATTAGTATGGATATGAGTAATGACATGTGCGTAACCTTGAAACCTAATGAAGTTACACTTGATCAGTGGTATAAGTTAAGTTATTCTATGGGGAGTTTGTCATTGGATGTTTAAGGGCATGACCCTTATTATTGTCTGGACTTTTTCAGATGTTGTGGATAGTGTTTTTATGAGCTAGGAGAATGCATTGTTTATTTTTTTGAGTGGTACCCGAGTATGGTTGATTTTTGTCCATGTCTAGCCATTGTTTTTTATATGGTTGAGATATATTCTATAGAGACTAGATTTTAATCTAGTGTAACTATGATGAGGAAACTCTTATGGTGGAGATCATCACATTGATCATGACTACATAAATATATGTTGGGAAGGATCATAGAGATGTGGGACTGGATAGTAGAATTTATCTAGATTCCTTTTTGAATTCTAGACATGAATTTAGATGTGTTGTTGGGTGTAGTATTAGAATAAGCTTCGAGATCATAGTATAATAGTGATGCTTTGAACATTGTTCGAGTGGATGGGGAGTCGGTGATCATGCATTAGCAAGACATGACAATAGATTTAGCTATTTGAGGGTCCGGTTTTTGAATTTCACTAAGAGTTGGGAATAGACTTTAATGGGTATGATCGGTCAATCACAGGAGGTTTTCAAGGTTTAAAGATTCATGATCATGCACCCTTGGGTAACATTTCTATAGTAGAGATAGAGTGGTATTGAGATAGGTTAGCCGAAGGAGGCATAACTTCCTCTATTTTTTGTAATAGGGTGTGTCTAGATGGATGTTTTGTTAGGAATGTAATTGAGACATGTATATGATCATTTAGAATGAACTGGGTATTTCCAGGAAAATACGGTGTGTCTAATTTTCTTGGATAGATGGAAGGTCCACAACCATTTTATTTTAGAATCAAAAATGAAGAGTTGTACTAGCCTCTGACCAGTATTTCTTAGATGATCAGGTGTAGTGATTTGGAAGCCACATCAGGCATATGTTGGAACACTGAAGTCTTGTTTGATAGAAAATTCTAATGGTGGGGGATTCGTTGGTTGGAATCCACTATTGTGAGTTGATTTATATGGTGGGGAGAATTATGATCCAAATGATGGATCATTTGTAAGGTTGTGACACCTCAGGATGGACAAGTTTGGTTGGTAACTATCTTCATAGTTTGTTGATGGTGGCAAGTGGTTGCTCAGCTTTTGGTGTGTTGGGTTCTGAGTGCTTATAGTTGTGCTATGGAAGATTTATCTCAACATCTATAATTTAATCATGGTATTTTATTGGTGAGTGGATCATCAAGATTGGTTGGGGTCATGTTTGGAAGATCATTGAGGTATCTTGAGGATGATAAGTGTTATGGTGTGGATATTGTAATTCCCTTGTTAGTACAAGTTCATAATTTTTGAATAAATTTGAATTTTTGACCATTGGAGGTTTGGATTTTGAATTGGAATTAAGATCTCATTGCTAAGAAGTTGAATACCTCTAATGGGTGTTATTGAACTTGGAATGGGGCCTAGTTGGGTTAATAGAGGCACAGAAGAGTGACGCAGGTAGCCTAGAGTGGCTAGGGCTGCAGCAAACCACTACTATAGCCACCAAGGAGCCACTGAATAGCCTATGGGATTAAAAGGGGGTAAAATTTCCATTTTCCCCAATTAACATAAAGAGGGGGAAACCATACTATTATCCATCTATTTATTACATGAACTAGGGCAGAAATCCCCTTCATCGTCTTCTTTTCCCTTGACCAAGGGGTGTTTTAAATTGTGATTTGATGGTGTTTAATATATGTTTCTTCCACCATTGTCCCCCTTTGATCTCCTCCCTTGTTTTTTTATAATTTTAATTTATCTTAAGCTAGGTTTAATATAAGATTACACATTATCATGGAGGATTTGTCTTGATATGATGAGGATTCCATGAAACCTAGTTAGAGGATGCCTCAAGATAATGTTTGTTCTTCATCGCACATTGTTTCCATGAGAAATGTCACTAAGGTGAATTTTCTATGATTTTTGCTTAAATTTTGAATTTAATTTGAATGGTTTTTCACATAAAATGTTGGGGATTTCCCCAAGTTAGGCCTAGGGGAATGTGGTGATCCTTTTGGGTGTCGTTGGGCATGGTTTTTGTAATGAACCGCCAATTCCTTATTGGCTTGAGAATACAAAAAGTCATTAATTGGCCTTAAGCGACATCCCCAAGTCACCAAAGGTTGGAAATAAATGTCAAAGGGTTTCAAAACAAGTGGGGGATGATTTACCATTTTAGAAAATACCACAGAACCAACAACCATAACCAAACTAATCAACTAAATGATGCATGATAAAATCTAAGACAACTCAACCATTTATTTTATCATAAACTAACCTAGAGTACTACAGTGGAAACCAAAACTAAATCAGAGTAAACAGCGGAAAGATAAACTAAAAGACTACAAGACGACAACCCAACTTCATGCTCCACAAGCTCCAAGCTCCAACATCACGAACCAGCCCAAGTATCATGAAGTAGTGCTACAAACATGTGACACTTTACCTTTGCCAACATCCCAGTATATGACATATACAAAAGCACCAACGTGCCAAAGCAGGGGGTGAGTAATTAAACTCAGTAGGTTTTCCCCGATGACTTCCCAACCCATGACTCTAGGATAAAACATGTTAGTACATTTATATAAAACAATTTATATAAAACAATTCCAAAACAGTTCACAACTTAACAAGTTCCATGTCAAAACCATTTTCCAACAAAAATCATCTTTCTCAAGAAAATAAACCAAGAAAAGTTTCCAATAAAATTCACATTTCCATTTTAGAACATTCATTCCATTTAAAAAATCCACACAACCAACCATGCATGCAATCTGGACCTCCTTATACTCACGAGTGGTGAGTTATCCTTCCACTAAGTCATCACTTAGTGGACTACCTTGATGGGGGTACTTCACGGCCTTATTCGTCCCAACCTTTTGATGGGGGCACTTCTCACCCTTATCCATCCCAATGCATATGAACACACACCACAACCCATAAAAATCCATTCCAAAACCAAGTGTGTTCAAAACCTTTCAATAAATAATCAAACCTTTTATTGAAAACCATTTCTTTCAAGAAGTAAAACCATAACCAGTTTAAAATCACTATTTTAAATTCACTTCAACAAACACTTTCCAAAAACACACAATTTCCATCACCCGCTACTTAAAAAGGGTTTCAACCATTCTTTCACAGTAGATAAACAAACTATTTTAATCAAGGAAAACAATTTGAAATTAAGCCTTCAAGTTCTAAGAAAGAGGAATCGGGAGTGAAGCCACCTACCTCAACAAATTAGGCGAAACCAACCAACGGACGAAGAACACCAACAAAACCGAGTCAACTAATCCCTAAAACCTCCTTAGATTCCTTCCCCTAGTACCAAAAAAACCAAAACCTTACTTAAAGGTCATCTACTACCTTAGATCTACCCACCTTGGGCATAGATCTAAGGATCCATCAAGAGGTAAGAAGGATATCTAAGAAAACTAAAGGAAACGAGACTTACCTCAATCAATCGGCCTCTAAACGCCAAGGAAAACCTCTGGATCACTTCCAAAATGACTGGTAAGTGTTATCCCACCTTCACCAGAGAGAAATTCCGAGTTAGGGCCATTTAGGAGAAAAAATGAGTGGGTTTAATGATAAATTAGATTAGATCCTTAAAAATAGGATCTAAGTTGACCTCGCACACGGTTATTCTGCACGGCTAGGAAAATTGTGCGCTAACCGTGCGGTAGTCACTACTTCGAAGGGGCACTCCACACGGCCTCCTCGCACGGTTTTCCCAAACCATGCGCACACTGTGCAGTCTCCTCTGTCCAAAGTGACCACCACCTGCACAGCTTCCACACGGTTTGGGCAACTCGTGCAAAGCCCGTGCATCAACACTTTTTTCCCTTTAACACTTTAAAATTATCCAAAATTTCCCAACCATTTATCATATGCTCCATGTACTTAAAAATCATAAATCAAGGGTTACTTACCAGAAACCGGGGGTACTACAGTTTTGGTGTAGCGGGAGCACTAGGTGAGAATTTAATTATTATTCCTATTTTGAATAGTTTTTTTATTTAATTATAAGTTGATTATAATTATTTTTTGTTGATGATTTTTGTGTTTTATAGCCTTGGATGGGTATTTTATGTCTATTTGAGCCAATATGAGACTTGGATGGGCTTGGCAGGCCTTAGAAAGAGCTTTTGTGCTACTTTAAAAGGGGGAAATATTCGTATGAGGTAGGTGGTCCCTCATACTCACCCTATAGAATAATGCATGTTGTTGATGATTCATGTGACGTGCAGTCACATCCTTGAAGGAATTATATTGTTTCAATTAATTATATAAATTTTTTAATTATAATTAAGATGTTAATATAAAATAAATTTCTTTCTTAAAAAAATTATCTCGATTAGGATGCACAAAGTGACAAGGCCTCGATGGACCTTGACCACTGGATGGTTTGCCTTGTTCACCTATGGTCAAGGATTTGATTGTTATGTTATAAATTGTAATGTACATACCTATAGGGGAATGTACTTGTTAATATTTAATGCACATGACACAGTGGCCAAATAATAATATCCGTTGGAGACCTCCAGGTATAGGTTAGTGACAAGATAGGATGAGTGGCCTAGGGGTTGGCCATGTGAAACCTAAGAGATTTACTTAAGCCTTTATAAAAGTGAGATCACCATGGGGCTTTATTTCCAAAATAAGATATGGTGATATTATATGGGTAGAGACTTATGAAATAAATGGATAATTTTGGTGTTTGGGACAACCTATAGTAGTTTCAGAATGAGATGGTCCTGAGGCCTTCACCCTTGTAATGCTTGACTTAGAGGCCAATGAGGTCTAAAGGATGTGATGAGTTGGGTCATGATCCTGGGATCCTGATCAGGGTTTCATGATGGGTTAGGCATAGGACCACCCATGTTATTTATTTATATATTAATACATGATGTAGTATATACACTCGGGGTGATTTTTTTATGAAATGGAAAACTCTCATGGGAGGTATTTTACTATAAATATAAAACACCATATATGTGGTTGTGAATACTCCCTATGAGGAGGTTGTGAATACTCCCTATAGGGAGGTTTGTGACACTACCAGTGGGGATTCCATGGATTTAGATTCAGAATTACTCTGGTTCTAGGTAGAGGGTGATGTTTATTCTACATGTGGGCTTTTAGGAACTTGTGGGGTATTTGGTGAGTGTGTTTGAGCCTTAAAGAGGATGATATTTCTTCCATGTTCCGGTATTTGGGGCTTGTGGGTTATTTTGTGGGTTTGGTTAATCCTTTTGGGCTATTGGGGCTCAATTACCATTAATATTGCATATTGGGATAGAGCAATCCTGAGGTTTTGGTACAGATATGGAGCTAAACCTAGCCCATTATCATGTATATTAGGGTGGATGATTCCCTTGGATAATTATCTATATACCAAGGTGAAATACTCTTAGTTTTTTATATGTTTTGGCATAGACATCACGATGTGCTCAGAGACACTATGGCACTGGTTGAAGAAAGTATGATCAATCAAGGTTTCAAACCTAAGGATCAATGATGGTTTGTTTTATTTATTTTTCTTAATGTTATTCATTTATTATTCAAAGTCTTTCATGTGCACATATTACCATATTTACTGGATATGTATGAGACCTTTTTAGTGCTATCCTGTTGAGTTTTGGACTCACACCCTACTCAGGTCACCATTACACTTGGGTACCCAAGCACCCTTCACTTGTCTGTAGTTTCAAGTTAGGTCGAGACCTGGTTATTTCATGATCGATCCGGATGACTTAGAGGTACATATAGATATTTGTATGAGGTATGGATTGGGGTCACAGTAGAGCCTTTTTTATTCCATTTATTTTATTTATTCTATTTAGGTGATTGGATTAGTGGGTGATCTATCTTATATACTTGTATGATTGTATTTCATTTTGTTATAGCATCTTCCATTATTTATTTTTATGATTACTATGATATGTATGACACTTGGTTATTTATTTATTATTTTTCACTATGATATGGGGGTATAGTCTCCCCAATGTACTACCCTAGACCCTTACTGCTAGTCGGGAGCCTCTAGAATACGAGGAGGAATGTCTAAGGTCTCATAGTGCTACCAATCTGGTTACTCTTCATAGTGAGTCAGTTGGGATGTTACAAACACTTCCCCACCAGCTAAAAAAATACGTATCATCCCTTACTACTTTACCTTCCCCCCTTACATCTCTTTTTTCCACTCATTCTAGAGGATGGGACACTTTTCCTGTCATTTGGGGGTCCCCATTCTTGATATCTACTCATGTAAACCGGTAAAATTAACATGTTATTGTTCATTTCAAAGAAGATATATCCACCATTGTATTGGGGATAAAATATCACCACTATATTACTAGGAGCAGTAAAAAATGATCACTTATTTGAAGGGTTTCACACAAGATCTATCATCTTTTCCATTTCTCTTCCTTTTTCTTTATTTTGATTTCAATAAATTTATTATGTTTTGATCCTGTTTTATGATAGGTTGAAAGTGGAATCATCTAGGATCTTAACTAAATTTGGAACTCCTCCAAATAAACTCATGCTATGTATTTCCTTCCCTTTTATTTTTCTAACCTTATCTTTTTAATCTGTTTGAGATGAAATGAAGGGTAGTTAAATTTATGTGTGGAGGGAGGGTAAAATTTCATATTAATTTTTATGTTTTGTTTTTTTTTCATCTTTTTAGAAACTTTGAGTTCTAAAGAATATCTAGAATCAATTTTCTCTCTTGAATTTATTTTTATAGTTTCCATGTATTTTTAAAGAACGGATT
Organism: Viscum album; assembly: GCA_963277665.1. Classification (NCBI taxonomy): domain Eukaryota; kingdom Viridiplantae; phylum Streptophyta; class Magnoliopsida; order Santalales; family Viscaceae; genus Viscum; species Viscum album. Next base: position 1,714,529,215 of record OY728152.1, on the reverse strand, counting down.
TTAAATGATTGTATATTTTTGTGAGATCCCAATTTTTAATAGAGATACAGATCATTTAATTTTTATTCTAAACATTTTTTATCTAAATATAAGTTCAAAATGGGTTTATGGAGGTTTTTTGAGTTCTAGAGCTTATTTTGGGGCTCAGAGTAAGGGTTTTTTAGGAAATAGGGTAAGGAGAACAATTAGCATACAGTTTTCACTAACTGTGCACCTCAATTGTCTGGCCCTGAAAGGGAGAATAACTATTTATCAAACCATACAACAAGGGATTCACAAATGTGAAAAAACATCAATTTATTATTGGTGCATCATGCATAATTTTATTATGGTTTTTCTAATTATTCACCTAAACCATGTGAGTTTTGGGATCATGAATAGCAGGCATATCATGGTCCGCGCATGGTTTCTCCAACCATGAACCCTTTTAAAAATCTATAATTTACCATTTTATCCCTTTCCTTTGACCCTTATTCCTCATTTCCCTTTATTTCATATTATTTTTTTCCTTTTTTAGCTCTTTATCTCCCTATCCTCTATGATTTGGGGTATCTCATCCATCTGGATTCTGATTTGATCATTATTCAGCATGTTGGATCCCCTTGATAAGTTTATCACTCATCTTGCTTATTTTCCTGAATTCTCTTACCATATTTGGGGATATCATCATGTGAACTAATATTACCTATTTTCAAGGAGTTTTTCTGGAATCTTATTTTCTCTCATTCCATCCCAAATTTGAGGTTGATACTGGATGAGGGGTCTTCTATGACACTAAGGTAGTGGTATATGACTTTTCCTTCAAGGTTTTGTTGTTTATAAATTTTTTTATTGTTCCATACACCAAACTTTCCATTTTTTGTCACTAAAATATATATTCCTTTAATTAGATTCTTGGACCTTGATTGTGAGGTGTTATGAGACCCTTGGACACTATTGGAGGTTGAAAAATTCAACTCAAACCACCTAATTCATTGATGTGAATGCTATGTGGTGAACCCACATGGATTCAGTCTTTGTATTAATTGATGAATCCATCATATTAACATCATAGGATTCCTCTGGATTATCTATAAAACTTAGAACACCATGGATGATCTCCCTAAGTTTAGTCAATGTATTCAGACATGGAATGCCTTCGGTCATCCCCATATATTCCAGTCGAGGCCTTCCAAAATCACAAGGATAGTTTTCCTTAGTTTGGTTAGAAACTATTATGATTGAAATTATAGGGGTTCACTCCTCATATTACACTCAAAAAAAATAAAAAATCTCATGCCTTGATTACCGTGAGCTGGATTGACTTCCAAAAGTCAAGAATACCATGGTTCTTCCTTGGATTCGAAGTGGGTGTGTTGTGTGAGAATGTCTAGACATGTTCTGTGGATTCCTAGAATTTATTATCATATATATGTTTGAGCTATATTCTCTAGGAACCTTGATTATTTATAGGTTAAAAGTTCAAATACATTTGGCTTAAGCTGAAGCAGTTATGGATGGTCGGGCATCCCTAGAGGAGCCTGAGATCGACATGGTTTATATTTTATTTACCATTTCAATTTTAATTGTAATTGCATACCATTATAGTTTATACTCATATAATATATTTTACTTATACAGCGTTGGTGATGATCTAATGAGTTTTACTCACACTCTATTTGGTCCACCATTTCATACCCAGAAAAACTTCTTGGATATAGGAAATGACAAGAAGAGTCTGGTGATAGATGCTTGATTTTTTTACTAGATAAGGGTATGGGAGCATAGGATCTATCTAGTGCTTGGGATACTCAAAGAATTTATCTCTTTTGGTATTTTTTTATATTTTTTTGTGACATTTATTTTTGTTCACCTGTTTTCATTCATTTCCTACTCCCTATTTTTATATAGGCATGACATCACTTGTATATGATCTTGTTTCTATTTATGTCAATTTATTATTATTTGGATAGATTACATTCAATTTCCTAGTTAGTATTTACATATATTTGTTATTATTTACTATTTTTTTGCACTCTGAAAAAGAGGGTATAGTCTCCCCACCGTATCACCATACACCCTCACTACATGTTAGTAGCCTCTGGCATATGGGGAGGTGTGCTTGAGGCCATGTGGCTCTTAGGTTCGATTACTTATGATTTAACCTAGCCTAGGATGTCACAAAGTGGTATCATAGGTTTATTTTATTTTACCTTACTATTTTGGGTTTTTAGATAGGAGACTATGAAGTTTCAAAAATTGGTAATAAGTCATGTCTGAGAGTAGTTAACCCATGTTCGGGGAAAAATACAAACTACTAGGGATGGAACTTGTTGTTTTGGATTTTGTATGTTACAGTTGTACTGCTTTCACTATTGGGTGATTCGCATGAATTATGATGTTTGTTGTTATTATTAATTTTTAACATTGGTTTGTTATGGAAAGGGATCCTTTCCGGATGCATCATAATAAGCACGTAGGTATTTGTATGTCATGTATGTTTCATGCTAGGTTTACTTAATTTTTTTATTACCTATTGCTTATAGTTTTTTTTATATATACTTGTAATTTTCTAATGTTTCTTTTAAGGAGAAAAATAATTAGTAACTTAAGTGTCTGCATCAACCTAAATAGTTTTTTCCTTCATATGTTAATGGTGGCACCTTAACTAACCAATTATGACATAGTTAATCCATGGAACATTGATTCTATGAGCTGGAACTTTTAGTTGGTTACGATTAAATGGATTCCAATTGTAATTTACAAATTTTTTTCCTCTATAAATTGGGAATGGTGATCCGTATAATTGAACCATTGTATATAGACCTGTTATATTCTAAGAAAATATGTAAAATGATGGTTGTGGTTACATGAAATTTCAATTATAACTTATAAATATTTGGTCTTTATAACTTGGGAATTGAAAATTCATTTAACTGAACCATTGTATATGTATAACTTGTTAAATTTAAACTTCTATAGGAAATGGTTATCATTAAATGGGGATTAAAATTACAACTTAAAGAGTGTTTTCCTCTATAACTTGGAATTGGCGCCTCAAATAACTGAATATTTATGATTAAAATTTGGAATTTTGTCTTATAACCTAACCCTAGAAGCAGGTAGTTAGCTAGAATGTCTCCAGTATTTAGTCCTTGAGTCTATAATTAATTTCCCTATTGTAATCATTTATTCATTTTATCTCATATGAGGTGTGTTCTTGGAATTATAGATGTATTCCTCCATGAAGGCCTTGGGTAGATCATCAAGAAGGTGACAACAACCATTCTTCTAAGGTGGTGGGATCTGACCCACCAATAGTACCACCAGTAGTTCCACTAGAGGTACCTATGGTTGTACCACCTATCATTCCTAGACTAGGCATCGATTCATAGTTTTGAGATGGTTTCCTACACTTCATACAGTATATGGAGGGAGTTTGATTGGTTACACTGACTATGTTTAAGTTGACTATAGAGTTTCAATAGAAAAACCCACTAATTCTCATAGGGAAAGGTGATCCCCAAGAAATGGAAATGTTGATTGATTCCATTAATATGATCTTCAAGCACCAGGAGACTCCACCGGAGTGGAGGGTGAATCAAGCATCCTATATACTTCATGGATCTAACAAGATATTGTGGTATGTTCTAAACCAAGTATATCATTGTCAAGGTATGGTCTAGAGAGATTTCCAGACCAATTTCTATCATTATTTTATCCTATAGATGCTAAGAGATGATCGATATAGGGAGTTCAAACATCTACAACATGTTATTATGTCTGTTATGGACTGATCATCTTGCTTCATGGAGGTCTATCACTTTGCACCCACTATTGTGGGTGGTGAGTTATCCAAGGTGAGACATTTTGAGGATGGAATTAAATATACCATCTGATATCAGGTTAACATTTTCCTTCTATCTAGAATATCTAAAATAGTAAACAAAACCATAATATCTGAGTGTAATCTAATGGAAAATAAAGGTGAAAGGCCTGGTGGTTCTGCAACTAGGTAGGGAATTGGTTTGTCTAGTGATAGGAAATTTCACCTTGAGTTTTCTCAATAGGTAAGTGGTGTTTAGAGTATATATACTGGTATTTATGTGGTATATCATCAGTGTGGAAGTAAAAGGCACATAAATACCTAATGTGATAGGGACCTAATGCGGTGTCGATCTTACTATATAATGGGCCATATTTAGATATTTTTTAGAACATTTCTACTAATTCCAAGCAAGAAAGGATCTTCACCAGCTCTAGGTTATGAAGTGGTATTAGTAGCTTCGCACCAGGCAATAATATGGAGTACCACTGACCGATCAAGCCAAAATAGTAGTTGTGGTAAAGTAATTAAGAATTATGATATATATTATGAGAATAGCATACCTAATTGGGGTATTTAGATTGTGGCTCAGGGTCATGGATCTATCCAGTTACATGCAGTGCATCCCACACCCAAGGATCAAAGTTTTCAGCCATCTATAGTATGAGGTATGATCTTAGTAGCCTCACTACTACAAAAATGGGAAAGGGAAGTGCCACCTTTTATCAGTGATAAGAAAAAATCACTGATAAAGGTAACTCTTTATCAGCGCTAATTAAAAGTGCTGATAAAGGGTCACTTTATCAGTTCTTTTCTAGCTCTGATAAAGATTTACCTTTATCAACGCTTTTCAAGCACTGATAAAGTGACCCTTTATCAGCGCTAAAATTTTAGCGCTGATAAAACCATAGTCTCAGTTTATAAAATAGGGTACACAATGCCCTCTGTTTATCGCACTCTTAAGATCTCACGGGACTGTACCCCTGAGACAACTCCCCCCCCCCCAATCTTCTCTTTGTCGGTCGATACTCTGTTGCCACTGCCACTCCGCCACTACTGCCACTTCGCTACTGCTGCCCTACTATGCTGCCACTAGCCCCTCTCCGACGCCACTTCCCTACTCCTCCATCACTTACCTACTCCTCTGCCACTATCCCTACTCTTTATCCTCCCCCTTGGACCCCTTCTGCGGATCCTCCTCCCTACAAACCCTACTTCTCCTCCTCCTCACTAGACCCTACTCCCTGTGAACCCTACTTCAAGTGTTTGAGATTCCTTTTGACAAGGTTATATTCTCTGCTTCCCATATTTTATCTTTGGTTATTTCTCCGCTCATCCTTATCCATTTCCTTTTTTTCTTATGCTAATATTCATTATGGTGTAGTTTTATTTAGTCAGATGGTCATGTTTTAGTTGATAAAATTTTGGGATGTGGTGAGTTTGGTTTGAGATTCTAGGAATGATTATGTCCTGAGTTATTGACCTCATCCCTTTATTAACCAATACCCTCTTTCAATTGATACTAAAAGATTCAGTTGAATTATTTTCAATGGAATTATTTATCTCTCTTTACCTTCAAATTCTGTGAAAATATGAATTTTATTGAGTTGTTTAGTGTGTTTTTCCAAATTTAATGATTCATAAGAAAAAAAAGGAAGCATATTTCTATTTCACCTAAATGGATGATAATTTTTCTGATATAAAGGTAATTCTTTTGGGAAATAATTTATTTATGGTGGGTATTAATATTATGGAAGGTATTAACAGTTAGTGAGAGGAGGTTTGAGAGGAGGTTTGAGTTTTGTATAGGGATGGTTGATGTGGTCCTTCTCCCTCATGTGTGAGTTTTTTAACACTAAGGGATTGTTGTTTATCCCTTTGTATGGGAATGTTTTTTTATAGAATGGATGTAAGACATGTATATGGATATTAGTTACAGGTTTGGGGAAGGTGAGGGAGAGTTATGTCTTATCCTTTAGATGTTTATGATAGAATTTATGTTCACTAACCTCAATTTTCTATTTCTTATGTTAATTTGGGTAACAACACCTATAATATTCCATAGTAATTTTGGATAAACCTAGGTTATTTGTCTCCCTCATGAACCCATTTGTGTTTGGAAATATATCTACTATATTATTTTTCTCATCAAAATTATATCCTTGTTTTCATTTTATTTGAGTTTGGTCACTAATTTTGGGTTGTTTAATGTGATTATTTTATTATAAATGAGGTAGATTGTGGGGGTGGTTAAAAGGATGTTTAATGTTTTTTTGCAAGGGTGGTGGGTGATAGAACTATTGGTAGGGGCTGGAAAGTGTGTTGATGGGGGTCTATCTTAGTTCTATTGATTTCCAAATATTTATTGGAAATGGTTAGGCTCTATTAATCTCTATTTTTATAAGTGGTTCTCTTCTACTATATTTGGAAGTATTTTTTTGTGTATTTGAATCATAAATAATAATATTTCAGATTCAAATAGTATGGAGATGAATAAAGATTAGATGGATGCTAATCGTTTGACAATGAGTATGAGAATGGAGTGAAAGAGTTCGTCAAGTTTGCAAAGGATCATGCAAAGGATCCTTCTCAAATCCTTTATCTGTGTTTACGTTGTTGTTATCTATACTAATTACTCTAGAGGAGTTGGAAGAACATTTGATATGTTATAGAATAGATCGGAGTTATAAATTTAGGAATAAACATGGAGAAAAAGCAAATGTAGCTACTGGATGGGATAAAACTGTGTTTTATGGATCACCAATGATTACAAATATGGATAATGAAGAATACCATATGGAGGATGTGATTACAGATGTCAATGATAATGAAGATTGTATTTAGAAAATGAAAAGTACAGTTTAAAATGAACTCTATGATTGACCAAAATTGTTTTAGAAGTTAAAGAGTTGTGCAAAGACGTCATTGTATGCTGGTTACACTAAATATACAGTATTGTTAGTTATACTGAAGTTGTATAAATTGAAATTAGGAAACATATGGAGTGATGTCAGTTTTATGAAACTACTTTCTCTCTTGAATGACATGCTCCCAGAAGATAATGAGATCCCAATCCAGACATATGAAGCTAAATGAATGCTACGCTCGATGGGTATGATTTCTGAAAGAATACATGCCTACCTGAAAGACTATATATTGTTTTTCAAGGAGAACAAATCACTTACAGAATGCCCAAAGTGTGGTGCTTAATGATACAATAAAGATGAATCCAGTCCTACGAAATTTGTATGGTAATTTCCAATCATTCCAAGGTTTAGGCATCTATATGGAAGTGAAGAAACTGCAGGAAAATTATTGTGGCATGCAGAGAAAATAAATAAAGATGGGAAATTACGTCACTCGAATAACTCTCCTCAATGGAAGAGAATTGATCATGAGTATCCTGAATTTGGAAATGATACGGGAAACCTTCATCTTGTGTTATCTACAGATGGAGTGAATCCTTTTGGTTTTCAAACCAATACTCATAGTACATGGCCTGTTATGTTGGTAAATTATAACTTGCCACCCTAGTTATGCATGAAACATAAATTCATCATGTTATCTATGCTTATATCAGAACCAAAATAACCAGCTAATGGTATTGATGTTTATTTGGATCCTTTTATCGAGGATTTAAAGTTATTGTGGGATTCTTGTGTTATGTTGTATTATTCTTATAAAAGTGAATACTTCACATTGAGAGCGATATTGTATGGGATGATAAATGATTTCCCTACTTATGGAAATTTTTCAAGCTATAGCATTAAAGGAACTCAAGGGTATCCTGTGTGCGAAGAAGATGCATAATCAATTGGGTTGAAAAATTAATCAAAATATGTGTTTTCAGGACATCATAGATTTTTATCTCATCAGTATAAGTACCAATCTTGGATGACATCATTCAATGTAATTTCAGAATAACACACAAAACCATCTCCACTAACAGGTGATCAGCTGTTTGAGAAAGTAAAATATGTGAACACTATTTTTGGTAAACCATTTTCAAAAAACCTTACGAAAATTGGTTGGAAAAAGAGATCAGTTTTTTTTTTGAATTACCATACCGGAATTGTCTATACGTTAGACATTTTCTTGATGTGGTGTATGTAGAAAACAATGTATGTGACAGTGTTAATGGAATTTTGCTAAATTCCCCTGGTAAAACAAATGATGGAATTAAGGCAAGTTTGGATTTGGTTAACATGGTAATACGAGAAGAGTTGGCTCCCATGAAGGGTGAAAATAGAATGTTTCTTCCTCCAGCTGCTTACACTCTTTCCAGGGAGGAGGGATATCAGTTTTGAAACTTCTTCAATGATGTAAAGGTTCCAGAGGGGTATTCATAAAATATAAAGAAAATTGTGTCAATGAATGATTTGAAGTTAAAAGGTTTGTAATCACATGGCTTCCATGTTTTGATGCAATATTTAATTCTTATATCTTTACGTTTCATTTTTTCCAAGAATGTTCTCCATACGTTAACCAAACTTTGTTTCTTTTTCAAAGCTATATGCAGCAAAGTTCTAGACCTGGTGAAATGTCTGGCTATGGAAAGAGAAATTGTCATCATATTATGTGAATTATAAATGTTCTTCCTGCCATCATTATTTGATATGATGGTTCATTTGATGGTTCACTTGGTGAGAAAGATTCGACTTTGTGTTCATGTGTACTATAGATGGATGTACCCCATTGAACGGTATATGAAGATTTTGAAAGGGTATGTAAAAAATCAAAGTCGTCTAGAGGGTTGTGTTGTGGAGTGATATATTGTTGAGCAAGCCATTGAATTCTGTACCGAATACTTATCTGATGTGGAAAGAAATGGTCTCCCAAAATCTAGTCACACTGGATGCATTGAGGGTGAGGGAATTTCTGGAAGATATGTTGTGACAATAAATATTACATATCGGGATCAGGCCCACCTTTATATTTTTCATAATAGTTGGGAGGTTTCTTCATATATTGAAACCCAAAAATAAATTCTTAGGTAGTTGAATCCATAAAGGGTTGAAAAATGGATATCAAATACACATAATCACTAGTTTACAGGATGGTTTTGGGACCATATTTTTAAGAAGTTGGCTGAAAATCCAAATTAAATTTCAGAATGACTTTGATGGCTAGCTGTGGGACTAAGTGTGTATGTATTATCCTATAATGGTTATGTAATTAATGGTTGTACATTCTATAAAGATGAACATGGTGAAGATAGTACCATGAAAAATAGTGAAGTTACACTTATGGCTGAAGTGATACATGTTTCTGGTAGTAAGGACAGAAATCCAATTTATGTGAATATGTCATACTTTGGCATTATCAAACAAATATGGGAGTTAGATTATACGACATTCCAATTTCCCATTTTTCAATTCAAATGGGTTGATAACAACAGTGGTGTTAAAATAGATGAATTGGGATTTGTGAAAGTTGATTTTAGTAAATAAGGATGCAAAGACGAACAGTTTATAATGACATCACAAGCGGTACAAGTATTTTAGGTTTTAGATCCTGCAAACCTAAAGTGGTTGATTGTTCTATTATCATTCAAAACTACTGAAGGGTCCGATGAAAATTCAGTTGAGGACAATCATTTTAGTGGTATGTCGCAATCATTTCATAGTGGTCCCAATGTAGATGATGTTTTGTATGTTATAGGATACCATGATGAAGGTATTTGGATAATCGATAGATGTGTCAAATCCCTTCATCCTTTGAAAAAAAGAAAGAGAGTTCAATAAATAGGTTATATTTTGTTTGTAATATAGATATTGTTATCTCATGTTATTATATTATCATTACTGAATTTATGTAATCTAAATTAACTATTCAACCACCTTTTAAGATAATGACTTATGTACATTCTGGTGCTCCTAACCTCGAGGTTGAGCAAGTCTCTCAAACTGTTTCTACTGCTGCTGCTGCTGCTGCTCATAGTGCAGAGAAACAACAAGTTCTTGAACCTATTTTTTCTCCTGGTGTTGAGGTTCAAAAACCATCAGTACGTGCCTCATATTCACAAGATGATATATATTTGTTTAGAAATGAGTAGGCTGCATACCTGATGGAAGATTGTACACAAATAGAATGAAGATCTGACTTGGGGACGTGTACAATTGGCGGCCATTTTTGAGAGGGGTTAAGGAGATCAAAAGATGAAACATTATTGTATGTAAATGTTATTAGGAAAATTTTAATTGTTATTAAATAAAACATCCTTTCTCCAATTATTCATTTGTCCATTTTAATAGAAAAAATTCACCAGCAACATGAAAGAATGATGAACCACTTTTCTTTGGGCTTTGGATAAGAAAAACCATTAAAATATCTAAAATACTTTCATATCAAACCAAACAAATTTTTATTGTGTTGATACTTTAGGAGAATGATCCATGGGTCATTTGTGATGTGTACGAGTAAACTCAGCCTCAATTAGAGGCACGGTGTGGCCTGTATCACTCAAAGTGTCTCTCTTTTGTTTAAAATGGACAGAATTTTAAGTGAAAACAACAACTGATGAATGGAAAACTGACCAAACGCATTTGGATTATGTTGATACTTTAGGATAACGATATATGGGTAATTTTTGACATGTAAGAGTCAACATATCCTCAATATGAGGCATGGTGAGGCCGATATTACTCAAAGTTTCTCTCATCTGTTTAAAATGGACAGAATTTTAAATGAAAACAACAACTAACATACGGAAATCTGACAAAACGCATTAATATTGTGTTTATACTTTAGTAGAACTATACATGGGTCATGTGTGATGTGTAAGAGTCAACCCCTTCTCAATATGAGGCACGGTGTGGCTAGTATCACTCAAAGTGTCTCTCTTTTGTTTAAAATGGACAGAATTTTAACTGAAAACAACAACTTGCATATGGAATTCTGACCAAATGCATTCTTATTGTGTTTATACTTTATTATAAAGATCCATGGGTCATTTTTGATGTTTAAGATTCAAACCTGACTCAATTTGAGGCATGGTGTGGCCGGTATCACTCAAAGTGTCTCTCTTTTGTTTAAAATGGACAGAATTTTAAGTGAAAACAACAACTGACATACAGAAATCCAACCAAACACATTATAATTGTGTTGATACTTTATTAGAACGATACATGGGTCATGTGTGATGTGTAAGAGTCAACCCTGCCTCAATCTGAGGCACTGTGTGGCTAGTATCACTCAAAGTGTCTCTCTTTTGTTTAAAATGGACAGAATTTTAAGTGAAAACAACAACTGACGTACAGGAAACTGACCAAACACATTTGGATTGTGTTTATACTTTAGGATAACTATAAATGGGTCATTTTTAACATGTATGAGTCAACCCTGCCTCAATCTGAGGCATGGTGTGGCTGGTATCACTCAAAGTGTCTCTCTTTTGTTTAAAATGGACAGAATTTTAAGTGAAAACAACAACTGACATACAGAAAACCAACCAAATGCATTCTTATTGTGTTTATACTTTATTAGAACTATCCATGGGTAATGTGTGGCATTTAAGAGTCAACCCCACCTCAATATGAGGCACATTGTGGTCGGTATCACTCAAAGTGTCTCTCTTTTGTTTAAAATGGACAAAATTTTAAGTGGAAACAAAAACTGACATATGTAAATCCGGTCAAGCACATTCAGATTGTGTTGATACTTTAGTAGAATGATCCATGGGTCATGTTTGATTTGTAAGAGTCAACATCTCCTCAATCAGAGGCACGGTGTGGCCGGTATCACTCAAAGTTTCTCTCTTTTGTTTAAAATGGACAGAATTTTAAGTGAAAACAACAATTGACATACGGAAAATTAACCAAATGCATTAGTATTGTGTTGATACTTTAGGATAACAATAAATGGGTAATGTGTGATGTGTAAGAGTCAACCCCTCCTCAATCATAGGCACAGTGTTACTGGTATCACTCAAAGTTTCTCTCTTTTGTTTAAAATGGACAGAATTTTAAGTGGAAACAACAACTGATGTATGGAAATATGACCAAATGAATTATTATTGTGTTTATACTTTAGTAGAATGATCCATGGGTAATTTTTGATGTGTATGAGTCAACCCCGCCTCAATACGAGGCATAGTGTGGCTGGTATCACTCAAAGTGTCTCTCTTTTGTTTAAAATGGACATAATTTTAAGTGAAAACAAAAACTGATGTACATAAAACTGAAAAAACACATTCATATTATGTTGATAATTTAGTATAATGATACATGGGTCATGTGTGATGTGTAAAAGTCAACCTCACCTCAATATTAGTCACGGTGTGGCTGGTATCATTCAAAGTGTCTCTCTTTTTTTTAAAATGGACAGAATTTTAAGTGAAAACAATAACTAACATATGGAAAACAAACCAAATGCATTTGTATTGTGTTGATACTTTAGAAGAATGATTATTGGGTCATTTGAGACGTGTAAGAGTCAACCCCACCTTAATCTGAGGCACGGTGTGGCCAGTATCACTCAAAGTGTCTCTCTTTTGTTTAAAATGGACAGAATTTTAAGTGAAAACAAGAACTGATGTAAGGAAATCCAACCAAACGCATTCAGATTGTGTTGATACTTTAGTAGAACGATCCATGGGTCATTTTTGACTTGTAAGAGTCATCCCCGCCTCAATATGAGGCATGTTGTGGCCGATATCACTCAAAGTGTCTCTCTCTTGTTTAAAATGGACAGAATTTTAAGTGAAAACAACAACTAATGTACATAAATCTAACCAAACGCATTCGTATTGTGTTGATACTTCAGGATAATGATCCATGGGTCATTTTTGATGTGTACAAGTAAACCCCACCTCAATACGAGGTACGGTGTGGCTAGTATAACTCAAAGTGTCTCTCTTTTGTTTAAAATGGACAAAATTTTAAGTGAAAACAACAACTGGCGTATGGAAAACCCCCTTCCTACCATACACACAAAAATCATTCATTTTTTCCTAAAGAAACACATACTATTGAAATAAACACTATTCCAAAACTATTTTAAAAATACCAATGATCTAAAATTCCATGAAATTCATTCCATTAAAACCATAAAAGCCCCCCCCCCCACCCCCTGGACACCACCCCACCTTCCCTGGACACCACCCCATCCCCCCTGGACACCCCCATGGACAGACCCCCCCCCTACCACCCTATAAACCCCCCACCCCCACTCCCTAGATGCCCCCCACCCCAAGGATGTCCCCCCCACCCTTGGACGCCCCCCCCCCCACCCCTCCTAGACACTACCCCACCACCTGGACACCCCACCCCCCACCCCCCTGGACACCCCCACCCCCATGGACAGACACCCCCACCCCCTGGACACCACCCCACCCTCCTTGGACAGCCCCCCCCCAACCTCCTGGACTACCCCCCACCCCCACCCCCCACCCCCGAGACACCACCCCACCCCCTGGACACCCCCCCCCCCCCCACCCCCTGGACACCCCCACCCCCTGGAAAGCCACCCCAACCCCTTGGACACCACCCCCATCCCCCCTGGACACCACCTTGGATATCCCCACCCACCCCCCACCCCCCCCTGGACACCCCCATCCCCCCGAACACTCCCACCCCCTGGACACCCCCTACCCCCCTTTGAAAGTCACCCCAAACCCCTGAACAACCCCCCCACCAACCCCCTTAATTATGAATTGAATTCTTTATGTATTTAATTAACTTATGAATTATGTGTTAATGGTGTATGGGTATACTTGTTTTATGTTTATACTTGTTGTATTTGTATACTTTTTGTAATTACATTATGAATTATGTGTTAATTTTGTATGGGTATACTTGTTGATATGATGATTTTTTTGCAGGTCTTATTTGGGTGTGCTGCTGTATAATTTTATGTTACAGCAAGCAGGGCCTTTATTAGTGCTTTTTTAGCACTGATAAAGGATCCCTTTATCAGCTTTGAGATTTATAGCACTTTTTTATCACTGTTAAAGCCCGTTTTGAGCGCTGATAAAGCCTGTTTTTTAGTAGTGCCTCAACTTTAGTATCTGCATTATTTGATAATGGTGTTTTACACTTGTTCTTAGCTATGGATTTAATGAATATTCTTAGACTTGAAATTCAGTACTTTTGCGGGGTAATGTATCTTGATACTCTATTGGGATTTCGGTCAAAAAAATTCATTGATACAAGGAATTTCCTATTGAGATAGGCGATTACCATTTCTTATGGAACCTTTTCATCCTTGAGATGAAGGGATATGACATAATTCTTGAGATGGATTGGTTAGTGCCTTATCAATACCATATTGATTATTATCATCGAAGGGTGTCCTTTATATCACTTGAGGATAGTAGCTATATTTATAAAGTGGAATGGGTTATCCAGGAAAATCAAGATGGACCTGAGCATCACAGGTTTGGAGGAGTTTTAGTCCATATTGTCAATCTATGTCTTGATGATTTAGGAGTATGAAGAACTATTTTTCCTCTAGTGGTGGAATGATTCATAGATTCTTTCCCTAATGAATTTTTAGGGATACCTCTTGAGAGGGAGGTGGATTTCACAATTGGGCTTGTTCTAGGAGCAGAACCAATATCTATTCCACTATATAGGATGGATCCTACTAAGAAGATAGAGTCTTCTTGAAGATTGGTTTTAGATCAGGATATCATCATGTGAGAGTTAGACCCTCAGATATACCATGTATATATTACTGAATCAGGTGTGTCCTATATGAATATCTAGTGATGTAATTCAGTCTAATGAAATCTCTAACTATTGTTATGGTCTTGATAAATCGGTTTTCCCATCCGTACTTGGATGCTTTTATGGTTAGTTTCATGGATGTTATCTTAGTGAATTCTCATACTAGACACAATCATGACAAGCATCATGACATTGTATTGAGTTCACTAAGAGAGAGTAGTTTCTATGCCAAGATCATATAATTCCAATTTTTTATTGATAAGGTTCACTTCCGAATTCACATTATATTAGAAGCGGGAGTATATGTGGATTCAAAGAATGTGAGGGTTATTGTTTCCTAGGATCATCCTAAGAACATATTTTATATACAAAGCTTCTTAGGGGTATCTGGTTACTAATGTAACTTCATTTAGAACTTACCATGCCTTGCAAAACCACTTGCAGGCTTTACCAAGAAAGGTGAAAAGTTTATATGGTCTGAAACTTATGAGAAGTCCCTTCAAAAGTTGAAATGAAGGATGTCCTCATCACTGATCCTGATTTTTTCTAAACCCAACAGAGGCTATACAGTTTATTTTTATGATTTAAATATTGATATGGGGGATTTTTTTATGAAAGGGAAATGATTCATAGCATATAGGTCTTGTCAGTTGAACCCACATGAGCATAATCACTTGATGCATGACCTTGAGTTAGAAGTAGTGGTCTATATTTTATATTGTTGGAGACATTACTTGTTTGGGGAATGGTTCAGGGTATACACTAACCATAAAAGACACAAGTATATATTCACTAAACATGACGTGAACCTATGAAAAGGAATATGGGTTGAATACCTTCAATATTTTGAATTTGACCATGCTTACATGCTAGGTAAGGGAAATACAGTTGTTGGTTATTTGAGCTAGAAAAATCAGACACAAGTGGTTCAGAAATCTAGTAGTGAATATCAGTTGATGAATTTTTTTTCTAAAATGCATCTGGAAGTTCAATAATTTCATGAGTATCCTATACTCATGGATTTATCAGTGAATTTTCACTTCTGTATCAATTAAAAAGGAGAAAGATTTCAGATCTATAAGGCTTATTCCAAAGGTAAAGTGTTCTTGGTATAGACTAGTCATCGGGTTGAACCATTAATGAGGATGATATCATGAATATCCATGGGGGTTTATGGGATTATATATACATGGGATAATACCTGATGTGATAATCTCATGCTTTAAAGTTGTAAGTAAATCTCAAAATAACTAAGATGTATCATGACTTCTGTCGCTAATATTGTTGTCCAAGGATGAAAAAGGAGGTTTTAAGTTTTGTGGCTCGATGTTTCACCTATTAGTGAGTGAAGGAAAAACATCAGTGACTTTCGGGTCTCTTGCAACCATTACCCATTATAAAGTGTAAATAGGATGACGTCAC
Source organism: Viscum album (assembly GCA_963277665.1). Classification (NCBI taxonomy): domain Eukaryota; kingdom Viridiplantae; phylum Streptophyta; class Magnoliopsida; order Santalales; family Viscaceae; genus Viscum; species Viscum album. The sequence continues at coordinate 1,714,513,321 of OY728152.1, read as the reverse complement.
TAGGGATTTTGTGACAGGATTACTGAGATCACCTTGGGGTAGTGACATCATATGGGTGACCTTGGATAGGTTGATAAAGGTATCTCATTTCTTACCTATTAGGGAGACCTTCACAATTGATGAAATTGGTTGAATTTATATCCAAGAGATCATATGCCTTAATGGGGTTCCACATACCATCATATTAGATAGGGATTCTTATTTTAATTCTCAATTATGGTAGGGGTTTCAAAATTATCTTGGTACACAAGTAATTCTGAGTACAGTGTATCACTCTCAGAATAATGGCCAGTCTGAGTGCACTATATAGGTATTAGAGGACATTCTTTGAGCGTGTGTCCTTGATTTTTGAGGCTCTTAGGAAAATAAATTGTCTCTATATGAGTTTACTTATAATAATAGTTTTCAAGTGACTATCCAGATGCCTCTATATGATAAGATTTATGGTAGTCCTTTTCATTCACCTTTGTGATGGTTAGAGGTAGGGGAGGTAGCTCTATTGGGACCTCATCTCATTCAAGAGACATTGGAGAAGGTACAGTTAATCAAGAAACATATGGTTGTGGTTCAGTCCAAGAATAATTCATATGTTTATCATAATTGCCAACCTCTAGATTTTGAGGTGGGAGATCGAGTCTTCTTACGTGTTTCACCAAGATTGGGTCATTAACAGATTCAAAGGAAAGGTAATTTGTCACATAAATTCATCAAACCTTTTAAGATCGTGGAGAGGGTTGGAATGATAGTGTGTTTTATATCTCTTCCTAATCTATATAGGGTTGTACATGATTTTTTTCACATTTATCAACTCTAATGTTATTATTCAGACTTGTCTTGTATCCTTGATTTTAAGGAAGTTGAGTTGGGGGTGATACTTCTTTTAAGGAGCATCTAGATCGTATTGTTGATTGTTACATGAAGGATCTACAAGGTAGGATGGTTCCTCTAGTTAGGGTGTTATGAAATCATGGATATCTATAGAATAATATATGCTAATAGAAGTCTAATATACAAGCTCATTGGCCAAAGTTATTCTTGGATACAACTCAACCACCCTTAGAAGGGAAACTTGGGGACAAGTTGTTTTGAGGAGGGGAGGTTGTAAGATCCCAATTTTTCATAGAGGTATGGATACTTTAATTTTCATTATAAAACTTTTTTTTATCTAAATATAATTTTCCACTGGGTTCATGGAGTTTTTGGGAGCGTTTGGGCTTATTTTGGTGTCTGATGTAAGGGTTTTTAAGGAAATGGGGTGAGGCACACAATTATCACATGGTTTTCACTAACTGTGCACCTCATCCATGTATACCTTGAATAAAGGATAATGGTTTATCAAACCATTAAATAGGGGTTGAATGGTCATGAAAAATCTATAATTTATTGTAGGTTCACCATGTATAGTTTGTGCATGATTTTTCTAACCATGTGCCTAAACCATGCGAGATGTGGGCTCATAGACAGTGTGCATCACATGGTTGGTGCATGGTTTGGAAAATAATGCATCCAAAATATTATCACATTTAAAAAGGATGCAATTTACCATTTTTTCCTCTTACCTTTAACCCTTATTCCCCCTTATTTCCCTTCATTTCACAGTAGTCGCTCCTTCCATAGCTCTTTATCTCCCTCTCCTCTATGATTTGTTATATCTCTTTTTTCTGGACTCTGATTTGATCGTTATTCATCACATTGTACCCATGTGGTAAGTATATCACTCCATTTACTTATTTTCTTACATTATCTTCTCATATTTGGTGTGATCATCATGTGAGCTCATATGCCCTATTTTCAGGGTGTTTTTCTGGTTTCCTATTTTCTCTTATTCCAGCCCAAATCTGAGTAAAATACTAGATGAGGAGTCTTATATGAGACTAAGTTATGTGGTACATAACTTTTAATTCAAGGTATATCCATTTATAAATTATTATATTAAGTTTCACGCTGTAATTTCTGTGTGCTGCATCTAAAAATTGTATTCATTTAATTAGATTCTTGGACATTAATCATGAGGTATGACAACTCATTTCTTTATTACACATTAATTCATGATTTATTACATAAGAATGCACTTAGTAAAACCTATAAGATAGAGAAGCCTGGTGTATTTAGTAAATTAGTAACATTACATAACAACTTAAAACATGAGGTAGATCGACATTTTTGAAAAATTCCTTAACATGATCATAATTTTCCATCATTCTTAAAACTACAAGGGATAACATGGGGACATACATAAGAAATGGGTGAGCTATAAATCCTGATAAGTAAATAAAAAAATAATAACATGAATAAATTATTAAATTTTATACAATAGGTATTTAAATGAGATGTAAAAGGGGTGAGAATAATAAACATGAATAAAGGCATGAAATAGTATGATAATATAAAGGCAATATGGGAATGTGGAAATAACTTTAAACATGACATCATAAGCATAAGTCAAGATTAAACACCAAGAAAACATAAAATAATGTGATCAAGATAAACTCACGTACACTATACATGGAATATCATGAGATTAAAACATTACCCAATACATTAGATAACTATCTCAGTGCACCCGTCATATTCATATCATGTACATGCATAAGCATTCCACACAGATCATATAAAATAAGAACATATTTCATCACATTTATTCCCACGATTAAGGATTGTGAGTTACATAAATGGAATTCCCTGATAAATAAATTATAGGTAAAATTAGGTGAATATCCTTGAGTGGAAATGGGTATGGGTATACACTTCACAACTGTTTGGCATGGAAAATCACATTGACATTTTGGCAGCATAACGACAATACTTAAATATTCATAAAATGGTTCAATGAGAGAGAAAGGGTATCTAGTCAATTGAAAGTAAAAAATTAAATTTATATATATATATATATATATGTTTAATAACATAATCCAATATGAAAAATAGGTAATAAAAAGGCATAATAAAAAAAAGCTGGTTGAATAAAATCTTGTCATGAAGAATTGAAGTAAAATTCCGGCAGCATAATGCGGTCACATAATGAATCATGGGAGACCTTAATGAGAGTGAAAGGGGTATCTCATCACTATAAAATAATAAGGTAAGTAATATAGATTTTTAAAATAATATCCCATCAATATTAATTGGAATACAAAGTGCATTACATAAATAAGGTGCTTGAATAAAGAGGAGAAAGAGAGGATCCCTTAATAAATTTTGGCATAGTGATGGCTTAGATAAATGATATAATGATATGTGATAAATGATATATCATGATTAGGACATAAATTGGGTAGTATATGGATATTTATAAATTCATGGAAGCATGAATAATTGAAATTCAAAAGGGTAAATACAAAGAGGGTGCTCAAATTGAAAAGAAGAGAGGGAGGTCCCTTACCTTGAGAGGGTGATTTCAAAATCTTGGGAAGGGATTATAGAGAGATTGGGGTGACTTGGGAGAACTAAATAGAGGTTAGGGAAGGTTAATGGAGTTCTATATGGTTTTTAAGTGAATATTAATGGGATATTGGGTGATTTTATATAGGAAAATAGAAGTGAGTTATTTATTACTTCCCAAACGTAGGTTTTGGACTCTATATAATAAAATAATCAAAACCAAAAACCTTTACATGGTTTTTTCTAATGGTTTCTAAAAAAGAGGAGTTTTTTTAGTATTTTATAAGTAAAAATTACAAAATTATTAAAATATTACCCTTGGTGATGTGGAAGTGAGTCGTGTTTATATATAAATGATTTTAAAACCATAAAATATAATATAGGTTTTGGAGGATTCATAAATTATTTATAAAATAACCAAAAAAACGCATTATTTTAAAGATTAAATATATATTCAGTCATGTATACCCTGTATATAATTTATTAAATCACTTTTGGGTCATTATGAAGTCATAATACACACCGTATATATATATCGTATTTAATTTTTATCTAAAAATTTGATTGTCTCAAAAAATATAAAAAATTCACCATTGGATAATTTCTACATAATGATTCCAAAAAAATTATTTTATCAAAATAATTTTTAAAATATGTTAATTTTCACTTTTAAAAAAATAATTGACTTTTATTGAGAAATGTTGTGTTTTTTTACAATAACATTTTTCAAACCCTTATAAAAATTACATTAGAATTCATAAAATTTAAATTTCACTTCATAAACATTATATTAATATTTATATTTAATAAGAATTATTTAATAATAATATTTTATTAAAATATAATTTATTTCAAAAAACCATTAATTCATAAAAATAAATGTCTTATTTGAAATTACATATTACGCAAAAAATACTATTTTTTTATCATATCAAAATAAAAATAATTTATGATGTGAAACAAATAAGAAGTAAATATAACCATTATTAAAAATAAAATATATATATTAATATTATTAGGTTCTTAATACATAGCTCTTTATTACACCGAAAAATTCTTTAAGTTTAATGTGTGTGGTGGTGAGATTTTCATGGGGCGGTTTGGCATACATGGTTTGGGTTGTGATCTCAATGAGCTTGAAATTATCCTATAAATGATTTTTCTCATGATTTATTTGTTGGATATCAGCTTGGTCTTGGTCAAGGGAAAATCCTAGTGATATTATCTCCCTCAAATTCTATAATAAATGGGCTTCATAGGGTATGATCCTACTAATCGAGGCCATCACTCCCTTTGTCTGTGTCAATTGGATTTATCAAAATCCTATATTTATACTAATCATATGATCATTGTTTAATGACTATATTATAAATATTTATGATGATTAATGGTATTTTAAATCCAATAGGATATAATAAAACCAAATAAATGCAGGTTTTTTCTATAAATAGGGAATTTAATTCAATCATAAAGGGCATTTTATTTATAAAATTTTAGGTCATTACATGAGGTGTTACGAGACCCTTGTACATTGTTGGAGGTTTTAAAACTTAATGAAAACCACCCCTTTAGGTATGTTTGGATAAATTCCCTTGAAAACCATTATTTATTTTAAACAAAACCCCCTTTTAGGGTATGTTTGGTTTGGCCTTAGTGAAACCCTTTATTTGTTGTATCCAAACCATACCTCAGGTGGGTTGAGTTGTCACATAAATAAATGGTAGGATATAATTATTTATTAAATGGATTGAACTCCTTACTTGGAACTTGTGATTATTTTATCACTTATTCTTTATTTATTGGTTACATATATTTTTCACACCATTATAGGTGTGGAACACCTTGAGTATGTCTTGGATTTTCAAGTGGGAATGCCTTGAGCCAACTCATAGGATACTACCCAATTCATTGATGTGAATTCCAAGTGGTACACCTGCTTAGATTTGGTCTTTGTATTACATGATTAATGCATCATCTTAATATCATAAGGTTCTTCTATATTTTATATAAAACTTAGATCTCTAGGGATGATCTCCCAAGTTTTGGGCAAAGTATTCAGACATGGAATGCCTTAGCTCACCCACTTGTATTCCAATCAAGGCCTACCCAACTCATAAGGATAGTTTTCCTTGGTTAGGTTAGAAAATATTGGGAGTTAAATTCCTAGGGTTCATCCCTCAGATTACACTTAAACCAAATGTTTAAATCTCATGGCTTGATTATCATGAGCTAGCTTGACTTCCAAAAGTTAATAATTCAATGGTTCTTCCTTGGATTCAAAATGGGTGTGTTGTGTGAGAATTTATAGACTTTTTTCATGGATTATTCAGAGTTATTATCACATGAAATCTTAAGATACATACCTCGGATCCCTTGATTATTTATAAGTTACAAGTTTAGAGTCATATGGGTTAGGTTGAATCAAGTATAGTCGTTCAGGCATCCCCAAAAGATCCTGAGCTTGATATGGTTTCTATTTTATTTACCATTTCAATTTAATTATAATTTCACACCATTATAGTTTATACTCACAGACTGTATTTTCATTAGACATTATTTTGGTGGCTTACTGAATTTTACTCACACCCTATTTGGGCCATCATCTCATACCCAGACAAAATTTTTTGGATACAGGAAAGGATAAGGGGAATATTTCATCTATAGATGCTTGATTTTGTACTATATCGAGGTATGGGAGCAGAGGATCGAGTCAGTGCTTGGGATTCTCATCGAGTTTATCTCTGTTAATATTTTTATATATATTCTTTTCACTACTACAAAACATGACTTTAACAGAACTGGTAATTATCAGTGCTATAAAAAAAAGTTGATAAATGGAATATTTATCAACGTTAAATAAAGTTCTAATAAATTTAACCTTTTATCAGTGCGTCTTTTTTAGCAATGATAAAAGAAAACCATTATCAGTGCTTTATTTTTAGCATTGATAAAGGTATTCTTTGTCAGCGTGTTATTTTTAGCACTGATAAAGGGTATCCTTTATTAGCACTTTATTTTTAGCATTGATATAGGGTATCCTCTATCAGCACTTTAATTTTGGTGCTGATACAGGGTATCCTTTATCAGCGCTTTATTTTTAGTGTTGATTAATATTTATATAAATAAAATGAAATAATTAAAAAAATAAAAAATAAAAAATGTTTTTTATTAAAAAATATTACAGATTTTATTAATTAAATAATTATTGATAAAAATGAATAGATTGATTATACATTATTAATTATTAAAAAAATTATTAATTAGATAGTTATGATAATTAATGTTATTAAATTGTATATATTAAATATATAGATATATATTAATGTATATAAATATGATTTACATATTAAAAAATATTTATACACTTTATATTAAATAGTCATATGTCTATTGAATAATGGTTTATAATTAAAAATTAATATGAATTAAAAATATTGACTATAATTGTATAGTACTCGACAAATAATTGAGTGTCATTTGATTTTTCAATTTAACATAGATCAAATGTGTGTTATATATATTTTACATATACATAATTAAGGAATTTTTATATACAATGCACATACACCAAACTTTTCCATTATTTCAATATTATTAAAGCGTACTTATTCTTAATTTATTCAATTTCACTCAATTTTAACATAGATGCATAAACTTAAAAGGAGATATTCATTAATAATGTTAAAAAATATTTGTAAAAAAATATTTATAAATAAATATATTTATAAATGTATAGTCGCTATATTTATACAATTATATATTTATAATTATAAATAAATAAATATTTTTTAAGTATTTATATAATTATAAATAAATAATTATGTATATTTAAATAATTATTAAATTTATAATAAATTTACTTAAATAATGAATATATTTACTATATTTATATTTATATATATTTATTAAATATATATGTATAATTATATAAATATATATAATTATATAAATATTTTTTTTAAAATATTTCTATAATTAGAAATAAATAATTATAAAATTATAATAAATATATTTAAAAATTAATATATTTACTATATTGATATTTATATATATTTATTAATTATTTATAATTTTTTATAATTTTTTATTTATATTTATAATTATAAATACTTTAACAGTGCTTCATTAATAAGTGTTAATAAAATAATCTTTATCAGCATGGAAAAATCGCTGATAAAGATGAGGATTTATCAGCACTAAATAAAGTGTTAATAAAATGAAGATTTATCAGTGCTATAATTTTATCACTGATAAATATTGGTTTTATTAATTCTAAAAAAGCACTGATAAAAGTATCCCGATCTATTTTAAAAACTCTAAACATTTGGGAACTCAACATGATATTAGGAAATTTCTGTGTAAGCCACCCATTTTCGGCACTCCTCCTCGGTGAATCGAATCTCGAATCACACCACTCGACTATTGTTGATGCTCCAGTTACATGAACATCTCATTCGATATCAATTTTTTGATTGCGGTTGTGATGCAGGTGGGGTTTCGCATAAATTTCTAATAATTTCTCCACTTGAGGTAGGTGGTTCCATGCACTAATAATTTTAGATAATTTAATTTTCTCACTTAGTTAATTTTTTTATTCTCTATAGTTTATTTTGGTGGTGTGAACATGTTTTAAAAATGATTTGACATGCATTTGTGTTGAAAATAAATTTTCTAAAGAGGAATTTTTATGTTTCTATATAGGCCTTGTTGTGAAAAATTAATTAGTAGAAGTGTTCAATTAATTGTTTGAGTAGTGAGAAATATGTTTTTGTGGGTGCTTAAGGTGTGTGCGTGTGGAAAAAGTATTTTTTGGGGAAATGGATCATTTTGGGCATGTTAGTCTTACTGTGCACTCTTGAGTATGATTTGTGAAGTGTTTCAATAATGAATAATTTTTTTTAGAAATTAAATTTTAGGTGTGTAAATGGTTTATTAAATGATGTGAGTGATGAGAAATGTATTTTTAAAGGGTTTGGCGTGATTTGTGTTAGATTTGGGTTTTGTAATTGAAAATGGATGTGTTGTGTGTTTTTGTTTTAGTGTGGTGTTTCGTGGGAGGGTTTTATGGGTTGTTTGAAAGGTGAAAATCATTTTTTTCAAAGGTGCATGAATGTGGATAGTTTTGGAAGTAAGTTCTTAAATGAAATTGATATACTTTGTCATGTTAAACATGTTGTACCATTTTTTTATGTGAATTGTAAATTTTTTTAAAGGTTGTAAGACATGTTTTGAAAATGGTTTCGGGTTGTGTACAAATTTGTAAAAAAAAGGGACTTTCTATGGAATTGGTTGTGAATTAGTGTAAACTCTGGTTTTGTTAATTGTAAGTGTTCTATAAATTAGTTAATAGATATATTAAATTATATAAGTGTTTTAAATTATGTTAGATGTGGTTATGCAGTGCATTTTATTTTAAAAGTATCATTTTCATGTGAACTTGGGTGTGTTTTTGATGTAAAGCCTTGCAGTGCCTCTGGGGGTATTTTAGAAAACTTTTTAAATGAATTATTAACATACATAATAGATGTGATGCATGTTTGTGAAATTATTTGGTGTGTGTATGTTTTCAAATGGGGTTTGGGTGTGCAAGTAGTGTTACACTATGTGTACTTTGTTTGGCATGACTTATGTTTGTAAATGTGTTGTGTTAGTGACATGTGAATGTGAAACTTTATTGAGCACAAATAAAAGGGAATCCTAGGTAACTGGGTAACTTGATTGTACTGTGTTAGGAAATCTTGATGTTTTCACAGTAAAATCATTGTCCATAGAATTAATGTATTGTTTCATATTTATTTTTAGTTCATTTCTTTTAAGTATTACTCACATAATAATTGTTTTCTTATATAGGTGGATTATTTTGTTTGAGTTAGGGTGATCTTTAAAACTTTCATGCTTCTTCTCCCTTAAAATATTTTCACCCATGCAGTGGTTTATTTATCACTTTCTTTCAACTTACCTTCACTTCCTTTGTAGGAAGAGCAACAATGTTTCCTCTTCTCAATCATGGAGTTAATCTTGATATTTTCACAATAAAATCATTGTCAAAAGAATTAATGTATTGTTTCATATTTATGTTTAATTCATTTATTTTTAGTATTACTCATATAATAATTGCTTTCTTATACAATTGGATTCTTTTGTTTGAGTTGGGGCGATCTATCCAACTTTTATGCTCCTTCTCCCTTAAAATATTTTTACCCATGCAGTGGTGCATTTATCACTTTCTTTTGAGTTACCTCCACTACCTTTTCAAGAAGAGAAATGATGCCTCCTCTACTCAATCACAGAGGTAATATTGATGTTTACATAATAAAATAATTGTCCATAGAATTAATTTATTGTTTCATATTTATGTTTAATTAATTTATTTTTAGTATTACTCACATAATAATTATTTTATTATACAGGTGGATTCTTTTGATAAAGTTGGGGTTATTTGTCCAACTTTCATGCTTATTATCCCTTAAAATCTTTTCTCCCATGCATTGGTGCATTTATCAATTTCTTTCAAGTTACCTCCACTTCCTTTGTAGGGAGAGCAATGACATTGCATCTGCTCAATCACATAGGTAATCTTGATGTTTGCACAGTAAAATTATTGCCCATATGATTAATTTATTGCTTTATATTTATGTTTAATTTATTTCTTATTAGTATTACTCAAATAATATTTTTTTTCTTATAGAGGTGGATTCTTTTGTTTGAGTTGATGTGGTTTGTTCGAATCTTCTCATATAGTGTTGGCAGTTTGACAAATAAAGTCAATGGAAATCATGGTAACATTGAAAGTTAGGATTGTTTTTGAATATATGTAATAATTTGTATTTATGTAATTGTATAAAACAATGTTTTAAACATCTATAATATGATTTTTTTTCTGGTATTTGTGTTGAAAATTTCATTTCATTTAAATTCTATATTGGGACTTGTTTTTTTTATATATCTGGTGTGTTTCTGGTGATTCTGGTGCTTCTGGTGCTGCGGTGTGTTGTAACAGCACACTATAGTGGTGTTGCAGTGTGCTGTTATAGCATAATATAGTATGTATTTTTATCATCGCTTTTGAAAGATCTGATAAAGATCTTCTTTATCAGCACTTTAAAAGGCACTGATAAATAAATATTTTAGTGGTGCTTTAAGAAGTGCAGATAAATGTGTTTTTTATCAAAACTTTCTAAAGTGCTGATAAAGGTTACATTTATCAGTGATTTTATTAGCGCTAATAAATGTTCTATTTATCATCACTTTTTCAGCGCTGATAAAAGTCATGGTATTTTAATGTCTCTTACGTTGTCAGCGCTTTTCTAGCACTGATAAAGGCTATTTCTAGCACTGTTATAAAGGCATGTTTTGTAGTAGTGTGTGACATGCACTATTGTATGCCTTATGAAATGCATTGATTTCTCCCCATTTTTTTCTATATACATTACACCACTTTTATATGATCCTGTTATTGTATATTTATATTTATTATTATTTGGATGGTATACTTTTCACTTCCCTATTAGTATTTCTGCTGCTTTATTATTATTTACCATTGTATTGCACTTTGATAAATAGGGTATAGCCTCCCCACCATACCACCATACATCCTCAATGATATTTATCATTATATAGTTTACGGGGAGGCGCTCTTGAGACCATGTGGCTCTCAGGTTTGGTTACTTATTAGTGAATTGGGATTGGGACACCATAGTATAAAAAAATTTCCTATAATTTTATTTTCAAATATTTTTATAATGTTGACTAATTTTTGAAATTTGTTCTCATGAAAAACTAACTCAAAATATTTTTCAAGTCCTATAAGTTATTTGAAAACATATTGATATAATATTCTTAATAACCACACTTTCTTCAAAGAAACTTGAATTTCTTGTGTAGACTATAACTTTTAATATTTACTTTTTAAAGTTTTGAAGTTCATAAAAAATTGATTTGATTGAATCATTTATTTATCTAGACAAATTATTCACTTGAAACCTACACTTTACATGTACCCTTTTTTGGGACTTAGAATCCATGAATTTCCTTGTAATTTTAAGCCACGTTACAAGATGACTTTTCCTTACTTTCCCTAACTCTTAATATTTTTACATGGATATTTCACGTTTGAGTGTAGGGGAAGGGTCTACCTTTCACGACCCGACCCTACCCGGGCTCGAGCCGCAACTACCCCAAGCCCGCCTCCATAGGCCAGGGGCTGGTGACCAGCGCCGAAGGTACAACAACTCGGGGAGGCCTTTTCCTAAGCACCTGTACACACGCACACACGCAGCACACTCAATACAAAAGTGCAGAGTAAAAGAAAAGGCAAGCAAAGAAAAGGGGAAACTGCTATAAATATAAACCACATATGTGCATCGACCTCTAAACAGTACAAAGTACAAGATGAAAAGAAAAGGGGAAAAACACGTTCCCAACCAAAAGTTCCACAGCCCGGCAACAGGTAAACAAAAAGAAACAGCTGACGGGTCTCCCACCTGGAACCCGGCCACGACCACCGCACGCGGTCCAAGCTCCCAAGCTCCTACGCTCCACCGAAGTCACGCTCCACCTGTCTGTCGTCTGCAAGGTCACACCAAGTGCGGGCAAAGCCCAAGCAGGGGTGAGTATAAAAATACTCAGTAGGATACCCCAAAGGCTCGAGGGAGCAACAAAGGAGGTATCGAAGGGTGAGCAGTAGAGCGAACAGGGAAAAGTAGAGGAGTACAACTGAAAGTGAAGTAAAGAGTCCAGCTCAACCCAACAAGAGAAACGTAGAAGACTCGTCCTAACACAAGGAGCTAGGAACGGTGAGAAGATGCACTTCTCGTCGAGCTTTCGCTACCTATAGCAGGAGAGTAGACTCGTCCAACCATGAGAAGCTAGACACGGAAAGCACGTGGCATACCCCGCACGTCTTCGCCTCTCCTGGAAGGAGAGTAACCAAACCCAAGAAGTGGGTACCGGAAACAAGGTATATACATATCTGTATGCTCAACAAGAAACCCGAACAAGCTCGTAAGGGGATCTCTATCCCGTAGCTCAACCCACTAAAAGAGTAGCCAACAGTCCCAGACATAACACCATTGATGCCCAGCATCCCACACGTCTGCCCCGAACCACAATCCAAGGGGCTCAATCACCACACCTTGATACTATCCACTTTGGGTGGCACTGACTCGCCCGCACGGTTTTAGGTCGCATCACAAGAATGCATCTCGGTGGGGAAAGCGCCCCTCGTACTTGAGAGTTCTAGGAAAGTCAAACCACACCTCATCACTGCCCTATAGTCGAGAGGTCTCCTCAAATTCAAGCCGTCACAATCACTGACCCGTATAACCAAGGGTCCCGCTTCGGTAATCACGGAGGAAATCCACAGACTAGCCTAGTCGAGAGGACTGAGTCTGGAATGCCGACAGGTGTCCCACTGCCCAGCCCTGTTGGAGGGTAATTCATAACCAGATATCCGGTGATCCACTGCCCAACCCTGCTAGAGGGTAAACCCTAACACATCATCAAGCGACCCACTGCCCAGCCCTGTTGGAGGGTAAACCATATTAATATACTAGGTGACCCACTACCCAGCCCTACTGGAGGGTAAACCATAACACATCATCTGGCGACCCACTGCCCAGCCCCACTGGAGGGTAGACCTTAATACATCATCAGGCGACCCACTGCCCAGCCCCGCTGGAGGGTAGACCAGGAATAAGTCGACAGGCGACCCACTGCCCAGCCTTACTGGAGGGTAGACCTGGAACTAGACGACAGATGACCCACTGCCTAGCCCTGCTGGAGGGTAGACCCTAAGAGGTCGTTGGGTGACCCACTGCCCAGTCTCTGCTATAGGGTAGACCCTAATAGCATCGGGTGACCCACTGCCCAGTCTCTTCTGGAGGGTAGACCCTAATAGCGTCGGGTGACCCACTGCCCAGTCTCTGCTGGAGGGTAGACCCTAATAACGTCGGGTGACCCACTGCCCAGTCTCTGCTGGAGGGTAGACCCTAAGAGCATCGGGTGACCCACTGCCCAGTCTCTGCTGGAGGGTAAACCCTAGAAGTCAGTGAGCAACCCACTGCCCAGCCCTGCTGGAGGGTAAGTCCGAGGAAGTCGATGAGTAACCCACTGCCCAGCCCTGCCGGAGGGTAAAACTCAGAACCGCTCTTCCCATCTCTACTGGAGGGTACAACACTGGCCAATCGAACACGGAGTGGGTATTGCGCAACCACCCAACTCCAGCACAACTCACCCAAAGGGGTTCAACGCCTGCTCCATCATGGGGTGCCACTAGCACCGCTACTGGTCGATCCATCGATAACGAAACCAGGGGGAGACCACTCAACTTTGTTGGTCAAAAAACGGGCACCGAGCCAGTAGAAAAACTCCACCCTTCTTGTCAAACAACGAGCACAGAGGGACCCTCTACATCGCGAGAGGTCAAAGTATGTCAAGCAGAACACGGCACGTACATGGGGCTCACACGACGTGTGGCCCCAAGTCAACCCCCACTGAGCACACCAACATCCTCAGGTACAAACAACACGTACCTCCAAGCATTTCTGTATACTCCCAGAGTTTACCACAATCTCAGCCCAAGGGCCATCGTGCACACGGCACCCAATGTCAACGCGAAGGCGTGACGTAAAAACTCCAACCTGCCACCTCGAAGGCCCAGGTACGGCCAACCACGTCTCATGGACCAATTACATCACTCTCCCAAGAGTGCGCGATCACACGCCAAGGGTCCGCCATAAACAAGGTAGGGCGAACCACCACTGGAGCACCTTCCGTGCTTCCACATTTAACAATATCATGCAAGAGGCTCCGCACAACCAAACGGATCGCACCGTTGTAATCCTCGCGGAAAAACACGCGAGATCGACTACTTACTCGCCTCCAATAGATATCCGACAGAAAAGTCACCAACACCGCCTCACGCCCGAACGGCGTCCCGTGATCCCGAGCCTCGGCCCCGAAAACAGTCGGGCGCATCGCACCATTGTGATCCCCTCGGGAAAACACGTCAAAAGCACTACTCACTTGAGTGCAACGGATATCCGGAGGAAAAGGTGCATCCCGGCGCACCGCACACGAGCGGTGCCACGTGGGACCCGCATCCCGGTCCCGAAACTCAGCGAACGGATCGCACCATTGCGATCCTCTCAAAAAAGTACACGAAATGGACTACTCACTTGTCCAAAACGGTCGCCCGGTGATAAAGCTGGAAATCACCATCAACTCCCGAAACGGCCCTCGCGGGGCCCGCACCATCGTGTGGAATTACAGCGGGCAGACTGCGCCAACACGACGCCCTCAGAAAAACACCCAACATCGACTACTCGCACGCCCCGAACGGACGTCCGGTGAAAAAGGCATGAAACGCTGCACGCAGCTCGAAAGACGGGTCGTGGGGCCCGCGCCTCAACTTCGGCCTCAATGCCAGAAACTACCCTAGCAACCTTCGCCTCGATGTTAGGGTCCCAACGCAACTGACGGTGCTCAAAACGGACGTCGGACGCGTCCGCGCCGTCCAAAACAAGATTTTCCGGAAGGACGCTCGTCCACTTAATGACGCGTCGCGTCTCCGAGACCCCACGTTTCGGGAATTAAAAATTTCCAAAACCATCTCAAAAACTCCGTCTTGACGCAAGCTCCACGTTGCCGCTGACGGTACACAAAACGGACGCTCGTAGCCCGAAATACGGGCGTCCGAAGGGTGAGGGGCAAAGCCCCTTGGGCCGGACCGGCCCGGTCCGGCCGGTCCGCCCTGCTTGGGCTGGCCCGTGGCTCAGCCGCGGGTCCGGTTCACCCCACCGCGGCCAGCTGGCCGCGGCTTGCTTCAGCCGACCGGCCGCCTCACGGCCGGTTGATTCCCCACAGTGACCCGCGTTTTGCGGGTCGCGGTCGACGCACGGGGGTCACGCGCTTCGCGGACCCCCGTCTCCTCCGCTTGCCGGCGCCCGCGGCCGGCGCCGCGGCCGGCTTCCGACAGCCTCCGCTGAAGGCCGTCGCCACCTCCCGGAAGCTTCGCCGCCGCCTTCGAAGCCCCGGCCGACCGCCCTGCTCCGCCCCGCGCCGCCCTGCGCCGCCGTCGTCTGCCGCCTTCGGCCCTCGCCGGAAACCGGCCGTGGTCGGAAAAAAATTCCAAGGACCACCGGGAACGATCCGGTGGTCGAAATTTCGATCCGGATAGCTTTCTGGAAATCTCGGGACGGGATCTACGCAACCACGGGACTTGTTCAAGGATCCAACGGTGCGATTGAGCATAAATGAGAATTTATACGGGGGAGGGGAGGAAAACTCAAATCCGCCTACTTCGTTGGGCTTTGCCCGGCGCTTCCCGCGTGATCTGCCCCGCGTCTTTGCCTCGCCGGAGTTGGCTCGCCGGAGCTCGCCTCTCCGGAGCTCGCCGGAATGGAGGAGGGAAGGGGAGAGGGTGTGAGGGAGGAGAAGGGGAAGAGAAGAGGGAGGGTGTGCATTTAAGTAATAACACTTAAACACCCCCGCCCGGCAGCCCCGAACCCGAACTCCCGACGGGGTCGGGATTTAGCCTCCCCTCGGCTAAGAACCACTCTATGAGCACAACGGCGGTCTCGGAACTTTATTCCGAGACCCCATTCAAAAGTTACTAAACTTAGCGCCCGAGGCCGCCAAATTACGAAAACGCCCCTAGGGCCATTTTTCACAAACGGCCCGCGCCCACGAAACGTATACCCCTCCTAGGGTAAATGGCACGCTCTAAACTCAATGGTTCCCTCAGTTTTCCAATCCGAGCCACCGTTTAATAGATACTATCATTTCGCCATTAAACGAATAAATTAATTAATTTATTTATCTGTTTAGCGTTCCGGGAGCGGCCGAGGGGTCCAAACATCCCGCGCCGACAAGTTTTATGTCGTTCCTAGGGTAAAAACCCCATTCCGGACCCATCCGTACACTCGAATCCCTAATCCGGAACTCCTTTTAGTAGTTATACCATTTATTTGGCGTTTCCAGTGTGAACGCACTGAAAATTTAATTCCGGCCACTCCGGGGCTCGGAATCACACGCCGTCTGAAGGCACTGCTCTGGAATATCATCAAGAATATTCCAAAGTCTTTCGCAGCAAAAACCGGTTTCTTACATCATTCCCTCCTTCAAGATTTTCATCCTCGAAAAGCAAAACTAGGGAGCAACACAGGGTACGAAGCCCACACCTGGCTTCCCCATACCCAGAAGAACCCACACACAGCTCTGTGCCACCTCTCTCAGACCAAAGGATTGATCTGTCCATGCGAGGTCGGCCCTTGCCGATGTCGTGCACCCACTCCAGACTTTGGGGCTAGGGCAAGGCGGTAGGGTACCTCGCCATCCCTTTGCACGGTCTCGAACGGCCCGAAGGCCCTCGGGGGTAGCTCACCTCCCCGGTCAAACCTCTACGTCGCACGCCGCGACTGGAATCACCGCCCACACCTAAAACAAGGCCCGATGATTCCCTCATTCAGAATATCCATATGGTGAAACACCCAAGGATATCTGGTCACACAAGGTTCCACAGTAGATGTCTCTCAACCAAGACTCTCTTACACGCTCGGAAGCGAAGGATCCAACACCATCAACTAAAGGAAAAGGTCTCACGCCTTTTCCTTAACAACACAAGGTTACTCCCGACGCCCTGTGTCACCCTGGGAACACCTCAAACAAGGAGCATGGAGAAAATCCTTTCATACTTAGAGCCCAATAATTCTACTACAAAAGATATAAGAGTCGCAAGGGGTACCTCTCACCATCCCATGCTCTGCAGGATCGTAGACATCCAAAGCTCGCGGTTGTCCGTGGTCCCAACCGTCTGCTCCCGGAGCCTGACGTGGACCACCGAGTGGTGATGGGGAGATATCGTAAAGTCATCCCCCACTACCAGCTCCTCCCGCTCCTCTGCTAGCACCACCTCCCTGGGTACTACTCCGATCACGGCGCTGCCTCTGTCGTGGTGGTGCACCTGCTGCCTGCCCAAAGCTCTCAGCAACTCGGGTCGGGCAGTCTCGTGCCAAGTGACCTCGCCCGTCACAAGCATAGAACCGACTCTCTCTGGGATGCACTAGTGCCCTCTGGCACCACTGTGGTGTACAACCATGCCCCTGAGTCCGGTTTTCAGAAAGCCACCTGCGTCGAGATTCTGCTTGCTGACGCCTGCTAGCTGCGGCAGACGTCTCGGCTCCAACGCGCCTGCTGCCACCACTAACACTAGAACGTGACAGGAATCCCTCTATCACCAGCGTCTGCTCTAGCACCCCGGCATACGTGGAAATGCCCAAAGGTCCTATGACAGCACGAATCTCTCGGCGGAGACCCTGCTCAAACTTCTGCGCTCGGAAGTTGTCGTCATGGACCAAGTTCGGGTAAAAGTGTGCACGGTATGCCAAACTAGCCGCGTACTCGGCCACCATCATCCCTCCCTGCTGAAACTGCAGGAGCTCCTGAATCCGAACATAGTGCAAGCAGGAGGGGAAAACTCCTCTCGAAACAACAACTGGAAGTCGTCCCACGAAAGCGACAACTTGTCAAGAAGCTGAGTCACCAGACTCCACCAACGCCGAGCCGATCCACAGAAAAGGCTGGCTGCCAAAGCCACTCTCTGATCTGTTGGCATCTGCACAAGCCTGAAAAGGCAAACCACTTCCTCGAGCCAAACCTCTACTTCCTGAGGGTCTGGCTCACCACTGAACCTCAGCGGTCTCTGCCGCTGGAACTCACGGAGCACGCTCAACCTGCGCTCAAGCTCAGCCTGCTCTGCTGAAACTGCCTGCTGCTCAACAGGTGGGGGTGCTACTACCAGCCCACCCAGAGAAAGGGTCTCGCATGATGGGTCCTGGACTGTGGCCTTGTAGCTCACAGGGTCATCGTCACAAACCAAAGCTGGTATCTGGGTTGGCTGTCTTCGCGGAGACATCCTGAATATTATCAATGTGTGTCGCGGTCAGATGAGCATATATGTATGTACCAATAGCAAAGATGGGGAGTTGACTCAAGAAGGACAGTCGAGAATCAGTCCTATGTGATGCACAAATCAATTTTCCCTGCAACAAGTGTCTCATCATGTCGAGTCGACAAGCAGATTATCAAGGTCCTGGTGAATGGATATGTCGGCTGTCGCACCATCACTGGACTCCCTGGCCTGAGAGCCGCTCTCGAGACACATTAACATTGTTGCCCTAAATCCCAACCAATTCCTCTTTTAGGGACATCCGCACAACGTCCCAAGGAACAAACCAGCTCTGATACCACTTTGTCACGACCCGACCCTACCCGGGCTCGAGCCGCAACTACCCCAAGCCCGCCTCCATAGGCCAGGGTCTGGCGACCAGCGCCGAAGGCACAATAACTCGGGGAGGCCTTTTCCTAAGCACCTGTACACACGCACACACGCAGCACACTCAATGAAAAAGTGCAGAGTAAAAGAAAAGGCCAGAAAAGAAAAGGGGAAACTGCTATAAATATAAACCACAGATGTGCATCGACCTCTAAACAGTACAAAGTACAAGCTGAAAAGAAAAGGGGAAAAACACGCGCCCAACCAAAATTGCCACAACCCGGCAACAGGTAAACAAAGAGAAACAGCTGACGGGTCTCCCACCTAGAACCCAGCCACGACCACCGCATGCGGTCCAAGCTCCCAAGCTCCTACGCTCCACTGAAGTCACGCTCCACCTGTCTGTCGTCTGCAAGGGCACACCAAGTGCAGGAAAATCCCAAGAAGGGGTGAGTATAAAAATACTCAGTAGGATACCCCGAAGGCTCGAGGGAGCAACAAAGGAGATACCGAAGGGTGAGCAGTAGAGCGAACAGGGAAAAGTAGAGGAGTACAACTGAAAGTGAAGTAAAGAGTCCAGCTCAACCCAACAAGAGAAACGTAGAAGACTCGTCCTAACACAAGGAGCTAGGAACGGTGAGAAGATGCACTTCTCGTCGAGCTTTCTCTACCTATATCAGGAGAGTAGACTCGTCCAACCATGAGAAGCTAGACACGGAAAGCACGTGGCATACCCTGTGCGTCTTCGCCTCTCCTGGAAGGAGAGTAACCAAACCCAAGAAGTGGGTACCAGAAACAAGGTATATAAATATATGTATGCTCAACAAGAAACCCGAACAAGATCATAAGGGGATCTCTATCCCGTAGCTTAGCCCACGAAAAGAGTATCCAACAGTCCCAGACATAACACCATCGATGCCCAGCATCCCGCACGTCTGCCCCGAACCACAAGCCAAGGGGCTCAATCACCACACCTTGATACTATCCGCTTTGGGCGGCACTGACTTGCCCGCACGGTTTTAGGTTGCGTCACAAGAACGCGTCTCGGTGGGGAAATCGCCCCTCGTACTTGAGAGTTCTAGGAAAGTCAAACCACACCTCACCACTGCCCTGCAGTCGAGAGGTCTCCTCAAAGTCAAGCCGTCACAATCACTGACCCGTATAACCAAGGGTCCCGCTCCAGTAATCACGGAGGAAAGCCACATACTAGCCTAGTCGGGAGGACTGAGTCTGGAATGCTGACAGGTGTCCCACTGCCCAGCCCTGTTGGAGGGTAATTCATAACCAGATATCAGGTGACCCACTGCCCAGCCCTGCTGGAGGTTAAACCCTAACACATCATCAAGCGACCCATTGCCCAGCCCTGCTGGAGGGTAAACCATATTAATATACTGGGTGACCCACTGCCCAGCCCTACTGGAGGGTAAACCATAACACATCATCTGGCGACCCACTGCCCAGCCCCGCTGGAGGGTAGACCTTAATACATCATCAGGCGACCCATTGCCCAGCCCCGTTGGAGGGTAGACCTGGAATAAGTCGACAGGCGACCCACTGCCCAGTCTTGCTGGAGGGTAGACCAGACCCTAAGAGGTCGTCGGGTGACCCATTGCCCAGTCTCTGCTAGAGGGTAGACCCTAATAGCGTCGGGTGACCCACTGCCCAGTCTCTGCTGGAGGGTAGACCCTAATAGCATCGGGTGACCCACTGCCTATTCTCTGCTGGAGGGTAGACCCTAATAGCGTCGGGTGACCCATTGCCCAGTCTCTGCTGGAGGGTAGACCCTAAGAGCATCGGGTGACCCACTGTCCAGTCTATGCTAAAGGGTAAACCCTAGAAGTCAGTGAGCAACCCACTGCCCAGCCCTGCTGGAGGGTAAGCCCGAGGAAGTCGATGAGTAACTCACTGCCCAGCCCTGCTGGAGGGTAAAACTCAGAACCGCTATGCCCATCTCTACTGGAGGGTACAACACTGGCCAATCGAACACGGATTGGGTATCGCGCAACCACCCAACTCCAGCACAACTCACCCAAAGGGGTTCAGTGCCTGCTCCATCACGGGGTGCCACTAGCACCGCTACTGGCCGATCCATCGAGAATGAAACCAGGGGAGACCACTCAACCCTACTGGTCAACAAACGGGCACCGAGCCAGGGGAAAAACTCCACCCTGTTGGTCAAACAACGAGCACAGAGGGACCCTCTACGTCGCGAGAGGTCAAAGTATGTCAAGCAGAACACAGAACGTACATGGGGCCCACACGACGTGTGGCCCCAAGTCAACCCCAACTGAGCGCACCAACATCCTCAGGTACAAACAACACGTACCTCCAAGCATTTCTGTATACTCCCAGAGTTTACCACAGTCTCAGCCCAAGGGCCATCGTGCACACGGCACCCAACGTCAATGCGAAGGCGTGACGTAATAACTCCAACCTGTCACCTCGAAGGCCCATGCACGGCCAACCATGTCTCATGGACCAATTACGTCACTCTCCCAAGAGTGCGCGATCACACGCCAAGGGTCCGCCATAAACAAGGTAGGGTGAACCACCACTGGAGCACCTTCCAAGCTTCCACATTTAACAATATCGCGCAAGAGGCTCCGCACAACCAACTGGATCGCACCGTTGTAATCCTCGTGGAAAAACACGCGAGATTGACTACTTACTCGCCTCCAACGGATATCCGACGGAAAAGTCACCAACACCGCCTCACGCCCGAACGGCGTCCCGTGATCCCGAGCCTCGGCCCCGAAAACAGTCGGGCGCATCGCACCATTGCGATCCCCTTGGGAAAACACGTCAAAAGCACTACTCACTTGAGTGCAACGGATATCCAGAGGAAAAGGTGCATCCCGGCGCACCGCACACGAGCGGTGCCATGTGGGACCCGCATCCCAGTCCCGAAACTCAGCGAACGGATCGCACCGTTACGATCCTCTCGAAAAAGTACATGGAATAGACTACTCACTTGTCCAAAACGGTTGCTCGGTGATAAAGCTGGAAATCACCGTCAACTCCCGAAACGGCCCTCACGGGGCCCGCACCATCGTGCGGAATTACAGCGAGCAGACTGCGCCAACGCGATGCCCTCGGAAAAACATCCAACATCGACTGCTCGCACGCCCCGAATGTTCGTCCGGTGAAAAAGGCATGAAACGCTGCACGCAGCTCGAAAGACGGGTCGTGGGCCCCGTGCCTCAACTTCGGCCTGAATGCCTGAAACTACCCTGGCAACCTCCGCCTCGATGTTAGGGTCCCAACGCAACTGACGACGCTCAAAACGGACGTCGGACGCGTCCGCGCCGTGCAAAACAAGATTTTCCGGAAGGACGCTTGTCCACTTAATGACGTGTTGCGTCTCTGAGACCCCACGTTTCGGGAATTAAAAATTTCCGAAACCATCTCAAAAACTCCGTCTTGACGCAAGCTCCGCGCTGCCGTAGACGGTGTGCAAAACGGACGCCCGTAGCCCGAAATACGGGCGTCCGAAGGCTGAGGGGCAAAGCCCCTTGGGCCGGACCGGCCCGGTCCGCACAGCCGGCCCGCGGCTCATCCGCGGGTCCGGTTCACCCCGCCGCGGCCATCTGGCCACGGCTTGCTTCAGCCGACCGGCCGCCTCGCGGCCGGTTGATTCCCCACAGCGACCCGTGTTTTGCGGGTTGCGGTCGACACACGGGGGTCGCGCGCTTCGCGGCCCCCCGTCTCCTCCGCTTGTCGGCGCCCGCGGCCGGCTTCCGACAGCCGCCGCCGAAGGCCGCCGCCGCCTCCCGGAAGCGCCGTCGCCGCCTTCGAAGCCCCGGCCGACCGCCCTGCTCTGCCCCGCACCGCCGTGCGCCGCCGCCGTCTTCCGCCTTCGGCCCTCGCCGGAAACCGGTCGTGGCCAGAAAAAAATTCCAAGGACCACCGGGAACGATCTGGTGGTCTAAATTTCGATCCGGATAGCTTTCCGGAAAGCTCGAGACGGGATCTACGCAACCACAGGACTTGTTCAATGATCCAATGGTGCGATTGAGCATAAATGAGAATTTATACGTGGAAGGGGAGGAAAACTCAAATCCGCCTACCTCGTTGGGCTTCGCCCGGCGCTTCCCGCGCGATCCGCCCCGCGTCGTTGCCTCGCTGGAGTTGGCTTGCCGGATCTCGCCTCGCCGGAGCTCGCCGGAATGGAGGAGGGAAGGGGAGAGGGTGTGAGGGAGGAGAAGGGGAAGAGAAGATGGAGGGGGTGCGTTTAAGTAATAACACTTAAACACCCCCGCCCGGCAGCCCCGAACCCGAACTCCCGACGGGGTCGGGATTTAGCCTCCCCTAGGCTAAGAACCACGCTCTGAGCACAACGGAGGTCTAGGAATTTTATTCCGAGACCCTGTTCAAAAGTTACTAAACTTAGCGACCGAGGCCGCCAAATTACGAAAACGCCCCTGGGGCCATTTTTCACAAACGGTCCGCGCCCGCGAAACTTATACCCCTCCTAGGGTAAACGGCACGCTTTGAACTCAACGGTGCCCTCAGTTTTCCAATCTGAGCCACAGTTTAAGAGATACTAGCATTTCGCCATTAAACGAATAAATTAATTAATTTATTTATCCGTTTAGCGTTCTGGGAGCGGGCGAGGGGTCCAAACATCCCGCGCCGACAAGTTTTATGTCGTTCCTAGGGTAAACACCCCATTCCGGACCCATCCGTACACTCGGATCCCTGATCCGGAACTCTGTTTATGAGTTATACCATTTATTTGGCGTTTCCAGTGTGAACGCATTGAAAATTTAATTCCGGCCACTTCGGGGCTCGGAATCACACGCCGTCTGAAGGCACTGCTCTAGAATATCATCAAGAATATTCTAAATTCTTTTGCAGCAAAAACTGGGTTCTTACCCTACCATATATTATCATTGGTAATAAAGTAATTGTTCGGTATGTGAGGTGTATGTAATTATTTTAGGCATTTGGATAATAGGTATGAGTTGGTATTCATTATGTTTCATTCATATCATCCTATTCTCCAAAGGAAATGAGAAAAAATTGAAAAAATATAAAAATAGAAAAAATGGAATTGGAATTGAATTATTCATTGTGTGGGCCTTTAGAAACCATGTACCTCTAAAAATATAGGGAATTAAGTTTCATTCATTCACTATAGTTTATTTTCATTTCATCCTCCATGAAAAAAAAGTAAAAAAATGGAAAATTGGGATGAAATAATTAATTTTATTAATTTTTTGACTCATGTATCATGTCACAAAAATGAGGTATAGCCTAAATATTGTATGGGGAATTTAGTTAGGTATTTCATGTGTTTTAACTTTAATATTCATGTATTTTAAGATTTCAACCACCACTTTTTATCCGTAAAATTTTAAATGTTTTTACCCACCAATTATAAGCTACCAAAATCACCTTGAAAAGTGATCATGATTGGAAAAAAAATATGTCTCAAAGTGTGGAGATATGAAAATTTTCAAAAGCTTGTGGATACACATGAATTTTCTAAGTATGATAATAACTACAGATTACATTTATCTTTAATAAAGAGTGGCGTGAACCTTCATATAAGGTAAGTTGTGATTGGTTCATGGAGGGATTTTTGAGGTTGAAAAATTTTAAATATGAGTAAGGAAAATTAAATGGAATTTTTTTTCATAGATGAGGTATAATTAAATTATATCTTGGAAAAGATCTTGTAAATTCTATCACTTTTGATTTTGGTGTGTATTTTGATACCGATATTTGATGATTGCCTGAGAGTGAAATATATAAGTATGGGGGATGATGAAGATCATATTTTCATAAAATTTATTCTATAATTAAATTTTTTAATCCCACCAATTTAATATTTTAAGTTAAATTTTTACATTCATATTTTTTAGAAATATTTTGGGCATTATTGTGAAAATGGATTAATTTTATATTTTTAAGTTTTTTTATTCACTTTTTTATTTATATCACAAAATTTTATAAATCGATCTAAATTGTGAAATTAATTTTTATAGGATTAAATGATCATTGGAATTCATTTCATTCAACTGAACCAAATACTGAATCCAACAATAAGAGGTCCAAATGAAGCTAGCAAGTCGGGCCTCAAAATATGTGCACTGTTTTGAAAAAAAATGATGATGAGATCATATCTCTCAAAGTAATAATCTAAATGAGATAAAATTTTAAATAATGATAGATAAGAGTATAAAGGAAAAAAAATAAACCTATGGATACTATATATTCATCCATTTTCAGGCCATTAATGCATGGGAATCTAAAGGATTGGAATTCTAACAATCTGTCAAGACATAAAAAATTTCTATAATAATTTGGTCATAAACTTGGAAACACATGGAAAATGAATATAAAATTTTATGGGTGAACATGTTAGACATATAGGAAAAATTTAATATAATAAAACTTTGAGATTCATCTATTTAATGGTAAAAACATGTGCCAACTTTCAAAGGATGTAATTAGATGGAAACCACCCACCCCCCTTTCCTATAAATTTGCATCCCCACTTTATTTCAAAATATTTATCCAATTTTCAATATATTTGGAGGAGTTTTTCAGTTGAAAATTTTATATACATTTTAATATATTATTTTTCACTTTTTTAATTCTTATTACCTCTTGTTTTCTTAATTTTGTTTCTCCCACTATTCTTCTCTCATATCCTTGATTGTGGAGAACTAACCCTTATTGTTGTTTGGCAAGGAGTGATGATGTTTTGATCTCATTGTGCTTCATTGTATTCTTTTTTTTTATTCTAAGATTTGAGATCACATCAGTCCTATTTATATCATGATTATCACTAATGGTTTTCTAGAGGCTGCTCTTTGATTACATCTATGAAATTAAGATTTCATATATATCATCAATGCTATAAAGTCTCATGGGGTTACATGGTTATGCCTTAGAATGAGGATTAAATTTTAAAAAAAAAATTGTTCCAAAATGAATAGATTTTGAAAAATGGTATCAAAAGGTATTTGGATGAATTCACAATGAGTTTTTAAGTTTTTCATAATGTTCTTATGAGATTTTAGTGCAAGTGGTAAATTGTTGGATATACACTAAAATATGTATATTGAATTTTATGATATAGCTAAGTTGTAGTCTATGATATGGCATGAGGATTCTTTTATCATAGCATATGATTTATATCTATCATGGTGTATGATAGATTGGTGATATGTGATATCGAGTGCATGTTCACTACCACATATTTCATAAGGTTTACTTTGGTTATAAATCAATATTTTGATTAATTTATGTCTATAAAAACATATAATAAGCATTGAATTGTTCAATGATTATTAAACATCAGTAAGCATATGTTATCATAATGTATGTCTGTTTTTATGAGATGGAAGTTGATGTTCAAATCCATTAATTGAATGAAGATAACCTATATAAATAATATGATCCTCTTATATTAATGAGTGTGTGATTATAACAATCTATATATAAATATCTCTTCAGTTCAGTTCTCTATTTATCATCGAGTTGAGGGTGATAGCACACATTTGGAGTTTGGGGGTCCTCTGGTAGTGTATGAGGATTCTCATAGTCAGTGTACTACCTATGGAGAAGAGATACCTTTAGTTTTATCTTAGTGAACTCCATCAAACACAAAAAATATTGAGTACACTGAATATGAGGTACACCTATTTATATTTCATGTTCTTCATACTGCATGTTGATTTGATATGATAGATTAGGAATTATTATGGGTTCCTTACACTACATTGATCATATGATGATCCTCCAAAACCCATAATGACCTATATAACACTAGCTACCACTCTGTTGTGGTGATATCAAACCTTCTCATAAACCCTACATCTAACCAAATCCTCTACCATTAGCTGGTTTTTGGGGGCTCCTGCAATACTGTTGTTAGTGACCCATCTTCCCATATGATTAGCACTCCATTGTCTTTTAGTGGCACTAAAATAACATTACTAGGCCTTCCACACTTATAAAACTCCATAGGCCCACTTTCTCAAGGAGGAAGATATGAACTACCACTCAGAATGCTTTATCCACCACCACCTTGACATGAACAATCAAATCGACACTTCTTACAACCTGAAGACCCATTTTGGTCCCCTCAGTATGATTCAACTATATGAATCATCTACCCTCATTCAAGTTCATCTCAGATATGAGGGTCTAATTTATGACCTCTAAAAGAGATTATGGATGGAATACATTCACTTATACCCAAATAATATACCACAGATCATCCTCAAAACACCTAACCTTAACTATCTCATACCTATCCAACGTCATGGCAAAGTGTTAAATCTCTATAAATTGTTTCATGTGATCTATAACTAGAATTCCCCTAGATGATATGCATAAAATCTATGGCCCTATCTGACCTTAATGTATCTGAAAATAAATGCTCATAGAACCGGGTCTAAAATTCCTTAAAGGATAACCTAATATGTTGGTCATCCTACATCAGAACATCCCACCAACATGTAGTTGGTCCATGTAACATATAGGTCGCTATCTTCACTCTCTCATTATGCAGTGTCTTGATATGTTCAAATGTAGTCTGCATTGACTCCACCCAGATTTCAGTGGTCTAAGGGTCACCCCCTCACCCATGAATAAGGGTGGATACTGCATCTGGAACTCTCACGTCTTCTCAAACATATAAGTTGCAGCTCATGGTGTCTCCCTATACATCAACTATACCACCTACAATAATCACTCTAAGAGTTACTCATCTATAACCAATATCAGCACAACATGGGGTTCTGACTCAACCACTGGTGGGGCATACTCATCCCCACCCTCATAGAACTCCACTAGAGGATGTTTTGGTGGTATGTCTCTACAACACTAAACACATGACTCAAATAAATTTTATCACAATTCTTGATATCACAATTTAGGGAAAGCATTTTCGAGCATGGTGTCCTGCTACTCTGTATATACATTTCACATAATAAACATCCCATAATCTAGGCACTCTCTCTATCCCCATCAATCCACATTCTAGTTCAACATATATACACAATATATACATGATTGATCAATATAAAATATTAACAAAATTCATATGAGTAATTTATTATATAATATATCACCATTATATTATATAGGAAAACACTATATAAGTTATTGTTGTCACTTTAAATAACCTACATCTAAATCATAATCAAGGTGATCAATCACAAGCAAGCACACAAATTTCATGCAAATCAAGTGTGTCTGACATGATTCATAAAAACACCCCATCTTTCCACATTAGGCTGAGAATAAAATCTCATACTCTATAAATCATTAAAAAACATATTCTTTGAGAATAAAAAAAATGTAAATCTTGAAAAAAAAATAACAATATCATCCCTGGTAACCTCGAATTTACTCATACATGGGTGAGCTAATCCTAGACATAGTATTCATACCAAGATTTGAAATATACTATCTCATGTCTAACATACTCAAATAATAAGATAAAAGAAAATAAACAAGATTCCATTTTGTAACATCTTCATCTCCATTCACCACCACCATAACTGAACCAGGTTACTACATACCTCACACACGGCTCCCCGAACACCAAAGGTTTCCGACTAGATGTGAGGGTTTATGAGTATCCATGAGGAAACTATGTCTTATGATATAGATAACCATGAATATTAACAAAATAAGTAATAATAAGATCCATCATAATATAAGAAGTATAACGATAGATATCACAGTGATATGCCTACAAAAGTAAACACCATAATCCATGTTATAACAATATTTACAACTAAGCATTTCAAACAATTCATACATACATAAACAATACCTCATGTGGGTAGGTCATATATAATAGATCCCAAAAAACCCTAAATTGAACAAAAACTAGAGATAACCACAAAACAGGTCATGTTTCCTTGTTTGGTCCCTTCTTCCAACTCCGACTCAGCTACCCAACTCAACTATCAAACATATGGGATATTGCCCTTATCTACACCTACAACCATGAAGTCCATTTGGGTACCCATGTCACATGAAAAAGGTGAAAGTAAAACTTAGTAGGTCACAAAAAATGGTTTCCTTAAATATAATATATCTATAAGGGTGCATGCTGATGTGACATGATATATAAATTAAAAAAATAATAAAATAAATCTTCACTAATCCTCGAGTTCTATTTTGGAACTCAAGAATGAACATGTATGATTTGATCAGTGTCGATGTTGAGTCTAAACATGCCATAAATAATACCCAAGCGTCAACCTATAATATCATCTCCTGGAGCCCAAATAACCCACTTAGAAACACCCATCGCGTTACATAAGAATCTCTCACTAGATTGGAATAACACCCAACTCTACCATTCATCAAGTGACAGTTGGTATGACACCCAACTTTTCCCTTAAACACACTCATGGTTAACATGATCACCCAACCCATATCACATAACCCTTTTCTATCATAATTATTGCATCCATGGCTATAATTATCATCCAACCCATTTTCACATAGCTTGTTCCATGACACTTACATATTATTGGTTGGAATACTCACCCAATCCATAAATCATAACAAGTTCCATCACATTATACATTTCTATGGCCAGAATGAATACTTTAACCACCTTTTCATCATATCTCTAAACATGGTTAGCATGATAACCCAACCCATAACACCTAACCATTCTATAACACCCACATTCCAATGGTTTTCATGCTCACCCAACCCACATCACATGACCTGCATACAAGCCAAGAATAAACAAACATAAGGCACAATATAAGATAAAATAAAACATCATAATTTAAAATTTAAAAATAAATTTTATAACATGTATGTAATCAAATAATAATAATAAAGGTTCCAAGGGGTTGGTAACTTGTTTAACACCAATCAATATATAAATATCTCACATTGGTAAGGTTACTTTCTCATAAAATCTCTTTACTCATACCCATGTTTACCTAAGGATACTTACATGATAGTCTAACTTTTTAACACTCCCTTTACTAAGGAACAAACCTAGGGCACCTACATTAAGACCACTAAGTCAAAATTACACTAAGGAAACCCCTATGAGTAGTCACTACATCAATTAACAATAATTATCTTAGGCATACCTCCCTTGGAAACTAAAGTTTAGGCATAACATTTAACAACAGACCATAGATGGCCTGAATAAGTTTTTCCAATCTCAAGAAATGGAATAAATCATTTATATTTAATTATTTTATGTAAAGTTCATGATTTCAGTGCAACTACAAATCAAACACACATTGAATCAAACATAATCTAGGGACCACCTACCTCATAATGATGAAAACCTTCCCGACTAAAACCGTTGGAAGAACCAAGTCTGAATGGAAGAAATCACTCAACTTATAAAAACCACCCAAATTTGGGTTTATCTGACAATAACTAGTGGAATGGTGAAGGAAAATGAAAAGGATCATGAGAGGATCCTAAGACTTACCAGTGATGAATGATGCTCGATTTGGACCAAGATCAAGGGAGTTCCACTTAAGAAGAAGGGGAGGAGAATGAGAGATAAGGGAGAGGGTTGAGACACTTGGGAGGGAAAATGAATGAAATTACCTCCCATTTTATGTTTATAAGTTAGTTAGTTAATTAATTAAATATAAAATTTATAGAAAAACAATTTTTTGGCCACCGAGTGCCCACCCGAGCACCACTGGTGTTCCCGGTGACCACTGGGTACCCAGTCCCTGTCCACCGGCCACACAGTGAGCTAAGTGGAGACACCCTCTCACCTGGGGGCTCCATTGAGTACCTGATACCGGCCAACTGGGTACCTGATGGATTATTTAATCTAGACATAAATCCCAATATGACCCATGATTTCCCAAAATAGAATCGCATCCCCAACCAACACCTTTAATGTTCAAAATTAACTGAAATACATTAAGTCTAAGAAAAATTAAATCTGGTTTATACCTTGTAAAGCTTCAGGATGTTGCAATAATCCTTTATATAATAAGGTCGGAATAATAAGGTCAATTATGATCCTAACCTCACTTACCTTTGGCACAGACACCTTGGAAATATAAACAAGAAATGCATTCAAAGACTGCATAGAGATGTGTTATTGAATTTGTTCAATTATGAATCATTTGACACATGTGAATCTTGTTACCATAGCATGTTTCATCATTATTTATTTTTCTTAAACTTATTTAATTCCCCATGGAGTGGATTAATTCTCTATGGAATGGGTACTAACAATTTGAAAATGGAATTGAATTTCACCTAGTCACATCACAGTGTGGATGGACTTCCCATGGCATGGATATTATTCATCTTCAGAAAAGGATAAAATATTAAATGAAAACGTGGCCGAATTTCTATCAAGTAAAACCCCTTTTTCTTCCCCTCGACCACTTCCAAAAATATCTTATGTATGCTACCCTACATATAAGTATAAAATATTCTATATGGGAAAATGCCTTACGTTTCAGTTTCAAATCTAACATATTGCTCCAATAACAAACAGAAAATCTTATGCATCAACTGAAGATATTACATATCTTTCAACTTCTTACGTGTTGATAGGAAATACCATATGCATAGAAAAAAAATCATGTATTAAAATATTATGAATCCCTATGAAGCTCGATTATTCTCCTCAATGGAAAAGAGAAATATATTACGCACCAAGGAAATATTATGTATCATTGTGAGTGATTCCCTTTTCCAGATTTCAACATTCTAAAGAATATTATATATGAACCAAATATATTATGGATCCTTATAAGTGTTTTTTCTTTTACAAATCTATCATGAAATTTACTCACAAATACTCCTACGTACATAGGGAGGCACAATGCTTAGGAAAATTTCTGATTTTTTCATAATACTCCCAAAACTATTGAATCTATTACAACCTTCAAAAATAACCTCTGAACATCCTAAAATATCAAAAACACAAAAAATTAAATATATTCTTATTTCTAGCAATTCCAAGAGTAATTAAAATAATTAAAAAATAAATATTTAATTTATATTCACATTAAACCCAAAAGTATTCTTATAATTTAAATATAATGCAATTTCCCCCAAAAAATTAAAATTATAGGGTTATATAGGTGAATTAAAAAGTATAAATAATGAATGAATGATCTCTACCAGGGGTCTTTACTAGTGTTTCATGGTTTGAATAATATAAAGATTCAATATCCTTCTAAATAGTTGGAAATGATGGATAAGATTCCTTATGTGTCTACTATAGGATCTATCATGCATGTAATATTATATAATCAACCAAATGTCATTTATGATTTTATCATAACATTTATATACCAATTAAATCCTAGTGAGAATCATTGTATTTTTTTCAAGAATATCCTTAAGTAATTAATAAGGTGTAAGGATTTGTTCTTGGTCTTTAGAGGTGAGGATAAACTCATTATAAGGGGTTGCACTTGTGATGGTTTTCAATAAAAAAAGATGATACAAGATCTCAATATGGTTTTATGTTCTGCCTAAATTATGGAGCTATTAATTAGAAGAGTTATAAGAAATCCACTATAACAGACTCAAAAACAAAGGTAGAGTACATTGTTGTATCAAATGATACAAAAGAAGCTATTTGGATCAAGAAGTTCATCACTAAGATTGGGGTGTTTCCTAAAATTGAGGAAGTAATTGATTATTATTTTTATAATAATGGAGTTAATTCTCAAGATTAGGAACCTCGGTCTCACCAAATATCTGAAAACATACTTCGAAAATACCATCTCATCTGAGATATCATTGAGAGGGATGATGTAAATATTTTTTGGGTGGATATAGATGGTAATGTAGTTGATCCTTTAACATAACCATCAACATAGAAAAACATAAGGATCGCATTGAATCTCTTGGTATTAGATACATGAGGGATTGGATGAAATATTCATAAAATGTATCATGGTTTTATAATAAAGAAAATATTCATTTATCATTCAATCTTATTTGTTTAATTTATATTACATGAACAGTGGAATAATAATATCCACTTGAAGTATGACATTGAGTTTTACCTAATCGATGATCATCATGGAGTATTATGTGTTGTGATGATATGTTAAATTTTTTTATATGCACACTAAAATATAAATGTGATTGAATTAAATTTAGGTTCATGTAGCTTCTCATGTGGTTTCATTGGTTATAATCCATTATGAAAGGATTAAATGGCATCCATTATGAATGGATTAAATAGATTGCATTCATTGAAGGAATTTAATGAATAATTTCAATGGGAATAAATGTATGTTGATGTGTTTAATGTGGATGGCATGTTTCATTAAATTAAACACGTCAAATATGGCTATATAAAGGGATGATATCCCTCATGTTGGGTATGATTGATTGTATGCAAGTATCTCGATTCTATCTTCCTTATAAAATGTAGTTTATCACTAGGTGAAGCAATTGTAACCTAGTCCTTAAGGATCTCTCGGAGCGGAGCTCGAAGCCTCAGCGGCAGCGATGACCTAGCAGGGATTCTAGTGGATCCGGCCCCCTCCTCCTCATTGAGGGGAGGGGGACTGCTTCTTCTCTGATGCCTAGGCATTTAACCCCCTTCACTAACCTGAATTTCCTTCCTCCTTTCCCATCGATCCCCCTTATCCCTAAGGTCCCGGACTTGCATAATGGCTCACCTCAACTCGAGCTTTCAACAAAAGAGTTTAACGCAGCTTCGAACCTCCTTAGGTTGACTCTAGTGGCTCGATTCAGGGGTATTCAACCATCGGTGGATGCTTTTGATCGATTTTTTTTATTCAAGGGGGCTTTAAGATCATGCGTTGGTGGTTCTGCTTGATCGGCACCATTTCATGATCTGTTTTTCCTCAGAGGATGACTTGATTTTCTCCTGGTCCAGTGCCCCTTATGCTTTCAACAGCTGTGGTTTTCACCTCCTTCGATGGTCCTTTGAGTTCAGCATGAATCGGGATGCGGCCTCAATAGAGGTTTGGGTAATTTTCCCTGACTTGCCTCTCCCTTTTCAGAACCCTTAAATTATTGGTATGATAGGTAATATGGTTGGAAGTTATTTTTGTTCTGATATCCGCACCTCTGTGGTTTGTCATCCAATCGCCCCGCGCGTGTGTGTTGAGGTGGATGTCTCGAAGTCCCCAACGGAATGGCTATGGATCTCGGTTGGGGAAGAGTTTACATGGAAGAAAAGATTGGTCTTTGAGTCATGGCCTGCGTTCTGCCTGGGGTGCCACCGATTGGGACATTTGGTCTCTAGTTTTCACTACGGTCTCAGAGGTAGTCATATCACAACTCCAGTGGTAAGTCCAGATGTGGGGAATGAAGAGCAGGAGGAACCCGTATCCCAACAGGACTGGGATAATACTGGCATGGGCGAACATGAGGTGGTGAATAGGGTTGTTTCAAAGGTAGTGGAATCAGTCATACAACAGGACTGTATAGGAGTGGAGCCTAGCCCCCGGGAGGATCAGCTATCTTTGGTTCCCTCTGAGTTAGAGAAGTGTGTGAAGTTGAAGATGGAAGAACCGCGGGTAGCAGATGTTTTTTCCCTCCTCATAGAGGATTTGAGAATTACTCCAGTACAGGAGGGTGGAAAGGAGGTTGTGCAGGGAGGTGGAACACATGTGAAGGCAATGGATACACCGGATTCAAACGATGTGAGGGAATGGACTGTAGGGGATTCTCAGGTTACCGGTGGCACCTGTGGTTAGGAATGGGAAGACACTAACAATCATCTGCAGTTCATGGGATGAGGATATGAACTGAACACTAGTTCGGACATGGTGCAGGAGACCGCCTTGCTGGTTGAATTAGGGACTCAAAGTGGACAAAAGAGGCCGAATAGAGTGACTTTATTGGGGACCTTAGACCCTAACACACTCAGTGTTAACCCGGCACCTCAATTAAAGGCTGGGAATGGGGAAAAGAAGAATGGATGGGAGAAAAAAGTAGGAAATGGGGAGTCTTCAGGCAAGCATAGGGGCATCAAAGAAGGGTCGGGGATTAAGATAGGGAACTTCTTTGAGGGATTTGAGGTTCAAGAACACCCCTTGAATCAAGAAGAAGTATCTTCAGGAGATGGAAACTACAGTAAACTCTCAGTGGACAGCATGGAATACGTTCAAGGGAAATGGCCTCATAGCCCTCGAAGTAAGAAGGGTAAAAAAGGAGTTCGAGATTCTAGGAAATGTATAGTGGTATAAGATAAAAACCAAAGGGACGCAAGGATTACTCCCATTTTCCAAATCCGATGGAGACAAGGTCGGCCAAGAAGGACAAGAAAAATGGAAGCAAAGAACTAATGAAAAGGTAAAGTGAAGAGCCTATGGTGTGTTTGAATTTGATTCTGCACTCCAAGGAAGAAATGTTAAACAAAGTTGTCTGTCCCAATGTCTTAGAAGAGGAGATCAAAAGAATTTATGAAATAAGGTTGCAATTTGATGCCAATGAGGAGCAAGAGTTGTGGATAGACAAACAAGACTGAATTCTGGCACGGGGCTTCAATTAGGGCATAATCAACTCAGAGGAATTCATCCAGACAATGGAGAGGATGATTACCCACCTTGAAGAGCTTATTAGAGAGGACCTGAAACACAGGTTAGTCTGCTGAAATGGGAGCTTTATAGGGTATCTAACTCGGGTAATCTAAGTCTTGTGTTTAATAATTTTGTGATCTCTTTTAGCACGTAGTGGTCTTGTATGTGAATTTGGTTTCCCATTTTTCCTAAAAATGGCTTAATAAAAATTTAAATTTGGATGGATGGATTATCACTAGGTGAAGGTTTTATAATCCCTTCTATGTTTACATATCTTCAAGAAATGTTTTCGGGTCCTTTGTTCGATGTAATCCCCTTAAGGGTAGGATGATTTCTTATAATGCTCTTGTGATATTTATCGAGCATACTCCATTGTAGATTGAAGATATAGCTTTTTATTATATAAGTACACACATTTATGTTCATTTTTTATATTTCATGTTGATTCAATTGAGGATATATCACACAAAAATGGGTTTGCTTCCACTATCAAGATCATTCGATGATCCCCTAAAACTCATATGTGGTATCAAAGCCAACTTCCTTGTCAAATCAACATGTTTCTTACACTGTTAAATGAAAATTTCATTTTTAATAAATTTTAACTAGTTTTTCTCATCTCGATATTACAATATATGATAACATAATGTTGGGATCACCATGAATCAGAGCTTCAGTTCATTTATAAATTGATATAAATAATGGAATCATATATTTTGGAAAATTTATAGAATTTATAAAAATATTTTATAAACTAATTAACTATAAAATGTCTATGATTAATTGTTTTAGTATTTTTTTAACAGACTGGGTTTATGAAACCTATATTATTATTATTATACTCTCCTTTTAGATCGGTTTAGGGGTAACTCATTACATAAACCAAAGGCCTAATAGCCTAAGGCCAGTATAAGATGATAGGCTTATAAGCCCAATGGTCCAAGTCCATAAGATGCTCTAATAGACCCTAAATTTTATTTTCAAGGAGAATGAGGCTACATTGTACAGACCATTATTGTGCAACAATACCCAGACATGCCTACCCTATGCACCTATCATCCTCTACCAACAAACCGACCCCACTCCCCACCTTCGGTCTTCATTTCATGCTCCCCTGAGATCATCACCCACTGTGTCTAGCGGCCACCTCTAGTCTCAATTCCATTCCACCCATCAGAGAACTCATCACTACCCATCATCGAGCAGGATGCTTATCCCCCCCCCCTCGTTCGTGCTTCTTGTCATTGAGCAGGATTCCCAGCCATAGCCACCCTTATTGGTGTTAATGATGACTCTAGAAAGTGACCCTACCCACTTGTGGGAAAAGAAAACCAGATCCCCGATTTAATTAATTTGATAATTTTGAAATGATTATTATAAATATTCCATTAATATTAAAGATTTAGTATTAATAATATCTTTTTCAAATTTATATGGCATACCTTATAATTTAAATATAAAATGTTTATATGATAAATTTTAATAGTAATTTATAAAGAGTTTATAAATTAAAAAATAAGACTAATTATAAAAAATATATATTTATTGATTATGAATTGTTCATGATTAATTAATTTGAAATGTTTAAATTAAGAATCTTATTTGAATATTATTTAGACTATATAAACAAAATTTATGATCAAAGGTTTAAATAATTAATATTATATGATGTATAGATTATGTAAAATGTTTACATAATAGAAATTGAATTATAAAATTTTATAATTCACAAAAAAAATATCAAATATTTAAATAAAACTTTTATATAATATAAAATATGAAAGATTTAATATTGTAATTGGATATAAAAGTGTTGAAATATAATATTATGGAATTTTTATAATTCTTATCTTAATTATAAAATGGTTATAGTAAGATTTTAATTTATGAAAAAGTCATAAATTATTCTCATGTTTAAATTTATAAAATGTTCATTTATTTAAAAGTTATTGCATTCTTTATTCATGTATATAAAAAAAATTATTTATGAATATTTTGTATTCAAAATTTATGTGAGAAATTTCTTCTAGGAGATAGATTTTTTCATTACATGTTATGTAAGATATCATAAGATTTATGTTTTCATCTACCTTGACCTTAGTTTGTAATTGAAATTATTATATTGAATTTAATTATTCGACATATTTTGTGTATATTAGGTTTTAGAGTTATCATGAATTGGATTCTCTCTTGAGTAAAGTATCCCTAAAGAGATGGACTTGGGACTAGGATATCCACCAGTTTGGAGGCTTATACCTTGTTCTAGAAAGGTAAGGGATTGGTTATTTGTATCTCTGAACTTACTCATATGGAGATCATAAATATCATATAATTTTAAACCTTTACATAAATAGTTTATGTGCCTTATACATATGATGCATTCATATATGTATTAATATGTTTGAATTATATTTTTATATAATTAACACAAATTGTGGGTTGTGTAAAAGGTTACACATTAATGCGGTGTGAACACATTAATTTAGTGGATGGAATGGGGGTTATGAAACTAAAACATTAGAAGCATGCATACACAAAGGAATAAAAACATACGATGATAAAGACTTTTTAATAATATTTATGAATTTAATATTCATATGATGTATATTGAATTGGTGAGATTATGAAAACCCCTAAAATACTAAGTGTAAGATTCCTTCTCAAGTGGCACTAGTCAAGACCTCGATCATCTAACTAAGTAGATTCCCCCAAAGCAGGGTGTCTCTAGATTATCTTGTGTAAAGAAAGAAAGTAATAAGTGACACTATATAATTCTTGGGTAGGTTATTTCAAAGAAAGGTACCCTTAATTTTCCTTTGTTGGATTATTCCTGGCATTTACTTTGGGTGGCACTTATCTAGGAATCCCTTAGGAAGGATACCAGATGAATAAAGTTGAGTACATCCATATGATGGATTCAGGTAAATAGTTATCCACCCAACTATAAATAATTATAACTATTATGATTGGGATTATTCTATACCTAAATAAATAAGTGGTTAAAGGAACACCAAAGAAGACTTATTTCTGAATGAAATATGGATCTTGGCTCGTTAAATGGGTATGATGTATAGGGTCAACAATTTTAGTGGGAGCAATATCATTTAAATTCCTTAATGAAAAGATATAAAACATGATACTCACCCACTAATATGTCCTTATTATAGATTATGGAATTATTTATGTAAATCATATTAATATCATTAATATGTATTACCTATAAAAAAGTTAAAAATGGGTATCTTGGGTGGAATGGTGTTTTCAAAGAGAAGCATTCAGAACCCCTGAATGTGAATGTTGTAGATATTAATTTCACTAACTCTGACTCGTGGGTATTAGATATCAGGTGTGTGTCACATATTTGAGCTAGAAAACATGGACTCAGAAGTGGGAGGGGATTCATAAAGGGTGAAGTAGATATTTTTGTCGATAATGGAGCAAAATTTGTAGCATTAGAAGTCAAAATTTATGATCTCACTCTACCAAGTCGATTGATGATAGAATTAGATAACTATTATCATATTCCCTCCATAAATAGAAATTTTATTTCTATATCTTGTTTAAACAAGATGGGATTTTCATTCACTATTAATAACAAGAGTTGTTATATATATAAGAATAAAAAAAATTATGTCATTGGGAATATGGTAAATGTTTTATACATTCTTGATATGGAAAATCATATTTATAAGATTTAGAATAAAACGGTTGGAGTTGATTATAATCTCACATGTCTCTAGCATTGTTACCATGGAAATATAAATGAGAAATGAATTAAATGACTCCATAAAGATGGATTGATTCACTTATTCGATCATGAATCATTTGATAATTGTGAATCTTGTTTAATAAGAAAAATAAAAAACACATTTTGAGAGAAAAGGTGAAAGGGTTAGTGGATTGTTGGATCTCATACAGAGTGATGTATGTGGACTAATGAGCACACAAGGAACTGGTTGTTTTAGGTACTTTGTTACCTTTATTGATGACTTTTGTCGATATGGCTATGTGTTTCTAATGAAACACAAGTATGAAACTTTTAAAAAGTTTAAAGAGTTTCATAACAAATTACATAATCAATTGGGAAAGATTATTAAAATCAACCGATCAGATCAGGGGTGAATACTTATGCCAAGAATTCATTGATCATCTAATGAATTATGGAAATGTTTCATATATCACCCCTCCTGAAACACAACAATGGAATGGTGTGCCATAAAGAAGTAATCTTACATTATTAGATATAGTTTAATCAATTATGAGTAATGGGACCTTCCTATTATATTTTGGGGTTATGCTCTGGAGACTAGTTCTTTACTACTAAATTGTGTTCCATCTAAATAAATCACAAAAACCATATGAGATGTGGACTAGGAAATGTCCTGTTATGGGGATTTGGGTTTTTCATGAATAAAAACGACATTTGTCCTTTGATAAACTTGACCCTAAGTCTGAAAAATGATTATTTTTTTGTTATCCCAAGGAAACTAAGGGATGTTATTTATATAACCCTACTAGACAAAAAAAAAATTGTGGCCCGATTTTCTATATTCCTTGAGAAAGAGTTATAAATAGAGTAATAAATGAGAGGAATTTAGAACTTAGAGATGTTCAATAACAACAAGTAGAAAATTTTATTAAGATGGAGGTTGAGTCAGTGCCACAAATAGTTCTGGAAAAATAACCAATTCAAATTACACAAAAACCTCAAAGTTCTGGAAGGAATATTTAAGAACCCATGAGATATTAATTTCTCATAAATAATGATGCTGGATTAATGTTTATACGATATGAACCTACATCCTAATGTGAGGCTATGTGAGTTTTTATTTCATGAAATGGCTAAAATCCATGGAATCTAAAATGGAATCCATATACAGTAACCAAATTTATAACTTGGTGGATGCACCTGAATGGGTGAGACCTATAGGGTGAAAGTGGGTTTTCTAAAAGAAAAATAATATGAATGGTGGAGTGTATACCTATAAATCATTCTAGTTGAAAAAGGTTATAAAAAAATTGTGGTATTAACTATGAAGAAACCTTTTCACCTGATTTTATGATCAAGTCCATTCGTATTTTTCTTTTCAGGACATTTCATTATAATTATGAGATATATCATATGGTTGTCAAAACTATTTTATTTTACAAGAATTTAATTGAGGATATGTGTCACGACCCGTCCTCGGGGCCCGTGCCGTGACTACCCCAAGCCCGCCTTCCATAGGCCAGGGGCTGGCGACTAGCACCAAAGGCGTAAATCCCGATAACTGGGAAGGAATTGCCTTTATAAAAGTAACAAAACACCACAGAGTACAAGCGGAAGTAAAACACTAAGTACAAAAAGAAGTGCTGAAAAGTAAATGGGCCAGAATACAAACCCAAAAGAAAGTACAACTACAACTGAACAAAGTACAACAGAAAAAGACAACAGCTGGAGGGATGGAAGTGGCTCCTGGGTCGTCCTCCTCGGATCCTACCTGAAGGGTAGGTACAGATGGCACAGCTCCTGGATCATCCACCACGAATCCTACCTGAAGTGTAGGTACAGATAGCCTCCACAGTGCTCTCATCCGTCAACCTCCTCCGAGTGTCGTCTCGCTGTGAAGTCCACCTCCGGACACTGACTTGTCGTGTAGTCCACCTCCGGGTACCGTCCAGTCCTCGAACACTCGGCCTCCGTCAGCACTGCCTGTCATCTGCAACCAACACAACGAGGTGCGGGCATAGCCCGTGCAGGGGTGAGTATAACGATACTCAGTAGGGACCCCAAGACCCTCAAGGTCTCACTAAATCCAACAAGGATAACCACAAGAAGATCTCAACAGATAAACTCTACTTAGGTATATGCCCATACATATACCTAAGTTATCAAGTAACCCATCTCAATCATGAGGAAACACAAGGATCATGAGATCAGCGGATAACCACTACCCAGGTATATGCCCATACATATACCTAAGTTATCAAGTAACCCATCTCAATCATGAGGAAACATAAAGGTCAAAAGTCTCAACTCAAACTAGGATTTTCATTATCGAAACCGTAACTGCTGAAGAGCTCCGTCTCTAGAGTGTACAGTGGTCCTGTCACGACTCCGAGGTACTTCTCACTAACCTAAGACTGCTGAGGTACTCCTCCTGTCGAGTACCGCGGGCCAGCCACCCAAACACAGTAGTGCTTCCCGCCAAGGTATGTCACCCAAACACAGTAGTGCACACCCCCTAGTAGCCTGCAGAGGTACTCTCCGGACGAGTACCGCGGGTCTGCACTATCACACAGGTAGTGCTCCGTCCGCCATGGGTCTGCACCCAAACAAAGTAGTGCTCCGTCCACTGGGCTAGTCGACTCACTCCAAGTCGAGTCGGTCAAGCAGTCGTCAGGTCTCAGTCGGCTACACGGTCTCCGTACTCTGCACGCTTGTCTCTGGGAGGGTCTGCTCCATGAGCTGCAAGTTGATACTCCAAGTATCTCAAGGTCCCACGAAGAAGTATCTCAAAGGACCACCTCGTCACAGGGGTCTCAACGCAACAGACGGCGCGTCGATCGGACGCCCGGTCTGTGAGTTATTAGCCTTTTCGTCCCAGGGGCCCGGTTGGTTTCGTGAGCGAACCAAACCCAGCCGTATCTCAACTATACCTCGAGCTCTCATAGGGTATACTCATAGGGACCGTTTCTCAACGTGATTGTCAACGCCACTGACGGTTCGTCAAACGGACGTCCTGTCTGAGAGTTATCAGCTTTTCCGTTCCAGGGGCCCGATTGGATTTCGGGTGCGATCCAACCCGGCCACTACCAACTGTATCCAAAACTCGGGCGAAGGATGCCAAAAGTTCTGTATCGTCAACAGGAACTCAACGCAATAGACGGCACGTCAATCGGACGCCCGATCTGAGAGTTATTGGCTTTTTCGTCCCAGGGGCCCGATTGGTTTTTAAGGCAAAACCAACCCGACTGTACTCCACCTGTGCCCAAACCCCGGGCGGAGTGATCCAAAAGATCCGTCTCACTAAGAGGAAACTAACAAAGCTGACGGTACGTCAATCGGACGTCCGTAGCTCAAGATATGAGCGTTTCCGCTCCGAGGGCCCGGTTGGTTTCGTGTACGAACCAACCCGACCGAACCCAAAGTATTCCGAAACTTTGAGTGCGATAAACCGAAACGTCCGACTCGCTCCAAGGATTGTGTTGCCACTGACGGTGAGTCGTTTGGAGGCCCGTAGCTCAAGTTACGGGCGTTTGAACGAAAGTCGTCCGAAGACGGGGGGTCCGGGCCCGGGCCGACCCGGCCCGACCCCCCCCCCCCCTGGTTGGCCTGAACCGGGTCGGGTCCGACCCGGTTGGCCCGGCCCGGCCCGGCCAGGGCCGGTCCGGCTCGGCTCGGCCGAGCGGCCGACGCGGGGGAAAGCTGCCGCCACGCGTGACACCCCCAGCGGCACCCGCAGGGTGTCGGCCAGACAGCCGGACGTGCCGCGT
The DNA here is from genome assembly GCA_963277665.1 of Viscum album. Taxonomy (NCBI): domain Eukaryota; kingdom Viridiplantae; phylum Streptophyta; class Magnoliopsida; order Santalales; family Viscaceae; genus Viscum; species Viscum album. The sequence goes on along the minus strand of OY728152.1, from coordinate 1,714,470,685 downwards.
GACAACCCCGCGACACCCGCGGGGTGTCGCCCTGGACACCCGCGGGGTGCCGCCGCCTCCGGCCGCCGGCGCCGCCGCGCCGGCGACCCGCGCCACCACCGGCTTCCGCGGGCCGCCGGAGTCGCTCCGGTGGCCCGTTTTCCCTCCCATCTGCACCGTTGTTCCTCCCGGGTTCCGTTCTTTACTGCGGGATCATCAAACATTCGTTGCGGCACGTTCCGTCGTCGCCCGCCAAATCCGCAAAACACGAAGAACGGCGGAGGGTTGTCGGGCCGTGTTCGTTTGACCCGCACCCTCCGCATTAGATAAAAGCAACGGGAGAAATTAAAGTTCAACACATGAACGCATATCTGAAACAATTTTTTTAATGAAATAAAATTGTTTCATAAAAACGGGTTCCTTATTTGAACGGAAACAACAATTTTAATAATTTTAAAATTGTTCACAAATCCAGTTCTTTAACTTTTTAAAGAAATAATTACGGGAATATAAAAAGAAAAGGGGGGTAATTCCCAAAATAAATCCCTACCTCGCCGTCGCTGTCGGATGCGAGGTCGTCGCGGAATTGACCGTCGCGGAAGGAGGTGATCGTCACACCGCGGAAGGGCGTCGCGTCGACGATCTCCGAGGACCAAGAACATACAGATTTAATTAATAATAATTAAATCCATGTTGTTGTTGAAATCCAAAAAGAAAATAAAAAGAAGCGCAACCCCCCTACCTTGGTTGTTGTCGATCGAAGGCTGTCGCGGGGTTGGATCGTCGCGGAAGAAGCGTCGCGAAGGGAGATTTGTTGGCGTCGCGGTACAAGGCTTCGCGTCGTCGATCTCCGCAGGTTTGGCGTTCTTCGCGTTCTTCGCGTTCTTCGCGTTCTTCGTCGAAGAAGAACGCTTTCCTCCAAATCCTCTCCACGCCACAAGTTTCAACCCAAAATAAAATAAGCTTAAGCCTTGTTTTATTTACACAACTAAACATTTGAATTTCAAAAGATAAGAAACGAACCATTAATTCGTAGAATTAATTCAACGAAAGAAACAGCTCATTTAATTTACGAAATAAACCGCCCAATTAAATGGTCTGTTAAGAATTTAAGAAAACGCATCAGTTGACTTTCATAAAGACGGGTTTTCATGGGTGTGTTACTTAGCGGAAAGAAACAGCGGGGCTCGTGCGGGCACCACCTCACAAATATCCTACCAAGAGGGTAAGATATTTCTGGATAATACCCTATCCGGTTCAACTCAGTTTAAGCCGCTTTTAAGTGGCTTCAAGTGGCTTCCAAGTGGCTTAAGTGAAATAAAATAAAGTTGTCGTAAAATTATTTTATTTCTTAACTTTAAGCCCGAAAATTAAAAACCACACCCGAGCAAACGCAACTCCGAAAGAGGCGTTTCTAAGCAAAAACCAGCGCTGCGATTCCATCGGTGCCCTCAGAATTCGATTCCGAGCACCGGTTCAAAAGTTAGAAAAACCCGCTCGTCTGTTCACTGAACGTACCCGAGCCAAACTTCGGAAATTGATTCCGGGCACACCGGGCCTCGGAATCAGGCGCCGTCAGAAACTGCGTTCTTGTAAAATTCCAAAGAAAATTAGGAAAAAAAATTTCCTTGGAATTTACGGGTCTTTACAATATGTATATAATATATCCCAAAGTTTTTGAAGTTCTAAATGTGACTTCTAAGATATGCATGTTGCAAGGATCCATTTATCAATTGAAGAAATATTTTCAGATTTTGAATATCTGATTTGATGATGAAATGAAAGAGTTTGGTTTCATCAAAAATTTGGATGATTCCTGTGTATATAAGTTGGTTATTGGGAGTATAGTGGTGTTTTTGATTTTTTATGTGGATGACATACTAGTTATCAGAAATGATATCTCAATTCTTTACTCTATGAAGATGTAGTTGGGTAAATGCTTCTTGATGAAAGACATGACTCACTCGCTTCCTTTGTTTTGAAAACCAAAATACACTTCATATGAATATTATTGAACTTGATAATTGTTTTAGTTTTTGTTTTTTTATAGGATGAATTTATAGAAACTTTATTTTCAGAGTACATAAGAAGGATTATTAAAATCCATAGATCTGAAATTTCATACCATATTACATTCATCAAATTAATAAGAATTGTAGTGGTTTTGATAACTTCGTTATTAGATATAGAGAGATGATGAGTTCATCAAAATATGTAAAATCTATTGTTGATGTTGTCACAAATGAGTCTGAATATTGTGGAAATCCAAAACTTAGAGTTTGTTACAATGTTGACTATAAATAGAGTCATAACTTTGAGCGTCAAATGGAAAACAGTAATCAAGCATTATGAAGGTTTTTTATTTCTTGAGTTTGTACAATAACTTGTTTATTTGAGATATTCTAATCATTATAATATTTCTTTTTGATAGTTTTGTTAAAAGATTAAGTTTGTGAGGTTTCATTATAAAAGATCTTAGTTTTTCTTGTTTCAATTTTTTCATTACTGAACCTACATGATTGAGGGATTTGGGGGATAAGAGAATAGAGTGTTCAGGGAAATAACATTATACCTACTAATAGGTTAACTCGATATCTTATGGTGATAGGAAGATAGAGCACCCACCAATGGGTTTAATTTGAGGTCTTCTAAGGATAGTAAGATGTAAATAATATGGATTCGGTCTAAAGAACTAATTTACACTTTGATTTAAAAGTGTGGTTTTATTATATACTTTAAAGGGGTATTTGGTTTATTAACTAATACTTTTGTGTTTTGTTTTAAAATTATACTGTATTCATTTTTGTATTTTTTCTGGTTTAAATTTTTATATTTTCATTGTTTAGATTTCTACTAACATATTTTATTAAACTTCCAAAAAGCATAGTTTCCAAATCCAAATGGCCTGAAGTGCTTCTATTTTTATTCATTTTTTATAATCCCCATTTTAAGGGTTGAATGGGAACCCTACTAATGTGGATCTTAGGCTTCCTGATATTACATGACCCAAAGGTCTTAAAGGAATTCATCCAGACTATAACTACTTGAAATTACCCCTCCCCAGTGTCTAAATCATGATGTCATATCTCCACCTTTGCATGGTTGTTTTTCTAGTATTCCCATGTATGCACAAGATAGTACCAATGGTAATTATCATACCCTCTCATTATTTTAAATATTTTAGCTCTGCTCTGGTGAATGCGCCTGCTCTGAATCCTCTTATGAAGCCTGCTCCTTATAGAGTATGCCTGGTATATTTAAGCACAATATCATGTAGCCCAAAGGCCTTGAGGTGGTCTAAAGGCCTTGAGGTGTCCTAAAAGTATTACTGTCCCAAAGGCCTTGGGTGTCCTGAAGGGATTGAAGGACTCTAAGATCAAACTGGTGGCCCGAAATCTCAAACAGATGAATAGTTTTTGCTACTATAGTACCAAACAGTACCTACTATGGTACTGCTATAGTAACCCAGAAATATTTCTCTGCTTGGATTTTATCTCAGGTCTCTTGGATACACTTGTCGAGTCATCACCAACTAGGTTGAGGCTCTTATGACAACAAGCATAATTTCATTGTGCTTACTATATTTTATACAGTTTATATTTTCATAGAAAACATTGTTTTTTACTCTAATCCTTGTTTTGATCAGTATTTCATAAATTCATCCAAATTAAAATTGGGGGTATAAAAAAATTATATGTTATATTTTTAACTACAATTTACCCCCCCCCCCCTCCCCCACCATAATCTATTTTTCATACACCCCTTGGGAAACACATACTATATATGAGGATTTATAAAGATAGATCTAAAAGATTTCTTGGACTTAGTGAAGACACATATATGGTAAAGTGATAAAGAAATTTAGCATGGTTAACTCTAAGAATGGGTCTTTATCATTATTACATGGCATGAATCTTAAGAATATTTAAGATCTTATAAATATTTAAAAAGTATTAATATAATTCCCTATGCATCCTTCATAGGCTCTAGCATTTATGTCATGTTGTGTACCTGACCTGATGTTTCCTATGCCCAATAGATATCAATCTAATACTAGTTAGATTCACTGGATTACTGTGAATAACATCCTAAAGTAATTGAGAAGTACTAAGGATATGTTTTGGTCTTTGTGAGAGAATATGAGATTTGTGTAAAAGTTTACACAGATGTGAGTTTTCAATCCAACAAAGATGATATGAAATCTTAATCCATATTAAATCTTAATCTAGTTTTTTTTTTACCTGAACGGTGAAGCTATCACTTGGAAGAGTTCCAAAAAATCCACTATAGTGGACTCAACAATAGAGGTAGAGTACATAAATTAATTAAATACTATGAAATAAGTAGTTTGGATTAGAAATTACATCTCTAAATTTGAGGTGGTTCCTAGAATTCAAGGAGCAGTCGAAATTTATTATGACAACAATGGAGTTTTTGCTCAAGCTAAGGAATTTCAGACACACCAAATGTCCAAATACACCTTACACACATACCATATTATATGGGATATCATTGATAGGGGTGATGTAAAGATTATTTGGGTGGAAGCAGAGGATAATATAGCAGATCTATTAACGAAATCATTACCACGACAATAGCATGAGGTCCATGTTAGGTATCTAGGTATTTGATACTTAAGAGATTGATGTAGTGTATGCATAGTGTTTCATGATTATATAATAAAGGAAATCTCTATTTATCATTCATTAATGTGTGCTGAAATTTATTTTACATAAATAGTCGAATGATAATATTCTCTCAAAGTACAACTTTGAGTCATCCTTAATCGATGATCATCACGGAGTAGTATGGGTTGTGATGATATGTTAAGATTAGCATGATTATAATATTATACTCATTGCAGAGGATTGTATATGAAATATAAAGAATATATTAATGGTTTATTAAGTATAAAATTATTACTTGGATTGACCTACCAATATATATCTCATGTAATGTCATACAGTCATTGGTATACTTAGGGGTGTCTGTTTATTATCAATCCTTCTTACTTAAGGTTGGTGAGATACATAGCATGATAAGGTTCATACTTTGATACCTTTTTTACACAAGTCAAAATTGACTTATCTAATTAAGTTTTGGTTGGGTTTGTTACTGTTCATGTCATCAGTTGGAGCACAATAAAGATAGTATTTTTTCTACTTGTATAATGAGTAAAGGCATCTAGTCCTTGATTGAATTGGACTAAGGAAATGCATAGTCATGATTAGTTAGGTCATATATGATGTTATTATCTACTAATATGAGAGACATGTGATATGATCATATATTAAATGAATGGAATGTGATGTATTCATTGATCTGGTCAGTCTATTTTGGAGAATTAAGAAAAGATGATCCATCATATAATAGATTGACATGTTCCATATCTGGTGGTCACTCAGTGTCATAGACTAAGGGATTATATATATATACACATGATGTATATGATACATATTTTGATGGACATAGTTTTATAGAGATATGAGTATGTTTGATAGAGATCTCACTATACCCCTTAGTAGATTGAGTATCACTCATTATTTTCTAGATTCCACTCTTTTCTTACATCTATGAAATATGGATTTCATTTTTTTAATGTTACTAAGGCCAGCGGGTCACACAGTTAGGACATTGAATAAAGATTAATTTTTGGACAAATTTTTTATACCAAAATGAAGAGAGAGTGATAAAACCATATCCAAAAGGATTTTTGGATGAATTCACAAATATTTGTGAAGTTTTGTATAAAGTCTTTATGAGATTTAATGGAAATAAGAGATTATTATTTGTGAACTAAAATATGAATTTAAATGAATTAAATTTAGTTTCATGTATATTCCCACACAGTTTCATCGTTTATAATCTATTATGAATGGCTTAAATGGAATCCATTATGAATAGATTAAATATCTTTCATTCATTGAAGGAATTCAATGAATAATTCCAACAAGGATAAACGTATGTTAATACATTGGATATGGCTAATGTGTTTCATTAAATAAAATGTGTCAAGGATGGTAATATATGTAACACCCTAATATTTTAAAATAATACTATGGTTGATAGTGTATAAGATATGCAATACCCAGCTTAAATGAATAATGAAATATTATTATGTGATCATTATAACCAATTCATTGAATTGGTGACAATGAATAGTATTAACCACGTCATAAAATATATAATTATCCTAATAATTATTAATATATTAATTAATAATTTGTGAATAATCACTTGATTTTTTTATTCTTTAAAAATATGTTTTCTTCAAAAATGGTTTTTTTTACTTTTATGAGTGAATATTATAATAAATTTTTGTATCTTGTATAAATTGTATTTATAAAAATAAAATATTTTTTTAAATAAGCATTATAAAATTAGATTAGGGTGAATTTTTGGGATTTTTCTAAAAGGATTAATTTTCCATTGAATGGTGAAAAATAATTATTTTTATAAAACTTTTTGCGAAATTGATCAAAATCCAATTGAATCCATGAAGAATTTAAAAATCAGAAATGTAAGGTCGATTGTAGGTAATGAACATCATTGATGAAGCGAGTATAAAATTTGCATATGGTGACGACAAATAGATATACAAATATGAGAGAGACAATAAATAGAGAAAAGAACATAATTTAGAGCCCAAAAATCATCCTCTTTCATTATAATTTCTATGTATTTATATAGAGTACATAATAATTAAAAAAAATGTTGGAATATGAAAGGTTGGGAACAATAAGGGTTGAATTGGGTAATGAGGAGTCATGACCATTATTATCATAATAATTACATTCATTAAATAAAGTTTCATAAATCTCCCCCTTGGATGTCATAATTTCATGGAATATTATATATTCTTCACTTAAAAACATGTGTGAAAAAAAGTGAAGATAAAGTAATTGAAATCCACATCATGCTGCCTCATTAAAAACCTTACTATGAAAATCTAGTGGTAAAAAACCTGATGATGGGAAAAAGATTGTAGCATTCCCAACTCCCCCTAATTATATCATTAATTTTTGTCTTCAAAACATAAATTAATATTATTATTAATTATGTATTTAGAACATGTGAGGATGACCATTAGTAATAATTAATGGTCTCATTGAAGATTATAACTTATAGGGAAGGAAAATTGTTGCCATTAATTATAGATATCCATAATAATTTATAACATTCCCTTGGATATATATTATGATTTATGATTGCCTCATTAAAAATATCATCAAGGAAACCCCTTTCAAGGGGAAACCCCTTTTATAGGAAAAAAATTACAATTACATCAAGATCCCATAGTGTTTCCTCGTTAAAAACATTATAAAGAAAACCTAATGGGAAAAAATTGACTAAGGGAAAAAGAGTACAATAGTTACATCTCCCTCTCATTATGGTCATCGCTATTATACTATAGAATGTCCATGATCAATTCATAATCAAAACATTTAGTTTTGAATTTTGGAATAAGAATAATTTATACCCATTATATTTAAATTAATAGGTAATAACATTACCTTATAGTGTAATATGATTTCTTATTATTTACAAGGTACTTATGCACATGTTCATGTATATCCTTCAGGGATAAATAAAATATGAATTTTTATTTAATCCTTATGGGATAAGTATGTTCTTCATAAACCCCTCATGTATGAAATATATCACTCTTGGAAGCAATAGATTTAATGGATAAGGGTAAAATCATTCCAAAATTTAATATTTCATCTTTAGGTGATTTATTCATAATACAAAGACATTCCATGTAATTTCATGATAAAATAAGTCATTGATTTCAAAAAACTCTTTGAGAGTTTAGATGTTTTTCAAAAAATCTTAATAATATAATGAATACAATGATTAATACAATGGAATGATAAATTTAATTTTATATTCTTCCTTATATTAATATGGATATATGAAATACAACTTATTAATTTCACCCCATAATTTATCATATTGGGTGGAACTTTCATAATTTTGAATATTGTTCAGGAATTTCAAACACTTCTAAGATTCATATATAAATATCCAAATATAAAAGGAAGAATATTTATTTTAATAAGATCATAAATATTTAATGGTATTGGTATTTTGGATAATCAATCCAAAACTTTATATGTTGAACATCTCATAAGTTCCTTCAATAATTTTAGCCAATTATTGTGATGTTGACATCTATCAAAATCCATTTTCGTCGATAAGTTTTAAAATAATTCAAATAAAATATATCATCAACAACATATGATAGATATATCATAATTTTTCTAGTTACAATGTCACTTCAGAGATAATATCTAAAAATATATAATATTTTCTATATATTCATTTTCCTTATCAAGGGAAAATATATTTATTGATTTCTACTCATTGTGAACAATGATTTTATATAATTAGTTCAACCACACTTCTAGTGTGTATAATCAGACTATTGATTTCCAAAACTTCACATTGATATAAGTGTTGTGAGTATCTTGTCAATGGTTCTTCTAGACCATTTTATATATAGCGTGTTATGATTAATATTTATTTTAATCAAAAATCATAGCATGTAATTTATACTCACCAGTATAAAATTACACATGTGATCATTTAGTGGATGCATCTTTCATATAGTATTTAAATTGATCACATGGTAGGTAGGCACACCCATATATACTTCATAATTTGGTCTTCATAAATATATGTGGGAAATTCATTTCCAAAATATCTTCTAATGATATAAATAATTTACCTCAAAATGGATACCTTATGGTAAATTATTATATAGGGACATTCATAATAACATAATGAGAATAAATTTATTAATAATTTAGTAGACATGCATCCATTAAATAAATTCATCATTCTCCCCCTGATGAATTTCTACTATGTTATCAAAAAATTGATTCTCATGTATACTTGAATTAATATATTTCATTATAGTTGATTCCAGATGGACTAAACCATCATTTCATATATGTAAATTTCCAAGATTGGTAAACTTCAGGTTTACCATTAGTGATTCTATTGTACATAACAAATTATTTATAATCACTTTTCATGAATGCTTGTTATATATCAAGGTACCTATTTTATCCAATGTCTCCATATGATATTCATTTTCAATAATACAATTGATATATCTCATAGATACTGTAAGAATATAATCGCTCTTACAAAGTCATTAATTAATTTTTTCTACTGGTAAATGTACTTACATGAACATTTACTAACTCGTATATGATTTCTTTTGAATAATTTAATCAAAATAATATTTATAAATATTTTTATTCAATATATATGTATATAAGATCTCCAGGATCTTTCATTGTGCATACTCATTCTCATTATAATTTCCACTTATGGTGGTTGATGAATTCATAATATAATTACAACGGGTTAGACCCATCACCAAGCATATTATTGTATATTTTGGAACTTGTGGTCCAAATATTGTTTTAAAATACATCTACTTGGGATTGGAGCCCCCATATATTTTAAAGTCGGTGAATGTGATAGCAAGAAGAGATATAGAATAATCTTCTGGATTCACAACACACACCTCATTGCTATCCAAAATAATAACAATGCTCACTTTACCAAATAAAGGAGAAATAATTTGATCAAACATCATAAACTCTAAAATATTTATGATTACATTATAAGTATGAGTATGTAATGGTTCATTCCCTCTTGGTCTGTTACTTTTCTGGTTTTTTTGTTGGAGGCTTTTGAAGGAGGCTCGGAGGAGTTTGGAGAATTTTGGTTGCTAAAAGCTGGAAGAAAGAGGATTACATGTCATGTAACTGAATTACACAGTGTAAAGTTTGGTTTCATGGCTTGTCTTGGAGCTTTCATGACATGCAGAACTTTTACACACTGTGAAAGAGGGTTTCACGATGTGTAATATTTCAGGGTTATAAAAATAAAATAAAATGAAAATTTGGCACATTTTCGGAGAAAACTGAACCTCGGGTATTACACAACATGAGATGGTATTACACATTATGTAATACCCTGATCTATTTTAGTTTTAAAATTTCTTTTCCATCCGAACCCTCATTTTTTTGGTTGTGCTTCCTTTTTCCTCTCATTTTGGGCAAACCCTAGGCACCCCGAGATGTTCTTTGAGCCCTACTCCTCCCTCTTTGATCCATCAATCCCAGTGGATGCTCGTTGGAAATCCATAGTTGATCCATGGTGAGTTCTCTTCTCCTTCACACCCATTTTCTTCTGTTATTCTCTTGGGGATCCATTGTGGCAGTGTTTCTTTGGTTTGGGGATGTGTTGGGTTGCGTTTTGACAAATCCTTGGTGCGGTGTAGGTTGATCTGTTGTTGTCGTGTTGTGTTTGTGGTTCATGAGCATTCCTCTTTTTCATATGGTGCACAACAATTGGAAAAGATCCTTTGATGTAGGACTTCCTTCATTTCTCTTAATTATTCATCATGCAGGAGGGGTTCTCTTTTATTTATCTGTGGATTTTGGTTGATCTAGATTAATCAAATATAATAATTGGTTAAATGAATTTGAAAGGGGTAGAGGGATTCGTTTTTCATGTCCTTGGAGTTTTTATATTATGATTTTGATATTGTGATTATACATGCTAAATACCCCGCTGAAAATTGTGGTTGTTTCTTGATCAGGATTGTTTGGTATCACCCAAAAATAGAAATTAGTTAATCACATATATACGGCTAATTAATGGATTCCCCAGGATCATATAGTTTTGTGATAACCCCTAAATTAAACAAGTGGAATTAAACAAGGGATGCCTTGTCAAATCTGAAAATTGTGTTTTGTCTTGGTACATGTGATGATGTGATGTGTGGGTTTTCTCTCGTTGTGTTGTAGTAGGTTTTTGAGAATTATTGTGTGTTGTGGGATGGATCGGGTGGTGTAATGGAATCTCAGGTCGATAGATTGATTTATTGTGGAATGGATGAGAAGTGTTATGCAGCGGGGCTACAAAACTAGTCGTATGGTGAGGTGTTATTGGTTGGGGTTGTGAGTTGGGGGTTGGTTTTGTTGGTGCATAACCCAAGTGGGATGAGTTTGAAGGAGGAGAGTAATGATTGGTATGGGTAATCTTCCTAGAGTTTCTCCATGAGAAACATGCAAAAATCTTCACCTCATATCTAGATATTGATATATGTTATAGAGTGAATGGGTGTTAAATGTGGAGGTCATAGAATTATGTGTCTTTAATGTGAAGCATCCTTCATTTATCAGGTCCCATCACCTTTTTAAAACTATGTTGCTTGTTGTGTGTTGTTCTTGGTAGTTACTCAGGTAGTGATGGAATAAATAAATGTTTGATTAGTAAAGCATGGAATGACTTGGGTTGGTTTGGCTAATAGGATGGAAATGGTTAATTAAATTGGTTTGGAATGTGACTAGATTTTGTGGATTTTTATGTGGTGTTTTGCATTTAGAGGAAGCAATGAAGTTGGAAGTGTTGTGAGTTGGTTGTATGTTTGAGAACTCATAGGTTGGGCATGAGTGGTTGGTATCATATATAAATATACTTTCATTTTCCTTATGATTTTTATACACACCCCACCCTAATTGATCACTATGTTCTAAACACACCCATCATCATGGGGGAGGGTTTATTTATCAAACATCCTGGTCAGAGGATGGATGGATGGTCACCTTCTCTTCCTTGCTGCCTCTTCTAGATGGTAATAGCCTAATATTATTCGGTCATTTTGTGGTTTGTGAGTTCCATGTGTGTGTAGGAAAGTTGTGATTTCCCATGTGTCTTCGGGATGAGATATTTTATGCCTTCCCAAGTGTCATTGGGATGAGGTTTTGGTTTGTGGACCAGGTGTTTGTGGGCGGGATGTGATATGGTTTGTGGCCTATGTGTCTGTGGATGGGATGTGATGTGGTTTGTGGCCCAGGTGTATGCAGACAGGTTGTGATGTGGTTTATGGACTAGGTGTTTATGGGCGGGATGTGATGTGGTTTGTGGCCTAAGTGTCTTTATGCTAGATGTGATGTGGTTTGTGGCTTAGGTGAGTGCAGGCAGGTTGTGGCATGGTGCTTTTGGAAGACATGGGATCGCAAGGATATTTTTCATTAGGAAAGAGTGGCTAACCAATGGGAAGTGGTGTGGGGTACCCTATCATCGAAGTGAATTATATTACATTACTTGACTTGTGTTATTTGGTGAGCGGGCCTTGGTAAGGTTGGGATGGTTAGTATACCTGTTAAGTGTTGTTTGGTTCTGTTGTTTTCTCACATGGGAATTAGTATGCTTCTTTCACATATGCATGAGATACTTTGGTTTCCCTACTGAGTATACCTATATGGTCACACTATGTATATAAAACTATTTTCAGGTTTCTAGGAAGATTTCGTGGACCATACTGGACCTTACTAGTTTAGGCTTGGGACAATTGTTGTGTCGCTGCTTAGATCTACTTTTGGTATTTACTTGGAGACTTTTGTACTTGTAACAAATCTATTTTAAAACAAGCATTGGGATGGTTTTTGGATTTCTTTTATATATGTCTTGGAGTTTTTTGTGGATGATCCATCATATCTCTCGATCTTGTTTCAAAAAAAAGATAAATGCCTCCCATATTGTGAGATCTGTATACCCTTGGTGCTAGTCACCAACTCAGGGTCTACTGGAGGTGGGACTCAGGGGTCATTATCTCCCTTTATTTATTTTCATCCCAGGAGGGACATCTTTGGAGGGAGGGGTCGTGATAGAATGTTATCAGTGGTGATGGTTGAGAGATAGGATGGAGTTTGGGGTTAGGCACAATGAATATTGCATTGGTTGGTAGGGAAACAGTGTTAGGTGATCTTGGTGCATGACATGGGCCAGGGAAGATTGGCTAGGATATGAGATTTTAGGGGCCCCATGATCTGATGAAAGAACTTTGAGCCTACCAAATGACCAAGTGAGGCTACACCATTTATAACGTAGAGACCCTAGTAAAGGTACATGCATCATAATGACTTGTGTTCTTTTTTGAATTGGGTTGTTTTTGGAAAGTTGGAATGAATGTAAAATGAGTTAAATTAGTTAAAATGAATCCTAAAAAAATCCATACTACTCAGTCTTAGTAACCCCTTGTTTACCTTTTAGCTATGGCTCCTGGTTGTCGTCTGTATGTGGCTCGGGCAGTTAAGGCTTAGCAGGCTGATCTGGTTGATCGACGGAGGGTTGATCCAGTTGAGAAGGATAACCAATGGCAAAGCACATTGTGTTATTTCTGGCAATAGGCATTGGGAAAGTATGAGGGCACTGTTTTAGACATGGATAGAGAGATCTGGCTCGAGGAGCTTGAGATCTCCTTTAGTTTGATATGGGCCCCGATGGAGTACTGGGTTCCTTTGGAATTCAGTTAGATGTGAGGAGTCGCGCTTCAGTGGTGGACACTTTATCTATGGGAGAGGAAGGAATCAGATGTTTTTTGGGTCGACTTTAAGAAGGAATTTCGATTAGAGTTTCTTTCATCGACCATGAGGGCTGAGAAGAGGTGGGAGTTACTCTCCCTTCAACAGGGGATTATTTCAGTGTGGGATCTTGGGATCAAGTTCAAGGACCTCCTTTTTTTCACCAGATCTCTTTCTAGATGAGGAATCTCATACAACACATCTCAAGGAGGTGCTCCATCCTTCGATCTAGTACATGGTTACTCCTTTTATGTTTCCAATGTACTTGGAGGTTCAGAAAAAGGCAGAAGTGATTGAGTGGATGCACTCGCGAGGGGGTCTACCGCGAGAGGGGAACCAGCATAGTTCTTTGAGGGGGAGGGTTACTGATGTCAGGTCCCAGGTTCCAGGACCCTTGAGGTTTCTATCAAAAGGGAGTTGACCTCAACAGTTCCCTTTTTGACCTTCCGGTCCTCGTGCCATTTCGTGGGCTTGGGGCCAAGGTGTTTCTTTTTGTGAGTTCAAGACCATCTTCAGAACCAGTGTCCAGTAACCATTTGAGCCTAGTATGGTATAGTTGGATAGGTTCAGTGCTAACTTTAGCAGCAGTTATCGGTGAGACCGTTCCAGTAGTAGGGGAAACATGCTTTTGCTCTGCTAAGGTAAGATGGAGTAGGTAGAGAAAAAACTTAGGATGTTCCTCATGTTTATGGACCTCGACCCAGGAATGGTTATGGAGGAAGTCGTTAGTAGAGAGGTAGAAGAGTCGGACATGGTCAGTTTCACGCGATGGAGGTGGCAGTTCCAGTAGGTCCAGATATTGTTAGAGGTACAGTCATTTTTTTAGTGCTCTTGCTTGTGATTTTTTTGATTCAAGAGCTTCACACTCCTTTATTTCACCCTCTCTAGACCATGCTATGGTACTAGACATATAGAGTCTTCTTGTTCCCCTGATGTTGAGTACGCCATTCAGAGACCAGACTAGTTTGTTTGATGTGTGTCGGCGATATAGACTGATGATGGGACCACATCAATCCCGTGGGGATCTCTTCTTGTTATAGATGCAACCATATGATTTCATCCTCAACATCAAATAGTTGTATTTGATGCATTCCATTTTCAATTGTTTCCATAAGAGAGTTGTGTTTTCAGACGTAGATGTCTAACATTCAGTTTTTGTTGGAGAGCGGAGTTATCAGGTTGGCATTCAGCATGTGGAACCTCTTCTTTCCTTATTAGTTGAGCTATTAGTGGAATTAGTGGACGCTGAGATGGTAGAGGTTCCCAAGTTCATTAGGGAGTTCATAGACATTTTCCCCAAGGAACTTGTGATGTTACCCCCTCGACGTGATATTGAGTTCGGGGTAGATTTTCAGCCTGGTGCCTCTCCAATTTCGATGGATCCTTATCGAATGACACATTCTATGCTAAAGGAGATGAGGATTTAGATAGAAAATCTGATGAAGAAGGGTTTTATCTGGCCTAGTGTGTCACCATGGGGTGTTCCAGTGTTGTTTACCAAGAAGGCAGATGGTAGTCTGAGGCTGTGTATAGACTATCAAAGGTTGAATCAAGTAACAGTCAAGAAGTGTTACCCTCTTCCAAGGATAGATGATATTTTTTACCAGCTAAGAGGGGCGGTATTGATCTGCAGTCTGGATATCACCAGTTGAGGGTGAAGGAGAGTGATATCCCGAAGACTGCCTTCAGGTTTAGGTATGGTCACTTCGAGTTTATAGTCATGTCGTTTAGAGTTACGAACACACCAGTTGTGTTCATGGGGCTTATGAACTCTGTGTTCCTTGAGTTCCTGGATCGGTTCGTTGTTGTGTTCATTGATGATATCTTAATCTACTCGAAGTTAGAGGAGGAGAATTTTGAGCTTCTCATAACTATCTTGCAGGTTCTTTGACACCATCAGCTCTATGGAAAGTTGTCCAAGTGTAAGTTTTAGACACAAGAGGTGCATTTCCTCGAGCATATGGTGTCTCAGTAGGGTGTATTAGTAATCCCATCAAAGTTTGAAGAATTTTTTTCTTAGGCATCACCCAAGAACGTGGTAGAGGTTCATAGTTTCCTTGGTCTTGCAAGCTATTATCGGAGGTTTGTACCCGATTTCTCTTAATTTTTAGCCTCGTTGACAGCTTTAACCTAGGAGGACCAAGCTTTTGTATGGAGTGAGTTGTGTTAGGTAGCGTTCGACTACCTGAAGTGGAAGTTGGTTAGTTCTCTAGTTCTGGTTTCCTAAGGAAGGGGTGATATTTGGGGTGTTCTGTGAATCTTCCCATCTAGTCTTGGGATGCGTCTTGATTTAGCAGCAGGAAGTGATCTCTTATGGGTCTATGGAGTTATGTCTCCACGAGCGTAACTACATCACCCATGATCTGGAGTTGGTAGTGTTGGTTTTCACACTAAATTTGTGGAGGCATTACCTCATTGGGGGTCATTTTTTGGTCTTTATGGATCACAAGAGTTTGAGGTATATCTTTTCCCAGTGAGATTTGAACTTATGACAGTAGAGGTGGATGGAATTTCTTCATAACTAAGATTTTGAGATCTCCTACACCTCAGGAAAAGGGAATGTCTTGGATGATGCCTTAAGTATGAAGACACAGAATAAGGTTGTTTGGGAATCTACGGATGCATGGAGAGTGATAGAGGAGTTGGCATATTTTCACTTGGATGCAGGAGTGGATGGCGGTAGGGGTTGTTTTTTTCAGATAACAATGTAGTCTTCTCTAATGTGATAAGCGAAAGAGTCTCAGTGGGGAGACTCATAGGCAGAGGTGTTGTGTGATCGTATTGGCCATGGTGATGCTCCGGAGGAATGGTAAGCGGATGGTCAGAATCAGATGTTATTCTATGGAAAGTTGTTTGTTCTGGTGGCGATGCATGAGGGTTTCCTTCATGAGTTTCATAGATCACCTTTATAGGTACACCTAGGGGTTTCTAGGATGTATCATGGTTTGAGGATGCAATTTTGGTGGCCTAGGGTAAAGCGGGCAGTGGCAGAGTTTGTGGCAAAGTGCTTGTTATGACAACAAGTAAAATCTGAGCATTGTGTTCCCAATGGTTTTTCATGTCCCTTGGATGTTCCTGAGTGGAAGTGAGATGATATCTCGATGGATTTCATCATAGGGTTACCTAGATATCAGGAAGGCTATGATGTTATCTGGGTTGTATTGGATCGGCTAATGAAATCAGTTCACTTATTAGGGATTAAGGAGTTAGGTGTAGTGGATGTCTTGGCAAAAAGGTATGTGGATGAGGTGGTGTGGTTACATGGAGTTCTGAGGTCCATTATCTCGAATCGGTATAAATGCTTTACCTCGCGAATCTTTAGGGTATTGCAGCATGTTTTTGGCACCCAGTTATGCCTCAACACTAATTTCCACCCCCAGAAAAATGGGAAGAAAGAGCAGACTATAAAGACATTATAGAATATGTTGTGAGCATGCGTCTTGGAATTTGGAGGATCTTGGGTACAACACCTTACCTTGGTAGAGTTTTCTTACAATAATAGCTATCACTCTTCCATTAACATGGCTCAGTTTGAAGCTTTGTATAGAATATTGTTTCATTCACCATGATGTTGGAAAGAAGTTGAGGAGATAGTTGTTCTTGGTCCTGAGGTAGTGCAGAGCACGATAGAGAAGGTTCATCTTGTTCGTGAGAAGATAAAGCCAGCGCAGGATTAGTAGAAGTCATATGGTGATCATAGGAGGAGGCCTTTAGATTTTGAGGTTGGGGACCATGTGTTCTTGAAGGTTTCCCCTTGACGTGGGCAGTGGAGGTTTGGCAGAGGGAGTAATCTTTCTCCTAGGTTTGTTGGACCCTTTGAAGTGTTAGGGAGATTTGGTGAGGTGAAATACTAGTTGGGGTTACCACCACAGTTAGAGAGGATCCATGATGTATTACACGTCTCTTAGCTCTGTCGGTATCTTCGCGATGAATCTCATGTTCTTGACTGGGAGAGATGGATATCAAAAACAATGCGATGTTTGTGGAGTGGCCAACAGAAATCCAGGATCATCAAAAGAATGTGTCGTGTTGGTGGACCATTCCCTTGGTTTGTGTGTTGTGGAGGCATGGTGGTCAAGAGGATAATACTTGGGAGTGAGAAAAACATATTTGTTCCCAATACCCAGAGTTTTTTGGAGCTTTTTTTTGCTCTATTTTGCTTATAATGTGATGTTTGGATCCCTTTTTTCTATAAAATGTATTGTTTCCTTGGTTTATTACTGTGTTTGGTGTGTTATACGATAAAGTCTTGGCATATGAAAAGGGGGGGACTTGATTCCTAATCAAGATGCATTAATTGCGATGTGATTAAACCCATGCGGAGGAAAATGGGATTCCCTGATTCGTGTGTTTGGGACATTATGATTAGTTGGTTGTATAGTGGTTGTGTGGCAGTGTGGTTGTATGAAAAGAGGTGGTGTGTGGTAGTAGTGATGAGGTGGTATAGTGTGTTTGTGGTTGTTTAGTGTGGCACATTTGGCTCGTAGTAATGTTTGAGGTATGACGAGATCCTTGAGAGGTATCGTGCGGGGTGGTTGTTCTGACCTCTTTTTCTTCTGGGTTTGGTTTTGGATTCTCAAGGTTGAGAATAATTTAAGAGATATATGATGTAACGGTTTGTGTCCTCTCGGTCCATTACTTTTCCATTTTTGGTTTTTGGGGGCATTCGGAGGAGGCTCGGAGGAGTTTGGAGAAGTTCGATTTCTAAAAGCTGGAAGAAAGAGGACTACACATCGTGTGACTAAATTACACGATGTGAAGTTCTGTTTTGCGGCTTGTCTTGGAGGTTTCACAACGTGCATTATTTTTACATGTTGTGAAAGGGGGTTTCACGACGTGTAATATTTCAGGGTTAGAAAAATAAAATAAAATGATAAGACAATGCATTTTCTGACAGAAACTGAACCTCGGGTATTACAGGATGTGAAAGGGAATTACATGTCATGTAATACCCCAATCCAGTTTAGTTTTAAAATTTATTTTCCAGTCGAACCCTCATTCATTCAGTTGTGCTTCATTTTTCCTCTCATTTTGGGTGAACCCTAGGAACCTCAAGATGTTCTTCGAGCCTTACTCCCCCCTCTTTGATTTGTCAATCCCGATAGATGCTCGTGGGTGATCTGTGGTTGATCTATGGTGAGTTCTCTTCTCCTTCTCACTCGTTTTCTTCCATTCTCCTCCCAAGGATCCATTGTGGAAGAGTTTCTTTGGTTTGGGGATGTGTTGGGTTATGTTTTGATGGATCCTTGGTGCGGTGTAGGTTGATCTTCCATTATCATGGTGTGGTTGTGGTTCGTAAGCATTCTTCCTTTCCCTGTGGTGTGTAGCAATTGGAAAAGCTCTCTTGAGGTAGGACTTCCTTCATTTCTATTAATTGTACATCATGCTGGAGGGGTTCGCCTTTGTTTATCTATGGATATTGGTTGCTCCAGATTAATCAAAGATAAGAATCGGTTAAATGGAATTGAAAGGGGTGGAGGGATTCATTTTTCATTCGCTTTTGTTTATCTATTTCTTGTTTAAACTATCTCCTTACGTTAAGTTAATCCTTTTCAAAGGGGGAGTATACATAACTTTTATCGGTTTCATTTTTATCAGTTTCACTATTTATTAGTTTCACTTTTATCGGTTTTACATTTTAATCAGTTTCACTTTTATTGGTTTTATATTTTAATTGGTTTCACTTTTATCAGTTTTACATTTTAATCGGTTTCACTTTTATCGGTTTAAAATTTTAATCAGTTTCACTTTTATCAGTTTTAATTTTCATTGGTTTCATTTTATTAGTATTAGATTATTTTATTGGTACAAGATTATTGGTATTGGACTATTCCATCGGTATTAGATTATCGGTATTGGATTATTTTATCAGTACTAGATTATCGGTATTGGATTATTCTATCGGTACTAGATTATCGGTACCAGATTATTTTATTTTATCGGTTTTAAAATTCTTATCGGTCTCATGTGGTTTTCGTTATTACATTTTTGTTTATTTTATTATTATAAGAAAAATATACTGAAACCAATATATCTATCTTGATACTCCGACAGGTACAACTTCTAAAACCTTACTTTGTTCATTATATTTAAAATAGTTTTTTTTCAATTATTTCTTTTAACTCTTAATCAAATTCATTCTGAATATGATTTTATTTTAAGGAAAACCTCAAGAGTTCAAAATCATTCTCAACCATTGGAACCTTTGGATCTAATCCTGACCATCAATTTCTTTTTTAAAGAACCCCTCCTTACCTATCCCACATCAAATTCCTCTGATTTTCTCTCAAGTCCCGATGCTCTATAAATAACCAGCACGGTTCGTAATCAGAATTTACCTCAGTTTTTGTAATCAAAGAACTAATCATCCTTCGTAACCAGGAAATCTTCAGGGTTCAAGATAGTCTTTCATGTCTGAGTCAACTGCTTATTCTCTAAAGAAAATGTCCCCAAAATATTTCTCTTCCATGATCTTTTGAGGTGAAAGGTTAGTCTCTTGAGACTTTTATGAGACTTTTGATTCATCGTTGAAAAGCATAATAAGTTTCCAAGGGTGGGAATCCATTTGCATTGAAAGACCGAATTCAGATAAGGATTTTGTGTTCTATAAGGAGGTGTTACAATTTTATAAAACAATGGAGATAGACTATAGTCTCGATATTTCCTTTATGATGTATGATAAGAAGTATACAACCTTTATAAAATAGGCACTTACTTTCCAAAGTGTTCCATCTGAGAGAGATGCACTATGTCCTTCCCAAAAATTATTGGAACTTGATGTGACTTTTAATATGAGAAAAGCTGAAGAATCTCTTTTTGAGATTCATGAGGACAAGAGAAAGGTAAGTCATTTATCAAGAGATAATCAACTCATATCCCTTTGGATGCAAGGTTTTTTAGTACCGAGAAATGATGATAAGGAGACTTTGAAAGTTTCATATGTTTATGTGCTTGATTATTTGGTGAATATGAGGAAGTTTAATCTTATGGGATTGATTTTCTTAACAATTAAGAAGCTTAAATTCGGTGCCATAAAGTCTCAACTGATCATGTTTCTCACCATTCTCAGTAAGTTTTTGAAAGAATGCTTAAGTTTATGAGATGTTTCAATCAAGTCAGATACGACATCTTTCAAGGAGCCTCTTATCAGTAAGGATATGATAAGGAGAATCAAGTTACAATTCAATCCTAAATCAAAAAAGTTTGAGAAAGATCCAGAAGATGAGAAAGGAAAGGAATCAGCTGAAGGAAGTGAAAAACCTTAAAATCCATCAAAGTCTTCTTTAAGCAAAAGAAAGATAGTTAAGACTACAAACCCCAAAAAGTTAAAGAAACAAAAGGCAATATCGGATGAGGTTGTGGCTGAGTGGAGGAAGAAGAAGGAAGAAAGGAAATTAGGGGGTCCTCAATTTGGTTTGGATCCAACTGAAGCTATGGCTCTGAAAATAAGATCAGAAGAAACTTTAAAAAAAGAAGAGAATGAAAAAAGAGAAAGGCCCAAGCTATTGACATTGATAGTATTCTCAAAATAGCTAAGAAAGCAAAAACCGGTATTGTAATAAGGGAACCACCTATTCAGACTCAATCGGATCCAACAGAAAAAGGAAAAGAAAAACAGGCATCTGAACAATCAGCCACACAAAGTCTCATTCAAGAATCCAAAGAAGAAGAAGAACAATAAGAACAAGGGGAAGAAGAACAAGGTCAAGAAGAATAATAAGTGGAAAGGAAAGAGGATACAAACAAGATAAATCTTTCAATAGAATTGTCAGAAGTTCCATCTTTTAATTTTCCTTCTCTTGATCCGCAGCCATAAAAAAGAGTCTCTCAAAAGGTTTCTTCCAATAAAGTCATTCAAATATAAAACAAAGAAGAAGAAGAAGAATCCGATAATAATTGGAATCATACAGCTCAATTTATTGGTACTGAGACTCATTTCGAAGATCTCCCAGAATACACTGAAGATACGGATTCTGAAAGAACAATCACAGAGAAGGGAATTCGATACATTGAACAAGATTTGAATAGATTGAAAAAGATGATTCTGTTCATTCCAAAAATTGAAGTCATGCTAGAAATCCTTTCAAATATTCATAATGAAATAATGGACTCTGTCAAGATTTTGATGGATAGGTTTCTGAATCTTGAAGCTGATTTCAAGACATTCAAGGAACATGATGTTGGGAATA
Organism: Viscum album; assembly: GCA_963277665.1. NCBI lineage: Eukaryota > Viridiplantae > Streptophyta > Magnoliopsida > Santalales > Viscaceae > Viscum > Viscum album. The sequence continues at coordinate 1,714,449,123 of OY728152.1, read as the reverse complement.
GTAAGGCTTGTAATAAGGTTGTCAAGTGGTCGTACAACATTGATGATAATCTCAAGTATCATGTGGATAAGATTGATGGATTGGTGAAGAGGGTAAATGATCTCAATTCAGTCTACCAAAATTTGGTTGCTGATTTGAATGAAAAGCTTGAAGTATTTCAATGAGCGGGTACCTCAAAAGGAATAGCGTCTGAAGAACTTGAAAATCTTAAGGCAAAATTGTAAGATGATTGTAATGACATTATTTTGCTCTCGAATAGATTTGTAATCCTAAAGAAGGCCTGCAGACTCATACTAGATGATTTCAATTCTCAAGAAGCAAGGCTTAAAGCTTAGGAAGCAATTAATCGGCTTCTAGAACAAAGGCTCCAGAAGCAAGAAAATATTATTGAAGAACAGGATGTGAAGCTGAAGGCTCGGCAAGAAGCCCTTGATAAATTGATGGAGGACAGAAAATAATTCAAGAAGATGAAGCTTTCCATGTTCAAACTCTTGGAAAAAAAAAAGGGGAAAGAATGAATTTTTTAACTCTTGTTGTAATAAAATCTTGTTTCATTCCAAGTAATGTATCTTGTTTTGTACTCTGTTTCTCTAACTCTTTGCAGGACATGAATGTTTTCCCTTATTCTTTTTGAAAATCACAAAGGGGAAGAATATTTTGGAAAAGAAGAAGTTTCTTTCATAAAAAGTAAAAAGGGTGAATACTTTATTAAGGGGGAGAACTCACAAGTAAAAATAAAGAGAATATGATCCTTAGTGATATTTTTATCCTAGGGTGGAATTAGTTGTATTCGCTATTACTTTTAGAAGAGTTTCTAAACTCAGAGGGAGATAAGTCTTTATTATTTGTTTTGTTTTGTGCTTTCCAAAATGGGGGAGATTATTGATTCAAAATGTGTTTCGACTTTCCCATTGATATTTTTGTTTTGGAAATCACAAATTACTTCTTGTTTTTCATATTTTTTATTCTAATCATAATCACATATGTTGTTTTCTTATCGTAATCATATATTGTTGTTTTACAATCGTATTCATGTTATGAATCGTAACCACATGAATTGTAACTAGGTCATCTATCGTATTCATGTTATGCATCGTAAACACATGCATCGTAACCACACACATCATAACCAGGTTATGTATCGTAATCATCTTATGCATCGTAACCATGCATCGTAACCAGGATATACATCGTAATAACATCGTGCATCGTAACCATGTTGTGTATCGTAACTATGATATGAATCGTAACCATGATATAAATCGTAACCATGATATGCATCTTATCCATGTTAAGGATCGTAACTGTATTATGTATCGTAACCATGATATGCATTATAATCACGATATACATCGTAACCATGTTAAGCATCGTAACCAACTTATGTATCATACTCTTGTAATGTAGTGTACTCTTGTCTTACTCCAATACCATATACATGTTTCTCATACTCATTGTTTCATACTTTTGTACTTGTTATCTTCTAACCAAAATGATGTCGTGAATTTAGTTTTATACCAATCAAAATGATGTCGTGTATTCTGTATGTTTTGACCGTTATAATGTCGGGTGTCGAAGTCCCTCCAAATTTTCTGGAGAAATATAACCGTTTGAGGAAATATGACCGTTGGAACCTGAGACCTATAAAAAGAGGTCATTCAAACTAGAGTGAACAACTTTTGATCTTCCAAGTTCTAGAGAGAGACTGTGTGACATCTCTCTTGCTTCGTGTGAATGCCTTGAAGATACAAGACGTGAACGGCTTGTTCCTAGTTCTTGTATTTCAATAAGTGCTTTGTTTTTCTTTGTGTGTCCGATCATTGTGATAACGATCGAGGGATTTCGGGGATAGAAAGACGGTGGTACCGATCATCATATCGAGGGCTTTCAAGTATTTGAAAGATAGAGGTATTGATTACCTTCTTAATCGAGGGCTTCCTGAGATAGGAAGACGGTGGTACCGATCATCGTATCAAGGGATTTTAATTATTTGAAAGATAGAGGTGTCAATTTCCTTCTTAATCGAGGGATTCTGAGGATAGGAATACAAACATACCGATCATCATATCGAGGGCTTACCCGAGTGGTGGTAAGACAGACCTTTTATCCTAGGTGAAAAGATACCCTACTCTTTGGGATAAAAGAATTGTAATACCTTTACATTTCCACTATTATTTGTAATAGAAAGGGAATCATTTTGTTTCTTCTTTCTATTCATATTCTTTTCTATTGTAATTGTTTCAATTACGATACATTCTTTACATATTGTATTAAGAGATTTTATACGTTGTATGGTAGAATCATTTACATCTGTTTTACTCTGATCATTGTATTCAATTCAAATACAATTATTTTGATAACCTATTGTATCTTATCATATCATATCCATAGGATCCATGACCCGTATGGTCATTTGAATTGATTGTGAATTGTATTAGTTTAAGGCCTCTTAAACTAAGTTCATTCTTAAGAGTTTAAATACAGAGTTTTTAAACCTACAATTCACCCTCCCCCTCTTGTATTGTGTCATCTCATATACATTTACATCTATATTACAATCCAACATTTATAACCTTTTGGGACCACTTGGATAAGATTATAACCTTTATAGTATTTGTTTCCGATGCTTTCGTCGGGGCGCGTGCATCTGTCACGCAGAGTACGCGCTGCTGTTACCCCGCATCCCTACTTTCCAAAGGCGGGCAGCATCCGCTCCTTATTCAGGGACGTCTGCTCCTTGATCGAAACGGGATGATGGGATGTCGGTTCTTCCTTCCGTGGATTCCTCCTCAGAACTCGTCACCTAGTCCGGGTCTCCCTCGTAGATTTAATACGTAGTTCATGAAGTTCTTCCCAGCGTCATATCTTCATGGACACCAGTTAATTACGCCGCTTCTGTCAGCACCTTCCAAGGAGTCTGGTCAGAGCACCAACCTTCAGTTAGAAGAGTAGTCATGTTGGGGCATCACTGGCGTGTCTTGACGCTGGGAATTGGCATGTCTGTCTTCTGTCCCTTATCATAGGGCTTCTCGAGGGTGCGGAAGCCCGAGGCATCCCACATCGAACGCGAGGAATTGTATGCCATTGGCATGTATCTGAGGTTTTCCTCAGCTTTCCATGTTTAACACAGGGTATGCCGCATGTTTAACGTCCAGCGGAGACGGATCGGACTGATCGGAACACCAGTTAGAGTGGATTAGACTATGTTGGATTGGTGTTTCCCGATCCGGTTGGGTCGAATGCTTGTGGCCCGCAACTGCCGCGGGTCGAGCTCCGCGGTGAGCTCGTTGGGGGTTGCAGGGGGCAACGCACCCCTGCTTTGGGGGTCCGGGGGCTGAAGGCCCCCGACCCAATTTTCAGCACTGTAGCAATGCTGACCACTGTAGCGGAGCTGACCGATCGACACCGACAGACACTGTAGCGGTGCGGACTTCAGGGTCAACAGTACTGTAGCGCTTTTGACTTCCAGCCGGCAGACACTGTAGCACTTTTAACAAAGTGAGTCGCCGATCACTGTTGCAACGCGGACTACTATTCAGAACATTGGACCGTCTTCTTCATATGTAGCCCATTTTCGGGCTAGGGTTTTAGACTGAAATCCTCTGTAATTTGCTGCTCCCGATTAGTGAAATTCTGCCTCTCCCGTGGACGTAAGGATTTTTCCCGAACCACGTAAATCGTCGTGTTCATTGTTTTTTTTTTTCTTTTCTTTCGTTTTCTCATTTTCTGGCGTTGTGTCTCTCGACGATTCCGCAACAGACTGAAGGACCCCCTGGGGGGGACACCGATATTGGGGCCAGCACGTGGGCGGCTTCCCGAATGCTGTGGAGGGGAATTAGATGGCATGATCTCACCAGGATGTGGCGGCCCGGGTAAGAATCGGGATGGACGATGGCTTCAGGATTGAGTCCCAGAGAGACTTCCTACGTATCCCCGTGGCGGGGAATCAAAGTCCACGTAGTTCGATGAAACGATGGGACACCTGAAGAGGCGACCCGTGAGAATGGACACATGGATGGGACCCAGAGGAAGTGGAACCTCCGGGTTAGGTCATGAGCTTCCCGAAACACATGGGCTCGAGGGAGAGATCAGGATGAGACATGGGTGTTGGGCTTGAACCTCGTGAAGGTTTCCTACGTATCCCCATGGCGGGGAATCAAAGACCACATAGTTTAAATGGAGAATACAGTTTAATATCATGCGGGGTGGGTATGGGGCTTATACCCTAAGGTGACCCATGGTGTTGGAAAACCGACGTGAATAGGATCGGAACGACCAGGTGGTGGGCTTGAACCTCGTAGAGGCTTCCTATGTACCATGCCTCAGCACGGATCAAAGTCCCCGTAGTTCGGGATGGATTGGGGCTTACACTCTGAGGCGTCCCAAGGTGGTGGGGCTTGAACCTCGTAGAGGCTTCCTACGTACCATGGCTTAGCACGGATCAAAGTCCCCGCAGTTCGGGATGGATTGGGGCTTACACTCTGAGGCGGCCCAATGTAGTGGGGCTTGAACCTCGTGGAAGCTTCCTATGTACCATGCCTTAGCACGGATCAAAGTCCCCGTAGTTTGGGTGTACATTTTAACGTCATGCGGGACGATGGTGCTTAGCAATTTAACGTCCTGCAGCTCGGACGGGGGCATTTGGGGCTTACGCTCTGAGGCAGACCAAGGTTTTTCATGGTCGGTGCTCACTCTAAGCTCATGATATTCATGCTCGATGTGAGTAACAAGAGACAGAAGAGACCTGACAATCACGTCGTGAAGGGTGTGTCCGTGGGAAATGAGGAGGGGCTTACGCATTGAGTGGCCCATGGTGTCGGGACTTACTCCAGGATGGAGGCTCGTGGTGCGACAAAGCGCAGCGGGAGAGGTATTTTGGGATCGAAGAAAGGAGGAGCCTCGTTCCCTGTCACGCCCTCCGCTGGCCTTGGGGACCGAAGATGAAAGGAGGAGCATCATTCCCCATCACGTCCTTGGTTGGCTTTGGCGATGAGGAAGTGAGGAGGAACGGGGGTGCGACCTCCTGTAAGAAAGGTTAGGGGCTTACACCAAGGTGGTTTCCCTTCCCCGTGGAAAAACGCCACTCCAATAAGGAGGATATCACCCCCTGTGAGGGATGACCCCATCCCCGTGGAGATGAGTGGGCGTGGAGAATGTCTGAGGTGGGGAGACCCTACGTGCGAGGCATGGGGTCAAGTTACAGTTTAACGTCATGTGTTGAGGATGAGGTGTTTGACAGTTTAACGTCATGTGGCTCGGACGAAGTGGGTTTTCTCCGCACCCCTAGGACTTACATGACCGGTACCCTCTGCCCCTTGAGGAAGGGAAGGCATCGGCAAGGCCGTACTGAGGGGGTGTCGTGGAGCGAACCATCGAGGGGTCCATGTTAGCGTGGTTATGTGAAGAAGCAATAGCCGTTAGCGTGCCTATGCGAAGAAGCATGAGGCAAAACAACGCAACTGGAAGAATTTTCCAAAGGACTTTGAAGTTACTTAGTACAAATCTAGAAGGTCACATGGGAAAACCATGTATGATGCGGATTTTTTGGGTGCACAAGACACCTGTGAATGGCACCCAGAAGAAGGGCATCGAGCACTCACGCAAGGGGGCGCCCGGGGAGCACTGAGGTGAAGGGCCCCGGAGAATTGCGCGCAGCCCTTGAGGTTTGCGCGAAATAAAGGGATTCGGTGGGAAAAACACCGAGCTGGCGTGAAATCGGTGATGCTTGCGCGTAATTGGGGGCAAAGGTTTTGCGCGTGACTAGGAGGATTGCGTGCAAGGAGTACGAATTGCGCTCGAGGGGAAAAGGCCGTGTGCAAGGACAGGGGTGCGCGCAAAGGAAGGACTTTGCGCGCAATTGGACGGCCTTCGCACAATCGAAGGAATTGCGCACAAGAGGAAAACCCCGAAGAGATTGGAATTTAGTCGAAGCCAAAGGGGATCTCGTACGAAGGCAGACCCCAGGGTGACTAGGCGCGAAAAGAACCATACCTGAAGGCCATATTGCACGCCCGCGGAATGCCGATTATGCGCACGAGAACCAGTTCAGATTCTTCAACCCCGAAAAGGAAGGGGTTCACCTTCTATTTATAGGATACCGGGGGCGTGAAATACTGGTCGGTGCGAAATAATTGCGCGACAGAGGCATCGGCGCGAAAGTCAACCGCACGGGGTGCCGGCGCAAAATTATTTCACGTCAGCGCTGGGACTCTTCGCGAATCCCGGGACTTTCCGCGCAGGACAGATTTTTTCGCGCACTTCACCTTTTTTTTCCTACAACACCTCCGGGCCCCCCGAACTGGGTCTCCGGGTCCACATATGACTTCGCTTTGTCATTTTGAAACTTTCTCCAACACTTAAGCACTTTTCGGCATCTACAAATTCCCCCCCTCGGAATTGGATCGGCGAGGGGTCACAACAATCGGATTCCGAGGGAAACGCCGAAATGCAGGGCTTCGTGGGCCCCCTGCGTGCAAAAATTTGAAGCGGCACGTAAAACTCAGCCAGGCGAGGAATCCACTTTTCGCTCGGGCGCAGAACCCAGGATTAGCCTATAAAAGATGTCGTGGGTCCCATGCTCTGTACGATGTTTCTCGCACGATAAGCATTGATCTCTCGTGCACGGAATTGCTTCTGCTCCTGCGCGAAATACCGCTCAGCAGCGCGTAATTCTACCGAGATTTAGTGACATTTTACGCACAAACCCAGGATTTTTCGCGCCACAACCTGATATTTTGTGACATCCACTAATTTTACGCGCCAGAATCCCAGATTTCACACCTGCCTCCCAGATTTCGCGTAACACTCCCAAAACACTTGGTCGGAAGAAGATGGTTGCAAACCGGGTTGATGAGGGGGAAGTCGCTGCTCGCAGAGCTGAAATGGCTGCGAATCCGGAGGTTTATGGCGTAAAGAGGGTTGTCTCTAACAACCACACCCTCTTCAACATGCTAACCCCCGCCCAGAAAGAGTACGCATTGTCTGACAATCTGCTGCTGTGGGACTTCGGCATTCTGGAGGAGGTCCCTCTGCCGGGTTTCGAGGTTGATACACCGCGGTCATGGGTGACCCGCGAAGACAACCTTCCTCGATACAACGTCACCAATAATGGTCATCCTTCCAGAAAAACCAGGAAAATGGATGTATATGTCCTGAACCCCAGGACCAGGACCGTTGTTGGGGGTAACCCTGTTGCGGAGAGCTCCTCAGCCCTCTATGCGAGCACGTTCCGTCAGAGCGTCACTGACGAGACCAAAGGTTGGCTGCAGGATTGGGATCTGCGGTCTAGAGGAAACTTTACCGGCGAATGGTCCTGGGTGTACTGGGTTCGCCATACGTGCGACCAATTTGGGTCCGAGCTGCGGCACATTGGTCTGTTTGAGGCGGTGTGGACATCGCAATTCCATTTCTACCGGCAGCCTGAGCTCGAGCTAGAGTTGTTCACCCGATGGTCCTCCGACACCAACACTTTCCACATTCACCATGGGGAAGTCAGCATCAGTCTCTAGGACATCCACTGCATCGGGGGAATCCCTTTGGAGGACCATCAATATGATGAATTCCTCCCACCGATGAACATCTGGGGTGACAGGTCCCAAACCCCCATACTGACGTGGCACCTTCTGGAGCTGGCCAAGGAGAAGTTGGGGGTCAAGGACTTCCTAAAGGACATCACCTACAAGGACTAGTTCAGCCTGTTCCTGTAGAAGGATCCAGAGGTCAAGATTCCAGGGCGGGGAAAACGGTGTCCAACCGCGGTTTAGAGGAGCAAGAGTGGATCATACTCGAGGATCCTGGAGGTGGGGAAATACCAATCATGGGGCTACAGCATAAACGAGGCCCGGGATCCGAATGCTCGGTATGTCGGATTCCTCACCACATTCCTGAGCAGATGACTCTTGCCGGTGCGGGATGCAAGGATGGGCATCCATCCAGTGACTCTAGTGATGGTTGGCATCATGGCTGTCAACAAGAGGTTCAACCTGGGGGTCCCCGTGCTGGCTCAACTGTATGCCATCTTGGGACACATCTTGAGAGGGGGATCGCCTAGGAGAGTATGTGGCCCCTTCCAGATCTTCCATGGCTGGGTTGCAGCGCACTGTGGTGGATACACTTTCCCAAATGTCATCCGTCCTCCGAGCAATGGCCTGTGACCCTCTCTGCTGAATATTGTCAGGGTCATGTCGATGACACTCAATGAGGAGGGAGTGCGGATTAGGATTGGTAACCATGCCAACTTCACCTTCAGTCCATTCCCCACCCCAATTGGTCAGCTGATAGATGATGGGAAAGGCTCACTGGAGCATAAGGAGTACTTCCAGAGCATCAGAGGTGGGGTGTTTGTGGCCCGAATTGATGGGAAGATCTTCTACGAGCCTTATGTGTCGTCCAGGTTCGCCAGGCAGTTCGGATGCCTCCAGCGAATGTCGAAGAGATTATACACAGACGTCCGGGAGGAGAGACATCCCTGCGTTCTTCGTCAGTTGTGGCTGATGTTCACGACTTACGGCTCTGGTGACATCATCACTTTTCCTCCCACCGGAGTCAACGCTGGCCTCTCAACCGAGTATGTCAAAAATTGGACCATAGCATACCATGAGGGGCTTTTGCGGAAGCGAGTTCGGTAGCTCAAAGTCACCAGTGCGGAACCTCGGCGGCGAGAGAGTAGGCAGGGTGCCGCTAGAGGGGGAGGATCAGAAGCGCCTCAGGCAACGGGGCTCGCACGGGCTGGGACCTCATCAGCGGGGGCGTCGCATGGCGTGGCCGCGCCCTCATTTCCTGGAGGAGGAAGGCCCCACAGAACGGCCAGAGAACTTCCTGGGAAGCAAATAAGATACATGCTTCAACCTTCCCACGATGCGATCTTCCCTACGCTATGGTGGCTTGGATAACCCTACGGGAGTCAATGAGTACTGAATCCCTATGGCAGAAGATAGTGTGAGACGGGATCTAGTTGCCAGAAGTCGGGCTCGTTCGGGTTTCCGAAAGAGTGAGCTTCCATCGACGACATGCATATCTGATGGTCATGGACATGTACGCACACCAACGGGGTCGGCGTATGGAGCCACCTCTCTTGGTGAAGGTGCTGCTCGGCCAGGAGCATGATCCAGAAAGGATGTCGATGGGGGATGATGACAGCGATGAGTCGGAGGGCGACGAAACAGGAGAGGAGGCAGAAGGAGAAGGGAAAGGTGAAGGAGAAGGAGAAGGGGAACCCGAAGGTGAAGGGTCGCAGGGGGCGTCCTACCAAGGGAGTCTCTGGGAGAACGGCGAGATCGTCGACTCCGATATGGATGTGACTGAGCTGCTCGAGGTATGCTTCGACCCTTATCTTCTCTTGTATTCTCTTTCCTTTGCAATCCATAACCCACCTCCCTTATCTTACTCAGGATCACATCGACGTTGATCAAGAATCTCCGACCGAAGGAGGGGAGGAAGCGTCAATGGGGAAAGGCGGGGCACCGACGCTCGTTATCGAGATGACGAGTGCTGAGGGATCCCCCGCCACGACAGCTCCTATAGCGGCCAGGGAACTAGAGGTTGATACCTTGGGTTCCTGTAAGTTCCTTGCTTTGATACCGGCACTCACTGTCGGAGGACTCAACTGATCAGGGTGCTCCTTGTCTGTACAGTGATCACGGCATTGGAGGCTTGTCGGGCTGCTGATCCCGGACCATCAGCGAGCGGGCCGACGGCAAACATACTGCTCCATCCAGAACATGCCCCCCAAACTGAGTTGGCTCCAGCAATTGGTGAGCAGGGAGCGGCAGACACCAGTGGTGCTGTCGTCGGGGCAGGGCTGGAAGTCGACGAGGGTGCCACCAGGATCGGGGGGAGAGAGGAAGGTCACCCAGATGCTGAGGAGCCTATTCCCCTGGAAGGAATCTCTGAGGAAGACCCTGATGCTGGCCTGTTGGCTGTCTTCCCTATCTATCGACCCACTGATCATGAAGAAATTGACGATTCAGGTTTGGAAGCGGCTGAGGAGAGCCGGATGACGCGACGCAAGGGATGGAAGTGCATCCGGCGTTTTCTCGGGCAACCCCGGGTGGAATGGCTGAAGCGAATGGGGTCACTCCACACCTGGCTGTGTTTCCTATGCACTGGAGGGGCGGATTCTCAATGCCTTCATCTGACGGTCCATGATTTCATGGTCGAGAAGATGCGTGAGAGCAGCCAGCGTGCCGACGTCATCCAGTTCTAGGAGGAGTCGGGGAGTACCCGAGCATTTCTGAGGGTGGAGCAAGAGGTCCAACGCCTCGAGGAATAGGCGAAAGAGCAGGAGATATTCATCGCAAACTGCTCTAAGCTCGTGGAGCAGTTGAGGGCCCAGCTGGAAGACGCCCAAGAACAACTCGTGGAAGCAAGTTACCAGATAACTGAGCTCCAGACTGAACAGGCGCGGGCACGGGCCAGGGTCAGTGAGCTGCGCTCCACAGCTGCCGAGGAAGAAAGGGTCCTCAGGGGACGGGAGGCAGTCCTGGGGGACACCAGCGAAAAGGTGGTGGCATTGGAGAGATCTATCCAAGAAGACGACCCTTAGGGGCCCTGTTTTGTCCAAACCCATAAACTCATCCTGCTTTACTGCTTCTTGTCCTTTTGAACTATATGTATGAGCAAATTTATTTACTTTCCCCTTTGCTTAACATACTTGTCCTTCTGGTTTAACATGCTCAACCATAATCCCAAAATAAATAGCAATTCATCCCTAAGCTCACATGGGCTATGAGAAACAAAGGAGGCTTGTACTATCACTTCGTTTGATCGTGGGAGCGTCAACCAAACTTCAGGCATTCGAAATTTAAACCCGGATTTCCGGGGAGAATAGTGAGGCCCAGTCAAAGGAAGAAGACCTCCGACCGATCGATGTATCGTCTTATCAATGTGCTCTAGCGCATGAGCGGGGCAATGCCAGGGGCATTGGAATCAGTCCGAACATAGGGGAATGAAAAATGTGAATCAAGTTACCCAAATTCGGAACACTATGGGAGGGGCGTGGCAATGAAGGACGACTATTGACCGTGTTTGAAACACAGCATTCCTATTGCATTAGCCAGAAATGGGGACAATAAATGAGGGTCAACCGCTGACCATGTTCGCAACACGGGACCTAACTCAAATATCATCGATCAATCTTTCGGAACGTTGGCCCAGGACAGCATGCGGACCATAGGTCAAGCATCCATACTATTAGGGGGTCCCTTCAAACGTGAAAGAGGATGAGGATCCGAATAAAGGGGCATGAAAAGCGTGGAAAGTGAAGTGGTGGTTTGTTCGAACAGAATCCAACACTCCCAAGACTACGCCACCGTGGTGGAAGCACATTAGGCGGGTGCATTAATCTGATCATGGATCATCCCTACTTTTAGACAGGACCTCTCTGGCGAGGGAACTGTTGCTTCCCAATGTCATCATGGGGCATCCTGAACTTGTTCAGGGAAAATGCGGTAGTTACACAACTCCCCAGGGGGGTCAGGCCAAGAGGCCGACGGTGGGGAAAAGGATGGAATTTGTGATTCCCGGGGCTGGACCCAAGACGAAATGTCTGGGCGTTCCTACATATCTCATAAGGATGAGAATCAAGCCGTACGTAGTTCTGAAAGGCTCTTAGTTTAAGGTCTTAGAACTCAAACTAGGGGGAGCGGTAAGGAATGTAGGAGACACACGGTAAGGTGATTACGAAACCTGACGTGAATGAGGACATAAGTCCTACTTACCATGTGTTCCCTGGGGAAGTGTTCCGGTCAAGGGACCAAACCCGAAAGTTAGGTTGGGCCCACGGGGAAGTGCCCGGGCACTCCTACGTATCTCATGAGGATGATAATAAAGTCATACATAGTTCTCGGAGGGTGGCACGGCACGATACGGTACCAGTGCAAAGGATGAAAGGGGCGTGCGGGTCTAGCCCTCGCACCAAAAGAAGTAGCATTTGATGTATCTTGTTTTCCCTTTAAAGTGAATGGTTTTTCTTTTGTGGAGCGACCGGCCTAGGGTAGAAACTCCTGGCATTGCCACAATAATCAAGCCGTATATAGGCATTGAAAAATGGTATGGAAAATGACCAATACCCAACGTGATGTCCTCTATGATGAGGTCATCACAATGCAGTGTCGTTTTTCGTCGTGCGGCCGAGACGATATTATCACAGTTTAGGGTCATGTGGTAGGACCCACCAGCACAGTTTAAAGTCATATGGCTTGGACATGAAGGAATGTGCACGGTGTGATAAAACATACCCGACACAAATGTGGACGAGGTCCAGATCATCACCGTGCGCACCTTTGGGAAAAGAGCCTCAGGCCAAGAGGCCAGCGAGGGTCAGAGGATAAGGGGCAGGAGAAACTAGCTCCCAGCTGAGCTGGACCCAGAAGCATGATGCCCGGGTGATCCCACGTATCCCATGGGGATGAGGATCGAGCCGCACATAGCCCTTAATGAAGATCTTAGTTTATGGTCTTAGAGCTCGGACCGTGGGAGCCCCGAAGGACGCCGTATTGCAGCTTTGTCCCCCTGGCGTGCGAAGGTGCACTGAGGGGTAGTGCCAAGAGTGTCGAGATTCCACCTGGACATGATGGGGTGGAACATAATGTGAATCATGCAACCAATATTCAAGGCCTGAAGGGGTTGGCGTGACGATGGAGGATCACTGTTGACCATGTTCGCAACACAGCATTCTGCCACGTTAGCCTGAAATGGGGACAAACAAATGAGCATCGACCGCTGACCATGTTCGCAACACGGGATTTGTATCAATTTATTGTCTGAAACCCTCGGGGGTGTTGGCCCGTAATGGTAGGAGAGCCCTTAGGCGTGGTATCCATGCCGTTTTTGGGGGTCTCTTCGGGTGTGAAAGATAACGGGGGGCCAAATGAAGGGGAACACGAAGCTTGACAAGTGAGAGGAACTTGCCTAAGTTGAATCTGACACTCCTGGTCCTATACTAGAGTACTCTGAACACATTGGCGGACCACTGCAATGGGTCGAGGGACTCAACTTGAGGGCGGCCAAGAGATAGCGGATTCCAGGGTGAAGGGGGCCTGGTGCCAAAAACCCAACGCGAAGGAGGGAATAACCCTATACCACACCTATATATCCCCCTCGTGGAGAGGGACAGGCCAAGGGGCCTAGGTGACCTAGAGATCGTGAGATCTCTACGAGATGGGGCTAGACCCGAAATCTAAACGTTCAGGCGGTCCTACGTATCCCATAAGGATGGGAATCAATCCACACGTAGTTCTTGAAGATACGGTTTAACGTCATGTGGGACGACATACAGTTTAACGTCATGCGGGACGACATACAGTTTAACGTCATGTGGGACGAGCAGTTTAAGGTCGGGCGGGACTACAGTCCAGTTTAAGATCATGGAGGACCCCGTAGGGTCAAGAAAAATATTGCTTAAGGAACTTGGCATTGGTGGGAGGAGTTATAAACTCACCATCCATGGTCACCAGGGAGTATGCTCCATTGGGATAAACCTTATGAACAATGAAAGGTCCTTCCCATTTGGGCTCCAACTTGGGCGGTTTCCTGCCGGAGATCATTGGTACCCTAAGGGCCAATACCAAATCGCCTTGCAGGAAAGAGCGAAGGCGAACCTTCTTGTTGAAAGCTCGAGCCATCCTGCTTTGATGCCTTTCTAGATTGTGCAAGGCACGAAGCCTATTCTTGTCCAGTGCTTCCAATTCAGCTAGACAGATTTCAGCCACTTTATCTGGCGCTTGCTGGTCATAAACCGTTGTGTGCAATGAGGGTAACTGAATTTCGATGGGCATGAAGACCTCAATTCCATACACCACGGAATATGGGGTTACCTGGGTGGAATTACGGGTCATCGTCCAATAGGCCCAAAGGGTGTTGGGGAGCTTATCCGGCCAACTCTTCTTATTCTGAGCAACCATTTTCTGCAGAATGTTAGAGGATTTTATTCAACGCCTCAATCTGTCCATTTTTCTGTGCGTGATAGCGAGAGGTATGGTTGGAACGAATGTTGTACTTGGCGTACAATTTCTTCAGCTCGGCTGCTCGGAAGTTGGTGCCATTATCGGTGAGGATAGCGTGAGGTACTCCAAATCGATAGATGGTATTGGAACTCACGAAGTCGACGATAGAATGGGCCTTGACTTCCTTGAGCGGAATCGCCTCTGCCCACTTGGAAAAGAAATCCGTAGCGGTCAGAATGAATCGGAATTGGCGATCCGTTGTCAGTGGGTACGGTCCTACAACATCTAACCCCCAGAATATAAAGGGCCAAGAGTACTTGGTAGTATGGAGAAGCTTTGGTGGCCAATGCAGGAAGTTAGCATGAACTTGGCACGAGTGGCACCTCTTGGAGAACTCGATGCAGTCGTGGATCATGGAGGGCCAAAAATACCCTAGTCTCTGAATCTGGTGAGACAGCTTCGACCCAGCCTGGTGGGCACAACAGGAACCGGCATGAACCTCTTGCATGACCTGTGGAATCTCAAATACTTGGATGCAACGGAGGAGAACACCATCGAAACCGCGCTTATAGAGGATCTGCTCAAGACTGGGACCACTCTGGAGGGTAAACTACAGCGCACGGCGTTGGATTCACTCGCGCTCAGCCCGGTCTGACGGGAGATTACCGTGTTGGAGGTATTCGACCAAGGGTGTCCTCCAATCGAAAACTACTTCAATCACCTCATCTGGACGACCCGAGAGTCTTAATCCAGAGGCGCCGATGGTAAGATGGATTACCTGTGGGCCTCCATCATCCTCTGGGGTGACAGGAGCAATGACCCTCCGATGCGCCACGTGGATAATTAGATCATCCTGCTCGGGCTCTGCAAGTGATGCAGCTAAACTGGCTAAAGTATCTTCTCGACCGTTCTGTGACTGAGGGACATGAATAACCTCTGGCCGAGAAGGGAACTGGGTCATGAGATAGAGAGTGCGTTCTAACAACGGTACAAGCTCTGGATTCCTGACAACATAGTCATCATTGACCTACTTAATAACTAGCTCAGAGTCCCCTTTCACATGCAACTGGGGCACATCGATCTCAAGGGCCATCTCGAGACCAGTAATGAGGGCCTGATACTCTGCCTCGTTGTTAGTGCAACCTTCTGACAACAGGAATGAGTATGGCAGGATGGCTTGCATCGGGGTAATAAAGACGATACCCAGACCTACTCTGTTGAGCCTAGGATCATTGAGCCTCCTACCAGTGGGGCTCCGAGAGGCAACATCGAAGTGCATTTGCCAACATGGGATGGCCAGATTGACTAAGAGGATGGCCTCATCGGGAAAATCCAAGTCCAAGGACTGGTTCGCAGAGGTTGGATGGGCAGCTAGGAAGTCTGCCAATGTTTTTCCCTTGATAGCCTTCTGGGGGATGAACCTGATGTCGAACTATTGGGGGATTACCACCCACCGTGCTAGTCAACCAGTCAACATGGGGAGATTCAGAATATACTTCAGCGGGTCTACTCGAGACACTAGTTGTACCTCATGGTGCTGCAGGTAATTCCGCAATTTCTGCACAGCAAATACAAGTGCAAGGAAGCTCTTCTCTATGACGGAGTATCTAGTTTCCGTATCGAGGAGCATGCGGATGAGGTAGTAGAGGTTGTTCTATGTCCCCTCATTGTTCTTCTGTGTGAGAAGGGCGTCGAGGGACCATTCCAGGGCGGTGACATAGAGAATCAGTGGATTTTCGAAGACGGGAAGCATCAAGACCGGAGGCTGGAGCAGATACTACTTGATTTCCTCAAAGGCAGTCTGACACTCCTCATCCCGCTCATAAGCAGTGCCCTTCTTCATGAGCCAAGAATAGGGCTTACACTTTCCAGCCAGATTCGCAATGAATCGGCGTATGTAGGCTAAGTGTCCTTGGAGACCTCGAAGCTCCCGAATATTGCTCGGGGGGCATATGGCCGATGGCCTTTATCTTTTCTGGGTCAATCTCGATGCCCCGGTACCGGACAACAAAGCCAAGAAACTTCCCGGAAGTGACTCTGAAAGCACACTTCAATGGGTTCATCTTCAAGTGGCGGGAATGGAGGAAACTGAACACTTTCTCAAGGTCCTTGAGATGGTCCTAGCGGTGGCGAGATTTGACTACTAGGTTTTCCACATAGCACTCCACCAACGTTCCCAGGATTGGCTTGAATATCCGATGCATGGACCACTGATAGGTGGCACCTGCATTCTTCAGGCCAAAGGGCATAACCTAGTAACAAAAGGTACCTTGGGGTGCCTTGAAAGCCATAGACTCTTCATCCTCGGGGGCCATCCGGATCTGATTATATCTAGAGTAACCATCCATAAAGGAGAGGGATGGAACCCGGTCGTAGCGTCGATCAACAATCCTGTCACCGAAAGGGGAAAATCATCCTTCGGACAATGGCGGTTGAGATCTCAGAAGTCAATGCAGACTATGATCTTCCCGTTCTTATTCCTGACTGGCATGATGTTGGATAGCCGCTTGGGGTACTGGACCTCCTTGAAGAAGTTGGCTCTGATGAGCTTGTCAACTTCGGCCTCAACCATGGCACCGTAATAAGGGTGCATCTTTCTGGAAGGATGCTTGAATCCGCGATGATTTTTCGGGAGACCGAGGCGGTGGACGACTACCTGGGGATCTAGTCCTGGCATCTCATCGTAACTCCAGGCGAATACATCACGGTGCTGCTTAAGGAATTCCACGTACTGTTGCTGCTCCTCGGGGGACATGGCGGCACTGATCAATGTGGGTCTCGGGTCCGCCTTGCTACCGAGGTTCACCTGTACCAACTCGTCGACCGTGGTTGATACGCCTTCCTCAAAGGCAGGAGGAGCATCCTCTATATATTCTTCTCCACTTATGGAGGGATCCCCCGCAGGGGGAGCTGCTTCTGAGCTACCAAACCCTGATGGGAGGCTGATACCAGCTTGTGCGGCAGTGGTTATTGCATCGGGAAACTCTGGCGCTGCCGAGACCATGGCTATGAAGGTTGTCAACCCGATCCCATCTGGTCTCCGGCCCAAGGGGCCACGCGCATTGGTCGGAGCCGACTTATTCTAGCCCGGTGAAATAGAAAAGTGTGACGTACTTCCATTGCCATGAGTTGGACATCCCGATACCTGACGGGAGTGGGAGGCTCCAGGATCACTGGGGCCTGGTTCGTATAAGAATATGAAGTGATCTTCCAACGCTGCCTAAATTTGGGAGCATGGTTCTCTCTTGTCCCGAAAATGACAAAACACTCCCCCATATTGGGGGTCGTGGCCTTCAACGGATGGATCGGGAAGACATAGGCGTCATTCAGGCCTGCCCAAGGGTCGGTCATAGCGGCAACGGGCTCAACTTCGCTTGCCTAGACTTGTTTATCCTTGCTCTTGTAATAATCAGCATCCAAGTAGCGGGCTTCGCAAGAAGCGAAAGGAGATGCATCACCTTGGAGTACGCCCACTCGACCATTAAGGGAGTACTTGAGGCATTGGTGATACGATGAGAGGACCGCCGCATGCAGGTGGAGCCATGGTCTGCCCATCAATGCATTATACGCGGTGTCCTGGGAGACAACCATGAACTCGGTGCTGGCAATTAGGCCACCGAACTGGGTCTTCAGACAGATCTTGCCGACCGGTGTCTGCTCTGTCCTGTCATATCCCTGGATCCTTAAATCGGAGGGAGCCAGGTCATCCTCAGATAGTCCCAGCTTCCGAAGTGTCCGGGCCGGGATAAGGTTGATTCCGGAGCCGGTGTCAACGAGACAGCGGCAAACCTCCACGCCATTGAATTGGTCGGTGATATACAGCGGGCGGATGTGCCCCTGTACGGGGGAGCCCTCATCCTCTCCAGAGAACAAAATGATGGCCTAACATTCGGCACCCTCAACTGCTTCAGCATGGAAGGCCTCTACAGCTGCTATCTCTGTCTCAAACTAGAGGGGGCTCTTTAAAGCCTCGTCGAGTGCTTCACGCATATTTGGCGATAGGTGAAGGGATTCAAGGATGGAAAGCCTCGTTGGGATGTCAGCGAGGTGCTTGATAACATCGTACTTTCGCGCCATGCGTGAACTTTTGCTTACAGGAGGCCGCTCTACGATAGAAAGCATGGCGGGCCCTGCCGGCCGGACTGGTGGCTGACTGGTGCTGGGTATATCCCGCTGCTCACTAGTCGAAGCTCAGAGGGTAGCTACCGTATGAGGATCGGACGAATGAGATCGGCCTGTAGCGGGGCGAAGCTGGTCGCGGCATGGTCGTAGTGGTTCTGCCTGATCCAGTAGCACAAACGGTGGCGGAGGCGGGCCTATCGACACCGGATGAAGAGGCTGCGCGTGGTGAGTTCTGCATTGGGTCTGTTGTCTGGTCTTAGCGGCATGCACGGCCTGGCTAGAGGTGCCAACTGACGTGCCCCGGCAACCCATATGGTTGCGGCTCTACCGACGTTGGCATTGGCTGGGGACGTTGGGGAGGTTCGCCTGGCGCTCCCCCTCATCGGGAGTCATATAGGGATTTACCAACTCGACAGTGTTAACCTAAGGGTACCCTTGGCTATCACTTGATGAATCATCCGCCACTAGGCGGATCCTGGGGGGAATGCCCATCCCAGGGGGCATGAAGTCGCCGAGAGTGCGAGACGATGACGGCATTGGCGGGGCGCATTTCTTCTTCTTGCGCCGCTAATGCTTGCTCTTCTAGGAAGAGGCCGGCTGAGATGATGATGCGGAAGTGGTGGCCACAGCTTCTGAAGGCTCTAGCTGATTCAGGCGTGCCCGAATGATGTCATGGGCGTGGGCAACCGTCTTGCGAGCCATCCAATTGTTATACTTCTAGGACCCGCTGTCAGAAACCTGATGCCACTCACCTTCGTCGTCGCTACTGCTATCTGATCTCACAAAGACATCTACCACTTGTGCTGGGGTTGGGCCCAACCTGACTATGTTGTTGTCAATCTGGTCTTGGAGCCAGTCCTTGAACACATAGCATCACCTGATGGTGTGCCCCAGGATACGGTGATTATGGCGGTAGTTGGGGTGATCAGTGAGATGTGCCTCTTCTGGCTTTCGGCAATCAGGAAGTCGCACAATTCTGTGCTCTAAGGCGCTGCGGAAGTAACCAGAGACCTGAGCCTCGTCGAACGAGTAGGTCTGATTCCTTCTGTCCGGAAAGGGGGCTCTGGGAGCCTGTCCCTGACGGGGGGCCGGAGGAGCCTACTGAGGAGGTAGAGCTTGATTATCCCGCCTAGGTGGTGGCGGCGCATTACGCGGGGGGCGCCTGCCGATTATGAGGACGTTGTTGGGCTGGAAGCTGCGCCCGTGGTGGTGGACCTCTGCGGGGCTGTGGAGCAGGCTCCACTGGTAGCAATTCCAACTGTCTTGGGGCCTCTACCTGGGCCACCACAGCGGGCTCGACTCTAGCATCCCTCCTTGCCGAGATTACAGGAGGCAACAGGCGTGCCTGACTGGCCTGTTGTAGGGCTTCTTCGAGGTGTTGGGCCTTATCCGAGAAGTCTCGGAACCTTCCGGGATAGTTCTGAGTGATCGGGGAGGGAACCAATTCCCGTCTTGACATTCCCCACGCATATCGTCTGTAATTTCTCCTGAGTCAGTGGCATGTTAAGGGAGTATGCGAGCCCCTTCCACTGGGCGATGAAGTTTGTGACTCGCTCATCGGGCCTTTGCTTGCACTGGAAGAGGTCTGCGATGTTCGTCTTCCGGGTGGTAGAGCTAAACTGGTAAAGGAACTGTCTGCGAAGGTCTTCTCAGCTAGTCACAGATCCAACGGGGAGATGCTTGTACCAAACGAATGTCGGCCCCTCCAGTGTCTGAACAAAGCAGCGGAGCTTAGCGGCCTCTTGCTGCGCTGGGGTTCCTAACATAAGCTCACACCTTGAGTTAAAGTGGTCCAGGTGCTGCGGTGGGTCCCCCATCCCGTTAAAGGGGGATAAAGTGGGATTCCCAAATCTCGGGGGTGCTGGCATGTCATCCACCCATGCTGGGTATGGCTTTCCATCAGGTGGGTTGGCCACCTGTCGCGTTTCCAAGGCCTCGAGGCGGGCGATGAGTGTTGCCATTGGATCGTCTGGACGCAGGTCCCTGTCCTGACGGGGATCCCTAACCACGAGCGTGTTTTCGGTCTCTTCAATGCAGTAGCCAAGCTCAGCAGCTCGTGGAGCGGCTGGTGGAGCAACCCTTGGGGATTCCGGAGGAGCCCGAGCAGGGTTCCTTGGATTGTCATGCCGTTCAGGAGGGTTTGACGAGACATACTTTTCCCTCTTTCCATGAGCTCCGGCTTCCGCCCTGTCAGCGAATACAACATGATCAGGGTTGCCTGGGAGAATCTCGCCGAGGGGTAGTTGTTCCTGCCCCTGCTGCCCCTGCCTAGGATCACCATAGTCGGTTCGCCACTCTGCAATGTGTTCAGCCATAAGTTTATTGATTAACTTCTTCTGCTCAGCAAGTTGCTGGCGCAGCGTGGCCTTCTCGGGATCTTCCTCTGTCTTCTACACTGAGGCAGATGGTTCGGACTGTTTGGTGACACCAATATTCTCCTTGCCCTTACTGAGATTCCGGATGAGTACCAATGCCTAGGTGGGCGGAGGGAGACCCAGGAGGTTCCTCTACTGGCGAGTAACTCTCCCCGATGGGTCCAGTAGTGTGGGAACGTCTTCATAGAGGAGGTTCCCATTGAGAAGTTACAGCTTGTTTTCCCCTCTCGATAGATCAGTCATGTTAACCGTGACTCTTCTCAGGGGTATGTCCTTGACGTCACCAAACGAGTCGGGCTACCGGCGAATCGCACTGAAGAGGAGGGCAGCGTACTGCCCCCAGCCACGGACTTACATGTGGGGGGTAGCCTCCTTAATAACTTTGTGGAGTACTTGGAAACTCTGAACGCGTTGTTGTTGGAGGGCCCTGTGGTGGCCAGATAACCCAGGGTGCTGGACTGCGGGGAGCATGGCTAGGTCAACCAGATGTCACTGTTCGCCGATGTCTTCGAGGTTCACTTGGCTCCCGGGATAAGTCATTCACCAGTGGAAAAGACGAAAGTGGGTCGCCCAGAGGGTCTGGAGGAAACATTCAAACTCCTCCGGGGTGAGCGATTCTGGCGTACCAAAATTCGACTCTACGACCGACCAAAACTCCTCAGGGAAGTGGCATGTTGCAAGGATGGGCCAGAAGCTACTCGGCTCAGATTCATGGTCTGACCTTTGATTCCCCCACTCATCAACTGAGGGTGGTTGAGGAACTGGAAGCAGCGCCGAGGTAGGCCGCTGTGTCGATGGGCTGGTCAGCAGAGAATACGGCGAGCGGGCTGATTGGCCTCTGAATCTTGGGTTTTCCTCTGAGGGTCGCAGCGACCTAGCCGCCATGTCACGATAGGATGAACTGGTGACCAAAGCTCCTGACACAGCATCAGCGTCCGCTGAGGGTGTTCTATGTCGCGGCTCTTCCGCCATTGACCCCCAAAATAGCTCTCTGTCGTCTCTAGCCGAGGCAGAAGGTGCTTCCAGAGAGGCTGATGGCGACTACGTGGTCGGTCCCTGGGGGTATGCCAAGTTCTCGTCCTCCTGGATATACCTTTGGAGGGAGTCAGGGATCCTATGGATCTCACATTCGGGGAGTACAAGGCTGATGCGCCTCGTCCCTACTCCAGCCCTTGACTCGGAGGACTGAGAAGAGGGCTCCAGCGTTGAGTCGTACTCCGCCTCAGAGTCTGAGAAGCGGACTGGTCTGATTTCCGTCCGACCTGCCCCAGAATTCCTCTTGCGGCGGTGAAGACCCGCCTTCCTTCCCCTGGGTGGCTTCTCGGGGCAGGGCTGATTTCCGGTATGGGGTCCTCTGGCCGCACTGGTGCTGGGACGGAGAGGGTTTCTACCCGAGAAAGCCGGGGTGCGAGGAGCACCGGGACAGATGTCGAAAGGGACATGGGGAGGACCTTCGTGTTGGACGTTGGTGAAGTGGGGTTGGCCTCCACCTCTTCGATTTCTGGGGTGAGGAGGACCTTCGCTGATTGGCACAGGGACATGGGGAGGACCTCCATGTTGGCGAGTGACCGGACATGCAATGTCTCCATACACGCGGTCAGCGGCAGGGGAAGTGACCTTGTACCCAGTGTAGTGAGCACAGGAGAGACCCCCATACGGAGTGTTGCTGTCACAGGGAAGACCCTTACTTGGGTTGAAGGTGGCACGGGGCAGACCTCCAAGCCGAGGTTGGAAGGAGGGAGGGCCTACACCTTCTGTAATGGCAGCACGGAGTAGGCCTTCGCACTGGGTGGCATTACTGTGGATTGGTCCGCAGCGGCCATCACCTATGCCAGCGACTGGGAGAGTCGACCAAACCTGCCCGTGGGGCGGTTGAGGCCTCGATCCGGGTCGGGCGTATAGTTTCCCCTGCTCAACGTGTGCGGAGAGTTTGTGATATGAGTCAGCGGTGGCTCGGGCCACAGTAGTCACTGACGTTGATGCCCCATGGGGGGTCCTCTTTCGCTCGCACCCGATGCTGGCGTCGGGTCAGATTGACTGGAGCCGGTGGTGCAGGCACGTGGTTTACCTGCTCCTTGGCTTGGGGGACCGGGCGGCGGCGCTGATGCGGTCTGGTGGGAGCCCTCGCCGAGAGCCCTTGAAGCGAGACTCCGATTGGGCCAACTCGGACATCCCCTACCTCGTCGGCGTAGGGAAGAGAGTTGTCAAGATGTTCCGGGGATAAGCTCCCGAAATGATTGAATGTTGGGGTGGGGAGCAGTGGCTCCCTGCGCGGCCCTCAAGGGCGGCGTTGACGGTGAGGCGCAGCGGCCTCGAGATCCAAGCAGGCCATATCCATGGTGGGGATGACCCCCTCCTCCCCGTATCTGCGTACAAGGTCATTAATTACCCTTCGCTGGATAATCTCTGATGGGGAGAGGGGGCATGGGCGCCCAGCAGTCGTGGCGATCGAGGCCGTCGTGGAAGAGGCAGAACCGTGCGGGGTAGCCACGTCGATATTGCCCCTGCCCCTGCGCCGGTGGGCAGGTGAACGAGCTCTGGATGCAACAACTTGATTCCTGAAAGCAGGGAGATGAAATCATTAACACTGCTAGGAAAAGTAATCGACAATAAGTTCCCCAGCGTCATTCCGTCTTCCATGTCCAGTAAGAGGGATCCACGCTGACAACGTCAAAGAACAGAATGCTCAACGTCCTGACTGTCCCAACTTCTGGCGAGTTTCACATCAGGCATGTTTGGTGAGACCTGATACCGGATGACGGGGTCAGATGACATGCTAAACCACATCGAACGCGGGAAATTGTATTTCATTGGCATGTATCTGAGGTTTTCCTCAACTTCCCATGTTTAACACAGGGTATGCCGCAAGTTTAACACAGGGTATGCCGCAAGTTTAACGTCCAGCGGAGACGGATCGGACTAATCGGAACACCGGTTAGAGTGGATCAGATTGAAGGACCCCCTGGGGGGGACAGCGATATTGGGGCCAGCATGTGGGCGGCTTCCTGAATGTTGTGGAGGGTAATGAGATGGCATGATCTCACCGAGATGTGGCGGCCCGGGTAAGAATCGGGATGGACGATGGCTTCGGGCTTGAGTCCCGGAGAGACTTCCTACGTATCCTCGTGGCGGGGAATCAAAGTCCGCGTAGTTCGATGAAACGATGGGACACCTGAAGAGGCGACCCATGAGAATGGACGCATGGATGGGACCCAGAGGAAGTGGAACCTCTGGGTTAGGGCATGAGCTTCCCGAAACACATGGGCTTGAGGGAGAGATTAGGATGATACATGGGTGTTGGGCTTGAACCTCGTGAAGGTTTCCTACGTATACCTGTGTTGGGGAATCAAAGACCACATAGTTCAGATGAAGAATACAGTTTAACGTCATGCAGGACGGGTATGGGGCTTATACCCTAAGGCGGCTCATGGTGTTGGCGAACCGATGTGAATGGGGTCGGAATGACCGGGTGGTGGGCTTGAACCTCATAGAGGCTTTCTATGTACCATGTCTTAGCACGGATCAAATTCCACGTAGTTCAGGATGGATTGGGGCTTACACTCTGAGGCGGCCCAAGGTGGTGGGGCTTGAACCTCGTGGAGGCTTTCTATATACCATGCCTTAGGACGGATCAAATTCCCCATAGTTTGGGATGGATTGGGGATTACACTCTGAGGCGGTCCAAGGTGGTGGGGCTTGAACCTAGTGGAGGCTTCCTACGTACCATGTCTTAGAACGGATCAAATTCCCCATAGTTCGGGATGGATTGGGGCTTACACTCTGAGGCGGCCCAAGGTGGTGGGGCTCGAACCTCGTGGAGGCTTCCTATGTACCATGCCTTAGCACGGATCAAAGTACTCGTAGTTCGGGATGGATTGGGGCTTACACTCTAAGGTGGCCCAAGGTGGTGGGGCTTGAACCTCGTGGAGACTTCCTACGTACCATGTATTAGCACGGATCAAAGTCCTTGTAGTTTGGGTGTACAGTTTAACGTCATGTGGGACGATGGTGCTTGGCAGTTTAACGTCCTGCAGCTCGGACGGGGGCATTTGGGGCTTACGCTCTAAGGCGGCCCAAGGTTTGTCATGGTCGGTGCTCACTCTAAGCTCACGGGAGTCATGCTCGGTGTGAGAAACAAGAGACAGAAGAGACCTGACGATCACGTCATGAAGAGTTCGTCCATGGGAAATGAGGAGGGGCTTACACGTTGAGCGGCCCATGGTGTCGGGACTTACTCCAGGATGGAGGCTCGTGGTGCGACAAAGCGCAGTGGGAGAGGGATTTTGGGACTGAAGAAAGGAGGAGCCCCATTCCCTGTCACGCCCTCCACTGGCCTTGGGGACCGAAGATGAAAGGAGGAGCACCGTTCCACATCACGTCCTTGGCTGGCTTTGGCGCCGAGGAAGTGAGGAGAAACTGGGGCGCTGCCTCCTGCAAGAAAGGTTAGGGGCTTACACCAAGGTGGTTGTCCTTCCCCGCGGACAAACATCACTCCAATAAGGAGGATATCACCCCCTTTGAGGGATGACCCTATCCCCATGGAGACGAGTGGGCGTGGAGAATGTCTGAGGCGGGGGAACCCTGTGTGCGAGGCACGGGGTCAAGTCACAGTTTAACGTCATGTGTTGAGGACGAGGTGCTTGGCAGTTTAACGTCATGTAGATCGGACGAGGTGGGTTTGCTCTGTACCCCTAGGACTTACATGACTGGTACCCTCTGCCCCTTATGGAAGGGAAGGCATCGGCAAGGCCGTACTGAGGGGGTGTCGCGGAGCGAACCATCGAGGGGTCCCCATTAGCGTGGCTATGCGAAGAAGCAATAGATGTTAGCGTGCCTATGCGAAGAAGCATGAGGCGAAGCAACGCAACAGGAAGAATTGTCCAAGGGACTTTGAAGTTACTTCGTACAAACCTAGAAGGTTGCACAGGAAAACCATGTATGATGCGGATGCCCGGGGTGCACAAGACACCTGTGAATGGCACCTGGAAGAAGGGCATCGGGCGCTCGCGTAAGGGGGAACCCGGGGAGCACCGAGGTGAAGGGACCCAGAGAATTGCGTGCAACCCATGAGGTTTGCGCGAAATAAAGGGACTTGGCACGAAAAACACCGGGCTGGCGCGAAATCGGTGATGATTGCGCGTAATTGGGGGCAGAGGTTTTGCACGCGACTAGGAGGATTGCGCGCAAGGAGTACGAATTGCGCGCGAGGGGTAGAGGCCTCGCGCAAGGACAGGGGTGCGCGCAAAGGAAGGGCTTTGCGCGCAATTGGAAGACCTTCGCGCAATGGAAGGAATTGCGCGCAAGGGGCAGACCCCGAAGGGATTGGAATTCAGTCGAAGCCAAAGGGGATCTCACGCGAAGGTGGACCCCGGGGCGACTGGGCATGAAAAGAACCGTACCTGAAGGCCATATTGCGCGCGTGCGGAATGCTGATTACATGCACGAGAGCCGGTTCAGATTCTTCAGCCCTGAAAAGGAAGGGGGTCACCTTCTATTTATAGGTGACCAGAGGCGCGAAATACAGGTCGGTGTGAAATAATTGCACGACAGAGGCGGCGGCGAGAAAGTCAACCGCGCGGGGCGCCGGCGCGAAATTATTTTGCGCCAGCGCCGGGACTCTTCGTGAATCCTGGGACTTTCCGCGCGGGACAGATTTTTTCACACACTTCACCATTTTTTCGCGCAACACCTATGGGGGCCCCGAACCAGGTCTCCGGGTCCACATATGACTTCTCTTTGTCATTTCGAAACTTTCTCCAACGCTTAATCACTTTTCGGCGTCTATAGTATTTTATTTAATGAAAAATCAAACATGTCACACTCTTGTTTTTAATAAGTATAATATTTTTAATATGGTGTTATACAGAGGATATGTTCAACTATAAGTAGTATTTTGAAAGCTAAAAGTTTTATCTGTATCATGGTAATTTTTTTAAAATTTTTAGTGAAAAAATAATTAACTTAAATTCTTACACAACACTGATGCGGTAATTATTTAAATAATGAAATAATCAAATAAATAGTAACAAAAATATTAAAAGTAACATAATATGAGATATTTAAGGTGGACCAAAAAATCTCTAGATGACCATGACATTTTTTGGATATTATAAAATGTTTTTTTTTTTGAATTTGACTTGTTGTCTTGATATTTTTAAATTCTAAGTAATGAATACAATCAAAATTGACAATAATGATATTTTATGGGATTAATATTTTATTAAATTATTTAAAAATCATAAAAATATTAAATAAGCACAAAGAGGATAATATATAGTTGAAAATGCCATTCCCTATACATTTATAGGCCATTTGGAAGCATTTGGATCTTGAAGTCATTATATTTTAATATTTTGACAAATTCCAAAAGTGTCTCTCACCTCAATATAAAAGGGCACTCTTTCCCTCTCTTATTTACACCACTTTGAGTCATCTAGATTGACCAACCCCTACCCATTCCTCTTCTCAACGTCCTTAGACAAGTTCAAGAGGTCCTGATCCTTTCAAAAGATCATCCCAAGATCCCTTAAGAAAAGATATAAAGGAAGTCTGTCGAATAAGATGTAATCGTCTTTACCAACTCTTTCAAGCTTATTTCTTCTTCTACTTCTTATTCATGTGTTGTTTTCATCCTAAAGTATCATCTATATACTGAGATGTTATTTTTATTATGATACAACCATATTCCACCTTTTATTCATCCTACAAAAAGTGAAAACAACGCTCATGCGTGCGTATGACTTATTGTCTCCACGTAGCGGTGTAATTTTTTTTCATCACCACTTTTCTTGGATGGTTATAAATATGGAAATAATGAATATATATGATATATATGACATAATAATTATTCTTAAAAGGTTAATTATTCTTTACCTTTCCATCCATCAAAAAATTAAAACAGCATTCATGCGTACGTACGGTCTACCATCTTCATAAACGGTGTAATTCATTTTTCTATATCTATCTTTATGGATGACTCTAAATATATATATATTTAATATATATGATATTTAAATCATAAATAATATTTTGTAGATGATGTAACTATGATAAAAGTATAAGGATCGGAACTATCGAATAGAAACATGCATGAAAAATGAAGTGATTATCACCCGGAACATTGATTTTAATAAAGAGTTAATAAATGGATGATAAAATTTTATATATGGTATGATACATATGGTTATGGTTATATGATAAATTTATAATAAATCTATTTTTATTATACAGGAGGTTCAAACATGTACAAAGGAAATCGAACCTGATTTAAGGGTTTCTCATCTCACTTTTACTTCTGTGAGACATATGTCACATTCACCGCTTATTTCTTTTATGTGGTGTATATGTTGCCCCTTTGAAATATTATATGATGAATATCTTTTTCTTCATGGTATTTAATGTTTCATTTGAAGTTATTTCTTTTATGGGGCTTACGATTCAAAAGATACTCAAGCGGTAAGGGTTTATTTCACAATCTCATCATTATTCGGGATTATTTATTTTGAAGTCTTAACTGAGAAATATTTCTCTTTCGGGTCCATGTTTTCAAAAAATGTTTTAAAAAATGTTTTTACTATTCTACAATGATTTTTTAAATTTATTTTAACTCTTGTTTCACTTTTTAAAAATTATTTTAAAAAGAATCTTCCTAACATTTTCCAAATAAGGTATTTTTTTTGTTTTTCTTACAAAAATATAAAAGGAATGTATTTTTTAACTTATACAACAAAAACGGAATTTATCACTGTCATCATGCCTTAATGCTTTAAAGCCTCCTTTACAAGTTTACAGTTCTTTTCAAATAAAACGCTTTCTTTTATAATTGCACATCATTTTTAAAATAAGTGATTTCAAAGTGAAAAATGGTATTTCCCTCAAGAATTTTTCAATGGTCTTATTAAAGTATTTTCATCTATGTCAACATCCTTTGTTGAATCTTATTCTTCATTGAGGTTGTTCTCTTATGATATCATCTACCATATTTTATTGAATGGTTTATGATTAGTTTGATTGTAGATGTACTATTTTGATATCATTTTTCATATTACTCTGGATGATTTATGATTATGTTTATTGATTGGAGAAATTATTAACATTTCATATTCTAGTTTCAATACGAATATTTATGTTAATTATGTTTCACCCATTTCATTTTAAGAATTCATTGGACTTAGTAAGTGATAGGCAGGGCCTACTATAGCTCATCGATGCATCGGTGGGTCTCATGAGACAAACTAGTTTGGGTTTTGACTGAGTCCTTACTCATTTATGTAGATGTCATGGCATGAGGCCTTGAAAGTATTTTCAGATGTCTTGGTTGAGGCCTCAATGGTATGTGTTATATGTACAACATTATGCATTCCATCATTATGAAATTAGTTATTGATGACCATGTGATTATTCGATTAGGTAGAATATTTATGGATAAGTTTCAAGTTCATGTGATTATTTATATAGAATTATTTGATCATCATTTATTCTTGTCATATTATGTTCAAGTTATTGGTTAAATGGAATGTATTTTTAGTTATTTACCTTACCATATTGATTATGCCTTATTTATGATAGCTTATGTTGTACGCATACCCTTACTGAGCATTAAAGCTCACCCCTTTATTATGTTTCTTTTCCCCAGGATTTCAGGTAATATTTTATCATTGATATGCAGGGACGTGCTAGAGAGAATAAAGATGATCTCAAAGAAAATACATTGTTGTATTTTATGTTTTCAATTTTATGTGAAATTCAAGTATGTATCTAGTTTACCAAGACTACTAAACTATTCATTCATTTGGGATGAGATTCGTTTGTATATAGTGTCAATGTAATAAAGTAACCATCGACTCTAGGCTACTGGAGTTGGGGTCATTATAGTTGCTATCAGATGAAGTTTATTAGAAACTTTGTGAACTAGATTTAGGAAAACATAGATTAGATAATGAAACTCTATGTCAGAATTTTGAAATATCCCCAAAGAAACCAATATTATGATTTAGAGATTAGTTATACCTAAATTTTCAATTTAGGTTAAATGTTTCACTAGTTTGGAGATTATACATTATGTTTCATAATGTTATGGATTAATCTAGTGTAGGTCATTTTTTTAGAAATGGTGCATAGCGAAAGGAATGGAAACCATATCAATGCATGCAATCCATGTAGGGATTTCCCTCCTATGAAAGATAATGAAGTTGGAGCGAGAGTTGTAGCTGGAGCGGAACAAAGTATAACTATATTGGGATAAATGAGTCGGGTTATGAGCAATAACATTGCCCGTATAGAGCAGCCTGTTGATCCACAACACGATGTAACAATACTAGATCACTTCATGTTTCAGCAACCTCTGTCATTTGATGGGACTACAACAGCATTTGTATCTAAGAAATGAATAAGTTCCTTAGAGAAGATATTTCTCGCTTTGGGAAGTAATAAAAGAAAGAAGGTTGTTATAACAGTTTATCATCTCTCAGGAGATGCGGATCAATGATGTTCATTGATTCAAAACACCAAGGATGAGGCAGGAATATAAAGCATGGAATGGAAGGGTTTCAAGGTACACTTCTTGGAAATATATTTTCCTTGAGAGTAATGAGCGAATATGGAAAAACAGTTCTTGAGTCCAAGACAGAAAGGAAAATGTTTCTAAGTATGAAGTCAGCTTTACAAGGTTAGCAAGACACGATACAGACTACGTATGTAATCCAAAGAGTAAGATTGATTATTTCTTTGATGTAATTTAGTCAATCCTTCGAAGGGCACTAGTATTCCAAACTTTCTCATCATATGAGGATATAGTATCATATGTTTTCAAAACAAAGAAAGAATTATACAAGTATTATGATTTCAAAGGGAAGCAAGAGAAGAAGATGACGACATAGAAAAAGACGGATAAAGAGAAGAAAGGAAATAAGGATTTCCCAACTTGTGATACTTGTGGAAGGAAACACCTTGGTACATGCTTAAATGGAAAAGGAGTTTGCTTCAAGTGTGGGGGAAAATGTCACCATGCTCATGGTTGCAAGGGCAAGAAAGAATCTACCAATGTGCAATGCTTCCACTATAAGGAGATGGGGCGCTATACGAATGAATGCCCCAAGCATTAAGGGAATATTGCTCAGAAGGAAAGGGGGCAAGGTCAAGATTATGTTATCACTATAGTTGAATTGGAATGATTAAAGTACTTATGTATTTGGATTCAAGAATTATGATGTAATAGTATTTTATCAATGATATTCTGGTTATAAGAATCATGAACTACATAAGGATTGTATTGTGAAACTATTTCTTTAAGGATTTGAGAGAATATGTTGAACGGTGTTGATGATCAGGAAAAGTGATTCAGTAAAAATTTGAACCTCTTAGGAAACACATGATTGAGGGAGGATAACACTTAATATTTACTCAATGTTGAGATAATAATGATAAAGAGATAATTATGTGATATCATTGGTGACCATAAAATTGGTTAGTGATTTGATGGTTTATGTTATCTTTGCTAGAGTTTACTACATATTTAGATTTAATGAATATATTTGACAATCTGAGATTTTATTTTTTAAAGCATGCATATTTTCATTAATGTTTTAAGGTGATCGAGGTATTCATATATTTGGTATGTGACATTAAGAGCTAAATTATATTGTTTGGGGAATCTAGTGTTAGGTTGATTTTGGAAATTTAGTGACCTTCCTTCTAAATTTTTTGACTAAGAATTTGGACAGACGTATTTTAGATGAGTCTTAAGGTTAACTATTTATAGAATGAGTTAAGTTGAACTTTGGATATTATTGTTTATTGATTTATCATATTGGATAACATGTGCTAACCATTTTGGTTTTAGTAAATATTTAGAGGTTGAATGAATGACTTACAGATCATAAAATTCGTTAAAAGTGCTTCAGGCATGAAACATTAATCTTGAATACCCATTTCCTGAAGTAAGAGACGAAGTGGAAATAAATCAAATCATAAAGAAAGGATGAGATTATGATTATGACATGGAAAGATATCAAGTAAGTTTATTTTCTAGAATACTTTATCTGGATAGTAAAAGAATTCTTCGACGTTAGGAAAAGGACCCTGAAATAAAAGTGTTAACTAGTTACTTTTCTTACCGATAAATCAATAGTCTTTTCAACTCATCACAGATTTACGATTTTGTGATGGTTGACTTTATCATGATCATGTTCTACATCACTCTCTATTAATCTTTAGGTGTTAGTTTTTTCTTCTATATTCGTATTTTCACTTATCACTGATGTTCTATCCAAAAACCTAATTTTTTTATGACATTTGCACATCTTTTTTCCTCTTTTCAAAAGAAGTTTTATCAACACTTTTTATGATGTGGGATTTCCACAAAGAGATTTTTAAATGTAAAACTCTTGATTACCGATCATAAGTTCAAATTGTATGGAAAAAAATTATTGAAGGGGGGATGTAACACCCTGAAATTTTAAAAGAATATTATGTTCAATAGCGTACAAGATACGCAACACCCAACTTAAACGAACAATGAAATATTATTATATAATTATTATAACTTAGCCGTTGAATTGGCGAGAATGAATAGTATTAACCACATTGTAAAATATATAATTATCCTAACCATTGTTAATGTATTAATTAATGTTTTGTGAATAAAAACTTGATTTTTAATAGTCATTTTATTCTACAAAAATGTGTTTTCTTCAAGAATGAGTTTTCTTGTTTTTTATGAGTGAATATTATAATAAATTTCTGAAACTTCTATAAATTGTATTTATAAAAATAATATCATTTTTGAAATCAGCATAATAAAATTAGCTTACAGTGGATTTTTTGAACTGGGCAAGGGAAAACCTATTAAAGCCCGTAGGCCCAGAGGGATCAAACCCATTACAAAACCCAATACAAAACCCATTACAATGGCCTGAAAGCCTAGAGGGACAAAGCCCGTTACAAACTCAAAGTCAATGCAAAAACAGTGGACAACCCAAGTGCACTACCCAAGTGCACTACCAGTCCATCGCCGTCGGCAACGGACCTCCACCATCAACCACCATCGCACCATGTCATCCCCGAGGACATCGCCCCGTCCAAGCCAGGTCCACATCAGGGTTCCACCCTGGTTCGCACAAACCAGAGGCAGTCTCCCCGAGCAAACCCCAATCAGAACCCTCGTCGTCCGCAGCTCGCCCCGAACGAAAAATCGTTGTGTCACCACCGCTAGAGCGGGAGGCCCGTCGTAATTATGGATAGTAAGTATAGTAATTTTGTTATCACATTAAATGGTAAATCGAGTAATTTAGGTCAAAAAAATGATGACCATCAAATGACCCAAACACTTACATAAATCTTAATGAATTGGTATATCACGACCATAATCATCCAATAGTCAAATTTATGACATTTTGGAACCACTTAGATAAGATTATGACTAGTATTTTATTTAATGAAAAGTAAAACATGTCACACTCTTGTTTTTAATAAGTGTAATATTTTTAATATAGTGTTATCTAGAGGATATGTTCGGCTATAAATAGTTTTTTGAAAACTAAAATATTTATCTACATCATGATATTTTTTTTTAAATAGTAAAGAAATAATTAGCTTAAATTTTTATACAACATTAATGCAGTAATTATTTAATAGAATAATCAAATAAACAATATTAAAAATATTAAAAGTAACATAATATGAGATATTTAAGGTGGACAACAAATTCTCTAAATGAGACCATGATATTTTTTGGATATAATAAAATAATTTGTTCGAATTTGACTTATTGTCTTAATGGTTTTAAAGTTAAAGTAATGAATAGAATCAAAATTGACAATAATGATATTTTATGATAATAATATTTTATTAAATTATTTAAAAAACATAAAAATATTAAAGCAGAAAATGGATAAGATATAGTTGGCAATGTCATCCCCTGTGCATTTATAGGTCATTTAGAAGCATTTGGCTCTTAAATAGTCGTATTATATTTTAATATTTTGAGAAATTACAAAACTGTTTCACTTCAATTATAAAAGGGTATTCATTCCCTCACTTATTTACACCACTTTGAGTCATCTAACTCGACCAACCTCTGTTCATTCCTCTTCTCAACATCCTCATACAAGTTCAATAGGTTTTGATCCTTAAAAAATATCAATCTTAGATCTCTTAAGAAGAGATCTAAAGGAAGTCTGTGGAAAAAGAAATAGTTATCTTTTAAAGTTTATTTCTTCTTCTACTTCTCCATGTGTTGTTTCATACTAAATTAGTAACTCCAGTATCTATATACTGAGATGCTATTTTAATGATGATACAACCTTATTTCACCTTTTATTCATCCTACGAAAAGCGAAAACATCGCTCTTGCATACGTACAGCTTACCGTCTCCACGTAATTAGTGATTATTTTTTAATGGTGGTCCTGATTTTCTGGTGGTCAGACGGTTGTGGTCAACAATGCCCAACCACATCTAGGAGCCTTGATGGTGTGTACATTGGACAATGGTGGCCAGAACAACACAACTTTGGGTTGCATGCCTATCAATATCTCTATCAGTAAAGTCTTCTCTCAAGCTCAAGGCGACATCGAGCACATCATTAGAGGCTTGCGCAAATCTCAGAAGGTTCTCAGGCAGGCACCGTGTGCAACCAGTTTGCATTACCCGAAATGAGATTCAGATTTTTGGCTTTTTGTTATATTATTCTTTCAAATTGTTCGGTTCATACCTCACCCCTCACAATGGTTTTTCAAAATCCAAAAAAGTGAGATTATGGGAGTCCCTCATTACCGGCCAGCAACTTTTGATATAGAAAAAAGCACACATGGCACCCCTGATTCAGATCAAAAAGATCAGTCCAAGGCCGAGGTTTTTGTCATTTTGAAAGGAGACGTTTGTATTGATAATCACAACCCCTTTAGAAGGTTTCGTCCAGGATATGGCCTTACATGGGGCTTCAGAGGGGCGGTGACAGTATATTTCAGCCTGTTAAAATTCATTATATGGGAGGGGACAAAGCAAGCGACATATAAAAGAAATGACAACCTCAACATTAGCTTTACCTCTTGCAAAATATAAATCACATTGCCACACCCAAATTTGTTAACAAATTAGGAGGAAAATTTTTCAAAACAGGAATACCGTTTTCAGGAGCAGAAATCCACCATCAAAAGAAGATATGCCAAATAGCATCATTCCCATGCCAATTAACAAACAGCCCAAATAATTCTGCAAATTCAATCCAGGTAGACTTGGCAGCAGGACGAAGGATAAAAGTGTAATCGATTGTTTCAAGACACGACACAGGAACTGAAGAAGATGCCCAAGAAGCCATCAAGATTAGGGGAACTACTAAGATCAAAAGCAAACAGACTTTAAGCCAAGAAATTGCGAGGAAAACAGCCAAGAAAACTTCCACCTCCATATATAAGATCTCCGTCGGGGTCAAGATCAAAAATTCTCACAAGAAGAAACTCAGTTATCTGGGATCTTAATTCTACCAAAAACACGGCCATAAACATTGTATTCCATTCACAAAGATGAACCTTCAAAGCTTTCAGCTTGACGCTTAAACTCTCATGGCCTCCTCAAGGACAAGAGGACCCCTGATTTGAGAAGACTATCAATGCACATCCCTTTGGAAACATAATTGCTTAGGGGCAGCCGGGAGAGGAGGGAAGCTTTTAAGCAAGAGCGCAGAGTGATCAGGAGTGGATTTATGGAGGTGAAAGAATTTTACATCCTCAAAATGCTCTATAGAGGACTAATTAGCTAGAAATCTGTCCAACCTATGCCGAACTCTGCCCCGAAGCCAAGCTCCCAACCAGGTAAAAGCACTATTAACCGTGGGAGGATCATTCAGGACATTTTGAGTTATGAAATTAGACAAATCATCCATAACCTTACAATCATAACTTTTTAGGGTAAAAGTCTCAGAGAGGGATCAGTAAGAATTGAAACTCCTCCCATAAACCACCCCCTGGAAGGCCGACGGTCAAGAGAACCATAAATCAAGTATGTCATCCTTAGTAGATTTAGCACAGACCACCAGCCAATTATAAGACAAATTGGAGGAATTGCTCCTCACTCAAAAGAACTTTAACATCAACCCTATGATCCCAAAAGATCAATATTTTGTTAGAATTCGAAACAAAGTTTTAAAACTTGGGCTTTAAAATAAAATCATGAATCTTTTCAAATGAGACCACGGGCTCTAGGACAGGCATAAGCGGGATGTTCTCATGATTAATAAGAGGATCTGTCTTTAATGAACTTACCTACAAAAGGCATATTGATAGTCAAAAGCAAGAGAGCAAACCTCCTCCTTCGAGAAAGAGATTGCAGGAATTCCTTTGTATTTGAAGGGCGCGGTCAAGGAGAAGGTTCACTGCCTGGGACTCAGTTTGTGGGTTGGAGGACGAAGATTTGCAAATGAATGAACACCTGGAAGGTTCCAAGCGCCTGCATGAGGAGGGAGAGACGGACCTTGAACGTTCTACATCACTAAAGGAACTAGATCAGAGTCAAGAGTTTTTTAAATTAAAAAATTTGAGTGGTTAAACAAATTCATCAGGACGGTCAAAAACCATTAGTCAAACCTCGTTTTGACCAATCCAATAGCAGAAACAGTCCAAACATCCAGACAGGACCATTAACCGAATCTTAAGTTGAGCGCTTGGTTAATCTCACGGGAGTGAAATTGCAGCGTGGTTACATCCACTGCAGCGTGAAGTCCTAGAGAGTTGATTTTGTTCTGCATTTTGAGTATCATTGCGCCGTGTTTATCGGAGGATCGTGTACTGCAACGTGGCCACCATGGTCCGATTCTCAAAATAATGCATCAGAAAATGACACACATGAATGAACAATTGAATGCTGGAACTGTGACATGAACAAAGACATAAATACCACTAGTAGAAAATTAAAAGCCAAAGCGGTACATCAAAACTAAGCCACAAACCAAGAACCACGCAGCTACTCTGGATTTATGAATCGCAACACGTTCAGATGTTTCAACTCCATAGAAAAAAATTTCCCAAACATAAAATTTCAGCTGGTAATAACTGTCATGTAAATTTTGAACTGAAGCCATGTTTAAAGTAAATGTGTATCGAGAACTAATTCTATAGCTAGCCAGGACAAGGTGCTGTTACCCAGAAGTCTTCGATTTCTCCACCAGAATAATTCGCCCATTCCACTCGGTTTCATCAAGAGCCCTGATAGCCGCATCCGCCTCCTCATCCTTCCGCATCGACAAGAACCCAAAACCACGCGAATCTCCCGACCTTCAATACAGGGAAAAATGAACATGTAATCAGCTAAAAACAAACACATCCAAACACACCATTTCAAACAATATAGGTACCTCTTATCTCGAACAATGCGAACATCACGGACATGACCGAACTCTGAAAACTTCCTCTCCAGATCTCTCTCCGTAGTCAAAAAACTGAACCCAGCAACAAATAAAATTTTCCCATGTTTCCCCAACCCATTCTTCCGATTAGAAGGTGGAGACCATGGCCTCCTCCTAGGAGATCGATGGCGAGAATGATGGCCCATGGGAGATCTACGCCTCGGGGAATACCTCCTACAACAGTAAAATTATCATTTGTGATGGCCAGTAGCATAAATAATCAAAAATGAAAGAAAAAAAAGAAAAGAATAGTAGTCACCCTGGTGACCTCCTATACCGATATCTTCTGTCAGGAGATCGTGATCGAGACCTTGCATGAAAACTTCTTCTATACCCTGAAGAAGAATCCTTGGATCTAATAGGTGGTCGTGAATCCCTTCGCCTAACGGGTGACCTTGAATCCCTTCGCCTAACGGGTGACCTTGAATCCCTTCGCCTAACGGGTGACCTTGAATCCCTTCGCCTAACGCGCGGCCGTGAATCCCTTCTTCTAACAGGTGACTGTACATCCCTTCCACTAACAGGTGACCGTGAATCCCTTCGTTCAACAGGTGACTGTGTATCCCTCTGTCTAACAGGTGATCTTGAATCCCTTCGCATCACAGGTGATTGTGAGGGCGAAACCGACTTTTCCTTCCTTTGATGCTCTGGAGACGAATGATCACTTGCGGATCCTTTCCTTCTCTCCGCATGCCCAGATCCTTCTATGGAACCCTGGAAAGAAGTACAAGTCTGCATGACAGAAAGTAGTGATTGATCATGGGAAATAACTCCCTCTTGAAGGTTGGACCCTTCAGACAAAGAAAAATGTTTCTGACTATGTGATGTAGGCGAATGTGAAAGATCGTGACAACCTTCAGCAATTAAAGGGTTTTCACCGCCAGGAAGCTGATGTGCGGACGGTGACCCCTGAATTGGGTGTTCTGGGATTCCATGACGAGAATCCTGGTCAGAATGGTGCTTTTCACTAACATGCCCGATCTCAGTTTCTTCATCAGCACAGTCCAACCTTGAAGAGGATGATGGCTTGTCAGTTTTGTCAACAACAGCTTCTTCCTGTTCTAGCCCATCTTTGGATGCATGGAACACAAGCCCTTGTTCTTTTAAACTTAATCCCCTCTCTTCTGTATCATGGGCTGGAGAAGCTGGCTTAACAACATCAGAATTGTTTTCCTTTCTGTCGATCCAGTTTGCATCAGTCATTGATGGAATTTCAGAGGGAGGGGAGTCATGAGTTTCCGTGTCAGAATTTTTCTCTTTCAGATGAGATGGGGGACTGCAGAAATTGTTGTTCCCCTCCATATCTCCCTCGCATTCAGTAGATCCATATACAGAACGTGATCTCTCCTCATCTTCAACAAAACCTGTCCCTGAATCTTATGACAATTAATTAAGACTCTGTTTGACATCACTTATGAAAAACTGCTTACAGCACTTAGCACTTATGACAAGTGATTTTGTTTAAGAGTTTCCAGCTCGCTTATTGAAAATGAGCTTCTCTGCCACTTATTTAAGTGGTTTTCTTCTGAAATTCAAGTGCGGGTCTTTTTTCAGAAAGAGAACAAACACCACTTATTAATTCAAACTGCTTATTATAATTGCCAAGTGGTATGAGAAATTTTCAACAGGTGTTGTCAAACGGGCCCCAAGTTAACTAACCAACAAAGACTAGTCATAAATACAGACCTTTTTCATATCTGTCAGCAGCAGAGTTAAGGTCTAATTCTTCGGGTGGAGCATGTCTGTCGCCCGTTGAATGATCGCTCATTACTTCAAATCCTTTGTCCAAAGAAACCATAATCACTGTTGCAAGGAAAACAATGAAAAAATAAAAAACAATTAATAACAAATATGACTTCACAACATTTGGATTTTTTTCATGATCCCTCGGCATTCTGATTTTGCACCCCTAATCAATAACAGGTATTAAATATTTAAGTAGCCACACAGTTCAATGGAAATTAAATAAAATAAATGGGTAAGTAGAAAAAGAAGATTCCTGTTGAAGTAGTTCAATGAACCAACAGACAGATATTGCCACTTAAATTATAATTGCGCTATTTACAAAAAAAAAATAATAAAACCACTGGGTGATAAACAGTTCCATTATATCACGTATTTAAAAGAAAATCGATATAAAATTCATTTAAAAAATGATTAGACC
The DNA here is from genome assembly GCA_963277665.1 of Viscum album. NCBI lineage: Eukaryota > Viridiplantae > Streptophyta > Magnoliopsida > Santalales > Viscaceae > Viscum > Viscum album. The sequence goes on along the minus strand of OY728152.1, from coordinate 1,714,410,121 downwards.
GTGTAAAAAATAAAGAAATTAAGGTCCCGTGAAAACATTTTTTGCTTTCATTTTCTAAAAATGTTCTAGAATGGGAGGGGGGAGTATGAATTTTCTTTCCAAGTATTTTCATCTACAAAAAAAATGAAAACAAGTTTATTTTCTTCCAAATATATAGTGTATTAATTTTTCATTTTATAAAAAATGTATTGTATTTACAAAATAGAATGCATTTTCTAATATTGTTCTGTAAATGGAAATATGAAATGTCTTCATGCATCAAATGCACACTGAATCTAGAAATATGGATTTTCTTTGAAAGTATTTTCAACTATAAAAAAAATGAAAACAAGTTACTTTTCTTCCAAAAATTTAGTGTATTCATTTTTCATTTTATAAAAAATGTTTTGTACTTGCACAATCGATTGCATTTTCTAATATTGGTTTGTAAATAAAATAAACGAGCACATTGACAATGAAGATTCCAGTTGAACTAGTTCAATGAACCAACAGACAGATATTGCCACTTAAATTATAATTGCTCTACTTGGTAATAAACAGTTCCATGATATCAAGTATTTAAAAGAATATAAAGATCATTTAAAAAATGATTAGACAGTGTTAAAAAACAAGAAATCAAGGCCATATGGAAAAAAAATTGCTTTCATTTTCTAAAAATGTTCCAGCGAGTAGTAGGGGGTATATAAATTTTCTTTCCAAGTATTTTCATCTACAAAAAAATAAAAACAAGTTACTTTTATTAGAAAAATATAGTGTATTCATTTTTCATTTTATAAAAAATGTTTTTCGTACGCATTTTCTAATATTGTTTTGTAAATGAAAATATGAAATGCCCTCATGTATCAAATGCACACTGAATCTAGAAATATTCCCAAGTGTTCGCTCAAAATAAGGATCCATGGTCCTCTCACTGCTCCATAAATATTAGCTGATAAAAATCGACTTGCTTGAGAAAACAGGTTTTTCTTGTGGTGTGTGTTAAATTGATAGAGACATGGCTTAAGCACTAAGCGTATCAAGGAGCACAGCTTGGACAGGCTAAAAGTGTCTTTGACTTGCAAAGGCTTGGTATCTGTTTGATTCTTGTTTTAAAAACCAATTTTCTTTTTTGAAAATTAAAAAACAGCTGCTGGGGATGTGTTCTCTGTTTTTTAATTTTAAATATATGCTTTTATTTTCTCTTCTGGAAACAAGAACAAGGAAACAATTCTGGGTTATTTTTATTTTTATTTTTATTTTCTATTCTAAAAACTTATAAATAGATGAAAAATGAATTGAATCGAGTGATGAATTGATTGCTGATATTACCATAATTAAAATGCAACAGGGTTTCCTTAATTAAATTATAATGAATATTTTTAAAAAATGAAATGATATTATGAAACAGATAAATTTCAATTTTATTTTTAAAAGACACTTCGGAATTAATTTTCAAAGCAATTTTCAAAAAAAAATATAGCAGCCGAACAGCAGTTAATCCCTAAATTTGTCTATGAAGGTGAAAAACAATCACTTTCAAACAAAAAAAAAGAAAGAAAAAATAAAAAGTGACCATTGGAGGATGTCCACACAATTTAAAAGAAAATGGAAGCAGAATTTATTTCAGTATAGCACTTTCAAAACTGGATCCATAATAGATAGAGAAAATGATAATGACAAGTGATAAAGGAAAACGCCCAAATGGAAAACAACATCCAAGGTTGAACAGTAAAAGAACACATATCATCTGAGTGGGAAAAAAACTACTCTCTGAAATGGCTTAATCAAAAAGACAAAAGACTACACTATCTGGGCACTGCTTCATGCAACTCATAAAAATCATAAACTCAGCTCCTGTTAGATAGTTCTAATGTTTTTTCCAGTGTATTAAAATGTATGTTTCACTTCTCTTCCGCAATCAGTACAGGGCTGTTTTAAGGGACAGTTACAATGCCCAGGTAATTGAAGAATATTGATATGCTAGTCAGTACAAGGCAACAAGCATCCCCATATGCGTGCAAAGCCTGGGGACATGTTAGGCAGCCCTCCGTTGTGACTTTTAATACATGTGTCACAATGAGATGCCGATTAGACTACAAAAATAGTAATCTAAGAAATGGGTACTTGGAACTGCCAATGGTGAGTCAATGAAACCGCAAATGTTTTCTCCCAACAGAACTTCTCAATAAAAGAAAGGCAGCTAGAGGGTTGCGACGAATCACCCTCCCTCTTGTTTCTGAGGGCAGAACCTTAAGCTGGGATCCAAAACATAAAGCAAATCAATCCAACCTAAAGCTGTCTGAAAATGCAAGACTCGGTTAAAGCCCCTAAAGCTTAACTGCTCTATCTCCGGGCTTTTGCATCTCCAATCCGTTGATTTCATTTGTCAATCCCTTGGTGTTTTTTTAACCATTTTAAGAAGGGAAAACTCCCAGCTCTAACCATTAAGAATGCAAGCTTGATTAACGGTCCGAAAGATAGGGGAAACAGAAAATCTCAATGCACGAGCACAAATACAATAGCTCCGAGGAAACAGAACGGTACCTGGGATGATCCAGAAAATTCAAAAAAGAAGCAGCCTCCTTAAGTTGAACCGAGTTTACTAACTCCCAGGTGCAACAGATTTTACGCTTTCGAATCCATGCAACAACATGAAAATAATAACCGATGTGCAAAGCATAAAATGTAAGTCGGGGGGGATTTCAAATTGATGAAGGACGGATCTACCTTCGTCTTGAAGCGTCGAATTATCCGCGCTCGTTGATGGCGAAAGGCATCGACAAACGGAACCGCCCTGCGGGATCCCTGATCAAAATGAAGGGTGCGTGGGATTGTCCGAAGTGTTCACGCCTTATTTCGTTCTTGATAGTTTGGGCCGAAAAATGCCATGGGCCGAAGTCCAATCCAAATCGCCACCGCCCGAAAGCCGGAATTAGGAGGGAAAGTATTTTAAGTTTACTATGGATATAATTGTAAATGTTTTATGAGTAATTTTTTTAGATGAAAGTTAAATTTCATTTTTTAAAAATAGTAGAATTACAAACGAGTTTAACAAAAACCTAAATCAACTAAGGATACATGAAATGAGTTAATCTGTGCTAAGAACTTTGTAGCATGAAATGAGCGAGAGACGTCAATAACACAACACTAGGTCCATCAAAACCTGAGAGTTCAACCGAGCCAAGAGGCATACCAAAGCCAAGTAGTCACACGAAAAGACTACACATCAAATAGGAACGCGGCAACCAAAATGGGGATGAATCATCAAACGCCCACATGGAAGACTGCATAAGGGAAACTATGGCATGTATCTATCAAGTGGAGTTGAGTGCAAAACATGTAATGCGATCCACAACCCACACCAACTGTCACAAAATAGACTGCCTAGATCACAACCAAACAAAGGAGCAAACGAACAACAATAAACAACCAACACAATCAATTGACCAAGCTTGGTGCAATGAAAACCTATGGCATTATTAATATGACAAATATAATAGATCATGTCACGACCCCCCCCCATTGGTACCCCTCATGGGCCGGCAATGAAGACGAGGATGACCCCCAAAGTCCGCCTCCAATAAACCACGGGGTGATGACTAGCACCGATGGTATTTTTCACAATCACGAGAGGCGTTACCCTCTTTATATAATCCAATAAGAGAGATAAGATCCACAAATTTACATTGCCCAATCCCAACTACAACCACATGAAACAAGATGAAACACAACCCCAAATAATGCAAGGCCAAGCTCTTAACTTCCAGTCCTACCACCCAAACAACAACACTTTTCAATATTCCCTGAACTATCCTGCAAAACAACTCAAGGACATTGTAAATGGGTGAACACACAGGATCACTCAATACGATCGTATTTCAAAAGAAAAACAACGTCCATGTGAAATCAATATGTCAGGACAAATATGTGTGAGAACAACTAATTAAGACAAGTTGGAAACAAGAATATGTTCAAACCATCAGTCTCAATCATGAGAGAGCTATCATATCTCAATAACAACCATAACCGAGGGAGAGATGTCCCACATCTCAAGTTACTATAATCTCCACCTTTACATCTTGCATCTCATGCGACTCAACGCAACATATCACATCTGACAACCAACTTTGCTGCCAATTATAACGCCCCAGTTCTGGGAGTCGCCCAGAGGTGCCCCATACCCGGTTGGTCATGAGAGAGCTATCATATCACAACTAGAGTAATGTTTAGATCTTAGAACCCAACTACATGGCGTATAGTTCGAAAGAACACACATCATGTACTTTGGTAGGTACAATAGCTAGGGGTTCTAGGATATGTTAAATACCACACATTGTGTGGTTGAATCATACAATATGTTACCCTTATCTATATTTTTTTGTGTATAGGGAATATACACCCAGGAAGCCCGAGTAGCCTCACAAACCATGAGGTTTAATACCACATTCCATTTTTCCTTGATAGAACGTGACCTGGGTGCAGAGGGGGTGGTGGGGCTGGGTGTAGGGGGGTGGGGTTGGGTGCAGGGGGGATGGGTGCTGGGGGTGGGGTTGGGTGTTGGGGGGGCTGGGTGCTGGGGGGTGGGGTTGGGTGCAGGGGGAGGGGGGGGGGGTTGGGTGCAGGGGGGGCGCTTGGTGTTTTTTGGCTACACAACTCAGTGTTCATGGAAATGTTATAAGCTCATGTATGATTGGAGCTTTGAATGTGTTTGTTTTCATGACGTTATTTGCAGTTGGGTTGCAGGTATGAGATTCCATGGATCTTGTCTTGCCTAAAGGTATGTTTCACTAAGATGTGTTTTTTACATGTGTTTTCAAATAATTATCATGGTTGTTTTCTGTCTATGATTGTATTTAGTAAGCTATGTGTGTATATTGTTTAAATTACAATGATTATTACATTCAAACTACTCATAACACAATAAAAGAAACACCTTTCAATTTGTATTCAAATGAACGTGTATGCATAATGAACTCTACAACCAGTTTAAACTATGGAAATGAATTATACATACAGTTTAAACACTTTTCAATTTGTATTCGAATCATATTAATTATATTTTGTACATGCATAGGGCAACAAGAAGACAAGGGTGTGCTGATATCAACATATATGACTATGTCATGTAAGATTTTCTTAGAAAAAGAAAAGAATACCATGGCTTTAATTTCCACAGAATGATGACTAGAAGTGGCTTTACCCCAGGTAGTATTACTTGTGATTCTGAAGGAGTGAGCATTTATCTCTACTAATATTTCATTTAATGAAATCATTCTCATAATTATTGTGCTTGTATGACATGGATGTTTAAGGTGCGTTTTTTACGAGAGCATAAACATTAGGCAATTATTACCCCTATATTATTTAATATTTGAATTTCTATAACATAAAACATCTAATAATTTTCCCAATCCTATTATACAGGTTCTGTTATTTTTAGTAGCAGCATTAAACGCAAGGAAATTGATGATCAATCCCAATATTCCAATATTTGACACCATAAAAAACAGGTTCAAATACATATTTACATTATTATCACTAGAATAAGACTAGCAGTGGTTAAGTAGCATTGCTTAAATTAGCACGACTTCTACTGTAACCTTTATATTAGGAGTTCTTACACTAGCATCCCATACTAAAAAAAATGTTTACACCGAAAAAGTTTACATATTTACACATTTGACTTCATTAGTAGCAACATTACAGTAGCATTTCTTACAGGAGTAGTATTCACGCTAGCAATGTTTATACTAACATCATTACAGTAGCAGTGCTTACATTATTAGTTCTTAGACTAGCAATGCTTACACTGAAACTATTCGTAGAAACATTACCTATACAAGCACCTTTTCATAATGCATATTTCTAGGAAATACAAGGGTGACAAATCTGGGAAACATGAGAAGAATCCTGCTGAAGCTCTGTCTGCAATGACACGAGAAACCCACTCATTGGTGCTGGGGAAGAGGATACATGTATGTTGTAGTTGAGTTTTTATTTTATATTCTTTATCGCATCGACCACTTAGGCCTTTTACCACTTTCTACGGATGGAGGGTACTTATATTCTGCGAAGGGGGCTAGAAGGGCACTGGAGGCGGCTACACGGTTTTCTTTGCAGGGAGGGAGATCGGGGTAGTTGAGAGATTGATAGTGTGTTTCATTTTTGTCTGCTTTTACTATGTTGCTTCTATTTATTTTCTTTTCCTTTTCCATGGATGTCCAACATACAGATAGGTCATGCCAAAATTTTATTTATTTTCTACTACTTTTTTAATTAATTGCTTGTGGGGGTGATTAATCCCTTGTTCGAGACACCAAACACATATCAATATCTCCAAATCATGAATGTCATTTCATTATGAAATTCTTCCATGCATACCTTCACCCTCGGTCCTCTTCCAAGACTTCTTCTTTATGTTAACACATCGAATGCACTCTTCATATATAAATTTTCAACACATCTTCATGCAATATATCTTCATGCCATTATTCTTGACAAAGCCCATGCCTCTTTAATCAAACATACCTCATTCATACCTCATATATTTTCCACAAATCCAACCAATCAAGCCTTGGTTGCAATAATCCCCCCCTTTAGATGATCCTATTTTTGAATTAGTTTCCTCTGGTAGAGAGGTTAGTGGCCCTATTCCTCCCATTCAAGAGAAGGTGAAAAATACTATCTTATGGGCTAATACAGTAGATGTGTCTCATCCAGCCTATGCTGTAATTTCTTTTAAAGATGCTCTATCAAGGCTCATCTCTGATGAACAACTTGGAGAAGCATCCAAGCATAGTAAAGATGAAATGAAATATGATGTGCAGGCTGAGGTGGATTCTAATTACTGGTAAGAGCAATGAATGGTTTCTTCAATGAACTGGAAAGGTAAGTCAAAGATAGTGGCTACCACTTCAGGGAAAGGTGCGTTGTCTTCTAAACCAAAGAATAGTGATGATCAACTCTGTGATAGTATTCCATGAGTCTTGTGATCAATGTTGATACCGACTAATCATAATTTCTGCTGGCAGGGCGATGAACAGAATGTTGCCCCGCCTCTTCCTACTCTCTTTGCTCCTGGTTGGAAGATGTTGCCCCGCAGATGTCGCTGGACTGGGCCAACATGTCGCGGTCACGCCATGGTCTCGCCGCGGTCACACCGTGGTCACCCCGTGGTCAATCCGCGGTCAAGCCGTGGTCATGCTATGGTCATGCCGCGATAATGCCATGATTTGGCCCTACTTCAGGACGACACCCCACGACGGTTCGCAGTCCTGTCGGAATTCGATGTATAATACCTAGATAGAGTTTTAAATACATTACCCACCCATAATTAATGGGGAGAGAGTCCCTCAGGTAGCAAATCTATGGATTGAGTCACTCATGAAAATATTTAGTCACCTGTAGACAACATTAGAGATGCGGGTGAATCTTGCTACTTGTATTTTACAAGGACCATCTAAGTGCTCGAGGGACATCATAGTAAATGTTGGACAATAAGAATACTTGAGAATACTTTTATAATGATATTTGTATTTGGAAAGGTGTCCTTCAGAGTTTTATATTTTTATAATCTCGATGATCGGATGAGTGTTTTGACCCTTGTAGAGAAAATGATTCTACATTATCTTTTTTTTTTGTGTGAGAATAGTAAACAAAACACACCTCATATAGTGTAGTTGGATCTTTCTATAACAATGGGGAATCTGATGGATGATCAGCTCTGTGATAGTATTCCATGAGTCTTGTGATCAATGTTGAGACTTAATAATCACAATTTCTACCAGCGGGGTGACAGCCAGAATATTGCCCCGCCTCCCCCTGCTCACTTCACCATTGGATAGAAGATATTGCCCCACGGATGTCACTGGATCGGGCCAACTGACCGCGGTCACGCCGCGGTCACGCCGTGGTCACGCCGCGGTAATGCCTTGATTTTTTCCTTCTCTAGGATGACACCCCGCTGCGGTTCGCAGTCCTGTCAGAATTCGATGTATGATACCTAGATAGAGTTTTAGATACATTACCCACCCATAGTTAATGGAGAGGGAGTCCCTCAGGTAGAAAATCTCTTTATTGAGTCTCTCATGAAAATATTTAGTCACCTGTAGACAACATTGGAGATGAGGGTGAAGCTTTCTACTTGTATTCTATAAGGACCATCTTAGTGCTCGAGGGACATCATAGTAAATGTTGGACAATAAGAAGACTTGAGAATAATTTTATAATGATATTTGTATTTGGAAAAGTGTCCTTCAGAGTTTGATATTTTTATGATCCCGATGATCTGATGAGTGTTTTTACCCTTGTAGAGAAAATGCTTCTACATTATCTTTTTTTTATGTGTGAGAACAGTAAACAACACACACCTCATATAGTGTCGTTGGAGCTTTCTACAACAATGGGGAATCTGATGGATGATCAGCTCTGTGATAGTATTTCATGAGTCTTGTGATCAATGTTGAGACTGACTAATCACAATTTCTGTTGGCGGGGTGACGGCCGGAATGTTGCCTCGCCTCCTCCCGCTCCCTTCGCTCCTGGCCGAAATATGCTGCCTCACGAATGTCACTGGACTGGGCCAACACGACGCGATCACGCCACGGTCATGCCGCGGTCACGCGGTGGCCATGCCGCGACCACCTGCAATCCAGCCCACACCAACCACCACACCAGCCCCCAGCCTCCTACAAAACACTCATGTCAGCCCTCTACCACCTGCAAAACAGCCCCAGCCACCAGTTCCAGCCCGCACTAGCCCCCTACCATCCCCCTACCGCCCACACCAACCACTCCAGCCCGCACCATCCACCGCACCAGCCCCCAACCTCCTGCATTCCAGCCCACACCAACCCCCTACCACTTACAAAACAACCCCATACCACCTGTTCCAACCTGCACCGGGCCCCTGCCATCCCCCTTCCACTTGCATTCCAACCTGCACTAGCCACTCCAGCCCAAACCAGCCACAAACACCAACCACAACAGCCAAAAACCCCATCCCCTGCACATCACCAGCCCTCACCCGGCTCCACAACAAACCAACACCCCATCCACCAGAAAACCAATTCCACTACATACAGCCAAAACAACCTGCCTGTAAAACCAGTACTCTATCCCCCATCCAAACCACACCTCCAGCACAAAAAAAATAGCAGGCCACCCCCAGAGGAAGCCAGTGAAGGACCTTTCCAAAGAAAATTCAAAAGGGTGGCTTCAATGGATTTGACCACTCTCTTGGGTAAAATGAAGTGATAACACCAATAAGCTTGCATACTAAAAAGAATCTATTGAACAATCTGTAACCACCCAACATAGGAGAGAGAGTTATTAGTCAAAAATTTAACTCTTCGAACAATTTTCTCTTCCAAGACCACATAATCAAAAGCTCTAAGATTGGAAGTGATGAGGGGAACTCCCAGATAACAAAGAGGAAGAGACCCCTTTCTAACCCCCATAACAGCCTCAATAGAATCACAAAAATCAGGAGAGATACCAGCCACAAACATTAGGGACTTCGAAAGATTAACATTCAATCCAGACAGGGAAGAAAAAAGATCCAAAGCATGCAGATGAAGGCATTTTTCGCTGGAGTACCATGGTTCTCCTTTTTTCCCAGGGAGATTACGTATGAGTCATTTTGAGGGGGTTTATAATAAAATAACAAGTCATATTACTAACTGCCAAAACCGCTTTTTATCCTTCGTTAGAAGAATTGTGCTAGTGAATTTCATCCTTAAATACATTACGATTCATGTGTTATCGGTCCTAATGGCTTCGAAAGTGGTGTTGGGGAATATTGAAAAGATAATGACTTCTTTCATATTGTATTCTCATGGGGAGGGAATATTTTCCTAGGGATGCGTGGATGAGGATGGCCAGACTAGTGGTAGATGGTGGTATCAACTTATGCAGTGTCGAGGGATCAATGCACATTCTGCAAGCTAAGTTTTCTTAGGAGGTTCTTGAAGGTTGTTATCTATGGGGAAATTTCATATCTGTCAAAGTATTGATTTGACCTTGAGGAACCAGGGGGAAAGTCTCATGGATGTGAAAGGAGTTACATGGGAACATTCTAGTTCTCAAGAAGCAGTCTCGATGGATTGTGGAATAAGGAAACATAAACATCTGGTTCGACAACTGGGTAGGTTCCCCTCTTGGCTTTCCAAGATGTCCGAATCCCAACATTTTGTTTGCTAAGGCAAGTTGTTACCCCTATTTTACATAGGTTGTTCTTAACCACCATCAAAGTGAATGTTTTGATAAAATTATTATATCTTCTTAAATGGAATGTTTAGTCTTCATGAAGTCTCTAATGGGGGTTTTCCTGGCCAAGATTTACAGGTCTATACATCAGATTCTAAATGGTATCACTGGTGGTGAAAATCTGTACTGGTGTAAAGAAATCCTGATTAAATGTAACTTGTTGGTTTGGTGGATCAATAACCATTGTATTCCTATGAATGAAACTATCAGGAGTAGGGGAGAGGGTGCAGGTGGGGTGTCTAGGAGGGGCTGTCCAGGGGGGTGTCCAAGGGCTATCCAGGGGGGTTTCGGGGGGGGGGGGGTCTGTAGGGCAGGGGGAAGGGTGCAGGTAGGGTGTCTAGGGGGGCTGTCCAGGGGGGGTGTCCAAGGGCTGTCCAGGGGGGTCTGCAGGGCAGGGGGAGGGTGCAGGTGGGGTGTCTAGGAGGGGGTGTTCAGGGTCTGTCAAGGGGGGTGGGGTGTCTAGGGGGCTGTCCGGGAGGGGTGTCCAGGGGGTGTCTAGGGGGGAGGGGGTGTCCAGTGGGGGTGCAAGGGGGCTGTCCAGGGGAGGTGAAAGGGGGCTGTCTAGGGGGGGCATGGGGGTGTTCAAGGGGGCTGTCCAGGGGGGGCATGGGGGTGTAGGGGGGGTGTCCATACCTTCTAAGCATTTCAAAAATAAAACTCCACTTCATTGTATCAAATTCTTTTGAGATATTAAGCTTTAAAGAAAAGTTCCCATGTTTAACCTTTCCTTTCATGATGTTAACACATTCAGAGGCAGTTCTGAATATTCCTACCAGGGATAAAGCCAAACTAATTTGAAGAGATAAACCCATGAGCATTGGGACCTAACCTCATAGAAATAATTTTTCTAATGATTTTTTGAAAGGTATTTCCAATAGCAATAGGTATGAAATCCTTTACATCCAAAACATTTTACTTCTTTGGGATCAGGGTAATAAAATTAGAGTTAATTCCATAGGGAATATAGGTGTGGTTAAAGAACTCCCTCATAGTGTTAAGGAGCTCATCACGAACTATGTCCCAGTAGAACATAAAGAATATCACAACATCGTATTCTTCATTTAAGACTCCGAATACTATGGAATCTATATTACCAAAAATATCCATTCAAAACATCACTGGCATGAGACCCGAAAACTTGATTCATGCAACCATCTAAACCATGCAAGAGTTGCATTCACATGCTGAATGTTTTTCCTCACAAACACTGCCTGTTAGCTTACTTTTCCACACCTACGACCGTAGTTCCCATTCTATAACAGCTTCATGGAAGCTTCTGACTCCCTATGAAACAATATTTATGCAAGCCATTGAAATGTTGTGTAACCTCAACCTACTAAACCAATTAAAAATTGCTCCATCATTCATGTATTTTAAATCAGTTACATATTTTAGATATTAAGATCAATTCCAGATTTAATATATCAGCCACCTCTTTAATTCAACCAGTGAACATGATCCACATCCAATTTCCAAACTATATCAACTTTCATCCATGCTCCAAACACATATCAATATCTCCAAATCATGAATGTCATTTCATTATGAAATTATTCCATGCATACCTTCACCCTGAACCCTCTTCCAAGACTTCTTCTTTATGTTAACACATCAAATGCACTCTTCATATATATATTTTCAACACATCTTCATGCAATATATCTTCATGCCATTATTCTTGACAAATCCCATGCCTCTTTAATCAAACATACCTCATTCATACCTCATATATTTTCCACAAATCCAACCAATCCAGCCTTAGTTGCAACAATCCCCCCCTTTGGATAATTCTATTCTTGAAGCCCATGCCTTTACTCTTGTTTCTTTATTAAGGGTGGACACAAAAAAGATTCCATTTCCTTAACCCCTTCTCTTAATGTACAATGGGTTGGGAATGCTACAACCTTGTGTTACAAACAATCTACTAGTGACAATACTTCTTCCAGGGATATCCATGAGGTTTCATATTTTGAGACTCCCATGAAAAATAAGGTAGAGAGAACACTGGGCACAGAACTAGCTCATTGTGTTAAGGGGACTCAAAAATTAAAGGTGAGTATTCACAATTCCTTTGAATTGCTGGCATCAGGAAGCATTGAAGAGGATGGGAAAGCAAACAACTGGGTTTAATGATGCATCTAGTTGATGTGGAAATTCTAGATGATGAATATGGTCCATGTATAGTGGCCTCCACTTTAGGAAATACATTTTTATTATTACAAGTTTAAAAATGATGTCTTAGTATACTCGGCATCATCTTCCATACTGTGCACTAAACTGCAGTAAAGAGGATGATCAAGCAAACAATTGTATTTTTTTTCATCCTCTATCAGACTTTATTTGTCTTCAATAAGAGATAAATTATTGTGATGATTCATCATTAATAATTTATTAGGACTTTTCTAATAAGAACTTTTTCCTTCTTTGAACACTTTGTCCTGCTCTGCTTATGTTTTAACAGGTGAAAACAATGCATTGTTGTTCCATTGTTTTTGTATTCTGGTTTTCATTGTTTCATAGGGGGTGGGGGCTAGTTGAAGGGAGGACGGGTTGGGTGCAGAAGGGTTGGGGGGGTGGGGGGGCAGTGGGGGGTGAAGGTTGGGGGGCATTTGGGGTGAAGGGGGCAGGGGGTGTGGGGGTGCAGGGGGGAGGGGGTGTTAATGGGGGGAGGGGTGTCTATGAGAGTGGGGTGTCCAGGGGTGTCTGGGGGGTGTTTAGGGGGAGGGGGTCCATTGGGGGGGGGGTCTAGTTGGGGGGTGTAAAGGGGTGTGTGTCTAATGGGGGGTGTCAGGAGGGGGGGGGGGTCCAGGGGGGTGTCCAGTGGGGGGTGTCCAAGGTGGGAAGCTGTTGTTTCTGGGGGGGTGTAAGGGGGTTCTGTCCAGGGGGAGAGTGGGGGTGTGAAAGGGGGAGGGGGTGTGCTAGGGGGGTCTGTCCAGGGGGAAGGGAGGGGTTTCAAGGGGAGTGGGGGGTGTCTAGGGGGAGTCCAGGTGGTGTCCAGGGGGTGTCCAAGGTGGGTGTCCAAGGTGGTGTCCAAGGTGGGAAGCTGCTGTTTCTGGGGGGGTGGGGGTGCAAGGGGGTTCTGTCCAGGGGGAGAGTGGGGGTGTTCAAAGGGGGGGGGGGTTGTCCAGGGGGAAGGGAGGGTATGCCGGGGGAGTGGGGAGGGGTGTCCAGGGGGTGTCTAGGGGGGAAGGGAGGGGCTGCAGGGGGAGTGGGGAGGGGTTCTAGGGGGGGTGTCCAGGGGCTGTCCAGGGGGTGTCCAAGGGGTGTCCAATGTAACTAGACATTCCTTTCAAGATGATCTAAACCTTAAAAGAATGATCAACTACCTCACTATAAGCTTTTAACTTGAAAAAAATACCTGAGAATAAATTTCTATCTGTAGTCCCATATCAAACTTCTGAGATTTCATCTACTAATTTGAAACAATCTAGGGTGTGTACTGCACTAGTACAACAAAATGATTGGTATACTCCATCACTGATCAGCCACCTTTGGAAAGATAAATATACTCTTGGGATCTGGAATAATCTAGGACCTCAGGACACTTATGCTCTTTTAAAATGATCTTGAAATATTTCAACATATCTCTACGGTTATCCTAGTTTGAACCATTGAGTCCCAACGTCTTCGATTAGGACCCTCTAACAAGAACGAAACACATTTTACTCTAACAGCCTTAGGATTTTCATCAAATTCAAACATTATCACTATCTTCTCAAGACATTCCTCTTCTTCATAGGGTTCAACATTACCTCAGAAGGTGTGAGGAATTTTCTGGAGAAACCCCAAAGCATTGTCCTTTATAGGAACTGGTTCTGCTTCCCTAACCATAGCAGGACCGAAACCCTCTCCCCATCCAAAATATTGAATAGACCAGACCATAACATACACTAATATTTGATCAATTGTTGAGGTAGAACACTCTTTGTCATCTTCCCACAGTTTCACAAGAAGTCTCATGGGTTTCAGGGGGAGGGGGGGCAGTCTAGGAGGGGGGGTCTGTCCAGGGGGGAGGGAGGGGCTGGGGTTGCAGGTCCTGTGTGTGTGTGTGGGGGGGGGGTTCTGTCCAGAGGGGCTGCAGGTCCAGTGGGGGCTGTAGAGGGGGGTCTGTCCAGGGGGTGCAGGTCCAGGGGGGGTGTAGGGCAGTCTGTCTAGGGGGAAGGGGGGGGGGGCTGTAGGTCCAGGGGGGTCTGTCCAGGGGGGAAGGGAGGGGATGCATGTCCTGTGGGGGATGCAGGGAGGGGGGTCTGTCCAGGGGAAGGGGGGCTGCAGGTCCAGTGGGGGTTTGTCTAGGGGAAGGGGGGGGGCTGCAGGTCCAATGGGGGGCTGCAGGGGGGGTTTGTCCAGGAGGGGCTTCATGTCTAGGGGGAAGGGAGGGGCTGCAGGTCCAGTGGGGGGCTGCAGGGGGGTCTGTCCAGGGGAGAAGGGAGGGACTTCAGGTCTAGTGGGGGGATGTAGGGGGTAGGCAGGGGCTACAAGGGGGTCTTTCCAGGGGGGAGAAAGGAGGGGCTACAGGTCTAGTGGGGGTGTCTAGTGGGGGGATGCATGTGGGTATGTTTATGGGGGAAGGGAGGGGTTACAGGTCCCGGGGGTGGGGGGGGGGGTCTATCCAGGAGGAAGGGAGGGGCTACAGGTCAAGTGGGGGGCTTCAAGTTCATTGTTTCACAGTGGTTAATGTGGGGAGCTTCTTTTTCTAGGAAAACCATCTATATCCACAGTTCAACAAACCATGGGTATATATGCTGCTGCGAAACTATCTATACCCACAGTTTGTTGAACCATGGGTATGTTTTCTGTGATAAAAACTATCTATACCCATGGTTTACTTAACCATGGGTATATAATTTGGGATGTAAAAATGTATACCCACGGTTCTGTAAACCGTGGGTATATATGTATACCTACGGTTTACCAGAACCATGGGTAATATGAGATTTTAGTGGGATATACCCACAGTTTCTACAAAACCATGAGTATAGGGCTATCCCGACCCCTCAGGAGCCCACAATTCATGAAACCGTGGGTATATCCTATACCCACAGTTTCATGGGATATACCCACAGTTTGAAACCGTGGGTATATGACAATTTTCTAGTAGTGTTCATCAAGATCCAATTTATAGGTGGTACTCATAGGAGTATCACTACTTTTAGTTATATTCAAGCCAAAAAAATTTAAAAGATCATTAGTATATTTAATTTTATTTAAAATAATAACTTCCTTATTTTGAAAAATTTGATATCCAATGAAGAATTTGATTTCACCCATTAAACACATTTCAAACATATTTTGCATCATTTTTGAAAATTCAATACATAAAGAATTTTTTGAAGATCCAAAAATAATATCATCAACATATATTTGAACAACTAAAATATCTTTAGATATTCTTTTTATGAAAAGAGTAGGATCATCTATACCTTTATAAAAACCTTTAGAAATAAGAAAAGTGTTGATCCTATCATACGAAGCTCTTGGAGCTTGTTTGAAATGATACAAAGATTTTGTTAACTTGAAAACATGATTTGGAAAATGAGTATTTATAAAATTGAGGGGGTTTTCAACAAAAACATCCTCAACTATATAACCATTTAGGAATTCACTTTCGATATCCATTTTATAAAGTTTGAAATTTAGATGTGCTGCATAAGCTAGCAATATTCTAATGGATTCAAGCTAGGTCACAAGTGAAAAGGTTTCTTCATAGTCTATTCCTTCTTCTTGACTATAACTTTATGCAACTAGTCTGGATTTATTTCTTACTATAGTTCCAGTTTCATCCAATTTATTTTTAAACACACATTTAGTGCTTATGGTCAAGGTGTCTTTGGTTCTATCAACAAGTTTTCATACTTTATTTCTTTAAAATTGATTTAATTATTCTTGCATAACCATCATCTAGAATTCATCATTGATTGCATCATTGATGTTCTTAGGTTCAAGCTGTGATAAAAAGACTTGATATTCAACCTAGTTTCTTAGATAAGATCTGGTATATGTTCCTTTATCTAAGTATCTAACTACAACATCTAAAGGATGATTTTTAAGAGTTATAACAGGTCTAGAAAAATAAGGTCTAGTCACTTCAAGTTCTTATATAGGTTCAGGTTCCTTTTGGTTAGAATCTGGAAATTTTCCAAAAATGGAGGATTTTTATGCTTGTTTAACAATAGAATCAGATGATTTAGAATTTATGTCTATATTAGATAGATTATCCTCAATATTTTCTAAGGATGTTTGGGATTCATGTGGATATATTTCATCAAATTTGACATGCACAAATTCTTCCACAATTTTTTTTCTCTTATTAAAGACTCTATAGACTTTACTAGAGATTAAATAACCTAGGAAAATTCCTTCATCACTCTAAGAGGAAAAATTTTCAAGATTATATTTTTTATTAAGAATAAAGTTTTTTCAACTATATTTTTTAAGTAATTAACCTTAGGTTTCTTATTATTCCACAACTCATAGGGGGTTTTCTTTAGGATAGGTATAATTAAGACTCTATTGATTATATAGCAAGTTGTATTCATAGCTTCTGCCTAAAAATAAATAGGTGGATCATATTCATTAAGAATAGTATAGGATATCTCTTGTAAGGTTCTATTTATCCTTTCTACAACTCCATTCTACTGGGGTGTCCTAAGAGTAGAGAAGTTATGACTATATCCATTTTATGAGAAAAAAGATTCAAATTTTTTATTTTTAAACTCACAACCATAGTCACTTCTTAAGGTTTTAATTCTAAGTCCACTTAAGTTTTCTAATGATCTAGCATACTTTGTGAAATAAGAATAATCCTCACTTTTGTGATCTAAAAAGAAGGTCCAAGTATACCTCAAAAAGTCATCTACTAGAACATAGACATAGTGCTTCCCATTTAAAATTGAAACTCTAGATGGTCCAAACAAATCCATGTGAACCAACTCAATATATTAAGAAGTTAAAACTTCTTTATTTGGTTTGAAAAATATTTTATGCCATTTTCCTTTTTGACAAGGATCACAAACTTTATCATTTGGAAACTCTAATTTAGGTAGATCCTTGACTAATCCTTTTCTAGTAAGCTTTATAATAGAGTGAATGTTATAATGGCCTAGTATTCTATACCAGAGACAAGATTATTTATGAAATACACTTAAGCAAGAAACATTCTGTGAGACTAATGAATCTAGATTAGCAGCATAAACATTTTCATTTCTAAAGGCAGTAAAGAATAAATAATTCTTAGAATTGAAAACATTACAATCATAATTTTCAAATTTAACATGAAAACCATAATAACATAACTATGAAATTCTAAGAATATTGTACTTTAGACCATCAACAAAAATAACTTTAGAAATTAAAACTGAATTGTTGTTACCGATTTGGACAAGGCCAATAATTTTCCCTTTTCATTGTCACCAAAGGTGACATTTCCACCATTAATTTTTATAAGGTTCTTGAAGATATATTAGTCCCCTATCATGTGTCTTGAACACCCACTGTCTAAGTACCATAAGTTCTTATAGGAACTCTTCAAATAGATTTCCTACAAAAATAGTGTAAAAAATAAAAGACTTTGGTACCCAGATTTGCTTGGGTCCAGTAATATTAGTAATTAAGGCTTTAGGAACCCACATTTTCTTTATGGGTTTCCTATAAGAAATTTTTAAATTTTTATAAAAATAAACTTTATTATGTCCAAAAGAATTAGAAGCAGTAAAAGATTTTCCAGCATCGGTACTTATAAAAAATTGTTCAGATCTGGGCATAAAACTAAATTTTCCAAATTTGGATATAATTTTTTTTAACTTAATTTCATTACCCAGGTTGATAGAAAATGTTATTAGTATATTTAGGATCAACTTGTTTTTCCAAGAATTTGAATTAAGGAATTTTTACCACTTGTAAATTTTTCTACATCCCTCTTTAATTTCTCATTAGAAAGTTTAAGTTGAGTATTCATGTTGATTAGTTTATCATTATTCTATTTTTCTATAGTGAGTTCAAATTTAATAGTAGTAGAAAGAGAATATTGTTTCTTGAAATATTTATATTTATCTTTTAGCTCATTGAAAGAATCCTCAATCATTTTGAAGTATTCAAAAATTTCCTCATTGTTCATATTTTCAAAAGTATCACATTCATATTCATCTTCAGAATAGTAATAATTTTGTGTAGGAGATACTGGGGTTAACTCAGATGTGTTTTTCATAAAACACATGTTGGATTTTTCAAACTTTTCATCATGAGATGATTCAGATTCATTGGATTTATCCTTAGAAGCACTCCAGGTAGCCTTCATAGCCTTCTTGTATTTTTATCTTGGTCCTCATATTTCTTCTTGTACTTCAGTTTTGGACAATTAACCTTCACATGTACTTTTCTTTTGCATTCATAGAAAATTTTCTCATTCGTATTCTCACTTCTTTTCCAATACTTTTTCTAGTTACCTTTATTATCATATTTCCCTCTATAGCTAGGTTTTCTAAATAACTTTTTCTTTTGATATAATTTCTTAAATCTCCTAGCTAGATGAACCATTTACTCATCACTATCAGTTGGTGAATCTTCATTTCTAGAAATTTTCAGAATGAACTTGAATTTTCTCTTTTTGTTTGGATGCAGTGGTTTTGAAAGCCACTAAATTTCTTCAAGGTTCATCATCTTATTATCGATTAACTTTTATCTCTTCCTCATACATCAAAAACTTTACTATAAACTCCTTCATAGGTAGTTCATCTGTGTCACAAGATTCTCTAATTGATATTGATGTCCCTCTCCACCTTTTTCGAAGACATATCAAGATTCACATGATCTATTATTTTACAGTGACTGTCTTTCCCAGTGAGCTCAATATATTCATGATCTCATTGAACCTGAGATAAATGTTAGATATAGGCTCATCAGGCTTCATTTTGTAGTTATCATATTTAATAGTATATGTGTTAAGCCTCATTTCCTTAACATTAGTGGTTCGTTCATGTGAAATAGCTAAAGTATCCCAAATCTCAAAGGCTATTTTACATGAAGAAATCCTATTGAATTCTTCATCACCTAGAGCACAATAGAATGCATTAATATCTTTACAATTATTATTATAGGTAGCCTTATTTTCATCATTCCAAGTGTTTCTAGCAGTATCAGTAATTTTATACTCATTTACTATAGAATACCATAATTCAAAACCCATGCTTTCTAAATGAATTTTCATTTTAATTTTTTATTGAGTATAATTTTTTCTATTGAAATAGGGATGTATGTTGTTAGAGACACCTTCCTGTATATTATCCATGTTAAATAATAAAAAAAGGTTTTAAAGAACTACAAATTTTGAACTAATAGAAATATTGAGATATTTAAAACAAAACTAAAATCACAGTTGAAAAGATTTGAAAACTTTAAAAACTTTGAAACCCAAAGAGTAAGAACCTCTAATACCAAATGTTGGTTAGAGTAGGAAACTCGAGAGGGGTTGAATTGAGTTCCTATAAAAAATTATTTCTAAAATATTTATTCAAAAGTCCCCCAATTTGAAATAAAAACAACCGAGTTAACCAAAAGAGTAGTTTATAAAAGATTTTATTAGTCAAAGGATTTCTCAAAGAGTGATTAGTTCTCAGTTAAAACAATATGAATTATTAATTTAACTTTTTAAATAGATCTACTAAATCAAATTCTAATATAAACACTCTATAATATTAACTATCAAAGCAAAGTGAAGTTTTATGATTTAAATAAACATAAACAGAGAGAACTAAACTTGAAAGAAAATAGCAGAATTTAAACAAGAGGTTCAATATCAAGTTGAGACTTAATCCTCTCCACTTGGAAATCACATGATGCCAAGCAGTTTACATAAATAAACTTTGATCCACACCATGGATTGGGGTAAAAAATAGTATACATAGCTATTTAGGTTAACAAGACCTATTCCATAGTTTTCATGGGAGTACAAAAACAAACATGCCACGTAGGTACCTATTCCACTGTTATTCGTAGGCAGTGTAAGGTATAGAAGATATATTGTGAAGATATCTGCGTATCTTTCAGTTTTGAATAGGAGTCAGTGTGTGTTCATAGAACATAGATAGATATAAACTACTTGTAATGTAAAAATAGTACATAGACAGAGAAAATTAAAGAGAAAAGAGTTATAAAGATTTTCATGATAGGCAATGTAGCTTGCGACTCCTGGAAGTTATCTTAAAATGCATCTTGAGTTGAATTTCAAAAATAGATAGCAAAAAAGAGCTTCATGAGAGCTTATATCTTCTGTTTTTCAGTGAGGTATTGATTTTCTCAATGAGTTATTTTCCTCTCTTAGTTTGTTTCTGCAAAAATGTTCTTTTCTTTGAGTTCTCAGCAGTATCTTCTTGTATCCACAACTAGCAGTTCTTGTTTATTTTTTAGGTGCACGACTTCACGACTTCCAAACTTTCCCTTTTTTATCAGGTATTTTATTTATACACTGCACCTGACATAGAGAATGATCTCGATTGTGGTCTAGTACCTCATACCTCATACTTTAGTCTAACATTGATTTAAATGTTGTCCACAAAAGGCTGAAAAAAGGTCATTAAAATAATTAGAAGTACTATATTTCACAAATATGACCATTATAAAGAGATTTGAATTTAAATGAAAAATGAAGAATTAACAGTGTCTCTGAATGGTGACTTGTTCTGACGATGTCATTGAATGGTGTCTTGGAACAATGTCTTGGAATGGTGACTTGGAACAATGTCTCTAAATGGTGACTTTTAATGGTGTCTTGGACTTATCTTGTAACTCTATTTAGACAAATGACTTGGAATGATGATTCAAGTAATGGTAAGTCAATCTAGAGGTAGGTCTACTTAATGGTGACTTGTATCTGATAGTAGGTTGACTTAGTAGTGACTCATGCTATCAGTAACTCATACTTTGTGAAAATTCCAGATTGATCATGTCAGTAACTTGATGCGATGGTGACTCATAATTTGCAAAAATTATGAGAAGCTGTTGACTGTGGGTTGAATAATGGTGTATCATCCTTTGTCAGAATTCAACATCTATACTAACGGTGAGACACTTGACAGTGAGACATCATAACAGCGAGTTTACCTTAATGGTAACTCATACTTAGCTAATTTTCTTCCATCAGTGATATGTCCAACAATGAGTCCATCGTAATGACGACTCAACCTTAACAGTGACTCATCCATTTTTTATATTTTTCCAACCTATTTTATGATTTAAAATACTAACATAAAAGATTAATATTATTTGTAAACATGAGTGAGCATAATTAAACATGATTTAACTTGATGAATCATGATTTGTGAGCATTAAAACTAGAGGAGGATAACACATACTACTTCCTTAGTAGCCTTAAGATCCACAATATACTTAAGATCCATTGTATAATCTATGACCACAACCTACTTTGAACTCTTCTATCTCACAACACCTCTATTCAAAGTGAAGATGTATCTCATTTATGCCTTCATTTCATCTTGATTTGTTTAGAAACTAGAATTTTCATATCCTATTATGACTAGTTCATCATATCCTCCATAGAATATAAACATATCCTTAGTATTACCCACATACTTAAGGATAGTATTCACTTCCATCCAATGGAGGTCACCTAGATCATCTTGATATATTCCTACCACACTCAATTAATATGCAACATCTAGCCTCGTACATAGAATAATTTATATGAATGGCCTAATTGTTGAGGCGTATGGAATCTTTTCCATTATATTTATTTCCTCATGTGTTTGAGGAAACATTTTACTAAAAAGATGAATTATATGTGACATTGAAAACAATCCCCTCTTGGATTTTTCCATACTGAATCGCTTCAGTATCTTGTCAATATATGTACCTTGACTTAGGCTGAGCAGTCTCTTGGATCTATCACAATGGATCTTGATCCCAAGAATATATGTTGACTCACCTAAGTCCTTCATGGAGAAGCATTTATTCAATGAAGCCTTAATAGACTGTAAGACTGGTATTTCATTTCCAATAAGTAATATGTCATCAAAATATAATATTAAGAAAACAACCACACTATTACTAAACTATTTATAGACACACAACTTTCATTCATTCTTTATGAAACCAAATTACATTATGGTATCATCAAGAAAAATGTTCCATGACCTGGATTCTTGCTTTAATCCATAAATAAATATTTGTAACTTGAATACACTAATAGAAAATCAAGCTATATCCACAGTTTATAATCATGGATATAGACCCTAAAATCATGGCTATAGGTTATAACTAATGTTTGGATGGTCATGAATCCTATTGGCGTGGAAATAGGGCTATGAATATAGCCACAATTTCCACCATGGTAGTATATCTATAGCCACAATTTTTAACCATGTCTATTACTAATGCAACTGAAATTTATTT
The DNA here is from genome assembly GCA_963277665.1 of Viscum album. Taxonomy (NCBI): domain Eukaryota; kingdom Viridiplantae; phylum Streptophyta; class Magnoliopsida; order Santalales; family Viscaceae; genus Viscum; species Viscum album. The sequence goes on along the minus strand of OY728152.1, from coordinate 1,714,387,474 downwards.
CCATGGTTTCAAACCATGGAAATAGGTAAATATCCAAGGTTTTCACCGTGGAAATAATGCAGTAGCCACAGTTTCAAACCATGTATATTTATTCTTCCATGCAAAACTATATCCATGGTTTGAAACTGTGGCTGTAGGTTTGTCCACATTCAGTATAAATCCATGGTTTGTAACTATGGATATATCCTTTTGATATCATAAAAAAATCTTCACCCTGCTTAACTTAAATACCTACCAAAAATTCGCTATATAAACCAACCCACTGCACTAAAATCCCTACCCTGCCAGCAACACTCAAGCATTTCATCTTACAATGGAATAAAAAAACAAAAAGGATATAATATAAAAAAACTCAAACTTAATAAAATATATATCATAATAATTCAAACACTTAATTCCTTTCCAAGAATACAATATATAAACAAACCTGCTGCACCTAAATCCCTACCCTACTCGCAACACTCAAATAGAACTAAAACCTTGTAGCTTATAACATAATAAAAAAACAAGCATACAATATAAACAAAACTAAAATAGAATACAATATATATCATAATAATTCAAATTGTCTCCAAAATAAACAATATAAAATTTCAATATCAATATCATCGGAATAAAACAAAACTATATGATGAAATTAAATGTATAAACCAAGAATTAAATTTACATCTAAAATCTACCTTAATATCAATATCACCAGAACCATCACAACCCTTATCATCTTCTATAGAAACACCAACATCATTATCACCTCCTCTCAAACTACCAGTATCATCATTGTTATGAGTATCAACATCTACATTGGCATATGCACCTAAATTAGTGGCGCAAGCATAAGAATTCTTATAAACCGAACACAAATAAATGAGAACACATTTAATTAATGAAATCATACAAAGGTTATACACATATTTAAGATAACACATTTTTATTTACATGAACTGTTATTGACACACATATTTGATATAAATAATTTTTAAATTAAACTAGTATCCCCCTATGCATTTTCAAAGAAAGCAGTATTATGAAATTTTTCATAGGAATTGTTTATGAGATATGGAATCTTAACACATCTATAACTAATGTAAATAATACTAAATTTATTTAATTTAATAGATTATGCATAATATATATAGTGAAAACACGATATGTATTGATAATGTTGAATGGTAAAAAAATATATGGATACTAAGAACATGGTGTGTGTTTGGATTTTGGTACGAAAACATTATTTTAGTAGTTTTATGATAGGATGCTACAAAAGATGAACTGACCACCATGTGCACTGTTTTCATCACTAAAACCCAAAGGTTCCTCATCATTGATGGTTGATGATCATATATTACATGAAGGAATTTTATTACTGAATGATTCTATAAATTATGGAATATTGGTGTAGTGTAATGAATTCAGTTTACTATAATTTAAATGGTTTTCATCATTGAAGGACGATTCTAGAAAATTTATTAGCATGTCATCTCCTTAACAGAAATAGGACACTTTTCATGTGATGGAGGTATTTCTAAACACTATAGTTTCTTATGCAATCACAAATATCTAGGATTATGGATTTATTGATTGTGGTATATGAGAAATAAAAATATTTTTTCCATTCCTAAGGCTCTTAATGAGTCTTATAAATCAGATGTAGAAGAAAAAAAGATTCCAAAAATTCTAAAGAAAAAAATGTCAATAATGATTAAGAGTTTCATTGAATTAAAAATGTTATTCATAAACTCCAGTATAACCTATGAGTAAATTTAAATATGTTAATAAATATTTTTATTAAAGGTTTACCTTGTGATTTGAAAAAAATAAATTTATTAAGAAGATTCCATGATGAACGAATCATATATTTTAATAATATATCAATAATGATTAAGATTTGTGATAAATATATAAATATATAACTAAAATATGAAGAACATGGTTAACATGTTAAAGATGTTATGAATAATTTTTTAAGTAAATGAATGAATTATAAATCCCAGGTGCATACCAGAGGGGTTTCATCCAGTATAGACAACTGATCTCATGAATTATAAAACTCCATTATTGTAACATGATGTTCCAATAATGACATGCACCTAGTAAGAATTAAAAGATAACATAAAACTAATTATAATGATTAGATCTTTGAAAAAAATATAAGCGAATATGATTATAAATAACAATACTACTTATAAATAGTAAAAATATTTCCAAAATTCCATGAGAAGCCATTGAATTTCATAAATGAACAAAATTACATATGTTCTCTTATCAAAGGCTTAGAGATGGTATAATATATTATAATATGGAATTTACATTGATAGTAAATTTGTTTTTGTCTTCAAAATATACAGTTCTTGATGAAATATTAACTCTGAATCCTTATGCATGATATAAAACTGAAATTTAAGAATGTGTTATATTTAAGTTAGTCTAATAAATAAATTTTAAATATGTAGTTACCTAAAGAAAACTTTATATTAATTCAGAGGTTGTTTTTTATACAAACTGCATTATCTATATGTCAAAAAAATTTATATTCTTCCACTATGATCGATCACCATTAATTTCACACGAAATCTATGAAGAGAAAAAATAGTAATAAATCATAAAAAATTTGAGTAACCTCAGGTGACATAAACATTTGAAATTAAAATTATATAAGAGATATTTTCTTAACTTGGAATATTCAACCAAAATATGTATAGAGAAAATGATGCTATTTTAATGAAATTTTCGGCTATTTCATATATATTATAGAAAGTGTTGAGGTAAATAAATGCTTGTAATCACTTTCTCTATTCCAATAGATGATCTCTCAATAATTATCCTAGTAGTACAGTTTGTAATAGGATGATTATATGAAATACCAGCATGGTTTGAATGATTTTATCTGTTATGAAACAAAAAATAAATAGAAATATAATTGAATATATACTTAAAATTAAACTGACCATGTAACAATAAATATAATAATGGAAATACATTAGAAAATCATAAGCACATGTTTATATCTATAATATATTTGTGATGGGTAATACCTCTCTTTTATGATGATTTATAGATGTTGGGGACACATATACATGCTCCCATATTTATGATTATAATGGGTAATTCCCTTTATTTCATGATTATTTAGAAAAAATTATTGATTTAGTTATCTATTCAATACTTGTATTTTTCTAAAAAACATAGGGGAAAAAATCATGTATTTGATGGTTTTGATATACCATCAAAATTGTTATCAGTACGAAGAATATAATATTCAACATACCATTATGAATATCACATATTGCATAACGTAATCTGTGAGAAGAAAAAATCAAACATTCATATAAAAATATGAATCCATACCAGTTCAGTAAATTGATAAGAATGGGGAGTTTAAAAAAAGTTTCCAATACGTGCAAGAATAAATACAGGGTTAAAATAATTTTATAAATATAAAAAATTTTAATATACACAGATTTTATATAGATATAAGAAATGTAAAGGAAAATATACCGAGAAGATGAATATACATAGGCTTATGTGATAATCCAAAAATTAAATAGACACGTTAATAAAGTAAATTGTACTGTAATATCTACCTAAACCCATGGTTTAAAATCATGGGTATAGCCCCTAAAACCGTGGTTATAGGATATACCCATGGTTTTCAAAACTGTGGCCTATTAAGGCATCAGTATAGCTCTGAACTTTATCTATAGTTTAAAAAATGCTATACCCATTATAAGGCCCCAGCCTTAAACCTTACTTAATATTGAATTAAATGAATAATTCACATTGAGGATCTTTTCAGGTTTAGAGTTTTAGAGAATTAGAACATAACTATTACATCTTAAAAGATTACAAAGTAGACACTTTTACTAAGTCTCCATAAAATAAAAACTCTTAAAAAGAAAGATGTCTAGATTCCATGTTTTAGATAGCATGAAATTACCTTGATCCCATCCTTGACCTTATTCCACTTTAAGTCCTGTGAAAAACATTTCGAAAAACTTGGGGTGAGCATAAAAAGCTCAGTAAGGGATACAAAAATAATGAAAACTGTTAGTTTTTAAAACATCAAGTAAACCATGTATACTATATCAAATTAATACCTTCACCTTCATGAAGTAGTAAAAAAAATCTTCACTGAATAAAGTATCATTACTTACCTTTTTGTAACCAAAGGATTACCATAAAACCCATATAAAGAACACATAGAATATATAAAGGTAACTTGGGACATAAACATACTTAAGTGGAATAACCATACGGTCGACTTCCACACATATCACTTAATGGAATAGCCATACGGCCAATTTCCATACATACTTAATGGAATAGCCATACGGCCGACTTCCATACCCAATGCATTGGAGGTTATAACGTAACCACCCGTCCTGGTATTCACGACACCACCTGTCATATGGTTTATAATGTAACCACCCGTTAAAATGTCCAAGTACCAGTATAAAATCATAAAACATAAAACCAATATAAAGGAAAGATAACATTTCCACATTTCAATCACAATATATCATAAATATATTGACATAATAGAATCCTTTATCAAAACCATTTTCAATACCAAAATACATAAAAGAGTATATGGTATTTATTTTATTTTAAAAACATTACAGCTTGTTGAGGAAGCCGAAGACCAAAATAATACTCGCGGCGGCGGAAAAGGTCGTTGTCACCGCGTACGTTAAAAAAAACATTCCTTTTTTTCGTTTAGTAAAACGCTTCGTAGAAAAAGATTCCTTTTGTATAAAAGTAAAAGTCAAAGTAGTTTATACACCGTATAAAAGAAAGTTGTGTATAAAACGAAATATGCCTCAATGAAAGGAGATTGAGACGAAGTCCCTTACCTTGGGTCCGACTTGACTCGATCGTTCTTTAACGTCCTGAATAATAAACTTGAGTTAATTTATACTTGATTAAGAACCTTTTTAAACTTCATTATTCCTTTTATATCACTTATTTCCATGTTATAAACATTATGTAACCATTTAAGTTAATAATGTTTGTTTTGTCAATATTTGGTTCTTAAGTCGAAAGTTGACTTCTTACAATTACATGTTGTTCGTGTGGTAAAAAGTTCTTTATATACAGAATGAAATTCCCGATTTGGATATAATATGTATCATATATATCCAGAATATACATGTATTTATAATATTACATAATCATTTAGAGGTAAGAAATGAAATGCACCGTTCATGGAGACGGTAAGCCGTACGTACACATGAACGCTACTTTCATTTCTTTGTCATATTAGTGGAATTAAAACTAAATGAGAGGTATGTATATTTTAATTCCAGAATTATATTCATCATTTAGATATATCATTAATTATATATATACATTATATACATGTAATTTTAATAGTACATTACATTTGGGGATAAGAAATGAAATGCACTGTTCATGGAGACGGTAAGCCGTACGTACGCATGAACGCTACTTTCATTTCTATCTCATACTTTAATGGAAAGAAATAATAATGATATAGAGGTATATTATAATTCCAGTATAAAATCATATATAATAACTTTAAATCCATCCTTTACACGTCCCACATATGGCATTAACGAATCACATCACTTTTAGGGGGCGGTAGTCCGCACTTCCTTAAATGAAGATATCGTGTTTACCCATAATGGAAACCATAAAGGTATGCCAAAAATGAAAAATACAGAATCTTAAAGAAAACATAAACATATTATATATCATATATAAAAATAGTGATATCAAAATGGCCACCCTTGAAGGTGTTAAATGAGTATTGAACAATCATCGTTTCGGGAGGCAGAATTTCGCCATCCACGGAAACCGTATGTTCTTTAACCATTTGATGTAGTTGTGTGAGAGTGTAGCTCAAATAAATATTATAAAAACATCCTAGTATATTGAAGATACTGGTGTTGTTACAAAAGAAGTAAATAAAAAGAGTTTAGAGGGTTGGAGAAGCAAAATAAAACAAATGAACAAGAGAGAATGAATTACCTTTAAAAGTGTAACTCCCTTTTGATTTGAGCCTAAAGGATTACTTTGAAAGGATTATGCCCAAAGGGAATCCTCTAGGACGAGTAGAGGGATGTGGAGAGAGTAATTGGGCAGGGGTTGGCCGAGCCAAAGGCTTGAGAAGTGTGTGAAATGGGGTAGAGGTGGGGGCCTTTTATAAGAGGAGAGGAGGGGCACTTTTGGAAAGTAAAGAAATATTAATTTATTTGAAAATGTGTTTCGGTTTTAAAAGGTCCCACATTGATATAATTCGTGGATAAGGTGATAAGGCTTCTAAATCAACTCATCCAATAAGTTTTGGACATGTGTAGTTTATAGATTTTACATTATCTTTCCATTTTATTTAAATCGTCAAATAATGATGTCATCGCTGCATCATTATTATGTCATAAATAATTTAATTTATTTAATGTCTAAAAATTATAAAAAAAAATACTATGATGTAGGAAATCTTTTTAGATTTCCAATTAATATTTATAATCAAAAAGATGACTTGTATAACCCCACTTAAAAATTGTTTTAGTAAAACATATCATGTTTGTGTCAATTTTACTTTTACATTAAATAAAATGTTATTTATGTCATTTCCCAACCAAAGTGTCTCCATGGGGTCCACAATTTGGCCCATGGATTTTCTTGGTCGGCCATGACTCACCCAATAGGTGTAGGACAAGTGTCATGGTGTTTTCACATTCTTATAATATCATTTTTACCTTAAATTACACTAATTACCTCTAATCGCGATTAAGAACTTAATAAGTTACTATTCACCAAAAAATTATTATAATCTCATTGAACCACATTTTACTTATTAATGAAAACCATGTATGTCTGATTTTCAAAATTCAATACACATTAGTGGTAAACTTTCATTTAACTGAAAAATCAGTTTGCTTGATTACCACTTAGTGGTTTCACTATTCATCAAAAATTGAAGTTTTTCAGAAAATTACCAAAAATTCACCCTAAGCTATATTTGATATTCCGAATTCAAAAATTAAGTCCATTTTAAAAAATTCAAAACATATAAGTAAAATTAATTAATTTAATAATTAATTCCTGCTGTCATGACAAATAGCGTGTTTTTGTGAAACAATAAGTATCAAAAGATTGACACTAGTTTAAGTCCGTTTTCAAAGTGAAATTAATTCCAATGACCACTATTGGATTTAATGGTAAAAATATTTTCTAATTTCACTTTAAAACCAATTCAAAAGATAATCTAATAATATAAATAATTTAGATTAAAAAGAGGTTTTGAATTAAAATACAACATTTTACACTATTCATAAAAAATGAACTTTATCAGAAAGGTACCAAAAATTTACACAAAGTAAATTTTGATGTCCCGATTCTAAAGAAGAGTTATATTTGGTCCAAAATAAAGTATAAGAGTGATCAAAACTATATTTAATGATGGTTCACCATTAAAAGGTGATAAGTGAACCTTTAGTGAAAATTAGAGTATATATGCCCTAAAATTGAACTCTTTCTGTATTTTAAGCCTTTATCTTTTATTGGGTAAATGTATAAACATTTAAAAACATATCTAATCATATTTTAGTTATTTCTATCCATTCCCGCCAGTACAACGGCTACTTGTTAACTAACATTTAAAATAATATTATTTTATTACTAGTGTGCTACGTAAGTTTCAAAGAAACTCATCGTTGCGTATCGGGTACGCTATCGAACATAGCAACCCCTTTAAAATAAAATTAATATTTAATTCGTAAATATTAATAAATATGAAAATTCTTTATTCTTTATTTACCTGGGATGTTACATCCTTCCCCCCTTTTGGGAATTGCGTCCTCGCAATTTTATTCACTTATCAAAATAAGTGGGGGTATTTATCCCTCATAAAATTTTCAGATTTCCACGTTGCCTCTTCAATCACATGGTTTTTCCACAAAACCTTTACCTGATGAATCACCTTATTCCGTAACACTTGCTCCCTGTGGTCAAGAATCTGGACCGGTTGTTCCTCATAAGATAAGTTCTCTTCCAGCTGAACTACCTCTGGGCTCAAAACATGAGATGGATCTGGCATATACTTTCTCAACATCGAAACGTGAAAAACATTGTGTAACTGAGATAAACTCGGAGGTAAAGCCACTCGGTATGCAACTGATCCAACTCTCTCCAGAATTTTGTATGGTCCAATGAACCTTGGACTCAACTTTCCTTTCTTACCAAATCTCATCACACTTTTCCAAGGAGAAACCTTGAGAAAAACATGATCACCTACCTTGAAAGATAGATCCTTCCTCCGGTTATCCGCATAACTCTTCTGCCTGCTCTGAGCTGTTCTTATGTGCTTCTGAATCAACTGATCTTTTTCTTCCATATCTTCTACCAATTTTGGTCCCATCAGCTTCCTTTCACCCACTTCATTCCAAAATGCTGGAGTTCGACACCGCTTCCCATATAATGCCTCAAATGGTGCCATCTGTATACTGGAATGAAAACTGTTATTATAAGAAAACTCAACCAAAGAAAGATGTTGGTCCCAACTTCCCTGATAATCCATCGAACAAGCTCGTAGCATATCCTCCAATTTCTGGATTGTTCGTTCTGACTTCCCATCTGATTGAGGATGAAAAGCTGTACTAAAATTTTAATTCAGTACCCAACGACTTCTGAAGGCCTTTCCAAAAGTTATAAGTAAACCTGGGTTCACGATCCAATACAATGGAGAGAGGAACTCCATGTAACCTGACTATCTCTTTAAGATACAAACAGGAAAGTTGATCTAGAGAGAAAGTATCTCGTATAGAAAGGAAATGATCATATTTGGTCAAGCGATCAACAATAACCCAGATTGCATTATTACCTCGAGATGTCCTCGGTAATCGCACAACAAAGTCCATGGATATGTTTTCCCATTTCCACTCTGGAACTGGTAAAGGCTGAAGCATCCCTTCCGGTAACTGCCGCTCTGCTTTAACCTGTTGACATGTCAAACACTTCACAGTAAAATCAGCAATATCTCTTTTCATTCCATCCCACCAGTAATACTCCCGCAGATCTCTGTACATCTTAGTACTGACAGGATAAACTGAAAACAGGGAACTATGAGCCTCACATAACAACTCATTCTTCAACTGTGAATCACAAGGCACACATAACCTCTTCACAAACCTCAAAACACAAACACAAACTTATCCAAGAACTCATGGAAAATTTTATTCATAAGGTCCATGAATACAGCAGGTGCATTGGTTAACCCAAAAGACATAACTACAAATTCATAATGGCCATATCTAGTACGGAACGCAGTCTTCGGAACGTCTGCTTCTTTTACTTTCAACTGATGGTACCCCGACCTCAAGTCAATCTTCGAAAAATACTGAGATCCCTGGAGCTGATACCACTTCATTCGATGGCCCAACATCTGCTGAAGTTGTTGCAAAGGATTTCGCCACCCCTTTTTGCTTGTAGTCTGGCTGCATTCTCCCAGTTGAGTTCTTCGTTGGACACTCGTTTGCATAATGACCCATTTCATTACACATAAAACATCTTACCGTTGGCTTTTCATTTCCTGCTTGATCATCTTCCTTACAGTTACGAGCAATATGACCAGACTTACCACACCGAAAGCACTTACCAGACTTGGATAAACATTCTCCAGGATGCATTTTACCACACTTCTCACAGGATGGATATTTGGTTTTCTTACCTCCTTGCTTCTTTGATGAATTCTTCCCCTTTGCCTGCCAACTAGACCTCTTATTCTGTTGTTTGTCATAGAACACCTGATCATCGGCAAACTCCATTTCCACCTTCTCCGCACATCGAACAAGTTTTTCATAACTTTTGAACTCACGAGAAGCTAAAGCCCTTCGATACTTTGGCTTTAACCCTGAGTAAAAACGGTTTATTTTACTATCAAGATCTCGTATGAAGTTTGGAGCATACCTTGCCAATCGAGTGAACTTTTCTTCATAAGTAGACACTGAATCATCCTCCTGCCTCAATTCTAGGAACTATTTTTCCATCCTAAGATGAACCACCTTAGGAAAATATTTCTCAAGAAACATACCTTTGAATTCGTCCCAGTGAAGATCCTCAATCTCATCACTATCCCTTATATTTTTCACCATCGACCACCACTGATCAGCTTCACCTTCAAAACGGTAAACAGCAAGACTAACCTTTTGATGTTCTGAACACCCCATGACATCAAAAATCTTCTCCAGTGCTTTAATCCACCCTTCAGCTTTCACAGGGTCAGATGATCCTCTAAATGATGGGGGATGTTGCCTCATGAAATGTTCCACCACTGACATGTTCCTCTGCGGTTGATCTGGATGATCTCGTGCATGGATACCACCACCATTTATAGCCTGAGTCAACTGTGCCATCACTGCAACAAACTGTTCAGTTCCGATTCCAACCATCTCAGGTTGCTGATTTGGAAGGTTGTCTTCCTCCTGATGTCGTCCCAACATAGCTGCTTTGTTTCCTCTACGGAAAACCATTCTGAACACAGAAATATCTTAGGCGAAGCAACATGGTAATCTGTAAATGCTATATCATTTCAATCATATCATAAATTAACTTATAATTTAACAATTTTCTAACTCCTAAAGTTGTCTAAACCGACCTTTGATACCAACTATAAGGCCCCAGCCTTAAACCTTACTTAATATTGAATTAAATGAATAATTCACATTGAGAATCTTTTCAGGTTTAGAGTTTTAGAGAATTAGAACATAACTATTACATCTTAAAAGATTACAAAGTAGACACTTCTACTAAGTCTCCATAAAATAAAAACTCTTAAAAAGAAAGATGTCTAGATTCCATGTTTTAGATAGCATGAAATTCCCTTGATCCCATCCTTGACCTTATTCCACTTTAAGTCCTGTGAAAAACATTTAGAAAAACTTGGGGTGAGCATAAAAAGCTCAGTAAGGGATACAAAAATAATGAAAACTGTTAGTTTTTAAAACATCAAGTAAACCATGTATACTATATCAAAGTAATACCTTCACCTTCATGAAGTAGTAAAAAAAAATCTTCACTGAATAAAGTATCATTACTTACCTTTTTGTAACCAAAGGATTACCATAAAACCCATATAAAGAACACATAGAATATATAAAGGTAACTTGGGACATAAACATACTTAAGTGGAATAACCATACGGTCGACTTCCACACATATCACTTAATGGAATAGCCATACGGCCAATTTCCATACATACTTAATGGAATAGCCATACGGCCGACTTCCATACCCAATGCATTGGAGGTTATAACGTAACCACCCGTCCTGGTATTCACGACACCACCCGTCATATGGTTTATAATGTAACCACCCGTTAAAATGTCCAAGTACCAGTATAAAATCATAAAACATAAAACCAATATAAAGGAAAGATAACATTTCCACATTTCAATCACAATATATCATAAATATATTGACATAATAGAATCCTTTATCAAAACCATTTTCAATACCAAAATACATAAAAGAGTATATGGTATTTATTTTATTTTAAAAACATTACGGCTTGTTGAGGAAGCCGAAGACCAAAATAATACTCGCGGCGGCGGAAAAGGTCGTTGTCACCGCGTACGTTAAAAAAAACATTCCTTTTTTTCGTTTAGTAAAACGCTTCGTAGAAAAAGATTCCTTTTGTATAAAAGTAAAAGTCAAAGGAGTTTATACACCGTATAAAAGAAAGTTGTGTATAAAACGAAATATGCCTCAATGAAAGGAGATTGAGACGAAGTCCCTTACCTTGGGTCCGACTTGACTCGATCGTTCTTTAACGTCCTGAATAATAAACTTGAGTTAATTTATACTTGATTAAGAACCTTTTTAAACTTAATTATTCCTTTTATAGCACTTATTTCCATGTTATAAACATTATGTAACCATTTAAGTTAATAATGTTTGTTTTGTCAATATTTGGTTCTTAAGTCGAAAGTTGACTTCTTACAATTACATGTTGTTCGTGTGGTCAAAAGTTCTTTATATCCAGAATGAAATTCCCTATTTGGATATAATATGTATCATATATATCCAGCATATACATGTATTTATAATATTACATAATCATTTAGAGGTAAGAAATGAAATGCACCGTTCATGGAGACGGTAAGCCGTACGTACGCATGAACGCTACTTTCATTTATTTGTCATATTAGTGGAATTAAAACTAAATGAGAGTTATGTATATTTTAATTCCAGAAGTATATTCATCATTTAGATATATCATTAATTATATATATACATTATATACATGTAATTTTAATAGTACATTACATTTGGGGATAAGAAATGAAATGCACCGTTCATGGAGACGGTAAGCCGTACGTACGCATGAACACTACTTTCATTTCTATCTCATACTTTAATGGAAAGAAATAATAATGATATAGAGGTATATTATAATTCCAGTATAAAATCATATATAATAACTTTAAATCCATCCTTTACACGTCCCACATATGGCATTAACGAATCACATCACTTTTAGGGGGCGGTAGTCCGCACTTCCTTAAATGAAGATATCGTGTTTACCCATAATGGAAACCATAAAGGTATGACAAAAATGAAAAATACAGAAGCTTAAAGAAAACATAAACATATTATATATCATATATAAAAATAGTGATATCATAATGGCCACCCTTGAAGGTGTTAAATGAGTATTGAACAATCATCGTTTCGGGAGGCAGAATTTCGCCATCCACGGAAACCGTATGTTCTTTAACCATTTGATGTAGTTGTGTGAGAGTGTAGCTCAAATAAATATTATAAAAACATCCTAGTATATTGAATATACTGGTGTTGTTACAAAAGAAGTAAATAAAAAGAGTTTAGAGGGTTGGAGAAGCAAAATAAAACAAATGAACAAGAGAGAATGAATTACCTTTAAAAGTGTAACTCCCTTTTGATTTGAGCCTAAAGGATTACTTTGAAAGGATTATGCCCAAAGGGAATCCTCTAGGATGAGTAGAGGGATGTGGAGAGAGTAATTGGGTAGGGGTTGGCCGAGCCAAAGGCTTTAGAAGTGTGTGAAATGGGGTAGAGGTGGGGGCCTTTTATAAGAGGAGAGGAGGGGCACTTTTGGAAAGTAAAGAAATATTAATTTATTTGAAAATGTGTTTCGGTTTTAAAAGGTCCCACATTGATATAATTCGTGGATAAGGTGATAATTCTTCTAAATCCACTCATCCAATAAGTTTTGGACATGTGTAGTTTATAGATTTTACATTATCTATCCATTTTATTTAAATCGTCAAATAATGATGTCATCGCTGCATCATTATTATGTCATAAATAATTTAATTTATTTAATGTCTAAAAATTATAAAAAAAATACTATGAAGTAGGAAATCTTTTTATATTTCCAATGAATATTTATAATCAAAAAGATGACTTGTATAACCCCACTTAAAAATTGTTTTAGTAAAACATATCATGTTTGTGTCAATTTTACTTTTACATTAAATAAAATGTTATTTATGTCATTTCCCAACCAAAGTGTCTCCATGGGGTCCCCAATTTGGACCATGGATTTTCTTGGTCGTCCATGACTCACCCAATAGGTGTAGGACAAGTGTCATGGTGTTTTCACATTCTTATAATATCATTTTTACCTTAAATTACACTAATTACCTCTAATCGCGATTAAGAACTTAATAAGTTACTATTCACCAAAAAATTATTATAATATCATTGAACCACATTTTACTTCTTAATGAAAACCATGTATGTCTGATTTTCAAAATTCAATACACATTAGTGGTAAACTTTCATTTAACTGAAAAATCAGTTTGCTTGATTACCACTTAGTGGTTTCACTATTCATCAAAAATTGAAGTTTTTCAGAAAATTACCAAAAATTCACCCTAAGCTATATTTGATATTCCGAATTCAAAAATGAATTCCATTTTACAAAATTCAAAACATATAAGTAAAATTAATTAATTTAATAATTAATTCCTGCTGTCATGACAAATAGCGTGTTTTTGTGAAACAATAAGTATCAAAAGATTGACACTAGTTTAAGTCCGTTTTCAAAGTGAAATTAATTCCAATGACCACTATTGGATTTAATGGTAAAAATATTTTCTAATTTCACTTTAAAACCAATTCAAAAGATAATCTAATAATATAAATAATTTAGATTAAAAAGAGGTTTTGAATTAAAATACAACATTTTACACTATTCATAAAAAATGAACTTTATCAGAAAGGTACCAAAAATTTACACAAAGTAAATTTTGATGTCCCGATTCTAAAGAAGAGTTATATTTGGTCCAAAATAAAGTATAAGAGTGATCAAAACTATATTTAATGATGGTTCACCATTAAAAGGTGATAAGTGAACCTTTAGTGAAAATTAGAGTATATATGCCCTAAAATTGAACTCTTTCTGTATTTTAAGCCTTTATCTTTTATTGGGTAAATGTATAAACATTTAAAAACATATCTAATCATATTTTAGTTATTTCTATCCATTCCCGCCAGTACAACGGCTACTTGTTAACTAACATTTAAAATAATATTATTTTATTACTAGTGTGCTACGTAAGTTTCAAAGAAACTCATCGTTGCGTATCGGGTACGCTATCGAACATAGCAACCCCTTTAAAATAAAATTAATATTTAATTCGTAAATATTAATAAATATGAAAATTCTTTATTCTTTATTTACCTGGGATGTTACATCCTTCCCCCCTTTTGGGAATTGCGTCCTCGCAATTTTATTCACTTATCAAAATAAGTGGGGGTATTTATCCCTCATAGAATTTTCAGATTTCCACATTGCCTCTTCAATCACATGGTTTTTCCACAAAACCTTTACCTGATGAATCACCTTATTCCGTAACACTTGCTCCCTGTGGTCAAGAATCTGGACCGGTTGTTCCTCATAAGATAGGTTCTCTTCCAGCTGAACTACCTCTCGGCTCAAAACATGAGATGGATCTGGCATATACTTTCTCAACATCGAAACGTGAAAAACATTGTGTAACTGAGATAAACTCGGAGGTAAAGCCACTCGGTATGCAACTGATCCAACTCTCTCCAGAATTTTGTATGGTCCAATGAACCTTGGACTCAACTTTCCTTTCTTACCAAATCTCATCACACTTTTCCAAGGAGAAACTTTGAGAAAAACATGATCACCTACCTTGAAAGATAGATCCTTCCTCCGGTTATCCGCATAACTCTTCTGCCTGCTCTGAGCTGTTCTTATGTGCTTCTGAATCAACTGATCTTTTTCTTCCATCTCTTCTACCAATTTTGGTCCCATCAGCTTCCTTTCACCCACTTCATTCCAAAATGCTGGAGTTCGACACCGCTTCCCATATAATGCCTCAAATGGTGCCATCTGTATACTGGAATGAAAACTGTTATTATAAGAAAACTCAACCAAAGAAAGATGTTGGTCCCAACTTCCCTGATAATCCATCGAACAAGCTCGTAGCATATCCTCCAATTTCTGGATTGTTTGTTCTGACTGCCCATCTGATTGAGGATGAAAAGCTGTACTAAAATTTTAATTCAGTACCCAACGACTTCTGAAGGCCTTTCCAAAAGTTATAAGTAAACCTGGGTTCACGATCCAATACAATGGAGAGAGGAACTCCATGTAACCTGACTATCTCTTTAAGATACAAACAGGAAAGTTGATCTAGAGAGAAAGTATCTCGTATAGAAAGGAAATGAGCATATTTGGTCAAGCGATCAACAATAACCCAGATTGCATTATTACCTCGAGATGTCCTCGGTAATCGCACAACAAAGTCCATGGATATGTTTTCCCATTTCCACTCTGGCACTGGTAAAGGCTGAAGCATCCCTTCCAGTAACTGCCGCTCTGCTTTAACCTGTTGACATGTCAAACACTTCACAGTAAAATCAGCAATATCTCTTTTCATTCCATCCCACCAGTAATACTCCCGTAGATCTCTGTACATCTTAGTACTGACAGGATAAACTGAAAACAGGGAACTATGAGCCTCACATAACAACTCATTCTTCAACTGTGAATCACAAGGCACACATAACCTCTTCACAAACCTCAAAACACAAACACAAACTTATCCAAGAACTCATGGAAAATTTTATTCATAAGGTCCATGAATACAGCAGGTGCATTGGTTAACCCAAAAGACATAACTACAAATTCAAAATGGCCATATCTAGTACGGAACGCAGTCTTCGGAACGTCTGCTTCTTTTACTTTCAACTGATGGTACCCCGACCTCAAGTCAATCTTCGAAAAATACTGAGATCCCTGGAGCTGATACCACTTCATTCGATGGCCCAACATCTGCTGAAGTTGTTGCAAAGGATTTCGCCACCCCTTTTTGCTTGTAGTCTGGCTGCATTCTCCCAGTTGAGTTCTTCGTTGGACACTCGTTTGCATAATGACCCATTTCATTACACATAAAACATCTTACCGTTGGCTTTTCATTTCCTGCTTGATCATCTTCCTGACAGTTACGAGCAATATGACCAGACTTACCACACCGAAAGCACTTACCAGACTTGGATAAACATTCTCCAGGATGCATTTTACCACACTTCTCACAGGATGGATATTTGGTTTTCTTACCTCCTTGCTTCTTTGATGAATTCTTCCCCTTTGCCTGCCAACTAGACCTCTTATTCTGTTGTTTGTCATAGAACACCTGATCATCGGCAAACTCCATTTCCACCTTCTCCGCACATCGAACAAGTTTTTCATAACTTTTGAACTCACGAGAAGCTAAAGCCCTTCGATACTTTGGCTTTAACCCTGAGTAAAAACGGTTTATTTTACTATCAAGATCTCGTATGAAGTTTGGAGCATACCTTGCCAATCGAGTGAACTTTTCTTCATAAGTAGACACTGAATCATCCTCCTGCCTCAATTATAGGAACTGTTTTTCCATCCTAAGATGAACCACCTTAGGAAAATATTTCTCAAGAAACATACCTTTGAATTCCTCCCAGTGAAGATCCTCAATCTCATCACTATCCCTTATATTTTTCACCATCGACCACCACTGATCAGCTTCACCTTCAAAACGGTAAACAGCAAGACTAACCTTTTGATGTTCTGAACACCCCATGACATCAAAAATCTTCTCCAGTGCTTTAATCCACCCTTCAGCTTTCACAGGGTCAGATGATCCTCTAAATGATGGGGGATGTTGCCTCATGAAATGTTCCACCACTGACATGTTCCTCTGCGGTTGATCTGGATGATCTCGTGTATGGATACCACCACCATTTATAGCCTGAGTCAACTGTGCCATCACTGCAACAAACTGTTCAGTTCCGATTCCAACCATCTCAGGTTGCTGATTTGGAAGGTTGTCTTCCTCCTGATGTCGTCCCAACATAGCTGCTTTGTTTCCTCTACGGAAAACCATTCTGAACACAGAAATATCTTAGGCGAAGCAACATGGTAATCTGTAAATGCTATATCATTTCAATCATATCATAAATTAACTTATAATTTAACAATTTTCTAACTCCTAAAGTTGTCTAAACCGACCTTTGATACCAACTATAAGGCCCCAGCCTTAAACCTTACTTAATATTGAATTAAATGAATAATTCACATTGAGGATCTTTTCAGGTTTAGAGTTTTAGAGAATTAGAACATAACTATTACATCTTAAAAGATTACAAAGTAGACACTTCTACTAAGTCTCCATAAAATAAAAACTCTTAAAAAGAAAGATGTCTAGATTCCATGTTTTAGATAGCATGAAATTCCCTTGATCCCATCCTTGACCTTATTCCACTTTAAGTCCTGTGAAAAACATTTAGAAAAACTTGGGGTGAGCATAAAAAGCTCAGTAAGGGATACCAAAATAATGAAAACTGTTAGTTTTTAAAACATCAAGTAAACCATGTATACTATATCAAAGTAATACCTTCACCTTCATGAAGTAGTAAAAAAAAATCTTCACTGAATAAAGTATCATTACTTACCTTTTTGTAACCAAAGGATTACCATAAAACCCATATAAAGAACACATAGAATATATAAAGGTAACTTGAGACATAAACATACTTAAGTGGAATAACCATACGGTCGACTTCCACACATATCACTTAATGGAATAGCCATACGGCCAAATTCCATACATACTTAATGGAATAGCCATACGGCCGACTTCCATACCCAATGCATTGGAGGTTATAACGTAACCACCCGTCCTGGTATTCACGACACCACCCGTCATATGGTTTATAATGTAACCACCCGTTAAAATGTCCAAGTACCAGTATAAAATCATAAAACATAAAACCAATATAAAGGAAAGATAACATTTCCACATTTCAATCACAATATATCATAAATATATTGACATAATAGAATCCTTTATCAAAACCATTTTCAATACCAAAATACATAAAAGAGTATATGGTATTTATTTTATTTTAAAAACATTAGGGCTTGTTGAGGAAGCCGAAGACCAAAATAATACTCGCGGCGGCGGAAAAGGTCGTTGTCACCGCGTACGTTAAAAAAAACATTCCTTTTTTTCGTTTAGTAAAACGCTTCGTAGAAAAAGATTCCTTTTGTATAAAAGTAAAAGTCAAAGGAGTTTATACACCGTATAAAAGAAAGTTGTGTATAAAACGAAATATGCCTCAATGAAAGGAGATTGAGACGAAGTCCCTTACCTTGGGTCCGACTTGACTCGATCGTTCTTTAACGTCCTGAATAATAAACTTGAGTTAATTTATACTTGATTAAGAACCTTTTTAAACTTAATTATTCCTTTTATAGCACTTATTTCCATGTTATAAACATTATGTAACCATTTAAGTTAATAATGTTTGTTTTGTCAATATTTGGTTCTTAAGTCGAAAGTTGACTTCTTACAATTACATGTTGTTCGTGTGGTCAAAAGTTCTTTATATCCAGAATGAAATTCCCTATTTGGATATAATATGTATCATATATATCCAGCATATACATGTATTTATAATATTACATAATCATTTAGAGGTAAGAAATGAAATGCACCGTTCATGGAGACGGTAAGCCGTACGTACGCATGAACGCTACTTTCATTTCTTTGTCATATTAGTGGAATTAAAACTAAATGAGAGGTATGTATATTTTAATTCCAGAATTATATTCATCATTTAGATATATCATTAATTATATATATACATTATATACATGTAATTTTAATAGTACATTACATTTGGGGATAAGAAATGAAATGCACCGTTCATGGAGACGGTAAGCCGTACGTACGCATGAACACTACTTTCATTTCTATCTCATACTTTAATGGAAAGAAATAATAATGATATAGAGGTATATTATAATTCCAGTATAAAATCATATATAATAACTTTAAATCCATCCTTTACACGTCCCACATATGGCATTAACGAATCACATCACTTTTAGGGGGTGGTAGTCCGCACTTCCTTAAATGAAGATATCGTGTTTACCCATAATGGAAACCATAAAGGTATGCCAAAAATGAAAAATACAGAAGCTTAAAGAAAACATAAACATATTATATATCATATATAAAAATAGTGATATCATAATGGCCACCCTTGAAGGTGTTAAATGAGTATTGAACAATCATCGTTTCGGGAGGCAGAATTTCACCACCACGGAAACCGTATGTTCTTTAACCATTTGATGTAGTTGTGTGAGAGTGTAGCTCAAATAAATATTATAAAAACATCCTAGTATATTGAATATACTGGTGTTGTTACAAAAGAAGTAAATAAAAAGAGTTTAGAGGGTTGGAGAAGCAAAATAAAACAAATGAACAAGAGAGAATGAATTACCTTTAAAAGTGTAACTCCCTTTTGATTTGAGCCTAAAGGATTACTTTGAAAGGATTATGCCCAAAGGGAATCCTCTAGGATGAGTAGAGGGATGTGGAGAGAGTAATTGGGCAGGGGTTGGCCGAGCCAAAGGCTTTAGAAGTGTGTGAAATGGGGTAGAGGTGGGGGCCTTTTATAAGAGGAGAGGAGGGGCACTTTTGGAAAGTAAAGAAATATTAATTTATTTGAAAATGTGTTTCGGTTTTAAAAGGTCCCACATTGATATAATTCGTGGATAAGGTGATAATTCTTCTAAATCCACTCATCCAATAAGTTTTGGACATGTGTAGTTTATAGATTTTACATTATCTTTCCATTTTATTTAAATCGTCAAATAATGATGTCATCGCTGCATCATTATTATGTCATAAATAATTTAATTTATTTAATGTCTAAAAATTATAAAAAAAATACTATGAAGTAGGAAATCTTTTTAGATTTCCAATGAATATTTATAATCAAAAAGATGACTTGTATAACCCCACTTAAAAATTGTTTTAGTAAAACATATCATGTTTGTGTCAATTTTACTTTTACATTAAATAAAATGTTATTTATGTCATTTCCCAACCAAAGTGTCTCCATGGGGTCCCCAATTTGGACCATGGATTTTCTTGGTCGTCCATGACTCACCCAATTGGTGTAGGACAAGTGTCATGGTGTTTTCACATTCTTATAATATCATTTTTACCTTAAATTACACTAATTACCTCTAATCGCGATTAAGAACTTAATAAGTTACTATTCACCAAAAAATTATTATAATATCATTGAACCACATTTTACTTCTTAATGAAAACCATGTATGTATGATTTTCAAAATTCAATACACATTAGTGGTAAACTTTCATTTAACTGAAAAATCAGTTTGCTTGATTACCACTTAGTGGTTTCACTATTCATCAAAAATTGAAGTTTTTCAGAAAATTACCAAAAATTCACCCTAAGCTATATTTGATATTCCGAATTCAAAAATGAAGTCCATTTTACAAAATTCAAAACATATAAGTAAAATTAATTAATTTAATAATTAATTCCTGCTGTCATGACAAATAGCGTGTTTTTGTGAAACAATAAGTATCAAAAGATTGACACTAGTTTAAGTCCGTTTTCAAAGTGAAATTAATTCCAATGACCACTATTGGATTTAATGGTAAAAATATTTTCTAATTTCACTTTAAAACCAATTCAAAAGATAATCTAATAATATAAATAATTTAGATTAAAAAGAGGTTTTGAATTAAAATACAACATTTTACACTATTCATAAAAAATGAACTTTATCAGAAAGGTACCAAAAATTTACACAAAGTAAATTTTGATGTCCCGATTCTAAAGAAGAGTTATATTTGGTCCAAAATAAAGTATAAGAGTGATCAAAACTATATTTAATGATGGTTCACCATTAAAAGGTGATAAGTGAACCTTTAGTGAAAATTAGAGTATATATGCCCTAAAATTGAACTCTTTCTGTATTTTAAGCCTTTATCTTTTATTGGGTAAATGTATAAACATTTAAAAACATATCTAATCATATTTTAGTTATTTATATCCATTCCCGCCAGTACAACGGCTACTTGTTAACTAACATTTAAAATAATATTATTTTATTACTAGTGTGCTACGTAAGTTTCAAAGAAACTCATCGTTGCGTATCGGGTACGCTATCGAACATAGCAACCCCTTTAAAATAAAATTAATATTTAATTCGTAAATATTAATAAATATGAAAATTCTTTATTCTTTATTTACCTGGGATGTTACATCCTTCCCCCCTTTTGGGAATTGCGTCCTCGCAATTTTATTCACTTATCAAAATAAGTGGGGGTATTTATCCCTCATAGAATTTTCAGATTTCCACGTTGCCTCTTCAATCACATGGTTTTTCCACAAAACCTTTACCTGATGAATCACCTTATTCCGTAACACTTGCTCCCTGTGGTCAAGAATCTGGACCGGTTGTTCTTCATAAGATAGGTTCTCTTCCAGCTGAACTACCTCTGGGCTCAAAACATGAGATGGATCTGGCATATACTTTCTCAACATCGAAACGTGAAAAACATTGTGTAACTGAGATAAACTCGGAGGTAAAGCCACTCGGTATGCAACTGATCCAACTCTCTCCAGAATTTTGTATGGTCCAATGAACCTTGGACTCAACTTTCCTTTCTTACCAAATCTCATCACACTTTTCCAAGGAGAAACCTTGAGAAAAACATGATCACCTACCTTGAAAGATAGATCCTTCCTCCGGTTATCCGCATAACTCTTCTGCCTTCTCTGAGCTGTTCTTATGTGCTTCTGAATCAACTGATCTTTTTCTTCCATCTCTTCTACCAATTTTGGTCCCATCAGCTTCCTTTCACCCACTTCATTCCAAAATGCTGGAGTTCGACACCGCTTCCAATATAATGCCTCAAATGGTGCCATCTGTATACTGGAATGAAAACTGTTATTATAAGAAAACTCAACCAAAGAAAGATGTTGGTCCCAACTTCCCTGATAATCCATCGAACAAGCTCGTAGCATATCCTCCAATTTCTGGATTGTTCGTTCTGACTGCCCATCTGATTGAGGATGAAAAGCTGTACTAAAATTTTAATTCAGTACCCAACGACTTCTGAAGGCCTTTCCAAAAGTTATAAGTAAACCTGGGTTCACGATCCAATACAATGGAGAGAGGAACTCCATGTAACCTGACTATCTCTTTAAGATACAAACAGGAAAGTTGATCTAGAGAGAAAGTATCTCGTATAGAAAGGAAATGAGCATATTTGGTCAAGCGATCAACAATAACCCAGATTGCATTATTACCTCGAGATGTCCTCGGTAATCGCACAACAAAGTCCATGGATATGTTTTCCCATTTCCACTCTGGCACTGGTAAAGGCTGAAGCATCCCTTCCGGTAACTGCCGCTCTGCTTTAACCTGTTGACATGTCAAACACTTCATAGTAAAATCAGCAATATCTCTTTTCATTCCATCCCACCAGTAATACTCCCGCAGATCTCTGTACATCTTAGTACTGACAGGATAAACTGAAAACAGGGAACTATGAGCCTCACATAACAACTCATTCTTCAACTGTGAATCAGAAGGCACACATAACCTCTTCACAAACCTCAAAACACAAACACAAACTTATCCAAGAACTCATGGAAAATTTTATTCATAAGGTCCATGAATACAGCAGGTGCATTGGTTAACCCAAAAGACATAACTACAAATTCATAATGGCCATATCTAGTACGAAACGCAGTCTTCGGAACGTCTGCTTCTTTTACTTTCAACTGATGGTACCCCGACCTCAAGTCAATCTTCGAAAAATACTGAGATCCCTGGAGCTGATACCACTTCATTCGATGGCCCAACATCTGCTGAAGTTGTTGCAAAGGATTTCGCCACCCCTTTTTGCTTGTAGTCTGGCTGCATTCTCCCAGTTGAGTTCTTCGTTGGACACTCGTTTGCATAATGACCCATTTCATTACACATAAAACATCTTACCGTTGGCTTTTCATTTCCTGCTTGATCATCTTCCTTACAGTTACGAGCAATATGACCAGACTTACCACACCGAAAGCACTTACCAGACTTGGATAAACATTCTCCAGGATGCATTTTACCACACTTCTCACAGGATGGATATTTGGTTTTCTTACCTCCTTGCTTCTTTGATGAATTCTTCCCCTTTGCCTGCCAACTAGACCTCTTATTCTGTTGTTTGTCATAGAACACCTGATCATCGGCAAACTCCATTTCCACCTTCTCCGCACATCGAACAAGTTTTTCATAACTTTTGAACTCACGAGAAGCTAAAGCCCTTCGATACTTTGGCTTTAACCCTGAGTAAAAACGATTTATTTTACTATCAAGATCTCGTATGAAGTTTGGAGCATACCTTGCCAATCGAGTGAACTTTTCTTCATAAGTAGACACTGAATCATCCTCCTACCTCAATTCTAGGAACTGTTTTTTCCATCCTAAGATGAACCACCTTAGGAAAATATTTCTCAAGAAACATACCTTTGAATTCGTCCCAGTGAAGATCCTCAATCTCATCACTATCCCTTATATTTTTCACCATCGACCACCACTGATCAGCTTCACCTTCAAAACGGTAAACAGCAAGACTAACCTTTTGATGTTCTGAACACCCCATGACATAAAAAATCTTCTCCAGTGCTTTAATCCACCCTTCAGCTTTCACAGGGTCAGATGATCCTCTAAATGATGGGGGATGTTGCCTCATGAAATGTTCCACCACTGACATGTTCCTCTGCGGTTGATCTGGATGATCTCGTGCATGGATACCACCACCATTTATAGCCTGAGTCAACTGTGCCATCACTGC
This sequence comes from Viscum album, assembly GCA_963277665.1. Taxonomy (NCBI): domain Eukaryota; kingdom Viridiplantae; phylum Streptophyta; class Magnoliopsida; order Santalales; family Viscaceae; genus Viscum; species Viscum album. The sequence continues at coordinate 1,714,363,283 of OY728152.1, read as the reverse complement.
AACAAACTGTTCAGTTCCGATTCCAACCATCTCAGGTTGCTGATTTGGAAGGTTGTCTTCCTCCTGATGTCGTCCCAACATAGCTGCTTTGTTTCCTCTACGGAAAACCATTCTGAACACAGAAATATCTTAGGCGAAGCAACATGGTAATCTGTAAATGCTATATCATTTCAATCATATCATAAATTAACTTATAATTTAACAATTTTCTAACTCCTAAAGTTGTCTAAACCGACCTTTGATACCAACTATAAGGCCCCAGCCTTAAACCTTACTTAATATTGAATTAAATGAATAATTCACATTGAGGATCTTTTCAGGTTTAGAGTTTTAGAGAATTAGAACATAACTATTACATCTTAAAAGATTACAAAGTAGACACTTCTACTAAGTCTCCATAAAATAAAAACTCTTAAAAAGAAAGATGTCTAGATTCCATGTTTTAGATAGCATGAAATTCCCTTGATCCCATCCTTGACCTTATTCCACTTTAAGTCCTGTGAAAAACATTTCGAAAAACTTGGGGTGAGCATAAAAAGCTCAGTAAGGGATACAAAAATAATGAAAACTGTTAGTTTTTCAAACATCAAGTAAACCATGTATACTATATCAAAGTAATACCTTCACCTTCATGAAGTAGTAAAAAAAAATCTCCACTGAATAAAGTATCATTACTTACCTTTTTGTAACCAAAGGATTACCATAAAACCCATATAAAGAACACATAGAATATATAAAGGTAACTTGGGACATAAACATACTTAAGTGGAATAACCATACGGTCGACTTCCACACATATCACTTAATGGAATAGCCATAAGGCCAATTTCCATACATACTTAATGGAATAGCCATACGACCGACTTCCATACCCAATGCATTAGAGGTTATAACGTAACCACCCGTCCTCGTATTCACGGCACCACCCGTCATATGGTTTATAACGTAACCACCCGTTAAAATGTCCAAGTACCAGTATAAAATCATAAAACATAAAACCAATATAAAGGAAAGATAACATTTCCACATTTCAATCACAATATATCATAAATATATTGACATAATAGAATCCTTTATCAAAACCATTTTCAATACCAAAATACATAAAAGAGTATATGGTATTTATTTTATTTTAAAAACATTACGGCTTGTTGAGGAAGCCGAAGACCAAAATAATACTCGCGGCGGCGGAAAAGGTCGTTGTCACCGCGTACGTTAAAAAAAACATTCCTTTTTTTCGTTTAGTAAAATGCTTCGTAGAAAAAGATTCCTTTTGTATAAAAGTAAAAGTCAAAGGAGTTTATACACCGTATAAAAGAAAGTTGTGTATAAAACGAAATATGCCTCAATGAAAGGAGATTGAGACGAAGTCCCTTACCTTGGGTCCGACTTGACTCGATCGTTCTTTAACGTCCTGAATAATAAACTTGAGTTAATTTATACTTGATTAAGAACCTTTTTAAACTTCATTATTCCTTTTATATCACTTATTTCCATGTTATAAACATTATGTAACCATTTAAGTTAATAATGTTTGTTTTGTCAATATTTGGTTCTTAAGTCGAATGTTGACTTCTTACAATTACATGTTGTTCGTGTGGTCAAAAGTTCTTTATATACAGAATGAAATTCCCTATTTGGATATAATATGTATCATATATATCCAGCATATACATGTATTTATAATATTACATAATCATTTAGAGGTAAGAAATGAAATGCACCGTTCATGGAGACGGTAAGCCGTACGTACGCATGAACGCTACTTTCATATCTTTGTCATATTAGTGGAATTAAAACTAAATGAGAGGTATGTATATTTTAATTCCAGAATTATATTCATCATTTAGATATATCATTAATTATATATATACATTATATACATGTAATTTTAATAGTACATTACATTTGGGGATAAGAAATGAAATGCACCGTTCATGGAGACGGTAAGCCGTACGTACGCATGAACACTACTTTCATTTCTATCTCATACTTTAATGGAAAGAAATAATAATGATATAGAGGTATATTATAATTCCAGTATAAAATCATATATAATAACTTTAAATCCATCCTTTACACGTCCCACATATGGCATTAACGAATCACATCACTTTTAGGGGGCGGTAGTCCGCACTTCCTTAAATGAAGATATCGTGTTTACCCATAATGGAAACCATAAAGGTATGCCAAAAATGAAAAATACAGAAGCTTAAAGAAAACATAAACATATTATATATCATATATAAAAATAGTGATATCATAATGGCCACCCTTGAAGGTGTTAAATGAGTATTGAACAATCATCGTTTCGGGAGGCAGAATTTCGCCATCCACGGAAACCGTATGTTCTTTAACCATTTGATGTAGTTGTGTGAGAGTGTAGCTCAAATAAATATTATAAAAACATGCTAGTATATTGAAGATACTGGTGTTGTTACAAAAGAAGTAAATAAAAAGAGTTTAGAGGGTTGGAGAAGCAAAATAAAACAAATGAACAAGAGAGAATGAATTACCTTTAAAAGTGTAACTCCCTTTTGATTTGAGCCTAAAGGATTACTTTGAAAGGATTATGCCCAAAGGGAATCCTCTAGGATGAGTATAGGGATGTGGAGAGAGTAATTGGGCAGGAGTTGGCCGATCCAAAGGCTTGAGAAGTGTGTGAAATGGGGTAGAGGTGGGGGCCTTTTATAAGAGGCGAGGAGGGGCACTTTTGGAAAGTAAAGAAATATTAATTTATTTGAAAATGTGTTTCGGTTTTAAAAGGTCCCACATTGATATAATTCGTGGATAAGGTGATAAGGCTTCTAAATCCACTCATCCAATAAGTTTTGGACATGTGTAGTTTATAGATTTTACATTATCTTTCCATTTTATTTAAATCGTCAAATAATGATGTCATCGCTGCATCATTATTATGTCATAAATAATTTAATTTATTTAATGTCTAAAAATTATAAAAAAAATACTATGATGTAGGAAATCTTTTTAGATTTCCAATGAATATTTATAATCAAAAAGATGACTTGTATAACCCCACTTAAAAATTGTTTTAGTAAAACATATCATGTTTGTGTCAATTTTACTTTTACATTAAATAAAATGTTATTTATGTCATTTCCCAACCAAAGTGTCTCCATGGGGTCCCCAATTTGGACAATGGATTTTCTTGGTCGTCCATGACTCACCAAATAGGTGTAGGACAAGTGTCATGGTGTTTTCACATTCTTATAATATCATTTTTACCTTAAATTACACTAATTACCTCTAATCGCGATTAAGAACTTAATAAGTTACTATTCACCAAAAAATTATTATAATCTCATTGAACCACATTTTAATTATTAATGAAAACCATGTATGTCTGATTTTCAAAATTCAATACACATTAGTGGTAAACTTTCATTTAACTGAAAAATCAGTTTGCTTGATTACCACTTAGTGGTTTCACTATTCATCAAAAATTGAAGTTTTTCAGAAAATTACCAAAAATTCACCCTAAGCTATATTTGATATTCCGAATTCAAAAATGAAGACCATTTTAAAAAATTCAAAACATATAAGTAAAATTAATTAATTTAATAATTAATTCCTGCTGTCATGACAAATAGCGTGTTTTTGTGAAACAATAAGTATCAAAAGATTGACACTAGTTTAAGTCCGTTTTCAAAGTGAAATTAATTCCAATGACCACTATTGGATTTAATGGTAAAAATATTTTCTAATTTCACTTTAAAACCAATTCAAAAGATAATCTAATAATATAAATAATTTAGATTAAAAAGAGGTTTTGAATTAAAATACAACATTTTACACTATTCATAAAAAATGAACTTTATCAGAAAGGTACCAAAAATTTACACAAAGTAAATTTTGATGTCCCAATTCTAAAGAAGAGTTATATTTGGTCCAAAATAAAGTATAAGAGTGATCAAAACTATATTTAATGATGGTTCACCATTAAAAGGTGATAAGTGAACCTTTAGTGAAAATTAGAGTATATATGCCCTAAAATTGAACTCTTTCTGTATTTTAAGCCTTTATCTTTTATTGGGTAAATGTATAAACATTTAAAAACATATCTAATCATATTTTAGTTATTTCTATCCATTCCCGCCAGTACAACGGCTACTTGTTAACTAACATTTAAAATAATATTATTTTATTACTAGTGTGCTACGTAAGTTTCAAAGAAACTCATCGTTGCGTATCGGGTACGCTATCGAACATAGCAACCCCTTTAAAATAAAATTAATATTTAATTCGTAAATATTAATAAATATGAAAATTCTTTATTCTTTATTTACCTGGGATGTTACATCCTTCCCCCCTTTTGGGAATTGCGTCCTCGCAATTTTATTCACTTATCAAAATAAGTGGGGGTATTTATCCCTCATAGAATTTTCAGATTTCCACGTTGCCTCTTCAATCACATGGTTTTTCCACAAAACCTTTACCTGATGAATCACCTTATTCCGTAACACTTGCTCCCTGTGGTCAAGAATCTGGACCGGTTGTTCCTCATAAGATAAGTTCTCTTCCAGCTGAACTACCTCTGGGCTCAAAACATGAGATGGATCTGGCATATACTTTCTCAACATCGAAACGTGAAAAACATTGTGTAATTGAGATAAACTCGGAGGTAAAGCCACTCGGTATGCAACTGATCCAACTCTCTCCAGAATTTTGTATGGTCCAATGAACCTTGGACTCAACTTTCCTTTCTTACCAAATCTCATCACACTTTTCCAAGGAGAAACCTTGAGAAAAACATGATCACCTACCTTGAAAGATAGATCCTTCCTCCGGTTATCCGCATAACTCTTCTGCCTGCTCTGAGCTGTTCTTATGTGCTTCTGAATCAACTGATCTTTTTCTTCCATATCTTCTACCAATTTTGGTCCCATCAGCTTCCTTTCACCCACTTCATTCCAAAATGCTGGAGTTCGACACCGCTTCCCATATAATGCCTCAAATGGTGCCATCTGTATACTGGAATGAAAACTGTTATTATAAGAAAACTCAACCAAAGAAAGATGTTGGTCCCAACTTCCCTGATAATCCATCGAACAAGCTCGTAGCATATCCTCCAATTTCTGGATTGTTCGTTCTGACTGCCCATCTGATTGAGGATGAAAAGCTGTACTAAAATTTTAATTCAGTACCCAACGACTTCTGAAGGCCTTTCCAAAAGTTATAAGTAAACCTGGGTTCACGATCCAATACAATGGAGAGAGGAACTCCATGTAACCTGACTATCTCTTTAAGATACAAACAGGAAAGTTGATCTAGAGAGAAAGTATCTCGTATAGAAAGGAAATGATCATATTTGGTCAAGCGATCAACAATAACCCAGATTGCATTATTACCTCGAGATGTCCTCGGTAATCGCACAACAAAGTCCATGGATATGTTTTCCCATTTCCACTCTGGAACTGGTAAAGGCTGAAGCATCCCTTCCGGTAACTGCCGCTCTGCTTTAACCTGTTGACATGTCAAACACTTCACAGTAAAATCAGCAATATCTCTTTTCATTCCATCCCACCAGTAATACTCCCGCAGATCTCTGTACATCTTAGTACTGACAGGATAAACTGAAAACAGGGAACTATGAGCCTCACATAACAACTCATTCTTCAACTGTGAATCACAAGGCACACATAACCTCTTCACAAACCTCAAAACACAAACACAAACTTATCCAAGAACTCATGGAAAATTTTATTCATAAGGTCCATGAATACAGCAGGTGCATTGGTTAACCCAAAAGACATAACTACAAATTCATAATGGCCATATCTAGTACGGAACGCAGTCTTCGGAACGTCTGCTTCTTTTACTTTCAACTGATGGTACCCCGACCTCAAGTCAATCTTCGAAAAATACTGAGATCCCTGGAGCTGATACCACTTCATTCGATGGCCCAACATCTGCTGAAGTTGTTGCAAAGGATTTCGCCACCCCTTTTTGCTTGTAGTCTGGCTGCATTCTCCCAGTTGAGTTCTTCGTTGGACACTCGTTTGCATAATGACCCATTTCATTACACATAAAACATCTTACCGTTGGCTTTTCATTTCCTGCTTGATCATCTTCCTTACAGTTACGAGCAATATGACCAGACTTACCACACCGAAAGCACTTACCAGACTTGGATAAACATTCTCCAGGATGCATTTTACCACACTTCTCACAGGATGGATATTTGGTTTTCTTACCTCCTTGCTTCTTTGATGAATTCTTCCCCTTTGCCTGCCAACTAGACCTCTTATTCTGTTGTTTGTCATAGAACACCTGATCATCGGCAAACTCCATTTCCACCTTCTCCGCACATCGAACAAGTTTTTCATAACTTTTGAACTCACGAGAAGCTAAAGCCCTTCGATACTTTGGATTTAACCCTGAGTAAAAACGGTTTATTTTACTATCAAGATCTCGTATGAAGTTTGGAGCATACCTTGCCAATCGAGTGAACTTTTCTTCATAAGTAGACACTGAATCATCCTCCTGCCTCAATTCTAGGAACTGTTTTTCCATCCTAAGATGAACCACCTTAGGAAAATATTTCTCAAGAAACATACCTTTGAATTCGTCCCAGTGAAGATCCTCAATCTCATCACTATCCCTTATATTTTTCACCATCGACCACCACTGATCAGCTTCACCTTCAAAACGGTAAACAGCAAGACTAACCTTTTGATGTTCTGAACACCCCATGACATCAAAAATCTTCTCCAGTGCTTTAATCCACCCTTCAGCTTTCACAGGGTCAGATGATCCTCTAAATGATGGGGGATGTTGCCTCATGAAATGTTCCACCACTGACATGTTCCTCTGCGGTTGATCTGGATGATCTCGTGCATGGATACCACCACCATTTATAGCCTGAGTCAACTGTGCCATCACTGCAACAAACTGTTCAGTTCCGATTCCAACCATCTCAGGTTGCTGATTTGGAAGGTTGTCTTCCTCCTGATGTCGTCCCAACATAGCTGCTTTGTTTCCTCTACGAAAAACCATTCTGAACACAGAAATATCTTAGGCGAAGCAACATGGTAATCTGTAAATGCTATATCATTTCAATCATATCATAAATTAACTTATAATTTAACAATTTTCTAACTCCTAAAGTTGTCTAAACTGACCTTTGATACCAACTATAAGGCCCCAGCCTTAAACCTTACTTAATATTGAATTAAATGAATAATTCACATTGAGTATCTTTTCAGGTTTAGAGTTTTAGAGAATTAGAACATAACTATTACATCTTAAAAGATTACAAAGTAGACACTTCTACTAAGTCTCCATAAAATAAAAACTCTTAAAAAGAAAGATGTCTAGATTCCATGTTTTAGATAGCATGAAATTCCCTTGATCCCATCCTTGACCTTATTCCACTTTAAGTCCTGTGAAAAACATTTAGAAAAACTTGGGGTGAGCATAAAAAGCTCAGTAAGGGATACAAAAATAATGAAAACTGTTAGTTTTTAAAACATCAAGTAAACCATGTATACTATATCAAAGTAATACCTTCACCTTCATGAAGTAGTAAAAAAAAATCTTCACTGAATAAAGTATCATTACTTACCTTTTTGTAACCAAAGGATTACCATAAAACCCATATAAAGAACACATAGAATATATAAAGGTAACTTGGGACATAAACATACTTAAGTGGAATAACCATACGGTCGACTTCCACACATATCACTTAATGGAATAGCCATACGGCCAATTTCCATACATACTTAATGGAATAGCCATACGGCCGACTTCCATACCCAATGCATTGGAGGTTATAACGTAACCACCCGTCCTGGTATTCACGACACCACCCGTCATATGGTTTATAATGTAACCACCCGTTAAAATGTCCAAGTACCAGTATAAAATCATAAAACATAAAACCAATATAAAGGAAAGATAACATTTCCACATTTCAATCACAATATATCATAAATATATTGACATAATAGAATCCTTTATCAAAACCATTTTCAATACCAAAATACATAAAAGAGTATATGGTATTTATTTTATTTTAAAAACATTACGGCTTGTTGAGGAAGCCGAAGACCAAAATAATACTCGCGGCGGCGGAAAAGGTCGTTGTCACCGCGTACGTTAAAAAAAACATTCCTTTTTTTCGTTTAGTAAAACGCTTCGTAGAAAAAGATTCCTTTTGTATAAAAGTAAAAGTCAAAGGAGTTTATACACCGTATAAAATAAAGTTGTGTATAAAACGAAATATGCCTCAATGAAAGGAGATTGAGACGAAGTCCCTTACCTTGGGTCCGACTTGACTCGATCGTTCTTTAACGTCCTGAATAATAAACTTGAGTTAATTTATACTTGATTAAGAACCTTTTTAAACTTAATTATTCCTTTTATAGCACTTATTTCCATGATATAAACATTATGTAACCATTTAAGTTAATAATGTTTGTTTTGTCAATATTTGGTTCTTAAGTCGAAAGTTGACTTCTTACAATTACATGTTGTTCGTGTGGTCAAAAGTTCTTTATATCCAGAATGAAATTCCCTATTTGGATATAATATGTATCATATATATCCAGCATATACATGTATTTATAATATTACATAATCATTTAGAGGTAAGAAATGAAATGCACCGTTCATGGAGACGGTAAGCCGTACGTACGCATGAACGCTACTTTCATTTCTTTGTCATATTAGTGGAATTAAAACTAAATGAGAGGTATGTATATTTTAATTCCAGAATTATATTCATCATTTAGATATATCATTAATTATATATATACATTATATACATGTAATTTTAATAGTACATTACATTTGGGGATAAGAAATGAAATGCACCGTTCATGGAGACGGTAAGCCGTACGTACGCATGAACACTACTTTCATTTCTATCTCATACTTTAATGGAAAGAAATAATAATGATATATAGGTATATTATAATTCCAGTATAAAATCATATATAATAACTTTAAATCCATCCTTTACACGTCCCACATATGGCATTAACGAATCACATCACTTTTAGGGGGCGGTAGTCCGCACTTCCTTAAATGAAGATATCGTGTTTACCCATAATGGAAACCATAAAGGTATGCCAAAAATGAAAAATACAGAAGCTTAAAGAAAACATAAACATATTATATATCATATATAAAAATAGTGATATCATAATGGCCACCCTTGAAGGTGTTAAATGAGTATTGAACAATCATCGTTTCGGGAGGCAGAATTTCGCCATCCACGGAAACCGTATGTTCTTTAACCATTTGATGTAGTTTTGTGAGAGTGTAGCTCAAATAAATATTATAAAAACATCCTAGTATATTGAATATACTGGTGTTGTTACAAAAGAAGTAAATAAAAAGAGTTTAGAGGGTTGGAGAAGCAAAATAAAACAAATGAACAAGAGAGAATGAATTACCTTTAAAAGTGTAACTCCCTTTTGATTTGAGCCTAAAGGATTACTTTGAAAGGATTATGCCCAAAGGGAATCCTCTAGGATGAGTAGAGGGATGTGGAGAGAGTAATTGGGCAGGGGTTGGCCGAGACAAAGGCTTTAGAAGTGTGTGAAATGGGGTAGAGGTGGGGGCCTTTTATAAGAGGAGAGGAGGGGCACTTTTGGAAAGTAAAGAAATATTAATTTATTTGAAAATGTGTTTCGGTTTTAAAAGGTCCCACATTGATATAATTCGTGGATAAGGTGATAATTCTTCTAAATCCACTCATCCAATAAGTTTTGGACATGTGTAGTTTATATATTTTACATTATCTTTCCATTTTATTTAAATCGTCAAATAATGATGTCATCGCTGCATCATTATTATGTCATAAATAATTTAATTTATTTAATGTCTAAAAATTATAAAAAAAATACTATGAAGTAGGAAATCTTTTTAGATTTCCAATGAATATTTATAATCAAAAAGATGACTTGTATAACCCCACTTAAAAATTGTTTTAGTAAAACATATCATGTTTGTGTCAATTTTACTTTTACATTAAATAAAATGTTATTTATGTCATTTCCCAACCAAAGTGTCTCCATGGGGTCCCCAATTTGGACCATGGATTTTCTTGGTCGTCCATGACTCACCCAATAGGTGTAGGACAAGTGTCATGGTGTTTTCACATTCTTATAATATCATTTTTACCTTAAATTACACTAATTACCTCTAATCGCGATTAAGAACTTAATAAGTTACTATTCACCAAAAAATTATTATAATATCATTGAACCACATTTTACTTCTTAATGAAAACCATGTATGTCTGATTTTCAAAATTCAATACACATTAGTGGTAAACTTTCATTTAACTGAAAAATCAGTTTGCTTGATTACCACTTAGTGGTTTCACTATTCATCAAAAATTGAAGTTTTTCAGAAAATTACCAAAAATTCACCCTAAGCTATATTTGATATTCCGAATTCAAAAATGAAGTCCATTTTACAAAATTCAAAACATATAAGTAAAATTAATTAATTTAATAATTAATTCCTGCTGTCATGACAAATAGCGTGTTTTTGTGAAACAATAAGTATCAAAAGATTGACACTAGTTTAAGTCCGTTTTCAAAGTGAAATTAATTCCAATGACCACTATTGGATTTAATGGTAAAAATATTTTCTAATTTCACTTTAAAACCAATTCAAAAGATAATCTAATAATATAAATAATTTAGATTAAAAAGAGGTTTTGAATTAAAATACAACATTTTACACTATTCATAAAAAATGAACTTTATCAGAAAGGTACCAAAAATTTACACAAAGTAAATTTTGATGTCCCGATTCTAAAGAAGAGTTATATTTGGTCCAAAATAAAGTATAAGAGTGATCAAAACTATATTTAATGATGGTTCACCATTAAAAGGTGATAAGTGAACCTTTAGTGAAAATTAGAGTATATATGCCCTAAAATTGAACTCTTTCTGTATTTTAAGCCTTTATCTTTTATTGGGTAAATGTATAAACATTTAAAAACATATCTAATCATATTTTAGTTATTTCTATCCATTCCCGCCAGTACAACGGCTACTTGTTAACTAACATTTAAAATAATATTATTTTATTACTAGTGTGCTACGTAAGTTTCAAAGAAACTCATCGTTGCGTATCGGGTACGCTATCGAACATAGCAACCCCTTTAAAATAAAATTAATATTTAATTCGTAAATATTAATAAATATGAAAATTCTTTATTCTTTATTTACCTGGGATGTTACATCCTTCCCCCCTTTTGGGAATTGCGTCCTCGCAATTTTATTCACTTATCAAAATAAGTGGGGGTATTTATCCCTCATAGAATTTTCAGATTTCCACATTGCCTCTTCAATCACATGGTTTTTCCACAAAACCTTTACCTGATGAATCACCTTATTCCGTAACACTTGCTCCCTGTGGTCAAGAATCTGGACCGGTTGTTCCTCATAAGATAGGTTCTCTTCCAGCTGAACTACCTCTGGGCTCAAAACATGAGATGGATCTGGCATATACTTTCTCAACATCGAAACGTGAAAAACATTGTGTAACTGAGATAAACTCGGAGGTAAAGCCACTCGGTATGCAACTGATCCAACTCTCTCCAGAATTTTGTATGGTCCAATGAACCTTGGACTCAACTTTCCTTTCTTACCAAATCTCGTCACACTTTTCCAAGGAGAAACCTTGAGAAAAACATGATCACCTACCTTGAAAGATAGATCCTTCCTCCGGTTATCCGCATAACTCTTCTGCCTGCTCTGAGCTGTTCTTATGTGCTTCTGAATCAACTGATCTTTTTCTTCCATCTCTTCTACCAATTTTGGTCCCATCAGCTTCCTTTCACCCACTTCATTCCAAAATGCTGGAGTTCGACACCGCTTCCCATATAATGCCTCAAATGGTGCCATCTGTATACTGGAATGAAAACTGTTATTATAAGAAAACTCAACCAAAGAAAGATGTTGGTCCCAACTTCCCTGATAATCCATCGAACAAGCTCGTAGCATATCCTCCAATTTCTGGATTGTTCGTTCTGACTGCCCATCTGATTGAGGATGAAAAGCTGTACTAAAATTTTAATTCAGTACCCAACGACTTCTGAAGGCCTTTCCAAAAGTTATAAGTAAACCTGGGTTCACGATCCAATACAATGGAGAGAGGAACTCCATGTAACCTGACTATCTCTTTAAGATACAAACAGGAAAGTTGATCTAGAGAGAAAGTATCTCGTATAGAAAGGAAATGAGCATATTTGGTCAAGCGATCAACAATAACCCAGATTGCATTATTACCTCGAGATGTCCTCGGTAATCGCACAACAAAGTCCATGGATATGTTTTCCCATTTCCACTCTGGCACTGGTAAAGGCTGAAGCATCCCTTCCGGTAACTGCCGCTCTGCTTTAACCTGTTGACATGTCAAACACTTCACAGTAAAATCAGCAATATCTCTTTTCATTCCATCCCACCAGTAATACTCCCGTAGATCTCTGTACATCTTAGTACTGACAGGATAAACTGAAAACAGGGAACTATGAGCCTCACATAACAACTCATTCTTCAACTGTGAATCAGAAGGCACACATAACCTCTTCACAAACCTCAAAACACAAACACAAACTTATCCAAGAACTCATGGAAAATTTTATTCATAAGGTCCATGAATACAGCAGGTGCATTGGTTAACCCAAAAGACATAACTACAAATTCATAATGGCCATATCTAGTACGGAACGCAGTCTTCGGAACGTCTGCTTCTTTTACTTTCAACTGATGGTACCCCGACCTCAAGTCAATCTTCGAAAAATACTGAGATCCCTGGAGCTGATACCACTTCATTCGATGGCCCAACATCTGCTGAAGTTGTTGCAAAGGATTTCGCCACCCCTTTTTGCTTGTAGTCTGGCTGCATTCTCCCAGTTGAGTTCTTCGTTGGACACTCGTTTGCATAATGACCCATTTCATTACACATAAAACATCTTACCGTTGGCTTTTCATTTCCTGCTTGATCATCTTCCTTACAGTTACGAGCAATATGACCAGACTTACCACACCGAAAGCACTTACCAGACTTGGATAAACATTCTCCAGGATGCATTTTACCACACTTCTCACAGGATGGATATTTGGTTTTCTTACCTCCTTGCTTCTTTGATGAATTCTTCCCCTTTGCCTGCCAACTAGACCTCTTATTCTGTTGTTTGTCATAGAACACCTGATCATCGGCAAACTCCATTTCCACCTTCTCCGCACATCGAACAAGTTTTTCATAACTTTTGAACTCACGAGAAGCTAAAGCCCTTCGATACTTTGGCTTTAACCCTGAGTAAAAACGGTTTATTTTACTATCAAGATCTCGTATGAAGTTTGGAGCATACCTTGCCAATCGAGTGAACTTTTCTTCATAAGTAGACACTGAATCATCCTCCTGCCTCAATTCTAGGAACTGTTTTTCCATCCTAAGATGAACCACCTTAGGAAAATATTTCTCAAGAAACATACCTTTGAATTCGTCCCAGTGAAGATCCTCAATCTCATCACTATCCCTTATATTTTTCACCATCGACCACCACTGATCAGCTTCACCTTCAAAACGGTAAACAGCAAGACTAACCTTTTGATGTTCTGAACACCCCATGACATCAAAAATCTTCTCCAGTGCTTTAATCCACCCTTCAGCTTTCACAGGGTCAGATGATCCTCTAAATGATGGGGGATGTTGCCTCATGAAATGTTCCACCACTGACATGTTCCTCTGCGGTTGATCTGGATGATCTCGTGCATGGATACCACCACCATTTATAGCCTGAGTCAACTGTGCCATCACTGCAACAAACTGTTCAGTTCCGATTCCAACCATCTCAGGTTGCTGATTTGGAAGGTTGTCTTCCTCCTGATGTCGTCCCAACATAGCTGCTTTGTTTCCTCTACGGAAAACCATTCTGAACACAGAAATATCTTAGGCGAAGCAACATGGTAATCTGTAAATGCTATATCATTTCAATCATATCATAAATTAACTTATAATTTAACAATTTTCTAACTCCTAAAGTTGTCTAAACCGACCTTTGATACCAACTATAAGGCCCCAGCCTTAAACCTTACTTAATATTGAATTAAATGAATAATTCACATTGAGGATCTTTTCAGGTTTAGAGTTTTAGAGAATTAGAACATAACTATTACATCTTAAAAGATTACAAAGTAGACACTTCTACTAAGTCTCCATAAAATAAAAACTCTTAAAAAGAAAGATGTCTAGATTCCATGTTTTAGATAGCATGAAATTCCCTTGATCCCATCCTTGACCTTATTCCACTTTAAGTCCTGTGAAAAACATTTAGAAAAACTTGGGGTGAGCATAAAAAGCTCAGTAAGGGATACAAAAATAATGAAAACTGTTAGTTTTTAAAACATCAAGTAAACCATGTATACTATATCAAAGTAATACCTTCACCTTCATGAAGTAGTAAAAAAAAATCTTCACTGAATAAAGTATCATTACTTACCTTTTTGTAACCAAAGGATTACCATAAAACCCATATAAAGAACACATAGAATATATAAAGGTAACTTGGGACATAAACATACTTAAGTGGAATAACCATACGGTCGACTTCCACACATATCACTTAATGGAATAGCCATACGGCCAATTTCCATACATACTTAATGGAATAGCCATACGGCCGACTTCCATACCCAATGCATTGGAGGTTATAACGTAACCACCCGTCCTGGTATTCACGACACCACCAGTCATATGGTTTATAATGTAACCACCCGTTAAAATGTCCAAGTACCAGTATAAAATCATAAAACATAAAACCAATATAAAGGAAAGATAACATTTCCACATTTCAATCACAATATATCATAAATATATTGACATAATAGAATCCTTTATCAAAACCATTTTCAATACCAAAATACATAAAAGAGTATATGGTATTTATTTTATTTTAAAAACATTACGGCTTGTTGAGGAAGCCGAAGACCAAAATAATACTCGCGGCGGCGGAAAAGGTCGTTGTCACCGCGTACGTTAAAAAAAACATTCCTTTTTTTCGTTTAGTAAAACGCTTCGTAGAAAAAGATTCCTTTTGTATAAAAGTAAAAGTCAAAGGAGTTTATACACCGTATAAAATAAAGTTGTGTATAAAACGAAATATGCCTCAATGAAAGGAGATTGAGACGAAGTCCCTTACCTTGGGTCCGACTTGACTCGATCGTTCTTTAACGTCCTGAATAATAAACTTGAGTTAATTTATACTTGATTAAGAACCTTTTTAAACTTAATTATTCCTTTTATAGCACTTATTTCCATGTTATAAACATTATGTAACCATTTAAGTTAATAATGTTTGTTTTGTCAATATTTGGTTCTTAAGTCGAAAGTTGACTTCTTACAATTACATGTTGTTCGTGTGGTCAAAAGTTCTTTATATCCAGAATGAAATTCCCTATTTGGATATAATATGTATCATATATATCCAGCATATACATGTATTTATAATATTACATAATCATTTAGAGGTAAGAAATGAAATGCACCGTTCATGGAGACGGTAAGCCGTACGTACGCATGAACGCTACTTTCATTTCTTTGTCATATTAGTGGAATTAAAACTAAATGAGAGGTATGTATATTTTAATTCCAGAATTATATTCATCATTTAGATATATCATTAATTATATATATACATTATATACATGTAATTTTAATAGTACATTACATTTGGGGATAAGAAATGAAATGCACCGTTCATGGAGACGGTAAGCCGTACGTACGCATGAACACTACTTTCATTTCTATCTCATACTTTAATGGAAAGAAATAATAATGATATATAGGTATATTATAATTCCAGTATAAAATCATATATAATAACTTTAAATCCATCCTTTACACGTCCCACATATGGCATTAACGAATCACATCACTTTTAGGGGGCGGTAGTCCGCACTTCCTTAAATGAAGATATCGTGTTTACCCATAATGGAAACCATAAAGGTATGCCAAAAATGAAAAATACAGAAGCTTAAAGAAAACATAAACATATTATATATCATATATAAAAATAGTGATATCATAATGGCCACCCTTGAAGGTGTTAAATGAGTATTGAACAATCATCGTTTCGGGAGGCAGAATTTCGCCATCCACGGAAACCGTATGTTCTTTAACCATTTGATGTAGTTGTGTGAGAGTGTAGCTCAAATAAATATTATAAAAACATCATAGTATATTGAATATACTGGTGTTGTTACAAAAGAAGTAAATAAAAAGATTTTAGAGGGTTGGAGAAGCAAAATAAAACAAATGAACAAGAGAGAATGAATTACCTTTAAAAGTGTAACTCCCTTTTGATTTGAGCCTAAAGGATTACTTTGAAAGGATTATGCCCAAAGGTAATCCTCTAGGATGAGTAGAGGGATGTGGAGAGAGTAATTGGGCAGGGGTTGGCCGAGCCAAAGGCTTTAGAAGTGTGTGAAATGGGGTAGAGGTGGGGGCCTTTTATAAGAGGAGAGGAGGGGCACTTTTGGAAAGTAAAGAAATATTAATTTATTTGAAAATGTGTTTCGGTTTTAAAAGGTCCCACATTGATATAATTCGTGGATAAGGTGATAATTCTTCTAAATCCACTCATCCAATAAGTTTTGGACATGTGTAGTTTATAGATTTTACATTATCTTTCCATTTTATTTAAATCGTCAAATAATGATGTCATCGCTGCATCATTATTATGTCATAAATAATTTAATTTATTTAATGTCTAAAAATTATAAAAAAAATACTATGAAGTAGGAAATATTTTTAGATTTCCAATGAATATTTATAATCAAAAATATGACTTGTATAACCCCACTTAAAAATTGTTTTAGTAAAACATATCATGTTTGTGTCAATTTTACTTTTACATTAAATAAAATGTTATTTATGTCATTTCCCAACCAAAGTGTCTCCATGGGGTCCCCAATTTGGACCATGGATTTTCTTGGTCGTCCATGACTCACCCAATAGGTGTAGGACAAGTGTCATGGTGTTTTCACATTCTTATAATATCATTTTTACCTTAAATTACACTAATTACCTCTAATCGCGATTAAGAACTTAATAAGTTACTATTCACCAAAAAATTATTATAATATCATTGAACCACATTTTACTTCTTAATGAAAACCATGTATGTCTGATTTTCAAAATTCAATACACATTAGTGGTAAACTTTCATTTAACTGAAAAATCAGTTTGCTTGATTACCACTTAGTGGTTTCACTATTCATCAAAAATTGAAGTTTTTCAGAAAATTACCAAAAATTCACCCTAAGCTATATTTGATATTACGAATTCAAAAATGAAGTCCATTTTACAAAATTCAAAACATATAAGTAAAATTAATTAATTTAATAATTAATTCCTGCTGTCATGACAAATAGCGTGTTTTTGTGAAACAATAAGTATCAAAAGATTGACACTAGTTTAAGTCCGTTTTCAAAGTGAAATTAATTCCAATGACCACTATTGGATTTAATGGTAAAAATATTTTCTAATTTCACTTTAAAACCAATTCAAAAGATAATCTAATAATATAAATAATTTAGATTAAAAAGAGGTTTTGAATTAAAATACAACATTTTACACTATTCATAAAAAATGAACTTTATCAGAAAGGTACCAAAAATTTACACAAAGTAAATTTTGATGTCCCGATTCTAAAGAAGAGTTATATTTGGTCCAAAATAAAGTATAAGAGTGATCAAAACTATATTTAATGATGGTTCACCAT
This sequence comes from Viscum album, assembly GCA_963277665.1. Taxonomy (NCBI): domain Eukaryota; kingdom Viridiplantae; phylum Streptophyta; class Magnoliopsida; order Santalales; family Viscaceae; genus Viscum; species Viscum album. Next base: position 1,714,345,510 of record OY728152.1, on the reverse strand, counting down.
TAAAAGGTGATAAGTGAACCTTTAGTGAAAATTAGAGTATATATGCCCTAAAATTGAACTCTTTCTGTATTTTAAGCCTTTATCTTTTATTGGGTAAATGTATAAACATTTAAAAACATATCTAATCATATTTTAGTTATTTCTATCCATTCCCGCCAGTACAACGGCTACTTGTTAACTAACATTTAAAATAATATTATTTTATTACTAGTGTGCTACGTAAGTTTCAAAGAAACTCATCGTTGCGTATCGGGTACGCTATCGAACATAGCAACCCCTTTAAAATAAAATTAATATTTAATTCGTAAATATTAATAAATATGAAAATTCTTTATTCTTTATTTACCTGGGATGTTACATCCTTCCCCCCTTTTGGGAATTGCGTCCTCGCAATTTTATTCACTTATCAAAATAAGTGGGGGTATTTATCCCTCATAGAATTTTCAGATTTCCACGTTGCCTCTTCAATCACATGGTTTTTCCACAAAACCTTTACCTGATGAATCACCTTATTCCGTAACACTTGCTCCCTGTGGTCAAGAATCTGGACCGGTTGTTCCTCATAAGATAGGTTCTCTTCCAGCTGAACTACCTCTGGGCTCAAAACATGAGATGGATCTGGCATATACTTTCTCAACATCGAAACGTGAAAAACATTGTGTAACTGAGATAAACTCGGAGGTAAAGCCACTCGGTATGCAACTGATCCAACTCTCTCCAGAATTTTGTATGGTCCAATGAACCTTGGACTCAACTTTCCTTTCTTACCAAATCTCATCACACTTTTCCAAGGAGAAACCTTGAGAAAAACATGATCACCTACCTTGAAAGATAGATCCTTCCTCCGGTTATCCGCATAACTCTTCTGCCTGCTCTGAGCTGTTCTTATGTGCTTCTGAATCAACTGATCTTTTTCTTCCATATCTTCTACCAATTTTGGTCCCATCAGCTTCCTTTCACCCACTTCATTCCAAAATGCTGGAGTTCGACACCGCTTCCCATATAATGCCTCAAATGGTGCCATCTGTATACTGGAATGAAAACTGTTATTATAAGAAAACTCAACCAAAGAAAGATGTTGGTCCCAACTTCCCTGATAATCCATCGAACAAGCTCGTAGCATATCCTCCAATTTCTGGATTGTTCGTTCTGACTGCCCATCTGATTGAGGATGAAAAGCTATACTAAAATTTTAATTCAGTACCCAACGACTTCTGAAGGCCTTTCCAAAAGTTATAAGTAAACCTGGGTTCACGATCCAATACAATGGAGAGAGGAACTCCATGTAACCTGACTATCTCTTTAAGATACAAACAGGAAAGTTGATCTAGAGAGAAAGTATCTCGTATAGAAAGGAAATGAGCATATTTGGTCAAGCGATCAACAATAACCCAGATTGCATTATTACCTCGAGATGTCCTCGGTAATCGCACAACAAAGTCCATGGATATGTTTTCCCATTTCCACTCTGGCACTGGTAAAGGCTGAAGCATCCCTTCCGGTAACTGCCGCTCTGCTTTAACCTGTTGACATGTCAAACACTTCACAGTAAAATCAGCAATATCTCTTTTCATTCCATCCCACCAGTAATACTCCCGCAGATCTCTATACATCTTAGTACTGACAGGATAAACTGAAAACAGGGAACTATGAGCCTCACATAACAACTCATTCTTCAACTGTGAATCACAAGGCACACATAACCTCTTCACAAACCTCAAAACACAAACACAAACTTATCCAAGAACTCCTGGAAAATTTTATTCATAAGGTCCATGAATACAGCAGGTGAATTGGTTAACCCAAAAGACATAACTACAAATTCATAATGGCCATATCTAGTACGGAACGCAGTCTTCGGAACGTCTGCTTCTTTTACTTTCAACTGATGGTACCCCGACCTCAAGTCAATCTTCGAAAAATACTGAGATCCCTGGAGCTGATACCACTTCATTCGATGGCCCAACATCTGCTGAAGTTGTTGCAAAGGATTTCGCCACCCCTTTTTGCTTGTAGTCTGGCTGCATTCTCCCAGTTGAGTTCTTCGTTGGACACTCGTTTGCATAATGACCCATTTCATTACACATAAAACATCTTACCGTTGGCTTTTCATTTCCTGCTTGATCATCTTCCTTACAGTTACGAGCAATATGACCAGACTTACCACACCGAAAGCACTTACCAGACTTGGATAAACATTCTCCAGGATGCATTTTACCACACTTCTCACAGGATGGATATTTGGTTTTCTTACCTCCTTGCTTCTTTGATGAATTCTTCCCCTTTGCCTGCCAACTAGACCTCTTATTCTGTTGTTTGTCATAGAACACCTGATCATCGGCAAACTCCATTTCCACCTTCTCCGCACATCGAACAAGTTTTTCATAACTTTTGAACTCACGAGAAGCTAAAGCCCTTCGATACTTTGGCTTTAACCCTGAGTAAAAACGGTTTATTTTACTATCAAGATCTCGTATGAAGTTTGGAGCATACCTTGCCAATCGAGTGAACTTTTCTTCATAAGTAGACACTGAATCATCCTCCTGCCTCAATTCTAGGAACTGTTTTTCCATCCTAAGATGAACCACCTTAGGAAAATATTTCTCAAGAAACATACCTTTGAATTCGTCCCAGTGAAGATCCTCAATCTCATCACTATCCCTTATATTTTTCACCATCGACCACCACTGATCAGCTTCACCTTCAAAACGGTAAACAGCAAGACTAACCTTTTGATGTTCTGAACACCCCATGACATCAAAAATCTTATCCAGTGCTTTAATCCACCCTTCAGCTTTCACAGGGTCAGATGATCCTCTAAATGATGGGGGATGTTGCCTCATGAAATGTTCCACCACTGACATGTTCCTCTGCGGTTGATCTGGATGATCTCGTGCATGGATACCACCACCATTTATAGCCTGAGTCAACTGTGCCATCACTGCAACAAACTGTTCAGTTCCGATTCCAACCATCTCAGGTTGCTGATTTGGAAGGTTGTCTTCCTCCTGATGTCGTCCCAACATAGCTGCTTTGTTTCCTCTACGGAAAACCATTCTGAACACAGAAATATCTTAGGCGAAGCAACATGGTAATCTGTAAATGCTATATCATTTCAATCATATCATAAATTAACTTATAATTTAACAATTTTCTAACTCCTAAAGTTGTCTAAACCGACCTTTGATACCAACTATAAGGCCCCAGCCTTAAACCTTACTTAATATTGAATTAAATGAATAATTCACATTGAGGATCTTTTCAGGTTTAGAGTTTTAGAGAATTAGAACATAACTATTACATCTTAAAATATTACAAAGTAGACACTTCTACTAAGTCTCCATAAAATAAAAACTCTTAAAAAGAAAGATGTCTAGATTCCATGTTTTAGATAGCATGAAATTCCCTTGATCCCATCCTTGACCTTATTCCACTTTAAGTCCTGTGAAAAACATTTCGAAAAACTTGGGGTGAGCATAAAAAGCTCAGTAAGGGATACAAAAATAATGAAAACTGTTAGTTTTTCAAACATCAAGTAAACCATGTATACTATATCAAAGTAATACCTTCACCTTCATGAAGTAGTAAAAAAAAATCTCCACTGAATAAAGTATCATTACTTACCTTTTTGTAACCAAAGGATTACCATAAAACCCATATAAAGAACACATAGAATATATAAAGGTAACTTGGGACATAAACATACTTAAGTGGAATAACCATACGGTCGACTTCCACACATATCACTTAATGGAATAGCCATAAGGCCAATTTCCATACATACTTAATGGAATAGCCATACGACCGACTTCCATACCCAATGCATTAGAGGTTATAACGTAACCACCCGTCCTCGTATTCACGGCACCACCCGTCATATGGTTTATAACGTAACCACCCGTTAAAATGTCCAAGTACCAGTATAAAATCATAAAACATAAAACCAATATAAAGGAAAGATAACATTTCCACATTTCAATCACAATATATCATAAATATATTGACATAATAGAATCCTTTATCAAAACCATTTTCAATACCAAAATACATAAAAGAGTATATGGTATTTATTTTATTTTAAAAACATTACGGCTTGTTGAGGAAGCCGAAGACCAAAATAATACTCGCGGCGGCGGAAAAGGTCGTTGTCACCGCGTACGTTAAAAAAAACATTCCTTTTTTTCGTTTAGTAAAATGATTCGTAGAAAAAGATTCCTTTTGTATAAAAGTAAAAGTCAAAGGAGTTTATACACCGTATAAAAGAAAGTTGTGTATAAAACGAAATATGCCTCAATGAAAGGAGATTGAGACGAAGTCCCTTACCTTGGGTCCGACTTGACTCGATCGTTCTTTAACGTCCTGAATAATAAACTTGAGTTAATTTATACTTGATTAAGAACCTTTTTAAACTTCATTATTCCTTTTATATCACTTATTTCCATGTTATAAACATTATGTAACCATTTAAGTTAATAATGTTTGTTTTGTCAATATTTGGTTCTTAAGTCGAATGTTGACTTCTTACAATTACATGTTGTTCGTGTGGTCAAAAGTTCTTTATATACAGAATGAAATTCCCTATTTGGATATAATATGTATCATATATATCCAGCATATACATGTATTTATAATATTACATAATCATTTAGAGGTAAGAAATGAAATGCACCGTTCATGGAGACGGTAAGCCGTACGTACGCATGAACGCTACTTTCATATCTTTGTCATATTAGTGGAATTAAAACTAAATGAGAGGTATGTATATTTTAATTCCAGAATTATATTCATCATTTAGATATATCATTAATTATATATATACATTATATACATGTAATTTTAATAGTACATTACATTTGGGGATAAGAAATGAAATGCACCGTTCATGGAGACGGTAAGCCGTACGTACGCATGAACACTACTTTCATTTCTATCTCATACTTTAATGGAAAGAAATAATAATGATATAGAGGTATATTATAATTCCAGTATAAAATCATATATAATAACTTTAAATCCATCCTTTACACGTCCCACATATGGCATTAACGAATCACATCACTTTTAGGGGGCGGTAGTCCGCACTTCCTTAAATGAAGATATCGTGTTTACCCATAATGGAAACCATAAAGGTATGGCAAAAATGAAAAATACAGAAGCTTAAAGAAAATATAAACATATTATATATCATATATAAAAATAGTGATATCATAATGGCCACCCTTGAAGGTGTTAAATGAGTATTGAACAATCATCGTTTCGGGAGGCAGAATTTCGCCATCCACGGAAACCGTATGTTCTTTAACCATTTGATGTAGTTGTGTGAGAGTGTAGCTCAAATAAATATTATAAAAACATGCTAGTATATTGAAGATACTGGTGTTGTTACAAAAGAAGTAAATAAAAAGAGTTTAGAGGGTTGGAGAAGCAAAATAAAACAAATGAACAAGAGAGAATGAATTACCTTTAAAAGTGTAACTCCCTTTTGATTTGAGCCTAAAGGATTACTTTGAAAGGATTATGCCCAAAGGGAATCCTCTAGGATGAGTATAGGGATGTGGAGAGAGTAATTGGGCAGGAGTTGGCCGATCCAAAGGCTTGAGAAGTGTGTGAAATGGGGTAGAGGTGGGGGCCTTTTATAAGAGGCGAGGAGGGGCACTTTTGGAAAGTAAAGAAATATTAATTTATTTGAAAATGTGTTTCGGTTTTAAAAGGTCCCACATTGATATAATTCGTGGATAAGGTGATAAGGCTTCTAAATCCACTCATCCAATAAGTTTTGGACATGTGTAGTTTATAGATTTTACATTATCTTTCCATTTTATTTAAATCGTCAAATAATGATGTCATCGCTGCATCATTATTATGTCATAAATAATTTAATTTATTTAATGTCTAAAAATTATAAAAAAAATACTATGATGTAGGAAATCTTTTTAGATTTCCAATGAATATTTATAATCAAAAAGATGACTTGTATAACCCCACTTAAAAATTGTTTTAGTAAAACATATCATGTTTGTGTCAATTTTACTTTTACATTAAATAAAATGTTATTTATGTCATTTCCCAACCAAAGTGTCTCCATGGGGTCCCCAATTTGGACAATGGATTTTCTTGGTCGTCCATGACTCACCAAATAGGTGTAGGACAAGTGTCATGGTGTTTTCACATTCTTATAATATCATTTTTACCTTAAATTACACTAATTACCTCTAATCGCGATTAAGAACTTAATAAGTTACTATTCACCAAAAAATTATTATAATCTCATTGAACCACATTTTACTTCTTAATGAAAACCATGTATGTCTGATTTTCAAAATTCAATACACATTAGTGGTAAACTTTCATTTAACTGAAAAATCAGTTTGCTTGATTACCACTTAGTGGTTTCACTATTCATCAAAAATTGAAGTTTTTCAGAAAATTACCAAAAATTCACCCTAAGCTATATTTGATATTCCGAATTCAAAAATGAAGTCCATTTTACAAAATTCAAAACATATAAGTAAAATTAATTAATTTAATAATTAATTCCTGCTGTCATGACAAATAGCGTGTTTTTGTGAAACAATAAGTATCAAAAGATTGACACTAGTTTAAGTCCGTTTTCAAAGTGAAATTAATTCCAATGACCACTATTGGATTTAATGGTAAAAATATTTTCTAATTTCACTTTAAAACCAATTCAAAAGATAATCTAATAATATAAATAATTTAGATTAAAAAGAGGTTTTGAATTAAAATACAACATTTTACACTATTCATAAAAAATGAACTTTATCAGAAAGGTACCAAAAATTTACACAAAGTAAATTTTGATGTCCCGATTCTAAAGAAGAGTTATATTTGGTCCAAAATAAAGTATAAGAGTGATCAAAACTATATTTAATGATGGTTCACCATTAAAAGGTGATAAGTGAACCTTTAGTGAAAATTAGAGTATATATGCCCTAAAATTGAACTCTTTCTGTATTTTAAGCCTTTATCTTTTATTGGGTAAATGTATAAACATTTAAAAACATATCTAATCATATTTTAGTTATTTCTATCCATTCCCGCCAGTACAACGGCTACTTGTTACCTAACATTTAAAATAATATTATTTTATTACTAGTGTGCTACGTAAGTTTCAAAGAAACTCATCGTTGCGTATCGGGTACGCTATCGAACATAGCAACCCCTTTAAAATAAAATTAATATTTAATTCGTAAATATTAATAAATATGAAAATTCTTTATTCTTTATTTACCTGGGATGTTACATCCTTCCCCCCTTTTGGGAATTGCGTCCTCGCAATTTTATTCACTTATCAAAATAAGTGGGGGTATTTATCCCTCATAGAATTTTCAGATTTCCACGTTGCCTCTTCAATCACATGGTTTTTCCACAAAACCTTTACCTGATGAATCACCTTATTCCGTAACACTTGCTCCTTGTGGTCAAGAATCTGGACCGGTTGTTCCTCATAAGATAGGTTCTCTTCCAGCTGAACTACCTCTGGGCTCAAAACATGAGATGGATCTGGCATATACTTTCTCAACATCGAAACGTGAAAAACATTGTGTAACTGAGATAAACTCGGAGGTAAAGCCACTCGGTATGCAACTGATCCAACTCTCTCCAGAATTTTGTATGGTCCAATGAACCTTGGACTCAACTTTCCTTTCTTACCAAATCTCATCACACTTTTCCAAGGAGAAACCTTGAGAAAAACATGATCACCTACCTTGAAAGATAGATCCTTCCTCCGGTTATCCGCATAACTCTTCTGCCTGCTCTGAGCTGTTCTTATGTGCTTCTGAATCAACTGATCTTTTTCTTCCATATCTTCTACCAATTTTGGTCCCATCAGCTTCCTTTCACCCACTTCATTCCAAAATGCTGGAGTTCGACACCGCTTCCCATATAATGCCTCAAATGGTGCCATCTGTATACTGGAATGAAAACTGTTATTATAAGAAAACTCAACCAAAGAAAGATGTTGGTCCCAACTTCCCTGATAATCCATCGAACAAGCTCGTAGCATATCCTCCAATTTCTGGATTGTTCGTTCTGACTGCCCATCTGATTGAGGATGAAAAGCTATACTAAAATTTTAATTCAGTACCCAACGACTTCTGAAGGCCTTTCCAAAAGTTATAAGTAAACCTGGGTTCACGATCCAATACAATGGAGAGAGGAACTCCATGTAACCTGACTATCTCTTTAAGATACAAACAGGAAAGTTGATCTAGAGAGAAAGTATCTCGTATAGAAAGGAAATGAGCATATTTGGTCAAGCGATCAACAATAACCCAGATTGCATTATTACCTCGAGATGTCCTCGGTAATCGCACAACAAAGTCCATGGATATGTTTTCCCATTTCCACTCTGGCACTGGTAAAGGCTGAAGCATCCCTTCCGGTAACTGCCGCTCTGCTTTAACCTGTTGACATGTCAAACACTTCACAGTAAAATCAGCAATATCTCTTTTCATTCCATCCCACCAGTAATACTTCCGCAGATCTCTATACATCTTAGTACTGACAGGATAAACTGAAAACAGGGAACTATGAGCCTCACATAACAACTCATTCTTCAACTGTGAATCACAAGGCACACATAACCTCTTCACAAACCTCAAAACACAAACACAAACTTATCCAAGAACTCATGGAAAATTTTATTCATAAGGTCCATGAATACAGCAGGTGCATTGGTTAACCCAAAAGACATAACTACAAATTCATAATGGCCATATCTAGTACGGAACGCAGTCTTCGGAACGTCTGCTTCTTTTACTTTCAACTGATGGTACCCCGACCTCAAGTCAATCTTCGAAAAATACTGAGATCCCTGGAGCTGATACCACTTCATTCGATGGCCCAACATCTGCTGAAGTTGTTGCAAAGGATTTCGCCACCCCTTTTTGCTTGTAGTCTGGCTGCATTCTCCCAGTTGAGTTCTTCGTTGGACACTCGTTTGCATAATGACCCATTTCATTACACATAAAACATCTTACCGTTGGCTTTTCATTTCCTGCTTGATCATCTTCCTTACAGTTACGAGCAATATGACCAGACTTACCACACCGAAAGCACTTACCAGACTTGGATAAACATTCTCCAGGATGCATTTTACCACACTTCTCACAGGATGGATATTTGGTTTTCTTACCTCCTTGCTTCTTTGATGAATTCTTCCCCTTTGCCTGCCAACTAGACCTCTTATTCTGTTGTTTGTCATAGAACACCTGATCATCGGCAAACTCCATTTCCACCTTCTCCGCACATCGAACAAGTTTTTCATAACTTTTGAACTCACGAGAAGCTAAAGCCCTTCGATACTTTGGCTTTAACCCTGAGTAAAAACGGTTTATTTTACTATCAAGATCTCGTATGAAGTTTGGAGCATACCTTGCCAATCGAGTGAACTTTTCTTCATAAGTAGACACTGAATCATCCTCCTGCCTCAATTCTAGGAACTGTTTTTCCATCCTAAGATGAACCACCTTAGGAAAATATTTCTCAAGAAACATACCTTTGAATTCGTCCCAGTGAAGATCCTCAATCTCATCACTATCCCTTATATTTTTCACCATCGACCACCACTGATCAGCTTCACCTTCAAAACGGTAAACAGCAAGACTAACCTTTTGATGTTCTGAACACCCCATGACATCAAAAATCTTCTCCAGTGCTTTAATCCACCCTTCAGCTTTCACAGGGTCAGATGATCCTCTAAATGATGGGGGATGTTGCCTCATGAAATGTTCCACCACTGACATGTTCCTCTGCGGTTGATCTGGATGATCTCGTGCATGGATACCACCACCATTTATAGCCTGAGTCAACTGTGCCATCACTGCAACAAACTGTTCAGTTCCGATTCCAACCATCTCAGGTTGCTGATTTGGAAGGTTGTCTTCCTCCTGATGTCGTCCCAACATAGCTGCTTTGTTTCCTCTATGGAAAACCATTCTGAACACAGAAATATCTTAGGCGAAGCAACATGGTAATCTGTAAATGCTATATCATTTCAATCATATCATAAATTAACTTATAATTTAACAATTTTCTAACTCCTAAAGTTGTCTAAACCGACCTTTGATACCAACTATAAGGCCCCAGCCTTAAACCTTACTTAATATTGAATTAAATGAATAATTCACATTGAGGATCTTTTCAGGTTTAGAGTTTTAGAGAATTAGAACATAACTATTACATCTTAAAATATTACAAAGTAGACACTTCTACTAAGTCTCCATAAAATAAAAACTCTTAAAAAGAAAGATGTCTAGATTCCATGTTTTAGATAGCATGAAATTCCCTTGATCCCATCCTTGACCTTATTCCACTTTAAGTCCTGTGAAAAACATTTCGAAAAACTTGGGGTGAGCATAAAAAGCTCAGTAAGGGATACAAAAATAATGAAAACTGTTAGTTTTTAAAACATCAAGTAAACCATGTATACTATATCAAAGTAATACCTTCACCTTCATGAAGTAGTAAAAAAAAATCTTCACTGAATAAAGTATCATTACTTACCTTTTTGTAACCAAAGGATTACCATAAAACCCATATAAAGAACACATAGAATATATAAAGGTAACTTGGGACATAAACATACTTAAGTGGAATAACCATACGGTCGACTTCCACACATATCACTTAATGGAATAGCCATACGGCCAATTTCCATACATACTTAATGGAATAGCCATACGGCCGACTTCCATACCCAATGCATTGGAGGTTATAACGTAACCACCCGTCCTCGTATTCACGACACCACCCGTCATATGGTTTATAACGTAACCACCCGTTAAAATGTCCAAGTACCAGTATAAAATCATAAAACATAAAACCAATATAAAGGAAAGATAACATTTCCACATTTCAATCACAATATATCATAAATATATTGACATAATAGAATCCTTTATCAAAAAAATTTTCAATACCAAAATACATAAAAGAGTATATGGTATTTATTTTATTTTAAAAACATTACGTCTTGTTGAGGAATCCAAAGACCAAAATAATACTCGCGGCGGCGGAAAAGGTCGTTGTCACCGCGTACGTTAAAAAAAAAACATTCCTTTTTGTCGTTTAGTAAAACGCTTCGTAGAAAAAGATTCTTTTTTTATAAAATTAAAAGTCAAAGGAGTTTATACACCGTATAAAAGAAAGTTGTGTATAAAATGAAATATGCCTCAATTAAAGGAGATTGAGACGAAGTCCCTTACCTTGGGTCCGACTTGACTCGATCGTTCTTTAACGTCCTGAATAATAAACTTGAGTTAATTTATACTTGATTAAGAACCTTTTTAAACTTCATTATTCCTTTTATAACACTTATTTCCATGTTATAAATATTATGTAACCATTTAAGTTAATAATGTTTGTTTTGTCAATATTTGGTTCTTAAGTCGAAAGTTGACTTCTTACAATTACATGTTGTTCGTGTGGTCAAAAGTTCTTTATATCCAGAATGAAATTCCCTATTTGGATATAATATGTATCATATATATCCAGCATATACATGTATTTATAATATTACATAATCATTTAGAGGTAAGAAATGAAATGCACCGTTCATGGAGACGGTAAGCCGTACGTACGCATGAACGCTACTTTCATTTCTTTGTCATATTAGTGGAATTAAAACTAAATGAGAGGTATGTATATTTTAATTCCAGAATTATATTCATCATTTAGATATATCATTAATTATATATATACATTATATACATGTAATTTTAATAGTACATTACATTTGGGGATAAGAAATGAAATGCACCGTTCATGGAGACGGTAAGCCGTACGTACGCATGAACACTACTTTCATTTCTATCTCATACTTTAATGGAAAGAAATGATAATGATATAGAGATATATTATAATTCCAGTATAAAATCATATATAATAACTTTAAATCCATCCTTTACACGTCCCACATATGGCATTAACGAATCACATCACTTTTAGGGGGCGGTAGTCCGCACTTCCTTAAATGAAGATATCGTGTTTACCCATAATGGAAACCATAAAGGTATGCCAAAAATGAAAAATAAAGAAGCTTAAAGAAAACATAAACATATTATATATCATATATAAAAATAGTGATATCATAATGGCCACCCATGAAGGTGTTAAATGAGTATTGAACAATCATCGTTTCGGGAGGCAGAATTTCGCCATCCACGGAAACCGTATGTTCTTTAACCATTTGATGTAGTTGTGTGAGAGTGTAGCTCAAATAAATATTATAAAAACATCCTAGTATATTGAAGATACTGGTGTTGTTACAAAATAAGTAAATAAAAAGAGTTTAGAGGGTTGGAGAAGCAAAATAAAACAAATGAACAAGAGAGAATGAATTACCTTTAAAAGTGTAACTCCCTTTTGATTTGAGCCTAAAGGATTACTTTGAAAGGATTATGCCCAAAGGGAATCCTCTAGGATGAGTAGAGGGATGTGGAGAGAGTAATTGGGCAGGGGTTGGCCGAGCCAAAGGCTTGAGAAGTGTGTGAAATGGGGTAGAGGTGGGGGCCTTTTATAAGAGGAGAGGAGGGGCACTTTTGGAAAGTAAAGAAATATTAATTTATTTGAAAATGTGTTTCGGTTTTAAAAGGTCCCACATTGATATAATTCGTGGATAAGGTGATAAGGCTTCTAAATCCACTCATACAATAAGTTTTGGACATGTGTAGTTTATAGATTTTACATTATCTTTCCATTTTATTTAAATCGTCAAATAATGATGTCATCGCTGCATCATTATTATGTCATAAATAATTTAATTTATTTAATGTCTAAAAATTATAAAAAAAATACTATGATGTAGGAAATCGTTTTAGATTTCCAATGAATATTTATAATCAAAAAGATGACTTGTATAACCCCACTTAAAAATTGTTTTAGTAAAACATATCATGTTTGTGTCAATTTTACTTTTACATTAAATAAAATGTTATTTATGTCATTTCCCAACCAAAGTGTCTCCATGGGGTCCCCAATTTGGACCATGGATTTTCTTGGTCGTCCATGACTCACCCAATAGGTGTAGGACAAGTGTCATGGTGTTTTCACATTCTTATAATATCATTTTTACCTTAAATTACACTAATTACCTCTAATCGCGATTAAGAACTTAATAAGTTACTATTCACCAAAAAATTATTATAATCTCATTGAACCACATTTTACTTCTTAATGAAAACCATGTATGTCTGATTTTCAAAATTCAATACACATTAGTGGTAAACTTTCATTTAACTGAAAAATCAGTTTGCTTGATTACCACTTAGTGGTTTCACTATTCATCAAAAATTGAAGTTTTTCAGAAAATTACCAAAAATTCACCCTAAGCTATATTTGATATTCCGAATTCAAAAATGAAGTCCATTTTACAAAATTCAAAACATATAAGTAAAATTAATTAATTTAATAATTAATTCCTGCTGTCATGACAAATAGCGTGTTTTTGTGAAACAATAAGTATCAAAAGATTGACACTAGTTTAAGTCCGTTTTCAAAGTGAAATTAATTCCAATGACCACTATTGGATTTAATGGTAAAAATATTTTCTAATTTCACTTTAAAACCAATTCAAAAGATAATCTAATAATATAAATAATTTAGATTAAAAAGAGGTTTTGAATTAAAATACAACATTTTACACTATTCATAAAAAATGAACTTTATCAGAAAGGTACCAAAAATTTACACAAAGTAAATTTTGATGTCCCGATTCTAAAGAAGAGTTATATTTGGTCCAAAATAAAGTATAAGAGTGATCAAAACTATATTTAATGATGGTTCACCATTAAAAGTTGATAAGTGAACCTTTAGTGAAAATTAGAGTATATATGCCCTAAAATTGAACTCTTTCTGTATTTTAAGCCTTTATCTTTTATTGGGTAAATGTATAAACATTAAAAAACATATCTAATCATATTTTAGTTATTTCTATCCATTCCCGCCAGTACAACGGCTACTTGTTAACAAACATTTAAAATAATATTATTTTATTACTAGTGTGCTACGTAAGTTTCAAAGAAACTCATCGTTGCGTATCGGGTACGCTATCGAACATAGCAACCCCTTTAAAATAAAATTAATATTTAATTCGTAAATATTAATAAATATGAAAATTCTTTATTCTTTATTTACCTGGGATGTTACATCCTTCCCCCCTTTTTGGAATTGCGTCCTCGCAATTTTATTCACTTATCAAAATAAGTGGGGGTATTTATCCCTCATAGAATTTTCAGATTTCCACGTTGCCTCTTCAATCACATGGTTTTTCCACAAAACCTTTACCTGATGAATCACCTTATTCCGTAACACTTGCTCCCTGTGGTCAAGAATCTGGACCGGTTGTTCCTCATAAGATAGGTTCTCTTCCAGCTGAACTACCTCTGGGCTCAAAACATGAGATGGATCTGACATATACTTTCTCAACATCGAAACGTGAAAAACATTGTGTAACTGAGATAAACTCGGAGGTAAAGCCACTCGGTATGCAACTGATCCAACTCTCTCCAGAATTTTTTATGGTCCAATGAACCTTGGACTCAACTTTCCTTTCTTACCAAATCTCATCACACTTTTCCAAGGATAAACCTTGAGAAAAACATGATCACCTACCTTGAAAGATAGATCCTTCCTCCGGTTATCCGCATAACTCTTCTGCCTGCTCTGAGCTGTTCTTATGTGCTTCTGAATCAACTGATCTTTTTCTTCCATATCTTCTACCAATTTTGGTCCCATCAGCTTCCTTTCACCCACTTCATTCCAAAATGCTGGAGTTCGACACCGCTTCCCAAATAATGCCTCAAATGGTGCCATCTGTATACTGGAATGAAAACTGTTATTATAAGAAAACTCAACCAAAGAAAGATGTTGGTCCCAACTTCCCTGATAATCCATCGAACAAGCTCGTAGCATATCCTCCAATTTCTGGATTGTTCGTTCTGACTGCCCATCTGATTGAGGATGAAAAGCTGTACTAAAATTTTAATTCAGTACCCAACGACTTCTGAAGGCCTTTCCAAAAGTTATAAGTAAACCTGGGTTCACGATCCAATACAATGGAGAGAGGAACTCCATGTAACCTGACTATCTCTTTAAGATACAAACAGGAAAGTTGATCTAGAGAGAAAGTATCTCGTATAGAAAGGAAATGAGCATATTTGGTCAAGCGATCAACAATAACCCAGATTGCATTATTACCTCGAGATGTCCTCGGTAATCGCACAACAAAGTCCATGGATATGTTTTCCCATTTCCACTCTGGCACTGGTAAAGGCTGAAGCATCCCTTCCGGTAACTGCCGCTCTGCTTTAACCTGTTGACATGTCAAACACTTCACAGTAAAATCAGCAATATCTCTTTTCATTCCATCCCACCAGTAATACTCCCGCAGATCTCTGTACATCTTAGTACTGACAGGATAAACTGAAAACAGGGAACTATGAGCCTCACATAACAACTCATTCTTCAACTGTGAATCACAAGGCACACATAACCTCTTCACAAACCTCAAAACACAAACACAAACTTATCCAAGAACTCATGGAAAATTTTATTCATAAGGTCCATGAATACAGCAGGTGCATTGGTTAACCCAAAAGACATAACTACAAATTCATAATGGCCATATCTAGTACGGAACGCAGTCTTCGGAACGTCTGCTTCTTTTACTTTCAACTGATGGTACCCCGACCTCAAGTCAATCTTCGAAAAATACTGAGATCCCTGGAGCTGATACCACTTCATTCGATGGCCCAACATCTGCTGAAGTTGTTGCAAAGGATTTCGCCACCCCTTTTTGCTTGTAGTCTGGATGCATTTCCCAGTTGAGTTCTTCGTTGGACACTCGTTTGCATAATGACCCATTTCATTACACATAAAACATCTTACCGTTGGCTTTTCATTTCCTGCTTGATCATCTTCCTTACAGTTACGAGCAATATGACCAGACTTACCACACCGAAAGCACTTACCAGACTTGGATAAACATTCTCCAGGATGCATTTTACCACACTTCTCACAGGATGGATATTTGGTTTTCTTACCTCCTTGCTTCTTTGATGAATTCTTCCCCTTTGCCTGCCAACTAGACCTCTTATTCTGTTGTTTGTCATAGAACACCTGATCATCGGCAAACTCCATTTCCACCTTCTCCGCACATCGAACAAGTTTTTCATAACTTTTGAACTCACGAGAAGCTAAAGCCCTTCGATACTTTGGCTTTAACCCTGAGTAAAAACGGTTTATTTTACTATCAAGATCTCGTATGAAGTTTGGAGCATACCTTGCCAATCGAGTGAACTTTTCTTCATAAGTAGACACTGAATCATCCTCCTGCCTCAATTCTAGGAACTGTTTTTCCATCCTAAGATGAACCACCTTAGGAAAATATTTCTCAAGAAACATACCTTTGAATTCGTTCCAGTGAAGATCCTCAATCTCATCACTATCCCTTATATTTTTCACCATCGACCACCACTGATCAGCTTCACCTTCAAAACGGTAAACAGCAAGACTAACCTTTTGATGTTCTGAACACCCCATGACATCAAAAATCTTCTCCAGTGCTTTAATCCACCCTTCAGCTTTCACAGGGTCAGATGATCCTCTAAATGATGGGGGATGTTGCCTCATGAAATGTTCCACCACTGACATGTTCCTCTGCGGTTGATCTGGATGATCTCGTGCATGGATACCACCACCATTTATAGCCTGAGTCAACTGTGCCATCACTGCAACAAACTGTTCAGTTCCGATTCCAACCATCTCAGGTTGCTGATTTGGAAGGTTGTCTTCCTCCTGATGTCGTCCCAACATAGCTGCTTTGTTTCCTCTACGGAAAACCATTCTGAACACAGAAATATCTTAGGCGAAGCAACATGGTAATCTGTAAATGCTATATCATTTCAATCATATCATAAATTAACTTATAATTTAACAATTTTCTAACTCCTAATGTTGTCTAAACTGACCTTTGATACCAACTATAAGGCCCCAGCCTTAAACCTTACTTAATATTGAATTAAATGAATAATTCACATTGAGGATCTTTTCAGGTTTAGAGTTTTAGAGAATTAGAACATAACTATTACATCTTAAAAGATTACAAAGTAGACACTTCTACTAAGTCTCCATAAAATAAAAACTCTTAAAAAGAAAGATGTCTAGATTCCATGTTTTAGATAGCATGAAATTCCCTTGATCCCATCCTTGACCTTATTCCACTTTAAGTCCTGTGAAAAACATTTCGAAAAACTTGGGGTGAGCATAAAAAGCTCAGTAAGGGATACAAAAATAATGAAAACTGTTAGTTTTTAAAACATCAAGTAAACCATGTATACTATATCAAGGTAATACCTTCACCTTCATGAAGTAGTAAAAAAAAATCTTCACTGAATAAAGTATCATTACTTACCTTTTTGTAACTAAAGGATTACCATAAAACCCATATAAAGAACACATAGAATATATAAAGGTAACTTGGGACATAAACATACTTAAGTGGAATAACCATACGGTCGACTTCCACACATATCACTTAATGGAATAGCCATACGGCCAATTTCCATACATACTTAATGGAATAGCCATACGGCCGACTTCCATACCCAATGCATTGGAGGTTATAACGTAACCACCTGTCCTGGTATTCACGACACCACCCGTCATATGGTTTATAACGTAACCACCCGTTAAAATGTCCAAGTACCAGTATAAAATCATAAAACATAAAACCAATATAAAGGAAAGATAACATTTCCACATTTCAATCACAATATATCATAAATATATTGACATAATAGAATCCTTTATCAAAACCATTTTCAATACCAAAATACATAAAAGAGTATATGGTATTTATTTTATTTTAAAAACATTACGGCTTGTTGAGGAAGCCGAAGACCAAAATAATACTCGCGGCAGCGGAAAAGGTCGTTGTCACCGCGTACGTTAAAAAAAAACATTCCTTTTTGTCGTTTAGTAAAACGCTTCGTAGAAAAAGATTCCTTTTGTATAAAAGTAAAAGTCAAAGGAGTTTATACACCGTATAAAAGAAAGTTGTGTATAAAATGAAATATGCCTCAATTAAAGGAGATTGAGACGAAGTCCCTTACCTTGGGTCCGACTTGACTCGATCGTTCTTTAACGTCCTGAATAATAAACTTGAGTTAATTTATACTTGATTAAGAACCTTTTTAAACTTCATTATTCCTTTTATAGCACTTATTTCCATGTTATAAACATTATGTAACCATTTAAGTTAATAATGTTTGTTTTGTCAATATTTGGTTCTTAAGTCGAAAGTTGACTTCTTACAATTACATGTTGTTCGTGTGGTCAAAAGTTCTTTATATCCAGAATGAAATTCCCTATTTGGATATAATATGTATCATATATATCCAGCATATACATGTATTTATAATATTACATAATCATTTAGAGGTAAGAAATGAAATGCACCGTTCATGGAGACGGTAAGCCGTACGTACGCATGAACGCTACTTTCATTTCTTTGTCATATTAGTGGAATTAAAACTAAATGAGAGGTATGTATATTTTAATTCCAGAATTATATTCATCATTTAGATATATCATTAATTATATATATACATTATATACATGTAATTTTAATAGTACATTACATTTGGGGATAAGAAATGAAATGCACCGTTCATGGAGACGGTAAGCCGTACGTACGCATGAACACTACTTTCATTTCTATCTCATACTTTAATGGAAATAAATAATAATGATATAGAGGTATATTATAATTCCAGTATAACATAATATATAATAACTTTAAATCCATCCTTTACACTTCCCACATATGGCATTAACGAATCACATCACTTTTAGGGGGCGGTAGTCCGCACTTCCTTAAATGAAGATATCGTGTTTACCCATAATGGAAACCATAAAGGTATGCCAAAAATGAAAAATACATAAGCTTAAAGAAAACATAAACATATTATATATCATATATAAAAATAGTGACATCATAATGGCCACCCTTGAAGGTGTTAAATGAGTATTGAACAATCATCGTTTCTGGAGGCAGAATTTTGCCATCCACGGAAACCGTATGTTCTTTAACCATTTGATGTAGTTGTGTGAGAGTGTAGCTCAAATAAATATTATAAAAACATCCTAGTATATTGAAGATACTAGTGTTGTTACAAAAGAAGTAAATAAAAAGAGTTTAGAGGGTTGGAGAAGCAAAATAAAACAAATGAACAAGAGAGAATGAATTACCTTTAAAAGTGTAACTCCCTTTTGATTTGAGCCTAAAGTCTTCCTTTGAAAGGATTCTGCCCAAAGGGAATCCTCTAGGATGAGGAGAGGGATGTGGAGAGAGTAATTGGGCAGGGGTTGGCCGATCCAAAGGCTTTAGAAGTGTGTGAAATGGGGTAGAGGTGGGGGCCTTTTATAAGAGGAGAGGAGGGGCACTTTTGGAAAGTAAAGAAATATTACTTTATTTGAAAATGTGTTTCGGTTTTAAAAGGTCCCACATTGATATAATTCGTGGATAAGGTGATAAGTCTTCTAAATCCACTCATCCAATAAGTTTTGGACATGTGTAGTTTATATATTTTACATTATCTTTCCATTTTATTTAAATCGTCAAATAATGATGTCATCGCTGCATCATTATTATGTCATAAATAATTTAATTTATTTAATGTATAAAAATTATAAAAAAAAAATACTATGATGTAGTAAATCTTTTTATCTTTCCAATGAATATTTATAATAAAAAATATGACTTGTATAACCCCACTTAAAAATTGTTTTAGTAAAACATATCATGTTTGTGTCAATTTTACTTTTACATTAAATAAAATGTTATTTATGTCATTTCCCAACCAAAGTGTCTCCATGGGGTCCCCAAGTTGGCCCATGGATTGTCTTGGTCGGCCATGACTCACCCAATAGGTGTAGGACAAGTGTCATGGTGTTTTCACATTCTTATAATATCATTTTTACCTTAAATTACACTAATTACCTCTAATCGCGATTAAGAACTTAATAAGTTACTATTCACCAAAAAATTATTATAATCTCATTGAACCACATTTTACTTCTTAATGAAAACCATGTATGTCTGATTTTCAAAATTCAATACACATTAGTGGTAAACTTTCATTTAACTGAAAAATTAGTTTGCTTGATTACCACTTAGTGGTTTCACTATTCATCAAAAATTGAAGTTTTTCAGAAAATTACCAAAAATTCACCCTAAGCTATATTTGATATTCCGAATTCAAAAATGAAGTCCATTTTACAAAATTCAAAACATATAAGTAAAATTAATTAATTTAATAATTAATTCCTGCTGTCATGACAAATAGCGTGTTTTTGTGAAACAATAAGTATCAAAAGATTGACACTAGTTTAAGTCCGTTTTCAAAGTGAAATTAATTCCAACGACCACTATTGGATTTAATGGTAAAAATATTTTCTAATTTCACTTTAAAACCAATTCAAAAGATAATCTAATAATATAAATAATTTAGATTAAAAAGAGGTTTTGAATTAAAATACAACATTTTACACTATTCATAAAAAACGAACTTTATCAGAAAGGTACCAAAAATTTACACAAAGTAAATTTTGATGTCCCGATTATAAAGAAGAGTTATATTTGGTCCAAAATAAAGTATAAGAGTGATCAAAACTATATTTAATGACGGTTCACCATTAAAAGGTGATAAGTGAACCTTTAGTGAAAATTAGAGTATATATGCCCTAAAATTGAACTCTTTCTGTATTTTAAGCCTTTATCTTTTATTGGGTAAATGTATAAACATTTAAAAACATATATAATCATATTTTAGTTATTTCTATCCATTCCCGCCAGTACAACGGCTACTTGTTAACTAACATTTAAAATAATATTATTTTATTACTAGTGTGCTACGTAAGTTTCAAAGAAACTCATCGTTGCGTATCGGGTACGCTATCGAACATAGCAACCCCTTTAAAATAAAATTAATATTTAATTCGTAAATATTAATAAATATGAAAATTCTTTATTCTTTATTTACCTGGGATGTTACACCCATGGTTATAAACCATGGGAATAAGTGTATGGGAAATTGTCCACCATGTCAATAAACCGATACCCACAGCTCTCAAACCATGGGTATAGGATTTTAAAAAATTCTTCCACCAGATTAGACCCTAGACCACCTCTTCACATTTGACGCACCTAACCACTACACTATATACTATTATGCATATATAAATATATATTTACTTATATATATTTTTAAAAACTATGGAAATAGGTGGAAAACTGTGGGTAAAGTTTTTCCCATGGAAAAAAATTTCCCACACTTACACGGGAAATCCATACCCACGGTTCTCAAAAACCGTGGGTATTGGTTGACCCCATACCCACAGTTTTGTGAAAACTGTGGGTATAGGTGGGACCTATACCCACTTTTTTTTTTGAGAAACATGGGTATAGGTCTTAAACCAAAACCTATGCCCATGGTTTTGAAAAAACCACGGGTATAGGTTTGAAACCAATCCCTATACCCTTGGTTTTGAAAAACCGTGAGTATAGGGTCGACCTATACCCATGGTTTGATCCAAAATCATGGGTATAGGTTCATCTTATAGTAGTGAAAAAATATACAAAATGGAGTGGATGATAGAAAAATTAAAAAGGTAGATAAAAGTAACTATAAAGATAGGATTTCACTACACTATTATGGTGAAAAATTATTATAAATAGAAATTTTCATGATAACCCATGCTATCCTTTACATTATTTATTGGATGTTTGGTGTAATCTAAAACAAAAACATATACACCACTTGTCTTTATAGTAATAAGACCAATTAAAATAATCTATAGGGGATGATCATTGGAATAATTTAAGATAGGGTACATATGAATCATTCATTTCTTGAAATAAAATATATATGGACAGGTTTTGTATTATAATACACATATGAAACATTGAAAACTGAAAAAAAGTACAAAATGACTTATGAAAAATTTTACACATGAAAAATTATATTAATAAATAAATAAGAACAATTCAATAAACATTTATGGGAATATTTTTATTAGGTAATACATATGTATGAGTAGTGATATATTAACTTACACACATGATCAATATGAATATTGAAAAAACTATACATGTGCAGAATTTTTATATTTTTTTCAAATCTAAAAAATATTTATTGAATGAATCAACAACATTGGGAAAATTCAAATTTAGAAAACTGATGAACTAGTCAAATTTTAAATAGTATAGATCAATCAAAAACACTAATGAAATTACTTTCATTCTTCTTATGTCTTTATATTTCTCAGCCAGAAGGGTTATTTAATCCCTACATGGGTCCAAGGATGTTATACCCAACTATTTCATCCATAGCTTAAAATGGTTTTGGAATATTTTTCTCTAGATTATCAATGTTGTAACCAATCAACATGACCTAAAACTTGGTTTTCATAGTTGAAATCCCATGATACCTTTTACTGATGGAATGTTCTAGGATGTGGCTATCAATGGGGAGCCAAGATATGATTTATTCCAGTAGCTCATCTGGAAATTACTAGTTAAATGGAAGTGAAACTATATCTTTATTACTTCCAGGAATGAGATACAAAATTGAATTTTAGTCCCTAAAATAAGGAAAAATATCACCAAAACAATGTATAACCCATGATGTTCCTCCCTCTATGATCAAAAAATTACCTGAACATAGAATTGAGATGATAGTAATAGGCCATGTAGATGAAAAAATAATATAAACATCAATGAATAGAATTTTTAGGCATTACAAATTCATGTTTCACTAGATATTATATTAAGTTAACTCAATGAAATTCACAGTACATGATGATGTATCAGATTTTTGTAAACAATAAAAAAAATTTACATGGAGAAATGGAAATATAAAATTTACATAATCAATGCATTATTAAGGGAGGGTGGAAGAATCTCTTAAACTTTAGAGATTTATTTAACAACTCTTATTAAAAACTATTTATTTCACTTATCACCTATAATAATAATTTTTAGAAAATATTTGATTTTATTTTCATTATATAAAATTATTTACACTTATTAATTATATTTATGTCTAGTTTTATGACACTTGTGTAAAATCGATTATAATATTTACCAAAAACATAAAGAGTTTTAAAGAAGAAGAAAAAGTAGTCTGTTCATTTTTAAAAAATAGCACTTTCACATCAATTCTAAAATAATAAGTGGTTAGAGAGAATTTGTTTCAATAAGAAATAAAAATTCACTAATATAAAATTACTATAATAAGTGATATAATCCCTTTTTAGGTAGTTTTTTCAAATGAATAATAAATTTAAAAAATACTTAAATATATAGTGAAAAAATCATTTTAATAAGTATTATTTGATAGAACTTGTTGAAAATTAATCATATCACATATAACTTATGATTTTTGATTTGAAAAATTATAATCTATTATTTTTCTAAATAACACTTCCACTTAAATTTCTTAAAAAGGCCTCTTAATTATGTTATAGAAAGGAACTTATTTAAATTTTAAATAAAATATATAGTTTTTATTATTATAAGTAGTTTTCAATAAATGATTTCAAATAGAAATAAGTGTTATAAGAAGTTTTTAGAAAGTTTTGTCTAATAGACCCTTACCTTCTTCATTTATACATGACATTATCATATTTTTCAAATTCAATACATTGATATCCCGATTTTTCTAGATCATCTCGGAATAGGAGTTCCTCAAATAGATGTTTCATGGAATCACCATCCTGAAATGATGAAAAATGTTTCTATGAATTGTGAAAAAAATTTAAGTGGAATTTTACACAATACTTGTGGATTTATGTACCACATAATCATAACATGTCAGACAAATTTCAGACAAGTAGGAATATAAGAAGCCTAAAAATAAATAATTCTATATTATGAGTTTTACTAAGGCTTTATAATTGAAAACACTATTTCACTTATATATAACATAAAAATAAAGAATACAATAATGAACAATTAAATATGAATCCATGATATAGTCAACAATTATAATCATAATGGAAATAAATATTATGTATGACTAGATGATCTAATGAGTTATAGATCTAACCATTTGATATAACATATCTTCTAGATTGTATATGTTTTGTGAGAGGAAAATCATTTAGTACTAAGATATTGAAATTGATATAATAAATAACTAAATTTATGCATTATCACGTTTCATTAGATTTTTTTATAGGAAAACTTTAAAAAAATGAAAGTGAAATCATTTATAAGGATCAACTTAATATACAAAATAAGAACTAAGTTTCCAAAGTTAAAGTGTAGTTGTTTTTCTGACTAAATTGAATCATAAAATGAGGTTTCAAGGTATATGGTTCATATATTTAAAAAATTAAATAAATATATAAAGAAAATAATTAATAAATAATTTCCAAACCTATAGAAGTGATATTGTTTATCAAGCAACATGATACCCTTTATTGTGTTTGTCATGATTGACTTGACTGCATGCATAATCAATATATAATTAATGATTTAAAGGCCCTTTAAGTATAAGGGATGAATTATGAGAAGAATTGAAAACACTATTATTGAGTGACATTGAATAAAATGTATTTATTAAATGATAATTTTTTTTGTAAATCAAATGATTGATTTATAAAAAAATTTAGATGATAATTGTTTATTTTTTAGGAGATATGGAATATCACCAATTGAAAACATAAAATATACAAGAATAGAAATTGTAGTAAAAAATTTGGTTATCTTTAGTGGAGAAAAAAAACAAACAATATATGATTGATTGGTCCCTTTACATAAATCTTTGAAGTAGAAGGAAAAAACCTAGAGTTTCATAAATTAAAAACTATAGGTATCCTGAAATTGGAGGACTATATATTGAAAATCAATTGTTTTTGTGCTTCATTAAATAAAACAATGCAATTAGAAGAAAAATATAATTGGTTTGTAGAAGATTTTTTTGGATAATTTGAATAAATACAAATTTATATGTAAAAAAATATCTAGACCAAGATTATCATTATCAACTATTTTCTTTATTGATCCAAGATTGGACCAAACCATTTAATATGGTTTTTTAAAATTATCATCAGGAAACTCTCAAGATATTTCATGACATTTTTTGTTTTTTTCTTCACCTAAAGTAGAGATCACCAACTCATAGATAAATTTTTTTCTAGAAAAAAATAAATAAAACTAATATTAAAATTAAAAGAATAAATGAATTAAATATTTGATAATTCTATTTCCTATCTAAATATATTTTTAACAAAGTATAGATAGTTGAAGGAAAAAAATTGTGAGGTAATTCTTTAGCATCATTTAAAAAAAATTAAATATCTATGAGGAAAGAATGTTGAGTGTGTCTAGATCAATGGAATTTTTAAAAAAATTAAAAAATCATGGAAAGTTAACATTCTATTTATTTCTCTTCCAATAATTTCCAACAATTGATATTAAAAAATATTTAATTCACAATGAATCTAAAAGGTACACAAGGGTGTCATAATCTGGAGAACGGATAAAAACATTTCAAAAATATAGGGCCAATTGGATATTTAAATACAAACCCTTTCAAATTCTAATTATGAGAGCCTGATTGAATGTACATATTCACATAAATATCGTTGAATCAAATGAAATACCATTAATTAAAATCAATAACCTTAAAATTATCCATTAATAATAATAGAAGATTAAAAAAATAGTATAATGGTTGCATTTTTTTTCAATTTTTTTGGTCAATAAACTATTTTTTAAGATGCCTATCCACCATAAAACCAAAATAATCACAAATACACCTTAAAATTAAAACATATTTTGGAATAGAAAACAAAATACATAAATAAAAATTAGAAATAAAATATTTTTTATGATCAAAAGATAATAGTTTTACCTATAAATATAATATTTTAAGACCATTTTAACTCATCTCAAAACTTCCATTGAAGATGCTTGACAAAATCTATTCATGAACAATTACTGGAACAAAAATCGAAGATAAAACATAAAAAATGTTTCCAAGAAAGTATTAGTCATAATTAATAATAAATTATTTATTAGAAAAATGTGAGAAATGTATTATGGGATAAAAAATCTGCAAAACACCATTCAAAATTATTCAAAAATAAACAACAGTATACATTTCTGTTTGAACCAACTCCTGTAATTTATCATTATAAATTATGTTGATAACATATAAAAGAATTCTTCATTTCACACCAAGAAAGATTTTTATAAGATTTATGATCAATTTTCTAACACCAGAACATACTTCATGTTTTGAAGATTGATGATCAACTTGCATGGGTCCCTCTTGTGGAGGGTCTCGAATGTAGCACTCATGTGTGGTCCACTCGTAGAAGAAAAAGGGTTCGACTGATGCACCGAATGGAGGAGTAACATGCGATGAAGGGGATAGAGGAGGGGAGGAATGCACGATGATGGGGATTTAAGGGATCATATAAGGGATGGAGGAAGCACGAATGGAGAAGCCAGTGAGGATTGTACGATGGATAAGGAACGTGTGATGAAGGGGATGGAGGAGGGGAGGAATGAATGATAAAGGGGATGGGGGGGATCACCTGGGGTATGGAGAAAACGTGAATGGAGAAGATGGCGAGGATCATCCCAAGGATAATGGATCATTAATGCGATGATTGGATGGGGGACAAGGGTTTAGAGAGAGGCATAGGGCGTGTGGGAAAGTAGGAGAGGAAATCTGTTAGGGAGTAGAAAAATTTTGAGAACCCTGTTGCCATGAAAATCTTTGCTCGTAGTTATATGTAATATAAAGCCACAATTTTTAAATAACCATGGCTATATCTCAAGCTACATCCAAAATCTAATTAAACTATGTCTATTGGTCATTTTTCTAGTGGTGAAACATTGTTGGCATCCTTTGGAGTCATAAACCCTTCAGGTCGTGTCATATAGACATCTTCCTAAAGGTTCCTATTAAGGAAGACTATTTTGACATCCATTTTCAAAATCTCAAAATCATGTAAGACTATAATGGAAAATATAATTATGATAGATTTCATCATTGTAATTGGTGAAAAGGTTTCATCGTAGTCAATTACTTGATACAGTTTAAATTCATTTGAAACTAGCCATGACTTATATGCCCTAACATGTCCTTCCATGTTTTGTTTCTTCTTAAATACCCATTTGAAACCAATAGGATTTACATCTACTGGAGGATCTAACAAAATATAGAATTGGTTTTGGTATATGTAATATATTTCAGAATTCATGGATTCTTTCCACTTAGAAACATCTGTTCTACTTAATGGTTCCTTATAGGTTATATGATCATTATTATCAACTAATAATGATTCATCATCCTCGGTGAATAGAATACCATAACGTTTTAGTTCTCTAACCTCTCTTATAATCCTATGTAGTACTTGTGCATCTGGAATAATTTCTTCTTCCATGAGGATTTGTTGAATCTATCCTATACAAACTCTTGTTTTCCTTGAGCCTTAACTTTATCAAATTCTATATCACTCCCACTATCTCTTTTAGATATGTGCTCCCTATCAAGGAATATGATGTGTCTTTCCACTATAAACTTTTTATATGAGGGTTTTTATAGGTAATATCCCATTGTTTCCTTAGGGTATCCTATAAAGGCACACTTTGTGCCTCATGGTGCAAGTTTGTTACTTGAACAGACATTAAAAAACTCTTCTCTTCCCCACACATGTAAATTCAATAACATAGTTTTTCTTATACTCCAAAATTCATATGAAATAACATTTATCTATTTATTTGGTACTTGGTTTAGTATATGTGCTATTATTTGTAATGTATATCCCCAAAAGGATAATAAAAGACTCACATGACTCATCATTGATCTCACCATTTCCAACAAGGTGTGGTTCCTCCTTTCACTTAAAACATTTCATTGAGGTGTATAAGGAGGAGTTAGTTGAGATAAAATCCCAAACTCCCATAAATAATCAATGAATTTTTTATTAAGATATTATCTACCCCATTCCGAGTGGAGTATCTTAATATTCTTACCAAGATGGATCTCAAATTCATTGTTTTATTCCTTAAATTTGGAAAAGGAATCTGACTTATACCTCATTAAGTAGACATATCTATATCTACTAAAATCATCATTAAAAGTTATGAAGTATGAGTACCCACCCATTACTTATATAGGAATTGGTACACACATATTTGTATGAACTAATTCCATAAGATCTTTAGTCCTTTCACCTTTACCATTAAATGGGGATTTGTCCATTTTACCTTGTAAACACACATGACATACACCAAGTGGTCTTAGTTCAAAATAATATAAATATCCTTCTTGATGTAATTTATTCAAATAATTTTCATTTACATGACCTAGACAATGATGCCAAAGTTGGGTGTGGTATGAGTCATGTGAGGTTATTTTGTTATCAATTTTCATTACTTGGTTTGTGTAGCCCAATACATAATGACCATTATTTAAATATAACTTACCATAATAAGTGAAATATTTATAAAAGAAGAAACTTTTATTTCCAAATTTGAAAATAAAACTATCTATATCTAGACTGGATATTGATATAATATTGTTGGTAATAGATGACACATAATAACAACCTTTCAAAACTGAGATAATTCAAGTTAGCAATATGAAGTGGTAGTCCTTGATAACTACAGTAGAAAGTTTAGCTCCATTGGATGCTTGTAGATCTACCTCCCCTTGGTTAATTCTTATAAATCTACTTAATTACTGTATTTTAATACATATGTGATCAACACAATCTATATCTAATACCCAATTTTTAGAAATAGAAATTTTTCACTTGATAACAAACACACATGAAGCTTCCACTTTATTCTTAGGATGAGTGAAGTTTTTCTTCTAGTGTCACTTCTTGACACATGAAAAACAAACATTATCCCATTCCCTTAATTATACCTTGCTATTCCTCTTCTTGGAAGGGCATTGAGAAAAAGTCTTAGCCTTAGGAATTTTCACTTGTCATTTCTACTTGTTCACCATAAGGACTGAAGGATTTTCATACTTCATCTTATTATCCACTTGATTAAGAAGACAGATAAGATCTAATAGAGACTTATCAATTTTGTTCATACTAAAATTCATAAAAAAACTGAATAAGCTATAAGGGAGTGATGCTAGAATGAGATCAGTGCCCAGTTCTTTAGGGAGTTTAAACCCTAGAACCTCTAGGCACTCAATGTAGCCAATGATCTTGACTACATGAGGTCCAAATGGGGAACCCTTTACAAAATTAATCTGAAAGAGAACTTTGGAAATCTCAAACCACTCCTGTCTAACTCTCTCTTGGTATAGGCCATAGAGATTCCTGAGCATGTAATACAAATCCATGATTTTGTGAAACTTCATGAGCTCACTTGACATCAATGAAAGCATAAAATATTGAACATAAACTGCATTATTAATATGTTTATCATAGACTAGGAAATATTCATCATTCGCCTCCTTGTAAGGTATATCAAGAAGTGAG
Organism: Viscum album; assembly: GCA_963277665.1. Classification (NCBI taxonomy): domain Eukaryota; kingdom Viridiplantae; phylum Streptophyta; class Magnoliopsida; order Santalales; family Viscaceae; genus Viscum; species Viscum album. Next base: position 1,714,315,960 of record OY728152.1, on the reverse strand, counting down.
GATTCTAGCACATATGATTTTTGTTCATGGCGTAAAACAACCTGAAGGCATCTATACCATTCTTAGAAGTTATTTCCAGTCAGGATATGGTCTTTCTCCAATATGGATCATAGGGATAATTTGGATGATTATATTTCCATTTTCTATAATTTAAAAGAGTATATTATTAGTACTTTTCTTGATTATAAATTATATGAGATATAATAAATTAATTATTTATATTTAATCTCCCATGATTTTATCAAGTCACAATATCCCTCATCATTGAACTCAAAATGTCTATTTGATGGGACATTAGAGTGTAAAATATCCATATTCCACTTCGTATAACCCCAACAAGGGTAGTCTAATATATTTGAAGGTATTTAGGTAGGTAGGTCTTTGCCAACTACAGGCTTGAAGCTCCTTGATCCATTGAGTAGACTCCCCAATCTTGAAATCCTGACTTGGATTTCCTCAACACTTGACTCTGAATTACACCAAGTCTAGCAAGGGATACTCCTCTTGATGTAAAATGGTTAAATGAACCCAAAGAATTTACAAGAACTCTATTTACAAAATTAAGTGTCCCAACAAGGGTTAGTTAAACACTTAGTTCTATTAGTTTCATTCCTAATCAAGTAATGTAAGGCCAAGTCTGACTTAATATTTATTTGAGGGATTTTAATTTATTATGCATAAATTTTATCTTGTTTTATCCTTTACATACCTTGTTAATATTAAGTGGATTATACTCAATTAATTAACCATGTTGGATAGAATATTTATGCATAATCCATTTATTTAAATTCCATCTTTTCACATTAATTAATTTATTTATGTACCGTGGTCTTGCATAGATAAAATAAATAATGCACAGAAAGAAATAAATAAATAAATTAAATGAACCAATCATGAGATTATCAAATGGTTAATTTAATGAGTAGATGTTAAATCAACCTATGACCTAGGGGAATAACTCTATTTTTTGGTCTTGACATGAGTTATATAATTCCACTTATACACCTATTTATCACCGAGTTGGAATCATCATGGTTATATCTTGGGATACTTCATTAATTAAAAGTATTTATTATTCACACATGGGTGAGGGGGTCTAATGGATTTGTTAAAGGGGATTACATAAATACCCTTGGACATGCATGTACTACATAATAATGGAGGGAGGGATGACTTGCAGACCATTATTTAATTTAATATTAAACAATTACAATCCCATGCAATAAATTAAATTAAATAAATGCCAACTCATACATAAGTCATAGTCAAGCTCATGATCTATCATACATGAAACTAATACGCAAAAGTAACTAGTTATCATTCATTTATTTATTTGTTCTTTATTATTAAGATGAATACACTTGCATTAATTAATTAATTAATTAATTAATCCCCTTTCATCTTAATGATCATCAGAATCTAATTCGAGATACTGATTATTTATTGAATTCATAGAAAATAAATGGAAGAGTCAATAATGATATATTTATTACAATAAATTAATTGAGCATTTAAAATTCTTAAAAACTATTATTAAATTTTCAAATACACATTGGTGTGCCAATAAAAAATAAGGTTTTAATGCTATAATTTTCAATTTAATGTAATTTTTAATTATGTACTTTAATGGGAGACTACACGACATGTATAGACCAGCTACACATTGTGTATCTCGATTCCCATGTATCCAGGGTACACGCCTAGGTCTGAGGCATATACCTCGTTCAGACTACATGATGTGTACAGACCAACTGCACATAGTGTGTTTTGCTTTCCGTGTATCCAGGATGCATGCCTAGGTCTTTGGTATGTATTTCTAACATGAGAATTGATGAACTAAATGCAGTGAAAACCGAATACACATCATGTATATCATAAATTCTATAGGTTTTCAAGCTCATGTGGTTTGTCCCTCTATAATGACCACAAAAATTATGAAATTTACACCGCTAAGCCGTGTAGACTACACGACGTGTACACCAATACACGACGTGTACACCAATACACGCCGTGTAATATAAAAACCTATGTGACAACCTATACTAGTCTATACACAATGTGCAATAAATGTTCTGCATGTAGTAACTGTGTGGCATGCCATGTATCCATCGACGCATCCAAATGCAGTGCACTAGGGTAAATGATGCGTATTTTTGAGTACACATCATGTAACCCTGTCTTATCATATTTTTTTCATTTCCAATGGAATATCTGATTGTTATTTATCTATTATTGGACCTTTAAGAAAATTAAACATTGAATAGACATGATTAATATATCGAATCATGTTGATTAAAATAGGATGAAAGAACAAATAACATTAAATGAAAATCTAACCACAATTGTGTATAGATCAACAATCAAATAAATAATTATAAATTTAAACATGATCGTTCTGATACCACTTGAAGGTTTTGGGTGCAGTAGAAGTGCACGATGGGTGATATGATAATTAAAATTTATTTTAATTTCAATTTTATAGAACCCCAAGAAAGAATCTTGCATGTTATGTTTGTAATTAATTTATTTATATTGAAAGAAATAAATTAACTCATCTTAGGTTTATTTCTTCACAGTCAATGTTGATCATCCAAAAAAGACCCTTTCAAATCACCTTCATTTCGATTGTGATGATCCAAGGGTATAATTCCTATAGCAGTGATATACATGTGTTCCAATGATCTCATCTCAACACCACTTAATATTTGAGTGCTAGTGTGGTGAATCAAATTTCTTGTGTTGTTTGTTATTGATCGATTGTTCTTTAGTCTTGAAGAAATCTCTCTTGCGTTCTTGTTCCTAATAGAAAGAGAGATGGAGGAGTTGAAAGAGAATTCATTTTGCGTAAAAAATTTCTCTTTTTCATTACCTACATAATATCCATAAAATGCTATTTATAGAGGTAGAGTTTAGGTTAGAATATTTTTTAATTGCATGTTTTCCCTTAAACAATATTAAAACCTTTAATAAACCCCATGTAATAAAATAATAATAATAATACTATTTTGTAGTGTGCTCTATCTTATGCAAATGATAAATAATATTTACTAGCTTGTAAATTATTATTTATCACTAGATGCGGTCTTGGTTTGTTTGAACACCTTAGTATTTATTGAATACCAAAATAAATATTTTTATTCATAAATAATTATTTCATTCACATACCGGTGAATAAATATTTATTAAATATTCAATAAAATAAATAAAAATATTTTTTTCACATATGAATGAATAATTATTTATCTAATTTATGAAATCAATATAACTTGAATAAAATTATTCCTCGATCTTGAGAATAATATTTATTCCATTTATTAAATTCAAATATAATTTAATCGAGATGAATGGAAACACTTAGTGTGTGACCCTCTAGGATTCTTTCTCATTGGCATTAGTCATGCTTGCCTAAAGTCTAAGATTACCATCTAGAAACAAGTCAAGTAACCTAAGAGAAAGAACTTAATGTTTCAATGTTGAAAACCACATGCAAACAATTACTGTGTAATACAATCCCTTTTTCACAATATCTCATCGAACAGGTTGCATGACAATATCATCAACCTATATGCTTAATACGTATTTCTTTGACTATATGAAATAAACATGTTGATACACTATGGACATGGAATTTAGGTGATGGTTATATTCCAATCAAATGGTTGAGATATAAAATCCCATAAATATGGAAGGGAAAAATCCTTTCTCAATTTATCCATTAATGAAATTTCAATCATGACACACCCAATGTACCTTACTTCCTACTAACATATGGTGTAAAGTTTTTTGTTAGTAAATCTAAGTGCACGAGTCATGACACACACTAATGATAATCTTAAAGCCTAAGGACTAATAGACACACTCCTAGATAGTAATATATGATGGTACAAAAACATAAAAAATTATTCTTGGAGGGTCTATTCTCATAATCTCCCATATTGGAGATTATCAAGGGAAAAATTCATGAGAAAAAGCCTCATCCACTTATGAGTACTCACACCTGATGATATATATACTATGTGTCACATAATAATATGTTATCCAACCATAGAAATATCTTCAAGGTTCTCATTATAGTGGGGAGTTTCTATGACCTTATTAATGCGACAAATGTTCTAGGACATTATTACATTAAAGTCACATAGAACAATGAGCAATATGTAATTAGATATTTAATTAATATTCAATACACCAAATATACATGTAATCAAAGTACAATCAATTAGTCCTAGGACACCAACTCTTAAAGGTTCTAGGTGTAGAGGATGCACGCGGTGGGTGATATGATAATTAAAATTTCTTTTAATTTCAATTGTCTGGAACCCCAATAGAGGATATTTTATATTAAGTTTATAATTAATTTATTTAGATTAGAAGAAAGAAATTACCTCATATTAGGTTTATTTCTTCATAGTCGATGTCTATTGTCTGAAAAAGATCCTTTCAGATTTCCTTCATTGTTCTTGTGAGGATCCAAGGGTAGAATCCCTCTAGCGGTGATCCACACATGCTCCAATGATCTCTGAGCAATGACACTTGATCTCTGAGTGCTAGCATGATGAATTTAATTTCTTGCATTGTTTGTTATTGATCGCTCATTATATGGTCTTGAATAAATATATCTTACGTTTTCATTCTAGAGAGGGATAGATATAGATAAGTTGAAAGAGAATTTGTTGTGCAAAACAATTCTCTTTTTTCAATTACCTACACAATAGACACAACATGCTATTTATGGAGGTAGGTTTTAGGTTAGAATATTTTTTAATGTAATTTCAACCCTTAAACAATATTAAAACCATTAACAAACTCCACAACATAAAATAATAATAATAATATTTTTTTGTCATGTGCTATCTTATGAAAATGATAAATAATATTTAATAGATTAAAAATTATTATCTATCACCAGACATGTCCTTGGTCTATTTAAATTCCTTGGTATTTATTGAATAATTGAATAAAAATTTTTATTCATAAATAAATATTTCATTCATATATTGACGATTAAATATTTATTAAATATTCAATAAAATAAATAAATATATTTTTATTAACATACTTGGTAATAAGTATTTATTTAATTTATACGATCAATATAACTTGAATACGATTATTCCTCAGTCTTGAGAATAATATTTATTCTATTAATTAAATTTAAATAGAAATTAATCGATATCAATAGAAACACTTAGTGCGTGACCCTCTAAGATTCTTTCTCATTAGCATTAGGTGAGATTGCCTAAAGTCCAAGATTATTGTCTATAAATAGTTCAAGGAACCCAAGAGAAAGAACTTAACATTACAAAATTGACAACCACATACGAATGCTCACTGTGCAGTATAATCCCTTTATAACAATATCTCATCAATCAGGTTGCACAATGATGTCATCAACCTATATGATCGATATGTATTTCTTTGAATATCTTAAATAAAAACGTTGATACACCATGACCATGGAATTTAAGCGACAATTATATTCAAATCAAATGGATGAGATATCAACTCTCATAAAGACGAAAGGGACAAATCCTTCTTCGACGTATCCATTAATGACATGTTAATCACAATGCACCCAACATACCCTACTTTCCACCAACATATGGAATGATGGTTTTTGTTAGTAAATTTAAGTGTGTGAGTTATGACATGCACCAATGATAATCTTAAAGTCTAAGGACCATTACACATGCTCACAGATAGGAATATCTAATGACACCAAAACATGTAGAATTAATATTGGTGGGTTTATTATCATAATCTCCCATATTATAGATTACCAAGTGTAAAATTTATGAGAAGAAGCCTCATCCACTTACGAGTACTCACACCTGATTTTCTATATACCATGTGTCCCATTATAGTATGTTATCTAACTGCAAAACTATATTAAGAATATTATCGTAACACTTTAAGGTTCTATTCATAGTGGGGAACTACTATGACCTTATCAAAGTGAAAAATAATCTATAACATTATTACATTAAAATAATGCATTACAATGAACAATATGTAATAAGACATTTAATTAATATTCAATACATCAAATATACATGTAATTAAAGTACAATCAGTTGGTACTAGGACACCAACTCCAACATGCACACCTTCCCATTAGGGAATTCATTGATGTTATAAAGGGATATGTATCTAAGACCTAAAAATATGAATTTATATATTTTTTATATAAAGTATTGATTATTTTTATCTTTTATTTATAATTTATAATTATTAAATAATAAGTTTGATAAAAATTATATTTTGATATGATAAAACACAAATTGTATTTTTGGGAAATATATAATTTCAATAAATCCACTATTTTTAATTAAAATAAATTAAATTTTAATAAAATAATATTATTAAATATTATTTATTCATTATAAATGATAATATAATTTTATGAAGTCAAATTTAATATTTATATGGTTAAAAAAACTATTATTGTCAAAAACCAGTGTTTTTTCAATAAATGAGGATTTTTGACTTCACAGTGTAAATTATCATAATTATAGAATTAGTTCGATAAAATAAAAATTATTTTTAAAATTATAATGTTGATATTATCCAATGGTGATTTTTTCATAATTTTCTGAGACAGAAAAATTTTTAGGTGAAAATTAAATACGGTATAATTATACAGTATGTATTATGACATCATAAAAGCTCAAAAGTGATGTAATAAATAATATAAATATTATCCACAAAAAAAATTATATATACCCTTTAAAATAAGGTGTTTTGAATTTACTAATTTTATAAACCCTTAACAAATCCTTCAAAACCTATATTATATTTTAAGGTTTTAAAATCAATTCTTTATAAACATGACTCAATTTCACATCACCAAGGGTATTATTTTAAGGAATTCGGTTCATAGACTTATAAAATAATTAAATCCACTCATATTTTAAGGAAAACATGGGATGGTTTGTGGTTTTCATTAATTTATCATATAAAGTCCAAAACTTAAGTTTAGAAATTAATAAGGAATTATCATCTCTTTTGTTATAAAAAGACACCCAAACTCTCATTCCACTTCACTAAAAACAATTTTATAATTAATTTAATCCTATATTACCTCTTAAAATCCCTCCCATGGTGCCCCAATCTTTTAATATGCTCATACTAAGATTTTATATGCGCCCTCTCAAGGTAAGGGATCCTCTCATTCTCCTCTTTATTCAAGAACCTTATTTATGTTATGCATTTTTATTTCCAATTGTTCATGTTGGAATATATTTTTTACACACCCCTATTAATTTAATTTTGATTTATAAGTGATAATAGAGTCCTTTAACTACCATTAAACCCTTACATGAATCTTTATGTACCCCCATTATGCTACCGAAATTATCCTGCGATTTTCTACACCAAACATTTGTGTAGCGAATAGCCATCCCCATTTACACTCAAGGGAATTCACCTTGATGTACCTATCCTTAATTGATCGTGAAATTATATGTATGTAAACCACACCACTTAATAATGGGATTAAAAGTGATTAAATACATTTTTATGTTGTATAATCTATGTGGCACACTTATACATGTACATGATATGAATGTGACAGGTGGGCCTGGAATTATATAGATCTCATATAAATAGGGTAATATTTTTATATCATGATATTCCATGTATGATGAAATATAGGTTATCCTAAGCACACTATGTTATGATGAATCAATGTTAATCCTTTAATTATGTTTATAATGTCATGATTTATGTTGTTTCCACATTCCCATTTACCTTTATGTTATCATCTTTATCATGATTCAATATTCAAGTTTATGATTCTCACCCTTATTATATTAACTTGATATACCTATTGAATCACATGTATGAATTTATTAATGTTATGATTTGATTATTTCTTTATTGGGATTTATATATTTCCCTTTTCTTATATATGTCCCCAGGTTATCCCATGTAGTATTATAAGATAAAAGAAATTTACAAGCATGTTACAAAGTTTTAGTTTACGTCTCTGTATTTATGTTTAAATTTTTTATGCTATGTACCTAATTACCCAAATATATTATGCCTTAAAATATTTTTGGGTTGTATTAAGTGTATGTTTAGGTAATATATCATAAAATAAAGTGTATTAATGATATAAGTTTCCATAGTTGGACTTAGAGGAAAAGTTAAGTTATATTTAGGGATTTGGATTAGAAAAATCAAGTGAAAGATTTATGGATAAGACAAAACATAGGAAAACATCCATAAATTTTGGTAAAGTATATAGTAAGTGGTTTCCAATAAAATACATCATTGTCTATAAAATACAAGTAGATGTGGATCTAGCACAATTGTACCTAGGGGTAATAACCCCAAAAAAGGTTCATTCAGCTGAGGTATTGTTATATACCTAGTTTGACACTCTCAGGGGATATGATTTGGAAAATTCATAATATATTTATGAACCATTATGAAGGGAACAAAAATTATCACAAAATTTTATGTTAGGAAATAAACTGTGGATAACTTAAATTGAAACCTATAAATTCATAGGTTAAGAAATGCATGCCATTTATGATTTATCCATTAAATGTTCATAGTTTACCTTTTATGTGTTTAATAGATTTAAAATACTCATCAATAATACTATTTTGGATGAAATAAATTATTAAAACTAGAATCAAATAGTTAAAGGTAGTTTTATCACCCATTCATGAAATTCAAATTTCCTATGTGATTATGGTTCTATGCATTCCTTAATATCACACAAGTTTACTAGAACTATTCAAACACAACTGCAAAACATAAAAGTAGATCTATTGATGAAAAAAATGGGATAATTATTTCATCCTAAGTATATAACTCTTACCCCATCAAAATTTACAGGCTAAATTTTCTAGAAAACCTTGTGATAATTCCTTTAGATCAATTTGATGTTATTCTGGGCATGAATTTACTTTCCATGTATAGAGCCAACATAAATTACTAAGGGAAGGAAATAACACTCCATATTGAAAATCACCCATTGATTATATAAAAGTTTAAAGGGAAGTATGAATCTCCTTTGGTATCATCATATCAATCATGGATATTATTGCCTTGTGAGTAATCATATCCAGCTCAAATTACTGAGAATAAGGACAAGATCATCATTGATGATGTTCCCAATGTAAGGTAATTCATTGATGTGTTTCCCAAAGAATTGAATGGACTTCCTCATAGATTAGAGTTTGAGTTCTCAATTGAAATTAAACTTGAAGCTTTTCCAATATCCAATAATCCATATAGAATAGACATTGTTGAACTTGAGAAGATGAAGTTGAAACTATATGACAATATGGATAAAGGGTTTATATTCCCAAGTGCTTCAACATGGGGTGAAATAGTATTATTATTCATTAATAAGGATGGGTTAATATAGTGACACAAGACTTTTATATACATTATTGTATGATTTTTAATATAAATATCCATTAATACAAAATAAGGATCAAAATTCTAGGTGTCTTCGGAAGACTAGGTTCATAATACATCAAAGTGATACTAAAATAAAATGAATTTATTTTATTCTCCATAATGAAATATTAAATCCATTAAATATCCTAAAACTTAATGGGATAACCTAATGAATACATATACAAAAGGGGTGATCTAAAAATATCATAAAGGGAATGAAATGATAAGAAAACATAACATGTGAGTGAAAAGTATAACATTATATCATAGAATAGAAGGCTCATGAGTAATCAGATGGGAGAATAACACAAATAAAATAGTATCTTAAGATCATAAAAACATATAAAATGTGGTATAAATATATAACATCACATAAAAATGAGTCAAGGAAAACTGTGAAGACAATATCACATGGTGGACAAAGTCCCATAATGGATTAGGTTTACTCTATAATCCCATACATAACATCTAATGATAATAAAGATTTACCCAATGCATTGGAGAGATATTTGGGTGCACCCAAAACAATATTTTAATGATTTATGTGTGAATAAAAATTAAATCAATCATAAGTAATAACATAATAATTACCCAAGAAAATAAAATGAGTTACATGATCATGCCTTATATCATAATCAAATGAAATTTCATAATAATGGAATTTGAAAAATGATCATAATACATGTATTAAATCATAAAAGGAAGGAATAATAATTTAGGTATATATGTGAGAGACATATATACATAATTTAGAAGCATTCCATAACATTAAAGAGAGATATAAATTGAGTTAGAGAGAGAATAGTCATAACCCAAAGGAAAGGGTGGTTTAGATAGATCCCTTACTTAAAATATATAAATTTATCAAATATTAAATAAAAAATTTTCTTTGAAAAGGAACTTTGAAACTTGAAAAGTAAAATTTAAATAATTGAGTGGTCATGATGATGGGAAATACTATTCATGCCTTACACATTAAAACAAATATCCCTATATTTTAGGTAAAAAGTCAAAAGTGCCTTGTTCGAAAAACAACAAGAAGATTCATTTTAAACCATTTTTTAAAAATTAAAACATGGGTAAAATGAATTTAAAAAATCATTGTATTATAGTAAAAACATTCTTTAAAACATTTTTAGCAAACATGGATATATAAGAGAAGGGATTTTCAACCGAAGAGAGAAACAAAGCTGGTTTTCCTTAAAAAAATTATTTTGGACTCTTGAGTACATAAAGAGAGGAAAAAAAATTAAAACATTTAATTTATATAAATAACTAGAGTATAAGAGAATTAATGATTTTATTTAAATATAGATTATAATATTTCATCATCATAAACTTAATAATAAAAAATATAGATAAAAAATGAGACTGTAACATAAAACCCCTACCACTTTAGTAAACTTTGAATTGTAAGCCCCATGAAAAAAAGAACCATATATGGATTTTTATATCCCATAGTTTTTATGATAAGAATCATAAAATAATTTAAAGGTAAATATATAAATCAAATAATATAAAAAATTAGTGAATATAGTACGTTTCCCATGGAAATAAAAGTGAGATGAAAATTCCTTACCTCAAGTCCATACTTATCAATTATTTGTTTCATTACCGATGTCATTTTGTGTTTAATTTATCCACTATATCATGAAATTATATAAATTATTTGTTTTATTAAGAAAATTTTATAGGATTAATCCCTTATAATTAAACCATTCACTTCATTTATTTTAATGACATATTTAATTACTTAATTAGTTGTGTCTACGTCAGGTGTTTTGAGGAAGTTCGGTTCATAAATTCAAAACGACATCAATGTGTTGATCATGGTCAAAGGGGTAATTGTTACATCATATAAAAAGTAATAATAATTATATAATTATCATTTTACACATAATTTATACTTTTAAAATCAATCATGGAATATGGTTATGAAAAATGAACTACATTAGAGTTAGGAAGATGGTAGGTCATGCGTACGCATGAGTAACATTTCCATTTTTCAATGATTATGATGTAAATAATTTAAGCATTATTTTATCTTTAAATAATTATAATTATATCATAAATATCATATTGTTTATTTAAATACACTTATATATACAATCCGTGTGATTTGGTAATAAAAAATAAATCACATTGCTTCACAAGGCGGTAGTTCACTGTACACATGAATGATGTTATCATTTTTAAATGGATGATAAGGTAAGAAATTATATGATATATTAATTTTATATAATGATAAATATTTCATGAATATAATACATAATCATTAAATCAATCATCAATAACAACCTTGAGAGGCAATGATGGAAAACAAATTACATTGGTTCGTGAGGCGGTAGTTCGTCATACAAATGAACAATGGTATTATTTCCCATTTAATGGAAACAGAGATGGATGTAGGTTATTCCATTAAAATAATAAAATCTCAGTATATGGGATATAATTATGTTATTATATCACCATTATTTATTAATATTTGAATGAGGTGGAAGAATAATTAAAACAAATATTCCTAGTTATGAACGATATCTCTTCTTCGGACCACCTCTTTAGGATTATACCTACAACCTCCCTATATTGGATTTATGATAAAAAAGGAATCTAGAACATCTAAAGTTAAGTAATTAAGGGATTTTAGAAGTAATTTTATGAACCAAAAGGTTTTTTAAGTGTGTAAAGTAGATGATAGGAGTTTCCCTTTTATAAGTGAGTGAGAGTGACATTTTTATAAATACCCAAAACTATTCAATAATGGGAAGTCACTCTCAAGAAAAGTTCCTAAAATTTTTATAAATAATGGAGTGTATGGGTGATATTGTCAATCCAAACTCAAAAATTTACAAATAAACATTTCTTAAACATGTTATTCCATTTACCTCTAAGCTTACTCACTTTTACCCTTTTAGTTTTTTCATAATGATAACTAGTTTTTTACTCTTTTTACTATTAATTATGACCAAAATTAACTTGAACATATTTCATAAATTTAATTATGATGATTAAAAATATTTAATCCATTTTATCAAATTCAAATTATATAATTGGTATAATTCAATTTAAAATTAATCCTACAAAATGTGTCGAAAACCGGATTTTCAAGAAATTTATTTTTCAAGAAATAGACAATCTTATATTAACTCAATGACTAAAAATCATCATTATATGAATTTAAATTAATATAAATACATGTATAATATATTAATTTAATTTATATATTTCCTTAATATATGTTATTTTAATCAATTAAAATGGATAAACTTTATGCACTTAAAAATAGTTTGCAGAAAACCATGTTTTAAGCATTAAAAAATTATGCCAAAATCATGAAAATTAATGATTAAAAATAAATTAATTAGATTAATATAAATAAAATGATTCATATTTCACTTTAATACAAAATCTGAAATATAATTTAACTTTTAAATTATTTTATTTATTGAAAATAAATGACAGTTTTACAAAAGCGATTTTTTTCACTATTCATTAAAAAATTAACCATTTTAGAAAAATACCCAATTATAACCATAATTTAATTTTGATACAATGATTTAAAAAATTCTGTTAATTTTATAAAATTAAATTAATAAAATTTATATAAATCAATTATAAAATTTTCTTACAAAAAGCAATAAAAACATTTTTGAAGGAAATATATTTTTTATAGAATAAAATGTCAATATTAAAAATTGAGTGATTATTTATTAAGAATATATCAATAAATTTATATTGAGTAGGGCCTTTATATATATATTTCATAAAATAGTTAATCCTATTCATACTTCCTATTTTAATGTCTAGGTCATAACAGTCATGTTTAAATAATAATATTTTAATAATATATCACGGTTCACTTAATCTCAGTGTTGTGTGTTTTATACGCTATCAAAAATAGTGTTATTTTAAAATATTGGGGTGTTACATTCTACACCCTTAATTAAATCATGTCCTCATAATTTTAACTTGTACGCAGTAATTAAGGGTTTGACATTAAAATATTTCTTTGTGGAAAACCTATATTGTAAAAAGGGTCAATAAAACTTCCTCTTAAAAGCAGTAAAGGGAAGTATGAAGGTAATTTAAAATAACAAAAAACTAGGTTTCCTCATAAGTATAACATTTGTGGGAAGTGAATGGATTTGGAAAGAAGATCTATTTAGGAGGTATCATTATACTTTTTTTAAGAGAGAAGAAACCATCGTATTATTGAAAACGAATAACATTTTTATTTTAAGATACTTTTACTAAAGTTGAGGAATAATTTTACCATATAGACTAAGAGAATAAAAAAATATACTTACTTGAAAATTAAAATGACATCCTTTAATCATTTTCACTATAATATCATCTGTTTCTCTAAATAATGAGTATTCAAGATGAATTTTTCATGTTTGAAGTACTAAAATAAAATTCTAATAGATCACATAATCTAAAAAAGGATAAAAATATATTCCTCCCATATTTAAATATTAACCAAAACTTAAATGGATACCACAAGGTAAGATAACATACAAAACCTTCATATCAATCTCTAAAGCTAAATTTTAACTTAAATCATTCCATAAATAAATAACTATACATCCTAAATAACCTCAATATTAAAAATTTTAATTGTGTTATTCACAACCAATATTTCATGTTAAATCACATGTTATACCTAAGAGTTACATATACCTTAACCTAATGAAATATTTACCAAAATATCATTAATCACCTCAAAATACTAAAAATTCAAAAAATTTGATCCTAAAACATGTTTCCCAAAATCAACTTAATATTTATCCATCAAATTATTTAAGTAAAAAAAATGTCATACTAACCAATACATCACATAGGTCAGTGGTCGGCAGTGCACCCTTATGACAACCCTACTTTTATTACAAACTTAAACATGATTTATTACATAAAACTTCACTTGATACAACAAAGAAGATCGATAGGTTTAGTGTCTTTTGGGATTAGGATCATTAAATAAAAACTTAAATCTTGAAATACAACATCTTTATTGAAAACTTCCTTTACATGACCACTACATTCCTTCGTACTTAGCATTGCATGGGATAACCTGAGGACATGCATAAGAAAAGGGTGAGCTATAAAGCCCAGTAAGGGAGTACACATGGAATAACATGAGGAGTACAATACATGTTAGGAAATAGGCATACAAATAGAGCATAAAAGAAACATGAACATAAAGGCATGATAAATCATGATAATCATAACATGGAAATGTGGCAACAACACTTAACATTGAATTAGCATGAGCCAAGGCTCATTGCACATGGAGCATGAGTAAACCCTCATTGCACATGAAGCACGATTAAACCCTCGTTGCACTTGAATTAGAATGAGTAAACACTCATTGCACATGACGTATCATGATACTATACTTTACCCAATGCATTGGAGCGCTATAAGGGCGCACCCTTCTTAAACATTTCATTTCATGCATAAGTGTGCCACATGGATCATAAAACATGGATTCATAAAACATAATCATTTATTACATGATAAAGGAATGTGGAATTCATACATGAAACTTTGTAATCAATAAGTAAAGGTGCATAAAGTTGGATACCCTTGATGGAGAAATGGGCATGGTATCCACTACACAATGACATTGGCTTAGAAAATCGGTGCGATTTCGGCAGCGTAACGGCGTGACATAAGAATTCATAAAAAAGGTTGATGAGAGAGAAATGGGTTCCTAATCATATTTACATTTAATGGAAAGTAAGGAGGTAATATAGATACATGTACCAACAATTGTAATGGAATTTTGATTCATGATACAAAATTATTTTCTTGAATGTAAAAGAAGAGAGAGAAGTTCCTTTCGGAATTTTGGCATAGTAACGGGTGTACATGGGAGGAATTTAATGAGAGAGAAAGGGGTATAACATCATTAAAACAATAATAGGGCAGTATGGGGGAGGTGCGAAACCATACCCCAACATTCATAATTGAAATTAAAAGGGCAATACAACTTAAATAAAATTGACAAAAATGAGAAAGGAAGAAAAAACCCTTACTTGGAAGTGTGCTTCCAAAGGCTAGAGAGAGGCTTGTGAGAGGCTTCTTGGGAGATTGGGGCACATTGGGAGGATTATAGAGAAAGTAGGGCAGAGGTTGGACGAACTCCAAAGTATTTTAGTGAGGAGTAAGTGAGAGTTTGGGTGGGTTTATATAGGAAATGTGAGAGAATTCTTTATTATTTAGGTTTGGGACCCCTTATATTAAACTAATCCAAACCACAAACCATCCCATGGTTTTTGCCCATGGTTTCTAGAAAAGGAAAGAGGAAAAAAATATTTTACAATTCCAAGGTCCGAAATTATTAAAATATTAGGGTTGATTATGTGGAGGTGAGTCACACTCCCATGGAAATTAATTTAAAAAGGCAAAGTGTTGAATATGTCTTGAGGGGTTCATTAATGCTTTGAAAAGTAAGTCAAACAAAACCAAAATCACATTATTTTAATGATAAAACATATATTGGCCGAAAATAAGGATTATGGTATTTTATTACATCACCATTGGGTCATTATGATGTCATAAAACACATTATATATTTAAACGGTATTTAATTTTTATCCAAAAATTTGACTGTCTCAGAAAATTATGAAAAATTCACCATTGGATAATTTCGACATCCTGATTCCAGAAATGAAATTTATTTTATATAAATAATTTTCTAAATATGTGAATTTTCACTTTTAAAATAAAAACCGTCATTTATCGAAAATTCATGGGTTTTGACAGAAATGGATTTCAAACCTTAATAAAAATTTTAATTGCATTCATAAAATTATAAGATCATTTATATTTAATAAAAATTAATTTAATAATAATAATAATATTTTATTCAAATATTATTTAATTCAAAAATCCCTTAATTTAATAAAATATATTTCTTAATTAAATAATAACTAAAAACACCATTTGTACTTTAAAAACAATTTACAATGTATAAAAAATGACTAGAAATTATATTCATTATTATATAAAAAAATAATGTACATGAACATAGTACTAGTTATTTGTTACATAACCCCTTAAAAAAGCCGCATAAGACCTAAGGTTAAGGTCTGTGATGGTGACAGACTCTTGGGGTGGCTCGGATAACATTGCTCGAGTGATAATTTCAATCAACTTCTACTTTTCCCATAGACGGTCACGTTCGAGCTTGAAATAATGAATCTCAGCTTGGGCTTGGTCAAGGGCGAAGCCCAAGGATGCCACCTCTTTTCCGAGCTCCGAAAAATGGGCTTCGTATGGGGAAATTCTACTGGATGAGGCCATCTCTTCCTTTGTCTGAGTAAATTTGGGTTCGTTAAACCATTATATTTATACTAATCATGTGATCACTATTCAACGGATATAAAAGTAACGGTCACAACTCTTAACATAAAACCAAAGAAGTTGACATCTTATAAAAACATTTTTCATAAAGAGACATTTAATAAGATCAATAGGGATTTCCATTAATGAAACTTTGGGTCGTTACAATATTCCCCCCTTAAGAAATTTCTCCCTTGAAATTTTTCCTTTTCCCACACTAAAACAAATGTGGGTAACTCAGCTTCACCATATCCTCCAATTCCCAAGTCTCTTCTTCAAACTTGTGGTTTTTCCAAAACACCTTGACGAGGGGCATTGTCTTATTTTGTAGAAATTTTTCTCTATGATCTAAGATCTTCACTGGTTGCTCCTAATAAGAAAGATCATCTTCCAATTGTACCACCTCAGAAGAGAGTACATGTGAAGGGTCCGGTATGTACTTACTTAAGAGGGATACATGAAATACATCATGTACTTTGGACATGGTAGGTGGAAGTGCTAGTCGATAGGCCACAACCCCGACACGACCAAGAATCTCGAAGGGGCTGATGTACCTTGGACTTAAATTCCCTTTCTTTCCAAACCTCATGACCTTTTTCCATGGAGATATGCATAGAAACACCATGTCTCCAACTTTAAACTCAAGGTCTCATCGACGATTATCTGCATAACTCTTCTGTTGACTCTGGGCTGCCTTGAGATGCTGCTTAATGGTTTTCACCTTCTCCACCATTTCTTCGACCATTTCTAGTCCAAGTAGCTTACGTTCACCGACCTCATCCCAACATGCCGGTGTTCTGCACCTTTTCCCATAAAGGGCTTCATATGGTGCCATTTGGATGCTCGAGCGGAAACTGTTATTATAAGAGAACTCAATCAGAGGAAGATATTGATCCCATCCTCCTTTAAAGTCCATCGAGCACGCTCTCAACATATCCTCAAGTGTTTGGATAGTCCACTCGGATTGGCCATTAATTTGAGGATGATAGGCCGTATTGAAGTTCAGTTCAGTATTTAGAGCATGTTGAAGACTCTTCTAAAACTTATAGGTGAATCTTGGATATTGGTTAGACACAATAGATAGTGGTACTCCATGAAACCTTACCACTTCCCTGATATATATTTGTGCCAGTTGATCCAAAGAGAAATACTCTCGAATAGCAATGAAGTGTGCAGTCTTTGTAAGATGATCCACAACAACCCAGATTGCATTGTTGCCTTTGGATGTCCTTGGAAGTCTGGTGACAAAGTCCATGGTGATGTTCTCCCATTTCCATTCTGGTATGGGAAATGGTTGCATCATCCCCTTAGACTTCTGCCTCTCTGCCTTCACTTGCTGACACACCAGTCACTTTGATGTATATTCAGTGATCTCCTTCTTCATATTATCCCACCAAAAGTTTTCTCAGAGATCTCAATACATCTTTGTGCTCCCTGGGTGAATAGAGAAATTTGAACTATGTGCATCTTCCAAAAGTTCCTTCTTCAACTCCAGACTTTATGGAACACATAGTATTTTCCCAAACCGCACAATTCCTTCCTCATTAACATTAAACTCTGAGGATTTTCCCTTTTTGATATCTTCCACTTTTCTTGAATTCCCACATCATCCTTTTGAGCATCCTTTAACCTTTCCAAAAGAGATGGTTGAGCAATCATTTGTGAAAGGATTGATGATGTCCCCTTCTTTATGATTCCCACATCCATCTTCATCAAGTCTAAGAATATTGGATCCTTCTCAATTCTCATCATTGATAGAATCGCTGGATCCTTTCTACTTAGGGAATCCGCCACCTTGTTCGCTTTCCTAGGGTGGTAATGTATTGAACAATCATAATCCTTGATGAGATCTATCCATCTTCTCTGGCGAATATTAATCTCTGTTTGTGTGAATATATATTTAAGACTCTTGTGGTCAGTATATATCTCACATTTCTCTCCATAGAGATAATGCCGCCAGATTTTCAAGGCAAAGATCACATCCACCAACTCCAGATCATGCGTTGGATAGTTTCGATCATGGATTTTCAACTTCCTTGAGGCATAGGATATCACTTTATCATTCTGCATCAGCACACATCCTAATACCTTCTTCGAATCATCACTGAATACCACAAAAAGCTCCCCACTTGTGGGTAAAGTGATCACAGGTGCAGTGATAAGCCTCCTTTTCAACTCCTTGAATCTTTCTTCGCATTCATCATTCCAAGAAAACTTTACTCCCTTTCGAGTTATCTTGGTAAGAGGGTTGGACAATTGTGAGAAATTTCTCACAAATCGTCGATAATATCCAGCTAACCCCAAGAAGCTACGGATATCCATTACCGATGTTGGCCTCGACCATCCCTCAATTGCATCTATCTTGGAGGGATCCATAGATATCCCATTACTTGTGATGATATGGCCTAAGAATGAGACCTCCTTCAACCAGAACTCACACTTTCTATACTTTGCATAGAGCTTCTCCTTGCGCAAAGTCTCTAGTACAGTTCTTAAATGCTCCTCATGATCCTCCTTGGTTTTGGAGTATATTAGAATATCATTTATAAAGACTACCACAAATTTGTCAAGGTAATCTCTAAAGACTCTATTCATTAATTCCATGAAGATTTCTGGAGCATTGGTGAGTCCGAAAGGCATTACTATGAATTCATAGTGCCCGTATCTTGTACGAAAAGTAGTCTTGGGGACATCTTCCTTCTTCACCCTTACTTGATAATGTCCCGACCGCAAATCCACCTTGGAGAAGTATTGTGCTCCACGCAGCTGATCAAACAAGTCATCGATTCTTGGGAGAGGATACTTGTTCTTTATCGTGATTTTGTTAAGTTCACGATAATCAATGCAAAGCCGCATTGACCCATCCTTCTTCTTGACGAAGAGGACTGGTGCACCCCATGGTGAAACACTTGGGCGCATAAACCCTTTATACAGATTCTCCTGTAGTTGTTTCTTCATCTCTTTAAGCTCAACAACAGCCATTATATATGGAGTCTTGGATATTATTAATGCCCCAGGTATAAGTTCAATTGAGAACTAAACATCTCTTCTAGGAGGAAGACTAGGCAGTTCCTCGGGAAACACTTCCGCCAATTCCCTCACAATAGGCATTTCTTCAAGGATGGTTTCTTCTTTGGACTCAATCATCTGAGATAGATACGCATGCTCATAGGGTAGTAATATCCATGCTTGAGATGATGGAGCTAAAGGATATTCATCTTCCTCCTGACACTTGTAAATAATCGGGGGTCGATTCTCCATATGGAGTGTGATTTCCCTCTCCCGACAATTTATGTTGGATTTATATAAGGAAAGCCAATCCATGCTAAGAATTGCATCAAATTCCACCAGAGGGAGTATGACGAGGTTCGCCGGGAAATTAAATTCACAGATTATAACAGGGGAGGACTTATACTCATGGGATGTAATGATTACCCCATTTGACGTACTCACCAACATCTTTACTTCCATGATTTGTGGTGGTGCTGGGATTGTTCTACTAAACTTTCGAGATATAAAAGAATGCGTTGAACCTGAATAAAAAAGTACGCTCGCTATTCTTTAATGAATAACTAGCATACCTGTCACCACTTCGTTGTTGGGGTTCACTTCGGCAGAAGTGATGGCAAAAGCTCTTCCTTGCTGTCTTGGAGGTTTTTGGTTGCCTCCGATAACCCTTGTATTAGGGAACTGATTTGCAAAATGACCCGGTTCTTTGCATTTATAGCATTGAACAATGCGTTGAGGTTCGAACAGAGCATTCCTATCCTCTGTCGCAGCCGCGGGTCCTTCTTGCCGACAGTTAACAGCTAGGTTCCCTTCTCTTCCACACCTGAAGCATTTTCTCGTCCCCTTAAGGCAATTTCCATGGTGATTCTTTCCGCACTTTTGGCAAGTGGGGTGCTGGAACTTCTTAGCGCCGTTGGATTTATCCAACGGACCACCATCATTGAAGTCTACCTTACGCTTCTTGTCCCCATGATACCCCTGTGATTCTCCGATCTCCATTTCGACCTTGAGGGCACATCAGACAATTTCCTCATAGCTGTCGAAGTCATGGATCGCTAATGCTTTCTGAAAGCTAGGCTTCAGCCCACCAAAGAAGCAGTAAACCTTGCATTCAGGGGTAACGACAAAGCCGGAAGCGTATCGTGCAAGCCTTGTGATGTTTTCCTCATACGATCCAACAGATTATTCATCTTTTTGCTTGAGGGAAAGGAAGCCCCTTTCCATTTTAAGCCGGAGGGTGCGCGGAAAATATTTATCGAAAAACATCTTCCAGAATTCCTTCCATTCCAAAGCCTCAATATCCTCCTCAGGATTCATATTTTTGATCAACGTCCACCATTGATAAGCTTCACCCTCCATACGATAAGCAGCCAGGAGGATCTTCTCTTGTTCAAAACATTGGAGGATGGAGAAGATCTTTTCAATGGAGTTGATCCATTTTTTGACGATCGTGGGACCGGATGATCCACTAAAAGTAGGAGGCCTTTGTCTCATGAAGCTCTCGATAGTGACTTGTTCTTTATTATGGGGGGTTGAACGTTCCTATTGACCCATTTTTCTATTCAAAACTTGAGTTATCTAAGAGAGAAGCATGACAAAGTTCGTGATTCCCGCTCCCATTGGATTTGGCATCTCACTAGTACAGTCATCACACTGATATTCACAACGGTTGTTAGCCCGAGTCCTCCTATTACCGACCATTGGATGGAATAAAAGGAAAGTTAGGGGTAACACATAAAGGGTAATCCAAAGACAAAAGTTTATGACTTATAAATAAACTTTCATTTCCTTAACTCATGAGTCTATAGGCTTCAATCTAGGATTTTCATGATCTACTTTCGAACATATATTCTTAGGAGCATTTTTTCAATCCCCTTAATAAGGGTTCATACTAAGCTTGTGAATTTAACAAAGAATATCCCCTGGGAGTGTCATGACCAAGAGTGCAGCAAGGCCCATTGTCGTGCACCAGTTCCCGTTCGAGTCTAGCTCAAAGCGGTGTTTTCGGGTTTTACCCCTAGGATACATCTGTGCCAAAGCCGCCTCTACCTGCTCGTATCCATACAGGGATGTATTTGCTTGATAAACTACTTACTAAATAATTACCAAAACATAGGGATGTTTTTGTTATACTTAGTCTTTTCTCTAAGGATTTACTAGGGTTTTTCTAATCCTAATCCCAAAAATAACCAAACCTATCCTCTGATACCAACTATGACAACCCTGCTTTTATTACAAACTTAAACATGATTTATTACATAAAACTTCACTTGATACAACAAAGAAGATATAGAGGTTTAGTGTCTTTGGAGATTAGGATCATTACATAAAAACTTAAAACTTTAAATACAACATCTTTATTGAAAACTTCCTTTACATGACCACTACATTCCTTCGTACTTAGCATTGCATGGGATAACCTGAGGACATGCATAAGAAAAGGGTGAGCTATAAAGCCCAGTAAGGGAGTACACATGGAATAACATGATGAGTACAATACATGTTAGGAAGTAGGCATACCAATAGAGCATAAAAGAAACATGAACATAAAGGCATGATAAAGCATGATAATCATAACATGGAAATGTGGCAACAACACTTAACATTGAATTAGCATGAGCCAAGGCTCATTGCACATGGAGCATGAGTAAACCCTCATTGCACATGAAGCATGAGTAAACCCTCGTTTCACTTGAATTAGCATGAGTCAACACTCATTGCACATGATGTATCATGATACTATACTTTACCCAATGCATTGGAGCGCTATAAGGGCGCACCCTTCTTAAACATTTCATTTCATGCATAAGTGTGCCACATGGATCATAAAACAAGGATTCATAAAACATAATCATTTATTCCATGATAAAGGAATGTGGAATTAATACATGAAACTTTGTAATCAATAAGTAAAGGTGCATAAAGGTGGATACCCTTGATGGAGAAATGGGCATGGTATCCACTACACAATGGCATTGGCTTAGAAAATCGGTGCGATTTCGGCAGCGTAACGACGTGACATAAGAATTAATAAAAAAGGTTGATGAGATAGAAAGGGGTTAATCATCATATTTACATGTAATGGACAGTAAGGATGTCGTATAGATACATGTCCCAAAAATTGTAATGGAATTTAGATTCATGATACAAAATTATTTGCTTGAATGTAAAAGAAGAGAGAGAAGTTCCTTTCGGAATTTCGGCATAGTAACGGGTGTACATGGGAGGAATTTAATGAGAGAGAAAGGGGTCTACCATCATTAAAACAATAAGAGGGAAGTATGGGGGAGGTGAAAAACCATACCCCAACATTCATAATTGAAATTAAAAGGGCAATACAACTTAAAGAAAATTGACAAAAATGAGAAAGGAAGAAAAAACCCTTACTTGGAAGTGTGCTTCCAAAGGCTAGAGAGAGGCTTGTGAGAGGATTCTTGGGAGCTTGGGGTACCTTGGGAGGATTATAGAGAGAGTATAACAGAGGTTGGATGAACTCCAAAGGATTTTAGTGAGGATGAAGTGGGAGTTTGGGTGGGTTTATATAGGAAAGGTGAGAGAATTCTTTATTATTTAGGTTTGTGACCCCTTATATTAAACTAATCCAAACCACAAACCATCCAATGGTTTTTGCCCATGGTTTCTGGAAAAGGAAATTGGAAAAAAATATTTTACAAGGCCAAGGTCCGAACTTATTAAAATATTAGGGTTGCTTATGTAGAGGTGAGTCACACTCCCATGGAAATTAATTTAAAAAGGCAAAGTGTTGAATATGTCTTGAGGGGTTCATTAATGCTTTGAAAAGTAAGTCAAACAAACCCAAAATCACATTATTTTAATGATAAAACATATATTGGCCGAAAATAAGGATTATGGTATTTTATTACATCACCATTGGGTCATTATGATCTCATAAAACACATTATATATTTAAACGGTATTTAATTTTTACCCAAAAATTTGACTGTCTCAGAAAATTATGAAAAATTCACCGTTGGATAATTTCGATGTCCTGATTCCAGAAATGAAATTTATTTTATCTAAATATGTTTCTAAATATGTTAATTTTCACTTTTAAAATAAAAACCGACATTTATCGAAAATTCACGGGTTTTGACAGAAATGGCTTTCAAACCTTAATAAAAATTTTAATTGCATTCATAAAATTATAAGATCATTTATATTTAATAAAAATTAATTTAATAATAATAATATTATTTTATTAAAATATTATTTAATTCAAAAATCCCTTAATTTAATAAAATATATTTCTTAATTAAATAATAACTAAAAACACCATTTGTACTTTAAAAGCTATTTACAATTTATCAAAAATGACTAGAAATTATATTCATTATTATATAAAAAAATAATGTACATGAACATATTACTACTTATTTGTTACACAACCCCTTAAAACATCCGCATAAGACCTAAGGGTAAGGTGTGCGATGGTGACAGACTCTTGGGGTGGCTCGGATAACATTGCTCGAGTGGTAATTTCAATCAACTTCCACTTTTCCTGTAGATGGTCACGTTCGAGCTTGACATAATGAAGCTCAGCTCGGGCTTGGTCAAGGGAGAATCCCAAGGATGCCACCTCTTTTCCGAGCTCCGAAAAATGGGCTTCGTATGGGGAAATTCTACTGGATGAGGCCATCGCTTCCTTTGTCTGAGTAAAATTGGGTTCGTTAAAGACTTATATTTATACTAATCATGTGATCACTATTCAACGACTATAAAAGTAACGGTCACAACTCTTAACATAAAACCAAAGAAGTTTACATCTTATAATTTTTTTTTCATAAAGAGACATTTAATAAGATCAATAGGGATTTCCATTAATGAAACTTTGGGTCGTTACAACCCTTATCTCCCTTCGGTTGTGGGTTTAAGCCCCATTACCTTTCCAAATGCAACGAGTTGTCACCTAGATTACAGATTACCCCTTTTCTAAAACTATGAAAAAAGTGATAATCATATTCATAATTCAACTTGATCCTATAAAATTTTCAAGAATATGATGAAAAATTCAAAAATAACACTATTAATCAAACCATTTTTTTAACCACTAGGGTTTTCTATCCAGTTCATTCTTTTCCAAAAAATAAAAAAAATTTAATTGACTATAATTACCCCAACATCAAGCACATATCAAATATTATATTTTCCTCAATCATGTGTTTTTCCATAAAATTTCACCTTACCATTAAATAACCTTTCCATTTCATTAGTAACATTCAACAAATTCTTTCAAATCCTTTAAAATTAAAACTACCATAGAACGATCCTTATAAGTTTTATGATTCTTATAACCAAAATACCATTAATAAAAATACTTCAAAAATAATATTATTGAATTACAACACCTAAACAATTCAACAATTCCACTTCAATGATTTTTATAACATAGTCCCTTAAGAATTAATCCATGGATTAGGGAATTTAATCAAATAATTAAAAAGTTCCCCATGTTTACAACACTGAACTATTAGTGGTTCCTTGGGTTAAACTTTATTTAAATGCATCTTGTTAACTAGAATCTTAATTTTTCTTCAGTAATTAGCTGTGTTGTGACCTCCTTTTCCACACATAAATCAAATTCCAATTCTCTTAAGGAATTTTCCAGGGTTCCTCTACACACATTTTTGACATGTAGAAAATTGAATCTTCTTTTATTTATAATCTTTAACACTTTAAATTCCATGAGACTCCATCCTTCTATTCTTTGTCATGCTTGAAGATTCATCTACATTCTATTTGTTAATCATAATTCGAGATAGCTCACTTATCATGATCACAAGATGTCTAACTTTTATTCTTATTAGGCTAGGAATATCATTATGGAAATCATTACATTTTCTATAACATTAGTTATTGGCATGATTTCTCCTATTTACTTCCATTAACTAAAAACAATAGAAGAAAAAAATATGAGAATACATTAATATAAAAAATGGAAACTTATATACCTAGAAGTAATAAATTATAAATGATAATTATATTTGTACTTATGAGTATCTAAGTTTCAATCTAGGTTATCCATGGTAATGTTTCTTATTATCTCTTCTAACCTAACATTTCACCCAAGTCCTTCATAATGGTTTGTATTTTTTTTTCAAATTTCCAAAACATATCCCCCGAGATTTTCAAACCAGGTGTGTAGTATAGCCCATTATCATGAACCGGGTGATGATCAATTCAATACCAATGAACCCTTTTAGAGTTATTACCCCTAGGATAAACTATGAAAGATCCACATCCACTTGTAGTATCCAGATAGGGATGTAATTTCTTGGATCCCACTCACTCTATACATAACGAATATTCCATGATATTTTTTCTATACTTATTATTATCCTTATAATTGTACCTAGGGTTCACACTAAATTATTCTAGTCCCAATCCACCAAAATAACTAGACCTTCCTTTGATACAAACTATAGAGACCTAATCTTTTCAAAAATATTATTGTATGTTTTTTAACATAAATATCCATTAATATAAAACATGGATTGAAAATGCCTAATGTATTTGGAAGACTAGGTTCATAGTGCATCAAAGTGAGACTACACTAAAACAACATTATTTTATTCTCCATAATGAGCTCCTAAATCCATTTAAGATCTTAAAACTTCTTGGGATAACTTGGGGAATACATAGACAAAAGGGGTGATCTCAAAAGCCCAGTAAGGGAATGAAATGATAAGAAAACATAAAATGTGAGTCAAAAGTATAACACGATATCATAAAATAGAAGGATAATGAGTAATCAAATGGGAGCATAAAATAAAGAACATGGTATCATAGGATCATGGAAACATAGGAAACT
This sequence comes from Viscum album, assembly GCA_963277665.1. Taxonomy (NCBI): domain Eukaryota; kingdom Viridiplantae; phylum Streptophyta; class Magnoliopsida; order Santalales; family Viscaceae; genus Viscum; species Viscum album. The sequence goes on along the minus strand of OY728152.1, from coordinate 1,714,289,358 downwards.
TGTCAGTAATATATAACATGACATAAACATGTGTTAAGGATAACTTCCTAGACAATATCACATGGTGGAGAAATTCACATAACGGATTGGGTTTACTTCATAATCCAATAAATAATGTCTCATGAGACTAAATATTTACCTAATACACTAAAGAACTATCTAGGCACACCCATCATAACAATTTTATGATTTATGTGTGCCAAAAAAGGGAATAAATCATAAGTAATAACATAAGAATTACCTATGGAAAGAAAATGGGTTGCATAATCTTTCCTCATATCATAATCAAAGGAAATTACATAATGAAGGAATTTTAGAAATGATCATAAGAAATGTATTAACCCATAAAAGGAAGGGAGAATAAGATAAGTATATATTTGAGATTCATATATATATATATATAGAATTTAGAATCATTACATAACATTAATGATAGAGATAAAGTGATTTAGAGAGATAATGGTCATAACCCAAAGCAAAAGGTGGTTTAGAGAGACCCCTTACTTAAAGTACAAAAAATTATGAAATATTAAAGAAAAAATTTTCTTTAAAAAATAAATTGGAAGATTTTAAAGTATTATTTAAATCATTTATTATTCATAATGGTGTTAAATATCTTTCATGTCGTACATGCTAAAACAAATATTCCTCACATTTTTTCTAAAAAGTTAAAAGTATCTCATTCGAAAAATGATAATAATATTCCTTTTAAATCATTTTGTAAAAAAGTAAAAAAAGGGTAAAATTACTTTAAAAAATAATTTTAGAATATTAAAAACATTATTTAAATCATTTTTAGAAAACATGTACATGGGAGAGAAAGGATTTCCAACCGATGAGAGAAATAAAGTTGGTTTTCCTTAAAAACATTCTCTTGGACTCTTAAGTAAATAAAGAGAGGAAAATGAAAGTAAAACATGTAATTCACAGAAATAAAAATAGGATAAGAAAATTCATGAGTTTATTGAGTTATATATCATTAAATTTCATCATCATAAACTTAATCATAAATAATCTTGATAAAAAATAAGACTATAACGTAAAAAATGTACCACTTTGGTAACTTTTGAATTATAAGTCCCATGAAATAAATAAACTTATATGGATATTTATATCCCATAATTTTATTGATAATAATCATAAAAAATATTAAAGGGTATTATATACAATATAAGATAAACAAGTGGTGAATATGGAATGTGTCCCATAGAAATAAAAGTGATATGAGAATCCCTTACCACAAGTCCATACATGTCGTGTATGTCCTTTATCCCCTGTATAATAACCTTATATCAATTATTTGTTTTATTAATAATATCTTATAGGTTTATAACTTATAATTAAACCATTTAATACATTTATTTTAATGACACATTTAATTACATAATCAGTTATTTCCATGACATGTGTTTTGAGGATGTTCAATTCATAAATTCAAAACGACATCAATGTGTTGAGCATAGTTAAAGGGTTAATTGTTCCATCATATATAGAATAATAATCATATAATAATTATCATTTTATATATAAATTATACTTTAAAAAAAAACCATATAAAAAGGTTATGAAAAATGAACTTTGTTATAATCATGGAGACGATTGGTCGTACATACACATGAGTAACATTTCCATTTTTCAACGATCATGATGGGAAGAAGGTAAGTGTTATTTTATATTTACATAACTATCATTAAATCATAAATAACATAATATTTCTTTAAATACACATATATATGTTAGATTTGGTGTCATAGAACCAATTGTTAATACTTTGATTACATGAATATTTGATGTATTAAATATTAAATTAAACATCTTATTACATATTGTTCATTGTTCTCAATGAACATAATGTAATAATTTACTAGAGTATTTTTCGTATTGATAAGGTCATAGTAGTTTCCTAATATGATGAGAACCTTGAAGTGCTATGAAAATATTCTTAATATATTTATGCGGTTAGATAACATACTATGACAGGACACATAGTATATAGATCATCAAGGGTGAGTACTCATAAGAAGATGAGACTTATTCTCATGAAGTTCTCACTTAGTAATCTCCAATATGGGAGATTATGAGAGCTGACCCGCCGGTAGAAATTTCACATGTTTTGGTGTCATCAGATATTTCTATCTACAAGAATGTGTAATGGTCCTTAGACTTTAAGATTATCATTAATGCATGTCACGACTCGCGCACTTATATTTACTGATGAAAAAAATCATGCCATATATGTTGGTGGGAATTAGGGTATGTTGGGTGCATTATGGACAACGTTTTATTAATGTATAATTCAAGAAAGGATTTGTCCCTTCCATATTTATGGAAGTTGATATCTCGGTCCTTTGATTGAAATAGAACCATCGCCCTAAATTCCATTTCCATGGTGTAATGACAAGTTTATTTTAGATAGTCAAAGAATGATGTATCAAGAATATAGGTTTATGAAACCATCATGCAATCTAATTGATGAGATTTTTTTACAAAGGTATTATATTACACAGTGAGCATTCGTATGTAGTCATCATTGGTGCAACTTTAAGTTCTTTATCTTGGGTTCCTTGACCCATTGCTAGATAGTAATATTGTACTTTAGGAAAGACTAATGACAATGAGAAAGAATCCTAGAGGGACACATAATAATTGTTTCTATTGGTCTAGATTAAATTCTATTTGAATTTAATTAATGGAATAAATACTATTCTCAAGACTGAGGAATAATTTTATTTAAGTTATATTGATCACATAAATTGAATAAATATTTATTCACCAGATTGTGAATAAAATATATATATTTATTTTATTAAATATTTAATAAATATTTATTTAATAGTTTGTGAATAAAATATTTATTCAAGACAATAAAATATTTATTCAGGTGTTCAATAAATACAAGAGGAGTTCGAACGGAGAAAGACCATGTCTAATGATAAAATAATTATTTATGAGTTGGTAAATATTATTTATCTATTTTGCGTAGGTTGGTGCACCAAAATATAATAATACTATTATTATTATTATGTGGAATGATATTTCATTGATGGTTATAATTATATTTAATGACTATTATGCAATTAAATTTTGTAACCAAAATCCCAACTCTATAAATAGATGGCTACGTCTATTGTGTAATTCATTCAAAACCAATTCCAAGTTTGGGTTCAAAACCAATTCCAAGTTTGGGAATAGAGAATTTTTTCACACAAAGAATTATCTCTTGACTCCTCCTCTTCTCTCCCTCTCAAAACTAAGAAACCCAAGATAGAATTTCTTCAATACTGAAGAATGATTGATCAAGAATGAACAACGTAAGGCATTTGATTCGCTGCACTAGCACCTTGAGAATGAGTGGCGTTGCTCAGAGACCATTGAAGCACATGTGGATCACCACTAAAGGGATTATACCCTTGGATCCTCTCAAGCGCAATGAAGTAAATCTATAAGGTATGTTTCAGATGATCAAAAATCATCAACTAAGAAAGTTCCTAACCCCATGTATTTATTTATTCAGATATTAAATAAATTAATTATAAATTTAATGTGAAAGATCCCCACTCTTGGTTTTTGGAAACAATTATTAAAATTAATTTTAATATATCACCCAACACCACATTCTTCCACTGCACCCAGAACCAACAAGTGGTATTAGAGCGGTCACATTTAAATTTATATTTATTTATTTGACTATTGATCCATGCATAATTATGGTCAGATTTTATTTCATGTTATTCCTTCTTTAATTCTATTTGAATTAACATGTTATCAACATATTAATCATGTTCGTTTAGTGTTTAATTTTCTTAAAGGTTTAATAACAAATGAAGAATGACCAGAGATTCCATCAAAAAGTGCCAAATCATTGGCCAATAAAAATGGATTACACAACATGCGGTTGAAGAACACGCTGTATATGCATGAAAAATGTATCTAGATGCACCGAGTAATTAATTACATGTGGTGATTTTATTTCACATAGTGTGTTGACCAGGATAATTTGGCACACGACTAGTAGATACAGGGTGTGTAATTGGCATGTACACACCATGGAGTCTGGACGAATCAACAAACCGAAGCCCTAAACATGTGACTTGGATATACAAAAATCGAGGTACATGATGTGTAGCTACATGTACACTCTGTGTAGTCTCCGATTAATGGAAAAAATTAAAATTAAATTAAATTTGAAATTACATCATTAAAATATTATTTTATTTATTAGAACACCATTGTGTGTTTGACAATTTAATAATGGTTTTAAAGAATTTTAAATGATCAATTAATTTATTGTAATTAATATGTCATTATTGGTTCTTCTATTTATTTTCCATGATTCCATTAATGATGGTTATCTCCAAAAAATATCAGATTATCATTAAGATGAAAGAGAATTAATTAATTAATTAACAAATTAATGAAAGCATGTTTATCTTAAATAATAAAAGAACGAATAATGAAATGAATGTTAGTCGTTTACTTTTGCACATTCGTTGCATGTGTGAACACTTATGAGCTTGATCAAGACCTATGTATGTGTTGGAATTTATTTAATTAAATTTATTGCATGGTTTTTCAATTATTTAATATTAAATTAAAGGATGGTCTGTGATTCATCCCTCCCTCCATTATTATGTAAGACCTGCATTTCCAAGGATATTTATGTAATTACCTTTAACCAATACTTTGGTTACTACCACCTTAGTGTGAGTAATAAATATTTGTAATTAATGGAGCATCCCAAAGCATATTGTGATGGTTCAAGACAGAACCATAATGATGCCAACTCGGTGATACATAGGTGGACATGTGGAATACTGTATCTCATGCCAAGTCCAACATAAGGAGTTATTTCCCCTAGGCCATATGTTGATTTAATGTCTGCTCATTAAATCATTCATTAGATAAGCTCATGATCAGATTATTTAATTAATTAATTATTTTATGTCTAATGAATCAAAATTATATTTATTGATTCAAGACCATGATCACATAAATGAATGAATTATTATGCAATGATATAATTTAAATAAAATTGATTATGCGTAAATGTTTTATCCAAACATGGTTAATTGATTAAGTAAACATCCACTTAAATATCAACAAGACATGTAAAAGATAAAATAAGATAAAAATTTATGCATAATAGAATAAAATCCCTCAATCTAATATTAAGTCAGACTAATCCTTCCATTACTTGATTATGAACAAAACTCAATAGAACTTTGTATTTAACCAACCCTTGTTGGGACACTTTATTTTATAAGGGGAGTTATTATGAAAGTTTTGGGTTGACTTAACCATTTTACATCAAGAGGAGTATCCCTTGATAGACTTTGTGTAATTTTAAGGAAAGTGTGGAGAAAATATAAGTCAGGATTTCTAGATTGGGGAGTCCACTCAATGAATCAATGAGCTACGAGCCCACAGTTAGCAAATACTTGCCTACCTAAATACCTTCAGAATAGCTTGACCAACCCATTTTGGGGTCATACAAAGGGTAATATGGATACTTTCCACTATAATGTCCTAGAAACTAGGAATTCCATGTTCAATGGTGAGGGATATTGGTACTTGATAAAATAGTGGGAGATTTAATAAAATCAATTAATTATTTCTCACAAAAAAATATAATCAAGAAAAGTACTAATAATATGCTCTTTTAATTATAGAATAATGTAAAAAGATCACTATACCTAAAATCAATATTGTATAAAGACAATATCCTCAATAGAAGTAGCTTATAGGTGTGGTTTAGATGACTTTGAGTTGTTCTATGCCATGAACGGAAATCTTACGTGCTAGAATTCTCAATGCCTGATCCGCCTACTCAAGAGGCGAGTGATGAAGAGTTACTAGTCTACTAAAAACATATTAATGATGCAATATATATTCAATGTTTGATGCTTTCATTGTAACAACCCTGTTCTTCCTTTTAGGTACAAGTCTCTTTTTTTCAATTTCTGGGTTGTTTTTGAGTAAATAAGGAAAAACTGGGCAAGTACTGGAATTTTTGGGTTACACACCATGTACTCCAAGTACATGCTGTGTATGTCTTGGCCATGTAATGACCATACATGGTGTGTGGGGACATTGGAAAGGGTAGAGAGAATTAAACATGTATATTCCATGTAGTCCCTTCCACATACTGTGTAGTCATGTCGGCAAGACCTAGGAAAATTTGGTCTCCAAATGAACAGTAAAAGAACCCACACAGTGTGTAGTCCCAAGTACACACCATGTATTTTATTTTTTTTGCTAAAATAGGTAGTAGCGTTGTTTTGAGGCAGATGGTAGAGGGGTTCGTTTGGGTCACGAACAAGCAGCGCTGGGACTCATTTTTGTTCCCGATCGTCCATACGAACTCCAATTCGAACATCATCAGATCCATTAGAACCCCATTAGTAATCTATCGATTCCACTTGATCCATTATTCATGATTTCTCCTCTCGACCAAATTATCAACTTTTGATCATTTTTGATCGTTTTGTGGATCTACCCCATTCTAGACCTAATTAGAGGCCAATAACAGATGAGGAACATCGTACGAGTATGAGGTAGGTGGGGCATACTTTTTTTGTATTTTTTCAGACATTTGGGGGTTGCGTATTTTAGTAAAATGGTGGTTTTTTGAGAAGAACCCTATTATTACATTTTAATTTGATTGTTAAGCCTTGTGGGATGCCTTTGGGTATTACCTTACCTGTTATGCTTGAGCGAGGTTGGGTGAGAGGCCATTTCTTATCGGGTTATTTTGGATGGGAGTGCTAAAATAGTTTTAAATGAATTGTTTTTTATTTAAATTGTTTAGTTTAAATTGTTAATCTTGATTACTCTATTTAGAGGCATTCAAGACCTTCGTGCAATTGTGTTAGAATAGGTAACTTAGGAAATTCAATCTATTTAAATTGAATTGTTTGATTAAAGTTAATTGTTTGAATTGAATATATATATGTGATTGTTGAATTTCATGTGATGAGACCCTTTGGACTGTGATGGGCTTGGATTGAGGTTGGGATGGAATGACCATCAGGATTGGGTGATTTTGATCACAAGTTGGGAGAGGCTCGGATTTTCTTGGGTGGTTTTGACCATGGGATTGGGCATCATGGACATCAGTTTGAGGTAGTGTGACCATCAAGTTGGGAATGGACCAGGATACTTAGATGGAATGACCATAAGATTTGAGCAACATGGTTGAAAGGACATGAGGTGTCATATATGGTGTGTCTTGGATTCTTATTTGGTGATTATCGCTCACCCTTGATGGACAAAGCGCTATTTTGAGTCATGTGAACACAGTTTTACTCCGTGATGAGGTGGTTTTGACCGCTCATGTGGTTAGAGGCCCTTAATAGTTTTGGTGTAGGTATTATCCATTTGGGGGTGCTTGCCATAGGAAGCCATGTGGAAGGTGAGGATCCTTCAGGGGATAACGATGAGGCTATCGGGTTGGGGACTAAGGCTCACCGTGATTGAGGTTATGGGCCTGGATATTTATTTGAGAGAAGACATTGTTGTTCTTTCGGTTATTATATGAGGATATAAATAACTGTTCCTTTGGTTATCATGCCATAGGCCGATGTGAGCTTTCAAGTAGGGGTCCATGGGACTCGGATACTTTTGTTTGGGCGTGCCTTTGGGATGATGGTACTAGAGACATGAGGTGTATGGAGGCATGTGGTGCTAGGTTACGTATTTAAGGTGGAACCTAAGGGTTCACCAGGAATTTTTGACTACATGGGTACCTTGGGCGAGGGGCCAATGAATCTATTTGCTATTGAGATTCTGGCATTGGCCGAAGTGGGTGACACTCCTTGGTGGCTGTTGAGCACCAGTTGAGATTATGTTTATTATTACATCACACTATTTAGATTACTTAGAGATGCATGTCTACTTAAACACTTATACTAGGTATTAACTATTGGGAGGTATCCTATTGAGATTTATCTCACACCCTACATGGGCCCTTCAGGATGCGTGTAGACTTTATGGTTTTATGTACAGGTAAAGTATTAGCTTCAGGAGCTGGGTAGTAGTGCTGCTTGGCATGGAGACTGGTATGGACCTTGAGGTCATTCCTACTTAGAGTTTACTTTGTTTAGTTTCCATTTATGTATCATCATGCTTATTATTATTACATAGCTATAATGGTTATCCATGGGCGCCCTTTATGTATTGAAATGTATGACCTACTATGTATGCATTCCTTGTTTGTTTCATTGGTAGTTATAAGTCGTGTTGAAGATGAAATTCTATTTACTTTCTACTATAGTTGTTTCTATATTGATTCATCTGTTTATTGATATTGAATACGCTTATACTCTGCGGGTCTAGTTTGAGTCAACTGAGTCATTTATTTTCCATTGCATGTTATGATATTATGCTCGGACCGATACCTTTATCTTCCTCTCAGAGGGTATAGACTCCCCAATATACCTGATTTCACCCTTGCTGATAGTTGGTAGCCTTTGGAGTTTGGGGAGGTTCACTTAAGGTAAGTGACACCCGGCCCGTTTAGCATTGTTCGGGTGGATATTCGGGTCGAGACATTACAAAGTGGTATCAAAGGCGGTTTTTCTTTACTGGGATTTAGTAGCAGTGATTCACTAACTACTAATGAGATCAAGACAACCATTCTTTTCTATTGGTTTACTATTTGGGATATTGTAGACTGATGATATGTAGTAATTGGAACTGGGTTTCTATCTTGTGCTTGGGTACCTACAACCCTAGGTATGAGGAACAAACTGAGTTACCTTGGGTGGGAATTATTGTTTTTATTTTTCTCAGATTATAGTTTATATGATTTCCAACTTCATGGATCACTTGGATTCTGCTGATTTTTAGCTGTGATATGTGACCCTTGACCCGGTGCGGTGAGGGAGAATTGGACCTTGGCCCGATAAGGAAAGGTGTGGTTGTTTGGATTTTTATAGGCACATTTTTAGGTTATTTAAATTTCATATATGCATATATTACTTGTGAAGTGATAATACCATGTGAATAATATCAAATTCTATGCTTTAAATGCTTGAGAAATGTGAAAGGTGAAATGGTGGATAGAATTGATTGTTTTATACAATGAGATATGCCATGCTGTATATATTTGTAGAATTTTATATAGTAGGGGATTTGGTCCTGGATCTTATATGAGAGGGAATGTACTATGGTTAAGGTGATTTTGATCACCAGGATTAAGAAACTAGGTCATCAGATTGAGGTAATGATGGTTTTCAGGACGGGCATGGCCTGGGGATATTGTGATACTTGGATCTATTGAGAGAGGGTAAGGAGGCTATGAGGCCAGGGTGCCATGGGCATGGTTGTAGTGGGGGTAGAGTAAGGGTAGTTGTTATATGCTTCATTTTTACTAATTTCCCCATCTTCAATATATATATATATATATATATATATGGGCTATCGAACCATTTATGGTATTCAGTGGGTTCCTCTTAGATGGCTCAGATGAAGCATCGGGCGGGTGATGGTATAATGTCGTAGGAGCACGATCAGGTCCAGATCCCTGAAGGGAAGGAAGACCACGAGCTGTAGGTATAGGCTTAAGGAAAGGATCAGGTTTATGATCTAGTGAAGGTAGAGTAGCAGTCATGTTTGGCAACGTTCGGTCCGTGGCTCGACGAGCAACTTTGATCTAGTCTGGTATGCGTTTTATAGGGGATCAATAATGGCATGTAGGGAACAAATACCTCTATGAATTACCTTACTCGGGAGTTTTGGTTACAACACTCTCTACTTTTTCATGGTGAGGGTGGTCCACATGCGATTGAGAACTAGATAGAGATCATGCAGATGATCTTCAAGTAGCTCTAGATGTCTCCAGGGAAGAGGGTAAAGCTGGCGACGTACATGCTGAGAGGACCAGCGAAGCACTGGTGGGATGTGCAGATTCAGGCTCGCAGACATGAGGGATTGTCCTGGAAGGACTTTGAGGATAGATTCTTCAAGCACTTTTTTCCAGAGATGCTGAGGGTAGAGAGAGATCGAGAGTTATTGAGCCTTTAGTAAGGTAACATGTCTGTCATGGACTATGCAACTACATTCACTGAGATGTCTCGCTTCACACCTGGTATGGTAAGCGATGACACCTCAAGGGTGAGGTGCTTCAAGGATGGATCAAGACATTCCATATGGGTTCAAGTGAACATCTTTAGGCTAGCCTCGTTATTAGAGGCAGTGAATCAGGTTCTCATAGCTAAGGGAAACTTGACAGACAGGTCTCACATGGGTCGGGCGATGGCTTCAGGTGAAGGTTTAGATGGTAGGAAATGAGGTCGGGATGAGTTCCAGTAGGTCGGTTAGGACAAGGAATCAGCTAGACCACCTAGTGGAAGTTCAATAGTGGTTTTATTTTAGTGTGGGAAACTAGTGAATGTACGGACTCATTATGATAGGCCTCCAAAGGAGTGATTAACATGTGGATAGGTCAGACATCTTGAGAGGTTCTACAGGAAACCTTATCAGACAATTGGCAGGCAAGGACCGAGGCAGGAACAAGATTCAGAGATCGATTCAGGATCGGTACTTGGTGAGGGAAACTGAGGTGAAGATGCATGTGGAGGACATGGAAGAGAAAATGTGACCCAACTGAGGGGTCAGTGGCTGATGACTAGTGTAACACCACAGGAAGGAAAGGTTTTAGGTAGCCATGTGTCAGACTAGGTGCACGTTGTGGAGCTTCTAGGGGCTAAGTAGGCTGGTGAGCTAATGATGGTCAGAGGTACACAACAGGTATGACCATGATTTTATTTTTACTTTTATTTGGCATGGACTATTGAGGCATGCTCGTTTTGAGTGCATGAGGTGAACAAGATGTTTTGGACCGACTAGATGCTGGTCAGTGGGTTGGCACCATTTCAGGTACATGATTACACCCCCCCACATATTTATATGTATGAGATGCTTGGAATCAGGAGAATTGTTGGATGTGGTTTATTTGAGGTGCCTTGGGCATTGGGGAATCCATGGGATGTGGGTTACTTGAGGTTCCTTAGGCATCGGGGCATCAAGGATACAATTGTGATTGAGGTGAAAAGAACCAGGTTGTTTTGAGCATCCAAAGGATGCGGGACCTCGTTGTGCCATGGGTTCCATGGGCTCAGGGTGGGCGCCGATGTGGCATGGGATGTGATTGTGTGTCGTGAACGAAACGGGAGCACTAGATGAGGTGTAGGGGTGATGATGCATCACGGGGGGACCTTGGGTCTGGGTAATAGGTTGATGGACCTTTGTTTGATTTGATCTTTGGGATAGAGTTGTTATAAAATGTTCTTCACTACCTTGGAAGGGAAATTTGGGGATGAATTTATTTAAGGGGGGAAGTTTATAAGAACCCAGTTTTTCCTTTGAGGTACGAGTCTCCTTTTTTTTGTTTTCGAGTTGTTTTTGAGAAAACAAGGAAAAACTGGGAAAGTACTGTAATTTTTGGGTTACACGCCATGTACTCCGAGTACACACTGTGTATGTCTTTTCCATGTAACGACCATACATGGCGTGTGGGGATGTTGACAAGGGTAGAGAGAATTAAACATGTACACACCGTGTAGTCCCTTCCACACACCATGTAGTCATGTCGACAATACCTAGGAAAATTCAGCCACCAAATGAACAATAAAAGAACCCACAAGGAATGTAGTCTCAAGTACATGTTGTGTATTTTATTTTTTTTCAATAAAATGGGATGTAGCCTCATTTTGAGGCATAGGGGAGAGGGGTTCATCTAGGTTTATGAAAAAGTAGCACTGTGACTCATTTTTTCTCCCGATCATTCATCCGAACTCCGATTCGAACGCCATCGGATCCATTGAAACCCCATCGGTATGATCTCGATTCCACTTGAGCCATTCTTCATGATTTCTCCTCTTGACCAAATTATTGAGGGTTGATATTTTTTGATTGTTTTGTAGATCTACCCCATTTTAGACCGAATTAGAGGCTGATACCAGACGAGGAACATCGTACGAGTATGAGGTAAGTGGTTCATACTTCATTTTGTGTTTTTGCAGACATTTGGGGGTTGCGTCTTTTAGTGGAACAATGTATTTTTGATAGGAACCCAATTATTGAATTTTAATTTTATTGTTAAGACTTATGGGATGATGTTGGGTATTCCCCTACCTATTATGCTTGAGCGAGGCTGGGAAAGAGGTCGTTGCTCATTGAGTTATTTTGGTCAGGGGTGCCAAAATGGTTTTAAATGAATTGTTTTGATTTAAACTGTTTAGTTTAAATTATTAATCTTGATTATTCTATTTAGAGGCATTCAATACCTCTATGAAATTGTGTTAGAACTGGAAACTTAGGCAATTAAATCTGTTTAAATCGAATTGTTTTATTAAAGTGAATTGTTTGAATTGAATATATATGTGATTGTTGAATTCCATGTGATGATACCCTTTTGGTTTTGATGGGATTGACCCAAGGTTGGGGTGGAATGGCCATCAGGATTAGGTGATGTTGATCACAGGTTGGGAGAGGCCTGGATTTACTTAGGTGGTTTTAAACATGGGATTGGGTGTTATGAACATCTATTTGAGGTAGTGTGACTATCAGGTTGGGCATGGCATGACATACTTGGATGACATGACCATCAGATTTGAGCGACGTGGTCACAGGGACACAAGGTGTCAAAGATGGTGTGTCTTGGGTTCTTGTTTGGTGATTTCCGCTCACCCATGATGGCCAAAGAACTATTTTGAGTTATGTGCACACAATTTGACTCCGTAATGAAGTGTTTTTGACTGCTCATGTGGGTAGAGGACCCTGATAGATGCGGTGTAGGTATTATCGATTTAGGGGTGCTTTTCATAGGAAGCCACATGGAAGGTGAGGAGCCTTAAAGGGATAATGATGAGGCTATCAATCTGGGGACTGAGGCTCTCCATGATTGAGGCCATGGGCCTGGATATTTATTTTAGAACATACATCACTATTACTCCAGTTATTATTTAGGAAAAACATAGTTTTTACTCTAGTTTTCATGCCATGGGCCGATATGAGATTTCAAGAAGGGGTTTGTGGGACTAGGATACTTTTGTTTGGGCATGCCTTCGAGACACCGGTACTTGAGACACAAGGTGTCAGTAGGAATGTGGTTTAAGGTTATATATTTGAGGTGGAACCTAAGGGTTCACCAAGACTTTGTGACTACAAGGGTACCTTGGGGAGGGGCCAAGGAATCTCTTTGCTGCTGAGATTTTGGCATTGACCGAAGTAGGTGACACTCTGGTGGCTACTGAGCACCAGTAGAGATTGTGTTTTTTATTGAATAATATTTTTTACCTTATATAGAGATGCATTCCTGCTTAAACACTTATACTAGGTACACACTATTGGGTGGTATCCTACTGATATTTGTATCACACCCTACACGGGCCCTTCAGGACACGTGTAAACTTTATAGTTTTACGTATAGGTAAAGGATCAAATTTAGGAGCTGGGTAGTAGTTCTGTTTGGCATGGAGATTAGTATGGGCCTTGAGGTCATTCATAGATAGAGTTTATTTTGTTCATTTTATATTTATGTATCAGCATGCTTATTATTATTATGTAGCTACATTTGTTATCCATGGGCGACCTTTGTGTATTGACATGTATGACCTGTTATGGATGAATGCCTTATTTGTTTTAGTGGTAGTTACAAGTGGTGTTTAGCATGATATTCTATTTAATTTTCACTGTAGTTGTTTCTATATTAATTCCATTTTTTTATTGATATTGAATATGTTTCCGCTCTGTGGATCTGGTTCGAGTATGCTAAGTCATTTATTTTCCACTACATTTTATGCTATTACGCTCGAACTGGTACCTTTATCTTCCTCATAGAGGGTATATCCTCCCCAATATACTTAATTTCACCCTCACTGCTAGTCGGTAGCCTTTAGAATTTGGGGAGGTGCGCCTAAGGTAAGTGACACCTAACCTGTTTAGCACTGTTCGGGTGGCTTTTTGGGTCAGGATGTTACATTCATCTATGTCTAGTGAACTAATGAAGTCTAATAAAAAAATGGATGTGTATAGAATTCTTGAGCACCTCCATGGTATTTACCAGGAGAGATCCAGCTAGTAATGATTTGATATTTACAAGGTGCACTTTTAGAGTAAGTTTGGAGAGGGTTCCCCAGCTAGGCTCCATGTAGTCAATCTCAATGGATACATTTAGCTCCTAAGGTTTTAGGGTTTAAACTCCCCAAAGAACTAAGCATGATCTCATTATGGAATCACTCCCTCATAGTTTTATAGTTTTTTATGAATTTTAATATGATCAACATTGATAAGTCTTTACCAAATCTTCTTATCATCCTTCGCTAAGTAGATAAAGATATGAAGCCCGAAAAGCCTTTTGTCCTTATGGTGAACACACAGAAAGGGAAAAAAAGATATTTAAGCCCAAAGATTCTTTACACCCTTCCAGGAACAAGAAGATCAAAGGAGAATCAATCTAATAGGATTTTGTCTATTTCGTATGTGTCAAGAAGGTCCATTGGAAGAAAAACTGCTCCCAGCTAAATAAGTAAGGGGAAGCTTCAGGTGTTTTTGTTATCAAGTGAAATTTATCTATTTCGAAAAATTGGGTATTAGATAGAGATTGTGGTGCTCGCATATGTATTCAAATATAGGAACCAATAAGATTCATAAAAATTGACTGAGGGGAGGTAGATCTACAAGAAACCAACACAACTAAACTTGCTGCTGTAGCTATTGGGGACTACCACCTTACATTGATGACCATAATGATCTTGGTTTTAAAGGGTTGTTATTATGTTCTTTCAGTTACCAAAAAAATTATTTCTGTATCCATAATTCTCAAATTTGGAAATAAATTTTTCTTCTTTTATAAAGATAAAATTTGTTATGGTAAGGAATATTTACATAACGATCTTTACATGTTGGATTACATGAACCAAGTAATGATAATCGATAATGAAGTTACTTAACATGAATCATACCACACCCAAATTTGAAATCACTGTATAGGTCATGAAAATGAAAAAAACTTAAAAAAATTACATCAAGATGGATATTTAGATTCATTCAAACTAAAAACACTCGATGTATATCACGCATGTTTACAAAGTAAAATCACAAAATCCCCATTTAGTGGAAAATGTGAAAGGGCTAAATAGATTCTTGAATTAGTTCATACCAATGTGTGTGGACCATTTCCTATGGAAGGAAGGGGTGGGTACTCATACTTAATAACTTTTACTGATGATTTTAATAGATATGGATATATTTACTCAATGAGGTATAAGTCATATTCTTTTGATAAATTCAAGTAATACAAGAATGAAGTTGAGAACCATCTTGGAAGGAATATTAAGAAACTATGCTCAGGACAGGGTAGAGAATATCTTAATCAACACATCATTAATTACTTATGGGAGTTTGGGATCCTATACCAACTCATCCCTCCTTACACACCTCAATGGAATAGTGTAAGAAAAATGAGGAACCACACCTTGTTGGACATGGTGAGATCAATGAGGAGCCATGCAAGTCTTCCATTATCCTTTTGGGGATATGAATTACAAACAACAACACACATACTAAACCATGTACAAACTAAATCAATAAATGGTATTTCATATGAATTTTGGAGTGGAAGAAAAACCATGTTATCGAATTTACATGTGTGGGGAAGTAAAGTGTTTGTTAAGGCCTCTTTAGGTAATAAACTTGCACCCCGAGGCACAAAGTGTACCATTATAGGATACCCTAAGGAAACAAGGAGATATTACCTGTATGAACCCTAAGAAAAAAAGGTTATAGTGTAAAGACACACCATATTCCTTGAGAGGGATAACATATCTAAAAGAGATAGTGGGAGTGATATAAACTTCTATGAAGTCAAGGATCAATGCATACAAGAGTTGGTATAGGATCAGATTCCACAAAGCCCCATGGAAAAAAATTGTTCCAGAGAAAAAGGAACTGTGTATGAGTACAAGAGAGGTTAGAGAACCAGAATGGTATGTTTTTATAGTTATTTAGGACTATGACTCATTATTAGTTGATAATAATTATCTTCTAACCTACAAGGAAGAAGTAAGTGGCACAGATGTTGTCAAGTGGAAAGAATCCATGAATTCTGAAATGAATTCTATATACCAAAACAAAGTTTGTATTTAGGTAGATCTTCTAGTGGATGTAAATCCTATTGGTTGAAAATGGGTATTCAATAAGAAACTGGACATGGAAGGACAATTTAGTACCTATAAGGTACGTCTGGTTGTAAAAGGGTTTAAACATCGTTAAGGTATTGACTACAATGAAACCTTTTCACCAGTTTCAATGATGAAATCTATCAGAATTATACTTTACATTGTGACTTATCATGACTATGAGATTTGTAAAAAGGATTTCAAAATATCCTTCCTTAATGGGGACCTTCAGGAAGATTTCTACATGAAACAACCTGAAGGGTTTGTGACTCCAAAGGATTCCAATAAGATATACAAGTTGAAAAAAATCGCTTTATGAATTAAAGCAAGCATCCAGGTCATGGAACAATCATTTTGATGAATCCATAACAGAATGTGGTTTTATAAATAATGAATGTGATCCTTATGTCTACAAATAGTTTAGTGGGAGTGCAATAATTTTCTTAATAGTATATTTCGATGACATATTACTTATTAGAAATGGAATAAAAGTCTTACAGTCTATTAAGGCATTGTTGAATAAATGATTTTTCATGAAATAATTGGGTGAGGAAACCTATATTCTTGGGATCAAGATCTATTGTGATAGATCCAATAGGTTTCTTGGCCTAATTCAAAGTACATACATTGACAAGATACTTAAGAGATTCAGTATGGAACAATCCAAGAGGGTATTGTTTCCAAAATCACATGGAATTCATCTTTCCAAGAAAATGTTTCCTTAGACCCATGAGAAAATAAATAGAATGTCAAATATTCCATATGAATTAGTGATTCAGTCAGTCATGTATGCTATGCTATGTACTAGGATAGATGTCACCTATGCATTAAGTACAATAGGCCGATTTCAAGCAGATCCAGGTGACCGTTATTAGATGACAGTCAAGATTATCCTTAAGTATATAAGGTGTACTAAGGATATGTTCCTAGTTTATGGAGGAGATGAGGAACTAGTCAGTAAAGGATATGAATATTCTAGTTTCCAAATTGATAAAGATGACATGAAGTCACAAACGAGATACATATTCAATTTTAATGGAGGTGATGTGAGCTAGAAGATCTCAAATAAGATTGTGGTCGAAGATTCTACAGAAGATTCGAGTATATTTCAGCTTCTGAGGCAGAAAAAGAAGCAATTTGGATGTGCAATTTTTTCAATATCTTGATGTGGTACCTAAAAGTAAAGATCCCATCACACTCTACTATGATAATACTGTAGCAATGGATCTTATAAAAGGGCCAAGGTCACATCAGTGGAAAAAGCACATACTTTAGAAGTATCTCTTGAGGGATTTTTCTTAGAGAGGTTAAGTTACAATGAGCAATATTTCCATAGAATAAAACATGGAGGAACCCTTGACTAAAGGCTTGACTCAGTAGAAATATGATTATCATGTGAGTTTTAGTAGAATGAAAGTTTTAGGAAGTTTTTTATAGTCAAAGTGGGAGTTTGTTAGAGTTGGTGTCCTATAACCAACTTTTTGTACTTTGATTACATGAATATTTAATGTATTAAATATTAAATTAAATATCTTATTATAGGTTGTTTATTTTTCTGCATGAAAATAATGTAATAATGTCCCAGAGTATTTTTCGCATCAATAAGCTCATAGTAGTTCACCACTATGATGAGAACATTTAAGTGATATGAAAATATTCTTAATATAGTTTTGTGGTTGGATAATATAATATGATGGGATACATAGTATATAGGTCTTCAGGTGCGAGTACTCATAAGCAGATGAGATTTCTTCTCATGAAGTTCACATATGGTAATCTTCAAGATGGGAGATTATGAGAACAGAACCACCAGTAAGAATTCCGCATGTTTTGGTGTCATCAGATATTCCTATATACAAGCACGTGTAATGGTCCTTAGAATTTAATATTATCATTAATTCATGTCATGACTCACTCACTTAGATTTTCTAATGAAAACCATTACACCATATATTGGCAGGAAGTAGGGTAAATTGGGTGCGTCATGAATGACATGTTATTAATAGATAAGTCAAGAAAGGATTTGTCCCTTCTATATTTATAGAAGTTGATATCTCATACCTTTTATTGAAATAGAATCGTCACCCTAAATTTAATGTCCATGGTGTAACAATGAGTTTATTTTAGATAGTAAAAGAATGATGTATCACCCATATAAGTTGATGACACCATCATGAAACCTTCTTGATGAGATTATGTGAAAAAGGGATTATATTATATAGTGATCATTCATATGTGGTTGTCATCATTACAAATTTAAGTTCTTTCTCTTGGGTGCCTTGACCCATTGCTAGATAGTAATCTTGGAATTTAGTCAATCCTGCCTAATTCCAATGAGAAATAATCCTAGAGGGTCACACACTAAGTGTTTCTGGTGGTATAGATTAAATTCTATTTTAATTTAATTAATGGAATAAATATTATTCTCAAGACCGAGGAATAATTTTATTTAAGTTATATTGATCGCATAAATTAAATAAATATTTATTCACTGAATTATGAATAAAATATATATATTTATTTTATTATATATTTAAAAAATATTTATTTACTAGTTTGTGAATAAAATATTTATTTAGGAGAATAAAATATTTATTCAGGTGTTTAATAAATACAAGAGTTCAAAGAGACCAAGACTGTGTTCAGTGATAAAATAGTTATTTACGATTCAATAAATATTATTTATCCATTTTGTAAAAGTTGGTGCACCATAAAATAATAATAATGTTATTATTATGTGGCATGAGATTTTATTAATGGTTATAATTATATTTAATGGCTGTTATGCAATTAAATTTTGTAACTAAAATCCAGATCTATAAATATATGGCTACGTCTATTGTGTAATTAATTCGAAACTAATTCCAAGTTTGGGAATAGAGAATTGTTGCACACAATGAATTATATTTCAACTCCTCCTCCTATCTATCTCTCAAGAATGAGAAACCCAAGAGATAATTTCTTCAAGACTGAAGAACAAGTGATCAAGAATGAACAATACAAGACATTCGATTCACCATGATAGCACCGAGAGAACGAGTGGCATTGCTCGGAGACTATTAAAGCACATGTGGATCACTTATAGAGGGATTCTACCCTTGTATCCTCACAAGTGAAATGAATACAATTTGAAAGGGATATTTTGGATGATCAATAATCATCAAAAAATAAATTTCATAATCCTAGGTATTTATTTCTTCAGATATTAAATAAATTAATTATAAATTTGATGTGTAAGATCCTTACTCTTGGTTTCAGGAAATGATTATTAAAATAAATTTTAATATATCACCCACCACTACATGATTACACTATGCCCAGAACCAACAATATATACTTTCCATGTGATTCAGTAATAAAAAACTAATCACATCGTTTTGCGAGATGGTAGTCCACCGTACACATGAACATGTTATTATTTTTCAATGGATAGAAAGGTAAGAAAGTATATGATATACTAATTTTATAAAATTATTAATATTTCATGAATATAATACATAAAAATTTAATCCATAATAAATAATATATATGATAGGCAATGATGAAAAATGAATTACATCAGTTTTTGAGGTAGTAGTCTGTCGTACACACGAATGATGGTTTTGTTTCCCAATAGATGGAAGAAGAGATATATTTAGATTATTAAATTAACATAATAAAATATAATTATATGTTATATAATTATGTTATTATATCATCATGATTTATTAATATTTTAAGGTGGTGTAAGAATAAATAAAATAAAGATAATCGGTTAAGAAAGATACCTCTTCTTCAGACCACGTCTTTAGAATTATACCTAAAACCTCCCTAGATTGACTTTATGATAAAAAAGGCCTCTAGAATGTGTTAAAATAATTATTTAAGGGATTTGGGTAGTTATTTATTGAACCAGAAGGATTTTTATGTTTATAAAAGAGAATATATGAGGTTCACTTTTATTAGTGAGAGAAAGTGAAATTTTTGTAAATACCCAAAACTATTCAACAATGGGAAGTCACTATTAAAACAAGTGACTAAAAAATTGATAAATAATGGATTGGTATGGTAATATGGTTGATAAAAACCTTAATAATTCAAATATATATGTTTTAAACATGTTATTATATTTACCTCTAAGGTTACTCACTTTTAGTATTTTAGTTTTTCCCCACGATAACTAGTTTTTTTACTATTTTTACAATTCATTATGACAAAAAATTTGAAATTATTATGTAATATTAATTATTATGATTAAAAATATGGAATAAATTTTATAAAATTAAAATAACATAATTAGAATAAATAAATTTAAAATTAAACCCACAAAACGTGTCAAAAAATGGTTTTTCAGTAAATACATTTTTCAAGCATCTTACGTTAACTATATGACTAATAATAATTATTATATGAATTTAAATTCATATAAATACATTTATAATATATTAATTTAATTTAAATATTTCATTTATATGGGTTTTTTAATTAATTAAAATGGACAAACATTATGCGCTTAATAATACTTTGTAGAAAACCGCGTTTTTAAGCATAAAAATAAAATTATACCAAAATCATGAAAATTGATGATTCAAAAGAAATTAATTAGATTATTATAAATAAAATGGTTCATATGTAAATTTTATAATGAATCCAAAATATAATGTAACATTTAAATTACTTGATTTATTGAAAAGAAATGGTAGTTTTACAAAAGCAATATTTTTCACTATTCATTGAAAAATTAACCAATTTAAAAAAATCACAAAAATTTACCCTAAGTTAATTTTGATATGATGATTTAAAAAATGATGTTAATTTTATATAATAACATTTATAAAAGTTCTATAAATCAATTCTAATATTTTCTTGTAAAAATAAATAAAAATTATTTTTGAAGGAAACATATTTTTTATAGAATAAAAGGTCTTTATAACAAATTGAGTGCTTACTTATTAAGTATACATAAATAAATTATATTTATAATGGAATTTATATATATTTCATAAAATATTAAATCCTATTTTCACCTCTAATTTTAACAACTAGGTTATAACGATCATGTTTAAATAATAATATTTTAATAATATATTTTGGTTTGTTTAATCTCAGTGTTATGTGTTGTATACTCTACCGAATATAGTGTTATTTTAAAATATACGGGTGTTACATTCTACCCAACTTAAATAAATCATGTCCTTTCAATTTGAATTTGTGCTCAGTAATCAAGTTTTTGACATTCAAAAATTCCTTTATAGAAAACCCGCATCATAAAAAGGGTTAATAAAACTTCTTCTTAAAATAGGGAAAGGGAAGTTTGAAGTTCATTTGAAATAACAAAAAACTAGGTTTCTACATAAGTATAATATTGGTGGGAAGTGAAAACATGGATTTGGAAAGATGAGCCATTTAGGAGGTACTATTATACTTTTTTTAAGAGAGAAGAGATAGTCAATTTATCAAAAATGAATAACATTTTTATTTCAAGATTATTTTACTAAAGTTGAGGGATAATTTTATCATTTATACTAATATAATAATGAAATATACTTACTTAAAAAGTATAATTTCATCCTTTAATCATTTTTCACTGCAATCTCATCTGTTTCTCCAAACGATGATTATTCAAGATGAATTTTTCATTTTTTATGTACTAAAATAAACTTCTAATAGATCACATAATACATAAAAGGAAAATAATATATTACTCAAATATTTAAATATGAAAAAAAACTAAAATGGATACTATAAGGTAAGATAACATCAAAAACCTTTATATTAATCCCCACATACAAAGTTCAACTTAAATAATTTCATAAATAAATAACCCTACATCCTAAATAACCTCAACATTCAAAAATTTAATTGTGTTATTCCCAATCGAAATTTCATGTTAAATCACATATTATACCTAAGGGTTACATATACCTCAACCTAATGAAATATTTCCCAAAATACCATTAATCACATCAAAATCCTAAAAATTTGAAAAGATTTGATCCTAAAATGTGTTTCCCAAAATCAACTTATTATTTATCTATCAAATTGTTTAAGTAAAAAACGATTTCATACTAACAAGTACATCATGTAGGCTAGTGGTAGGTGTTTAAACCTTATCGTCCTTCGATTTTGGGTTTACGCCTTGTGGCCTTTCCCAATCGATTAGTTATCACCCAGCATACGAGTTGTCCTTTTTCTAAAATTATTGAAAAAAAATGATAATCATATTCATAATTCAAATTGATCCTATAATATTCTCAAGAATATGATTAAAATATTCAAAAATAACACTTTTAATCAATTTTTTTTAACATATAAGGTTTTCTATCCATATCATTCTTTTCCAAAAAAATCAATAATTTTAATTGACTACAATTACCCCAATATAAAGCACATATCAAATATTATCTTTTCATCAATCATGTGTTTTCAATAAAATATCATCTTACTATTAAATAACCTTTCTATTTTATTAGTACCATTAAATACATTCTTGAAAATAATTAAAGAAAAATTATTGTAGAATGATCCTTATAAGTTTTATAATTCTTATAACCATAATAACATTAATAAAAATACTTCAACAACATGATTGTTGAATTTCAATAGCTAAATACTTCAATCATTCCACTTCATGATTTTCATAACATAGTTACTTAGTAATTAATCCTTTTATTAGGGAATTGACTCAGATAATGATCATGTTACCCGCATCTATGACATTGAACTATTAGTGGTGCCTTAGGTTGAACTTTATTTTCATATATCTTGTTAACCAGACTCTTCATTTTTCTTCAGTAATAGTTTCATTATTCCCTCCTTTTCCACATATAAAGCAACTTTTAGTTCCTTTAAGGCACTTTCCATGTTTCCTATTCCCACATTTTTGACATGTAAGAATTTTAATATTATTTTCTTTATCACTTTTAACACTTGAAATTCCATGAGATGATATCCTTCTCTCCTTTGATGTGTCAAGAAATTTAACTATGCTTTTGTTAATATTAATTTGAGATAGATAATTTGGCATGATCACAATATGTCTAACTTCTATTCCCATTAAGTTAGTCATCTCATTAGGGAAATCATTACATTTCCCATCAAATTAGTTGTTGTCATGCTTCCACCTATTTCCTACCATTAACTAAAAATAATAGAAGTAACAATATGAGAATGAATTAACATAAAAAGTGAAACTTATAAACCTAGAAGGAATAACATATAAATGATAAGTATATCCTAACTTATGAGTCTCTAGGTTTCAATCTAGGTTATCCATGGTAAAATTTCCAATTATGACTTTTAACCTAACAATTCATTCAAGTCCTTCTTAATGGTTTATAAAGAGTTTGTGAATTTCCAAAACATATCCCCCAGGAGTGTAAAACTAGGTGCGTAAAAAGGCTCATTTTCCTACAATAGGTGATGATCAAGTCAAGAAAAATGAACCCATTTCAAAGTTATCACACCTTGGTAAAACTTTTCTAAAGCCACATCCACTTATAGTATCCAAACAAGGATGTAATTTCTTATAACCCACTTATTCTATACTCTATCAAAATTCTAGGATATTTATCTATACTTATTATTATCCTTATACTTTTCCCTAGGGTTCACACTAAATTATTCTAGTCCCAAATCCTAAAAATAATTATAACTCTATTTGATACAAACTATGGATACTCAAGCCTTTTACGTATATTATTGTATGAATTTTAACATAAATATCCATTAATACAAAATAAAGATAGAAAAGGTCTAGTTTCTTTGGAAGACTAGGTTTATAATACATAAAAGTGAGAATAAACTAAAATGACTTTATTTTATTCTCCATAACAAGCTTTTAAATCCATTTGACTTCCTAAAATTACGTGTTATAACATGGGGAATAAATAAACAAAATGGGTAAGATCAAAACCCTTTAAGGGAATTACATGATAATAAAACATAACATGTGATTCAAAAGTATAACATGACATCATAAAAGATAAGGATCATGAGTAATCACATTGGTGCATAACATAAATAACATGGTATCATAAGATCATGGAAATATAGGAAATGTGTTAGGAACCTAATACATGACATAAAAATGAGTCAAGGATAACTACCTAGATAATATCACACAGTTGACAAAGTCCCATAACAAATTAGGTTTACTCTCTAATCCCATAAATAATGTCTCATTAGACTAAAGCTTTACATAATGCATTAGAGTGATATCTAGGAACACCCATAATAACATGTTCATGATTTATGTGTGCTACAAAAAGGAAATAAATCATAATACATAACATAAGAATTACCCATGGAAAGAAAATGGATTTTATAATCTTTCCACATATCATAATCAAAGGAAATTTCATAATGAAGGCATTTGAGAAATGATAATAAGGCATGTGTTACCTCATAAAATTAAGGTATAATAAGATTGGTATATATGTTAGAGACATGTATAATTATATAATATTAAATATATAGATAAAGTGAGTTAGGGAGAGAATGATCATGACCTAAGGGAAAGGGTGGTTTAGAGAGACCCCATACTTAAAATCCAAAAATTTATAAAATATTAAGGAAAAAAATTTATTAAAAAAAGAACTTGGAATATTGTAAATGGATATTTAAATCATTTAGAACTCATGATGGTGGGAAATAATGTTCATGCCATATATGTTAAAATAAACATTCCTTTCACATTTTCGGTAAAAAGTTAAAATTACCTCATTTGAAAAATGATAAGAAGATTCATTTTAAATAATTTTATAAAAATTAAAAATTAAAAAATGGTAAATTTACTTTTAAAAATAATTTTATAATATTAAAAACATTATTTAAAACATTTTTATAAAATATGGACATATAAGATAAAGGATTTTAGACCAATGAGAAAAATAAAGTTGATTTTCCTTAAAAACATTCTTTTGGACTCTCGAGTAAATAAAGAGAGGAAAATGAAAGGAAACATTTAATTTTTACAAATAACTATATTATAATAAAATTCATGTGTTTATTGAGAGATATATCATAATATTTTATCATTAAAAACTTAATGATAAACAATCTTGATAAAAAATGAGACTATAACGTAAAACCCTTACCACTGGTAACTTTTGAAATATAAGTCCCATGAAAGAAATAACCATATATGGATATGTATATACCATAATTTTTATGATATGAATCATAAAATACATTAATTGGTAGTATATACACAACACAAGAGAAACAAGTGGTGAATATGGAATGTGTCCCACAAAAATAAAAGTGAGATGAAAATTCCTTACCTTGAGTCCAAGATTATCATATATGTCATTTATCCTATGTATAATGAAATTATATAAATTATTTATTTTATAAAGAAAAATTTTAAGGTTTAATATCTTATAATTAAACCATTTAATTCATTTATTTTAATAACATATCTAATTACTTAATCAGTTATGTCAATGCCAGGTGTTTTGAGGATGTTCAGTTCATAAATTCAAAATGACATCAGTGTGTTGACTGTGGTCAAAATATAATTATTACATAACATCTAGAATAATAATAATTAAGTAATTAAAATTTATATATATAAATTTTAATACAATCATGAAACATGGTTATGAAAAATGAACTATGTTACAACCATAGAGATGGTAGGTCATACATACACATGAGTAATGTTTCTATTTTTCAACAATCATGATGTAAATAAGGTGAGTGTTATTTTGTCTCTAAATAATTATAATTATATCATAAATATCATATTATTTATTTTAAATACACTTACATATACCATCCATGTTATTTAGTAATAAAAAATGAATCACATCGCTTCACGAGGTGGTAATCCGTCGTACACACGAATGACATTATCATTTTTCAATGGACGGTAAGGTAAGAAAGTATATAATATATTAATTTTCTATAATGATTAATATTTAATTAATATCATACATACACATTGAATCCATCATCAATAACACCCATGAGATGAAATTATGGAAAATTAATTACATTGGATTGTGAGGTGGTAGTCCGCTGTACACACGAATGATGGTTTCATTTCCTATTTGATAGAAGAGGTGATGGATGTAGGTTATAACATTTACATAATAATATCTCAGTATATGAGAGATAAATATGTTATTATATCAAAATTATTGAGTAATATTTGAATATGGTGGTAGGATAAATAAAAAAAAGATTCCTAGTTAATAATGACACCTCTTCTTCGGACCACCTTTTAGGATTATACCTACGGCCTCCCAAGATCAGCTTTATGATAAAACCAATGAATCTAGGATATGAGAAAGGAATTAATAAATGGATTTGTTTAGGTAATTTTTTTAACCACAAGGCTTTTCAAGTATGTAAAGGAGAGGAGAGGAGGTTCCCTTTTATAAGCGAGAGGTAGTGACAATTTTGTAAATACCCAAAACTATTCAATAATGGGAAGTCACTATTAAGACAAGTGCCTCCAAATTGATAAATAGTGTAATTTAGGGGTTATATGTTCGATAAAAACCTCCATAATTTAAAAATAAATATTTTTTAAATATGTTATTCTATTTACCTCTAAGGTTACTCACTTTTACCATTTTAGTTTTTCACCATAGTAACTAGTTTTTTACTCTTTTTTACTATTCATTATAACCAAAATTAAGTTGAAATTATTAGACAATATTAATTATTATTATTACAAATACGGAATAAATTTTATCAAATTTAAATCATATAATTGGTAGAATTCAATTTAAAATTAAACCCGCAAAATGTGTTGAAAAACAAATTTTTAAGAAATGCATTTTGAATCATCTTATATTAACTCTATATCGAACAATAATAAATATATGAATTTTAATTAATAAAAATAGATTTATAATATATTAATTTAATTTAAATATTTCCTTTATAGTTGTTATTTTAGTTAATTAAAATTTATAAATTTTATACACTTAAAAACAGTTTGCAGGAACCCATGTTTAAAATTGATGATTAAAAATAAATTAATTAGATTATTATAAATAAAATTTTTTATATTTAAATTTAAGGATTAATCCAAACTAAAATGAAACTTTTAAATTATTTATTTATTTAAAATAAATGACAGTTTTAAAAAATCAATATTTTTCACTATTCATTGAATAATTAACCATTTCAAAAAAATCCCGAAATTTCACCATAAGTTAATTTTGATATGATGATTTTAAAAAATTATGTTAATTTATAAAATAAAATTTCTAAAAGTTCTAGAAATCAATTATAATAATTTATTGAAAAAATCAGTAAAAACCATTTTTGAAAGAAACATATTTTTTTTGTAGAATAAAATGTCATTATTACAAATTGAGTGCTTATTTATTAAGAATATATCAATAAATTTATATTGATTAGGACCTTTATATATATTTCATAAAAAATTTAATCCTATTAAAATATCTAATTTTAACGGTTAGGTTATAACAATCACGTTTAAATAATAATTATTTAATAATATACCACAATTCATTTAGTCTTTGTGTTGCATGTTGTATATGCTGTTGAACATAGTGTTATTTTAAAATCTCAGGGTGTTTAGTCAATGTTCCTCTTAATTTATTATCATTAACTCAAAAAAATCATGATAAATAACAAGTATCCACTACTACAGATTGATGAATTTTTTGATCAACTATGTGGAGCCCAATACTTCTCTAAGGTGGATTTTAAGTTAGGATATTATCAAGTAAAGGTGAATAAGGAGGATATACCCAAGTCTACTTTTCATACAGCGTACATGAACTATGATTTTATAGTAATTCCATTTGGGCTCACTAATGTTCAGGAAATATTCATAGACTTAATGAATATAGTCTTTAGGTATTACCTTGATAGATTTATGGTAGTATTTATAGATGATATTATTATCTACTCTAAAATAAAGGAGTAGAATGGGGAGAATTTGGATGCTATATTGAATAACTTACAGAAATAAAATATGTATACAAAGTATATCAAATGAGAGTTTTGGATGGATGTTGTAACATTACTAGGGCATGTTATCACCTACAAAGGGATATTTATAGATCCTTCAAAAATAAAGATAATTGAAGGATGAACCATACCAACCTATGTGACATAAATCCATATTTTCCTAGGATTAGTTGGGTACTATCATTGATTCGTGAGAAACTTCTCACAATTTTAAATCCCACTAGCCAAGCTAACTTAAAGGGGGAGGGGGTGAAGTTTCTCTAGAATAGTAAATGCAAAGAAATATTTAAAGAGTTGAATAAGAGTCCAATCACTACATCCGTGCTCACATTACCCACTACTGGGGAAGGATTTCTGATTTATAATGATGTGTATAAAAAATTATTGGGTTTTTTACTCATGGAAGATGAAAAATTGATAGTCTATACCTCCCACCAATTAAATATCCATGAGAATAAATACCAAAAACATGATCTATAATTGGCTACAGTGATATTTGTGCTAAATATTTGGTGAAATTATCTCTACAAGGAGAAGGGTGACATATACAGCGATGACTAATGTGCCAGTACCTCCCCCTCCGGTAGGGGAGGGACCTCCAAAGTCTTTCAATGGAGAAGAGTCCTATTTTTCTCCATTTTCCAACCCTGATATTCTTCTACCATTCCCTCAAATATCTATGTTCCCTAAGGTTCCTGATCTATATGATGGCTTCCCTAACCTTCTAATTTCTATCACAGAGTTTAATAAAGCTTCAAACCTCCTTAATCTTAATTTGATTGCTCGATTCTCGTAGAGAAGTACTTTGGTGGACTCATTTGATAAGTTTGTTTTTGGATCCTGGGACTTAAAAGATATGGAAACAATGGGTTTTCTCAATAAAAAGAACATCATGAACCGCTTCTCTTTAGAGGAAGACCAGATCAAAGCTTGGTCTAGTGCTCTCCATAGCTGCAACGGGTCCCGATTCTACCTCTTTAGATGGACCTATGACTTCCATATGAAGCACGAATCTCCTTCAGTGGCCATTTGGGTTAGTTTACCTAACCCGCCATCACCATTTCAAAACCCTTAAATTGTTAGGATGCTTGGTAACCTCATAGGTAGGTACTTGTGTTTCGATTTCCAAACTAAATTTATTTTTCATCCTATAAATCCTTGAGTTTGTGAGTAAGTAGATGCCCCAATAATGCATTCTGATCACATTTGGATTATAGTAGGAAAAGAGTTTCATTGTAGGATGAAAGTAGTTTATGAATCATGGGTTGAATCTTGTTCCAATTTTAAGTGAATGGTTCATTCTTTAGATACCTATAGGCATGGGTCTATATAGCTGGATAAGCATAAGGGTGTGGGCATAGGAGGCAGTGGCAAGGCTCCTGTGTCCAACACTATGGATGATCCCTCTGGTCAGGGGAAAGTGGGTTTGGAGATCGTGAAAAAGGTAGTACCGAGTGAATCAAGGGAAGAAAATCCTTTGGTGGAAGTCAAATTCATCTGGTTGATAAAGGACCTGGATGATCTTCATCTTTATGTGAAAGTTTCTATGGAGTAAATGAGTTCAAAGGTGAAAAAGGATGCTGGAGTTTTGGACCCTCTGTCGCTTGAGGGTCATGATGGAGGCAGTGGAAAAAACTCTGAAATAGAGCCTCAAATGGTAGATGAGGGAGGTACCAAGACACCAATGTGTGATTCATATGCTTAGGTGGTGTGCTTATGGAGTGGTATCAGTGATAGAGGCCAGGTAAAGGTTTCTAAGGAACCTAGGGAGGGTAATCTTATAGGTTGTAATGTTTTGAGACAAGTTTTAGGGGGTGAGACCTTTTTGTACATGTGCATGATTTATTTTGTTTTATTACACATGTTTAACTATGGGGAAATTTTTTGTGCATATTTATATTTTATTTTTTTGATTATATATGATTTTACATTTTTTTAACCCTTTATGATTTTGTTTGATCACATGTAATTTTATTTTAAAAACATTTCTGTATTTTCAGTATATATTAAACTAAATTGTCTGAATTTGTGTGATTATTGTCACATTAGATATATAATATATTAATCTAAATTTTATTAGTGTATGAGTAAGTATGAAAATTATTTTTTAATACTCTAAAAATCCAATGAATTTGCTGCTGCATTTTTAGGAATTTTCAGTTCGTTGTGTTTAAAAAGTTTCTATATTTATTTTACTAAAACTTATATAGATATAAAATTATAACAAATCTTTATTTTATATAAATACAAAATTTTTATATTTATTTCATTATTTTTCATTGAATTCTAAAAAGGTATTTTGGATGGTGCATAAATTGTCTGAAGTTATGATTTTATTTTTTTCAGAATTGTAGTTTTTATAGAATGTTATTGTTTCTGTTTTTTGATGATATTTGGAGAAGTATATGTCATATTTATTTTATTATTGATTAGTTTAGTATATAATAAGTTTTTATAAAAATAAGTCTTCTTGAACAAAGTCTGAATCTGTTGTTAAGAGCCTGTAAAAATTTGTTGAATTTTGTTAAAGTTTGTTGTCCAGTTTTTTGCAAAGTATAGTTTCAACCCTACTTTCACAAAGTATCGTTTCAACCCTAATTTTAAAAATTATGGTTCATTCCATATTCTAAACTTATATTCATACCCTACCTTTAGTTAATGTTCATTTCTGAAAATTATGGTTCAGCAACCCAACATTATTGTTTATTCCCTATACTACTTTACTATTCATTTATGCAAACTATGGTTCAACAACCATACATTACTGTTTATTCCCTACGCTACATTATCGTTCATTTCTATAAAGTATGGTTCAATAAACCTATGTTACTATTCATTCCCTACACTAAGTTACTATTTATTCCCTATATTACTATTCATTTCCTATTTTGCTGCTTCCGTTTTGTGCATTTTTGCTAAAAATTGATTTGCTGCATATATATATAGATTGTTTTCAAAAAAATTTCTGCTATAAAAATTCACATTAAATATAAGTATTATGATTAAATAGTTTTTAATATTTTAGTGCATTTTTTAAATAAAAATTAATAAATTATTTCAACATATTTTTCCAATAAAGTCAGTGGCTTCAAGTTTATTTAAATTCAAATATTCGAATTTACTTTCAGCTTGCGCTGCTAGTTTTTAGGAGCTGTTTTGACTAAGTTTAAAAAGGTTTTAATGGATTTAATTTTTTTTTTAAAATTATTGAACCCTTCCCTTATTCTGAATATTTTATCAAAGGAATTATTCAAATTATTTTTTGAATGATTTTATTAGATAATTATTCTACAGGAATAAAGAGTCAATGGTGCTGTGATTTTTATGGGGATATTTATGAAAGATCTCGACTCAATTTATTTTGAATATCCATAAGAAGAGGATATTTTTGAACTGTTGAATATTTATTATATCTCTCTCTATATATCTATCTATGATAGGAAAAAAATATACACATTGGCTAACGTATTTTATACTTTTTTTTCAATGAGAAAGTGATGTGAACTTTGAACGTACTGTTCATTTGAAACATCCTACGATAATCTGTTTCATCACCTAGATATTCTCTCAAGTACCAGATTATTTCTACTTTGACTAAAATTTCCTTGAAGAGACAAGCAAATCTAATCCTCAACAACTAGTACCTATGCTTTCATTTTTTTATCTTCTTTCATCTGGTTCTAAGTCTGTAACACTTTTTTCCCATCTCTCACACGCACTCTATTTTTCTATTTATGATTTTACATACAAAATAATTATTGTTATTCTGGTTATTTGGGCTGTAAATCCTAGATTATAAATTCAGGATCTGAGGGTTGTGAATCCTATTATCTAAGGTCAGGACTATTCAGGTTGTGAATCCCAGCGTCTAAAGTCAGCTTGTAAGGGTTGTGACTCCGCATACAAAATCCATTGTCATGGTTATCCCTATACTACAAAAGGATTATGTAATTCGATTATGATTCCACCATAAAAATATTTTTTAGTGCACACATATCTCTCTCTAAGTAGGAATGTATAAGAGTATAGTAGGTCCACTTTGGACTGAACTACTATAAAAAACATCCTTGTGTTATTTATTTTTTCCTCTCCCAATTATCCTTTATAATTCACTTTGATAATTAATTTAATTAATCAATTTATTTGTCTAAATTTTTTAATCAATTCTATTTAACCCCTCTAGACCATCTGACATTACCTGTTCTAACCTAACAATTGGTATCAAAGGAATACCTTCTTGAGAATAGTTTATCTCTTTCACTCTCTTCCTTGATACCAAACATTGGTATCATAGGTTGTTCCTTTTGGAATTAGTTGATCCCTCTATAGAGTATGATTTTATATTTAATTTTTCTAACCTATTCCTAGACATCAAAGTCTTTGGATAAAGATCTTATAATATTTTAGGATTGAACCACAATGATGCATGGATACCTCGAAAGCCACCTCACTTTGATGATAATGATTATGGCTACTGGAGATCCCGAATGGAGGCTTACTTAAAACAGTTGAGCTTTGAGCACTGGTCTATCATGTTAAAACAATACACATTTCCTAAAGATGATCCAAATACTCTTATCAGAATTGATGCTACTAGATTTTTTTAAATTACCAAGTTATTAGTATTTTATATTGTTCTATTAACATAAGTGTTTTTAGTCATGTGTCTCCTTGTAAGACAACTCATGAAATATGGAAGATTCTATAAGTTAATCACCTTGGATTGAAAAAACTAATTCGAGCAAATCTTGGAATTCTTTATGCTGAGTACCAAGAATTTAATATGGTTGAATATGAAATAGTAAGCCAAATGTTTCACAGATTCACAAGCATTGTGAATGGAATGAATTCTCTTAGAGAAGCTATGGAAAACCCAATACTTTTTGAAAGATTCCGACAAGACTTACCAAAGAAATGGCATGTAAAGAAAGTTTCCATTGATGAAAGTAATAATTTCAAAGAGTACACACTTAATGAATTGATTGGATCACTACTACAATATGAACTAAAATTGAAGAACATAGCTGGTGAGGAGACAAAAAAAAAGTGGTGTAGCTTTTAAATATATAAATTTTTTTTCTACTAACTCTTCTGATTCTGATCTATAGGATTGTGAAAAAGAAGATATGAATTAAAATGTGACTGGTGTTTAAAAAATAATGAAAGAAAGGATTAAATAATTGGTTTAAAAGAAACCCTAAAAAAGAAAAATATTAGGAAGATAATAAATACATTACAAATTTCAATGTATCAGATGTAACCTATTATGAGTGTAGGAAGAAAGGTCATATCAAACCCAATTGTCTAAAACTTAAGAATAAATAAAAATAAAAAAAATAAAAATAAAAAGGCATTGATAACTAGTTTGATTTGTATAGAAGAATCCGATTCTAGTGAATAATCTGAAAATGAAAAAGAATATGCTAACTTGTACTTCATGGAATCACTAGATAAAGTTAATAATTCTTATTTTTATTTTGAATGTGATTCTAAAAACCCCAATGTTTTTGAATTAAATAAATAAACTAAAATATTAAGAAAATATATTTTCAAAGCTAATGATTTATATAATAAGCTTAAAGAAAACAATAGAAAACTTTTTTCTGAAAATAAAATACTTTTATAATAGAATGAAAAACTAAGTAACACTGCTTCTACTTATCACTCAAAATTTTATGAAAATTTAAAATATATTAAATATTTGAATGAAAATTTGAAAAACGAAGTTAAATGTCTTAAATAAATTTTATCTTTTTTATTTAAGTTTGTGAAAAATATAATGAGATGATGTATTTGACAAAAATGATAAAAAGGATGGTTTTGGTTATGATAGAAGATTACCTAAAATTAATAAAACTCATTTTTAAAAAAGTAAAAATGGTTATACTACAACTGTTACTTATTTTAAATGTGTCATGAAAGGTCATTATGAAAATGGTTGTTCTTTTAGATTTAAACAATCATTGGGATTTAAAAAAACTAATATTTCTAAATACTTATTATATAGAGTACCATACAATAAATGTTGAAATTATTTATAGGTACCTAAAGAATTTATAACTAATAACATTGGACCCAAAGTAGCTTGGGTACCAAAATTTTCAAGTAATTTATTTTTGTAAGAAACATGCCTTGGATGTCTCAAGAATGACATATGGTACATGGAAAATGGATTCTCTAGGCATATGATCAAAGACCCATCAAAGTTTACCACTTACAACACATGTGATAGAGGAACTATTACTTTTGGATACAATTCCAAAGTCAAAGTAAAAGGTTTTGGTAAATTTAGTGTTTGTACATGTGCATTATTTTGTTTGATTACATGGGGAGATTGATTTTCCTTGTGCGTGTTTTATTTTTTTTACTACATGCGATTTTTATTTAAAAACCTTTCTGTATTTTGATGATTTATTAAACTAAAGTATTTGGATTTTTATTATTCTTATCTCGTTGGATTGATAAGATATTTATATACTTTTAATTAGTTTATGAGGAAGTATAAAAATGCTTCTTTGTTACTCTAAAAATTAAATTAAGTTTCTACTGCAGTTTTTGAAAATCTATAGTTTTCAGTTTTAAAAATTTATATATTTATTTTACTGAAACTTTTACAGATATATTATTTGCATGAAAATTAATTTTATTGAAATCCAACATGTTTATATTTATTTCATTAGTTTAAATCAAAGTCTAAAAATGTTGTTTAGATGGTGAATAAATTATTTAAAGTTATGATTTGATTTTTCAAAACTGCAGTTTTTCTAGAATGTTGTTGGTTCTATTTTTCGATGATATTTGGAATAGTAGATGTCCGATTTATTTGATTCTTGATTCGTTAGAAATATAATAACTTTTTCTAAAAATAAGTCTATCTGATCAAAGTATGAATATGCTATTTAGATCCTTTAAAAATTCATTGGAGTTTCTTAAATTTTTCCATCTAGTTCTTCATGAATAGTGAAAAGTATGGTTCATCAACCATATGTTACTGTTGATCATATTTACACTATGTTACTATTCATCATCCATATGCTAATTTACTATTCATTAATATTGCAAAGTATGGTTCATCAACCCTATGTTACTGTTCATCATCCATACGTTATGTTACTATTCATGAATAGTGCAAATTATGGTTCATCAACCCTACATTACTGTTCAATTCCAAAGTTACTATTCATTTCATGCATTTTTTTAAAAATTTATTTTCTGTGTCTATATGGATTATTTTTAAAGGTTTTTCTACTGAAAAAATTCTCATTAAATATAATAATTATAATATAAGAGTTTTTAATGTTTTTGGTGATATATTTAAAAATGAAAATTAATAAAATTTTCAACACATTTTTTCCATAAATTTGGAGGTGTCATTTTTTTTAAATTCAGATATTTAAATTTAATTAAGAATTATGTTGATAGTTTTCAGGAATTGTTTTGTCTAAATTTAAATTAGTTTTAATGGATTTAAACAAGAATTTTGAATCGTTGAGTGTTTCTATTATTCTAGATATATTAATATTTTAAATTATTTTAATTAGAGATTTATTCTACATAAATAAAGAGGCAATGGGTTGTGATTTTTATGGAGAAATTTATGACAGCTCTTGATTCAATTTATTTTGAATATCCAAAGGAAACAAAGCTACTAACATCTGCTGAATATTTATTCTCTCTCTCTCTCTATATATATATATATCATTCTCTCTTATAGGTTAGACACACAATAGCAATATAAAAGACATAAGATAACATTTTTGATAATCTATTTTTCACCAAGAAAGTGCTGTGAACTTTGAACCTGCTATGCATTTGCAACATCCCATGACACTCTATTTCATCACCTGCATGATCTCTCAAGGGATGAATTACTTCTACTTTGACTAAAATTTCCTTGACAATACAAGATAATCTAATTATCAACAACCAGTACCTATGATTTAATATTTTATCTTATCATTCATATGGTTCTGAGTTTGTATCACTTTTTCTATCTCTCACACACACTACATTTTTCTATTTATGTTTTTTCACATAAAATCATTATTTTTTATTCTTTTTCTTAGGTTGTGACTCCTAGATTTTAAAGTCAGGATCTAAGGGATGTGACTCCCTATATCTAAATTCAGGACTATTTGAGTTGTGACTCCCAGTGTCTAAATTCAATTTGTAAGGGTTGTGAATCCCCACACAAAAGTCAGTGTCGTGGTTATCCCTCTACTATAAAAGAGTTTTGTAATTGGGTTATGATTCCCCAATAAAAATATTTTTTTAGTGCATACGTGTCTCTCCCCGAGTAGAGAGGAATAAGAGTATAAGTAAATCCACTTCAGACTGAAAAACTATAAATAAATACTTACATTATTTATTTTTTTAGATGCTAATTAACCTTTATAATTAAATTTAATAATTAATTTAATTAATCAATCTATTTGATTAAAATTTTTAATATGGTCTATTCACCCCCTCTATACCATCTACCATTACTCGTTCTGACCTAACAATTGGTATTCCAAATTCTACTTTTATTTATAAAGTTTTATATGTTGAAGGTTTAAAACATAATTTAATTAGTATATCACAATTTTGTGATGACATAATGGAAGTTAAATTTCAAAATGATAAATTTTTAGTTTTTAAGGATGATTCTTTATTATTTTATATTAATCAAAAATATAATATTTATACTATTTATTTTTCCGAATTAAATATTCAACATATAAAATGTTTGAATGTTTTACAGAATGATAAAATCATTTGACATCAATGTTTTGGTCATGTTAATTTCAGAATGTTACATAAGCTCTCACAACATGAGAATGTGTTACAACAACCTTCCTTGAAGAAATAATATCTCCATTTATGTGAAGCTTTAACAAAAGGGAAGTAACACAAAATTTATTTTGGACCCATCAATCAGATAAGTACTAATAGACCTTTACAATTAGTGTATCTTGATTTATTTAACCACACTCAAATTTCCAGCCTTGGTGGAATGAAAGATACTCTAGTTATTATTGATTATTATATTATATTTACTTGTGTATACTTTCTTACTCATAAAAAATGATACTTTATGTATATTTATTTATTTTTGAAAATTAGTTCAACATGAAAAAGGATTTATGACTATTTCTATTTGTAGTGATAATGGAGGTGAATTTCATAATATAGTTTTTGAAAAATTTCATTAAAATAATGGATATTTTCATAATTATTATACTTCCTAGAACACCACAACAAAATGGTATTATAGAACAGAAAAATACAACTCTTATTGAAATGACTCGAACTGTGTTAAGTGAATGTAATTTTCCTAGATATTTTTGGACTGAGCCTATTTTTGCTACTTCTTATATTTCAAATATAATTATTATTAGATATTTTTTAAATAAAACTTCTTATGAATTATTTAAAATTAAAAAGCCTAAATTTTGGTACTTTAGAGTTTTTGGTTTTAAAGTTTTTATTTTGAATTCAATGTATAATTTAGATAAATTTTATGATAAGAGTGATGAATATATTTTTCTTGGTTATTATAATAATAATAAATATTATAGAGTTTATAATAAAATATCTATGATTATTGAAGAATTTGTTAATGTTTTTTTAATTAAAATAATGTTAAATTAAATTCTAATGTTATTAATGATGAGTTTAGAGATTTTAATTTTGGCGAAGAAATTACTCAAGATAAGAATGAATAAATTGAGGGGGAGCATACTCCTTATCAACCTGATCCAAAATCATGGAAGATTTATAAATATCATCTTGTTGAAAATATAATTGGAAATGTTTATTCTGGTGTGAAAACCATAAATTTCATTATAATTTTTTATGCAAATTCTACTTTTATTTCTGATTTTGTTCCTATTAATGTTAATTATGATTTAAAAGATACAAACTGGATTGTTTCTATTCAAGAATAATTAAATTAGTTTTTTATAAATAATATTTTAAATTTAATAGAATTACTTGAGGATAAATAGGTAATTGGAACCAAATGGATATATAGAAACAAGATGGATGAATCTGGAAAGATTGTAAAAAACAAAGCCAAACTTATTACTCGAGGATACTTTTAAGAAGAAGGTATAGACTTTAAAGATTCATTTGAACCTATTTCTAGGTTAGAGCCTATTAAAATTTTATTGTCTTTTTCTTATTTTCAAGGTTATAAATTATATCAAATAGATGTAAAAAGTGATTTCTTAAATTGTTTTATAATTAAATAAGTTTATGTTTCTCAACCCAATGGTTTTGAAAGTGAAATATTTCCTAACCATGTTTTTAAATTATCTAAAGAATTATATGGTCTTAAATAATCACCTTTTGTTTGGTATAAA
Source organism: Viscum album (assembly GCA_963277665.1). Taxonomy (NCBI): domain Eukaryota; kingdom Viridiplantae; phylum Streptophyta; class Magnoliopsida; order Santalales; family Viscaceae; genus Viscum; species Viscum album. The sequence continues at coordinate 1,714,250,894 of OY728152.1, read as the reverse complement.
ACTCTATTTATTTTTATTAAAAAATGGTTTTAAGAAAGACAGTGTTGATCCAACTATTTTTATCAAAATAATTTCAAATGATATTTTAATTATACAAATTTATGTTGATGATATAGTTTTTGGACCATCTAGTGAAATTATATGTAATGAATTTTCTCCTTTTATATATTTTGAATTTGACATGAGTTTAATGGGATAATTAAAGTTATTTCTTAGACTTCAAATTTCTCAAAGAAAATATGATTTTTTTTTTAAACAATCTAAGTTTTCTAAAGAGTTAGTTAAACTATTTGGTCTTGATTCCTCTAAATCTACGAACACTCCTATGGGTACTAATTTTAAATTAGATATTGATACATCTAATAAATATGTTGATATTAAAGTTTATAGAGGAATGATAGGTATCTCGATATATTTAACTTTATCTAGATCTGATATCATTTTTAGTGTTTTTTATGTGCTAGATTTCAAGAAGATCTTAAAGAAAGTCATATTAAAGATATAAAAAGAATAATTTGATATATTAAAGGAACTGTTAATTCTAGTTTATTTTATCCAAAATATAACTGTTTTGATTTAAAATATTATTTTGACTCTGATTTTGGAGGATGTAAGATTGACCAAAAAAGAACATCAGGCATGTGCCATTTTATAATAAAAAGTTTATTTTCTTAGTCATCTAAGAAACAACTATCGGTTGATTTATCTACTGTAGAAGCTGAGTATATCTCTATAGCTAGTATTTTTGCTCAAAGTTTATGGATTAAGAAAACCTTATGTGATTTTGGTGTTTATCTTGATAAAGTGCCTATTTATTGTGATAATAATTTTGAAATTTATATTTATAAAAAACCCTTACAACATTCTAGAATATATCATATTGATATTAGATTTAATTTTATTAGATATCATGTGAACAACGGTGATATTTTTTTAGAATTTATACCTTCTGAAAATCAGCTAGCAAATATTTTTACAAAACCTTTAGAATACTTAGTTTGAAAAAAATTAAATTTGATCTTGGTATATTGTAATTTTAAATTTTTATTACTAAATTTTTTTAGGGGGAGTTTTTTTTTTCACTTTTTTTTTATTTACAAAAAGAGAGAAATAAATTGGGGAGAAATAAATTGGTTTTAAATGTTTTTAAAATTGGTTTTAATTGGTTTAATAGTTTTGGTTTTGAAATAAAACAAAAAGGGGGAGATTTTTTTTGAATTTGAATGTTTTATTTTGTTTGATTATATATTTTTAAATATGGGAAAATTTTTTGTGCTTGTTCATGTTTTCTTTTGTTTGATTACATATGGTTTTACATTTATTTTTTTAACCCTTTATGATTTTGTTTGATTACATATAATTTTATTTTAAAAACCTTTTTGTATTTTCATAATATCATAAAATAAATTTCCTTAATTTGTGTGATTATTATAAAGTTATATATATAATATATTTATCTAAATTTCATTAGTTTATGAGGAAGTCTTAAAATTCTTTTTTAATACTCGAAAAATTCAATGAATTTGTTGTTGTAGTTTTAGAAATTTTCAGTCTGTTGTTTTAAAAAGTTTCTATTTTTATTTTAATAAAACTTATAAAGATATCATATTTGAATAAAAATTGATTTTATAGAAATAAAACATGTTTATATTGATTTCATTAGTTTTAATATAAGTCTAAAAAGTTCATTTGGATGGTGCATAAATTGTCTGAAGTTTTGATTTTATTTTTTCAGAAATGTAGTTTTTTCATAATGTTGTTGTTTCTATTTTTTGATGATATTTAGAGGAGTAGATGTCAAATTTATTTTATTATTTATTATTTAGAAATATAATAAGTATTTCTACAAATAATTATTCTTGACCAAAGTCTGAATATTCTGTTAAGATCCTTTAATTTTTTTTAAGTTTGTTAAAGTTTGCTATCCAGTTTTTCGCAAAGTATGGTTTAAAACTTACTTTCTCAAAGTATGAGTTCAACCATACTTTCAAAAAGTATGGTTCATTCCCTATTCTATATTATTGTTCATACCCTACCTTACATTACTGTTTATTTTTTCAAAGTATGGTTCAATAACCCTATGTTACTGTTCATTCCCTACACTATGTTCCTGTTTATTTCCGCAAAGTATGGTTCAATAACCCTACGTTAATGTTCATTCCCTATGATAATTTATTGTTCATTTATACAAATTATGGTTCAACAACCCTATGTTACTATTCATTCCCTATACTACGTTATTGTTCATTCCCTACGTTACTATTCATTCCCTACTTTGCTGCTTCCATTTTGTGCGTTTTTGCTGAAAATTGATTTGTTGAATATATATATATAGATTATTTTCAAAGATTTTTCTACTAAAAAAAACTCACATTAAATCGAAGGATTATTATTAAAGAGTTTTTAATGTTTTTAGTTCATTATTTAAAGAAAAATTAATAAATTATTTCAATGTATTTTTCCAATAAAGTCGGCGGTTTCAAGTTTATTTAAATTTAAATATTCGAATTTACTTTCGGCTCTAGTTTTTAGGAACTATTTTGATGAAGTTTAAAAAGGTTTGAATGTATTTAAACATGTGTTTTAAATCATTGAACGCTACTATTATTTTGGATATTTTATCAAAGAAATTATTTAAATTATTTTTTGAATTCTTTTATTAGAGACTTATTCTACAGGAATAAAGAGACAACAGTGCTGCAATTTTTATAGAGATATTTATGAAAGATCTTGACTCAATTTATTCTGAATATCTCTATGAAGTGGAGCTGCTGAAACTACTGAATATTATATATATATATATATCTATGTAAAGAAAAATATATACACATTGGATAACATATTTGATTTGTTGTTTTTCAAAGAGAAAGTGCTGTGAAATTTGAGCCTACTGTAAATTTGCAATGTCCTACGAAAATATGTTTCATCATCTGGACGTTCTCTCAAGTACTGAATTATTTATAATTCGACTACAATTTCCTTTATGAGAAGAGACATTCTAATCCTCAAAAACAAGTACCTGTTATTTCATTTTTTATCTACTTTCATCTAGTTCTAAGTCTATAACACCTTTTCCCATCTCTCACACACACTCTATTTTTCTGTTTATGATTTTACAAAAAAAAGAGTTATTTGTTATCATAGTTATTCAGGTTGTGACTCCCAAATTATAAATTTAGTATCTAAAGGTTGTGACTCCCTACATCTAGAGTTAGGACTATTTGAGTTGTGACTTATGTGTCTAAAGTCAGGTTATAAGGATTGTGACTCCCCATACAAAAGTCATTGTCATGGTCATCCCTCCAATAGAAAAGGATTTTGTAATTGGGTTATGATTCTCCCATAAAAATCATTTTTAGTGCACACGTATCTCTCACCAAGTAGAGAGGTATAAGAGTAGATTAGGCCCAATTTGGACCAAACTAATATAAAAAATATCCCTGTGTTCTTTATTTTTTCCGCTGATAATTATCCTTTACAATTAACTTTGACAATTTATTTAATTAATAAATTTTTTGAGTAATTTTTTTAATCTGGTCTATTAACCACCTCTAGAACATCTTCCATTACCCATCCTGACCTTGATCAGGACAAGTCCTAGAGGGGAGGTGGAAGTTATTGATATGGGTAATCACCTTGAATGATTGTCTAATAATGATCTGGTTCTGGAGTTTGGGAAAGATCTGGTCAGTCCCTCCATGGGTGGGAAGAAGGTACTTGTTAATGAGTCTAGTGATGTCTGTTCTAGCCATTTTTTAGGTGATATATAGGATGAGGTTCAAGGAGGCAGTCTTCTAGGACCGAGGAGAAGTAAAATCCAAAGGGGAAACCGTAAATAGATAAAGTATTACTCACATTTTCCACTTCTAATGGAGACACAATCAGTGAAGAATTTGAAAGAAAAGAAGATAGACAGTGATCCCCACCATTCCTCCAAGGCTTCTTATTAGTAGAGTAATTTAGGTTATGTGCTTGATCAATCCTTGGAATTACCTATGATCTTGGAATAATAAATGGTTGAATAGGTTTTGTCAATTAATGCTACTAAAGAAGAATTCGATAGAATGATGGGAAGGTTATTAAGGGTGACTCTCAATAAGGAGCAGTGTGCCTGGATTGACAAGTAGGACCTAATTTTAGTAAGGGGATTCAATACTAGGAATATCAACCAAGAGGAGTACATCCAGTCTTGGGACAAGCTGGTGTTTCAGTTCAGAGATCTTTTAATGGATTAACCAGACACTCAGGTAAACACAATATCTTGGAAATTATTTAGGGATATTAAATCTGGTAGGCATAAATTTTATTTCAATGGATCTTTTATTTTTTTTGCAGTTAAACTCATGTTTTATCACTTTTTCATTAAAAGTTTTTGAATAATAAAATTTTAATTTTTAGTCAGAATTATAAGGGATCTAATATTATTGGATATAAAGAGCGTGGAAAAAAGAATAATAAAAGGATATTTATCTGTCCTTTCTCAAATGACTACTTAACCATCTATTCTTGAGAGGTTAAAGGAGGATTATAAGGATGATGAGGTGCTATAGAAATAGGTAGCAAATATTCAAGAGTTCAACTTTTCTAAAGATGAAGTTATAAGTTTTGGAACCTGGATACGTGTCTCATCAAAACTAGAACTGAAGAGTGAAATTCTAGATGATGCACATAGATCATGATTATCTATTCATATAGGAATCACAAAGATGTATATAGATTTTAAACCAAACTTCTAGTTATATAACATAGAGAGTGAAATTGCAAATTTTTTATCACAATGCTTGGTATACCAACAATTCAAGGCTTAACAAAATAAGTCTAAGGGTATGATGCAACCATTTCCCATAAAATTATAAAAATGGAAAGACATAACCATGGATTTCATCCCAGGACTCATAAAGATAATAACAACATCTGGGTGGCAATCAATCACCTTACCAAGTCAGTACATTTAATTGCTATCAAGGAATATTTCTATCTTGACAAACTCACCATGATATACATATGGGAAGTGGTAAGATTGCATAGAGTTCAATTCTGTATTGTATCTGATCGAGATATGAGGCTTACCTAATTTTTTTGGAGAAACCTTTATCAAACATTGGATATAGAATTTATTTTCATCACTTATTATCACCCTTCTATGGTTGGTCACTCTAAAAGAACCATTTAAACTATAGATGATATTCTAAGATATTGTTTAATGTATTTCCAAGGATTTTGGGTATTGGGTGGATCCTTGAACCACTTTATGTTTTGATAATTATAAAAATTTATTTGTTTTATTCCATTAAACATAATTATTTAAAATATTAATATATTGTTTTGATAATTACAAAACTTCACTTGTTTTATTTAGCATAATTCTAAATACCTTAAGTTGTGTAATTATAATTTCTCATAAAATTATTATGTTTTAATCTTGTTTTAGTTTTTCAGTCTTTGTTTAATTATTTATTATTCATCTGTTCATTGATTATATTGTTTTGTCACATATTTATTAAGTGTTATGTTTAGTTTATCTTATATATTAAATAAAATAATGCTTAATTTTTTTTATAATTATTTATTATTTACTTATTTTATCTTGATATTTCATGTTTTGATTATCATAACATGTTCTACAAGTTCCATGAAGTGTTCCTAGGCTAAATAAGTCATTTGGGACCTTGAAATCTCATTTATACTTTATTTTTATTGTTCCAAAATAGATAAAGTACTATTTCCATGTAGCTAAATCTTATATATAGCCAAAATCCATGTAGTCAATTATCTCATGTAACCAATTTTCTATAATCAGTTAAATTTTGTATTTTTACCATATCATGAGCTGTAAAACTCTAAAATGAGCGATTCTTATGGATTTTTAAAGATAAAAATTATCTAAATTTAATTATAAGACATCAAATTCTGAATCGATGTCTATAATTTCATAAATTAGGTTAGAATTCACCGTATGTTTTCTATCTGAATTATACTATTTTTTAGATCTGTTTTATGCTGTATTTTGATGATAAATTGAGTTATAGACATAAGATTAAGGTTATTATTGATTATTGTGAAATTTAATGAAATTTTATAATTTTCACAACCCATCCCAATGGGGCCCATGTCATGACTCCCAAATCCCACCTCTAATAAGCCAGGGTTTGGAGACTAGAACTGAGTAGGAATATCACTAACACGAGAGACCTTATCCTAAGTACCTATACACATGAACACATCTCCAAGCCCATACCATGATGAAATGTAAAAACAAATGAACAACCATGCATGCATACATCTAAATCTCACAACCAGAGTATTAAAAGAAGTAAAGGAAAGTAAACAGTTCCAAATACAAGCCCACAAAAAAGAGTCTAAAAAAATTCCAACCCAAAATTAAAATGGGGAATGATGTCAAGATACTATAGGAACACACCTTGGTCTGTCTGGTCTCACTAAGCACTGTCTCATCCTAGTCCCTTAGAGACTCTGTCAAAAGGTTGATCATCTGCACAAGACACAACATTTGTGGGAAAATTCCATGCAAGGCTGAGTATAACAATACCTAGTAGGACACCTCGAAACCACAAGATCTATATAGGTATATTTCTATAATGAATATAACATGACTATCCATATATAGTTGACAATGACACATATTCTCAAGGTAAGGTTACAATCGTTATTTCATCCTAGGATTCCGGGTTAAAGGTTCTAAAAATCACTTGTCTAGGAGAACACACTCCATGAGTCTGATAGAACTGATGACATTCATTTGATAGGTAGTGCTCATCAGGTCTCACCATTAAAAGTATCCACTTAAAGGTTTAAGAGAAATGACACACATATGAGGATCACTTCCAAGGCCATGGGGTATACCAACAACTCAATCTAGATTAACCTGCTAAGTAGAGGATGTGCACCCACGTAGTGTTGGTCATGACAATACACAAAACTACACTTAGGGAAAGAGGATGATAGAGGATCTCACTCCAATCCTCATGTAAGGATTTTGATAACTCTATCTAAGAAGTCTTGATGAATGGATCATTTTACTATGTGTAGGATTTGATTACATACTAACCCTCAAGGAATAGATATAGGGAACACACCATAACAAAACTTTTCCAAGATATATAGGACAAGGGCTCCAAGATAACATTTAAGGAGTACATGATGTGTAGTAGGGGTACACTCTATGTACCTTCAACCTCAGGTCTTACCCGTGTAAATGACCCATGTCCGTGTTTGTGTAGAAGTACATGGCATGCTGCTTCCTGTGTACTCCTATCAGTGTACCAGTATATGTCTTAACCCATGCATGTCAAAACTAGCCGTGTTCGTGTAAGATTACATGAAATTAACATGCCCATGTACTCCATCCCATGTCTGTGTACCCACCAAGAAACACACCAAGACTTTGGAGAGGGTAACGCATAGTGTGACAAGGTCACATGTCGTGTGGTACTTATCTTCGTCCCAAAACCATATCTTCCACTAGGAGGGTCCCTCATAATGTGTAGCACTACATTACAGTGCTTGTATCAAGGAATTTTATAGATTTCAAGTTCTGTTTTGCACATTTCTTATCGCCCCTCTTTCCATCATTCTAGCCTCTCCCATTTTCAGAAACCAAGGAGGATCATCATCTGAATCTTTTTTTTTTCCGAACACTGGGATTCGACCCTTGAATACATTCAGAAAATGGAATCATACGTCTCTCTTATTGCGTGCCGAAGAAAACAAAAACTGGGTATTAACACCATCTGATCCACTGCCTCTTCTATCATTACACCGCCTTCATGTTGTTCCAATGCCAGATCAATAATATCGGATCATTTTTCCAAGAAATGGATGTGCAATGATCGATTACTTGGGTATTTGGATTGAACCATGGTCTAAACAAAGATAGCCCATAATGAACATAGAATCAGGGGAGAAAATTACAAAGAACAATCATGAGGCATGGACCTCAGTTGATGTTCATGTCAACCTCTATTAATTTATATTATAATGATAAATAAAGAGATAACAATTAATTACAAATAAATTCTCCCAATAAAACCCCATAATAATCCCATCCCACAATACACACGATTTGCAAATCAATCTATTGGTCGATTGATCCGTGTTCATATTAGAAATCAAAATAGTTAAAGAAGTCCAAATAAAACAATGTTTTACCTCAATTAAGATTGACCACTAATGAAGAATGGAATTATTCCATGATCGTTAGCGAGATACTCAAATTAAATCTTACACTGGTCTTCGATCCTAAATCCGGTCATCATTCGCTAATTGAATATCCTTCCATGCTCTCCAACAGATCTGCAATAATTTTTAGGATTATGTAGATAACCCTACAAATTTTCCATAAGAATGTATTTAAATAAAAGAATTAGTGTTTTGTATCAATATATGAAATAAAATAATTTAATTAATTATTTTATTCATTTTACGCTTACTATGAATTTTCTACAAACACCTCGAGATGAAAAAGGTTATGTCGTGCCTAGGGTAAAACTTTCATTTTGAACTCAACGGTGCCCTCAGATTTCTAATATGGGACCCTATTTAGATGTTATTCAACTTTTTAAAGAAAACTTCATGCACATGATATTTAATATATTTCAAATATTTTTTTAAGGAACACCGGGCCTTGGAATCGCATTCCGTCTTAGTTCATAGTCTTGAAAATAAGCCATAAAATATCCAAAAATAATACATGGAAAATCCAATTCATTAAATTTTCCCCACCATGGGGATTTACATCCCTAAAAGCCAAAACAAGTGGATATACAAAGATATGTGGGTACTGAGCACATATTTGAGACTACCTCTCTGAGGTTCCCTCCTAAAGATTCTAATTATACCACCAGACACACACAAAAGGAATCACTCACTCATGATGGATCCTCTCCTACTGATCCTCAGTCTCTACCAAGTACTCAACAAAGGTAGCTCTATCATCAATGTTCATCTCACCCTTGTTGATAACGTGTGATGAGTCATGCATGTACCTCCTTAACTGCGACATATGGAAGACGTTGTATACCTGGTCTAACTATGGTGGTAGAGTTAAGTGGTATTCTACCTCACCAACTCTATGCATTATCTAGAAAGGGACAATGAATCTCAGAGATACCCTGAAACCCCATCTAAATCTTTGTAATCCATGTCAAGGTGAAACCCATAAGAACACATGGTTTCCCTCCTTGAACTCCAAAGGCCTCCGTCATCAATCCTCATAAGAATTATTATGGATTGGTGTAGTCTTCATCCACTTATGGATGATTTGCACCTTCTCAGCAGTGGCTCACACCAACTCTAGGACCATGAGTGCCAACTCTCCTAGGTCAGTCCAATAAAGTGTTGACCTTCAAGGTCTCCCATACAAAGCCTTGAATGGTTCTATACTGTTGGTGGAATGGTAGTTTTTGTTTTATGAACAATATACCAGTGCTAGATGATCCTCCCAAGTATGGCCAAAGTCCAACATGAAATCTCACAGCATGTCCTCCAAAACCCGAATGGTCTTCTTAGTCTGGTTATTAGTCTGGGGTTGAGATGCTGTGATCAAGCGTAACTAACTCCCAAATACCTCTTGTAATCCCTTCTATAAATGATATGTGAAGCGAGAATCTCATCCATAAATTATCATTAATGTAAATCCATGAAGTTAGGATATCTTCTACATGTATAGGTGTCCCTGGATCTCTACATAACTCTATTATTATATAGTTAGGAAGTGGGATAACTTGGTGAGTTGGTCTATGATCACCCATATGGAATCATGTCCCCTAAACATATGTGGTAATACTATCACATAGTTCATGTATATCCCATACCACTTCCATTATGGCACCTCAAGGGGTTGAGATAAACCTGTTGGAACTTGATGATCAGCCTTCACTTGCTAGAAAGTAAGTAATTGAGAGAAAAACTCTATAATTTCCTTCTTCATCCCTATCCAACAAAACTAACGTCAGAGGTCTTGATACATCTTTTTCCAAACTCGTATTTAATTCTAAATTATATGTATGAAACTCTATCAAAACCTCCTTCTGAAACATCACTGATACCATTATGTGTCATATAAAAAGAATTACATGCTCCACACCTTTAGAAAATTCATCAAAAGCATGTCTAGTGGATATCTAGGTACATAGGTTATCATACTCGGTATCCCTAATCCATGAATCCTTGTCTTGATGCAAGAGTGGAGGGGTAAAAGCCATCGACTAGAAGTAAGATTATCCATCTCCATAGATAAAGAATAACTACAATGAGGCTAACTACTCCGATGCCTTATTTAGAAACTGCAAACAAGATATTTTACTAAGAGCATCTACTACCACATTCCCCTTCCCAAGAGTATATACAATTTTAAAGTCATAATCCTAGAGAAAATCTATCCATTGACTCTGTCTCAAGTTAATATCCTTATAAGAGAATATATACTTGAGACTCTTATGATCAGAATAGAAGATAAATGTCTCACCCATCAGGTAGTGTCTCCACATCTTTAGTGTGTAGAATACCACTGCTAACTTAAGATCTTGGGTCAGGTAGTTCTTCTCATGTGGTCTCAACTAATGTGAAACATAGGAAATCATCTCCTAAATCTACATCATAACACAACCATGTTCAGTTCCTGATGCATCACATAACACTACGTGATCGACACCCTACTATAGTAATCTCAAGATGGGAGCATTCATCAATCTCTGCCTCATCTACTAAAAATATTACTGACACCTCTATATCCACACAAAAGGAAACCCCTTTTGGGTCAAATATTTCAAGGGAGATGATATACTATAGAATTTAGGTATGAATCTCCAATAATATCTTTCCAACTAAAAAAATATTTTGACCTAAATCATGATTTGTGTGGCTCCCAAGCTAACACTACCTCAACCTTGGTTGGGTCCACCGCCACTCTATCTACTAAGATAACATGTCCTAGAAAGTGGATATCCTGTATCCAAAACTAACACTTTGAGAGCTTCCAATAAAGTTAGTGCTCTTAGAGTATGTCTAGAACCATTCTCAAGTGTCTTGCATGATCCTCCTTGGATGTCGAGTACAAAAGTAAATCATCGATAAAGACTACCATGAAATAGTATAAGAATGGTTGAAATATCTGGTTCAAAAGTAACATGAATTTCATTGGAGAATTTGTTATGTAAAAGGGAATAATAGAGTGCTCACAGTGACCGTAGCAAAGTATGAAGGTTGTATTTGGTATATCCTCATCATGTACTCACAAATAGTGATATCCTGACCAGAGTTCAACCTTCAAGAACCATCATTCCCCTATCAATTGATTAAATAGGTTTTAGATCCTTGGTAGTGGATACTTGTTCTTCAAAGTCACCAAGTTCAAGCACTGGTGGTCCACACATAATGTCAATCTCCTTTCTTCCTTCTCGGTGAACAAAATTGGGGCTGCCCAGGGTGAAACACTAGATCTAACTAATCCCTTATTGTAATTCCTCTAACTGTACCCTCATCTTGTGAATATCTACAAGAGACATTTCATATTATGAAGCAGATAGAAGTGCTATCCTAGGGTGTATATCAATGTAGAAGTCTATCTCTCGGTAGAGAAGTAAGCTCGAGACATCCTCAAGGAAGGAATACTCATACTCCGCCATCACTATAGGGAAATAAAAACTCACAACATCTACTGGACCAAGGTTCATGATAGAGAAATGATGAGTAATCAATTGTACACTCCTATGCATGAGTCTATCCTATGCTACATGAGTTTCCTTTTCACCCACAGGAAAACCTGTCCCATCACCGTGGACACATCGTATCCTCTTCCTGAAACAATCAATCTGAGAACGAAATTTAGATATCAATTCTATACCTAAGATGAAGTCATAAGTCCTCATCGCTGATACAAAGATACCCTAATAGAAACTATCACCTCCAAGAGTCAGGTCACACTTTCGGAAAAAGTGTGTGATTGCTTAGTCATCTCTAGTAGGATCCTACAAGCACAAGGGTTAAGACAAGGGATCAAATAGAATCTCTAAGTCTATAACCAGATAGGTGGTAATAAATTAATGACTATCACCTGTGTCTATCATTATTTCAGTGATGGAAGAAAAGACATATATCATAACTTGTATAATTCCCAGATCCTCTGAGTTGTAAGCCTCAACCACCTACAGCTACCTCCGCCCTTATCCTCCAGCTCCCTAATCCTAGCATGGACCACCTGGGGGTGGTGGTGGTAACAAGTCAAAGCATTGAACACCTCCAAATACTCTCCTAGATCCTATTCAACATCTGCTACCCTACAAACCCATATGATCCCACTACTTCTTCCGCCTCGATGGACCATCCACGGTCTCTCTGTCTGTCATATGGAAAGTCAAACAATCTCCTGCAAGATATCCCCTTCCATAACATGAGTAGAAACACCTCTCCCTAGGTTGAACGGACCCATCCTGTGAGACCTGAACTTCATACTCCCTATCCTGGGAGCTCCTCCTGAAATGTATCCCGCATCCTGGTCCCTAAGACCAAAATCAGATCCATGTTGTTGAGGTCTCTACTCCTGCTTTCCCACTATCATAAACCACTGGCTATGTCTACTCAGCCAAGAAACCCTCAACTATCAAATATCACTCTAGAACACCAGCATAAGTAGGAATGTATAGAGGGATAACACTAGATTAGTTATATCTATGTATTCCTCTCTCAAAGGTCTGATACTAGATGAAATTATTATGAACCATATCCATTGAGTACCAGGAGAGGTTAGTAAACTTCTATGAATACTCAACTACTATTATGTTGTTTTAATAGAGTTGTAGAATCTCATGGATACATAAATCCATAAGCATAGCTAGAGAGAAGTACTATCTGAAACAGTCATAAAAATCTGACCATGCTAGAGTTTCCTCATCATAAGACCATGCCACCAAACCCTACCATCATCTTGTTGATCCATAAATAAGACTCGCTGTCAGGACCACCATCTGATCTACTGGTGTCTTGACTAGATAAAAAACTCATGTCACCTCCTCAATAAATTCCTCATACGACTTTGGGTTGGGCTCACCTCGGAACCTAAGGGGTATCTATAGCTGAAGATCGTGAAGTTTTCTCATCCTTTTCACCTCATCTGCTGGTACTGTATGCACCATATACTACTCTATAAGTGGTGATATAACTAGTGAACCACATGGAGGTAAAATATCTGGAACCAATACTTGTATTAATGCCTCATCACTGAGGGGATTATCCTAATGATCTTGATGTGGAATCCTAGATGACATACATCATGGAGGTATCCTGAAAATAAACAATACTTACCACGATCAATGAGTATATCTATAGAGCTAACTCAATAATGACATGGAAACCATAACCCATTCCTATATGATGCATGTACCATTATTTTACCTGTAACCAATGTTCTCATGTACTGAGTTAATAATAAAGTGATCCGAGTCCCGGTGTATAGATATATCGGACACCGCAAAAACACTGGAGTCACTAGCCTAAAAGCTAAACTTGAAACACTTAACATTGTTTCCCTAAAACAATCTCACATAATCTGGTTTTAAGGAAGAATCAACTCCTCTGATCTTAATATATCATGACCCATCCTAATGGGGCCCATGTCGTGACTCCCCAATCCTGCCTCCAATAGGCTAGGGGATGGAAATTAGCATCGAGTAGACATATCACTAACATGGGAGGCCTTATCCTATGTACCTACACACACACACACACATCTTCAATCCCATAAAATGATGAAATGTAAAAACAACTGAAAAACCATGCATGCATACATATAAATCTCACAACTAGAGTATGATGAGAAATAAAGAAAATAAAACAAGTACAAATACAAGCCCACCACAAAGAGTCTAAAAATAATTCTAACTTTAAAGTAAAATGGGGAATTCTGTCAAGATACAATAGGAACACACCTCGATCTGTCCTCTCTCACTAAGCACTGTCTGGTCTTGGTACCTCAGGGACTCTGTCAAAAGGTGATCATCTACATAAGACATGAAATATATAGGAAAAACCCGTGCAGGGGTGAGTATAAAAATACCTAGTAGGATACCCTAAAACCAAAAATCATAAAAAATAAGTATAATAGTCATCTCTACATAAGTATATGTCTATAATGAATATAACAAGAATATCTAAATATACTCAACAAAGACACACAATCTCATGGTAAAGAAACAACTGTAATTTCATCCTAGGATTCCAACTCAAAGGTTCCACAAAGAACTCATCTAGGAGAATACACTTCATGAGTCAAACAACACATATGATATCCATTAGAGAGTTAGTGCTCATAGGGTCTTTACATTAGAAGTATACACTGGAAGTCTAAATAGATACAATACACAAATGAGGACCACTCCCATGACCATGGGGTATACAAAAAACTTGATCTAGATTAACCTACTGAATAGAGGATCAGTGATCACATAGTTTTGGTCATGAAAATACCAAGAAATCCACCCAGGACAAGAAGATGACAGAGGATCTCACTCTGGGCCTCACAGAAGGATTCCAATAACTCCATCCAAAAAATCCTGCTGAAGGGATCAATGTCCTATGTGTAGAAGATGATTCCATACTAACCATCAGAGAATGAATATAAGAAATGAAACCTAATGAAACTTGTCCAAGATACAGAGGAAAAGGGCTCTAAGATAAAATTTAAGGAGTACACAACATCTAGTAGGGGTACACACCATGTAACATGGGTCCTGCCTATGTAAATGACCCATATCCATGTCTGTGTAAAAGTACTCGACATGCTATTGAATGTATAATCCTTTCCATGTACCAATAAAAAACTTATCCTGTGTATTACCAGCCTGGCCATGTTCATGTAGGAGTACATGACATGCCCATGACAGTGTACTCAACCCCGTGTCCGTGTACCCACCAAGATACACGCTGAGTATTCGGGGAGGGGTCACACGTCATGTAATACTTATATTCATATCGAAACTTTAGCTGCTAATAGGAGGGTGCCACATGGTGTGTAGCTTTGTGTTACATCCCGTGTATCGTGGAATTTTCTAGATTACCATATTTGGATATTTTATTGACAACAACTCCTCCATCCATCATTCCAGCCTCACCCCTCACCGGAAACCAAAAAGGATCATTGTATGAATCTTTTCATCTCCGAACACTAGGATTCAAGACTTGAATCTATTAGGAAAATGTTCTTGTACATCATTCTTCATTATGCACCAAATAACATGAAAACCAAGTATCTACACTTTCAATATACTGCCACTTCCAATTTCACAACTCTATCATATCATGTCGAGCCCAAATCTATAATATCAAATCATTTCTCTAAGAAAATGGTGCGTAACGATCAATTAATTGGTATTTGGGTCGAACCATGGGCCAAATGTAGAATGCCCATGATGAATGTAGAATCAGGGGAGAAAAGAAAAAAGTTAAATCATGAGGAATGGACCTTAGTCGATGTTCATATCTACCTTGATTCATTGTCGTTAGAATGATGAATGAAGAGATAACAATTAATCACAAAGAAAATTCTCCCAATAAAATCCCGCAATAATCCTATCCCGCAATACAAATGATCCTTAGATAAATATATTGGTTGATTGATCAGTTTTTATCATAGAAATAAAAAAAAGGAAATAAATACAAAATCAAACAACATTCTACCTTGATTCAGATTGATCAATGATGAAGAACAGAGTTTCACCATGATCATTGGTGAGATCCTCTAATTTTTTCTCACACCAATCATCGATCTTTAATCTGTTCATTGTCTTCCAATGGAATATCCTTCCTCACTCTTAAACGACGCTCCAATGATTTGTAGAGTTATGTGGCTAAGCCTGAAAATTTTATATAAGCATATATTTAAAGAGAAGCATTAGGTCACCATGTTAATAGATGAAATAAAATAAAATAATTAATTATTTTATTCATTTTACGCCCACAATGACTTTTCTACAAATTCCTCACACTGAAAAAGGATATATCTCACCTAGGGTAAAACTCACATTCTGAACTCAACTGTTCCCACATATTTATGATCTAATCCCGTATTTATAATTTATTCTTCTTTTTAAGAAAACTACACGCACATGCTATTTAATATATTTAATATATTTTAAACATTTATTCCAGGCATACTGGGTCTCAGAATCACACACCGTCTTAACACCTGGTATTGAAAATAATCTATACAATATCCAAAAATAATAGATGGAAAATTTGTGTCATTGTAATAAATATAATTCAACTGAACCAAAATATAATTATTATATTAAGAAGAACTTATTTAGGTCTGAAATTTGAGAAATCACAATGTTTTCAAATTTCCAGAATCAGCTATGTGAAATTTCATACATGAAATCGACTACATGAATTCACTTACATAAAATCAACTATATGAATTCCCTTATGTAAATCGATTATGTGAATTTGGTTATGTTGATTAATTTATGTGTATAAAAATGACAATGTTAAAATCTCCTATGTGGATTTGTCTACGTGGTACAGTAAAAGCATATTGGTTATTATAAAACCTAGAAATATGCTATGTTTTATATAATATTTTACATTTCAACATGATTCAAGTTTATTTTTAGTATTTTTATTATTTTATTTTTTATAGAATAACTCATTAATTGTTTAGGATCCACATAAATAGTTTTTAAATTATTTTATACTGAATTAAATGAGATTCACATGGGATTAAGCATGTATTGATATTCACACTAAAATTTTGAAAATTGAAATTTCCAAATTCAAGTTGGCTGAAACATGAAGAGAAATTCTTGATTATTATCTGGGAGTTTATTAAGGATATTAATATGGATTATTAATTACTTTATTAATTTTTTTTATTTTTTTTCACACAATACAACATGTTTTTCATTGAATATCAAGAGATAACCCAAGAAGAGAAAAGTTTAAATTAGAATTTTTGGAAATAATAAGAGTTAGTGTCACATGAATTATGGGAGTATTACATGGAATTTATTTTCAAAATTTATGGATATATTTACTAACATATTAATTTTTTATTATTCTAATGATTATCTGTATACAACATGATTTTCATTCTCACAATAAAATTAAAAGATGGATCCATGTAAAGTTTTTATTATTGGAATTTATGAATGTGATTCATGGAATTTAAAGTATAGAAAATCACCACTTCTATTTTGTGTTATATTTATCTTTTATTATTACTTTATAATGATTAAATAAATAGTTTAATAAAAATTATATTTTGATACGATGAAAGAAAAATTATATCTTTGAAAAATATATAATTTCAACTAAGACACTCTTTTTGATAAATTCAAGCAGTTTTAAAATAAATAATAGTTTAATAAAATATTATTATTAAATATTATTTATTAAATATAAAATATAATATAATTTTATGAAGTCAAATTTAATTTTTATAAGGGTCAGAAAACCATTATTGTCATCAAACCAGTATTTTTCAATAAATGGAGATTTTTTCTTTAAAAGTATAAATTATAATATTTATAGAATTATTTTGTTAAAATAAATATTATTTTTTAAATCATCATAGTGATATTATCCAATTATTATTTTTTCATAATTTTTCGAGACGATCAATTTTTTTGGGTAAAAATTAAATACAATATAATTATACGTTATGGATTATGACATCATAAAATCCCAAAAGTGATGTAATACATACTATAAAGAGTATCCATTATCCAAATTATGTTTCACCTTTAAAATAATGTTTTTTAAGTTATTTTATTAATTTTATAAACCCTTAATGAATTCTACAGAACCTATATTATATTTTAAGGTTTTAAAATAAATTCTTTATAAACAAGACTAACTTCCACATCACCAAGGGTATTATTTTAAGGATTTTGGTTCTTATCCTTATAAAATAATGCAATAAACTCATTTTTTATATAAACCATGATAAAAAACCATGGTTCTTTTTTTGGTTTGTATTAATTTATCATATAGAGTCCAAAAACTAAGTTTAGAAATTAATAAAGAATTATCCTCTCTTTTGCTATAAAATTCACAGAAACCCCCATTAATATTCACTCAAAACCCTTGGATCATGAATTTAATTTGACCTTCCATTTATATATCCTTTAAAAGGTTCCCCCAATCACTTAATAATCTCTTACTAATCTTTTAGAAACACCCTCTCAAGGCAAGGGATCTTCTTCTTCTCCTCTTTATTCTGGCACCTTCTTTATATTATGCCATTTTATTTACAATTATTAATGTTTGAATATGTTTTTTTAAACATCCCTATTACCTTAATTATGATTTACAAGTGATAATGTACCCATTTAACTATCATTAAACCATTCCATGAATCTTTATAAACCCCCATAATGCTGCCAAAATTATCCTATGATCTTCCATTCCAAACGTTTGTGTAGTCAATAACCATGACCATTTACACTCAAGGGTATCCAACTAGATCTACCTATCCTTCATTGATTGGTTAATTACATTTATGTATCATAAACCCCTTAATCATGTGATTAAAAGTGATGAAATACATTCTTATGTTGTATAATCTATGTGGCACACTTATGTACGTACATGATATAAATTTGATGGGTGGGGTTGAAATTATATATCCCTACAATGCATTGGGTAATGTTTTTATCTCATGATATTCTATATATGGTTCAAGGGAGGTTATCATAATCACAATTTGTTATTATTTCTTGATGATTATCCTTGTTTTATGTTTATGATGTCAGGTTTTATGTAGTTTCTACATTCCCATATTGCCTTTATATCATAATATTAATCATGGTTTGATTTTAAATTTTATGATACTCACACCTATTATGTTACCTTGATATGTCTATTTACTCATAAGTACTACATTCTTCATGTTATTCTTTGATTTTACCCTACTTGTATTTATAGATCACCCCTTTCTTATGTATTTCCCCAAGTTATCCTATGTAGTTTTAGAAGATCAAGGAAATTTATGGGCATGTTACAAAGTTTTAGTTTACAAATTTTTATTTATATTTAAATTTTTTATGATATGTACCTCATTACCCAAAGAGACTATGCCTTATGATCTTCTAGGGTTTTATTAAGTGTATCTTTATGAAATAAATCATGAAATAAAGTGTATGAAAGATATGGGTTTTCATAAGCACAAAAAGGAATACTTCAATAATTTATAATAATAAAAACCCAATCTATTAACATAATAATTTATCATATTAATTTTGAAACACTTTTTTCATTATTTTAGTTAATTAATTAGAAACCTTCTATTAACTATTTAGCATATTACTATATTCCCCAATATGAGTTCATATTACCTCTTTTTTAATTAATTTAGACATGTTAAGTCATTAAGTAGTGAAATAATTTAATAATTTTATTTTAATCTATTTAGTTAACTAAATAATCATCTCACATCTTTATACGACTAAAACATACTCCAAAACTCAACCTTACTATCTTAAGGAAAACCTCATCTCAAAACAGAATCCAAACAACTCATCAAGTCTATATAACCCATAAATTACTAAGAAACAGACCCCACTCAAGGTGCACCTCTAACCAAACCGACCTCTAGCACTCAATCCCCCTTAAGACCACACAAACATACCACTTTCATATGCTAATAGCTCACATAATGTACCAAAGTCATCATCACTATCCTAAAAGGAAACACTAAAACACCTCCCCTAAGGACCCCTAGATCCTCACTATACAAACCAAGGTTTTAGGAATCATTCTAAGGAAGGGGAAAACATGAAAGGAAACAACACAATAAACAAAAACTTCCCCTCACTAACCCATGAACCATAACCCAACCACATCAAATCTAAAATAGATTCTACTATAATTCTAACCATAAATGAACCCTATTCCCTTCCTTAAGATAAAAACTACCAAGATACAATAACCCATATAACTCCAATGGAATTCCAAAACCATACACACACCATAATAATACATAATCATTAAAAAATATTAATTATAGGTTACCTATTTATTTTTAATTTCATTTCCAAGGTTCTCTCTATCATATTAACTTTAATTATATATTACTATTCAATTCACATCCAATACTCATGGAATAATCTATTTCATTAATTAAATTATAGATTTATATGAACTTCCCACTTCCATTTCCATTTCATACTCCATACCATATAATTACAAAAAAGTTTTAATATCATAGTAATGACATTAAATAGAATTTATAAATCATAACTTTTATGGAATAAATAGGGGATAACTAACCTGATCACATTCCACTTTTGGTTCATAAAATAAACAACACCTCTATTCAATTAGGTTTCATACCAGAATCATATATAACATCATAAAAAGGTAAAACTAATGTATAAATTTATGTAAACAAGTAAGAAATCATGAAACAGATGACATAATTAATCTCAAGTAATACAAATGAGGAAGAATACACTGTCCTATTACCCCAAAATAAAACCCTCAACATCAAACCCAAGATAAGGGATTATATTATGGAATAAAGGGAAGAATACAAGTACCCCTTACCCTAGGATAAATAAGGGATTGATAGAAGAGTATGATAGTCAGGCATAAATAAGTCACCACTTCTCCATCTGGACCAACACATCTCCACTAATATTAAGGGTAGAGTAATCATTTACCTCATATGAAGGCAATGTTTGTTATAGGTGGACCATAAATGGAAGAAGTAGTATAAAAGATCATGTATTATGGGAGTTAATGAGTTGTTTTAATCAAATATAATTATGTAAGCTACAAAAATTCATGTTAAGGGGATAACAATAGAAATTAAAAAATGATGAATCTAGTCATTCAATTCAAGGGGATAATAAATAAAGGGTTTTGGTTTCAATGGGGGTAACTTAAATAATTCCATAACACATCAAGTAATAGATAATTTCATAATACATAAGTATGCTTAGAAATTTCCTACCTATAGTAAACCAAGAAACTTCATGTCAAGAGAATTGAATTTTATCACAAAAAAAAATCCATGTAAAGATTCCTTGAATATGTAACATCACATTCTTCATCAAAACATCCAATTTAAACCAACATATTCAAGCACACATGCTTCTACCATCATTCTTGGAATAATGATCAAGAAGAAGTAAAGGGAGAGAATAAAGGAAGCACTTGATATGAAAGAAAATTTGACATCATAAATCAAGAAGATTTAATATCCTTATAAGGATGAAAAAATTCTCCAAGAAGGCCCCTAGAATCATCCAAGGCTCAAAATAAAGAAAAAAGTTGAACTATTGAAATTAGTCAAATCCTATTTATAGAGGGACTCAAATGATGCCCAATATGGTGTGGAGATACTCAAAATGACCATAGTCGCCTTAGTCAAATAGAGATCTTAGATCCCCGCAGTCAAAATGGAAAAATCCCCCATCATATGATGGTCATTTTAGCTGCTTAAAAGTATGTCGACCACCACCACACAAAGAACCAAAACATAGAGATAATTATTCTAACCATTTTGGACACCCATATGACCACCAACCCTTCTAAAAAGACACAAAGGGATGGATCTATCTATTTACATCACACTATGATTAGATCAACTCATACTCAACACAATACCACCATGCCCACAAACATGGTGTGTTGTCCTTACCCCTTTCCCACATAGAAACAATCTAAATAAATAAATCCACCTATCCTTCACAATGGCATGGAGATTCATGGATTGCAGTTTTCTAGCTCACCAATATAGATTTGATCCCCTTCCACACAACACCACCATTATTAACACCTTGTTATTTTTCCCTTCCCATTTCCCATAGGGAAACTTGAAAAACACATCCATCCACCATGAATTTCGAAATGGATACCCCTATGGTGTGGTGGTCATCAATCAAATACACTGAAGGCCTATAGATAACACACCCAACAATACATAAAAAACACTCCTATTTTACATAGGGATGAAAATCAACACACCACACCTTTTAAAACATCCACCACTATGGCATGGTGGCCTCCCGTATATGCTCAAACATGAAAAATTATCCCACCTAGGTGTAATTAACTTCTTAATTTCTTATAGGTAAGGGATTTTATAAAAAACATCCTACACTATGAGCATTTCAGACCCCAAAGTTGCCTAATCACTAAAATGGATCCTAAAACACCCATAAAACTAGAATAGGTAGAATCATAACCTCCTCCACTATTAGAACCATGAGTTTTTTAGACCCCAAAGTGACCAAAATCCATAATTCACCTATAAAACACCTCTAACATCCCTCTAAACTTCCTAAAGACTTGAAAAATTAAAAGGAAGGAGTTATAAAGAACCATTTTCTTACATTAAATATCTCTTAAAAAATTATCATCCACAATAATTAAAACAAAAATTGTATAAAATATAAACGATCCTTATATAAATGAATAAAGATTCTCAAGTATTCAAATCTAATCTAACTAAAAAATTTCACACCCAGGGAATCCAAAACAAAACCTAAAATAGGAAAAACCCAAGCCTAAGTGTAATGTCCCCTGATTTGGCACTCACTCACGTGGCTAAAACATGTTGGTTATGAGACCTCAAGCATGCCTCTTCGTACACTAGAGGCTGCGTATCGGGGGTATGATAAGTATAGTGGGGAAAATATACCCCAATTATATATTTATAACATAAGATAAAAAAATAATACTATTAATAATAATATAAACATCAGAGTTTAGAAATAATAGAAACAATACAATATAGTGGAATACCAACAATCAAATCCAACTGAATAATTAAATACATAAAAAAGAAATAATGTATTGACATAATAGAATGTAACTAAATTTCATTCTAGAAATAATAAAAAATAAAATACTAGAAGACTCAACTATCCCCATTCCAAAACCCTATATCGTTCCCATCTCCAAACTCTATCCCATCTAGAAAAAACAATCAACAATAAGGTCCCTTTTCCTTGTCCAAACCTACATCCATATAATATTCTTGGGTAGAAAACAATGAATTGAATAGGGTGTGAGTATAACTCAATAGGTTAATACCACCATGTCTAAGTATAACCAGTCTGATAATAAGTGTATGTAATAATACAATAAACAAATGTATTAATTAATTGAACAATTAAATTAATACAAAATCAACCTTATTCAGCACCATGTTAGAATGTCTTTGAGCATGCATCACAACCATGATAATCATAACCATACAACCAAGGTATAAATCACACTAATATAGGTCAAACCTGCAATAAATGCATTTCAACATTTAATCAGGGATGATCCTGGTATATAAGCATTTCATCATGTATCACTGGGCATAGCCTGCTATATAATAATTTCAGCATGTATCACAAGGCATATCCTACTATATATGAATTTTATCATGTATCACTAGGAATATCATTCTATATAATCATTTCAGCATGTATCACTGGGACAAACCCGCTATATAATCATTTCATCATGAGTTACTGGGCATAGCCTATTATATAAGCATTTCAACATAAGTCACTAGGCTAATTCCCTAGATAAGCATTACAACATTTAATCACAATGGTCCAATGTTTAATTATGAAAATTACCATTTATCTTTCAATTACACATTTCATATATCAATAGTTCATAACCAATAACATATTAGTTATCTCAATAAACATGCCAAGACAAGGTGAATCTATATCAATAAATCAACCAAAATCCATGTCATGTTAAACACACTTTAATACATTAAAAAATTATTTTATATTCAAGAGTTCACTCACCCGTATGGTAGCCACATTCCAGGTCAATAACCAATTAAATCTAATGAGACTCTAACACACACTTTTCATTAGGTGTAGACAAAAAAATTGAACCCCCCTAAGGGTGTAGTATGAGTGGTAATAAAAAATTCATACCCAAATATTAGTTTTTTAATCTACATGTCACTTAAAATAACAATATTTAAGGATTTAAGAAAATAAGATATTTTTTTAATGTATGGTGAATTTCAAATGAGAGAGAAGTGATTAGATTGAGGTTAGGATTTCCATTTCGTGATGTCATCATAGTTTCTAAGAAAAGATGAATCTTTTGGTTTTAGAAAAGCAATTAAATATATTTAATAATAATTGTTTCTTTGATTCACCTTTTATTTGATTATTTATCAAAGTGTAGAAATTTTAATGGTCTAACTTTTAATCACTTAAG
Organism: Viscum album; assembly: GCA_963277665.1. Taxonomy (NCBI): domain Eukaryota; kingdom Viridiplantae; phylum Streptophyta; class Magnoliopsida; order Santalales; family Viscaceae; genus Viscum; species Viscum album. The sequence continues at coordinate 1,714,226,696 of OY728152.1, read as the reverse complement.
AAATATAAAATATGGTATTGATTTTCCCAAAATAATTAAATTAATCTATCTTAATTTATTCACATGTTTTAGTAATCACTAAGACACTACCTTACTTTATTTTCTTTGAATATTAACCAAATTTTGTAAAAAATAAATCAATAAAGGGTATAATAATATTTGAATCAAAAAAATTTAATATTTAAGAATAAATTAAAATACAATCATATTTAATTAAAATTTAAAAATAAATTAAATTGGAAGCCATTCATTTAAAATAAAATAATTATCTATATTGAAAGCTTTCAGAAACTAAAAAACATCACAAAATGGGATCCCCCTTCCCTTCACCCAATCATTAAAGATTATACCCCTCCATGTAAGAAGGGGTCATCGAATTTGAAAAAGAATGAGACATGGGAGAATAAAAATAAAGAGAAAAAGATAAAGGATGCGGAAGGACTCCTCTTCTTAGAAGAGGATAGTGGATTTATTATTCTTTGGAATGAGCCTTGTTTCTTGTTTTGGGATGATTTGGAAAGTACGGGTTCACCTCCTTTTATAGGCGAGGGGTGAGATTTTTGGATCCATAATTCTTCCTCTGAAGTATTTCATGCTGTTGACACAATTAATGGATGAATTAGAAAATGTAGTATTTTAGAGTTTTGTTACAAAATATGTTAATCATTTTTGTTCAAAATTTTAGCTCCATATTACATGTGTAAAAGAAGTTATAGACAAATTACTATAGTATTTTATTCTAGATGAATGCTTCCTGAATCATCCTTTAATTCTGAGCATCCAATGACCCCCTTAATGAGTGAATAACTCTTTCAAATTTAATTTAGAAATGATCCTATGAGTCCTATTTCAAATCTAGATGGAATAAACTCAATTTGAGGCATGCAACATGATTTTTACCTCCTTTCTAGAGTGGGGTCCACTCTATCTGCCCGAAAGGTTTTCTTACTTGATTGATTTTTTCAGGCCTCTAGGTTTTCAAATTAGCTCGAGTTCCATAAGGAAGGGTTATAGACCACAAATCAAGGGATCCTAAAAAAATAATCACATCAATTGATTCAATAATTTAAAATATATAATCAAAATACCAAAGTGATTAAAATCTTTCAAAATTCTAGTATTAATAAATTTTCATATTTTAGCACATTTTCATTCTATAATTAAAATTACCCATTATTTTAATAAAAAATTGTAATCCATGGGTTTTATTATTTAAAATAATGAAGAAATCATCAGAATTTGAATAAAAATATGCACATAATTTTGTTCTTTCAAATACCCCCACACTTAAACCATGATTTTCCTCAAGTATAAAATCTCAACAGAGAGTTAAAACAGGTACCAATGTTATCAATATTAAAATTTCAATGCAATAAAATTAAAAAATTATCAATGTAAAATAAAATTATCAAATGTCACATAAAATTTCAATTAAATTTCTCAAACTTCAAAGAAATAATAAATTCAATAATTTTACTTTTCCCATTTGAAAAATGATGGAACTTCTCCTTAAGTTCATTCAAGATCCTCAATTAATTATTATTAAAAATTCTATGTCATGATTTACCTCAATTTTGAATTTTTTATCTCATATATCATGATACAATTAAAATAGAGTTATGCTCATATCATGAAAATATGATATTTATCTATAGGCTTATAAATGAACTAATTTCTATACTTTGTAATGAAAAAGGACACATAAAATCACGAGGAATTAAAGTAAAGGTTCAAATGAATCCAAGGATTAAGGTTGGTAGGATTTGTTGCTTAAAAAATTAAGGCTCAAGGAGAAGGTTCATCTCTTAAATTACAATTCTTGATATCAAAAATGAAATCTAAATGGAATTCTACCCTTCAAAATAGCATCTCCCACTTCCCCCAAAACTTTCAAAGTAAAGTTCATGAATAATGAAAGCATAATGAATGATGTGCACCTTCTTAAATTTTTATCTACTTCTATACATTTTTTTTTCTTTTTGAAAGTATATTTTTTTGAAAATTATTATTAGAACAAACCTCACATACACCACCTAAACACATATGATAAACATCATTATTCTAGAGATGGTGATTTTTGATTCTTCTAAGTCACAACCCATTCCTTTATTTTTATTTATATTTTTTTAAATAAGGGAAAACAATTAAGTACATTGAGTATATTAAAAACCTTTATTTATTCCCATAATAGAACCCCACACTTATTCCTTATAATGCATTTAATCCCTTGCAACATGAATCCATTCACCTCCACACTTAAATTTTAAAATATCACGTAGATACTAATAGGAGGGTAGGAATGAATAAAAATAGACAAAACACGGATCATTCCTATAAAGGTAATTCATGGTTTCTATGGGATAAAGAACTATTTATTTAAATGTGGTCTTTTAAGGATAAGTGGTTTATCAAAATATGCCTCAATCATTTTAAATGTGTTTTTGTATAGTCTTATCTTTGACAAGTTCAAATTAAAGTTCTATTAGGTGAAATGTACCAAGATCACTCAAGAAATATCCTAAATATAAAATAGAAAGTACTTGGACTATAAAACCTATTAGTAGTAGAGAATATGATTTGGGAAAATCACTCAAGGCATTATTAATAGTAAAAAATAAATTCACATGAATTTTGTAAATTCAAAGCATGATAAATGGTTGGAAAATTTTATTTACACGAATCAATCAATTTCCTCAAATCACGAGTCCTCATTTTAATATCTATGATTCACTTTAATTATTTAATTCTCAATTTTAATCATTCAATTTCATTAACATTGAAATATAAAACACAACATCACAAGATTCCTAAGAAACTAATGTTTCCTAAATTAGTCAAGTAAAGAATAATTCAATCATGGGCATGCATTGTTTCCTTTCAAGTTCAAAACATGATTTTGAAAAAAATGCAGAGAGTTTAAAAGATAATCATAAAAAGTGAACTACCTTTTAACTAAAGATTTTGATCCTATTACTCTTATTCTTGGGCCTACCATGTGGTTTCATTCCATGATGGTTCTTGAAAAATAAAAAACACTCATACTAGTGTAAGAAACATTCAATTAAAGCTAAAAGGGGTGATGTAAGAGGTAATTGAGTCCTAAATCCTAAGAAAATAGTGAAACCCAGGTTGAATCCTGGTAGCATCTTTAGTTAATGTCACTAGATTGAACTCATCTCATGAGAAGAAATCAATATATGGTTTTGATAAGTTTGAGCTCCTCCACTAATTCTTGAGGTAAAATTCTATGGAGCTTCTTCAACATTTTCCCATTTATAGTGAATGGGTTTCCTCCATCTTTTTTCTCCACCCAAATGGAAGAAAAGTATAGAAATTAGTAATAAGAAAAGTTCCTTCCACCTAGAATGAATCTTACCTGGAATTAACTTCAATCTATAATTGTAGAGAAGAACTTGGTCTCTAGGTTGAAAGATCTTTGGTTGAATCAATTTGTCATGTGACACCCTAGTTATTTCTTTGTAAATTCTGAATTTTTTAAAAAGATTCTATTCTGATTTCTTCCATCTCCTATAACTAAAGATTTATCTCTTTTACACCACTCTCCAAATCCAAATTAACCTTTTTCACATCCCAACATGCTTGGTTCTATAATTCCACTGGTAGGTGATATCTTTTTCCATAAATTAACCGATACAAGTTCATAACAATGGGTGTCTTGTATGTTGTATGGTATACCCATAATATGTCTTCAAGACTTTGGTTACAATGTTTTAGGTTTAGCTTGAATGAATCTTCAATTTGATCACTACCTTCTCCAAGGAAAATTACAGAGAGGGAATGGTTGTTTTAAGGGTTTCTTTTTGAGTCAAGAACATTGAAGTTCACTTTGATGTCTTCTAGCTCTATGGTCAGGGTTTCTTCACGAAAATTGATGATTGTTTTTTTTTGTTTTTTGGAATGGTATTTCCAAAATTATGGGTGAATTCCCTGGTGCATTGTATTCCTCCATGAGGATTACATAAATGTCCATAGGGAAAACGAGTCCTTCAACTCCCACTAGAATATATTTGACAAATCTAGCTGAAAAAATAGTGGATTGGTTTGATAGTTTGACAACCTTTATCATGGGATTCAGTTCACCTATTTTCAAAGATGAAAAAATAGAGTTAGGCATAACATTAATTAAAGATCTGAGATCACAAAAAGCATTAGAAAATTTTAAATAACCCATAATGTAGGGAATATAAAATATCCTTAGATATTGATTTTTTTTGGGAAATGGTGGGGTGATCATGGCTAATACACTCCTTACAAAGATTATTATTTCATATTCATCACACTTATTTAGATTAGTGCATATTTGTTTAAGAAAATTTTAATTTTTTTTGGATTTTTTGTATTGAATCTAGAAAAGGAATATTGATTTCAACTTTTTGGAAGGTTTGCTGGATTTATCTTTGGAGTTATTCCTATTCAACCTTTGGTGACCGAGTCAATGTAGAGGGGAATGGTACCTTGATTGTTTTTTCTCCCTTTTTTGTCTTTTTACTTGTTTTTATGGATTATTATTAGGGTGGATGAGTTTTTATTTAGTTTTTTCCCTTGAATCATCCAACTTACTTGGCTTAGGTGGTGGGATATCCTTCCTGCTTTGGGTTGTGATTACACTAAAATTCTCTTTTGGATTTGGAATCATTTGTGCTTGGAGTCTACCTTGATTTTTGGTTATAAGTTCCATAAGTAAATCAAATTTATTGTCCAAAATTTTCAATGTATTCTTAATCTCTTCAATATCCATTTCATGGTAGTTTTTCTAAGAACTTTTTGTGGGTTGTTCGAAATTATTTTACTGGGAAGGTGGTGTTTGAAAATTTTGTTGTTTCTGGAAGGGATAATGGTGCCAAGTTTTGATATTGTTGTTGAAAAGGTGTCCTTTCTTGACCTCTAAATCCCTATTGGTATTTTCCTTCTCTCCATTTTTGATTTTTTATAAATTGTCTTTGCTGAAATAAAGCTGCAAAACTTTCTGTGCCCTGTATCTTAGCACATTGATCATTGTAATGATTCAGTGATGAAAAAAATCTATATACTTGAGGTGGAGATGGTTTCTAATTTACTTTATTAACATAAATTTTTCTCAAAAGGATTGTAAATTATTTAATTTGGATTGTAAGGAGAGGTGATGAGTCAGAAGTCCTTACCTCATGTATACCTCTTGTACCAGTGCCTCTTGTTCTGAATTATTGTGAATTATGATCTATCTTCTTAATGAGATTCTAGGAATATGTGGGTGATTTTTTAATAAAATATCCTCCGGAGGATGCATCCAATAGGTTTATATCATTTTCCAGTAATCCTTGGTAGAAAATATTGGGAATTGGTTTTCTTCCACTATTTGATATGGGAAGCCTGCACAAAGTTTCTTGATTCATTCCCAATACTCTTAAATAGTTTCACTAGTAGCTTGTTGAATGGAATATATCTCATTACTAATTACTATTCTACAAGAGGTTGGGAATAAACTTTACATGATTTGTTTGGATATCATACTAGTCTTGGATCTCTTTAGGTTGTAAGGTATACATCCACTCCTTAGATGCTCCCCTAAGTGAAAAGGGGAATGCCTTCCACTTGACTTTATCCTCAGCTACTCCTCTTGGTTTGAAACTTGAAAAAACATTACTGAATTCTTGAATTTGTCAATTGTGATCTTAAAATAAAAGGACATGAAATTTGGGTAGTACCATAATCATTTTAACTCATAACTCAAAATCATTTTTTTGTTCAGGCATGGTTAATTGATTTTGCTAGTTAAAAAATTGTGGGGCATATAGGACCCTCAAGGTTTGTTGTGGGTCCAGTTCCATTATTGGTGGTTATGATTGGACTTTTGAGTCTTTAAAATTCACTTCTTGAAAATTATTTTTAGGATTGAAATTCCTAATCCTTTATAACAATGTTCTTTCTATTTTTGGGTTAAAATTTAATAGTTCCTCATTAGAGAACCTAGTCATGCAAATTTTTAGATTTACACTTGCTCCTCGGCATCGACTCCAGTTTTTTTACACAATTGTTGTGAGGTGTGGAAAAATAATTAAATCCACTTATAGGTGTAATATGAGTAGTAAAAAAAAGTGATCTCTAATGAGAAGTGTTTTAATCTACGTGTCACTTAAAATAACAAGATTAAAGGATTTAAGAAGACAAGAGATTATTTTATAAGTATGGTGAATTTAAAATGAGAGAGAAGTGATTGGATTTAGGTTAGGGTTTTCCTTTCATGATTTCATCACAATTTATGAGAAAATATGAATCTTTTGGTTTTAGAAAAATAATTAAATTCATTGAATAAAAATTGTTTCTTCAATTAACCTTTGATTTAATTATTTATCAAAGTGTATAAATTTTAAGGGACTAACTCTTAATCACTCAAGAAATACCAAATCTAGTATTTATTTTCCCTAAATAACTAAATTAGTCTATCTTAATTTCTTCACGTGTTTTAGTAATCAATAAAACACTCCCTTACATGATTTTCTTTAATGATTAAACAATTGGTGTAAAAAATAAATAAATCAAGAAATGATAGAATAATATTTAAATCAAATAAATTTAATATTTAAGAATAAATTAAAATACAATTGTTTTTAATTTAAATTCAAAAACAAATTAAATTATAAACCATTCATTTAAAAGAAAATAATTCTATTGATTGAAAGCTTTTAGAAACTCAAAACATCACAAATGGGATCCCCCTTCCCTTTATCCAATCACTAAGGATTCTACCCCTCCATGAAAGAAGGGGTCATCAAATTTGAAAAATAAGGAGACATGGGAGTATAAAAATAAATAGAAAAAATCAAGGAGGAGGAAGGACTACTCTTCTTAAAAGAGGGAAGGGGGTTTCTTATTCTCTAGAATAAGCCTTTTTTCTTGTTTTGGGATGATTTTGAAAGGAGGGGTTTGCCTCCTTTTATGGGAAAGGGGGAGATTTTTGGATAAAAAATTATTACTTTGAATGTTTTCATGTTTTTGACCCAATTAATATCCGAATAAGAGAATGTAGCATTATATAATGTTGTTAAAAAAACTATTAATCATTTTACCTAAAAAAATTGACTACATTCTCCATGTGTAGAAGATTTTATCGCTAAATTACTCCATTATTTTATTTGTTCTGAATACTTCTTGAATCATCTTTCAATTCTGAGTATCCAATGGACCAATTAATGAGTGAATAAATTCTTAAAATTTAATGTAGAAACACAACTATGTGTCCAATTCCAAATCTAGTTGGAATAACCTCAATTGGAGTGTGTAGAATGATTTATACCTCATTTCTATAGTGGGGTTCACTCTGTCCACTCGAATTTTTTTCCAACTTGATCGAATTTTTCAAGTAGCTATATGTTCGAATTAGCTCGAGGTATAGAAGGAAGAGTTATATCCCAAAAATCAAGGAATCCTAAAAAATAATAATCACATAAATTGGATATATAATTTTAAAGATATAATAAAAATAGCAATGTTATTAAACCCTTTCAAAATTCCAGAATTAAGAAATTTTCATATTTTAGCTCATTTTCATTCTATAATTAAAATTACCCATTATTTTAATAAAAAATTGAAATCCATGGGTTTAATAATTGAAAATCATGAATAAATCATCATAAATTTAATAAAAATATGCACATAATAATGTTCTGTAAAATACCACAACAATTAAACCATGATTGTCCTTAAGAATAAAATCTCAACAAGGAGTTAAAGAGGGCACCGATGTTATCAATATTCAAATTTCAATGCAATAAAATTAAAAACTTATTAATGTTAAATAAAATTATAAAATAAAACATAAAATAACAATTTAATTTCTCAATTTTTAAAGAAATAATAAATTCAATTATTTTACTTTTCCCTTTGAAAAATGATGGAACTTCTCATTTCATTCATTCAAGATCCTCAATTCATTATTGTTAAACATTTCATGTCATGATTTACCTTACTTTTGAATATTTTCTCTCATATATCATGATACAATTAAAATAGAGTTATGATCATATCATGAGGACATTATCCTTATCCACATGCTTTAGAGGAACTATTTTCTCTACTTTGTAAAGAAAAAAGGCACATAAAATCATGAGGACTTGTAATAAAGGTTCAAATGACTCTAAAGACTAAGGTTTTTAGGATTTTATGATTTAGAAATTAAGGCTCAAGGAGGAGGTAAATCTCTTAAATTATAATTCATGATATCCAAAAATGAAATCTCAATGGAATTATCCCATTAAAAGTAGCATCTCATACTTCCCCTAAAACTTATAAATCAAAGTTCATGAATAATAAAAGAAAAATGAATGATGTGCACCTTCTTGAATTTTTATCTACTTGTATATAGTTTTTTATTTTTAAAAGTAGTTTTTTTTATTTTTAAAAATTTATTATTATAAAAAACCTTACATCCACCACCTAACCACATATGATAAAAATAATTAGTCTAGTGATGGTGATTTTTGATTCTTGCAAGTCACAACCCATTCATTTTTTCCATTTTTTCAAGAAGGGAAAACAATTAAGTAAATTGAATGAATCGAAAAACTTTCTTTATTACCATAATATCACCCCAAACTTCTTCATTATAATAAATTTAATCACTTACACCATGAATCCCTTCATCCACACACTTACATTTTAAAATATCATTAAATTACTAGTATGAGGGTAGGAATGGATAAAAATCGCTCGAAACATGGCTCATTCCTATAAAGCCAATTCATGGTTTCTATGGGCAAAAGAAGTATTGATATAAAGGTGGTATTTTAAATATAAGTGGTTTATGAAAAGACACATCAATCATTTTAAAGTTGTTTTTGTAAATTCATAGATTTAAAAAGTTCAAATCTAAGTTATAACAGGTGACATGTCCCAAGACCACTCAAGAAATATGCTAAAGATAAAATAGGATGTACTTGGTCTAGAAAAAATCTCAGTAATGGAGAATATAATTTGGGAAAATCACTCAATAAATGATAAATAATAACACATAAATTCACATTAATTTCAGAAATTCAAATCCTGATAAATGTTTGGTAAATTTCATTAACATGAATCAATCAATTTTATCAAATCACGAGTCCTCATTTTAATAACTATATTTCACTTTAACAATTCAATTATATATTTTACTCATTAAATTTCATTAACATTGAAATATAAAACATTACATCACATTATTTATAAGAAACTCATGTCTCTTAGATTTATCAAGTATAACATAATTCAAGTGCGGGAATGTAATTTTTCCTTTAAAGTTCAAAACATGTTTTGGAAAAAAATGCAGGGAGTTTAAAAGATAATCATAAAAAGTAAACTCCCTATTGAAATAAATATTTTGGTCCCATTATTTTTATTCTTGGTTTTTACTTGTAGTTTCCTTCCTTGTTGGTTCTTGAAAAATTAAAACCACTAATACCAGTGTAAGAACCATTACATTAAAGATCAAAGGGGTGATGTAAGAGGTAACTGATTCCTATATCCTAAGAAAATAGTGAAACTCAGATTTAATCCTAGAATCAACTTTGGTTAATGTCTTTGGATCGATTTAATATCATGAGAATAAATTATTATATTAGTTGGATAAGTTTGATCTCCTCCACCAGTTCTTGAGGTAAACTTCCATGGAACTTCTTTAGCCTTTTCCCATTTATAGTGAATGGGTTTTCTCTCTCTTTTTCTCCACCTAAATGGAAACAAAAGGATATAAATTAGTAATAATAAAAGGTCTTTCCCACCTATAATTAATAATACCTAGAATTAACTTCATTCTATAATTGTAGAGTATAAATTGGCCACCGAGTTGAAAGGTCTTTAGTTGAATCAATTTTTCATGTGCCACCCTGGTTATTTCTTTGTAAATTATTGAATTTTAAAAATATTATGTTATGATTTCTTCCATCTCCTATAACTAAATTTATCTCTCTTTCTTAGTACTCTCTAAATCCAAATTCACCTTTTTTCACATCTTAGATGCTTCGTGATCCAATTCCACCAGTAGGTGATTTTTTTTCCATAAATCAACCGATACAGGCTCATACCAATGAGTGTCTTGTATATTGTTTGGTGTGACTATAAAGTGTCTTTAAGCCTTTGGATCCAATTTTTTTGGTTTGTATTGACTAAATTTTCAATTTTATAACTACCTTCTCCATGGGAAATTTCAAAGAGGGAATGGTTTTTTGAAGGGTTTCTTTTTGAGTCAAGAACATTGAAGTTAAATTTGCTTCCTCCTAGCTCTATGTTCAGGGTTCCTTCACACACATTGATGATTTTATGGTTGTTTTTAGGAATGATATTCCAAAAATTAAGCATAAATTACCTGGTGCATTGTCTTTCTCTATGGTGATAATGTTAAATCTTGATGGGAAAATGAGTCCTTCAACTCCCACTAGCACATTTTCCACAACTATAGATAGAAAAATAGTGAATCAGTTTTCTATTTGTACATCCACTCTTGTAAGATTCAGTTCACCTATTTTCAAAGATTAAAAGACAAAGTTATAAATAACATTAATAGAAACACCTGGATAACACAAAGCATCATAAAATTTTAATGAACCCATAGTTCAAGGAATAGAAAATATCCCTGGATCTTGATTTTTTTTGGTTAATGGTGGGGTGATCATGGATGAGACACTCATTCCAAATATGATCCTTTAATCCCCATAAAAATTATTTTTCTTAGTGAATATTTATTTTATAAACTTCACATATTTTGGGATTTGGTGGATTACCTCTAGAAAAGGAATGTTGATACAAATTTTCATAGGGTTTTCTAGATTTATATTTGGATTTATTCCTCTTAAAACTTTGATGATCAAGTCAATGTAGAGGGGAATGGTACCTTGTTTTATTTTTCTCCCTTTTTTGTGTTTTTACGTGTATTTACAGCTTATTATTTGGGTGGATGAATTTTTATTCAGGTTTTTTCTTAGAATCATCTAAATTACATGGATTAGGTGGTGGGAGATCCTTCCTGATTCAGGTTGTGATTGCACTGACATTCTCCTTTGGATTTGGAATTGTTTATACTGGGATTCTTCCTTGATTTTTGTTCAGAAGGTCCATAAGGATATCAAATTTATTATCCATATTTTTCTTCATCTTATTAATATCTTCAATATCTATTTTATAGTGGTTCTTCTGATAACTTAGTGGGGGGTTTTTCATAATTATTTTTCTAGAAATATGGTGGTTGAAAAGTTTTTTTGTTACTGGAAGGGATGCTTATAAGATTGTTGGAATAGTGCCATGTTTTAATATTGTTGTTGATAAGGTTTACTAGATGGATATTTGAATCCGTTTTGGGCTTTACCTTCTCTCCATTATTGATTCTGTGGAAATTTTCTTTACTGAAGTGCAGTTGCACAACTTTCTGTGTCCAGTATCTCAGCACATTAATCAGTGTAATGATTGGGTGATGAACATAATCCACATAACTAAGGTGGAGATGGTTTCCCATTTACTTGATTAAAAACCATTTGTCTCACAAGGATTTTCAATTATTTAATTTAGGTTGTAAGGAGATGTGATGAGTCATAAGTCCTTACCTCATGTGTACCTCTTGTACCAGTTCCTCTTGTACTAAATTACTGTGAATTATGAGCTATCTTCTTAATGAGATTCACAACATATGTGGGTGATTTTTCAACGAAATATCCTCTTGGAGGATGCATCCAAAATGTTCCTATTAGTGTCCAACAATAATTGGTAAAAAAAGACTAGGAATTGGTGTTCTTCCACTGTTTGATACAGGCAGATTACACAAAGTTTCTTGAATGGTTCCGAGTACTCGTAAAGAGTCACACCGGTATCTTTTCAAATTGTGTATATTTCCTTCCTAATTGTTGTGATTAGATATGTTAGTAAGAATATTTGCATGATTTTTTTAGAGATCATCACAGTCTTGGTTCTCTTTGGGTTGTAAGGTATACAACCACTCCTTAGATACTCCCTTAAGTGAAATGGGAATGAATTCCACTTGAATTTCTCCTCAGCTACTCCTATTGGTTTTAAACTTGAAAAAACATGACTAAATTATTGAATGTGTCAATTGGGATCTTCATATGCAAGGAAATGAAATTTGGGTAGCACCAGAATTATGTTAAATCGTAACTCAAAATCATTTTTTTGTTCATGAATGGTTAATCAATTTTTTTGATTAGAAAGTTTTGGGTAACATAGGTCCTTAAAGGTTTTTTATGGGTCCAATTATATTTTTTGTGGTTCTGATTAGACACTTGACTCTTCTAAATTCACTTCTTTAAACTTGTTTTCATGATTAAAATTTATAAGCCTTTCTAATAATTTTATTTCCATTTCAAGGTTAAAATGAAACAGTTCATCATTAGAGGACCTATTCATGAAATTTTTTAGATTTACACTTGCTCACTGAAATCAACAGCAGTTTTGAAACACATTTTTTTGTGAGGTGTGGAAAAACAATTAAATCCCCCTAAGGGTATAGTATGAGTGGTAACAAAAAAATAATCTCCAAAGAGTAGTGTTTTAATATACGTTTCACTTAAAATAACAAGATTTAAGGATTTTAAAAAATAATAGATTTTTTTGAAGTATGGTGAATTTCAAATGAGAGAGAATTGATTGGATTTAGGTTAGGTTTTCCTTTTCATGATGTCATCATAATTTTTGAGAAAAGATGAATATTTTGGTTTTATAAAAATAATTAAATGAATTGAATAATGATTGTTTCTTCTATTCACCTTTGATTTAATTAATTATTTAAGTGTATAAATTTTTATAGACTAACTTTTAATCACTCAGGAAATACCAAATCTGGTATTGATTTTCCCTAAATAACTAAATTAGCCTACCTTAATTTCTTCACGTGTTTTAGTAATCACTAAAACACTCCCTTACTTGATTTTCTTTAAATATTAACCAGTTAGTGTAAAAAATAAATAAATCAAGAAAGGGTAGAGTAATATTTAAATCAAAACAATTTAATATTTACAAATAAATTAAAATACAATCGTTATTAATTTAAATTCAAAAATAAATTAAATTGGAAAACATTAATTTAAAATCAAAGAATTATCTTGATTGAAAGATTTTAGAAACTCAAAACATCACAAAATGGGATCCCCCTTCCCTTCACCCAATAACTAAGGATTTTACCCCTCTATGTAAGAAGGGGTCATCGAATTTGAAAAACAAGGAGACATGGGAGAATAAAAATAAAGAGAAAAAGATCAATAAGGAAAAACGACTCCTCTTCTTAGAATAGGGTAGTGTATTTATTATTCTCTGGAATGAGACTTGTTGCTTGTTCTAGGATGATTTGGAAAGGAGGGGTTCACCTCCTTTTATGGGTGAGGGGGGATATTTTTGGCACCATAATTCTTCTTCTAAAAGTTTTTACTTGGTTGACCCAATTAATGTCCAAACCAGTGAATGTAGTCTTCTATAAATTTGTTTAAAAATTGGTTACAAATTTTCACTCATAATTTTAGCTCCATAATCTATGAGTAGAATAAGTTATCATGAAATTACTCTAGTATTTTATTCTAGAATAATGATTCCTAAACCATCTTTCTATTTTGAGAATCCAATGAACCCATTAATTAGTGAATAAATCCTTAAAATTTAATTTAGAAACACATCTACCCTCTTTAGAATGCATCTAGAATTAATTGAATTAGATACGTGTATCATGATTTATGCCTGATTTCTTGAGTGGGGTCCACTATGTCCGCCTGAAATATTTTACAACTTGATTGATTTTTTAAGTGTTCTATATATTAAAATTAGCTCTAGGTCCAGAAGGAAGAGTTTAAAATCACAAATCAAGTAATCCTAAAAAAAGAATCACATCAATTGGATAAATAATTTAAAATATATTATAAAAATACCAAAGTGATTAAAATTTATCAAAATTCCAAAATTAAGAATTTTTTATATTTTATCTCATTTTCATTATATAATTCAAATTACCCATTATTTTAATAAAAAATTGAAATCAATCAGTTTTATAATTTAAAATCAGGAAGAAATCAACAAAATTTGAATAAAAATATGCACATAATGTTGTTCTGTTAGACTCCAAGGAATAATTCAATTCATTATTTCAATTTATTCTATGCATGTTATGTTGGAAAAATTTCAATATTGCACATACTTGACAATTATCAAACCATATGATTATGGTTTAGACCCCTAACATTAATTGATGATCGAACAAGGATTCCAATGGAAAATTTCAATAAGGAAGAAGGTGTAGATGATCACAAGAATGATCCTAGATCAAAACCAATCAAGATAAAAACAAAAAATTAAGAGGGTTAAGATATTACACCATGACATTTAGATAATGATGGAAGAGAAGAGGTAACCGAGGAAGAACTACTTACCTGAGGATTGATTGTGAAAACAGGATGTCCAGAATTAAGAGAGGCACTCCAAAAATGCCTAAAAGGCTCCCCAGGGTTGAGAGGAGAAAGCTGTATGTGAGTTAGAAATAAAAATAAATAGCATGGAACACTTAAAAATTGCAGGTCGGAGAATTACATGGTGTGTAATATAGTTATACATTGTGAAATTCTTTTTAGAGGGATACTCTAAAAAACCCATCACCTTAGATTATTATTTATTTCAATCAAACATTACATGACATGTAATATAATTACACTACATGTACTCTCTTTATGTTGTGTATCATTTCACGACCAAAAACCATTCACAACATGTGTCTGGAAATAATTACATGATGTGTAACTATTCTAAAGACAATTTTCAACCCACTTTTTTTTATAAAGACCCAAAAACCCTTCAATTATTCTCAAATTTTTAAGAACCCATGGAAACAGTTGACCCATTTATACCAAGACTCCATTAATTCAAATAGAAATCCTGAACATATCCCTGCATATATCCTCTCAAGTTTTATCAAGTTTCCTCACAACCCAAGCTTGAGTTTATTGAATCAAATAGACATCCAAAAACATTAAGTCATTTTCCCCAATAAAGGATCCCAATATACAAAAAAGACTTGGACACCAAGGCTCAAATGAAAAAACTAAAAGAGGGACATACCTAGAAAAATAAGGGATCTTGCAACCACCCCACCATATAAAAATTGTCCCCGAGCTTCTCCAAGCATCACTGTTGGGTCTTGGAGAACAAGTTTGGCCACTGTGCCCACATATTATACTCCCTCTTCCAGGTCCCCTCCTGAACTCACCCATACTACCACTACACTCGAACCAAGGGTATATTCCTACCTCAAAGATACTTCTCACTACATTCCATCATTTTTATTGGATACTCCTCAAAGGAAGCATCAACATTAAGATCAACATCTTATACATCTATCATATAATAAGGGTCTGAACGATATCTATGAATTTGAGACACATAGAACACATCATGCATGGAATTGTAGCACTATGGAAGGGATAAATGGTATGCCATTAGACCAGCCATATCCACTATCTATAATGACTCGAAAAACCTGGGTTTTAGCTTAATCTATTTTCTGATATGCTGTTTCTCCAACATAGGTGACAACTGAAGGAAAACACGATGGAAAACCTAGAACTTTAGAGGTCATCTCCAATAGTCAACATAGGATTTCTTCCTACTCTGCATAGTCACCAACCACTTTCTGATCAACTGAGCATGCTCAAACATCTCCTACATGATACTAGGCCTAACAAATGCTGAATCACTTACCTCTAACCAATAAAGAGGAAAATGACATGAAATTCCGTACAAATACTCAAAATGTTCCATCTAGATTGATTCCTATAATATGTTATTATATGAAAACTCCCTGAGTGTCATATAATGATCCCATGAAACACCAAAATACAAAGCACAAGATTGTAACATATCCTCTAGAACTCGAATAGTCCTCTTAGACTGACCGTCAGTCTAAGGATGATAGGTTGAACTCAAAAGAACCTATGATCCTAGAGCCTTATGAAGATCCTTCCAAAAATGTGATGTGAAACAAGGATCTCTGTCTGAAATGATACTCCTCAGAATTTTGTGCAGCTAAACTACCTCACACATGTAAAGACTAACTATATCATCAACTATGAAGGTATCCTTGATAGGAAAGAAGTGGTATAAATTCATATGTAGATCCAAAATCAACCATAAAACATCGTTCTTATAGGTTTTCTAGGGTGAAATCATATAATTTACACTCATGAATGGGAAATGGCTGAAAAATTCTAGCTGACCACTAATGCTCGGGTTTCACTTACTGAAAAGTGAAACATCTCGCCAAAAATCTGGCTACCTCATTCTTTATTCCTAACCCCCAGTAATATCTATAAAATCACAAGACATATTTTTTAAAACAATATGTATTGACCATATAGAAGCATGAAACTCTCTCATCATCTCCTAACACAAACCCATAAGGACCCATACCCGACCACAAAAAAGATGAGAATTGCTGCTACCAAGAGACCATCCCAATGGTGTCTCACCACCATATAAGTTGTCTCTAAGTACTAATAACTCTAGATTAGATAACTTATTGGTCTTAATCTGGTCCAAAATAATGAGTATAATATATATCGAAGTCATTGATACTCTTCCCCAAGAATCCTGAACATCTAGATGCATGTATGAAAAGAGATCCATCACCCACCACATATCGCAAGAATTCTATACTACCTATTCTTGTGTATTTTATCTCAATTCATAGAAAAATATTTTTCCCTTACCTAGTGTATAAGATAACTCAATGTTTAAAGACTATAGATACTCAAACCACATCCTCTGCCGAAGGTTCATGTCCTTCTGAGAAAAGATGTACCTGAGGCACTTGTGTTCTATGTACACCACAAACCTCTCACCCATGAGATAATGTCTACAATATCTCAAGGCATTTACCAATGCTACCAACTCCAAACCATGAGTAGTGTAATTACTATCATGTGGTCTTAGTTGTCTAGTTCCATACACAACCACTTGATCCTCCTGTATTAGAACCACCCCAAGTCCAACTCTGAATGCATCACAGTACATAGTATGTGCTTTACCTAGCATTGGTAAAGTTAGGATAGGTTCTAAGGTCATCCTGCCTTTTAGATCTTGAAAATATCTCTCTCAAGCATCTGACAAAAAAAACTCCACCCCTTTCTTGGTCATCCCTAACATTAGTGCTTCAAAATTGGATAAGTATTATAACAAGTGCCGATAATAACATGCTAAAGCAAAAAATATATGAATATCAAAGACATTATTAGGTGCTTCCCAAGATACCATGGCTAAAAATTTCTCTAGGTCCATTGGTACTCATGTCTCTAAGATGACGTGGACAAAGAAGTGAACTTTATCAATCAAGAAACTACATTTGGTTATCTTAGTGTAAAGATGAAGCTCTCTCAGTATACTCAATACGGTGTCAATATCCTTGGAATGATCATTTACTGACTAGGATTACACTAAGATGACATAAAAAAACCACCACAAACTGGTCTAGGAAAGGATGGAAGATCCTATTAATCAAGGCCATGAATACTGATGGTGCATTGGTCAAACCAAACGACATCACAAAGAACTCAGACAATCCATACCTACTCCTAAATGTAGTTTAAGGTATGTAAGATGGAATCACCTTCAACTAATGGTATACTGATCTAAAATTGATCACGAATAAGATCTTATCACTTCTTAGCACATCAAAAATATCATCAATGCATGGAATATGATACTAATTCTTTACCATCATCTAGTCAAATCTCCGATAATCTACACAAAAGAACAAAGTCCCATCATACTTCTTGGTGAATAGAATTGGAGAACCCCAAGGAGATATACTAGGCTGTATAAAAACTTTAGATTCTATATATTCCAATTGAACTTTCAACTCCCAAATATCTAATGGTGCCATTCTATAAGGCAGGATATAAACTATATATTCTCCCGATGTCAACTTGATCGTAAAATCGATCTCTTGATACGTTGGTAAGACATAGAACTGATCAGTAAAAACATCCTGAAAATGGTATTCCACTGAAGGAAAAGAATCATGTCATATTACACCATCATCTAGAGAAATACCAACTATCTAAGCCATGAAAAAAATCCAATCTACACAAAATTGGTCCTGCACGAACAGCCTAAAGATCCCAGTCACCCTGGTGAGAATAACTGCCTCTTTCTAGAGATAAAAATTAACTTTCCTGCGATAACAATTGATATGAGATTGGTATAGAAATAACCTACCCATACCAAGAATCAAATAAAAGCCTATCATTTACAACAAAAATGGTTCCCACAAGAAATAATAACCACCAATCTCTAGAGAACACACCTTACAACATTTGATATTCTCTGACCACACTCCCAACGATGTTTCAATGATCAAAACACCATCTAAAATTTCCAATCCAAGACCAAACCATTTAAAAAAAGAGTGTATTTAAAGTAATGTAATTCTCCTATATCAAACAAACACAATCCAGGGTAGATGATACAAGAATACTACCTATGAAAGTAGAGGGTCTTGCATCCACAATAGCTGGAGTAGTTTGTATATTGTGTAGCTGAATAGCCCCTCCACCATGGGATCCTACCCGACTTCCCTGAGTTATACCATTTTCCTGATACTTTCATTATTTCATGGGGGTACCATGTCCTCTACCTCTACTATAACATAACATGGAACTCCAACTACCATTTTGACGAGGTGTAGATGAGTTCTTTCTAGACTCTGGTACCTATCTTGTTCCCCTGGCATTTCCCTAATGTTGTATACCCCTATAAAACCTCTTTAAGTTTCCCAATATGTAGTATTCATGATAATCCAACGTGGGGTATAGACACTGATGCCATTTTTGGACCATATTTCCACACTGATATCACTGCAAAGGAACACATTCCTGAGATGATTTTCTACTTCCTAGATTTCTATAACCATTATTGACCTGAAAAAAAACTATTATAGAGATTCTTATTTCCAATAGAATAAGAGTTCATAGTTTTTCCTACTAAAATACCTTGGCCACTAATCAGGGAATATCTCATATTCCCTTTCATGATGAGTGCCTAATTTATCATGTTTTCAAAATTGATCAGTTATAACATGTTCACCTGAAACTTGATCTTATAGCAATGACCATCCTAAAAACATCACACCCTGGAGATATCATTAGTTTCCAATGATGGTGCAAAATGTTGTAGGTTAGTGAAATATTTACCATAGTAGAACACTAAAATTCCCTCATATGTCAGGTGCATGAACTCATGATTGTTCCTATCCCACAATGTATTGAGATAGAAATGGATCAAGAACTTCATCCTGAAGTCCTTATAGGATAACTTCTCTTGCTTCCCTTCCTGCTTTAGAATTTATCACCAATGCTTGGATGGTCCATGATTCATATATGCAACAAGATTCACCCTCCTATATGTGGGTGTCTCCAGATGCTGAAATATTTTCTGGACTGACTCGATCTAGAACTCATCCACCTTGGGGCCTTCCTCTATAGTGAACATAGGTGGATACCACATATGAAACTCTATCATCATCTCGTACATCAAAGTAATGGTTTGAACAGTCCCTCTTTCCATGTATATCATGACCCTTAGAAAGATTCTGCAAAGATGAACATCCATATGATCATGCATAACTATAGGAAGCTCCAGTTCAGCTGTGTTAGGAGAATACTGATTTCCACTCTTCCGATGATCAAGTTGAAGATGAGGAGGGGGCATTTTCTCTATAAGGCAAACACACTATTTATAAAAATATCTATAAAAAGGTCAACCTCAATAGGTGAAAATCATAGAGAACCACTAACTCCTGGTCTCTCTAAATTATAGATTACAAGTGTTTTATCATGTCATAACCATTCAATTATTTTATTTCCTAGGTATTACATATATATATCATATCATAGTTCAATAGGAAAGTATATATCACATTCAAAATAAATATGTCCCTATAAAAAATAATGAATGCCAATATATATCTCTATGTTCCTATTATGATGAATTAATTCATACTCATACTATGCCATATCGGGACATGAGTATAAATCACAAGAACCAATAACATGATGAAATAATAACCTCACCCAACATGTGAATCACTCAGGGTGAAATAACATGAAATATAATACAAAAACAGTATAAAAAACAATTCATCCCTGGTAACTAGGGTTTTCCACCACACATGGGTTAGCTAATCCCATTAAAAAGATCATTACCAAGTCCTGAAACATCCTATTCTCTTTTATACCTTACTCAAATAGAAAAGAAATAGAAAAGAAACCTATAGATATGATACCACTTTGTAATGACCCCTGATCTGACATTACCTCACGTGGCTGAAATGGGTTGGTTACAAGACCTCAAGAACACCTACTCGTACACCAAATGCTACTAACTAGAAGCGGGGGGTGTGATAAGTATAGTGGGGAGATTATACCTCCTGGTATAGAGTTACAACATAATGTAACAAACCAATACCAGAAATAATAATATAAATATTAGAGTGAAAAAAAATATAAACAATAAAATATAGCGGAATACCAACAATAAAATCCAACTAAATAATCCAATAAAAAATAAAGGAATAATTTAATTTCATGCTGGAATGTAACTAAATTTCATGATATAAATAATACAAAATAAAAAAATGGTAGAATTAATAAAAGACTCAACAATCCCTAGTCCTGAACTCCATGTCGGTCCCATCTCCAAACTCCATCCCATCGAGTAAGAAAATAATAAAAAAAGTTGTAATTCCCTGACCCTATTTACCCAAAGTCGGTGCATTATTACATAACATTGGAATCATCACAAGGGATCAAGTCCAAAAATACTGATATGTTTAGCAGCCTTGGAAGTACTAGATACAAACCTAAGTTTTACATTGCATCATGAGATAAAAACAACAACAACATTTTGTCCCCTTTGAAAAAACTTATATCTCTTAACCTATCACTATAGGTCAACCATAAAATACTTCTTCACATACTAGAAAAAATAAAACATATAAATGGGTGATCTCAGATGCTCAGTAAGGATAACAATATAGCAGAAACTTTCATAAATAAGCATAAACATTTAAGGAAATGTATAAGACTAAAAAAAAGACTTTTAAACTTAAACTTCAGAATAATATGGAAAATATAAATCAAATAATTACATTTACTTATTCACATGGATATTATACTAGTTGAATAATCACATGTAACATCAATAGGCAATTTCATAATGATGGAATTCATAATTCCAGTCTTCATAACCACATAGTCAAGGCCTCGTGCCAAGACTACAAAAAAGATTTTGTCAAGGAATTATTAAAAGACACTAGTTTCTCTCATGAGACCTACTGATGCATCGAGGAGCTATAGTGGGCTCCACTCGTCACTTATTAAGTCTAATGCATTCCTCATATGAAAAGATTGAAACATAACATAAAAATTTGTATTAAAACTAGCATACGAAATGTTAATACTTTAACTATAAACCATGAATGGTATAAAAATAACACATCCATAGTCAAATATATCACAACACCTTTAATACAATATGTAATATTGTATCATAATAAATCAACTTCAAACAAGTGTAAAATCCATCAAAGTATGCTGAAATAGATGAAATCAAAACTATTTGAGAGAAACATCTCTTTCTATTTTGAAATCATTTAAAAGTCACATAATTATTAAATAAAACATTTATTTTGAAAATATTCTTATAATATTGTAAGGAAATTTTATAATTTTTTATAATGGAAAAAAATAGCCGCACCCGCCGTATAAGTTAAAAAAACATTCTTTCCTTAATTTTGTCGAAAATGTCGTAAAGTACCTTGTTTGGAAAATGACGAAAAGATTAATTTATAAATTTTTTATAAAAATTCAAACAAGGGTAAAAATTACTTTAACCCATATTTTAGGAAATTGTAAAAATGTTTTGAAATAAATTTTTAAGAAACACGGATGTGGATGATAAAGAGGTCCTAGTAGATACTCACATATAAACAACCTCGGATAATGAAGAGATTGTGGAATTAATCCTTACCTTATAATTTTCCTTGGTAGAGGGTATGTTAACGTCCTGTATAATAGTTAAATAATTGTTATAAAATTATACAAGAACCACATACATAAATATGATATCATATATGATCTTATAATATTGCTTTGTTAATAATATTTCATAAGTATCATCATTTTGGGTGTTAACTGATTCATTTTACTTTATATGTTTTGTTATGTAAGTCATGTTTTTTATAAATAAGATGTATTTGATTAATATCCAGAATTATATTAAGTTATTACAAATTATTTTTTTTAATTATAAAATGAAATTTATTCTTGAATTATTATGATGGGGAATGAATCTCATCGTGTTCATGGAGATGGTAATCCGTACGTACACACAAACAACAATATCATTCTATTGATGGTGAAATCGTATGTAATTGGATGGTATATCATATATATAGAATCATTAAAAAGTTATATTTATTATTTAAATTGGTTATACTCATTATTATACCCATTCAAATAATGAAGTGTTTGAATAACAAACTACACCACAAAGTGGAGATGGTAAACCGTACGCACACACGTATGGTGACTTTGTCATTCATAGGATGGACAGAATAATGAATATGGTTGTACCATATTTATAATAACATGAAAGTATTAATAAGGTACTATAGTTATTATTTTGTTATGGGAAAAACAAAGAAAGAAGAAGTGGAAGAAGAAAAGAACTTGAAAGAGGTGGTGAAATTATTACCTCTTCTTTGGGTGCTTCCTTTTGATTTGATCAAAAGGGATCCTTAGGTTGGATTTTTGATCAAAGGAAGGCCTCTAGGATTAAGTGAGAGTATTTGGGAGGATATTTGGGTAGGGTTTGTCTGAGCCAAATGGATTTGGAGGTGTGATTTTGAGAGAAGTGGAAGTGCCCTTTTATAAGAGAGGTGAGGGTCACTTTAGGAAAAGCTTGAAATATTATTTTATTATACAATCATATTCAGTTTATAATGGCTCAAAAATGATTTATTTAAATTCTAAAGTGGGTATGGGTCGAAAAAATCTCAACCAATAGGTTTTAGACAGGGTTAGGTCACCATATTAACCTTATATTTTAGATTTAACTCTTAGTTAAATAGTTTGACATTTACCATGTCACCTTTTATTTTTATATTATATGGTTACTAAACTTACTATAAACTGCCAAGAGAACACCAAGTGGTTAATTATTGATATATATAACCTTATCTAATTAATTTTGAGGAAACTTATATTTTTAGGAATATTATATCAATTAATAATATAGTATTTGTTTTAAAAACTCATTTATGTCAATTTTGACACTATTTGATATTTTGTTTTTGTAAAGGTCATAAAAACTTGATTACTTCGAAAAAAATTAATTTAATCAACCCTAACATGTCATATTAATCTATAAAATTTGTTCAATTCATCAAAAGTCTCAATTTACATTTATTTGGATATTTAAAATTTTAATTAATTTAATCTTTCATTAATAAGGTAATTACTGCATCATCATTGTGTCATAAATAAATTTAATTATTTAATGTCTAAAAATTATAAATAAAACAAAATTATGTAGGAAATATCTTTATATTTCTAATTAATATTTATAGTCATATTTATCTTATGTGTAATCCTATATTAAAAATGTTTTAGTTATGAAAATTTGAATTTTAACACTTTTAACTCTTCTTTAAATAAAATAATAATAAATGTCCTAATATAATCCAAGTGAACACAAAGGATAATATTTTATTTCTAAGGTTGTTTTTGGTCTAAATAAACTTATCCAATAGAATTAGTACATGCTTTAGGGAAATTATAATATCATTTTTTACCTTTAATTACCCTATTTAATTTTAACCATGGTAAATAAAAGTCAAAAATTACTATTCACCAAAATTATTTTCATCTTATTGAACCAAATTTTACGTACTGATGTAAACCGTGTCTCTCGGATTTGTGAAATTCAATTCACAGAAGACGGTAAAATTATGTTTTATGCAAATTTGTAAATGCGCCAAGAAGTTGGGTAAAAGACGGTAAAAAGTTCAATAAAATTTTATATATCTAATATTATTATAAAATGAATCCAATGAATTAAATTAAACATATATTGTTATTATGTATCTATTTTTACCTAAAATAAATTTAAATAAAATAATTAATTATTTAAATAAAAATTTGGTTTTAAACAATAACGTAGTGTTTTTCACTATTCATCAAAAATTGAAAGTTTTCAGAAAAATACAAAAAATTCACCCTAAGATAATTTTGATATTTTGAATCCAAAAATGAAGTCCATTTTGAAAAATAAAATTTATAAAATTTTAAAAAGTGGGCATTACTATTCATAATGGCTAGTTTGATTGGTCGTGGTGTGTTAAAACTCTAATTTTCATACAACACAAGCTATTGCATTATTAGAAGGGGTACCATGGAAGCTTGGGGTGTTACATTCTCCCCTCCTTCAAATAATTTCATCCTCGAAATTTCTAGAATATTACTACAAAAATATTCGGGTGGTTTTTCATCATAAGTTCCTCGGGTTCCCACGTTGCCTGTTCCATCTTATGGTTTCTCCATAGAACTTTCACCAGTCGAGTCATCCAGTTTCTCATCACTTGTTATCTATTATCAAGAATTCTGATAGGATCTTTGTAATAATACAGGCTGGGTTCCAGTTCTATTTCTTCATAGGTGAGTACATGCGTTGGTTTAGGCATCTATTTTCTCAATAGTGATATGTGGAACACATCATGAACTTTGGAGAGACTTGGTGGCATTGCCAAATGATAAGATACAACTCCAATTCGTTCTAGAATTTCAAAAGGTTTGATATACCTAGGACTCAATTTATCCTTCTTACCGAAATGTATAACACCCTTCCATGGAGTTACCTTCAAGAAAAAATGATCTCTTACTTGAAATTTCAAATCCTTCCTTTGGTTATTAACATAACTCTTTTGCCTACTTTGAGCTGCTTTGATGTGAGTTTGGATAACCTTTACATTTTCTATTGTTTCCTCAACAAGTTCTGGGCCTACAAGTTTTATTTCACCAACATCATCCCAATAAGTTGGTGTGCGACATCTCTTTCTATATAACGCTTCATATGGTGCCATATGAATACTTGAATGGAATCTATTGTTATAGGAAAATTCTACCAGAGGTAAATATTGATCCTACATATCTTGAATGTCAAGTGAGAAAGATATCAACATGTCTTATAAGGTTTTAATAGTTCATTCTGATTGTATATCAATTTGAGGGTGGTAGGAACTGCTCAAATGAAGTTCAGTATCTAGGGCCTTATGAATACTTTTCTAGATTCTTGATGTAAAATGAGGATCATGATCAGAAACAATCAATAGGGGTACTCCATTAAGTCTTATAACTTCATTAATATAGTCTTTCTAAACGTCCAAGTGGTAAATATTATCTTATAGAAAGAAAATGTGCTGACTTGGAAAGATGATCAATAAAGACCCATATTGCATCATTCCTTATAGGAGTCTTTGGTAGCCCCATGACAAAGTCCATCGTAATATCATCCCATTTCCACTCAGGTATGGGAAGAGGTTGCATAATTCCTCCAGGATGTTGTCTTCCAGACTTAACCTGTTGAAAAACCATATATCTTGACACATAATCAACAATATCCCTTTTCATGTTGTCCCACAAAAAATAGTCCTTCAAATATTTATACATCATAGTGCTACCAAGGTGTATAGAGAAATTGGAGCTATGAGCATCATCCAATAATTCCCTTTTTAGATTAGGAATGTCAGGAACACAAAGTCTCTTCCCAAATTTCAAAATTCCATCTTCATATATGAAGTTGATCAATCTACCATAATTCACAAATTTAATTTTCTTTTGAAACTACTCATCATCATTCTAAGAACTTTTTATCCTTTCTAGTAAATAAGGTTTGGAAAAAATTTGAAAAAGTATTGATGTTTCACCTTCCATGATTATTCCCATATCCATCCTTACTAGATCCATGAACATAGGATTCCTTTCAACTCTTATCTTATTCAAAACTCCATGATCCTTTCTGCTCAAAGCATCTTCCACCTTATTTACCTTCCCCAGGTGGTAGTGTATAGTGAAATCATAATCCCTGAGTAGCTTTAGCCATCACCTCTGCCTCATGCTGATTTCTTTTTGTGATAAAATATACTTCAATATCTTATGATAGGTATATATCTCACATTTTCACCATAGAGATAGTGTCTCTAAATCTTCAAAGAAAAGATTACAACTGCTAACTCAAGATCATGAGTGGGATATTTTTGTTTATGAATTTTTAGCTGTTGTGATACATAGGCAATAACTCTATCATTCTTCATAAGGACACAACCAAGTCCTTTCTTTGAAGCATCACTATAAATAACAAACCCATTATTCCTTGATGGTAGAGTCAATATAGGAGCATTGACTAATCTTCTCTTCAATTATTCAAAAAATTATTCACACTCTTTTGTCCAAACAAATTTAACCCATTTACGTGTGAGCTTGGTTAATGGGTTATCCAATCAGGTAAAATTATGGACGAAGCGCCGATAATAACCTACTAAACCAATAAAACTACGTACCTCAATTATACTTGTCAGTACTGACCATTTTTGGATTGCATTGGTCTTTGAAGGATCAACATAGATTCTATCCTTATAGATAATATGGCCAAGAAAATAAATCTCCTGAAGCCAGAATTCACATTGGCTAAAATTCCCATATAATTCATTTCTTCTAAGGGTTTTCAGAATAGTGTGCAAGTTATTTTCATGATCTTCGTAGATTTTTGAGTAAACCAAGATATCATCAATAAATACCACTATAAAGTCATCATGATATTCCTTGAAAATTTTATTCATTAGATCAATGAAAATAGAGGGTGCATTAGTCAGTCCAAAAGGCATTACTGTAAACTTGTAATGCCCATACCTGGTTCGAAATGCTGTTTTTAGAATGTATTACTTCTTCAAACACAACTGATGATATCTAAATCGAAGGTCAATATTTGAAAAATATTGAGCTCTATTAATTTGGTCAAATAAATCATCAATATGAGGTAGGGGTACTTGTTCTTTATCTTTGTAGTATTGATCTCCCTGTAGTCAATGCACAACCTCAAAGAACCATCTTTCTTCTTAACAAAAAGAAAAGGGGATCCCATGGAAAAATGATAGGGCAAATAAATCCCTTATTACTCAATTCCTATAGTTTTTTCTTTACTTCCACTAATTCCACAGTGGAAATTCTATAAGGCATCTTCAATATGGGCCTTGAACTAGGAATTAAATCAATGTAAAACTCAATTTTTCATTCTGGAGGATGTCCAGGTAAATCCTCTAGAAACACATAAATATATTTTTTCACAATAGGTACATTCTCCATTTATACATTCCTTTACTCACCCATATTTATTTCATTCTCTTCCTCCCCAATAATTTAATTTAGTAGAGCTACTAGGGGTGGATCTAGATAAGAATTAGGTGGTGGAATTTATTCTATAAAGATAAGGTACTTCTTATCATCATCGAAAATTGTAACCTTCTTATTCTTAGAATAAATTTTCACATCATGGTACGAAAGACAATCCATTCCGAGGATTATATCAAATTTAATCATGGGTATGACGATGAGATCAACAGATAAAGAACATTATATGCCCTAATGGGAACTGATTCACAAAACTTTGTTGAATGATACTTCCCTTAGGAGTTTTTACTGACAATTCCCCTGTTAAATCAAATTGGAAATATCTAATTTTCTTTGAAAATTGGGAAGATATGAAACAATGCGATGATACAGAATTAAATAAATCATTTTCTAAACTTGAGGAAACCATTAAATTACCTACCACCACATCTTTTGAAGATTAAACATCAACAGTAATGATTTCATAAGCTTGGCCTTGCTCCCTTTTCATTTTCTGAGGTAAGTTTCCTTGGCGCTTAGGACATTTGTTTGCATAATGATCCTTTTATCTACAATTGTAGCATTCAACATTGAAAACCTCTTTCTTTCCCTTGCAATGATGAGCTTGGTGGCATTTTTCACCACACTTATAACAGACTCCCATTCCCTTCAGACAAGTACCAAGGTGTTTCTTCCCACATTTACCATAAGATGGAAAATCAACTTTTCCCTTATTACCCTTATTTCTATTTCTAGAGTGTTCAGTAGATCTCTTCTTCTCTTTCTTTTATTTAAAGTAGTAAGACTTAGAGAATTATTTTTCTATCTTGATAGCACCTGAGATAATATCTTTATACCATGAGAAGGATTGTGAGACTAATGCTCAATGGAGAAATGGTTTTAACCCATCAAAGAATCTATCAATCTTACTCATTGGGTTAGATATATAATCTACTACATGCCTTTCTAACCTTGTAAAGTTAGCCTTATACTTTGCGACATTCTCATTCTCCTTTTGCCTCAGACTCAGAAATTATCTTTCCATATCCGCTCGATGGTCATGAGGAACATATTTTTATAATAAAATCTCTTTAAACTCCCTACATTCCATATTTGATACTTCTTAATCTTCCTTTGTATTTTGAATTAATGACCACCATTGATCTGCATCTCCCATGAGGTGATAAACTACCATGATTTTTTTCCCTTTTTCTACTCCCCAAAGCATGAAATATTTTCTTTAAGGAACTTATCCATTACTCAGCTACAAATGGATTTGTAGTCCCATTGAATGTTTGTGGTTTTTTCCTCATGAAGTAGTCTAACATTGATCCTCCACGTTGTGGATCGGGGTGCTCTATATGGGTAAGGTTATTATTCATAACCTAAGTGAGCTGTCCCAGTATGGTGATAAGATAATCATCCCTAGTTGCATCACCAGCTCCACTATAATTATCTTGAGTAGGAAGGAAATCTCTACATGGATTACGTGTGTTGATATAGTTTCCATTACTTCTACTAGCCGCCATTTCTAAACAATAGCATACACTTGATTAGTTTATAAATCACAATACATAATTCCAAACTTGTAAAACACTTAACATAAATTGAATAGTTTATGGATATAATCCATAATCATAAAAATGTTTTCTTTGAGGAGGAATATACTCATAAATCCTTCATAATGTTTTTTAAAGAAAATGTGAATAATCCTAAGAATATCCCCTGGGAGTGTCATAACCAAGAGTGCAACAAGGCCCGTTGTCATGTACTAGTATACCCTGGGTCAAGCCCGAAGCTCCTTGTCAGAGTTTTAACTCCTAGGTACATCTGTTCCAGAGCCGCCTTTACCTTCTCGTATCCGAATAGGGATGTGTTGCTTGTAAAACTCACAAAATATATACATTACCAAAATTATAGGAATTTATTCTATATTAATCCTCAAAGTCTATCTAAGGGTAATGTTATCTAATCAGAGTTTTTATAAATCTAGCTTCCAGGGTTTGTACTAAACTTCCTCTGATACCAACTATAATTCCCTGAACCTAGTTACCCAGAGTTGGTGCATTAGTACATAACTTTGGCATGATCACAAGGGATCAAGTCCCGAAAGACTGATCAGTTTAGCAGCCTTGGAAGTACTAGATACAAACATAAGTTTTATATTACATCATGAGATAAAAACAACAACAACATTTTGTCCCCTTTTAACACACTTATATCCCTTAGCCTATCCCTACAGGTCAACCCTAAAATACTTCTTCACATCCTGGGAAAAATAAAACATAGAAAGTGGTGGGATCAGATTCTCAGTAAGGATAATAATATAGCAGAAAATTTCATAAATAAGCATAAACATTTAAGGAAATGTATAAGACTAAAACATAAGCCTTTTAAACTTAAAATTCAGTATAATATATAAAAGATAAATCAAATAATTCCATTTACTTATTCACATGGATATTCTACTAGTCGAATAATAACATGTAATATCAATAGCCAATTTCATAATGATGGAATGCAAAAATTCCAGACTTCATAACCACATTGTCAAGGCCTCATGCCAATACTACAAATAAGATTATTTCAAGGCCTTATTCCAAGACACTAGTTTGTCTTATGAGACCTAATGATGCATCGAGGAGCTATAGCGGGCTCCACCCTTCACTTAATAAGTCTAATTCATTCCTCATATGAAAAGATTGAAACATAACATAAACATTCATATTAAAACTAGCATAAGAAATGTTAATATTGTAACTATAAACCATAAATGGTATAAAAATAAAAAATCCACATTCAAACATATCACAAAACCTTTAATACAATATGGAAGATTGTATCATAACAAATGAACTTCAAACAAGTGTAAAATCCATCAAAGGATGTTGACATAGATGAAATAAAAACTATTTGAGAGAAATATCTATTTTTATTTTGAAATCAGGTAAGCTTTGAAGGTGTTATAATGACAGAAAATATCCGCACTCACTGTATAAGTTAAAAAACATTATTTCCTTAATTTTTTTGAAAAGGTCGTAAAGTACCTTGTTAGGAAAATGATGGAAAGATTACTTTATAATTTTTTTTATAAAAAGTCAAAAAATGGTATAAATGACTTTAAACCATAGTCTACTAAATAGTAAAAATATTTTGAAATACATTTTTAAGAAACAAAAATGTGGATGATAAAGAGGTCCCAGTAGATACTCACGTATAAACAACCTCAGATAATGAAGAGATTGTGGAATTAACCATTACCTTGTACTTTTCCTTGGTCGAGGGTATGTTAAACTAATGTATAATAGTTAAATAATTTTTATTAAGTTATACAAGAGCCAAATACTTAAATATGATATCATATATGATCTTCTAATATTGCTTTGTTAATAATATTTCAGTAGTATCATCATTTCGGGTGTTAACTGATTCGTTTTCCTTTATATATTTTGTTACATAAGACATTTTTGTTATGGGTAATATGTATTTGATTCATATATAGAATTATATTAAGTTATTAAACATTATTTCTTAATTATAAAATGAAATTTATTCTTTAATGATTATGATGGGGAATGAATCTCACCGCGTTCGTGGAGACAGTAATCCGTACGTACGCACGAGTGACAATATCATTCTATTGATGGTGAAATCATATGTAATTGAATGGTATATAATATATATATAATCATTAACATGTTATATTTATTATTTAAATTTTTATACTCATTATTATACACATCCAAATAATGTTGTGTTTGAATAACAAACTATACCAAGACGTGGAGACTATAAGCCGTACTTACACACATATGGTGACTTTTTCATTCATAGGATGGATATAATAATGAATATTGGTGTACCATATTTATAATAACATAAAATTATGAATAATTTATTGGATTTATTATTTTGGTATGGTAATAACAAAGAAAGAGGAAGTGGAAGAAGAAAAGAACTTGAAAGAGGTGGTGAAATTATTACCTCTTCTTCAGGTGATTCCTTTTGATTTGATAAAAATGGCTCCTTAGGTTGGATTTATGATCAAAGAAAGGCCTATAGGATTAATTTAGGGTAGTTTTGTGTATATTTGGGTAGGTTTTGGCCGATCCAAATGGATTTGGAGGTGTTATTTTGAGAGAAGGGGAAGTTCCCTTTTATAAGAGAGGTGAGGATCACTTTTGAAAAAACTTGAAATATTATTTTTTATACAATCATATTAGATTTATAATGGATAAAAAATAATTTATTTATAGGATAAGGTTGGTATGGGTTTAAAAACTCTCAACTAATAGGTTTTAGACAGGTTTATGTCACTATATTAACCTTATATTTTAGATTTAACTCTTAGTTAAATAGTTTGACATTTAACATGTCACATAGTATTTTTATATTATATGGTTAATAAACTTACTATAAACTTCCAAGAGAACCACAAGTAGTTCATTATTGATATATATAACCTTATATAAGTCCTTTGGCAGAACCTTATAATTTTAGGAATATTATATCAATTAATAATATAGTATTTTTTTTAAAAACTCATTTATGTCAATTTTGAAACTATTTTGTATTTTGTTTTTGGGAAAGTCATAAAAACTTGATTACTTAGAAAAAAATTCATTTAATCAACCCTGAAATGTAATATTAACCTATAAAATTTGTTTAATTCCTAAAAATTCTCAATTTACATTTATTTGGATATTTATAATATCAATTATTTTAATCTTTCATTAATATGGTTATTAATGCATCGTCATTGTGTCATAAATAAATTTAATTATTTAATGTATAAAAATTATAAATAAAATACCATTATCTAGGAAATATTTTTATCTTTGTAATGAATATCTATAGTCTAATTTATCTTATGTATAACCCTATGTTAAAAATGTTTTAGTTATGAATATTTGAATTTTAACACTTTTAACTCTTCTCTAAATAAAATAATAATAAATGTCCTAATCTAATCCAAGTGGACCCAAAGGATCATATTTTATTTCTAAGGTTGTTTTTTGTCGAAATAAACTTATCCAATAGAATTAGGACATGTGTTAGGGTAATTATAATATCATTTTTTACCTTTAATTACCCTATTTACTTTTAACCGTGGTAAATAAAAGTGAAAAGTTACTATTCACCAAAAAATATTTTCATCTTATTGAACCAAATTTTACTTACTGATGTAAAACATGTCTCTTGGATTTTTAAAATTCAATTCACAGAAATCGGTAAAATTACATTTTATGAAAATTTGTAATTGCACCTAAAAGGTGGGTAAAAGACGGTAAAAAGTTCAATAAAATTTTATATATCTAATATTATTGTAAAATTACTCCAATGAATTAAATTGAATATATATAGATATTATATATCTATTTTTACCTAAAATAAATTTAAATAAAACAATTAATTATTTAAATAAAAAGTCTGTTTTAAACAATAACGCCGTGTTTTTCATTATTCATCCAAAATTGAATGTTTTCAGAAAAATACCAAAAATTCACCCTAAGATAATTTGATATTAAAAATCCAAAAATGAAGTCCATTTTGAAAAATAAAATTTATAAAATTTAAAAAAGTGGGTATTACTATTCATAACGACTAGTTTGATTGGTCGCGGTGTGTTAAAACTCCAAGTTGCGTACAACGCAAGCTATTACATTATTCAAAGGGAAACATACCATGGAAGATTGGGGTGTTACAAAAGGTCTCTTGCCCTTATCCAAACCTTCATTCATATTATTTGCTCGAGCACCAAATGGTGGCCCAAATAGGGTGTGAGTATAACTCAGTAGGTCAACACCACTGTGTCTAAGCATAACCAGTCTGATAATAAGTGTATACAATAATACAATAAACTAGTGTATTAATTAATTAAACAATTAAATTAATACCACATCAAACTTATTCAACACCATTACAGAATGTCTCCGAGCATGTCTCAAAACTATTCCAACCATAACCATATAACCAAAGTATAAATCACACCAATCTAGTTCAAACCCACTATATAATCATTTCAATATTTAATCAGGCATGAGCCTAGTATATAAGCATTTCAACATGTGTCACTGGGCATAGCCTTTTATATAAGCATTTCAACATGTATCCCTAGGATATCCCTCTATATAATCATTTCAGCATTTATTACTAGGAATATCCCACTATATAAGCATTTTAGAATGTATCACTGGGCCAATACTATTATATAAACATTTTAGCATGATTTACTAGGCATATCACTATATATAATAATTTTAGCATGAGTCACTAGGAAAAAACCCTATATAAGCATTACAACATTTAATCACAACACAAGTCATATCAATAAGGATATCATAATATAACATCATATGGCCCAATGGTTAATTATAAAAGTTACCATTTTTCTTTTAATCACACATTTCATATATCAATTATTCATAACCAATAACATTCCAGTTATCTTAATAAAAAATGTAGACCAAGGTGAATCTATATCAAGAAATCACCCAAAATCCATTAAATGATAAATTTTTTTAAGCCATTAAACAATTCATTTATATTCAATAGTTTTCTGACCTGAATGGTTTCCATAGTCCAGGTCAATAACCAATTATATCTAATGAGACTCCAATGAATAATTCAATTCATTCCTTAAATTTATTCAGTGCATGATATGTTGGTGCAATTGTAATATTTCACATACTTGACAATTATAAAACTATAGGGTTAAGGTTTAGACCCACTAACTTTAATTAATGATCAAACAATGCTTCCAATGATAATTGTCCATGAAGAAGAAGGTGTAGATGATTGCAAGAAGGATCCTAAATCAAAACTGATTGAGATCAAAACCAACAACACACATGATCACGATATTACACCGTGATAGTCAGAGAATGATGAAAGTAAAGAGAGAACCAAGGAAGAACCACTTACCCAGGGATTGATTACAAAAATTAGATGTCTGGAATTAAGAGAGGCACTCAAAAAACACAAGGAAGGTTCTCTAGGTATGAGAGGAGAACGTTGTATGTGAGTTTGAAATAAAATACAACCACACAACACACTTAAAAACTAAAGGTTGGGGAATTACACAGTGTATAATATAGTTACACATCATAAAATTATTTTTAGAGGGATACACTGAAAACCCCATAACCTTATATTATTACTTATTCTGATCAAACATTATATAATGTGTAATATAATTACATGACATGTACTCTCTTCATCTCGGGAATCAATTCACAACCTGCAACCATTAACAACATGTGCCTGGAAATAATTACACAACATGTATTATAGTTAGACTATGTGTAACTGTTATGCAGACAATTTTTTAGTGTAGTTTCCTTATAAATACCCAAACCCCCTTTAAGGCTTCTCAACTTACCAATAAACCATTAAAATACTTGACCCATTTATACCCGAACTCCATTAATTCAAACAGAAATCCTGAATGGCTCCTCGCATGGATCCTATCTAGTTTTCTCAAGTTTCCTCACAACCCAAGCCTATGTTTATTCAAAAAAATATACATCCATGAACTTTAAGTCATTTTCTCTTTATCTGAACAAG
This sequence comes from Viscum album, assembly GCA_963277665.1. Lineage (NCBI taxonomy): Eukaryota > Viridiplantae > Streptophyta > Magnoliopsida > Santalales > Viscaceae > Viscum > Viscum album. The sequence continues at coordinate 1,714,191,681 of OY728152.1, read as the reverse complement.
ACTCAGCCACCAAAACTCAAATGAAAAAAAAATCAAAGAGGGACGTTCCTAGAAAAATAAAAGATATTAAACTAACAACTATAGGGAGATACCTATAAAATAGGAGAGTTTCACTATGAACATAACCTCAGAACACAATTTAACACCTAAAGTTAATTTGGGTTTATGGTTTTATTTATTTTCACCTATTATTGTTATAATTTTCAATGTCATTATACAATGGTGTTGATATGGGTGATGAATTAAGTCTCCACCCAATGTACGAGGAATTGATATTTACCATACACTATGGGTAGTGGAGTATGAAGAGTTAGATACCCTTGAATACATGGCCAAAAAAATTGATGTTGGTATCCCCTTATATCAGATGATTAAAAGTATCAATAAAAAATGAGATTGTGGCCCACGAGATTTGCAGATATGGGGTGGATGTGGGGTGGGGCATGCCTAAATTTTTTGACCATTAATAGGATGGGACAATGTGGGTTGAGCTTGCATGGGTTCAGGCCAAGGTGGACTGAGACCGCATTAGTGTGAGCTTACCCACATGATAGATTTAAAAAAAAATTGTTTTTACAATATATGATTATTTAACATTTTATTTTTTTAATAAAAAACCATGATTAAACCATGGAATATGATTTCTCACGGTAATGGGCATACTAATTCACCATTCATTCACATGTGAATTTTAAATATGTCTACATTTGTTTCTTTAATAAGATATTATAATATTTATATAGCAATTATTAACCATATTCACATGGTGTGTCATACGACCTCTCAAAAAATGGAACCCGTCTCCCTTACACATGGTTTCAATTATAAAAGAATTATTATAATCATAATATTCTTTTGGGGAAATTTATTATTTTTATTATTTTATGTTCTTTTTATTAATAAAATCATAAACGACCTCATGGTAACCATAATAGCCTCCTCTAAAACTGGTCGTTTCCTAGAGAGTCATCATATATTCATAGGTCCATCCATTCACATCACCAGACAACCAACATCATCATTTATCACCCCTCACTAATCACTTACCTACTTATTATCACAAAATTTCTCCACCACATAGGTGTCACCACATTCCATTATTAACCCATTGAAAAATGTCCCATCACATCCATTAAAACTCTAGATATTTTCAATCCATACTTCTTCCCACAAATACTATTAATAATGAGAAAAAATAAAATATTTAAATGATTATAAATAGTATAGTTTTTTAAAATGTGGGTAAGCCTGTGGGATTATGTGGGGTTGGGCAGGCTTGAAATTTTTTGTTCGCATTATATGTGGGATTTTGTGGGAAAAACCATATGGGGTCAAACCTATACGGGATTGTCCCGGCCAGCCCCGACCCACATGTTTCACATTAATCATTAAAATATCTAAAAATCATGGAATAATATGACATGTATCAAAGGATGATTTTTAGTACTATCTACAATGTTTTTTAATATCAAGAGTGTTGGCTACAATGAAAAACTATAAGAGATGTTTTAATTTGTGGTACAATGGATAGATGATTGGAGTTTCATGGCTCACGAGTTAGGAGGAGGCCATACTAGAATGTTACAACATATTACTACTAAAGATCATGATGCAAAACTTGGATAAAGTTAAAAATAGAGTTATGGGTTGAATGAAACCTGAAGTGTAGTACACAATATTGAGGAACTCAAAGAGATGAGTTTTCATATGTTGTAAAGTCCATGGGAATTATTTTAAAGTAATGAGTTTGTTTTATGAATTCATAAAGTTATTCTATGAGTTTCTAAATGGTTGAGATCATCCAGAGTTAAAGTAGAGGATGCCTAGATCAAATTGGAAATAAATATGAAAAATTTATAAGTCAAAATTTCACATACACGAATTCCAATATAGGAAAATACTTATATAGGCAAATTCCAACATAGTTTAATCCATGGAGTGAATGGCCTATGTATGTAAATTAAAATATCCAAAATCAGTCTTATATCCAAATTTAGAAATTACATACATGAATGAACCTCCATGTATTCGAATTCAATGACATATCTAAATTCCTTATTTAATGAATTTCCACGGTGTATTCGAGCATCATGTAGTCAAATAATACTACTTATCCAAATTCAATATCTATCAACCTGAATGTAGTTCCACAAAGATGAATTCTACATAACTAGATCCACATATGAAAATCTGAATTGCGGAATGTAATTAGATAAAATGTACATACCCGATATCTACATATGATAATTTCACACTAGGATTCACATAAAATCATTTTTCATATGTATTAGGTGAAATTATAAATATTTCTATAATTCATATTCTGAAGAAGAAATTTATATTCAGTGATGTTGAAGATGTTATTTAAGGATTAAAACATGTAAAATTACTTGAATGGTTTGTGATTCAATATTTGATAAAAATAGAAACTAATATCCATTCATTGAAATAAAATATTAAAGTAAAACAAAAAATTAAGTTTCTGAAAATTTATATTTTTGATGAAATAAAATTATTCAATGATGAATATATGATTTTGAGTTCATAATATAATGATTCTTATTTAATACATGACCCAAGAATAATTTGAGAAAGAATAAATGATACAAAAAACTGTATATTTTCATTGATGCTGAAAATAAGTTTCATGAGTTTCAAGAATAATGTAGATTACGAACCATTAAAGCTAAAATTGTAATTTAGTTGTACATACATGATCTTGATCCAATTTTGTTTGAGCATTTTATAAGAAAATAAAAGGAAGGATGATAAACCACATAATTCTGAAATGAGTTCCACACTACATATATATTTTGTGTGTTGCGTTTCTTATAGATTTTTTATGATTATTTAATGTGTGGAATTTCAGTATAGACATCATGAGAAAATGAGATATCTGAGTTTAATATAGAATTATCAAAATATATGTTTAGTTATGTTATTGTATCTCAATAAATATTGATAAATTATTGATTTGAATTTATTTATAAGGTAATTTAATTCATTTGAGTTAAAGTATTATGAAAAGAAATTTCACATGGGATACATTATTGAGACATAGATGGAAAATCATGGAAATTGAAAAATGCGAATTTAATAATCATGATTTATGATGGAAACCTAAAAGTCATCATGGATTTCCATTTAAGGTAACAAATTGTGATGGAAGTAATTTAATTATCTTAAATTAAGTCTCCCATCCACATCTAAAGGTGTGAATCTCTAAGAAGAAAAATAGAAAAAGGACAAGAAACTTATGGCACTTGATAGTTTGAATATTGAGATTCCAATAGATGAAATGGGTGAAAAATATGAGTATCTCACTCAAATAAGAATAGAATAATATAATGCATGATGTAGAGAATAATTATAATAGGAGTATTTGACCATAATTTTGATAGATCTAAAGATTTTGAGTAAAGAGCAGAGAGACAACCAAGTGAGAATGTTATGAAGATCTTTGAGGTTGATATGAAACCAGGAACTAAGTTTCATGAATCTGTGTTGAATATATTTAGTAATTTTAATATCATGTGTTAAGAATGAGGATATTTACTTTATGGATATTGTGACATCCCCGTTCCTTCCAGATATCTACTTCTATAGAATAACTTCAAGTAAAGAACTTGCATATATATGGTGGGACTCTATAGAACCTGTCTGACTTAGGGTATGCTGGGAGATCATAGAGAGACTCTATAAACACTATGTGAATCTATAGAAGGATTTCCTATGGGAAGAATAAAGGATAAGTCCAGGGATATGATGAAATTTTAGTTGTGGTAAACACAACCCATTGTGATTAGCATTTGATTATAGTGGAGAATTTGTGATCGGGGGAATAACTAGTCACAAAAAGAAGCATGTCTTAGTACCAATTTTTTTAAAAATATATTATATAATTCTTTACTGTGTTACTTTCATGCAAAAAATTTATTGACTACCTAAGTTAAAAATTAATAGACTTAATTTCACTGAAAAATAATAGAGGTTTAATTACAAAAGGGGGCTAAATAATCAAATAATATTTTGGGATTTGTAAAAAAAAAATTCAACACCCAATTAACCCACTCTTAGGTTTCTGAACTGGTCCACTAGGTACACCACCTCCTGAACCATATCTAACCACCCACTGAAGATGGAAAAGTATACCAACTCTCAAAAAAACAATATTAGTGATTACCTACTACATTATAATGAAAAAAATCTACTTGATTGATATAGGAAACCTTGAGCTACAAAACCCTAGGGTTTGAAGTTTCATTATAACCCTATAAGATCACCTCACACTCTTATTTTACATATCCTGAGACCCAAAACTTAAGGACTTAATCTCGACTTCCCTAGAAACCCATGAAATATCCTTAATAAAACCTTTACTCATGGAATGGACTCTCTCCATGATCTCCACATTATCCCTTCTTCCTAAGACTCCAAATGAATGGTTGTGACAGATTATTGAATCCCCAAGCTCACGATAGACTCAAAAATGTTGTGATTGAATTACTCTACTAGATATAAAATATAGAAAATAGATAATCAAGTTTATAAAATGACTCCCAAATCCACACACACTATCTCCCCTTACTTTATCTATTTAATATATTTCATGAGAAGATCCATCCACATACGAGTGATAAAATCCTTCTTGAACATTTCAAGAAACTCTACCCAAGGCATCTTATTCAGGCTACCACACTTCATCTTCCTCCATCTTCAAACCACCATATAAAATGATCCAACTTATAGTGATACTCATAACCAATATAGAGTCTTCACCATCTCCAAGTAAACTTCAATATATTTAAACAATTCCTTATCCTCTTGGAAATATTCTCCACCAAATAATTTCAGTATTTCCTACCGTTGAAAATTCAGCATAGCTTCATTCCATGATTCCAATTTCTTCTTCTCTCACACAATAACTCAATGATGTTTCATTGGAATATTATTGATTTAACATCAAATAACTTGGTTAACACATATCACATGAATCAAAACAACACCATAAAGAACATACCATCATGTAGAAAAACATAACCACTGGACACAAATCCACTGTCTAAACATAACTATCATCTCAATACTTCATTTACATCAATCCACTCTAGATGTGGGTCAGGCCCAGACCCTACCCACCCTAGTCCCATGAAGGACCCAACATCCCTTGTTGGATTTAGTTAATAATAGTTTCATTATCACCCAAACATGAAACATTAAGGAATCAAAAAATTAACACATAAACAATCAATATAATGATTAATAATCTAGAACTTAATATTCAAATAGTATAGAAGAAACATTTCATGGGGATGAAAATGGAAGATTCACATTTATCTTCTCTCATGAATGGCCTAAAGTCCTTGATTTTTTATTTATTTTGGATAATCCACTTTTTAACTGGGTTGAGAGGGAACCCTTACGTGACCCATAAGACTAGTGGTACAATGACCAGTACACGAACTGAAGGCCTAAATGAACAATACCTAACACATGACCCGAAGGCCCAACCAAACTACACTAGAACTTCCCCTCCACAAAATCTGCATCATTGAAGATTCCTAACTCCCCACCTTGCATTTTTGATTAGCTAGAATTTCCCTGTGAGAAGTTTCACAGTGTATGGTACCAATGGAGATTTCCATACCCTCTCATTCTTCTAATATGGTTATCTCTGCTATGGTGGATAGTACTTTCTCTAAATCCTTTTTTTATGCCTACTCTGCATGGTCTTCCTAGGATACCCTGTGGTCTTTGTGGCCCAAAGTCCCTATGGCCCATAAGACAAAACTGGTGGACCAAAGGCCCAAATGGATGAATAGTTCTGACTACTACAATAATGATACAATACCTACTATAATACTACTACAGTTACCCAGAAATATTCCTCCACTAGGATTTGATCCTGGGTTACATGCAGGCTGATGGTGTGTGTTAACCACTCGGCTACCACTAAAACTACTTTATCTTCTATTATCATGAGAGATTAACAATACACACATCATATAAATGGGTTTATAACATTTTAACATTAACCTTAAAATTATTTTAGAATTATAACATGCTTACTATACTTGAACTATATTAATTTACCTTTCAATGTCTTATAATAATTTCAATTCATCAAATATTTTCTACTCATATTCCTTTTATGCTTCACACTGAATTAAAACATAGCACATTAAATCAGAAAATGAATCTAAGTCACATGTAACAGTTGAAATTAATCATGATAAACATGGAATAAACAACTATAAACTCATTATATAATTGGAATACTTTTATAACAAATTTCTTATGGAATTTAACACTCTTAGACATGTTATCTACAAGAATATAATTTTTTATAACACATTACTTATCAATTTAATCAAGACTCATTAATAAATTTTTAATAACATTATGTAATAGACATGCATCACAAAATTTCATCAAAACATAAATGATAATGTAAATGATTCATTTACTCTATCATGATTTCCTGTATTTTAGTAATTTTAGACATGATTGAAACTTTAAAAGATTATAAAAATTATGCAATAGGGACTCAAAATTTTAGTATGATTTATAATTGAGAGAATAATATGAAAATATTTAATTCACTTATAATAACTTCATAAATAATGAGTTTGACTTATCACATGAAATGAATTTTCTTATTAAAATTTTAAAACCTAAAACACCCCACCAAAACATTTCTTTCAAAAAAAATTATCTTATTCATTTATCAAGGTTATGATTAATGGGAATGTTTTATAAAATAACACACATGGAAAACAATATCTTAGTCATGCTTCATCATTAGTGAACACATATTAGCATGCTAAATCCATTAATGTAAAATAATATCCTTAATTTCTATCATGATCTTACATGATCATTATACATCAAATATTAAGTTAAAACTAAACATGTCATAATAAGGGAAGTAAGTATCATGTCATAAGTTTATAGGAAATAATGTTCTAAACTAGTATGAATTAAATTCAAAAAAATGGAATGAAACATAAGTATAAATACTAAATCATATCATCATATGTTAGTATAAGTAAACACACTAAGCATAATCATGGATCAAATCCTAACTTATAATTAAAACTATGAAAATGATGCATTAACCATTCTGATATTCTCCATATAATAATCCATGTATTTACACCTAAACATGCTTATAAGGATAATAAGGCCCTTGCATCAGAACACATGGGTTCTTAAATACCTATTTTCTAGTCAATATCCTATACTAACATTAAATGCTAGGTTTATATGATATAATTTCCCTACTAGTCCCATGTAATCATATCATGCACCAAACTCTAAACTCCACCTTATCTCTCAACCATCAACTTTGATACTATTCTAAGCCTGAAATGATTTCCATGCCATATATATATTTTTTGTGTTATATTATATATATATATATATATATATTTATATATATTCTATTATTATTTAATTTGTGTAATTTTAGTTGATATATCATATGAAAATGCGATATCTAAGATGATTATAGAATTATTAAAATATCTATCTACATGTGCTATTTTATCTCAAGAAAGATGAAGAAAATATTTCTATAAATGTAATTATATGTAAATTTTGAACATATAAGTTAAATTATTATTAAAAACAATTTTAAACATGATAATTTACTGATATGTTCATGGAAAACCATGGAAAGAGAAAAATGGGAATTTGATAATCATGCTTTCTAATAGAAACCTAAAAGTGTTTCTAGTTTATCATTTTAGGTAAAAAATTATAATGGAAGCTATTTTATTCTCTTAAATGAATCATACCATGCATGTGATAAGGTTTAAATATTGAGGAATAAAAACTAGAAAAAGGAGAAGCAACCACTACTACTAGACAATTTGAAGATTGAGATTTTGAGAGTTGATATGGTTGCATAAACTCAAGATCTATCTCTTGAAGAATAGAAGAATCCATTGCATGATTTAATTAAGAATAAGAAGAATAAGAGTCAAACATAATTTTTATAGAGCTAAAATTTTTGAGTAAAGAGAAAAGAGACATCCAGGTGAGAAGGTTGTAAAGATCTGTGAGGATGAGATGAAATCAGGAACCGAGTTGCATGAATATTTACTAAAGAGATTTAGGCATTCAAAGATCCTGTGTTGAGAAGGAGGAGATCTAATTTGTAGATATTGTGACTTACCTATGTAATCTAGATATGTACATCCATATAATAACTTCAAGGAAAGAACCAACATATATATGGTTGGACTCCATAAAATTTGTGTGACTTAAGGTATGTGGGGAGATCACAATGAGACTCTATGAACACTGTGTGAAGATATAAAAGGGATCCCTATGTGAAGTATGAAATATAATTACAATGATACGATGAAATTTTAGGTGTGGGAAACACCACCCATTGTGATCTATATTTTATTATAGTGGAGAATCTATGATTGGGGGTATAATCAATCATGATAAGGAGTAGGTATTAGTACCGAACCTCGTAAAAATTATTGTGTACTTATTTACTATATTACTTGCATGCATATAGTTTATTAATTACTAATTTAAACGTTAATAGACCCGATTTTAGTAACTAAAAATATATATTTAATTCCAAAGGGGTTAAAATAATAAAAGATGAATTTGGGATTGGTAAAAAAATTTATCAACACCTGATTCACCCCCTCTTTGGTGTTTGCGCCCGTCCACTAGGTACATCACCTCTTGAATCACATCCAACCATCCACCGAATACTGGGAAGAATACATACTCTTAGGGAAACTATACTAGTGATTAAAAACCACATTAAAATAAAAAAAATCAATTTTCTCGACATAGGACACCTTGATCTACAAAACCCCAGGGCTCAAAGCTGCCCTGTGACCCCATATGATCATATCATCCTCTTCTTTTTCTGATCTTAAGACCCATAACTCATAGAATTAATATAAATTCCCTAGAAAACCAAGAAAAATCTTTATTGAAATATTCACTAATGGAAATTAATCTCTCTATAGTCTCCCCATGATCCCTCATTTTTTCTAAGACTCTAACTAAAAGTTCATGATAGATAATTCAATACCTAACCTCAAGGCAGACTCAAAATGTTATGTTCAACCTACTCTAATAGATATAAAATATAGAAATTGGATAACCAAGTTCATAAAATTATTCCTAAATCCACAAACACTATCCCCCACTTTCTGGATCTCTTTAGGCTCTTTTATGCCAACATCCATCTGCATATGAGAGATAAAACCCTTCTTGAACATTTCTAGAAACTCTACCCAAGAAATATCATCTAGGTTTACACACTCCATCTTCCGAAATATTTTAAAAACCTTAAAAAACAATCCAAACACTAGAGACACTCAAAACCAATTCAGATTCATCACCATCTCAATATCTTCTAACCATTACTTAGCCTCTTCGATAGATGCTCCACTAAGAATATTCAGTATTTCCTACCGCTAAAAATTAAGCAAAGATTCATTCCATGATTCCACTTTCTTATTCCCTCACACAATATCTAAATGATGTTTTGATGGAACATATTTGATTCAACATCAAAGAACCAGGATAACACATATCACATGAATCATAGAAACACCATAGAGAACATATCATTAAGTAGGAAAACATAACCACTAGCCACAAATCCACTATCCAAAAATACCCATCATCCCAAAACTTCCTTTTCATCAAGTCACTCTTGATGTAGGATGGGACTCGACCCTACCTACCTCAGTTCCATATAGGGCCCAACATCCCATGTTTTCATTAATTAATAATAGTTTCATTATCATCCAACCCACTTCAAATTATCATATGAAATCATAACAGGGATATCAATACCATTTCACAAAAAGTCATTCCAGGAAACTTCCCCAACGCACAATTCAATCAGCTAGAAGGTTATCTGTCATGACCCCTCCCTAAAAATATACTGCAATGAGTGGAGAGAGATATTGAATACCTGAGTCCTACCTCTAGTAGGCCCCATGTTAAATACTAGCTCTGAGGGTATAATAAACATGCATATGGGAGGCATTACCCTCTAAGAGAAACATGAAAAAGAGAGAGATAAGAAGGATACAACAACCAACGCCTAATCTGACACAAACACACACAAAGATATATATATATATATATATATATATAAAATAAATACTGATTACAAACATTACATTTCATACAATACTAAAATAATTGAAAGGAAACTAAAATTACCAAAAAGGTAAAGATAACAATGACCATGAATCCCAAGATGCTCCCACAAAACCATGAGCTAGTAATATACAAATCAATCTCCAACTTGATATAGCTGACCTAAAAAATAGTTTATATATTCATAGGGTGAGAATAATAGTATACTCAGTAGGATCCTCCCCAAATCCTATGATGCAAAATATAAATCAACCATGATAAATTACAATGAACAACAATGAAACTAACTCATCGGCTAAACAACTATACTAAGTTTCCAACCTCACCATAGATAACTCTCACCAAGTATCATATACAAGATATAATATAATAATAAAACATCAAGGGTGGCCCACTCCTAATTCCCCACTAGTCTCTCTTCCCCAATATCACACGTATTAAGCCATATCTCTCTAAAAGTAATCCATTATGAAGAAACTGGGTCAATTCATCACAATATGCACCTCATGCATCACACAACCACACAATCCCATATCACATATCCACATATAGTAACCAAGTAGTTTCTAGGAGCCACTATATCCCATATGATGTATATCAAACATTAGCTATCATACCTCAAGCCATTACAACCCATACACTGAGTAAGTACATCAATCCATCACAACCTATACACATCATACCTATAATAATCATTTGGATACTATATTTGGTAATACATGTGTACTAAATAACCACAAGCCATCATATCTCTCTACACATGTACATGTAAAAAATAACCACCATGCATACCATCAAAAGTAACTACCAAGAGAAGAGATCGGGTCTAGAGGGAACTACTGGAAATTTAGACTATAGCCATGGTTTGGAATCGTGGCTATAAGTCCAAAAACTGTGGCTATAAGTCCAAAAACCATGGATATAAGTCCAAAAATTGTGGATATAGGTTATAGCCATAGTTTTATGAACCGTGGATGGTATTTACATGGCTATAGGGGAAAACCTATAGACATGGTTTGAACCAAGGATAAACACCTAAATCCATAGTTTGAAGCCATGGAAGCAGCTTAAGGAATATAGGGATATAGCCATAGTTTAAAACCATGGCTATATGGTTTTCCATTACATAAAAAAATCACCCCACCCACCCCTTGCATCACCCCTTCCCCCATGCAAAGCCCCTCCTCCACTCTTCCCTGGACAGCCCCCCTGCACATTCCCCCCCTAAATAGACCCCCACCCCCTGGACATCCCCCACCCCCCTCTAGACAGACACCTCGAACAGACCTTGGACGAGCATAGTCCCCCCTGGATAGCCCCCACCCCCTCTGGACAGACCCCCACCCACCCCCTGCAACACCACTTCACCCATGAAAAGCCCCCCCTCCACTCTTCCTGCACAGCCCCCCTGGATAGAACTCCCCTTGCACAGTCTCCCCTAGACAGCCCCACCCCCTCTGGACAGACCCCCCCCGGACAGACCCTGGATAGACCCCCTTGCATATCCCCCACCCCTGGACAACCCCCACCCCCTGTAGCATCCCTTTCCCCATGAAAAGCCTCCCTCCGCTCCCCTTGGACAATTCCCACCCCCTGAAACACCCCTTCCCCCATGCAAAGTCTCCCTCCACTCCCCCTGGATAGCCCCCCCTCCCAAGACCCTGGAAACCCCCCCCAGACAGACCCTAGATAGACCCCCCTAGGATAGACCCTGGACACCCCCCAGACCCTAGACACCCCCACCCTAGACAACCCCCACCCCCTGGACAGACCCCTTAGACCTTGGACAGACCCACACCCCCTATAGCACCGCTTCCCCCATGAAAATCCCCCCCTCCACTCTCCCTGGATATCCCCCCAGACCCTGGACACCCCTCAGACAGACCTTAGACATGCCCCCAGGACAGACCCCACCCCCAAGGCAGCCCCCTCCACTCCTCCCTTCCCCCTCCCTTCCCCATGCACCCCCTTCCAGTCCCCCACAGACCCTGGACACCCCACAGACCCTAGACAGACTCCCCTCCCCCCCAGGACAGACCTTGGACACCCCCCAAACCATGGACTCCCCCACCCCCACCCTATGAAGCACTCCTTCCCCCATGAAAACCCCCCTCCCACCACTCCTCCCTACCCCTTCCTTCCCCATGCACCCCCTTCCAGTCCCCCCCACCCCCTGCCATCCCCCATGACCAGATCTGCACCAAATCGGTTGTAGTAGGGGTTTTCAACTTCAGTGTTTTAATCCATGGAATTATTCCATGTATAAAATGGTTTGAAATATGTAAGTAGTACATGTATGGTAACGGGTTAACCTTGGAAATTAGAGTATAATACCATGGTTAATCCCATGGAAAATATAGGATAAATTCATGATCTTAAAAATGGTAATTTTTAACTACACTCATGGTTAAACCATGGATCTTGGTCCCTAATAACACTTTCAAAACCATGGAAAATAGACCCTACAACCACAGTTAATAAACATGTAAATTGATTCCTACCCATCTATACTTAATCACCAAATGATTCCATAATAGTTTCACCTTATAGAAGTACTCACATCCTCTAGCTACGAGTAAAAAAAAACACCACCTTCCAAATAAAACTGAACTTAAACATAATACAATATATATCATAGTAATTCAAACTATCTCCAATATAAACAATGTAAAATTTCAATATAAATATCATCATAATAAAAACAACTATTTGATAAAATTAAATTTATAAACCAAGAATAAAATTTACATTTGAAATGTACCTCAATATCAGCATCACCAAAACCATAATGACCCTCATCATCTTCTATATAAACACCAAAATCATTATCAACTCCTCTCAGACCACCACCACCACCACCATAATGATCATTGAAATATTCATTGGTTTCTGCACATAAATCAGTGGAAGGAGCGAAGAATCCTAATAAACACAATGCATGCAAATGAGAACACTTTTAATTAATGAAAAAAATTCTATGTTTATATGATGATTCATATAATATCATTATGTTACCAATAAAATAATAAACATAATGAATACAAATGAGAACACATATAATTAATGAAAATCCCTAAAAACCATTCGTGAGGTCTTCCCTTGGCCTCCCCTGCCCTCTGCACCCTCCACCCACCCCCTCCCCCTTCCTCAGCCCTGTAGACCCCCTGCCCTGCAAACCTCCCCCTCCCCCCTCCCCCTGCCCCTTCCCTATCCCCCTGTCCTGCAGACCCCCCTGCAGACCACCCCTGCCCTTCTATCCCCTTCCCTGTAGACCTCCCCTTGCCCCTACCCCCTCCACCCACCCCTCCCCTACCTCCTAACCTGCACACCTCCCCCTACCCTCGGGCCTGCAGACCTGCTCCCCTAACTTTTCCCCCTCCACCCACCCCCATCCTCCTCCCCCTACCCTGCATACCTTCCCCTCCCCTGCCCCCTTCCCCCTTTCCCCCCTCCCCATTCCCCCACAACTGGTTCCAAAAACTAGCCCCTAATACATAGGACCCCCAATTTTAGTATGTGGGGTAGTGTTAAACTCCTAGAAATAATATAGAGGAAGTAAATCCTATAATAAATATGTTGCTAAGTTAGTATATAAATCTGCATAGAATTATGAGGAACCGTTCCATGTCACTAGCATATCTCTTATGGAGTACTTAACCATGTGCCGACTTTGATTAAGTTGTCCAAACCCAGTAGTCTCCTTTGTAGGGAAAATAATATCAAACACTTTAAGATTAATCATAAACTTTATCTTATTTATAAGATGATCATAACATCATTCTCTACATATAAAATTACTCTGAATATAATATTTAATTTTTGGATCCTGATACATAGATGAGAAGAAATGTGAAACATAAGAAGTCACATAGTATAATGAATGTACTTTTCATAACATGGATTGTGAGTCCCAGTAAAAGTTAGGCATGTAATGTTTTCATATATCCATGTTGAGTTAACTATATATTCTATCCTAATAGGGTACACAACATATGGGGCTAATGAGTTACTTAGGCGTCTGACGCCAGTATACATAGAGCCAATCTAACCTAACATAAATTTCATGTTTCTCCTTTACACACGGTGTGTGAATCATTAGGGTTAATAGGTGTGTCCTCTTTTGATACCTATGTCATGTTATCGATATCATACATGGAATATACCCTATAACACACAACATGTGTGTTAGGGTGTGAAATTGGGGTTTGTACACCTATACATGCTGAGTTATGTGGTTCTAAAAACACAATATGTGTCCCCTCGGTACACAATATTTAATATAACAAATAAATTCCTTCAAGAATGATTATTATAAATTGATTCAAAATAATAAAAAATAAAATAAATAAGAACAAAAGATTTAGTTTTATTTGGTCCCTTTAGGGCCTATGTGCATGGAAAATGTAAGGATACATGTGGGGAATGTATATTGAGTTGTATTTCCCTTATTTAATATAAAGGAATAAAACATGGGATGTAATAATTCTGGTCAAGCATATAGTGTTTTCATTAGTAGTATAAAATTAGGTAGATATGGGTCCCATCGTCCATAAACCCTCATGAAAATTGGTTTTGTAGAGGATTTAATCCCTTAAATATATAATATATGAAATAACCTTGTAATCTATAGAGTATTCATCGATTTTCATTATATTTAGGACCTCTTCATATGGGAATAAATTAAACTATAAATATATCCCTATAGCCTTGATCATTTGTGCTTATTTATTTAGAAGATATTAGATACCACAAAAATGAATTAAATATACAATATAAGCCTACATGGAGGAATCATGAAAGGATTTTTGAAATTTTTATGTATTAAAATGAATGGATACCCATCCCTACAATACCTAGAATAATTCAAATATATGGAAGTGTAATTTTTCTTGTATATTTTCTTTAGAAACCAAGAGGATCCTTATATATATGCTCACATTCATAAGCCCATTATCACCCACAAACGTATGAATTTTCCATATATATACATAAGAACACCTATCCCCTTATATGTAATCATGATGCTATGGAAAGATATGAATATAATAGGAGAAATTATTATATATATGCTTACCTATGCATGCAAAGTGAGTCACCTTTGACTCTGGTTGTCAGAAAACACACGAACAGGTCCTGGGAGACTTCAACAAAATGTTAGCGATCTGATTATAATCATCATTAATGGAACCTAAAAATAAAAGTGGTAGAAACATGATTAGTGAGAAAGGAAATAATAGGACATGTGATGATGACAGAAACATCAACATGTAGCATCATTAGAAAATGTAATAAACCTTACCTGAATCTGATGTTGAACTCACTACCTTCGATGGCGGTGGATAGAACCAACCTCATCATAAGAAACCACCTGTAAGTAAATAATGGGAAAAGAAGTGAGATATAATGACTTATTATATATATGTTAATAGTGTGTCAATTGTACATGATAACTAATACATGACTTCATAACCAACAATGAACAAAGAATATTCAGATTGATATGTAAGTGTAATAGAAGATTTTCAATTCTTTATTTTCACGTTTAGTGGTTCCTGATTTTTAGAATGGGGTTGATTAGATGCTTTCTGATTTGAATTCTTTGTCTTATCAAATTAAATATATTTAGTTTGATATATTCACACCTGTAATTATAAAATATTTCAAGAAAGATCTTTTGGATGAGTTCCAAGACACCACTAAAACTATTATAAATCTTGAAGTTGGAACATACATATCCTTGAATGTCACTATGGGTTATCTTGAAGAATATTTTGGTGAAAAGTTAAATGATATCTTGGTAGTGTCACAAAATATTCAGGGAATTATATTTAGGTGTATTGGTCCCTTCTATGAAAGTAATTACTATATTTTCTCCAATTACATCTAAGTATGCTATTTCCACTGCTAGTGCTATAGTATCTCAAACCTCTTCTAATTATTTTCAAGAGGTAACTCAATTGATGGTAGAGTGTATTACTAAAATGGAAATTAAAGAAAAACAATGAATGAAAGACTGGTTAGCATCCAAGGACCAGTTTATGAGATTCTAAATAAGTTGTATCTAGACCTTCCAGCTGCTTTATGTAGTACTCAGCGTATACCCTTGTTTAGTTCTCCTCAAAGTTTAACTTCTAGTTTGATTAAATCTTTTAAAGGAATCCTAAACAATGGGTTCCCCTCAGTTTCTCAAATGTATAGACATTAATCTTATGATATCATTGAGTTCTACAAGTTAGATATTATCAAGAAAATTTACATGTGTTAAGAGGATCTGTTCTATTTTAGAGGGAGGAGGGCTCTCTAACCAACTCCTACAAACACCATTTGAGGTATCATATAGAGGTTTGATATGGTTTAAGATCCAGAAAATATATATAAAAATATAAAATTTAAGGTATACCCACATATAAAATACATAGAAAAAATAAATATATACGTATTCAATAATATAGAGGTAAAACTTGAAGCATAGTTTTTATGTCAAGATCCAACAATGATAACACAATATATAGTTTCAATGTACTAAATCTAAACACGATCTACATCATATTAATAAACATGCACTATTTAAAAAAATAAAAATGCTTCACATTATAGAAATATACATGTTCTATGTCAAAGTTGTAAATGTACCCTATAAGAAAATAATAGACTGTGTGCATGCTAATGTAAATAAACATGCTCTAAAAGTAAAGAATATCGCACATGTTTACTATGCACTATTATAACACCATGCTACTATGATAATAATAACCATGATGTGTAAACCTGAAAAATTTGTTAAACTATCCATAAATAAAATATAACAATTCTACAATCAAACATGATAATCTAAATCCAAATGAAGAATGAGTATGCCATTTTAAATATTTAAGACACACTAGGGAGATGTCAAATGAAGTTATAATCATGTCACGCACAAAAATATCACACATGGTATAGACAACGCAAATGAGGCAAAAACTAGAGACCAATTTTGGTGTTTGGAATAAAGTATCAAAACATTTCCAATAATCAGAAGTAAAAGGTTTCAAGGTATTATTTATCAGAAATGGGTTTGTTAAAGTTCTTTTATAAATATTAATCTAGACTAATATTTTTTAAATAACTGCTTTATTAATTTAATACTTCACCTTTTAAGGAAAAATGTATCTTCTATATAACACATAAGTAAATTATTTTTTAAGTTATAAGTGTTCATGACCTAAAAGAATATTTGGAAACCAACTTCCTCAATCACTATTTTAATAGTGTTACAACTAGTATTTTAGAAAACATTGGTTTAGAAGATAGAAAATAAAAGATAAAAAGGGAAAAGTGGTGAGTTAATTAACAAAAAAAATTCTATAATATTATTTTATCATACCCAATAACCAAAACAAACCAAACCACCTTTTTCACACTTGAAGGAACAACCCAAATACCTACATTTTTTCAAGGATAAGGTAGAACCTATGAACTAATTTTTTCCTAGGTTAGAATAACCAATACACTAACTTTTAATGGAGGCACAACCATGTGTGGGTTGAGTGATTACAACTTGATAAAACTTTACCCCACAAAGGAAATTAATCATAATGAATATAGAATAATTAACCCAATCAAAGTTGTTGATAATTATTACTATTATAGAATAACTATATTTGGACCTTCACATAGTAGATATAGAACAATTTAGTTTGGGAATTTCTACAAGAGCAATGAGCAGATAAAAAGCATTAAAACCCATTAGTAAAATTAATTTAACATTGGTTATCTAAATAAACATCATTACTTTTTTTTGATGTTGATTATAAAATAACTATCATCTAAATGGCGATGTGAAATCCTATTTTTGTATTTGTGTTGGTACTTATAAAGAATGCTCCTCCAAATATCTAATCTCTAAGAGGGTATAACTTTCAATACACCCAAGACTAGTCAATGCCCAAAAAATCCATTGTTAAAAATGAACTTGAAGTATAAGGCATAAAGTTTAATGCCCAGTAAGGTGTTAATGTAGGGTATAAGAATTTATATACTCAATAGGGAACCAATTACATACCTCAAATCACAAGTGAATAACCAAGTGTAAGTGTGAACATGTATACTAATTAGCATGTATAAATAAATTTTTTTTTAGGAAAATAACCAAAATAATATTAAAATAATTGTAAATAGGCAGTTGAAAGACAAATACAAGTTATATCAAGTAACTCTCTATACTAGGAAAATGCATATTAGAACTTACCTAAGTTTATCTTCTTAAATGGGGATCGTTATAGATGTCAATCTAGAGATATAGAAATATTGTAAGATATCTTGTTTAGGTTAGGGGTAAGGAAATCTTATAGACTATCCCACCCAGGTGCACTTCTGGAGTTAGGTCCTAAGCCCATACCATGGAATGGGGAAGGATTATAAAAAGTGGAGGCCTCATCCCACCCCATGAAATAATTAAAGGGGTATACCCATTTATAACTCAAAAACATATCCCATGTAATTTACATGTACATAAATGGACAGAAAACATGCTTAACAATATATAATAAAAAGGAAAAATATAAACATACCCTTTATAGCATGATCATAATCATATACAAGGGTATTTTATGAATATGGTTGATATAAAAAGGTAACAATTGGATAAGTAAGGTTCTTTACATAGTGAAAATCCAAAATTTTGGAATTTATGACTAAAATATACAACTTATGAATTCTTTAAATTTTATAAATACAAAGTCTATTATAAAAAACACTAAGAAAGAGATTAATAATTATAGAATAGTAAAGAAATGATAGAATAATAAATAGATTAAATAATGAATTCCAAAATACCAGATTAATTATGAGAATTAAAATGAAATATAAACCATGATATACCAGTGAATAATAGTTGAAATAATACCAGTCAACACATAGGATCCACAAAACAGTTGAAAATAAACAAAAACCCCTCCTTGAACTCCTCTTGACAACCAAAAACTCCCTAAAAAGAATAAATACTACAAACAATATTCAAAGAAGCCACAAAACAGGAGCCAAAAAATAGAAAACACACCGAAACACAAACCGAATTAATACTAAAAACTAGGAGCCACAAAACACAAAATCCTACTGCAAATGAAAACAATATTCATCCTCCTACAAAAATAGGGGAGCCATAAAATAGGTTAACAAAACTGCAAACCACAACCACATAATAGAATTAAGAAAATTAGTAGGTCCAATGCACCGTAGGGAGGAGGAAGGCCCAAATAAGGGTATGGAGGAGGGGAGGAACCCATCAGACGACACACTAAATGGAGGAGGAACGACTAAATAAGGGTATGGAGGAGGGGAGTGCCACACGAGGGATAGAGAAACCATGAATGGAGAAGCCGAGGTGCGATTGGAGAATCTGCACCATGAATGAAGGAACCACGATGAGGGATGGAGGAACCGAAGCTAGCAAGGAAGAATGAGAGAGGACAAAAACGATGGAGAGAGAGGAAAACTACAAGGGAAGAGAGGAGGGCATGGTGAGAGAGGTTGTCAGGAGGAGGAGAGGTCGTCAGTAGAGGAGGGTGCTGCGATGAGGGTTTCATATCGGGGAAGTAGGAGCCCGAAGAGAATCGAAAAAAGGGGAACGCAAATGTGTATCCACGGATCAAAATTGAACTGTGGGTATAACCAAGCTATAGACACATACTTATAAAACTATGTCTATAGGTCCTTGGCTATAGATTAAATTTTCAGTAGTGGGGGTATTCATCCATCTATCCTACCACCATGATATTGGAAAAAACACCCTCCCAGAGTCCACTGGGTTTTAGTTTCCTTAACTGAAATGGGTGGGTTAGAGTATGAAATAATATAATATACATGATATAATATAGCTCAAAACCACACTATGGACATAACCTAGTCTTAAACACAACTAAAACTAACTTCGCTCAGACTCCTGACTGCCAATGTTAAGACCAACTATCCTATAAGCACACAAGCATTTAAAGAGCTAAATTAAATTTATTATTTTCTTTTTATCATTTTATAGGAATTAATTAATTTATTATCCATTAATATTATTTAAAATCACATTAAATTTCATTAGATTAATCACCGGAGTAAAGTACACACACTCTAGGGATAATCCAAACCAAGACCATGGTTTATCAAGATTAACATCTTTTAATAATTTTAATTCCATCATTAACCAACCCCAAGGGTTAAGAATTATTCAATAATTATTAGTATTATTCCATATCTAGGTACTTTAGGAAAACCATCCTAAGTTACCACTAAGAGGGATCATGAAACCAACTACATCCAGCTGCCTCAAATAGTGGGGAAAAAAGAAATTATATAAACATGAAACCTGACCATCATCCATTAAACAGATTCATAAGGGAGCATACCTGTTCTTAGAAACTCATCAATGGGTAATCCCATATTTAACCCATTTCATCACCTCTGATACCATCCCCGATACTCACATTCATATATTGATGCATCTCACCATAACAGATGTCAACTAATACCATTTCATCAGTTCCTCCCCTCCCCTCATATACATTAGCCATCCCAGGCTCAGTAATACTAGGATTGCATCACATATGTGCCTTACAAAGCCATATCATCTATCCTAGGCTCAACTATATCAAGATCATACCACAAGACTTGTATCTATAGAAAATCACAAAAGTAGTAGGAAAAAATAAGAAATAATAACCAATAGAGTAATATAGGACCTAAAACAAGGCTTTTAGCCTTCATACAAATGAGCTCTCATGGATCCAAACTCAAGACACACAACCTTCTCAAGGAAAATACAATTCATCCCTAGAAAATTATCTTTATCAAACAACTGATTATTATTCCATCTTGAATTAATCGATTCATTTTTTATAGGTTCCAACTATGAGAAACCTAAGGAATCAATATATAATAAGATATCAAAGGAAAATATTCTCTTAGTATTTATTCTAGTTTAAAAAAAAACTAGTGAAGTACCATTCTCAATTAAAATTACTTTTATCATTATTATCAATAATAATTAACATTATCCATATTATT
Organism: Viscum album; assembly: GCA_963277665.1. Lineage (NCBI taxonomy): Eukaryota > Viridiplantae > Streptophyta > Magnoliopsida > Santalales > Viscaceae > Viscum > Viscum album. Next base: position 1,714,170,495 of record OY728152.1, on the reverse strand, counting down.
TATCAATTCCATTAATCATATGGAAGATCAATTTCAATTAAACACACACATTTCTTCAATTTTATTATCATCAAATTACCTTAACCACCAAATTACAAACATGCCTCATCTTAAATTATTCCTAAGACAATTAATTATCAATTAATTAAGGATTTATTCTCTTTACCAATTTCAATATGCTATTATAATCATAACAATATGATAATAAGAATACAACATAGATATCACACAATCTATCAAAATAATAGGAAAACCACTATCACGGTATAAAGTAACAACATCATCAACATGATATCACAACCAATTTCTTTAATCTAGTTCAATATTATTTGGGTAATCCCATTTCTATACAAAGGGACAAACCATGCTCAATTTATGTTTTCACATAAATAAAATAATATAATTAATTAAAACCCTACCTCAAAATCCATCAACATTCTTCACATGAAAATGGACCACACTTTGGATCCTGATCACCTCTCCCATAAGAAGATGCATCCATCCAAGGATGCCATACCACAACCTCACTAACAAACAACCAAGAAAAACCCATTAGAAACATGAGATGTGATCCACCATCACATGGAAAGAAGAAAAGGTGGAAAATGAGACATAAAGAAGGAGAAACTGAAATAATAGAGGTATAAATCACCTTGTATCACCACATAATCGAAGACAGATGCCCAAGGATCAATTATCATCAAATGGATCTCAAAAAACCAAAGAAGGGATCCATTGGTTTCTTCTAATGAGAGAGAGATGTGGTTGGAAATAGGATTTGGAGAAAACTCGAGTGGATGAAATATTTAATGATGCAATGAATAAGGGGATCTACATGATGTTTAATCCCCTTTCACATCTTGTAATCCTCAGGGTTAAGTTTACACTGAAAAAAATGTCATTTTTTATTATTTAACCACAAAAAATTACACATAATAAACCATACCTATAAAATTTATGAACCACCCTTTCACATCGTGTAACTTTACGTGATATGAATTCTTCCTACTTCAAACCTTTTTTAGACAAACCCCTGTAGGACACTTACATGACTCCTCCGAGCACCACGAGCCTCAGAAACACAGAAAGGGTTGGTCCACATGGATCTGACCCCTTACATTATCCAAACAAAAAACCTTAAGGAATCACATCATCAACACATAACTAATAAATACAATTATTAATAATCTATCACTTAATATTCAACCAATATAGAAGCAACATTTCATGGGGGTTCACATGGAAGATTCAAATTCGTCTTCTCTCATCATATGATATTTACATTATGGTATCATATCAATGGATTGATAACATTATAACACGACCCTTAAAATTATTGTAGAATTATAACATTCTTACCATACTTACACCATAATAATTCACTTATTAATGTATTAACATGATTTCAATTCATCACATACTTTCCACTCATCTTTCTTTCATTCTTCACACTTAATTAAAACATAGAAAATTTAATTGGGAAATGAATTTAAATGACATGTAACAGCCAAAATTAATCATTATAAAAATGTAATAATCAACTATTAATAGATTAAATACCTAGAATGATTGCATAAAAAACATTCTTATGGAATTTAACACTCCTAAACATATTTTCTACAACAATATATTCAATTATAACATGTAACTTCTCAATTTAATCAACCCTCAATAATTCCTTTTTAATAAAATTATGTAATAGACATGCATCATTGAATTTAATCAAATCACACATGATAATAACAAGGATTAATTTACTCTATCATGCTTTCATGGATTCTAGTAAATTTTAGACATGCACGACACTTTAATAGATCACAAAAATTATACAATAAGGACTCATAATTCCATCATGCTTTATAATGGAGAGACTCGTATGTATAAATTTCATTCACATATAATAACTAAATTAACCATGATTTTTAATTATCACATAAAATAAAATTTCTTATTAAAATTTTAAAACTTAAAACATTTTTCCAAAACATTTTATTCAAAATTTTTTACTTATTAATTCATCAAGGGAATGCTTAATGGGAAATTTTTATAAAATAATACTCATCAAAAATAAATATCTTAGTCATGATTCATCATTAGTAAAAACATATTATCATTCCACTAGAATTAATGTAAAATAATATCATTAATTTTTATCCTACTCCTACATGATTATTAATCATAAAATCTTAAGTTAAAACTAAACATGACATAATAAGTGAAGAAAATACCATGTCACAAGTTTAAAACAAAGCATGTTTTAAACTAGAATGAATTCCATTAAAAAAAGGTAACGCAACATAACTATAAATACTAAAATATATCAAAATATGTTAACATTAGTAAGAACACTAAGAAAAATCATAGATCATATCCTAACTTAGAATGAAACCAATGAAAATGATGCATCCACCTTCCAATATTTTTCCACATCATGTATTTCCACCTGAACATGTTTATAATGCTAATAAGGTACTTGGTTTATAACACAAGGGGTCATAAATACCTATTTACTAATTGGTATCCTCTATCCACATCACATGTTAGGTTTAAATGAAACTGTTTCCCTACTATACCCATGAAATCCTCACCTATGACTAACTCTAAAATCCACCTTATCTATCAACCATCAGCTCTGATACCATTCTGTCACACCTCCACTGGAACCCCTCTTGGACAGGTAATGAAGACATGGATATCCACTAAATCCTTTCTTCAATAGTCCATAGAGTGGAGAATAACACAAAGTGTATTTTTTAAAATTAAGGGAGGTATTGGCCTCTTTATATAACCAAAGAAGAGAGATAAGATCCACCAATAAACCCTATAATTATAATGGAAAAAGTTTATAGTGACAAATATTGAGTACAAGTACATGAAATAAGATAAAACACAACCAATGAGAATGAAATAAAAAGTTTCTAAGCTCTAGTCCCACTATCCAAAAAAAAACATCCCAATATTCCTTGAACTATCCTACAAAACAACTCAAGAATACTATAGAGGTGTGAGCACTTAGGGATAGTAAATAAGATCATATTTCAAAACCAAAACAATATCCATGTGAAATTAATGTTCCAAAATAAATATGTGTAAGAAAAACTAAGAAAGACAAGCTGGAAATAAGAATAAGTTTAAACCACCAGTCTCAATCATGAGAGAGGTATCATATCTCAATAATAATCAAAATCAAGGGAGAGATTTAGCACATCCCAAGTTACCATAATCTCCACCGTCACATCCTAAATCCCATAAAACTAATCATAATATATCACATCCAAAAAACATATCTATTTCTAATCATATTCATAACCATCAAGAATTGATGGAAAATAACAACAGTATATAGTGAGAAAGAAAAAGGGACCCCTAAAAGATTTTCCACCAGCCTACCTGTAAACTTTGAGATCCCTATAACTAAAACTAGGAGAAAGAATGTAGAATAACCCCCACTCAATGATAAATAATCTAGAAATAAAATAACAACATAAACACATCATCCAAACTTTTTATCAAACCACAATATCATTAGTACCAAACCACATCACCATAACTACAACTATATCTTTATCTACGCATCATTCACCCATACAAAACATTTCGGTGATCCCATCATAGACCAATTACAGAAAAAAAAATCATAGGTTCCAAATAGAACATCATATCAAAGATGAAACCACACACATCACAGATATTATCTCCATGAGTAAATAATGTTTTATAATCATATGATACAAATGGTTAAGAAAATATCAGACACCACTATATCAGTAGATGTCACCAATAAGAAAATAACATTATTAATAGGGGATTTATCATCTTACCCATTTTCCATGTATTATAATTAATTCCTCTTCTTTTGAAAAATAATAAGGTATATTTTAATAATTCATAACACCAACAAACCAATCCATTAACATAATCATTTATCATCTTCATTTCTAAACCTTATATCATTATTATGGTTAACTAATCTAACACATTCAATTAATTAGTTAAAATATTACTAAAATCCCCAATTTGAGTTTAGGTTACCTCTTTGTTCATTAATTTAGACATGTAAAGTCATTAATTATTTAAATAATTCCATACTCTGATTTTAAGTTCAATTAGTTAATTACATAATAATCTATCATTTACGGATGACTATGACTTACTCTAAACTCAACCTAACCTACCTAAGGACAAACCCAGTTCAATATAAAATCCAAGAAACTCACAATGTCTACATAACCCATAAAGTGATAAGAAACAACCCCCACTTAAGGTGTACCCATAGCCTAACTAACCCTCAACACTTAATCCCAATTAACTCCTCACCAATATACTTCTTTCAAATGATAGCATCTCATATAACATAACCAATCCAACAACACCATCCCAAAAGGAAGAACTAAACTATCTCCCCTAAGGACCCATAGATCCTCAATATATAAACCAAGTTTTTAGGCATCAATCTAATAAATGGGAATACATACAAGGCAAAAACACACCTATGAGATAAACAATAGCTTCCACTCACTAACCCAAGAGCCATAACCCAAATAAATAAAATATAAAAGAGTGAAGACCAGAATTATAACCATAAAACATACCTATCCCTTATTTTGGATAACAAATACCAAGATAAAAGAACTTGGACAACTCTAGTAACATTCCAAAATAGTAAACATTCCATAACAATACAAAAACATTACACACTATTAATTCTAAGATAAATATTTATTCTTAATTACATTCAAAAGGTTATCCTCATCATATTAGATTTAATTATATATTACCATTCTATTCACACCTCATACTCAGGTAAATTTCAATTACATTAATTAAATTCTATATTCACATTCTCTTCCCACTTCTATTTACCTTTTATAATCTAACCCATATAATTCAGTAAAATTATTAATATCATATCAATAATATTTAAATATAATTAATCAATCACAAATTTCATGGAATAAAGAGGGGATAAAAAACCTGAACACTTTATAATTTAGGTTCATAAACTAAAAAAAACCTCTTTTTTTATCAAATTTTGTTGTAGTAACATATATAACATTGTAACAAGGTAAAACTAATGTAGAAATTTAAGAAAATGAGGAAGAAATTTTGATAATTATTGTATATCTAATCTCAATAAATAAAAAGTGAGGAAGCATAAAATATAACCTTACCCTAGACTAAAACCCTCAATACCAATCCTGAGAGAAGGGGTTATATTAGTAAATAAAGGGAATCATACAGAGACCCCTTCCCTTAGACTAAAAAGGGGCTTGATAGAAGAGTATGATAGTCATGCATAAATAAATCACCATCCCTCCTCTTGGTATAAAATAGCTCTTATAAGACTAATGAGAGAGTAATCATTACCTCATATGAAGGAAATCCTAGGTGTGGGTGGATCATGAATGGCTGATGTAGTATAAACAATCATGGATTACAAGATTCAACAGGTGGGTTTAATCAAAGTGAAAGATGAAATCTAAAAACATTCATAGGAAGGGTCTAACAATTGAAAATGAATGAAGATGAATCTGTCCATTCAATTACAGGGGATAATAAATGAATATTTTCAGATTAAATAGGGTAACTTAGATAATTACACAACATATAAAGAAAAATAATAATTTCAGATGATAAAAGTAAGCTCAGAAATACCCTACCTAATGGAATACAAGAAATTCCAGGTCAAGAGAACTGAATTTGATCACCAATGAATCTAAATTAATCATACTTGAATATGTAATATCACATTCATCATCAAAAAATCAACTTTAAACCATCATATTTATGAATGTATTTTTCTACCTTTATTATAGGAAGAATGATAAAGAAGAAGGAATGGGAGAGAATAAAGAAATAACCACAAATAGAAGAAGAATTTGACACCAAAAATCAATAAAATTTAAGATCCTTATAAGGATGAAAAAACTCTAGGAAGGCCCCAAGAATTATCCAAATCTTGAAAGAAAGATACATAGTGAAACCAAGGAAACAGTTTAAATCTTATTTATAGAGGAAATTGAATGACTGCCACTATGTCATTGAGATACTCAAAATGACCATAGGGGACTTGGTCAAAGAGAGATATGAGATCTATATAGTCAAAATAGCCAACTCTCCCTTATTATGGTGGTTATTTAGGCCACTTAAAAGTAGGTTTATATCCACCATGGGTAACTCCAATGTGTAGATAGAATTATCTCATTGCTTAGACCACCTAGATGACCACTACATATTCTACCATGAAATAGAGGGTTGGTATTCACCATTTAATCAACCTATACTGAGATCAAATCCTACTCAATATAAGTCCACCAATCCCACAAACATGGCTTGTATACCTTCCCCATTTCCCATAGAGAAATGCTCCAAACACAACAAACCACCATGCCCTGCATTGCGACTTGGTGACTTCTAGCTTGCCATTTTTAGATCACCCTTACAGACTAACTGTCACGAACCAGGGCGGGTCATCATCTGACCCGGTGCCCAACCCAATCCGTGACATGGCCCGAAGGGAATTTCCGATCCCCACGGGCTGGCACAAGTGCCCGAGTATCAAACATTACATGTGAACGATTTACCCGAAATAAAAGATAGAAGGACAATTAGCAAGATAAACAAAATGGAACTGGAAATAGGAAACCAAACACGCCTTTACACTGAAACCAGTTTTAGAGTTTACAATTCAACTAAAACCAAAAGGGAACTAAAACCAACACAGAAAACTAAAAAATCTATCTCAAGACTCCAAACGACATGAGAAGTCATTCCTCTAAGCTACCTACACCAACCTGCAAGAGGAGACCGACAACAATCTGAACCACCATCACTGAGTAAGATGTCACAACCTAGAATACACAAGAAACAAAGTCTATATACACCCAAATGTGTCTGTATGGTGTGATCCAAAAGCCTAGTAGGACGTCACCCAATAAAAAGGTTCCACATATAAACATTAAATGACAAATACATTTTCAGGAAAAATAAATGAAATCACACCAAAACATAAACAACTTTATGGAAATAGTTTCTATAAGGAAAACTCTTTTAAAGAAAACAACTTAAATAAAATAAAACACCCTTGCATAAAAGAAAAACTAAAACCTTCACAAAAACCCAAAAGATGCACCGTATGCCGACGGTGGGTGTATAGTAGTCCAGGAGAACCAAAAGTGGGAGAGGCCCTAAAGGGACTAATTATGTGTGGGGCCCTAGAACCTCATGTCTTGGTGTACCAGAGAATACATATCATACGTTCTCATGCATGAGCCACTAGTAGGGCAATACATCCATAACCTAGTGGTCTCCAGTCATCATCCAAAGTTTAGTTAGTGTTGTAAGTGTTAATCCAGCTAAGTGAATCTGGGCCGGGGCCACTCCTGAATCACTAGAACGCTATTCTAGTCCGCCCACCTAGTACCCAAGCTTCCCCTTTTATGCTCAAGATGTTCCAACTTCACATTTCATGTCAAACTCAAACAAATAAAACAAATAGGGTGTAACATAAACCCAACGCCACACTTCCACACACACCAAAAACTAGTTGACAAAGTACGCATGACAAAAGACTTTACCCAACTCAATTAAAACAATTTATGCATTGCTAATAATTGTTTATTTAAAACACATTAAATTTTTAATCGTTAACAATTTTATTAAATCATATTAAATTCTTGGTAAATGAAATCTTTAAAAAGAAAAATAACACGGCTTAACACACAAAAACAACTCAACCCTCTTTCATGACCAGGCACAACCAACGCCACATCAAGAACAAAAATTGCACCACTTTCATCAATTAATAACCCAACCGCACTGTTAAAAAAACATTTTACCGATAAAACAAAACACTAGAGATTTTATTAAAAAAACCAGAAGATAAAAAATGACTCTAAACATCAAAGTCACACTCAAATTCCCTTTCTGAACAAACACCTATGAACGCTACACCAGATCATAAACTGCACACTTTACTCATTCTCACAAAAGCAAACACAAACTTTATAAAAAATATAGAACACAACATTGCACTTTGCACATATGAAAAGGCTAACTACACATGCTGTAAAACACTAACAATTAAATAAAAGTAAGATTTCAGCCAATGAATGCACCCACCCATATAAACATACTACCAGACAAATATTAACACATGAAAAACTTCATGAAAACCAAATTCGCACCCAAAATAATTAATCAAAGAACATCGCAAATTAACTAAGCTTTCAAATTAATTCATTAAGTAATGTTTAAATGTGGAACCACCTACCTTGGGTGTTGAAGATCCCAATATTCAGTGCAAAACTTGAATTTCTCATCAGACACACCACAACGATTTCAAAATGAACCTTAAAAACAAAATATCATCAAATGAAACAAAAATCAAAACAAATTCAACACAATTTAGACCCCAAACAACATGCTACACTTACCCGCAATTACCAAAAATGAAGAAAAACTAATCGCAATAGAAATCACCTGCAACAGCGATATTATTGGCTATCTGGAGCATAAATGATGTTGTGAAAGTTTCTTCGTGTCGAAAAAAACATCCGAAAGGGGGAGGTATCACAGGTCTGAGCGGGGATCAGCGCGCGGCGCAAGGGCTTGGCCGGGGTTCGGGCATGCTGGGATTTGCTGGACCAGGCAGGGGGATGCTCACGTGGGAGGCACTGGAGCCAGTTGTGCCTGGAAGGGAGTGCGACAGCAGGTGGCGGGTAGGGGGAGACCGACCAGAAGGATGGTTGCTAGACAGTGGCGCAACCGGGAGGGAGGTCATCGGACAGAGGTGCGGCCGGGAGGGAGGTCTCCGGACAAGAGGCACGGCCGGGAGGGAGGCGCTGAAATCAGCCAGGTCTTAGGGTTAGGGGGGAAGGGGTGAGCCGCGGCACGAGGGAGGGAAGGGGGAGGGGATCCGATAGAATTGAGAGAAATAAAATAGAGTGAGAAAGAAAAGAAGGGAAAGAAAATAAATTAAAAAAATAGTAATAATAAAGATAAAATAAAATAAAAACCAAAACCAAAATAAATAATATAATAATATTAATAATAATAATAATATTCTCAAACAAAAACCATGAGAATAATAATATTATTGTCATCAAAACACAATATATTAAATCAACGCATTCCCCATTCTTTTTTCACACATTAATTTTATTTTGTTATCATTATTAATTCATTTATTTAATTAGTTGACCATTGAGCAAGGTTATACGATAGACCTGGAGAAGCCGCACAGCTTCGCAATTATGCTTCGCTTGTGTGTGTCATGATGAAAAGCCCCGAAAAAACTCATTTAATTATATTTATTTATTATTAATTACTTTTATTTAATTAGTTGCACATTGGGAAGGCGAGTGGGGAACCGGGAGAGGTCGCGTGGTGACCTAGGCGAGGCCGCACGTCTTCGACAGAAGTGCACTGAAATGTTGTTGACGCCAAAACGCTCATTTATCAGAGCAAAACCCCAGTTGGGCTCGACCCATATTCCATATCAAAAGAACAAAAATAATCAGAAGCAGATAAAATTATAAGATGAAAAATAAAAATTCAAAACATGATGTAATGCATGGTCCAGATGTGACAATTCTCCCCACCATAAAGATTTCTGTCCCAAGAAAGCCACAACCAGAGCCAAACCACAAAGTAGAAAACCAAACTTCCTTAAGGTTAAAAGGGAATCCCCATAAACACCAAGCAAAGAGTGGCAAAAGTATCTAGCTCAGAGAAAGTGACTCAAAGACAAATTCGAGAAACTCACATAAAGACTTTCCGATATGTGTCTCCCACCCCGAAGAGCTAGAACGCCTCCAGCTGACTAATCAAGGAAGGGAACTCTCAGACCCATGAAAACCAACTTCACAAGCCAAAACACCTCAAACACTATTAAATCAAAACCACACCATTTGGATAGAATGAACAAACAAGGTCAAACCACATCCATAGAACACTCTTATCACTTATCACCAAGACATATTTAAAAACAGAAGAAAAAGATCAACATGGGGTGGCCCAAGGGGCTCCCCACCATTAAGAACTCACTGATTCTAGAAACGAGACTAGAAAAATGACATGGGTAGGTTCGAACGGACTCCCCGCCATTAAAGAAAAGTCCAGCACTGATTCATTCTAGAGACATTCGTGTGAGACCCAATGTGGGTCTCCCCACCATTAAGAACCTACCATCGCCCAAGACGAGACTAGAAAACCAACATGGGGAGGTCCAGGTGGACTCCCCACCATTAAGGAAAGGCCAAAACTGATTTATTCCAGAGACCTTTGTGTGAGACCCATCGTGGGTCTCTCTTCCATTAGAATGAACAGAGGATACAGAACATTGAAAAATTCTTGATGATGACCAAACACCCCACCACAAGGGGCAGGGAGGGAGGGGCCCGAACACTCGGGCGTCAAAACCATGACCTAAGACCCAACCAACACATCCACATCCTGGGATGAGACTTATACAGTTTTGGGACTGATTTTCCCCAACAGACTCTCAAGGACCAATAAAAGTGATTACATCTGATGGGACGCTACCCACAAGACTTGAAGGCATTAAGGCGGACATGCCTCTGCATAGTCACTGAAACCTTACGCAACGAGACAGTTCATTCAAAATAGAACAACCATAGAAAACAATTAAATATTCTTTCACTTTAAACACCGATGATAGAAATAAAGTCGGTGTCCCATACACTCCCAGGGTTCCTGACCACACGCCAGCTTCACTTCGAGGCCTATGGATGGAGCCCTGATGTTTGAAGCATCTTTTACCGCGCAGTCAGGCATGGAAGACTCCCGAACATATCTTCTCCTTTTCGTGTCACACGCAACCGCACTGCAACTGAGACAACACCAGAAAACAAAACACATTACGAATTACAACTGATCATACACAGAACATTCACCAACACAAGAGCTGAAATGGTGCATGTGAATCACCCTTGGTCACACTGGATGAGAATACGAAACCACAAATCGTCACCTGAACATGACCATTGCTATTGAGAGGAACATTATATGGAGAGGGACTTAAAACTGAGTCTTAAACAACACATGATTCCTGCAATTGACCGTAGAATCCCCATGTGACTGGGTCTGCCACACTAGTGGCCTAACGTAGACCCTTTCTTAAACGAAACCAATGAAGGACCAACAGTCATTTAGAATGGTGGCCAACACCGACCACTCTAGGATGATTCCACCTTTACCCACTAGAATATCCTTCATCGTTTCCAAATAGAACTTTCAAATTAATGAGGTCAAACTTCATCCTTGAATATCAAATATAACTCACACTGCAAGATGTCACCGAACATGACCCTTGTAGCTGATTAAAATACTACAAATCCCTTCAAGACACTGGTCAACACTGAAAATTATGAACTGCTTTCACCCTACCCCGTTGGAATTCCTTTCACCGTTTCCAGGGGGAACCTTCAAACACGACAATGTAAAACTTCATACTCGACGAGTCAGACACTCAAAAGACCAAAACTCCCTTCAAATCCCATCGCATATGTCATCACACTGTGAGAGGATCCGCTTAGTTGTAAAAAGGAAAGGTGGGTTCAATTCTAGAATTCAAGAAGAGATTCCTCTGATCAACTGGAGGGTCGGCCAATGGCGATTTTCCTATGGCCGCACTTCAATCACATGCCAACGCTTTATGGGGGGCATACACTAGTCAAGGATAAAAACCATGGACCCAAACGAACTGTTCCAATGGTCAAGGCATACCACAAGAGAACACCAAACATGAAGGGGGAACCACTGCAAGGGCTCCCTGATGTATTCTTCAAAAGAATTCACTAACCACACGCTTGCAGACCAATTTACAAATAAGAATTAAAACTCAGGACAAAAATCAGTCAAAAATGATTCTCGGCTCGAAACACCTCACATCCAACCTTTCAAAAATACAAGGACACACCACACAATCACTGTTTACTAAAACACCAAATTTTTAATTAACAAAACATTTTTAAAATAAGCCAATATAGTAGGTTGCACAAACACTAATGGTGTCCCAAGAGCCTCGCACATGCATGTTCTCGTGCCGCACCGGCATCCACCTCATATCCATCCAGGAACTCACCTGATCATGCCATTAACCATTTCTTTATCCATATACATTTATGCATGAGGTTTCCCATGAGAACACCAAGAATCAAAACCAAACCTTTCCATTTTTTAAAACCAAAACATCCAACCCACAATTTTTGAACCTCACACACCATTTCATTTTTAAAGTGCTTCATTTGAAAAAAATTTCCAAGACCAAAAAAATTTACTTAAAAACCAAATTTCCACGAATCTAAAACAATGAGACGAGAAACGACGCAAGAGAAACCTTGTGTCAGTGGGTGACTGGAATGTATGGTTGGCGGCCATACGCCAGTCACGCACCACCACGGAGGGTATTCTAGGACAGCATCCCCAACTCCACATGGCTTTCCAGACCCTGCGAGCTCACTGGGACCACTGACCCTACTCCCTTTTCATTTACCGTAGACAAGATTAATCGCAAAAACCAAAAACTCAGACAAACCACAACATACTTTGTTAACTTGAGTCCCACCACGAGGTGTGCTGGCCAGACACCTTACTCGTAGCTAGGACATCGAGTCCCGACAACCTTAACTCAAGTCTACCATGACTCTATCCCGAAAGAACAAGACCCAGGAGAGCAAACCTGCTGCTCTGATACCATTTTGTCACGAACTAGGCTGGTTCACCATCTGACCCAGTGCCCAACCCGGTCCGCGACATGGCCCGAAGGGCATTCATGATCCCCACGGTCTGGAACAAGTGCCCGGGTATCAAATATTACATGGGAACGATTTACCCGAAATAAAAGATAGAAGGACAATTAGCAAGATAAACAAACTGGAAATGGAAACAGGTAACCAAACACACCTTTACAATGTAACCACGTTTAGAGTTTACAATTAAATTAAAACCAAAAGGGAACTAAAACCAAGACAGAAAACTAAAAACTCTATCTCAAGACTCCAAACGACATGAGAAGTCATACCTCTAAGCTACCCACAACAACCTGCAAGAGGAGACTGACAACAATCCGAACCACCATCACTGAGCACGATGTCATAACCTGGAATACACAAGAAACAAAGTCTACATACACCCAAAGGTGTATGTAGGGTGTGAGCCAAAATCCCAGTAGGACGTCACCCAATAAAAATGTTCCACATATAAACATTAAATGACAAATACATTTGCAGGATAAATAAATGAAAGGACATTAAAACTTAAAAAACTTTAAAGAAACAGTTTCTATAAGGAAAACTCTTTTAAAGAAAACAACTTAAATAAAAGAAAAAACCCTTGCATAAAAGAAAAACTCAAACCTTTACAAAAACCCAAAAGCTGCACCTTATGCCGACGATGGGTGTATAGTAGTCCAGGAGCACCAAAAGTGGGAGAGGCCATAAAGGGACTAAAGCTGTGTGGGGCCCTAGAACCTCACGTCTCACTGTACCAAAGAATCCATATCATACGTTCTCATGCACAAGCCACTAGTAGGGAAACACATCCATAACCTAGTGGTCTCCAGTCATCATCCAAAGTTTAGTTAGTGTTGTAAGCGTCAATCCAGCTAAGTGAATCTGGGCTGGGGCCACTCCTAAATCACTAGCATGCTAGTCTAGTCCACCAACCTAGTACCCAGGCTTCCCCTTTTGTTCTCAAGATGTTCCAACTTCACATTTCATGTAAAACTCAAACAAATAAAACAAATTGGGTGTAACATAAACCCAATGCCATACTTCCACACACACCGAAAACCATTTGAAAAAGTATGCACGACAAAAGGCTTTACCCAACTCAATTAAAACAATTTCTGCATTGATAATAATTTTTTATTTAAAACACATTAATTTTTTAATCGTAAATAATTTTATTAAATCATATTAAATTCTTGGTAAATGAATTATTTAAAAAGAAATATAACCCAACTTAACACAAAAAAACAACTCAACCCTCTTTCATGCCCAGACACACCCAACGCCACATCAAGAACACAAATTGCACCACTTTCATCAATTAATAACCCAACTGCACTGTTAAAAACACATTTTACCGATTAAAAAAAACAATAGAAATTTTATTAAGAAAACCAGAAGATAAAACATGACTCTAAACAACAAAGACACACTCAAATTCCATTTTTGAACAAATTCATATGAATGCTACACCAGATCATAAACTGCGCACTTTGCGCATTCTCACAAAAGCAAAAACAAACTCTATAAAAACTATAGAACACAACATTGCACTTTTCACATATGAAAAGGCTAACTGCACATGCTGTAAAACACTAAAAATTGACTAAAAGTAAGATTTCAACCAATGAACGCACCCACCCATAAAAACATACTACCAGACAAATATTAACACATGAAAAACTTCATGAAAACCAAATCCGCACCCAAAATAATTAATCAAAGAACATCGAAAATTAACAAAGCTAGAAAATTAATTCATTAAGTAATGTTTAAACGTGGAACCACCTACCTCGGGTGTCAAAGATCCCAATACTCGGTGAGAAACTTGAATTCCTCATTAGACACACCACAACGATTTCAAAATGAACCTTAAAAACAAAATATTTTCAAATTCAACAAAAATCAAAACAAATTTAACACAATTTGGACCCCAAACAACATGATACACTTACCCGCAATTACCAAAAATGAAGAACAACTAATCGCAATAGAACACACCTGTAGTAGCGATATGATCGGCTAGCCGGAGCATAAATGATGTCGTCAAAGGTGCGTCGTGCCAGAAAACCATCCAAAAGGCGTAGGTAGCGTGGTTCCAAGTGGGGGTCAGCACGCGGCGCAAGGGCTTGGCCAGGGTTTGGGTAAGCTAGGATTTTCTGGACCAGGTAGGGGGCTTCTCGCATGGGATGCGCCGGAGACGGTCGTGTCGGGAAGGGAGTGCGACGGCATGTGGCAGGCAGGGGGAGACCGACCGGAAGGATGGTCGCTAGACAGAGGTATAGCTGGGAGGGAAGTCGCCGGATAGAGGCGTGGCCGGGAGGGAGGTCGCCGGACAAGAGGCGTGGTCGGGAGGGAGGCACTGAAATCAGCCGGGTCTTAGGGTTAGGGGGGAAAGGGTGAGCCACGACACGAGGGAGGGAAGGGGGAGGGGATTCGATAGAATTGAGAGAAAAAAAGAGAGTGAGAAAGAAAATAAGGGAAGGAAAATAAATTAAAAAAATAGTAATAATAAAGATAAAATAAAAGGAAAACCAAAACTAAAATAAATAATAATAATAATAATAATATTAATAATAATATTCTCAAAATAAAACCTTGAGAATAATAATATTATTATCATAAAAACACAATATATTAAATCAACTCATTCCCCATTCTTTTTCACACATTAATTTTATTTCGTTATTATTATTAATTCATTTATTTAATTAGTTTACCATCGAGCAGGGTCATACGACGGACCTGGCGAAACCACACGACTTTTCAATTATGCTTAGCTCGTGCGTCTCATGATGAAAAGCCCCCAAAAAACTCATTTAATTATATTTATTTATTATTAATTCCTTTTATTTAATTAGTTGCACATTGGGCAGGCGAGCGGGGAACTGAGTGAGGCCGCGCGGTGACTTAGGCGAGGCCGCATGTCTTCGACAATAGTGCATTGAAATGTTGTTTATGCCAAAACGCTCATTTATCAGAGCAAAACCCCAGTCGGGCTCGGCCCGTATTCTATATCAAAAGAACAAAAATAATCAGAAGCAGATAAAATTATAAGATGAAAAATAAAAATTCGAAACATGACATAATGCAAGGTCCAGATGTGACAATTCTCCTCACCATAAAGCTTTTTGTCCCCATAAAGCCACAACCATAGCCAAATCCCAAAGTAGAAAACCACACTCCCTTAAGGTTCAAAGGGAATCCCCATAAACACCAAGAAAAGAGAGGAAAAAGTATCGTTCTCAGAGAAAGTGACTCAAAGACAACTTCGAGAAACTCACATAAATACTTTACGATATGTGTCGCCCGCCCCGAAGAGCTAGAACACCTCCAGTTGACTGATCCAGGAAGGGAACTCTCGCACCCATGGAAACCAACTTCACAAGCCGAAACACCTCAAGCACTATTAAACCGAAACCACACCATTTTTCTAGAATGAACAAATAAGGTCAAAATACATCCAAGAAACACTCTTATCACTTATCACCCAGAAATATTAAAAAACAGAAGAAAAATATCAACATGGGGAGGCCCGAGGGGATCCCCACCATTAAGAACTCACTGACGCTCGAAACGAGACAGGAAAACCGACACAGGTAGGTTCGAGCGGACTCCCCTCTATTAAAGAAAAGTCCAGTACTGATTCATTCTAGAGACATTCATATGAGACCCAATTGGGGTCTCCCCACCATTAAGAACCTACCAATGCCCAAGACGAGACTAGAAAACCAACATGGGGAGGTCTGGGCATACTCCCCACCATTAAGGAAAGGCCAACACCGATTTATTCCAGAGACCTTTGTGCAATACCCATCATGGGTCTTGCCGCCATTGGAATGAACATAGGATACAGAACATTGAAAAATTCTCGATGGTGACCAAACACCCCACCACAAGGGGAGGGGAGGGAGAGGCCCGACCACCCGGGCGTCAAAACGATGACCTAAGACCCGACCAACACATACACATCCTGGGATGAGCATTATACAATTTTGGGACTGATTTTCCCCAACAGACTCTCAAGGACCACTAAAAGTGATTACATCCGATGGGACGCTACCCCCAAGACTTCAAGGAATTGAGGCAGACATGCCTCTGTATAGTCACTGAAACCTTACGCAACCAGACGGTTCTTTCGAAACAAAACAACCATAGAAAACAATTTAAGATTATTTCACTTTGAACATCGATGACAGAAATAAAGTCAGGGTCCCATACACTCCCGAGGTTCCTGACCATGCGCCATCTTCACTCCAAGGCCTATGGTTGGAGCCCTGATGTTTGAAGCATCTTCTGCCTCGCAGTCAGGCATGGAAGACTTTTGAACGGAGATTATCCTTTTGGTGTCACACACAACCACACTCCAACCAAGAAAACACCAACAAACACAACACATTACAACATACAACTGATCATACACAGAATATTCACCAACACAAGAGCTGAAATGGTGCATGAGCATCACCCTTTGTCACACTGGATGAGAATACGACACCAAAAATCGTCACCTAAACATGACCATTGTTGTTGAGAGGAACATTATATGGAGAGGGACTTCAAACTGAGTCTTAAACAACATGTGATTCCTGCAATTGACCGTAGCATCCCCATGTGACTGGGTCTACCACACTAGTGGCCTAACGTAGACCCTCTCTTAAACGAAACCAACGAATGGCCAAAGGTCATTTAGAATAGTGGCCAACACCGACCACTCTAGGATGCTTCCACCTTTCCCCAATGAAATATCCTTCACCGTTTCCAAACAGAACTTTCAAATTAATGAGGTCAAACTTCATCCTTGACTATCAAAGAGAACTCAGACTACAAGACGTCACCAAACATGACCCTTGTAGCCGATGAAAATACTAAAAAGCCCTTCAAGACACTGGTCAAAACTGAAAATTCTGAACTACCTTCACCCTTCCCCGCTGGAATTCCTTTCGCCATTTCCATGGGGAACCTTCAAACACGACAGTGTCAAACTTCATACTCGACGAGTCAGACACTCAAAAGACCAAAACTACCTTCAAATCCCATCGCATCTGTCATCCCGCTACGAGAGGATCCTCTTAGTTGTAAAAAGGAGAGGTGGGTTCAATTCTAGAATTCAAGAAGAGATTACTCTGATCAACTGGAGGGTCATCCAATGGTGATTTTCCTGTGGCCGAACTTCAATCACATGTCAACGCTTTATGGGGGGAATACACTAGTCAAGAAATAAAAGCATGGACCCAACCGAACTAGTCTAATGGTTAAGGCATACCATAAGCGAACACCAAATGTGCAGGGGGAACCACTGCAAGGGATCCTTGGTGTATTCTTCAAAATAATTCACTAACCACATGCTTGTATACCAACTTAAAAATAAGAATTAAATCTCGGGACACGAATCAGTCAAAAATGATTCTCGGATCAAAATGACTCACATCCAACCTTTAAAAATACAAGGACACACCACACAATCACCGTTTACTAAAGCACAAATTTTTTTAACAAAAGATTTTGAAAATAACCCAAGCTAGTGGGTTGCACAAACACCAATGGTGTCCCATGAGCCTCGCACATGAATGTTCTCATGCCGCACCGAAATCCACCTCATATCCATCTAGGAACTCACCTGCTCATGCCATTAACCATTTATTTTTCCATATACATTCATGCATGTGGTTTCCCATGATAACACCAAGAATAAAAACCAAACCTTTCCATTTTTCAAAACCAAAACATCCAACCCACACTTTTTGAACCTCACACACCATTTAATTTTTAAAGTGCTTCATTTGAAAAAAATTTCCAAGACCAAAACACTTTTACTTAAAAACCAAATATCCACGAATCCAAAACAAAGAGATGAGAAACGATGCAAGAGAAAACTTGTGTCAGCAGGTGACTGGAACTTATGGTTGGCGGCCATACGCCAGTCACGTCACCGCCATAGAGGGTATTCTAGGATAGAATCCTTGGCTCCACATGGCTTGCCAGACCCTGCGAGCTCACTGGGACCACTGAACCTACTCCCTTTTCATTTCCCTTAGACAAGATTAACCGCAAGGACCAAAAACCCAGACAAACCACAACATACTTTGTTAACTTAAGTCTCACCATGAGGTGTCATGTCCAGGCACCTTACTCGTAGCCAGGACGTCGAGTCCCAACAACCTTAACTCAAGTCTACTGTGACTCTATCCCAAAATAACACGACCCAAGAGAGAAAACCTGCTGCTCTGATACCATTTTTTCAGAAACAAGGCCAGGTCACCATCTGACCCAGTGCCCAACCCGATCCGTGACATGGCCCGAAGGGTGTTCCCGATCCCCACGGGATGACCCAAGTGCCCGGGTATCAAAAATTACATGGGAACGATTTACCCGATATAAAAGATAGAAGGACAATTAGCAAGATAAACAAACTGGAACTGGAAACAGGCAACCAAACACGCCTTTACACTGTAACCAGGTTTAGAGTTTACAATTCAACTAAAACCAAAAGGTAACTACAACCAAGAGAGAAAACTAAAAACTCTATCTCAAGACTCCAAATGGCATGAGAAGTCATACCTCCAAGCTACCCACACCAACCTGCAAGAGGAGACCAACAACAATCCAAACCACCATCACTGAGCATGATGTCACAACCTGGAATACACAAGAAACAAAATCTACATACACCCAAAGGTGTATGTAGGGTGTGGGCCAAAAGCCCAGTAAGACGTCACCCAATAAAAAGGTTCCACGTATAAACATTAAATAAAAAATTCATTTGCAGGATAAATAAATGAAAGTACACCAAAACTTAAACAACTTTAAAGAAACAGTTTCTATAAGGAAAACTCTTTTAAAGAAAACAACTTAAATAAAAGAAAACACCCTTGCATAAAAGAAAAACTCAAACCTTCACAAAAACCCAAAAGCTTCACCTTATGCCGATGGTGGGTGTATAATAGTCCAGAAGCACCAAAAGTGGGAGAGGCCCTAAAGGGACTAAAGCTGTGTGGGGCCCTAGAACCTCACGTCTCGGTGTACCAAAGAATCCATATCATACATTCTCGTGCAAGAGCCACTAGTAGGGAAACACATCCATAAACTAGTGGTCTCCAGTCATCATCCAAAGTTTAGTTAGTATTGTAAGCGTCAATCCAGCTAAGTGAATCTGGGCCGGGGCCACTCCCGAATCACTAGCATGCTAGTCTAGTCCGCCCAACTAGTACCCATGCTTCCCCTTTTGTGATCAAGATGTTCCAACTTCACATTTCATGTCAAACTCAAACAAATAAAAAAATAGGGTGTAACATAAAACCAACGCCACACTTCAACACACACTGAAAACCATTTGACAAAGTACGCACGACAAAAGAATTTACCCAACTCAATTAATACAATTTATGCATTGCTAATAATTGTTTATTTAAAACACATTAAATTTTTAATAGTTAATAATTTTATTAAATCACATTAAATTCTTGGTAAATGAATTCTTTAAAAAGAAACATAACACGACTTAACACACAAAAACAACTCAACCCTCTTTCATGACCAGACACACCCAACGCCACATCAAGAACACAAATTGCACCACTTTCATCAATTAATAACCCAACCGCACTGTTAAAAACACATTTTACCGATTAAAGAAAACACTAGAAATTTTATTAAGAAAACCAGAAGATAAAACATGACTCTAAACACCAAATATGCACTCAAATTCCCTTTTTGAACAATTGCATATGAACGATACACCAGATCATAAACTACGCACTTTGTGCATTCTCACAAAAGCAAAAAAAAACTTTATAAAAACTCTAGGACACAACATTGAACTTTTCACATATGAAAAGGATAACTGCACATGCTGTAAAACACTAACAATTGACTAAAAGTAAGATTTCAGCCAATGGACGCACCCAACCATATAAACATACTACCAGACAAATATTAACACATAAAAAACTTCATGAAAACCAAATTCGCACCCAAAATAATTAATCAAAGAACATTGCAAATTAACTAATCTAGAAAATTAATTCATCAAGTGATGTTTAAATGTGAAACCACCTACCTCAGGTTTCGAAGATCCCAATACTCAGTGCGAAAATTGAATTACTCATCAGACACACCTCAATGATTTCAAAATGAACCTTAAAAACAAAATATCATCAAATGCAAAAAAAATCAAAACAAATTCAACACAATTTGGACCCCAAACAACATGCTACACTTACCTGTAATCACCAAAAATAAAGAAAAAATAATCACAATAGAACGCACATGCAACAGTGATATGATCCTCTAGCTGGATCATAAATGATGTTGTCAAAGGTGCATCGTGTTGGAAAAACCAGCTGAAAGGGGGAAGTAGTGCGGGTCCGAGCGGGGGTCGGCGCACGGTGCAAGGGCTTGGCCGGGGTTCGAGCGCATTGGGGTTTGCTGGACTAGGCAGGGGGCTGCTCGCGTGGGAGGCACCGGATCCGGTTGTGCTAGGAAGGGAGTGCGGCGTCAGGTGGAGGGAAGGGGGAGACCGACCGGAAGGATGGTCGCCGGACAGAGGCGCAGCCGAAAGGGAGGTCACCGGACAGAGGCGCGACCGGGAGGGAGGTCGTCAGACAAGAGGCGCAGCCAGGAGGGAGGCACTGAAATCGGCCAGGTCTTAGGGTTTGGGGGGAAGGGGTGAGCCACGACATGAGGGAGGGAAGGGGGAGGGGATCCGACAGAATTGAGAGAAAAAAAAGAGAGTGAGAAATAAAAGAAGGGAAGGAAAATAAATTAAAAAAATAGTAATAACAAAGATAAAATAAAATAAAAACCAAAACTAAAATAAATAATAATAATAATAATATTATTAATAATAATATTCTAAAACTAAGACTAGGAGAATAATAATATTATTATCATCAAAACACAATATATTAAATCAACGCATACCCCATTCTTTTTCACACATTAATTTTATTTCGTTATCCTTATTAATTCATTTATTTAATTAGTTGACCATCAAGAAGGGTCATACGACGGACCTGGAAAAGCCGCACGGCTTCGCAATTATGCTTTGCTCATGCGTCTCAAGATGACAAGCCCTAAAAAAACTCATTTAATTATATTTATTTATTATTAATTCCTTTTATTTAATTAGTTGCACATTGGGCAGGCGAGCGGGGAACCGAGAGAGTCCGTGCGGTGACTTAGGTGAGGCCGCACGTCTTCGACAGCAGTGCACTGAAATGTTGTTAACGCCAAAACGATCATTTATCAAAGAAAAACCCCAGTCGGGCTTGGCCCATATTCCATATAAAAAGAAAAAAATAATAAGAAGTAGATAAAATTATAAGATGAAAAATAAAAATTCGAAACATGACGTAATGCAAGGTCCGGATGTGACAATTATCCCCACCATAAAGCTTTCCATCCCCAGAAAGCCACAAACAGAGCCAAACCCCAAAGAAGAAAACCACACTCCCTTAAGGTTCAAAGGGAATCCCCATAAACACCAAGAAAAGAGAGGAAAAAGTATCATACTCAGATAAAGTGACTCAAAGACAACTTCTAGAAACTCACATAAAGACTTTCCGATATGTGTCCCCGCCCTGAAGAGCTAGAACTCCTCCAGTTGACTGATCAAGGAAGGTAACTCTCGCACCCACAGAAACCAACTTCATAAGCCGAAACACCTCAAGAACTATTAAAATGAAACCACACCATTTGGATAGAATGAACAAACAAGGTCAAAACACGTCCACAGAAAACTCTTATCACTTATCACCAAGAAATATTTAAAAACAAAAGCAAAATATCAACATGGGGAGGCCCGAGGGGCTCCCCACCATTAGGAACTCACTGATGCTCAAAACGAGACTGGAAAACTGACATAGGTAGGTTCGAGCAGACTCTCCTCCATTAAATAAAAGTCCAGCACTGATTCATTCTAGAGACATTCGTGTGAGACCCAATATGGATCTCCCCACCATTAAAAACCTACCAACGCCCAAGACGAGACTAGAAAACCAACATGGGGAGGTCCGGGCGGACTCCCCACCATTAAGGAAAGGCCAACATAGATTTATTCTAGATACCTTTGTGCGATGCCCATCATGGGTCTCGCCGCCATTAGAACGAACATAGGATACATAACATTGAAAAATTCTCGAGGGTGACCAAACACCCCACCGCAAGGGGGGGGGGAGGGAGGGGCCCGACCACCCGGGCGTCAAAACCATGACCTAAGACCCGACCAACACATCCACATCCTGGGATGAGCATTATACAATTTTGGGACTGATTTTCCCTAACAGACTCTCAAGGACCATTAAAAGTGATTACATCCGATGGGACGCTACCCCCAAGACTTCAAGGCATCGAGGAGGACATGCCTCCGCATAGTCACTGAAACCTTAAGCAACCAGACGGTTCGTTCGAAACAGAACAACCATAGAAAACAATTTAAGATTATTACACTTTCAACACCGATGACAGAAATAAATTCGGGGTCCCATACACTCCCAGGGTTCCTGACCATGCGCCATCTTCATTCCGAGGCCTATGGCTGGAGCCCTGATGTTTGAAGAATCTTATGCCTCGCAGTAAGGCATGGAAGACTCCAGAATGAAGCTTATCCTTTTGTTGTCACACGCAACCACACTGCAACCGAGACAACACCAGAAAACACAACACATTACGACATCCAACTGATCATACACGGAACATTCACCAACACAAGAGCTGAAATAGTGCATGCGCATCACCCTTTGTCACACTGGATGAGAATACGACACCACAAATCATCACTTGAACATGACCATTGCTGTTGAGAGGAACATTATATGGAGAGGGACTTCAAACTGAGTCTTAAACAACAAATGATTCCTACAATTGACCGTAGCATCACCATGTGACTCAGTCTGCCACACTAGTGGCCTAACGTAGACCCTTTCTTAAATGAAACCAACGAAGTACCAAAGGTCATTTAGAATAGTGGCCAACACCGACCACTCTAGGATGCTTCCACCTTTCCCCACTGTAATATCCTTCAACATTTCCAAACATAACTTTAAAATGAATGAGTTCAAACTTCACCCTTGACTATCAAAGAGAACTCACACTGCAAGACGTCACCGAACATGACCCTTGTAGCTGATGAAAATACTACAAATCCCTTCAAGACACTGGTCAACAATGAAAATTCTGAACCGCCTTCACCCTTCCTCTCTGGAATTCCTTTCCCCATTTCCAGGGGGAACCTTCAAACACGATAGTGTCAAACTTCATACTCGATGTGTCAGACACTCAAAAGACCAAAACTCCATTCAACTCCCATCGCATCTGTCATCCCGCTGTGAGAGGATCCGATTAGTTGTAAAAAGAAGAGGTGGGTTCAATTCTAGAATTGAAGAAGAGATTCCTCTGATCAACTGGAGGGTCGGCCAACGATGATTTGCTTGTGGATGCACTTCAATCACATGTCAACGCTTTATGGGGGGCATACACTAGTCAAGAAAGAAAACCATGGACCCAACCGAACTGGTCCAATGGTCAAGGCATAACACAAGCGAACACCAAACGTGCAGGGGAACCACTGCAAGGGATCCCTTATGTATCCTTCAAAAGAATTCACTAACCACACGCTTGCATACCAACTTACAAATAAGAATTCAAACACAGGACACAAATCAGTCAAAAATGATTCTCAGCTTGAAACGCCTCACATCCAACCTTTCAAAAATACAAGGACACACCATACAATTACCGTTTACTAAAACAAAAAATTTTTATTTAACAAAACATTTTGAAAATAATCCAAGCTAGTGGGTTGCACAAAAACCAATGGTGTCCCATGAGCCTCGCACATGAATGTTCTCATGCCGCACTGACATCCACCTCACATCCATCCAGATTCTCACCTACTCATGCCATTAACCACTTATTTTTCCATATACATTCATGCATGTGGTTTCCCATGAGAACACCAAGAATACAAACCAAACATTTCCATTTTTAAAAACCAAAACATCCAACCCACACTTTTCTAACCTCACACACCATTTCATTTTTAAAGCGCTTCATTTGAAAAAATTTTCCAAGACCAAAATTTTTTTACTTAAAAACCAAATTTCCATGAATCCAAAACAAAGAGACGAGAAACGACGCCAGAGAAAACTTGTGTTAGCGGGTGACTAGAATGTATGGTTGGCAGCCATACGCCAGTCATGCCACCGCCACAGAGGGTATTCTAGGACAGCGTCCCCGGCTTCACATGGCTTGACAGACCCTGCGAGCTCATTGGGACCACTGACCCTACTCTCTTTTCATTTCCCTTAGACAAGATTAACTGCAAGGACCAAAAACTCAGACAAACCACAACATACTTTGTTAACTTGAGTCCCACCATGAGGTGTGCTAGTCAGGAACCTTACTCGTAGCCAGGACATCGAGTCCCGACAACCTTAAATCAAGTCTACCATGAATCTATCCCGAAAGAATACGACCCAAGAGAGAAAACCTGCTGCTCTGATACCATTTTGTCACGAACCAGGCCGGGTCACCATCTGACCCGGTGCCCAACCCAGTCCGCGACATGGCCCGAAGGGCGTTCCCGATCCCCATGGACTGGCACAAGTGCCAAGGTATCAAACATTACATGGGAACTATTTACCCAAAATAAAAGATAGAAGGACAGTTAGCAAGATAAACAAACTGGAACTGGAAACAGGTAACCAAACAAGCCTTTACACTGTAACCAGGTTTAGAGTTTACAATTAAACTGAAACCAAATGGGAACTACAACCAAGACAGAAAACTAAAAACTCTATCTCAAGACTCCAAACGACATGAGAAGTCATACCTCCAAGCTACCCACACCAAACTACAATAGGAGACCGACAACAATCTGAACCACCATCACTAAGCACGATGTCACAACCTGGAATACACAAGAAACAAAGTCTACATACACCCAAAGGTGTATGTAGGGTGTGATCCAAAATCCCAATAGGACATCACCCAATAAAAAGGTTCCATTTATAAACATTAAATGACAAATACATTTATAGGATAAATAAATGAAAGGATACCAAAAATTAAACAACTTTAAAGAAACAATTTCTATAAGGAAAACTCTTTTAAAGAAAACAACTTAAATAAAAGAAAACACCCTTTCATAAAAGAAAAACTCAAACCTTCCCAAAAACCCAAAATATTCACCTTATGCCTATGGTGGGTGTATAGTAGTCGAGGAGAACCAAAAGTGGGAGAGGCCCTAAAGGGACTAAAGCTGTGTGGGGCCCTAGAACCTCACGTCTCAGTGTACCAAATAATGCATATCATACGTTCTTGTGCACGAGCCACTAGTAGGGAAACACATCCATAACCTAGTGGTCTCCATTCATCATCCAAAGTTTATTTAGTGTTGTAAGTGTCAATCCAGTTAAGTAAATCTGGGCCGGGGCCACTCTCGAATCACTAGCATGCTAGTCTAGTCCACCCACCTAGTACCTAGGCTTCCCCTATTGTGCTCAAGATGTTCCAACTTCACATTTCATGTCAAAGTCAAACAAATAAAACAAATAGGGTGTAACATAAACCCAACGCCACACTTCCACACACACCCAAAAACCATTTGAAAAAGTACGCACGACAAAATGCTTTACCCAACTCAATTAAAACAATTTATTCATTGCAAATAATTGTTTATTTAAAACACATTGAATTTTTAATCGTTAACAATTTTATTAAATCATATTAAATTATTGGTAAACCAAATCTTTAAAAAGAAACATAACACGGATTAACACACAAAAACAACTCAACCCTCTTCCATGACCAGACACACCCAACGCCACATCAAAAACACAAATTGCACCACTTTCATCAATTAATAACCCAACCGAACTGTTAAAAACACATTTTACCGATTAAACAAAACACTAGAAATTTTATTAAGAAAACCAGAAGATAAAACATGACTCTAAACACCAAAGACACACTCAAATTCCATTTTTGAAAAAATGCATATGAATGCTACACCAGATCATAAACTGCGTACTTTTCACATTCTCACAAAAGCAAACACAAACTTTATAAAAACTCTAGAACACAACATTGCACTTTGCACACATGAAAAGGCTAACTGCACATGTTGGAAAACACTAACAATTGACTAAAAGTAAGATTTCAGCCAATGAACGCACCCACCCATATAAACATACTACCAGACAAATATTAACACATGAAAAACCTCATGAAAACCAAATTCGCACCCAAAATAATTAATCAAATAACATCACAAATTAACTAAGCTAGAAAATTAATTCATTAAGAAATGTTTAAACATGGAACCACCTACCTCGGGTGTCGAAGATCCCAATACTCGGTGAAAAACTTGAATTGATCATCAGACACACCACACAGATTTCATAATGAACCTTAAAAACAAAATATCATCAAATGAAACAAAAATCAAAACAAATTCAACATAATTTGGACCCTAAAAAACATGCGACACTTACCCGCAATTACCAAAAATGAAGAAAAACTAATCGCAATAGAACACACCTGCAACGATGATATGATCGGCTAGTCGGAGCATAAATGATGTCGTCAAAGGTGCATCGTTCCAGAAAAACCATCCGAAAGGGGGAGGTAGCACGGGTCCGAGTGGGGGTCAGCGCACAGTGCAAGGGCCTGGCTGGGGTTCAGGCACGCTAGGATTTTCTTGACCAGGAAGGGGGTTGCTCGCGTGGGAGGCGCTGGAGCCGATTGTGCCGGGAAGGGAGTGCAAAGGCAGGTGGTGGGAAGGGGGAGACCGACCGGAAGGATGGTTTCCGGATAGAGGCGCGACCAGGAGGGAGGTCGCCGGACAGAGGCGCGGCCGGGAGGGAGGTCGATGGACAATAGGTGCGGCTGGGAGGGAGGCGCTGAAATCAGCCGGGTCTTAGGGTTATGGGGGAAGGGGTGAGCCGCGACACGAGGGAGGGAAGGGGGAGGGGATCCAATGGAATTGAGAGAAAAAAGAGAGTGAGAAAGAAAATAAGGGAGGGAAAATAAATTAAAAAAATAGTAATAATAAAGATAAAATAAAAGAAAAACCAAAACTAAAATAAAAAATAATAATAATAATATTATTATTAATAATATTCTCAAACTAAAACCTTGAGAATAATAATATTATTATCATCAAAACACAATATATTAAATCAACGAATTCCCCATTCTTTTTCACACATTAATTTTATTTCGTTATCATTATTAATTCATTTATTTAATTAGTTGACCATCAAGCAGGATCATAAAACAGACCTGGAAAAGCCGCATGACTTCGTAATTATGCTTCGATCATGATTCACATAATGACAAGACCCAAAAAAAACTCATTTAATTATATTTATTTATTATTAATTCTTTTTATGTAATTAGTTTCACATTGGGCAGGTGAGCGGGGAACCGAGCGAGGCCGCGCAGTGACCTAGGAGAGGCCGTATGTCTTCGATAGTAGTGCACTGAAACGTTGTTGATGCCAAAACGCTCATTTATCAGAGAAAAAACCCAGTCGGGCTCGACCCGTATTCCATATCAAAAGAACCAAAATAATCAGAAGCAGATAAAATTATAAGATAAAAAATAAAAATTCAAAACATGATGTAATGCAAGGTCTGGATGTGACACTAACCCCTTATAATGTCTTTGTTTTATCCATGTAAATATTTGGAATATATCTATCAATATTTTTAGATCCAGGAACTGAGATGATGTGATATTTTGAGGCTCAATGAGCCTAGAAATGATTTAATAAAATATTACATATATTAATATCATGTGCACACAGTTCTCCTAAAATAATGGACTAAATCCTAAATGGGGACTCAAATGGGAAATCTGATACAATCGTTAAGTTTATAATATGGGTTTTACCCTAGGTTAAACATAAACTTTTTCAACGTCATGTTTTTTTTCTTGATCTACATCATAGAAGGAATAATCAAATAAATTAAAATATATATTTAATTTTTTTAATTAAATCCTAACTGAATTATCACCTATAAAAATATATGGTTATAGAATAATCATAGTGGTAGTCATATAACCTTGAGGATTGAGATGACCCATTATAGGAGATCTTGGAGAATGACATGAGATCGAGGATCACCAATGAAAATGGAATTCATGGATCTTGCCAACAATGATGACACATGATTTTTCTTCATTAGTTATCAATCCTAACATGAGGTAGGGTGTTTTTTTTCTAGTTTATTTACCCAATTTATTATCCCATGATGAATGAAAATTAATCAACCAACAAATTAATTCTCACATTGATCATGTTATGGTTGTGGGTTTATTTACATGGGATTTTAGGAAAATGTCATTATTGTTTGTTGTTTCTCTTCATTCATCATTATAATGAAAATTAATCAAGGCCAACCCAAAAAATGGATGAGGTTTGTTCCTCATTTTTTTGTTTTTTCTTTTCTCCCCCATTATTCACATGTTCTTCATTGGTGTTTCTTTGATTGATGATTAAATGGTTACCCGATAGGAGATCATTGCACAATACCTTTTTAATACAATAGATCGACACTATGTGTTCACATCTGGGATTTATGACATGCTAGAGACGAATTAAGATGAAATTGGAGACATGATCAGATTGGAGATTCCTGATTCATGGTTCAGTGTTTGATAATGGCACGGTTCGATGGATGAGATTTCTCAATTGGATTTGGTGGTTAGAATCCAACCACCAGAAATGAAAAGGCTAAGTCGAGGCCTAATTCAATCTCTATAGGCATGATCGATGGTAGGAGTGGTGAAAACAACTGTGTAATTTGAAGATTCATAAAAGAAAAAATGATTCTAAAAAATACCATGTTATACGATGTTCACCCAAAAGAACACACACTATGTTGGGTCCCTAGCCGACTAGGGTTTAAACATGACATAAAATATCACATATCATATGGTCCCTACCACATGCAATGTGAAATGGTGCTGGAGGTTTAGTGTGTACCCTATAGGGTAAACAATCATAAGCATGGTGAATCACATGGGAATGGGTAGAGTACATGGGCATGACCTGTACTCAGAAACAACCAAATATATTGGCATAACCACAATAAATGGGAACAACCATATATAAAAGGGAACATACAGATTTACACAGGCACGGGCAGGCGAGACGCTGAGTGACGAACTGAACTCTACATTCTGTGTACCCCTAAATGACATGTCATATATATATAGGTTTATATGTTGCGTG
Organism: Viscum album; assembly: GCA_963277665.1. Lineage (NCBI taxonomy): Eukaryota > Viridiplantae > Streptophyta > Magnoliopsida > Santalales > Viscaceae > Viscum > Viscum album. Next base: position 1,714,140,501 of record OY728152.1, on the reverse strand, counting down.
ATACAGTGAGACACATGCAGACCTCGTGCAGACGAGAAACACCGTGTACCCCTATCAAAGACCGTGTACTTTTTTTGGGCAGTGTGAGGCCCTTAGTCTCTTCAATATAGACTAAGTTCAGTTAAGTGTGATCCCTTGGTCCATCCTTATAAGGTTATAATGTGGTATTATGTCCTCAATATAGGATTGTGATCCCCTCTATGAGTTATATTTCAAATAGAGTTCATGGTATCCCTTCGTGGGGCCTGATGTGGGATCCTCTATCATATCATTCCTAGGTGGGGGTGTGGTATCAGTGTGACTGACATGTATAAGTTGTCGGTACCCTATCTAGTAGACTAATCCAGTAGGGTTTTTGGAATCCCCCAGTAGTCCTAGGTGTGATCCCTTATCTGGATAATGTGATCTTTGGAGATTTAGTGAGTAAATATTTTCAAGTCTAGATGAGAACAATCTCTTAGATGAGTGTCATTAGTGAAATCATGGATCATGGAATGAGTCCTCCTAGATGAGCATTACCTTGAAGCCTCAGTCAGAATCCTATGGATGACAATATTGGATGAGACCTCTTTATACTGATTGAATATTATGAGTATATATGGGTTATTTTTTATAAACGTTATATCTCATATCTTGATTATAATACATATGTATTGATGAGTAGACTACTCTTTAGGCTTCATGTTTAGTGGTTTTGGAGAGTCCTACTGGTTATTGTTATAATCACCTCTATATGGTATTTTTCAGAACATTTCATGTCTTATGAAAATGAAAGACCTTTTGATGGAGTCATAGGGGGTATGGGAGTTGGTGAAGCATAGTCTTGGGCTAGATCGACCAAGGTTCTTATTGGTGTTTTATTTGATAGTATTCCCCACCTTATTAGTAGTTTGGACTCTTTTTCAATTTTTAGTGGGATTTTATTTGGCCCCTTTACCAATTTTAATACTTTTGTCATACTTTGGTTGTGGGTTATAGTTGTATGCATGCATTGATATTAGTTTTACTTTACATTCAACATTTTATAGGCATAAAGATGTGTTCCTTCATATAGGTACATTAGGTTAATGCATCCCATATGTGTGATATGCCTACTCAGTATTGGTCTCTAGCCCCTGGCCTATTGGAGGTGGGCTTAGGGTTGTCACACTTGACTTTTCATTGGCCAAGAATTCCTTGGTGCATCGGGTCATGGAAGAGTGGTATTAGAGCATGGTTTTACTTAGGACCAGAGTTTGGAGATTTTATAGATATGAGTTTTGGTTTGGGATTTATTTCAATAGTGTTACAGTATTTAGACTCCAGATTTTAGTATAGGGACTCCAATGTTGGTGAGGCATCCTACATATCCATTCACCAAGACTCTGATAACCTACTTATTGACTCGGTACATATAATAATTGGTTGTAGGGAAAACATTGGTACATGCATCATATAGGAATGAGTTTTGGTTTCCATATCTTTATTGAGTTATATACCCTAATATAATCATTGAAAATGATGAAACTTGTTTATTTTAGGATACCTCCATGAATACAACCAACTAAGATTACACTATGGGATCATGAGTATGATCCATCGAGTGATGAGGCTTTAGTATAGGGCCCTGTATAGAAGGTGGTACCTTTAGGTGGTTTTATAATTTTGAATCCACCTATTGGGAAGAAGATTGCATCGATAGTATCAGATGAGGATGTGCACTGGCTGAGTATACTCCAACAGTTTCATAGGTAGTGACCTCCAAGGTTTTACGGTGATCTAGAGCCCCAGGTAGCTAAGGTTTAGCTAGAGGTAGTCACCTGAGTTTTCCTCCTTATGAGGACACTGGAAGATAAAATGGTGGTCCTAGTGGCGACCCTTCTCCAGGGATTCACTGGGTTATGGTAGAGTTTAGTGACTTGATCACATGGTGATACAAATCTCTCCTATTAATATTTCCAATGTCACTTCAGGGAGGATTTCTATTCATCCATGTTGTGATTAGTGCACATTCAGGATCTTCTATAGTTGCAGTAGAGAATTATGACTGTGGCATAGTATTATGTGAAATTCAATATCCTCTCATGATACTCTCTAGATATGGTTAGAGATCCATTATTTAGATCATGAAATTTTGAGAAGGTATTAATCTAAGATATAAATCCTAGAGTGATATCTATTTCCATTCCAACCTATACTAGAGTGATTGATCGAGACTTAGTAGTGGAGAGCTTATTGGATGAGAAGACGCCAATAGTGGTTGCTGGTAGTGGGTACTCAGGATCTTAGACCTTGAAGACTGGTATTCAATGTAAGAAACAAGTATCTAAGTGAATTATATGCTTAAGTAGATGATCATAGGAGAGAGGGTCTATAGTTCATGGCTCTTAGGATGGTTCTAGTTATCCTAGAGAGAGGTGATGTTTCTCTTGTGATGGATGGGAACATATTGTTTGGGACTGTATGACCAATAATACAGATAATATAGAGATGGTCGATGGACAACCTATGAAGAGAAAATAATAAGATAAGGGAGTTCTGAAGGGTGGTGGATGTGGTAGAGGAGTAGGGAGACCAGATGGAGGTAGAAGGAGATTTGACTTATTTTCACCACCACTCCTAGGTAGTCCACACCAGGCTTAGGGAGCTAGTGGTCATGGATTATGATAGTTGTAGGAAGCAGATTCCTATGACCTAGAGGCTCCATGGATGATTATAGGTATGCTATATGTATTATTTACTTTTTATATAGTATAGATAGACATATGTGTAATATATTTATTTATTTCCACTTCTCTGGTTCGAGACTTTGAGATTTAGGTTGAACCCTTAGCTCGAACCTTGTGCTTGGAGACTTCTATTAGAGGAGAATCAGCAATCAAACACTTCTTCCAACAATTTGACCTAACTCTTGAAGGTGATAACTTAATATAAGATCTCATTATATCAATTATTAGGCTTTACGATGTCATCCTATGCATGGAATGGCTATCCATAGTGTCCATATTGATTGTTTCATGCAGAGGACATCGTGTATTCACATTGATGGATCAAGGTTTTCCTTCATGGGTGAGAAGGAAACCTATGAAGAGTAGAATGTGATTATTAATAGGATGATACAATTTATTACTCACCAGTTGGATAGTATTACCCTTGGATAAGTGGATTCTAAAATATTTTAGTTTCCCCTAATTGTGGAAGAGTATGAGGACATCTTTCCTGAGGATGTGTTAGGCTTAACTACCCACCAAGAGATATAATTCTACATGAACTTACACCATGAGACTTATCTAATATATATTATAGCATATCAAATGGATGTTATAGAGATTTTAGAGTTTAAAGTTTAGTTAGAGAACTTGTAGAGGAAGGTTTTGTCACGACCCATCCCAGTGGGGCCAGCGCTGCGACTCCCCAAGCCTACCTTCAATAGGCCAGAGGATGGTGACTAGAACCAAGTAGGCATATTACTAACATGGGAGGAATTAATTATGTAACTGTACACAAACAAAAATCTCCAAGCCCACAAATGTTGAAATGTAAAAACCACCAAGGAACAAAATGAATGCATACAACTAAACCCACCCAACAGAGTACAACGAAAGTAAAGTGCGGAAAGTAAACTGGGCCAAAATAAAATCCCACCAAAAACAAGAGTCTGAAAAATAAAAAGTACAACCTATAAAAAAAATGTATTGGGACTACTTCTCATATCCATAGGAACACCTCGACCTATAGGGAACTCAGAAATCTCGGTCCGGTACTAGTCCACCCTGTAGTCCATCAAAAGGCCACTTGTCTGCACAAGACACGACACGTGTGGGCAAAGCCCGTGCAGGGGTGAGTATAACAATTTTCAGTAGAGGACCCTAAAAACTTCAAAGTGATACACAAAGTAAAGGCACAACTAGCTCTACACAGTATATTTCTACTGAACATATAACAAGAGAAACACAAACTAGATTTACTCAAAACCCAGACCTGTGGTATAGAGTCAAGTCACACAACCGCATGCCGCCAATAGGGATTTAGTTCAAAGGTTCCATGAAGCACTTGTCCTGGAGAACTCACTCCATGAGTTTGATAACTATGATAACATTTATATGAGAAAAATACTGTTCATCAAGAAAAGTCACAAGAGATAGATACACTCATTCCAGGAGAACCCACTCCTGAGTGGGGAAAGATCATGATACATAGATGAGGATCACTACCAGGGCCTTGGAGGATACCTTTAATCATCTAGATTCACATTATAATTAGAGTATTAACATCCTCTAAGAGTAGTCACATCGATACTTGACTCTACCTAGGGTCAAGAATGGATAGAGTATCTCACTCTGGGCATCTCGGAGGGATAATTGACTTTATCCTGGAAAGTCCTGCTGAAGGGATCATACTTATGTGGATGGAAATGATACCTGAACTCTAGGGGAATGAGAAAAAGGGGCACTAACCAAAGAAAAACTTGTCCAAGGGATGGTGGACAAGAGAATAAAACCATGTTCTAGGATATACACGGCATGTAGAAGGGTCACACGCCATGTCTCTTGACTCTGGGTGCTACCTGTGTAAAACAAACTGAGTCAAAAGAACATTCCGTATAGAAAAGTAAGTACATGGCATGTAGTATGGACCGCACACTGTGTCCAAGTAACCAGGGTTCCCTCCATGTATGTGGCTGTGTTCCTGTACATGGCTTCAACCCATGTGGACCATCCCGTGTAACTGATACATGGGGTAACCTGCATAACTGGCCTGGTCTGGCCACGTGGTGGAGTACACAGTGATGTACTCCACCTCATGTCCGTGTATCCCCTAGATACACGCTGAGTCCCACATAGCCGCCTCTGCCATGCCACGTAGGGTCTACACGCAGTGTTGTGAAGCTGTGTAGTCCATCCCATGTATTTGTACTTTCCAAAATACATGTGGAGCTTTGGGGAAGGTCCCATACATTGTGTGATAGGGGTTACATGCCGTGTGATACCTGTCTATCACCCGAAACCCTAGTCTCCACCACCGGTACCACACAACGTGTTCTTCGAAAGAACACACTGTGTTCTTCATAATTTTTCAAAACCAATGGTTCTTCACTCAGAGTCTTCTTTGATTCTCCAAAGTTCCTTTTAGTGATCCTTTTTCCAAAAATCTCCAAGGTTGAGGTCACCCCGACATCCCAAAGTCATCTATGTTGTTTTTTTTCCTCCAATCGGCCCCAAAAGCACGTATTGATCCCCCTTGCGTGAAGAATGCTCAAAGAACGGTCTCTCCTGATCCAAGACGGTTCATCATCTACCATATTCGTCGAACAACCTCTAGGTCATCACGATGTGGATCTCCAATTTGGGATTGTTGCGTTGCGCAACGGATGCACAACGATCCGTTGTTTGTCGCCCCACGAAGAATGTGAAGAACATAGGGTGGAGGAGGAAGAAATTCAAAATAAATTTAAGGAATGGACCTAAAATATCATTCATCACGGTGTTGATCTGCTCATATTAGTAGGATCAAATGGAGAAAAATAAAAGCAATAGAATAATCTATAATGGGTTAATTCCCCAAATCAGAAACCCCGAAGAAATATAAAATAATAACCCTCCCACAAGAACGCATGATCTATGGATCACCTGGTTTGTGGGTTGATCCATGTTCATCATTTAATCCTAGAACAGGGAAAATAAGAATCAAAATAAAACCCCCTAAATCAATTCAGTAGAAGAAAGATCCCCACGCCGCATTCGTTGATGTGGTTCATCGAATCCAAGATGTGTTGATCGATCATGTCATCATCGTCTACCAATGGGTTCTCCTCCAAAGCTTCACTGGAAAATTCAAAATTTTCATGGTTATGTGGCTAACCCTATGAAATTTCCATAACCATGTATTTAATGGGAAGAATTAGGTTTTTGTGCAAAAAGGAAACATTTAAAATAAATTAATTTCCAATTTATTTTATTTACTTTAAAAAGTCCAAAAACTAAATTTTACAGCCGACCCAAGCCAGCCGATGTTAGGCCCTGCCTAAGGTAAAGTCGCTACTCTGAATGTAATAGTTCCCTCATATTTCTAATCTGGAAACCATTTAAAAGTTATTCCACTATTTTGAAAAAACCATCCACACACACTATTTAAAATTTTAATTTATTTCAAGCATTTATTCTAGGAAATCCAGGCCTTGGAATTGCATCCCATTGAAAGGCCTGGTCTCAAAATAATTCCATATAATATTTAAAAATAATACATATAAAATATACAACATTAAATTCTCCCCACCTTAGAGCTTTATGTCCTAGAAAGAAAAAAAAGGATACTCAAAAAGATGTGGGTACTGGGCATGGATATGAGACTCCTACTCCCACATTCTCTCCTAATGATTCTTGTGCTGCCATCAGACCCACACCAAGGGAATTGATCACCCACAAAGGATCCTCTCCTGCCGATCCTTGATCTCCACTAGGTACTCAGCAAAGGTTTCTCCATCCTCGATGTCCAGCTCACCCCAGTCGATGATGTGCGATGGGTCATGCACGTACCTCCTTAGTTGTGACACGTGGAAGACATCATGTACCCAGTGTAACTATAGCGGTAGAGCTAGGTGGTATGCCACCTCACCAACTCTGCATAGTATCTAGAAAGACCTGATGAACCTCAAAGATAGCTTTCCGCCTCAGTCAAATCTCTATAAACCTCACCGAGGTGAGACCATAAGGAAGGAATGGTCCCCCTCCTCCAACTCTAGAGGTATCTATAATCTATTAGCATATGACTTCTACCAGCTTTGTACAGTCTTCATCCGCTCCTGGATGATTAGCACCTTCTCGGTGGTAGCTCGTACCAACTCTGGACCCATGAGTGCTGACTGTTCGGGGCCAGTCCAACAAAGTGGTGAACGAAAGGGTCTCCTATATAAAGCCTCTAAGAGTTCCATACCAACAGTGGAGTGGTATCTATTGTTGTATGAAAAATCTAAAAATTCTAGGTGGTCCTTCCAACTGCAACCAAAGTCCAAGATACAAGCACAAAACATATCCTCTAGAACCTGAATGGTTATTTCTATCTGACCATCTGTCTGGGGATGGAATGCTGTGCTCAAGCATAACTGAGTCCTAAAAGCCTCCTATAATCCCTTCCACAACCGGGATGTAAAATGAGCATCTTGATCCAAGAAAATTATCGAAGGGATTCCATGAATCTGAACTATATCATGTACATAGATGCATCCCAAGATCTCTATGGAACTCTGCTCCCTAATAGCTAGGAAGTGGGCTGACTTGGTGAGTTGATCAATGATCACCCAGATGGAATCATTCCCCTTGGACGTTCATGGAAATCATGTCATGAAATCCATCTATATTCCATCCCACTTCTACTATGGAACTTCCAGGGGATGAGCCAACCCTGCTGAAACCTGGTGCTCAGCCTTCACCTGTTGGCACGTAAGGCATCAAGAAACGAACCCTGCTACTGCCCTCTTAATGCATGACCACTAGAACTATCATCAGAGATCCAGATACATATTTTACACTCTAGGATTTACCTCCAAGGGGGATGTATGAAAATACCATAGGAACTCCTCCCGCAACACCACTGGTACAACAATGCATCCCCTGAAAAGAACTACATTCTCCCCACCTTGCAAAGATCCATCAGGGGAATGCCTTGAGGATAACCGAGCATGTAAAGCCTCACAGTTGACATCCCCAAGATGTGCCTTCCTAACTCACTGTAAGAGTGTAGGGGTGACAACTATCGACTGAAGGTAAGATTTATCCTCTCTGTCCATGAAGGATAACTGAAATGAGGCCAAATTTTCTGTCACCTCAATCAACAGCTACGAGATCAATCTCTTGCTAGAAGAATATGCCACCTTTTCCCCTTACTAGGAGTATAGATGATCTCAAAATCATATTCCTGGAGGAACTCTAGCCAATTCCTCTATCTCATATTTAGATCCTTTTGCGAGAATATGTACTTGAGGCTCTTGTGGTCAGAGTAGATGATAAAATGCTTTCCTATAAGGTAGTGTCACCACATATTCAATGCAAAGACTACCACTACCAACTTGAGATCATGGGTCACATAGTTCTAGTCATGTGGACTAAGATGGAGAGAACCATAAGAAATCACTACCTATATCTTCATCAAGACACAACCAAGCCTAGTCCCTGATGCATCGTATAAAACTATTTACTCGACACCCTCCTCTAACAATCTCAAAATCAGGTCACTCGTCAAAATCTATCTCAACTGTTAGAAATCCTACTGGCACTTCTCTATCCAAATTAAGGGTTTTAGCTTCCTGGTCAAGGCTTTCATCAATGTTGATATCTGGGAGAAATTAGGAATGAATCTTCGATAATATCTTGCCAACCCAAAGAAGCTCCTCACCTTTGTCATGATCTGAGGTGGATCCCATGATAACACTGCCTCCACCTTGGATAGGTCTACTGCTACTCTATCTTTTGAGATGAAATGTCTCAGAAAGTGGACCTCCGGAATCCAGAACTGGAACTTCGAGAGAATCCCATAAAGCTGGTGCTCTCGGAGTGTGTTTAGAACTATTCGAAGGTGTCTCACGTGCTCATACTCTGATGCCGAGTACACAAAGATGTTGTCGATTAAGACCACTATGAACTGGTATAAATATGGATAGAAGATATGATTCAAAAGTACCATGAACATTGCGGGGTCGTTCGTCACACAGAATGGCATCGCCAAGTACTCATAGTGACTATAGAGGCATCTGAAATCCGTCTTTGGTATATCCTCATCCCGTACTCATAACTGGTGGTAACCTGATCGAAGGTCAATCTTTGAGAACCACTGTCCCCTCCTCAGCTGATCGAAGAGGTTGTTGATCCTCAGTAGTGGATACTTGGTCTTCACCGTCACCTGGTTTAGGCACCGGTAATCCATGAACAACCTCAAACTCCCATATGCCTTCTCGGCAAAAAAAAAACTAGGGCCGCCCAGGGAGAAACTCCAGGTCTTATGAACCCCTTCTTTTGAAAATCCTATAACTTTACCCTCATCTCACAAAGCTCTATGAGATCCATTCGAAATGCTAGTGAGGAAATCGATTCCGTCCCAGGGTGTAAGTTGATACAGAAGTCGATCTCCCAGTGGGGAGGTAGTCCTGGAACATATTTGGGAAAGACGTCCTCATACTTCACCACTACTGCTAGGAACTGGAAGCTCAAAACATCTACTTCTTTGAGGGTAAGGCTAGCCAACTCATGAGTGATCGTCTTCACCCTCCTATTCATGATCCCATTATGTGCTTCCTGGGTCTCCTTTTCACTAACAAAGGAAAAACTCATCCCATTACTGCAGACACACCACACTCTTCACCTAATACAGTCAATATGGTAATGGACTAAAGATAACCAATCCATACCGAGAATGATGTCGTAAGGCCTCAACGCTGCCACCAAGAGGTTCCAACAAAAACTCTCGCCTCCAAGGGTAAGATCACATTGTCTGCAAAGGTGTGTGATCACCAAGTCTCCTCCCATAGGTGTCTTTAAGCATAAGGGTCGAGTTAAAAGCTCTACTGAAATCTCAAGGTTTTTCACAAGACATGAGGAGGAGAAGGAATGATTGGAACCTGTGTCTATAAGTATGTAAGATAAGGTAGATAAGACACAAATCATACCTCATATCATCCATGGAGTCCCTGGGTCGTATTCCTCGACCGCATGAAGCTGTCCCCGCCCCTATCCCCCAGCTCCCTAAGCCTAGTGAGGACCTCCTGGGGGTGGTGGTAGAAGTAGATTAAAGAATCTTCCACCACCTACATCTCTCCCTACTCCTCTTCCACATCCGTGACTTGGTGGGTCTATCTTCTTCACTCTATGCCTCTACCTCGATGGTCCACCCACCACCTCCCTGTCAGCAACTATATGGGTCAGACAATATTTAGCGAGATGTCCCCTACCATCGCACGAGTAGCATTGCCTCTCCCTAGGTTGTCTGGATCTAGCTTGAGAGCCCTGGACTTCCAAACCCCTTTCCTGGGTCCTCCTGTGATGTCTCCCACATCCTGATCCCTAGGCCTGACGTCATCTCCCTGGTGCCAAGGTCTCCACACTTTTCTACCTGCTGCTGACTGCCATCGACTATCTCTACTCTGCCAATAAGCTCTTGATCACCATGTTCCGATCGAGCAATCCAACATAAGTTGATAATAATAGAGGCACAACACTAGCTCAGATGTCCCATCATAGACCTCACTCGATGGTTCGAGCTCTGAAGTAATGATCCCTGACCATATCCATCGAGTACCTGGTGAGGTTGGTGAACCTCGATGAATAGTCATCTACCATCAAGCTGCCCTGCTGGATCGGAAGAAGCTCCTAGATACACACCTCTCTCAGTATAACCAGAGAGAACTCCTCCCTAAATAGTTGCTCAAACTCCGTCCATGAAAGGGTCTCCTCATTGTGAGTCTGCGTGGTCATAATCCACCATCTTCCTACCGAACCCTGAAGAAGGCTTGCTCCTAGGATCACCATCTGGTCCGCTGGTGTCCTCACTAGACAGAAAACTCTGGTCATTGTCTCAATCTAGTCCTCAGCCGCCTAAGGGTTAGAATCTCCTCAGAACCTAAGGGGTATCTATCTTTGAAACTCATGGAGTGCGCTCAGCCTGTGCCCCTCGTCTGTCGGTACTGCAGGTACCACGAGCTGCTCCACTGGTGGTGGTATAGAAGGTGCACCACCTGGAGGTAACTCTTGGGGAACTGGTCCCTATATCGAAGCCTCGTTACTGAGGGGGTCATCCTCGTGATCACGCTGCTGAATCCTAGTGGGTATGCGTTGTGGAGGCATCCTGTAAGGAACAAGATATACCATGGTTAACATGTATATCTAGATAGATGACACAAAGGACATGGAAAACACAACCCATTCATATATGATGAATTTACCATTCTCTTATTTCCCCACAACTAGTGTTTTCATTTACCGAGTCGAAAAGAGGGTTACCAGAGTCCTAATGTATGGATACGTCGGCTGCCCACACCAACACTGGAGTCTCTGGCCTGAACGCCGAGCTCAAAACACTTAACACTATTGCCCCCAAACCAATCTCATAGACTCTTGGTCCTAAGGTAGAACTGACCAGCTCTGATACCACTCTATCATGAACCATCCTAGTGGGGTCCACACCTTGACTCCCCAAACCTACCTCCAATAGGCTAGGGGCTGGTGACTAGCATTGAGTAGGAATATTACTAACATTAGAGGCATTACCTAAGTACATGTACACACACAAACATCTCCAAGCCCACAAATGATGATATGTAAAAACCACTAAGGAACAAGATGCATGCATACAACTAAACCCACCCAACATAGTACAATGAAAGTAAAGTACAGAAAGTAAACTGGTCCAAAATACAAGACCACCAAAAACAAGAGTCTACAAACTAAAAATTACAACCTATAAACACATAGAGGTACTTGAATTTCTGCTCATAGTCGTAGGAACACCACTGCCTATTGGGAACTCAGAAATCGTGGTTCGGTACTGGTCCTCCCTATAATCTATCAAAAGGTCGCTCGTCTGCTCAAGACACAACATGTGCGGGTAAATCCCGTGAAGGAGTGAGTATAACAATACTTAGTAGAGGACCTAAAAACCCACAAATAAATACACAAAGTAAAGGTACAATAATATCTACACATTATATTTCTACTCATCATATAACAAGAGAAACACAAACTATATATACTCAAAACCCAGACCCGTGGTCTAGAGACAAGTCACACAACTGAATGCCGCCACTAGAGATTTAGTTCAAAGGTTCCATAAAGCACTCTTCCTAGAGAACTCAATACATGAGTATGACAACTCTAATAACATTTGTCTGAGAAAAATACTATTCATTGGGAAAATTCATGAGATATAGATTCACTCATTCCAGGAGAACACACTCCTGAGCGGGAAAAGATCACAATACAAAGATGATGATCACTACCTGGGCCTTTGCGGATACCGTGACTCATCATAATTCACATGATAAGTAGAAGATCAGTGTTCTGTAAGAGTAGTCACGTCGATACCTGACTCTACCTAGGGTCAAGAATGGATAGAGGATCTCGCTCTAGGCCTCTCAAAGGGATACCTGACTCTTTCCTGGAAAGTCCTACTGAAGGGATCATACTTCTATAGATGGAAATGATACCATACCTTTAGGGGAATAGGAAAAAGGGGCACTAACCCAAGAAAAACCTATCCAAGGGATGGTTGACAAGAGGATCAAACCATGTTCTAGGATATACACAGCGTGTAGAAGGGTCACACACCGTGTCTCTCGACTCTGGGTACTACCCATGTAAAATGGCCCGAGTCAAAAGAAAATTCCATGTAGAAAAGTAAATACAAAGTGTGTAGTATGGACCAAAAGCCGTGTCCAAATAAATGGGGTTCCCTCCATGTACGTGGTTGTGTGCCCGTACATGGCTTCAACCTATGTGGCCCATCCCGTGTAACTGATACACAGGGTAACCTGCATAACTAGCCTGGTCTGGCTGTGTGGTGGAGTACATGGCTGTGTACTCCACCTCTTGTCCGTGTATCCCCTGTATACACATCTAATCCCACATAGCCACCTTTGACATGCAACGTAGGGTCTACACACCATGTTGTGAAGCCGTGTAGTCCATCCCATGTCTGTGTACTTTCCAAAATACACACTGAGCTTCAGGGAAGGTCGCACAAACCGTGTGATAGGGGTCACACACTGTGTGATACCTGTATATCACCCGAAACCCTAGCCACCGCCGCCATTACCACACAATGTGTTCTTCATAAGAACACACCATGTTCTTCAGGATTTTCCATAACTGACGGTTCTTTTCTCCGTGCCTCTTTTGATTCTCTAAAGTTCCTTCTAGTGATTCATTTTCCATGAAACTCTATGTTTGAGGTTTCTCCAACATCCCGAAGTCATCTCTGTTGTTTTTGGGCCTCAGATCGGCCCCAAAAATGTGTATCGACCTCCCCGCATGAAAAACGCTCAAAGTATAGTCTCTCCCAATTCAAGCTGATTCTTCATCTGTCATCTTCATCTCACCTCTAATAGGTCATTACGATGTCGAATCTCTAATTTGGGACCATTTAGTTGTAAAATGGACGTGCATCGATCCATTGTTCATCGCCACATGAAGAACACAAATAACACAGGGTGGAGGAGGAAGAAATTCAAAAGAAATTTGAGGAACGGACCTCCACCCTCATTCGTTATATGTTGATCCACTCTTGTTAGTAGGATAAAATGGAGAAAAATCAAAACAAAAGAATAATCTAGCATGGGTTAATTATCCAAATCAGAAACCCCAAATAAATATAAAATATTAACCTTGTCGCAAGAACACATGATCTTTGGATCACCCTATTTGTGGGTTTATCTTCATTCATCTTTTAATCTTAGAATAGGAAAAAGAAGAATTTAAATAACAACCCCTACCTCAATTCAGTTGAAGAACTATCGCCACACTGTGTTCATTGATGTGGGTCGTTGAATCTGAGATTCATCGATCGATTGCATCATCATAATCCACCAACAGGTTCTCCTCCAAAGATTTACTGGAAAATTCTAAATTCACAGGGTTATGAGGCTAACCTTGCGAACTTTCCTTAAGCATGTATTTAAAGGGGAGGAATTAGGTCTTTGTGCAAAAAGGAAACATTTAAAATAAATTAATTTCCAATTTATTTTATTTCCTTTAAAAAGTCCAAAAACTAACTTTTGCAGCCGACCTACGCCAATCGATGTTAGGCCCTGCCTAAGGTAAATTTTATGATCTAAACGCAATGGTGCCCTCAGATTTTTGATCCGGGAACCCATTTAAAATTCATTCCACTTTTCCAAGAAAACCACCCATGCGTGCTATTTAAAATTTTAATTTGTTTCAAACATTTATTTTGGGCACTATGGGCATCAGAATGACACACCGTTGAAAGGTATGGTCTCAAAATACTTCCATATAATATTTAAAAGTAATACATAGAAAATACGAGACATTATAGGATTTTTCATACCTAGTGTTTCCCATGGACATCCCCAATATTGTTTTCCAAGAAGGAAAATAGGTTCTTGAGGTTGTGTGTAGATAATGAATGCTTTAACTAGGTGACCATGAATAATAGGTATCCACTATCAAGAATTGATGACCTTTTCGATTATTTGAGAGGGTCGTGATGGTTATAAAATATTAACCTTAGATCAAGATATCACCAAATTTGAGTATGAGATATGGATATACTGATGATGACATTCATATGTATCTATGGTCATTATGATTACATGGTGATGATTTTTAGCATGATGATTTATCCCATAGTTTTCATGGGACTCATGGACCGAATATACCATACTTCCTTAGACCGGTTTGTGGTGGTCTTCAGTGATGACATTAAATTTTACTCAGTATCAAAGGAGGATAATGTGAGACACTTGAGGATGGTACTGAACATACTCCAAGATAACCATATTTATGGGAATCTCTTGAAGTGACAGTTTTGGATTTAGGAGGTTCAATTTCTAGGAAATGTCATATTAGTAGAGGGTTTAGTAGTGAATCTAGTGAAGGTTGAGGCAATGCTATCTTGGAATCCACCCAAGAGCATGATGGAGGTGTAATTTTTCCTAGGGTTGGTGAACTATTATAGAATATTCATGCTCTATTTATCTAGGATATTGATACATTTCACTTCCTTAACCTATAAGGGTTATCCTTTCATGTGGGAAGATAAGTTCCAGTATGATTTTTAGGAGTTGTGGTAGGGATTGCTGATCACTTTCATCTTGATATTTTCGAAGGAGGGTGTTGAGTATGTAGTATTCCATGATGACTCATAGAATAGAATTGGGTTTTTTTTGATGTAGAGGCTGGTAGTGATTGACTATGGGTCTCAATAGTTGATACCACACAAGAAGAATAACATATACCATGATCTAGAGTTGGAAGTGGTAGTCTTTTCCCTGAAGATGTGGTGACATTGCCTTATGGGTGAGCGGTTTATAATCTATTATAACTATAATAGTATCAAGTATATATTCTCTTGGATGGATATTAACTTGAGATGTAGATGATTGATAGAGTTACTATAGGATTACAAATTCAAGATAGTCTATACTCATATGAAGGGAAATGTAGTGGAATATGATCTTAGCAGGAGATATTTTTAACGATTATTGATAGAGGTTTCAGAGTAGTTAGCCTCATTATAGTTATCCCTCATGGATGAGGATGGTAAAACTCATATTTAATAAATGGTTTTAACCTCACATCTTCTATAACATTTCAAGAAATATCATCATGGATATACTGACTATGAGACCTTATGTACTCAGATATCCACTGGACATGCTCCTGATGGATTTTATGAAGGTGGGGAGCACATCATCCTTTTCAGAGGACGGATGATGTTTCCAATGGCGCTGCATGAGAATTTGATGATGTATTTTCATACATACCCTTTTGTAGTACATCCAGGTGTGGTGAAGATGTTTGAAGACCTACAACATCAGTTTTGGTGTCCAAGTATAAAGAAGTGTGTAGAAGAGTTTGGTTATCGATGCCTCACTTTCTAACAGGTGAAGGTTGAGTACTAGGTTCCAACGGGTTTATCTCAACCCTTTGAGGTGACAAAGTTGAAGTGGGATGGGATATATATGGAATTTTTGATGGGTCTTCCAAAAAAACAATAGTACATGATTCCATATGGGTGATTGTAGACCAACTCACTATGTCGGCCCACTTCCTAGCTATCTGAGAGCAGAGTCTAGTAAAGAGCTTGGGAATCCATTACATGTAGGAGATATTCTGGATCCACATAGTTCCATCAATGATCAATTTAGACTATGATTCTTGATTCACACCATGATTATAGATAGAATTATAGGAGGCATTTGAAACTCAGTTATGTTTAATCATGATGTTTCACCCCCAGACCAAAAGCCAGAATAAAAAAACATTTAGGTTCTGGAGGACATGATTTAGGACTGTGTGTTAAACTTTGACTGTAGTTGAGATGATCACCTACCATTGGTGTATTTATTATACAACAGTTGATATAATTCCACCCTATGTGTGACAAAACTCTAGGGATTTTACATATGACCCTACAGGTCACCATTATGTTAGACTAATCCAGGCGAGTCAGTACTCATGGGAACTGAGTTGATGTGAGCTATGAAAGAGAATGCGTATATCATTTAGGAGTGGATGAGAACTGTATAGGGCTATCTAAAGTATTATATAGACTAAATGAAGAGTTCTTTTGTTTTTGAGGATAGAGAAAATGTATTATTGAATGTATCACCTTCACATGGATTTTGGAGATTTGGTCGGGGCGGTAAGCTTTCTCAGAGATTCATTAGAATTTTCCAGATACTATGTAGGGTCAGTGCGGTGGCATACTTCTTGGAACTATCTCCATAGTTAGACAATGTACATGGAAACTTCCATGTGTTTCAGTTGAGGAGGTACATACATGACTCGGTACATGTTATATACTAGAGAGAGATGGAAATCGAGGATTGAGATACCATCATAGAGCACCCATTATATATCTTGGATTGGTAGGAGGAGATCCTTTGAAGGTGAGATATTCCCTTGGTGTGTGTTTTATGGTAGCACAAGAATCTTTAGGAGAGAACTTGGGAGCGGGAGAACCAGATGCGATCTCAGTACCAAAACCTTTTTGAGTAGTCTTTTTCTCATTTTAAGATGAAATTTATTAAGGTAGGGAAAATGAAACATTTATTTTTTCCCATGTAAATATTTGGAATATATCTAATAATATTTCTAGATCCAGTCACTGAGATGACATGAGGTTCCAAGGCCAAGTGAGCCAAAAAATTATTTAATAAAAATATTAAATAAATTAATATCACGCATGCATAGTTTTTATAAAATAGTGTAATAAATCCTAAATGAGGACTTATATGGGAAATCTAAGAGCTATGTTGAGTCCCTAACATGGGTTTTACCCTAGGCATGACTTACCCATTGTGGGCATTTGGTTTTTGGATTGAGCACCATCATGGGAGAAATAATTAAATAAATTTATATATTTATTTAATTATTTTAATTAAATTCTAACATAATTATCTATTATATAAATATAAAATTATAGCCTAACTGTAGGGTTAGATGAATAACATTGAGAGTTTATAGGATTCATTGGAGGATATCTTGGTGAATGAAATTAGATTGAGGATATCAAATGACAATGAAATTTGAGGATCTTAACAATGACAATAATACATGACTATTCTTCATCAGTGATCAATACTAACATAAGGTGGGTAATTTTTTTTCTATGGTTTATTTATATATTTTATTATCCCACAATGAAAATAAATTAATCAACCAATAGATTGATTTGCGGGTCAATCATGTTGTGGGTTAAGTTTTATTTATGTGGTATTTGGGGAAAATGTTATTATTGTTTATTGTTTCTTTTCATTAATCATTATAATGGAAATTAATTGAGGCTAACCCGAACAACATTTGAGTTTTGTTACACAATTTTTAGTCTGTGATTTTATCCCCCATTCTTTACATGTTCATCGCCAATGTTTCTTTGAATGGTGATTCAAGAATAACTCAGTAAGCAATCATTGAAAAATCACTTTTTGGCACAACGAATTGAAACCATAGGTTTGGGTGTAGGAAAGAAGACATGATATAAGTGAACGATGATGGTAGTGGATAAGAAATCAATTTGGAGGTTCCCAATTCATAGTTTCGCATTAAAAATTGGCATGGTTCGATGGAGGATCTTTTTTGATCAGATTTGGTGCCTGGAATATGGCCACCAATGATGATGAGGCTTGGTCGAGGCCTGATCCAAGATTAGGGGGTGTGATCAATGGTAGGTGATGTGGTGAAATACAAATATGCATGAAATAACCTTGTCATTTTAAAAAATCCTACATTACATGGTGTGTACCCCAAAGAACACACACAATGCGGGGTAACTGGATATAGAACTAGGGTTTATGTTTGAAATAAAAGAACACATACCATGTGGTCCCTACCACATGCTGCATGACCCAGTGTTGGTGGTTCAAAATGTACCCTAGATGGTATATGTGCATAGAAACAGCTATGCACATGGGCATGGGTATAGTACATGGGAATGACCTGGTACTCAAACACTGCCAAGTACATGGGCATGACCACAATACACATGCACTAAAATATGTACACAAGAATGAAAACAATTTACACCATCATGGGTAGGAAACACATCAAGTGTCTCCGTAACCTCTATATGATGTGTACCCCTAAAGGAAATTCCATGTATATGAAGGTTTACATGTCGTGTTATACAATGAGACATGAGTATACCCAGGGTTGAATATACACACCATATAACCATGATACACATCGTTTACTTTTTATAGGGTAGTGTGAGGCCCTATTTCTCTTTAGTATATACTAGGTTTAGTTGAGTGTGATACCTTGGTCCATACCTATGAGGGTAAAATGTGGAATTGTGTCATCGAAAAAGGATTTTAATCCAATTTATGGGTTTTTTTTAGATAGAGTTCGCGCTATCCCTCCATGAGGCCTAGGGTGGGATCCTATATCATATCTTTCCTAGGTGGGTTTCATGGTATTTTCATGAGAACCATGTATAGGGTTTCAATAACCTATCTAAAATATTTACCCAATTAGTTTGGTGGAATCCCCCATCGAACCTGGGTGTGATCCCCTATCTGGGTAGTGTGATATTTGGAGATCCGATGAGTACATGTTAGCAATGTCAGATGAGCATGACCTCTCAAATGAGTGTCTTAAATGATAACATGGATCATAGAGTGAGTCCTACAAGATGAGTGTTACCTTTAATCCTTGAGAAAAATCCTATAGCTGACAATATTGGTTGATACCTCTTAATACTGGTTCTTTGTTATGAGTATATCTGGGCAATTTTTGTAAGTTATGTCTCATATTTTGATTGACATATATATTTATTGATGATATGACTAATATTTATGATTTATGTTTAGTTTTTTAGGGTATCCTATTTGGTATTGTTATACTCACCCTTGTATGATATCTTCCTGCACATGTCATGTCTTATGCAGACGACATGCCTTTTGATGGAGTCCTGGGAGGATTAGAAGTAGGAAGATCATAGAATTAGTCTTGATAGACTGAGGTTATTATCAATGTTTCATTTGATAGTATTACACTCATTCTAAGAAGGTTGGAATCTTTTTCCATTTTTGGTGGGATTTTATTTTAAACATTTATCACTTTTATTACTTTTTTCATACTCTGATTACGAGTTATAGATGCATGCATGCATTGGTTTCTGTTTTACTTTAATTTCAGCATTGTATGGGCTTGAAGATGTGTGTTTGTACAGGTACATTAGGATAATTCCTACCATATATGTGATATGCCTATTTGAAACTGGTCTCTAGCCTCTGGACTATTGGAGGTGGGTGTGGGGTTGTCACAGTCAACTTATTACCAACCAGGCGGGCCCCGATGTGTTAGGTTGTGACACCCCTCACCACATAGCAACACTACACCCAACTATTTTCCATTTTGGTCTTCCTATTTCCCATAGGGAAAATTTATAAATATAAACATCCACCACACCTTCTGAAACAGCTACCCCTTATGGCATGGTGGTCTTCACTTGGCTCCATTAAAGGCCCATATAGGCCACACCCAACACTATGCTATAAAAAACCCCTATTTTGCATAATGATTCTTCTCAACACACCATTACTTCTAAAATGGCGACCAATATAGTGTAGTGTAATCCCATAAATGCTCGAACATTCCATTTTCACCCACCTAGGCATAATTCACTTCCTCATTTCTTACAGAAAATCCTTCTCATTAAAAATTCCACACACAAAGGGAATTTTTGTCCCTATGATGCCCCAAGGACCAAAAAAACTTTTAAAACACCCACTGAACCTATATATACTAGACCATGACCACCAATACGTTCATATCCATGGGTTTGTTGGACCCCAGAGTGCCAAAACTTCATCCTTCAGCTCCAAAACACCACCAAACTCCCTCTTGACTCCCACACGACCCAACAAACACAAAGGAAGGGGTTATGAAAAATAGGGTTATTACATATCACATGTTAGGTCATAATTTGAAATAATAGGTCAAATGTTATTAAATTCATAAAATAAGAGAGCATGTGAGATAAAAACTCCACAGGAAAAGTTAAAAGGGATGAGATAAAGAAGATAAAAAAAACATTCAATGATTTATATTGTAAAAGGTTACTTTATAAGGTGATAGTACCCTATCATGTGACACATATCACAAAGGGGAAATTTCATGTCTATTAGAAAATATAAATAATAATAAAAAACACTGGTGAATATTTTATCCAAAATATTCATTTACATGAAACATTTCACACCCGATTTTTTTTAAAGTTTTGACTTATGCTTCAGTTCAATGTGAATTTCGGTCTTTTTCTTGGGTTCCAGGTGTGATGGGTGTTATGTTCTGAAGTGTCTCCCTGTATATTTTTTTCTCCCATGGTTTATCCTTGGATCATTTGAATTTTTTTAGATAAAATAGTGAATTTTGGCCTTATAAGACCCTGACACATGGTTGGAACACGATTAGTGCCAACCGTGTGGAAGGTTACAGAACCTACCACATGGCTACCACACAGTTTGGGAATATGTGTGATCAAATCCTAGGTAACCATGCATTCATTTCATATATGTAAAGTGGATACTACATGGTTACCACATGGTTACCACATGGTTTGTTAAATAATGTGGCTTAACTGTGTGACTTGCCCAATTTTTAATTTTTGGTATTTACAAATTTTCTCCCTCAGGATTTTTAACCCAAATTCAACCCTATCCTCCATCTCTTAGTTCATACATACCTAAGGGGATACCCCCTTGATTATAAAGCCTTCTCCTCCTTTATTGGGTGTGGATCTAAGGGTTTTCTTTAAGATTTTGGCTAGATATCTTAAGTAAACCTACTCTCCTCATTTCCCTATCCCTCTTTCTCTTGTTTTATTTTGGGTTTTTATTATACCATGGTCTTTTAGACCTAGGGTGTGGTTAAAACCTTTTTTATGTTGGGTGTTTTGTTCTTTTAGGTTTATTTTTGGTATATATAGGTTTTTGGAACCCTTATGGATCATTTTCAGTGGTGTGTTGTCATTGCACCATAGATCCGAGGTTGGGTTTCCCATGAACTTGCCTTTTTAATTTAAGAATCATTAGTTTCATGATTTTTACACCTTCCATATATGCTAGATGTTATTTTTTGAAATTTGGATAAATGTTTTGGTTTTCAAAGTGGTGTTTTATTCTATGGCATGTGTTAAATAGATTTTTTTTGTTAAATAATGAACACCAAGTGTTTTATTAAATGCCCGATTGGATTTTATGGGTGATTTGAGATATAAAAAGAATGTTTTGGGTTTTTAAATATATTGGAAACGTGTGAAATTATGTTTGGGGTTCCTTTCATGGGTTTCCCAAGTAGTTTTGGTTTTTATCAAAGAATATTTATTGGATTTTTGGTGTTTTGGAATGTATTTCCAGTTAGTGGATCGTTTGTAACTTTTATAAGAAATGGGTTGGCTTAATGGTGTAGTGTGCACGTTTTAGGGGAATTTATTAAATGATTTGAAATGGTAAATAGTGTTTTTACACCCTTTTTGAAAAGTGGATTCATATATTTGATGAATGTTGGTTTTGTGAGAAAATGTTTAAAGGCCTTTTTGGAAACTTTGTGAAAATGATGAAAAGTGTTTATTATAAAAACCTCCATTGGATGTTTCTTATGCCTTGTCTATGTATAATGGATGGGATTTCCTCACTATGGAATCCTTGGTATCTATTATCAGGGTTCCTCAGTTGGAACCCTTTGTGATCTATTTATTTTAAGGAATGAGATTAATCCTTGGGGAGACTCAGGGTGAGGCCTATTGTGAATTATTATAATATATATATATGTTGTGATTAGATGCTCAACTCTAATTAGTTAGATCACCCCCATTGAATAATTGAGACATGGGAACTTGGCATATTGAGAGAATTTTCTAGGAATGATTCTGCACTAATTGGTCATAGTACTGACCAGTGACCCATAATAGGTGGATATATTAGGTTTATTGCTATGAGATTTTCCCTTAGTCTATCTTGAGAAAGGGTGGCCAAGAATATTGAGTGTTATTATTTCATCATGTGTGGCATTCTACCGTAGATGGGGTCTTAGGTATTAGTGTATTTTGGATTATTCTTGATCTCCTGGGTTCACCTATTTCTATTAACTCTTGGTTGATTGTAGTGATAATTCTAATACTACTATAATTAGTTCACTTTCCCTTATTTTGTGTTTACTATAGTTCCTTGTTGTGGAATATTTTCCTTGTAAAGTGATGTGTTTATTTAATAAGGATTATAAATATTGTTTTCATGTAGAGTGTTTTACCCTCTTTGTGCAAGCTTAGAAATATAGACATCACTTTCCCCTTGAAGATGCTAACAACACACTAATGAAATGAAACTAGTTTTAGAAATGAGTACGGGAAATAAGTTGTACTTTTCTTTTTAGTGAAATGTGAAGAAAAGTATAATTTAATATATTTTAGTTCAAACTTGAAATTGATGTTTCTTTTATTTTAGAGGAATTTCATTGGGAATATATTATCGGGCTAGAATACTAAGTTTTTATACTCACACCTATAGTTATTTTCTGTTTTTAGCCCTCATGCATGTTTCAACTTGAGTTTTTTTTCCTTGAGTGAAGTTTTACTATTGTGTTGGTGAGTGACGCATGAGGTCACATGGATATAGTATGGTCTTGTGCTTTTTTTGGTTTATTTGTACCATTGTGGTATTGTTTTATTTCTTGTATAATATGTTCAATTTAGTTTATTCGTATATCGAACTGTTTTATTCATCTTTCCACTGCTTATTTTCCTTATTATTTATTGGGTGAAATCGTTCCCTATGTGTATTCTGTCGATGCCAGACACTATTTTCCAACTCATGGGGATCGGGAAAACCCTTCGGGCCTTGCCACAGATAAGCTCAGGTGACCAGTTCGGGGTCAACTCGGGTTAGTTCATGACAAAACCCCTCTGATATAATGTGAAAAACATATCCCAATAGATAATAGAACATAAAGAATAAATAGGAATATTAACAATACTTTACCCCACTAATACCTCTCTCTTAGGGAAATAATGAGATTGTATAGGTGTCTCTCTAAGTTCATTGTTAATAGATCAATGATTTATGACCGACATTGAGGGTATATCTCTTATGGATGAGTAAAATTACCCTCTAAAGAAACTTAAGAATCTATAATAAAAATAATAATAACAACTTATATTAAATATGTGAAAACCTTAACCAACCAATGATGATATCAAGTAAAATTAATTCATTTCATGAATATCATATATATGTAGTATAAAATCTATCAATGAGAAAGTAAATGAACCCCCATGTCACACAAACAATGTCATTTTAAGGTAATGCTTTTTTTATTGGTTTTTATTTTCATTGTCTCCTTTTTAGGTTTTTTTAATTTATAAATTTGTAAAATTTTGGGAGATAGTGTTGGTCACACTATTTACTCACAGTTAGTGAAAACCATGTGACCTAACTGTGCATATGCCTATATTAAATAGTAGAGGAGTAATAATTATTTTCATATTGTTTCCTTAATCATGTGTCCAAACCATGTGTCCATCTCTAAGTGAGACAGTTCCACCCACACAGTTGGCACATGATTTGGAAAACCATGTATCTTGTCTAGTTCTTTAAGAATACAAATTTACCAAATTTTATTTACTCGATTTGTTTACTCCTAAACCCCCATTTCTCCCCATTTTAAACCCTAGGCCCTCCTCTAATGATTAAAACCACTTCCCCTTCCTGGTGATTGGTTTCAAGTGGAGTTTATTATAGATTATTTAATTAAATCACTTGGTAATTGATACGCTTCTTCATACTTTTATATAATCCTTAATTTTTCTTATTTTATTCCTTTAACTAGGGATATGGTAGACAAAGGTTCATTTTTCTCAATTTTCATGGAATGGGTTTTATTATTTAGGGACTATCCTTTATATATAGGGACTCTTCCTTCCAATAGTAAGTGGATTCACCCCATTTACTAGTGAATTCATTTGATTAAGGTAGGTGGTTCCATGCTCACCCTTTATTAGTTGAAACTTATGTTCTTGAATTTCTAAACTAAGGATTTTAATGTTATAAAAGTATGAAATTCTTGCTTAGAGGACTATTTTAAATGAAAATTGATGTTTTATTACATTTTTGATCATAGATGTTTTAAATGGTTTATAAAACATATTTATATGAAAGTTAAAGGATTTTTTTGAACTATTTAATAAAATTACCTTGAATTATGGTTGTTTGAATTTGGTAAACTTCATGGGAAACCTTGGAAAATTTGGTAGGGACCCTAGTTCATTCCCTTTATATTAATATTTCCTTTATACCAGTTGAGTGAATTCCTTTACCGATTAATAAATATTGCTATCTTTTATTAAACTCCAGACAATAGTCAGAATATGATATTTCTTCATGGATATGGTGGATATGTTAGGAGTACTTGACCCCAATAGCCATAAAGGGTATCCCATGTTACTTGTTTTGGAAATGTTTAATTTTGTAGATTTCATTCACTGCATTTACTTTATAAAAGTAATTGAATTATGATACATGTATTCTTTAAAAATATTTAAAGGATTATTTTCATGTAACTAATTTCAAATTTACATGCACAAAATTTTCAAATAAAGGATGTTTCATGGGACACTTGGTGGGATCCTACAGGGATTTTTATTCTCACACCTTACATACACTCAATGGGTGTATGTGGACCTTGTTTTGTCAGACGTAGGTAAAATAAATTAACCGCTTGGAGGTTGTGGGTATTTATATAATTTTTCTTGGGTTTTGTGAATGCGACATGGCGGGATGAGCCCTCATTTCACCCAAAGATGAAAAAATCTACTTTGTTTTGTTTTGGTTTATTTTTAGTCCATCTTTTAGGATATTTATACTATTTTGTATCACCTATTCGACTCCCCATCCCATCCCTTTTTATTTTTTTACTATCTATTGTACATGTATATTTCGGTTTTTTATTGACATATTATGGTTTTGACTTTCTAATTTTTTTATTTTATTCTATGTAATTAATGTAACACCCTGACCAAAATCACTGGGTCCAATACAAGGTTACACAAGACCTTAGAAACATCTCCCCATATTCCATAGGTTTGTGACCAACAATTAGGGTCTAATATGGATAATTAAGAGACTATAACCTTCATAATAGTGCC
Source organism: Viscum album (assembly GCA_963277665.1). Taxonomy (NCBI): domain Eukaryota; kingdom Viridiplantae; phylum Streptophyta; class Magnoliopsida; order Santalales; family Viscaceae; genus Viscum; species Viscum album. Next base: position 1,714,115,154 of record OY728152.1, on the reverse strand, counting down.
CAAAAATAAATAAATAACCAAACCTGTAGTAATATAGAACTATAGTACACAACAACCAATAAACATACCATATGTAATAAATTAATTTTGAAAAATAGACGTTAAAAATAACACTTGAATAGAAGGACACTGATCGCCCACCAGGTTGACCAAATATACAAGTTAGAATGGGAAAAAGTACAAAATAAAAAGTAGGCTATACACCCAAAACCTATCCACTCCTCCTCCTAATATTCAAACTCATAGTGAGCGATCCTACTCAATGATCAAACCTAGTCCTCTTCCAAAACTATACCTGAAACAAGTGAGGGTTGATCAGGTATCTAATTTCAATGAATGCCCGAGCAAGGTGTGATTATAACTAAGTAGGGAACCACCAATGTAGTCCAATACCTAATTGGTAAATTTAGTGTATGTTTATGTGATAATATCATCAAAAATTAAACATGAAATCCATGAATTAGGAAATCATAACATATAATCACCAATTCACAAGTAAGAAATGACACCCATATGTTGTTTGGTTGTGCACTCACCAAGACTCCATAAACCTCAGTCATAACTACTTTAGCACCATGCTAGAGGAAATTCCAACTAGCCACCTGATACATCCCCCTAGATTGGACAGTTCAAAAACATTTTTGAAACATTCTCCTCTAAGGGATATTCAATGAACATGATGACCAATCAACTTACACATCCCCTAGGGGATAGTTCATATGGCTTAACAATCATAGTCAACTATAACAATAGAGGAACAATACATACAACACATAGAAATAGGTTAACAGATCAATATCACATCATATAAATCAAGATTAATAACCTTCACAATCCATATATTAAAAAACATCAAGTATTGGTCTCACAAGCTGTACACACACACCTCATGTGATCCGACATAAAAAATAGGTCACACTGGGATACACACATATAGTTCATGCGATTAAACATCAAACATAGGTCTCATGGGGATAAAAACACACTTCATGTGATCAAACATCAAATATAGGTCTCACGGCGACACACACACACATGTGATCAAGTTTTGGCCATTAGTGGATTACATAAAGCTAGTGTGTAAGGGTCCATCGTGGCCCTTGGAAATTTTTTTAGTTATATCATGTATGGTTACTTTAATTAGTTAAGAATTAATAATAATTAACTAATTAAGTATTACATGTTATTCATAACATAAATATGAATTAAGGGTTATTCACCTAAGGTGGATAACTTTATATTACATGATAATACAACATACATAATACCATAGGTTAGAGTACATGAGACCACATACCTGAATAAAAATCCAAATCCAATATGAGAAAAACCTAACATCTTTGTCTAATTACATCCAAGTCCATTCAGTCTCCATTGATCACCACAAAGTTATAACTCATGATCGAGAATTAAAAATTAATTAATTTTAAATAAATTACAATTAATTGGATGACTCCTTTGTATCTCAGCTTGGTCCCTTGAGAATGACTCTGCTCCATCTAGGGTTTCTTCCCCCAGTGAGGGAGAATCCTATTTTGACCTCTCTTTTCTCTTTCTATTGATGCAGCTTCTTTCTCCTTCCCTTCCTCTTCATTCGCTTCTAGGTTTCTTGAGTTCTTGAGTCTCCTTCTTAGATGAGACTCTCCCCTTATGTTACCTAGTTTTTATTCTATTTACCTCCTTATTCCTCTTATACTATGATTCTCTCAGTCCTCCTATTTATTTCTGACTCTCATGACATTCTCATTTTTTCTTCTTTTCTCCTTTTATCGCATTCCTGCCCAAATTATTTTTAAGGTTTGGTTTTACTAGTTTCATTTCTGAGGATTTTTTTACATTGATTTGTGGAATCCATTCTCCCCAACTCTTTTCATACCAATGGATCCTTTATTCTAAAAACCATTCTAGTTTATCATGAAAGAACTTCAGTGGTTTGGGATTTTGTTGTTGGGAGGTTTGGTGGATTAATATTTTTCCTTTTTATCTTCCTATAACCTTTATACTATTCTTGTTATGCTTGGACCCGTTTTGGTTCAGTATGAGGGTGTTTGTTGTTGGTTTGGGATGGTGATGGTGGTTGTGAGTCAGTGTCAGGGGAACACCTTGACTGGTTTAGTCAACCGCTTTGGTTTCCGATTGCGTTTTTCATTAGAGTTGTGGTATCTGTTTTTTACTGAAGGCTTGAATATGGTTCTATCTAGAGGGGATGATGGTGATCTCTTGGTCAGGACTTATTGTGTAACTCTTATTATCTCTTTCACTGCTCTGGCTTCTAGGTCCATTTATCTCTCCTAGACTGGTCATGTGCAATGGTTTCCATGTAGATTTTGGGATGTGTTTGTGGGAGTGGTGGGGTGTTTTAGAAGGCATGACCTATAGAGGCCTTTTCCCATTATTGGGGTTATTTAAGTGATGATTATTATATTTTATTCTTATTAAGTAGGTTTTGTTTTTGGTTTTATGTTTTCACAAGTAGGAAATGGTTGTTGTGGATCCATTTCAGGTAACTATGGGGATTTGGTTTTGTTGGTCGATGTGGTGATGATGATGGTGGGTGACAGTAGTGTGAAAATTTTTCTTCCTCCTATGTCAATGGTTGGTGGAACTATATGGTGCCAGATATGGAAGGATTTCATATAGGTGTTTTGTTTTAGCGATGAAATGAGGGATGGTATTCTTGGCTCAGGGATTGATGTGTAGGTTTGGTGGGTTTCTTCCTATTGGACGATGATTGGTGGGTTTTCACAGGCGTAGTGTAAACTATTACTGTGTTTGAGTGTTAGGGTGCATGGATCAAGGTGGCTTTTGGTTCGAGATCTCATGGCCTGAGGTGGTTTGGTTGTGTAGGAATCAATGTGTTTTCCCTATTTGAATTTCAATTTTGAATTTGAATTTTGAATCAGGGTGATGTTTTTGAATTTTGAATCTAGGTGATGTTTTTGAATTTAAAAATGTGTGGTTACCACTAAACCTTAATATGGATTTTAGAAAATACAAAAAAAAGGATTTGGTGGAATAAAATTATAATTAATTAAATGATTAAAAGTAAACTTATAAACATAGGAAAAATCATAATTGCTGAAATACTTACCATGTGTCACCACCTAGCTGAAACCATGACCAATAACCCATGGAATGTCTATAACACATGGGTCATTACAATATTCCCATCATAGCGCTTCTTCTCCTTGAGAAGTTGTGGTAGTATGAAAAAAATATCTTACGATCCGCCTCAGTCATTATACATAAGGATTTATCTACATTCCACTCTCAAATGATAAACTCATCTCTCAACGACTATACTCATACCTGAACACCCATTACTCCCTTCCAACACATATTTTTAGGCATGAAACACCAGAAGCCTATCCATAATCTCTCTATCAATGAAAATTGAGACTATGATCACCAAACTTGTTTAAATCAACAAAAATCTATTTTCTCAACTGATTACTTATGAAGAAACAAGGTTCTCCCCACCATATGAATCACCTACCTAAAATTCCACTCCATCACACCATGAGCCCACTAACCACGTCCCACATGAGTCTTCCATCACAATTCCCCTCTTACCGTTTCCAAACTCAAATAGGAAAATTGTCTGGACCTCCTATGGTATACTTCTCCCAAAATGATATATCATTCCCACCTACACATATAAAAAATAAATTCCTACATGTAACCCTAAATTTCTATGTATTTTCTCCCAATAAGGAACCTTCATTACTTTTCATCACATGACTCACCCCATGAACCATGTGACGAAACTGGGTTTCAACCCTTATAACATGTAATAAAACATTTAATCTCATGATTAAACCCCCAAAACATGTGAAAAACTAGGTTTAACCCCATGAAATATGTCACAAATGTAACACCTTAATATTTTATGAAATATTTTTTCTAAATAAATTTAATTTCTTCAATAGCTTATGTTACACACAACGAGTTTAGATGAACCATGATATATTATTAAAATATTATTATCACATAATCATTGGATTAGTGGGTATGAATAAGACTAACTAAATTAATAATATTTATAGTTTACACATTTATAAAATTAATTCATTATTTATTAATTAATTATAATTGAAAATAAAAATCAATTGAAAATAAAGGAGATGTTTTTTTTGAAAAAAACTATTTTTATGTGCCCAATGTATTTTTATCATAATAAATTAAATTTATCAATATTTTTGAATGATTTTAATGAATTTTATATATTATATATTTAATAAAATGTTTTAAATTTCCTCTAATATTTTTTATTATGCATATAATAATAATAAATCCAGTTTTATGCTTAAAAATTCATTTTTCTAAAAAGTGATTTTCGTCGCATTTTGAACATTTAATTTAAAATTAATTTCTAAAATATATAGGTATTGAATTAGATAAAATGAATTAAATATTCCGAATTATGAGGTTCAATTTTGGTAAATAGGCCTCTTTTTATTTTTAGTCAATATAAATAGTAATTGTGATAAAATTTATCACATCAGTAAAGGGTAAATTAGGTTAAACTAGGTTAAAACTGAGAGGTAATGCCAAAATTTTTATCCTAATTCTTATTTTATAAATTTAAGTCTAACATTATCACCTTAGATGAAAAATTTATTATTTAATGAACAATTTTCCATGATAATTACCTATATAATATTTAAATAAATGAAAGTTACAAAATGTCACTCTGTTTTTAATATCTCATATGTTTCCACATAAGGAAAAAAATAAAGTTATAAACTAATATAAGTATATATTTTGAGATTAATAAAAATATTTTCATTATATAAATATATTTATAATTTTTAGTAACTATATAATGAACTTAATTACTTATGCAACACTGATGCAATATTTCTCCATTTAATAAAAAATATAATAAATGATTTTAAAAAATATTAAAAGTGATATAATTTGAATGAGTTAAAGAATAAAATGATTTTTATATATCTATAAGACATATTATAGAGGTTTTAAAGTGTTATATTCTAATTAATTATTTGCCTTTATTTATTTAATATTAAATTAAATGAACAATTTTAAAAATGAAATTAATGATGTTTTATAATAAATAATAATTTATTAAATGATATAAAATTCATAAAAATATTAGATTCACGAAAATTAATGAGAGATATTTTAAAAATAAACCATGGTTTATTTATATGCCTTTTTTTTATATTTTATAGTTGCATTATTAACCCTTAAAGAGTAGAAAACTTTAATATTACGGTAATTGTAAAAAGGGTTACTGGGGGGTTAAAACTAAAAATGAGGGTAAAATTTTGATCCAAAATTGTAAAAATTTTGTTGGATGATATTATTTATAATAATAATAATTTTATATTTTAATATTATTAATTTTTATCCATTTTTACATCAAAATTAATTTATATTAATTTAATATTTTAAGAAATTACAAGAGTGCCCCTCCCCTCAATTATAAAAAGGGAACCCTAATTTCTCTTCTTCACACCACACTAAGCCTTATATATTGATCTAAATATTTAAATTTCTATTATAAAATTAACTAGACACATCCTAGAGGTTTTTTATTCCAAAAAGAACAACCCTAGATCCCTTTAGAGGAGCTCTAAAGGATTCATTTCAAATAAGAGGTAACCGCCTTAACGAATCACCTTCTATTCAATTTTTCTTTTACCTCCTATAAATTTGTTATATTATTCATAAAATAATAAATTATGTATAATAAATATACTGAAATGTTATTATTATTATTAAAACACCATTATAAATCCTCTTTCTCATCAAATGGAAAGTGAAAGTATCGCTCATGCCCACGTACGACTTACCATCTCCACATAGCAATGCAATTCATTTTTCATCACCATATTTTATGGATGGGTATCATGATGGATTTAAATATTTATATATGATATTTATTGGAAAATTATACTCATTCAATGATAATATCATGTCTACCTTCTTACCATCCAATCATTTGGAAAATGATAATGTCGCTCGTGCATATGTGTGGACTAGCACCTACACTAAGTGATGTGATTAATTTTCATTTATATTTAAATTGGATGGTTATGATGATGAATTTGATTAATATATATTATATAATAATTATATTTTAAAGGTGAATTAATATTTACTATTCTTTTGTCACAATCGTTAAAAAAACAATGTTCATGTGTATGTATGACTTACCGTCTCTACGAACAGTATAATTAATTTTTCTATACCTAACTTTATGGATGGATATAAATATGTATATAATGAATATATATGATATTTAAACCATTATTAACATTATGTATATTATGTAACTATTATCAAAGTATAAAGACCAAAACTATCAAAATAAAACATACACGAGAAATGAATCAATCATCACTCAGAATAGTAATTTTAATGAAGAATTGTTAATAAACGGGTGATAAAAGGTGAAAAGAAAATTATATATGGTTTATATGAGTATGTTTCTGGAATAATATATATAATAAAACATTATTTATTATTCATGATATTCAAAAACATATGAAGTATTTTGGACCTAAGGAAATGGGTTTTATGTTTCAATCTCATTATTTATCAGGATTGTTTATGATTAAGTATTAATGACGAAATATTACGATCAAAATCTCAAGATACTAATAAATTTTATTCTCCTATGGTTATTACTTGTAAATATATGTTTTCATTTCATTTTACTCACCTTATGTACTAAATAGATTGAAAATATGTTTTTAAGGAAAATCGACTTTATTTCTCTCTTTGATCGAAAACACTTTTTATTCCATATTTATGTTTTCTAAAAATGTTTTAAAGAAGGTATTTACTATTATCATATAATTTTTAAATTCAATTTTACCAATGTTTTAATTTTTAAAAAACATTTTAAAAGAAATATTATTGTCATTTTCCAAATGAGGTAATTTTTGACTTTTTCAACAAAAATATGGAAGGAATGTTTTTTTAACTTACACAAAATGAACATAATTTCCCACTATCATGGATGATAAATGTTTTAAAGATTCATTTAAATGTTCCCATGGTTATTTTCAAATAATTTTTTTCCATAATATTTTTGAAATTTTTATATTTTGAAGAAGTGATTTCAAAATGGAAAGGTTATTTTCCTCAAGAATGTTTTAATGATCTTTTGATTCATCAATGACAAAGACCATCAATTTTTCTTATTATTTAATAGGAATATGATCCAAGGATAAAATAATTATTAATTATTTGTATTATTTATTTTTATTATGTCATGATTTTTATGAAACCAGTTTCTTTTCCATGGGCTATGATATGATGGAATGTTTATGAGGCCCATTTATTTTCATGGGTTTTGATACGATGAATGATTTATGATCTTGTGGAATACATATGTGTGATATTAATTATGTGATGTGTGGGAAATATATATCCATACAATTAATTGGGTAAATATTGATCTCTCAAGAGATAAACAAGAATGTAATGGGGATTTAACCTAGTTTAATAAATGACTTTTTCCACTATGATAGTCTTGGGTGCAACATCCTGAGATTTTATAAAATATATTCTTTAAAATTTAAATAAATTATTTGATAGCTTAAGTTATAATAAATGAATAGTTTTATCTTGTTATAATAAAAACCAAGTTTATCTTACATTTCCTATAATATTGAGTTTCTTCTATAACTTGTGTTACATTTAAGGTCGAGTCTTATTGAACAATAATATACTGTCGATATTATTATTTAATATGGAAGTTATTTCGTGACCATTATATTGGTGGGTGTGAATATGAATAACAATATTATGTTTAAATTTTTTTATAAAATGTATTTTATAGGAATAAGATAAGAATAAATCCAGTTTTATGCTTAAAAACTATATTTTTCTTTAAAGTCGTTTTACCACCTTTTAATGGAATACCTATTTTAAAACTAAATTTTAAAATGTTTAAAATTTTTATGGGAAAAAAAAAAATTAATTTTTTAAATAGGAATATCAAAATTTAATTTTGGTTAATATTTAGTTTTTTTATGCGAAGATTCATGTTTTGATGAATATTGAAAAATATTGAATTTTAATTGAAATATGCCTTTTCATCTAATTTATTTATGTAGTTAAATTATGTTTTAAATTGGTTTTAAAGTATAATTAGTTCAATTTTAAATCAATAAATCCAATTTATTTTATTTTAATCAATTTTACATTGAAATTTCATATAAAAACATGTCAAACTTTTGAAATTTTCTTTTTAAAAACCCGTTGTCTTGTCCAGCCTGTAAGATTATTTTTAAATTAATTTCTACTAATTCTGTTATTATAATTTGAAAAAATGGATCAAATATTTTGAATAATTATAATTTATAATTTATAATAACTCCAACTTAGTTTTTGAAAAAAAATATTAGTGAAAGTAATTAAAATTAATTATAGTGATTAAGGTAAAAACACGTTTACTTAGTGGTTAAACTTTAATCTTATGTGAAAAAATGATATAAAAACAAGTCAAAAACTCATTGTATGGATATATTTATACCCTAAAAATATTATGATATATTTTTATGAATTATTTTGATACTATTACATGAAATTGACCTATATAATAAGTTAAGCAAGGGTAAAGACAAAAAAGGAACCTTACTTGCCTTTAACACATATAAAGATTTGGAGTGGGGAAAAATAAACACGAGTTTTATTATAAATATTATTTTGTAATATAAATGATTTAATGTTATAATAATAATTTATATTTAATTTTTAGATAATATATAATTACAATAAATGTTTAAGAAACACCAACATATGGATTATTTAGTTAATAATTAAATAAAATAAATGATATTTTATTAAATAAATTAAAATTACTAAAAATATTATATTCATCCAATTGATTTTTAAGTGTTAATAAATATAAAATATAGTCCATTAATGTTCAAATTGATCTTTTATAACGAACACAATGATCCAAAAATAGAAAAAACTTTGTTAGCATGGTTAGGGTTAAAGTATTGTTTTTACGCATTACATGCGTTTCTGTTAAAATTAATTTCCAAAAAATATGGGTTTTTTTATTTTATAAATTATATGTAGTATTTTAGAATAATTTTTTATAAATTTTATATTAATACTCACTTCAATTTAGTCTTAATTTATGAATTACATAGGTTAGAAAACTAGCTACCTAAATGAAAAACTAAAATGAAAAACAAATAAGGAAACTTAAAGACTAAATAACAAATGGTAAAAATGATTTTATTTTTGTTTGGTGTGAGTTTTTATCAACCATAATTCTCATTTACGCTATTATTTTTCATTTATTAAGAAATTAGGTAAGGGAGACCTCCGAATAGTGTTTACTTTTGGTATTTACAAGAATTCCACTCCTCATCCACTATAAAAAGGCATCTACTCTTCTCCTATCTTACCACCTCTCAAGCCTTTTATATCATCCAAAAACTACCAAAATCAAATCCCAAAATCCATCCTCTCATAATAAAATCATCATATTTCTTATAAATACAACCGAGGAAGCCCTTTGGTGCAAACCAAAGGAGTTACCCAAAAAAGAGGTAACATTCTTCAATAATCACTTTTATTTTATTTCCTTCTAAAACCATTCAATTATTATTATTTAATGATCATATAATAAAATAAGTATCATAAATATACTTAAATGTTTTAATTTTAAGTTTTATACCTACAAATATACACACATTCATAAAATGGGAAACAAAATTACCGTTCATGTGTACGGTGAACTACCGCCTCACGAAACGACGTCATTCATTTTTTCCTTTACCACCTCTCATGGTTTGTTATTATGATAGAAATACTATTTTTATGTGATATATATGATATTTATGTAGTTTTAATACTTGTTTAATTTTTATATAACACATAACTTCATGCTTTACTTTTTGAAAAAATACGATAACATCGTTTGTGGATGTGTGGACTACCGCCCCCTCAAGGCGATGCCATATGTTCACACATTACATGTAATGTATTAAAGATGGGTTTAATAATTTTTTTTTGATATAAATGAAATATATATGATATTAATGAAATAATTAAATTTATTTAAATATAATATATCATCTTATTTTTTACCTTTTTATACACTGAAAAAGTGATAACGTCATTCATGGACGTGTAGACTACTACTTCCTCAAAGCGATGTGATTCCTTTTACATCACAATAATTATATATATAAGTATATATGATTAAATAATATGGTATATATTATATAATTATCATTATTTAAGGATAAATATTACTTACATTCTATCAATAACGATCATTGAAAAATGTGAACGTTACTCATGCATACGTACGACCTACCGTCTCCATAATTGTACCCCTGGTTCATTTTTCTTAACCGTATTTTATGATTGGTAATAAAATTATAATTGATTTATAAATATAATAATTATTTCAGGATTATTATTATTTATACATTTATATAATGACCTCCTTGACCATATTCATCCAACCTTAGACGTTTTGACACCAAAACTGAATATGGTCAAAGCACCCAGCACAGACGTAATTGTTCAAGAAGTTTAATAAAACATTGTAATAAGTGAAATAAAAGTAATGATAAAATTTATAAAGGTTATAAATCTATTAAATAATTAACATAATCTTATTACTCATAAATATAAAAACACATGTGACAATTCAGACTCAAAGTAAGAGATTTCATCTCAATCTCCTTTCATTGAGGCATATTTCAAAGGTATACACCCACCTTATTTTATGAGGTGTATATACAACATATTTTACTTTTAATATAATTAATTTAATTATTATAATGTTATTTAATGTTTTGTTAAATATTATTCTTTCATGGGGCTTAGGATTTAAATGTTAAAAGTGGTATGAGACACTTTGAATGTTTAAATATTTAATTTTCAAATCATTTTATCCATGTAAATATTCTTATATTATTTTACAAATTTATTTATATGGATGTAGAAGGATTATAAAGGAAATTTTATGTATATTTTTAATTTCATTCAAATTATTTCAAAAGGAATATTTTTACATGTCTTAAAAGTAATGTTTTGACAAATGATAAATGAAATTCCATATTTTTTAATTATGATGAAAATGACCTTTCATGTCATCATTCATTTTATTTTATTTCTAGATTCCTTTGAAATATTACATGTTTTATTAAATTAAAAACCATATTTCCTTTTATTTTATTTTTTTATTGAAAATGGATTTTCAAAGAGAAGGGTGTTTGGGTATTGAAAATGGGTTATCAAAAGAAAATGGTATTTTTATCCGAATGTGTTTTCATATGGGTTTAAAAAGAGTTTTCAAAGGGTTCTAAGATGACATATTTTTACTCTTGATATGTTACTTAAGCATTATATGAAATGGGTGATCCCAATATATATTATATGAAGGGTTGAGCCCCATTATAACTCAAGGGTGATCCCAATATATCTTATACAAAGGGTGGAGCCCCATTATATCTCATGAGAAATGGGTGATCCTGATATAGCTTATACGCTGGGTGATACTCATTATAGATATCCAATGAATTGGGTAGTGATAATTTTGGAATTTAGACTTATGTTTATTCCAATTAAAAGGGTTTTAAATTAGTTTTATGTATATGATGCTCTAAGTCACAAAAATAGGTTTAATTGCTTGCTATGGGTTTTAATGATTTTATTTGAAAAAAACTTGTGTTTGTTAACCATGTGAAATTTTTTTATTTCACATTATTAAATAAATTTAAAGATAAAGGTTAAAATTATACTATTTTCTTTATTTTTACAAAAATAATGGTTTTATTTTGTTTTTATGTCCCTTGCTGAGATTTTATTCCCATCTAAAGTTTTTAAAATGTTTTCACAACGTTTAAGGATGGGTAAGGGAAAATAAGAAGTCAAGTTGGAAGTCATTGAGATTTTATATGAAAATAATTCATTATTTATTATAAAAGTTTTATATTATGGTGAAATGGAAACTTATTATAAGTTTCCACTTTTCATTTTATAGTTTTGTTATGTATGAGTTATGGACTAATTCTCTAAAAATATAAACTTGAAAAGATCCTAAAAATGAGAGATTGTAAAATTATTGACTTAAATCGAGATTATGTAATATTTAAGGATGGGTCCTTATAGTTGGTATAAAAGGAAAGGTTTAGAAAAATTTAGAGGTTATGATGGTGTTAATATAATTCCATTAGAATATTTTACTTTATGGTTAATTTGAAATGATAAATTATTTTAATATTTACATGTTGCTTCATCTAAACCATGGTTATTCAGAATTGTTTTCCATAGAGGAAACAAGAAATATTTAGTGGGAAGGAATATAGGGAGAAAAACCCTTCCAAATCATCCTCTTGAGATGATTGGAATTGGAATCAAGTAGTTTGTTGCTGTGATGGATCAATTGAAAAAAGCTATAAATGGTGGTGGTATCCATGCTAAAGAAGAACTTGACTTACCATGAAGGAACATGACGATAGTAGATAATTTCATGAGGAATCATCCCCATTCATTCAATTAATCATCTAAACCAGTGGTAGCTGGAGGATGGATCAATTCCCTAGAGAATATATTTGAAGTCATGGGATGTTTGGAACATTAAAAGGTAAATCTTTCTATCTATCATTTTGAAGGTGAAGCTGATCGATGGTGGTATTTGGTTTAGAATAATAGAGATAAATATGATCTTGATTCCATGGAATGGGAAACATTAAAGGATATTTTTCTTGAAAAATATTTTTCTAAGGTTGTCCTACTTAGGATGGAGAAAAAATTCTTGGAGTTGAGTTAAAAATATGAGGGTTATATGGATTCATATGAAGAAAACTTCACAAGATTGGATAGGTATATTCCATACTTTATCCAAGACATTGATAGTAAAATTAATAGATTTTAATCCAGATTCAAACCAAGTATATGAAGATATTTGTCCTCTCAAGAATTTAAAAGTTATGAAAAATTGGTTCATTGTGTTGAGACAATTAAAATAGAGTTTCCTAATACTTATATGCCACGAGATGTCAAGAGTAATAAATAGTCAACGTGGTAGTAAATAGAGAAGCAACCAACTAATAATTATAAACATAAGACTAAAACTTGTACCAAGTGTGGTAAAATACATTTTAGGTAATATATTTGTGGATCAAGAAATTATTAACAGTGTGGTAAGTTTGGTCACAAGGTTATTGACTACAAGGAAAAGAGTCTTGAAAAATCCAATAATGAGATTATAGATAGACATTAAATAGTAAGATCATTTTTATGTAATTAGTTGGTACATTGTGCTAACATGTGTGTAAAGAAACTTACTAATGGTGGAAATCATCATGAACCAAAGAAAAAAGGGATGGAAAAATCATTTTCTACTTATACAGGAAATGTTGGTCCATCTGGTGAAGTGATGGAAGCTCCATGATGTTTTATAATTTTCAAAGGTTGATAATAATCCCAATGTCTTAGGATCCCCTATTTTAATGTTTTAAATAATGAAAATACACTAGAAGTCATTCATTGATAATATATTGATGTTTAAGGTATGTTTTTAAAAGTTATTTGAGGAAGAATACCTATACTTGTGTGTATGTAAGTTTAATGGTATTGCTGACCATTAAGGTTATATATCTATGGAATTATTTTGTTTTAACTTTGTGTATTACTATTTACCATTAGATATTAATTAATTATCTCATTGCATAAATGTTTTAATTATCTTACTATTTTCTAACCATATTGGTTTTGGTTAATATACAAAGATAGGAGGAATATTGTGTTATCCTTTTAAGGATTATGTGATCCAATAGAAGTTGATTCTAGTGATTTAGTAATGAAAAGTAATATTGTATACTCATTATTTAAAGGAATAGATTAGTTTATGGTGTAAGTTTATTAAAGAATGAATTTATACTCATAAAGTAAGTATATTTCTTTATTCTCTAAATATAGATAGTGAATGAATACTTCAACTATGAGAAAAGGATCTTGAAATAAAATTTCATCCTATTACCATTGTTTCTGATGATATTAATGACATTTTACAAAACTATTTGTCTTATGTTTTGTTATTCATTGACTCCAACTTGACTATGTTCTCTATGACTCTTTATTATCCCACATGAATTAGTTTTACCTTCCAAATCCATCTTTTAATTTCCCACCAATGTTCACCCTATATGGAATCCTAGTTATGCGTAGCTTCTGGAGACCTTTATGTTTCTTAATTTACCTTTTTAAGAGTAAGTTTTATTAACACTTTTTATTGTTTTTGTTTCAATAAAGTAATTTTTTAAATGTTAATCATTTGATAACCAAGGCGAATTTCGAGGGCGAAATTGATATTACGGGGGGTAGAATGTAACATCCTGAGATTTTATGATATATAGTCTTTAAAATTTAATTAAATTATTTGATATATTGTGTTACACGCAATAAAAAATTTAGGTTTTGTTATATGAAACACCATGTTTATCTTGAATTTCATGTAACATCGAGTTTCTTCGATAACTTATGTTACACGCTTGGCTGAGTCTTACCAAACTATAATATACTGTTGATATAATAAATTTATATATAATTTATCACCAGACCATTATGTTGGTGAGTGTTAATATTACTAATTATATTATTTTACATAAGTTTATAATATTTTTTTTACATTCATCGAATATATTTTATAGTCATAAGATAATAATAAATCTAGTTTTACACTTAAAAATTGTATTTTTCTTAAAAGTAATTTTATCGCCTTTTAATGGTGTGAATATTTTAAAACAAAATTTGAAAACTTTAATAAATTTTATATGAAAAAATAAAATTCATTTTTCAAAGAGGAATATCAAAATTTACATTGGGGTTATTTATAGTATTTTTTTGAGAAGTTTTATGTTTTGATGAATAGTGAAAAATACTGAATTTTAATTGAAGACCAGTTTTCGTATAATTTATTTATATAGTTAAATCATGTTTGGAATTAATTTTAAAATATAATTATTTAAATATCACATAAATCAATACAATATAGGAATTTTTAATCAATATAACATTGACAAAATATATAAAAACATGTCAAAATTTTGAAATTTTCTCTTTAAAAACCCGTTGTCTCGTCCCATATGTGGGATTAATTTTAAATTAATTTCTTATACTTATATGATTAGAATTTAGAAAAATGGATTCCATGTTTGGAATTAGAATAATTTATAATGTATAATAAGTTGAAATTAGTTTTTTACCAAAAATATTAGTGAAAGTAATTAGAATTAATTACAAAAATTAAGGTAAAAATTTGATTACTTAGTGGTTAAACTTTAATATTAAGCGGAAAAATAAACTAGACACAAGTCCAAAACACATTTTTTGGAAATATTTATACCATAAAAACATTTATATATATTTTTATGAGTTACCAGGATACTATTCCATGAAAGTGACCTATATAATAAGTTAAGTAAGGAAAATGAAAAAAAGGAACCTTCCTTACCTTTAACACTTATAAAGTTTTGGAGTAGGGAAGAAGCTATATAAGTTTGGTTATAAATATTATTTTGGAATATTAATGAGTTATTTTATCATAATAATTTATATTTAATTTTTATACATGATATAGTTAAATTAAATTCTTAAGAAATGCCAACACATGGATTATTTAATTAATAATTAAATAAAATAAATGATATTTTATTAAATAACTTAAAATTACTAAAAAATTATATTCGGACAAGTAATTTTCAAGTGTTAAAAAATATAATATAGTTTATATTCATGTTACAATTGATATTTTATAATGAACATATTTACCCATAAATAGTAAAATCTTTGTTAGCGCGGTTATGGTTAAAATAGTGTTTTTGCGCGTTACATGCATGTATGTTAAAATTAATTTCCAATAAATATGAGATTTTTATTTCATAGATTAGATGTAATATATTATAATAAATGAGTCTAATTTTTATAATAATTATCACTTTAATTTAGTCTTAATGTATTAATTTCATAGGTTAGGAAACAAGCCACCTAAATGAAAAACCAAATTGAAAAACAAATAAAGAAACTTAAATACTAAAGAACAAATGGTAAAAATGATTTCATTTTTATGTGTTGATAGTTTGGATCGACCATAATTTATATTTAATTCATATTTTTTCATTTTGTAATCACATGAGGTAAGAGAGACCTCCCAATAGTGTTTACTTTTGGTATTTATAAGAATACCACTCCTCCTCAAATATAAAAAGGAATTCACTCTTCTCCTATCTTCACACCTATAAATAATTTTTTATAATAAAAAAAATACCCAAATAAAATACCAAAATACATACTATCAATCTTGAATCCTCACTTTGTGCATAAATCCAACCAAGGAACCCCTTTTTTGCAATTCAAAAGGAGTTACCTGAAAAATAGGTAACATTCTTCAATGATCAATTTTGTTTTATTTATTTATAAAACAATCCAATTATTACTATTTCAGGATAATATAATAAAATAAGTATCATAAAAAAACTGAGATGTTTTTATGTTAAAATTTTGACCTAAAACTACACAAAATTCTATCAAATGGGTAATGAAATCACTGTTCATGTGTACAGAGAACTGCCGCCTCACGAAATAATGTTTTTTTTCCTTTACCACATATAGTGGTTGGGTATTATAATGGAAATACTATTTTTATATTATATATATTATATTTATGTTGTATTATTACTTCATTAATTTTTATATAACACAAAATTTCATGCTTTCCATTTTGTGAAAATACAATATCATTGTTTGTGGATGTGTGGACTACCACCTCATCAAAGTGATGTGATACGTACACACATTATATGGAATGCATTAAGGATAGTTATAATAATAATATGTGATATAAATGAAATATATATTATATTCATTACATAGTTACCTTCCTGGAAATATAATATATCATTTTTTATTACCTTTTCACACACTGAAAAAGTGATAATGTCGTTCGTCCTCGAAGCAATGCGATTCGTTTTACATCACAAGAATTATATATATAAGTATATATGATTAAATAATATGGTATATATTATATAATGATAATTCTATAAAGATAAATATTAATTACCTACTTTTTATTATGATCATTGAAAAATGGGAATGTTATGCATGTGTACTGTAAGAACCCAATTTTTCACTCAGGTATGAATCCTTTAAATTTTGGTCTAATTATTTATTTTGGACCTAATACAAATGCCTAATGAGTTAGTAAATGTAATGACCCAATGTTTTATAAAATTAATTCCTTTATTATAATTATTTATTATAGTATAATCACATAAGATTTCTTATAGAATATAATAAAAAACTTATAAATGAATAATGAGTGAAATAAAAGGTATCTCTTGAAGTTAAGGAACATATACCAATGAAATAATAACTTGACTTATGGAATAGTAATGCGACCTTTATGAATAGTAAAATAACCAATATAATAGTAATCTCACCAATGAAAGTATAAATAAAATTAATCTATCTTATAAGTGGCACTATGATATAATTATATCACATTATAAATAAATAAATATTTTAAAAATTATTAATAAAGTGTTGGTATTTTTGTAAGTCATGTATATTTAATTAAAATTTTATGATTAATTTAATAAATTAAAATATTTTTTTTATAAAACTAATTAATAAATTTTTAATTTGATCTCTTATGATCATAGGATAATTTTTTGAGACCTTAATTAATTTTTCAAAGTGTTAGAAAAACAGTTTTAATTTTAAAATTTGTATTTTTCATGTAAATTATAATTTTAATTGAAATTTAAATTTATCATATTTAGAAAATTATTTTAGAAAAAGTTATTTTATTTTTGGATTATACACATTGAAAAATGGTTAGGGTGAATTTGTGGGATTTTTATGAAATACTTGAATTTTTGATGAATAGTGAAATACGATAATTTACAAAATAAGCTGAATACATGAATTATTGAGTCATGTATGATGTTTTGATGAGTTAATCACCATTATTTTGAAATAAAATTATCTCTTTACTGTTTTTAGTCATAAAAATCAAGACTATTTTTAGTCTTGAGAAAAAATATTAAACTAATGATTAAAATAATGGAAAACCTCTCCTCTCCTCCACTATAAAGACCACCCTCTTTACCTACTCTCCTCACACCTATCAAGCCTTGTTCATAGTCCAAATTATGCTAAAATATCTCCCTAATACCCTGTACCTATTCTAGGAGATCTTGTTCTCATAAAAAGACCAAAACCTCTCCCTTAAAGAGGATCTCAAGGAAGATATATTCAAGAGGTAATTTCCTCTTTTCATTTCTTTTATTTTCTTTCAAGTTCCTTTCTTTATTTTTCTTTCCTCACCTCCTTTCATCAAAATTTTATGATAAATTCAGTACCTTACATGTAATAGATTTTTTTATGATAATGGAATAATTCATCATTATCTCTCCTTTCCCCTCATTTTATACTAGAAATTAAAACATCACCTAAGATGTGTTAATTCATCACATTCGAGGATGACGAGTTTTCAATTTATTTTACCATATTTAATTCCGATCAGGAAACCATTTTTATGGTTGTACCAGAATATAATATATTTATTATGTATTATTTATGGTTTTGGAATCTTTTTTACAAATTATATTAATTCATAAATCAAAATGTGTTCGTTGTGATAAAAAACCGCCAATTAACCAGAACGATTATCATTAAAGTTTTATATAATGAATCATATTCACTCCAAATAACCAAATGAATTTTGTAACCATGTAATGTTCTAGATTTTCACTAATAACATACAAATTCATTTTTGGACAACCATTCTCATGTTAGATGTTTATCCTTACATGTATATAATTAAACAAATCATGAAAACCAAGGAAAAAAATGCTCGCAAACAATGAAATTGAACCTCTTAACCCATCAAAAAGGTCATGAATGAACATAAAAAGGTTATAATGAATAAATTAAATGTATAAGTGGTTATGGAAATATTAATTAATGAATATAATTTGGTTATACATGACATTAAGATCAATTGAAGGATACCTTCGGACTTCAGGTAGGGGATTCTACCCGAACCTTCTTTATTCCTTCAGGTTTCTCTATCTTTCTTTTTACTCAAATTACGTTATCTTTTATTTTATATATATATATATTATAAATTTTGTGTATATATTCCAAAATCATTTATCAATATTCATTTATCATTCTCTTTATGGGATATACATGTTTTTAAATGGTTCCCTCCTTAATACTTCCTGATAAGCAAACCCGTTTTAAGGGAACTTCCAGAATTCTTAGCCATTTTCAAGTACATATATTCTGTTTTTAAGAAACCTGTATTTTTATAAAAATAATCTCTTTATTATGAAAAATTTATTGGTTCACTTCTAGATTTATATAAAACACTGTTCCCTTTTATGTTTTAAATGACCTTTTATATTTTCCTTTAACCACACTAAAATGTTTTAATTATTAAGTTTCTTTAGTACTATTTTTACATGTTCTTACTTCAAGTTGAAATCAATTTTAAGGTTATATTATTATTATACACTATGATTTTTCATTCATGATCTAATTCATTTCCTTCATGGACATTTTTATGATACTCCCCTTTGTTATGCTTTATGACATGATTATGATACCTAATTCTTACCATGGGTAACCCTTAAGTTTATGTGTGATTGGTTATGTTTGATTATAAACGTGGTAAGAATATTCATGAACATGTTATGATGGGTGAAATGAGATATCTCTCCAATGAATTGGGTAAATATTATTCTCATGAGACGTTATGTGTAACGGTCTTGGTGGTTAGCCTTGACTCATGGTACCATGTGCAACGGTCTTAGTGGTTAACCTTAAGATGTGCTCCTCTATGTGAAATGTGCCTTGAATCATGATAAATTCATGTTTTATGTTGCTGACACATTATTATTACTCCATGTTTATATGATACCAAGTTTATATGTCATGATTCCATATGTTCCTTGCCTTTTTATATCATTATGTCATGCCTTCTAACCCATGTGCTAAAAATTTATTATTATGATTATACCCTTACTAGTATTTCAGCTCATCAATTTGTTCATGTTATACCCAAGTTATCCTATGAAGATGTATGAGAACAATGTAAATAATGATCTCTTTGTGAAGATTAAATAAATAAATGTTTTATTTTGTTCCATGTTTTTCAATTTTATGTACCTAGTCTTCCAAGAGACTAGACTTTACGATCCTTGGATTTTGATATGATGATTTTTTAATGCTTAAAATCATTTAATGATATGTGTAAAAGGCTAGTGTATATATAGTTGGTATCAAAGCAAGGTCTAGTTATTTTTGGAGATTTGTAATAGAGCACTTTAGTAAGAACCTTAGGTATAAGACTAAGTATAAGAAAACATCCCTAAATTTTGGTAAGTATAGTATAAGTGGATTATCAAGAAAATACATCCTTGTATGGATATAAACAATTGGATGTGGATTTTCCACAAATGTATCTAGGGTTAAAACCTGAAAACACTTCTTTGATCTAGACTTGAACATGAACTGGTGCACTTCAACGGGCCTTGCCACACTCCTGGTTTGACACTCCCTGAGGATATTCTTTGGTAAATTCATAAGCTTCGTATGGACCATTATCAAGGGAACAAAAAAGAAGAATCCCATAAGAATAAATGTAAGGAAATATATCATGGGTAACTTATATTGAAACCCAATGAATTATGAGTTAGTATATTCATTTTTTTAGATTTTATTCTTTTATGTTTAAAGTTTCCTTTTTATAATTAATATCTAAGTATTAAATCCCACTAATTGTATGTTATTTTTCTTAGTTAATAGAGGGAAATAGAAGAACACATTCCAACAATCAGTGTGATAGGGAAAGTGAAATTTTTTCTAATTATATGCCAAATATAATGGGAATGGGTGCTCAAAACTTCATGATTTTACTTTCTTAGCTAGATCAAGTTATGAATAATAATTTGAATCATGTGGAACGCCCTCCTACTCCAAGGAAAGAGTGAATTTCCATCGAATCCTTCACTCAGAAATGGTCTCCCATGTTTAGTGGATATTTCGATCCCCTCCTCACGAAACAGTGGATTAACTCAATTAAAAGGATATTCTATATCTACTAATGCTCAGAAGAAGAGAAAGTCACGCTGACAGTCTATTGTTTTTATAGGGAAGCAGATCAGTGGTGGACAATGATCAAGAATATTAATTCCCAGGAGGAAATTTATTCCATTGACTGAGATGAATTCAAGAAATTTTTTTTAATAAATATTTTTCTTGAACCCTCTATCTCAAGATAGAAATAGAGTTCCTCAAACTTAAGAAGAAAGAAGATGAGTCTATTAGGTCATATGAAGCAAACTTCACAAGGATTTCAAGATACACCTTTGGATTTGTCATGAACATTGAAATCAAGGTGGATCACTTATTTAGTGGACTCAAGATGATTCTATAAAAAGTGTTGTAAATTCAAGACTTCGATATTTATTAGAAGATTGTACATTGTGGACTTAAGGTTTAAATAGAGATCAGATACTCTTAATGGTATCATGGACCCGGTGAAAAAAAGAGGAAAATGGATTCCAATATGGGTGGTTTAGAAAATATATCCCATGATAGAAAGAAGATCTAACATCCCACATGTCAAAATTGTGGGAAGAAGAATCCTGAGAATTGTCTAAAGGGAACTGAGAATTGCTTAAAATGTGGAAGAATGGGACATCTAGCTAAGAACTTTCAAATGGATATGAAGAATACCACTATTGTGGAATAATAAAGGAAGTTTTATATCAATGCTCATCTTGTAGTGAAGTGTTTCAACTATAAGGAACATGGATATTGTGTGAACAATTTCCCTAATCCAAGGGTTTTCAGAGGTAATCAATAACAACCTCCAAGGTAATAAGGAAGAACTTATGCTATCATTACTACTGAGGTAGAGCTGGAAAATGACGTGGTGGAACGTATTCTAGTTATTGATTCAAGAATAAAAAATGTACTACTTGATTCTAGTACTACACATTATTTTATATCATGCAATCTTAATAGAACTATTCAAACACCACCTCAAAATTTGGAAATAAAGTTATCTATGAGAACAGAAAATAGGGAAATTATTGCATCCAAAGTATATAACTCCTCCACATTTAATTTTTGTGGACAGAACCTCCCCAAAAATCTCATCATACTTTATTTAGTGGAGTTCAATGTTATCTTGGGAATGGATTAGATATCTTTTTAAAAAGACAACATCAATTATTGGGAAAGGGATATTACTCTTCACATCTCGAAGCATCCTCCAATTCATTACAAGTGTAAGGAGGAAGATGAATCTCATTTTATATCATTGTATCAAGTGTAGATATTCCTGCCTTATGAGAAAGCATGTATTGCTCAAATGATTGATACAAAGGATATAATCATTCTCGAAGACATTCCCATTATAAGAAACCACACTAACAAATTTTCTGAAGAATTTCCCAGTCTTCCTCCTGACTAAGAGGTTGAGTTATCAATTGAACTTGTTCCTGGATCTATACCTATATAAAATAAATCTTATAGAATGGACACCATAGAGTTGGAATAGATGAATAAGCAGTTATAAGAGAATCTAGACAAGGGTTTTATACACCTGAGTGCTTCACCTTGGGGAGCGCCAGTCCTCTTTTTCAAGAATAAGTATGGTTTAATGAGCCTCTGCATTGATTATCAAAAGATCAATTAAATCACGATAAAGAATAATTATCCCATGACTCCAATAGATGAATTGTTCAATTAGCTTCATGGGACCATTTATTTCTCTAAGGTGGAACTTCGGTTGGGATATCACTAATTAAAGGTGAGGAAGGAAGATATTCCAAAGACTACCTTTCAAATGAGGTATGGACACTATGAGTTCATAGTGATTCCCTTTGGACTCACTAATTCTCTGAAAAATTTCATGGATCTAATGAATATATTCTTTAGATATTACCTCAAAATAATTGTGGTAGTCTTTATCAATGATATTCTAATATAATCCAAGAGAAAAGAGAAAGGTGAGGAGTATTTGAATACTATTTTAAGGAATTTGGGGAGAAAATATATGAAAATTATAGTAAATGTGAGTTCTGGATGAGGGAAGTATCATTCCTGGGGAATGTTATCACTAGTAAAGGGATACATGTATACCCTTACAAGGAAAAGGCAATCGAAGAATGGCCCAGGAAAACATCTGTAATGAAGATCCGTAGCTTCGTTGGTCTAGCTAGGTACTACAGATGATTTTTAAATAACGTTTCATGATTTTAAAACCCAATGAAAAAGCTAACACAGAAGGGGGTGAAGTTTTTCTAGACTCAAGAATGTCAGGAAATCTTTAAGGATCTCAAAAAGAGGCTTATCATTGTGCCAGTACTCACACTCCCAACAAGTGGAGAACTCATTGCAGTGTACAGTGATGATTCAATGAAATTATTAGGCTATTTACTAATGAAAAATAATAATGTGATGGATTATCCCTCAATACATTTGAAAATCCATGAGCAAAACTATCCCACACATGATATGTAGTTAGAAGATGTGATGTTTTCTTTGAAAATATGGTGGAATTATCCCTATGGGGAGAAGTGTGAGATATATACTAATCACAAGAGTCTTAGATATATATATATATATATATATTCACATAGAAGGATATTAATATGCATTATAGAATATGGTTAGATATCATCAAGGATTATGACTGCTCAATTCTACTACCATCCCAGTAAGGAAAATAAGGTGGTAGATTCTCTAAGTAGAAAGGATCCTGCATCTTTATCAGTTATGAGAATTGAAACAGATCCAATCTTCTTAGAATTATATAGGATGGAAATGGGAATCCTTAAGAGAGGAACAAAATCAATCCTTTATGAAATGGTTACTTAACCATCCCTCATGAAGAAAATAAACTATTCTCAATGAAAAGATGTAGAAATTATAAAAGGGTGGTAGATATTAGAAATGTGAAATCATTTGAGTTAAATATTTATGAGAAAGGAGGTGTAATATTTGGGTCATGATTATGTGTACCATCCGATCTAGAGATAAATAAGGAGATTTTAAATTAGACACATTGCTCAAACTTCTCTATTTACACAGGGAACACAAAGATGTATCGAGATCTTCAAGATAACTTTTGGTGGGACAATATGAAGAAGGAGACTGATGAATATACATCAAAGTGCCTGGTATGTCAACAAGTTAATGATGAAGGACAAAAGTCTAAGGGGATGATGAAACCACTACCCATACCAACATGGATGTGGGAGAATATTAGCATGGAATTTGTCACTGAACTTCTAAGGACATATAGAGGAAACAATGAAATTTGGGTCATTATGGATCATCATAAAAAGATAGCTCACTTTATCACAATTAGAGAGGACTTATAATTGGATAAACTTCCATGAATATATATCAAATAGGTGGTAAGTATGTATAGATTACCACTATCTATTGTATCTAATTGAGATACCAGATTCACCTTGAAGTTCTGGAAAAGTCTCCAACATGATCTAGTAACTGAGTTGAACTTCATCATGGTCTATCAACCCCAAAATGATGGCAAATCTAAGTGAACTATTCATAAAATGAAAGATATGTTGAGAGAATGTTTTATGGTCTTCAAAGGAGTTTGGTACAAACATCTTCCACTGGTAGAATTCTCTTAAAATAATAGTTTCCACTCCAACATCCAAATGGAACCATATGAAGCTCTTTATGAGAAAATGTGAAAAACACTAGTGTACGGGGATGGAGTTAATGAGTGTAAGCTGCTAGGACTAGAAATGGTCGAAGAAATGGTGGAGAAGGTGAAAACCATTTAGAAACACATCAAGTTAGCCCAAAATTGATATAGGAGTTATGAAAAAAATCATCGATGGGACCTTGAGTTCAAAGTTGGAGACATGATATTCCTCTGCATATATCCATGGAAGAAGTTCATGAGGTTTGGGAAGAAAGGAAAGATAAGTCCTAGGTACATTGACCCCTTCGATATTCTTGATTATGTTGGATCTGTGGTCAATTGACTAGCATTTCCACCTACCATGTCTAAAGTACACGATGTATTCCTTGTATCCCTCTTAAGAAAGTACATACCAGATCCTTCAAATGTACTCTCTTGGAGAAATATTTTTCTTATGAGGAGCAGCCAGTGAAGATCGTGGATTGTATAGAAAAAGTTCTACGCAAAAGACTGCTCACCAGGTCAAAGTACAATTGCGGAACCATAAGTACGAAGAGACAACATGAGAACTAGAGGAAGCAATTAAGAAAAAGTACCCACACCTATTTATGACTTAGAATGAAAAACAAAATTTCAAGGGAGAAATTTTATAAGGGGGGAAGAATGTAACGATCCAATATTTTATCAATGGAATTCCATTATTATAATTATATCTTATAGTATAATCACATAATATTACTAATAGAACATAATACAAAACTTATAAATGAATAATGAGTGAAATAAATAGTATCTCTTGAAGTTAAGGAACATATAATTATGAAATAGTAACTTGATCTTTGGAATAATAATGCGACCCTTATGAATAGTAAACTAACTAATGTGATATTAACCTCACCAATGAAATTATAAATAAAATTCATCCATCTTATAAGTGAAACTATGATAAAATTATATCATAGTATAAATAAATAAATATTTTAAAAATTATTAATAAAGTGTTTTTATTTTTATAAGTCATGTATATTTAATTATAATTTTATGAATAATTTAATAAATTAAAAGAAAATTTATCTTCAAAAAATGAATTCATAAATTATTATTTTGATGTCTTATGATCATAAGATAATTTTATTAGACCGTAATTAATTTTTCAAAGTGTTAGAAAAGCAATTTTAGTTTTAAAATTTGTATTTTTCAAGTAAATAATGATTTAAAAAAAAAATTAAATTTCTCATATTTAGAAAATTATTTTTTAAAAATGGATTTAATTTTTGGATTATACACATCAAAAAATGGTTAGGGTGAATTTTTGGGATTTTTCTGATATACTTGAATTTTTGATGAATAGTGAAATACAATAATTTAAAAATTAAGCTAAACACATGAATTATTGTGTCATGTATGATGTTCTACTGAGGTAATCACCCCTTTTTTTGAACTCACATGCTCTATTTACTTTTTTTGGTCACAATAATCAATAATATTCATAGTATAGAGAAAAAATATTAAACTAATGATTAAAATAATGGGAAACTCATCCTCTCCTCCACTATAAATACCACCCCTCTTTACCTCATATCCTCACACCTCTCAAGCCTTGTTCCTAGTTAAAATTCTGTTCAAATATTTCATTAATCCCCGTTACAATTTACAGGATCTCTTGGTCTCATAAAATGACCAAAAACTCTCCCATAATTAGGCTCTTAAGGAAGATATATTCAAGAGGAAAATTCCTCTTTTCATTTCTTTGATTTTCTTTCAAGTTCCATTCTTTCTTTTTCTTTCCTCACCTCATTTAAACCAAATGTTATGATAAATACTGAAACTTACATGTACTGAAATGTTGTTATGATAATTTAATAATTCATCATCATCTATCCTTTACCCTCATTTTATACTATAAATGAAAACACCTTCAGAGATGTGTTAATTCATCACAGTCGAGGATGACGAGTTTTCAATTTCTTTTACCATATTTAATTCTAGTCATGAAACCATTTTATAGTTTAAACAGACTATAATATATTTATTATTTCATATATAAGTTTATATAATCCTTTTTACACATGATATTAATTTAAAAAGCAAAATGTGTTTATTGTGACCAAAATCGCCAATTAACCAAAACAGTTATCACTAAGATTTTATATAATGATTCATCTTCACTCCAAAAAACCAAATGAATTTTATAAACATGTAATCTTATGTATGTTCACTAATAACATACAACTTCAATTCTATACAACCATTCTCATATTACATGTTTATCCTTACATGTATATAAGAAAACCAATCATGAAAACCAAGGAAACAAACGCTCCTAAACAATGAAATTGAACCTCTAAACCCATAAAAAAGGTCACGAATGAACATAAAAAGGTTATAATGAATCCATTTCATGTACAATAGGTTCTTTAAATATTAATTAACGAATTTAATTTGGTTATCCAGGACATTAATGTAACACTCCAAGCTTCCACAATACGTTTCCCTTTGAATAATGCAATAGTTTGCGTTGTACGCAACTTGAAGTTTTAACACACCACGACCAATGAAACTAGCCATTATGAATAGTAATACCCACTTTTTGAAAATTTATAAAGTTTATTTTTTAAAATGGACTTCATTTTTAGATTCATAATATCAAAATTATCTTAGGGTGAATTTTTGGTATTTTTATAAAAACTTTAAATTTTTGATGAATAGTGAAAAACACTACATTATTGTTTAAAATGGACTTTTTATTTAAATAATTAATTATTTTATTTAAATTTATTTTAGGTAAAAATAGATAAATAATACCTATTTTCAATGTAATTAATCAGAGTCATTTTATAATAATATTATATATATAAACTTTTATTGAACTTTTTACTATTTTTACCTACCTTCTAGACGCATTTTCAAATTTTTTATAAAATGTAATTTTACCACTTTTTTGAATTTAATTTAAAAAACCTGAGAGACATGGATGAAATCAATAAGTAAAATGTAGTTCAATAAGAGTTAAAAGTGTTAAAATTCAAATTTTCATAACTAAAACATTTTTAATATAGGGTTACACATAAGATAAATTCGACTATAAATATTAATTAGAAATCTAAAACGATTTCCTACATAATGATAATTTATTTACAATTTTTAGACAATAAATAATTAAATTTATTTATGACATAATGATGATGTAGTAATTACATTATTAATGAATGATTAAAATAATTGATATTATAAATATCCAAATAAATGTAAATTGAGACTTTTGGTTAATTACATGAATTTTATAGGTTAATATGACATGTTAGAGTTGAATAAATAATTTTTTTTGAAGTAATCAAGTTGTTATGACTTTCACAAAAACAAAATACCAAATAGTGTCAAAATTGACATAAATGAGTTTTTAAAACAAATACTATATCATTCATTGATATAATATTCCTAAAAATCTAAGTTTTTTCCAAAGGAATTAGATAATATAAGGTTATATATATAAATAATGAACCACTTGTGGTTATCTTGGTAGTATATAGTAAGTTTATTAACCATATAATACAAAAATACAAGGAGACATGGTAAATGTCAAACTATTTAACCAAGAGTTCAATCTAAAAGATAAGGTTAATATGGTGACCTAAACCTGTCTAAAACCTATTGGTTGA
Source organism: Viscum album (assembly GCA_963277665.1). Lineage (NCBI taxonomy): Eukaryota > Viridiplantae > Streptophyta > Magnoliopsida > Santalales > Viscaceae > Viscum > Viscum album. The sequence goes on along the minus strand of OY728152.1, from coordinate 1,714,086,777 downwards.
GAGGTTTTCGACCCATACCCACCTTATCCTCTAAATAAATCATTTTTTAGCCATTATAAATGGAATATGATTGTATAATAAAATAATATTTCAAGCTTTTCCTAAAGTGACCCTCACCTCTCTTATAAAAGGGCACTTACCCTTCTCTAAAAATCACACCTCCAAAGCCATTTGGCTTAGCCAAACGATTCCCAAATATCATACCAACTATAATTAATTATTCCCAGAGGCCTTACTTTGATCAGAAAGCCAACCTAATGAGCCATTTTGATCAAATAAAAAGGAAGAAGCCAAAGAAGAGGTGATAATTTCACCACCTCTTTCAAGTTCTTTTATTATTCCACTTCCTATTTCTTTGTTATTCTCATAAAAAAATAATAAATCCAGTAACTTATTTATACTATGATATTATTATAAATATGGTACAACCATATTCATTATTCTATCCATCCTATGAATGACAAAGTCACCATACATGCGTATGAATGACTTACCATCTCCACGTCGTGGTGTAATTTGTTATTCAAACACATAATTATTTGGATGGGTATAATAATGAGTATAACTGATGTAAATAATAAATATAAAATGTTAATGATTATTTATATATGATATATCATCCAATTACATACGATTTCACCATCAATAAAATGATATGATCGCTCGTGCATGCGTACGGATTACCGTCTCCACGAACGCGATGAGAATCATTCCCCATCGTAATCATTCAAGAATAAATTTCATTTTATGATTAAAAAATAATTTTTATGAACTTAATATCATTCTGGATATGAATCAAATACATCTTATCCATAAAAAATATGACTTATGTAACAAAACATATAAAGGAAAATGAATCAGTAAACACCCGAAACGATGATACTACTAAAATATTATTTACAAAGTAATATTAAAAGATCATATATGATATCATATTTATGTATGTGGTTCTTGTATAATTTAATAAAAATTATTTAACTATTATATAAGAGGTTAAAATACCCTCTACCAAGGAAAAGTACAAGGTAGGGGTTAATTTCGCAATCTCTTCATTATCTGAGGTTGTTAATACATGAGTATCTACTAGGAACTATTTATCAACCACCTCCGTGTTTCTAAAAAATGTATTTCAAAACATTTTTACTATTTCCAAAAATATGGGTTAAATTCATTTATACCCTTGTTTGAATTTTTGTAAAATGTTTATAAATGAATCTTTCTGTCATTTTCCAAATAAGGTACTTTACAACCTTTTCGACCAAATTAAGGAAAGAATGTTTTTTTAACTTATACGGCAGGTGCAGATATTTTCCGCCATTATAACACCTTCAAATATTCCCTTACAATATTATAAGAATATTTTAAAAATAAAGGTTTTCATTTATAATTATGTGGCTTTTAAATTATTTCGAAATAGAAAGAGATATTTCTCTCAAATAGTTTTTATTTCATCTATTTCAACATCCTTTGATGGATTTTACACTTGTCTGAAGTTGATTTATTATGATACAATCTTCCATATTGTATTAAAAGTTTTTTGATATGTGTCACGTCCTCGAGGCTCGTGCCGTGACTACCCCAAGCCCACCTTCCATAGGCTAGGGGCTGGAGACTAGCACCAAGGCGTAAATCTCGGTAAAAGGGAAGGCATTGACTTTGTAAAGTAAACAAACACCACAGAGCAAGAAAGCAGTAGAAGTAATCACTAAGTAAAAACTGAGTACAACAGTAAGTGCGGAAAAGTAAGTGGGCCAGTATACAAACCCAAACTGAAAGTAAAGTACAACTGGAAAGGGAAAAACAGTAACTGAAAATAAAGCCGCATCTTCGAGCCATCCACTGGAAATCCCACCTGAAGGGTGAGTAAATATGGCCTCCATAGCTCCTAGGGTGTAGCCGTCCGCTCCGAGTACATCCCGCCCAGTGGCCCACCTCCAGGTACCGTCCTACTCCGCAAGCCTCAACCACGATCAGCGCTGTCCGTCGTCTGCAACCAACACAATGTAGTGTGGGCATAACCCGTGCAGGGGTGAGTATAAGCTACTCAGTAGGGACCCCGAGACCCCCGAAGGTCTCCCAGAATCCACAAAGGGTAATCCACAAAGTAAATATACAATCAAGAAGTAACATTCGACCCTGATTATGTATATGCCCATACATATACCTAAGTCATCAATTCCAGTACGCTCCAACTTCCGAGCCCAAGTAAAACCCAGTCCACATAGGAAAACACAACCTAGTCCACACAGAAAAGAAAAACGTAATCCAAACAGGATAGCACAACACAATCCACAAAGGAAAGAAAAATAGGATTCATCTCACACAGGTATACTTCTTCATATGACGATAGAGATGATCAGATGTTGCAACTAATTCATCTAATCCATCGGACCCACAAAGGATCGATAGGTACTAACCCCCGCAATGAACCACAAAGGATCTGACCCACAAAGGATCGATAGGTAACTAACCCCCGCAATGACCCATAAAGGATCTCACCCACAAAGGATTGATAGGTAACTAACCCCCGCAATGACCCACAAAGGATCTGACCCACAAAGGATCGATAGGTAACTAACCCCCGCAAAGACCCACATAGGATCGGACCCACATAGGATCTGTAGGTGTTGGCCCACACAGGACCGCTGAGCGCTAACCCACACAGGATCAGACCCACACAGGATCTGTAGCACTGATCCACGTAGGATCGCTGAGTGTTGTAGTCGTCTCCGTCGAATCCACTGAGGATCTCTGTACAGTCGTCGTCGTCGTCGTCGCAGTTGCAGCCAGCTCTAGGGTTCCTGCACATAGCAAGCTCGTTCGGGAGGGTCCGCTCCATGATCCGAGAGGCTGATACATCAACTGACACATAGTCCAAAGTTGATGTATCCAAAAGTTCCGTATTTTCAACAGGAACTCAACGTCGCAGACGGCGCGTCAATCAGACGCCCGGTCTGAGAGTTATTGGCTTTTTCGTCCCAGGGGACCGGTTGGGTTTTAAGTCAAAAACCAACCCAACCGTACTCCACCTGCATCCAAACCTTGGGCGAAGTAAGCCAAAAGATCCGTCTCACTAAGAGGAATCCATCAAAGTCAACGACATGTCAATCGGACGTCCGGAGCTCAAGTTATAAGCGTTTCCGCTCTGAGGGCCTGGTTGGTTTCGTGTACGAACCAACCCGGCCAAACCCAAAGTTCTACGAAACCACAAGTGTAATATACTGAAAAGACCATCTCGATCCAAGGATCACATTTCCGCTGACGGTGCATTGATCGGAGGTCCGTAGCCCAAGATATGGGCAAAAGACCAAAAAGGTCCGAAAACGGGGGGTCTGGGCCCGGACCGACCCAGCGGGGCGCGGCCCGGCCCGGACTGCACACGACCTGGACGACGCTAGACAGTTGGCCAGCGGGTCGTCTCGGCCGGTTACGACCGAGCGGAGCGGGGGGCGCGCTGCCCCCGCGTGAAGGAGCCGCGGCCCCGCGTGGGGCCGCCCCTTGCCAGCGGACGCGGCCGGATGCCGTGTCCCGTCCCCCTCCGGTCCCGCGTGGTCACGGGACCGCGCCCTGCCGCCGGCACCGCCGTGCCAGCGAGGCGCGCCGACGGGCTGCTCCGCGGACCACCGGATGAGTTCCGGTGGTCGGAAAAATGCGCCGTCTTCGCCAATGGCCCTCCCGAGGCCCGTCCTTCACTGCGAGGACCTCACATCGCCCGTGCAGCTTGTTTTGTCGTCATCCGCAGTTCCTCACACCAAGAATGAAAAGGGCGATGGGTTTGGACTTGTTCGTTGGTCCGCACCCACCGCGTTAGCGGTTTTAAATGTCTCACAACAAATATTTCATCATACGCTGCAGGTATAAATCACAAAGATTGAAAAGAACAAAAACCCCTACCTCAACGTTGTCGTCGAACGTGAGTTCGTCGCGGAATTGACCGTCACAGAGAAGAGGATCACCGCGTCGCGGAAGGGGCGTCGCTGTCGTCGCGGTACACGGCGTCACGCCGTCAAACTCTGAGTATTAAAAACACACATATTTAATTGAATCAATTAAACCCATATTGAGGATAAAAATTCACAAAGAATTAAAGAACCACAACCCCCAAACTCAATCGTTGGTTGATTTAAGATTGTCACGGGGAAGGAACGTCACGGAAGAAGCGTCGCAGAAGGAGAATCGTCGGTGTCGCGGAACACGGCTTCACGTCGTCGATCTCTGAGGGTTCGGCGTTCTTCGCGTTCTTCGTGAAGGAGGATGAAGATCTTCAAGCTTGAGAGCTTCTACCAATCCTCTCAAAAAAACCCTCAAGTAAACACAAGTGTTGGTCTTATTTTATTCCCATGCCAACAATTAGAAATTCAAAGTTAAGAAATGAACCATTAATTCGATGAATTAATTGTCACGACTTAACTGCCGAATTAATAGGGACGTTTAGAATTTTAGTAAACACACTGGTTGACTTTATTTAAAAGAGGTTTTCGCGGGTGCGTTACTTAGAGGGAAAGAAATGGTGGGGATCATGCGGGCCCCACCTCACAAATATCCTACCAAGTGGGTAAGATATCGTGGGTTCCACCTTATCCGCTTAACCTGGCTTAAGTTTCTTTAAGTGGCTTTAAGTGAAATAAAATAAATTTGTCACACCACTTTATTTTATTTCTTAACTTAACCCCAAAAATTAAAAACCACACCTGAGCAAACGCAACTCCGGAAAAGGCATTTCTAAACAAATAATGGCGCTGCGATTCCATCGGTGCCCTCAGAATTCAATTCCAAGCACCGGTTCAAAAGTTAGAAAAACCCGCTCATTTGTTCACTAAACGTACCTGAGCCAAACTTCGGAAAATGATTCCGGGCACATCGGGCCTCGGAATCAGGTGCCGTTAGAAACTGCGTTCTTGTAAAATTCCCAAGAAAATTAAGAAAAAAAAAATTTCCTTGAATTTTACGGGTCTTTACATCACTCCCACCTCAGGGATTTACGTCCCCGTAAAGATACATAATTAACTAGGGAAACAAATGTGGGTACTAAGCACACATCTGATCCTCCCGCTCCCAAGTGCTCTCCTAGAGGTTCCTGTGCTGCCATATGATGCGCACTAGAGGAATCGACCATCCACATAGGACCCGCTCCTGTCGATCCTCATTTTCCACCAGGACCTCCGCAAAAGTCGCCCCATCATCAATGTAAAGCTCCCCATGGTCAATGATATGCATCGGGTCATGCACGTATCTTCTCAGCTGAGATGCGTGGAAGACGTCGTGCACCCGGTGCAACTAAGGTGGTAGAGCCAGGCGATAAGCCACCTCTCCAATCCTACTGAGGACCTAGAATGGTCCGATGAACCATGGAGACAACTTTCTTCCTTGGTTAAATCTCCGTAATCCACGTCGAGGTGAGACACGCAAGAATATGTGGTCGCCATCCTCAAACTCTAGTGGCCTCCGCCTCCTTTCAGCATAGGACTTCTGCCGGCTCTGAGCTGTCCTCATCCGCTCCTGGATGACTTGGACCTTCTCTATCGTGGCCTGGACCATCTCTGGTCCCACAAGTGCTGACTCCCCAGGGTCTGTCCAGCATAAAGGAGATCTGCAAGGTCGGCCGTACAACGCCTCGTATGGTGCCATCCTGATGGTGGAGTGGTAGCTATTGTTGTACACAAACTCCACCAAGGGTAGGTGGTCCTCCCAACTGTGACCAAGGACTAGGACACATTTGCGGAGCATGTCCTCGAGAGTCTGTATGGTCCTCTCCGTCTGACCATCTATCTGAGGGTGAAAGGCGGTGCTCAGACGTAGCTGCGTCCCGAACGCGTCCTGCAACCCCTTCCAAATCCTGGAAGTAAAGCGAGCATCTCGATTGGAGACGATAGATGATGGCACACTGTGAAGCCGTACAATCTCATGAACGTAGAGATGTCACAAGCCCTCCACTGAGCCCTGCTCTCTGATGGGTAAGAAGTGAGCCGACTTGGTGAGTCGGTCGAAAATCACCCAAATGGAGTCGTGACCCCTAGAAGTGCGTGGAAGTCTAGTCACGAAGTCCATATATATCCCGTCCCACCTCCACTCCGGGACCTCCAAGGGCTGTACCAAGCCTGCTGGTACCTGATGCTCTACCTTCACCTACTGGCAGGTGAGGCACCAAGAAACGAACTCTGCCATAACCTTCTTCATGCCCGGCCACCAGTGCTGTCGTCTGAGGTCCTGGTACATCTTCGCCATTCCAGGATGTACCGCCAAGGGAGAAGTGTGAAACTCTCTTAGTACCTCCTCCCGTAAAGAAACTGGTACCAAGGTATGTCCTCTAAAAAGGACGTCGTGCTCTGCTCCAAAGGAGAAACCATCAGGTGCCTGTCCCGAGGATATTTGCGTATGCCACATCTCACAGTCAGTGTCCCCACGCTGTGCCTCTCTGACCCACTGCAGTAGTGGAGGGGTGACTGTGAGAGACTGAAGGAAGGCTACCCCATCTCTATCCACAAAGGATATCTGCAAAGCGGCTAGCTGCTCTGTCGCCTCTTCAAGTAGCTGAATGCCCGCCCTCCTGCTGAGAGCATCGACTACTACGTTCCCCTTCCCAGGAGTATAGACTATATCAAAGTCATAGTCTTGGAGGAACTCAAGCCATCACCGCTGTCTCAGGTTCAGGTACTTCTAAGAGAAGATGTACCTGAGACTCTAATGGTCAGAAAAGACTGTAAAGCGCTCGCCCATCAGGTAGTGTCGCCATGTCTTCAGAGTGAAGACCACTGCTGCTAACTCCAGGTCATGAGTAGCGTAGTTCTGCTCATGCGGCCTCAAATGGCGTGATGCATAGGCGATCACCTCCCGCTCCTACATCAGGACACATCCGAGTCCGGTACCTGATGCATCGCAGTAGACTACGTACCCAACTCCCTCCTCCGAAAGCCTTAAGATAGGGGTGCTGGTTAATCTCTGTCTCAGCTCCTGGAAGCTCTGCTGACATCTGTCTGACCACACAAAGGGTTTCCCCTTCTTCGTCAAAGCTGATAGTGGTGCCGCAACTCTAGAGAAGTCTGGCACAAATCTCCGATAGTATCCAGCTAGTCCCAAGAAACTCCGCACCTCAGTCACGCTCCGGGGTGGCTCCTAATCTAGCACTGCTTCGATCTTCACAGGATCCACTGCAACTCCCGCCTCAGAGATGACATTTCCCAAGAAGTGGAACTCATGTATCCAGAATTGACACTTCAAGAGCTTACCATAAAGCTAGTGATCTTGGAGTGTATCCAGTATAACCCGAAAGTGGTAGGCGTGCTCCTCCTTAGTCGTCGAGTATATCAGAATGTCTTCGATGAAGACCACGACAAATCGATCGAGGTATGGCTGAAATATCATGTTCATGAGGCCCATGAACACTGCCGGAGCATTGGTCATGCCGAAAGGCATAACCAAGAACTCATAGTGTCCATACCGACATCTGAAGGCCGTCTTCTGCACGTCCTCGTCCCGAACTCTAAGCTGATGATAGCCTGACCTGAGGTCTATCTTTGAGAACCACCGTGCTCCCTTGAGTTGATCGAAGAGGTCATCAATCCTCGGTAGTGGATACTTGTTCCTCACTGTCACCTGGTTTAGGTGATGATAGTCGACACAAAGTCTCAAGCTCCCGTCCAACTTCTTGGTGAACAATATCGGAGAACCCCAGGGTGAAACACTGGGTCTCATGAAACCCTTGCCCTGGAAGTCCTCCAAGTGTACCCGTAGATCTCGAAGCTCAGCGGGGGCCATCCGATACGCTGGAGTGGATATTAGGGCTATCCCAAGGTACAGATCAATATAAAAGTCTACCTCTCTGCGAGGAGGTAGTCCTGGAACGTCGTCGGGAAAGACGTCCGCATACTGATCCACCACTACAGGAAAACTAGGACTCCGCACGTCAACTGCTCCTAGGATGAGGCTAGCCAACTGATGAGTGATGGGCTGTCCTCTCCTCTGCGAGAGTCCATCCGGTGCTGTGAAGGCTCCCTTCTCACTGGTGAAGGTGAACTTGCTCCCGTCGGTGCATACACATCGCACCTTGCTCCTAATACAGTCAATCTGTGCATGGACTGTAGATAACCAATCCATGCCCAAGATGATGTCGTAAGGCCTCGACGCTGCTACAAGAAGATCCCAGCTGAAGCTCTCGCCTCCTAGAGTAAGCTCACACTGCTGGAACCAGTGTGTAATCATCTAGTCTTCTCCTGTAGGAGTCTCTAGCCGTAAGGATCGAGCCAACGGCTCTATCGGAATCTCCGAGTTCCGAACAAGGGAAGCGACTATGAAAGAGTGACTCACTCCTGTTTCTATAAGAACTGAAGAAAGGGTGGAATAGACATAGATAGTACCTTGAATCATCTCGGGCGCACCGTGGTTGTAGGCCTCCGCTGCCTGGAGCTATGCCTGTCTCTACCCGCCAGCTCCCGGTGGTCGGGGTGGACCTCCTGGTGGTGGTGGTGGTAGAGCCTCAAAGCATCGCCCACCACCTGCTGCTCGGCCAGCTCCTCGGCCTTGTCCTCCTGCTCCATGTGGACCGCCACGGTCGACCCTCATCCTCAGACTTGGTGGCCCCTCAACCGTCTGTTGCTCCTCGGCACAACGGGTAGGGAAGTCACGAGCCATGTGGCCCTGCCCGCCGCATGTGTAGCACTGCCTGCCTCTCGAAAGACTGGCTCCACGCTGTGTTCCCTGCACTGCTGAGCTAGTGTCCTGAGGTCGTCTTCATGAGGGTTTGGTCTGCCTAGACCCATGAGTCATCCGTCGACTTCCTGCTACAGAAGACTCCACTACGTGCCTTCGTGCGGTAGGTCTCGCTGCTGAAGAAGGCTCAGCAAGAAAGCTCTCGATCAAAAGGGATCGCTCCAGCAGTCCTCCCTGAGTCGGAATGCTGAGGGAGATCAGCGATGCCTTGATCTCATGCCTCAATCCCTGCTCAAAGGTCTGGGCCTGGAAGAATGGGTGCTGTACCATGTCTGTCGAGTAGTGCGAGAGATCGGTAAATCTCGCCGAGTACTGGGAAATTGTCAAGCTGCCCTGCTGCAGCTGAAGAAGCTCCTGGATGCACACCGCACGGAGGGTGGCTGGGACGAACTCCGAGTGGAAGAGTCTCTCAAAGTCCGTCCAGAGGAGAGATGACTCATCGTTCACCTGGAGCATCAAACTCCACCATCGGCCCGCTGCCGCATGCAGTAGGCTCGCTGCGAGGATCACCATGAGGTCTGCTGGTGTCCTCACTAACATGAAAACTCGTACAACTACCTCCAACCAGTCCTCGGCTGCCTGGGGGTCCGTCTCCCCATGGAACCAGGGTGGTCGCTGGTGCTGGAACTCGTGCAGTGCACTAAGGCGACGTGCATCGTCAGCGGATGGGTCTGGAATCATCGGTGGCTTGGCGGGTAGAGGTACCGCCGGTGCCTTAGCTGTTAAAGGGCCCTATACCGAGGCCTCGTCGCTCGATGGGATGTCGTCACGCACAAATCTCGGAACCCTAGCTGGCTGTCGTCGTGGGGCCATCCTGAAAAGAAACAGGTGCGCCACGGTCAAACAGTATACCTGGTGAGCTGACATAAAGTAATCACAAAGAAAACTTGAAACACACATGCAATCAATGTTTTCGTGCATTAAGTCGGAAATCAGAAGTCAGGGTCCTAGTGTACGGATACGTCGGCCGCCGCACCAACACTGGACTCCCTGGACTGATAACCACACCCAACATGCTTAACACTATTGCTTTACATAGAAAAATATTAGAGTCCAAAGTTCTGTGGTAGAACCAAACTCCTCTGATACCAATTTGTCACGACCCGTCCTCGAGGCCCGTTCCATGACTACTCCAAACCCGCCTTCCATAGGCCAGGGGCTGGCAACTAGCACCAAGGCGTAAATCCAGGTAAAAGGGAAGGCATTGCCTTTGTAAAGTAAAAAAACACCACAGAGCAAGCAAACAGTAGAAGTAATCACTAAGTAAAAACTGAGTACAACAGTAAGTGCAGAAAAGTAAGTGGGCCAGTATACAAACCCAAACTAAAAGTAAAGTACAACTGGAAAGGGAAAAACAACAACTGAAAAGTAAAGACGCATATTCGATCCGTCCACTGGAAATCCCACCTGAAGGGTGAGTACAGATGGCCTCCACAGCTCCTAGGGTCCAGCCGTCCGCTCTGAGTACGTCACGCCCAGTGGCCCACCTACAGGTACCGTCCTGCTCCGCAAGCCTCAACCATGATCAGCGCTGTTCGTCGTCTGCAACCAACACAATGTAGTGCGGGCATAACCCGTGAAGGGGTGAGTATAAGCTACTCAGTAGGGACCTCGAGACCCCCGAAGGTCTCCCAGAATCCACAAAGGGTAATCCACAAAGGAAAGATACAATCACGAAGTAACATTCGACACTGCTTAGGTATATGCCCATACATATACCTAAGTCATCAATTCCAGTACGCTCCAACTTCCGAGACGAATTACAACCCAGTCCACACAGGAAAACACAACCTAGTCCACATAAGAAAGCAAAATGTAATCCACATAGGATGGCACAACACAATCCACAAAGGAAAGAAAAACAAGATTCATCTCACACAGGTATACTTCTTCATATGACGATAGAGATGATCATATGTTTCCACTGATTCATCTAAGCCATCAGACCCACAAAGGATCGATAGGTACTAACCCCCGCAATGACCCACAAAGGATCTGAACCACAAAGGATCGATAGGTAACTAACCCCCGCAATGACCCAAAAAGGATCTGACCCACAAAGGATCGATAGGTAACTAACCCCCGCATTGACCCACAAAGGATCTGACCCACAAAGGATCGATAGTTAACTAACCCCCGCAAAGACCCACACAGGATCGGACCCACAGAGGATCTGTAGGCGCTGGCCCACACAGGACCACTGAGCGCTGACCCACATAGTATCGGACCCACACAGGATCTGTAGCACTGATCCACGTAGTATCGCTGAGTGCTGTAGTCGTCGCCGTCGAATCCACTGAGGATCTCTGTACAGTCGTCGTCGTCGTCGTCGCAGTTGCAGCCAGCTCTAGGGTTCCCGCACACAGCAAGCTCGTTTTGGAGGGTCCGCTCCATGAGCCAAGAGGCTGATACATCAACTGACACATAGTCCAGAGTTGATGTATCCAAAAGTTTCTTATCGTGAACATGAACTCAACGTCGCAGACGGCGCGTCAATCAGACGCCCGGTCTGAGAGTTATTGGTTTTTTCGTCCTAGGGGCCCAGTTGGTTTTTAAGTCAAAACCAACCCGACCGTACTACACCTGCGTCTAATGCTCGGGAGGAGTAAGCCAAAAGATCTGTCTCACTAAGAGGAATCCATCAAAGTCGACGGCACGTCAATCAGACGTCCAGAGCTCAAGTTATAAGTGTTTCCGCTCCGAGGGCCCGGTTGGTTTCGTGTACGAACCAACCCGGTCGAACCCAAACTTCTCCGAAACCACGAGTGTAATATATCGAAAAGACTGTCTGGATCCAAGGATCACATATCCTCTGACGGTGCATCGATCGGAGGTCTATAGCCCAAGATATGGGCAAAATACCGAAAAGGTCTGAAAACAGGGGGGTCTGGGCCCGGACCGACCCGGCGCGGCCGGCGCGGCCCGGCGCGGCCTGGCCTGGACGCAACCCGGCTAGCGCTGGCCAGTTGGCCAGAAGGTCAGCTCGTCCGGTTACGGCCGAGCGGAGTGGGGGGCGCACTGCCCCCGCGTGAAGGAGCCGTGACCCCGTGTGGGGCCGTCCTTGCTAGCGGACGCGGCCGGCTGCCACGTCCCGTCCCACTCCGGTCCCGCGCGGTCGAGGGACCGCGCCCTACCACCACGGCTTCAACCGCAGCGGCTCCTTCCGGCGGCGCACCGGGCGCTGCCGCCACCTGCCGCCGGCGCCGCCGTGCCGGCGAGGCACGTCGGCGGGCTGCTCCGCGGACCACCAGACGAGTTCTGGTGGTCGGAAAAACGCGCCGTCTTCGCCAATGGCCCTCCCGGGGCCCGTCCTTCACTGCGAGAACCTCACATTTCCCGTGCGGCTTGTTTTGTCGTCGTCCGCCATTCCGCACACCAAGAACGAAAAGGGCGATGGGTTCGGACTTGTTCGTTGGTCCGCACCCACCGCGTTAGCGGTTTAAAATATCTCAGAACAAATATTTAATCATACTCCGCGGGTATAAATCAAAAAGATTTAAAAAAAACCCCTACCTCAACGTTGTCGTCGAACGTGAGTTCATCGCGGAATTGACCGTCGCGGAGAAGAGGATCGTCGTGTCGCGGAAGGGGTGTCTCTATCGTCACGGTACACGGCGTCGCGCTGTCAAACTTTGAGGATTAAAAACACACAGATTTAATTACATCAATTAAACCCATGTTGAGGATAAAAATTCACAAATAATTAAAGAACCGCAACCCCCTACCTCAATTGGTTGTTGATTGAAGATTGTCGCGGGGAAGGAACATCGCGGAAGAAGCGTCTCGGAAGGAGAATCGTCGGCATCGTGGAACACGGCGTCGCATCTTCGATCTCCGAGGGTTCGACGTTCTTCACGTTCTTCGCGTTCTTTGCGTTTTTCGCGAAGGAGGATGAAGATCTTCAAGCTTGAGAGCTTCTCCCAATCCTCTCAACAAGAAAACCTCAAGTAAATACAGGTGTTGGTCTTATTTTATTCCCATGCCAACAATTAGAAATTCAAAGTTAAGAAAAGAACCATTAATTCGATGAATTAATTGTCATGACTTAACTGCCCAATTAATAGGGGCGTTTAGAATTTAAGTAAACTCACCGGTTGACTTTATTTAAAAGAGGTTTTCACGGGTGCGTTACTTAGAGGGAAAGAAAAGATGGGGCTCATGCGGGCCCCACCTCACAAATATCCTACAAAGTGGGTAGGATATCGTGGGTCCCACCTTATCCGCTTAATCGAGCTTAAGTGGATTTAAGTGAAATAAAATATAGTTGTCACACCACTTTATTTTACTTCTTAACTTAACCCAAAAAATTAAAAACCACACCCAAGCAAACGCAACTCCGGAAAAGGTGTTTCTAAATAAATACCAGTGCTTTGTTTCCATCGGTGCCCTCGGAATTCGATTCCAAGCACCAGTTCAAAAGTTAGAAAAACCCGCTCGTTCGTTCACTGAACGTACCAGAGCCAAACTTCGGAAAATGATTCTGGGAACACCGAGCCTCAGAATCAGGAGCCGTCAGAAACTGTGTTCTTGTAAAATTCCCAAGAAAATTAAGAAAAAAAAATTTCCTTGAATTTTACGGGTCTTTAAAATATGTTTGACTATGGATGTACTATTTTTACACCATTCATGGTTTATGGTTAATTTATTAACATTTTTTATGATATTTTTAATATGAATGTTTATGCTATGTTTCAATATTTTCATATGAGGAATTCATTAGACTTAGTAAGTGATGGGTGGAGCCCATTATAGCTCCTCGATGCATCGGTAGGTCTCATGAGACAAACTAGTGTCTTGGAACAAGGCCTTGAAAAAATATTATTTGTAGTATTGGCACGAGGCCTTGACTATGTGGTTATGAAGTATGATATTATGCATTCCATCATTATAAAATTGGCTATTGATATTACATGTGATTATTCGACTAGTAGAATATCCATGTGAATAATTAAATGGAATTATTTGATTTATCTTTTCCATATTATTCTGAAGATTATGTTTAAAAGGATATGTTTTAGTATTATAAATTTCCTTAAATGATTATGCTTATTTATGAAAGTTTCTGTTATATTTTCATCCTTACTGAGCATCTGAGCTCACACAATTCTATGTTTTATTTTTCCCAAGATGTGAAGAAGTATTTTATGGTTGAACTGCTGGGATATGATAAGGGATAAAAGTGTGTTCAAAGGGGAAAACATGTTTTTGTTTTTGTTTTTATCTCATGATGTAATGCAAAACTTATGTTTGTATCTAGTACTTCCAAGGCTACTAAACTGATTGGTCTTTCGGAACTTGATCCCTTGTGACCATGGAAATGTTATCTAATAATGCACCGACTCTGAGTAACCTGGGTCAAGGCATTATAGTTGGTATCAGTGGAAGTTTAGTACAAACGTTGAAAGCTAGATTTAGAAAAACTCTAATTAGAGAACATTACCCTAAGATAGACTTTGATGATTAGTATAGAAGAACTTACTGGAATTTTGGTAATGTAGAGATTTTGTAAGTTTTCAAAGAAATACATCCATGTATGGATATGATTAGGTATAGGCGGCTCTGACAAAGATGTACCTAGGAATGAAAACTCTGACAAGGAGTTTCAGTCTTGACCCAGGGTATCCTGGTACACAACAATGGGCCTTGCTACACTCTTGGTTACGACACTTCTGAGGGATATTCTTAGGATAATTCACATTTTCTTCACAAACCATTATGAAGAATTTATGAGTATATAACTCATCAAAGAAATTTTTTTTATGATTATGGATTATATCTATAAACTTTTCAATTTATGTTAAGTGTTTTACAAGTTTAGAATTATGTATTTTGATTCATAAACTAATATAGTTATGCCATTGTTTAGAAATAGTGCCTAGTAGAAGGAATGGACACAGTATCAACGCATGCAATCCATGTAGGGATTTACCTCCTACTCAAGATAATTATAGTAGAGCTAGTGATGCAACTGGTGTTGACTAGATTATCACCATACCAGGACAACTCACTTAGGGTATGAATAATAACCTTACATGTATGGAGCACCCTGATCCACAACGCGGAGGATCAATGTTAGACCGATTCATGAGGCAATAACCACCAACATTCAATGGGACTAGAAATCCATTTGTATTTGAGAAATGGATAAGTTCCTTATAGAAAATATTTCATTCTTTGGGGAGTAGCGAAAGGGAAAAAGTTATCATGGTAGTTTATTGCCTCACAGTTGATGTAGATCAATGGTGGACATTAATTCAAAACACAAAGGAAGATGGAGAAGTATCAAATATGGAATGGAGTGATTTTAAAGAGATTTTATTAGAAAAATTATTTCCTCATGACCATCGAGCAGATATAGAAATACAATTTCTGAGTCTGAGGAAAAAGGAGGATGAAAATATCTCAATGTATGAGGCTACCTTTACAAGGTTAGCAAGGCATGCAGCAGATTATATATGTAACCCAAGAAGTAATATTGATAGATTCTTTGATGGGCTAAAACCATTTATCCGTTGAGCATTAGTCTCACAATCCTTATCATCCTACGAAGATATTTCCTCATGTACTATCAAGACAGAAAAGGAATTCTCTAAGTCTTATGACTTTAAAGTAAAGGAAGAGAAGAAGAGATTTTCTGAACACTCTGGAAACATAAATAAGGGGAAGACGGGAAAAGTTGAATTTTCATCCTGTGGTAAACATGGGAAGAAACACCCCAATACTTTCCTGAAGGGAATGGGGGTCTATTACAAGTGTGATGAAAAAGGCCACCAAGCTCATGATTGCAAGGGAAATAAAGAGGGTGTCAATTTTGAATGCTACAATTGTAGAGAAAAGGGGAATTATGCAATCTTATTTCCTAAGTGACAAGGAAACTTACCCCAGAAAAGGACAAGGGAGAAAGGCCTAACTTATGCGATCACTACTGCTGAGTTTGAATCTACGAAAGATGTGGTGGAAGGTAATTTAATGGTTTCCTCAAGTTTAGAAAATGATTTATTTGTTTCTGGATCATCATATTATTTCATATCTTCCCAGTTTGCTATGAAAATTAGATATTTCCAATTTTATTTAAAAAGGGAGTTTTCAGTCAAAACATCAAGGGGAAGTATCATTACAACAAATATTCATGAATTAATTCCTATTAGAGTATATAAATGTTCTTTATCTGCTGATCTCATCGTCATACCAATGATTGAATTTGATATAATCCTCAGAATGGATTGGATTTCAGACCATGATGTGAAAATTTATTGTAAGAAGGAGGTTACAATTTTCGATGATGATAAGAAGTACCTTATCTTTACAGTAGAAACATCACCACCTGATTCTTATCTAGATACACCCCTTGTAGCTCTACCAAATTAAATTATTGGGGAGGAAGAGAATGAAATAACTATGGGTGAGGAAATAAATGTTCAAATAGAGGACGTACCTACTGTACAAGAATATGTTGATGTGTTTCCAGAGGATTTACTTGGACAACCTCCAGAATGAGAAATAGAGTTTTCTTTTGATTTAATTCCTAGTTGAAGGCCCATATTGAAGACCCCATATAGAATATCCACTGTATAATTAGTGGAACTAAATAAACAACTAGAGGAATTGAGTAATAAAGGATTTATTATCCCTAGTGTTTCTCCATGGGGAGCCCCTGTTCTTTTTGTTAAGAAGAAAGATGGATCTATGAGATTGTGCATTGAATAGAGGGAGATCAATGCTATAACAATAAAGAAAAAGTATCCCCTACCTCATATTGATGGTTTATTCAAAAAACTTCATGTATCTCAATATTTTTCAAAGATTGACCTTCGATCTGGATATCATCAGCTGTGTGTGAAGAAGGAAGAGATTCTGGAAACAACATTTTGAACCAAGTATGGGCATTACGAGTTTATAATAATGCCTTTTGGACTGACTAATGCACCCTTTGTTTTCACAGATCTAATGAATAGATTTTTCAAGGAATATCTTGATGAATTTTTAGTGGTATTTATTGATGATATTTTGGTTTACTAAAAAAGCTACAAAGATCATGAAAATCACTTACGCACTATTTTGAAAACCCTTAGAAGAAATAAATTATATGGGATATTTAGAAATTTTAAATTCCGGCTTCAAGAGATTTCTTTTCCTGGCCATATTGTTTCTAAGGATGAAATCTCTGTTGATCCTTCAAAGAACAATGCAATCCAAGAATGGCTAGCACCAACAAATATAACTTATGTACGCAGTTTTATTGGTTTAGAAGGTTATTATCGGTGCTTCGTCCATTATTTTTCCCGATTGGCTAACCCATTAACAAATCTTACACATAAAGGGGTTAAATTCGTTTGGAAAGAAGAGTGTGAAGAATTTTTTGAATAATTGAAGAGAATATTAGTCAATGATTCTATATTGACTCTACCATAGGGGAATGATGGGTTTATTATTTATAGTGATGCTTCAAATAAAGGACTTGGTTGTGTCCTTATACATAATGATAGAGTTATTGCCTATGCTTCACAGTAGCTTAAAATTCATAAACAAAACTATCCCACTCATGATCTTAAGTTAGTAGATGTAATCTTTGAATTGAAGATTTGGAGACACTATCTCTATGGTGAAAAAATGTGAGATATATACCGATCACAAGAGCTTGAATTATATTTTCTCACAAAAATAACTCAACATGAGGCAAAGACGATGGATCGAGCTACTTAAGGATTATGATTTCACTATAAACTACCACCCGGGGAAGGAAAATAAGCTGGAAGATGTTTTGAGCATAAAGGATCATGGAGTTTTGAACAAGATGAGAGTTGAGAGGGATCCTATGTTCATGGATCTAGTAAAGATGGATATGGGAATAATCATGGAAGGTGAAAAATCAATAATTTTTCAAATGGTTTCCAAAACATCTTTATTAGAAAGGATAAAAATTTCTCATACTGATGATGAAGAGTTTCAAAAGAAAATTAAAGCTATGAATGATGGGAGATTGATCAAATTCATATATGAAGATGGAATTCTGAAATTTGGGAAGAGACTTTGTGTTCCTGAAATTCCTGATCTAAAAAGGGAATTATTGGATGATGCTCATAGCTCTAATTTCTCTATACACCTTGGTAGCACTAAGATGTATAGAGATTTGAAGGAACATTTTTGGTGGGACAACATGAAAAGGGATATTGCTGATTATTTGTCAAGACGTATGGTTTGTAAACAGGTTAAGTATAGAAGACAATATCCTGGAGGAATAATGCAACCTCTTCCCATACCTGAGTGGAAATGGGATGATATTATGATGGACTTTGCTATGGGCTACCAAAGACTCATAGAAGGAATGATGCAATATGGGTCATTGTTGATCATCTTACCAAGTCAGCACATTTTCTTTCTATAAGAGAAGTACCACTTGAACTTTTAGTAAGACTATATATTAATGTAGTTGTAAGACATCATGGTGTACCCCTATTGATTGTTTTTGATCGTGATCCCCATTTTACATCAAGATTTTGGAAAAGTCTTTAGAAGTCCCTAGATACTGAACTTCATTTGAGGAATTCCTACCACCCTCAAACTGATGGAAAATCAGAACAAACTATTCAAACCTTAGAAGACTTGTTGAGATCTTGCTCACTTGAATTTCAAGGTATGTGGGACCAATATTTACCTCTAGTAGAATTTTCTTATAACAACAGTTTCCATTCAAGTATTCAGATGGAACCATATGAAGCGTTATATGGAAAAAGATGCCGCACACCAACTTGTCAAGATGATGTTGGTGAAAGAAAACTTGTAGGCCCAGAAATTTTTGAGGAAATAATGGAAAAGGTGAAGGTTATCCAAAAACACATCAAAGAATCTCAAAGTAGGAAAAAGAGATATGCTGATAACCAAAGGAAGGATTTGTAATTTCAAGTAGGAGATCATGTTTTCTTGAAGTTATCTCCATGGAAGGGTGTTATACGTTTCGGTAAGAAGGGTAAATTGAGTCCCAGGTACATTGGACCTTTCGAAATTCTAGAACGAATTAGAGTTGTAGCTTATCATTTTGAAATGTTGCCAAGTCTTTCCAAAGTTCTTGACGTGTTCCACGTATCACTGTTGAGAAAATACATGCCTGACCCAATGCATGTACTCAGCTATGAAGAAATAGATCTAGGACCTGACCTGTGTTATTGCAAAGAGCCTATCAGAATTCTTGATACTAGAGAACAAGTGTTGAGAAACAGGATGACTAGTCTGGTTAAAGTTCTATAGAGAAACCATAGGATGGAAGAGGCAACGTAGGAACCCAAGAAACTTATGATGAAAAGCCACATGAATCTTTTTGTAGTAATACTCTAGAAATTGTAAGGACGAAATTATTTTAAGGAGGGGAGAATGTAACACCCCAAAATTCCACGGTATGTTTCCCTTTGAATAATATAATAGCTTGCGTTGTATGCAACTTAATGTTTTAACACACCACGACCAATAAAACTAGCCGTTATGAATAGTAATACCCACTTTTTAAAATTTTATAAATTTTATTTTTAAAAATGGACTTCATTTTTGGATTCAGAATATCAAAATTAGCTTAGGATGAATTTTTGGTACTTTTCTGAAAACATTAAATTTTTTTATGAATAGTGAAAACACTACGTTATTGTTTAAAACTAAATTTTTATTTAAATAATTAATTATTTTATTTGAATTTATTTTAGGTAAAAATAGATACATAATAATTATATATGTTTAATTTAATTCATTAGAGTTATTTTATGATAATATTAGATATATAAAATTTTATTGAACTTTTTACCCTCTTTTACCCACCTTCTAGGCGAACTTGCAAATTTACATAAAATGTAATTTTACCGCTTCTGTGAATTGAATTCCAAAAATCATAGAGACATGGTTTACATCAGTATGTAAAATGTGGTTCAATAAGATGCAAATAATTTTTGATGAATAGTAACTTTTGACTTTTATTTACCACGGTTAAAAATAAATAATGTAATTAAAGGTAAAAAATGATATTATAATTACCCTAAAACATGTCCTAATTCTATTAGATAAATGTATTTCGACAAAAAAAAAACTTTAGGAATAAAATATGATCCTTTGGGTCCACTTGGATTAGATTTGGAAATTTATTATTATTTTATTTAAAGAAGAGTTAAAAGTGTAAAAATTCAAATTTTCATACCTAAATTTTTTTTAATATAGGGTTACACAAAAGATAAATTCGACTATAAATATTAATTATGAAGATAAAAATATTTAATACATAATGGTAATTTATTTATAATTTTTAGACATTAAATAATTAAATTTATTTATGACACAATGATGATGCAGTAATTACCTTATTAATGAATGACTAAAATAATTGATATTATAAATATCCAAATAAATGTAAATTGAGAATTTTGATGAATTAAACGAATTTTATAGGTTAATGTAGAGACCCGAAGCTTGGAGTACATTGACATTACATTACATTTTCGGAATACTTAGTACATAACAAAAACACACACACAAGGATCGTAATAGTTTAGTGTCTTTGGAAACTCGGAACGTAATCTTCTAATCGTGGTGAAAGATCTTCAATATCTCCCATAAAGATCTTACCTTTTTTTACCTAAAACCTTTCTTTATATCCTGAGGAAAAGAAAACATAAAAGGGTGAGCTCAAATGCTCAGTAAGGGTAAACAAAAGAAAAATCAATCACATCATACTCATAAGAACATAACTTTTGGAAATATTAACCTGCAAAAGAGAGCATAATTTCATAACATGGGATAAATTATAGTAGTGAAATGAAATCCCAATAATCATAACTTAAAACATGAAACTTTGTGGCATACACACATAATCATAGAGAATCATTTCTTGTTAGTCAAGACTCATTGCCAAGACTATCTTAGTGGACAAAGTCCCTTTCTGAACCGAGTCACCCTCGTTCCAGTCCTGTTTCACTGAACCGGTATAACCTACCGTTCCATCCATTTCTATCTCATGAGATATAAAATCTTTACCCAATGCATTGGAGGGAGATATAGGTCCCACCCATCTCATAATGATACCATTCTTATGTGTGCCACAAAATCATAAATCATACATCATTGCATAACCCATGTAATAAAAATGGGAATCTTAAACATCGTGACATCATAAAACAATTCATATAAGATAAAGGGATTCATAAAAATATAATTCCATCACAACATAATCAAATCAATGTAATAATAGGGATAGAAACATAACCCTTTATTATCTTAGATGGAAAAATAATTTTGATAAAACACTAGAACTCCATTCTTGGGGAAAATATCCTTTCTACTTCAAAAAACTTTTTACTTCCTTAACATGTCATACAATTCTAAACTAAAAGAAGTTGATTAAAAATAAACATGAAAACTTGTAAAGGAAGATTCTTGGAAATAATGTTTAAAAAAAATCCATTCATGCTGTATAAGTTAAAAGAAAACATTCTTCTCGTACTTTTGTCGGAAAAGTCAAAAAGTACCTCGTACGAAAAACGACAAAAGATTCCTTTCATATCTTTTACAAAAAACTCACCGAAGGGTAAAATTTGATATAAACAATTTTAGAAGGATATAAATATTACATATTGAGGAAACATGGATGTGTATGATAAAATACACCCCAGTAAATACTAAAGTATAAACAATCTCAGATAAAAATGAGATTGTGACATTTCCCTTACCTTAGGTCCGACTTGCTTTGTACATGTCCGAACCTCCTGTATAATGATTTAAATCATGTTATTGACTTATTCCAGAATCAAATTAATTGTTATTATATCATATATGGTCCACTTATGACTTTATATTACCCGTTCTTTTGTAAATTCATGTTAAAGTAGCATTTTGGGTAAAATCGTCTCATTTATCGTAGGTGTTTGGACTTGTTGTTCTTGACATTATTATTACTTATATCATGATTTACTTACTTCAAGAATATAAATTATGATTTATATATCATATATATTAAGTATATATATATATATATAAGAGATAGATAAATGAAAGGAAACACACCGTTCATGGAGACGGTAGTCCGTACGTACGCATGAACGCTGATTTCCTTTCCTTATTGTCTTGAATGGAAGTAAGTAGATGAAATATATATATATATACATAAATCCAGTAGATTTAACATGTCATATATTCCATTATTATTCATTATATATACTTTATAATCATTCTAGAATGGTTAACATGGATAATGAATCTCATCGCGTCGTGGAGACGGTATTCCGTACGTACGCACGCGCGGTGATTTCATTTTCCGTAGGATGGATAGATGGTTAAATAGGGTTGTTTCATACTTATAATAACATATCAGTATATGAATGATACTGATGTTATTACTTCATAATGAAAAAACTAAAGAAGAAGAAGTTGAAGAAGAAAGAAATTGGAAAGGATCGGTAATGGGTATTACCTCTTCTTTGAAGTGCTTCTTTGAGACCTCTGTTTAGGGCACTAAAATTGGACTTTTAAGAAGCCCAGGACCTCTAGGATGATACTATGGAAGTGGAGAAGAGATTTTGGCAGGGGTTGGCCGAGATTTAATGATCAAATTGGTGTGAGGAGGAGAGGGAGGAGGTGCCCTTTTATAAGGGAGGAGAGGGGCATCTTAGGAAAATCTCAAATTATTATTTTATATTAAGGTCAAATTCGGTTTATAATAGTTCCAAATGGTCTTATTTAGAAGATAAAGTGGGTATGGGTCGAAATAATCTCATCCAATAGGATTTAGACAAGTTTAGGTTATTATTTTAACCTTATCAATTAGATTTAACTCTAAGTTAAATAATTTAACTTTTACCGTGTCTTTTTGTTTTCTTACACTATATGGTTAATAAACTTACTATATGAAGCCAAACGAACCCCAAGTTGTTTATTATTAATATATATATCCTTATCTAAGTCATTTGGCCGAACCTTAGATTTTTAGGAATTAAATAACAATTAATAATATAATATTTGTTTTAAAAACTAATTTATGTCAATTTTGACACTATTTGGTACATGATTTTTATGAAATTTCTAACAGAATGATAAGTTCAAAAAAAGTTACTTAAATCAATACTAACAGGTCATATTAACCCTGAAAATTAGTGGGATTCATAAAAAGTCTCAAATTACATTTATTTTTGTGTTTATAACATCAATTATGTCAATATTTTCTTAAAAAGGTAATTACTGCATCATTGTTGTGTCATAAATAAATTAAATTATTTAAAGTATAAAAATTACAAATAAAATACCATTATGTATGAAATATTTTTATCTTTCTAATGAATATTTATAGTCGAAATTATATTATGTATAACCCTATATTAAAAATGTTTTAGTAAATAGACTTTGATTTTAACTCTTTTAACTCTTCTTTGAATTAAATAATAATAAATGTCCTAATCTAATCCAAGTGGGCCTAAATGATAATATTTTACACTTAAGGTTGTTTTTGGTCGAGATAAACTTGTCCAATAGGATTAGGACATGTGTTAGGGTAATATTAATATCATTTTTACCCTTAATTACCCTATTTACTTTTAACTGTGGTAATTAAAAGTAAAAAGTTACTATTCACCAAAAATTATTTTCATCTCATTGAACCACATTTTACTTACTTAAATCAACCGTGTCTCTCAGATTTTTGAAATTCCATTCATAGAAGCGGTAAAATTAAGATTTATGAAGAAAAATTAATTTTTTAACTACCACTTAGTAGTTTCACTATTCATCAAAAATTGAAGTTTTTCAGAAAAATGCCAAAATTTCACCCTAATCTATAATTGATATTCCGAATTAAAAAATGATTTATATTTTACAAAATTCCCAACATATAATTTTCATTAATTAATTTTATAATTAATTTCCACTGTCACAACAAATAGCGTGTTTTTAAGAGATAATAACTATCAAAAGATTAACACTTGTTTATGTCTGGTGTAATTGTGAAATTACATCCAATGACCAACATTGTATTAAATTGTAAAAATATATTCTAAATATACTTTAAAACCACTCAAATTAATAATTTATCACTATTAATTATTTCGATTAAAAAATTTGTTTTTAATTATAATTTAGTAATTTTCACTATTCATCAAAAATTGAAAGTTATCCGAAAAGTACCAAAATTTCACCTTAGGCTAAATTCGATACTCCGAATCCAAAAATGAATTCCATTTTGAAAAATAAAATTTACAAAATTTCAAAAAGTGGTTATTACTATTCATAACGGCTAGTTTTAATAATATTTTAATAGCATATTGTTGTTTAGTGAAACTCGTTATTGTGTACTACACACGCTATCGAGGAAGGTCATGATTGCGTGTAATGAAAGGCAAGTCAAGGATGCAAGATCCTTTTGGTGTAGCGTACAACACAAGACATTAGTGAAATTAAAAAGAATATTTTTCATAAAATCTTGGGATGTTACATTCTACCCCCCTTAAAATGAATTTCACCCTCGAAATTCGTCGGGGTTATAAATGGTTTACTATTAGAAAGTTTCTTTAATCTAAACCCACATCGTAAAAAGGAATACCAAAACCAATATTTAAAAACGAAAGTATGAAACGTAATGGTTACCCGAATATACTAATCACTGGGTTTCCACATAGGTGAAAATATGGATATGGAAGAAAAATCTAACCATCATGTTCTGATTGAGAGTGGTAGAGAACATGGCTATGGAAAAGCTAGCAATCACAAAGCCATAAATTTGTGATGATCTAAGGTACCATATGATTAATCAGATATAAGAGCACTAGGAAAACATTTTTGGTTTTCAAGATTGTTTCCCAAAAGTTAAAGAATTTGAATTAGAATAAATACTTACTTTATTTTGGTACAATCTCACTGTTGTTCGTGCCTTGAACAATTTCCACTTCATCTCTTAAATAAATGAAGTTGAATTTGTTATTCGTTAAGTGTTAGTAGATCATGTGATAGAATGGCGGGTCATTCCATCTGTCTCAAACAAAAGGTTAGCAAAAGTTATTAAATACATATAAGTCATTCTATAGTGAGATTAATCATATATGGTTCCTAAAATGGACTTATACATCATATATCATACTGCTTAATATAATAAAACTAGTTTCTACTAAGCAGGGACTTCCTGTAGGCCAGTGGTAGGCGATAAAGGCCAGTCGCACTTCGGTTGTGGGTTCGATTTCCACAGCCTTGTCCGACGCGATGGGCTATCGCCCGTCCTGCAGGTTGTCCTTTTTATAAAACTATATTACTATAACATCCCATCAATAATATCGAAAAAACTTCTATCCTTAAACAATACTAACTTATGTCCAACATAGTCCATTCCAATCTTTATGCTTATCCAAAATACTGCAGTCCACTCTCATAATACAGTGAAAACAATTACCAGAGATTTAATACCATCATTGATCCCCATATATCATAAGATATGTCTTGTTGGTCACATTCCGAACATTTAAAGTCCTTAATCATGTATTCTCTTGAATACCTTAGTGAAAACATGAATGCAGTTAAAAGTTGACACCTTCCACATACCAAAATCCTCAAAATTCTATATACTCAAACCATGATATCACTTAGTCCTTATATCAATCATGAGCTCATGAATACTGTCAAACATTTGATTTTCTCCTTATCCTTTCATTATGGGCATATTATCTACTTTCCAAAATATTTGAATCACTTTTCATGGTTACCGGTACCTTAAAATTATTGAAAACCACAATAGACCAATACATAAATATTTCAATACACCATAAAAGTAACTCAACAAAATTATTCCTGAATACCAATACATAAACACTTCAGTCCATCCACTTCAATGATTGTCCTGGAAGAAGTCCTTCCTTGATTTAGAAGTAACTTTTTAGGTCCGGGCATTGAGTTGGGTAATGCCCATATTCTCCACAAATAAGACATTGGACTCCATAACAGTCGGTCACTCTATGACCCTTCTCTCCACACAGATAACATCGGTCCCTCCATTTGAGGTATTCCTCAAGGTTCTTCTTCCCTTCTTTAGAAATATCAATCTTCCTTTCTTTATGCTCCTCAACATGCGAACATGCATAATAGTCTATCTTCCTCTTCTTGATGAATTAGGCATACCACTAAATTTCACCTTGTTAATCATATATCGCGATGACTGATTCGGCATAATCACAACATCTTTCTCTCTAGGCATTACACAATTTTGTTTCTCATAGTCACCAATTTGTCCATTGGATTTAATGTTAACCGAATTCCTTTTGGTTCCCTCCATTAACTAAAACACAAAAATAATTTTGTGAGAGGCAAAAATCATGCTAGAGAAAACAACATAGTAAAGGGGAAGTATCCTCAATATCTAACTTCTTAGGTTAAATTCTATGATCGCTACCGTAGTTCTAGGATTGTATCTTATACGTATACTTATCCTTAGGGACATCCCTAGTCATACCTTAGAAATATCTCTAGGGATCTCACTAACGTTTTCGCATCCTAGTTTCCAAAGGTTGACTAAACCTTTCCTCTGATACCAACTGTAGAGACCTGAATCTTGACGTACATTGACATTACATTACATTTGCGGAATACTTAGTACATAACAAAAACACACACACAAGGATCGTAATAGTTTACTGTCTTTGGAAACTCGGAACGTAATCTTCTAATCGTGGTGAAAGATCTTCAATATCTCCCATAAATATCTTCCCTTTTTTTTACCTAAAACATTTCTTTATATCCCGAGGAAAAGAAAACATAAAAGGGTGAGCTCAAATGCTCAGTAATGGTAAACAAAAGAAAAATCAATCACATCATATTCATAAGAACATAACTTTTGGAAATCTTAACCTGTAAAAGAGAGCATAATTTCCTAACATGGGATAAATTATAGTAGTGAAATGAAATCCCAATTATAATAACTTAAAACATGAAACTTTGTGGCATACACACATAATCATAGAGAATCATTTCTTTTTAGTCAAGACTCATTGCCAAGACTATCTTAGTGGACAAAGTCCCTTTCTGAACGGAGTCACCCTCGTTCCAGTCCTGTTTCACTGAACCAGTATAACCTACTGTTCCAGCCATGTCTATCTCATGAGATATAAAATCTTTACCCAATGCATTGGAGGGAGATATAGGTCCCACCCATCTCATAATTATACCATTCTTATGTGTGCCACAAAATCATAAATCATACATCATTGCATAACCCATGTAATAAAAATGGGAATCTTAAACATCGTGATATCATAAAACAATTCATATAAGATAAAGGGATTCATAAAAATATAATTCCATCACAACATAATAAAATCAATGTAATAATAGGGATAGAAACAGAACCCTTTATTATCTTAGATGGAAAAATAATTTTGATAAAACACTTAAACTCCATTCTTGGGGAAAATATCCTTTCTACTTCAAAAACATTTTTCCTTCATTAACATGTCATACAATTCTAAACTAAAAGAATTTGATTAAAAATAAACATGAAAACTTGTAAAGGAAGCTTCTTGGAAATAATGTTTTAAAAAAAATCCATTCATGCCGTATAAGTTAAAAGAAAACATTCTTCTCGTACTTTTGTCGGAAAAGTCAAAAAGTACCTCGTACGAAAAACGACAAAAGATTCCTTTCATATCTTTTACAAAAAACTCACCAAAGGGTAAAATTGGATATAAACTATTGTAAAAGGATATAAATATTACATATTGAGGAAGAATGGATGTGTATGATAAAATACACCCCAGTAAATACCAAAGTATAAACAATCTCGGATAAAAATGAGATTGTGACATTTCCCTTACCTTCGGTCCGAATTGCTTTGTACATGTCCGAACCTCCTTTATAATGATTTAAATCATGTTATTGACTTATTCCAGAATCATATTCATTGTTATTATATCATATATGGTCCACTTATGACTTTATATTACCTGTTCTTTTGTAAATTCATGTTAAAGTAGTGTTTTGGGTAAAATCGTCTCATTTATCGTAGGTGTTTGGACTTGTTGTTCTTGACATTATTATTACTTATATCATGATTTAATTACTTCCAGAATATAAAGTATGATTTATATATCATATATATTCAGTATATATATATATAATAGATAGATAAATGAAAGGAAACACACCGTTCATGGAGACAGTAGTCCGTACGTACGCATGAACGCTGATTTCCTTTCCTTATTGTCTTGAATGGAAGTAAGTAGATGACATATATATATATATAAATAAATACAGTAGATTTAACATGTCATATATTCCATTATTATTCATTATATATACTTTATAATCATTTTGGAATGGTTAACATGGATAATGAATCTCATCGCGTCGTGGAGACGGTATTCCGTACGTACGCACGCGCGGTGATTTCATTTTCCGTAGGATGGATAGATGGTTAAATAGGGTTGTTTCATAATTATAATAACATATCAGTATATGAATGATACTTATGTTATTACTTCATAATGAAACAACCAAATAAGAAGAAGTTGAAGAAGAAATAAATTGGAAAGGATCGGTAATGGGTATTACCTCTTCTTTGAAGTGCTTCTTTGAGACCTCCTTTTAGGGCACTAAAATTGGACTTTTAAGAAGAACAGGACCTCTAGGATGATACTAGGGAAGTGGAGAAGAGATTTTGGCAGGGGTTGGCAGAGCTTTAATGCTCAAATTGGTGTGAGGAGGAGAGGGAGGAGGTGCCCTTTTATAAGGGAGGAGAGGGGCATCTTAGGAAAATCTCAAAATATTATTTTATATTAAGGTCAAATTCGGTTTATAATGGTTCCAAATGGTCTTATTTAGAATATAAAGTGGGGATGGGTCTAAATAATCTCATCCAATAGGATTTAGACAAGTTTAGGTTATTATTTTAACCTTATCAATTAGATTTAACTCTAAGTTAAATAATTTAACTTTTACCGTGTCTTTTTGTTTTCTTACACTATATGGTTAATAAACTTACTATATGAATCCAAACGAACCCCAAGTTGTTTATTATTAATATATATATCCTTATCTAAGTCATTTGGCCGAACATTAGATTTTTAGGAATTAAATAACAATTAATAATATAATATTTGTTTTAAAAACTAATTTATGTCAATTTTGACACTATTTGGTACATGATTTTTATGAAATTTCTAACAGAATGATAAGTTCGAACCAAGTTACTTAAATCAATAATAAAATGTCATATTAACCTAGAAAATTAGTGGGATTCATAAAAAGTCTCAAATTACATTTATTTTGGTGTTTATAACATCAATTATGTCAATATTTTCTTAAAAAGGTAATTACTGCATCATCGTTGTATCATAAATAAATTAAATTATTTAAAGTATAAAAATTACAAATAAAATACCATTATGTATTAAATCTTTTTAGATTTATAATGAATATTTATAGTCTAAATTATATTATGTATAAACCTATATTAAAAATGTTTTAGTAAATAAAATTTGATTTTAACTCTTTTAACTCTTCTTTGAATTAAATAATAATAAATGTCCTAATCTAATCCAAGTGGGCATAAATGATAATATTTTACACTTAAGGTTGTTTTTGTTCGATATACACTTGTCCAATAGGATTAGGACATGTTTTAGGGTAATATTAATATCATTTTTACCCTTAATTACCCTATTTACTTTTAACCGTGGTAATTAAAAGTAAACAGATACTATTCACCAAAAATTATTTTCATCTCATTGAACCACATTTTACTTATTGACATCAACCGTGTCTCTCAGATTTTTGAAATTACATTCACATAAGTGGTAAAATTAAGATTTATGAAGACAAATTAATTTTTTAACTACCACTTAGTAGTTTCACTATTCATCAAAAATTGAAGTTTTTCAGAAAAATGCCAAAATTTCACCCTAAGCTATAATTGATATTCTGAATTCAAAAATGATTTCTATTTTACAAAATTCCCAACATATAAGTTTCATTAATTAATTTTATAATTAATTTCCACTGTCACAACAAATAGCGTGTTTTTAAGAGATAATATCTATCAAAAGATTAACACTTATTTATGTCTGGTGTAAATGTGAAATTACATCCAATGAACAACATTGTATTAAATTGTAAAAATATATTCTAAATATAATTTAAAACCACTCAAATTAATAATTTATCACTATTAATTATTTTTATTAAAAAATTTGTTTTTAATTATAATTTAGTAATTTTCACTATTTATCAAAAATTGAAAGTTATCCGAAAAGTACCAAAATTTCACCTTAGGCTAAATTCGATACTCCGAATCCAAAAATGAATTCCATTTTGAAAAATAAAATTTACAAAATTTCAAAAAAGTGGTTATTACTATTCATAACGGCTAGTTTTAATAATATTTTATTAGCATATTGTTGTTTAGTGAAACTCGTTATTGCGTACTACACACGCTATCGAGGAAGGTCGCGATTGCGTATAATGCAAGGAAAGTCAAGGATGCAATCTCCTTTTGGTGTATAGTACAAAACAAGACATTAGTGAAATTAAAAAGAATATTTTTTATAAAATCTTGGGCTGTTACAGTTAATATGACATGTTAGGTTTGATTAAATGATTTTTTTTCAAAGTAATCCAGTTTTTATGACTTCCACACAAACAAAATACCAAATAGTGTCAAAATTGACATAAATGGGGTTTTTAAAACAAATACTATATTATTAATTGATTTAATATTCCTAAAAATATAAGGTTTATCCAAAGGACATAGATAAGGTTATATATATCAATAATTAACCACTTGGGGTTCTTTTAGTAGTATATATTAATTTTATTAACCATATAATATAAAAATAAAAGGAGACATGGTAAATGTCCAACTATTTAACTAAGAGTTAAATCTAAAAGATAAGGTTAATATGGTGAACTAAAATTGTCTAAAACCTATTGGTTGAGAGATTTTCGACCCATACCCACCATATACTCTAAATTAATCATTTTGGAGCCCTTATAAACCCAATATTATTATATATTAAAATACAATTTCAAGCTTTCCCTAAAGTGACCCTCATCTCTCTTACAAAAGGGCACTTCCCCTTCTCTCAAAATCACACCTTCAAATCCATTTGGATCGGCAAAAACCTACTCAAATATACTCCCAACTACCCGAAAATAATACTATAGTCCTTCCTTTGATAATAAAGAGAACCTAAGGATCCCTTTTGATCAAATAAAAAGGAAGCACCCGAAGAAGAGGTAATAATTTCACCACCTCTTTCAAGTTCTTTTCTTCTTCCACTTCCTATTTCTTTGTTATTCCCATACCAAAATAATAAATACAATACATTATACATATTGTGACATTATTATAAATATGGTACAACCATATTCATTATTATATCTATCCTATGAATGACAAAGTTACCATATGTGCGTACGTACGACTTACCGTCTCCACGTCGTGGTGTAGTTTGTTATTCAAAAACTTCAATATTTGGATGGGTATAATAATGAGTATAATTGATGAAAATAATAAATATAACATGTTAATGATTATGTATATATGATATACCATCCAATTACATATGATTTCACCATCAATATAATGATATTGTTTCTGATGCATACGTACGGATTACCGTCTCCACGAATGCGATCAGATTCATTCCCCATCGTAATCATTCAAGAATAAATTTAATTTTATTATTACAAAAACAATGTTTAAGAACTTAATATCATTATGTATATGAATCAAATACATCTTAACCATAACAAACATGACTTATGTAACAAAACATTTAAAGGAAAACAAATCAGTTAACACCCGAAACGATGATACTACTGAAATATTACTAAAAAAGTAATATTAGAAGATCATATATGATATCATATTTATATATGTGGTTCTTGTATAATTTAATAAAAATTATTTTACTATTATACAGGAGTTTAACGTACCCTTGACCAAGTAAAAGTACAAGGTAAGTGTTAATTCCACAATCTCTTCATTATCCAAGGTTGTTTATTCGTTAGTATCTACTGGGACCTCTTTATCATCCACATCTGCGTTTCTTAAAAATGTATTTCAAAACATTTTTACTATATTAAAAAATTTGGGTTAAAGTCATTTATACCATTTTTTGACTTTTTATAAAATGTTTATAATGGAATCTTTCCGTCATTTTCCAAATAAGGCACTTTATGACCTTTTCGAAAAAATTAAGGAAATAATGTTTTTTAACTTATACGGCGGGTGCAACTATTTTCCGTTGTTATAAAACCTCTGAAGATTCCCTTACAAGATTATAAGAAAATTTTCAAAATAAATGTTTTCTTTTATAATTATGTGACTTTTAAATTATTTCAAAATAGAAAGAGATATTTATCTGAAATAGTTTTGATTTCATCTATGTTAACATCCTTTGATGGGATTTATACTTTTTTGAAGTTGATTTATTATGATACAATATTCTGTATTGTATTCAAGGTTTTGTGATATGTTTTATTGTGGATGTATTATTTTTATACCATTCATGGTTTATCGTTAAAGTATTAACATTTTGTATGCTAGTTTTAATATGAATGTTTATGTTATGTTTCAATATTTTCATATGAGTAATGCATTGGACTTAGTAAGTGATGGGTAAATCCCACTATAGATCCTCAATGAATTGGTAGGTATCATGAGACAAACTAGTGTCTTGGCATAAGGCCTTGAAAAAATATTATTTGTAGTCTTGGTACGAGGCCTTGACTATGTGGTTATGAAGTCTGACATTATGCATTCCATCATTATAAAATTGGATATTGATATTACATGTGACTGTTCGACTAGTAGAATATCAATGTGAATAAGTAAATTTCATTATTTGATTTATATTTTCCATATTATTCTGATGTTTAAGTTCAGAAGACTTATGTTTTAGTCTTATATATTTCCTTAAATGTTTATGCTTATTTATGAAAGTTTCCGCTATATTGTTATCCTTACTGAGAATCTGAGCTCACCCTTTAAATATTTTATTTTTCCTAGGATGTTAAGAAGTATTTTATGGTTGAAAAGGGATATAAGTGTGTTCAAAGGGGACAAAATGTTGTTTTTTTATCTCATGATGTAATATAAAACTTTTGTTTGCATCTATTACTTCCAAGGCTACTAAACTGATTGGTATTTCTCTACTTAATCCCTTGTGATCATGAAAATGTTATATAATAATTCACTGACTCTGGGTAACTAGGGTTGGGGTGTTACAATTAAGATCAAGTGAAGGATACCTTTGGAATTATGGTAAGGGATTCTACCTGAACCTCCTTTATTCCTTCGGGTTGTTCTATCTTTATTTTTACCCAAATGAGGTTATCTTTTATTTTTTTTACATCTTATAAATGTTTTTTATATGTTAAAAACTCATGTATCATGCTCCATTCATCATTCAATTTCAGGTATATATATATTTTAAATGGTTCCCCCCTCAATACTTCCCGATAAGCAAACCCGTTTTAAGGGAACTTCCCGAATTCTTACCCATTTTCAAGTACACCATATAATATATTTTTAATCCAACATTATTTTTATAAAACCATTTTTTTATTATGAAAACATTACAAGTTCAATTATGATTTTATATAAAATATTATACCCTTTTATGTTTTAAATGACCTTTGATATTTTCCTTTAACCGTACTAAAATGTTTTAATTCTAAATATTCTTAAGTAATATTTTTTACATGTTATGACTTCAAGTTGACATCATTTTTCATGTTATATGATTATTATACCCTATTATTTCAATTAAGGATCTAATTCCTTTCCTTCATGGACATTTTTATGATACTCCCATTTTTTATTATTTATGACATGATTATGATACACAATTCTTACCATGGGAAACCCTTATATTTATGTATGATTGGTTATATATGATTATTCACATGGAAAGAATATTCATGAACATATTATGATGGGTGCACCCAGATAGTGATTCGATGCATTGAGCAAATTTGAGTCTCATGAGATGTTATGTGCAATAGTCTTGGCGGTTAGACTTGACTCATGCTACCATGTGCAACAGTCTTGGTGGTTAACCTTAAATTGTGATCCTCCATGTGAAATGAGCCTTAAATCATGCTAAAGTAATGTTTTATGTTGCTGACACATTATTATGAATCCATTTTTATATGATCCCTTATTTATATGTAATGATTCCATATGTTCCATTCCTTTTTATATCATTATGTCATGGCTTCTAACCCATTTACTAAAGCTTTATTATTATTCTTATTCCCTTACTAGAATTTTAGATCACCCCTTTGTTCATGTTTTCCCTAGGTTATCCTATGAAGATGTATGAGAACAATGGAAGTTAGGAGATATTTATGAAGATTAATAATTAAATGTTTTATTTAGTCCCATGTTTTTTAGTTTTATGTACCTAGTCTTCCAAGACACTAGACTTTATGATCCTTATATGGTAATATACTGATTTTTTATGCTTAAAATCATGTAATGACATGTGTAAAATGCTAGGGTTTCTATAGTAAAGGTACTACGGGTGTATGGGTATTGTTCAGATCCTATAACCCAACTTTTTGGGAGAAAAAGTCCTGTCACATGGTTATTTTAAACTGTGTGAGGCATGCCACACAATTTGTTTAAACCATGTGAGGCTAGACAATGGGATGGAATAGAGAACACAATTTGATCTAACTGTGAATGCTTGGCCACACGATCTTGTGACATTTTAAAATCTAATTGCAAATACATTTCACACGGTTGGTGCATGGATTCCCTAACCATTCAACCTAACCATTCAGGTGCCCCTTCCTATAGATTACCATGCACTATATGCATACAGTTTGGCCAAACAATGTAGCCAAATCATGAGAAGGGTAAATTTGGGTGATTTTACAAATTTTTATCCAAAATGATATAGTTTTAATCCCTCATTATTCCCTTTTATCCTAAAGTTGACAACATACCTCCCTTTCTCTATTTTTGATCTTTTTGAAGCCTATTCTAGGAATTAAGATAAATCATCTGTCCAGAGTTCGAATCAAACATCGTTCGTCTCATTGGATCCACACCGATATGTTCTTAATTCATTTTTAATATTTCTTAGTTTTTCTTCCTATAAACGATGCTATATAGATGAAGGATCATATTCCCCATTGTCAGTGCATTGATCCATTATTTAGATCTACTTTGATCTAGGATTAACTAGAGTATGATACTGGATGAAGAGAGTCATACGAGTACATTGTAGGTGGTCTATAACTCATCCTTTCATTTCTATCATTTTATAAATTTTTGTATCATCACACCGATTTCATCAAGCATCATCTTTTTAATTTGTATGTCATTCTTTTAGTCATTATAACTATGTTCTAAGATCCACACCATGAACACTTATCATTTTTGGTGGTTACATCCACAA
Organism: Viscum album; assembly: GCA_963277665.1. Lineage (NCBI taxonomy): Eukaryota > Viridiplantae > Streptophyta > Magnoliopsida > Santalales > Viscaceae > Viscum > Viscum album. The sequence continues at coordinate 1,714,051,666 of OY728152.1, read as the reverse complement.
CTTCAACCACCCCATGTAGGGTGATGTGACATAATTGGGTTTTTAGTGTTTTGACCCCTTTGATCCACTTTTAAACTATGTTTGTGCTCAACCATTCTAATGGAAAGACTCCTTATAATAATTTTCTATTGAATTGACTAATTTCTAGTACTGTGGTCACTTTCCACTTGACCTGTCTAAGGTACGTGCCTCAATTGAATTTTAGTAATAAATTGTAATGGTTTTGGAAAGTATATGGTATGAATATAACTTGTACTAGTTAGAATAAATGGATTTATAGTGGTTTCTTATCCTTATCACAACCATTTAATGTTATGAAAGGTAAATGAGAGAACCAAGTAATTAAATATGAAATGGATTAAAAGGTTTCATTTCCCCTTGGCCTTGTCAAACTAATAAAAGTAATTGCTTGAACCGCTTGACTCTTAAATGATATAACTATCACTTGGCTTAATTAATTAAATGAATATAATGTAAGGTGTCAAAATATAAATGTGGACCTTGAAATACATATAGGAATTGGTTTGAATCGATATCTCCTTGGATTCTTGAGAGAATTCCTTGAGCACTCGAGGACGCCATTCGGATTCAAGGATACCAGTTGCCTTGATTTAGACCCACCTTGGAACCCAATCCACATATATCAGTGGATGATCGATATGAAACCATAAGATCCCTTCTATATCATTTAAATGATTACTTGGATACAATCCTTATATCTAGCATGGTTTCTATAAACACGAGGATCCTTGGTTATACCCTTGGGCCTAGCCATAACTTATCCTGTTTTACCATGGATGTATTCCTTATACTCGGTTATATCACATTATTGTGGAATGCCTTGGATGATGCTCCTTGGATTAAAATATTACCCCTAACCAGGCTACATTTACTACTGATTTGGTGACCCTTGAGTTTTATGTTTCCTTAGTTATTACCTTATAACCCTTTTATTATAAATAACATATTGGATGCCTTTTTCACCTTAGATACTTCACTCTTACTATTGTATCATATTTTTCATGTTGCATATGCCTCATACGACATAAATATATAACTTTAAATTAATTAATTAAAGAAATGGTTACATGTTTAGACATTGGCCAAGGGATGAAGTAGACACTTGGGTATTTATGTTATCGTATTTGTTTAATTTTTTATATTCATGATTTCATTATTTAAATTTATATTATATTGATTGGATGTATTATACTCCATTGGAGGTGGCCTAATGATATTTATCTCACACCATATATGGGTTCCTCTCATACTCAGGCACACTATATGGATCAAGGTTTTGGAAAAGGGGAGTGGGTTTCTTTGGACACTTGATTGCTTGCTGTATTAGGATGGAGCTGGTAGAATATGACCGAGCTGAATCTCGGGATGCTCAAGATAGTTTTTTGATTAATTGTTTCTATTTTTATATATCATGCTTGTATTCTTCTTATTACACCTATTTTACATCTTTCTAGATGCATGAAACATCATCATTGTCTTTTGTTTATTTATATCAGTTGTTCCAGTTGTTTTAGTTTTTGTTATTCATGTCTCTTTCTGCTGTTATCTGATTATTTTTACTTCTTATACAATTTATTCCTATTATATTACCATCTTATGTACTAAACTTTGGTAATGAGGGAATATTATCCCTACAAACATAACCAAGTCCCTCACTGTTAGTCAGAAATATCTGGTGTTTGGGGAGATGTTCTTGAGGCCATGTGGCGAACCGGGCTCGGGGAAACTCTAAGTGGAATATGGGTCTGGGACATCAAAAAGTGGTATCATAGCTATTCCTTACATTATTTACTATTTGGAGACAATATATTATAGAATTAGGAATTCTTGGAATTTTTTCATAAGCCATTCTTGGGTGTTTCAAATCCATGATCAGGGTAAAGGCTGGGTTTCTTGAATTATAATTTTTGTTCTACTTTTTCCTATTATAGTTGATATCATTTCACCATTGGTTGATACACATGATTTGTGGTGTTGTTGATTATTATTATGATTGATATTTTATTACATCCTTGTCCTGATGATATTATAGAAAGGAAAATTGTTACAAGAATCATCATAGGTACCTCAAATTTCCATGTCAGGCATATTTTCATGCCATATAGGTGTATTTCACTATCTTTATTGCTTGATATGATTGTGATTGTTGAGTAAGCCTTGCTTTGTATATATGATTTTGCTTCTTTTGGACCGTGATTGAGTGATTTCTTATTTCAATTCATGAGGTGTTATGGGACCTCATGGTTTGGAATGAGTAATTTACCAAATCAATCCTTTAATTAGAAATTAAAATGGGTGTTAATATCGGTGATAAGGAGTATGGAACCTAATCCACTGTGTTGAAAGAATCACTATAAATGTACCTTGATATATGGAAATGAGAAAATGAAACTTGAAAAGTGAAACTTGACTTTTTAAAATGTAACATTTTCACATCTTTTTCCCATATTATCATGTTTATAAAAGGTAAAGGATTGAACCTAGTAATTCAATATAAAATTAATGATTTGGTTTTTAGTAAATTATGAGGCAAGGTGATATTGACCCTTCATCTGCTATAACCCCCATGGCTTATTCTTAAGTTATTACTAATACATGTCCTTCTAAGTAGGAATTTAGGGTAGTATACTATGGGTAGTGATCCTTTATTACATTCATATTCCATTAGTGATGATTTCTATATGCTTCTAAGATTGATCTAATACATGTGCTTGGAATTTTTAGACTAATGCCACCACAACATCCTTGTGTCATGCACTAGGAAGGTGGTGATGAACATGCTTCAGATGTGGTGGTCCCTGAGCTACTAGTCATACCTCAAGGAGTTACACTTGAGGAACCACCTATTGTACCTGATTTGGGAACTAAAACCCAAGTTCATCATAGTTTTATATATATGATGTAGTCCATGAATGGTTCTCCACATCCTATACCTATGATAGCTGATCTGACTTGTGATTTATAGCTGCAGCATGCTCCGAACTTATTAGTTGATGATGGTCTACAAGCTATTGAGTATTGGCTAGAGGCCACTCTTTGTATCTTTGAAAATATAGAGATGCCTTTGGATCAGAGGGTTAATCATACATCTTACATGCTGAATGATTCGACCTAGCATTGGAGGGATGTAATTACCCTAGTTGGTTGTCATTATGGAATAGTATTGGTTGATTTTAAGACTGCCTTCTATGATAAATTCTTTCCTCAAATGATGAGAGTTGACAATGCCAAAGAATTCATGCATCTCAAGAAGGGTTCTCTGTCAGTTATGGAATATTCAGTGCATTTCACTAAGTTGTAATTATTTTCACCGCTTCGAGCTGGTGGTGAGATTTCTCGGGATAAACGTTTCAAGGATGGAATTCGATATTCCATCCATAATCAAGTGAATGTATTTTTCCTACCTAAAATTATGGAAATAGTCAATCAATCTCTTATCATTGAACAAAACCTAAGGGACAATGACAGTACTGGGTATAGAGGACCAAAACTATGAAAGACCAATAGTTCTTCCGGTAGAAAGAAACATTCCTTAAAAGTTTCTCATCAGGGTAGTGGAATCCAGAGTACCTATTTAGGTAGATTCATGGTGTGCCACTAGTGTAGAAGAAAGGGGAATATGAAGCCTCAGTGTGATAGATACCTAATGGAGAGCTGGGCTTATGGCCATACGGGGCATCTCTAGAGATTTTTTCAGACCTTTCCCTCATCTTCCAATGGAAGAGGTTCTACACTAGCTTCACCTTCAGGGTAATTTTCTTTTACATCGCGTTAGGTGGGGAGTTGAAGTAAAACTGATAGGACTGGGCAAGGAGGAGGTTGTGGCCATGGAATCCAGACTCTTGATCACCAGCAGAACCAACAGACCAATTTTGATCATGTTAGTCCATCTATTGCACAAGTTTGTGGATTAGGCCAGTTGTATTATTTATATATTATAACCAAGGATCATTCCATATGACCATCTACATTATGAGGTACTATTTTAGTATCCCCCACTATAGTGTATGATTTATTTGATACAGGTGTTTCATACTCTTTAATCTTCTTAAATATCATGGAAATCAATGGGCTGGAAGTACAATATTATTATGGTGTAATATCCCTAGATACACTGTTGGGTGTATAATTAGAAAGAATACTCCAATGAAAGGATTCCCCCTTGAGTAATAAATGATCCCTTCTTGTGGGACCTCTTTGTTCTCAGGATGATAGGCTTCGATTTCATTCTTGGGATAGATTGGATGGTTCTATGTCATGTATTTGTAGAATTCTATAACCATAGGGTGTCTTTTACATCACCATAGGGAAATAATTATCTACATAGGGGTGAGTGGGATGTCCAGGCTTGTATAGCTAGACCAAATCATCATGGTATATGTGGAGTGACTTCCCAAATTTCTAATCTCTTCATGGAGGATCAGGGTTTACTTTAGGCTTAATTCCATCCAGTAGTAGATCATTTCATGGATGTATTTCCCAATGATTTTTTCTAGATTATCTCATGACAGAGAGGTAGAGTTTATGATCAAGCTTGTTCCAGTAGTAGCTCCAATGTCCGTACCTTCGTATAGGATGAAACCTACTGATTTATAGTATCTTAAGAAGTAGATATAAGATATAGTGACCAAAGATTTTATATGTACCAAAATTTACTCTTGGGGGTTGCCCATGATTTTTTCCAAGAAGAAGGATTAGACCCTTAGTCTATGCATGAACTATAAATGGTTTAACTAGATGAAGATCAAGAACCAGTATCCACTACCTTGAATAGAAAGTCTCTTTGACCAGATCCAAGGAGCTTGGGTCTTCTCTAAGATCAACCCGATATCGGGATATCATCAGGTGAAAGTAATACAATTAGACATAACTTGTACAAATTTTGGTAGAAGGTATGGTCTGTATGAGTACCTTGTTATGCCGCTCGGTCTCAATAATTCACCCACCATTTTCACGGATCTTATAAATAGGGTGTTCCACCCCTATTTTGATTTCTTTGTCATAATATTTTGGATTAAATCTTGTATTCTCACACTCAAAGAAACCACACTAAACACCTTGATATAATTATGAGCACACTAGGAGAGCATCATATTTCTCATAGGCTTTATATGTACCACTTATAGATCGAAAATGATCAATTATTGGGTTATATTATCTCAGAAACTTGAGTCTCTATAGACCCATAGAAGTTTATTACTATGGTTTCTTGGGAGAAGCATAAGAAGATGATCGATATATAAAGTTTATCTGGGATGTCTAGATATTACATATGTTTCATAAAATAATTATCATTCCTTTATTTTCATCTTATTTGTCTTACAAATAAGGGTGTCAAGTTACTATGGTCAGAAGCGTGTGAGAAATCCTTTCAAGAGATGAAAGGAAGGATTTTCTTTGCCCCAATTCTGATTCTTCCAAATTATGGAAAAGGTCATACAACGCTTTGTGATGAATTAGAAATTATCCAAGAAGAAGTGATGATGTAGGAGGATAGAGTTTTTTCATATTAATCTCGACAATTGATTCATCATAATAGAAAATTACCCGATGCACAACCTTGAGCTAACAACATTTGTTCATACCTTATGTTGCGGGAGAAAATATCTGTTGGGTGAGTGATTTGTGGTGTATATGAACCACAATAGCCTAAAATATATCTTTATGAAACATGAATTGAATCTCATACAATTAATATGAGTTTAATATCTTCATTCCTTCAATTTTTATCTTGACTATATGCCTAGAAAAGGCAATGTAGTAGCAGATGTGTTGAGTCAGAAAATTTATGCACAGGCCGTATGGGAAGCTAGTGATGAATGGAAATTTATGTCCCTCTTTTTTGGGTTGTATATATATTATCATGATTGTCAAGAGATTTATTATCTCTAAGCCTTTACAATTACATCTCCCCCTTGAGAAGGTGAAGAGCATGCAATTTTCAGATCCTAAGGGATTGGTTGTCCATGAGAGTATTTCAGGAGATGACTTACCTTTGGATTGGACTGTAGATAGATATGACATCCAACATATACATGGATGCATCTGGGTTCCTAAAGATATGGGAGAGGAGTTGATACACAAGTACTATGCTTCTTATTGGATAGTTCATCTAAGAATATCCAATATGTATCAAGATATGTGATGCCAATATTGCCGGCCTAGGATGAAATGTCAAATATCATGATTTATCACTAGGTGTTCTACCAATAAGTAGGTAAAGGTAGAGAACCAAAGGCCTTTAAAATTATTATATCCACTTACCGTACCAGAATGTAAATGAGAAGATATTTCCATGGATTCTTTAGTCGGCTTACCCAGGTTGCCGAGAGGTAATGTCATTGTATGGGTTTTCATTAACCGACTGATGAAGGTATCCCACCTTCTTCCTATCTAAGAGACTTTATCAATTCATGATATGAGAATATTGTATGTTCTTGAGATCATTCGAATACATGAGGTCCCTCATACTATCATTTCATATTGAGATTCTCATTTCATGTCACAATTTTGGTAGGGGTTGCAAAAATATATGGGTACAAAGGTGCTTCTAAGAATATATTTTCACCCTCATGCTGATGGAAAGATAGAATGGATGATAAAAGTTCTAGAGGACATGATTAGAGCATGCATCCTTGACTTCAGTAGTTCTTGGGAGAATAATATCTCTCTCATTAAGTTCACATACAATAATTGATTTTAGCTGACAACTAAAATGGATCCTTTTGAGGACTTGTATGGTAGTCCATTACGTTCATCCCTATGTTGGCTAGAGGTAGATGAGGTAGCCATACTAGGTCCTTGTCTCATACAGGAGACTTTGATATAGGTTTAGATCATCAGGAACCATATGCATACTGCTAAGTCTAGATAAAAATCTTATGTTGATCGCCATCGATGACCTCTAGAGTTCGAGGTCAGGGATCGTGTTTTCCTTTGGGAATCACCCACATTAGAACATAGATTGATACAGAGGAAAGGGAATCTATCTCAACCATTTTTTGGGCTATATGAGATTTTGGAGATAGTTAGGTCGGTATTCTATTTGTTGTTACTACCTCATAGTTACTATTCTATGCATGATGTCTTCCATGTTTCATAGCTTGACTGGTATCATACCAACCCAGATCATATTTTTGATCCTGAGGAAGTTGATCTAGATGTCAATTCTTCTTTGGAGGAGTATCCTATACGCATCGTTGACCAGATCATGAAGGCTCTCTGAGTCCAGTTTGTCCCTCTAGTGTGGGTGCTATGGAAGCACAAATGTATACATGACGATACTTAGGAGAGGGGGCCGATGTAGTATCCCAGTGGCCATATTTGTTCTTAGATAGTGTTTCATCACCCATGGAAGGTGAACTTAGGATGATTTCTTTTAAGAGGGTAATACTGTAAGCACCCAACTTTTCACTCAAGTATGGATCCTTTAAACTTTGGTATTATTATTTATTTTGGCCCTAATATGGATTCTTAATGATTTAGTAAAGGCCCCATGGGTTTCTAGGGAATTTTTGGATCCCAAAACCCAGCTTTTTGGGAGAAAAGTCCTATCGCACAGTTAGTTTAAACCGTGAAAGGTAGGCCGCACAGTTTGTTTAAACCGTCAAACAAGGACTGGAATAGGGAAAACAATTTGATCTAGCCATGCGAGTTGGGCCTCATGACCCTGAAAAATGTTATAGAAAAATTTTAGAGGCATTTCACATGATTAGCACATAGTTTACCTAACTATGAGATCTAACAGTGTAGGTTTCTCTTCCTACAGGTTCCCGTGCATGGTTTTCGCATGCTTTGGCCAAAATATGTGGCCAAACCATGTAAAGGGTAAATTTGGGTGATATTACCATTTTTATCATATGATATAATTTTAATACCTCCTTCTTCCATTTTCCCCTATAGTAGACAGTACTTCTTCCTTTCTCTCTTTTTGATCTTTTTGATGCCTATTCTAGGAATTGGGATCTATCGTCCATTAGGAGTCTGAATCAATCATCATTCTTCTCGATGGATCCGCACCGATACCTTCTTAATTACCTTTTAATCTTTTGTCATTCTTGTTACTATCAACAATTATATTTAGATGCCGGATTATATGCCCCAATTTTAGGGAATTGATCCATTCTTCAGATCTACTCTGATCTAGGATGAACTAGAGGTTGATACTGGCTGAGGAGAGTTTTATGTGTATGATTTAGGTGTTCTATATCTCATTCCTCAATTTTTTTTTGTTTTATAAGTTTCTGTATAGTCATGAAGATTTCACCAGGCATCATTTTTTTAATTTATATTTCATAATTGTAGTTATTAGGACCATTTTCTAAGACCCACGCCATGTACACTTATCATTGTTGGTGGTTACATCCACAGCTTCAACTACCCATATAGGTTGATGTGACACAATTGGGGTTTTAGTGTTTTGAGTCCTTTGAGCCACTTTTCAGGAATGTTTGTGATTGACCATTCTAATAGTAAGCCTCCTTATAATAATTGTCTATTGAATTGACTAATGGATAGTACCATGGTCCCTTTCCACTTGAACCTTCTAAGGTAAGTGCCTCAATTGTACTTGATCAATAAATTGTAATGGTTTTGGAAAGTATATGGTATGAATATGACTTGTTCTAGTTAGAATAAATGGATTTATAGTGTTTTATAATCCTTACCACAACCTTTTCATGTTATTAAATTTAAATTAGAGAACTGTATAATTAAATATGAAATAGCATAAAATGTTGCATTGCCCCCTGACCTTATCAAACTAATGATAGGTAATGATTAAACTTTTTGACTCTTAAATGACATGACTATCACTTGGATTAATTAATTAAATTAATCCAATGTAATATTCCCAATTATAAATGTGGACCTTGATATATATATATAGGGATTGGTTTGACTCAAGCTTGCCTTGGATTCTTGAGGGAATGCCTTGAGCACTCAAGGACGCCATTCCGATTCAAGGATGCCAGTTGCCTTGGTTTATACCCATCTTGGAACTCAATTCTCATATATTAGTGGATGCCCAGTATGAAACTATAATATCCCTTATATATCATTTACAATATGGTTTGGATACACTCCTTGGATCTAGCATGGTTTCTACAGAAATTAGGTTCCTTAGTTATACCCTTGGGCCTAACCATAGATTATCCCATTTTACCTTATGTGTATTCCTTGGACTCGGTTAGATCACACTATTGTGGAATGCCTTGAAATATTATCCTTGGATTAAAATATTACCCCAAGAAAAGATGTAGTTACTACCGAGTTGGAGAACCTTAAGGTCTAGGTTACCTTAGTTATTACCTTGGAACCCTTTTATTATAAATAACATCTTGGATGAGTTGTTCACCTCAGATCCTTCACTATTACTATTATATCAGATTGTAAATGCTTGTTATGACTCAAATGAATTAAATATATAACTGAATATTATTTAATTAAATAACTAGTAACATGTTTAGACACTATAAGAGGTATGAAGCAAGTACATGGATATTTATGTTACTATACTACTTTTTTATATGCATGCTTTCACTATTTCAGTTTATATTACATGGATTGGATGTTTTAGATTCTATTGGTGGTGGCCTAATAAGATTTATCTCACACCCTATCCAGAATCCTCTGGTACCCCGATACACTATATGGGAACAAGTGTTGGAAAAGGGAAGCAGTTACCTTCAAACACTTTATTTCTTGATGTTTTAGATGGAACTGGTAGTAGATGACTGAGAAAAAGCTCAGGATTCTTGGGATAGATTTTGATTCCTTTTTTTTATTTTTGCATAGCATGATTTTATGCTTATTAGTACACCTATTTTCTAGATTTATAGATGCATGAAACATCATCATAATCAATTTTTTATTTATATAATTTTTTCCAGTTGTTTCAGTTATTGTTATTCTTGTCTCTTTCAACTATTATTTGATTATTTATATTTCCTCCTCTATTTAAATCCGTTGTATCACTATCCACTATGATACACTTTGGTAATGAAGGAACAGTCTCCCACAGACACACCCAAGTCCCTCACTACTAGGAAACAACCTCTTTCATTATGGGAGATGCTCTTGAGGCTATGTAGCTAATCGAGCTCAGGGCACCTCTAAGTGGAATCTAGGTTTGGGACGTCACACATACGTATGACCTACCATATACATGACTGTAACATTATTTCATTTTTCATAACCATTATTTATGATTGGTTCTAAAAGAACAATTTATGTATAAATATGATAATTATTCCATGATTATTATTATTTATATGTTTATATAATGACTTCCTTGTCCATATTCAACCAACCTTAAACGTTTTGACACCAAAACTGAATATGGTCAAAAAACCTAATGTAGACTTAATTGTTTAAGTATATATATTAAACCCTATAATTAGTGAAATAAAATTAATGATAAACTTGAAAAATATTCTGAATCAAGTAAATAATTAACATAATTTTATTATTCATGATGATAAAGACACACCTGACAAGTTGGTCTCAAGGTAAGGGATTTCATCTCAATGTCCTTTCATTGTGGAATATTTTAATGTTATACACCCACATTCTATTATGAGGTATATATACAACCCCTTTGACATATCATATCATGAATTTATTTATTATCATGTTATTTATATTTTGTTAAATATTATTCTTTCATGGGGCTTATGATTTAATTATTCAAAGTGGTATATGGCACTTTGAATGTTTAAAGATTTAATTTTCAAATTATTTTATCTATGTTAATATTATTGATATTAATTTAAATATTTATTTATATATATAAAATTATTATAAAGGAAATTTTATGTCTATATTGAATTTCATTCAAAGGATTTAAAAAAGAATCTTTTTATGTGTCTTAAAAGGATCATTTTGATAAATAAAAAATGAAATGTACTATTTTTAAAGTATGACAATAAATAACTTTCAGGTCTTCATGGATTATATTTGATTTTTAGTTTACTTTAAAATATTACATGTTTTATTAAATGAAAAACCCAATTTCCTTTTATTTGGTTATTTTGGTATTGAAAATGGGGATTCAAAGAAAAGGGTGTTTGGGTATTGAAAATGGGTTATCAAAAGAAAATGGTATTTTATCTAAATGTTTTTTAATATGTGTTTAAAAATAGTTTTTAATTTGTATTACGATGAAATTTTTTTACTCTTGATATGTTACTTAATCATTATATGAAACGAGCGAGCCCAATTCAACTTATACAAAGGGTTGAACCCCATTATAGCTCAAGGGTGAGCTCAATATAGATTATCTGAAGGGCTGAGACCCATTATAGATCATGAGTGAACCCGTTATAACTTATAAGAAGGGTGATACCCAATATAGATCTCCAATGCATTGGGTAATGATAATGTTGGAAGTCATACTTATGGTTATAATAATTAAAAGGGTTTTTAAAGTGTTTTATGTATATGATGCTCCATGATACCAAAAGAGGTTTAATTAATTACTATTGGTTTTTAGTGATTTTCTTTGATAAAATTTTCTGTTTTTTATTCACATAAAAATGTTTTATTTCATATTATAAAATAACTTTGATGATAAAGTTAAACATTATATGATTTTTCGTGTTTTTTCTGAACTATCTATTTCCTTTATTTTTATATTCCTTAATAATCTTTTGTACTCATCCCATGTTTTTAAAATGTTTTTAAAGGGTTTATGGATGGGTAAGGGAAATTAATAAGTCAAGTTGGAAGTCATGGAGATTTTATAGGAAAAAAATTCATGATTTATTTTGAAAGTTTTATATTATGGGAAAAATTGATACTTCTGGGTAGTGTCAACTTTGTATTTTATTGTTTTTCATGTATGTGTCATGGCCTAATTCTCTAAAAATATAAACCTAAAAAGATTATCAAATTGATAGAAAGTAAAATTATTGACTTAAATCAAAAATATATAATGTTTAAGGCCGATTCCTTATATTGGGAGTGAACCTTGACTACTATGATGGTTTTGGGAATGAACCCATTCCACTATGATAGTCTTGGAAATGAGCTTTGACTACTAAGAAAATGATTTTCTTTGATTATGTTTATGCGAAAATTTAATGTATTATTGAATTATTACACTATCATGGTTCATGTTTTTTGATTACTTAATGATTAATGTCTTATAAACTACTAAAATTTATTCCATGAATGAAGATTTTGATATATGGTTTGAAGGGTATGGTTTTCAAATGTTAATCTCATACTCTCATACCATTTCTATCATGTTATGCTTATATGATCATTGATATCTTGGTTTTTCCCCTTAACGAGCATTAGATATCATCCTTTATTATTTTTTCCATTTGTAGTTAATGAAGAAAGGTTTTATTTATGATATGTATAAGAATGGTTATAGTTATGAAGGTCTAAGTGGGATATGATGTAGAACTATTATGAACTGGTTGTTTGTGTTTCCATGTTTCCAAAGATACTAGAACTATAAAATTATAAAATGGATTATTATGTTATTTGAAAAATATTCATCTACTTAGATATAATATCTTTATATAAAAAGATTTGGTCACTATAGTTGGTGTTAGAGATAGGTTTAGTTAACCTTTCGAAACTTGGATGATAAAAATTTAGCGAGAACCCTGGGGATAAGTCTAAGTATAGAATAAAATCCTAATGTTTTGGTAATTATCATGACTTAACTAGGTCAAAACTAACTTTTCATAGAATAAGGTATCACGATTCAGACATCCTATAAATTATTTTTCATGATTACGTTATTTACCCCCATAATTATTGTTTCCCACACTATGATTTTTGTTTTAGTAAATGGCCATAAATTGAAGGAATCATGTTAATGATGAATGTGATGGAAAATTCAATGATTTCACTCCAAATAAACCAAATGATATGGTTGATGGAATGAAAAATATCATTTCTTTGAGCACACACATTTTTCTATTTATGATTCACATTGAGATTCCAAATGAGAAAATGGGGGAAAATGATTTGTTGGGTTCATCATGGGGAAAAATTAACCTTATTTTAGTGGGTATACTGATCTAATAGTCAATAAGAAATAGATCAATACCAATGAAAATATATTTTACATTATCCAGTGTTTGGAATGTGATAAAGTTATTTTGGAATTTTATCATCTAGAAGGTGAAGTAGATCAATGATAGACTCTTATTGGGAACATAAATAAACAAGAAGAAATTGAATCTATAGAGTGGTATGAGTTTAATAACTTATTATTCAATAATTATTTTCCTTTTATTATTCTTATTAAATTGGATAAGGAATTCCATGAGTTAAAATAGAAGGATGATGAATATGTTGGTACCTATGAGGAAAGTTTTATAAGACTTGCGAGGTAGACTTCTGGTATTATCATCCAACCTAAAATTAAGGTTGATTGATTCTTTAGTGGATTTAAAATAAGTCTCCAATGTGAATTATCTATATGGGACTTCAGAAGTTATGAAGAGTTCATTTGATGTACAATAAAGGTGAAGATGGGTATACGAGTTACCCATCAATCTCAAGGTTTTGATAATAAAAGAAAAATATAATTCAAAGGAAATCATAAAAACAATAGAGAGAAGAAGATGATATTTATTTTATGCTTAAAATATGGAAGGAAACATGTAAAAATTATATTAAGGTAACTAGAAAATATTTCAAGTGTGGAGAGGAATTTCATCAGGAAATTGAATGATGAGGTGATGAGAAAAAGTGAACTAATTATGTGAACAGAGAAAAAGCACCATAGAATATATAACCCACACTAGTGTTTTAAATGATAGGATTATGGGAATTATGATAACCAGTTCCCAAATACTAAGTTTAATGACAGTGATATTCATAAAAAACCTCTTAATCTAAGAGACAAAGGAAAATCTCATGCAATCCCTATTTTTGATGAGGGGTATGATAAAAATATATTGAAAGGTACACTTACAATACAATTTAAAAACACCATTTCATAATTTGATTATAGTTATACCCAATATTTTATATCTTAATATTTTTATAAGAATATCACAGTATCAATTTAAAAATTAGATGTTGAGTTAGCAATAAAAACACCTAATGGTACGATGATCATATCCCAAGTCTATAATTCTTCTTCAGCTAAAGTTTGTGGGAATGTGTTTCCTACAAATATTTTCGTTCTTCCTATAGTTTAATTAAATTTTATTTTAGGAATGGATTTTATTTATTTAAATGAATCACACATCAATTATTGAGGAAGGGGAGTTACATTTGATAGTTCAAACTAACCAATGATTATCTAACAGTGTGATAAACAATGAACTTCTGAAGTAAATTACATCCATCATATGGGTCATGATTCTTATTCAAAAGGATAGTTTATATTTAATGTTTTTAGAGAAACTCACCATAGAATATATTACTATTGTGTGAGACTTTAATAATGTATTTACTGAATAATTTCCTAGTTTTACACTAAATCATTAAGTTGATAGTTCAATATATCTTATACCTTATACTATACATATTTCTAAGACTCCATATAAAATTACCCAGATTGAGTTTCAAGAATTGAAGAAGCAACTCCAAGATAATATTGACAAGATATTCATTCAGATAAGTGCATCACCTTGAGGTTCACCTATTTTTTTTGTTAATAAGAATGATGGATCAATGTGACTCTGTATTGACTATCAAGAACTTAACAAGATCACTATTAAGAACAAGTATCCTCTACCTCGTATTGATGACTTGTTTGATCAACTATGTAGTGCTCAATAATTTTTAAAGATTGATCTTCATTCTAGATATCATAAATTGAGGGTCAATAAGGAGGATATACTCAAGACAACGTTCATCATAAGGGATAGACATTATTAATTTACAGTGATTCTATTTGGTCTTACTAATTCCCCTGTTATCTTGAGGGATTTAATTAATAAAGACTCTAGAGAATAACTTGATCAGTGTTTGGTAGTATTTATAGATGAAATTATTATATATTCAAAGAACAAGTAAGAGGATGAATACCACTTAAGTATTTTACTGAATACCCTAAGGAAGGAGAATATTTATGAAAAATCTACCCTTAGGAAGGATAATCTTTATGAAAAATTTACCAAGTGTGAATTTTGGTTTGAAAAGGTTCATTCTTGGGTCATATAATTTCATATTAGGGTATATCAATAGACCCTTTAAAGATATAATTTATTGAAAATTGGTCCAAACCAACCATTATGAATTATATTCATAGTTTTATTAGTTTGTTAGCATATTATCAGTCCTTTTTGGAGAATTTTTCATAGTCATTGAATCCAATCACAAAGTTAAGTTAGAAGGGAGCCAAATCTCATTAGATAGATGAATGTGAGGGATTTTTTAT
This sequence comes from Viscum album, assembly GCA_963277665.1. Classification (NCBI taxonomy): domain Eukaryota; kingdom Viridiplantae; phylum Streptophyta; class Magnoliopsida; order Santalales; family Viscaceae; genus Viscum; species Viscum album. The sequence continues at coordinate 1,714,036,290 of OY728152.1, read as the reverse complement.
GTAACTAAATAGATGGCTAGTCAGCACACCTATTCTCACACTACCATATAGTAGATAAGGGTTTTTAATCTATAGTGATGCATCAAAGAAGGGACTAATATTTTTCCTCATGCAAAACGATATCATTATAGCTTATTCCTCCTGAAAATTGAAGGTCCATGAGAAAAATTACACAACTAAAGATTTTGAGTTAGTTATGGTAATTTTTACATTAAATATATGAAGAGATTATATCCATGGATAAAGGTGTGACATTGATACTGATAAAAAAATTCTAAAGTATAATTCACTCAAAAAGAGATGAACATGCACCAGACAAGATGGTTGGAGTTGATTAAGATTATGAATTCTCAATAAATTACCACCCAGGTTGATAATCCAAGTAAAAATGTTCATTCTAGATTATCTATGATAAATCCATTTTTTTTAATTTTCAAGAAATACTCTTTTAAATAGGTTGAGGGGGAACCGATACAAAGGGAGGGCTGATCAATAGATGAAGTCTAATACCCATCCCTAAAACTAGCTGAAGAAACCCATACCGAATGCACTACACAAGTGCCAATACACCCCATCCATGATGCATCCATCCCATTGTTATATTGAGACCTTTACAGGCCCCACATCATCCCCATAAACATCACCATCACCGTTGTATCCATAACATCACCATTTTCATCATCATGTCTCGACTGTCTTCTCACCAAAGAAAAGCATAGGGAAATGACTAGGATCATAGGGCATACTGATAAGTGATCGACACCATTCAGAAGAAGAATCAATGTTGATGCTGATGCATCAAGAAACATCAAATAAGGATGGATGATGGTGAGGGATTAATTGATAGATCTCATGAATGAGGAACCACATGACCATCGAGCAACCAAAATCAACACCACCAAGATGAAAGAGAATCCCCAATAGATCTACCATCACTGAAGCTACCAACATGATCCAAAATGTCATAGAATCCATTAAACCTAAACAAAATGGGGTTATATGAAAAGAAGAATGGAAAAATGGAAGAGGAAACCAAGGATATTTAGATATATATAGGCACAAAAAAGGCATAAAATTAACCATGGAAAAAAATCCTAAGTAAATCAATAAGAGTACTAGAAAGGAGAAGAAAACTGCTGACATTGAGCATTCCTGTGTTTATCATCCGCATCTGTGTACTGACCCTAAAAGTTATTGATGATGAGCCAACCATGATCTGAATCCAAAAAAACCAAAATGACCACACCAAAATAAATGAGTGAATCCTAGAAAAAAAACTTGAAAACCCCAAAAATCATTTTATGATGAACACCTATCTTGGAAGAGAGTCGACCCATCCAAAAAATCTCCAAGCATGAGACTCTGCAACTTCTTTCTAGCCAGATCAGAGAACGAAAAGAGAGAAAGGTACAATAATCCATTAGATCTAGACCCAAATCGAGTGAGGATATAATGGGAGTAAGAAAAGAGGCCTACAAATAGGTTTCATTAGAGGAGGGTCAATAATGGTGGAAAATTCTTCGACAAATCTCTAGTGACAAAAACCCATGAAACAATGGGGTCGCTGAGCTGAAAACCATACCGCACCATTAATAACACTAGACCCAACCATCAATAGTGCCATATCTAGGAGTAAGATAAGGAAATAAGGGAGGAATGAGAGTAGTGGATGGGAAATCCTAGATCACCAAGAGGAAAGTTCCCAAGCTACTACATCATACCTCCTAGATTATCTATGATGAGGATCCAAAAATATTTGATATTATAGAATTATAATGGATAGATCTGGAAATATTGAAGGTAGGGGAGAAATTTTATCTTTTTCAAATGATTGTTCAACCATATATCAAAGGGAATATTAAATAGGAATATATGGAAGATGTAGAGCCACAATAGAAGGTGAGAAATGTTCCTGAGTTAAACCTTGATTATGATGGAATAATAAGGTACAAGAGCTATGTATGTGTCCCTTCAGTACCTAATTTGAAGAATGATTATTTGGATAAATATCAAAAATCTTCATTATATATTCTTATGGAAAGTTTGAAGATGTATAGAGTTTAGAAAAAGTATTTTTTGTAGGATAACGTAAAGAGAGATATTGAAGAGTACGTTTTTTGGTTCTTGGTATGTTAGTAAGTTAAGGCTGAGAGATAGAATCCTAAGGTAATGTTACAATCATTACTCATACGAGAATGAAAATGGGAAAACATCATCTTGTATTTTATCATCAGACTCACCAAAAAATTTAAAGGGTATAATGCTATATGGTTTATAGTTGATCACATTACAAAGTCAACACAATTTATTTACATTAGAGAATATTTCTCTCTTGATCAACTTACTCAGTTATACATTATTTAAGTGGTAATACTGCATGGTGTACCACAATCAATTGTATCTAATTGGAATATGAGATTTATCTCAAAGTTTTGGAGAAGCATCCAGAAAGATATAGATACAGAGTAAATTTTTAGTAGTTATTATCATCCTCAGAAAGATGTTTAGTCTAAGAGGAATTTTCAAACTCAAGAAGACATGTTGAGAGATTTCTCTATGGATTTCAAATGTGGTTGTGATTAACACCTTCCTTTGGTGGAACTTTCTTACAATAATATATTTCACTCTAATATTCAGGAAACTCATTATAGATCCCTCTATGGTAGGAAGTGTATAACTCCAACATTATGGAATGAAATTGGAGAAATAAATCTATTGGGACATGATCTAGATGAGAAAATAGAATAGAAGGTTAGATCCATTCAACATCACATAAGGGAAACTTAGAGTTGAAAAATAATTTATACAAACAATCCTTGAAAAAATACAGAGTTTGAAGTTAGTGACATTGTATTTCTATGAATATATACCTAGAAGAGGGTGATGAGAGTTGAAAATAAGGGAAACATAAAACATAGGTATATTAGTCTATTTAAATTCTTTATTGTACTAGGATGATAGCTTATTTATTGGCACTCCCACTGAATCTATCTCAAGTTCATGATTTGTTCCATGTATCTCTACTAAGGTAGTACATACCTAACCCTTCATATGTAATGAACTCAGAGGTCGTACCACTGGAGAAATATATTTATTATGAGGAAAAACTAATGGAGATTCTATATCATAGAGATAATGTTCTATGAAAAAAGACTACTCAACTAGTCAAAGATTTGTGGAGAAACCACTAATTTTAGGAAGACACATGGGAACCTGAGGATATGATGAGGTAGAAGTATCCTCAGTTTTTTGTATCAAAGTAATAGAATTATGAGGTTGAAATTATTTTAATGAAGGTATAATTTATCACCCTAATATTTTATGAATTATATTTTCCAAATAAATTAAATTTATTGGATATCTTGTGTTACACACAACAATAGATTTAGACGAACCTTGATATACTATTAAAATATTATTATCACCTAGAAATTGGATTGAAAGGTATGAATAAGACTAGCTAAATTATGAAAATTTATGGTTTACACATGTAAAAAATGAATTCATTAGTTATTAGTTAATTATAAATGAAAATAAAAATCATTAGAAAATAATTGGAATGTTTTCTAAAAAACTGTTTTATGCGCACAATGTATTTTAATCCTAATAAATTAAATTGATCAATATTGGTAAATATTTTTAATAAAATTTATATATTTTATATTTCATAAAAATTTTTAACATTAAAGGAATATTTTTTTATTATGTATAGTATAAAAATAAATCTAGTTTTTTTTCTTAAAAACATATTATTCTAAAAAGTATTTTTAATCATATTTTGCATATTTATATTAAAATTAATTTCAACCATTTATAGGAATCTAATTATATAAAATTAATTACATATTTATAATTATGAGGTTCAAATTTGGTAAATATGTCCCTTTTTATTTTTGATTAATATAAACAGTAACCGTGGTAAAATTTATCACCTTTCTAAAGGGTAAATCATGTAAATATTGGTTAAAACTAAATGGTAAGGCCATAATTATTCATCATAATTATTATTTTATGAATTAAATTAGATCCTTATCACCTTATTCATTAAATTCATTAGTTTACTAGACACTTTTCCATGAAAATTACCAATATAATATTTAAATCAAAGAAAGTTACAAATTGTCACTCTCTTTATTTTCAATATCTCTTATGAGTACAAATAGGGGAAAAATCAAATTATGAATGAATATAAGTATATATTTTGAGATTAATGAAATTATATTCTTGATATAAACTTATTTTTTATTTTTAGTAAATTATATAATGACCTTAATTGCTCATGAAACACCAATGCAATATTTCTCCATTTAATAAAAAATTATAATAAATGATTTTAAAATATTAAAAGTAATATAATTTGAATGATTTAATGTGTCACACGAATTATATAGATCTATATGAAATATTTGAGAGGTTTGAAAGCATTATATCCGAATTACCCTATTGTATGGATGTATTTAATGTTAAATTAAATTAATTGAATTCAAAATGATATTAATGATATTTTGTGAGAGGATTTAAACCCATAATAATATTATCTTATAGTATTATAATTTTGAGCCATTTTACATAAAAATTAATTTATATTAATTTAATATTTTAAGAAATTCCATTATTTCCCCTCCCCTCAATTATAAAAAAGGAACCCTCAATTCTATTCTTCACACCACTTTCACCCTTTTAGATCGACAAAACTCTCCGAAAATATCTTCTAAACTTATCTAGAAACATACTATAGGTTTTTTTCTTTCAAAAATACCAACCCTATATCTCTTTAGTGGGTTTATAAAGGCGTCATTTCAAGGAAGAGGAAATTTCCTTAATCAATCACGCTCTTTTAAATTATTCTTTTACCTCATATAAATATATTATATTCTTCATAAAATAATTAATTCAGTATCTAAATATACTTAAATTTTATTTTGATTATTAAAACACCATTATACACCCTATTTCCCATCAAATTATAAGTGAAAGTATTGCTCATGCGTACGCACAACTTGTTGTCTCCACGTAGCTATACAATTCACTCTTGATCACCATATTTTATGGATGGGTATTATGATGGGTTTAAATATTTATATATGATATTTATGACACAATTATATTTATGTAAGGATAATATCATGTCTACTTGCTTACCATCTAATATTTTGGGAAATGATAACATCACTCGTGCATACGTGCAGACTACTACCTCTACGAAATGATGTGTTTCATTTTTTATTTATATTTTACTTTTATCATAACGAGGATAAATTATATGAATATATATATATATATATTATATGATATAATAATGATCTTGGAATGGTTAATTAAAATTTACCTTTATTTTTTTCCATCCTATTAAAAAATGAAAACAACATTCATGCATATGTACGACTTATCATCTCCATGAACAATGTAAATCATCTTTCTTTCCATAAATTTTATGTATGAATATAAATATGTTTATAATTAATATATATTATATTTAAACCATGATTAAAATTCTGTAGTTGATGCAACTATGATCGAATTACAAGGATCAAAACTACCAAACCAAAACTTACATGAAAAATGATGCAATTATCAAATGAAATAGTGATTTTAATAAAGATTTTTTAATAAACTGATGATAAAAGGTTTGAAGTAAATATTATATTTTTTTATATGAGCATGGTTATATAATAATATGTATAATAAAACTATATTTATTATATAATAGGTTCTAAAATATATAAAGGAAGCCGAACCTGAGGTAAGGGGTTTTATGTTATAATCTCATTGTTTATCCGGATTGTTTATAATTAAATTATCATGATAAAATATTATGGTAAAACTATCAATATACTCATAAATTTTATTAAACTCTAGTTATTTATTTAAAATATATGTTTTCCTTTCATTTTTATCACCTTATCTAATCAATAGACTGAAAATATATTTTTAAGGAAAATCAACTCTATTACTCTCTTTAGTCGAAAACCCTTTTCTTCCGTGTCCATGTTTTCTAAAAATGTTTTAAATAAGTTTTATAATATTCTACTATTTTTTCTTAAATTAATTTTTACCCATGTTTGAATCATTAAAAAATGTTTTGAATTTAATATTCTTATCATTTTCTAAAAATAGGTGCTTTGTGACTTTTTCGACAAAAATACCATATGAATGTTTTTTAACATATACGGTATGAATGGAATTTACTATCATCATGGTTGTACAATGTTTTAAATATTACTTTATAATTTTCCATGGTTATTTTAAAATATAATTTTTTCTATATTTTTTAATTTTTTATATTTTTAAAAAGTGATTTCAAAATGGAAAGTTTATTTTCATTAATAAATGTTTAATGATATTTTGATTCATAAACAACAAAAATTTTCAATGTTTCTTATGGTTTATTGAGAATATGATCTATGGATTCCATACTTATTATTTCTATGGATGGTTTATGTTTATGATGGAATGATGTTTATGAAAACTGATCCTTTTTATGGGTTATTCTATGATGAAATTTTGAGGAAATCTATTTTTTCATGGGTTTTGATATGATGAATGGTTTATGATCTTGTGGTAAACATATATATTATTTTAATTATATAACTTGTGGGATCTATATCTTCCTACAATTCATTGGGTAAATATTGAAATCTCATGAGATAAATTTGATTGGAATGGGGAGTGAACCCTGTTTAGTAAAGGACTTTGTCTACTATGATAGTCCTGGGTGTGAACCTTGACTACTAAGATGGATTGGGGAATGAATCCATTCCACTATGATGGTCTTGAAAATGAGCCTGGAATACTAATGAAATAACTTTATATGTTTATATGTATGCCACAATTCCATGTCTTATTCCAATGTTATGCTCTCATTTATCATGTTCTTTGATTCCTTTAAGATTAATGCCATATAAAATACCAAGATTTATTCCATGGATCAATATTATGATATATGATATATAGGGTATGATTTTTAAATGTTAATCTCATGTTCTCATACCATTTTTCCCATGTTATGCTTATATGATCATTGATATACCACCTTACTCAACATCAGATCTCACCCTTTCTTAGTTTTCCTTTATCAGGTTATGAAGAAAGGTTTTATTTATGATATGTTTAAGAAGGGTGATAGATATAAAGATCTAAGTGGGAGATGATTTAGAACTATTAGGAACTAGTTGTTTATGTTTCTAAGTTCACAAAGATACTAGACCTATATGATTCTTCCATGGATATTTATGTTATGTAAATAATATGCACTTATTTAGATGTAATATATATGTATGAAAAATTTTGGTCACTATAACGAAACATCTCATCACATGATTCATCCCCTAAACAATTTAATAAAGCTAGGTTAAAAGTCAATACTAAAACCTTTCTCTTGATTCTAAACCAAAATAATAAGTCTCTTCTAATAAAACACAACCTGAACATGATGAACTTTTTAGAAAGGCCTTGAATGATCTATAAACTCCTCTATAATACCTGATACAATTATATTTATGTAGTTACAACCTAATAAATTTAGGATAATGTGGAAAAAAATAGTCGGTACTCTTCCAAACAACCTCCCTTAAAGGTACATGTCCTAAAGAACCAACACTCCAAGAACAACCAATCATGATACATTAAGGCTTAGAGGAAACATTAAATTGATCTATCATACCTACTAAATTTTGAACTAGTTTTGAAGGAATTTTCTTGATTCGTTCCCCAACCACACAATCCATCCATTAAGCTCTCAGTTATTTACTAACGCACCACCAATTTCAATCACTCACAGATTGTGACAATATAATCTTGAGTCTGAATACATATCTGGTGTCCCTATAATGAAACATCTAAAACACACATCATGTATTCATTGTGTAACCATATACTCTTAGGTCCATTACACATAAGTCTTCAAAAGTCATCACTAACATCAAATGACAAGTCTTAAGCAAGACCATGACCCTTATATTAGAGAGTTCATTCCACTTGGGACCCAGTCGATGATTCCTACCATAAGAGTATTCTTATTATCACCCTTTAATGTATACACTGGTTTATCAAACCCATGAAAATTTCATTACCAAACATGATGAATAAAAGTTACCATCTATTTATGCATGTTTATAAAGAAACATACCATTCACTAGATACACATAGATTACCCAGAACACATTTTAGTACATTCTATTATCCATAATCAATGTAGACAATGTTCATTAGCATCCTAAGAATGTGTTATGACTTATGACCCAGATGGGTCTCATCCTCACATTCAAGCCTCTACATTGAACTATGAAACCTACATTAAAGACAACACGGGTTAACCAACCAATGACACCGTGATCTATCATCGTTGTTGTCTCCCACCACACAAAAATCTATGCATACACAACAACCTTTGGGCCCTTGAGACCCGAAATCTTCACACTAAAAAAACTAGTTTCCAACAATAATTGTGATCCTAAACAAAATTATCCAATGGACTAATGCAACTATCTCTTCTAGTTTTATCAATATAACTTGAACATTCTCAACAGTCCTCTTAGCACAATTTTTCTACCAATTCTACAAACTCCACATTTAATGATGTCCAAGAACACTCCCAAATCATGGATTTACTAGAAAGCCGTGATAAAACCACTATTTACTCAAAATAGAGATATTTTCCATGAGTCACATACCTCCAAGATGGGATCACCCGCCTCTTATTTATCCACACTCTACAAGGAACTATATCCACAAAACTAAGAATCCAAAATGCTCTTTTTAACATAGAGAATCTTATTCATGATTGTATTAACCATATAATTAACCACCACTAAAGTGTCACTCTACAACCACATACATAAAATTATGTTCTCATTACACGTTCAAAGGAACACTAATAACTAATAGGGTTAGGTGCACGAAAGATCCTTCCTTTCAATATAAAACTCACATCATGTGTACTAGAACTCAATGTTATCTATATTTCAAGGTTGAAAAGAAACTATAAAGATATTTATCAGAGAATTATCATGATTATTCACATAAAAAAAGAATTTTCATCAACAAAATCCAGCCTTCATGCACTACCCTTGACTATTACCTCACATGAAGACATTTAAACTCGGGTTACTCACAATAAATATGAGGCAAAAAATTTCTAGTGACCTGAGTCACATATTTAAGGTCATAAGAAGTTTCCACATAACCCAAAACAATTTCTCAATAAGAGAAAAAACTCAAAAACTATCATCTAGGCACATTCCAACAAATATTACTTGACATATTTTCCCTTAGACTGACCACATCATGGCCAAAGACACCGGGTTTGCTTAAATAGAATACCACTGAGGCTACATGGGTCACTACGCATAGGTTATAATTAGAAGTTTAATTTATCCAAGTCTATCTACTGATTACTCAAAAAATATTCTTACTAAAGAAATTAATGACCTAAAATGACCTAACAATGCACACTAAACCATATTTCCATAGAGGGACTGGATCATCATCGCCGCCATTGTCGTCACTATCACTGTCACCCAGGTGCACCACACCACAGTAACACATCACTTTATATAATAAGTTTACATTAATTGGGGTTTAGATGAATTTAATTTCATCATGAACTCATATGTGAAAATATAGTATAAGTTTTTGACACTAAGCAGTTGAGTCCTTCGTCATAAGTGCAATCACACACAAGCAATATATAATTCATGTGAAACCATACATACTGAATATGATCCATGCAATAAAATTTTCTAATATGGATAGGATTCAAATCTATTTGAAATAATAAACCTCCAAATACATGTAAATCACACAATGTGAAATCATATAATCATAACAACAAAAAACAAGAACATCAATCACATGCCATGGTAACTTGGACTTCTCCCTTGAGAAATGTGTTCGTGATACACCAGACTGAGTTTCACCAAAAGATCTAACACATTACGATGTCACATGTCTACTAAATCCCCAAATTAGGAAAAAATACCCTTTGATACCATTTTTTAACACCCTAACCTGAATCACCAGTTCTAATCCATAGTTCTACAAGACCTCAGGTGCACCTCCCCTATAACATCCCAGGTAAATAAAGAATATGATATCTTCATATTTATTAATATTTGTGAATTAAATATTAATTTTAATTTAAGGGGTATGATATGTTAGATGGTTTACCTGACACACATCAATGAGTTTCTCCGAAATCTCTTGTTGCACAAGGTTGAGTCATACTGAAAAATAATAACATAATATTATTTTAAATGGTAGTTAACACCTTGCCGTTGTTTTGGCAGGAATGAACAAAACTAACTAAATTATGATTATACATGTTTTTTAAAAGTTTTTACATTTATCCAATAAAATTTAGAGGCTTAAAATGTGAATGAGTCCAATTTTAATCACAAATACTCTAATATTCTTTAAAAGGTTGATTTACTACCTTTTGATGGATAATCCTTTTTAAATCTAGTTTTTGTCACTTTTATATGTTATATTTGAAAAAATAATGTTTTTATTTAGAACCGGGACATCAAAATTTCCTTTGGATGAAATTTTGGTATTTTTATGATAAAGTTCATTTCTTTAATGAATAGTTAAAATTATTACATTTTAATTCAAAATAGCCTTTTAATCTAATTTATTTATATGGATAGATTACCTTTTTAATTTGTTTTAAAGTGTAATTAGATTTTATTTTAACTATTTTAACCAATTTTGGTCATTGGAAGTAGTTTTATCTTGAAATTGATTATAAACAAGTGTCAATCTTTTGATAGTGATTATTTCTTAAAAGCATGCTTTTTGTTTTGACAACGGGAATTAATTTTCAATTAATTTATGCAACTTTTGTGTTTTGAATTTTTAAAAATGGATTCCATATTTTTAATTAGGAGGTCCAAATTGTGGAAATAGGTAACTTTTATTTTTAGACATTTTGAATAGAAACTTTAGTAAATATTTTATTTACCATGGATAAAGGGTAAATCTGGTAAATAAGGGAAAAAATTAATATTATAATAATATTAAATTATCTAAACATGTGTCCTAATCCTATTGGATGATACATGTCTGACCATTTGAATCCTTGGGTCTATTTTGGGACCCCATGGAGCCACTTGCATGTGAAAATGACACTTTATAAAAAGTAATTTAAAGTTAAGGAAAATGTAACATAAACATATATCTCTTAGTAAAAGAATTTTTATAATGGGTTATATAAGTTATATTTTCAACTATAAATAGTCATTATAAATCTTAAAATATTTCCTACATCATGGTATTTTATTTATAATTTTGAGACATTAAATAAATAAATTTATTTATGACACAATGGTGATGTAGTAATTGCTTCATTAATAAAGGATTCAAATAAATGACATCATAATTATTAAAATAAATTTATTTTGAAACTTTTTAAGCCATCAAAAAATTTTATAGATTAGTATGACTTGTTATATTTTAATTAATTAATGGTGTTTGAAATAATCAAGTTGTTATAGATTTTTTTAAATGTCTTGATATTAATAGTTTATAAATTGACATAAATGAGTTTTTAAAACAATTAATATTTTATTAAATGATAAAATAATCATAAAAATCTATGATTCAGACTACTTACATATATGATGTTAAAAATTTCATTAATTATTCATTTTGGGTTTCTTGGAATTTTATAGTAAATATAATAACCATATAGTAGGAATATATAATAGGACATGATAAAAGTTAAATAAGTTAACAAAGGGTTAAATAAATAATATAATGATTAAAAAATATCCTAAAACTATCCAATTATTATTGGATGATTTTATTTAGATTTTTATACACCTCATATTTGAATTAAATAAGTTTTGTACCTTTTGAAACTGAAAATCATTATATAATAAAATAATACTTTCAAACTTTCTGAAAGTGCCCCTCCTCCCTTTTATAAAAGGCCACCACATATAACCCACTAATCACAACTCTCAAGACCCTTGGATCATCAAAAATATAATCAAAGAATCTCTCAACATCCCTATATTACTCCCAGAAGCCTTACCTCAGGGAGAAAGCACTTCAATAAATCCTTTTCGTTCAAACCAAAGGGAGTTACCCGATTTAAAGAAGATTAAAGAACGAACGAGTAAAGTCAGACAAGAGGTAAGATACTTTGTATCAATCACCTTTCATTGAGGAATATTTTTATTTATACATGAATTTATTTTATATGGTGTATAAAACCCTTTGACTTTTCATTTCATTCAAAGAGAATCCTTTTTTATGAAGCATTTTACTAAACGACCAAATTGATGTTTCTTTTTAACGTACGTAGTGACAATGACCTTTCTTCCGCCATGAGAATTATTTGATATTTGGCTTCCTTAACAAGACATAATTTTTTTTAAAAGTAAAATAAATACCATATACTCTTGTTTCATATTTTTTTTATTGAAAATGGTTTTTTGAATGGATTGATTATATCAATATATTGAAATGTTTTATTTCAATTGCAATGTGGAAATGTTATCTTTACTTTATGCTTGTTCACATGTTATGATTATGTTATGGTTCTTGGTTATTTTTTACATATATAGGTGGCTCCATGATAAACCTATGATGAGTGAGCCCGAGATAGGTCTCCAATGCATTGGGTAACATGACAGAGGTAAACATTAATGTTTCTCTTAAGATATTTTGGGAATATACTTTGATGGGTATTCCAAATGTAACTCCCTACCTAGATGTGAAAGCTACAATGTAAGTATGTTATTTATTCCACAATTTACCTTTATGATTTATGATTTCTATGTGTTATTAATAAATCTTATGATTTCATGAGGTATGTTAAAGAGGTCATATTTTGTATGTATTGATGGACTAATAACTTTTTTCTTTATTTTATAACCCTTATTGAGCTTTTTATGCTCATCCATTTTTTTTGAAATGTTTTTCACAGGGTATAAGGCACAGTAATAGAAATGAAGAATTAAAGAAGATATATATCAAGAAAAGAATGCTTGTTTTATTTTAAGAGTTTTTATTTTATGAAAAAATGGATACTAAGTAGAAGTGTCTACTTTGTAATTTTTTGAGATGTAATGTAATAGTTATGGCCTAATTATCTAAAACTCTAAACCTGAAAAGATCCTCAATGTGAATTATCAACTTAATTCAAGATTATGTAATGTTTAATATTGAGTCCTTATAGTTGGTATCAGAGGTTGGTTTAGATAAATTTAGGAGTTAGAATATTGTTAAATTAATATCCATACATTAATTTATGGTAAGATTGAAATGATATAGAATTTACAGATTACCATGTTGCTTCACCTAAGATATTTTTGTGTTTAGAATGGTTTTTCTCAGAGGAAACATGGCTGCTATGATAAGATAACATCAAGTGGAAGATAACTTTCCAAATCAATAACCTGAGATGGTCAGGATCGGAACTGAGCAGTTTGTTGCATTGATGTCACAACTGACCCAGGCTATAAATGGTGGCGGTATCCATGCACGAGATCATCCAGATCAGCCACATAAGAACATTTTAGTAGTTGATCATTTCATGAGGCAACATCCCCCGTCATTCAGAGGATCATATAACCCTCTTCTAGTTGAAGGGTGGATTAGAGCACTGGAAAAGATTTTCTATGTCATGGGGTGTATAGATATTAAAAGGTTAATCTTGTTGTTTACCATTTTGAAGGTGAATCCTATCAGTGGTGGTTTATGGTTTAAAATATCAGGGATAGTAAGGAGATTGATGCTCTTTATTGGGATAAATTCAAAGGTATGTTTCTTGGGAAATATTTTCCTAAAGTGGTTCATCTTAGGATGGAAAAAAATTCCTAGAATTGAGGTCGGAGGATGACTCAGTGACTACTTATGAAGCACAATTCACTCGACTGGCAAGGTATGCTTCAAATTTCATAAGAGATCTTGATAGTAAAATAAATCATTTTTAATCAGGATTAAATCCAAAGTATCAAATGGATTTAGCTTCTTGTGAGTTAAAAAGTTATGAAAAACTCGTTTGATGTGCGGAGAAGGTGGAAATGGAGCTTGTAGATGATCAGGTGTTCTTTGACAAAAAATAGAATAAGAGGTCAAGGTGGAAGATAAAAGGGAAGAACTCTTCAAAATAGTCTTATGGTAAGAAACATAAGTTTATAGTTTGTGAAAATTGTGGAAAAAGAATATTGGGGAATGTATTTTGAATTATGGTAAGTGTTACTGATGTGGTAAAATTAGACACAAGGCTTGTAATTGTACTAAAAAAGATCAGGGTAATGGTAAGAAAAAAATATGATTTACAGTCAGTAATTTTTTTTAAGTACAATAAAATGGGTCATTATGAAAATGAGTGTCTAATGAAGAACTCAACTGAGGGGAAGAATCTAAAATACAAGAAAAAAGAGGCGGTGAAATCATTTGAAATTACATCAGAAGTTTTTGGGCCATCGAATGAAGTAGTATCAGGTACACTGTTTGTTTTTTCAGATTATTCCAATGTGTTTCTTTATTCAGGGTCTACACATTCTTTCATTTCAAATATGTTTTCTAGTAAATTGGGAAATTCATCTCAATATATGAATCATGAACTTATGCTAAAAACACCAGGAGGAAATGTTGAGATAAAGATAAATTATAAGAACCTTCCTATCCCTATGTGTGAAAATAATCTAACTGCAAAACTTAATGTTTTGCCTGTATTAGAGTTTGATGTTATTTTGGGTATGGATTGGATTTCTGTTTATCATGCTAAGATTGATTGCAGAGCTAAATAGGTTTCTTTTCAGAAATAATTTTAGTTTGTATACCATAATGAAACCTTACTTTTAATAATATATCAGGAAGCTGAGAAACTAGTAAAATATGGAAATGAATACTACCTTGAACATATTTATGAAAACAAAGGAACTGTTCAAATTAATGACGTGCTCGTTGTAAATTATTATCTTGATGTTTTTACAGATGAGTTTCCTTTTATAATACCTGATCGAGAATTTGAATTTATTGTTGACTTAGTTCCTGATGCTAAGACAATTTGAAAACCCCTTATCGAATGGCCCAAATTGAACATTTAGAGTATATAATCAATTGTAAGAGTTATTAGATAAAGGTTTAATTAGACCTAGTACATCACCATTGGGTGCTCCTATCTTATTTGTTAAAAAGAAAGATGGTTCATTGAGAATTTTCATTGATTATAGAGCATTAAATAACATCACTGTTAAGAACTTATATCCTTTGCCTCATATTGATGATTTGTTGGATCAGCTCTAAGGAGATCAGTACTTTTTGAAGATTGAATTGAGGTTGGGGCACCATCAGTTGAAAGTAATGGAATAATACATTCTAAAGACAATGTTTTGTGCTAGATATGGCCATTATGAATTTGTGGTTATGACTTTTGGGTTAACCAATTCACCTGTTGTGTTGATGGATCTCATGAATAAAATTTTCCATGAGTTCTTAGATTAGTTTGCGGTTGTGTTCATTGATGGTATTTTGGTTTATTCTAAAAGTAAATAGGAATATGAAAGTAATTTAAGGGTTTTCATGAAAAACATAAAAGAAAATAAACTGTATGGTAAATTTATCAAGTATGAGTTTTGGTTACAAAAATTTCATTCCTTGGTCACATTATTTCAAAAAATAGCTTAATAGTTGATCCTGCTAAAACAAAAGTTGTTGAAGAGTGGCCAAGACCCACAAATATTACCAATATCCTTAGTTTTCTAGGTTTACAAGGCTATTACTGATGGTTTGTTGAAAAGTTTTCACAGTTATCTATCTCACTAACTAAATTAACATGAAAAGGTGTTAAGTTCATTTGGAAAAAATAATGTGTTGATTGTTTTCAGAAATTGAAAAGAATATTGGTGAATGCTCCTGTTTTGGAACTACCTTCTAGAAATGGTGAAGTTTTTTTCTACAGTGATGCATTGTTGAAAGGACTTGGTTATGGCCTATTGTAGAATGACCAGGTAATTGATTATGATTCATGTTATTTGAAACCTCTTGAGTTAAATTAACCTACATATGATTTGGAATTATCTGTAGTTGTTTTTGATTTAAAAATTTGCAGGCATCATCTGTATGGCGTAAAATGTGAAATATATACTGACCAAAAAAGTTTGAATTATATATTAATTTAGAATGAATTGGACATGAGATAGAGAAGATGGTTAGAATTAATCATAGATTATGATTTCATAATTCATTATCATCTAGGGAAAGAAAATAAAGTGGATGATGCTTTGAGTCAAAAAATTAATAATATATTAACCATGTTACATTTGGAACAAGATAATTTGATTAATGATTTGATGAACTTTGGGGTAGATTTTTTTGGTGCAGGAAATTCCTTTGTTTTGTTTTAGGTGACAGTGAAATCATCCCTAGCAGATAGAATAAAGCAAGCATAAAAAGAAGATAGCGAGTTGCAGAAAAAGGTAGATTTGCTTCAGAAGGGTAAGTTACCTGAATTTAACGTTGATAAAGATTATGTTCTGAGGTTTTAGAAGAGATTATGTATGACTTGTGATTCACAGTTAAATAAAGTGTTATTATGTGAAGCTCACATTTCTCTGTTTTTAGTTCATCATGGCAGTACTAAGATGTACAAAGATCTTCATGAGTATTAATAGTGGGATGGAATGAAAAGAGACATTGCTGACATTACTGTGAAGTGTTTGACTAGTAAACAGGTTAAAGCAGAGCAACAGTTACCGAAAGGGATGCTTCATCCTTTACCGGTGCCAGAGTGGAAATGGGAAAATATATCCATGGACTTCGTTGTTGGATTACCAAAGACATCTTGAGGTAATAATGAAATCTGTGTTATTGTTGATCGATTGACTAAATATGCTAATTTCCTTCCTATTAGAGATACTTTGTCCCTATATCAACTTTCTCAGTTGTATGTTAAAGAGATATTCAGGTTGCAAAGAGTTACCATCTCCATTTTATCTTATCATGATCCCATGTTTACTTCTAACTTTTGGAAAGGACTTTAGAAGTCATTGGGTACTAAATTAAATTTTAGTATAGCTTTTCATCCTCAATAAGATGGGAATTCAGAACGATCAATTCAGACATTAGAAGATATGCTACATGTTTTCTCAATGGATTATTAGGGAAGTTGGGACCAATATCTTTCTTTGGTTGAATTTTCTTATAATAACAGTTTTCATTCCTGTGTACATATGACACCATTTGAGGCATTGTATGAAAATAGATGTCGAACTCTAGATTTTTGGGATAAAGCTGGTAAAAGGAAACTGATGGGACCAGAATTGGTAGAAGAGATGGAAAAGAAAGTTCAGTTGATTCAGATGCACATAAGAACATATCAGATCATATAGAAAAGTTATTAGGATAACTAAAGGAATAATCTTTCTTTTGAGGTAGGTGATCATTACTTTCTCAAAGTTTCTCCATGGAAAAGTATGATGCATTTTAGAAAGAAGGTAATGTTGAGTCCGAGGTTCATTAAACCCTATGAAATCCTGGAGAAAGTTAGATCAGTTGCCAAAGGAGTGGATTTACCTCCATGTTTATCCCAGGCACATAATTTTTTTTTATGTTTCAATGTTAAGAAAGCATATGCCAGATCCACCTCATGTTTTGAGTCCAAAGGTAGTTCAGTTGGAAGAGAATCTTTCTTATGAGGAACAACCTATCCAGATTCTTGACCATAGAGAGAAAGTGTTGCAGAATAAGGTAATTCATCAGGTAAAGGTTTGGTAGAAAAAACCCTATGGTTGAAGAGGCAACATGGGAATATGAAAATACTATGAGGGATAAATACCCCCACTTATTTGATAAGTGAATAGAATTTCGAGGATTCATTTCCAAAAAGGGGGGGAGGATGTAACATCCCAAGTAAATAAAGAATATGATATTTTCATATTTATTAATATTTTTGAATTAAATATTAATTTTACTTTAAAGGGGATGCTATGTTTGATGGTGTACCCAACACACAATAATGGGTTTCTTCAAAATCTCCTGTTTCACTCAAGGATGAGTCATACTTAAAAATAATAATATAATATTATTTTAAATGGCAGTTAATGCCTAGTTTTTGTATTGGTGAGAATAAATATAACTAACTACAATATGATTATACATGTTTGTCAATTTGTTTTACATTTATTCAATAAAATTTAGAGGCTTAAAATGTGAATGAGTCCAATTTGAAGCACAAATAATCTAATATTCTTTAAAATGCTGATTTACCGCCTTTTGATGGAGAACCATTTTTAAATCTTTTTTTGCCACTTTTATATGTTATATTTGAAAAAATAAAATTCTTATTTATAATTGGGACATCAAAATTTACTTTTGATGAAATTTTGGTATTTTTCTAATAATGTTCATTTTTTAACGAATAGTTAAAATTACTGCATTTTAATTCAAAACTGCCATTTAATATAATTTATTTATATGGTTAGATTACCTTTTTAATTTTATTTAAAGTGTAATTAGATTATATTTTAACCATTTAATCCAATTTTGGTCATTGGAAGTAGTTTTACTTTGAAATTGAACATAAAAAAGTGTCAATCTTTTGATAGTTATTATTTCTTAAAACACGTTTTTTGTTTTGACAACGTGAATTAATTTTAAATTAATTTCTACAAATTCTTTGTTTTCAATTTGAAAAAATGGATTCCATATTTTTAACCATGAGGTCCAAATTATGTTAATAGGTAACTTTTATTTTTAGACATTATGAATAGTAACTTCCGAAAATATTTTATTTACCTTGATTAAAGGGAAAATCAGGTATATAAGGGTAAAAAATAAGGTTATAATAATATTAAATTATCCTAACACATATCCTAATCCCATTGGATGATACATGTCTGACCCTGGTCATCCTTGGGTCGATTTTGGGACCCCATAGAGCCACTTTCATGTGAAAATAACACTTTAAAAAAATTAATTTAAAGTTAAGGAAAATGTAACATAAACATATATCTATTAGTAAAACAATTTTTATAATGGGTTATATAAGTTATATTTTCAACTATAACTAGTCATTATAAAGATAAAAATATTTCATATATCGTGTTATTTTATTTATAATTTTGATTCATTAAATAAATAAATTTATTTCTATCACAATGGTGACGCAATAATTGCTTCATTAATAAAAGATTCAAGTAAATGATATCATAATTATTAAAATAAATTTAATTTGAAACTTTCTAAGACACCCAAAAATTTTATAGACTATGATGATTTGTTATATTTTAAATAATTAAGGTTGTTCAAAAGAATCAAGTTGTTAAATATTTTTTAAATGTCTTGATATGAATAGTTTATAAATTGACATAAATGAGTTTTTAAAACAATTAATATATTATTAAATGATAAAATAATCCTAAAAATATAATATTCAGACAACTGACATACATGATGTTGAAAATTTCATTAATGATCCATTTTGGGTCTCTTTTCATTTTATAGAAAATATATTAACCATAAAGTATGAATATATAAGCGGACATTGTAAAAGTTAAATAAGTTAAAAAAGGGTTAAATAAAACATAAAAGGATTAAAAAATATCCAGAACCTGTCCAATTATAATTGGATGATTTTATTATGACTTATATACAACTTATATTCGAATTAAATAATTTTTGGACCTTTTTAAAACTAAAATCATTCTATAATAAAATAATACTTTCAAACTTTCCCAAGGAGACCCTCCTCCCTCTTATAAAAGGACACCACCTCTAACCCATTACTCACAACTCTCAAGCCCCTTGGCTCATCCAAAATTTTCTCCAAGAAGCCATCAAAATCCCTTTATTTTTACTAGAAGCCTTACCTTAGGTAGAAATTACATCAATAAATCCCTTTGGTTCAAACCAATGGGAGTTACCCGATTTAAAGAAGATTAAAGAAGAAACAAGTCAAGTCGAACACGAGGTAAGGGAATTTTTATCAATCACCTTTCATTGAGGAATATTTGGATTTATACATGACTTTATTTAATATGGTGTATAAAACCATTTTAATTTTCATTTCATTCAAAGGGAATCATTTTTTACGAATCATTTTACTAAACGACAAAAAGAATGTTTCTTTTTAACATACATGGTGACAAAAACCTTTCTGCCGCCATGAGAATTATTTGATATTTGGATTCCTTAATAAGATGTAATGTTTTTAAAAAGGAATATAAATACCATATACTTTTTTCATATTTTTTTTTATTGAAAATGGTTTTGAGAATGGATTGATTATATCAATATATTGAAATGTTATATTTTAATTGTAATGTGGAAATGTAATCTTTCCTTTATGCTTACTCATATGTTATGATCATGTTAAGGTTCTTGGGAATTATTTATGTATATGAGTGGTTCCATGATAAACCTAGGGTGGGTGGGCTCGAGATATCTCTTTAATTCATTGGGTAACATGAAAAAGGTAAACGTTAATGTTTCTCCTAATAGATTTTGGGAATATACTGTGATGGGTAATCCAAATGTAACTCCCTACCTAGATAGGAACGATATAACATAAGTATGTTATGGATGCCATAAGTTACCTTTATGATTTATGATTTCTTTGTGTTATTCATAAATCTTATGAATTCATGAGGTATGTTAAAGTGCTTATTTTTTGTATGTATTGATGGAATAATAACTTATTTCTTTATTTTATAACCCTTATTGAGATTTTTATGCTCATCCCATGTTTTTGAAATGTTTTTCACAGGGTATAAGGTAGGGTAAGATAAATGAAGAATTAAAGAAGATCTATATCATGAAAAGAATTCTAGTTTTCTTTTAAGAGATTTTATTTTATGAAAAAATGGATACTCAGTATAAGTGTCTACTTTTTAATTTTTTGAGATGTAATGTTATAGTTATGGCCTAATTATCTAAAACTCTAAACCTGAAAAGATTCTCAATGTGAATTATTAACTTAATTTAAGATTATGTAATGTTTAAGGCCGAGTCCTTATATCCCCATATGCCAAAGGCTGATAACTAGTAGAGAGAGTCTAAAGTGGATCATGGGGAGACTATACCCTCCATAAAAGTTAAAAATATTAGATAAATTACCAAACATGTAACAATATACAATTAGAGTACACAAAAACCAATTAACGTACCATATGTAATAAATGAATGAGGAAACAACATACAAGAACAATCATGCCATAATACAAGGACATTGATCGCCCACCAGGAGGACCATATATTCAAGATATAATTGGAAAAAGTAAAAATATAAAAATGAGGCTCTAAACCCAACTCCTATCCATTCCTTATCTCAGTCTCTGAAATTGTATCGATATATCTTGAAAAAAAATCAAACTCGGGCTTCAACCCAACCTATACCTACAACAAGTGAGGGATACTTAGTTACCCAAGTCTCATGGACACTCGAGCATGGTGTGAGTACAACTTAGTAGGGTACCACAAATGTTTTTCAGATCCTAACTGATAAATTCTATGTATGAAGATATGATAATCTCATCAGAAAGTAAACAAACAATATATAAATTTCACAAGCCTAACATATAATCACTACTGCACTAGTAATAAAAAAATTCATATGTTAAGCAGTCATGAACTCAGTATTCCATCACGAACATCAATGGTTGACATCAATCCATTAAACAAGTGTCCTTCATGGCCCTTGATAGTTTGTTTGATTTCATTAGTCATGGTTCCTTTAATTAGTTAATATTTGAGGATCATTAACAAGTTAAGCATTATATGTTATTGATAACATAATTACAAATTAAGTGTTATTATCCCATGGTGGTGAAACTTATATCACTTAATAATAAACCATATATAATACCATTAATTAGAGTACATAAGACCACCTACCTCAACATATATCCAACTACAAACCAAGAAAATCCCGACATCTTTTTCTGAGTCCATCCAAGTCCATTCATCCACCATCAATTTCCATGAGGTTCAAAATCATGCTCGAGTATTCAAAATAAATTATTTATTACTAAATTATAATTTACTAAATGATTAAAATAAAAATTATAACTAAGGTATAAATACATACTTTTCGAAAGACATATCAAGTGTTACAACCTAGCTAGAGCCACAACCAACCACTCATGGAAGTTCCATAACATACTTATGAAATTATTTTAGGAAAAATACTTATCATAAAGTAAAAAAATTCTAGTTTAATATAATTAAATTGAAACCTTTAGAAGAAATATACCAAGTGGTATACCTTATATACCACATCATCTAATGGAGTTCAGGCCACTCCTAACACACTCTCGATCCTAAGGTAAAAAAAATCCCCAAATCATTTCCATGATACGACGGTCAGTTTAGTTTAATTAAAAAAAACCATATAAAAGATCACTATGGGACATACCTTCAATGAAACACCCATCAACAACACATTTTCATCATCATGATATACCCTCTCACCATACCAATAAAAATCCCCATCATTATCGGTCAATTCCCTCAAGATCCGGTGGTATTGTCTTCCAATTAACAAATCATAATATTGCCATAGATAAAAAGTAATTTGAAGATAAAAGGTACATCAAGGGATTTAAATGGTTAATACTTACCAATAGGAAAACTACACAACAAAAAAACACTTCAATCGAAGATAAAATGAGGTTAGAGGAGATAATGGTGGCTAAAACCCTTCATTCTAGTCCAAAATCACATAAGGGATTTAAGGTAATGAAATAAGGGTGTTACAGATTGATCCAATAAATTTAAAAATACTAAAATACTACATAGGAGTAGTTCATGATGTGAAAAATGGTTTCACATCATACAAGTTTTGGACATAATATCATTGGGGAATGACCCTGATAATTCCACTCTAGTGTCACAAGGACCCACACCCTATGCTAATAGGGGGTTCCACTGGGTAAGTTAGATGACCCAAGCCCATACCGATGGGGGGTTCCACTCTAAAGTTTGAGGAACCATGTATTATCCAATGGGGGGGGGTCCACTCTATTCATCGAGGACCTTCACCCTACCCGGTATGGGGTTCCACTTGGAAGGTTGAGGACCCGATCCCTAGTACCATGGAGGGGGGGGGGGGTTTCCACTCTAGTCATCGAGGAACCACACCCTAACCGATATGGAGGTTACACTTAGAAGGTATCTATAGAGGATCCACACCCATACTGATGAAAGGTTATACTTTAAAGATCAAGGACTCCACTTCCCAACTCTATTGGAGGGTACAACTCAGTAGTCTGTAGTGATTCTGCCTGATCACTGTCGTCGTTGGGAGTTTCCTCAATAAGATCCATACCTGGGAAGTTTTGAATCATATATTAAAAACTAAAACTGAGGGATCCATCATGTTCTATGTGAAAAAACACTCAATCTAGGCTACTCATGGTCCAAAATATGAGTCCAGATACAGGAGATAAGGAACCATGAAGTTTCTTGAAAAGAGGTCAAGGGTTACACGGCGTGTGAGGGGGACCACATAGCATGTGGTATCTCTCCATCGCTTGAATGTTTCCTCATCTGGTAAATGGTTCCAAACAATATATATTTACATTCCTTATAGGTTGACTACACGACGTGTCCAAGCTACCTGGGACCAGGACGTGTCCTTCTGGTTGTGTCTATGTACCTGGCCCCATGTCCAAGTACTCAGGTACACATTTGTGTACTTCAACACATGTTCCCTCTCATGTGATACATAAAATGGGTTATCCATATATGTAAGTGGGTACATGTCGTGCAGGAGGTCCACACATCATGTCATCCTTAACTTTTCCAAAACTTTAGTCACTACAGCGGAGTCGATACACACCATGTGTTCATCCCTATACACGAAGTCTATTCAGGTTTTCTATAGATTTCCAAATACAATCCCCATGAATTTAATTATTTCATTCCACCATAGATCTCACCTCAGATATATCAGATATGAGTGTATTCAGTTGTGATTCATAGTTTCCAACTGTTTTTTACTAAAAATCATATCCTGATTGAGTTCGAGCGAACCCGTACACTTCCATAATTCACCAACCCTTCTACATTATATAATTCAACCATATATTACTAAAAATACCTCTATATCTTGAAAAAACTTTAGATCTATTCTAGATTTTTCAATCTTCTCCTCGTTTTTGAAAACATATTTATTCTGGGGTTCCGATCGGGCTCAGTACCACCCGACAATGTCGAACCGATACCTCAGGGTCCAACTGGTGATGAAAATGAATAAAAAAAGGGAAAAGCATAATAAAAAATAATTATACATAATTATACAATTATTTTTTTATAATGATCAAGAAAGTTAATTCAATTTTATAAAACATTGAAATAATCAATTTAAATTGATACCTGGGCATATACAGAGGCTTCTGTTTGCACAGATCGATAGAAAATGGATTGATCTTCTCAATAAATTAAATAAAAGGGTGTAAATAACCAATTTAAATATCCTTCCTAGTTTTGGATCCTTAATTTATGAAGAATACACCCACCAATGATCAAGATATTTCATTACGTTCACTACATCATGATCTACTTTGATCCTGTGTTTGATCGTCATCCGATGCAATTCACCAACAGATGAGGAAGGAGGAGCTTTGGAATCCTCCTTGTGTTTATGCATCTAACCCTAGATAATTAAACAAACTAGTATTATTATATAATATATTCCTGTGTTAAATTGAAACAATTAATTAATTAATGTATTATTTATTTCATTGAACATAGCACCAACGAGCGAGGAGTCCAGACACCCAGCGCCGAACCATTTTAGGTTGTTCCTAGGGTAAAAACTGCATTCCAGAATCAATCGAAAAAATGAGATTTATGATCTAAGATTACATTTAAGGGTTATCCCATTTTCTTTAAGAATTTTCAACAGAAAAATATAAAATATATAAAATATATTTTTAAAATTAATTCTAGGCACATTGGGCCTCAGAATCGTACGCCGTCTCAGTGCCTAGATCTGGAAATACATATGGAAATATTTAAAAGTATTAAAATGAGAAAAATAGGTATCTAAATCATTAAATCCTTCAATATTTTCATCCCATAAAAGAAAAACTAAAAAAAAACATAGGATACTGAGTTCACACATGGATCTCTTATTCCGAGGAAGTCTCTTTCATGTTCCCTTATTACCACAACATACAGACCAAGGGTATGGTCTATTCACATAGAATCCTCTCCTATCGATCCTCAATCGCCATTGGGTGTTCTTAAAATATAGCTCCATCCTTAATGTACATCACACCTATGTCCATAACGTGTGTAGGTTCTTCCATGTATATTCTCAGTTGCAACACATGGAAGATGTTTTTCACCCTCTTTAGTTGTGGGGGTAGGGTAGGGTGGTAAGAAACCTTAATAACCCTTTGAACGATCTCAAATGACCCAATTATGCTTGGGGATATTTTTCCTAACTAAACAAACCTCCAAAATCCTCCTCATGGGGAGACTCTGAGGAAAACAAGGTCTCCATTCTCAAACTCAAAGGGCCTACTAAGTTGATCTGTGTAAGATTTTTGTCTACTATGAGCCGGCCTCATACACTCACGAATGACCTAAAATTTCACCATCATCACCTGCACCATATCTTGGCCCCCAAGATATGTCTCACCGATCTATATCAAGCAAAAGGGTGACCTAAAATTTCTTTTATACAGAGCCTCAAAATGTTCCATGATAATGGTAGAGTGGTAGCTATTGTTTTATGAAGACTCTACCAAGGGTAGGTGATCCTCCCATCTTTAGCTGAAGTCTAATATGGAATCCCTCAACATATCCTCTAACACCTGGATAGTGTGATCAGTCTACCCATCAGTAAGGGAGTGAAAGGCTATACTCATCCACATTTGGGTCCCAAATTCCCCTTACCATCCTCTTAATAATCATGACATAAACCACACGTCATGATCAGAGACAATAGTTGAGGGCACCCCATGAAATAGAACAATATCCCCCCATGTACAACTACCCCAAACTCTCCACAAAACTATACTACCTGATTTAAAGGAAGTGTGATAACTTCATGAGTCAAACAACTATCACCCATATGGAATCATGTCCCATCGCTATGCATGGAATTTATTTCACAAAGTCTGTTGATATTTCATCCTACTCTCACCATGGGATCTCAAGCGACTACAAAAAACCTGCCAGAACTTGTTTCTCATTCTTCAACTACTAAAAGGCGAGGCGCTGAGAGATGAACTCAGATACACTTCATCTCATAATAGACCACAATAACTTCCACTGAAGGTTTCTGTACATATTCCCCACACCAGTATGTAAAATTAGGATAGGAGTATGCAACTCTGACATCACTTCCTCCCGCAACGTGACTGGGACCGACATCCATCCCTAGAAAAGGATGATGTGATTACCTCCTTCATAATATCCATCTAGTGAGTCACATATGGATATAAGATCACATAATATCTCACAGTTAATGTATCCCAGTTGGGAATCTCTCACAAAATCGATAATCGGAGGAGTTAACACCATCGAATGAAGAAAATTTTTACTCTCCAGCTCCACCAGGGTTAGCTGCAGGGAGGCCAACTACTCCTGAGCCTCCTGCAATAAGTGATTTTGAGAATTCCTAATAAGAGAATCTAGTACTATTTTTCCTTCCTTGGAGTATATACTATATCAAAGTTATAGTCCGATAGTAACTTCAACCAGTGTCATTGTCTCAGGTTTAATTATCTCTGCGTGAAGATGAACCTAAGACTCTAGTAATCTTAGTAAACCATAAAACACTCTCCCAGAAGGTATTGCCTCAACATACTCAATAATAAGAATAACTAAACTAGTTATAGGTCATGAGTCATTTAGTTCTTCTCAAGGGGTCTCAACTGCCTCAACCTATATGAGATAACTGCCTACTGCTGAATCAACACACAACCAATCCCAGATCCTGATGAATCACAATACACTACATAATCCATGACCATCTTTGGTAGTCTGAATATAAGAGAACTAATTAGCCTCTACCTAAACTTCATAGAGGCCCTCTAGAACTACTCAGACCAAGTAAATGGATGCCCTTTTTACGTCAGGTTTTTCAAAGGGGGTGTTACTCTGGAAAAGTCTACCACAAACCTTATGTAGTACCCTATAAATCCAAGAAAGCTCAGAACCTATGACACACTCTTGAGTGGATCCCAAGAAATAATTGCATCAATCTTCACTTGGTCCATGTCTATACCATTATGAAAAATGACATGCCATAGAAAGTGAACCTCATAAATCCAAACATGTCACTTTGAGATCTTTCCATAAAGCAGGTTCTCTCAAAGAAAATAAAGGACCATCCTTAAGTTATCTGCATGATAGTCCTCTGATGCAGAGTAGATGAGTATGTCATCATGGAAGACAATAAAAAACTGGTCCAATTATGGCTAGATGAACTAGTTCATCAAATGAATAAACATGGTTGGGGAATTCATTACACCAAAGGGGATCACTAGAAACACATAGTATATGAAACAACATAAAAAATCCCAATTTGGAATATCAGCCTCACTAACCCTCAACTAGTGGAAGATGGACCTAAGATCGATCTTCGAGAACTATCTCACACCTTTCAATTGGTCAAAGAGGTTGAGAGTACTTGGTAAGGGGCACTTGTTCTTTATTGTGTCATGGTTTAGGTGATGATAATCTATGAGAAGACAAAAACTCTAGTCCCCCTTTTTCAATAACAACACCAGAGATACCTAGGGAGACACAATAGGTCTAATGAAACCCTGATCTCAGAGTTCCTCCAACTTCAACCATAGCTCTTAGAGTTCAGTAGTTAATATATGATATTCTATAGAAAATATTGGAGTGGTGCTGGGACGCAAGTCAATGTAAAACTCCATCTCCCACATTAGAAGAAATCCTAGAATTTACTCAGGGAATACATCCATTTAATCCTCCACAATGGAATGAATCTATATGATTGAAGATCCTACTACCACAAGGGGTATACTCACCCATTAATGGGTGATGGGTTGAAAACTCCTTATTACAGAACCCACTTTCTTCACTATGATATCTCCCTCTCTAGAAAAGAATAATCTGATATCATCAATGCATATACATCTGAATTTTATTTCGTGACACTCAATTTGGTCTCAGACCATGGAAAACAAATCCATACCCAAGATAAAATCATAGGGATCCATTGAAATGAAAAAAAGTTACCACTTGAACCTCTCTCCACCATGAAATTTCTTACACTATCATCAGATAAAAGATACATAAGAAGTATTTCCTGTAGAAACCTCAAGATGAAGTTGTTGGGATATCACCTCATCTAGGAGATCCAACTCTCAAAATCAGAGTATAGAGATAAATGAATAACTAAAAACCATGTATACTAATACTTATGTAAGATTATAATAAATAGATATCATACATCTAATAATCTCATGCATTGTGGGATCATAAACCTCCAAAGCCTGCAGTTTCCCACAACCCCGAAGACAAGCTCCCTGAGCCTAATGTGGGATTCCTGGTGGTGGTGGTGGAAGGTTATCATAGAATCATCAACACCTAAAGATCCTATTTCTATTCTAGCTTCAACTCCTTAGGGAACACCCTGTACTCACTTGGGAGATCCCAAATTATAGTGCTGCCTCTATTGTGGTGGTCCATCAGCTATTTTCCTATGCTGCTCAACACGTATGGTCGATAAGTCTTGTGCTATGTGACATTTCCTGTCATAATAAAATAAACGAACCTCTATGAGCTTTCATGGATATCTACGATGCCTATGACCACGTTCCTAAGTCTAATCATGGAGAGGTATCCTGCATTAAGATCCTAACACCTGACATCTTCTAGATACTGTAGTTGACTTAGCCCTGTGGAACCCACTACCATATCAAACTGTTTGGAATCCATTTAACAGAAATATCTTTGTCACTAGTTCCCAATCTAGCACACTGACATATGTGGGGATGTACAAAGTTACAATTCTAGCTTAGATATCTCAGTGGAGTCCCTGCTCAAACATCTGTTCTCAGAAGTAGCTATCCCAGATCATGTCAAGTGAGTACCACATAAGGTCTGTGAACCTCCCTGCATACTAATCCACCATCATCCCTACCTATTGTAGCTCCATAATCCCCTATATTATAATTGAACTCAAGAACTAGGGGTAATACTCCTCTCGAAACAATAGTTGGAAGTTGTCCCATGAGAGTGTCGACTCATTATGCATCGACGTAATAAGGATCTACAATCACCCAAATACTCTGTGAAAAAAAGGTAGGTTTTTATCTTAATAACCTAATCTGTTAGGGTCCAAACAAGAATGAAGATATATACCAATGACTCTAGCTAATCCCCTACTATCTGAAGATCTGGCTCCGCACAAAACCTCAATGACCTCTAGTGCTGGAACTCGCATAGTGTACTAAGCCTATGGGAATTCACAGCCTACTCTACTGGAATGATCTATTGCTCGATAGATGGAGGTGCTGCTACTTTCCCACAAGGAGGAAGGGGGTCATAGGATGGAACCTGAAATGAGTCCTCATATTTCATTGGATCATCATCATGATTCAGACCTGGTATCCTACCTAAATGTCATTGTGGAGTTATCAAGTAATACCATGGTCATATGACCATATATATATATATGTATCAATTGTGATGGGATGTTGACTAAAGAAGAAAATTAAAAGACTCAATCCTATATGATTCATGTACCATTGATCCCTATAACCAATTTGTTGGTATGCTGAGTTGACATTTAGGTAGTCAAGGTCCAAGTGAATGGATACATCAACCACCCTCACCATCACTAGATTCCCTAGCCTGAGATCTTTACTCAAGAAACTTTGACACTATGTCCCCAAACCCAACCAAACACTTTTAAGGTGTATATCACAAAAAATTTCCCAAGGAATGAACTTTATATTATACCAATCTGTCATGACCTGACCTAAGCTAGGTCTCAAGCTGCAACTACCCCAAGCCTACCTTCATAGGCCAAGGGGTGGTGAAAAGTGCCGAAGGCATAACTAACTTGAGGAGGAATTTTCCTAATTATCTATATGCACTCACACAACCATCTAGATGAAAAAGTGAAGAGGGAAAGAGTAAAATATTATAAAAACTATAAAGTAAACCAAACATGCATAACCTATAAGATGTACAAGAGTATGACAGTTAAAACAGAAAAGTAAAGTGGAAAGATACACACCCAAATAGAAATATATCCCAACCTGAAAAATGATAAAATTAAATAGCTGAGATATCCCATATCCTAAATTCCATGCTACGAACATCGTATATGGTCCAAATCCCCCAGTGTCTCTAATCTCCTTTGAAGTCATTTAAAATCATTCAGTCATCTACATAAGACATGACACATGTAGAAAAATCCATTGTAGGGTGAGTATATACATACCCAGTAAAACACCCCAAAAGCTAAAAGGGGAACAATAATAGATAAAACAGAAAAATAAAGATAGTAAATGCATGATATAGTCAAATAGAATATCTAAACCAAAACTAAGAGTGAAATTAACCTCATATAAGTAAAATGAGATCAACACTGTTAGCAGATGGATGACCCATTGAGTCTTCTCAACCTATTGCAGTAGATTAGACTCATCCAATCATGAGAAGAAAAACACATAAATCATGTGGCATACCCCATACATTTTCACCTCTATGGGAATGATAGTAAACAAATCCAAGGTGTGGAACTAGAAGAATATATCTATATATATATATGCTTAGTTAAAATAGTAACAAATGAGAGAGTATGGGGATATCCATCTCACAACTCAACCCAAGAACAATAGTATCCAACAGTTCCAAAAGTCTATCAATGATGCCCAGCATCTCACGCATCTGCCAAAAAGTAACCATCCAAGTCAAACCATGTCTCTTCATTGTGACACATAGTCGAGGGGACACAAACAAAAAGTAGAGTACTTTTTCCCTAGTTAACTAGGGGGATCCACTTTATAAACTTTCATAGAGGACATACACCTATGCCAATGTGGGGATCCACTATGTAAGCATTCGTAGCATCCCCATGCCCTTGTCAATGGGGGGTTCCACTTTGGTGTCATGGGGAACCACGCCCAATGATGATAGGGTATAGCATCCTGCCTTTTTATCACATAAACATTCATTACATTTTACAAAACTGAGGATCTTTAAGGTTTAGTGTCTTGGAAACCAGGAACATTAAACATGAAAACATAAAACATTCTTCTAAAACACTTGAAAGGCTTCTCCTCATGTTCATCCTAGGTTCATTACTGCATCACATAACCTGGGGAAATACATCAAAAGAAAGGGTGAGAAAAAATCCCAGTAAGGGAAACAAGAGAAACATTTTACATGTGAACTTGATATACTTCAATAAGGTCATGAAAAGAACTTTAAGGAATGAGAATGAAATCATGAGTCATATCATAATAAAAATAAAATTTTCATAACTTGATGATATGGCTACATCATTTAACATAGACAATCATGAACATATCACCAAGGTCCATCCCCAAAGTGTCATTTGAAAATTACCAAGGTTATTCACCAAGGTATCGTGAAAATTGTAATCTCTAGTGGTTACATCATTACCCAATGCATTGGAGCGCTATCAGGGCGCACCCTTAAATTTGCCTTTATTATCATGTGATACACATATATCATCATCAAAAATTTCATAAATAACCCATATAGCATAAAATAAATGGGTTTCATTTCATAATCATAACGTTTTAAAAACTGCTTTAAAGACATGATCTTTACGTCACTTTAAACCCACGGAAGGGGAGAGCGGGTTTCATGTATGTAAATCACAGAATTTAAAATATAAATTTTTTGTATATATGTGAATAAACCTATAGAAATAATATCTTTGAGTATTCACTTAATAACATGAAGTAATTTTGAGAAAAAGAGAAAGGCATTTTGAGACGAAAATTCTGCAGCACAACGGCTACATTACAGGGTTTTAGAAAACGTTGAAAAGAGAGGGGAAATGGGTCAAACAATCATAAATGACCCATAAAATAGTAGAGGGACAGAATATAAGGGATTTAAGAACATGGTAATGGAATTTTAAAATATACCATATGAAATGAAGAACATGAAAGGAAGACAGAAATAAGATTTCTCTTATGAAAATTCGGCAGCCTAACATCGTTACATAAACTTCAACCAAAAATGAATTGATGATGTCAAATAGGGTCTCTCATCATATGAACATAAAATATCAGTATGATATATATAGATATCATACCCCAACATAATAAAAAGGAACTTTCAAGACTTGACATGGAATTAGAACATTGAAAAGGATAAGGGTGAAAGAATCCCTTAAAATTTCGGCAGCCTAACGGCGTCACTTAAACTTCAACAAAAAATTGAATTGATGAGATCAAATAGGGTCTCTCATCATATGAACATAAGAGTCCAGTATGATAGATATAGAGATAATACCCCAACATAACAAAAAGTAACTTGAAATAATTGACATGAAAGTAGAACCTCAAAACGAGAAGGGTGAAGAACCACTTAAAAATTCGGCAGCCTAACAGCGCCACTTAAAACTTCAAAATACTGAATTGAAGAGATAAAATGGGGTCTCTCATCACATGATCATAAAAGATAAGTATTATAAATTTAGAGATCATACCACAAAATAATAAAAAGGAACTTGAAATACTTTACATGATAATAGATCTTGAAAAATGAGAGGGGAGAAAGAATCCGTTACAAAAATTTCGGTAGCCTAACGTCGCCTCATAAACTTCATAAAACGAAATAATGAGAGTAAGAGGGGATATGTAATTATGTGAACATGAAAAGGGAAGTAAGAGGAGTATAAAAGAACACCCTTTAACATAAGAACATGGAGCATAAAAGAAATTACATAAAAGAGATTTCTTGAAAAGAAAGAGAGAGATCGGATCCCTTACCTTAAAACGTAACTCTTAAAACTCAATGGTTGGGACCTTGAGGGCTTGGGGACACCTTGGGAGGACTCCTTGGGAGGTAATGAGACCAGAACATCGTTGGGGGAGAGTGGGGAGTCTAATGGATGAGAGGATGTCTTGGTATTTATAGGGAAAGTGAGGGGACAAGGCATTAATGGCCAAGGGACACCTCATTAGTGGTATTGGCAAAACCATGGGCTTGCCCATGGTATTTGCCCATGGTATTGGCCACTTGGGACACCTCATACCTTATATTACTATTCATAAGTCTAAAATATTGATTACAAACTTAATACAGCATTTAATGATGTCATTAAACACCCGTAACTTAAAAACTGTATTTTCACTATTCATCGAAAATTCAACTTTCTCAAAATAATCCCAAAATTTCACCTTATCCAAATATCAATTCTCTGATTTCAAAAATGAACTCCATTTTATAAAAATAATTTTATAAATAATTTTAATTTATTTTTTAAATAAATATACTATTTACCGAAAATTCATTTTTTCAGAAAAACCCCAAAAATTACCATAACATAATATCAGTGCTCTGAGTTCAAAAATGAAATCCATTTTATAAAAATAATTTTTTTAAATATTTGTAATTTAATTTTTAATTAAAAAACACTATTCACTCGAAAAAACTAATACTTGAATAATAATTTATGAAACCGTTATTTAACCATTTTATTGAATCACATTACTTAATCAAGGTGCCTAGATTATATTAATACTTTCTTTAAGTGAGATTACTAATCCATTTGGACACATTACTAATCCTAATCATAAAATCACTATTCATAATTTACTATTCATCAAAAATCAAGTTGATCTTATTAGACTCTAAATTTCGTACTGAACATAATTGTAGAAGACCATTTTTCGAAAATCATTACACATTTTTAATTATTTAAGGTTTACATAAACATTTTTAAAATATCCTTTTTCTAAAATTCATCAAAAATATGCATACTATATTTATCCGGTCATTTAAAAATTCATAAACTTCATCATAAGAAGAAATCCCAATTTTTATTTAAAACAAAGGATTGCACAAGGTAGTTACGGTCTCCTTAAATATCCCCTTATCACACCAGCATAGGACCTAAGTGTAAGGTGTGCTAAGGTGAGATAATCTGAGGGAGGCTCGGCTAACATCGCACGAGTAGTAATTTCTATCAGTTTGAACTTCTCGCAAAGGAAATTCCGTTCTAGCTTCACACGATGAAGTTCGACTTGGGTTTGGTCTAGAACAAAGCCCAGTGGTGCTACCTCCTTCCCAAGTTCTGTTAGATGGGCTTCGATCGGTCCAAGACTACTGGGTGAGGCCATCGAATCTTCTTTCTATAATAATTAACCAATATTACTTGTATTTAGAGACAATAATCAAAACGTTTAGTTTCCAGCAGTCATATTGACCAATGGTCATATAACCGTCTAAACCCAACAGCCTCATTTTAATTATAATCATGTTATCAAATGAAACATTTTTGTTGAGTATAAAAATAAAATAAAATAAAACATAAAATTAGGAAACAAGATTTATTCAAAATTTCGGGTCGTTACATTCTTACCCCCTTAAGAAATTGCGTCCTCACAATTTTTAAAATTGGGTTTTGAAATTTCATTGAAAGTCCCACATCGGAAAAGGAGTCAGTAAAATTATTACTTTAAAAGAAATAAAGGGAAGTACAAAGGTCACCCAAGTTAACCCACACTAGGATTCCATGTAGGAAAACATGGACATGGAACAAAAACAAAGGGTCAAGTTCTGGGGGAGAGTGATAGAGAACATGATTAGGAGAAAGTTAACCATAAGAAAATCCCAAACTTATGATGTCTGTAAACGGTCTTTGATTACCGAGTAGGAAACGTAAACCAACAACGTTTTTGTTTTATGTTCCTTTTCATAATTTTGAGGAATTCATTTACAACATAAAACAAAAACATAAGAAAATATACCTATCTTCATGTAGAGTTTCATGCTTTAATAAGTTTCTACCCAAAACTAATCTTTTCTCCAAACTATGAGAATTCAAAACTACTTGGTCTCATCAAAACACAAGAATCATCTTCATAATCCACAAAAGATTAACTATCTATTTATTATATCTTTAAATATTATCCCAAAAACAGAAAGGGTAAGGTAAAACACCTCTTCAAAAAGAAATAATCCCATAGGAATGGAAACTACTTTTAAATCTTCAAAGTTCCATGGTACTACCCATAGTTCATCATTGACCATTCCATAAATAACGGCCATTAAGATTCCTCAAAATAAACGAAGCTAATATTGAAACCCAAATACAAGAAGGATTTGATAACATAGTCTTCCAAAATAAACTTCATTGTTCATCTCCAAACAACATCAACCACTCCTTACATCTTATAAAAAAAGTAGCTAACCTAAACATATTTTACCCAAGATAGGTTAATCATTTCTATATGTAACCTAAATTACTATAAGTCCACCTTAAATTCATCGATTCTTCAAAATATAAGTCAACCTTACCCCTCAATGAAAATACCATAGTAATCTATTTACCTCGATCATATAGGGTCCCCAAAATAGTGAACGTCTTCCAAAATAATAATCATATTTTAATCCCCTAATCATCCCTGTCATATTAATACGAAAATCATCTCATTTCCTATCACATTGGTTGTTGGGACATGTTCTTCCATTTCCCGCCATTAACTAAGAAAAGAAACCATAATTAGGGGCTTAAATACTTAGCCAATAATCATGAAAAGGAACCGAAAGCATAAAAGGATAACTTGTAGAAGAAAAGTATACCCTAACTTGTGATCCCCTAGATTCCCATCTAGGTTATCCATGATCATATATTCTTATGTGAATCTTTATTTTATTTTATCTTTGTTCCTTTAACAATGGTTCATACTAAGCTTATGAATTTACCAAAGCATATCCCCCGGGAGTGTCGTAACCAAGAGTGCAGCAAGGCTCGTTGTCATGTACCAGTTCCCGTTCGAGTCTAGCTCAAAGCGGTGTTTTCGGGTTTTACCCCTATGTACATCTGTGCCAGAGCCACCTCTACCTGCTCGTATCCAGACAAGGATATATTTGCTTGGCAACCCCTTACTCAATACTCCCCAAAATACCAGGAATATTTCCTATTTTTTAACCTTTCTATAGGCTTCTTCCTAAAGTTTTCATATCCTAATTTCCAAAAATAACTAAACCATCCTTTGATACCAACTATAGCATCCCGCCTTTTTATCACATAAACTTTCATTACATTTTACAAAACTGAGGATCTTTAAGGTTTAGTGTCTTGGAAACCAGGAACATTAAACATGAAAACATAAAACATTCTTCTCAAACACTTGAAAGGCCTCTCCTCATGTTCATACTAGGTTCATTACTGCATCACATAACCTGGGGAAATACATCAAAAGAAAGGGGGAGCAAAAAGCCCAGTAAGGGAAACAAGAGAAACATTTTACATGTGAACTTGAGATACTTCAATAAGGTCATGAATATAACTTTAAGGCATGAGAATGAAATCATGAGGAATATCATAATAAAAATTGAATATGTGGCTACATCATTTAACATAGAAAATAATGAAAATATCACCAAGGTCCATCCCCAAGGTGTCATTTGAAAATTACCAAGGTTATTCACCAAGGTATCGTGAAAATTGTAATCTCTAGTGGTTACCTCATTACCCAATGCATTGGAGCTCTATCAGGGAGCACCCTTAAATTTTCCTTTATTATCATGTGATCCACATATATCATCATCAAACATTTCATAAATAACCCATATAGCATAAAATAAATGGGCTTCATTTCATAATCATAACGTTTTAAAAACTGCTTTAAAGACATGATCTTTACGTCACTTTAAACCCACAGAAGGGGAGAGCGGGTTTCATGTATGTAAATACAAGAATTTAAAATATAACATTTTTGTATATATGTGAATAACCCCGTAGAAATAATATCTTTGATTATTCACTTAATAACATGAAGTAATTTTGAGAAAAAGAGAAAGGCATTTTGAGACGAAAATTCTGCAGCACAACGGCTACGTTACATGGTTTTAGAAAATGTTGAAAAGAGAGGGGACATGGGTCAAACAATCATAAATGACCCATAAAATAGTAGAGGGGAAGAATATAAGGGATTTAAGAACATGTTAATGGAATTTTAAAATATACCATATGAAATGAAGAACATGAAAGGAAGACAAAAATAAGATTTCTCTTATGAAAATTCGGCAGCCTAACAGCGTTACATAAACTTCAACCAAAAATGAATTGATGATGTCAAATAGGGTCTCTCATCATATGAACATAAAATATCAGTATGAT
Source organism: Viscum album (assembly GCA_963277665.1). Classification (NCBI taxonomy): domain Eukaryota; kingdom Viridiplantae; phylum Streptophyta; class Magnoliopsida; order Santalales; family Viscaceae; genus Viscum; species Viscum album. Next base: position 1,713,999,008 of record OY728152.1, on the reverse strand, counting down.
AGATATATAGATCATACCCCAACATAATAAAAAGTAACTTGCAAGACTTGACATGGAATTAGAACATTGAAAAGGAGAAGGGTGAAAGAATCCCTTAAAATTTCGGCAGCCTAACGACGTCACTTAAACTTCAACAAAAAATGAATTGATGAGATCAAATAGGGTCTATAATCATATGAACATAAGAGTCCAGTATGATAAATATAGAGATCATACCCCAACATAACAAAAAGGAACTTGAAAGAATTGACATGAAAGTAGAACCTCAAAACGAGAAGGGTGAAGAACCACTTAAAAATTCGGCAGCCTAACGGCGCCACTTAAAACTTTAAAATACTGAATTGAAGAGATCAAATGGGGCCTCTCATCATATTATAATAAAAGATCAGTATGATAAATTTAGAGATCATACCACAACATAATAAAAAGTAACTTGAAATACTTTACATGATAATAGATCTTGAAAAATGAGAAGGGAGAAAGAATCCGTTACAAAAATTTCGGCAGCCTAACGACGCCTCTTAAAACTTCATAAAACGAAATAATGAGAGTAAGAGGGGATCTATAATTATGTGAACATGAAAAGGGAAGTAGGAGGAGTATAAAAGAACACCCTTTAACATAAGAACATGGAGTATAAAAGAAATTACATAAAAGAGATTTCTTGAAAAGAAAGAGAGAGATCAGATCCCTTACCTTAAAACGTAACTCTTAAAACTCAATGGTTGGGACCTTGAGGGCTTGGGGGAACCTTGGGAGGACTCCTTGGGAGGTAATGAGACCCGAACTTCGTTGGGGGAGAGTGGGGAGTCTAATGGATGAGAGGATGTCTTGGTATTTATAGGGAAAGTGAGGGGACAAGGCATTAATGGCCAAGGGACACCTCATTAGTGGTATTGGCAAAACCATGGGCTTGCCCATGGTATTTTCCCATGGTATTGGCCACTTGGGACACCTCATACCTTATCTTACTATTCATAAGTCGAACATATTGATTACAAACTTAATATATCATTTAATGATGTCATTAAACACCCATAACTTAAAAACTGTATTTTCACTATTCATCGAAAATTCAACTTTCTCAGAATAATCCCAAAATTTCACCTTATCCAAATATCAATGCTCTGATTTCAAAAATGAACTCCATTTTATAAAAATAATTTTCTAAATATTTTTAATTTATTTTTTAAATAAATACACTATTCACCGAAAATTCATTTTTTCAGAAAAAACCCCAAAAATTACCATAACATAATATCAGTGCTCTGAGTTCAAAAATGAAATCCATTTTATAAAAATAATTTTTTTAAATATTTGTAATTTAATTTTTAATTAAAAAACACTATTCACTCGAAAAAACTTATACTTGAATAATAATTTATGAAACCGTTATTTAACCATTTTATTGAATCACATTACTTAATCAAGGTGCCTAGATTATATTAATACTTTCATTAAGTGAGATTACTAATCCATTTGGACACATTACTAATCCTAATCATAAAATCACTATTCATAATTTACTATTCATCAAAAATCAAGTTGATCTTATTAGAATCTAAATTTTGTACTGAACATAATTGTAGAAGACCATTTTTCGAAAATCATTACACATTTTTAATTATTTAAGGTTTACATAAACATTTTTAAAATATCCTTTTTCTAAAATTCATCAAAAATATGCATACTATATTTATCTGGTCATTTAAAAATTCATAAACTTCATCATAAGAAGAAATCCCAATTTTTATTTAAAACAAAGGATTGCACAAGGCAGTTACGGTCTCCTTAAATAGCCCCTTATCACACCAGCATAGGACCTAAGTGTAAGGTGTGCTAAGGTGAGAGAATCTGAGGGAGGCTCGGCTAACATCGCACGAGTAGTAATTTCTATCAGTTTGAACTTCTCGCAAATGTGATTCCGTTCTAGCTTCACACGATGAAGTTTAGCTTGGGTTTGGTCCAGAGCAAAGCCCAGTGGTGCTACCTCATTCCCAAGTTCTGTTAGATGGGCTTCGATCGGTCCAAGACTTTTGGGTGAGGCCATCAAATCTTCTTTCTATAATAATTAACCAAGATTACTTGTATTTAGAGACAACAATCAAAACGTTTAGTTTCCAGCGGTCATATTGACCAATGGTCATATAACCGTCTAAACCCAACAGTCTCATTTTAATTATAATCATGTTATCAAATGAAACATTTTTGTTGAGTATAAAAATAAAATAAAATAACACATAAAATTAGGAAACAAGATTTATTCAAAATTTCGGGTCGTTACATAGGGGGTTTCCAATCGATAAGGTAGGGGAACCATTCTCATACCATAAGGGATTTCCACTCTAAAGGTTGAGGACTCACGCCCTATTAAATAAGGGATTCCACTCTAGACATAAAGGACCCGCACCCTACCTAGTAGGGGGTTCCACTCAGAAGGTCAAGGACCTGAACCCTACCTAGTAGGGGGTTTCACTCAGAAGGTAGTTGTAGAGGACCTATACCCATGCTGATGGGGGGGGGGGGGGCACTCTAAATACTGAGGAATCCCCTTCCCAGCTCTACTAGATTGAAAAACTCAGTAGTCTATAGTGATTGTTCCCAATCACTGCCATTGTCGGGCATTGCCTGAATATAAAATTTTATCGAAACATTTCACATTGTATCTTGAAATCCAAAACCAAGGGAATCATAAAGTTCTATATAGAAAACCAATATGTATAGGCTACTCGTGGGCCAAAATCTGAGTCCAAATAAAGGATATATGAAACCTTGCTATTTCTTCAAAAGTGGTCAAAGGGAACATGATGTGTGAGAGGACCCACATGGTGTGTGGTCCCACTACACCACCAGACCGTTTCCCTGGTGACACACATCTCTTGACAATGTAGGAGTAAATTTTTCACTAGTGGCTATAGGGCATGTCCAATATACTCGAGGCTAGGATGCATCCTTCTGGTCATGTCCGTGTACCAGACTCCATGTGTATGTATATAAACTCATTTCCATGTACTCGGGTACTGGGTAATGTACTCAGACATGATCTTCCACTTGTGTGATTCATAAAATGAGTTATTCATCTGGGGAAAGGGGTATACGACGTATAGAAGTTCTATATGTTGTGTCATCCTTTACTTTTTCCAAACCCTAGTCACCCTTACTGATGGTCTACACGCCATGTATTCAGACCTGTAAATGAAATGTATTTGGGTTATCTCTAGATTCCCATATCTGATCCTTGAACCTTAAATATGGATGTTTTTCCCTAGATCTCACCTCATATCCATCGAATATGATTGGATTTGGCCGCGATTCACAGTTTCTGGCCACCATCCTACGGAAATCAGATCATGTTTTTGTTCGAGTGAACCCATACACCGATGTATATTTCAAAGCCTTCCAACTTTCATGATTCATCATTATATCATTGAAAATATCCTCTATATCCCTCAAAAACACCAGATATGTGTTAGGTTCATTGATCCACTCATCGTTCACAAAACCGTTTCTATTCTGAGTGTCCAATTAGGCTCGGTATCACCCGATAATGTCTAATCAAGACCTCAGGGTCCAACCAGTGATGAACCCAAAAAAAACAAGGGGGAAAGGCACAATAAAAAAGGTTTAATTATATTCAGACAATATTTCTTGTCCAACAATCAAGAACGAGCATCCAAGATTAGAAAACATTGTAATAATCAATTTAAATCGATTATCGAGTGCATGAAATGGTTGCAATTGGTGAAGATCAATAGAACAAGGATCAATATACTCAATCAATTTAATAAAAGGGCATAAATAACCAATTAAAGAGTCTTTACAATATTTTTAATCATTCAATAATGAATAATTCACCCACCAATGATCGAGAGAAGTTGTTTCATTCACTACGTCTTGATATGCTCTAATCGGGAGTTTCGTCATCGTCCGATGCAATTCTTCAGTACAGGACGAATAAGGAGCTTTGTAATTTCACCCTAGTTTTATGTGGATAACCATGGAAAATTTACCATGGTATTAGAACATTTAGTTGCATTAAAATGAAACAATTAATTAATTAATTAATTCATTGAAAATACCCCCAACAAGCGAGGAGTCCGAATGCCCCATAACGACCCGTTATAGGTTTCACATAGGGTAAAAAATACATTATGGATTCAACCTCTATATTAGATTTCTGATCCAATATTTCATTTAATAGTTATTTAATTTTATTTAATAAGTTTCATAAAAAATATAAAAACTAAAAAATATATTTATAAAATTAATCCTAGGACACCGGGCCTCGAAATCACATGTTGTCTCATCACATAGCTCTGGAAATATATATATAAATACTTAAAAGTATTATAATGAGAAAAATGATTCTCTATATTTTGTGGTGGATTGTCTCACCATTAATTCCCACTTTATTTTTATTCAGGAAGACTTCTCACTTGAAAAACTTATGAAGATATATGTAAAAAAAGTCGTGAGGCTACATGGGGTTTCACTTTCAATCATCTCCGATCATGATACAACATTAAAATATACATTCTAGAGAAGTATTCAACATGATTTTATTACTTAATTGAATTTTAGCACAACCAATCACCCTTAAAATGATGTCTAATATGGAGGAACTATTCATACATTCGAAGACATGCTAAGAGTCTGCTCAATGTAATTTAATGGTGGATGGGATTAGCATCAACCGTTGGTTGAGCTGTCATATAATAATACCTTCTACTCAAGTATTCAAATGGCTCCATATAAAGAACAATATGGGAAGAAATTTAGATTTACAACTTGTTGGGATGAAGTTAGGCAATGAAAGATACTTGGACCTGATCTTGTTCAAGAGATGGTAGAGAAGGTTCAAGCCATCAAACAACATATAAAATCTACTCAAAGTTAGAAAAAGATCTATGCTAACCAATGTTAAGGGACTTGAAGTTCAATATTAGAGACAAGTTTTTTCCTTCGAATACAAACATGTAAGATAGTCAAGAAATTTGGAAAGAAAGGGAAGCTTAGCCCAAGGTACATCAGACCCTTTGAGATCCTTAATCATAAAGGAGCAAAGGCCTATCAAATTTCACTTCAACCAAGTATGGATCAATTTCGTGATGTGTTCAACATATCACTCATGAAAAATTAAATACCTAATCCATCGCATGTACTAAATCTAGAAGTGGTACAATTGGGGAATGACCTCTCATATGAAGAACAACTAATGAAGATCTTGGACTATAGAGAAAAATTCTACACAATAAGAAAACACACCTTGTCAAAGTGTTGTGGAGGAACAAAATTATGAAGAGGAGACATGGGAACCGGAGGAAACAATGAAACATAAGTACCCTCATCTATTCCTAACCAAGAAATTTAGTTGAAATATTTGGGAAAAAAAATTCTAATGTGGGGAAGAATGTAGAAAACCAATTTTTATTAGAAATATTTGATTCCTGAATAAATGTGTGTTGTATTATATTAGAAATATTTGATTCCTGAAACATAAGTACCCTCATGTGTTCAACATATCACTCATGAGGAATTAAATACCTAATCCATCACATGTACTAAATCTAGAAGTGGTACAACTGGGGAATGACCTCTCATATGAAGAACAACCAATGAAGATCTTGGACTATAGAGAAAAATTCTACACAATAAGAAAACACACCTTGTCAAAGTGTTGTGGAGGAACAAAATTATGAAGAGGAGATATGGGAACCGGAGGAAAAAATGAAACATAATTACCCTCATCTATTCCTAACCAAGAAATTTAGTTGAAATATTTGGGAAAAAAAATTCTAAAGTGGGGAAGAATGTAGAAAACCAATGTTTCTTAGAAATATTTGATTCCTGAATAAATGTGTGTTGTATTATATTAGATAATAGTATACTAATAAAAAATATAAATAAATTAATAAAAAATTATTTCATTAATAAAAACTATTACATTAATTAGTAATGAAACTGATTAAAATTCCCAAAATTACAATTGAAAAAAAATATAAAATAGAAAAGCTAAAATGGGAAAATTAGGATCACCCCAATCTACTAGAATCATCACCCCTACTTCCAACACTATATAATAGAAAAAAATATTAGTAAACTAAGAAAAATATAGAAAATAAAGATATAGAACCTCGAGAGGAATTGATATGAATAATGAATGAATGAATTTAGAGGTATTTATAAGAGGTAATGTGATCATTGGAATGGTGATGTGACCGTTGAGAATACTAACATGACCGCTGAAATAGTATTTTCACCTAAAAATAATAAATGTTGATATAAATAATATTTATCAGGATTAATTTAATTAACTATAAATATTATAATTCCAAAAAATAAATATCATGATTAAAAAACTCAAATAAAATATAAGCATATTTTTAAAAAACATTATTTTAAATTTTTTCGTAAAAATCATAATTTTGATACTAGAAATTAAAATTACCAATTTTAGAAATTAATTTTGATAAAATTAATATCATTTTTGAAATTATCACATAGAAATTATCCAATGTTTTTTTGGTAATTTTTTGAAACACTTTAATTTTTAGGTGAATAATAAAAATGTAGTTTGTTCACATAATCAGTGTATCTTAAATTACATCATTCATGCTGTAATAATGAAATAATAATTTATATAATTTTATGTTCATAAATTCTACATTTTATTTTATATATGAGTCTTTAAAATATAATAAAAATAATTTCCAAAACTAAAATGAACTTTAAAAAACCTTAAGTCAAAAGTGATTCCTTAAAATTAAAATTTTACTTTATTTCCACTTTCCTTTTTAATAAATTTATGAATTCAAATTATAAAGGTTGTTTAAATTATTAAACCCATTATATTATATTAATATATGATTTATATTATAAAAAATTAACTATTAAAACTTTTACCTTTGATATGTTATTTTATTCAATATTTTATTCAAAAAATACCCCTCTCCTCAAGTATAAATAACCCCTATCTGTCCCCTTGAAAAAACACTCCTCCCACCCATTCCAAATCCCATTATTTTCCTAAAGCCTACATATCAATACCATTATAATACACTGGGACATTATGGATTAATGAAACTCCAATCACTAAGGGAGTTATATTGTCATACAAGAGAAGCTACATCGAGGAGAGAGTAAGTTTATATTAAATCTTCCCTATTTTCTTTTTCTTCTATTTATCTGTTTTCCCAATTTTTTAGTAAATATAAGTTTATCATTAAGAAGTCACAAATAGATGTTATAAAGTGGGAATTAAGGTAAGGGTATTCTCAAACCCAACAAATTTTCTTTGGGTTATCCCTATTTCATGAAGTCTTTGGTATTAATATTCCTCTAATATTCCTTAAATGTCATTTTATTACACTTCCCTTATATATTTGGAGATACAAATGTTTACGACTTGACTTTATGACAAATATAAAGATTCCACAAAATAAATCTTCTTTTAAAAACACATCCCCGACTTATCTTGAGATATTTCTTCTTTTCTAAAGAATGACGAATCTTGTACCAAATATTTTTTTTCCATTTTTAATTTGGGGAACCACAATTTTATTCTTGAAATCATGATTTATTAAATACTTATGAAACCCATTATTTTCTATTGGTTAATTGTAACACCCCGAGCTTCCACGATACGCTTCTCATTCAATAATACAATAGCTTGCATTGTACGCAACTTCGAGTTCTAAAACATCGCGACAAATCAAAGTAGCCGTTATGAATAGTAATAACCACTTTTTAAAAATTATAGAAATTTTATATTTCAAAATGGACTTCATTTTTGTATTCCTAATATTGAAATTAGCCTATGTTGAATTTTTTGTAATTTTCTGAGAACTTCAAAATTTTTATGAATAGTGAAAAATACTTAAAACAACTTTTTTAATCAAAATAATTCATAGTGATAAATTATACTATTGAGTGGTTTTAGAGTATAATTAGAATATATTTTTACCATTTTATCCAATGGTGGTCATTAGAATTAATTTAACATTGAAATTGGACATAAACAATTGCCAATCTTTTGATATAAATTGTTTCTTAAAAACACGCTATTTGTTGTGACAGCGGGAATTAATTATAAAATTAATTAATGCAACTAATATGTTTGGAATTTTGTAAAATAGACATCATTTTTGAATTTGGAATATCAATTATAGCTTAGGGTGAAATTTTGGCCTTATTATGAAAAACTTCAATTTTTGATGAATAGTGAAACCACTAAGTGGTTGTTAAATAACTGATTTTTCGTTTAAATGAAATATTACCACTTCTGTGATTTGATTTTCAAAAATCTGACATACATGGTTGTCATTAAGAAGTAAAATGTGGTTCAATGAGATCAAAATAATTTTTTGGTGAATAGTAACTTTTAAGTTCTTAATCGCGATTAGAGGTAATTAGTGTAGTTTAAGGTACAAATAATGTTTTAATAATATGAGATGAACATGAAACTTGTCCTACTCCTATTGGATGAGTCATGGCCGACCAAGACAACCCATGGGTCAACTTGGGGACCCCATGGAGCCACTTTAGTTAGAAAATGACATAAACACCTTTTATTTAATGTTAAAGTAAAAAACGACACAAACATAAAATGTTTTACTAAAACAATTTTTAAGTGGGGTTAAACAAGTCCAAATTTTGACTATAAATATTCATTAGAAAGCTAAAAAGATTTCCTACATCATAGTATTTTTTTTTTATAATTTTTAGACATTAAATAAATTAAATTATTTATGACATCATTATGATGCAGCGATGACCTCATTATTTAACGATTTAAATAAAATGAGAAGATAATGCAAAATCCAAGGCTTACACTTGTCCAAAGCCTATTGGATGAGGAGATTTAGAAACCTTATCACCTTAGCCTCGAATTATATAAGTGTGGGACCTTTAGAATCCGAAAAGCATTGTGAAATAATGTAACATTTCAATCATTCCAAAAGTGCCCCTCCTCTCCACTTATAAAAGGCCCCCACCTCTCCCATCTCATTTACACTTTCAAGCCATTTGGCTCGGCCAAACTCTGCCCAAATACTCTCCCAACTTCCCCCTCTTACTCCTAGAAGCCTTACTTTGGGCAGAACTCTTCCCAAGGAAGCCTTTGGCTCAAATCAAAAAGAGTTACCCGATTTTGAGGTAATGTCTTTTCTAATGTTGTTTTGTTTTATTTTTCTTCTCCAACCCCATAAACTCTTTTTATTCATTTCTTTTGTAACAACAACAGTATCCTCAATATACTAGGATGTTGTTATAAGAAGTATTCGAGCTACACTTACACACACCTACATCTAATGGTTAAAGAACATACGGTTTCTGTGGATGGCGAATTTCTGCCTCACGAAACGATGATTGTTCAACACTCATATAACACCTTCAAAGGTGGCCATTAAGATGTCACTATATTTATATATGATATATAATGTGTTTATGTTTTACTTATGCTTCTGTATTTCTCATTTATGGCTTGCTTTATGATTTCCATTATGGGTAAAACGCGATAATTTCATTTTAGGAAGTGCGGACTACCGCCCCCTCAAAGTGATTTGAATCGTTAATGCCATATGTGGGATGTATAAAGGATGGAGTAAATGGTATTATACACTATATTATACTGGAATTATATTATACATTTATATCATTATGATTTAGTTCCATTAAATATGAAATTGAAATGAAAGTAGCGTTCATGCGTACGTACGGCTTACCGTCTCCATGAACGGTGCATTTCATTTCTTACCTCTAAATGTTACGTAATATTATAAATGAATGTATATACTGGATATATAAGATATATATGACATCTAAATCATGAATATAATTCTGGATATAATGGATATTTCACCACATAAACAACTTGTAATTATAAGAAGCTTATTGTTGACTCAAGTACCAAAGATCGACAAAACGACCGTTATTAACTTAAATAATTACATAATGTTCATATCATTGTAATAAGTGATATAATAAGGATAATGAAGTTGAAAATGGTTCTTAATAAGGTATATATTAACTCTAGTTTATTATTCAGGATGTTAAAGAATGGTTGAGTCAAGTCAGACACGAGGTAAGGGAATTTCTTAACCCAACTTCCATTCTTTGGGTTAATCTCCTACTTTCAAATTATGTCATGATATTATTATGTTGTATATTGTATTTATACTTTCTTTATGTGTACATATAGTGAATACACATAATAGATATATTTTATTTAAAAATGATCTTTTTAAGGGACTTCGTCTCAATCTCCATTCATTGAGGCATATTTTGTTTTATATACAAATTTCTTTTATACAGTGTATAAACCCCTTTGACTTTTACGTTTATTCAAAAGGAATATTTTTTATACGAAGCGTTTTACTAAACGACAAAAAGGGAATGTTTTTATTTCCGTACTTATGCGGCGACAACGACTTCTCCGCCACCGTGACCATTATTTGAGTTTCGGCTTCCTCTACAAGCCATCATTTTTTTTAATGAAAAATAAATACAAAGTTTTAACTTTCTTTTATTTTGGTATTAAAAATGGTTTTGAAAGCGTTTTTATCATATCAAAGTGTTGTATTGATATCATGTGATTGAAATGTGGAAATGTTATGTTTCCTTTGTTCATGTTTTATGTGATACGATTATGTTATGGTTTATGATATGTTTAAACCTATTCATATGAGGAATGCATTGGACTTAATAAGTGACGGGTGGAGCCCGCTATAGCTCCTCGATGCATCGGCAGGTCTCATGAGACAAACTAGTGTCTTGGCACAAGGCCTTGACAAAATCTTATTTGTGGTCTTGGCACGAGTCCTTGACTACGTGGTTATGATAGTCTGGCATTATGCATTCCATCATTATGAAAGTGGTTATTGATATTGCATGTGATTATTCGACCAGTAGAATATCCATGTGAAGAAGTGAATGGCATTATCTCATTTTACTTATGCCATATTATGTTGATGATCAAGTTTAAAAGGCTTCTGTTTTTGTTATACATTTCCTTAAATGTTAATGTTTATTTATGAAAGCTTCCGCAATATTGTTGTCCTTACTGAGCATCTGAGCTCACCCCTTTCAATGTTTTAATATTTTCCAGGATGTGAAGAAGTATTTTATGAATGACCTGCAGGGATAGTCAGAAGAGGATATGAGTGTGGACTATGGAGACTTTGTTATTGTAGTTTTTCACTTTATGATGTAATGTAACGTTTACGAATGTATCTAGTGTTTCCAAGGCTACTAAACTAATCGGTCTTTCGAGACTTGATCTTTTGTGATCATGCCAATGTTACGAAGTAATGCACCGACTCTGGGTAGCTGGGGTCGGGGCGTTACAGTTGGTATCAGAGGCAGTTTAGTACTAACCTTGGAAGCTAGATTTAGATAAACTCTGATTAGAGCACATAGCCCAAAGAGAGACTTTGAGGATTAGTATAGAAGAACTTCCTAGAATTTTGGTATTATAGAGAAGTTATGAGTTTTCCGAGCAATACATCCCTGTCTGGATACGAGCAGGTAGAGGCGGCTCTGGCACAGATGTACCTAGGGGTAAAACCCGAAAACACCGCTTTGAGCTAGACTCGAACGGGAACTGGTGCACGACATCGGGCCTTGCTGCACTCTTGGTTACGACACTCCCGGGGGATATGCTTAGGATAATTCTCATTTTATTTACAAACCACTATGAAGGGTTATGAGTACATACTTCCGCAAAGAAAACATTTCTTTTTATGATTATGGATTATATCCATAAATAGTTCAATTTATGTAAAGTGTTTAACAAGTATGGAATTATGTATTTTGATTCATAAACTAATCTAGTTTATTCCATTGTTTAGAAATGGCGCCTAGTGGAAGGAATGGAAACCGTATCAATGCACGCACTCCATGTAGGGATTGCCCTCCTGCTCAAGATAATTATTGTGGGGCTGGTGATGCAACTGGGGCCGATCAGCTAATCACCATACTGGGACAACTTACTCAGGTTATGAATAATAACCTTACCCGTATGGAGCACCCTGATCCGCAACGTGGAGGATCAATGCTAGACCGTTTCATGAGGCAACAACCACCAACCTTCAATGGGAGTACAAATACTATAGTAACTGAGCAATGGATAAATTCCTTAGAGAAAATATTCCATGCTTTGGGGGTAGTGAAAGGGAGAAAGTTGTCATGGCAGTTTACCGCCTCACTGGAGATGCCGATCAATGGTGGTCACTAATTCAAAACACAAAGGAAGATGATGAATTAACAAACATGGAATGGCAGGAGTTCAAAGAGTTGTTCTGAGAAAAATACTTTCCTCGAGACCATCGAGCGGATATGGAAAGGACATTTCTGAGTCTGAGGCAGAAGGAGGATGAGAATGTCGCAAAGTATGAGGCTAACTTTACAAGGTTAGCGAGGCATGCTGCCGATTATATACGTAACCCAAGGAGTAAGATTGATCGTTTCTTTGATGGGTCAAAACCATTTCTCCGTCGATCTTTAGTATCACAATCCTTCTCATCATACGAATATATTGTCTCATGTGCTATCAAGACAGAAAAGGAATTCTCTAAGTCTTATGACAACAAAGTAAAGCAAGAGAAGAAGAGAAAGGTGGAACAAGAGACAGATAAAGGGAAAAAGGGAAAGAAGGATTTTCCATTATGTGATAATTGTGGGAAGAATCACCCTGGTACTTGCCTAAAAGGAATGGGAGTTTGTTATAAATGTGGAGAAAAGGGTCACCAGGCTCGTGATTGCAAGGGAAAGAAAGAGGCTGTCAAAGTTGAATGCTACAATTGTAGAGAAATGGGTCATTATGCAAATGAATGTCCTAAGCGTCAGGGAAACTTACCTCAGAAAAGGCCAAGGGATCAAGGACAATCTTATGCTGTTACTACAGTTGAAGCAGAATAACTAATGTATTGGTGCTTTTGGACTCAAGGATTATATTCTGGTTATAAGAATAATGTTATATATATATATGGATTGTACTGCAGTACTTTTTGATTTCAGTAAGGTTTTAATATGATTAAGGTAATCATATTTTTAGTATGTGACAATAAGAGAAACTTTTCTTTGTTTGGGGATCTGATGTTACAATTGATTTTGGAATTAAGAGACCTTTTAGAGAAAGTTTGGACAGAGTTATTTTGGATAACTATAAATGTTGGGATGGATTAAGTTGAAATTTGAATAGTATTGTTTAAGGTTAAAACATTTCTGAAGATTATTTTTGGAATACTATAATACTATATTTTTAGAAAAAGGACAACCTGCAGGGTGGGGCATAACCCGTCGCGTCGGACAAAGCTGCAGGAATCGAACCCACAATCATAGTGCGACAAGACTTTATTTCCTACCACTAGCCTACAGGAAGTCCCTGGTTATTACAAAATAATTTTACTAATCTAAATAATATGTGTTAATATTTGGAACCTTATACAATTAGGATAAGTATAATATTTTTGAGTTCTATTATCATTTTGAGTGAAAGATGAGTTGAAGGTTGAAACTCTAATTGTCAAGCATAAATATAAATATACCTATCTCTTATTCAATGAATAAATTAATTCTTAAACTTTAGTAAAGGGATATTAAAAAAAAAATAAAATAAAATGTGTTATCCTAATACCTTATGTTTTGTTGAACTGAAGATATTTTAAATCAACATAGATTGAAGGCTTTGAGGCCCTCAATTTGACAGTTGATTGTGATTGATGACCTCAATCACTCCCTACAAATATTTACGTTTTTCCTCCAATTATATGTCTCTAATTGCCACCAATGTTCTCCTTATAGAGATCATAGTTTGGTGGTGACTTTCTTATTCCCATTTCCCTCTTATTAAGGCTAAATTTTATTAACCTTATTTCCGATGTGGGTTTTCCACAAAGGTATTTTCTATTTTCAACCTCTTATTTTTAAAGAAAAATATCAAATTGCGAGGACGCAATTTATTGAAGGAGGGGAGAATGTAACACCCCGAGCTTCCACGATACGCTTCTCATTCAATAATACAATAACTTGCATTGTACGCAACTTCGAGTTCTAAAACATCGCGACAAATCAAAGTAGCCGTTATGAATAGTAATAACCACTTTTTAAAAATTATAGAAATTTTATATTTCAAAATGGACTTCATTTTTGTATTCCTAATATTGAAATTAGCCTATGTTGAATTTTTTGTAATTTTCTGAGAACTTCAAAATTTTTATGAATAGTGAAAAATACTTAAAACAACTTTTTTAATCAAAATAATTCATAGTGATAAATTATACTATTGAGTGGTTTTAGAGTATAATTAGAATATATTTTTACCATTTTATCCAATGGTGGTCATTAGAATTAATTTAACATTGAAATTGGACATAAACAATTGCCAATCTTTTGATATAAATTGTTTCTTAAAAACACGCTATTTGTTGTGACAGTGGGAATTAATTATAAAATTAATTAATGCAACTAATATGTTTGGAATTTTGTAAAATAGACATCATTTTTGAATTTGGAATATCAATTATAGCTTAGGGTGAAATTTTGGCCTTATTCTGAAAAACTTCAATTTTTGATGAATAGTGAAACCACTAAGTGGTTGTTAAATAACTGATTTTTCGTTTAAATGAAATATTACCACTTCTGTGATTTGATTTTCAAAAATCTGACATACATGGTTGTCATTAAGAAGTAAAATGTGGTTCAATGAGATCAAAATAATTTTTTGGTGAATAGTAACTTTTAAGTTCTTAATCGCGATTAGAGGTAATTAGTGTAGTTTAAGGTACAAATAATGTTTTAATAATATGAGATGAGCATGAAACTTGTCCTACTCCTATTGGATGAGTCATGGCCGACCCAGACAACCCATGGGTCAACTTGGGGACCCCATAGAGCCACTTTAGTTAGAAAATGACATAAACACCTTTTATTTAATGTTAAAGTAAAAAACGACACAAACATAAAATGTTTTACTAAAACAATTTTTAAGTGGGGTTAAACAAGTCCAAATTTTGACTATAAATATTCATTAGAAATCTAAAAATATTTCCTACATCATAGTATTTTTTTTTATAATTTTTAGACATTAAATAAATTAAATTATTTATGACATCATTATGATGCAGCGATGACCTCATTATTTAACGATTTAAATAAAATGAGAAGATAATGCAACATCCAAGGCTTACACTTGTCCAAAGCCTATTGGATGAGGAGATTTAGAAACCTTATCACCTTAGCCTCGAATTATATAAGTGTGGGACCTTTAGAATCCGAAAAGCATTGTGAAATAATGTAACATTTCAATCATTCCAAAAGTGCCCCTCCTCTCCCCTTATAAAAGGCCCCCACCTCTCCCATCTCATTTACACTTTCAAGCCATTTGGCTCGGCCAACCTCTGCCCAAATACTCTCCCAACTTCCCCCTCTTACTCCTAGAAGCATTACTTTGGGCAGAACTCTTCCCAAGGAAGCCTTTGGCTCAAATCAAAAAGAGTTACCCGATTTTGAGGTAATGTCTTTTCTAATGTTGTTTTGTTTTATTTTTCTTCTCCAACCCCCTAAACTCTTTTTATTCATTTCTTTTGTAACAACACCAGTATCCTCAATATACTAGGATGTTGTTATAAGAAGGATTCGAGCTACACTTACACACACCTACATCTAATGGTTAAAGAACATACGGTTTCTGTGGATGGCGAATTTCTGCCTCACGAAACGATGATTGTTCAACACTCATATAACACCTTCAAAGGTGGCCATTAAGATGTAACTATATTTATATATGATATATAATGTGTTTATGTTTTACTTATGCTTCTGTATTTCTCATTTATGGCTTACTTTATGATTTCCATTATGGGTAAAACGCGATAATTTCATTTTAGGAAGTGCGGACTACCGCCCCCTCAAAGTGATTTGAATCGTTAATGCCATATGTGGGATGTATAAAGGATGGAGTAAATGGTATTATACACTATATTATACTGGAATTATATTATACATTTATATCATTATGATTTAGTTCCATTAAATATGAAATTGAAATGAAAGTAGCGTTCATGCGTACGTACGGCTTACCGTCTCCATGAACGGTGCATTTCATTTCTTACCTCTAAATGTTACGTAATATTATAAATGAATGTATATACTGGATATATAAGATATATATGACATCTAAATCATGAATATAATTCTGGATATAATGGATATTTCACCACATAAACAACTTGTAATTATAAGAAGCTTATTGTTGACTCAAGTACCAAAGATCGACAAAACGACCGTTATTAACTTAAATAATTACATAATGTTCATATCATTGTAATAAGTGATATAATAAGGATAATGAAGTTGAAAATGGTTCTTAATAAGGTATATATTAACTCTAGTTTATTATTCAGGATGTTAAAGAACGGTTGAGTCAAGTCAGACACGAGGTAAGGGAATTTCTTAACCCAACTTCCATTCTTTGGGTTAATCTCCTACTTTCAAATTATGTCATGATATTATTATGTTGTATATTGTATTTATACTTTCTTTATGTGTACATATAGTGAATACACATAATAGATATATTTTATTTAAAAATGATCTTTTTAAGGGACTTCGTCTCAATCTCCATTCATTGAGGCATATTTTGTTTTATATACAAATTTCTTTTATACAGTGTATAAACCCCTTTGACTTTTACGTTTATTCAAAAGGAATCTTTTTTATACGAAGCGTTTTACTAAACGACAAAAAGGGAATGTTTTTATTTCCGTACTTATGCGGCGACAACGACTTCTCCGCCGCCGTGACCATTATTTGAGTTTCGGCTTCCTCTACAAGCCATCATTTTTTTTAATGAAAAATAAATACAAAGTTTTAACTTTCTTTTATTTTGGTATTAAAAATGGTTTTGAAAGCGTTTTTATCATATCAAAGTGTTGTATTGATATCTTGTGATTGAAATGTGGAAATGTTATGTTTCCTTTGTTCATGTTTTATGTGATACGATTATGTTATGGTTTATGATATGTTTAAACCTATTCATATGAGGAATGAATTGGACTTAATAAGTGACGGGTGGAGCCCGCTATAGCTCCTCGATGCATCGGCAGGTCTCATGAGACAAACTAGTGTCTTGGCACAAGGCCTTGACAAAATCTTATTTGTGGTCTTGGCACGAGGCCTTGACTACGTGGTTATGATAGTCTGGCATTATGCATTCCATCATTATGAAAGTGGTTATTGATATTGCATGTGATTATTCGACCAGTAGAATATCCATGTGAAGAAGTGAATGGCATTATCTCATTTTACTTATGCCATATTATGTTGATGATCAAGTTTAAAAGGCTTCTGTTTTTGTTATAAATTGCCTTAAATGTTAATGTTTATTTATGAAAGCTTCCGCAATATTGTTATCCTTACTGAGCATCTGAGCTCACCCCTTTCAATGTTTTAATATTTTCCAGGATGTGAAGAAGTATTTTATGAATGACCTGCAGGGATAGTCAGAAGAGGATATGAGTGTGGACTATGGAGACTTTGTTATTGTAGTTTTTCACTTTATGATGTAATGTAACGTTTACGAATGTATCTAGTGTTTCCAAGGCTACTAAACTAATCGGTCTTTCGAGACTTGATCTTTTGTGATCATGCCAATGTTACGAAGTAATGCACCGACTCTGGGTAGCTGGGGTCGGGGCGTTACATTAATTCATGATTATTTTGTAATACGTTCTATGTGACTTGCATGATTATGTAAATATTATCATGTGATGGGTGGGATCAGAATTATATAGCCAGCCAATTGACTGGGTAATGTGATGTATCTCATGAGATGATGTGTATTATGCATGAACATTATTCTAAATTTTTTCACAATTATTATGTTATGATTATTCACATATGTTATGAATGAACATGATTCTAGCATTGTTCACAACTATGTGTGGTATTTGACCACTATGACAAGATGCTTCATTTTTATGCATTGCAACATTCCATGACTTTATCAAGGTTTCCCTCATGACGTTGATGATGGAAATATGCTTATGATATGATGATAATTATTTTTCTCACCCATGTTATATTTATTCATGTCCCTTATTCATCCTCTTATTGTGATTTTAACTCACCCCTTTCATTGATGTATATCATCAGATGATTATTTGTACTAAGAAGAATGTTAGGGATACTAAGAAGATATAAAAAAAGGAATTAAATAATATTAATGTTTTATTATGTAAAATTTATGTATGAGCCTAATTTTCCCAAGACACGAAACATTTTGGTTTCATGATTTGTAACACCATTATGTTGTTTATCTTTAAAATTATGTAATATTTATCAAAGAAAAATAGGGTCACTATAGAAAAGATATTTAATGAGTCAATAAACTTTTCATTAAATCCTATAAAACCAAGGTTTAATATCCCATGTCAACCCATTTAATGCCTTTCATACCAAATTTTATTCTCCCAGAAATCCTATAATTATATCTCTATTTCTCTCTACAAAATAAACCCATCTATTCAACACCCCATTTTAATTTCCTTTCATTATAATAAATACATGGTGGACCACCATAATAAATCCACTAATTAACCATCACATTTAAAACCCATTATCATGTCAAATTCAAAATTAAAAAATTAATTTCAATGAATTTATTATTTCCTTCTCTCATCATAAATAATAATAAAACCCCTTAATAAAATATCAAATGGGTTATCTAAATTCCAAGACAGAGAAAAATATTAACCGAGATAATTCTCCAAAATTTCAATATTCTCTAAATTTACCATCATCAATTTTCAATAACTCATGAAAAACTATAAAAAAAATTTAATCCCCATATGACACATCAAATATATTTCTAAAAAAATTAATTCATTTGAATTAATTCTCTAAATCACTAAATAATATGAAATCCATAATTTTTAGAAATGAAGCATATTGAATTAATTACCATAAATTAACTCCCTATGTATTTTAATCTTATAACCCCCATAATCACACGATATTAATAACACAACATAATTAAAATAATAACATTTTAATAATTTTCCACCTTAAAAATAATTGAATAAATAAACAAAAATAAAATGAAAAATCATTAAATAACTCAAAAATATGAGTGTTACAATTCTCCCCATTATAGGGATTTTTATCCTAAAAAATCTCTAAGTACTGTAAAAAACTCTTGTTACCATTTTTGTATATGAGATTTTATTCCCAAGGGTCCTCTTTAATTCAGTCTATGTTTCCATAAAACTCTCATAAATGAAATAACACAACCATTTGAAATCATTTCTATTGAGTCCAAAATTTAAATTTGGTTTTCCACAAAAGATTCATCACGTTTTACCTCAATATCTTCCCAATTCAAGTCATGTGACTTAATAAAAAAGTACATATTTAATTGAAAAGCATAGAAATCTTATGAATTTATACATAACACTATCATAATTATAATCAATATACCACTTTAACAATCTATTATATGAATTTAAAATATCCCATGTATCATGGAATTTACTTTCCTTGCTTTCCTAACCCTCAATGTCACATATTTGGTGACACACTATAAAACATGGTATCCATAATATCAAACTTCATGGGACATAAAAATCAGTCCACATATGAATTTTATTGAGTCTAATATGAAACCATACACTTTGGAATTAATTTAAACTAGTCCATCTTCTATTGTATCAATCTAGTTAAAAAAAAATACTTTTTATGGGTCTCAAACCAATGTAATGGTTACCGTACAGTTTAACCATACGATTCTTCAAAATGTGCCATATGAATTTTTCATTGATATTTATTACCATAAAAAAATCTATAAGTGATAGAAGATCCTCCCAAGACTTTATAAATATGAGTGCTTATGAAAAAATTATTTCTTTTTGAATATGAAAAAACCACCCTATTTTCCCATTTTTGTAAGGGTGATAAGCTGTAATCATTATTAGTTATGTTCTAAAAGCAATATAGAGCCCCATATAGAATCTAAATATAAATCATAGATCACTATATGAGATAGTAAAATTTGGAACACCATAATGTATAACAATATCGTCCATTTATATTCTTCAAAGGTCATTAATTAAAGGTGTTTCTCAAATAAGAAGGGAATGCACTCAGTTTTTAAGTTGATCCACCACCATCCAAACACCATCATGTTTTATCCATGATCTTAATAATATAATCATGAAATATAGGTAAATTTATTCATAATTTCATGCCATAATGGTAAAAGGTTGTAAAAAACCTACAAGTTTTCAATGATCCACATTTATTCATTAATAATCCCAACACAGAGAAAAAAATTATGTTATATCATTCTTCATTCTAAACCACAAAAATTGGAGTATTTTGTCATTATACATTTTGGAAGGACCGTGATGCACTATCTAACTTGAATGGATAAATGTTTCTATAAATTATTACTTCAATTCTACAAGAACCACCATTAAACTGTTAAAATATAATACTATATCTAGTAAAATTTACCATTCACTAGTGGTATCCCCATTATATATGGCATCCCTAATCATATTACAATATTTAATTGATAATTATTCCTCTCTCACTCTGGTTTTTAAAATAGAAGTTGAATTAAGACTAGAGATAAATACATCACCCATCATTTCCTCTACCTACATATAAAAATATATAAATAATCCCATTATCTACTATTGTTATCTAACTTTATTCACTTATTTTATATGATTATTTATAATTAAATAATCTTATATATAATTTCATTTTTTTGGTTTTATGCATAATTTAAAAATAAAAAATTTGAAGATACCTACCCACCCGCATTATCTCATATTGAGGCAATGCCATGAGAAAACATTATTCAAATTTTTATGATATATTTTCATAATCAATTTCTAACAAAAAGGTAATTTCTCCCAATATTTAAAGCCTAACAAACAACAGCTAATTCAGAATCATGCATTGGATAATTTTTTATAGGCTCTCGACTACCTAAGCCCATATGCTATAAAAATTCCTCCTTATATCAAAATGAATTCTAATACCAATATATATGCATAAAAATACGTTTTATATGAAACTATGAACTTAAGAATAATTAAAATAGGTGATGAAATAATCCTTATCTATAGTCTCTCAAAAAATTCTTGACACTTCACATTATAACCAAGTTTCACTAATTTTTGAGTCATAACCATCATGGGAGAATATAATCTTGAAAAGTATTGAATAAATCTCCAATAATATATAGATAAACCTAGGAAACTCTATATCTCAAATATTTTATTGGTTCTTCCCTACGATACAAGTTCTTTCACCTTCTCAGAATCAACTAAAATACCTTTTTCGAAAACCATGTATCCAAGGAATTTCACTTGTTAAATCTAGAAGTGTCATATTGATAATTTGGTATAAAAATTATTTCTAGATGAATTTTATATAATATTATTCAGGTATTACCCATAATACACTTCCATATTTGAGTATATCATAATTTCATTTAAAAATACCAACTTAAAGGTATTTCAAAATTTGTGGAAGATTCAGTTCTTCAATTATATAAACATAACAGATGCATTGGTTACTCCAGAAGGCATGGTCAAAAAATAATATTGGCTATAATGACATCAAAATAATATATTTGGAATGTTATATTTATTTACAATTAACTAATTATAAAAAGACCAAATTTGTATCTTGGAAAACTAATAAAGTATCTTCAGTTGTTAATAAATATCATCAATTTTTGGTAAAGGATACTTAATATTTATAGACACCTAGTTTAGTTTCCAATAGTCAATCCATAAATACAAAATAGTTCTAATTTTTTTTGGAAAATATAATTGGTTCTACCCAAGGAGTAATACTCAGTAAAATTAATCCCTTATAGTCAAGCTCTTCTATTTTCTTTCTAATGATCTACATCTTTACAAGTTGTGCAATTTAGAGGTAATTTTGATTTTTTGGTCCTGAAGTAGGGGTTGTTTTGACAATCATGAATTATATTGAAGCTATAAGGGTTATAACATCTTAAGGATATTTTTGTTGATATGGATTAGGGCTAGGGAGAGGTATCATGTTACTAGTTTAATTTCAGGTGCTTCAGGATAAAGTTTTTATTTTTATAATGGTTTTTAATATATACCTAGTTACCAAATGTTTAGGAAAAACCATGTGGATATCCATATAAAACCATATAGGTTAATTTTCCATTGGGTTTTTTTATATTACCTTTCACATGGTTTTAGAGAACCACGTGAGAAAAATCATACTCATTACTGAAATGTTTTATATGGAGTTTTATAATTGGTTCATAGTTTAGTAAACCTTGCATTGTTGTGTGGCTTAAGAAAATGAATGATTCATGATTAGAATATAGTTTAGTAAATCATGGGGAAAAACTATGTGTTTTCCTATAAATCCTTAAAAATGATGAAAATGCCAATTTCCCTGTTCAATTTTATGTAACCCATATTTTTTCCCTCTTTAATGAATAGACTTGGGGACATTCCCCCATTCCTCTCTCTCAATATCCCTTTATTAGGGGTCGTTCTTAGATGATTTCCTAATTAAAATTAGGTAGGTTTTTCCTCCCCCTCTCCTTTCATTCTTGTTTCCTTTTCCCCTTTTATTTTCAATGATCCAGGCTAGGGATTTGGAACCGATTCCACCAGAGCATGGTATAATTGAGTGAGGATGATAAGAATTTTTTTCAAAATAGATAGAGTATTTCCTTAGAAGATAATCACATACCTTCACTCTCAGTTTTATAATTGGTATGTTACTCTATGATTTTTATTGGAATTTGGTAAAATTGGGTATAATTTATTGATGGGTAATAAAATTGGGTCTTTTTCATAGATTTGGTTTGGGTTCATATTAAGAGTGTAATTCACCTCGTTTCTCATGGTTTGAACACTATTATACCATCGATTGATATTTTTGGCATTCATTTATATTTGAAAAAATTAAAAAATTAAAAATAAATTATTAGAATTAATTATTTTGGATGTCGTTTCTTATGATAGGTGCATGGTGATGATATGTGTTTGGACAAGGCTTGGAAAATATTAGGTTGTGGCTAGGAATGATTAAAGGAATAAGTCTATATAAGTTAGGTGATCCCTAAAAATCTCCATATGGTATATTATTTTGATATTTGGCATGTAATATATGGTCTTTTCACTAATGGGAAATTTTGCTTGAATATATAATGAATTTATTTATTAATATCCCATGAAATGAATGGAGTTTCAAGGGCCATGATAGAACCTTGAACACTATTTGATGCCTCAACCACTTATGGTCAAGGGGTTGATAATAAATACATTCTAGGAGGTATATATACCCCAAAGGGGAATAAAAAAAATGAAAAAATGAATAAAACATAGAAATCATAGGACAGGTTCCCTTAAGAATCTTAAGTAGGGAAAAATAATTTATTTAAAATGGTTGACCTAGAGATTATATATATAAGAAAATTGATATATAATATAGCATTTGGGCTAGATGAGATGAGTGTGTTGTGAGTGTTCTTCCCCCACTAGAATGTGAGGACTTGGGTGAGTATACATTGGGTAGAATATTTATAGGCTAGGAATGAGAGGACCAACCAAGGATAACTTGGGAATGGAGATGAGACCTTATACCATCTCCATATAGTAATTTTTATATGGAATAGTTAATGATTCCAATGGGGATATGGTGAAATCATGGATTTATTGAGAGATAATACACCCTATGAGTGATGAGCTTCATCCTTAGGATTGAGAATGAGATAGAGGATTCCGTTTATAGTGATTGGACTATGGTGTAACGTAGGGGACCTCAATGGGTGACAAGTATTATACTAAACCTAGAGGGGGTTAATGTAGGTAAGTAGGTATCATTGATCTTAAGTTTCACCTTAGATACTAATGATTGACAAGAAAAACCTGCATGAATATAATGATAGGGATGGGTTGTGCACTTGAGAGGCCAACCTATGAGACATGTGACGAGTTCTGAAGAGTCGGAAACTCATGTGGGATGACTTTTTGTTATAGGTAAGATGATACCTTGGATATATTATATATATATATATATATATATCTATGTGTTTGTATGATGTATCTGAGGTCCTATGGTGGGATACTGTATGGGAATTCTATATTGGGTTCCAAATGAGCTACAACTCTGGGTGTGTGTCAAAAAAGGGTTTTAATTCCATGGGTTAGATATGAACCTAATTTAATGTAGGTTTGTACCTATTATTATTATGGGATTTTACCCTTAGGTTCATGATAAAATGGTTATGGGGCTGTATGTGGATCCCCTATGTAGGATTCTCATGGATCTGAGGCTGTACATGGGTCTCCTAGGAAACAACTTCTTTTTCCAAAGTGGGATGAACCTGGGTGTATGGTATAATAGTTATAAGAAGGTTATGGAACCCCTCCGGTTGATGGATATTCTATTTTCAAGCAAGGGATGTGACCCCCTGAGTGTTGGACATAAACTAGTTCCAGGTAAGGGATGTGAACCCTCAGGAAGATGATTAAAAATTCATAGGATCTAGGGTAGGACTTGACCCTTAGGTGATATTCTAGTTTAGGTTTTGGGGAAGGAAATGGATACCTCTTGGTGATATTGTTATGAGAAAATACATATGAAACTTTAAAAACATGGTATGGTTAACTTTAGTGTCACTTTAGAACCTCCGGGTCGATAATGTTTATTTTTTTATTCTTCTATAATTGTTTATTTATTCTGAGTATATCATATGTATACACACTTTATTTAGTTGTAGAATTTATAAAACCATTTTGGTGGCCTAATAACTTTTACTCAAACCATACTTAGGAATCCCTGACACTTTGGTACCTGATCAGATCTCATGTTCGTAGGTTTAGGTAAGACATAATCCCAATATTGCATGATCAGGATGAAGCAACTCAATTAGGATTGGATATTAGGATGTGATAATGCTTGGGGATTGTATTAGAGAATCTTTATTTTTATTTATTATATTTATTTTTATATGTTATCTACTTGGTGGGTGATCATTTTGGAATGTATGCTTGTATGATAATGTTACATTTGATATATCATGTTATGTTTTATTGCTTGAATGCACTCTGATTTATTATTTTGGATATCATTTGGTTATTTTGGAGGTATTTTTTTCACTTTGATAGAAAGTTATAGTCTATCCACACTAATAATTTGTAAAATATCTATTATTCAGCATCCTCTATCATACGGGGAGGCCTTCTTGAGATATGGTGATGTAATCCGATTAGGATACTAGTGAGTAGTGTCATAGTATATGTCCGGGGGAACTCTTTAAGGTGGTATTAGAAAATAATTTTCTTTATCTTACTATTTGGGGGTATGGTAAATAATAAATAAGTATGTTTCATATCTTGTGGTAGACCTCAAAATGGTGCGTCATACACACCTTTTTCAATGAGAAGTACAAGTTTCAAGGGATGAAATATTGTTTGTTTTGGTATTCACTATTACATTTGGGATACTTATTCCAAGATGATGTGCACATTTGATATTGATATTTAAGGTTTTGGATCTTTAAAATAGTGGTAAGAGGTCAATTTTCTTGAATCATATTTAGTTTATAGGATTCACAAGACATACATGTGGTTGGTTGTGACTAATATCAGTGATGATTGGGGTTAAACTATTTAAAGTGACAAAAAAAAACTTATATGGTGTTTTCCTATATAAATTTTTGGTGGAATTATACTTATCCAAACCATAGTATTTATTCATATTATAGTTCATGTGTATCTTATGGTGATAAGTTCTTGGATGATGATTATACTTCCCCTCCATGTAAGGGATGTATAGTGACCATTAACAGATCAGTATGGGCATTGAATGACATAGTAATAGACCCCTTGCGGGTGATCAGGATCATGGTTTAGTTGCTTAAAGTGTAAAAATAAACCTATATACTATTTTATTACATATATTATTAGTGACATTCTACTTAACCAAATTGTGTGTCTATATTCTCACTCAATATGAATCATCATAAGACGATGTCATTATATGCATATGGATATGACCGGTTCTTTGAGGGAGTAGTTTAGTATGAAGATTCCTGATGAGGATAGGTTCCTGGGGAGGGGTGGAGACCTGGAATGTGATTATTGATATATATATATATATATATATATATATATATGGGAACCCTAGATTGGGTGTATTGATATGTGAGTTTCTTTGTGATGTTTAAGACTGGATAATAGATGTTTCTCATGAGATGTGGAATATGTGAAACATAATTTATGTGATAAGTGGGATATCATAGTGAATTTGATATATAGATTAGGATATTGGTTATTTGAGTGTTATTATTGGGTAGTAGGATTTTTTCCTTATATTTTTTAGATGAGTTATGATATATGATAGTAACATGAGATTGGGGTTATCTCTAACTAATGAGTTCCCTTAAAGGAAATAAGCATGATTAGATGGGTAACATTTTGAATCGATGAATAGAAGGTGATTATAGCTATATGATATTGACATACAGTGGAGCATGGTCCATTTATTTTTCATGTTAGCCTTGGGTTGATAACATGAAACTCATGGGATCATGAGTTGGGTTGTTTGATCCGGTGGCACAAGATTATAAAGATTTTGGATTAAAACGAGGTCATGATGGAGAGTAGATAATAACCTATGAGAAGGTTTTTTGAAGGATAAAAATACCTTTAAAGAGGGTAGTGATAGTATCATGGCTTTTGAGAAAATCCTTGACGTATTAGATCATGTGCACATAGGGTTATGGATGATGCTCATTTAGTTTTAGACCAGTTTAAGGATGTGTGTGGTTTGAAAACTAATATGATTGATGAGATTATTGCGAGAATATCTTCCTAAGGTATTAATGAGAATGAGGGGTGTCCCTATATGGTAAGAGGAGGCATCTTAAATGGATCAAAGTACATTGTAATAGTTAATCCAAGCTTATTCCTTTCTAGGGGTTTCTAGGATAGGTAACTATGTATTGGAAGTAGTGACCCACATATGATGATAGAATTTATGGTTTATTAAGCTTGAGGAGTGGTATAAGGAAATTCATATAGTGTAGAGACACTATGTTCCATTTAAATGTTTGATCATCATTTCATATTAAAATTTGAAGATATCAGGGATGATGTTCTTAGTGATCTTAGAATAGGTTTATATCAGTGCTTTACATTGGCACTCAAGTATGAGTGGGATGGTAACATCCAATCATCACATACACCAATTAATAGATAATTGGATATGAAGATCATAAATTTTTATTAGAGGGTTTAAAATGATGATGCTTCATTGGTGGGAAGCATCATATCTATCATAGAGGCATAACCCTTTTATAGGTAGGGTCATGGGTGTGGTGAGACTGGTTATTGGATGATTAATATGTAGGTGTGCTGATGGATCTAATTTTCTCTGGTTCTATGGTAAATACTACATTTGGGAATATGATGTAGTGTTAGAAGGATTCTTTGTGTTGGTATTGGGCTTGGGATATAGTTGTTGTGATATGAGGGTGAGTTGAATCAGAGGTGTGAAAGTGGTTTGGGTGAGATTACAATGAATGGTGTGGGTGGTTGGTGATACAACCATGGAATTAAACAAAACTTCAGGTGCATACTTATTAGTGGGTGTTTAGATAATGTTGTGATTCCACGGGGAATCAAATCATAATGATCAAGTGGTGAGATAGTGATTTAGTGGGTGCAACCAAGTGTTTTTAGGAAACAATGACCATATGAGGACATAGTGCTATTTTTACTTGGAATTGGGTATGGTTACTTGGAAATTGCATTGATCATGTCGATGGACCATTGAGAATTAATTTTTGGATGATTATTACTATATAGGGGATCAACATGGTTTGAAATTTACCTCTTAAGATGGGTCTTATTATGGGAGAATTGTGAACCCGAGGATGAATAAATGAATGAAATCATGGTGTCTCATGAAATATGGGTGTGTTTAAGCACCATATCAGTGTTGGTGTTAGTGATGAGTGGGTAACTTGGATTTTGGTGAATAGTGTGCCTTGGTGTTTAGAGTTGTGCAGTGGTATCACGTTCTACATTTTGGGATAGAACCCAATGAGTTATTGATGAAATGATGAATGAGGTAGGTCAAAGTTTATCATTGAAGGATTATTGAGGCTTCCTAAAGATAGGAAATCCTATGGAAGAAATGATGTGAAGACCCATGTCTTTACATGATGTAAAATTTAGAGAGAATTTAATTTTTTGGTATCAGAGAATGGGATATTTTGAGAACAGGGATTTAGATGAAAATTATAAGAGTAATATAATCTCATGGAGATATTTGTTTTTGATATGGATTGAAGCCTATGAGAGGTCACAAGTTCTCGAGTGAATATTGGGACATTTGTGTTTTAATTTGGATTTCTATATGTGGTTTTCACCCTATTAAATGTTTTGACACTCCTTTTTTACATGAGAATGATAATTTTCAAAGGAAAATACCTCAAGTAATTACAAAGTGAGAGGAATAAAAGATTTCATGCATTCACCCAAGTGATCCTGCATAAGGCCCAACCTACGTCATCGTTCAAGTATAACCTACACGCCCAATGTTATCATGTAAGACCAACCTATATTCCCAACATCATCATGCATGTCTAGACTCGTGTAGGCCAAACATTCCATAGGTCACACCTGCATAAAGGAATTGAATGAGTGAACTGAACGAACTACTTCCTTCTACTAGGGTCCCAATATTTCCTATAAATAGGAACCTAAAGCTCCTCAATTGATATGAATGAATGGAGGAAGAAACCAATTGAATCTATGCCCACCCAATTCCTTCACCTAGGTCCTAAAAACCCCTATGTAATTCTACAAGACCCAAAAATAAAGGGGAATTAATGATATTACAAGTATTAGAGTTCCTCCAAGTCTTAAAATGTCAAATACTTGCACATGAATCCACTTCCTCATAGTCTAAAAAAATAACGGAGTCTCCTTACCAATAATAGACTAGTGTGAGACCCTTCCAGAGGTACCTAATGAGACTCTTAGAGGTCTAGGTAATGTACCACCCACGTTTGGTTTCCAAATTTTCCTTCACCCATATATCACCTACATGATGCAGGCTCCAACTCACCCAAATACCACCTGCATGAGGTAGCCACCAACTCACCCAGATACCACCAGTGCGAGGTAACCACCAACTCTCATATGTATCACCTATGCAGGGAATCCATTTGGACTCTATTTTCACATCTCCAATGACTCAATCATTCATTTCTGTTGTAATGGAAGTCCCAAATTTATCCTACCTAATACATGAGATGCTTGGAATTTCTTCAATCATACATTACCAAGGAAATGAGGATGACAATATTAGGGATGGTAGTGGATGACTACTCGGACTGGGAAACAACATCTATTGCCTATATCCCCACCCACCTCCCCTCTTCAACCATTTGAAAGGGGAGGGGAGGGGAGATCTTCAACAAGGTATCCCTCATAGAGTATGTCCCTAGAATTTATTGTGGGATAACCCCCAACCTTCCATACCCTCACCCTCATCTACCAGCAGATGAAGAAGATTAGGAAGATTTTCAGATCTTCCACTTCCTCTTGTTTCTCACACCAAACATGACTCACATGGGATTAAAGTTCAGTGGTGATCACATCATCATCACAATCACATATTACCCAATTGGTCCTCTTATTAATTATAATCCCCAAAACCATGTTACCATACTCTCAAAGGGACGTATTACCTATGAGATAAAACCTTCAAAGGGATATATTTTTGATGAAAAAAAACTTGTTCCTCCTCTATATGTGTGATTTACAATTCTTTAAAACTATATTGGATTTGATTCCGATCCAAATATATATGTAGGAAGAATACCTAAGGTTTAAACCCAACACCCCAAATTCAACCTAATATTCTTTGGTCCATATTATTAGTAGGTTTATATCCCTCATAGAGCCATATTCCTTTTGACTCTCTCCACCAATATCCTTATTGAGACATATTCCAAGTAAGATCATGCCCCCAATTGTGAGGCTATATCTATTCTAGGTCCTTTTCATCTCATCCTCATCGACCCAAATTCCTGGTGAAGGTCATATCATCATAGGTCCATATTGAATTCCACATCAACCAATAAGGACCTTTTCAGAATAGGTCTTACACCACCATTGAATAGGCATATTTTTTTAGATGTACTTTTCACACAATGTTAAATTTCATGGTTTAGTCCTTATAACATAACCCTAAAAGGTATGATGTGTCTTGTTAAGTGGACTTGAACTACATGTGTTCTGATTCCAATCATAAGGATATGTAGGAATCCCTTATCATGGTCCCAATCCCAATATCAAAAAAACTCTCATCTAGATGGATAATAATAAATTTCAGAGATCCAAACAATGTTTCTTAAAACCATTATCACCAAACTAAAAATGTAACCACAATGGTGGAACTTTGATATATATTGATGGTTCCATCAATGGAGAACCTAAGATACATACATAGGTTTCATTAATGGAGAACCTTGAATACATACAGATGGTTTCTTTGATGGATAACCTCAGATACATACACATGGTTTCTCATCAATGCATATCTATAATTGATTATCAATATATAGGGGTGAAAAATTACATATTTTTAATTTGAAAATGGATTTAAGAATATTTCTTAAATCTATATGAGAGTCCTAGAGTAGGCAATAATCTCCCCCAAAAGGTTTCAATGAGCCTTGTAACAGCCCAAGATTTTTAAAATAATATTTGTTTCCTCAATAAATATTTTTTATATATTATATTATATTAAACACATACAAAATTTTAAGGATCCAAAAAAACCTCATCTCATTAATAATAATCATTAAATTAGTCAGCTATGAAAAATTTTAAAATTCCAAACATTAGAATTGAAAAAATATAAAATAGAATGAAAAAATGGGAAAATATGGATTACCCAAATCTGCTAGAATAATTTCCCCATGGAAAAAAATATAGAAATTAAACAAAATATTATTAAACCAATAATCATCTTAATAAATGAAAATACATCATTAAAAGGAATTTTAGTGAATTTTGAGTTAAATAATGATGTTTTATTTATAGGGGATAAAGGGGAATATGACCATCGGTATTCAACCGTTATATGAACATTGGTAAAATATTACCATCAGTCAGTATGACCATTAATCAATATTACTATTGGAAACTATGACCTTGGTTTAAAATTGTACCATTATAATTAGTCTTTATAATTAGTAATTATAAAGGATAAAAGATGAAGAAGGTGAATCAATGGACTCAACTAATAAAGTCATTCCATTTGAAGCCTATTTTTCAGAACTTGGGAGGGAGGTAGCATCAGTGGGGTTCACCCATGACCAAGCCCAATCCAAGATTTAACAAGTTAATCTTAATTTAAATCATCTCTAGGGGAATTTCATGTTAGTATAGATTACCACTTGGTCAATGTTAGCCATGCCACCCCATGAAACTACCACTATCTCACACTTCACACTTAGGGAATATGTTGGAGTAATATGGGGTTACATGTGTCAGATTTAGTTTCTTAAAGTATATTTTCCATTTTATTAATAAAATTTTTATTCCATAAATTCTATTTCAATAATAGTTTTTTCTTAATAAAATATATGTTTAATTTAGATGAATTTGATAAATAGATTTCTAAACACAAATAAAACATAATTGTTTTTTAGAAAAGATATTAATTTTTATAATAAACCAAGGTATTATGAATAATATTTTTCATAATTAAATAGTATTTTAAAAAACTCTTATTAAGGTATAAATGATAAAATTATTTTATAATGTCCTAGGATTTTTTTGTAAGTGTTATAAATTTGACTGTGCCATAAAACTATTATTTTTAAATAAATAAGGTTTTTTATATTTAAAAGGTTAAATTTACATATCTATAGAATTATTCTGATAAAATAAAAATTATAATTGAATTCATCACATTAAAATTTAGTTATAGTGAATTTATGATAATTTTCTGAAAAACTTTATTTTTTCCATGAATTGTAAAAATACAATTTTGGATTTTTCGATATGTTTTTTGATTTATTAGTTGTGTAATAATGATGTAACATTTAATTAACTACAATACAAGACCATTTTTTTATTTTTATTAATATTATGTACTTTAATATATTTTAATTAATTTTCCAACCTATAAGTGGCTTTCCAAAGTCTAAAATGAAAAAATTGTTTTAAAAATATTAATTTGTGGAAAATTCACTTTTCCATGTCAAAATAAGTATTTAAAAATGTGGTTCTGTTCTGGTGTATTAAAATATCATAAATTGTGACTCAAATGTCCAAAAACATTAGAAAAAAACATGAGTAAGCCAATGGTTTTTAATTTTCCACAACCAAGATTTCTAAGACCTATATTTGGAAATTATTAAACATTTCGTCCACTTTTTCTATAAATACACCCACCTATGTCTCCATTAAACTTCACTCAAAAACCATAATCCTTGAATTTGTGGTTCTTTTTTCTTCTAATTAGTCCCTACATGTTTTCCTCAATCCCCCAAGGTTCTATACTCAAGGTTTAGGACCAACTCTTCAAAGTAAGAGAAATCTCTACTTCTCTTTCCATTAAGGTTCCCTTTTTAGGTGATATGTATTCTAATTTCCAAATGAATTTCTTTTTATTTTCACTTTATATTATCCAATTACTATAATAATAGTATTTTAAAATTGTGGGAACTTCATTATCCCTCATTTTACCCTTTTCTAAAAAAATGTTTTATACCCGTCATGCTGCCGAATTTACTTCTCCAATATCTCTCTTTTACTTGAGAAATTATAATTTTTATTCTTTTTATGGATACCCAAACCTTTTCCTATTCCATGGGTATTCAACTACTTGTAATAATGATTTATTTATTTTGGTATTTATATATATGAAACCAAAATTTATTTTTCATGGGTTAAAAATGTTGTTATAATCATATCTTTAAACACTTTTGTGTGCCATGATTTTGATAAGAAACACGTTACTCATTCTCCATGGTTTATTAATAAAATGAATTATTTTTATCTATGTGAATCACATGAAATTAATATATTTTAAGGGATAAACCTTATAGTGCTACAATGAATTGTGTAAATAATTTAATCTATAGAGATGGAATTATTTATGATACCTTGGTGAATAACCTTGGTAATTTTCATTTATGACACCTTAATAATAAACCTTTGTGGTATAATTAGAAATGTATCATTTAAATGTTGTATCCACATTTCCATGTTATGATTCATGCTATTATTATTATGATATGACTATTTTCATACCTTATGATTTTTCCTCATGTTCTTATTGATATGTCTCATGATCACTTGCTTATTGTCTCACTTGTTTATTCCCTTACTAGGCTTCATGATCACCCTTTCATTTGATGTATTTCCCTAGGATATGAGATGTAGTAAAAGTAACATATATTGAACCCATACATATATATTTCAATTTTATTATAAGAATGTTTTATATTTTCATGTATTGTGTACCTTATTCAAAAGAAACTAATCTTTAAAAGATCCTCTATATTGAACCATGTAATGAAATGTTATATAATAGAAAGGTTGGATACCATAAGACCAACCTAAAATCCTCCAGAATAATGTGAGTTCTTAAGTATCACTGGTTAATATTAATAATTAATTATTAACTTTGTAAAGTGGTTCAAGGATCCATCACAGATAAGATATCCATTAGGTGTTTCTGGTTCCACAAATTGACTTCATTGGAAACTACCCTAAAATGGATGTGAAAAAAAAATGGTGAACCTGACATGGATGATTGTGCAACAATACTCAACCACCCGAAATTATTCATTGGGCCCCAAATTTTTATTAGAAACACAAAATTACCAAATAGTTAGGCCACACCATGCAATTCTCTAAATAAAACCATGTTTGTGAATTTGGCCTTATGGTATTGGAATATGGATTGTGCATGGTTATAAAGAATTGTGTGAAAGAAAACCATGTATAGTGCTGAAATGTTTTTTAGTGATATACACAGTTGAAAAAAAATTTGGTCAGTTATATGGCCAAACTATGTAAGGTGGTGTTTCTCAAGAAAATGTGAGTGAAATAGTTAGAGCATAGTTTGGTAAACTGTACGGATAAACTATTCCTCTATCCATACATTCTTAAAAATAGTGAATATACCATTTTATGTTTTCAATTTTATGTAACCCCATATTTTTATTTATCTGTATCACATAGGTGAACCAAGGTTTCTTCCCCACCCCTTCCCTTATCTCGACCCCTTTGACCATGGTTTATTATTAGATGATTTCATGATAGAAATGAGGTATGTTCTCCCTCTCCCTCTCCCTCTCCTTCCATTCTTGTTTCCTTCTACCACCTATGTTTTTTGATGATTCGAGTTTGGGATTTGGTACCAATTCCACCAATTCTTGGTGGAAGTGGGAAACAACTATTGAGATTTCGCTCAATATAGATAAATTATTTCCTATGAGGGTGATCACACACCATTGTTGGTCATTTCATTAGAGGTATGTTCCCATATGAATTTTTATATGGTTTTTGAGAAATTGGGTTTAATTGAAAAAATATTTGGGTAATGAAATTTGTATTTTTTGTGGATTAGGTCTAGGTGTGTGTTGGTAGTGGACCACATCCCTTTTCCTATGGTTTCAGCACCATCATTCCACAAAATGAGTTTTTAGTAAATTGTTCCATTTTTAATTAAATGAAAAAAATTAATTATAGAATGTTATAATTAATTTTTTGGATGTTTTTATTGTTATAGAAGATTGATGATGATATGATCTTGTAAGATCTTATACAATTGATGATATTTCTTAAAGGAACAACTCTACATGAGGTTGGTTCTCCTTGAACATCTCCCTATGTTATATTAATTTGATATGTGGCATGTGATATAAAATCTCTCCAATAATGGGTGATTGAACTTGAATATAAAATGAATTATTTTATTAATATCCCAAGAAATTAAGGGAGTGCTGAGGGCTGTGATAGAAACTCAAACAAAAGTATATTTCTTGGCCACTAATAACTAATGGATTGATAATAAATACATCAAATCAGGCATGTAGACCTTGAATGGATATAAATGAAACGAAATGAATGAAATGTAGTGGGCTTGGGATAGGTACCTGTATTCCCATTGAGAATGTAATAGTAATACAATTTGATTGGTTGTCCTATGTATTTTTCATATAAGAAAATTGATACCATATAGCCTTTGGATTATATGAGATGACTGTGGGGTAAGTTTCCTTCTTCCATTAACTGTTGAAGACCTGATAGAGTATACCTTGGGTATAATACATGTAGTTTAGTCATAAGAGGACAAACTTAGGATGAATTTAGATGGGATATGTGACCTTATAACATATTACCAGGGTGATGTTTATATGGCATGGTTGATGACCCCATTGAGTTCATGGTGATATCATAGTGAGCTCAAGGGATGAGACACCGTTTGAGTGATGGGCTTCATCCCATAAATTGAGAATGAGATAGATGATCCCATGTTGGGTGTCTAGATAATGGTGTGACCTGGGGTACCTTAGTGGTTTCCCAATATTATGTTAAACCTAGAAGGGTTTAGTGTGGGGGAGCATGTATTTTCAATCTCTAGTGTCACTATAGAACTCAAGGATTTACGATGATTGCCTTGCATGTGTGCAGTGATAGGGATTGGATGTTCACTTGAGAGAATAAAATATGAGATATATGATGGGATTGATTGAGTGGAGAACCTAGATGGAATGACTTGACATTCCAGGTAGGATTTTCGCTGAATATATGTGATATATATATACATGCATGACATATAAAGGTTTGAGGGTTGGATACCTTATTTGCATGCTATATAAGGTTTCAAATGAAATATGACCCCAGGTGTATAGGAAATTGGAGTTCAAGTGTTGAGGGTGAGATAAAAACCACTGGTAATAGAGTTATGTACCTTTTCCTGGTAGGGGATACGATTCAATGGGTATGTTTCATGGTTCTGGGAATGGAAATGAGTCCCCCTAGGTAGTATCATTCTGTTATAGGGTGGGATGCCTCATGGGTGTACTGTATAATGGTTCTAGGCAGGGGATGATACCCCACGACTGGATGGATATACTTGTTTGGGGAAGGGGATGTAACCCCCAGTTGGTAGATATTTACTAGTCATGGGTAGGGTATGGGACCCCTAGATGGGTGTTTTTTTAAACATAGGCTCGGGGGTAGGAATTGGTCCCCCTTGGATATATTATGGTGTAGATTTTATGGTAGGACATGGATTCCCTTGGTTCGTATAGTTATTATCAAAGACATATGGAATTAGATGAAGTAGGTATGGTCAACCTTGGGTTTCACATTAGATTCTAAGGGTCAATGATGTTTCTTCTATTACACTTTCACATCTATATATTTATTTTGATCATATCAAATCTTCAGACACTATATTTACTATTTATATTAGGGAAATCATTGGTGGTGTCATACTAAGTATTACTCATACCTTAATAAAGCATCCTTGGCACTTTGGTACCTGAGAAAACCTCATGTTTACATTTTAAGGTAGGGAATAGGCCTGATGTTTCATGATTGGGATTGATAATCCTGAAAAGTTTGGATACAGGATGTGATCAGGTCTGGGGATGATAAAAGAGACTCCTTATTTTTATTTATTTAATTTATTTTTATTGTGATCGGTCTGTTGGGTGATCAGTTTGGGATAAATGATTTTATTAAAACACTAAATTTGATATAATATATTTTGTTTTATTTCTTACACATACTATGATTTTTTATTATGGATGTCATTTGGTTATATCATCCATGTTGTTTTACTCTCATATGAGGTTATAGTCTCCCCATGGTAAAAAATTATACCCTATATACTATTTTATAGACTTAGAAACATAGGGAGGTGTACTTGAGGTATAATTATGTATTCTTACTAGAACAATAGTGCGTGGTTTCATGGTCTTTGTAAAGGGGAAAGTTACACACACGTTTAACTATATTAACTCTGATGGAGCCCTATAGTATGACATGAATCAGTTAGTGTCTCTTCTTGGTTCTAATTCAACGGTAATTACCATATCCCCCCTTTGTGTTAATGAAAAAAATCCCTAGGGAAAACATTTGTGCATTGATCCACCACTATTATAAGTATCAAGTTATTTTCCTAAATAATATATTCAAAATTATTTGTTTTGATGAATTTAAACACACTATATATTTTCCTTGTCCTTACTCTAAGTGTGTTTTAAGTGTATAAAATTTTTTGTCTTCCAATTAATCATGTTCTAAACTATCTGATTTTGAACCAATACCTTTTAGAATTTAGTGAATATACAGATAAACTAATATATAATGGAAGAAAATGTTAACAAATCAAATTCAATTTGATGTGATAGTTATTCCTTGAAGATCCAGAAGAATCCATTACAATTTTTTCAACCTTCATCTATAAATAGAAGAATGAGGCCTCAATGACCAGATGAAAAATTGTGTTAATTAACATAATTTCATGAGCTATTCAGTACCTTAGTATTTTATAGCTTCAATTAGTTTTTATTTTATGTGTGATCTAAGTGATTCTATTATTTATGAGGTTTTATTATAAAATCACATAGTTTCTCCATTGTAATTTTTTTACGATATAACATGATCAATAAAGTTTTAATAATAATAAAATTTTCTTCTAATAGATTGACTAAAGAAGTCCAGGGATAAGACTTTCTATCAAACATTTTTGAATAATCTCTAGGGATAAGATATTGATCTTCTGATCTCTTTTTATCAAAGAATTTTTTGGTATTTGAACTTTTACCAGTGATCATTGATAAAAAAATTTAGTTACAAGAATTTTTTATTTCTAACTTTTTGGGTGAATATGTTTCATTTTAAAATTTAGTTCCTTTAGATCTCTATATTGACCCTCATACCACTTTGGATCAAAAATGAAGAAGTTCATGGGAAAATAACTTTTATATCCTTTAAAAAATTTGTTTAGGGAATTAATGATTATGATCCTAAGACTCATAAGTTTTTCATATTTTATTTAATTTATAGTATTGTACCTATTCTATTAACATTACATTACTCTGATAGTTTTATCTTTCTATTATCTTATATTCTGATATATTTACCATTTATATTTTGATTACTTTAGAACTTATATATTCCTATTCATATTGTTTTATGCTCGAATTTTTTCATTATTGTAAAAACACAAATTCACCTACTATTGAAGCCATCATACTCGAATGACATGATATGTATGTTGTTTCTAAATATTCATTGATCTAAGTACAATACATTCTAATTAATATAATAAAAATACAAATTATATTTTCTTCAGACCTTCCCTACCAACCTAAATATCCCACTCTCCCTTGAGATTATGTTCGGTCCCCATTTTTTTATAAAAAAATAACTCTTTTTGTAATGAAAATCAAATTTTATGTGTGAATTTGGGACTTTTTTTGTATTTAAATTATTTATTCTTGGATTATTTGAGATTTGTTTGGGGGTTAGCATGGATCAAGAATGGTTTGGGTGAGTTACTAGTTCCCCTATTAAAATTATGTAATTGAGGGGTAACAGGTACCTTGTGTCATGGGTAGTAGTACTATAGATCCTAGATCCCCATTAGTTAGCTAGTTGGAGTGTTTTAAGTGGATAATGAGGAACCAGGTTCCCGATATAGGCTTACTGGGTACCCGATGTGTTTTGGGTGTGTTTTCTAGGGGTTGATTTGGATTTCCCCCGCAAAACCCCCATTAAGTCTTCCCATCACCTCCCTTGACCCCAAATATACCTTGGATATATTTTTGAGTTCTCATGTAACACCTTGAGTTTTTATGAAATATTTTTTTGAATACATTGAATTTATTCGATATCTTGTGTTACACGCAACATCGATGATTAACAAAACATGACATAATATTAAAATATTATTATTTAATATGATAGTTATCTTCTAGACATTGAAATGGAAGGTATGAATAAGATTAACTATATGATGAAAAAATATGGTTTACAAATGTATATAAAATTAATTTTTTTTTCTGACTAATTAATTTTAAATGAAAATAAAAACTATTGGAAAATAATGGAAATCTTTTTCTGAAAAAAACTATTTTTCTGTGTACAAACACATTTTACCTCAAAAAAAAATTAAAAAAAATTTGGTGAATGATTTTAATTAAATTTATATATTATATATTAAATAAAATGTTTAACATTAATCTTATGTGTTTTCTAGACTAGAGATAATAATAAATCCAATTTTATACTTAAAAACTATATTTTTCTAAATAGCGATTTTGTCCCATATTGACCACTTATTTTAGAATTAATTTCTAACTCTTTTAGAACATTTGTTTGAAAAAATAAACTTAATTTTTTTAAATCATAATGTAAAAATTATCTTGGAGTAAATTTTTGAGGATTTTCTCAATGGATAATTTTTTCAGTGAATAGCAAAAAATACCGAATTTTATTAAAAATCACCTTTTAATTCAAAGAATTTTCAAGATAAATTTAATTTTGATATGGTTTTAAAGTAAAATTTACTCATTTATATCTTTATTAATCCAATTTATTTAATTGGAATAAATTTTATTCTGAATTTATATATAAAGACAATTTGATCTTTTGGAAATTTTCTCGTTGGAAAACCGCTTTTCCATCACGTCTGTGGGTTTAATTTTTAATTATATTTTTACACTTATGTGAATAGAATTTAGAAAAATATATCTAATATTTTAAATAATAATAATCAATATTATCTAATAAGTCCATCTTAATTTTTTACCATAATGAATAGTAAAAATAGTAAAAATTATTTTCCATAGTTACGGTTAAAAAGAGTGTACCAAGGGGGGGGGGGTTGGTTAAAATTAAAATATTAGGGGTTAAATGACCTATAAAATCATCAAAAACCCATTATGTAGATATATTTCAGCCTTATAACCTCTAATATTTTATAGTGACCCAATATTGGAGCCTTTTGTCATGTGAAAAATGTGGGTACACTTTATTCTTTTAAAAGATTCCATGTGTGTCCTCTTAACCACTAATAAATTCCACCCCATATCCTATCCTCTTTACACTTAAAAAAAATTGGATCATAAATTAGCTACAAAAATATCTTACATAATTCCCTACCCACATATTAGAGTACTTATATTGATTATTAATCCCTCCTAATAAGTATTTAGTATTAAATTTAAAGAGATTCTCTAAAAAAGAGGTATAGTCCTTAATCTTGAATTTTTATTTTATTTATTCCTATAAATACTTAAAATATTCTGAAAATATTCTGATATAACAACACTAGTATATATCATATACTGATATGTTATTATGTTAATGAAATAATCTCTATCCATCCCCTTTTCCATCAAATTGGAAATGAAATTGTCGATCCTGTGTACGATGAACTATTGCCTCACGAACTGATGTTATTCATTTTCAATCACCACCTCTTATGAATGAATATGATTATAGATTTAATGTTTATATATGATATATATTATATTATTATACCTATGTAATTATAATAACATATCTACCTTTTTACCTTCCAACCCATTGGCAAATAATAATGTTGGTTGAGTGTACAACGTACTACCGCATCGCAATCCGATGTAATGTACTTTTTCATTTTTGTTTTAATTGGATAGTAATAGGGATATATTAAATGATTATATAAGATATTTTTAATATAATTATAATTCAAAAATTATAACATTGTACAAAACTTCTTATTTTTTATTTCATGGGAGATACAGTAACGTCGCTAATGTGTACGATAGACTAGCACATCACGAAATGATGTGATTCCTTTTTCACTAATACTTTACATAGAAGGAAATAAGGAGAAATTTAATAAATATATGTGATATATATGAAATAATAATAATTTTTTAAATCTTAATTATTATTTACCTTTATTTTTTCCATTAAAAAAAAATGAAAACTACGTTCATACGTACGTATGCCATACCATCTTAATGAATGTTGTTTTTAATTTTATATATCTAAATTTTATGGATCACTATAAATACATATATAATTAATATATATTATATTTATATAATTTTTAACATTATAGAGATGATTGAACCATTAAAAAATTAAAGTAATAAAAAATACCAAATCAAAACATACATGAAAAAAAAAATAGTTATGACCCGAAACGTTGTTTTAACAAGGAATTTTTAATAAATGGGTAATAAAAGGTTATAAGTAAATCATATATGGTATGATATATAATTATGGTTTGATAATATATTTATAAAAAATCTATATTTATTACATACGATGATTTAATGTTTATGAAGTAAGTCTAGACTTAAGATAACAAATTTCTAGTCTCTCTTTTATTTCTGGGATACATATGCCTTATTTACCACTCATTTATTTTTTTTGGTATATAAACTAACCCTTTAACGTGTTATATCATGAATATAATTATTTTAATAATATTTAATGTTTATTTTAATGTTACTATTTTGTGGGGCTTATGAATCAAAAGTTTCCAAAGTGGCAAGGGAATTTCATCCTAAATTGTCTTCTATAGGTCATATGTTATGCCATGCACCTATCATATTTAATGAGGTGTATATAAAACCCCCATTTTATACAATGAATTTATTTATTCCCAATATATTTAATGTTTGATTTCCTGTTATTCTATAATGGGGCATGTGATTAAAAAGTTACCAAAGTGGTAAGGGGGTGATGTTACAATCTCATTATTTATCAGAGCTGTTTATGATTATAATTCCAATGGTGAGATATACTAATATACCTATAAATAAACACATGAATTTTCTTATACTACGGTTATTTCTAGAGAATAAATGTTTTGATTTCATTTTCTTCTCTTAAGGAACTAAGGACACCAATAGAATGTTTTTTTTAAAAATCATCTATATTTCTACCTTCAGACTAAAAACCATATTCTTCTATATATATGTTTCATAAAAATGGTTTTAAAAAGTCTTAAAATTCACTAAAGTATTAATAAACACATTTCCCCATTTTT
This sequence comes from Viscum album, assembly GCA_963277665.1. Taxonomy (NCBI): domain Eukaryota; kingdom Viridiplantae; phylum Streptophyta; class Magnoliopsida; order Santalales; family Viscaceae; genus Viscum; species Viscum album. The sequence goes on along the minus strand of OY728152.1, from coordinate 1,713,956,894 downwards.
AATTTTATCAATGTGTTTTAAAATGAATCTTAATTTAATTTTCCAAGAAAGTACATTTTGTATTTTATAGAAAATATTAAAAGAATCTTTGTTTCAACGTGTATGAAATGAAACATATTTCCTTCCATTATGAACAATAAATGATTTAAATATTAATTTATAATTTTCAAATTTTATTTTTAAATAAATATATTTTTCATTTTTTATGAAATTTTAGTTTTAAAAATTTTCTTTTCAAAGTGAAACAATTATTTTCCTCAAGGAATGATTTAAATGATAATTAAGGCTTACTTTATAGTTTTCCAAGGTTAATTTTAAGGAAAAGTATTTTTATAATGTTTTTTGTTTTAAAAATTACTTTTCAAATTGGAAATAATATTTTACTCAATAAATGTCCCAAGTTATCATTGAAAATCATTTTCCATCAAAGATGACATCCTTTGGTGTTAGTTTTTCTTTAATGGTGATATAATCCTTAGATAGAAATATTATTATTTATCATAATAGTTTATGATTATGATGATAAGATTTTCATGAAACACATTTATCTTTCATAAGTTATACCAAGATAAAATGATTATGAAACCCACTTCTTTTTGAATGGGTTATAACATGATAAAAGTATTATGAAACCCACTTTATTTTATATGGGTTATTCCATGATAATAGTCTTATGAAACTTTCTTCTTTTTAAATGGGTCATTCTATGATTAAATGATGAAATTATTATGAAAAGTATTTATTTTCCAAAGGTTATGCTATGATGAAATGTTTATGAAACCCATTTATTTTCATGGGCTCTGATATGATGAATGTTTTATGATATTTTTGAAGACGTATGTATGATTTTACTTATGTGACTTGTGGGACCCATATATCCCTCCAATTCACTGGTTAAAGATTGAAATCTCATGAGATATACATGATTGTAATTGGGAGTGAATTCAGTTCAGTAAGGGACTATTCCCACTATGATCATATTGGGACAAAACCTTGACTACTACAATGGTTTGGGGAGTAAACCCATTAAACTATTATAGACTTGGAAGTGATCCTTAAATACTATGGAAATTATTTTCTATGATTATGTGTATTCCACAATTCAATGTATTATGTTAATTTTATGCTCTCATAACTTATATTCATGGATTCCTTTATGATTTATATCCTATAAACTGCCAATATTTATTTTATGAATCATTTTTATGATATATTATATACAAGTTATGTTTTTCAATGTTATTATCATGTTATCATACTCTTATTCTCATGATACATTGATATTTCCCTTTCCACCTTTACTGAGCATTCAAGATAACCCTTTATTATTTTTATTTTCCCCATATTATAATTATATGTATTACATGTGATATGTATTGGAAGGGTGATTTATATGAGGAACTAAGTGGGAGATGATGTAGAAATCTTATGAACTAGCTATTTATATTTCCATGTTTCCAAAGGCATTATACCTTTATGATCCTCAGGCGTGTGTTTGTGTTATGTAATGAATATTCATTTAAAAAGATGCAATATCTATGTATGAAAATCTTGGGTTGGTATAGTTATTATCAAAGGATAGGTTGAGTTAGCCTTTGAAAAATAGGATGATAAAAACTTAGTGAGATCCCTAGGGATATGTAGAAGGATAAGTCAAATGATAATTCTATGTATAGAAAAATATTGGGGAATATTGGTAAAGTATAGAGAAAGTGGTTTCCTAGAAATACAAACTTTTATAGAAACTACAAGTGTATGTAGTTATAGAATAGATACACCAAGGGGAAATGAATAAAAGAAAGACAAGTCGAAATTGAATCAATCATTACGTAGTACACGAAAATGGTCCTTACAATGCACCTAGTTTGACACTCCTAGGGGATATTCATCAGAAATTTTAAAACTCTTTATAAACCATCATGAAGGATTTAAATGATGACAATGAATGACATAGGTTAATCCTAAGGTTTTATATATTATTTAGAAGGTGTCATGATTTATACATTATATATGTTATTATTTATGATTATGTTATTTCCCACTATGAGTATTATTACTCAAATTATTCTTTTGGTATTAGCTAATGGATGGAACCTGAAGGAACCATGTAAATGATGAATGAAAATGAAAATGTAATGATTTTACTCCTGAGGAAATGAATGTTACGGGATCTAGAATGAAAAATCTAGTTTCTATTATCACACAAATTTATTAGGCTATAAATCATGATGAACTTAAAAATGATAAAATAAGGGAACAATGTCTTGTTGAGTCCTTTATGAGGAAACCTCTACCATCTTATGTGGTTATACTAATCCGCTAGTTTCTGAGTAATGGATCAGTACCACTGAAATTATATTTTCTATTATCCAGTGTTTTAAACATGAAGAATTAATTTTGGATATCTTTCATTTGGGTGTCAAAGAAGATTAATGGTGTAAGATCATCAAGAATATGAGGAAACATGATGAAATTTAATATATGGAGTGAGATGATTTTAAGAGATTATTTTTCAATAAATACTTATCTAATATTCTATGTATGAAAATGGTAAAGTAATTTATTAAGCTAAAGTAAAATTATAGTGAATCCATTGGCACATATGAGGAAAACTTAACAAGCCATTCATGGTATGCTTATGGAATTATCATCCAACCTGAAATTAAGTTTGATCAATTATTTAGTGGATTAAAACCAAGAATCCAAAGGGAATTATCTATAAGGTACTTTTTTATATATAAAGAAATAAATTTATGTTATATCAAGGTGGAAATAGAGTTAGTTTTACTCATCAATCTCAGGGTTTTTATTAGAAAAGGAAGATGTAGTTTAAGGGAAACATTAAGAAACATAGATAGAGGAATATGATCTTTCATTTTTCCTTGTAGTATGGTAAGAAATATGGAGGAAATTTTCTTAAGAGGACAGGTAAATTATTTAATTGTGAAAAATAAGGTCATTGGGCAAGGGAATGATGAAATGATGGAAAAAAGATAGCTAATAATGAAAACAGAGATAAGTCTCTAAATAATGATCCACCCACACTCTAGTGTTTTAAGTGAAAGGAGTTTTTTAATTATGTGAATTAATGCCTTAATCCAAGGCCTAATGAGGGTGATAATCCACAACAACCTATGAGGACAAAAGAAAAATGGAAAGCTTATAAAATCACAATAGATAAAGTAAATCATGATAGTTATGGGAAAATTATCTTTAAATATTTATTTTAGAATTGAATTTTTGATTTTGTATGAATAAGACCTATGAAAATATTATTTTTAATCCTTTAGTGAAATTTGATGTGATTTCGAGCATTTATTTTCTCCCTATACATAAATTATGGAATAATGAAATAAGATTTGATATTATATCAATGCAAGGATGAACCCAAGATTCTAATGGAAATGTTTTTGCATAAGATAAGATCTTATTTAAAAATAAAAGGTTTAAGTATTTATGTACATAAATCTAGGAATTATGAAGGAGAATAAATTTACTAATGGTATTTTGGTTATAAGAATATTTAAATATATAATGATTGTGTTAATTTTGGAAGCATATATATCTCCATGTAATATTAAATAAAGAGTTATGGATATCATCATGGGTTTAAGAGATTAAGGTTGACAATAATTTCAAATACTTTGACACCCCTTTTGAGGGTCTATGTGATGAATGTTTATCAAGATTAAGGATATTTTTTGAGACATTTATAACAATACGACCTTATGATTTTGTATATGTGTTAGTGAAAAAGTTATTTAAGGAAGAATTAATTTACATTTTGCAGATAATATTAATGGTATTGGTAACCTTTAGGGGTTATCTTATCTTTTATGTTGAGGTAAATATGGGTTATTCCAACTTGGGAGTTAAATTAGTATTGTTTAAAAAAAGGATAACCTATATTTCAGGTGACAACCAGTCACATTTGGCAAGGCTGTGGGGATTAAACCCCCAATCGAAGGGCTACAAGGGTATATATCCTACCACTGACCAATGTGAAATAATATTCCTAGTGGAAAAAAATGAAGAGAGATATTGATGAGCATGTATCTCAGTGTTTGGTATTTCATAAACTTAAGGTGTAGAAACTAATGTTTAAAGGGATGTTATAACGATTATCTATTACAAAATGGGAATGAGAAAATATCACCGTGGGTTTTATCATTGGACTCCCTAAAACATTTAAAAACCATAATGCTATATGAGTTTTAGTTAATTGAATAAAAATTTCAGAACAATTAATTACTACCATAAAATTTTTCTCCATGGGTATTCTTTCCAAGATATACATTATAGAATTTGTGAGGTTTCATGGAGTGTAACACTCTAACATATTTTATTAGGACCAGATGTTTACCTTGATGTTCTGGCGGAGTCTTTAGTAATCTATTGATACAAAGTTGAGTTACAAAACTACATAACATCCTCATATAGATGGTCAGTCTAAGAGATTGATTCATTCCCTAAAGGATATGTTGAGATATTATTCTATGGATTTCAAAGGAGGTTGGGATAAACAACTTCCTCTAGTTGAGTTTTCATATAACAATATCTTTTACACAATTATTCAAAAGACTTCTTATAAAGTACTATATGGAAATAAGTATATATATTTTATGTCATAGAATGAAGTTGTAAAAATAAATATATTTGGACATGAGATAGATAAATAAATGGAAGAGAATTTTAGATCCATTCAACAACACATTAGGGTAGCACAAAGTCGACAGAAAAGTTAGGGTAATAATCATCAACATGATTTAGAATTTGAAGTAGATGATAACATGCTTCTATAAATTTCTCTAAATAATAAATAAAGGGAAAATAATCCCTAGGTATATCACCCCTTTGAAATTCTCGATTGTATCTAGAATGTATCTTTTCAATTGGCACTTCCACCAAACCTCTCTCATGTCCATGATGTGTTCTGTGCATATATCTTGAGGATCTACATACCTGAACCTTCACATGAAATTAACTGAGTGGTCATAATTCTAGATCATGAATATTTTTTTATGAGGAATAACTATTAAATATTCTAGATCCTAAAAATAAAGTTCTATGAAATAAGACCACTCCCCTAGTTAAGTTTCTGTGGCGAAATCATTAGCTTGATGAAGCTATGTAGGAACCTGAGGATGTAGTGAGGCATAATTATCCTTAGTTTTTTTAACAAAGTGAAGTAATTTTGGGGGATAAATTCCTTTTAAGGGTGGTAGAATGTATCACCTCAAGATTTTATCAAATATTTGTTTTCTGAATAAATTTAATTTCTTTGATAGCATTAATGACAAATAATACCGAGGTATAATAAAACATGACATACTATTAAAATATTATTATTTAATATGATAGTTATCACATAGAAATTTGAATTAAAGGTATGAATAATATTAAATAAATTAGGAAAATATATGGTTTACACATGTATATAAAATTAATTTTTTGGTGACCAATTAATTATAAATGAGAATAAAAACTATTATAAAAAAAGGAAATATTTTTCTGGGAAAAAATATGTTTTACATCAATAAATTAAAAGAATAAATTTTAGTCAATGGTTTAATGAAATTTATATATTTTACATTCAATTATATTTTTAACATTCATCTTATGTATTTTTATGTTATGAGATAAGAATAAATCTGATTTTACGCTTAAAAACTGTATTTTTGTAAAAACAAATTTGTTGAATATTGTGCACTTATTTTAGAATTATTTTTGGAACATTTCAAAAATTTATTTAACAAAACGAATAACTTTTTAAATAATAATATAAAAATTATCTTAGAGTGAATTTTTTATAAATTTTTTGATTGAATAAATTTTTATTGAATAGGGAAAAAAACTTATTTTTCTTAAAAAATGCCTTTTCATTCAAAGCATTTACTGGATAAATTTTATTTTTATATGGTTTAAAAGGTAAAATTAGTTCAATTATACTTTTTTAATCCAATTTAGTTCATTTCAATCGATTTTATATCTAATTTTGATATAATTTGTTTTTAAATTTTTTGAAAATTTCTCTTTTGAAAATCACTTTTCCGCTATGTCTACAGGTTTAATTTTAAATTAAAATTTAAATATTATGTATATTTAATTTAGAAAAATGGTTTAAATATTTTTAATCATAATAATTATTACTATATAATAAGTTCAACCTAATTTTTTATCCTAATAAATAGTTAAAATAATAAAAATTAATTACTGTGGTTAAGGTTAAAACGGGTTTGATGGGGGTTAATCTTAAACAATAAGAGGTAGAATTACCTAAAAAATTATAAATAACCCATTTTATGGAAATATGTTTACCTTAAAACTTATAAGGTTCTCGAATGAACCATTTTGGATCGTTTTGAAATGTGAAAAAATGTAGAAACACTTTATTCTTTTAAAAAAATCCCATGTGTATCCTCTCCCCCACTTATAAAGGGCCACACCTATACTCTTCTATTCACACTTAAAAAATACTCTTTTTCCACTTCCTGAAAAAATACCTTTATTAATAACCTAAAAACATCTTAGAGGAATTATATTGATAATTAATCCATTATAATAATGATTTAGGTTGAAATCTAAATAGGTTCTTTAAAGAAGAGGTATAGTCCTTAAAATTGTGTTTTCATTTTATTTATTTCTCTAAATCCTTAATTTTTTTTCAAATATTATGATATAGAAACAATAATATCTAAAATATAATTATATTATATTGTGTTAATGGAATAACCTATATATATCACCCCTTCCCCAAATTAGAAATGAAATCGTCGATCGTGTGTATGGCGGACTACCGCCTCTCAAAGATAGATATAATGACCGATTTAATGTTTATATATGATATATATGATATAAATATAGCTCTATAATTATAATACCACACCTATATTATTTTTATCTAGTCTTATAATACATGGATATTATATATTTTTAGAATAATATTCATTACATTTCAGAAACACACACATGAGTACCATAATAGTTTAGTACCTTTGGAATCTTGGAAAACAATTATCTAATCTGGTGAAAGATATTCAATGATTCCCACAAATATTTTAATATTTACTACTCTTCATCGACATACCATATATAAAACATTTCTTCATAACCCGAGGAAAGGAAACATAAGAAAGGGTGTGATCATATCCTTGGAAAGGGAAAACATAATAGATATCAATATATGACCATATGAAATCTTGATATAATAATTAGGTTATTTGATCACAAAAATAACTTAAAAATTCCTTACCCAACTTTTCATATATTATAAACATTATTCATATCATAAAAAGTTAACATTTTTTGAAAACATGGCCCATATGGGTGATAAATCATCATAAATCAATCATGAACCATAAGCTTATATCATAAAAGTGTAGAAAAAACATAAATATATATATTAAAAATTTTGTGTGTCAAAGTTAAAATCCAAGGTTATAAAAATAGAGTGCCAAGATGAAACTATTTACCATAGTAGATCTAGACACACCTATTTCCCATAGTGGATTAAGAAACACCTATTTCCTATAGTTAATATGGAAATACCTATTTCCGATTATGGATTAAGACAGTTGACTTGTTTTCCATTTTTTATCTCATGAGATATAAATTTATACCCAACTATTTAGAGGTAGATATAGGCCAAAAAAATAAAATAATAAAAACCATACATATGTGTGAAAAAAGAACATAAAAATTCCTTATATTATAGCCCATGAAAGAAAATGGGTATTATAAACATTTCATCATATCATATCATATGGAAAATAGAAAAGTTTCATAATCATTCTATCATTGATAAATCATTAAATGAATTAGGTTTATTAAAAATCATTAAATTAGAATATAAACCATTATTAGAATGAATATGATTGATATCCTTGGATCATATCCCTATAAGGAATAGGTAAAGTAAACAGATTTCATCTCAGATAGAAAATAACTTTAAATGGTCATTTAAAAAACACCATGAGGAAAATATCATTTCGACATAAGAAACTATTATAAAACAATTTTTTTTTTTTTTTAAAATAACCTTGAAAACTTATGATGTAATATTTTAAGCAATGATTGGCCATGACATTAGAAATTTCTTCTCAGGTCGTATACATTAAAACGAAGATTTCTTTTACATTTACATTAAATGATAAATGGGCATTTTTTTAGAAAAATAAATGAATATTACATTGATTTTTTAAAAAGAATTTTTTTTATAAAAATGAAATTTAAATATCATAAGGTATTAATAATATATTTTTGAAAACTTTTTTAGAAAACATGGTTTTGAAAGAAAACATATTTATGACTAAAAATAGAAATAAAGTCAGATTTTTTTAAAAAAATTTCTTAATTATTTAAGTTACAATGAGTATAAAAGTGGTACAATTACTTGAATATATAATTAAAACGTGAGTATAATATAATTCATGAGAATTATTGAGATGTAGATCAGGATATTTTAATATTGGATACTTAATGATAAAAAATCCCGATAAATAATGAGATTGTAACATAAAATCTTTACAAATTTGGTAACATTGAATCATCCGACTAATGAAGGAAAAAATAAAATGAAACATAAAATATAACTAGGATTAATAAATACATGATATTACATTTCAAACACTCTATATGTACACCTCATTAAATAATATAGGTTTATAACATAACGTATGTCTCAAAGAAGGAAAATTGAGACAAAAATCTCTTACCAATTTGTTATCTTGGGAGCCATAAAACCCATGAAAGAGATATCATAAAATGGATGTATAAATAATAATAATTTTATGTAGAAAAATAATAATATATACTCATGGGTTGTATATACACTAAATAAAATAAACATGTGGTGAACATGACATGCGTCTCACATAAAAATAAAAGTGAGACGAAAATTACTTACCTTAAGTATTGACTTACATCATACTAATTAAAACCTATTTTATAATAAATATAAGTTTATTATAAATATATTAAACAAAAATGTTCATATATATCATACTAGATATTATTTTATTATGATATTTTATTACTCATTTATTAAAAATTCCATGTTAAAGTTACATTTCGGGTAATAACCGATTTTATTTTCTTATATATTTGACTTGTTATTTTTGGTCCTATTACTTAGATACTAGTTTCATAATCTCAAAAATGTAAAAAATGAATCAAATATAATATATATCAAGTAAATATTAATTTATATTATTCTATAATATTTAGTGATAGGAATGATATACACCATTCATGGAGACGGTCGACCGTAGATACATAAACACTGTTTCCATTTTCTTATCGTATTGAAAGAAAGAAAAGTAAATGACACATATATATATATTATAGTATAATTTTTATTTCATATATTCCACATATTTTTATTATACCCATCCTTAATACATTCTATGTAAATCATGAACAAATCACATCGCTTCGCGAGGAGGTAGCCCGTTGTACCCATGAATGACTGTATCATATGCCCACAAAATGAAAATCATATAGGTATGTATAATATAATAATTCCAAAATCATAATAAAATATTAAATATAATATATACCATATATCATCCATAAATATATCCTTATTTATAACTTTTAAAGGTAGTTTAGGAAAAACGAACAATATCCGTTCGTGAGGCGATAGTCCACCGTACACACGAACAATGATTTTGTTAACCCATTTGATGGACGTGTGTAATTTTTTTAGGTTGTAAAATTAACATAAAAACATGTAATTATATACAATATAATGATTTTATTATATAATCGTATTATAATAACAATTAAAGGGGGTGGATAAAGAAATAAAATAAAGACATTCGTTCAACTATCCTTCTCAGGTTTTCATTGAAACCTTCCCAGGATGGATTTATGCCCAAAATAAGGCTTCTAGGATTAGAGTATAGAACTTGGGAAGTTATTTAGTTAGGTATTTTAGGAACCAAATAGGTTTTAATGTGTGAATAAGGGAGGATATTGAGTGCCCTTTTATAGATGAGGAGGAGTGGCATTCATGTAATTACTTAATAGCATTCACATTGGGAGGTAAATATTAACTAAAGGGGATCTAAATTTGATAATTAAAGGGTTTAAGGTATTATATATTCAATAAATACCTCCATAACACATTGAAATACATTTTTGAAAAACATTTTTCGTTAACATCTACGTTTTTTCACATTTACCATTTTGGGTTCTCACTACAGTAACAAGTTTTCTAACCTAGGTAATTTATCTTTTAAGTTTAATTAAAGTGAAAATTATTAGCAAATTTTGACCCAAATATTATAAATATGAAATATAATTTATCATATAGAAACCATTTGTGTGTTGAAAATTAATTTTAACACAAGAGAATGTAATGTGTAAAAACACTACTTTAATCTTAACCGCACTAAAGAGTTTTTACTATTAAAGGGTCTATATATTCATTATAAAAGATAAATTGGTCCAGAAATGGAAAATATTTTTTATTTATTACCATAGAAAACTAATTTTAGGAATATGTGGTGTTTACTAACTTAAAATCATTTAATAAAATATCATTTATTATAAAATAACATTAATGTTAATTTTGATATTTTTCATTTAATTTTGAATTTTAAAAAATATAAATAAAATTATTGAATTAGAATATTTTATTTTAAAACTAGTATAAGATTATATATTCATAAAAAAATTAATGTAACATAACAATTATTGAAATTTACTTCACTTTTATTATTTTTAGAATCAATTATTTCATTTTTTGGTAACTAAATAATTACAACATTGGAATTTATTAAGAATTTTATGTAACTATTTCATCTCAAAAAATTAAACATAATTATCATGATAAAAAATAATTTTTATCTAAAAATAATACGTATAACTGAAAATATGTTGTTTTCCCCTATCCTAATGTTTTATAGAAATTGAAAGGGAGAAAGGTTCTTTTTTGGATTTTTCTTTACTTAACTTATTATATGAGTCCGTTTTTGTAAAAAGTATCCAAAAAACTATTAATATTATATGCTAAGGTAATAAGGGTATAAATATGGCCATAAAATTTATTTTGGACAAATATTTAGGTTATTTTAACCCCTATCTTCTTAGTTTAACCCCACGGTAAATCCATTTTTACCTTAACAATGGTAATTAAGTTTTACTATTTCACTATTCATTTTGGTTGAAAATTACGTTGAACTTATTATAAATTACAAATTATGATGATTAAAAATATTTAATAAATTTTTTCCAAATTCAATTCATAAAATTTTATAAATTTAATTTAAAACTAATCCTACAGACATGATGTGAAAGTAGGGTTTTAAAGATAAAATGATCACAATTTTACAAAGTTTTTATATCCATTTTCAATATGAAATTTACTCCAATGAATTAAATTTGATCAATATATGTATAATTTAACAAATTATACTTTAGAACAAATTTTAAATATAACTTAACTTTATAAATAGTTTTGGTGAAAAGACCATTTTCAATTAAAATTCAATATTTTTTCACTATTCATTAAAAAATGAAACTTTATAAAAAATTAAACCTAATATAATTTATATATTATTATTTAAAAAATAATTTCTATTTTATAAAATTAATTTTCAAAAATTTTAAAAATTTGTTTTTAAAATAAGTGCTCCCTAAAAAGTGATATAACAACTTTTTAGAAAAATATAGTTTTTAAGCATAAAATTGTATTTATTATTATCTCTTGTATAGAAAAAATATAAGATGAATGTTTGAAATTTGATTAAATATATTATATATACATCTATTTAAAATAATTCACTAAATGTTATTTGGTAAATTATTGATATCAAACACACTTGTACTCATGAAAATAGTTTTTCAGAAAAATATTTCTTTTTTCTTTTCAAAAGGATTTTATTTTCATTTATAATTAATTAGTAACCAAATAATTAATTATATAAACAAGTTTAAACTATATTTTTGTAATTTATTTAATCATATGAATACTTTCCATTACAAATACCAATAGATAACTATCATATTAAATAATAATATTTAAATAGTATGTCATGTATGGTTTAAGATCAGTGTTGTGTGCGATGCTATCTAAACTCAAAATTGTGTGGAATAAAAGCCAAAATATGTATTGTGTGTAACATAATCTAAAATTAGTGTTTCATGTTTAAAATGTAAAAAATCTAAAATATATTTGTTTTTTATAAAATTTCAAGGGGTTACATTATACCCTCCTAAAAATGATTTTCCCACAAAATTCGTCTCGGTTATCGAAGGTTTAATACTTGAAATTTACTTTAATAGATACCCATAGAATTAAAAGGGTTCACAAAACGTATTCCTAAAAAATATAAAGGGATGTGTGAATGTCATCTGGAAGAACACATACTTGGTTTCAAAATAGGAGAATATAGGTGGGAAGTGAAAACATTGACCTCGAAGAGAAAACTAACCCCCCAAATACTGACGAAGAGTGATAGAGAACATAGATCAAAATAAAGTGGGTGATTCATTTAATTTTAATGACTATAAACAAATTAATATATTATTATTTAATGGACTATTTGATTTATCATAAATGAAGGTACAATGATGGCCTTTTTGTTTCAAGATCCTTTTATTAAAGTTGACGAATCTTCATAAGAATATATACTTACATGATTTCATTCAACTTTATAATAAAAATATTTCCCTTCAGTTATGCCTTGATCAATCCCCACTTCATCTATTACTCTAATAAATTAAGGTGTGTTTTTATGCATAAAGCACTAACTAACCATAAGATCCATATATTTAATGATAATTCATTCTATCTGTCTTAAGTTATCATAAAAACAAAATGTTTAGAATACGTTATCTAATATGCATAAATCTTCATATGTAGAAATAATACATTAATATCTAAAACCTCATTCAATGTTCCAAATAAAATATTTCATAAATGGTTATCCTTTTTAACATTCTTAAATTTGAATATCCATTTATTTAGAAAGAAGGTCACTATATTTTCTCAAAACCATCTTAACATTGACCCCCCCATATATCGTAGAGTAGCTCTTGATTGTTACACACCAAACCTGTGAATACCCTTATCAAGTATTCTCTTGAAACATGGTAATAATCTGAATTACCATAAAAACATATTAAAAACATGTGAGATTAATTATTCCTTAAAAAAAGATTATTGTATATACTATTTAAATCCAAAAGTACTTTAAAATCCATCCATGTTAACATAAACCACTTTTTCAACAAATATTTAATCTGTTTCAAAGTAATTAGTAATATTAAGTATACTTTGTCCTTATCCAAAATATCTCTATCCAATCTAAAAACCATTTTCTCAATAATCAAAAACATATTAAGGGTTACCTTCCTTTAATCATGTGTTTCCATAAAATATAACCTTTCAATTAAATCCACTTTATTGGTCATCAACATAATTCAACATATTATTTCAAATTGTTAATGAAAAACTCATACTAAAAAATCCTTATATATTTCGTAATTATTGAATCCCAATACTGAAAAATGTTAATCATACAAATTACTTATCAAACAATTAATCATGATTTATCAACTTGTTCCTTAATAACTCTTTATTTTCCTATGTCATCTGTAGTATCTTCATCATAAACAATATAACCATTACTCATACAACCTTTCTGATTTTATTTACAAGATTCCCCCTTAGGACATTGATTTTCATAATTCATATACTTCCCACAATCAAAGAATTCATCTTTCTATGATATCATAGAGAGGCCAATATTCCTATCCATTTCATTAAATAAACATTTAATTTTCCCTTTTAAGTTACTTATTTGTTTCCTTGTTTTCCCAAATAAAAACATATTACTATTCATGTAATGTATCCCCTTGGGTGTTTCTTCCAAATTTATTGAAAAACAGGAAACTAAATATTCTTTCCTCCATGTTTACCATCACCTAAAACCTTAGTTAACTCTTTACTTATCTTATTTGGTGAGTTTCATAGTTGGTTAAGGTACACATGTTAATCATGTTTCATGAACACTAATTAAGCATAATCAAAATTTCATTCACTCTAGTCATTATACAATTTGGCTTACCATCATAAAATCTTCCATCACATTAAATGTTAATCTAGTTCTTTATGGTTCCTTCCATTGACTAAGACCAGAAAGAATATTTTGAGAAACTCTATTCAAATGGAAAATCACATAGTCTGAAAAATAAAAGTGAGTCTAAATCAAGTCAACTTATTTTTAATATATACACCTTAGGTTTATCCTAGTCCATTAATTATCATCATCATTTTAAACCCTTATTGATGGTTTATAAAGGGTTTGTGAATTTCCAAAGAATACCCCATGGGAGTGTGAACCTACGTGTTTAGCAAGGCCCTTTGTCGTTCACCAGTTCGAGATCAATTCTAGATCAATACCATGTTTTTTGGTTTTTACTCCTAGGAACATATATTCCAGAGCCTCATCTATTTGTATTGTCTGGAAAAGGTTGTATTTCTAGGAAACAAATCACTATATCCTACCAAAATAAAAGAAATTTTTCTATAATTTGAATCATCATTAGACTTATCCTTAGACATGTACTTGGGGATATCACTATAATTTTATTATCCTAGTTTCCAAAGTATAACTAAAAATTTATCTTGATACCAAATATAGTGACCCAGGTTTCTCATACATGGGTATTACATATTTTTAGATGCATATTCATTATATTTCATAAAAACATGCCTCAGGACCATAACTGTTTAGTGCATTTTGAAACTTGGAACATAATATTATAATCTTGTGAAAGATCTTCAATGTTTCCACCAAAGATATTCCCATTTAGTACTTTTCCTAGAAATTCCCTACACAAAACCTTTTAGTCATAACTTAGGGAAAGGAAACATAATAAAGGGTTATATTAGATGCTCAATAAGGGTAAACATAATAGATATAAATCTACGATAATATGAAATAATGAGATAATAATAAGGGTATGTGATCATAAACATAACTTAAAAATTTATTACCCAAACTTTACTAGATAATAAACATGATTCATGGAATAAAACATTGTAATTTTTGAAAACATAAATCATAAGGGTGATAAATCCTCATAAATCAATCATGAACCATAAAATCATGTCTCAAAAAATTTGGCACCATCATAAATATTGGAAAAAACCATTTCATGTGTTAAGGTTAACAACCAAGGACATCAAAATAGTGGATCATGAAATGCCTAATTCTTATATTGGATCAGGACACACCTGTTTCCTATAGTAGATCAAGACACACATGATTACCATAGTGGATCAGGACATATATCTTTCTTATTGTGGATCAAGACCAATAATTTTTTCCCATTTTTATCTCATGAGATATAGATATCAACATAATGCATTCGAGGGAGATATAGGAATCACCCATAACATATTGAAAAACATAAATATTTGTGCCATAGGATCATAAGAATTCATTATATCATAACCAATGAAATTATATGGGTATCATAAACATTTCAACATATCATAACCTGTGGAAAATATATCGGTTTCATAATAAATTTATCATAGAATAACCCATGAAAAGAAGAATGTTTCAGAAACATCATGACATAAAAGCCTAAAAAATTTATAGAAATAATATGAATGGTATCCTTAGATAATATTCCTAGTAAGTCATAATTAACACCAATAAATTTTATCTTAGATGAAAAATAATTTTTAATGATCATTTAAAACATTTCTTTAGGAAAATATCCTTTCCACTTAAAAATGTTTTTAAAACATAAAACATTTTAAAAAAATTTTTATTTGAAAATAAAATTGAAAAATAAAAAATTAATCATTGAATCAATGAATGTTCATGAAATTAGAAAATTCAACTAATGTTTTATATGTTAAAAAAAGGTTCCTCTCTCATTTTCAGTAAAATATAAACATAATTTTTTTTGGAAAACGATATGAAGATTACATTCAAAAATATTTGTAAAAAAAATTCAAATATGGGTACAAATAAATTTTTAAAATCATAACAGACAAAGAAAAATTTTTTGGGAATAGTTTTATAAAATATGGTTTTGAAATAAAATATATTTCTGACCAATGAGATAAATATAGTCAAATTTTCTTCAAAACAATTTATTATTTGTTTAGGTAAAAAGAGAGGAATAATGATAGAATTATTTTGAGATATCATTAATAACTATATGATAAGAAAATTCATGTGATTTTTTTTGAGTTATATCATGATGATTTAAAATTGGATACTCAATCATGAACAATCTTGATAAATGATGAGATTGCAACATAAACTATTTGCCACTTTGGTAACTTTGAATCATTATACCCATGAATGAATAACATAAAATGAATCTTAAAATATCATGATTATAAATAAATTCATGATAGTACATGTAAAAGTGGCTTTATGTACACCTCATGAAAGAATATAGGTTCATAACATAACAGACGTCTCAAAGAAGGAAAATTGGGACAAAAACCTCTTACTGATTTACAAACATTCGAACCATAAATAGAATGAAAGAGTGATAATAAAATGGATGTGTAAGTACCAATATTTTTATTTATAAAAACCATAATATACATTCATGTGTATTATTTACACCACATGAATGAAACATGTGGTGAAGATGGCGTGTTTCTCACAAAAAAATAAAAGCGAGACAAAAATTCCTTATCTTAAGACCTGACTTCCGTCATACTCATTTAAAAATGATTTAAAATAAATATAAGTTTATTATAACTATATTACAGAACCATATTAATATATATCATACTATATATTATTTTCTTATGACCTTTTTTTCGCGTTTATTAAAAATTTCATGTTAATGTTACGTTTCAGGTAATAACCAATTTTTCGTATATGTTTTGACTTGTTATTTTTGGTCTTCTTACTAAGATCATGGTTTCATAATATCTGAAATGTAAAATATGTTTTAAGTGTCATATATATTTAGTATATATGAATTATATTAGTCCATAATATTTAGTGATATAAAATGATATACACCATTTATAGAGACAATATGCCGTATATATGGATGAATGCTATTTCCATTTTCTTATCATGTTGAAAGAAAGAAAAGTAATATATATATATATATATACATATTAAAATTATAGTATACTTTTTTTTCATATATATATATCATATATGTTTGTTAAACCTATTCTTAATACATTCCATGTAAAGTGTGAACAAATCACTTCGCTTCATGAGGTAGTATTCCACCAAAAACACGAACGATTTTATCATATTCTCAAAAAATGGAAAGCTTAAATTTATCTGTGATATAATAATTATAGAAGCATTATAAAATCATAAATATAATATATAACATATATAAACTATAATTCTCTCATCATGACCAACATTTAAAGGTGGGAATGGAAAAACGAATGAATTCGGTTCGTGAGGCGGTAGTCCACCATACACATGTATGTTGATTTTGTAACACATTTTATAGAAGTGTGTGTGGTTTTATGTCCTAGAATTAAAATAAAAATATCTAATTATATATAATATACTAAGGTTATTATATTATCATGGTATAACAATAATTTAATGTGGTATATAAAGAAGTAAAATAAAGACACTCATTAAAGAACATTTGCTCTTCTTTGTATATCCTCCTTAATATTTCACTAAAACCTTTCTAGGTTGCATTTATGAAAAAATAAGGATTATAGGATTAGAGTAGGGAAATTTTTAACATATTTGGGTATGTATTGGGTGATAAAAATAGGATTTATTATGTGAATAAATGATAATATTGAGTGACCCTTTATAGATGAGGAGGCATGACATTCTTGTAATTATTCAAAAGTATTCACTATTGGGAGGTCAATATTACCTAAAGTGGTAGAAAATTTTATAATTAAAGTGTATTAGGGATGATATGGTCTATAAATACCTACAAAAAACATTTAATCACATGTTTTAAATGTTTTTTCCTTTAATTCTATGTTTCCCCACTTTTACCATTTTATGTTTTCACTATGACAACTAGTTTTCTAACTTGGGTAATATATCAATTAA
This sequence comes from Viscum album, assembly GCA_963277665.1. Classification (NCBI taxonomy): domain Eukaryota; kingdom Viridiplantae; phylum Streptophyta; class Magnoliopsida; order Santalales; family Viscaceae; genus Viscum; species Viscum album. The sequence goes on along the minus strand of OY728152.1, from coordinate 1,713,938,850 downwards.
GTCTGAATTAAAGTGAGAATAATTAGAAACTTCATAAAAACTAATTAGAAATATTAAATATAATTTATCAAATAAAAATACTATGTGTGTTAAAAATTAATTTTAACACAAGCACATGAAATGTCTAAAAACACCACTTTAACCTTAACCATGCTAACTGAGTTTTTACAATTTAAGGGTCAATATATTTGTCATAAAAGATCAATTGGTACATGGATTGAACATATTATCCATTTATTAAAATTTTGAATAATTTTTAAGAAGACAATATTTTTAGTAATATTAAATCATTTAATAAAATATCATATATTTTAAAGTAACATTAATAAAATTTTTGATATTATTTATTTAATTTGAATTAAAAATAAAATAATATAATGGAATTAAAATATATTATTTTTAAAACTATATAATATGATATATTCAACTAAAAAATTAATGAATCATAATTTTTTTCAATTTACTTCAGTTTTATTATTTTGTGTGTTAATTATTTTTATCTTATTAACTAAATAATTATTGCATTAAAATTTCTTAAGAATTTTAAGTAACTATTTCATCTCTAAAAAAATAAAGATAAATTATTATGATGAAAAAATAATTAAGTTTTCCAAATAATACTTAAAATGAAAATATTTTGTTTTCCCCTTATCCCAAATCATTATAGAAATTAAATGGTAGAAAGTTTTTTTTATCGTTTTCTTTACTTAACTTATTATGTGGGTCACTTTCATGGAAAAGTGTCCAAAAAATCATAAAATTAGATAATAAGGTTATAAGGGTCTAAATATGGACATATAATGGGTTTATAACAAATTGGTAGGTAATTTTAATCTGTATCTTCTTAGTTTAACTTCATAGTAAATCCATTTTTACCTTAAATGTGGAAATTAATTTTTATTATTTTCACTATTTATTTTGGTCAAAAATTATGTTGAACTTATTATATATTATAAAATATTATGATTTAAAATGTGGAATCCATTATTTAAAATTTAATTAATAGAAGTGGAAAATTTTAAATTTAAATTAATCTCACAAACGGGATGAGAAAATGTGTTTTAAAGAGAAAATGATTAAATGTTTACAAAAGTTTTATATCCAATTTCAATACTAAATTCATTCTAATGAGAAAAATTGGATTAATGGATAAATAAATTAAATAATTATACTTTAAAAACAATTTATAATATAATTTATCTTTATAAATTATTTAAGTTAAAAGACCATTTGCAATTAAAATTCAGTATTTTTCATTAATCATCAAAAAATGAAACTTTTCAGAAAAAACCCAAAAATTAAACCTAAGCTATTGTTTTATTAAAATTTCAAAAAATTATTCATATTTTATAAAATTAATTTTATAAAATTTTAAAAAATTCTATTTTATATAAGTGCGCTATAAAAAGGAAATAAAACTGTATTTTAGAAAAATACATATTTTAATTGTAAAATTTGATTTATTCATATCTCTTGTCTAGAAAAAATCTAAGATGAATGTTAAAAAATTTAATGATTATATTGTATAAAAATTGAATTAAAATAAACAAGTAAAATTTATTTGTTTAATTTATTAATATGAAACACACTTGTGCACATAAAAATAGTTTCTTCAAAAAATATTTCCTTTTATTTTCAAAAGGGTTTTATTTTCATTTATAATTAATTAGTCATAAAATAATTAATTATACAAACATGTGTATACCATATTTTCATAGTTAAGTTAATCATTTTCCTGCCATCATTATAATGGATATTTTATAACTATCATATTAAATAATAACATTTAAATAGTATGTCATGCTTTGTTTAAACTCAATATTGTGTGTGATGTAAGATAAAAATGGAATTGTATGTAACACAAGACAAACATAGTATTTAATGTAATGCAAGATAAACTCATTTTTAATGAAATATAAAATATTAGAAAGATTAAATATATTTTAAAATGAAATTTCACAAAATATCAGGGTGTTACATACCTTCTTACCTTCCAACCCATTAGAAAACAATAACGTCACTCGTGTAAATGGTGAACTACTACCTCGTGAACCGATGTGATGTGTTTTTAGTTTATATTTTAATTAAATAATAATATAAATATATTAGATGAATATATATGATATTTAAATTTAATTATACTTTTGGAATTATCATTTCATGTATACCTTATTACATTTCATTTAGTGGGGGGATTCGATAATGTCGCTCGTGTGTACGACGGACTACCACCTCACTAAGCGATGTGATTCATTTTTAACTAATACTTTTGATGGAAATTAATAATTATAATTCTAATAAATATATGTTATATATATGAAATATTAATTATTTTATAACGGTGAATTATTATTCACCTTTATTTTTTTCATCCATTAAAAAATAGAGAGAACGTTCATGTGTACGGATGAACTAACATCTACATGAATGATATATTTCATTTTATTTCTCTAAATTTTATGTATTACTATAAATAAATATATACTAATATATATATTATATTTATATCATGGTTGACATTATGAATATTATGAAACCATGGTCCAAGTAAAATGATCAAAAATACCAAATCTAAACATACACGAAAAACCAAGTAGTTATTACATAAAAGGTCATTTTAACAAGGAATTTTTAATAAATGGGTAATAAAATGTTATAAGTAAATAATATATGGTATGATATATATAAGTATGGTTTTTTAATATTTTTATAACAAACCTATATGTATTACATAGGAGGATCAAATGTGTATGAAAGAAGTCAAGACTTAAGGTAAGGGATTTTTAGTCTTTCTTTTATTTATGGGAGGCATATGCCTTATTAACCACTCATTTATTTTTTGTGGTGTATATAATAAAAATTTTACATGTTATATCATAAATATAACTATTTTAATTATATTTTAATTTTCATTTAATTTTATTCTTTAGTGGGGCTTACGATTCAAATGATTCTAAAGAAGTAAGAGAATTTCCTCCCAAATTCTGTTCTTTGGGAGATATGTTACGTTACACACCTATATTATTTTATGAGGTGTATATATAGACCATTTGACATATTATTTCATGAATTTATTTATTCTCATGATATTAAATGTTTCAATTGATTTTATTCTTTAGTGGGGATCACGATTCCAAATTTACCAAAGTGGTAAGGGTTTGATGTTACAATCTCATTGTTTATCTGGGTTATTTATGACTATGATTAAAATGATGAGATATGATGATATTAATCTCATGAAACACATTAATTATATTATCCTCTTGTTATTTATGGAGAATACATAATTTTATTTCATTTTACTCTCATAAAGGATTAAAGATACCAAAAGAATGTTTATAGAAAAATTCAACATTATTTCTCTCTTTGGTCAAAACCTGTTTTCTTCCATATCCATGTTTTATAAAAAAGTTTTAAAAAAAGTTTTACAATTATAAAAAGGAATTATTAAATAAATTTTAACCCATTTTTTAATTTTTAAAAAGTATTTTAAAAGTAATCTAAATGTTTTTTTTCCAAACAAGGCCTATTTAGATTTTACTAGAAATATGAAAAGAATATTTGTTTCAATGTGTACGGAATGAATAAAATTTACTACTACTATTAAAAAACTAGGTTTCTCAAGCACTAGGTTTTTAATAGTTCTAGATAAAAGTGTTGTTAAAACCCCCCTTTGTGAGTACTAGAAAAAGTGTTGTTAAAAGGGGTCTTTACCAATGCTCTTTTAGTGCTGTTAAAGGGGGTCATTAACAAAGATAAAAATTGATTTTAATGGGGGAACATTATCAATGCCTGTACAAAAGTACTAATAAGGCTCTTTATCAGGACTTGTAAAAAAGAACTGATAGGGGGTCATTATCAGTACTTTTAGAAGGCACATAAAGACCCCCCTTTATCAATGATTTTTTATAAGCGCTGATAAATTATATTTAAACAAAAAATTATATTTCATTAAAAACAATATAGTACTATATAAATATTTTTATATTGATATAAATTTAATATATATTTTTAGAAATTGTTTTAGATAATACTAAATAGGAATTTACGCATAATATATAAGATATTTAGTGAAAATAGATTATAAAATAAATAAAAAATATTTTTAATTAATAATTTTCTTATTATTATTGAGTAAAAATAATTTAATAAAAATTTTAAGATAAAAAAATCAACAAATTAATAAAAAATCTAAATTAAGTTAAAAATTTAAATCAAACATTAAATGACCAGAAATTTTGATCTGAGTATCCGTTTAAGCTCTACCACATAACAAATCGAAACATACAATGGTATCTTTACCCTTATGATATAGGGGAACCCTATTTAATATTTTTCAATTCCAATAAGACCAATAATTCCTCCAAAACCAATTTTATAGCCGGGGTACTCTAATTCTTTAACATTAAATGGATTTTTAACCACATTTAAGGGGGTATTTTTTTCCTTTTCAGTGGATAATAAATTTATTCTCAGGGACTACATTCATATTGGTATCAAGTATTTAAAATTTTATCATTTTTTACAATTTACCATTATTTATAATCAATTATATAATAATATATACATATTTTTTTTATATTCACACAGAAAAATTTATTTTATGAATAAATAATTAAACATATTTTCATATAAAATATATTTCTCAATATATAAACCTTATCTAAGAAAAAACTAAAATATGAATTTTATTTAAAATAAAAATATATGAACATTTATATAACTATTCAATTTATATATATATATTATATATATATATATATATATATATATATTTTTGTTTGTGTGTGTGTATTGAAAAACATATATATATATATATTATAATATATGTATATAAATATTAACATATAATATATGTAAATAAATATAAACATGTATAATTATATTTATAGATGCACACACACACACATAAATGATATATTTATAAATGTTTGTATGTATTTATAAACACACACACAAAAAATATTTCATATATTTATTTAATATATATATATATGTAAACATATATAAAAATACATATAAATATATGTATAAAAAATTAATGAAATATATATAAATATATAGATGTATCATAAAATGTAAATCAACACTTCTATAGGGCTGTTAAATCCCTCTTACAAATGCTGTTAAAGGCCTGATTTGAAGTAGTGTACCATCATGTCCAATAAATGTATTAAAGAATCCTTTATAAGTTTCAAATATTATTTTCAAATAAAATTATTGTCAAAATTTTGGTGAAGTCTTTGTTTTAAAAATGTGATCTTTAAAGTGAAAAGATTATTTTCATAAAGAAATTTTTAAAATGATCTTTAAAGATTACTTTATAGGTTTTCTAGGTTATTTTCAAAGAATTGTTTTTTCAAAATGTTTTATGTTTTAAAAAGTGTTTTTCAAAGTGTCAAGGATATTTTTCTCATGAAATGTTCGAAGTGATCTTTCAAAATAATTTTACATCAAATATGAAATCATTTGATTTTACTTATGCTTGAATAGAGATATGATCCATGTATATTATTCTTATTGTTTCTCTAAATGGTTTATTATTATGATGATAAGATGTTTATGTAAACATTTTCGATTCCATGGGTTATACCATAATAAAATTACTATGAAACCCACTAATATTTCTACAGGTTATACCATGATAAAATGATTATGAAACCCACTTCATTTTCCATATGTTATACTATGATAAAATTATTAGGAAACCTACTTCTTTTTCCATGATTTATGTTATGATGAAATGATGAAATGGTGAAATGATTATGAAACTTGTTTCTTTTTGACAGGTTATGCTATGATTAAATGTTTATGAAACCCATTTCCTTTCATGGGTTCTGATACAATAAATGTTTTATAATCTTGTGGAATATGTATGAATTATTTTCATTATGAGAAAGGTGGGACCTATATCACCCTCCAATGCATTGGGTAAAGATTAAAATATAATGAGATAAACAGGAAGAAATGGCGAGTGAACCTTGTTCAGTAAGGGACTTTGTCCATTATGATAGTCGTGGGAGTGAACCTTGAATAATAAGATGGTTTGGTGAGTAAACCCACCCAACTATGATATAATTGTAAATGAGACTATACAATTATTGAAATTATTTTCTCTGTTAATGTGTATTCCACAATTACAAGTCTTTTGTTAATGTTATTCTCACATGACTTATGTTCTTTGATTCCTTTATGATTCATGTCTTATTAAATACCAATATATTTGTCATTAATCAAGTTTATGATCTATGATATATAGTTTATGGTTTTCATTTTCTATTGTCATGTTCTCATTCCCTTATTCTCTTGATATGTTGATATTTACCTTATTTACCCTTACTGAGAATCTGTGCTCACCCTTTCTTATGTTTCTTTTCCCTAGACTATGATGATAGGCATTTCATGTGATATGTCTAGGAAGGGTTTAGTTATAGGGAACTAAGTGTTATATAATGTATAAATCATATGAACTAGTTATTTATGTTTCTATGTTTCCAAAGGAATTACACTTTTATGATCATCAAATGTGTGTTTGTGTAATGTAATGAATATTCACCTAAAAAGATGTAATATCCATATATGAAAATTCTGGTTTAATATAATCCACATGGATTCTTATGACCCTCCGTGATCCTTAATCCTCCATTTTAAGTGTTTTTTTTATTTAATTGGTTTCTTTTTGGTAAGGTTAGCCCCATATGTGTAGCAATTATTGCTTTCCTCTCACCATTTCTTTTTTCCATCTCAAATTCATAATTCTAGAGGATTGAGATTGATTTAAGATATTTTATGGGTCTTTAATGTAATGATGTGGCTAGAGGGTGAGCTTATATAAGCATGAGGTTGGAATTCATTATTACATTACAATATTTATATGAAGTTATATGGAATATCAATCATGCAAGTGCATATATTGGAACAACATGTTATGATTTTGGTATTGAAGTGGATTTGTGGGCCTGAATTGATGTAATTGTCCCCTCAGAGGTTAGTTATGGCTAAAATGACTCAGTTAAACCTTACCTTGTTACATTTCTTGAGGTAGGTCTATCTTCTTGGGTTAATTGGTCCAAGTGTGAGTTAATCAGGCTCAATTGAGGCTTGGGTAACCCTATGGTTTGGTATATTGGTATGGGTGGTGAGTGATGGGTGATGGGTTATTTTAATTGGGAATGTTTTGGGTGAACAAGAATAGATATAATTAGTAACCTAATGGGGTTGAATTTGGAGCAACCTATGGGTTATCCTTATGAATTTATTATGTCCATGAGGTCTTGTTGGGACTGGTGGGTGATCATAGGGAATTACAGGACTGCTCGATATTTATGCTACGTTTTATATTAAAAATGGAGATTCATAATTCTATGACCACATCTTGAGTGGGGATATGGAATCTTGTGATGTGATTGCATGATATTTTGGGTATTGATCACACCTCGAGTGAGATGATTGGGAACTTAGATGATGATGTGTGACCTCCATTGAGTGAGAGGTTATGGTTTGGGACTTGATATGAACCTTTATTTGTGACCTACCTTGATTGAGTTGGTGTGGTTATGGGACTAAGAAATGGATTTTATGTGTGACCTCCCTTGAGTGAGAGGGCATGTCTTGGGACTCGATGTGGGATCTGATGTTAGACTTGATATAGGGTCACTCCTTGACTGAGAAGGTACTAGTCATGTTCTGAGATATATCCAATGTATGTAATGAATTTTTCTTATGGTAGGGAGATAAAATAGGTATGGTTGGGGTTTATGGAGGCCTAGTTATAAAATTCATACCTAATAGAGTTCTATTATTGTTGTATATTTATTTTTTTAGTTTATATACTCTCATATATCTATTACACCTTTGATAATGATGTGTTGGTGGTGTCCTACAAGGTTTGTTACTCACACCATATATGGGAACCCTATTTCACATTGAGAATTTGTTATTTACATTGGAAAGGTCCATATTTCAGGATACTGAGCATCTAGGGTAGGTTTGGAATAACAGGTGATGCTAAGACACAATATGGGACCATTTAGGGTTGTGCCTATTTAGTATTTTATTATTTTCGAATACTGAATGTTTGATCTCCCACTAGTGGGGATCCTTTTGACTACCGATGAATGAATGATTTGTATACATTATGTTATAGAATGTGATATTGTTTATATGGTTGCCTCCCATTATGATTCCTCTTATTATTATTTTTATTTATTACTTCTTCCACTATTTTTATTATTGATGATTACTAATATCGAAGTCATTGTCTCCACACTATATGGATCATGTCACGACCCGTCCCCCGAGGCCCGTATCGTGGCTACCTCATGCTCACCTTCCATAGGCCAGGGGCTGGCGACTAGCACCAAAGGCGTAAATCCATAAACTGGGAAGGAAATGCCTTTATAACTATAAAAAAACACATCAGAGTACACAACTAGAAGAAAAATACTAATTAAAATTGTATACAAAAGAAGTGATGGAAAGTAAAAGGGGCCGGAAATACGAGCCCAACAAGAAAGTACAAGTACAACTGAAAATCAAGTACAACTGAAGAAAAGTAAAGCAGCTACTGGGTCGTCCTCTGGGGTTCCTACCTGAAGGTTAGGTACAGATGGCCGCCCCGGCACTCCATGTCTGTCCCTCTCCTCCGTGTACCGTCATGCCGAGTGGTCAACCTCTGGGTACCGTCCAGTCCTGCTATTCTCTGCCTCAGTCAGCACTATCTGTCATCTGCAACCAACACAATGAAGTGCAGACATAACCCGTGCAGGGGTGAGTATAACGATACTCATTAGGGAGCCTGATACCCTCAAGGTATCACAAAATACAACAAGGATAAACCACAAAGTATGAAAACAACGGATAACCATTACTTATGTATATGCCCATACATATACCTAAGTTAACTAGTATCCCATCTCAACCATGAGGAAAAAAAGTCATTGACTCAGCTCAAACCATGATTTTTATTATCGAAACCAAATCTGGTGAAGTAATCCTACTCTATCGAGTATAGTGGGCCTGCCTCATCACACAGAGGTGCTCCCCACCATGGGTTTGCCGCGCTCACACAGAGGTGCTCCCCCTCGTAGTTTGCTGAGGTACTCCTCCTGTCGAGTACCATGGGTCTTCCATGCTCACATAGAGGCACACCCCACCATGGTTCTACCGCATCACACAGAGGCGATCCCCACTGGGATAGTCGAGTCACTCTGAGTCGAATCGGTCAAGAAGTCGTCTGGTCTCAGCAAGCTACTCGGTCTCCGAAATCTATCTTCTTGCCTCTGGAAGGATCTACTCCACAAGCTACTGGTCAATACTCCAACTGTCATGAAGTGACACGAAGAAGTATCTCGAAGGTCTGCCACGGTATAGGGGTCTGAACGTAATAGATGGCGTGTCAATCGGATGCCCGGTCCGCTAGTTATTAGCCTTTTAGTCCCAGGGGCCCGGTTGGATTCATGGATGATCCAATATGAACGTATCTAAAATATGCCTCGAACTCTAGTGGGGTATTCTCAAAGGGACAGCTTCGCTCCAAGAATACCGGCGCTGCTGACAGTTCATCAAACGGACGTCCTGTGCCAAATATATGGCCCAAGAAGGTAAAGGGGATCGGTAATGGGACTGGGCCCAATCCGACATGGTCAGACCGACTTGACCCAACCCAGTCTGAGCCAACCCGATCAGACCCACTGGGTCTGGCCTAGCCCGTTGGGCGGGTCATCCAGTTAAGTTCGGCTCGGTCCGTTGGGCCCGACCCAGTGGACTGCGAGGGAGGTTCGGCCTGGATGTCCCCACATAGGAAGTTCGGCCCGAAGGCCGGGGCTGGTTCGGCCAACGCCGCAAGGGGTATGGCTCGGGCGACTCGGTCTGGGAGGTCGGGCCGGTCGGGAGCCTGGCGGGAAGGCCGCGCGGAGCACGGGCAGGTCGCGGGCAGAGCGCGCGGGGTGCGGGAAGGTCGACTAGATGTCGGGCAGGCCTCGGGTGTGCCGGGTAGGGCGTCGCAGGGGCCGGGCAGGTAGCGGGGTGCTGGCAGGGCGCCGGGCAGGGCGCGGGGGTGTTGGCAGGGCACCAGGTAGGGTGTGACATCGACCGGGCTGGCCGCGGGGGCCCCAAGAATGACGCGGGGGCCATGGACAGGTCGTCCGCATGCTGGGAGGCCACGACCAGGCAGGCCGCGTGCCGAGCAGGGCATCGGGAGGCCACGGACAGGCGGGCCGCGCGTCGGGAGGCCGCGAGTAGGTGGGCTGGGTGCCGCTCGGGCCGGCGTTGTTCGACCAGAAGCATCGATGATCCGCGGGGGGTGGCGCGATTCGTGGAGGCCGCGGGTAGCATGGCCTTCGTCGTTGTCACCTTCGTCATCATCACCACATCGCCATGCCGTAAAACTTCACAATAAGTGAGAAAATGATGGAGGATTTCGGGCCATGTTAGGTTGGTCCACACCCTCTTCATTTAGGAAGGTATCATTTGGCTCATCATGAGTAGAAGGTGATCAATAATACGTCCGCATTAATCCCTTATTATCCTTTGAAGAAGGTAAGGAAAAGGGTACAACATCAATAAGTAATAAACCCCCCTACGTTTGATTCACCGGTCATCGTTCGTTGACGTCGCGGGAAGATGGTCATCGATTCGTGGTAGACGAACATGTCCCGCGTCGAAGGAGTTCGAGGAAGAAGGTTGGAGGGGGTCATTTTTCGTAGTCGAAGGCATCCCTCGTCAGTGTTCTTCGTCAGGAGAGCGTTCTTCGTCGAAAGAGTGTTCTTCCTTGACGAGCGGTCTTCTTTGGAGAGAGCTCTCTCTTCTCCCAAGCTGCACCAAATGAAAGATTCCCACCAAATGAAACAATAGATCGTCTATTATTTTGTTCACACAACGATTTCAAAATGGAGAAATAAATTAAATGGCTTTTACAATTTAATTCAAGAGGTTGGAACATTAATTAAAGGGGTTTGGCTCTATTTAATTAAAGGGGAAGGTGGAGAGGATCTCCCTCATTAATGAGGGAGGGTTTAGAGGTTATACTCTCCTCCCATTAATAGGGGTCAGGTTGTCCCCACCCCTATTATTTAAATGAGAGGTTATGGTCTCGGGTGGTCCCCACATCGTAACCTCTCGCGGGAGGTTATATTCGGGTGGGCCCTACCACAATAACCTCTCATGGGAGGTTAGGGTGTGGAGGTCCCACCTCCAACTCCCAAGTAGAGGTTTTAACCAACAATCACACACATGGCAGCTTAAAATAAAATAAAGTGTTCACACTTTATTTTATTATTTTTTATAAAAATCCAAAAACTAACTTTTATTCTCGACCAACTGCCGTCGAGGTGAAAGTCTTCTTAAGAAAATACCAGTGATGCTAGTTCAATAGTGCCCTTGGATTTCAGTTCCAAGCACTGGTTCAAAAGCTATAAAAATCCACTCGTACGTTTACTGAACATACCCGAAAAAAACTTCAGAAACTGATTTCGGGCACACCGGTCCTCGGAATCATGCACCGTAAATTTTCACAGACTTGTAAAATTTCTATGTATTTAAGAATAAAAATTTACACGGAATTTATGGGTCTTTACATTCTCCCCACCTTAGGGATTTACGTCCCCGTAAGCTACAACTGGAACTAAGGGAACAAATGAGGGTATTGAGCACACATCTGAGCCTACCGCTCCAATGTGCTCTCCTGGAGGTTCCCGTGCTACCAGCGAATGCGCACCAGAGATATATACTATCCATGAAGTACCTTATCCTATCAATCCTTAGTCTCCACTAGAACCTCTGTGAAAGTCTCCCCATCGTCGATGTCCATCTCCCTATGGTCGATGATGTGAGAAGGGTCATGCACGTATCTCCTTAGCTGAGATACGTGGAAGACGTAGAGCACTCGGTGCAACTGAGGTGGAAGAGCTAAGCGGTAAGACACATCGCCTACTCTGCTGAGGACCTAGAAAGGTCCGCTAAATTGCGGAGATAACTTGTTACCTCAACCAAATCTCCGTGGACCTCATCGAGGTGAGACCCATAAAAAGATGTGGTTCCCATCCTTGAACTCTAGAGGCCTCCGTCTTTTGTCAGCATACAAGTTCTGCCTGATCTATGCAGTCTTCATCCGCTCCTGGATGATCTGCACCTTCTTCGTGGTAGCTCGTACCATCTCTGGTTCCACTAGTGTTGACTCTCCTGGGTCTGTCCAGCATAGTGGCGATCTGCAAGGTCGACCATATAAGGCCTCAAAAGGTGTAATCCTGATGGTGGAGTGATAGATGTTGTTTTAGGAAAACTCCACCAAAGGTAAGTGATCCTCCCAGCCGTGACCGAAGTAAAGGACACAAGCACGTAGCATGTCCTTGAGGGTTTGAATAGTCCGCTCAGTCTGACCATCTGTTTGAGGATGGAAGGTGGTGCTTAGACGAAGCTATGTCCCAAAAGCCACATGAAACCCCTTCCATAGCCGGGAAGTAAACCATTCGTCATAGTCGGAGACAATAGAATAAGGTACTCCATGTAGCCACATAATCCCTTGCACATAGAGGTGTCACAAGATCTTTACTGAGCATTTCTATCTAATTGGTAGGAAGTGGGCCGACTTGGTGAGTCAGTCTACGATCACCCAAATTGAGTTGTTTCCCCGGGATGTACGTGGAATATGCATCACGAAATCCATGGATATCCCACCCCACTTCCACTCTAGGACCTCTAAGGGATGAACAAATCCTTCTGGTACCTGGTGTTCCACCTTCAGTTGCTGAAAAGTGAGGCATCGCAAGACAAACTCTGATACTACCTTCTTCATACCTGAACACCAGTGCTATCGTCGAAGGTCCTGGTACATCTTCGCCACTACTAGATGTACCGCTAAAGGGGAAGTGTGGAACTCCCTCAACACTTCCTCTTGAAGTGCCACTGGTACCAAGGTATGTCCTTTGAAGAGGATGACATGCTCCCCACCTTCAGAAAATCCATCAGGTGCCCGCCCTGTGGATATCTGAGCACGTCGTGTCTCGCAGTCAGCATCCACATGTTGTGCCTCCCTGAATCACTGATGAAGTAGAGGAGTGACTGTAAGAGACTGTAGGAATGCTGCTTCATCTCTATCCACAAAGGATATCTGTAAATCAGACAACTGCTCTGTTACCTCTCCTAACAGCTATAAACAAGTCCTCCTACTGAGTGCATCTACAACAACGTTCACCTTAACAGGAGTATAGACTATATCTAAGTCATAGTCCTGGAGGAACTCAAGACATCTCCACTGTCTCAGGTTCAGGTCCTTCTGAGAGAAGATATACCAGAGACTCTTGTGATCATAGTACATGGTAAAATGCTCGCCCATCAGATAGTGCCACCACATCTTCAAGGAGAATACCACTGCTGCTAACTCTAGGTCATGGGTAACATTGTTCTGCTCTTGCTTTCTTAGCTTCCGAGAACCATAAGCAATCACTGCTCGCTCCTGCATCAGGAAAAACCCGAGTCTAGTCCCTCATGTGTCGTAGTAGACTACGTACCCTACGCCCTCCTCTAGAAGCCTCAAGATGGGGGCACTAGTCAGCCTCTGCCTCAGCTCCTGAAAGCTCTACTGGCATATCTCCGACCACACGAAGGGTTTCCCCTTCTTTGTTAAGGCTGATAGTGGTGCCACAAATCTGGAGAAGTCTATAATGAACCTCCAATAGGATCCAGCCAAACCCAGGAAACTTCGTACCTCCTTCACACTCCTGGGTGGCTCCCATGCAAGTACTGCCTCAATATTCACTAGATCCACTACAAATCTAGCCTCCGAGATGACGTGTCACAATAATTAAACCTCTCAAATACAAAACTGGAACTTTGAGAGCTTACCATAAAGTTGGTGCTCTCGGAGTGTGTCCAGTACTACCTAAAAATGGTAGGCATGCTCCTTCTCAGTAGTCGAGTGGATCAGAATGTCATCGATGAAAACTATGACAAAGCGATCGAGGTAAGACAGGAAAATATGGTTCATGAGTCCCATGAACACTGCTGGAGCATTGGTTACACAAAAGGGAATAACCAAGAACTCATAGTGGCCATAAAGACACCTGAAGGCCATTTTCTGCACATTCTCATCTCGAACTCTGAGTTGGTGATAGCCTGATCTGAGTTCTATCTTCGAGAACCACCGTTCTCCCTTCAGCTGATCAAAGAGGTCGTCAATCCTTAGGAGTGGGTAATTGTTCTTCACGGTCACCTGGTTCAGGTGATGGTAGTCGACACAAAGCCTCAAGATCCCATCCACCTTCTTGGCGAATAGAATCGGGGCTGCCCAGGGAGAAACACTGGGCCAGATGAATCCCTTCCCCTACAAGTCCTCTAGATGTACCTGCAGCTCACGAAGCTCAGTGGGAGCCATCCGATATGCTGGAGTAGATATAGGTGCCATCCCGAGGTACATGTAAATGTAGAATTCCACCTCTCTGTGAGGAGGTAGTCCTAGAACATCGTCAGGGAAAACATCCGCATACTGGTCCACCACTACAGGATAAGTCAGACTCTCCACATCAACTGCTCCGAGGGTAAGGCAAGCCAACTGGTGAGTGATTGGCTGCACCCTCCTCCGAGTAATTTTGTCCTATGCTGCAAAGGTTCCCTTCTCACCGGTGAAGGTAAAAATGGTCCCATCCGTGTAGACACACCGCACTTTTTTCCCAATACATTCAATCTGAGCATGAACTGTAGATAACTAGTCCATACCCAAGATGACGTTGTAAGGCCTCGATGCCGCTACTAATAGATCCCAGCCGAAGCTCTTGCCTTCTAGAGTAAGATCACACTACTAACACTAGTGTGTAATTGTCAAATCAGTTCCCGTAGGAGTCTCTAGCTATAAGGATCGAGCCAACGGCTCCGTCGGAATCTCTGAGATTCGAATGAGGGCAGTGGAAATAAAAGAGTGGCTGAAACCTGTGTCTATAAGAACTGAAAATAAGGTGGAGTAGACACATATTGTACCTCGAATCATCTCCAGATCTCTATGGTCATATGCTTCGGCTTCCTCAAGCTGATCTCTCTCATATCCACT
The DNA here is from genome assembly GCA_963277665.1 of Viscum album. Taxonomy (NCBI): domain Eukaryota; kingdom Viridiplantae; phylum Streptophyta; class Magnoliopsida; order Santalales; family Viscaceae; genus Viscum; species Viscum album. Next base: position 1,713,923,810 of record OY728152.1, on the reverse strand, counting down.
TGCTCCCTGCGGTCGGGGTGTACCTCCTGGTGGTGGTGTCAGTAACACCTAGAAACGTCGTCCACCTCCAGCTGCATGACTAGATCCTCTACCACATCCGCATCCTCCCTGCAAACCGCCTCATTCAAACCTCTGCCTCTGCCTAGGAGGTTCCTCAACTGTCTGGTGATCATCTGAACGGTGGGTCAGACAGTCACGAGCTATGTGACCCTACACGTTGCATGAGTAACATTTCCTACTACTGGAATGTGTGTCTCTGCTCCATGTGCCCCACACAACCGATCCAGAGTCATGCGTTCGACCACCTATAGGTCTGGTCCTCTTAGACCTCTATGACATCTGTCTACTTCCAGCTGCAGAAGACTCCACTATGTGTCGGAAAGTAGTGGGTCTCACTGCTGGTGACTACTCAGCTAGGAAAATCTCCACCAAGAGGGATCTCTCTAGCACCCCCGTCTGCGTCGGGATGCTATGTGAGATCATCGGAGCTCTGATCTCTCTCTTGAGCCCCTGGTTGAAGGTTTGGGCCCTGAAGAATGGGTTTCGTACCATATCAGTGGAGTATTATGAGAGGTCAGTGAACCTTACTGAGTACAAAGCTATAGTCATGCTACCATGCTGTAGGTGTAGTAGCTCATGTATTTTCACCACTCGAAGAGTGTCTGAGAAAAACTACGCTTGAAACATGCTCTTGAATTCTACCCAGAGTAGCGTCGCCTCATCAGGAACCTGGAGCATCAGGCTCCACCATCTTCCTACTACTTCCTAAAGGAGACTCGTGACAAGGATCACCATGAAATCTGCTGGTGTCCCTACTAGCTTAAAGAATCTCACCACAGCCTCCAGCCAATCCTCAGCCGCCTGTGGGTCCGTCTCTCCCCTGAACCTGGGTGGCCTCTGGAAATGAAACTCGTAAAACACACTCAAGTGGCCTGCATCACCTGCTGCTAGGGCTGGTGGAATCAGTGGCCCAACAGAAATTAGTACCACTGGTGCCTCTTCTGGTAAAGGGCCCTGCACCGAGGCCTCGTTGCTCGATGGGCTGTCAGTACATACGACTCTCGAGGATCTAACTGGTCATTTGCAGGGAGGCATCCTGAAAGAAGCCCAAGAGACATGGTCAAAAGATTATACCTAGTGAGCTGACTTGGTTGAGCTGACTTAAAGAAAACTTTTGGAACACGCACACAATTAGTGTTTTCGTGCACTGATTCAGAAATCAGAAGGCAGGGTCCTGGTGTATGGATACGTCAGCTACCCGCACCAACACTAGAATCCCTGAACTGAAAACCACACTTAGTACCCATAACACTATTTCTTCATAGAAAAGAAAGATTAGAGTTCTACGTTCGACAGTAGAACTGACTCCTCTGATACCAATTTGTCACGACCCATCCCATAGGGCCCGTATCGTGACTACCCCAAGCCCAACTTCCATAGGCCAGGGGGTGACGACTAGCACAAAAGGCGTAAATCTATAAACTGAGAAGGAATTGCCTTTATAACTGTAAAAAAACACATTAGAGTACAAAACTGGAAGCAAAACACTATGTAAAACTGTATACAAAAGAAGTGATGGAAAGTAAAAGGGGCCAGAAATACAAGCCCAATAGGAAAATACAAGTACACCTGAAAATCAAGTACAACTGAAGATAATTAAATTAACTACTGGGCCATCCTCCGGGGTTCCTACCTGAGGGTAGGTACAGATGGCCTCCTCAACACTCCACGTTAGTCTGTCTCCTCCATGTACCATCATGATGAGTGGTCCACCTCCGGGTACAGTCCAGTCCTACTACTCTCTTCCTTAGTTAGCGCTATCTGTCATCTGAAACCAACACAACGAAGTGCAGACATAACCTGTGTAAGGGTGAGTATAAAGATACTCAGCAGGGACCCCGAGACCCTCAAGGTCTCACAAAATCCAACAAGGATAAACCAAAAAGTATGAAAACAACAGATAACCATTACTTAGGTATATTCCCACACATATACCTAAGTTATCTAGCAACCCATCTCAAACATGAGGAAAACAAAAAAGTCATTGACTCAACTCAAACCATGATTTTTATTATCGAAACCATGGCTGGTGGTGTACTCCTCCTATATCGAGTAGAGTGGGTCTACTGCATCACACAGAGGATCTTCCCACTATCCTTGGACTGCTGAGGTACTCCTCCTGTCGATTACCATGGGTCTACCGCGTCACATATAGGTTCTCCCCACCATGGGTCTGCCACACTCACATAGAGGTGCTCCCCCTCATAGTCTGCTGAGGTAATCCTCCTGTTGAGTACTGTGGGTCTGCCACGCTCACACAAAGGCACTGCATACCGTGGGTCTGTCGCGTCACACAGAGACGCTCACCACTGAGCTATTTGAGTCACTCAAAGTCAAATCGGTCAAGCAGTCATCAGGTCTCAGCCAGCTACTAGGTCTCTGTACTCTGTCTGCTCGTCTCTGGAAGGATCCACTCCACGATCTACTGGTCGATACTCCAACTTTCAATAAGTTCCATTAAGAAGTATCTCTAAGGTCCTCCACATTATAGGGGTCTCAACGCAACAGACAACGCGTCAATCAGACGCCCGGTCTGTAAGATATTATCCTTTTTGTCCAGGGGGCCTGGTTGGATTCGTTTACAATCCAACCTATCTGTATATCAAATATACCCCGAACTACAATGGGGTATTCTCAAAGGGAAGGCTTCACTCCAAGAATACCGGCTCTACTGACAGTTTTTCAAACAGACGTCCGGTGCCAAAGATAAAGCCCAAGAAGGTAAAGGTGGTCGGTAATGGGCTTGGGCTCAGTCCGACTCGGCCCAACCCAGTCGGGGCTGACCTGGTCTGGGTCGACCCGATCAGCCCGTTAAGTTCGGCCCGGTCTGCTGGGCTCGGCCCAATGGACTTCTAGGGTGGTTCGGCCCAAATTTCACCACGTAGGCAGCTCAGCCCGAAGGTTGAGGCCAGTTCATCCATCGCTACAAGGGACGTGGCTCGGGAGACTCAGCCTAGGAGTCCAGTAGGTAGGCCGTGCGTAGTGAGGACAGATCCCGCGGGGTGCGAGCAGGCTGCGTGGATGCCGGGCAGGCCGCGGGTGTGCCGGGTAGGGCACGACAGGGGCCGGGTAGGCCGCAGGGGGTTCCAGTAGGGCACTGGACATGGCGCGGGGGCTGCGAGCAGGTGGGCCGCATGCTGGGCAGGGCACCGAGAGGCCGCGGGCAGGTGGGCTGCGCGCCAAGCAGGGCGCCAGGAGGCCGCAGGTAGGTAGGCCGGGCACCGCGCGGGCCGGTGTTGTTCGGCCGGAAGCATCGGTGCGCCACGGGGGGTGGCACGATTCAGGGAGGCCGCGGGTAGATTGGCCTTATTCATTGTCTCCTTCATCATCGTCGCCTCATCTCCATGCCATAGAACACCACAAGAAGAGAGAAAATGATGAAGGATGTCGGGCCAAGTTAGGTTGGCCCGCACCCTCCGCATTTAGGAAGGTATCATTTGCCTCATAATGAGTAGAAGATGATCAATAATACGTCCAAATTAATCCCTTATTATCCTTTTATGAAGGTAAGGAAAAGGGTGAAACATCAACAAGTAATAAACCCCCCTACGTTTGATTCACCGGTCCTCTTTCGTTGACATCACGGAAAGATGGCCGTCGATCTGTGGTAGACAAACACATCCCACATCGAAGGACTTTGAGGAAGAAGGTCAGAGGGGGTCGTTCTTTGTAGTCGAAGGTGTCCCTTGTTGGCGTTCTTAGTTAGGAGAGTGTTCTTCACTGGAAGAGTGTTCTTCATTGAAGAGCGGTCTTCTTTGGAGATAGTTCTCTCTTCTCCCAAGATGCACCAAATGAAATATTCCCACCAAATAAAATAATATATCATATGTTATTTTGTTCGCACAACGATTTAAAAATGGAGAAATTAATTAAAAGGCTCCTACAATTTAATTCAAGAGGTTGGAATATTAATTAAAGGGGGTTGGATCCATTTAATTAAAGGGAATGGTGTAGAGGCTCTCCCTCATTAATGAGGAAGGGATGAGAGGTTATACTCTCCTCCCATTAATAGGGGTCGGGTGGTCCCCACCCCTATTATTTAAATGATAGGTTATGGTCTCGGGTGGTACCCATGTCGTAACCTCTCACGGGAGGTTATATTTTGGTGGACCCCACCACCATAACCTCTCATGGGAGGTTAGGGTGTGGCGGTCCCACCTCAAACTCCCAAGTATAGGTTTTACCCAACAGTCACACACATGGTAACTTAAAATAAAATAAATTGTTGTACACTTTATTTTGTTATTTTTTATAAAAATCCAAAAACTAACTTTTATTCTCGACCAACAGCCATTGAGGTGAAAGTCTTCTTAAGCAAATACCGACACTACGAGTTCAACGGTGCCCTAGATTTCAGTTCTGAGGGCAGGTTCAAAAGTCATAAAAATCCACTCGTACGTTTACTGAACATACACAAACAAAACTTCAGAAATTGATTCCAGGCACACCGGGCCTCAGAATCATGTACCATAAATTTTCACGGACTCATAAAATTCCCATGTATTTAAGAAAAAAAATTTCCACGGAATTTTTGGGTCTTTACAGCTCAAGCCCTAACTGCTAGTTGGTAAATTGTTGCATGTGGGGAGGAATTAATGGGGCCATGTGCCACTCTGGATCAGACATGGTGATCTAGTACAGGGGGTTACAAAATGGTATTCAATCCATTTTATTTTTATTTATTTTTGGAGCTTGGTATATTGAAGATATAATGGAAAAGACTTGTGTAGGAAGCTATGATATTTTCTATACATAACTGGTATAGTGGACATTTGAGTTTCTTGGGAAGTGAGATTGATTTTATTAGACATGCTTTTACATTTTCATTATCTTCATCATGGGTTATTATGTAGTTATGGTTTATGTTTTATGGTATTCCCCTCTTTCTTAGGGTGGCAAGATCCTATGGGTTCACACATCATGATTCAAAACATAGGTTTACATGTTATGCACTAGTTTGAATATAATTGATATATGTTTAAATAAATTAAATAAAATCAATAATATATTATTTATTTTCAGAAATATATTATTGTTGAAATCTAATAAATTTAACCTATTAAATTTTATAATTTTATTATATATGCTTGTGACTAATGTGAAAGTAAAAAAAATATGTGATTAGGACTCAACCAAAATTTTGGTTTTGTTCTATCAATATAATGTGGGTAGACCCTTTGGGAATTTATCCTAGGGTTGTTATGTACATATGATCATATTAAATTCATAATTTTAGTTTATATATGATCTATTAAAATTTATTTATGAGTTTCTGTTTTGGGATTTTAGAAAATTCCACATTTATAGTACCCTATGATGACATAAAGGGATTATATTGAGGTAGTTAATTTTCTTATTATACATCTAAATGTATGGGCTGTTGTATCCAAGCATTCTATTAAGGATTATCTAGTAGTTGAGGCTACATAGCCACTTTATCCTTTAGCTTTTCATATTATACTAGTGAGATGTAGAGGTGTTCATTATAGTGGGCCTACCATTATGGATTTTTATTAATAATTTTTTATTAATCATCCTATGGATTCATAGTGTATGGAATCTCCTCAAGAAATAAAGGAATATATTGAATTATTAAAGGTTTTATTTGACATAGTAATGATACATGATGACTGGTGAGTGAAGATAACATCCTACATGATCCAGGGACCCACTAAGAGATGTTGAGGAGTTATGATTCAGGTCAAGAGGTATGAGGGATTGATGTGAGAGGGTTTCAAAGTCCCCTTATTTAAATAGTTTTTCCCTAAGTTTTTGAATCTTGACCAGGAAAAGCAGTTTGTGAAGCTACAAAATGGGATGCTATCTATGACAGGCTATGATTCACATTTGGTTGAGATACCAAATTTTTCTCCCTTACTAGAATGAAATGAGTCCTAGGAGGAACTCAAGTTCAAGATTGACCTTTATACAAATGATAAGAAGTAGGCGAGAGTATTCAACCCAACATCCTTTACTAATTTTTTTTGTAAGGATCTCATTATTAAGAAGGTATTGGTAAAGGATAGTGTAGTAGGTACTCTCCTCATATTTAGTGGGCAAGGTGGTGAAATTTATAGTAAAACTTGTGGGTCCAATTATAGGGTTAGGAAGAGGAGGTCAAATTAGATGTTCTAGGGTTGTGAGATATAGGCTGGCCAGGTTTTAGGTTCATTGCTCCATCTTACATGAGGATTTACCCTAATGTGTTATTAATGTGGGAAGATATGGATTTTTTTCAGCATGTGTATGAGTCCACTAAAGGAGTGTCATTGAGTTTTTACAATGGTTCACCTATAGATATTTTATTCAAGTATGTCTCAACTGGGTCCATATAAAGGATTAAGATATATGTATGCTTCTCAAGCATAGTGGGGAGGACCTTAGATAGAATGGATCTATATTAAAGGTTGTAATGTGTAGTGGGATGAGGCTATTATGATTAATGGTCACTATAGATCCTTTAGGGGTCAGTTTGAAAGGAAATCCATGGAACACAAGGCTAGGTAATTAGATTTAATGTAGTATGGGTTCATGCTATAGACCTGGTTCAAGCTGATAGAGTAGTGGATCCTTCTATTATGAGATATACAGTTATGGTTGCTTCAATGATTTTTATTACTATTTCTGATATAAGTGAAGTTTATTCTTTAATCTCTTATTGGGTCATATCAAGATTGGGGTTGGTTAGGAAGCTCTCCCATGGGAAGTTGGATCTTGATACACCTCTTAGAAAGAGCCATGATCATAATGAAATATTCCCAACATGTTCCATAGTAGTTGGGTGCTACAAACCCTAATTATATTTTCTTTTTCTAGATATAGATAACTTTGATTTTATCTTTGGGGTGGATTGGATGATGTGCTTCCAAGATCACATAGACTACTATCAGAAGCAATTGTATTTACTTACCTAGTATACAATGAGTAAATGTTTATGGGAGAGTAGTATGGTGCTAGTCCAAACAAAGTAATATACACTAGGGGAGTGAATCAGTATATTTTAGTTTATTTATTTTCCATCATTGATCATGATCTTGTTCTCTCTTGTTGAGTAATAATTCATTCCATCCCTTAATTATCTATATTCATCAGATAAAGATATAAATAATGATCATAGATGTTTTTATTTGTTAAACTAAATAGGACAATCTAAAGAGAATTCCTGAAAATGTGCCTATACACTTAAGACACTAAGTTCACTACTTCAAATTATTTTACAATAGAGCACTCACATTAAGCCTATTGATTCACTATCCATAAAAACCTTTTAAAATATCATTTCTTCCTCATAGATATGTGATCACTACTCCATATATGGTGTTCATCTTATCTATAAAATGTAGTTGTTAAAATACACTAGTAATGGTGTTTCACATAGACACATGCCTGCCAAATTTATAGTGAGGTAATACTTCTTGAATAATATTATTTATTATCTTTTTGATATTTAAAAAATCCCCTAGAACTTGAAAATTTCCTTTTTTTATAATATAATGGAAACTCACTTAGTGAACATAGAGTCATGCCTAATTCTTCTTCTTCTTCTTCATAAAAAAACTGATATATATAGTTTTAAGGAATTAAACCACCCTCTTTGATCCAATGGTTGAGATAAATTCTTATTTTTCTCTCCTTTTGAGATCGATACAGGTGTCTTACAAAATTTAATGCAGTGATTAATAGACTTTTAATTTTCATAAAACCTTTTAAATCCTAATCCATAACCAGTCTTTTGAAATTCCATACAAATATTCTTGTTTTTTGCAAACTAATTGATGATGACATGTATTCCATATTTGTGGATTGTTGTTCATCATATTGACTAGTCTATGGAGTGACATTCTTCACTATGACATGGTCTAAGTCAACACTCAATTTCACAATTTATTGCTAAGTAACACCCATATAAATCTCCCATAAATCATGGAATAACACTTTATATCTTCTCACCCTTGGAAAATGTTATGATGTGGTAGGTTACTCTAAATCACATGTTCTTATAGACATATAAAACTCAATTTCCATCATTTTGAATGAAATAAAACCCCTAAAGATAAAACCATTTTTTGTGTTGTGTAAATATATATCTATTATTAACTATGGTGAATCCTAATATCCATGTTGAAAGATGCGTCGATACTCTAGTGACTCTAAAAATTTTCTGGTCACCCCTGTGGCATGGCCCTCATGCTATGGTGAGAGAAACATACATTCCACACAAAATTATTTTTCTGTATTCAATGGTATGAACCCTGATATTATGTAATGGTCAATATTTTTTCCCACATCATACTTTCATATGAATTTACACTACCATATAATCAAATATATACCAATGAAAACCATTCAAATCCCTTAGAGTCGTACCTGTCCTAGTGGGTCATCGTGCCACCTCACACAGTGCAATGCCCCATGGTGCTATTATATGCCATGGTATTCTTCCTAATGTTGAGTCACACTATGCCTATGATACACTTCTACCAAATTACACTCTATCATAGTCTGACTTTGAGCATTGTCTAATTCCTTTTGAGTTAGATGGATTCTTAGGTGGCCTTAGAATGTGGTTGGAATTTTTTTCATTTATTCAATATCCTTTCCTACAAAACCAATATTTCATTGATATAAAGGGAAAATCACCCCAAAAATGATAAATTAATAAACCTCATTAATTGAACATAAAATTTACCACTCCTTCCTCACAATGTAGCTTGATCTACTATGTAATGGACACCCTAAATCTACCAGAAAGTATACCTTACCCAAAAAACATCCTACATAAGAAACTAAGATGTTGAATTATAGTATCTTTCATCAAAAAAAATTTCTCTCCAACATATTCCAACCCTATAAAGTTATCTTCAATTTTAAGGTTTTTTTGACTTCCAAACACCCTACACAATCAAGTTTAAATAAACCAAATCCATATTTAACACCAAACATTTTTTATACATCAATCTCCTCCTTTGGGTTTGTTTAAAACTCCAAAGTAAATTTAATAATTGTCTGCAAGTAAAATTTTAGGTCAAATAAAATATGAACTACTCTAATTTATGAACCTATTCCCTACTATAAGTGAATCGATGAATCACTAATGAAAAGAAATCTAATCCCACTAAGAAAAGATCAATGTGAGAAACATGAGTTAAATGAAATAATACCCATGAAAACACATTGTTAAACTCCATTATCTTTAAAATTCACTTTAAAAAAGATCTTCACTCAAAATAATAAATCAAAAAATCTCCCAATTTATTATTATAAAATAATAGTCTATATACTCCATGGACATATCCCCACTATCTCCATATTCCCTCATAAAACATGAATAATTTCTCCCAATTTATCAACAAACCCATAGATAACTTTCTTCAAAATTAATAAAAGAGATTTATAAATTCACAAATTTATTTTAGAATATAAAACATAAATTTCTCAAAAAATATATAACCAGAGGGGAGTTGGGGTTTTGGTCTCCAAAAAATTTATAGATATGGATTTAGTTGGACTCTAAGAGTCAACCGATAATATTCTAAATAAGGCATTGGTAGTTCCTTGGTCATGATATAAACCACTTGATCTTGAGTAGTCATACACTCTAATTTCATGGATTTATACACAACCTTATCCATTATTAAATGATAATAAATTTAAATGTACACGATCCTAAAAAAATGAATTTTATTTTTGTTAAGATTTATATCACTCGAGTTCTCCAACTTGATTATAAGAGGGGATTACACTTTCAACCTAATGAATTAGAGTTGTTTTTTCATCAATATTAATGGGTACAAGATTGAGTTAATTATATGTATTAATCATCATCCATTCTCAAAGAAAAAAATTATTCATCTTTCAAAGATAATAAATAAAAGATCTACCAAGATAGAATCCACAACTGGAATTATATTTTTAGTGACCCCCTAATCCCTCCAAATCTACATCTATAAATCACATGATATTTTATAATTATTTACTATAATAGAAAAAACCAAAGTCCATTGTATAATTGATATATTGAAGAATTTATCAGATATATTTCATATATATTTCTATAGTAAAACTTTTATAACATGTATCTTGACATGTAGAAAATGTGATTTTTTTCAAGTATATCAAGTATAGAATAATTTGAATGATATACCTCTAAAGTGTTATATCGACTTCATTTCTTTACTCATACTTTAATAATTTCACATGGGTGGTCGAAGGGGTTGTCATTGGCTTAAATTCATTCACTCAAAAACTTTTTAGTACCTCATTAAAATAGTTTTTTAAGGGATAAATTTCCCATTATATATTAGAATGACTTTAAAGAAAGAGAAAAATGATAATTCACTAATAAGATACATCTCGAATTCTCACCCCATGAGTTTTGAAAACTTCTTTCATTTTATGAAAAGACATATTTTATTACACCTTGATTCATGATTTATGAAATATATATACACTTAATACAACCCCTGAAGATTGTGATTCCTAGTATCTTTGGGAAATTAGGTACATATAATGTTAACTTGAAACACAGGTACAACATAAATATTTTAAAACTCCAAAACATTCCCTATATTCCTTGGATATTCTAAAACTTCTTAGGAAAACCTAGTGATATAACTATGAAATGGTTGAGATATAAATCCAAGTATGGGAATAATAAAACAACATAAGGTAAAGAAGTACATGTGATCTAAGAAGTATATCAAGGTAACATAAGAGGGGTGAGAATTAAAATATTGAAAAATGAGGCATGATATAACATGCTAATATAAAGAAAACATAGGAATATTAAAACAATATAAAACAAGATATCATAAAAATAATTAAAGGATAAATATCATGAAAAAATAACATAGTGTGCTTAGTATAACTTCCCGTTCACCATACATGTCATCTCATGATAGAGAAAAAATAAGGTAATGCATTGGAGGGATTATATTTCTGGGCCCACATTTCACATTCATATCATCTACATGCATAATTGTGCCACAAAGATCATACAAAATAAGGATTTATTTCATAAATTTTGACCCCATGATTACAGAATGCGGGTTATATGCATGTAAATCCCCAATAAATGCAGGAAAATTATAACTAGGTGAATACCCTTGAGTGGAAATGGAGATGGATATTCAGTATACAAATTTCTAGCATGGGAAATCAAAGAATAAATTTTGAAGCATTATGGGTGTACATAAAGGTTCATAGAAGGAGTGAATTAGAGATAAATGGTTCTTTCATTAATTGTGAATAATTAGGAAAGTAATAGGTATGTGTAAAAATATATCCCATCATGAGCAATTGGAAATAAAAAGTCATGGCATAAAGAAGGTTCTGGGATTGAGAGGAAACTTATAAAAGATTGGGAGGAGTTTATTAAGAGCTTGGGGAAACCTTTTTAGGGATCTATATAGGGAATGTGAGATTAAATTATTGATAATAGAGTTTTGAGTGAATAGTATTGGAAGTTTGGGTGGGATTATATATCAAAATAAAGGAGAATTATATATTAATTTATAGACTTAGGTTTTGGAATATATATGATAAAGTAATTAAGACCACAAAACATCCCATGATTTTTCCCATAGTTCTTGAAAAAAAAGATTTTTTTAATTATTTCTTAAGGATAGTAACTGAATACATTAAAACTATTCCCTTATTTATGTGGAAGCGAGTCATGGATAAAAATTGATTTTAACACTTTAAAACATAATATATGTTTTGAATGATTTAGTAAGGTTTTATAAAATTAATAAAATAACATCAAAATCACATTATTTTAAGGTATAAACATAATTTTGGTTTTTTATACTCTTTATAGTATTTATTAAATTACTTTTTTTCTTTAAGGATGTTATAATATATACTGTATAATTATACCGCATTTAAATTTTACCCAAAAATTTGATATTCTTAGATTGTTAAGAAAAATTAACCATTGAATAATTTTGAAATTATTATTAAAAAAATAATATTTATTTTATCAAAATAAGTCTATTAATATGATAATTTAAACTTTTTAATTAAAAATTTCTATTTATTAAAAAATACTAGTTTTGTTGACAATAACATTTTTAAGACCCTTATAAAAATTAAATTTGATTTCGTAGAATTATTTAATCATTTATATTTAATAATTATTATTTAATAATAATATTAAAATATAATTTATTTAAAAAATTATTAAATTCATCAAAAAGTGTGTCTTGATCGAAACTATATATTTCCCAAAACTAAAATTTGTGTTTTATCATATCAAAATATAATTTATGTCAAACAAATTATTTAATCATTTAAAAAGTAATATTAAAAAGGGATAAATATAATCATTTTTTATTAAATAGAAAATATAAAAACCATAATATTAGGGTTTAGATACACAAACATTTTTAAAGTATTGAATTCCCTAAGGGTAAGGTGTGTGATTTTGAGACTTTCATGGGGTGGTTCGATGAACATGGTTTGGGCCATGCTCTCTATGAGCTTTAACTTCCACCATAAATTGTTTCAATCATGATTTAGTTGTTTAATATCATATTTGTCTTGGTCAATGGAAAATCCCAGTAATTCAATATCTATATAAAGCTATGATCAATTGGATTCATAGTCTATGATCCTACTGGTTGAAGCCATCACTTCCTTTGTATGTGTAAATTTGACTTTATCATGACCCTTAATATAGTAATATTAATTGAAACTGTAAAAAAATACATTATCAAAAGTTATGATGCATATTGGTATTTTAAATTTGAAAGACCATATAAGGTATTTACCCATTTAAGGATGTAATTTTATTTATAAAATCATGGGTTGTTACATTATCCCACCCTTTATAAATTTCATCCTTGAAATTTTTATTTCATACAAAAAAATAGATGTGGGTACTTCTATTTCATCACCAATTCCAGTTCCCTTGTAACTTCCTCAAACTTTTCATTCCTCTACAACACTTTGTCTAGGTGAGTTTTCTAAATTCGTAGAATGTTTTCTCTATGATATAATACCTTCACTCACAACTCCTTTTATAGAAGATTGTTCTCCAATAGAACCACCTCAAGATTCATTACATGTGAGGGCTCTCTTATGTACTTCTTTAATAGGGATACACTGAATTCATCATGCACTTATGATAGGTTAAGTGGGAGTTCTGTTCAATAGGCCACTTGTTCGATGCGATCAAGGATCTCAGAGGGGTCTATGTATTTAAGAATAAGATTTCTCTTCTTCCCAAACCTCATGAATTTCTTCCATGGTGATATACAAAGAAACACTATATCTCTGACCAAAAACTACCATTCTCATTAATGATTTTTTTATATATTTTTTGTCAAATTTGTGTGGATTTCAAATGATGATGAATGGTTTTAACCTTATCTATCATTTCATAGATAAGAATATTTCCTATTAGCTTTCACTCCCTAACTTCACTCTAGTCTGTTAGATTCTGAAAACGCTTCCCATACAGATCCTTATAAGGTGAAATTGGAATGATATAATGGAAACTATTGTTATATTATAACTCCACTAGGGGGAAGGTTCTAGTAGCAATATCCTTGGGAATCTAGTGAACATGATCTCAACATATCCTTTAGAGTTTGAATAGTTTTTTAGACTGACCATCCATCTGAGGGTGATAAGCAGTACTGAACCTGATTTCTATACCCAATGATTTCTAAATGATTATCCAAAATCTAGAGGTAAACCTCGGATAACAATAATATATAATGGAGAGTTTCAATCCATTAATCATTACCACTTATCTTATGTATATCTTGATTATTAGTCCAGGAGAGAAATATTACTTGACAAATATGAAATAAGATGATTTCTTATGGTGATTGACTACCACCCATATGAATTTATTACGTTAAGTTGTCCTAGGGATTCCAATGATGAAATAAATGGTTACGTTTCCCCTTTTTCATATTGGTTTTGGAAATTGTTGCATCATGCCCTTAGACAACTATCATTCCTTGTTTACTTGTTGGAATACCAAGCATCGTGATACAAACTCTGTAATCTATCTATTCATGTTATACCACTAGAAGTTTTTCTTCAAATATTTATATATATTAGTGATTCCCAGATGACTAAAGAAGGATGAGCTATGCGAATCATCTAGAAGTTTCCTCTTAAATTTTGTTTTTGACAGGACATATATCTATGTTCTAAATCATATAACTCAATCTTCAGAAAAGATGAACTCTGGAATATTTTCTATATTCATCTGTAGAAACTTATAATATTTCTAGGACTCCTTGATCCTATCAATAATAGACATTTGATAATTTATTTGAGAAATGTAGGATATATATTCTTTTATTATTTCTATATTAATCCATTTCATGTTCAATAATATTGGATACCTTTCAATCCCCATCATGGATACGGTTACAATGTGCTTTCTACTCAGAGCATCTACCAATTTAGTTTCCTTCCAAGTATTATAATGTATTAAAGAATCATAATCCTTAATTAGCTCTAACCATTTTCATGGGTTCATATTAATCCCATTTTGTGTCAATATATACTTTAGAATTTTATGATCCATATATATGTCACACTTTTCTCCATAGAGACAGTGTTGTAAAATATTCAATGAGAAGATCACTACAGCTAATTATAGATCACGTATTGGGTAGTTATGATCATGGATCATTAATTTGAAGGAGGAATATGGTATCAATTTTTTATATTTTATGAGTACACAACCCAATAACTTTTTTTACACACCACTATAGGTCACAAATATTTCCCCATTGGTTGGTATTGTGAGAACACGTGTAGTGATTAACCACTTATTTATCTCTTTAAATATTTCTTTACATTCATCAGTCTAGAAAAACTTGAATCCCTTATAATTAATCTTAGTTAGTGGGCTTAAAAATCCTGATTAGTTTCTCACTAATAGATGATAGTGCCAAGCTAATTCAAGGAAACTATGAATTTCTATAACAAATGTTGGTATTGGACATCCTTCAATTACCTCATGTCTAGGAAGATTATTGGAAAATTAGTGAGTCCAAATGGAATCACTATAAAATCATAGTTCCTGTACTTGGTATGAAAAGTAGTCTTGGGGATACCCTCCGTCTACACCTTTACTTGATAATATCCCAACAGAAGATCCACCTTAGAGATGTACTGTTATCCACATGGCTAATAGATAAATTAATTAATATATTATATATGATTATTTTTATTTATTGTGATCTTTTAAGATAATGATAATAAATGAAGAGGCTCATTGAACCATCCACCTTCTTGACAAAGAAGACTTGTGAACCCCATGGAGAAGAAATTTTGTGTATAAAACCTTTATCCAGATTCACCTATAATTATTTATTTATCTCTTCAAGTTAAAAAATGACCATTTACTATGTATTATTGGACATTGTAAAATATTTTAGTTGATCTTAACTGATCAATAAACATCACTTCTAAGAGGTATACCAGAAAATTCTTCGGGAAACACATCAATGGATTCTTTTAGAATTTTCATGTCATCAAGGATGATATTTTATTTAGTATAAATCATTTGATCTAGATACTATTTATTAAAAGGTAATAATATCCATGCTTGAGATATTTTTAAAAAAGAAGATTCATCATCCTCCTTATACTTATTTAAAATCAGAGGGTGATTTGAGATACGAAGGGTGATTTTCTTCTCTTAGAAATTTATGTTGGATCTATATAAGTAATGAAATTCCATGCCTATAATAACATCGAATCCCATTAAGGAGAGTATCACATGTTTTTTGGGAAATAAAGCCCATAAATTTGGACATATGATGATTTATATTTATGGGATGAAACAATTATTCCATTTTATGTCTTCATTGATAACTCGACATCCATGTTTTGAGTTAGTGGTTGAATAGTTCCACTAAACCTATGTTATATGAAATAATACATAGAACAAAAATCAAATAATATGTTCACTATATTTGAATGAATAACTCTCATACCTATCACTAATTCATTTTGGAATCTACCAAAAAAAATTTTATGGAATACACTCACCCTTACACTCTAGGGCTTTCAGGTTATTTTCAATGGTTATCATGAAAAAACCTTGGATTATGGAATTGATTCACATAATGTCCCTATTAAGTTTAATTGAAACATTATAGGAAAGTACGAGGTTCGATTAGAGCATTAATATTTTTTATCACATTGGTGAGTTTCTCCCATTGGAAATCACTAGCTAGGTTCCCTTCCTTCTCACATCGAAATAATTTTCTTTCCCCATTTAGGGAATTTCAATTCTACTTCTTCAAAAACTTCTATAAAGTTGTATGATGGAATTTGTTACCCCCATTATATTTTTCCATTGCACCACTATATTTAAAATCCATTATTTTATTCTTATCTCTATTCCCAAGAGACCCTTGAAATTTGATGGTCTCCATTTTGTCTTTTAGGGATCATTGTAAAATTACCTAACATTTTTCAAAGTCTCGAATAGCCAATAATTTTTGTATATTCATATTTAACCACAAAAGGAGTGGTAAAATTTAATTTAGGTGGTAATGAAAAAGTTAGAGGTTTATGATTCAAGTACTTTTATGTTTTCCTTATATGCCCTGACTAACTCATCATCCTTTTTCTTTAGGGTTAGGAAATCCCTCTCTATTTGAAGTTGTAGAGTGTGAGTAAAATATTTTTCAGAAAACATTTTCTGAAATTCCTACCACTCCATCACTTTTATCTCCTCCTTGGACTTAATATTATTAACTAATGTTCACCATTGGTCATATTTTCTCTCTATATGATAAACATCCAGTATTCCCTTTTCTTACTTAGAGCATTGATGGAAGGAGGAGATATTTTCAATGGAGTCGATCTGTTTCTAAGTGATTAGGGGATCATAATACCCACTAAAATTCAAATACATTCATCATATAAAGGTCTCAATTTATACTTTATCATTATTAGAGGGATTTGGGTATTCATCCAATTTTATGTTTTGTATCAATACATAATTAAATTAATAGAGTATTGTAATGAAGTTCACAATTTCTACTACCATCGTGTTTGGAATCTCATTCGAGAAGTCATCACATTTCACCTCATAATGGTTGTCAACTTAGTTCCTCATATTTTAGGGTATTGAATTGATTTAAAGAGAAAAATAGGGGTGATATGTTTTTAACTATTAAATACATAAATGGGAATCCATTAAAATTAAAGGGATAACTCTTAAATGAAATATATTCTTTAACCTATGAATTTTGATGTTTTAATCTATGTTATCCATGATATATTTCATGATGTAAAATCTTATAGGAATTTTTGATCCCATAAAAATGGTTCTATGGTTCTTATGAATTTACCAAATAATATCATCTAGGAGTGTCAAACCATGTGTGTAGTAAAGCCCATTTTTTATTTTCCATGTGGAAATTGAGTCCAGTTTAATACACCCTTTTTGTGATTATTATCCCTAGGTTCAACTATGCCAGAGCCACATCCACTTTTAGTATCTTTATAGGGATGTATTTTCTTGGAAACCACTTACTATACAATTTAAAAAAAATTAGTGATTTTTTCCTATATTTAGTATTATACCTAAGTATTTCACTATAGTTTTCTAATCCTAGTCCCCCAAGAATAACTAGAATTTCCTTTGATATCAACTATGGAAACCCTATAGTGTAAATAATCATGGGTACATCATCATTATTTAAAAACTTCGTAATATGGCGTTAAGTTCCTTGGGTATTCAAAAACTATATGAGATAAACTATGGATGTACATAATAAAGGGGTGATATATATATAGTAGGGAATAAACAAAACATACCATAAGGTAAATTAGTACATGTGATCCAATAGGCATATCAAGGTAAAATAATATGGGTGAGAATAATATTTAATGAGACATGATATAACATGATAACATAAAGGAAACATAGGAATGTCGAAAAAACATAAAACATGAAATCATAAACAAAATTCAAGGATAAAAACAAATAAAACATAACATAGTGTTCTTAGGATAACCTCTCATTCACTATACATGGAACCTCATGAGATACAATGTTACCCAATGAATTGGAGGGCTATATAATTCGGGACCCACCCATCACTTTGATATCATGAACATGCGTATGTGTGCCACATAGATCATACAACATAAGGATATATTTCATTAATTTTGACCCCATGATTAAGGAATGTGGGTCACATGTATATAAATATCCAACAAATTAAGGATATTTATAATTAGGTGAATACCCTATAGCGTAAATAGAGATGGGTACTCATTACACAAATATTTGTCATGGAAAATCATAGGATAATTTTGGCAGTATAATGGGTGTATGTAAAGGTTTATAGAAGGGGTTAATGAGAGTGAAAGTTTTCTATCATTACTTGGGAATAAAAATAAATACAATGTGTATGTGAAAAACATATCCCAACTTGAACAATTGGAAATCAAAATGCATGACACAAAGAAGGATCTTGAATAAATAAAAGAAGGAGGGGATCCCTTACCTTGAGATGGAAACTCTAAAAGATTGGGATGAGATTATTAAGAGCTGAAGGACAACTTATTAGGGATCTATAGTGGTATGTGTAGAGTAAACTCAGGATAAAATAGTTTTTAGTGAAGAGTAATGGGAGTTTGGATTGATTTATATAGAAAAATAAAGGATAATTCGATATTAATTTCCAAATGTAGGTTTTGGACTCTATATAATAACATAACAAAAACCCCAAACCGTCCCATGGGTTTTCCCATGGATTCTAAAAAATGGGAGTGGTATTAATTATTTTATATTTCCAAGAATCAAACAAATTAAATTAATTTCCTTGGTGATATGGAAGTGCGTCATGTTTATAAAGAATTGATTTTAAAACCTTAAAATATATTGTTGGTTTTTTGAGGATTCATTATGGGTTTATAAAATTAATAAAATAACTTAATAACAAATTATTTTATAGTGGAAACATAATTTTGTTCATTAATAATCCTTATAGTATTTTTTATATCACTTTCTGGATTTTATGATGTCTTAATACATACCATATAATTATACTGTATATAATTTTTACCCAAAAATTCCAATGTCTCAGAAAATTATGAAAAATTCACCATTGGTTGATTTATATATGATGATTTTAAAAATAATATTTGTCTTAAGAAAATAATTCTTTAACTATTACAATTTACACTTAATTAAGAAAACCACCATTTATAAAAAAATATTGGCTTTTTTTGATAACAATAGTTTTATGATCCTTATAAAAATTAAATTTTACTTAATAAAATTAAATTATCATTTATATTTAATAAAAATTAATTTATAATAGTATTAATATATAATTTATTTAAAAAATTATTGAATTCATCAAAAATATTTTCTTTATTGAATCTATATATTTCCAAAAAAACAATTTGTGTTTCATCATATCAAAATCTAATTTTTAGCAAACTCGTTATTAAATCATTTGAAAATAAATATTAAAAAGGGGTATATATAATTATTGCTTTATTAAAATAAAAATATACAAATAAAACTATTAGGGTATAGATACATATACCCTTATTACACCATAAAATTCACTTAGGTTAAGTTATGTAATGTTGAGATTTTAATGGGGGGGTTAAAAAACATGGTTTTGGCTGTGATCTCGATGAGATTGAAATTATACTATAAATGATTTTGATCAAAACTAAATTGTTGAATATTATCTTGGGATTGGTCAAAGTAAAATACAAGTGATTTTGTCTATAAGATCATGTGTTTTGTATTTGGTTGGAAATTTCAATGAAATTTTAAATTTTCATTTGGTGGATGGGCCAAATCTTATATTAATCCCCAGAATGTAAATTTTGGTGTTGTAACACATAGAAGTGTTATTTTATAGATTGGGTTTAAGTAATAACAAATAAATAGGGTGTTTTGAAGAGTTTTGAGAGCGTTGATCTCTAAAAACTTCGTTTTAGGAGAAACAGGTAAAGGCAAACGATGGGCATATGGTTAGTAGTAACTGTGCACCCTAAACCATGTGGTTTTCTTTATATAGGGGTATGGTTCGTTGAAACCTTGTGTAAACTTGGGGAAACTATGTTTCATAGTGCATAAATATGGGGGGTGTCACATGGTTTGTCAAACCATGCACCTTCAATGACATGGTCATGTGGGAAGTCTGTAGTAAATTACCGAGGTGGGCACACGAGCTATATATAGTTTTGAAAAATGTGCATCTAGATGACATGGATAGTTCCACCTTGGTAGTGGCACTACATGGTTGGCACATGGTTAGCCAGAATGTGTGACCAAACCATGAATCTATTTAAAGAGCTATAATTTAACATTTCTCCCTCCAAACTAATATTTATTTTCCTTCCACTATCTCCCTCACTTCATATGCACAACATCACAACTCATGCTCAACCTTGGGATCTCCCCTAGGATTGGAGATATCATCTTCATCTAATTTTGGAATCAAATTTCACCAATTGAATTAGATCACACTCAGTAAGTGATTTAATCCTCTTCTATCTTTTCCCTATTTCTCTTTCCATATCAGATGTTATTCCAGTGTGAGATAATCTTCCCATATTTTCAAGGAGTTTAATGATTCTTCCAATTTCTATCATTAAAAATCAAATCAATAACAAATATTGGAGGAGTAAAGAATTATAAGCATGAGGTATTTGGTATATATTCCTTTTCATCCAGTTTAATTTTTTATAAATTATTTATATTTCACCACATGCCAAACCTTTTTTCACATTACTCCAAAATTATAAAATGACTGAAATTAATTCCTTAGACCTTGTTTTGTCATGAAATGAATCTATTGAATATGGTTGGAGGTGGGAAACCTCAACTTGAACCACCATGTAAGGTGAGTTTGAGTAATTTTTTGTATAAGTAATAATTGCCTATTTTAATAAACCACCTGTTAGGGTGTGTTTTTTATGATCATGATTATACTACTCTCTATACATTTTGAATGAAATTTTAAGGTGTGTCTACTATCCTTCATGGAATAAATTATTATATTTACTTAAATGAACAGTATGATGATCATGACTTTACTTTTCAATAAAACCACCTTTGAGGCATGCTGTCTTATTTAATAAAATGGATAATTAAATGGGAGTACATGATATGAAATATGTCCTTATTTGTTATTAATGAATAAGTTGAATTGTGTAAATTGTACTAAATAAAGAGTGAATGGTAGACCATCTGACTAACCCCTCCCTGGTACTTATGAAGGAAATGATATTTTTTTCTTGAACTGGAAATGGGCATGGAATCACATATTATTCATGAGAATGGAGCCCTTTATTATTCAAAGGCGTGACATACCTTATTATTATTGGGCATGAAGTCCCTTATTATTCCTGGTCATGTCAAAACATATTATAAATGGTCTTGGAGTCCCTTATTATTCTTTAATTGATGGGAATGGATACCCTTACTATTCTTTAATACTCAGGAAGGTAATCCTTTATTACTCATGATACTCAGGATTAACATCACTTATTATCCCATGAGATTCTTATAATTATACATTTATGGTTAAGTTATACCTCAGCTGCTAGATAGTACTAGATATATATATATATATATCTATATATATTCCTATGTATATAGTATACACACAAACAAAAACAAACACACACACAAATATATATAAATACATATTTATATACATGGTGATACATGTTTAGAATCATTTTTGGTTTAGGTTGAAGTAGGTATTGTTGAATGAGTGTCCCTTGGGGAAACCGAGAGTTCAACTTGTTGTTATTTATTTATTTATTGTCTGATTGATATAATTACACATTTTCATATTTTATATTCATAGAATGGATATGAATTCGACACCATGGGTGGTGCCCTACTAAGTATATCTCACACTCTACTCAGGCCATTGTGTGGTACCCAAGTAGACCTCATGGTTGTAAGTTCGGGATCATGTTTTTTTCTTGCATGCTGCTATCCTTCTGGGCTAGTATGAAGTATGGAAGTAGAAGACTGAGATAGTTCTCATGATTCTATTGAAGATAGATGATGCGTCTTTTATTTATTTATTTCCCTTTATAGTATATCCCTATGTATTGTATAGTATGTCTACTACAATGTGTTCTTATTGTATTCCTATCACTTTCACATTGTATCATGTTCATTTGTAATTATTTATTCATGTATTATTGATTTTAAGTTATTATTACCATCCACTGTTCTATTCATATGTTTTCACTAATCCTCATTTATTCTTTTTCTATGTTTTTTATTTATAAAAATTGTTTTGTCTCCCTACCATAACATCATTAAGCCTTATCTTCTAGTCTACAACATCTAAAATACATGGAGGTGCCCATGAGGTGATGTGCTGAACTAGATTGGGGAAATATTTAAGTGGATCTTGGTATAGAACATTACAAATGGTTTGAGAGATTACTTTTAATTTTGTCTTACTATTTTTGGATGGTATACATAAGACTAGAAATGTGTTTTCACTTGGTAAATAGATATAGTTTGGGTTAATCTATCCCAAACACGAAGGGGGGGGGGGAGATCAAGTTTCTTGGGAAGAGATGTTATTAAATTTGATTATTATTTTTCCTTGGGTGACTTTTGTACTTCCACTGGTTATTGATTTATGTATTTATGAGATTTAACTACTAGAACAGAATTAAAAGAGATTATATTTGTTCATGAATAATCATTGATACACATAGATTCGCCTTCCATGCATATGTCATGCCATATAGGTTGAATTGATTGAATTCCTAATACTTTATAGATGTTCCTTGTCTGATTTATCAGCATTATTAATTTTATACCTACTTAGGTGATTGTATATCATTATTACCTATAATTTCTTCTTATTTAGTAGATAGAATTGATGATTTTCATGCTTGCGTGTATATTATTTCCCTATCATACCATGTATTGTTATAATAATAATATATGGTTGGTTAAATAAAGTATATGAATCAACCTAAATGATGTTTTACTATATATATTTATGGTTAAATTCTTTTTAATTAACCAATTATGACATGTTTGAGCCATAAACCAATGGTTTCATGGGAGGAAATGTTACCAACTGTAATTAAATGGGAGATAATTGCCTAATTTATAAAGTATATGAGAATTTATAATTTGAAAAATGGTGAACCCATATAGTTAAACCATCATATAAGGATTTTTTATTTTTGAGATTGAAAAAAAACCAATTATCATTACATGAATGAAAATTGCAAATTATTAATAATAGTACCTTTATAATTTGGGAATGTTGAATCATTTAACTAAATCGGGATGTATATATGTGAAAATACTGAATTTCAATTTGTATATAAAAGTATTTCTTTTAAATTAAGGGTGAATTGTGACTTATGAGGCATATATCTCTATCACATAGGAATGCTGACCCATTTGACTAAATTTATAAATGAAAAATTGGACCTAAGTTGGGCAGTTGGGGATATTTCTAATGAGATAAATGCATTAAGGTTATGTATAAATCCTTTAGGAATCTACTTTTATTGGGTTACATTTAAATGTAAGGCCAATTAAAATTTATAGAGTTATGACTCTCAAAATAGGGAATGGATACCCATTTAACTAAACCCAAGTTGACTTGATGGGACCCTCATAGGTGACCTTTAATTTTATTTTTTCATTGGCACTTAACCCCGTGGGAGTATGTTTATACTAATGATATGGTTATTTAAAGTATCTGAAGATGATTATATGATGTCACATATAAATGAATAGTAGCAAATTACTTGAAAAATCCAATTTTTAATTAATAAAATACCCATTATCTGCTTTTGAGATTTATTATTATGTGGTGTTAGATAATTTGAATTCTAGTTACAAAATAAATGGTGTTTTCATCTATAGATTGAAATTTATATCTTATTTAATGAATCCAGTTGTGTGAACTTAAGGATATATCAATGTTATAAGGAAATTTATGTTGAGGTTTTGCCTATTATGCTACATTGAGTCAGCTAAATAAAGTTCTTTGAACAGTTTCTTTTAAAAATAGTACATTATATTCCTTATGTCTGCATTACTTTAAATGTTGTAATGAATGTGCATTGATTAGATAATTAAAAAATGAAACCTTAATGAGGTGTTATTTGTTTTAAACATCATGTATGGGTTATCTTTTGTTACCTTGATAAATTCTTCGAATGAGAATGTGGGTGTTCCCCACAGATCTCAATTTTATTTCTTATTAATATTTATTAGACATAATGGTTAGTATGTAGATCCTAGTGAATTCTTAGGCATGACTCTAGAATAAAAGTGGATTCCCTATGTTGAAATAGTGGTTATCCCATTATGGTAGAACCCTTAGTTATGATGACCTAGAACACTTTTGATCCAAGTTTTTAAGAATAGTAAGTGCTATCCATTTGATCCAGTTGAGTTAGGTAGGACTCTTATATAATGGAATGACACCTCTGGGTAGGTGGGTGGTTGTCTAGTAAGTAGAAACTCAAGGGGGGTATTCATGTATACAGATACCCAGTGAGTGTCATCTCTCTATTCTCTAACTTGATGTTGTGATTTATATAGGTTGATGACTTCCCTTCCTTATTTAGTTTTACTTCTTCTAGAGATATTTTTAGGTGCATTAGAATACATTCAACTGATTCCTATGAGTGGGTAATGGTTCTCATGTTAGATACCTTAGGTATTGGTGGTTGGAAGAGATGCCCTTACTTTTTACTCAAATACTTAATGGGTCACCCTCATTTCATTTGACTAAAGAAAAAACAGGACAAAGGGTGACCCAAGTTTTATGTTGCATCAAAGGAAATGATCCTAATTTTATGCTCTTTTCTATAATGATGCACGAATGTGATCAAGTCACTTGATTCGGGAATGTTGATGTATTTAATTTTTGAAAATTAATCTAAGTGATTGTTTATCGAAATTGGATTTTATGGGAAGGACTATTTCAGTGCCTGGACTAGATGACTAGTGGTTGCATGGTTGATGCTTCCTTATCAGATATGACATCATGAGTTGGTTTGAATTAGATGGTATGATATATACACCTACTCTGTATGGAAAATTTACCTCACACATATTGCGTGTGATTAATTTTTAGAATTGAATGTTAGTGAGTGGTCGAGTAAGGGTGAAGGATTCAAAGATTTAAATATGACACTTATGGGAAGGGTGACCTGATGATTTCGATAAATTAAATGGAATTGATTAGGATGAGAGATATTATAGTAATGGATTTGGGAACATGGGATATTTGACTCGTGATAGAACCATGGAACACATGGTCAGTAGACAGAGTTATAGGGGTTAATTAAGAAAAATATATCCCCCTTTGATGGGAGTGTGGATAATAGGGATGTATACATATTCCTATCATACAATCTCAGCATACTCCTAGTCTAGAGGTGATCACACCCTTTATCTTAACATATTCCTAAGTGCACTGAGAGAGTGTCAGTTATATTCTATGCTATCTAACCAAATGGATTTTTTTGGGTTGATGGAATAAATCCTTGGGAGTTAATCTTAAGGAGTGTTTAAAAATAATCCATATTTTGCATAGTATTCTATTGTACCTTTAAGGGTGGTGACTGTCATTGTAACTTGAAATCAGAAAAAATATTAGAAACTATTTTTGGGGTGAGGAAATGCATATGAGGGAAATTTATGTTAGGGCTTGGGATGAGTAGGTTCTTATCCATGAAAGATTATATATATGGGAATGTGTATTGGTAATCAGGTTAGATTTTTTGTTGGAGTAATGATAAGGACACTCCTATGGTAGGGAGAAAGATGTCGGTTGCTGGTGGGAAACCCTCATAAGAGAAGCATCATTGAATCTTGAGATCAGTTGTGTGAAAATAATTTTAGAACACGTATATCTTTTAATATATGAAAAAAAATTAATGGATGGAATCCTTGTAAAATTCATGGTGTGAGTTTGGTTATGGTTATGGGTGGAATCCTGATGTGGGTGGTAAGCTCAGAGTAACTTATGATGAATTATGGATGATGGACCAGGTTGGTGTTTGTTTTTATGCCATTACATGATGAAGTTTTTTTTGGGATATGGGTTGACTAGAAGATGTCACCAGAAGTTAGGTATAAGATTCATTGAGCATGATTATAATGATCTTGGTGTTCCTTAGTTAAAAAAAGTGGAATCTAGTTTTAATAATGCATTATCTCCAGAAGGTGAACTCTTCAAGGATAGTCAACTGAATGTGGATTGACCTTATTTCTCTTATTTTAGTGTATTAAGTAATGTGAGGAACCACATCTGGCACATTATTGGAGGAGATGAGTTCCATATAAGAGTCGATTGGGACTTTTCAGGAAAAAATCAACAAGACCAATTAAAGAGTGGCCTTTTGGAATTCAACTATTTGGACCTAATCAAGGACCAGGATTAGAGTCCTCTTGTGATATTGGGTTCCATGAGTTGATAATCATGGAATAAGTGTCTTTAGTATTTTAGGGTAATGTTTCAATAGAAAATTCCAATGGTAGGATTACTGTGGCTCAAAAATTGGTTGTTCATGGCTAGTACCTATGGTGTGGAGCGGCATAGGATAGATGATGGAAGAGATGAAAACATGATCAATTCCTTAGCTTGATGGTCTCGAGTAAGTGTCATATTGATTTTTCAGTTTTGATTATGATAATTGGATCATCTTTTAGCAGCTTAGGTGCTATATGTTTAAAGAAGTATTTGTAGGTGAATTGGGTATAGGAAATGCCTGAATGGCCTAATGGCCTTCTTTTTTTATTGATTTTTGATAACCCCACTCTTAAGGGATGAGGGGGAACCCTTAAAAGGCCTATAGGATTAGATATTAAATTTTCCTTTGGCTTGGAGACATTATAGGACCTGTAGGTCTTAAAGATATCATACAGACTATGACTACATGAAACCACCCCTCCCCAACATCTGCATCGTGATCAGCTCTCCACCGTTTCATGTATATTCATATATATTTCTTATGTAGAGACACACAGAACCAGTACTGATGGTAATTCTATACCCTCTAATTCTTCCAAATCCGTTATCCTTGCACTGGGGAATGCATCCTGCTCTTGAATCCTTCTCTGGAGCTGGTTCCTTATAGAATCTGTCTAGGAATCTTCATATTAGGGGGTCTTGAAGGCCTTGGGCTGGTTTGAAGGCCTTGAGGTGGCCCAAAGACCTGAGTGTCCTGAAGGACTTAAAGACTCCAAGCCCAAACCAGTAGCCCAAAGTGAATAGTTCCGGCTACAATAATACATGCTACAGTAACTGTTACTGTACCTACTAGAGTACCCATGTAGTACTACTACAGTTCCTTCTACAGTATGATATAGTTACTACTAAAGTAATGCTACAATACCTCAAAAATTATGTATCCTCCTGGTTTTGAACCTGGGTTTCGTGGATTCACTTATAGATACCTCACCAACTGGGATGAGGCTTATGTGCTAAAATGTGTGTACGGTTAACACTCTACTCCCACTGGGGGCCCCCGCCAGGCCCTAGAGCATGCCGCACATTCCCCAGCCAGGAAGATGGATTTGAATCACCCTATGCATAATAAGCACAATGTTCGAGTCTAGTGGGACTCGATCCTAGGCCAGTTCCCATGGAGGGTGAGGGGTAAAACTAGAAGATACAACTCAGATAACACCCCATGGGAATTGGGTGTGGGAAACACAATACAATCATTTTAGTGTGAATTCATGGCCCAAGTAGGTCAGGTGATGTTTTAATTTCTCCCAAAATCTTCTTATGGATAATAAGTTCTATGGTGGGGATATTGTAAGATCCTATGTTTTGTATCGGGTTTGAAATTCCAAGATAATTAGAACTTTTCACTTGGTGGATGGGACGAATCTTAAAGTTATCCTTATAATTTAAATACAGTTATTGAGACACATAATTTTTTTTGTTTTGGATGGTGTTTAAGGATTTAAAATTTTATTGGGTATTCAAATGATTTTCGACGGTTTTAGGTCCCAAAAAACCCATTTTAGGAGAAACAAGAAGAGTTACATGGATGGTGCATGGTTAGTACTAACTGTGTGTCCCAAATTGTGTTGCCTATTTTCTAAAGGGGTATGGTTTGTTGAACTGTGTATCCCCAAATGGGAAACTGTGGAAACTAGTGTAGGAGCCTATAGGGGTTCACATTGTTTTTAAAACCATACACCCAAGGCCGTATGGATATGTGAGAGGTCGATAGAAAATTGTAGAGGTGGGTGTATGGGATGCACATGGTTTTAAAAACTATGCACCTAGCCCGCATATATAGTAAAACTTAGGCAGTTTCACCACAAAATTGGTTCATGGTTATCCAAACCATACAACTATTTAAATATGTGGAACTTACCATTTTCCCTCTATCCTTATATTTATTTTCCTCCCTCTTTATCCCTCATTTCCCATGCAAAACAACTCCACTAGAGCTCCTCCTTGGCATATCCTTATAGTCTTGGAGCTATCGTTTTTTCCAACATTGGAACCATATTTTATTAGATGTTTTGGATCACACTCTATACGTTCTTCAATCATATTCCTTATTTTCTCTATTTATTTTTCTATATTGGATGTTATTTCCATGAGAGCTCATTTTTTTTATTTTTAGGCTGTTTGATGATTCTTTCAATTTCTCTCATTCCAAATAGAATCATGGCCCGATATTAGATGAGCGGTGCATTATAAGAATGGGTTAGGTGGTTTATATTCTTTTTAATCAAGACCCATTATTTAGAAAATATTTCCATTATTATGTACACAAAACCAATTCCACACGCTACTCCTAAATTAAGATATGTTTGAAATTAATTCCCTAGACCATGTTTAGTCATGATATGATGCACTTGTACATTATTGGTGGTTAACGAACTGAATCCTAACCACCTAATACAATGAGTTAAAATAATTTTTCTAAGAATTAATAATTACTAGTTTCACTAAACCACCACTTAGGGAATGTTTTTTGATGCTCATTTTTATACTTATGTATCCAAGTTTTGAATCACCTTTTATGGTTCATTTATTATCCTTCATCAAAGAAATGATTAAGTTGACTTAAATGAACAATATGATGATCATGATTTTTTTATAATAAAACATCCTATAAGGTGAGATGAATTATCTAATAAAAATATATAGTTAAATAGTAGCACCTAATATGATATATGTCCTACTTTATTAGTGAATGAGATGAATTGTGCACATTGGATTTAATGAAGAGTGAATGGAAGACCATCTCACTTTCCCCTACCTATTAATTATGAATGAAATAGTAAATGTTTTTTTCTTGAACTGTAAACATGCGTAAAATAACATGTTATTCATGGGAATGACATCCCTTATTATTCATGGGAAATGAAACCCTTATTATATATGGGCGTGGAATCACTTATTATTCATGGGCATGGAGTCCATTATTATTAATGGGCATGTCGTCCCATAATCGTCATGGGAATGACATCCCTTATTCTTCTATGATTGATGGGAATGAAGACCCTTACCAATCTATGATAATTATACATGACATAACTTATTACTCATGATACTCAGGCATGATGTCCCTTACTTTCCTACAAAACTCTTATAATTATGGATGGACAATTGAGTTATGCCTAATTTCATGTCTAGTACTATGTATCTCTATATATTTATATATGTTACTACTTATATAGTATATATATACACACAAAAAAACATATATATATATATATATATTTCAATATATAAATACTTAAATACATAGTGATACGTGTTCAAAAACATTTCAGGCTTTGACCAAAGCAGGTATTCTTGACAAAGAGACCCTTGGGGAAACTGAGTTTGACTTGTTATTATTTATTTATTTACTATCTTGTTGACATAACTAAACATTGATATATTTTATATTAATGTACTATATATGAATTATAAACTATTTGTGGTGTCCTACTGAGTATATCTCACACCCTATCTAGGCCACCATTTGGTACACAAACATACCACATGGTTCCAGGTTCAGGATCATGGATTGTTCTTTCATGCTGTTATTCTTCTAGGATAGGATGGATTATGGGAGTAGAGGACTGATATAGTTCTCATGATTCTATTAGATATTTATGCGAGTCTTATATTTATTTATTTCCCTTGTCAATATGGACCTATGGATTGTATGGTATTTCTGCTTCCATGTGTTACTATTGTATGTTTATCTCTTGTACATTGTATCATGTTCACAAATGATTATTTATTAATATATTATTGATTTTAAGTTATTATTATCATCCATTAATCTGTTAATATATTTCCAATGTTCCTTATTTAGGTTTCCTCAATGTTTTGTACTGATCCAGAGGGTATATTCTTCCCACTGTACTATCGTTAAACCCTCATTTTTAGTCACTGGCCTCTAGTATATGGGGATGAGAGATTGAGGCTATTTGTAGAATAAGTTCAAGGCACCATTTAAGTGGATACTATGCCGTGATGTTACACTATCTCGCCCATAAGTTCTAATAAATGGGCTTTATATGGTACGATCTGACTGGATGAGGCCACCGCTTCCTCTATTTATATCAAATGGAATTTATCATAACTCTTAATATGATAATATTAATAGTAATTATAAAATAAATAAATTATCAATGTTTATTATTTTTAATAGTATTTTAAATTTGATAGACCTTATAAAGGTCCAAAATAACCAAAGTAGTGGATGTGCTTTTTATGACATCATTTCTTAATAAGGAATTTACCCTTTTAAATAAGGAATCTCATTTATAAAAGTTTATGGAATTACAACTTTATTTTCATATGAGCCTAAAAATATGATCAACTATACATATATATAATCACCAACATCTTCTTTACTTTAACCTTGATGTAAATTTTATGATAAACCCCTCCTCTTTGGAATAATAGTTACATAAAACATTGGTCAATCCATGAGCACCAATCCCTTGGAGATTACTTTAGGCTATATAAATCCTTATTTAACCAATACACCTTCTCTTAATCTTCGATAATGATTAAATAATCTTGTTATTCAATATAAACCTCTTATTTTAGGACTCAATTCAATGATTATGATTTAAGATCCATTTGATATACTTTGAAACCTTTTTTCATAGCCATATATTTAAATAATCTTATAGTTTTATTCTAAGATACTAATGTAAAAGTTACATATTTATCAGTGCTTTAAATTTGAGAACAACCTTTACACACTAAACATGACTTGTTCAATATCTATTTTCTATCTTCATTGAATTTATTTTAGAAAACCCAATTGGTTCTGATTAGATTTTTATTTATCATCCTCAGAAGTACTTACCATGTTTTATTTATTTATATATGGTCAAGATCTTCATTGCCACATCTTAATGTACATCCCTAACAACCTATTTAGGGTTTTTCAGTTACAACTAAGATAAATAATAGGATTACTATTAGGTTTTCATTCTTCTAGTTTGAACCAGGGATATCTAGATAATCTTCCCCTTTTGACAGGAGTCACATGCATGAGTCTGATCATATATAAGATTGGGGATATCTTTGGAAAAATCATTTTTTACTAAGTTCTCCAAATAGTTTTAGATTAAATTTCCAACCCAGTCATGCCATAACTAATTTTTATTTTCATTGGAAAACATAAATATATTATTTTCACCAATGAGGTAATGATTTCCTTTGGTTTGTAATCCTTGTAAAAAAATTGACCCCTATTTGATTTTGATAGTGAATTTCATTTTTTTTGAATTCAACCACATGTATAGAGTCAAAATATTAAATTACAATTAGAAAATTGTGACTCAGACATTTAACAAATAGAACATCCATCCACCTCAAATATTTTCCACCAAACTTTTATTTCTCGGAGATGAAAATATTGATTACCTAATCATCTCCAAAATGAAAAATTCTATCTTTGTCATATTTGAAACTTGTTATGAGCTATTCATTACCAGTCACATTAGAAGTACATATTATATCTATAATCCACATTATAGAACTGTATATTGTGTTGAATTAAATTTTAGAGACATTAGCCTTCTCATATCTTCCTTTCTTCACCCAATATAGCTGATCCACCTTTTTTGATGGTTGGTGAACATACACATATTTTATCTCCATGTAATCCTCTTTATATTCGAAAACTAAAAATATTTTTTAATTTTTCATATTTTTAGAGATGTTTTCATCTGATTGATACCACCTTTTCACATCTCAATTGGTATCTTCATTTTCACACTTAATGCATAATTTATTTCCTTCTGCCCAAAACCTTCACTGTAAATATAGTATCCATTAAAATAATAAGAGAAAAAATACTTCTTTAATTCCCGTTTTTGGAATTATTTCTCTTTGAAACGCCTTTTAGAAATAAGGAACATTTATTGGGTAT
Source organism: Viscum album (assembly GCA_963277665.1). Taxonomy (NCBI): domain Eukaryota; kingdom Viridiplantae; phylum Streptophyta; class Magnoliopsida; order Santalales; family Viscaceae; genus Viscum; species Viscum album. Next base: position 1,713,891,353 of record OY728152.1, on the reverse strand, counting down.
GCCCAAATTTTCTATAATAGTAACAACTACTTTTTGGTTTCATCGTCTCAACCATGGCTACAAGAACATTAGGCTTTTAAGTACCATAAATATTCACCTTCATTCAGGTTATTGATGACTGATATTTTTCATTAACCATGTAAAATTTCATTTTATGATCATGATCCACAATAGTTTTACCGTTTTCTTTAAAATGATGAACCCATGGAATAGTAATAAATTCTTTAGTTGACACCCCATGAACTTCCTTAGTCACTAATGTGCTTGAACTTCCTGATTTAATTCCAAGAGTGAGGATTATTTAATGGAAATAATAATTTTTCTATTATATAATGAATTATCCTTATAACTCTTCATTTTTAACTATATCATATAATGATTTAGATAGGCCGCTAATTATTTATATTTTCTCTTCAATTGTTTTCTTAATTCCAACATCTTTCCACATGTTTCAAGTATTAATTTTTGAAATATCCACCATAAAATTTAAATTATCTTAATATTTTTATTATATATAAATATTAGAGTCCGGAATGAACCAATTATCCATCTTTTTATTATCCATACATAAATTTATTTCTTCAAGGACTACCTCAAGTTTGATTTTAAGATCAAATATCTACTCAATTTCATCACCTTCACTATAACTAATATCAATTTATATTTTATCTGTACTATCCAACATAAATTCTTTACCAAGGTATATAACATCCTAGACTTCCTCTACTTCTTAATTGATTGAGCTTTCACCTTTATGGGATAATATTTTTTCATTTTAAAGAATTTTCATTGTGGATTTCTATTTCCTTTTTCACGCTTTAATGGTTTATTCCCTGATTCATTCTACTCATCATTATATTAAATTTTATTATAAAATTTTTTAGCAAGATTTCCAACATTACCACATTAGAAACAAGTAACTATTCTAGAGGTGATAATGATCATGTTCAATCTTTATAAGGAACACTTATTTCCCTCCCTCACTTATCTCTATTTAGTGAATAAATCATTAAAATAATAATAACATGAGTTTTTAATAAGTTCAAACATTGTTCTAATCCATGGAGAATACTTGGAAATGTGCTTACTCACCCAAGAAACTAAGTGAACTACATAAAATGATTGTAGAATATAGAATTTTTACTAACCATCCAGTCTCACTCTTAAAAAACCTCTAAAAATATCACCACTCTTCTCCAAAAATAGGTTATCCCTTATACAAATGTGATATTCTTTTTTTCCATGAAATGTAGATAAGAAAATGCACCGAGAATGTTCATTCACTTCTATATAGGTTTGTTGAGTTTTCATTGAGGTAAGACTCAAATAATAATCCCCTTCTCAATCACCTTTAGTTCTCCATAATAACCTATTTACCACTCTTAGTTTTAGGTATTTTCTATTGTTTTATGTTTTTTTGAGTAAAAATAAAACTTGGTAGAGTTTGGGAGGTTCCAAAAAGTTTTGGAATGTAATTGAGGTGTTTTTAGAAGTTCATAGTTTGAGAATGGTTAGTATAAGCCATGAACCACCTATAGAAAACCATTAAACATGTTTTGGGATCACTGGGAAAGAACACTATTGGTTCAAAGTTTGGAAAATCCATACATGTGCCCATGTGAAACTGTGAAAAGTAAAATAGAGGGAAATGCATATTTGAAACACATTTTTATTAACCATGAAATCCATCCATGTAGGCTCTGGTCTTGTGTTTGTACCACCACACAGTTGGTGTAATTCTTTTCAAACCATGTTTCCAAAAATTTATTTATACTTATCTTGTGTAGTATCACATGGATGGTTGGAGCGCGATCTGGAAAACCATGAAACCTAACCATGCAATGTTAAATAGGAGCACCAAAATTTGTGATTTTAATAAAAATTAAGGCCCAAAATCCTTATTTTTATCTTAATCAACCAAGGAATCATATTCCTCTTCCTCCCTAGGCTCCCAAGGTGATTCCTTTTGATTTGCAGACAAAGTCTGTTGAATCAAAGTTAATTGGAGATCTATAATCTCCAACAAGGTGTTATGATCTTGGATCTAGAAGATCTTATTGTCATTATTAATTATCTCCATACATGGAGAGGTATGTGGTTTTTTTATCATCTCCATTATTCTATAACATTAAGGATTAGGTTTTATTAAATTTTTTTCTTGAAATTATTGTAAAAAACTTGGGTGATTCTTAAAGGGAACTTATTTTTGATTATGGATTTAGAAATTTTTGGGAAAATTGGATGCCTTTCGAAAAATATTTTTTTTATATATTTAAAATTATAGTTTTAAAATAATGGTATAGTTTTAAACAAGTAATTTATTTTATGATGTTTTTTCAAGAAAGGAAGGTTTTTGTGTGGATAATTATTTGATATGGAACATGGAATACATAGTTATACTGAGTTTATTTCTTGGATGTTATCCTAGATAAGGGATGTGTGCCGTTAGGGAACCATCATCACATGTGCATGACCTTGGATAAAGGGAATGTTCCATTGGGGAACCTAGATGTTGGTCACCTTGTGATGACTTAGTGGATCAATGGAAAAATTCTTATGAGTATGGAACTATCACTTGATATTAATTTGTGTGTGTGTTTTTAAGCATGGTAATGGATATTCCAAATGAGGAGGAATGGTTTAAATACTTCTTTTTTCCATTTTTCTTGAATTTTTTTATAGTTTTAATTTGACTATTTTAAATAATTATAAATTATTTTGTATAAAATGGGCTAACAATATTTTTCATAATGGTGAGTGTTGGAAAGTCTTTGGGGAATTCCTACTGAGTTTATACTCACCCCATGCTTGGGAACTTTAGTGCATTTGTTGATGTTATCTATTAAGTCATAGAAAATGGAAAGGTATCATACTTTTCTAATTATTCACCTTGATACTGTGGGAATGGTATGGAGAGTTAGATCTTGGAGCTGGTTTGGGATTTTATTATAGGGATACCACACAGGTGTCTATGGGTCTTATCATCCTACATTTCTTATTAGTTACTATATTTATTTTCATTTTCACTCTAATGGTGTTATTTTTATCTTTTAACTTGGGCTAATTCATCATATAAGATTATATGATTTTATTGTTCAGTGTTAATAGGTTATTTATCATTAAATAAAAAATCATCCCCAATATGTTCCTTATACCTTGAAATCTATTTCCAAACTTCAGTGTCTTGGGGATGTAACCTAAGGCTAGATGCATCTCCACCTCCCCTCAATACAATGATTTGGGATGAGGTGCTACAAATGGTATTAGTCTTGGTCAGTCTGTCTATCTTTTTAGGATGGTAACAATGATATTAAAGTGTCAAAACATGAAATGTAAGGCTTAAAAATATGAAGATAACCTTTTTATGATGAAATTACAGATAATAGGTTGGTATGAGTACAAAAGTGTTTTAAGAAACTTCTAGGTGAATTATCTTCTCATCATCATGGATTTAACTGATAAGGATTACATATATTTCATTAGTAGTGAGACTTCCCATTAACACTACATGGATTATATTTCATTTTATGAATTATGAAAAATGATTATCATGCTTACAATAGTTTTATTTTGGAATTAATGATATTTGTATTTTTGATTTAGTAATTTGGAATTTTAAAGACTATTGTTGCTATTGAGTGAGAATAAATAGATTTTTTTCTGGTTATATATAATGGCAAAGTGTAGATGTCATTGGAAACAACTGGAAGAGGAAAAAAAATATTTTTTTCACCTGAAACATAGGTGAACCAACATCTATTTCTAGAGTATCATTTAGGATTTTCAATCCATTGATAGATGAAAATGAAATGATGATCCTAAATAACTGGATAACTCTATCTAGTTTTAGAAACAAAAAACCACCCATCTTTTGAGGGGAATCAGAGACCAAGAAAGAAAATGTTCAACTGAATTAGATGAATCAAATCATTAATTTCATTAGATCACTAGTTGAGTTGATAGTTATGTTAGAAACGTATATGCTCAAGGGTTTTGCATGAAAATTGTTGGGTTCTTCTATTATGGATACAATCGTCTATGTAATTACATGGGAGGACTTTGAATAATTGTTCAACAAGAAATTATATCATAATACCTTTCAAATTGATAGAATAATATATTTTTTCCGTTGAAGTAAGACAATATATTTGTAAAAGAGTATAAAGTTTTGTTTATAAATATAGTCTGATTTTCACTAGAAGTATATGCAATTGTGTCCATGAAGGAATAAATTTTTGAGTTAGGCATGTGATAAAAAATCCACTCAACTATTTTTATCCTCTGTATTAAAAAATATAAAAATATGGTAAATACTTTTCCTATAGAAGAAAATGTTATCTTTTGAAAAATGGTTGGAGGGATCATGTTTATCCCCATTGGAATAGGTGGAAACTATAATGTTGGTAATAAGAGGACGTTATAAACCAACTTCTAAAGTGGTGGTATACCATATAACTAGGCCATGGGATTAGTCAACTTTCTAACTTTAACTAAAATTAAGAATGAGTGTTTTCAGTATGGTTTACTTGATTGTATCAAGAGAGAATTTATGAAACTACCTAGATCATGTCATAAGTGTAACTAGACGGAACATATCTAACATTATTTTTATAGCTCTCCAAAACATATTGTCGGGAAAACAAATTATGTCTCTTAGAAATTACATTCTTCTACTATAAGATCTAATTATAATATTTATTATCCCCAGAAATGATTGAGTCAAGGTGATTCTAGGAATACATTGAATCCATAGGTAATGAAACATTAATAAGGAAGAAAGTATCAAGGATGAGTTGGTATGTAGCATTATGGTGTAGAACATGTGATCAGGGATGATCAATTATATCCATTGATTATGTGAGGTGTGGATCTTGTTAATTATACACTCATTCAATCATTGTTAGATATGGTTGTGTCCCACTCTTTTATTTTTAATTTCATTGTTGATCTTATGGATTGGCATGTTGAAATGATGCATTCTATTTTTAAACTTCAAAATCCTATTGGACAAGATGAGGGTTGTTATTTTAATTGTGTAGTATGTATGATGACTAATGTTTTTGTTTAAATGGTTTGGTACTTTTCTATTCTTGATATGGACATTTATGAATTGATTTTGGGAATGGATTGGTTGACAACATCCAAATACAAAATCGACTATTATTCCTGTCAAGTTAGTTTCACATCATCTGACATTGTTAGGAATTTCCTTAAAGGAGATGAAGTTTAAAACAAAACTAGAGAAGGAAATTTGAAACCCATGATTAGGACCATCTCTTATTTGTTAGTATAAGCTAACTTGGATTTTTTTTTGAATTGAACAAAGAAACTTTCCAACCACAGTTAACCAATTCCCTAATGTGTTTCCTGATAATTTATATGGGTTTCCACCAGAAGGAGAAGTGGATTTCATTATTTATTTTATAGCAGGGACTAGTCCTATTTAACTTACGTTTTATAGGATTCCCCCAATGTAATTAAGGAAATTGGACAACTAAATAGAAAATTTTGGAAGTAAAGGGTTCATCCGACCTAGTACATCTTCATGGGAAGTACAAGTTCATTTCATAAATAAGTTAGATGAATCAATTCGAATTTTTATAGATTATTATAAGCTTAAACAATTTATGAAAAAAAATTGATATCAAATTCCATGAATTAATGACATTTTTAGTCAATCAAGTTGATAATCATGGTTCTCAAATATTAAATTATGATCCATGTATCATCAACTTCGAGTTCAAAAATAGGATATTCAAAAAATAACTTTTAAGAGTCATTATGGACATTATGAATATGTGGGTTTCCCCTTTGGTCTTATGAATACACTTGTGGTGTTTATGGAATTGATGAATTATATATTTCAAAGGTATCTTGATTCCTTTATGTTTTTATTCATTGATGATATTCTGGTGTATTCATGGACCAAGACAGGTCATGAACAACATTTGGATATAGTTTTGGGTATCTTATAGAAGAATCACTTTATTATATGCATAAAAAATGTAATTTTTGTATACAATAGGTAAGTTTCCTCGGTCATTTAATTTTTTAAAATGGATTTTCACTAGATTATAAAATTATATAAGCAATTATATCTTGACAAAAACCGAAGTCTATTTTAGAGATACATAGTTTTCTTGCTTTAGTGGTATTTTACTGGTGTTTTGTTCATGATTTTCCATGACCTTCTTCACCAATGAAAGATTTGAAATGGAAACAAACCACCTTATAATGGAGTGATGAATGTTATAAATATTTTCAATATCTTAAGTGTTTCCTTAAAACAATGCCTATTCTAATATTTTTGAAGTCAGGACATGGTTATGTGGTCTTTTATAATGCATTAGGATCTTTGTTGGACTATATTCTCATACAGGGAGATCATGTCGCAGCTTATGACTCTTGAAAATTATGGGTACTTGAGAAGAATTACCCAAAAAATTATTTGGAATTATATAGTATAGTATATTCCTTGAAGACTTGACCTCATTATCTTTTTAGTGAGAAATTCACAGTGTTTACAGAAAATAAGGGTTTGAAACTAATTTTATCCCAATGGGATTTGAATATAAGGAAATGAAAAAGGTTTTAATATCTTAAATTTTTGAATTTGAAATTATGTATACACTAGGTAAAGGAAAATCTATGTATGATACATTAAGTAAAAATTCATATACTAAACTATCCTAATAAGCTTTAGATTAGTGGAAGCTAAAGCCAATTATATCTGATATGCATCTGGAGTGTGCTGAGAAAGGTGAAGTTTTAACTTTATTTCTACTTTCTGTAGTTCCTAATTTTTTGTGAATATTTTAGTTTCTCTGACATAAAATACTTAATTTATAACCCTAATGTCAAAACTCAATGGCGGGGAGACCATTAAGGGATGTAAGCTAGATAAAAAAAATGTATTGTATTTTAGAGATCGAATAGTACTGCCTATAACTTATCAAGAACAAATTCTTAATTCCTTACACCATTCGATATGGGTATTTCATCATGGTATTTGAAAAATGTGTAAATTAATTAAATCATTGTTTTGGATTGTTTTCATGAAAATATCATTGGTAGAGTTTTCCTTTAGAAGTCTCACCTGTCAAAAGGTCATTGTGGAGCATCAAAAAATAGCTGATATGTTGTAGTCCTTACCTATACCCATCTGAAATAAGGATTTGATAGTGATGTATTTTTACTATGTCTACCAAGAAATTTTCAGAAACCCAATTCTGTATGGTTCATTATTGATCGTCTCTAGAAGTTGGCCCACTTTATCCCTACTCAGGCATCCAATACCATGGAAGACATGTCCAAACTCTAAATTCAGGAAATTTTAAAGTTTAACGACATACCTGTATCAATTGTTTCTGACTGAGACACCATGTTTACAACACATTTTTGAAGTCATTGTAGTAATCCCTTGTAACAAAATTGACTATGAACATATATTATCACCCTAAAATGGATGTAAAATCCAAGAGTATTATCTAAACATCGAAATACATGTTTAGAACTTATGTGATTGATTTTTGAGGATCATGGGAAGAGAATATTTTATTAGTGGAGTTATCATAAAAGAAGAATTATCAGGCTTTTACACACATGGATACTTTTGAATCATTATATAATCATCCTTATCATTCCCCACTTTTTTGGGTGGAAACAAATGTAAATTTACTTATGAGACTTAGCCTTGTGTAAGAAATAATGGATAAGATTCATTTGATCAGAAAGAGAATAGAGATAGATCATATTTATCAAAAATAGTATGTGGATCACCATCATTGATAGTTTTTCTTTGAGAAGAGTGATGAATTTTTCTTGAGAATATCTCCAAGGATTGGAAAAAATTATATTATAAAGCTAGGAAACTTGTATCCTTGGTACATTATCCCTTTCTAGATACTTGAATGAGTGGGTGAAGTGGCATATAAGTTGGATTTACTATCTAGGTTCAGTTCTTTGCATAATGTGTTTCACGTATCTCAACCGAAGAAGTACCAACCATATCTTAACCATGTCATTAGATGGGATCATATTGATCTTGAACCAAATGATATGTTGAATCTTGTGTTGATAAAATTTGTGGAAAGACAAGATAAGATCTTGTGTGGGAAAATCATCAGTTTGGTTTGGTTAGTTTGAAAATGTGTTCAGATTGAAGAAGAGACATGGGATTGTGAAAATGAATTGTTATATAAATGACCCAAACTCTTCCAAAGAACCCTTGATTTTATACTTCATGAGAATGGAAATACCAATGATGAGGATAATGTAACACCCTTGGGTTTAGGTATTTTGTAATTTTTATATGTTTTTTAAGCCTAAATAATGCATGCATAGAGTTTTAGGAAATTTTTAAAGATGTGGGATTGTTTGAAATATGTTTATGGACGTTCAATATTTGATCATGGTTAGTATAAACCTTGAACCACACTCAAAAAACCATGAAATATGTTTTGGAAATTACTAAGTAGGTGTATGGTTGACACATGGTTTATCCAAACCATGCGAGTTCTTAGGGGAATCATTGAAAAGGAAAATAGTGGTAAAATCATGGTTAGCACAATTTTTTTATAACTAAGTGATCCAACCATGTGAAGTCTGGGATTTATATAGTAACCCCATAAATTTGGTACATAGTTTTCCAAACTGCACAACCATAAACATGAAACTATCTGGATTATCAAAGAGCATGAGTATGGTTGAATAAGGTTTGAAGAACCATGGGACATAATCATGTAAATTATAGTTAGAACCATTAAATTTGTAGCTTTAATTTGAATTAAGGCACAGATGCCTAATTTTCTCCCTAATATGCTAGAGTCTCGAATTCTTATTCATCCCTAGGATCCCAAGTTTATTCCTTTTTATTTGAACCCAAATTTAGTCGAATAAAATCATGTTTGAGTTCTGGAATCACTAAGAAGGTGTTGTGAGACTAGATATAAATGATCTTAGTTCTACCTTCACTTTCACCATAAATTGATAGATAGGTGGATTATATCTCATCTATACAGTTCTAGAACAGAAATACATAGTTTTGGTTAAATGTTTTTATTGAAATTATAGTGAAAACCTTATGTGATTATTTAAGGGAACCCCTTTCTGGTTCTGGATTTGAAAATTTAGATAAAATTGGTGAATTTCGTAAAACCCATTTTTTTTGTAATTTTAAAATTATATTTTTAAAATGATGAATTTTTTTTGATGCAAGCAAGTGGTTTAATGAAATGTTTTAAAAAAAGGAAGGTATTTTTGTGGAAAATTGTTTGGAATGGAATTTGGCATACATGATTGGTATGAGTTCATTGGTTAGAAGTGAATCGTGATAAGGGGTATATACCATTAGGGAACCATTATCACATGGTCATGACCTTGGATAAGGGGTGTATTCTATTGGGGCACATGGATATTTTTAAACTTATGAAAACTTGTTGTAATGATGAGAAACCACTCATGAGTATGGAACTATCACTTGGCATGTTTGTGTGTGTGTGGAAGAATTAGAATGGTTATGATAAATTATTAGGAATGTTTTAAAGATGTTTTTACTATTTTACATGGAATTTTTTTAATGTTTTGATATAAATTGTGTTAACTACTCCTAAGTTTTTATATGAAATGTGTTAATAAGGTTTTTCCTAGTGGAAAGTGTTGGAAAGGATTTGTGGAATGCCTACTAAGATTATACCCACCCCCTGATTGGGAGATTTTGTGTATCTAAATATGTTATTTATCAGGACATACGAAAGGGAAACATACCGTAATTATCTATTGATCCACCTTGATACCGTGGGTAGGGTAGGAGGATTTGGATCTTGAATATAGTTCATGATTTTCTTATAAGGGAACCACATATGTGTTTGTGGGTATTTTAATCTTTTATTCCTTGTCAGTTTTTGTCTTTACTTACATTATCACTGTGATGTAGTTGTTTTACCTTGGGTTGTATTATTCTTTCTCATGTGTCATATAAGAGGATTGAATATTTATTTTTCCGTTTTTATAGGTTATTTATCTTTAAAGGGAAAATATTCACCCAATATGTTCCTAAAACCTTGACATTTATTTCATGACTTTGACATATTGGGGATGCCACCTAAGTCTAGTAACATCTCTTCCTCCTCATAAACCAATGAGTTAGGGTGGGATGTTAAAATCTATAAATTGTAACTTTTCTTTTTTTCCCTCTAAGATAGAAGTCTCTCATAGAGTACATATAGAGTCCCACGTTATTATTCTTATAGAAGATACTATGTATATTTTTTTAGATTTCAACCACCATCTTTGATCCAAGGGTTGAGATCAATTATTCTTATTCTATCCTTGTGAGAGTATTCCAGGTGTCATCCATAGTTTAATGTGGTGATTAAGAGACTTTTAATTTTTACAAAACCTATTAAATCCAAATCCATAATTTATGTTTTTAAATTCCATCCAAATCCACCAGTTTTATGGAAATTGATTGTCCACAACATGGATTCCTTATTTATTACATGATCTTCATCTTATTAACTAGTCTTTAGTGTAATATTATTCATTGGGATGTAGTCTAATTCAACACTCATATCCACAATTTTTGGCTAAGTAAGTCCCTTAAAACTCTCCCACAAATCATGGAATAGTACTTCATATCTTCTCACCCATCTAATAGGTTGTGGAGTTGTAGGTTACTACACTAGAAAAGTTACTATAGACATATTAGATTCACATTTACTTACTCTTCCATAAATTGAACCATCATAGTGAATACCCTTTATGTAGAATCGACAAATCTAGTTCTAATATGACTATGTTGCAACCTATAATCCATGGAACAATAGGTATCATAAATCTGGTGACTCTAAAAATTGAATGGTAACCTGCATCATGGTCATTCGTTATACGATAAGTGCCATATAAATTATAAAGGAATTACTTCTTCTGTATTCAATATCATGATCACTAGTATTAAACCATGGTTTGTATTTTTCTTACACAACAGTAGTCTTTCATTTAAATTTACACTACAATATAAGAAAAGAGATATCGAAAAATCTATACAAATCCCATAGGTCCCTACCTATATCAGTGGGTCACCATGTAACCCCTCATAGTGCAATGCTCCAAAGTGCCACCCTACACCACGTTCTTCTTCCTGGAACTAACCCACAATGGGAATGTTCTACACTTCTCCTACATTCCACCATTTCCTGGGCTACCTTTGATTTTGTTTAGTTTTCTCCAAGCCTACTAGCTGATCAGGTGGTCCTAGCCTATTGATAAATATTCTTTTATTTATTGAATATACTATGTGGAACAACCAGAATTGATATGATATGAAGGGTAAATAACTCCAAATATTAAAAATTAATGAACCTTAGAAAGTAATCATCAACTTTACTAAGCCTTCCTCACAGTGCAGCCTGAGGTACAACGAAATGGATTCCCTAAATTTGGTAGAGATTCTACCTCACCCAAACATAACCTATGATGAAACCTAAGATATTGTGGCATGATTCATGACTTCTAAAAAAATTTCCCTCTAGTATCTTCTAACCTTCTCCAATCTTATTAACATTGAAATATCTATTTTGGGAGACTTCTAAACATCCACCACATGTGATTTACAACAAACACATTCTATAAAAAATACCAAAGGGTGTTTTTTCTATACATATAGAGTGATACCTGACCTCATTTAGATGGGATCCATTACAACATAGGTGGTGGGTATTATTCTTACAATAAATCTGGTGATAGTTCAGACTACATTTACTCTATCAGTAGACCATTTATAGAATGTATTTTCTAATAACTTGTCATTTTTACCTCCTAATAAGCAGACTTAGTTCATCAAAAACCTCATTTAAAATGTATTGTTCTTATAGATACCTTATTATTACATGGAACCAGTCTATTTTAGAGAGATTAAGATGTAGATCGAAACATTGGGGTGAATGATTTTAATACCCGAGTACCTCTCCTTAGAGTGATCCAATTTTATTCACAAAAAAGGTCAATGATAGATTCAGGTAGTGCATGGATTACCAGAATCTGAACCAGGTCACAGTGAATAACATCATGCATTTATAAGTATAAATGGCCTTTTTGATCAGTTTAGTGAAGCTTTACAGTTCTATAATATTGAACCGTGATCAAGATGCTGTCAGTTCTAGGTTAGGGAATATTAAACACTAATGATTATGATTAGTAGAAGGTATGGGTTAGGTGATTACCTTATGATTTTGATCAATAATATGATTGCGACAGATTTGTTTATGGATCTCATTGTGGTTTTCATTGAGGAAATATTAGTATTCTCATAGAACCAAGAGTTTAATTCAAAAATCCTAGATATTTTATTGATTATTATTTGATCATATTTAGTATATTATAATTACTTATAGTGTCACTTTTGGGATCAGGTGGTGCGCTTTATTTGGAATGCAAAATTAGAGGTGGGGATATTGCTTGATTTGAAAGAAATTAAATGTTGTGAAGTCTTCTTCCACAACCAATAAGGTGTTTAAGATTATAATTTTTCGTTTCCAGGATGGGTGTTATATACATGTCATTCAATATTTCCCTTTATTGGAATTTACCATGACATTAATGACCAAGAAGTGTGTGAACATTAAATAGACTGACTGGTGTAAAGTAACTTTTCAAAAATGGAAATTTAAGTCGATGTACACTCTAATTTTTATTTTATCTTAATAAGGGAAGGGTTATACTGAGTACTGTGATGCCTCTAGGATAGGGTTAGTTTGGGAGCTATTTCGATGCAGGGAGATTAGGTAGTTTATTATCGGTCTAATCAGATATAAACCTATAAGTTGAAATATCCTACCCATGAAATGTTTCTAATTGAAATTTTTCATGCCTTTAATTATTATCACCAATATCTCTTAGGTGAGATATTTTTCATCAACATAAAGCACAATAGATTGTATACATTTCATCCAAGTGGGTTTTGAACATGTGATAGTAACCTTGGATTGATTACATATACACCATTGATTATAAGATAGAGTATCCCTATGGAAGGGTAATGTAACACCACAATATATTATAATATATTTATCTTGAAATAAATTTTATATCTTTGATATATTTCATAACATGCAACACTGAGTTTAAACAAACCATGATATAATATTAAAATATTAATATTTAACATGATAGTTATTTCCTAGATATTGGATTTTGAAGTATGAATAAGACTAAATAATTTATGAAAAATTATTATTTACTCATGTATAAAATTAATTAAATTGTTATCAATTGGTCAGAAATAAAAATAAATGAATTTGATGGTAAAAAGAGATGTTTTTATAAAAAAATTATTTTTATTCACATGATGTGTTTTTATATTAATAAATTAAATTAATTTATATTGATGAATAATTTTAAATAAATGTTTATATTGTATACTCAATTAAAACATTTATTATTAATATAATTATTTTTACTTTGAAAGTAATAACAATAAATTCATCTTTAAGCTTAAACATGAATTTTTCAAAAAATAGTTTTTTTTTCTTTTAGTACACTTATTTTAAAACGATATTTTGAAAATTAATGAAATTTAATATTTTAAAGTGGTTTCAATATTTTAAATAATCATAATTAATATTATTTAATAATTTCATCTTAATTTTTGGACAAAATGAATTGTTACCATGGTAAAAAACTTATTAACATGGTAAGGGATAAAATGGTTAAAAGTGGGGTTATTTTAATAGATAATGTTTAAAATATACAAAACACTTTATTTTATTTTAATTTTTATGTAATTTATTATTTTCCTTTCTTATATCAGATGATTTGGTATTTCTGATCCACTTGACTCTAGGAAGACACATAATATATAGTAAAGTTTAATGTATTTATAAGTTTTCCATCCACCTCACTTATAAAGGGGAACATCATCTGCTATCTTATCCACACTAATTGAGGTATTTATCTCAACCAATATCTACCCAAGAACTATTAAAACATATTTATCAACTACCTAAATTTTTTTCTTCCCCAACTACTCATTCATGAATCCTTAAGGTGATTTCTAAAGGTAACGACAGAAGAGTTTTATGTTCTTCCTGATCAATTTCATGTTTCTTTCCTCAGAAACCACATAAAAATGTTATATAACCATTTTAAAGTGATTTAATTATTATATTCACTATATTTATATGTTTTTTTGATTAGTTTTAACTTAATTTATTATCTCCTTCTCAACCTTTGGAAAATTATAATGTTGCTTGGGCTTACTTATAGACCACCACCACTACAAAGTGATGTGATTCTTTTTTCATTTCCTCTTTACATGGATGGTAAAAAGAATATATTTAATGAATAAATATGATATATATGATATAATTATGATTTTAAATGTGAATTATAATTTATATTTCATTCATTCCATCCATCAAAAAATTTAAAACATCATCCATGTGCACTGTGGACTACCACCTCCATGAAGTGATGCAATTAATTTGTCATCACCAATTTATATAAATGTTTATAAAAGCTTATATTATTAATAAATATTATAGTTATATCATTATTTTTATTATATATATTTTTAATCCATTACCAAGGTTTAAGGACCATAACCATCTAACAAAAACATTCATGGAAAACAACACAGTTTTCCCCCGAATGGTCATTTTAATGAGGAAATTGTTAATAAAAGGATAATTGGTAACTATTAAGAAATGATACATTATAAGTTATGTAATAATATGGATCTATAATATATTTATAATAAATATATATTAATTATATAGGAGTTATGAATGTGTACAATGTAAGATGATATTTTTGGTAAGGGTTTATGTTACAATATCATTTATTTTCAGTATTTTCCATGATAAATTTCCTTTCAGGAAAGTTATATGGAACTTATATTTTTAAACCCAAAAAATTTCTTATAATTTTTTTATTCATATATATTTTAATATAATACTACCATTTTCTTCTCTCTTGAACTTAAAATTATGCAGAGAATTGTTTTAATAAAAAACCAACCTTATTTCCTATTCAATTGATGTAAATTTTATTCCATGTAAATGTTATTTAAAATTCTTCCAAATATTTTTTTTTGATAAAATAACTATTTAAATTCATTTTCAACCATATTTGAATTTATATTCATATATTTAAAATAACTATTTTTTAAACGAGGTACTTTTGATATTTTTTACCAAAAGTGTGAAAGGAATCATTGTTTTAACATTTATCGAA
This sequence comes from Viscum album, assembly GCA_963277665.1. NCBI lineage: Eukaryota > Viridiplantae > Streptophyta > Magnoliopsida > Santalales > Viscaceae > Viscum > Viscum album. Next base: position 1,713,876,122 of record OY728152.1, on the reverse strand, counting down.
TGAATAAGTTTTCTTACCATCATTGAAATTATTCATTTAAAATATTAATTTAAAAGTTTCCATATTTATTTTCAAATAAATTCTTTTCTCAATATTATAGGATTTTTTAGTTTTTAATGATATCAAAATAAAGTGATTTTTTCCTTGTTTTCAAAGAAATGTTCAAATGATATTTTAAATTCATTTATCATACATGTCAAAATACATTATGGATTGTTTTGATTTATTATGGATACTATATTACTATACCATATAATTTCTTTCTCTAGATAGCTTATGATGATGATGATTTAAGGTTGATTATGTGAAACCCATTTCTCTCCCACTTGGTAATTCTGTTATGATGAATATAGTAACCTAGCTTTCTCATACATGGATATTGTATATTTTAGATGAATATTCATTAAATTTTAAAAAAATGACTAAGGAATTTAATAGTTTTGGGCCTTTGGAAAATTGGAACATAATATTCTAATCTGGTAAAATCTCTTTAATTTTTCCCACACAAATCTTCCCATTTATTACTTTTCAAATACAAACCCTATATAAAACCTTTCGTCATAACCTATGGAAATGAAACATAAGAAAGGGTGAGATCATATTCTTAGTAATGGTAAACATAACAGATATCAATCTATGATCATATAGAATCATTAGATAATAATATGGGTATGTTATTATAATAATAAATTATGAAGTTCTTATCCAACCTTTCATAGATCATAAACATGAGTCATAGAATAAAACTATATCATTTCGAAAACATAGCCCATAAGGGTTATAAGTAATTATAAATCAATAATGAACCATAATATCATGTCATAAAAGGTAGAACCATAATAAATATAAAAAGACCATTTAATCTTTAAAGATTAACTATCAAGGCCATAAACATAGTGGATCAGGAGGCACCCATTTCCCATAGTGGATCAGGAAACACTTGTTTCCCATAGTGGATCAAGATCATCTACTTTTTCCCATTTTTATCTCATGAGATATAAATATATACCCATTAAATTGGAGGGAGATATAGGTACCAATTGTATATAATTAAAACCATACATATGTGTGCCAAAAGATCATAAACATTCTTTATATCATAACCCATGAAATGAAATGGCCATCATAAACATTTAATCATTCCATAACATGTGTAAAAGGGATAGGTTTCATAATAATTTCATTACAAAATAACCCATGGAATGAAGCGATTTTCACATACACCATTCCAAAAAAAACATTCATAGAAATAATATTAGTGGTATACTTGGATCATATCTTCAATAAGGTATTGGGAACACCAACATATGTCATCATATATAGAAAATAATTTTAAAATATCATTTAAAACATTTTATGAGGAAAATATCCTCTCCACTTAAGAAATACTATTTTTAAAACATAAAACCGTTTTAAAAACTTTTTATTTAAAAATAAACTATAAAACTTATAAATTAATCTTTGAATAAATGATTTCATATGACTTCAGAAAATATACTGCATTCCATTCACATTTAAATAAATGTTCCTTTCATATTTATGGTAAAATTTAAATAAGATTTTTATTTGGAAAATAGAATGATTATTCGTTTCAAAATATTTTGTAAAAAAAATAAATCATGGGTAAAAATTTATTATAAAAACTATAATAGAGTAATAAAACATTCTTGAAAACATTTTTATAAAACATGGTCTTAAAATAAAATATATTTCTCACTAATGAGAGAAATAAAGTAATTTTTTCTTCGAAATTTTTTATTAATTATTTAAGTTAAAAAGATTGAAAAAATGGTACCATTATTTGAAGATATCATGAATAACCATAGGATAGTAAAATTAATGAGAATTATTAATAGTTAGATCGTGATATTTTTACATTGGATACTCAATCAAAAATAGTTATGACAAATGATGATATTTTATTTTAAAATATTTACCACTTTGGTAACATTGAATCATAATAAACAGGAATTAATAACATAAAATGAAATTTAAAATATCATGATAACAAATAAATTCATGATATTACATTTCTAAGTGTCTGTATGTACCCCTCGTTAATAAATATAGGTGCACACATAACGTACATCTCAAAGAAGAAAAATTAATAAAAGAAATATTTTATCATGTTGTTTACTTTTGAACCATAAACCCCATGAAAGAGAGATACTCAAATGGATGTATAAATAAAAATAAATTTATGTAGAAACATAATAATATAAATTCATGGGTAGTATATGAACCACATAAAAGAACCATGTGGTGAACTTGTAATGTGTCTCACATAAAATTAAAAGTGAGATGAAAATTCCATACCTTAAGCATTGAATTCTGTTGTACTTATTTAAAACTACTATATAATAAATATAAGTTTATGTTAAATATATTACAGAAAAATATTCATATATATTATACAATATATGATTTTATGACCCTTTATTACTCTTTTATTAAAAATCCAATGTTAAAGTTATGTTTTGAGTAATAACTGTTTTTTTCATATGTGTTTTGACTTATTATATTTGGTACTATTACTTAGATCATGGTTTCACAATCTATAGAATATAAAACATGATGAAAATATCATATATATTTATTATATGTGTATTTATATTAGTTCATAATATTTAGTGATAGGAAATGATATACATCGTTCATGGAGATGGTAGGTCATACATACACATGAACACTATTTCCATTTTCTTATTATATTGAAAGAAAGAAAAATAAATTATATATATATTATCATTATATTTTAATTTTGATTTCATATAAATTACATATTTTTATCAAATCTATCCTTAATAAATTCTATGTAATTTGTGAACAAATATCATCGCTTTGCGAGGTGGTAGTCCTCGATACATAGGAACAATGTTATCGTATTACCGCAAAATAGAAAGATTGAAGTTATGTGTGATATAATAACTAAATAATAACAATAATAAAAACATAAATATCAAATATGACATATATAAACTATAAATACATCATTATGACCAACCATTAATGGTGGTAATGAAAAAACGAACGACGTCGGTTCACGAGGTAGTAGTCTTCCCTACACACGAATCATGATTTTGTAACCCAATTTATGGAAGTGTGAGTGGTAGTAGATAATACCATTAACATTAAAAAATATCAGTATATTTAACATACCGATTTTATTATATGAGTATGTTACAATAATAATTTAAGGGTGTGGAGGAAGAAATAAAATAAAAACACTCATTAAAGAGCATTACCTCTTATTCATGTTTTTTCCTTAGGTTTTCACTAAAAACATCCTAGGTTGGATTTTTCCAAAAATAAGGCTTATGGGATGATATTAGGGAATTTGGGAAGTTATTTTGGTAGTTATTTTCCAATACAAAGAGTTGTGAAGGTGTGAATAAGGGTGGATATTGAGTGCCCTTTTATAGATGAGGAGGAGTGACATTCTTGTAAATGCCCAAAATTATTCACTATTGGGAGGTCAATACTAACTCAAGTGGACCCAAAATTGATAATTAAAGGGTTTTAGGGATGATATTATATATACATAACTCTAATAAACATTTAATGAAATGTTTTAAACTTTGTTTTAGTAACTTCTAAGTTTCCACACTTTTACCATTTTGGGTTGTCAATTCTATAACTAGTTTTATAAACTAGATAATTAATAATTTAAGACTAAATTAATGAGATAATTATTAGAAAATTTTCAAAAAATAATTCTAAATATTAAATCCAATTTTTCAATTAAAAATCCTATGTTTTTGGAAAATTACGTTTAGCACAAGTGCATGTAACGTGGAAGAACAATTCTTTAACCTTGACCATGCTAACACAATTTTTATTATTTAAGGGTCAACATATTCATTATAAAAGATAAATTGGTCCTTTAATGGAACATATTTGGTTTTTATTAAAATTTAAAAATCATTTTTCAGAAGATGGTACATTTAGTCATTTAATAAAATATCATTTATTATAAAATAACATTTATTATAAAATAACATTTATTGCAATTTTGATATTATTCATTTAATTTGATTTTTAAAAAATATAAATAAAATGATGGAATTAAAATATATTATGTTTAAAAATGTACAAGAAGATATATTAATCTAAAAAATTAATGAAACATAATAATTTATTCAATTTTCTTCACTTTTTTATTTTTATTTTTAGTATCAATTATTTCATTTTTATTAACTAAATAATTTCAATGTTGGAATTTCTTATGAATTTTAAGTAACAATTTCATATATAAGAATTAAAAATAAATATTATTATTAAAAACTAATTTACATTTAAAAATAATAATTATAACTGAACATATTTTGTTTTCCCCTATCCATAACTTTATTGAAACGAAATGGTAGAAAAGTACCATTTTTTATTTTTTTACCTAACTTAATATATGGACCAATTTCAAGGAAAACTGTCCCAAAAACTTATAAAATTAAATAATAAGGTCATTAGTGTCTAAATATTTATAGATAATGAGTTTTGGAAAAATTATTAGCTTGTTTTAACTCTTATCTTCTTATTTTAACTCCATAATAAATCCATTTTTACCTTAACCAGTGTAAATAATTTTTATTATTTCCACAATTCATTGTCGTAAAAAATTAACTAGAACTTATTCTTAAGGTCCCTGATTTTTCCATGTATTATTTGAAATATTATATGGAATTATTTCAAAACCAGGCACTGAGATGATGTGCGATTCCAATGCCCTGATATAAATTTTCGAAAAATCTTAAACTTTAAATAGCACACGAGAGAGGTTTCTATGAAAAGTGGAATAAATTCTAAATGGGTGACTAGATCAAAAATATGAGGGCATCATTTCATTTAGAGTAGTGAGATTACTCTAGGAGGGGCCTAACATCGGCCGACACAGGTCAACTATGAAAGATAATTTTTTAATATTTTAAAGAACAAAATAAATTAAAGATTTATTTTATTTTAACGTTATGTAGAGACACAATGATGTATTTTATTTTTATTAAACCTTGTTATAGAATTTAGAGTTATCTCCATAACCCTGGAATTCCTTTGAATTGTGGAGAATTAATCCTATCGAACAGATAATGGTGGGATGGTGGATCTAGATCATTCTTGACGAATCACCATCAGCAATGAATCCTGTACAGTAAATGATCCTTTCTCAGGTAGGGAATTGTGATTTTAGTTATTCCTTTCCCCATTCTTAGAATCAACAATGAATGTGGATCAACCTTGGAACAGTTAGACATGTGGTTTGATCAATCATGTGGAAAGATTTTTATTTCGGGAATAATTTGGGAATATTATTATTATACTTCTTAGTTTTGATTGATCATTATTATAGGAATTGATCAAGACTGGAACCAATAATGGTCAAGGTTCATTCCCTAAGTTTGTTCTGTGTGACTTCCTCATTTTTTCCCATGTGTTCTTCGTTCTTCACGAGATATGAATGAACAATTGTTCTACCTTTGATTCTTGGCACAATGATTTTAAATTGAAGACATGACCTTGTAAAAATACAGGGCAGGTGTGATGATGAAAGCGTGGTGCGATTTGGCTAGGATGGTGGTGCAAGAAGTCGGATGGCACGATGGCTCCAGTCAGTCCAGGTGAGTGGTGGTGCGGGCCCAGGGGGCTTGTCTATGCTGATGGTGAGGTGGACGGTGAGCTGATGGTTATGCATCCTGTAGAAGCAGAACATGGTTCAACTACGGAAAGGGGTCACATTATGGTGGTGATGCCGCAAGGAAGTGGAACGCGCTTGGCACATATGTATATGGAGGGCCGACCGTGTGGGATGCAGTGTGGCACCACGAGGACTAGGGGGGATGCGGCCAAGGTGGGCCACATGTAGTGGAAAAGATGAACCATGTGTGTGTAGGATGGACCAGACCCAGGTTGAACAATTTCTCTAAAACAACCATGTCTTTCAATCCATACATCTGATTGAAGAGCCATTTTTGGCATTGATACCCAGATGTTGAGATGGAAATTTTGGGATAAAATGACGGGTTTTAATATGAACTTATTATAGTAACACAAACCATTTATATAGGTAGTACTCGGGGTCAATGGACAGTGCAGGTGTTACCATTACTCATCGTACACCATCCATTTCTACTCAGATTGATAATATCATCCACCTTATCTTGGATAAGATTCATTAGGGTTATCTACCTTCATCGTTCCCTGGAGGTTTTTTGGTAACATTTCCTATGCATTAGAGTATGATCCCTTCAGTATGACTTCCTAGATAGAGTTTTTGAAATCCCCTAAGAGGCATGGAGTGGATCCTCTATTCCTTCTTTGGCCCCTATCTAGAGTCTTCAGTATTGATGTGGCCAACTTCACTGGGAATCAATCCTCTACTTAGTGTGATAATCCAGATGGAGTTGTGTTTATCACCCCATGGCCCTAGTTGTGATCCTTCTATGTTGTATTGTATATATCTTTTGATTATTCAAAATATCTCTCTCTCTTGATGGTTTTAGATGAATGGTACTTCTTAGATAGAATTCATCAGTGTTATCTGACTCTAGAGTGGGTTATCTCATATATGTGCTTCGTGGAATCTTCGATAAAAATCCCTAGTGTTGGTATTCAGTGGTTATTACTTACCCTAGAATATAGGTTATGTTTTGAGTATATCTAGATATTCTTGTTATATGTTGTAGACATATACTTTTGTAGAGTTGAATGTACCATTCCTTCTTATTTTTCTTTGTGGTTTTGGGGTGTCCTACTGAGTATTGTTATACTCACCCCTGCATGGGCGTTTCCCACACGTGTCATGTTTTGTACAGATAGGAAAACTTTTGATAGAGTATATGGAGGACCAGGACTAGATGAAGACTTGTGAGATTAAAACTAATGTGGTGTTCCTACGACTTCATACAGTATCCCCAGTACCTTGCCTTTAGGTCGGATCTAGTAGGGTTTTCTGTGAATGAGTTTTAGGAACTTTTAGTGTGATTATATTATGTCCCTATTTACATTCTAGAACTTTCACTATTTTACTCTAGTTGTGGGTTATAATGGTATACATTCATTTATTACTTAAGTTTTTAAAATTTCAGACTTCATGGCTTGGAGATGTGTGCATGAATATAGGCACTTTAGGATAATGACTCCCATTTGTGTGATATTTCTACTTGGTGCTATTCACCAGCCCTATCATATTAGAGGTGGTCCTAGGGTAGTCACAACATGGTCCCCTCTAGGACGGTTGATGATAGAGTGGTATCAATGATGGTCGGTTCTACATTAGGATTGAGAGCCCATAATATTGGTTTGGGAAAAAAGTTTTAAGTGTTTTGAGTTCATCTTTCTATCCAGAGACTCCTGTGTTGGTGCAGTGACTGACATATCCTTACACCAAGACTCTGATAACTTACTTTTCAACTTGGTACATGAGAATACTAGTTTTAGGTAAAATAATGGTACATGCATCATATAGGAATGAGTTTTGGTTTCCATGTCCTTCTTGAGTCAGCTATCCAGATATACTCATTGACCATGGTAAATATTGTTTCCTTACAGGATCCCTCTAAAATTCATACTAGCTTGGAATCAATAGATTGATCATGAGGATGCCCCCTTCAGTGACAAGACTTCAGTATAGGGACTAGTCTTCAAGATGTTACCTCCATGTAGAGTACCATCTATACCGCCACCTGTGGAGCTACCGATGGTTTTTTAGTACCAGTGGATGATGACCGCAGGCTGAGTGTGCTCCAGGAGTTTCAGAGACAGACACCCCTTAGGTTATGAGGTGATCCCTACCCTTAGGTGGCTGAAGAATAGATTGAGGCAGTGACCCAGGTTTTCTATTTAGTCAGGAAACTAGTGGATCAGATGGTGGTCCTAGAAGAGAGCCTTCTGTAGGGCTCAGCAGGGCAATGGTGGAGTTTGGATACCTAGAATCATGAAGATGCAACGCTCTTGTGGGAAGATTTTGAGTGTCTATTAAGAGAGGAGTTTTCCCTATTATGATGAGATATGTGCATGTACAGGAGCTTCTTCAGCTCCACCAACACAGTATTATAGTAGATAATTATTCATCAAGTTTTACTTAACTTTCCTGGTACTCAATGGATATGGTTAGAGATTAGTACTTTTGGGATTAGAAATTGGATCAAGGACTATGTAGATACATCTGAGCCAAAATTATCTTTCCAAGCATCCCTACTTATCCTGGGGTGAAAGAGCGGGCTTTGGTGGTAGAGATATTCTTGGATGATTAGAGAAAGTTAGTGATAGTTAGTATAGGATAGACAGGTGAAGAGACCTCAGCAGTAGGAAGTCAATGTTATCTTTATAGATCCGAATGTGGGATACTTCTCTAGAGGAGGTCCTAGGACAAAGGATATATAGTTCAAGGTTCATAGGGTGGGTCTAGTCATCCCAGAGAGAGGCAGTGCAACTTATGTGATGGTAGGGGACATCATTCTCAAGATTTCCCAACCCACTATGCTGCTGATATAGAGAAAATAGATAGACCACTGATGTAGAAGTAGAGGCAGGAGTAGGAATATCCACAAGGCAGCGAACATGAAAGAAGAGTTGGGAGAGTAGCAGGAGGTGGTCAACATTTTAACTTGTTACCACCACAACCCCCAAGAGGTGCGGACCAAGCTCAGGGAGCTAGAGGACATGCGTGGGGAAAACTGCATGTGGTCGAGGTTTATGACACTGGGGCTCTAGGGATAATTTGATATATGATCTATGTCTTTTATACTCTAGCTACCATAATGATTGACAATGCTTATAGTCATTCCTTCCTCACTGCATATCTAGTACAAGACCTTGAGATTCTGGTAGAACAGTTGAAATTATGCTTATTCTTGGAGACACCTACAAGAGGAGACTCGATGATCACACATCTATGCCAATAGTGTTAACATACCCTTATAAGTGAGAGTTTTAGTTGGAACCTATTGGTGGCAGCATAGAGGCCTTAAGAAATCGTTCTTGGTATGGATTTGTTATCTTCGATCCATGCCCAAATTGACTATCTCAGGTGAATGGTGTAGTGTATCTACAATGATGGAACAAGGTTTTCCTTTGTTGGAAAAAAGGAAACCCATGCAGCATAGGATAGATTCATGCGTAGGAGGGCATAACTGATCACTCACTTGTTGGCTAGCCTAACCCTTGGTGTAGTAGGTGATATGATTTTCCTGTTCCCAATAGTAGTGGTTGAGTATGAGGAAATCTTCCTAAAAGATGTTCTAGGATTTCCTCCACACTAGGAGGTCGACTTATACATCAACTTACACCTCAGGATGACACTGATATCCTCACCAGCATATCAGATGTCTCATAAAGAGCTCATGTGTTGAGGGTGTAGTTGGAGGATTGGCGGAGGAAGGGATTTGTGAGACCCAGTGTTTCACCATGGGCGGCCCAAGTATTGTTAGAAAAAGGAATACATGAGCTTGATGTTGTTTGTGGATTAATAGTGTCTGAACTATGTGACTGTGAAGAACAATTATCCACCACCAAGGATATATGACCTCTTCGACTAGTTGAGAGGGTAACGAAGGTTCTCAAAGGTTTACCTTCAATCAGGCTATCTACCAGCTTTGAGTCCGGGACAAGGATATACTGAAGACGACTTTCATATGCCACTATAGTCATTATGAGTCCTTGGTGATTCCCTTTGGTGAGACGAATGGCCCAACAATGTTCATGGGACTCATGAACTGTATCTTCCATTCCTATATAGACCAGTACGTGTTAGTCTTTATCGATGATATCCTTGTATACTCAACATCTGAGGAGGAGCACATGAGACACATAAGGATGGTTCTAGACATTCTTTGAGAATACCAACATTATTAGAAACTCTCTAAGTTCCAGTTGTGGATTCAAGCAGTCCACTTTCTGAGACATGATATCTCTATGGACAAAGTGGCAGTGGACCCCACCAAGGTCAAGGAAGAGTTAGCATGGGAGAAGCCTAGGATCATGACAGAGGTGAAGTGTTTCCTTGGGATGGTTGAATAATACCATATATTCATACCTGATTTATACAAGATAACAACACCTATGATAGCTTTAAATCCAAATGGGAAACATTTTGTGTGGATAGAGAAGTGCCAATATGATTTCCAGAAGTTGAGGAAGAGTTTGAAAAGCGCCTTGATCTTGAGATTGACTGAGGGGGGTATCATGTATGTAGAGTTCTACGATGCATTAGGAATTGGGATTTCTTGCATACTAATGTAGAGGGAAGCAGGGATTGCCTATGGTTCATGCCAGTTGAGACCACATCAGGATAAATACACAACCAATGATCTTGATTTGGCAGTAGTAGTATTCACATTAAATATGTGGTGACACTACCTGATGGGCGAGCGGTATATCACCTACTCAAATCACAAGATTATTAAGTATATATTCTCTTAGAAGTATCTGAACATGATATATAGGCAGTGGCTATAGTTCCTCCCGGATTATGACTTTGAAATTTTCTATACTCCTAGGAAGTGGAATGTGGTGTCATATTATCTTAGTAGGAGATCGAGTTCCTAATTGCTGGATGAGGCATCAGAACAGTTGGTATTGTTTTCATTAACCATTGTGGATGGAGATGGAGGATCTTAACTTTAGTCATTGGTTGTTACCCCTACACTATCACAGTGAGTATGGGGGGCATATCTTGTGTATACCAACTGCAAGGCTCTATGTGATCAGTTATCCACATGACATGCTCCTGATGGATATTTGAAAGGTGGATAGCACATCATTATTTTCAAAGTACACACAACTATACCAGTGGAATTGTAGGAGGAGGTTTTGAGTGAGTTTCATAGACCCCTTTATCTGTGCATCCATGTGTGGAGAATATATACTAGGACCTTTGATGTCAATTTTGGTGGCTCAAAATGAAGAAGGGTGTCACATAGTTCATTTCTCGGTGCCTTATGTATCAGTATGTGAAGGCTGAGCACCAAGTTCTAGTGGGTTTGTCTCAACCCCTTGAGGTGATAGAGTGGAAGTGGGATGTGATATTGATGATCATGATGATGGGTTTACCACATAAATCTCGGGGAGATTATACCATCTTGGTGACTGTTGAAGGACTCACCATGTCGGTCCAATTCCTACCTATCCGGGAGAAGAGTTTAGTGGAAACCTTTGAGGGCCTCTATGTGCAAGAGATATTACATCTTCATAGAGTTCCATAAATGATTATTTCCAATCATGATTCTCCTTTCACATCCCGATTGTGGAAGGGACTACTGGAGGAATTTGGGACTCAGTTACACTTGATTATAGTGTTTCATCCCTAGAAAGATGGCCAAATGGAGAGGACTATTTAGGTTCCTGAGTACATGTTTTAGGCCTTCATCTTAGACTTCGGTCATAGATGGAAGGATCACCTAACACTGGTGGAGGGTTCGTACAAAAACAGCTACCACAACACCATTTGTGTGGAACCATTCTAGGCTATGTATAGGCGACCCTGTAGGTCACTACTTTTCTAGACTAAACCAGGGGAGTTAGTACTCATGGGACCAGAGTTGGTGAGATATACTACTTAGAAGGTGAAAATAATCTAGGAGTGGATAAATACTGTGCAAATCTGTCATAAGTCGCATACTGATAGGATATGGAGACCCATGGAGTTTAAAGAGGGAGATCATGTGTTCCTTTGGGTCTCATCTCAATGTGGGTTGTAGAGATTTGGTCGGTGTGAAAAGTTATCTCTAAGGTTCCTTGGACCTTTACAGATACTATATAGAGATGGAGAGGTTGCGTTCTGCCTAGCTATACCCCCATAGTTGCATCGAGTACATGATGTCTTCTATGTTTCACAGTTGAGGAGGTACGTTCATGACCTGTTGCATGTCATCGAATGGGCGGAGCTGAACATTGAGGATGGGGTGACTTTTACAGAGTATCCAATGGATATCAAGGATCAGTAGGAGAGGATACTTTGTGGGAAAGTGACTCCATTGTGTGTGTCTGGTGGCAGCCAAAGAATCTCTAGGAGAGCACGTGGGAGGAGAGTCTTAGATTTTTTCATAGTACCTACATCTTTTTTAATAGCCTTTTATTTCATATTTTAATGGATTTAAATACCTAAGGTGGGGAGAATGTAATGTCCCCTATTTTTTCCATGTGTTATTTTAAATATTATACTAAATTATTTTGAGACTAGGGGATGATACAACTTGCGATTCTAATGCCTGGTGTTCCCAGAATAAATGTTTAAAAAATACTAAAATTAAATAGAATACGTGAGAAATTTCCCTAAAAAATTTAATAAATTCTAAATGGTTCCGGGATAAAAAATATGAGTTCACTATTGCATTCAAATCAATGAGTTTACCCTTAGATAGGCCTAACACCAGCCTATGTGGGTCGACTATGAAAGATAGTTTTTGGAAATTTTAAAGAATAAAATAAATTAAAGATTTATTTTATTTTAATGTTACCCAGTGATGAATTGACATGTTTTCTTTTTATTAAACATTGTTAGAGAATTCAGAGTTATCGTGATAACCCTATATTTACTCTAAATCATAGAGATAGAATCCTTTAGAATAGATGATGACAGAAAGGTGGATCGAGATCGTTCTGGATGAATCACAATCAATAACAAATCCTCTACAAAAAATGATCCTTTCCATGGTAGGAAATTGTGATTTCTATTATTCCATTCCTCATTCTTAGAATCAAAGATGAATGTGGATCAACCCAAAAATAGGTTGACCCATGGTTCGACCATTTTTGCGGGATGAGTTTGATTGTGGGAATTATTTTGGGATGATTATTATTATACTATTTAGTTTTGATTTATTGTTTTTATGGGAATAGATCGAGACTGGAATGAACAATGGAAAAGGTTTGTTCCTTGAGTTTAATTTATGTAATATCCTCCCTGTTTTCCCACGTGTTTTTATTTTCTTTGGGGATATGAATAAATCATTTTTTTCACCTTCAATTATTGGATAAATAATCTGAAATTGAAGATCTAACCTCGTGAAGATGCAACAGAGGTAGGATGGTGAATGAGCGGAGATATTTGGCTGGGATAGTGGTGCACAAAGACATATGGAGGTGACTCTGTTTGGTCCAATATAGTGGCAGTGCAAGTCTAGGGGGGTCTGTCTAGGCCGATGGAAAACTGATGATGAGGAGGTCAAGGGAGGTAGAATGTAGCTCGACTGCAGAAATGGAGCCAGAGGTGGAAATGAGGTCACGATTTGGTGTATAATGTGGGGTGCTCGCAGATGCAGCGGGCCAACTACGTGGGATGTGGTGCATCACCGAAGGGACCATGAGGCACACGGCTAGGGCAGTCCATGTGTGACAGACAAGCCATCCCACATTTATGTGGGATGGACTAGGCCCAGAAGGATGGACTGTGTTGGGTTGGGTTGACGAGACCAAGTTGGGTCGGCCGATGGGTCATGTCAGACTCAGACTAGCCTCAGGTCAAACCTTTCCACTAAAATGACCATATCTTTCAAACCATTTTTTCGTTTGATGAGCTTCCTACGGTGTTTGGACTCTGACATTGAGACGTTCCTTCTAAAATTAGTGGTGGGTTTTAACATGAAATTATTTTAATGACATATTATGTTTATATGGTAAATACCCAAGGTCAAGGGAAATGATGGGTGTGACTACTACTCACCGTGAACACTCCTTTCATACGCAGATTGATTCTCTCATCCACCATATCTTCGATGAGTTTTGGTAGGGTTCATTCCCTTCATCATTCACTGAGGGTTTTTTGGCATTATTTTCTAAGCATAGGAGTATGACCCCTTCAGTAGGACTTCTTTGATAGAGTTGTTGGAATCCCCTAAGAGGCCTAGAGTGGATCATCCTTTTCATATTTGTGACCTAGGTAGAGTCATTGTTATTGATGTGACCAACTTCACTGGTCATCGATCCTATACTTAGAGGATTAATTAAGATGGACTTGTTGGTATCACCCCATATCCCTAGGTGTGATCCTCTTATGATGTATCATATCTCTCTTCTAGTCACTCAGTGTATCTCTCTCTCATAACGGTTCCCAAAAAATGATTATTCTTATATCGACATCATCAGTGATATCGTAATCAAGAGTGTATTCTCTTTAATGTGTGCTTTGTGGAATCATCAAACTGAATCCCTAGTGTTTGTATGCAGTGGTTATGAATTACCCAAGACTGTTTGTTATGGTTTTAGTATATCTGGATATTCTTGTTATATGTTGTAGACATATACTTGGGTAGAGATGATTGTACCTTTCATTTTTGTTTTTATTTGTGGTTTCGGGGTGACCAATTGACTATTGTTATACTCACCCCTACACGGGATTCTCCCGCATGTGTCATGTCTTATGTAGATGAGTGACCTTTTGACAGAGTGTAGGGAAGACTGGGACTGAACAATGCCTTGTGAGATCAGACATACCGAGGTGTTCCTACGACTTCAGACAGTATCCCCAGTACCTTTCCTTAGGGTTGGATTAGGTAGAGTTTTTTTAGGTTGGTTTATAGGAACTTGTTTACAGAAATTCTTTTTGGTGGGATTGTATTCTGGCCATGTTTTCTTTCCAGCACTTTCCCTACTGTACTCTAGTAGTAGGTTATAATGGTTTTCAGGAATTGTTTACATAGGTTTTTTTACATTTCAGCATTAATATCTTGGATATGTGTGCATGTATATAGGTAATTTAGTCTAATGCCTCCCATTTGTGTGATATGCCTACTCGGTGCTAGTCACCAGCCCTTGGCCTATTAGAGGCATGCTTGGGGTAGTGACGGGACGATACCCTCTAGGAAGAGTCATGAAATTATTAGAAATTAGAAATTATTATGATTAAAAACATGGAATACATTTCTAAAAATTCAATTCACATAAATTACCAAATTTATTTTAAAATTAATCCCAAAGACGGGACGAGAAAGAAGGGTTTTAAAGAGAAAATGATCAAAAGATTACCAAGTTTTTATATCCAATTTTAATATGAAGTAGATTAACATTAATTATGTTGTATTAATATATTAATAATTAAACTAATTATTATTTAAAACAAAATTCAAATATAATTTAAATTTATAAATAATTTAGGTGAAAATACATTTTCAATTAAAATTCATTATTTTTCACTATTCATCAAAAAATGAAACTTTTCAGGAAAACCCTAAAAATTAAACATAAGTTAATTTTGATATTATGATTTAAAAATGTTGTTTATTTTATCAAATTATTTTTATAAAAGTTTTAAAAACTATTTTTAAAATAAGTGCACCATAAAAAGGCGATAAAATTGATTTTTAGAAAAATACAATTTTCACCATAAAATTGAATTTATTATTATATATTTTTTAGAAAACATATAAGATGATTGTTAAAAATTATATATAATATATAATATATATATTTCATTAAAATCATTAAAAAAAGTTATTTGGTTAATTTATTGATATAAAACACACTTGTGTGCATAAAAATAGTTTTTTAGAAAAATATTTCCCATTTTTTTAAAAGGGTTTTATTTTAATTTATATTTAATTGGTCAACAATTAATTAGTTATATAAATATGTATAAACATATTTTCATAATTTAGTTAATTCTATTAATACCCACCATTTCAATGGCTGGTTGATAACTATCATATTAAATTATAATATTTAAATGTTATGTCATGTTTGGTATAAACTTAGTGTTGTGTGTGGGGTAAGATAAACATGAAATTGTGTGTACCACAAGAAAAAATTAGAATTTCATATACTAAAATATAAACTCAGTGTTTCATGTAAATTAAAATACCAAAAATATTAAATATATTTGAAAATAATTTACAAAGTCTTAGGGTGTAACCTCCTGACCCAGGTGCCACATAATGGTGACCCAAGCCAGTTAGTTATTTGACCGCAGGAACACCTCTCTATATAGAGGAGGATAACTAATAACAATAAGGGTCTAATATATATAACATGGGGACACTATAACCTCTTTACCAAAGTAGAAAAACAACAGAAATAACCAAGAAATAACCCAAAGACGATAAACAACGATAAGAATAATACAATTACAAGAACAAACCGGTATCACATATTCAACCAAAACTGAAGACAATATCAATAACCAAATAGTAGATATTTCATTCCAATTATGTTTCAATTGTAAAAAAGAAAACCTAGAATATATACACTGAAAACTCCCCCATGTAGGTCCCAACACCAATTCCAGTTCCCTTATCCATACTCTGTCCCAATTTAGCCATCTAACATAGGGATATTTCCCATATCCTGTCCTGCAAACATGAAGTCTATTCTGGTACCAATTAGGAATCCTGAATAGGTTGTGAGTTTATCTCAGTATCCCACCACCAACATCTTCTAAAATAATATATAGTCAATAACAATTTATGTATTTGTATAAAGAATAAAGTACAGTGCCTAAAGTATACAATATCACATTTCATTATTATTTAATTAACCACATTTTTTCTTCAGGTTCACAAAGACACCCAACCCACCAATATCTGACTTAGCCTGTGTTAGAGTTTCAACTATCCCCAAGGGAAATCACATATCACAATACCATGGTCATCATTTATAATTTCATTTCAATTCATATCACAACCATTTGGAACCATAGTCTAATTCCAATCTCAGGGGTGTAAAACATTGTGTCTATTAGGGAATCAGTTTGTGTCTCACACCCCATGGGTATTTGGAGAATCCGTCCCTATCCCAAACAATAATAATCATATGCATGAATTTGTGTCTTAAATGTCATGACTATAACACCATGGGTAATTAGAGCACTGGTCTGTGTCCCACACCCCATTTCACAATTAATCAAATATATCATGCATATCAAATTTAAAAAGTTTAATCAACATTAAACATATAATCAATAGTTCACATCATGATATACCATTTCAATTATTAATTCAAATAAAACTCTTTACTTTAATCAGATGGAATAATATGAACAGTTCACCATTACACTATCTATCTATAGTTAATCAAGAACCCGTTAACTCATCAAGGGTATTCAAAACACCACTCAATTACCATTATCAACCAATTTAATATTCCATAAATTAAACAATTACATGATCCCATTAACCCATCAATTTTATGATCACAATTTAACCAATTTTATTTTCCCCAAATTTAACCCAATTCATTATCACATGACAATTCCTGTTAATCAATTAAATATCCTATAAAATTAAATAATAATGGAAATTAAAATTTTACAATTAAATACATGTAATTAAATCAATACTATGATATTTTCAATTTAGAACACCTACCTAAAGATAATTTATGGTTTCTCACCAATTTAAATCCCCAAATTGAAGCAGAACTTTCAATTCCACAATGAAGAAGAGATCTAGATCCAAAACCAAGAACCAAGATAAAGAGGAGTTAGTTATATCAAAATCTAGATAAAAAAACATGCCAAATAAGGGAAAAAATTTCTTTTTCATCTACAAAAAGAGATGGAAGAGATATAAATCAAATCAGGAATAACACACATACTTGGAGATGTGCAGATCTATTAATAAAATATTTGATTCTTCAAGAATGGAGGATAGAATCCCTTGAAATCCATCCAAAAGGATCCAAAATCATAGTAATTTTTTCTTGGTCGATATGGGGTGAATGATGATGATGTAAGGGGGTGTGTGTGGGGGGGGGGTGTTCTGAAATCTTAAAATAGATTTTTAGTATAATTTAACTATTGTGCATTGTTTCCTAGGAAGGTGAACATGATTATCCAAACTATGCTCCCTAACCATGTTCCTCTCATATGGGGGTTCATGGTTAATAAAAATAGGGTGAACGGTTTTAAATACCATGTTAAAAATGTTCAATCCCTATCTATTTCTAGTTTCATGGTTTTTTGGGGCATGACACACGGTTTTGGAAAATCGTGAGCAAACCGTGCAATGCCAAAAACCCATAAAAACGTCCAATTTCCACCCAAACACACACAATACATGCCTCAACCAAAATATAAAAAACTAAATTCAAAATAGTACGTATAAATGAGATTTTTACATCACTAGAAAATTTTGTAATCTTACAATCTCCCCACATTATAATAGATTATCCTTGAGATTAACTTTCAAGAATCTCTAAGATTCTGATGTAAAAAGATCAGGCCACTGAACTTGCATATCCAATTCTCTCTCCCATGTCTCCTATAAATCATTCCCATGTTGCCACAGTATTCAAACAATCATCAAGGTATTTACCTAAAACAAATTCTCAATTTGATCCAACACACATATCAGATGCTCCATAAAGGACACACATGTCTCAGACTCAACATCTTCTACATAGATCACATGATAGCGGTATGGGTGATACCACCAAAATTTTGACACATAAAAAAATCATACATAAAACTATACCTTTGTGGAAGATCCAATAAGTATGCCACCAACCCAATTCCCTCCAAAACCTCAAATGGTCCAACCAACCTAGATGCCAACTTGCCCTGTCTTTGAATGCTACAATGACCCAATATAGGCGACACCCAAAGGAACACATGATCACCCACTAAAAATTCAAGTGTTCATTTATTTCTATCAGTATATGAATCTTACCTTCTATAATCCATATCTATACATTTCTGAGTCATCCAAACCATCTCCAACATCTCCTGTATGAGACTCATCCACAACATCTTTGATTCACTTGCCTCCTTCCAATGTAGTTGTGATATGCATGGCCTAACATAAAGATCCTCATATGGTGGCATCCATATAATTTCCTTATATTTTTTTTATAAAAAAACTACACCAAGCATAGTTTCTTCTCCCAAGACCCCCAAAATATAGGACACACACCCAAATCATATCCTCAATCACCTGTATAGTATGTTCCAACCACCCATCTATCTGTGGGTGGAATGTCGTATTTAGTAAAACCATTATACCGAGTGCCTTCTATAATCCCTTCTAGAAGAACGAAGTAAAATGAGAGTCGTGGTTTGAAACCTTAATATGTGGAAATCGGTGTAGATGGAATACCTCTTAAAATTAATATTCTCTTAATTTATCCTCTGATAACATTTTCCATATAGGAAGGAAATGCACTACATTCATCAATCGGTTCACAACCACAAAAATAAAATCTTAATTCAAAGGAACCCTTAGGATACCCACCAAAAATTCAATGGTAACATCATCTCAGGTCCATTTAGGAATGGGAAATGGATGTAGTAAACAACTAGGTTGTTGATGCTCGACATTCATCTGTTGAAAGGCATAGTATCATGTCCTGAACTATACAATATCCTTTTTCATTCTTGACCACCAATACTATCATAATAGGTCATGGTAAATTTTTGGTCAAACCCGGATGCACCACCCACTTCAAGGCATTAAATTCACACATCATCTCCATCTACATAATCATAGGAACAACCACATGACCCCAAACATAGATGATATCATCCTCATCTATGGTTCAATTAGTAGGTGAATCCCCACCTTCAAGGAGTTACCTCAAGGAAAAACACTATGCCTCCTCATACTTCCTTTCCTTGATACAAATCAAAATAGTGTAATACATTGAAAATGATTTGAGATTAATCTTCTCCTCTACCTCCTAAACCACAACATGCATATCACCCATAAAATTCTTCATCTTCCACTCATAACTAGAATCCCAAAGTGACTGAGTCCGAGTTTTCCTACACAAAGCCTCAACAACACTCTTTCACTTCTCAAGAATATATGCCAACTCAAAATAGAATGAATGTAAATACTCCACCCATATTAACTAGGGAATATTCAAGTATCATTTTTAAATGATATTCTTTATGATATTGTGATCAATATACAAAGTAAACCTCTCACCCAACAATTAATGCTACCAACACTTCAAATCATAAACCATTTTGGGTAATTTGAGGCCATGCATAGGGTAGTTCCATTCATGTGGCATCAAATTCCATGACCCATATGCGATAAATCAACCTCCCTACATCAATACTGCTCCAATACCTACTTCTAAATCATCCCATAACACTATATTCTCATCCCATATATTGGGTTCGATCCAGTTCAGTGCGGTAGTTAAATGATTCTTCAACTACTAGAAAGAGTTATCACATGCTCTAGACCATTCAAAATCAACTCCCTCCTTGTTAAAGCCTGAAATAGGTGATTCCCATCATGAAAATTCCTAGATAAACCTTTTCTAATAACCCGATAACCCCAAAAAAACTATGGATTTCAAAAACATTATTAGGATTCCCCCAAGAAACCACTACCTAAACCTTCTCTAGGTCCAATGACACACATTTATCTAAGATTATGTGACCCATGAAATGTACCCGGTCAATCCAAAATTGATTATTATATAGATTGGCATATAGCCGATTCTCTCTTAGTGTAAGGTTATGATGTTTGGCATGATCATCATGTGTCATTAATTATACCAAGATGTCTTCCACAAAAACAACAACAAACTAATCTAGGTATGGGTGGAAAATTTTGTTCATAAAGGTTATAAACACTACCAGTACATTTTTTATCCTGAAAGGCATTATAATAAACTCATTAATTCTTTGAAAACTTGTGAAAGTAGTCCATAGTGTATACAACATCCAAACTCTCAATTTATGATAATCTGATCTAAAGTCAATATTTGAAAAGACACAAGATCCCCTTAACTGGTGAAATAGATAGTTGATGTGTGAAAGAGAATTCCAATTTATCATTATCATCCAGTTCAACTTCTGGAATTCAAAACATAAGTAAAACATCCCATCAGCCTTATTTGCAAAAAAAAACTATAGAAAACCAAGGAAATGTACTTAGATGAAAAAATCTATTATCCATAAACTCTTTTAGTTGAGTCTTGATATCTTGAAGCTCTGTTGGTTCCATTCTATAAGGTGGAATGGAAATAGGATCATCCCCTATCATCAGCTCAATCATATAATCCACATCCCACTAAAGAGGATACCCAATATGTCCTCAGGAAACATATATTAGAACCTATCCAAAACAGGTGGAAATACATCATTATTTACAACACCATCATTAAACAATACACTAGAAAACTGGGCAGTGATCTCCCCCGGTTGCTGATGAACTGGACCTGCATGGGCCACCTGGATATCCCACTCTCCATGGTGAATATAATTGCACCCTCTAAAGATGTAAAAGTCACTCTCCTATGGTAATAATATATGTGGGTCAAGTACGCCACTAACAAGTCCATACCCATAATCATGTTAAAATCTTACATATCCATAATTTAAAGATCCCAAAAGAAATGATACTCCCCAACCATGAGAGAACATAACTTATACAAGAAGATATCTCTCTCCCGTACCCCCAATGGTGTATTAATAATCATGAACCTACCAAAAAACTCCACTGGCATAATCAATACGTTCACAAGTTGAGTTGATATAAAATAATAACAGACACCTGTATTAAATAAATCATTAGCTAGCACTAAATCTATACGAATAATACTTATAACTGTCGATGGTCTATAATTTATATCCACAAATTAATGATGAACTTCATGCAACTTTCCCGCCCCTCTTATCTATGATGCAATATGAGTCTCCTAAGCTACACCAATCTACAAATATGGGAGTTATTTCCTAGAAGAACCTCATACATAGCCTAGACCATCATGGACAGAGGAACTCCAACTACCATACTCATATGGTATAGAATACCCCCTTCTCTTATAGAACCTCTATAGTTGTACCATCATTATACAAAATACCATCTTCATACAAGCTCATCACTCTACTAGTGTCCAGGTACAATTCCTATGAAATTAACTCAACCTACCACATTTGTAGCAGAGAACTTAGGTAAGACCCTAAGTAAATGATCATTTACCCTATCAACTTTGTTTTCCACTTATCTGGTCGACATTTTAATAGTGAAACTTCCTACTCTCAAAAGAAGTACCTCCTAATCATCCAGTAGAAACAAACTGTCCTCCAATGAAAGCTTTCTTAAGGTTATCTTTAGATATGAGAGACTGATTCACTACCTTAGAAAACTTATTTAATTGAAATATGTTAACATGGGACTTAATCTCATATTTAATCCCATCCTAAAAATGCATTTCCATAGTTGTCTCATCCCTTTCCAGTACTGAAGAAAATCACTACAAGTAAGTAAAGATACCAACATAGTCCATAACTAATAGACTCCCTTGGGCCAACCACATGAACTCTGATTCCGTTTCTTGTCTCAGAGTATCTGGATAAAAGTGCTCATGGAAATTCTCTTAAAATTAATTCTGTTCCACGTTTTCTAGCTATCCATCCCACGTCTGGATGTACCACCATCACTAGTCAAACCCACACAACATATTTGATGATATATTGACTCGTTTCTTAGAATGGGTCTCTATGTGGTCATGAATTGTTTGTATAGACTCAATCAATAACAAAACTACCTCAATTCCACCCTCTCCGGTGATTTTCGGAGGGTTCTACAACTAAAAATCCTTTTTCAGGTCATACATACTCTTAACAACCCACCCTAGGTCTCTTTCCATAGATTTCATAAACCAATCAACGTTCTCACATATCTGCTCTCTAACTTCCTCAACCAACACTATTAGAGCCTCAGGTTCCGCTATTGGTGGAACATCTCTAGCCATAAACTTCTTCTGTCCTCTCAAAATGCATCCTCATGGGGGAAAATCTCTATAATTCAAAATACACATCTTAGGACACATTTGAAAACTTTAACAAGTTTAAATGAGAGGGTTTCACATAAATCCATATCAAGAAATCCCCCAAACCTCACCACATGGTCAAATGAAATGCACTATCACTTAACTTAACCATCATACATCTAGGTCATGGTTAAGAAAGGGTAAACACATTCTCAAATTGTAGTTTCTCATAAGATACCTATTTTTAACATTTTAACCATTTTACATCATTCAATTTCATATTAGGAATGTTTTTCTTTTAATTAAACAAGTAACAAAACATTTTAATTTAAACACTTACCCATAACATTATTTTCTTGTGCGTTCCAAAAATGATGCATGACACATAATAGTCCTAACTTCCTAGAATTATGCATGCATACTCCACTCTCATTTCATTCCTGGACAGAAGTAAAATATTAGAAAATATCAGAAATAATAATCATATCACACAAAAATTGCATCACTCAAGGTTAGATAACATCCAAATATAACAATACATATCAATAATTACATACCTTTCCCTAGGTACTTGGGTTTTCCCTCATACATGATTTAGATACTCTCATAAAAGAGTTCATGTCCAAGCCCTGAATCGTCCTAGTATCATATCTTCCTTTCCCAAATAGTAAGAAAAAATTGTTAACACCTGCCATATGGACATCGACGAAATATCAAAGAAAGAAATAACTGAATATGGGTATTATTTTACCCAAAAAAGAAAATGAATTTGATAATGGAAATGACCTTCAGATCACATGATTCTATGAAGTAATCATGATCTCTTGACCATTTCAAGGTCATGTGAAGGATCCCTACATGGAGAATAACCCATGGGAATTCCCATGGACCCACCTTTGAGAAACCTTCCTACTCTCCTGAAGGCTCCCTGAGCAACCAAATTATAAAGCATACGTCGCATAGTTTGTCATTGGAAAGTGCGAGAAAAACAACTCAAAATACTTAAAAAATAAGAAGGGATGATATTAAAAGGTATAGACCCCCAGTGGTCATGAATATCACATGACATATCATAATTGGGAAGAATAAAATCTCTTGGTGACATTTAGGTAAACTTGAAATACCTTATAAAATTTGTAGGAAAAAATGTATCAGATAATGGGGAGGAGGCGAGAGGTGTTCACAATCACCGAAGGACATGTAACGCACCCTTGGTGATCAGTAAGAAGTTATGAGTCCTCAGTGACATGTTCACCTCACCTCTAAAGATACCTTTTTTATCATCCTCACTATGCGAAGTGACTAGGTAACTCTATTGTTCTCTAAGGATGAACGAATAGACCTATCCATTACATGCTTGCACACACTCGATATGAACCATTTTGGTCTACTAAAACATCACTAAAAAACTGAGCAAAAATCCTAGACATTTCTAATGAAAATTTGTATAATCCTTAATATATATAAAATAAAACAATGGAGATAGAAAGGGAGGAGGTGAGAGGTGTTCATGGTCACTGAAAATCATGAAACACACCCCTGGCCACCCACAAGAATATGTGAGTCCTCAAGGACACGTCCACCTCACCTCATGAGATCCATTTTTCTTGTCATCGTTGCCATGAAAAAAACCCTAAGAAACTCAGAAACACTCTAATAATGAATGAATAGACATTTAAACTACATTATTGAACACACTCCATATGGAGCATATTGTCCAAGTGATACATCACTAAAAAATCAATCAAAAATTCCAGTCATTTCTCCTAAAAACTCACATAATCCATGAAACATGTAAAATAAAACAAATGAGATAGAATGAGAGGCATTGAGAGGTGTTCACAATCATTGAATGAGATAAAACACACCTAGTGAGACTTGAAATAAGCTGTGAGTCCTTGGTGACTTGTCTGCCTTGCCTCGTAGGATCCCTTTAGCTCGTTATCCTCACCATGCGAAGCACCCTAGGTAACTCTATAGTGATCTAAGGACAAAAGAATAGATTTTCCCATAGAATTACCACATACACCCATGTGAACCGTATTGTTCATGATACATATTATTAAAAATTATAATAAATACCCTCTAAACACATATACAATCTCGCATGAATCTCAAACTTTGTCACATAAGAAAAATGGGATCAAAAGTTAGGAGGTGAGAAGTGTTCGCGGTCACTGAAAGGCATGCGATGCGCCCGACGCACCCGTGATGTGGTCCCACAAAACCCCAGGACATGTCACCCAAGGTGTCATGAGTGTCTTCTAACAAACACGTGAATTTTTAAAAGGTCATTGGACATGTCACCATGACAATATAGAAGTCCTTTGATAAGCCTTAATGATCAAACAAATCCCCGTTAATTTGTTACAATCCAATAAAGGGATCATTGATGGATGAGAATTGTGATAATTGAAAATTAGGTGACACAATCAGAGTGGTCCATGAAAGAGACTCATGAAGATTCATAGTGGTAGACCCCTTCACTAACTCCTGCCTGGACTCGCATTAGATACACTTCACAAAGCATCGAATAATAGGTGTGGTGATGCCTATAAATTTTCAACTCCAACATGAAGAAAGGGTTATAAACTGATATATAATATGCACTCCAGATGCCCAGTCTCTATAGGATTATAATCTCAACTTCTATGGACTACTTAGAGCAGTATATCACATGACCATCCAACTTTTCATCAGGTAATATATTGACGAGAATCCAAAGTAGTCATGCACTAGGCATAAAGTACATCACATGATCATTTATAGATCACACGAAGGGTGTCTGGTAGGTTATGTGAAGAACATCATGAAATCCCACTAGATCATGTGAGACTCAAGAGGAACCGACACTTCTCAAAACCAAGGAATTCATGATGAAAGGATTTGAACGAAGGTCAAAGGTGGAAGGCATAAGAAAAGGAAATTTTCAATGACCCTTATGCTCTTTACATAAGTCATCCAAAGACATTAGAAAAATCTTAGGAATGTCACTTGGATATTGAGAAACTCCTGAAACATGCCATATGAGGCACATGAAATACTCTAAGCATGTTAGAGTAAGACACACGATTACCCCTACAGACACCACTTTGATCTCACGAAACCCTCTGGGTCTGTCACCAAGGACATGTGACATCCTTCAGACACATCACCTGACTTATATTACAATGTTTTCTCATGTCATCCGAGTCTTGTGAAAGCATCTGGACCTGATAACTAAGATCCGGTGACACCCTTTGGGAATGTCTGTTGGGACTCACGATGCCCTCCAGACATGTATCCCATGTCTCATAAATTCTCCCATAGGTTTCATCTAAGATATGCAACACACCTCAGAATATTCCACAATGACTCTTGGAAAACCCTCCATATGTGTCAATATGGGTCAAAAAATGTCTCCTAGGACATGCTAATGGGGTCATATGATGATCTCCAGACAAGAAGGCCATGTCAATAGGGCTTCCTAGGACATGATATCATTGTCTATCCTCGGTGTGTAAGCCCAGAATAAAGGGAATCATTAGTGTGTAATCCCTAACATAAAGGGAACTATGTTAACTCTAATTACTTCCATATATAGGATACATAGGATAACTCTTTCTATGTTTTTATCCTTATATTTATCATCTAGGGATATATTATCATCTAAGTCCCTTATTCAAGGAAACAAAATTGATTATTTTCTATCCCTTGTTTCTCACAATGACCATGGATCCCTTGGGATTAGGGGGTATCAATGATCATATCATCTTCACTATAAAACCCCAAAATAGTACATGGTAACCTCAGTGTGTAAGCCCCAACATAAAGTGAACTATGATGACTATAATTCCTTACATAACTAGGAAATGTAGGACACCTTCCTAAGGATATAGCTGAAATAACACAAACATTTCGGTATAAGTCTTTCCATGTCTCTAAAGTCTCAACCAACAAGACTCAAATTTTCCCAGGAGATTATCACCTTTTCTTATCCATCAGTGGAATAAGAAAAAAAAACTATGATGCCTTTTATTCCTACCATGACTAGTATACATAAGACATATCTCAAGGACTTGAGTCCCATAATAAATATTCTCAAGTAAGTCCCAGTCTATAATCCCTGCATCATGAGAAATGAATTAGCCATTTTTCATCCCTTGTTTCTCACACTGAGCATGGATCACATGAGATTAGGGATTCATGATAATCATATCATCTTCACTATGAGTCTCTATAATGACACGAGAAACCCCAATACATGATAACTATGACAACTCTGATTCTCACTATACTCAGGATACATAGGAAACACACTTAGGATTGGAGCTCAAATATATGGAATCTTATTACCCGAACATATGTTTTCACCACATGAAATTAAACTACAAAGAAATAATGAAATATTTAGGGTTTGATTCCGGAAATAATCAGGAAATGTAGCAGGACTCATAATGGATCAATACCCTCCTCAGAATATTAACTACCTCCTTACATAGAAGAATTATCTGAATCATTTGGTTATACTTATTCATTACATAAGAAACTACTTGTTACTATAAAATGATGAAGAAACTTAGATACATATAGGTGTATTTATTAAAGAGATCCCAGCCTTTTTCATATGAAATAGAATTTACCTATAGTCATTTCTTTAGGGTAACTGATCCCATATCAGGATTAGGAATAGATTCATAAACATATCTTAAATCAATAAGAGAGTCCAGAAGTAGGTAATAATTACCCCAAGAAGGGTGTGATGAGACCAACCTCCCTTCCTCTAGACCAATGTGAGTCCCCAAGAGTTTATGTGCCTGAACACCTAGATGACTGCCGACCATTGGAAAGAAGGACTATACCCAGCTATGGATGAGGGAACTATTGGGAGTTTCTAGGGAATATGAAAACGATTGTAAACCCGATGTGTGTTATTGAGAGATGCCTTAAAATATCCATCTATCAAACCATCAAGGGGATCCCATTCCAAATTTTCTCGAAAACAGACGACACAAAAATGTTGAACTCGATGTGAATCTCTCCAATGAAAAATGATGAGGTTATAATATATCAAGCCACGTTCCTTGCTCCTTATATGGAAACAATTTTCATAGGGTCAATGTGCATCTCATAAGAAAAATTGTTTTTCCAACCATATATACAAAAAAATAAGTAATACCAATATAAAATAGGATTCTTTTAAGTCTATCCTCACACTAATAGGTCCATGAAAACAAAATGACTAGAAATGGAATATATGAAAATTGTGTTAACCATGCATATATGATTGAGTATTTTCATGCCTATGATATAGAACTGATCAATAACATTTTTCATTTTTTATTAATGACTATAGATATGGATTTTATCGATAACATCCTAACCTGAGGAAATGTCTTCATCATCTAGAATTTGATCCAGTAACTCAACTGCTGTGGCCCCCACAAGTTTCAAGGAAATATCAAGAAAATATCACATTCTCGATAGCTCCAATAACAAGTAGAGAAGACGATGTTTTGAGAGTACTGATGACATGATACAATCTCAACCAAGGAACCTACTCAGGAGATTATCCATGTATGAAAATCAAAGAATTTTCATCTCGCAAAAAAGGCTGTTGCTAAGCCAGTAGACCTCATCACTATAACCTACCACTTCACGATCTTATCTACAGAGCACAAAAACTTCCACCTTCCATTTATGATGATGGTGGATAAATAATACATTTATGTATCCATTTTGGTTTAGGTGCCACCACGGAGGTCACTTATCAACTGCCTTCACCAAGGACGTCCCACTGGTACCATCAGTCTCCTTTTGAGGGTATCGTATGACACCCAGCCACCTCTGATTCCCCTTAAAGGGATATAAGGAAGAATCATTAGAGTAGGAAGATGTTGGATATCTAGGAGAGGTCTCATATCCCTGCTCCTCCTAACGATTCCTACCAACATACTATGACATGAATCAGTAAGAATGATTATATCCCTAATTGCTCGGAATAAGTCTACAGGTATATTCCCACAAAAAAACAAGGAGGGGGATCATACTCCCACCCCATGCACGAAGCCTATTAGCATACTTAGATGGAACAAGGAGGTCAGAAGTGGGAACATATCCCCACTTAAATGGAATCTATTTGTCAACAAATAATGGAGATGGAGAATGTACAGGTTTATATCCCTGCACACACTTTTTTAAAATGCCTATATATTTTAGATATAGTTTAAGATATCTTTCTGCATATTCTGGATCAGTTACAGATAAAGGGACATGTGCATACTTTTATCCCTATAGCCAGAACAACTAAACACTCTGATCATTGTGAACAAGTGGTTGTATCATAGAAATTGTACATTATTTCTCCCACCTAGTAGAAATATCGAAAAATTACGATAAAGGGAGAGGCATTGGACCAAGCTCATATTCTCGTTCCAACTGGGGATCACTAGGTGAGAGTGGTACAAACTTCATGATAGGGTAACATGCCTATAAAAAAAGTCTAATAACATATTCCAAAGGCCCAGGATTATGATCATACCCCTGTTCTGACTGGGGATCACCAATTGAGAGGGGCACAAGCCTCGGGATAGGCTCATATCCCTATCTAAGAGGTCCAGTGGCATAGTCCAAAGTCTTAGGATCATGCATGTATCCCCATTATGGATGATCCTAACCATGTAATAATGGAACAAGCCTTGGGGTAGGGCTATATTAATGTCATTGAATCTTCCTATCATACACTATAAGATCAAAGAATCAAGGAACATATTCCTACTTCTTCCAAAGAATCACCGCACCAACATCATTCCAAGTCAATACATGTACATGCTCATATTCCTTCTCCCATTATAGAGGTTCATCGATATATTCCATAGGGGAATGCATATTCATGCGAGGATCATATTCCTATTCCAACCAGGGCTCACCAATTGAGAGTGGAACATGCCTTGGGGTGGGCTCATACCCCTTCCAAGAAAGATAAGAGGTATATCCTGAAGTCCCATGATCAGGCTCATACTCCCGCCATGACTGAGGCACACCAAGTGGGACTGAAACATTCCTCAAGACAGGCTCATATCACTATCAATAATGATATGAATTATTGGTATATTATAATATCTTCTCAGCAATGGGATCATATTCCCACAGAATCTAACAATTATATACATGTTTTGGAAACCATCACACAACATGCTCATATCCCAACATAATCACAAAAATAAGGTTTTCATATTAAAATAATGATGTAGAACATGACCCATACTCTTAATATAATCAGTTCTAGTGCCCTTGGGGGTTGTTCGAGACACATTTTCAACACCACAAGGCTTCATTGAATATTCTATCAAAGAGGAATAAGAAGGAATTCATTACCATGATAGTCTTCCTCATTGTATCATGGATATGGATCACAGAGACTCTACTCATAAAATCCACCGTGGTCAACCTATCTATGAAGATATCTTCCATGGGAAAGACAATTCTCCCTTTGTCCATAGACCTTTGTATATAGAGGTCAATTAAACCCCAAAACCTTCATAGAGAGAGGTAATCAAAACCCCAGGGTCAATCTTATATGGTTCCCCATCAACTACTAGCAACAATCCACTTCCATTAGTAGGTGACCATAAGAGCGATATTCAATAGTCAAACCTGATGGAGGAATGTATGTCTGATGAGGAGGAGGCTGACATCGATATATGGAGAGGGTTAACCAGAAACAACCTCCCCATCATATTCTGGCCCCTCACTATTTCCAACTATGAGAACCCAGATGATCTAGAAGAAGAGTGCATTACTTATCTATGCTAAAATATGTGGGATGCTCATCACTAACTGAAGAATCAATATCTCACTTATCCAAGATATGATTTTCACCTTCATACAATCATGATACTTCATCATCAGTTCATCCTAGCTACTATCTCAATGGCCCAGGATCTAAAACTGTAAAAGCACAAAACAATTTCACAACATGCCTGCCCCCATTATATTGTGGTGATTTTGTAGCTAATCTCTGAATCCATGTTAGGAATACATATTCAAGGATGGGGAAATTATAAAGCGTTACACTTTTCTGATCCCCCAGAATAGCTGATCCCTTTAGATATGATATCCTGTAATGTTATAGCGTCTGATAAAATCATAGGACCAAGTAATGCACTGGATAGTTAGTCACTATAATAGAATTCCCCCATTCCAATAGTTCCCAGACACCATGGATGGGGAGAGAGGATAGCTAAAAGGATGTCAAGATATTCCCCTCAAGATAATGGGAGGAAATTACAAACATGGAAATCAAATTTTCAATCACCCGGACAACATCCCGTAAGTGAAGGTTCTCATCATGGGCTACCATCACACCCAGATCCCACACAAGAACAACTACGTAGCTTCACACATACCTCAATAGATGCTGTCCATAAGTAGACTCAACCCCCTTTCTAGGATAATATCTCCCACCGCATCCACCCCTTAGGTATTTAAATATTGATATGATCTAGTACATACCATTGGTAGCTGTAGGTGAACCTTAGCCTACTGGGATGGGGCCATTTATATTACAATCACCATCACTAGGATCATTATCCCTTGATAAGACCCTAGAGACATCAATAGTGATTCTAGAGCACCCGCATTCTACTGCGCTAAGGGAATTTAAATCTTCATGTTCATCCTAGGAATCATCAACTCCCTGAATGGAGTCATTGGATCCTCGAAAACAAGATTAGTCAATGGAAATGGAGGCCCCAAATGACCCCAACCCATAGGTCTAGTGTAATTTTCATCATCATCAACACCACATAGAGAGTTAGCCTTCTCTAGGATGGGAGGAAGAAATCAATGGCCGAAATTCCACCTATTCCTCCCATAGAAAGACAAACCTATGTTGGATAAGGTGTGCTCGATAATCATGACCAGAAAATCCATATAAGTCTCTATTAATAGGATGAGATGGGAGGAGCATACAACAAAGGTAATCTAATCCCATTGGGGTCACCAGCCAAAATGGATCAATAAGGACACAGGTTCGAATAACGACCCTGTTGGAAGCTATGCAAAAACAATTTGTCATGTACAAAGCAATTGAACAACCACCATTTCCAGATATACCTATGTGAATTCCATCACTATCAACATGATAGATGTTTATCAAGATGAAAATGTATAGGAATGCAACATAGAACATGTACCCCAGAAGGAGGGTGATTCGGATGCACCAAATGAAGTTGTGTGCCCCCAGAACGAAAGAATTCTTCCAAATTTGACACCATTGAATAAGGAGTTGCCACCTCCATGGTGGAGTACTGGAAATGAAAAAGGAAAAGATGTGACTACATATTAATTTCCATCCACATAGAAACTATCATCACAATATGAGAGTGAAATACGATCTCTCTAAAAATTCAATGAGGTGTCACTTAGGGGTAATATTCCTACTAGATATCATCTCCATCTAGAGATGAATATTCTCCCTCTCATAGTTGATCTTCCTGTAAGAGCTGTATCTGAGCATCATATTGGCTCCAGATCTATAAAAAATGTCTATATAAATGAGGAAACCAAAATATATTGAGACATCTATCCATTTCACTGATAGAATCTCCCTCACTATAGTAATCATTCTGTCATAGGAAGAATCGAGGATCAGCAAGAGATGAAAGCGGGACGACCTCATCAGCCCCCACCCACTCCCTGTAGACAAGAGGCGTCTTAGACAACAGTTCCCCTACATTAATTATCACAATTGAATCCTGGACACACAAATGTAAGCCATGGAATTGAGACACACACTTGTATAACCTGAAAGGAAGACATACCCTGAATGGGTGGATGATACTCCGCATCCACCCAACTTCATTTACCCAACCTTCTGTACCTTTGATTGTTCAAGTGACCCTGAAAAACACCTCACACACTTCTTATCCTAATGTGTGCTGATAATGGTCCCTCTAGATAAACAAGAGGCAACTAAGCTGAGGTTTTTCATACACAATTTTATAGGGAAAACCTTTGTTTGGTACAATAGTCTTCTAGAAGGATCTGCAACAGGATGGGAAGACCATCACCATTAGTTCATTTATCACTTTATTTCAACACTGAGGAAGACAATAATCATCAACCTAATGAACTAAAAACAACATGTGAATGAGAGGTTTTCTAATTTTATAGAATAGTGGAAAGGTTTAACCTATTTTCTTAGTATCCCCCTCTCATAGGAGAAACTTCTGGAACTATATGATGAAAATCTTAGGAATGAGTTGCAAAAACCCATAATCCTCATAAAATATCAAGGTGGGTTCTGAGAGTTCACTAAAATGGTTAAAAGACTTTAAGAGGCTATTAAACGAACACGATCCAAGTCTAAAAACATGCCCACAACATAGGGGATAAATCTAGGTAGAGAAGAATCTGGATATTTCATTATCAAGCCTGTAGCGGTGCCCAATCAAGCACCCAGGAAAGATCTAAATTGCCCAAATCCTCTTATCGATCACAACCACTATAAAATCACCCTTTACCGGAAGCTCAATGAAATGAGGGTCACCTAATATTTGAGGAATGGATGAAAAAATTATACTCCTTCCAAAATTAACAAGTCCAAGGTTATTTTTTGGCAGCTAGGGATAATAAATTTCTCACACTCCTACAACCTAGGAGGCATGATGAAGTTAAACTAAATGACCATCTCGATTATTTCCCTTTCCACAGAAGGCAGGGTCATAATATCAATAATTAATTTTTATTAAAGGAATCCCTTCAAGGAATGGTCCACTCTGTACAAGTGATGTTATAAAATTCCATAAAGAAGTTGCCATTCATAACCATCACCCGATCAAAATAAGAGGATGGAGGACAGAATGTTATAGCTAAGCGAGTGAAAAATATTGAAAACTAGATGTCCCAAAAAAATATTTTATTGAGAAAATAACGCTATCAAAAAATAGTTGTGTAAACTAATGATAGATTAACCACCCAAGAAAGACGCATCAGATGTGTTTCCCATGGGTGGGATTGACCACCAGAAATAGGAACAGACAGAGGAGGAAGAAACATATTATGCTCCAAAGAAACCCCTAACCCTTGTATTTTTCATCCATACAACATCTGCAACAAGGGAACCAACCCACCAAATAGAATTCTCATCAGATGAGGAGATAATCTTTAGTTCTGTCAACACAATAAAATTGAAAAATCCCTTCTCCAATGATGAGTATGCCCCTGAACATGGTTTCTCTACATATAATAGGGGAACGAGAAACCACATGCATCAAATAAGAGGATATATGGGACAATGCAGACATGGTCAGACTTAGTATTCTAGTCATATCCCCATAGGTGAAATATATGCATCCAAAACCCATGGGAAAGCACTTCAGCAGACTCAAAAGTAGAAAATATGTGCCTCAAATCCCCCAACAACGTTTCCCACAATCTATTGTCTTGGATGAAGGCTCAGTGAGGGTCAACCTAGTCAAACCAAGCAATGGGGAAGGACAACATGACCCACGTTACTGGTGGAAGATATTTCTCCAACCTCTGGGAATGCTCTAGGTCCATCTACCTCAGATTCTCCAGCTCTCAAAGCACATACCCCAAAGAAACCTTATATCAGAAGGTGACAACCTCTGGTAAAAAAATAAGATGTTTTGAAATAGATAGTTGTAGTACCAGAAAAGATCTGGATCCTTGATGCAGTCCATCATTAAAAGGAACTCATGGAGGTACTTGTTGAATCCCTCCGGAGCCCATGAGAATTTGAGACAGAATGCACTACCGTCAAGGTCTATCTAGAGAAGACTATGTCATTAGGATGTCATGTTTCCATGTAATTCCCAAATCAAGATTAGGAATATTCCATTAAAGGGAACATCCGAAACTTATACATTTTGGGAAGACTCAATAATACTAATTTCCAATGGTTTCTGATTGATAATGGATCTAGGATCAATCTCATCCCATCTCGTACTCTCCTAAATTTAGGTCATAGAGAAGGGGAATTATTCCCTACAAAGATGACCATTCAAGGATATTATAAGTGTGAGAAAATTTCTATTGGGAAGATCAAAATTGAGGCCCAAATTGGGGAAATAACATCTTAAGTCGAGTTCATAGTTTTCCATCTAGTCACTGCATATAATTTCCATCTTGGAAGGACCTGACTCCATATCCACTTAGAAGTACCATCAACATTCCATCAATGTCTGAAGTACCCTATCAATGTAATGGTAATAATTATACATGGAGATCTCACCCCTTAAATATTTGAGGATCCAAATATACCGATGAATATTTCTATAATTAGGGAGGTAAGAAAGAAATAGTAGATGATGATATACAGGTTGCAAATCCTAATGGATTAGGGACCTCTCCTTTGAATCCTTGGAGTATGCTCAATGGAGATTATGTAATCCCCATAAACATGGTAAAAGTAGAAGATCTAATACGAGAGGTCCAATAATATCTTGCCCTTAAGAACAAAAACTGTCTCTATAATCCCTCTGCAACACCTCATACAGAAAGGGATGAATATGTCTCTTCTAATAGCCTCCCAAACCATGATACTGTTGTAGATGCTCCTATAATGACATATTCTCTTGAGTATGTATCCACATACTCAGAAATGGATGAGGTTGATCTTAGTAATTCTACTCTATCATTCTAGATAGGTTTCTCTACCACCATATATGATATTATAAAGATAAATATGGTAATAGAAGAATACCCATAACCTTATCTGATTATTACCACCATGTCCCTTAAAGATAAAGAGATGTACGTTGCATTTAGGAAGTAGAACTGATATGTGTTCACCTAGAATTATACAAAAATTACCAGACTCAATCCAGATGT
This sequence comes from Viscum album, assembly GCA_963277665.1. Taxonomy (NCBI): domain Eukaryota; kingdom Viridiplantae; phylum Streptophyta; class Magnoliopsida; order Santalales; family Viscaceae; genus Viscum; species Viscum album. Next base: position 1,713,840,635 of record OY728152.1, on the reverse strand, counting down.
GGCTACACACCATCTCAAACTACTCGATGAGCATCGAGGATTTGAGAAGGTTTCCAGGAGAATGTACCCCACTCATTCCCCCCAATGTAGAGGTCATAGATGAAAAATTTATTAAAACCGACTTCCTTAGAGAAGTGAAATACCCAATTTGTCTTTCCAACATCATCCCCATTAAGAATAAGAACAAGAAGATTATGGGTTTAAATGAATTTAGAGACCTTAACAGACATTTCTAGAAATATGAATTCCCATTTTTTGATCATAGAAATCTTGATCGATAACACTTCTAGCTTCCACACACTTTACCTTATGGATGGGTACTCAGGGTATAATCAGATCAAGATAGCCCCCGAGGATGAAGAAACCACCACATTAAGTGCCCCTCAAGGGATATTATTCTATTATGTTATTCCCATTGGATTAAATAATATTGGGGCCACATATCAGTGTGCCAGGAATCAATTATTCAATCCATTCTTGGTAAGGATATCAAAGTGTTATTTCGAAAACATGGTCATCAAATCCTAACAATGATGTGATCACTTCATGGATCTTAAAAAAAATATTGTAAAATCTATGACAATATAGTCTAAAGTTGAATCGTCTGAAGTGAAATTTTGGGGTTACAATAGGAAAATTCCTTGGATTTGTGGTATTCCACCACAACATTGAAATGGATCCAGAGAAGACCAATGATATTTTAGTGACATCACCCCTAGAAATTTCAATGAAATGAGGGGAATCTAAAGTAACCTCAACCACATTTTGATATTCATGGCCAACCTGACTAGAAAATCTCTCCCCGTAACTAGGCTAATGAATAAGGGAGTCACCTACCAATGGGATGATGATTTACAGAAATCCTTTGAAAGTCTCAAGCAATACTTGCTACACCCACTGGTTCTGATTCCTTTGGTGTAAGGAAGGCCACTCGTATTATACGTGGCCACCATGGAATGATCATTGGGTGACCAACTTACATAGAAAAATGATGCAAGATGTGAGAATAGTTTCTAATACCTTAGCTGGAACAATCTAGGTACCGAGACACAATATTATAAGGTTAAAAATAAATTCCTTGCACTCATTTTTGTAGCAAAAAGCTACGGAGTTACTTGAAGCACCACAAATTCCACTTTTTCTCACATATCGACCCTCTAAAGTACATCCTTGGATTCCCCATGTTGACCGGGCTCTTGGATCAATGGGTGGTCATTATACAATAATATGGAATTCAGTTCATATCTCAGAAGTCGGTGAATGGACAAGGCATAACTAATTTACTTGAAACACAGCTTGCCCGAGAAAATACACTAGAATACACTGAGCTCCTAGATGAAGAGGTCTTATTGGCCCATGAAACTCTCCAAACATGGGAGATGTACTTTGATGGATCCTCCTAGAGTTTTTCAACATAATAATGGAAAACCTGAAGCTCAATCAGGTTAGTCTGAGGATTGGGTTTTTCTCTGTGGAAAAAGAAGATTTTCCTTACTCTTTCTAATAGTCTAAAGGCTGAAAAAATAATGAGGTCGAGTACCAATCCATCACCACTAGATTTTAAATAGCTCTATATCTATACATAGGAAACCAAAATATCAAAGTAGAATCAGAACTAAAAATAAAGAATATCATTGGTGAATATTCCATTAAAAAGGAAGATCTATCCCCCCCTAACTTGCTATATTAGGGGATTGATAACAAAATTTTCCTTTGAGTCCACCTAGAATTATGTTACCCAATCATATAATTATCGTGCCGATGTACTGGATAACCTAGCCACCGTCCTTGCTGACCTTGATCAAGAGGAATAAACCTTCTATATCACACATCAGTGAATGGTATTTTAGATAGTCATATATTATATAGAAGAAATCAATCAGGTAAACACCACCCAGAGTGTGATGAACCAATGAATACCCTTAGATGGATTGAGCATATAATCAGTTATCTTTAATATGAGACTCTCCCAACAGATCATGAAGGGAATAAATTCTGCACCGGGTAGCAAACATCACTATATAGGATGGTCCGAACAAGAAAATATTACTATAAAAACATGACTTTAACAAAATTATCCTCAGGTGCATAAAAAAGAGAGAGGTTATCACCATCGTGGAATTAGTACATACAGGATCTTGTGATTCCCATAAATCTGGAATCTGACTTTCCCACCAAGTCAGGAGTCTGGGATACTACTGGAAAACTACGATATAGGACTAAGTGGAATTCACCAAGAAATTTCATGCATGAATGATTCATGAAAACATCATCCATTAGTCCCCAGAATTTCTACATATGGATTAATATTCATGGATATTTTCTATTTGGGGGATGGACATTGTGGGTCCATATACTCTAGCCACAACTAAGTATTTCAAGTACTTACTTACTAATACTAACTTCTTTTCCAAGTGGGATGAGTCAATACCCATCAAGGAAGTTGGGATGAAGAATATCATCAACATCATGAAGTCCCATATCATCACGTCATTCAGAGTCTCTCTCACAATATTTACAGTCAATGGAACCAACTTTAGTTCCACAGAGTTGAAGAAGCTATACCAAGAGTACAATATAGAGTCCAATAACTCCTCCCACCACTTTGCATTGGCCAATGGATAGATATATGCCTTCAATATAAGTCTATTGTATATACTCCAGAAGATGGTGAACAAGGATAATAATTAATGGCCTGATAAAATTCTCCATGCTTTATGGGTCTACCGTACCACCATGCATACCTCTATGCATGTAAGACCATACTAATTGGTTTACAGGACTGAGGTAGTGTTACCCATATTGGTCCACCTTCAGTCACTATGAATATCCATTTCTAAATAACTCTCAAATTATGAAAAATCTCAAAAGGGGCTAGGTGAGTTGTGAAAACTAGATAAGAAGATGTTATGAACACTTCACAACCTTAAGGGTCACCAAAATTAGATTATACAAGCCTTTAATTAGAAGGTTCACCTCCATTAATTCCTACAAGGAGAACTAGTGCTGGATCTAAGAACCCTAATGATACCACGAATAAAGCCCCCGAAATTGGATCCCAAATGGTAAGTAACATACATCATACATAAGGTATATCATAATGGAGCCTATTAATTGTCTATAATGGGTGGGGAGCATGTCACACCACCCACCAATGCTTGATTTAACAAGAAATACTTTTCATAGTTGCCACCATGAGGGAATCCACATCGGTGTAAGTCACATCCTTCATCCTCTACACATGATGTTAAACTACATGGAATAACACATCATAGCATCAGGATATTAAACTATATGACATCTTTCTTCCTAACCTTAAGACATTAAACTTATCAACCAATGTCCTCACTGCATGACATAAAACTACACAGATCCATGATATCCACATCTATTCACGTTGAGTCACATCAATCCTCACTACATGATGTTAAACTACACGACTCTTGTAGAGATATGTATTGATTGATTCTCCTTTCTAATTGGATACGTAGGGATTCCTTGATTCTTATATTCATCCATCCACTACACAATGCACAATACCAATGTCACGCATGGGCCCCTTATCACTACTTGTTTCTCACACTGAGAATAGATCACATGGATTTGAAATCACAACAAAGGAATCCTGACATGAACAAGGAGTATCAGTCTCTATTGGATTTAGTACTCACCATAGGATGCTAAACTAGACAGATTTATATAACTATGTGTGGCTTGATTCTCATCCTCATGATATACGTAGTGAGGACCAGTCTCAATCTTTGGGCCCAACCACAACATCTCCATTTATTCACATTAGTATTCCTTCATACTCATCACATAATGTTAAACTGTATGGAATTTTAATAACTACATGTGGTTTGATTCTCATTCTCATGAGATATATAGTGATGCAAAGACTTCCTCCATTGGTCCCAACCACAATGTTCCCATCAATTCATGATGGCACACCTCCGTCCTCACTACATTACGTTAGACTGCATGGAACATCAATAACTACAAGTAGCTTTATTCATTTCATCACATGATACGTAGTGATGCCTAGATCTAAAATCCCTTGTCTAGCTACAACCGTCAATGGAAATAATGCCCTCCTCCTCATACATGTCATACTTACATATAATATTTCATGTTTCATAACTACGCATGGCTTGATTCTCATCATCATGAGATACGTAGTGACACCCAGTTTCCATATTTGGGCCCAAACATAACATATCCATTTATTAACACCAGTTTGCCTTTGTACTCACCACATTATGTTAAAATACACTGAATTTTCAAAACTATGTGTGGTTTTATTCTCATTATCATGAGATACATAATGATGCATAGACTTACACCCTTGGTCCCAATAACAATGTTCCCATAAATTCATGATGGATCTCCTTGATCCTCATCACATGATGTTAAAATACATGGAATATCAAGAGATATGTATATCTTGATTCCTATCATAATAGGATACATATTGACACCTAGATCTCTAACCGGGGGTCCAACTACAACTGTCAACAAAAATAAAGCTCATATACTCATATAGTCTAACATGCATAGAGTATTTCCCATTCTAGAAATAATAATGTCTTGATTCTAGTCCTCATGAGATATGTAGTGATGTCCAGTCTCCATCATTGGGGCCAATCACAACATTACCACTTTTGACGTTGGTCCACATCAGTCCTCACTGTAAGACCCTAAACTGCACGACTTTCCATAAATACATGTGGCTTGATCCTCACCCTCATGAGATACATAGTTACTCCCAAGCCCCTATCTTCAGTCCCAACCCCAACATTACCACACATTCATGTTGGTTCTTATGTCCTTACCACTTGATGTTAAACTTCACAGATGTACGTCCTTACTACATGACGTTAAATTGCATGGAAGTACATCTTTTCCGCATGATGTTAAACTACACTGAATCAAGAACATTGCCACTACATGATGATAGACTATGCATACCATCTCCCATTTTTCATTCCTTATTAAAGTAAAACAAGAGACTTACCTTGGTTAACCAGAATATGGGGTTCTTCCACCGTCTTTTAAGAGCTCTCAAATCCATATACCTGACTTCATGTCTCATTCATCTAGGGGATCGATAACCTTACATGGAACTTAAAAAGGATTCATGGATTCAAGGAACCTTTTCTTGAAAATTCATACATGCCCCTAGATTTTTCATATTTTCCAATGGTTGTTAACTAAATTCATCACTCTGAAAAAGGACATTCTGATCCTCGTGGGCCCTGACATCATCATTGTAGTACTCAAAACCTTAGCATATATGAACCACTCCCTGTATGAATTCCCCATATCACCACTCATAACCTGAGAATCTCTATCCATGATTTAAAACATCTACATCCCATGCTTGAGAAGTTATTGGATTACTCTTATCCTTGTAAATCCTAATTAATATCCTCTATATCATCCTCCATATCAATTCCATGTTATTCATGACTGTAAACTGCCTATATTTTAGTCAAATATGTACAACCTTAAACTCTAGAACATAATGATAAAAATTTAAATACCTTAAATTCCTAATGAAATAGACACAAAACTTATCTGGTTGAAAACCCACAACAGGAAAGATGAGAAAAAGTCATGTCTCTACTCGCTAAACTCTTCAACCTCCAAATTTTGGAAAAAATAGGGAGAAAATACAAAAGGTTTAATTCTAATATTTTATACCTTATAGCCCTAATAAAACAAAAACTATTCTTTCTAGACCCACTGGTTTGGGAAAAAGTTAGAGCAATGTTTGTCACATCTCCTCTCTATGAGAATGTGTTCGTTGGATGGTGACACAACATTTAGGGTACTTGAACCCTCCTTGTAATTTACACTCTCCATAGATCAAACATCATTAATTGGGGTATCTCGAATCACCATAACCTTCCATAGACCTTAGAAATGATATATGGGTTCAAGGACCCTTTGATACACTATGCATATATTTCCATGGATCCTGTATATGTGCCTATGTTCATTAACTGAATGCTTCACTCTAAAAAAGGAAATTACAATTCACATGAGCCCTGAAACTTCTGTGGTAGCACTCAAAAACTCAGTGTGTTTGAACCACTCCTGGTATGAGTGTCTCATGTCTTTCCCCTAACTCGAGTACTCTAGATCATGACTTATAATCCTCACATCAAACTATCCAAACTGATTTGATATCCTTGATGTTATGTCACCTTGTTTTGTACTCTTTGTCAAGTATGTACTATGACATTTCATCTCCTAACCTTTGATGTCCCACACATCATGATTTGAAACCACATGTCATAGGGCTCAAGCTTCTCATTAAGATATGAATTGCCCTAGGGTTCCAGAACCCTTCTTGGATAGTTTTCTTCCCATACACTACTTCATCATCTAGATGTTTGAGTCTTCACAAATATTTTTCTACCCTTGAAAAAAAGTGAATAATCATCCTTTGATTAGCATGATATCGACGCATTAGGGACTTAAACCTCCAACTAAAGGAATATTCTACTTTTTAGAAAGGAGCTTCAATCCCTGTGAGCCTTAAAAACACATTGGGAGAACATAAAATTCCAAAATGTCATGGGACATACCCGAAATTTATGCACTATCTCGTATTAATGGACTCAAACTTCCAAGATATGATTTACACCATCCATACTCAAACTATCTAGGAAGTCTTAGTATCCATAGTATTCCAACCCGCACCATATTACTTCCATAAATCATCCATAGCCCTTGGAAAAGATACCCGCCTTCAAGGAACCTTTTCTTGACTATGCATACATGCCTATGGATCCTGCATATGTGCCTATAGTTTTCAACCAAATGAGTCACTCTATAAAAAGTGTATTTCGATCATCACGAGCCTTTGAGACACTATCAAAGACTCTGGTGGAAATTAGTTTTTCTTAGAATTGAGTCCTCGTCCCATTGGATGTCACTCCTAAAGGGGGGGGGTTATTTATTGATTCCCTCTAGATATAGAATGGAAAAATAAAAAAGAAATAAATACTTGAATATGGGTATTATTTTCCACACAAAAGAAAATGAAGGAGATAATTAAAGAGACCTACACATCACATGAGCCTATGAAAGAATTGTGATAACGTGAGCATTTAATGGTCACGTTAAGGCTCACCGCATGCCATATAACCCACATGAATTCCTATGGACCGCCCTTTGAAAAACCTTCATGCTCTCACAAAGGCTCCCAAGACAACCGAATGAGCTCCCCAAGACACGTGGTTGGTCATTGGAAAGTGTATGACAAACCACTCAAAATCCTTCAAAAATAAGTATGGTTGATATTAAAAGGCAGAGAACCCCATTGGTCATGAAACTCACACTCTGTATCATTATTTGGAAGAATAAAATCTCTTGGTGACATCTAGAAGAACATGCAAGAACTCCAAATATTTTTAAGATAAAATGAATGAGATAATGGGGAAGATGTGAGAGGTGTTTGTGGTCACTTATGGACATGTAATGCATCCCTGGTAACCTACAAGAAGTCGCGAGTCCTCATAGAAAAAAATGCCTCACCTTGTGAGATCCATTTGAATTGTCATCCTCACTATACCAAGTGCACTAGGTAAATATGTGATGATCTAAGTATGAAAAAATAGACCTATCCACTACATACATGCATGTATTCCATATGAACCATATTGGTTAGATGAGACAACACTGAAAATCGTGAAAAAACCCTAGATGTTTCTCGTGAAAACTCACATAATCCATGACTGTTGTAAAATAAAAAAAAGATATAGAAAGGGAAGATGATATAGGTGTTCACTATAATTGAAGGATATGTGATGCACCCCTTGAAACCCACAAGAATCCTCTAGTCCCCAGTGAAATGACTGACTCACCTCACAAGATCCCTTTGTCTTATCATCCTCTCCATGGGGATCACCTCAGGTAACTCTGAGATACTCTAAAGAAAAACTAATAGACCTATCCAATACATGATTTAACAAAATCCATATGACCCATATTGGTCAGGCAAGACATCACTAAAAAATGGAGAAAATATACCTGAAATTTCTTATGCAAACTTACATAATCCCTGAACTTTGTAAAATAAAATGAAGGAGATATTAAGGGAGGAGGTGAGAGGTGTTCCCAGTCATTTAAGGACATGAGACACACCCTTGGACATCTACAAAAATCTATGAGTCCTCAGAGACATGTCCTCCTTGCCTCACGAGATCCCTTTAGCTTGTTATCCTCACCATGTGAAGTTCCCCAATTAACTCCATGGCACTCTAAGAATGAACCAAGAGATTATTCCATGGAATGATCGCACACCCACATATGACCCATATCGACCATGTGATGTGTTGAAAAAAATTAGGTGAAATACTCCTACCAACACACATGAAATATTTCATGACTCCCAACCTTTTTCACATAAAAAAAGGGATTGAAATGGAGGATGTGAGAGGTGTTGAATGTCATTGAAAGGCATGTGAAACACCCAACTTACCCGCATAGTGGTCCTGTAAGACCAAAGACATGTCATCCAAGGTCTCACGAGTGTCTTCCCATAGATACATGGATCTTGAGAAGGTCCTTTGACCTGAGATCATGAAAATATGGGAGTCCTTATGTAACACCCCAAGCTTCCATGGTACATTTCCCTTTGAATAATGCAATGGCGTGCATTGTACGCAACTTCGAGATTCTAACACACCACAACAAATCAAACTAGCCGTTATTAATAGTAATACCTAGTTTTTGAAATTTTATAAATTCTCTTTCTCAAAATGGACTTCATTTTTGGATTCGGAATATCGAAATTATCCTAGGGTGAAATTTTGGTACATTTCGGATAACTTTCATATTTTGATGAATAGTGAAAATTACTAAATTTTAATTAAAAACAACTTTTTTAATCGAAATAATTAATATTGATAAATTATGAATTTGAGTGGTTTTAAAGTATATTTTGAATATATTTTTACCATTTAATTCAATTTTTTTCATTGGACATAATTTCACAATTAAACCAGGCATAAACAAGTGCCAATCTTTTGATAGTTATTATCTCTTAAAAACACGCTTTTTGTTTTAACAACGGAAATTAATTTTAAATTAATTTCTTCCACTTTTGTGTTTTGAATTTTGAAAAATGGATTCCATATTAGGAATCAGGTTTTTAAAATTGTGTAAATAGGTAAATTTGATTTTTAGACATTTTGAATAATTACTTCGGTAAATATTTTATTTACCATGGTTAAAGGGTAAATCCGGTAAATAAGGGTTAAAAAATAAGATTATAATAATACTAAATTACCCTAAAACGTGTCTTAACCCTATGGGTTGATATATGACCGACCATGGGAATCTTTGGGATGATTTTGGGACCCCATGGATCCACTTGTAAGTGATAGGGACACTTTATTTTAATTAAGTTAAAATGAATACAAAAATGACAGAAGCATATATATTTTAGAAAAACAATTGTTAAATAGAGTTATAGATGTTGGATTTTAGACTATAAATATTAATTAGAAATATAAAAAGATTTACTAAATAATTATATTTTATTTATAATTTCTAGACATTAAATAATTTAATTTAGTTATGACACAATGGTGATGAAGTAATTACCATAATAGTGAACGATTAGAATAATTGATATTATAAATACACAAATAAATATACTTTGGGACTTTTTATGAATTAAACTAATTTTATAGGTTAATATGACATATTAGGATTTATTTAATCAACTTTTTTAGAATTAATCATTCTTTAATTATTTTTACAAAAATCAATTATTGAATAGTGTCAAAATTGACATAACAGAGTTTTTAAAACAAATTTTATATTATTAATTGATATTAAATTCCTAAAAATTTATGGATCGGCCAAGAGACTTATATCATGATAGGTTTATCATTAATGGACCACTTGGGGGTCTCTTGTATGTATATAGTAAGTTTATTAGCCATATAATATAAAAATACAAAGAGACATTGTAAAAGTGAAACTAATTAACTAAGAGTTAATACTTAAAGATAAGGTTAATATAATGACCCAAACCTGTCTAAATTCTATTGGTTGAGTGTTTTTCGACCTATTCCCACATAAAAATTTAACTAATCCACTTTGGAGACATTAGAAACTGAATATGAATTTATTATAAAATAATATTTCTAGCTTTTCCAAAGGTGCCCCTCACCTCTCTTATAAAAGGGCACTCGCCCTTCTCATTACATCACACCTTAAAAGCCTTTTCGTTCGGCCAAAACCTTCCCAAATACTCTCTAAAATTCCCTAAATACAACCTAGAGGCCTTATTGTGATCATAAATCTATCCTAAGGAGCCCTTTTGATCAAATCAAAAGGAAGAACCCGAAGAAGAGGTAATGATTTCACCACCCTTTTTCAAGTTCCTTTCTTCTTCCACTTCTTCTTTCTTTGTTATTTATATTATAAAATAATTAATACAGTATCTAATATATAATGTAATATTTTTATAAATATGGTACAACCATATTCAGTATTCTATCCACCCTTTTAATAACATGTCACCATACGTGCGTACGTACGACTTACCGTCTCCACGTTGTGGTGTAATTGTTATTCAATAAATTATTATTTGGATGGGTATAATAATGATGTGTAATTCATGTAAATAATAAATATATCATTATAATTATTCTTTATCTATGATATACCATCCAATTATATATTATTTTAATATCAAAATAATGATATTGTCGCTCGTGCGTACGTACAGACTACGGTCTCCACGAACGTGATGAGATTCATTCTCTATCGTATCCATTCATGTATAATTATCATTCTCTGATTTAAAAATAATGTTTAAGGACTTGATATCTTTATGGATATTAATAATATACAACCAATCCATGACAAACATGGCTTACGTAACAAAACATCTAAAAGAAAACGAGTAAGTTAACACCCGAAACGACGATAATTCTAAGATATTATTAAGAAAGCAATGTTAAAAGATCATATATGATATCATATTAATGTATATGATTCTTGAATAATTTAATAACAATTATTTCATCATTATACAGGAGGTTAACCTACCCCCAACCAAAAAAAAGTACAAGGTAAGGGGTTTCTTATCTCACTCTTAATTTCATGAGAATTCCATTGTTCACCACTTATTTATTGCATGTGGTGTATGTGTACTACCCATAATTGTATTCATTGTGTATTATAATTTAATTTATGGGTATTTACATCATAATTGTATGATCCTTCTTTCATGGGTGTATTTTTCATAAGTTACCTAATCGATAAGGGAATTTGAAATTTCAATTTCCATTTATTCGGCTTTACGCAAACTTCATTGATTATTTTACTCCGAGATTATGTGTGGAATAACTATTCATTTGCTTATGTCATAATTTCCACTCCCCTTTTTTGTGGATATAATTTTGATACACATAATCACTCCATTGATAATTTCTCAAGTCATCTATATGAATTTGATAAGGTAAATTTTAACTCATTCTCCATTTGTTGAGTTAAACATCCAATTCATTGGTGTTGTTTTTACAAGATTATGTGTGAATGTCCTTTGATTGTTTTACACTAAATATCCAATAATATTTAGTGTATTTATATTTGTCACACATAACTATGTCGTTGATTTATCCTTAACCTAAGGATACAGCCTTATGAGAGATTTCATCTCAATTTACATTCCATTGAGACTTCTTTGTTGTTATACACCAAATCACTTTTATATGGTGTACATAATGTACTTTTACATAGTATATCATGAATACTTTTATTCTCATGATATTAAAAAGTTTTTATTACCTCAATTATTTGAATTCAAGTGTCTCTCTTTTGGTTAGAAACTCTAACTAAAATACCATTTTTAAATGTTTTAAAGACTTATTCTTCTAAATCTTGCTCATTAATGTCTAGGTTTTAAAAATGGTTTTAAGGATTTATTTATATGGACATTAATGTTTTAAAATTAAAACTCCTTTTAAAAGTTTCAAAGTGGTATGGGGCACTTTGATTCAAAAATCTATTTTTAAATAGCTTCTTGACAAATAGTGTGACTTTAAATGATTTCAAGAAAAAGGGGGATATTTCTCTCAAATAGTTTTTATGATTATTTTCATCTATGTCAATATCCTTAATTATTCTTGATTGAGGTGAATATGATACAATAAAATCTTCTATATTGTATCAAATGAGTTATGTTTGACTGTGGATGTGCTATTTTTGTACCATTCATGGTTTGTGGATAAAGTATTGACATTTCGTATGCTAGTTTTAATACGAATGTTTATGTTATGTTTAAACCTTTTCATATGGGAATACATTGGACTTAATATGTGACGGGTGGAGCATGCTATAGCTCCCCGATGCATCGGTAGGTCTCATGAGACAAACTAGTGTCTTGGCACAAGGCCTTGGAAAAATCTTATTTGTAGTCTTGGCATGAGGCCTTCGATATGTGGTTATGATAGTCTGGAATTATGCATTCCATCATTATGAAAGTGGTTATTGATATTGAATGTGATCATTCGACTAGTAGAATATCCATGTGAGTAAGTAAATGGCATTATTTTATTTTATCTTTTCCATTTTATGCTGAAGTTCAAGTTTAAAAGGCTTTTGTTTTAGTTATAAACTTCCTTAAGTGTTTATGCTTATCTATGAAAGCTTCTTCTATAATGTTATCCTTACTGAGCATCTGAGCTCACCCTTTTCAATGTTTTATTTTTCCCAGGATTATGCAGAAGTAACTTATGAATGACCTGTAGGGATAGTATGAGGGGATATGAAGACAAGATGTTTTTTTAGGATATAATGTAAAACATTATGAATGTATCTAGTATTTACAAGGCTACTAAACCAATCGGTCTTTCGAGATTTGATCTTTCTTGTGATCATTCCAATGTTATGTAATAATGCATCGAATCTAGGTAACTGGGGTCGGGGCGTTACAGTTGGTATCAGAGGAAGTTTAGTACAAACCTTGGGAGTTAGATTTAGATAAACTCTGATTAGAGCACGTAGACCTAAGATGAACTTTGAGGATTAGTATAGAAGAACTTCCTAGAATTTTGGTATTGTAGAGATTTTGTGAGTTTTCCAAGCAATACATCCATGTCTGGATATGAGTAGGTAGAGGCGGCTCTGGCACAGATGTACCTAGGGGTAAAACCCGAAAACACTGCTTTGAGCTAGACTCGAACGGGAACTGGTGCATGACAACGGGCCTTGCTGCACTCTTGGTTACGACACTCCCGGGGGATATTCTTAGGATAATTTACATTTTATTTAATAACCGATTTGAAGTATTAAATATATAATATGATAGTAAATGACCTTGGTTAATCCTAATGTGTTTCAAATTGAGAATATGGTGACATGTTAATGTCTAAATGATTTTATGACTACTGTTACTCACACAATGATTTCTGGTTTTAGTCAATGGCTGGATTCCAAGGAAGTCATAGTGAATCTGAGAATGATGTACAAGGTGGGAACGGTGGGGGAAATGGGAAAAAATGGAATGTTGATAGGCGTAAAAGATATCATCTTTATGCCAATTCAATTTTCCAAAAATATGATCAACAATATATATTAACCAATTCTCGGACTCAAAAAAGAAGATAAAGGTGATGAATGATAAGAGCTCCAGTAGTGGAGACCATGGAGAAAGGAATCCTCAATTTCCATCATGCAGGAAATGTGTAAGGAGACACCTAGGAATGTGTCTCAATGGGACAAAGAAATTCTTTACATGCGGGAAGGAAGGACATAAAGTGAAGAATTTCCGAAGAAGAATGAAGAGTACTATGAAAGAAGATAAAAATGGTCCCAAGAGTCCATTTACAGTCATTTTCCGTAAATGTAGGGAACCTGGCCATTACCCAAGTGAATGCCCTATTCTATAGGATATTTTCTTAGTCAAAGAAGAAGATATGTGGAAATAAATGGTTGGAGAACTGTTTAAAAAGTATTAGTGCTCCTTATTTATGGGTTTACTTTGGAATAATTTTCTATTGCATTTATAACCCCACATTTTTCCATGTGAGAATGATATTTGAGGAAGAATTATCTCTTCTCTTGTGGATATAGGTATAAATAACCATTTGGTTTTATATGATCATTGGGGTTTGAGAGAATTATATGTTATTATAATATGGGATGAAAATGCAAGGTATGATATAACATTTATGGTTAAATTATGTTATGGTATTTTGAGGAATTTATCTCATTTTGGTAATATTATAAAATATAGTTTTTGAAAAAGGACAACATGTAGACCATGTGACAACCCGTTGCGTCGGACAAAGCTATGGGAATCGAACCCACAACTAAAGTGCGATTGGTATTTATCACCTACCACTGGACTACATGAAGTCCCTGGATAGTGTGACTAATTATTTTTAGTTAAATGATTTTATTGATCAATAATAAGTTGATTTGGGTTCTTATGTCTTATTAAATGAATACCCTTGGTATAAGAAAATGATTTGGTGATTAAGTGATAAATGTTATTTTGGAAGTTGTTCGCTTTGTTGTGAACACTATATGCCCAAGGAAAATAGAATAGTATGGGATTTAATTTGAGGAGTAATGGTGGATTTTTATCAATGTTTTTATTATGAATTTATAGTGATTTGGGTTGTTTATGGAAATGATTAGGTTAATTACATTTAAGTATGTGACTTTAAGAGTAATTAATGTCATTTGGAGATACAATTTAATGTGGATGACTACATTCATATAATTTTTGAGTTTCAATATTAGTTTGGATTATATTGAAGGATTTTAAGGACAATTGATTATTGAATGGTATTTATTTAACATTGGGGTATTGTTGGTTTAATTTTGGAAATTAAGATTAGTGTTTATTTCTCTAAAGGAATATCCTTTTGGGGGATCATTAGATCTTGTACTAACCATTTTGGTTTTGATTAATCTCTAAAGACAAGGTAAATATATAGTTTATCCTACATGGATCATGTATTTCTATAGAAGTTTATTCTAGATCTTCCATTGTGACCAAGTCTTCTAGAATACGCATTGTTCAAAAAGAATGAGTTAGTGGTAAAAAGTTATTAAAGATTGAAACTATACTTAAAAAGTAAGTTTATCTCTTTATGTTCTTATTCAATATCATAAATTAATTCCTCATCCTTGTGTAATGTAACTTAAAACAAAAAAAATGTTGTTCGTTTACTTTTCCTACTGGGAGACTAAGGACCGTTTGTCCCAACACAAGTTTGTGATTTTATTATTGTTAACTTTCTCCTGATCATGTTTTCCATCCCTCTCCATCAGAACTGAACACATAGTTTATCATACATATCCATGTTTTCCTACATGGAATCCTAGTATGGGTTATCTTGGGTGACCCTTATACCTCTCTTCCTTTCTTTTAAAGTGATAGTTTTATTGAATCTTTTTCCGATGTGGGACTTTCCATTATATTCTCAATCCCAATTTTTTAAAAAAATTGCAAGGACGCAATTTATTGAAGGAGGGGAGATTGTAACACCCCATGATTCCACGGTACGTTTCCCTTTGAATAATGCAATGGCATGCATTGTACGCAACTTCGAGATTCTAACACACTACAACCAATCAAACTAGCCGTTATGAATAGTAATACCTACTTTTTAAAATTTTATAAATTATATTTCTCAAAATGGAATTCATTTTTGGATTCAGAATATTGAAATATCCTAGGTTGAAATTTTGGTACTTTTCAGATAACTTTCATATTTTGATGAATAGTGAAAATTACTAAAATTTAATTAAAAACAACTTTTTTAATCGAAATAATTAATATTGATAAATTATGAATTTGAGGGGTTTTAAAGTATATTTAGAATATATTTTTACCATTTAATTCAATGTTTGTCATTGGACATAATTTCACAATTAAACCAGACATAAACAAGTGCCAATCTTTTAATAGTTATTATCTCTTAAAAACAAGCTTTTTGTTTTAACAACGGTAATTAATTTTAAATTAATTTCTGCCACTTCTGTGTTTTGAATTTGGAAAAAGGGATTCCATATTTGGAATCAGGATGTTCAAATTGTGTAAATAGGTAACTTTTATTTTTAGACATTTTGAATAATTACTTTGGTAAATATTTTATTTTCCATGGTTAAATGGTAAATCCGATAAATAAGGGTTAACAAATAATATTATAATAATACTAAATTACCCTAAAACGTGTCTTAACCCTATTGGTTGATACATTTCTGACCATGGGCATCTTTGGGACGATTTTGGGACCCCATGCATCCACTTGTAAGTGATAGGGACACTTTATTTTAATTAAGTTAAAATGAATACAAAAATGACAGAAGCATATATCTTTTAGAAAAACAATTGTTACATAGGGTTGTATATGTTGGATTTTAGACTATAAATATTCATTATAAAGATAAAAATATTTACTACATACTGATAGTTTATTTATAATTTTTAGACATTAAATAATTTAATTTAGGTATGACACAATGGTGATGCAATAATTACCATAATAGTGAAGAATTAAAATAATTGATATTATAAATACCTAAATAAATATAATTTGAGACTTTTTATGAATTAAACTAATTTTATAGGTTAATATGACATTTTATTATTGATTTAATTTATTTTATTCGAATTAATAATTCTGTTATGATTTTTACAAAAATCAATTATTGAATAGTGTCAAAATTGGTATAAAAAAGTTTTTAAAACAAATATTATATTATTAATTGATATTAAATTCCTAAAAATCTATGGATCGGCAAAGAGACTTATATCATGATAGGTGTATCATTAATGGACCACTTGGGGGTATCTTGGATGTATATAGTATGTTTATTAACCATATAATATAAAAATACAAAGAGACATTGTAAAAGTGAAACTAATTAACTAAGAGTTAATACTTAACGATAAGGTTAATATAATGACACAAACCTATATAAATTATATTGGTTGAGTTTTTTTCTACCTATACCCACATTAAACTTTGAATAATACACTTTTGAGCCATTAGAAACCGAATATGAATTTATTATAAAATAATATTTCTAGCTTTTCCAAAGGTGCCCCTCACCTCTCTTATAAAAGGGCACTCCCCCTTCTCATTACTTAACACCTTAGAAGCCTTTTGGTTCAGCCAACCCCTGCCGAAATACTCTCTCAACTTCCCTCAATACAACCTAGAGGCCTTATTTTGATCAGAAAGCCATCCTAAGGAGCCCTTTTGATCAAATCAAAAAGAAGAACCCGAAGAAGAGGTAATGATTTCACCACCCTTTTTCAAGTTCCATTCTTCTTCCACTTCTTCTTTCTTTGTTATTTATTTTCTAAAATAATGAATCCAGTATCTCCTATATACTGTAATATTATTATAAATATGGTACAACCATATTCAGTATTCTATCCACCCTTTGAATAACATGTCACCATACGTGAGTACATACAGCTTACCGTCTCCACGTTGTGGTGTAATTGTTATTCAATAAATTATTATTTGTATGGGTATAATAATGATGTTTAATTCATGTAAATAATAAATATATCATGATAATTATTCTTTATATATGATATAACATCCAATTATATATTATTTTAATATCAAAATAATGATATTGTCGCTCATGCGTACGTGCGGACTACGGTCTCCACGAATGCGATGAGATTCATTCTCTATCGTATCCATTAAAGTACAATTATCATTATATGATTTAAAAATAATTTTTAAGGACTTGATATCATTATGGATATGAATAAGATACAACCTATCCATGACAAACATGGCTTACGTAACAAAACATATAAAATAAAATGAGTAAGTTAACACCCGAAACGACGATAATTCTAAGATATTATTAACAAAGAAATGTTAAAAGATCATATATAATATAATATTAATGTATATGAATCATGAATAATTTATTAACAATTATTTAAACATTATACAGGAGGTTAACCTACTCCCAACCAAGGAAAAGTACAAGGTACAAGGTTTCTTATCTCACTCTTAATTTCGTGAGAATTCCATTGTTCACCAATTATTTATTGCATGTGGTGTATGTGTACTACCCATAATTGTATTCATTGTGTATTATAATTTAATTTATGGGTATTTACATCATCATTGTATTATCCTTCTTTCATGGGTGTATGTTTCATAAGTTACCTAATTGATAAGGGAATTTGAAATTTCAATTTCCATTTATTCGGCTTTACACAAACTTCATTGATTATTTTACTCCGAGATTATGTGTGGAATAACTATTCATTTACTTATGTCATAATTTCCACTCCCCTTTTTTCTTGATATACTTTTGATACACATAATCACTCCATTGATAATTTCTCAAGTCATCTATATCAATTTGATAAAATTAATTTTAACTCATTCTCCATTTGTTGAGGTAAACATCCAATTCATTGGTGTTGTTTTTACAAGATTATGTGTGAATGTACTTTGATTGTTTTACACTAAATATCCAATCATATTTAGTGTATTTATATTTTTCACACATAACTATGTCGTTGATTTATCCTTAACCTAAGGATACGGCCTTATGAGAGATTTCATCTCAATTTACATTCCATTGAGACTTCTTTGTTGTTATACACCAAATCACTTTTATATGGTGTACATAATATACTGTGACATAGTATATCATGAATCCCTTTATTCTCATGATATTACAAAGTTTTTATTACCTCAATTATTTGAATTCAAGTGTCTCTCTTTTGGTTAGAAACTCTAACTAAAATACCATTTTTAAATGTTTTAAAGACTTATTCTTCTAAATCTTTCTCATTAATGTCCAGGTTTTAAAAATGGGTTTAAGGATTTATTTATATGTACATTAATGTTTTAAAATTAAAACTCCTTTTAAAAGTTTCAAAGTGGTATGGGACACTTTGATTCAAAAATCTATTTTTAAATAGCTTCTTGACAAATAGTGTGACTTTAAATGATTTCAAGAAAAAAGGGGATATTTCTCTCAAATAGTTTTGATGATTATTTTCATCTATGTCAATATCCTTCATTATTATCGATTGAGGTGAATATTATACAATACAGTCTTCCATATTGTATAAAATGAGTTATGTTTGACTGTGGATGTGCTATTTTTATACCATTCATGGTTTGTGGATAAAGTATTGACATTTCGTATGCTAGTTTTAATACGAATGTTTATGTTATGTTTAATCCTTTTCATATGGGAATGCATTGGACTTAATATGTGATGGGTGGAGCCCACTATAGCTCCTCGATGCATCAGTAGGTCTCATGAGACAAACTACTGTCTTGGCACAAGGCCTTGGCAAAATCGTATTTGTAGTCTTGGCACGAGGCCTTGGCTATGTGGTTATGATAGTCTGACATTATGCATTCCATCATTATGAAAGTGGTTATTGATATTTCATGTGATCATTCAACTAGAAGAATATCCATGTGAGTAAGTAAATTGCATTATTTTATTTTATCTTTTCCATTTTATGCTGAAGTTCAAGTTTAAAAGGATTTTGTTTTAGTTATAAACTGCCTTAAGTGTTTATGCTTATCTATGAAAGCTTCTGCTATAATGTTATCCTTACTGAGCATCTGAGCTCACCCCTTTCAATGTTTTATTTTTCCCAGGATTATGAAGAAGTAATTTATGAATGATCTGCAGGGATAGTATGAGGGGATATGAAGACAATATGTTTTTTATGATGTAATGTAAAACATTATGAATGTATCTAGTATTTACAAGGCTACTAAACCAATCGGTCTTTCGATATTTGATCTTTCTTCTGATCAAGCCAATGTTATGTAATAATGCACCGACTCTGGGTAACTGGGGTCGGGGCGTTGCACCTTAGACATGTCTACATGATCAAACAAATTCCCATTAATTGGGTATAATACAATAAAGGTTGAATTTATGGAAGAGACTCATGATTGATTAAAATCAAAAGACACAGTCAGAGCAGTCCATGGTAGAGACTCACGAAGACACGCAGTGCTAGACCCCTTCACTGACTCCATCCTAGACTCATGCTCGATATGCCACACAAAGCATCAGACAACATGGGTGGTGATGCCTATAAATTTCCAACTACAACATGAATAAAGGGTTCACATCCGATGGCTACTATGCATGCCAGACACCCAGACTCTAGAGTAATTATCTCCTGACTTCTATGGACTTCTTAGAGCAGAAAATCATTAAACTGGCCATCTTTCCATGAAGTAATATGCTGATGGGTTGCCGGAGTAGTCATGATCCATGCATAAAGTAATTCACACGATCATTCATATATCACATGAAGGATCTATGGTAGGTTATGAGAATAACATCATACAACCCCACAAGATCATGTGAGACTCAAGACGAACCGACACTGAACAAAACCAAGGCATTCACAATACAAGGGTTAGAACCAAGGTCAAATGTGGATGTCTCGAGAAAAGGACATGGTCTCCGAACCTCATGTGCTTCTTGTAAGTCATCGAAAGGCACATGGAAGAACCATGTAATGTTTCTTAGATCTTGAGAAACTCCTTCATCATGCCATATGGGACACAAAAATACTCCAGACATGTCAAATCAAGTCACATGGTTCCCCTTGCTGTCACCACTTTGATCCTGATAAAACTAATGGGTTTGTCACCCAGGATTTATGAAATCCTTCATACACATCACCTGACTCATATAATGGAGTTTTCTCATGTCAACCGAGTCTCATGAATGTGTCTAGACATGATAAACAAGCTCGTGTGACACCCTCTAGGAAAGTAAGCTGGGACTCACGATTCCCTCTAGACATGTCATCCAGGTATCACATTGTCTCCTAGAGGTTTCATCTAAGATTCATGACACCCATCAGACTATGCTACATTGACTCTCACTTAACCCTCCATATGTGTCAAGCCAGGTCATATGATGGCTCCCAAGACAGTCAAACAGGGTCATATGATGCCCTCCAGACAAGAAGGCCATGTCAATAGGGCATCCAAGGACTTGATAACATTGTTTTTCCTTGGTGTGTAAGACCTTAATATAGGATAACCTTAGTGTATAAGCCTCTACATAAAGGGAAATCTGATGAATCTGATTCTTACCATATCTAGGGTATGTTGGATACATATCCAAGATCTTCAAGCCCTATATTGATCATCTAGGGAAATCATAGCATCCAAGTCATTTATTCAAGGAAATGACATTAATAATTTTATATCCCTTGTTTCTCACAATGTGTGCGGATCATGTGGGATTAAGAAGTAGAAATGATCATATCATATTCACTATAAACCCCCACAATGGTATAGAGTAACCTCACTATGTAAGCCTCAACATAAATAGAACTATGATGACTCTAATTCCATCCAAAACAAGGATACATTGGATGCCTTCCTAAGGACTGATCTCAAATAAAACACCCCTTTCAGTATAAATATTTCCATGACTCTAATGTCTCATCCAGAAGGACTCAATTAGACTTAGGAGATCATCACCCTATCTCATCCATCAGTGGACTGATAAACCCACCACTCTACAATAGTTTTGATTCCATCCATAACTAGGATACGTAAGATGTCTCTCCAAGACCCGATTCCTATAATAAATAACCTCAAGGGAATCTTAACACATAATAACTCCATCATGATCAATGAAATTATCATTTTCCACACTTTTTTTCTCACACCGATCAAGGATCATGTGATCTTAGGGATTCATGATAATCTTATCATCTGCACTATGGGTCTCTATAATGACATGGGAAACCCCAATACATGATAACTACAACAAATAAAATTTTCTCTATACTTAGGATATGTAGGAAACCCCTTAGGGTTCGAGATCAAATTTTTGGTGCCATAGTACCCGAACATATATACTCACTAAATGACATTAAACTGAATATGATGAAAGAAATATATGGGTTTTGATGCTTAAAATAGTCAGGTTATGTAGGATGCCTAATAATGGATCAATCTCCTCCTTGGAATATTAACCGCCTCCTTATATGGAAGCATGATACGAAGCACTTGGTTATATGGATTCAATATATAAGAAACTGCCCATTACTAGAAAATGATGAGGAACCTTAGATACATATAGATGGATTCACTATCAACCAATGCGAGTCCCCAAGAGTTGATGGGCCTAAAAACCCAAGTGATCTCTATCCTTTAGAAAGTAGGTCTATACCCAGCTATGGATGAGGGAACCATTGGGTGTTTCTGGGGAATACAAAACAGATGGTAAACCTGATGCGTACAATTGAGAGAGGCCTTAAAATATCCCTCAATAAAAACATCATAGGGAACCCATCCCACATCTACATATAATCCCAATGAAAAAAATAATGAAAAAAATCCCTTCGATACCACTTTATAATGTCCTGACCCAAGTGCTACTTACCAATGAACTGATCCGGTCAATTATGTGACCTCAGACGCGCCTCCCTATATACTAGAGGCAAAAAAATAGCAATGAAGGTCTAATATATATAACATTCAGAGACTATACCCTCTTTATCAAAGAAAAAAATAATTAAAATAACCAAGAAATAACAAAAATACAATAACCAACTACTAGAATAATACAATAACGAGAACAAACTAGTATCACTTGATGAACCAAAACTGAAAACAATATCCATAACTAAATAGTGGATATGTTGTGCCAATTAAGTGTCAAGTGTAAAAATCCAAACCCAAAATAAAGACACTGAAAAATCCCCTAAATAGGTCCTGAAACCACATTTATTCCCCTCATCCATGCTCCATCCCAACTCATCCATATGACATACATATATTTTCCTTATGTTGTTATGAAAACACGAAGTCTATTCAGTTATCAATTAGGTAGCCTAGATATGATCTGAGTATAACTTAATAGGCCACCACTATTGGTGTATAACAAAGTATCCAGTCAATAATACTGTATACAGTTGTATAAAGAATAATGTACAAAGCATAAAGTAAAAATTTATCAAATTTCTTTATTCATTAATTAACCACATAATTTCCCTGGGTTCACAAAGACACCCACCCCACAAATACCTTCTTCGACCCATGCTGGAGTCTGAACTACCCCAAAGATATATCTGAAACAAAAATTCCATGCTTATAATTTATCATTTCAGTTAAATTCTTGTCATATCCATTTGGAACCATAGTCGAATGCCAATCTGTATCACCCCAAGATTTCATAGTAAGTTACTTTCTTTAATGTAATTCAACAGCTTGCGCTACACTCAACCCCAAGTTTGAGCGCACCACGACTTACCAAACTAGCGGTTAAAAAAACGGTTATGAATAATATTAACTGCATTTTGAATTTTATATACTCCATATAATTTTAACTTCCATAATATGTTTTTCTTAGACATAACATGAGAACAAATTTAAATTTTTAGGTAAAAGAAGTATTTATAAAAAAATTCAATTTTACCGCCCTTTAATGGAGAACCCTTTTTAATTTTAGTATTTGAAACCTTTATATACTCAATTGGATAAAATAAAATTTTTATTTGGAATTGGGACATAAAAAATTAGTTTGGATAAATTTTCAGAGCTTTTCTGATAACTTTCATATTTTGATGAATAGTGATAAATACTAAATTTTAATTGAAAACAAATTTTTTAATCAAAATTATTTAGAGTGTTAAATTATACATTTGAACGGTTTTGAAGTATAATTATATTATATTTTTGTCTTTAAATCTAATTTTTTTTCATTGTAAGTAATTTTACATTTAAATTGGAAATAAACACATCAATCTTTTGATAGTTTTTACTCCTCAAAAACCTGATTTCTGGTTTTGACAATGGAAATATATTTTAAATTAATTAATACAACTTATATGTTTTTAATTTGGTAAAAGAGGCATCATTTTTGAATTTGGAATAATAAAATTACCTTTGGGTGAATTTTTGGTATTTTTCTAAAAATTTCATTTTTTGATGAATAATGAAAAAAACTTTGTTATTGTTTAAAACCTACTTTTTATTTAAATAATTATTTATTTTATTTAAATTTATTTTATGTCAAAATAGATACATAATACCAGTATAATTTCAATGTAATTCGTTGGAGTAATTTTATAATAAAATTAGATTTATAATTTTTTTTGAAATTTTTAACGTCTTTTACCCACCTTCTAGGCACATTTTCAAATTTGCCTATAACGTAATTTTACCACTTCTGTGAATTGAATTTAAAAAATCTAAGATACATGGTTGACATAAGTAAATAAAATGTGGTTCATTAGGATGAATTTTTTTTTGTGAATAGTAAATTTTCAATTTTATTTACCACGGTTAAAAGTAAATATGGTAATTAAAAGTAAAAATGATATTATAATTAACCTAACACATGCCTTAATTATATTGGATAAGTGTATTTATAACAAAATCAACCTTAGTAATAAAATATGATCCTTTTTATCCACTTGTATTAGATTAGGATATTTATTATTATTTTATTAAAGGAAGAGTTAAAAGTGTTAAATTAAAAGTTTAATAACTAAACCATTTTTAATATAGGGTTATACATAAGATAAATTCGACTATAAATATTCATTAGAAATATAAAAATGTTTCCAACATAATGGTATTTTATTTATAATTTTTGGACATTAAATAATAAAATTTATTTATGACATAATGATGATGCAATAATTACCTTAATAATGAAAGATTAAAATAATTGATATTATAAATATTAAAATAAATGTAAATTGAGAATTTTGATTCACTAAAATAATTTTATAGGTTAATATGAAACTTTAGGATTAATTTAATGTATCTGTTTCTAATTAATCAAGTTTTTTTAATTTTACAAATAGAATATACTAAATAGTGTCAAAATTGACATAATGAGTTTTTAAAACAAATACTATATTATTAAATGTTATGATATTTATAAAAATATAAGGTTCTAAAAAATGAGTCATATATTGATAGATAAGTCATTAATAAACAACTTGGGGTTCTCTTGTCTTCTTATATTAATTTTATGAACCATTTATTATAGTAATACTAGAATACATGGTAAAAGTTAAACTATTTAACTAAGAGTTAAAT
The DNA here is from genome assembly GCA_963277665.1 of Viscum album. Lineage (NCBI taxonomy): Eukaryota > Viridiplantae > Streptophyta > Magnoliopsida > Santalales > Viscaceae > Viscum > Viscum album. The sequence goes on along the minus strand of OY728152.1, from coordinate 1,713,815,544 downwards.
ATATACAATAGGGTTAATATGGTGACCTAAACCTGTATAAAACCTATTAGTTTAGTGTTTTTTGACCTAGAACCACCTTATACTCAAAATAAATCCTCTTGGATCCATTAGAAACCTAAAATTGTTGTATAATAAAATAATATTTCAAGCTTTTCCTAAAGTGACCCTCACCTCTCTTATAAAAGGGTACTTCCCCTTCTCTCAAAATCACACCTCCAAATCCATTTGTCTCGGAAAAACCTTACCCAAATATTCTACCAACAACCCTCACTTTACCATATAGGCCTTAATGTGATCATAAAGTCATCCTAAGGATCCCTTTTGATCAAATCAGAAGGAAGAACCCGTAGAAGAAGTAATTATTTCATCACTTCTTTCGAAGTTCTTTTCTTCTTCCACTACCTCTTTATTTGTTATTTCCATACCAGAATAATAACTCTAGTACCTTCTACACACTATGATGTTATTATAAATATGGTACAACCATATTCATTATTATATCCATCCTATGAATGACAAAGTCACCATACGTGCGTACATACAGATTACCATCTCCACGCCATGGTGTAGTTTGTTATTCAACACTTCATTTTTTGGATTGGTATAATAATGATTATAATTGATGTAAAGAAAATATATAACATGTTAATTATTATTTATATATGATATAACATTCAATTAAATACGATTTCACCATCAATAAAATGATATTATCACTCCTGCATACGTACGGATTACCATCTCCACGAACGTGATGAGATTCATTCCCCATAATAACCATTAAAGAATAATTTTCAATTTATTAATAAAGAAAAATGTTTAAAGATAATATAATTCTGGATATGAATCAAATAAATCCTATCCATAACAAACATGACTTACGTAACAAATAATATAAATGAAAACAAATTAGTTAACACGTAAAACAACGACACTACTGAAAAAACATTAACAAAGAAAAATTAGAAGATCATATATGATATCATATTTTTGTATGTGGTTATTTTATAATTTACTAACAATTATTTAACCATTATAAAAGATTTTAACTCTAAAGACCCATAAAATTCAAGGGAATTTTTTTTCTAAATTTTCTTGGGGATTTTACAAGAACGCAGTTTCTGACGGCGCCTGATTCCGATGCCTGATGTGATATGAATCAATTTCTGAAGTTTAGCTCGGGTATGTTCAGTGAACGAACGAGTGGGTTTTTATAACTTTTAAACCGGTGCTTGGAATCGAATTCCGAGGGCACCGATGGAATAGAAGCGCCAGTATTTTCTTAGAAACACCTTTTCTGGAGTTGCGTTTACTCGAGTGTGGTTTTTAATTTTTGAGCTTAAGTTAAGAAATAAAATAAAAGTGGTGAGACACTTTAATTATTTCACTTAAAGTGGCTTAACCTAAGTTAAGAGGATAAGGTGGGACCCACCATATCCTACCCACTTGGTAGGATATTTGTGAGGTGGGTCTCGCACGAACCATGCCATTTCCTTCCTTCTAAGTAACGCACCCGCAACCCCCCTTTTTAATGAAAGTCAAACCTTACGTTTTTTTGGTTAAGAAAGGCCTCATTAAATTGGGCGGTTAAATCGTTACAATTAATTCATTGAATTAATTGTTTGTTTCTTATCTTATGAATTTCAAATTCTTATGTTGATAATAAAATAAGGGATGGACTTATTTTATTATGGTTGGGTTTGTGTTGTGTTATGCTTTTGGGAGAATAAGAGAAGATTCTTTGTTCTTCGATGAAGAATGCGAAGAACGCACCACCGCCAACGAAGAACACCAACCTCCGACGGCGGACGACGGCGAGAGATGCCTTCCTCGGAGATCACCTAACTCCAACAATTTTCCTTCCGCGGAGAACCTTTTCTTCCATGACGATCCTCTTCTTCCGCGACGATCCTCTCCTTCCGTGATGGTTAATTCCGCAACGAACGCTCGTTCGACGACAATGTTGACGTAGGGATTTATTTTATTTGTTAGTTCGTGAAATCTTCCATCGATTTCTCCTTTTTTTGAACCGCCTATTATCGTGATAACGGGAGGAGGTCGGACCGCACGAACACGACCAACATACCTCCCCTTTCTAGTTGTTGATATTGTTGCGGCGAGCAAGGCAACGCGGTGCCGAAGCACCGCGCAGAATTTTGATAAGGAAAGGGGGAGAAGCGCGGCGCCGTCGCGCTGTGCTGTTGAAGACGAACCGAAGACGCGGAGCCATCATGCTGCACCGTTGAAAACGAACCAAAGATGCGGCGCCGTCGTGCCACGCTGGACGAACCAAGACCGCGGCCGGTTCTGGGCCACGACGGAGCAGCAGAACCGGCGGCCGGTACCGGGCCGCCGGCGTCGGAGCAAGGGGACCGGCCTAGCCAGTCCCATGGTGGCAGAAGCTGGCCAGCCGAAGCAGGCCGGCCGGACCGTGGAAGAACCGGGGGTTCGAAACCCCCAGCCGTTCCAGACGTGAGCGGCCCCATTAAGGGGCCGCGGTTGCTACACGCGGGGGCATCGCCCCCCCACTTCCGAAACGGCTCGGTCGTTCGGTCGAGCCCCTGGCTAGCGCGTCAGCACGCCACGCACCGGGCGGCTACCCTGGCCGGTCTGCCAGACCGAACCGCCAGCCCAGGCCGGGCCGCGCCCAAGCGGGCCAGACCCAGACCCGGTTCGGGCCGACCTTGGGGGTATCGAGCTGGGTCAGACCGGGCCCGAACCCCTTAATACCAATCCTCTTCCGGTCGGTTTCCCATAAAATGAGCTACGAGCCTCTGATCGATGCACCATCAGTTGCGATGTAATCCTTGGATCGATACGGTCGTTTTGGTATATCGCACTCAAGGTTTCGGAGAACTTTGTGTTCGGCCGAGTTGGTTCGTACATGAAACCAATCGGGCCCTCGGAGCGAAAACACTTATATCTTTAGCTCCGGACGTCCAATTAACGTAGCGTCGACTTTGTTGGATTCCTCTTGAGGAGACGAAACTTTTGGCATACTTTTCCCGAGGTTTGGAAGCAGTTCGAGTATGGTCGGGTTTGATTGTACCCGAAATCCAACCGGGCCCCTGGAACGGAAAAAATGATATCTTTCAAACCGGACGTCCATTTGATGAACCATCAGCGGAATTGGTGATAACGTTGAGAAACGGTCCTTATGAGTATAACCTTTGAGATTTCTGGGTACATTTGAGATACGACCGGGTTGGTTCTCACACGAAACCAATCGGGCCCCTAGGACGAAAAGGATAATAACTCACAGACCGGGCGTCCGATTGATGCGCTGTCTGTTGCGTTGAGACCCCTCTGATGAGGCAGTCCTTTGAGATACTTCTTCGTGGGACTTGTGATACTTTGAGTATCGACCTGTAGCTCGTGGGGCGGACCCTCCTGGAGACGAGTATACAGAGTACGAAGACCGTGTAGCTGGCTGTGACCGATGACTTCTTGTCCGATTTGATTCGGAATAACTAGCATAGCCCAGTAGGGAGCACTACTGTGTGAGGTGGTAAACCCATGGAGGAGGAGCACTACTTTGTGAGGTGGAAGACCCGCGGTACTTGACAGGAGGATTACCTCTGCAGGCTATGAGGGGGATCACTACTGTGTGAGGTGGCAGACCCATAGCGGTGGAGCACTACTATGTGAGGTGGCAGACCCGCGGTACTCGACAGGAGGAGTACCTCATCAGTCTTAGGTTAGTGAGAAGTACCTTGGAGTTGTGACAGGATCACTGTATACTCCAGAGATGGGCTCATTAGCAGTTACAGTTTCGATAATGAAAATATTGGTTTGAGCTGAGTCTATGACCTTTGTGTTTACCTCATGATTGAGATGGATCACTTGATAACTTAGGTATATGTATGGGAATTTTTCCTGGGTAGTGGTTATCCGTTGATTTCTTAATCTTTGTGTTTACTCATGATTGAGATGGGTTACTTGATAACTTAGGTATATGTATGGGCATATACCTAAGTAGAGGTTATCTGTTGAGATCTTCTTTGTGGTTATCCTTGTTTGATTTAGTGAGACCTTGAGGGTCTCGGGGTCCCTACTGAGTATCGTTATACTCACCCCTGCATGGGTTATGCCCGCACCTCGTTGTGTTGGTTGTAGACGACGGGCAGTGCTGGCGGAGGCTGAGTGTTCCAGGACTGGATGGTACCCGGAGGTGGACCTCGCGACGAGTCAGTATCAGGAGGTGGACTTCACAGCGAGACGATACTCGGAGGAGGTTGATGGGAAAGAGCGTTGTGGAGGATATCTGTACCTACCCTTCAGGTAGGATCCGTGGTGGACGATCCCGGATCTGCGCTATCTATACCTACCCATCAGGTAGGATCCGTGGAGGACGACCTAGGAGCTGCTTCCTTTCTTCCGGATTTTTTATTTTCTATTGTACTTTCATTCAGTTGTAGTTTTACTTTCAGTTGGGTTTGTATTCTGGACCATTTACTTTTCAGCACTTTCTTTTGTATATAGTGTTTTACTTCTTCTTGTACTCTGTGGTGTTTCGTTTACTTTTATAAAGGCAATTCCTTCCCAGTTATCGGGATTTACGCCTTTGGTGCTAGTCGCCAGCCCCTGGCCTATGGAGGGCGGGCTTGGGGTAGTCACGGCATGGGCCCTGAGGACGGGTTGTGACAAATTGGTATCAAAGGAGTCAGTTCTACAACAGAAATAACAACTCTGATATTTTATTTTTGTGAAGCGACATTGTTAAGTGTATCGAGTGTGGTTTATAGTTCAGGGAGTCCAGTGTTGGTGCGGGTGGCCGACGTATCCATACACCCGGACCCTGAAAACTGATTTCCAACTTTGTGCCCGAAAACACTGATTATATGTGTGTTTCCAGAAGTTTTTAAAAGTCAGCTCAAACTAGGTCAGCTCACTAGGTATAAATCGTTTGACCGTGTCATGTTTGTTTCTTTCAGGATGCCTCCCCGCAGATGACCATCTAGAGCCCCGAGAGTTGTTCGTACTGACAGCCCGCCGAGCGACGTGGCCTCAATACATGGCCCTATCCTAGTTGAGGCACCAGCGGAGGCACCAGCAGTACTAATACCCATTGGGCCACCGATGCCACCAGCCCCAGCAGCAGAGGGTGAACGTCACTTGAGTGCACTGCACGAGTTCCAGCGCCAAAGGACACCCAGGTTCAGGGGAGAGACGGACCCGCAGGAGGCTGAGGATTGGCTGGAGGTTGTGGTGAGAGTCTTCGGGCTAGTGGGGACGCCAGCAGACGTCATGGTGATCCTTTCTGCCAGCCTTCTTCAGGCAGCATCAGGCAGATGGTGGATCCTGATGCTCCAGATTCATGATGAGGCGACACTTCTTTGGGAAGACTTCGAGAGCCTGTTCCGAGAAGAGTTTTTACCAGCCACCCTTCGAGCGGTGCGTATACATGAGCTACTTCAGCTGCGGCAGGGCAACATGACAGTGGCACAATATTCGGCGAGGTTCACAGACCTCTCGCTCTACTCCACAGATATGGTACGGGACCCGTTATTCAGGGCCCAAACCTTCGAGCAGGGGCTCAGGCGAGAGATTAGAGCTTCTGTTGTTTCTCACAGCATTCCGACGCAGACAAGGGTTTTAGAGAGAGCCCTCTTAGTGGAGAGTTTCCTTGCTGAGCAGTCTCCAGCAGTAGGACCCACCACTAGCCGGCATGCGGCAGAGTCTTCTGTAGCAGGCAGTAGATAAATGACGCAGAGGTCCAAGTGGACCAAACCTACAGGTGGTCGACCGTATGACTCAGGGTCGGTAGTGCGAGGCACCAAGGGGAATTCCAGAGCCAGACCTGCCATGCAGTGTTACTCCTGCGGTGGGATTGGTCACATGGAACGTGACTATCCAACCTGCCATACAGATGACCAGCAGTTAAATGAATAACCTCCCAGGTAGAGGCAGAGGTTTGATCAAGGCAGACCGCTAGGAGCTGGCCGTGCAGCTGGAGGTGGACGGCGCTTCGAGGTGTTGCCACCACCACCACCTGGAGGTCCACCCCGACTGCATGGAACTGGTGTACATGGGAGAGCTCAGCTTCAGGCAGCAGAAGCTTATGACTACGGAGCTCCGAAGGTGAGTGGACAGGAGCGGAACTAGTGGTTTCCTTTTATTATTTGTATATCTAGTTCCATATTTTTGTTTTTGTTTTTGTTGTTGTTACATTTGTGTCTTTTTACCATGAGCTGCAATAATATAAAGACACTTACCTTTGTGACATTTGCTTCCTTCCTTTTTGAGCACTAAGAGGTTCCGGTTTAAACTGTTGACTTGACCCTCACTTTCGAGATTCCTACTGGAAGAGACCCAGTGACCTCACACTGATGCCGACAATGTGACTCGACCCTTAGAGGCGAGAGTGACGGTTGGATCTCTTGGTAGTAACATCGAGGCCTTAAGACATCGTCCATGGCATGAATACATCATTCATGTCCAGATTGACTGTATTAGGCAAAGAATGTGGTTCATCCAGGGGATGAGACCAGATTCATCTTATTGGAAAAGAAGAAATCTTAGCAGATCTTGTGGGACCAAAGAAGGTCCAGGTCATCCAAGAGAGGATGAGGAAAGATCAGAGCCGACAGAAGCCTTATGCTGACAGGAGTTATAGACGACTAGAGTTCGAGAATGGAAACCAAGTTTTCTTACGGTTCTCACATCGACGTGGAATTATGGAGACATGGACGAGGCGTCAAGTTATCTCCGAGGTTCAACGGACCTTTCTAGGTCCTCAGCAGGGTAGGTGAGGTGGTTTGCCGCTTGACTCATCCACCTCAGTTGTACCGGGAGCACGACGAATTCCATGTATCTCAACTGAGGAGATACGTGCTCGACACTTCACAAATCATTGACCATGGGAAGCTAGATTCAGGGGATGGGGTGACTTTCTCAGAGGTTCCAGTGGGGACCACGGATCGACAGGAGATGATCCTATGAGGATGATCGATTCCTCATGTGCACTTTATTTGGCAGTACGGGAATCTTCAGGTAAGCACTTGGTAGTGGGATGCTCATATGCGTTCTCAGTACCCACTTTTGTTTCCCTAGTTTTTTATGTATCTTTACGGGGACGTAAAGCCCTAATGTGGGAGTGATGTAAAGACCAGTAAAATTCAAGGAAATTTTTTTCTAAATTTTCTTTGGGATTTTACAAGAACGCAATTTCTGATGGTGCCTGATTCTGAGGCCTGGTGTGCCCGAAATCAATTTCTGAAGTTTAGCTCGGGTACGTTCAGTGAACGAATGAGCGGGTTTTTCCAACTTTTAAACCAGTGCTCGGAATCAAATTCTGAGGGCACCGATGGAATCGCAGCGCCAATATTTTCTTAGAAACACCTTTTCTGGAGTTGTGTTTACTCGGGGTGTGGTTTTTAATTTTTGGGGTTAATTAAGAAATAAAATAAAAGTGGTGCGACACTTTATTTTATTTCACTTAAAGCAGCTTAACCTACGTTAAGCGGATAAGGTGGGACCCACCATATCCTACCCACTTAGTAGGATATTTGTGAGGTGGGGCCCGTATGATCCCTGCCATTTTTTTCCTTCTAATTAACGCACCTGCAACCACCCTTTTTAATGAAATTCAAACCTTACGTTTTTTTTGGTTAAGAAACACCTCATTAAATTGGGAGGTTAAATCGTTACAATTAATTCATTGAATTAATTGTTCGTTTCTTATCTTTTAAATTTTAAATTCTTATGTTGATAATAAAATAAGGGATGGACTTATTTTATTATGGTTGGGTTTGTGTTGTGTTAAGATTTTGGGAGAAAAAGAAAAGATTCTTCGTTCTTCGACGAAGAACGCGAAGAACGCACCACCGCCAACGAAGAACACCAACCTCCGATGGCGGACGATGGAGAGAGAATCCTTCCTCGGAGATCACATAATGCCAACGACGTTCCTTCCATGGCGAACCTTTTCTTCCATGGCGATCCTCTTCTTCCGCGGCGATCCTCTTCTTCCACGACAGTTAATTCCGTGACGAACGCTCGTTCGACGACAATGTTGAGGTAGAGATTTATTTTATTTGTTAGTTCGTGAAATCTTCCGTCGCTTTCTCCTTTTCTTTGAACCGCATGTTATCGTGTTAACGAGAATAGGTCTGACCGCATGAACACGACCGACACACCTCCCCTTTCTAGTTTTTGATATTGTTGCGGCGAGCAAGGAAACGTGGTGTCGAAGCACCGCGCAGAATTTTGATAAGGAAAGGGGGAGAAGCGCGGCGCCGTCGCGCCGCGCCGTTGAAGACGAATCGAAGACACGGCGCCTTCACGCCACACTGTTGAAAACGAACCAAAGATGCAGCACCGTTGTGCCGCACTAGAGAAATACTAAAGCACTGCGGCCGGAGTGGGGCCGTGGTGCTGTCGCGCCGCGCCGGATGAACCAAGACCACGGCCGGTTCCGGGCCGCGGCGGAGCAGCGGAACCGGCGGCCGATACCGGGCCGCCGGCGTCGGAGCAAGGGGACCGGCCTAGCCGGTCCCGTGGCGGCAGAAGCCGGCCGGCCAGAGCGGGCCGACCGGACCGTGGAATAACCGGAGGTTTGAAACCCCCGGCCGCGCCGGACGTGAGCGGCCCCATTAAGGGGCCGCGGTTGCTACACGTGGGGGCAACGCCCCCCGCTTCCGAAACGGCTCGGCCATTCGGCCGAGCCCCTGGCCAGCACGCCGTGCGCCAGGCGGGTGCCCTGGCCCGTTCGCCAGACCGGACCGCCAGCCCGGGCCGGGCTGGGCCATGCCCAAGCAGTCCAGACCCAGACCCGGTTCGGGCCGACCTTGGGGGTATCGGGCCGGGTCGGACCGGGCCCGAACCCCCTTAATACCGAACCTCTGCCAGTCAGCTGCCCATAACTTGAGATACGAGCCTCCGATCGACGCACCATCAGTTGCGATGAGATCCTTGGATCGAGCCGGTCATTTTGGTATATCGCACTCAAGGTTTCGGAGAAATTTGGGTTCAGCCGGGTTGGTTCGTACATGAAACCAACCGGGCCCTCGGAGCGGAAACGCTTATATCTTGTGCTCTGGACGTCCGATTGATGTGCCGTCAACTTTATTGGATCCCTCTTGAGCAGAAGGAACTTTTGGCATACTTCGCCCAAGGTTTGGACGCAGTTGGAGTATGGCCGGGTTGGATTGTACCCGAAATCCAACCGGGCCCCTGGAACAGAAAAGCTGATATCTTTCAGACCGAACGTCCGTTTGACGAACCGTCAGCGGCGTTGGTGATAACATTGAGAATCGGTCCCTATGATTATACCCTTTAAGAGTTCGGGGTACAGTTGAGATACGGCTGGGTTGGTTCGCACACGAAACAAACCGGGCCCTTGGGACGAAAAGGCTAATAACTCACAGACCGGGCGTCCGATTGACGCGCCGTCTGTTGCGTTGAGACCCCTATGATGAGGCGATCCTTTGAGATACATCTTAGTGGGACTTGTGATACTTGGAGTATCGACCTGTAGCTCGTGGAGCGGACCCTCCCAGAGACGAGCAGACAGAGTACAGAGACCGTGTAGCTGGCTGTGACCGATGACTGCTTGTCCGATTCGATTCGTAGTGACTATTATAGCTCAGTGGGGAGCACTACTGTGTGAGGTGGAAGACCCATGTAGGAGGAGCACTACTTTGTGAGGTGGAAGACCCACGGTAATCGACAAGAGGAGTACCTCTGTAGGCTATGAGGGGGAGCACTACTGTGTGAGGTGGCAGACCCATAGCGGTGGAGCACTACTGTGTGAGGTGGAAGACCCGTGGTACTCGACAAGAGGAGTACCTCAGCAGTCTTAGGTTAGTGATCAGTACCTCAGAGTTGTGATAGGTTCACTGTACACTCCAGAGACAGGCTCATCAGTAGTTACGGTTTCGATAATGAAAATCCTGGTTTGAGCTGAGTCTATGACCTTTGTGTTTACCTGATGATTGAGATGGGTCACTTGATAACTTATGTATATGTATGGGCATATACCTGGGTAGTGGTTATCCGTTGATTTATTAATCTTTGTGTTTCCTCATGATTGAGATGGGTTACTTGATAACTTAGGTATATGTATGGGCATATACCTAAGTAGAGGTTATCTGTTGAGATCTTCTTTGTGGTTATCCTTGTTGGATTTAGTGAGACCTTGAGGGTCTCGGGGTCCCTACTGAGTATCATTATACTCACCCCTGCACGGGCTATGCCCGCACCTAGTTGTGTTGGTTGCAGACGACGGGCAGTGCTGACGGAGGCCGAGTGTTCGAGGACTGGATGGTACCCGGAGGTGGACCTCGCGACGAGTCAGTATCAGGAGGTGAACTTCATGGCGAGACGATACTCGGAGGAGGTTGATGGGAAAGAGCGTTGTGGTAGCTATCTGTACCTACCCTTCAGGTAGGATCCGTGGTGGACGATCCAGGAGCTGCGCTATCTGTACCTACCCTTCAGGTAGGATCCAAGGAGGATGACCCAGAAGCTGCTTCCTTTCTTCCAGCTTTTGGATTTTCTGTTGTACTTTCATTCAGTTTTATTTGTACTTTCAGCTGGGTTTGTATTCTGGCCCATTTACTTTTCATCACTTTCTTTTGTACTTAGTGTTTTACTTCTGCTTGTACTCTGTGGTGTTTAGTTTACTTTTATAAAGGCAATGCATTCCCAGTTATTGGGATTTACGCCTTTGGTGCTAGTCGCCAGCCCCTGGCCTATGAAAGGAGGGCTTGGGGTAGTCATGGCACGATCCCTAAGGACGGGTCGTGACATTAACCTTCACTCTACTAAGAAAAAATTACAAGGTAAGTTGTTTTCATCTCACTTCTTATTCCCGTGAGATTCATGCTATATTTCCACTATTTCCTTTTTTGTGGTGTATGTACTACCCATGATTGTATTCTTTGTGTAATATACTTTAATTTATGGGTATATAAAACTTAATTTTTTGATCCTTCTTTCATGGGGTGTATGTGTTGTAAGTTACCAAATCGGTAAGGTAATTTCTAATTTCAATTTCCACTCATTGAGTTTTACGAAAACTTCATTGATTATTTTACTCCAATATTATGTGTAAAATCCCCATTTATTTATTTATGTAGTTCTTAACACTACCATTTGTGTGTATATACTTTTGATACACATAATAAATCCATTTATAAATTCTCATGTCATCGATATGAACTTGATAAGAGTAATCTTAACTCAATTTCCATTCATTGAGTTAAACATCCATGTCATTGGTGTTATTGTTATAAGAATATGTGTGAATGTCCTCTGACTTATTTACACTAAATATCCAATCATATTGAGTGTATTTATCTTTTTCATACATAATTATGTCAATGATTTATCCTTAACCTAAGGATACAGTCTTTATAAGGGATTTCATCTCAATTTAAATTCTATTGAGACTTATTTGTTGTTATACACCGATTCACTTTTATATGGTGTATATAATGTACTTTGACATAGTAAATCATGAATCCCTTTATTATCATGATATTATAATGTTTTTATTACCTCAATTATTTTTATTCAAATTTCCCTCATTTGGTTAGGAACTCTAATTAAAATATCATTTCAAATGTTTTAAAGATCTATTCTTCTAAATATTTCTCATTAATGTTCATGTTTTAAAAATGGTTTTAAGGATTTATTTATATGGAAATTGATGTTTTAGAATTAAAAATTCCTTTTAAAAGCTTCAAAGTGTTGTGGGACACTTTGATTCAAAAATATATTTTAAATGTCTTCTTGATAAATAGTGAGTCTTTCAAATGTTTTCCAGAAAAAGGGGATATTTTTATCAAATAGTTTTAATGATTATTTTCATCTATTTCAATATCCTTAATTATTATTTACTGAGGTTGATTTATTATAATAAAATCTTTCATATTATATTGAATTAGTTATGTTTGACTATGGATGTGCTATTGTTATACCATTCATGGGTTGTGGTTAAAATATTAACATTTAGTATGGTTGTTTTAATACGAATGTTTAGATTTTGTTTCACCCTTTTCATATGAGGAATTAATTGGACTTAGTAAGTGAAGGGTGGAGCCTGCTATAACTCCTCGATGCATCGGTAGGTCTCATGAGAAAAACTAGTGTCTTGGAATAAGGCCTTGACAAAATCTTATTTGTAGTCTTGGCACAAGGTCGTGACTATATGGTTTTGATGTCCGGAATTATGCATTTCATCATTAGGAAATTAGCTATTGATATTACATGTTATTATTTGAGTAATATAATATCCATGTGAATATGTAAATGGCATTATTTGACTTAGATTTTCTATAATACTTTGAAGTTTATGTTTAAAAGGCTTGGGTTTTGGACTTTTACATTGCATTAAATGTTTATGCTTATTTATGATAGTTTCTTCTATATTGTTATCCTTACTAAGCATCTGATATCACCCCTTTCTATGCTTTATTTTTACCTGGATTCAATGAAGTATATTATGATTAACCTACTGGAGTAGGATAAGGGATATGAGTTTGTTCAAAGGGGACACATTGTTGTTTTTTTTCATTTCATGATGTAATGAAAAACTTATGTATGTATCTAGTACCTCCAAGGACACTAAACTAATTGGTCTTTAGAGACCTGATCTCTTGTGATCATTCCAATGTAATGTAATAATGAACAAACTCTAGGTTTCTAGTGTCAAAGCATTATAGTTGGTATCATAGGAAGTTTATTACAAACCTTGGATGTTTGATTTAGAAAAACCTTGATTAGAAAACACTACCCTAAGACAGAATTTGAGGATTATTATAGAAGAAATTCCTAAAATTTTGGTAATGTAAATATTATTTGGGTTTTATAAGCAATACATCCTTGTCTGGATACGAGTAGGTAGATGTGGCTCTAGTAGAGATTTACCTAGGTGTAAAAACTAAAAACACCGCTTTGAGATAGACTCAAACAGGAATTGGTGCACGACAATGGGCCTTGCGACACTCTTGGTTACGACACTCTTGAGGGATATGCTTAGGATAATTTAAATTTTAATTATAAAATTATTTGAATTATTTTAATATAAGATGAGAATAAATAACCTTGGTTAATCCTAAGGTGTTTTATATTGATAATAAAATGTCAGGATATTCAATATATGATTTTATGACTACTTTTCCTCACACTAGGCTTTCTAGTTTTAGTCAATGGCTTGATTCCAAGGAAGTCATTGTAACAATGAACATGATGTACAAGGTGGGAACGATGGTGGATATGAACCACTAAATGGAATGTTGATAGGTGTAAGAGATATCATGTTCATGACGAAGAAAGTTTCGAAAAACATGATCAAAAATATATACATTAACCAAATCCCAAACTCAACAAAGAAGAGAAAGGCAGAGAATGATAAGAGATCCAGTGGTGGAAATTGTGGAGAAAAGAAATATCAATTTCCATCATGTTGGAAATGTGGAAGGAGACACCCAGGAAAGTGTCTCAATGGAACAAAGAAATTCTTTATGTGTGGGAAAGAAGGACATAATGTAAATAATTTCTAAGGGAAAATGAAGTATACTATGGAACAAAAAAAGGATCCTAAGAATCCATTTATAGTCATTTCCTGTAAATGTATGGGACCTAGTCATTACTCGAGTCAATTCCCTATTCTATAGAATAACCACTAGGTCAAGGAAGAACCTATGTGGAAATAAATGGATGAAGAAATTTTTAAAAGTATTAATTCTCTTTGTTGATGGGATTACTTTGGAAAAAATTTCTCTTGTATGTGTAACCCTATAGTTTGTTATGTGAAAATTCTATTTGGGGAAGAATTATATTTTATTTTGTGGATATAGTTATAAAGGACCATTTGGGTTTATATGATCCTTGAATTTGAGGAAATTATAGGTTATTAATTTTTGGGATGAAAATGTGAGGTTTGAAATAACATTTGTGGTTAAATTATGTTATTCTCATTTTGAGGAAATTATCTCTTTTTGGGAATGTTATAAAATATAGATTTTGAAAAAGGACAATATTCAGACCATGTGACAACCCGTCACATTAGTCAAAGATGTGGGAATAGAACCAACAACAATAGTGCTTCTGAGATTTATCACCTACTACTGGACTACGTGATGTCCTTGGTTAGTGTGACTAATTATTTTTAGTTAAATAATTTTATTGATCAATAATAAGTTGATTTGGGATCTTATGTTTTATCAATTAAATATCCTTAGTATAGAAAAATGATTTGGTGATTAAGTGATAAATGTTATTTTGGAAGACATTTGCTTTGTTGGGAACACTATATGCCTAAGGAAAATAGAATACAATGGGATTTAATTTGAGGATTAATGAAAGATTATTTTTATATTGGAAGAATCTATGTTTTTTATAGTGATTCAGGTTATTAATGGAAATGATTTACCTATCATAGAGAATATGTGATCTGGTTAATTACACTTTTATATGTGACTTTAAGAGTAGTTGATGTTATTTGGAGATAAATGTTAATATTTACTATGAAAGACTATGTGATTAAATTCTTCTGAGTTTTGGCTTTCAATCTTATTTTAGATTATATTGGTGGATTTTAAGGACAATTATTTATTGGAGGGTCTTTATTGAACTTTGGGTATTGTTTATCTAATTTAAAAAATTAAGATTAATGTTTATTTCTTTAAAGGATTATCCATTTCGGGGATTGTCTGATCTTGTACTAACCTTTTTGTTTTGGTTAATCTCTAAAGACAAGGGAAATATATAGTTCAACCTTTTGGATTATGTGATTATCTAGAAGTTTATTTTAACACTTTAGGTGTGACCAAGTCACCTTGAATACTCATAGTTTGGAGAAAAGATGAGTTAGTGGAAGAAATTTATTAAAGGATGAATCTATACTTAAAAAGTAAGTATATCTCTTTATATTCTTATTCAATCTAATAAATAAATTAAAACAAATTTATCAAATGAAACATAAAACCAAAAAACCAAAAATATTTGTCCGTTTACTTTTCCTAATGAAAAACTAATGACCATTTAATCCATCACAAGATTGTGGTTTTTTTGTTGTTAACTTTATCATGATCATATTTTCTATCACTCTTCATCATAACTTTACACTTACTTTATCTTCTATATTTATGTTTTCCTACATGGAATCCTAGTATAGGTTATCTCGGGTGACCTTTGTACTTCTCTTTCTTTATTTTAAACTAATAGTTTTATTGACACTTTTTCCGATATGGGATATTCAATGAAGTTCCCAAGCCTAATTGTATAATTGTGAGGATGAAATTTCCAAAGGGGGGGGGGGTAATTTAACACAAAAAGATTTCATAGGAAGTTATTGTCTTTAGAGTAATTCAATAGCTTGAGCTACACACAACACTAAGTTCGAGCGAACCATGACTTACCAAACTAATCGTTCAAAAAATACTTATGGATAGTATTAACAGAAGTTTTAATTTTATATACACCATATACTTTTGACATCCATATTATTTTTTTCTTATACATAATATAAGAACAAATTCAATTTTTCATACAAAAGAAGTATTTTTATAAAAATGCCATTTTACCTCCTTTTAAAGGAGAACCATTTTTAAATCCAATATTTGACACTTTTATATATTCAATTTGACAAAATAAAACTTTTCTTTAGAACTAGGACATAAAAATTTAGTTTGAAAAAATTTTCGGTGATTTTCTGATAACTTTCATATTTTAATGAATAGTGAAAAATACTAAATTTTAATTGAAAAAACCTTATTTAATAAAAATAATTTAGAGTGTTAAATTATTCATTTGAATAGTATTTAAGTATAATTAGATTATATTTTTATCATTTAATCAAATTTTGGTCATTGGAAGTAATTTTACATTTAAATTGGACATAAACACATATCAATCTTTTGATAGATCTTACTCCTCAAAAACCCGCTTTCGGGTTTTTACAACGAGAATTTTTTTAAATTTAATTAATACAACTTTTATGTTTTGAATTGGGTAAAATAGAAATCATTTTTGAATTTAGAATATCAAAATTATCTTTGGGTGAAATTTTGGTATTTTTTTGAAAACATTCAATTTTTGATAAATAGTGAAAACACTGCGTTATTGTTTAAAACCTATTTTTTATTTAAATAAATATTTATTTTATTTAAATTTATTTTAAGTCAACATAGATACATAATACCAATATATGTTCAATTTAATTCATTGGAGTAATTTAATAATAAAATTAGATATATAAAATTTTATTAAACTTTTTAACATCTTTTACCCACCTTCTAGGAACATTTGAAAATTTTTATAAAATGTAATTTTAGTGCTTATTTGAATTGAATTTCAAAAATCCGAGAGATAGGGATGAAATCAGTAAGTAAAATTTGGTTTAACTGGATGAAAATATTTTTTTTTGTGAATAAAAAATTTTCAATTTTATTTACCACGGTTAAAAGTAAATAGGATAATTAAAACAATAAACAATACTATAATTACCCTAACACATTACCTAATTCTACTGGATAAGTGTATTTCGACCAAAATCAACCTTTTGAATAAAATATGATCATTTTTAATTCATTGGATAATATTAGGACATTTATTATTATTTTATTTAAAGAAGAGTTAAAAGTGTTAAATTCAAAGTTTAATAACTAAACCATTTCTAATATAGGGTTATACATAAGATAAATTAAACTATAAATATTAACTAGAAATATAAAAATATTTCCTTCATAATGGTATTTTATTTATAATTTTTAGATGTTAAATAATTAAATTTATTAATGACATAATGATAATGCAGTAATTATCTTATTAATGAAAGATTGAAATAATTGGTTTTATAAATATCCAAATAAATGTAAATTGAGACTTTTGATATATTGAACTAATTTTCATGGTAAATATTAAACTTTAGGATTGATTTAATTTATACTTTTCGAATTAATCAATTTTCTTTGACTTTCAGAAAAACCAAATACTAAATAATTTTAAAATTGACATAAATGAGTTTTAAAAAAAATACTATATTATTAAATGTTATGATATTCCTATAAATATACGGTTCGGGCAAAGGAATCATATAATGATATATATATATATGTCATTAATGAACCACTTGGGGTTCAATTGGATTTTTATAGTAAGTTTATTAAGCATTTATTATAATAGTACAATAATACTTGGTAAAAGTTAAACTATTTAAATAAGAGTTAAATATAAAAAATAAGGTTATTATGGTGAAATAAACCTTTCTAACACATATTTGTTGAGATATTTTCTATGCATACCCACCTTAGTCTCTAAAAAAATTCTTTTGGAGCCATTAGAAACCAAAAATTATTGTATAATAAAATAATATTTAAAGCTTTTCCTAAAGTGACCCTCAGCTCTCTTATAAAAGGGTACTTCCCCTTCTCTCAAAATCACACCTATAAAGCCATTTATCTCTGCCAAACCATGCTCAAATATCCTCCCAACTACCATCACCTAAACCTAGATGCCTTACATTGATCATAAAGCCAATTGTCACATACATATCTTATTTTAATTTTTTTATATTAATTTCCATTAATGCTTTGTTTTGGGGGTTTCCAAAGGTTTTATGGAGAATATGTGAGTTTTCATGAATTGGGTCAAACCGTGAGCCCAATTCCAGTTTTAAAAATAAATTTTGTTTCTTTTTTAATTTTTACATTTTTTAATATTTTTCACTCATTCCAACTCCTAAATTTCCTCCCCTGATATATTAACACCAAAATTAAAATTTGGAGCCTTTGTAAATCCATAAAAAAGGTTTATTTTGGTTTTTATTTAAGGGATTGAGCCTGGCCGGAAGCCCATATCCAGTTTTAGAAATGAATTGTATTTATTTAATAACTTATTTATTATTATATATTTTTTGGTGATTCTAAGCCTCAAATGATCTTATTACACCCAACCGCGCCCCTAGAATATTTCCCCCATCTTTGGAGGTCTTAGGCATCGCGATTTATGGACGAAATTCTTAGGGTTTCTAAAATCGGCCAGATTTGAGGAGGTAAGTTCATTCCTTCATAACTCTCTAAATTCTTACTATTTTCCCTCCATTCTAGTTCCAAAATGACCTCCTAATTCTTTTTCTAACAACCCCTGAACTATGCCTGTTTTAATTTTTAGATACTGGTGTTTTGGGGATATTCATTAAATATTTCTCAAGTAAGTTAGTTCATTTCTTTCCCCTTTAAAATTGATTAGGGTTTCATTCTACTTGTTTTGGGTTTTGTTCCCTTTTACTTAAAGTGACAAATGACTAGGGGGTAGGGTTTTGAAACTAGGGTTTAACCTTGGGTTTTCATGGTCTTTTATTGTGTTTTTAGGTTTGTTCTATGTCCCTGTTGGTGCGGCGGTGGCGCGATTTGATTTTCGCCCAAAGGATTCAAGGTTTTAACTAATTCGGTAGGTGATTCCGTGGGTAAACATTTAATGATGAGTTACTTTTCTTGATTAAATAATTTTTTCATGTTCCATATATGTTTTTCATTATGCAAAAACCATTTTTGGTAGAAATAGTAAATCATTTGGTATTAAAGTTACATTTTTGTTTGAAGTGTTTATTTTTCAAATGTATTTCATGTGTTATCTATTTTGGTAGTTTTGTAAAATGTGGAAGAGATTTATTAGTTATTTAAAGGGGCTGAAAAGTTTTTTTGGGTAATGATATAGTGTCATCTGGGCCTAAAATTGGGGGGGGGGTCTTTGAATGGGTTTTATGTGTGTAACCTTGTTATACTCCTTGAAAGTGTTTTATGGATTTGTGTGTTCTCATGGGTATCTTTTGTGATATTATTTAAGGTGATTATATAAAATTTGAAAGTGGATTATTACATGTTTATTGGGATGAAAATTCTGTTTTTTAGGGGCTTGGTGTTCTTTTGGCTTAAAAAGAGGTTTTTGAAATGAGTTTTGTGTGAAAGACATATTTACACCACTTGGGTTCTTTTTATGAAAATTGTAAATGTTTTAGTAGGTTAAAAAAGTGGGAAAAGGGTGAATCTGTACTATTTAGTATGTGTGTTTACTTATTATGGGTTTTTGAAAGGTGAAGTGATATTTTAATATGTAAAACATTTTTATAAGGTCTTGTAAATTTCTGAAATGTTTTATTAAATTGTGATGTTGGAGCGAAAGTTGTTTGTGGGCTGTTTCGTGTATGTTTGATGATAAAATGGTTTTGAAGGTAAAAAGGGTATTATGTAACAAGTGAGTGGGATGTTATGAGAGTTTTAATATATTGGAATGGTTTTATAAAATTGTTTAATGGATTTGTGGAAGTGTTAAAGAAATGTGAAATGTGTTGTGGGCTATTTTGGTGTGAGTTGGATTTCAAAATCAATTTGAATGAAAAGTGGACTTTTGTGACTTGTTTTGTATGAATGTGGGATGTTTGGTGAATTTATGATATGGAAATGATATTTTCTTATGAAAATTATATTCATTGACTTGTCGAACTTGTTTGTGCACAAAGGGAAAACCCCGGGTATCTAGGCGGGTGGACGTGTTCTAGTATGCTAGTGAATCCGTGGGGTTTGGCCTTAGTTTCACTTAGAAATATTGACGCTTACAAATATAAATAAACTATGATGATGATGATTGGGGACCACTAGGTTATGGGTATGTTCCCTACTAGTGGCTCGTGCACGAGAACAGATATTTGTGATGGTTTCTCTCACCGAGATACGAGGTACCTAGGACCCACAACTTGCTAGTACCTAGGGGTTATTTCCCATTGCTTGGGCTCATTAGATATTTTGTGCTTACTTTCAGCATACGGTATGAGTGTTTGGAAAATTTATTAGCTTTGGTATTTATTTTAAAAGTGTTTATTCTTTAAATTAGTCCACTTGAAAACTGTTTTTATTCAAAGTTTCATCTTTTAAAAATTGTAACTAGCTTTTCATGTTTTTGAAAACTTGCATGATTTTCGTATTTAAATGTTTGTCACATGGAATATCATAGTGGTGGTATCCTACTGGGCTTTGTCTCGCACCCTACATACACCATTGGGTGTAAGTAGACTTTTTTATTTTGTGTCAGAGGTTTGGGTATAGGTTTAATGTCATTTGTTCGGGTTTTTAGCAGTCCATCGTGATGTAGTGTCGTGGAGATGGCTTGAGGGATGTGCCTCTTTCCATGTGGATGTTCTTGGTCTGTCTTTTATTGGGTTTTTACCTTTTTAATGGTATTCATACATTGTTTAAAATTGTGTAATCCATTTCTAAATTCTAGTAAAATATGTTTTGGTTTGAAAAATCTAGTTTTGGTTTATTGGATTATTTTGTTGTTTTAAGTTTATAAACACAGGTAAATCCTTCCCAATTTTCGTTTTGTGATACCCAAGAACTTGTGCCAGCCTGTGGGGATTGGGAATACCCTTCGGTCCTTGTCAAGGGCTGGGTTTGGGGATGGGTTTGGTGGCGACCAGATTCGGTTCGTGAAACAATGGTATCGGAGGGAGGTTCGCTCTCTTTGGGTCATGTTATATGGGGAAAAGTTGGGATAGTCTGGAGTTAGGATTGTCGGGACATGGAATTTCGGTTCTGAGTAGTGTGGCTGATCACCACAGCTCATGAAGGGATTCAAGTCTCCATGCGAAGTCGGGACCTTTTGGAGTCCTTTGGTTTTCTTGGTTTAATGGTGTTTTGGGGAAATGAAAAGAGAGTTGGGTTAATGGTCTCAGTGAGCTCGCTGGGCCAGGAAAGCCATGTGGAGTTAGGGATATTCGCTAGAACACTCTCTATGATAGTAAAGTGATTGGAATATAGCCACCAACCATATTTCCAAGTCACCCACTGAAACTAGTTTCCTCTCTCATTGTCTTGTGTTCTTTAGTTATAAATATTGGAACTTTGGTTTTAAAGTGACTTGGTT
This sequence comes from Viscum album, assembly GCA_963277665.1. Classification (NCBI taxonomy): domain Eukaryota; kingdom Viridiplantae; phylum Streptophyta; class Magnoliopsida; order Santalales; family Viscaceae; genus Viscum; species Viscum album. The sequence continues at coordinate 1,713,794,673 of OY728152.1, read as the reverse complement.
TTAAGAAGTGTAATGTTTTTGTGAAATTATTTTCTAATAAAGATGGAATGGTTTGATTTATGAAATGGTGGAACTGAATATTTAGAATTATTTTGAAATGTAAAATTGTGTGCTTACACCTCTTTTGAAAGCAGAAACTATACTGAAGTTGGTTTTGAAAAAGTGTTTCCAAAAGAGCTTTCTAAACTATTGAAAGGTGTTTTAATGGGATGTGATGTTTTGAAATTTATGTTAATAACTTGAAAGTGATTTTTAATTGGAATGATTGTGCCTTTCTGAAAAGTTTTTTTTAATGCGGTAATTTGGGTTCGATCTCCTGGTTGGCTGTTTTGGGAAATAGGATGTGTTGGTTGACCGTTTTGGTTTTGAAAAGAGGAAAGAATATTTGTTTTAACCTTTGGTATTTCTGTGAGAAACCAAATTCATGGGGTTATATGGAATGATGGATGTTTGATGGCATGAATGGATGAGTTCCAAGACAGATATGAGGAGGGTGCCCAGTGTGGCACAAAAACATGCATGTGTGAGGCCCATGGGGTACCATTGGTGGATATGCTTACCGCTGAACCGTTTGTTTTCAAAGAAATGTTTTTTTAAAAAAAATGATGTCTTGATGAATATTTTGGGATGATTTTTATTATGGGTTTTTGAAAATGTTGATGTTGTGGGGTGTTTTGAGTACAAGAACCCCTCCTGTTTGAATTTTGTTTTGGATTTGTGTTTGGTCCGTAAGCTGTGTTGTAGGGACGGTTAGTGGTCTCTTCTAAGAAATGTTTTGGGATGCTTTTTCGGTGTTTCCTTTCATGTGTTTGGATCTGGTTTGTGGTATATCTTGACCAATAGACCATATTGGTTGGGTCCTTAGGTTTAATTTTTGGATAAGGTACACCCCCAGTAAGGGTTAGTGCACAATTGAAGTGAAACCCATATTTTTTCTCCATTCGAAGACCTTCCAGTTGATCAATATAAGGAACTTTTTCTTGAGATTTTTAGATTGAGTCTACAGCCTTTCCTTTCTTGGTTTTGTGTATCCTCTCGTATTGGGAGAGTGATCATGGTAGGTTGAAAGTGACCTTAGCCTCTTATGTTTCCTCATTTTCCAAAGGTGGAAGTGGTCAGGGTTTGATATCATGGATGAGTATCTAGATGGTGTCTAAGAGGTCCTCTCAGTCCTTCATAGTCTCTTCAAAGAAGGAGTTCACAATAACCTACCAGTGTGGGAAATCTGGTCATGAGAGGATATTGTGGCCACTTTCTAGAGTTCTGTGTTGTTTGGGGATGTTGTATAAGGTCCCACTCTAGGCATTGTTTATATCAGTCGCAATGGTCATGTTTGGTGAAACCTTTTGATTTCGTGCACTTGATTGACTTTAAAGGTGAAAGTAGTGCAATCCTATGAGAGTCTCTTTATGTTGGGAGAATTTATCCCTTGTAAAAACATAAAAATATTCCAATTTAGAGGAAGGTGAGTATAGGTGTTCTTTACTTCTATTGTTTCTCACCCGAACAAACAAGGTGTGATGTGTGTCCATCATCTAAGAACTTGTTTCAGTGAAATATCGAGTTAGGGTAAAGTGATTTTGGAATTTGTTATGTCTTGTAAAGCATATTGGGGACTGCGGTGTAGTTTTTGGTTGCACCGAAAGAAGAATTATCTTTGAGGGGGTTCCCAAAGCCTAACTGCGAGGCCAAAGATGCTTCAATCATTTGAGCTCCAGCCATAGGTCTTGGAGAGAAGCTGGATCGTCGTTAGGGGAAATCATAGGGTCGTTTAAACCCATGTATAATGTATTATCCTCATTATGAAAGATAGTAAGAGTTTAAACCTCTAGTGTAATTATATTTCTTCTGTTGTTCCTAGTCAGTGAAAATAGGTTGAGGGCCTTGTACCCACGTCATCACCTAATGTCATTCCATCCCCCTTTGGTTTCCATCGAGTCATTAGAGAATGGTTGTAAATTTGGATAGACTTGCTGAGGAAACAGTTTGTGTATAATTAGTAGTAAACTTGTTCCAGGAAGCCATGAAAAAAGAATGATCTGCATAGTTAGTGCAGAATTTCCCAAACTGTGTGGACTGACCCTATGCCCTTTCCAAATCTTTAAAAAAAATCGGGTCTTTTTGTGTCTGCCCATGCTGGTCGGTTAAGATGGTTGGTTCTTATGGTGGGGAGGCCCACTATGATTCTCATGTATGTTCCTTCGTAAAATATGAATGGAACTCTACCCTTTGTGTTAGGCAGTTCGTTCAGGCCACCATCTGTTAGTGTCTTGATTATGTCTCAAAAGTTAATATAGGTTGTCTCTTATGGTTGGGTGCCTATTTGTGTCCCCCATACCAATAGCTCAGATTTATCCATCGTCCTAGCTTGGTGGTCGGTAGTCTCATTCAGATCTTTCTTGATCCCAACATCTTCCTTGAGTAAATGTTGGGATTGGAGAGCTCTCAATGGTTTAGTTAATTTAAGGTAACTGTAACCTTGTTCCAAGTTGTTTTTCGTTTGGGTGAATTGCTTGAGTCTTGTTTGGATAGTGTTTGAGGAGTTTTATTTTGGGATAACGTATGAATGTGCTTGATTGTTTCAAGAAAGTGGTATATGTTTGGTTTGTGAAAGTATTCCTTCCTTCATTGATCACTATAGGTGTTTTGGCCTTTGGAGGAGAAACCTGGCAAGAGAGTACATCTTGGTTTCTCAGTTGGGTTTGGTTGTTACTTTGGCCTTGCTGTGATTTTCTGGGGCAAAAAGTTTTTATGGTGGGGAGAATTTTTACATAAATAACTTATTTTAAATTTATTTTTATTTTAATTTCCATTAATTCTTTGTTTTGGGGGTTTCCAAAGGTTTTATGGAGAATATACGAGTTTTCATGAATTGGGCCAAACCGTGAGCCAAATTCCATATTTAAGAATTAATTTTGTTTCTTATATAATTTTTTCATTTTTTAATATTTTTCACTAATTACTACTCCTAAATTTCCTCCCCTGATATATTAACACCCCAATTAAAATTTGGAGCCTTTGAAAATCCATAACCAAGGTTTATTTTGGTTTTTATTTAAGGGATTGGGCCTGCCGAGAAGCCCATATCCAGTTTTAAAATTGAATTTTATTTCTTTAATAGATTATTCAATATTATATATTTTTCGGTTATTCAAAGTCTCAAACGAGCCCATTACACCCAGCTGCGCCCCCAGCCTCTTTACCCCATCTTTGGAGCTCTTAGGCATCACGATTTATGGACGAAATTCTTAGGGTTTCTAAAATCGGCCAGATTTGTGAAGGTAAGTTCATTCCTTCATAACTCTACCAATTATTAATCTTTTCCCTCCATTCTAGTTCCTAAATGACCTCCTAATTCTTGTTCGAACAACCCCTTAATTTTGTCCATTTTAATTTTTAGATACTGGTGTTTTGGGGAGATTCATTCATGATTTGTCAAGTAAGTTAGTGAATTTCTTTCCCCTTTAAAATTGCTTAGGGTTTCATTCTACTTGTTTAGGGTTTTGTTCCCATTTCCTTGAAGTGAAAAATGACCAGGGGGTTGGGTTTTGAACCTAGGGTTTAACCTTGGGTTTTAATGGTCTTTTATTGTGTTTTTAGGTTTGATCTATGTCCCTCTTGGTGCAGCGGTGGTGCAATTTGATTTTCACACAAAGGATTCAAGGTTTTAACTAATTCGGTTGGTGATTCCATGGGTAACCATTTAATAAAGTGTTAGTTTGCTTGATTAAATAATTTTTTCATGTTCCTTATATGTTTTTAATTATGCGAAAACCATTTTTGGTAGCAATAGAAAAGCATTTGGTATTAAAGTTACATTTTTGTTTGAAGTGTGTATTTTTCAAATGTATTTCATGAGTTATCTCTTGTGGTAGTTTTGTAAAATGTGGAAGTGATTTATTAGTTGTTGAAAGGGGCTGACAATTTTGGTTGGGTAATGATATAGTTCCATGAATTCCTAAAAAGGGCGGTCTTTTAATGGGTTTTATGTGTGTAACCTTGTTATACTCCTTGAAAGTGTTTTATGGATTTGTGTGTTCTAATGGGTATTTTTTGTGATATTATTCATGGTGATTATATAACATTTGAAAGTGGATTATTACATGTTAATCGGGATTCCAATTCTTTTTTTAGGTGCTTGGTGTGATTTTTGCTTAAAAAGAAGTTTTTGAAATGGGTTTTGTGTGCAAGACATATTTACTACACTTGGGTTCTTTTTATGAAAATTGTAAATGTTTTAATTGGTTAAAAAAAGTGGGAAAAGGGTGAATATGTACTTTTTGGTATGTGTGTTTACCTATTATGGGGTTTTGAAATGTTAAGTGATGTTTTAAGATGTCAAAAATTTTTCTAATGTTTTTCAAATTTCTGAAATGTTTTATTAAATTGTGATGTTGGAGCGAAACTTGTTTGTGGGCCGTTTCGTGTAAGTTTGATGATAAAATGATTTTGAAGGTAAAAAGGGTATTATGTAACAAGTGAGTGGGATGTTATGAGAGTTCTAATATATTTTAATTGTTTTATAAAATTGTTTACTAGATTTTTGGAAGTGTTAACGAAATGTGAAATGTGTTGTGGTCCATTTTGGTGTGAGTCGGATTTCAAAATCAATTTGAATGAAAAGTGGACTTTTGTGACTTTTGTTGTATTCATATGGGCTGTTTGGTGAATTTATGAAATGGAAATGATATTTTCTTATTAAAAGTATATTCATTGACTTGTTTAACTTGTTTGATCACAATGGGAAAACCCGGGTATCTAGGTGGGTGGATGTGTACTAGTATGCTAGTGAATCCGTGGGGTTTGGCCTAAGATTCACTTAGCAAGATTGACGCTTACAACTCTAGATAAACTATGATGATGATGATTTGGGACCACTAGGTTATGTGTATGTTCCCTACTAGTGGATCATGCACGAGAACAGATATTTGTGATGGTTACTCTCACTGAGATACGAGGTACCTAAGACCCACCACTAGCTAGTGCCTAGGGGTTATTTCCCATTGCTTGTGCTCACTAGATATTTTGTGCTTACCGTCAGTATACGGTATGAGTGGATGGAAAATTTAGTAGCTTTTGTATTTATTTTAAACGTTTTTATTCTTTAAATTAGTCCACTTGAAAACTATTTTTATTCAAAGTTGCATCTTTTAGAAATTGTAACTAGCTTTTCATGTTTTTGAAAACCTGCATGCTTTTCATCTTTAAATGTTTATCACATGGAATCTCTTAGTGGTGGTATACTACTGGGCTTTGGATCACACCCTAGTTACACCATTGGGTTTAAGTATACTTTCTTATTTTGTGTCACAGTTTTGGGTATAGGTTTAATGTCATTGGTTTGGGTTTTTAGTGGTCCATCGTGATGCAGTGTTGTGGAGATTTCTTGAGTGACGTGCCTCTTTCCATGTGGATGTTATTGGGCTGTATTTTCTTGGTTTTTTACCATTTTAATGGTCTTCATACATTGTTTAAAATTGTGTAATCTAGTTCATAATTCTATTAAAAGATGTTTTGGTTTGAAAAATCCAGTTTTGGTTTATTGGATTCTTTTGATGTTTTAAGTTTATAAACTCGGGTAAATCATTCCCAATTTTCGTTTTATAATACCCAAAAACATGTGCCATCCCGTGGGGATTGGGAATGCCCTTTGGGCCTTGTGAAGGGGTGGTTTTAGGGCCGGTTTTGGTGGAGACTAGATTTGGTTTGTGACACCAACCTAAAGATCCCTTTTGATCAAATCAAAAAGAATAACCCGAAGAAGAGGTAATTATTTGATCACATCTTTCAAAGTTCTTTTCATCTTCTACTTCCCCTTTATTTTTTATTTCCATACCAAAATAATAAATCCAGTACCTTATACATACTCTGATGTTATTATAAATATGGTACAACCATATTCATTATTATATCCAACCTATTAATGACAAAGTCACCATACATGCGTACATACGACTTACCATCTCCGCGTCATGGTGTAGTTTGTTATTCAACACTTCCTATTTTTGGATGGGTATAATAATGATTATAAGTGATGTAAATAATAAATATAACATGTTAATGATTCTTTATATATGATATACCATCCAATTAGATATTATTTCACTATCAATATAATGATATTATTGCTCATGCGTACGTACGGATTACCATCTCCACGAACGCGATGAGATTCATTACCCATCAAAACCCTTCAAGAATAATTTTTATTTTATGAATAAAAATAATGTTTAAGAACTTAATATCATTATGAATATTAATAAAATAAATCCTATCCATAACAAACATGACTTTTGTAACAAAACATATAAAGGAAAACGAATCAGTTAATACACAAAACAATGATACTACTTAAATATCATTAACAAAGAAACATTAGAAGATCATATATGATATCATATTTATATATGTGGTTCTTTAATAATTTAATATCAATGATTTAACCATTATAAAGGATGTTAACCTACCCTATACCAAGGAAAAATTATAAGGTAAAGGGTTTTCATCTCAATTCTTATTCCCGTGAGATTAATGCTATATTTCCACTATTTACTTTTATGTGGTGTATGTACTGCCCGTGATTTTATTTATTATGTAATATACTTTAATTTATGGGTATATAAAACCTCATTGTATGATACTTTTTTTAAGGGGTTTATGTTTTATAAGTTACCAAATTGGTAAGGGAATTTCAAATTTTGATTTCCACTCATTGGGTTTTACGCAAACTTCATTGATTATTTGACTCCAAAATTATGTGTGAAATCACTATTTATTTTTTTATGCAGTAATTTAAACTCCCATTTCTATGGATATACTTTTTATACACATAATCACTCCATTGATAAATTCTCAATTCATCGATATGAACTTGATAAAATTAATCTTAACTCAATTTCCATTGATTGAGTTAAACATCCAAGTCATTGGTGTTGTTGTTACAAGAATATGTGTGAATGTCCTCTGATTGATTTACAATGATCATCCAATCATATTGACTGTATCTATATTTTTCACGCATAATTATATCATTGATTTATCCTTAAACTAAGGATACGACTATTATAATGGATTTCATCTCAATTTAAATTCTATTGAGACTTATTTGTTGTTATGCACCAATTCAATTTTATACGGTGTATATACTATACTTTGACATAGTATATATTGAATCCCTTTATTCTCATGATATAATACAGTTTTATTACGTCAATTATTTGTATTCAAATGTCTCTCATTTGGTTAGGAACTCTAACTAAAATATCATTTTAAATGTTTTAACGATTTATTCTTCTAAATCTTTCTCATTAACATCAATGTTTTAAAAATGGTTTTAATTATTTATTTATATGGACATTAATGTTTTAAAATTAAAATTCATTTTAAAATTTTCAAAGTGGTATGGGACACTTTGATTCAAAAATATATTTTAAACAACTTCTTGATAAATAGTGATTCTTTTGAATGATTTCAGGAAAAATGGGTTATTTCTCTCAAATAGTTTTACGGAATATTTTCTTCTATTTCAATATCATTCATTATTATCGATTGAGGTTGATTTATTATAATACAATATTTCATCTTGTATTGAATGAGTTATGTTTGACTGTGGATGTGCTATTATTATACCATTCAAGGTTTGTGGTTAAAATATTGATATTTCGTATGCTAGTTTTAATACGAATGTTTAGATTATGTTTCACCATTTTCATATGAGGAATGAATTGGACTTAGTAAGTGAAGGGTGGAGACTGCTATATCTCCTCGGTGCATTTGTAGGTCTAATTAGACAAACTAGTGTCTTGGCAGATGGCCTTGAGAAAATCTTATCTGTAGTCTTGGAAAAGTCCTTGACTATATAGTTATGATATCCGACATTTTGAATTATATCATTATGAAATTAGCTATTTATATTAAATGTGATTATTAAACTAGTAGAATATCAATGTGAATAAGTAAATGGAATTATTTTATTTATCTCTGCCATAATAAGATGAATTTTATGTTTAAAATTCTTGTGTTTTAGTCTTATATATTACCTTAAATGTTTATGCTTATTTATGATAGTATACTCTATATTTTTTTCCTTATTGAGTATCTGAGATCACCCATTTCTATGTTTTATTTATCCTAGGATGTGAAAAAGTATATTATGATTAACCTGCAAGAATAGGCTAAGGGATATGAGTGTGTTGAAAGGGGACACAATGTTGTTGTTTTTCCATTTCATGATGTAATGAAAAACTTATGTCTGTATCTAGTACTTCCAAGGCTACTAAAATAATAGGTATTTCGAGACTTCATCTCTTGTGATCATGCTAATGTTATATAATAATGCACCGACTGTGGGTTACTAGGGTTGGGGTGTTACACAATATCATAGGAGTATAATGTCATGTCTAGCACCCCTTGGTATTTGGTGAATCATTCCATGTCCCACACCCTGTATTTGGGAAATCATTACCTATATAATATAATAATAATATCATACATGCAGTTGGTTCTAGAATGTCATGGATATCACCCCATGGGTATTTTGAGAATTAGTTAGTGTCCCACACCCCATTTCTTAGTCAATCACATATATCACACAAATCACATTTAACATGTTTAACCATCATTAACACTCAAATCAATAATTCAAATATTGGTATAAAATTTCAATTATCAATTAAATCATAATTCTTTACTTTAATCACATGGAATAACATGAAAAGGAACCACTACACCATCTATCAATATTTTATCAAAAACCGTTAACTCCTCATGGTTATGCCAAATATCCCTCAATTCCAATTATCATCCAATTTAATATTCCATCAATTAATCAATTACATAATCCCATTAACCCATAAATTTCATGATCACAATTAAACTAATTTCAATAATCTAAAATTTAACCCAATTCATTATCACATGGCAATTCAATTTAATCAATTCAATATCCTATGAAATTTTCCAATCATAGAAATTGAAATTTAAAAATTAAATTCATGTAATTAATTAAAGACTATGGTATTTAAAATTTATACCACCTGCCTCAAGATTGTTGATGGATACTCGCCAACATAAATCCCAAAATTAAAACAGAACACTCAATATCACAGTGAAGAACGAGATCTAGATCAAAAAACTAGATCCAAGATCAAACATAGTTAGTTATATAAAAACCTAGATCCAAACCAACATAAATGGGGGAAAAATATTCCCATTAATATGTAAATAGAGACGATATAAAGAAAAATCTAATTGGGAAGAAAACACATACTAAGAGAGGTGCATATCTAGTGATCAAATCTTTGATTCATCAAGAACGAAGGTTAGAAGCCCTTGAAATCCGTCTACAAGGATCCAAAATCATAGGAAATCATCCTAGGTTGAATAATGGAGAATGAGGGTGAGATCAATGGTGTTTGGGTATTTTAAAACATATTTCTAAAATAATTAAACCTGCATGAAAGATTTCATGGGGAGGGGAACACAATTTGCTGAACTGTGAAAATATCTTGTGGGGGTGAATTGTAACTCTAAGAGGGTGTAAATTTGGAAAAATCATGAATCAATCATGAAATCCTTATCATTATGGGTGTAATAACCCATGTTTTGAGTGAAGGTAAGAGTCCAAGGTAAATTGAACCTTTTCATTTAGTGTAGAAGACATTTTTTGAACCGAGATTCAGAATGAAATCCCCAGAGTTGTGACATTTCAATGTGATGTTTTATATGTGGTTGAAGGATTGAAATGATCCTAAGATCATGTTGAGTTTCAACTCTTCCGAGGCTTGAAAATAAAAATTTTGGGTGCTCTGAACAGTGCACACAAGTTTTCTGAAATTGTGCGGGCCTCAATAGAAAACCGTGAAACCTACAACATGTGGATAGAGGTAGTTCACATGGGATACACACAGTTTCGCAAATTATACACCTATATGGAACAACTTGTGAAACTTAGTAAGTACCCTCTCACAATTCATGGCCTGGTTGGTGCACAGTTAGGGTAACCATGCGGCTCAAACGTACGAGGTAGTTTCTTAAACAGTCGGCGTTGTGCGGTTGGCGCATAGTTTGGACAAGTCGCGTGACATGGTTTTTTGGGTGTTAAATGACTTTTTTACCCTTAATGAGTTTTAGACCTTATTTTATTCTTTCCACTTCACCTAGTAGCCACATGAAACTCCCCCTCTAACCAGTGAGCTCCCAAGCTCCTCATTCTAGGCTTCAAGGTATCTCCCTCTTTTTATGTCTGAAACGAACGACATTGGTCTCTATGGATCCGAATTGGTAAGATCTGAATTCCTTTAATGAAATTACTTATTTTTTTAGTATCAGATATTATATTTTGGTGAGAGTTAATTTTCATTATTTTCAAGGTGGAGGTCAGTTTCTTAGTTTTCTTCCAAAACATACCAAATCAGACTATGATATTAGATTAGTGGAGCATCCTTAGAACACGTCATGTGGTTTATAATTTTTTCTTAAATTTTCATTGAATTTTTAATTGTGACATTGAGCCTCACATGAGACTTTCATATTTGTCACCTTTAAATTGAGTTCCTCATATTAAATTGGTTCATGCACCATGTTACATACCCTTTGAGTGTTATTATGTAATTAAAGGTCATCAAACTTGATTAAGGGAACCCCTGGGGTGTTTCGGATTAAGTAGATTATTTTTAAATAATTATTTAAATTTTTGGAATGCCCTCTAAGTGTTTGACATGGAATGATACTTGGATTACCCCTTGTAGGCAATGAACCAATTGATAGAGGCATATTTTAAGTGCCATGTTGAGACATATAAGTGAATTTACATGTTGGTAGTTATCCTTAAATGTTTATTTAATGAAAATTGAGTTTTTACTATTATAAAGGATTCTTAATTGATCAAATGGATTATTTTATATAAAATGACATGTTTTTTTAATAAAACCCCTCAAATGAGGTGCACTATCTTCGAATGTAAAATGTGGGTAATTGTGTTTTATATTTTGATTTGATATATTGTTTTGGTGATTACACATGCCTTTGGAATTTCTAGATATATGGCATGTTTACTGAATGGTGTCATTAATTTTATTTTAACCGTTTCACCTTTTAAGTGCATGGTTTTGACCACTCCTCCCTAAAAGTTTAATAACCCAGCTCCTTCTAAGGGATTAAATTGATTCCAAAATTGAATTTCCCATGTAAGAAATTACATACCTTGAACATGAAACCTTTTCTATGTGATCCATTAAGGGTATTTGTAAAGTCCCAGGTCTGGGTGCCACTCAACAGTTTCCCGAAACCTGGTTGGTCACATGACCTCAAGTGCATTTCCACAAACGTGAGAGGCTTCCGACTAGCTGCGAGGGCCCAGGTCTGATAGTGGGGAAACTATGCCCTCATTTTTCAATGTTTAGCGCAGCGGAATAATAAAAACATACAAAAACTACAGAAGCAATAAACCACACACATTTAAAATAAAAAACTACAGTAAAAGATAACCAACAGTTATATAAATAATGATGCAAAATGTATCAAGTTCTAAGAAAACATCCAGAACATGTTACACAACAATACAGTACAGTATAATACAGAGTAAAACAAAACCAAATGAAACAGTCGGTAGCATCACGAGCCTAAGCTCGATGCCATCTTCCCCTACTCCTTATCAGTAATCAAGTACCTGTATAGGGACCCTTTCCCTTATCCACACCTGCAGAAATGTATCTATTTGGGCTAAAGGTATGACCCAAACAAGGTGTGAGAAATAAATCCTAGTAGGCACCCACCAAAGGCACATGCCCAACTATGTGAAAATATGAAACAACTGTGTGTAGTAGTAAAATGAAATAAACTAAGCAGTAGTAAAAAGTAACTAACTTTACCAGTTATATTTCAATTTTAATATTCATTTAATCATTCATTCTAAGGAAACCACCACAGTGAATATCTATGTAACAGTCAGTGTCCTCAGACACGAAACCCTTACCCTCAGGTAATCAGAAGCGTAACCCACAGGTAATTTCCCATATGCATAACAGATATTTCCATTAGGTGTATGAAGTGTCACCCTCAGGCACATAGTCTATTGCCCACAGGCACGGAAGAAGTTTCCCTCATGCTAAAAGATCCACTGCCCTCAGGCTAAGTAAAACACTACCCTCAGGCTAAAAAATCAACCAGGCCATTCCCAACATGTAACCAAGAAATACACATGCAATTACACTCAAGGAAATTCTATAATCATTATTATAAAGGCATACCATCGGGTATCTTGGCCAAACGGCTAAATAGAGGAATGCACACCCGGGGTGGTCCTAGATCCAAGTATTGATCACAAACAATATTTTATTAGCAAATTTAATTACCTATACAATTCTAGGTATTCAAAACAGCCAAGGCCTTAGCCACACGACACCCCAACATGGGTTCGTAGCTTAACAATACACAAAAACGCACAGCAGTTGGAATTTATACACTAAGCCACCTACCTTAAACGCCCCTGATCGGTATACGTGAACGACGATCCTCGAATCGTCCAATAACGATGTAGATCTGAGGAAAGAAATCCCAGTTCAAACTCAAATAACTTCCCTTAGAGGAAGAATTGGGAAGAATGGATTAAGGAGAGTGGAGGGATTACCCATTCGATTCCCACGAGATCGTCAGAGGTGAAAAAGGATTCCCGATGGTCGATCTAGAGATCCTTGAAGGTCCGGCCTCCTCTCCTGACTCCTTCCTCCAGTTCTAAGCCAATACTGTATACAGGGTTGGATACTGCCCATTTTATGTGAAAAAAACAAAATACACGGCGTGTACTCTTTATTTTTTAACTGTTCCATCGGTGACATCTCGCCAGCATGACACTGTTCATCTGTCGACATGAGTACATGGCATGTGAAACCCGAGTACACTGCATGTACTACCAATCGGCTGGCGGCTGCTTCCACTACCTTACTATTCACCTTCCGACTGACTACATGGCGTGTAAATACCCACTATATGCCGTGTAGTCGGTTTTTAGACCCTTCATCACCAACATGGCTACACACCCTCTGTACTCATCCCACATGACCAAAGTACACAGCGTGTGGAAAAGTACATGGCGTATATTCCTAAAATTTAGTATTTTTCTCCATTTTTCTTATTTTCTCAAAAACACTTAAGGAAAAGAGAAAAGAATAAACCCATACCTCAAAAATAAGAACTGGGTTCTTACAAACTTCACCTCTTAAAGCAATTAATCCCCGAATTTCCCTTCCAAGGGTGGTGAAGATAAAGCTCAGAACAACTCTGGCCACTGAGCACGTACGTCGGTCTCCTGCTCCCAGGTTTCATCCTGCACTCGGCCATAAAACCATAACACCCATACGAGAGGAACTGGCTAGCATCAGAGAACCTTCGTGATCCTATCCACGATACGAATCAGATGCTCCTCAAAGTACAAATCTACCTCAAGATCAGCCTCCTCGGGCTAAAATACATGAGATGGGTCTGAATGATAGCGGCACAACTGAGATACATGAAATACGTCATGCATGGCCCGATACATCTATGGTAATTGTAACCAATAGGCAACTAGCCTGACTCTCTCCATAATCTCAAACAGACCCACATACCTCAGTGAATGTTTACCCTGGCTCCTAATCCGTCTGTGTCCCAACCTCGGTGAAACACGTAAGAAAACCTGATCCCCAACCACAAACTCCAAGGGTCATCTACGACGATTAGCATAAGATTTTTAATGATACTGTGCGGTAGCCATCCACTTCTAAATCAACTGGACCTTCTCATAAGTCTCCTACATGAGGAGTGGTCCAAGTAAAGCTGCCTCTCCTGCCTCTAACCAGAATAAGGGTGATCGGCATAGCCTACCATATAAGGACTCATAAGGTGACATCTCAATAGTTGCATGAAAAATGTTATTATAGGAAAACTTGACCAGGGGTATGTGCTTCTCCCAAGATCCCCCAAAGTCTAGGATGCATGCACACAACATGTCCTCTAGCACATGTATCATACGATCTGACTGGCCATCGGTCTGAGGATGGTAAGCTGTTCTCAAAAGACCCTGTGTACCCAGTTCCCTCTAAATTTTTTTCCAGAAACGAGATGTAAAATAGGCATCCCTATCCGAAACAATAGAATTAGGAACCCCATGAAGATGTACGATCTCTCGGATATACAACTTTCCGAGCTCATCAACAACGAAGGTCTTCTTTATCGGAAAAAAGTGAGATACCTTCGTGTGTCTGTCCACAACTACCCACACGACATCATTGCCTCGAGGTGACCTCGACAACCCAGTCACGAATTCCATCGCGACATCATCCCATTTCCACTCCGAGATGGGTAATTTCTGTAACAGTTCGGCTGGCCTCTGATGCTCCGCCTTCACCTACTGACAGGTGGAAAATCTTATAACAAAACCAACTACTCCTCTCTTCTTACATGACCACCAGTACTGACGTCTCATGTCTCGAAACATCTTGGTAACCCCGGGATGAACTACCCAAGATGAAGCATGAAACTATCACATAAACTCCTCAAGTATATCCCCTGGAACCCATACTCATCCATGGAAACACATAATTTCCTCATCGCCTATTGTCCAACTAGGAGGAGGGTCCTCACTTGCCATCGACTCCCGTAGAACTAGGCCTTCTGAATCAGATATATGTCTCATCCTAACTCTATCCAGGAGGGTATAAGTCACAACTAAAGATGTAAGATAGGTTTTCCCCTGACTGTCATGCACCTCCAAATGCATCTCAGAGAACAAATCAATAAGCTTCCATTCACCATTGGCCTCATGAACTGCCTGAGTCTGAGTCTTCTTGCTCAGTGCATCAGCAACTGCATTACCCTTACTAGGGGTATTGGAAAGCTCAAAATCGAAGGACTAGACGTATTTGACCCACCTTCTCTGTCTCAGATTCAAGTCACGCAGAGTAAAGATGTACTTGAGACTTTTGTGGTCGGTGAAAACCACAAAATGATCTCCCAAGAGATAATGTCTCCAACAACGCAATGCATGAACAACTACAGCCAACTCGAGGTCATGCGCCTGGTAATTTCTCTCATGTGGCCTCAACTGCCGAGACCCATACGCAACTACTCAATCTCCCTACATCAACACTGCTCCCAGTCCAATACCTGATGCATCATAGTAAAATGTATAGATCCTCCCTTGCTATGGAAGTTTCAGGACTGGTGCTGATGTCAACTTTCCCTTCAGGTCCTAAAAGGATGACTCACAAGATTCTGTCCAAACGAACTTCACACCCTTCTTAGTCAACCCCGTAAATGGTGCTACTAAGCAGGAGAAGTCCTGGATGAAGCATCTATAGTAACCATCCATCCCTAAGAAACTTCGTATCTCAAACACATTCTTAGGATGCTCCTAGGAAACTACTACTCTCACCTTCTCTAGGTCCACAGAAACACCTGCCTTTGAGATGATATGACCCAGGAAGTGAATCTGGTCCATCCAAAAGTGTCACTTTGAGAGCTTAGCATATAACTGATTCTCTCTCAGTGTAGTCAATACAATCTCAAGATGGGTGGCATGGTCGTGTCGAGTGTGAGAGTACACTAAAATATCTTCCATGAATACTACAACAAAAGAATCCAGAAAAGGATGGAATACATGATTCATCAGAGCCATGAAAACTACTGGCACATTCGTTATTCCAAACGGCATAACCAAGTACTCATACAGACCATATCTGCTCTTAATAGCTATAAGAGGTATATCCAATGATCTCACGCACAACTGATGATATCCTGATCTTAGTTCAATCTTCGATAACACTCGTTCTCCACAAAGTTGATAAAAAAGATCATCAATCCTTGGCAAGGGATAACGGTTCTTGACCGTCAACTAGTTCAGTTTCCAATAATCCACATAGAGTTTGAGGGTATTGTCTGCCTTTTTTGAAAAAAGGACCGGCGAACCCCAAGGAGAAGTACTGGGTTGGATAAAACCCTTTGACTGTAACTCCTCTAAATATCTCTTAAGCTCCATAAAATCTGCTGTGTCCATCCTATAAGGAGGAATAGACACCGGTGCTACTCATGGAACATTCTCAATAGAGAAATCCACGTCACGCTCTATAGGTAGACCTGAAAAGTCGTCCGGGAAGACATCCCTGAAATGATCAACTACTAGAGGGAAATCTGTCTGACAAGTCCCCTGATCATCCAGATATAAACTTGCAATCTGGGCTATGACTTCACCTCGCCCATGATGCTCTAGTCCAGCTCGACTCTCCTGAACATCCAAGTCACCTTTGTATAGAAACTCTCTACCCTCTGGTGACGTGAAACTCACCCTGCGATGATAGTAATCTACAATGGCTCGAAAGGGAATCAACCAGTCCATCCCAAGAATGAAATCATAGCTTGTCATCTCTAAGATATAGAGGTCCCATAGAAAGTGACACCCACCAACCTCAAGGGGGAACTCCTTGCACTGATGAACACATGTCTTTCCCATTCCCAAGGGAGTGTCTAGTATCATAACATCAGAAGAAGAAGAAACAAAGATCCCGAGGCTCTCCACAATAGGTACAGATATGAAACTATGTGTATCACTTATATCAAAAAGTATTGAAGATAAGACGGAAGCTACTAGAATAGTACCTCTGATAGTATAAGGTCTGGGATCCTACTCCTGTTGGGTCTCTTACACTGCATATGCCTTCCCAATGCCGCAACCCTATGACACTGCCTGGGTACCCTGAGTTGTCCTGACCTGTTTCCTCTAAGATCCTGGTGTCTGGCTAGCATAGCCACGACCACCATCCTTGCCTACACGCCCTAACGTATTCCAGTTTCCTGACTGGTAAGAAACTGCTGATCCAGCTCCCACAGGTGGAGTCTGCACAGAATCCCTCTCACTAGCCACTGGTGGAAACAACCTGCAAAAGCGCTGTATATGACCCATCTTGCCGCAAGCTCAGCACTCCACTGGGTCTCGTGGACACTGAGGTCTCTTGTTCCCCTCCTTACCACACTGGTAGCACATGACCTGGCCACCTGAAACATTCTTCTGGCTGGTACTACTGCCCTGAGAGAAGTACATCTGTCTCTTCCTCTTTCCAATAGAAATAGGACCGGAAACTGGTGTTTAACTGCCCTTTCCCACACCACTAGCTTCCCGCAGGTTCCTTTTTGTAATCAGTGCCTCGTTCACAATATCATGTACTGAAGGCAACCTGAAAACATTCACCAGTGCGAAAATGTCATATTGATGACCATCCTCCTAGTGCCTAGCTCTCAACGTCTCATCACCCACCAGAATGGGTGCAAAATGATGAATCTCGGTGAAACAAGAAGAATAATTCATCACCAACATAGCGCCCTGCTTCAGGTTCATGAACTCTTCAGCTCTATTTTCCCTCAGTGTCTATGTAAAGAATGTCATATAATACTGCTTGAAGATCTTCCCACTCCATGTCTTTGTGATGCTCTGACTGGGTGGTAACATCCCACCATCTCTTAGTGGAATGACGCATCATATAAGTTGCGAGCTTGACCCTCCACCCTAGAGGCGTCTCAAGATGATCGAAGATAGTCTACATAGACCCCAGCCAAGACTCCACAGCCAGTGGTCTGCCATCCCCTGAGAACGTTGGAAAATTCTGCTGTTGGAATATATGAGTCAGCTCAGCCATAGATGTGGCAGCCGGCGGTCCTCCCTGAAAGGTCTGCATGAACCGCATAAAGCCTTCACAGAACTGCACCTCCACACCTATGTTCGATATAACAGTTGGAATCGAATCTGTCCTTGCTGGAGGATCCACTGGTATCCCATGGCCCACCATCTCTTGAGTATAGTCATTTCCACTCTCCTGGAGAACAACGCGTGGTCGTCTCGGCAACATGAATCTACAAGGGAAAACACACACCTTAGATCAAGATTATCAAGACCGAAAATAAAGGGACAAAAAGGGGATCAGGAGTAAGGAGACATTCAAGATTTGAAAAAAAAGACTACACAACGTGCATATTGACTACAGAACGTGCACCTTCCTTCCCTTCCCCTGCCCAGGTCCTTCTACATGGCTAATCCACATGGCTCCCATTGAACAAAACTACACGGCGTGTATATAATCTACACGGTGTGTATGGTGAAATTTTCCAACTGCCTGTGTCATTTGTGATGCGTCCGACTACTCGGCTTGATAATACACGGCGTGTTACACTAGCACACGACATGTAGACCACCCCATTTCCCATCCACACAACTAATTCAAAACGGTCTGTCCTTGGACAAGACTACACGATATGTCCCATAGGTGCATGATGTGTACTGGACGAGCTTCACCGACCCGTGTTGTTAGGTACACAGATGGATACATGTCTCACACTACACGGCGTGTTCCAGATGGAAACTCCATTTACACGAAGTGATTACACTAACCCATGTTGTTATTTACAGGTTCGGATCCCATGCCAGACTACATGGCGTGTTCCATAGTGGACAAGGCATGTACGTGTTATGGTTTCCCCCGTCTGTGTTGTTAATTACACGGACGGACTCTGGGTCAACACTACACGACATGTACATTCGGTGCACGGTGTGTTCGCCCCAAGAATTTCCCTTCCCCGTGTACCCACCTACACAGTCTTTGAAATGGGAAGAGACTACACAATGTGTACTAAAATTTTTTCCTTTTCTTCCCGAACAGAAGATCACATGACACGTGTCCGAGGAACTACATGGCGTGTAACCTGGGTTTTTCAGACAGTAAAGCTCATATACTATTCCTGAACCTAGAAAATACTAAGTGCCAAATTCCTATCCGTGAGGGGCCATACTCCCCACGAATCAAAGTTTGGCATCTTATATGTGTTATAACAAAACATTCAATGGTCCAACAAATTCCGGGCAATGAGGGCCCATACTCCCCAAAAACCAAAGTTTGGCGTCCATTCTATCAATAGGATCACACAAAATACCCTATCACATAGCAGGTATTTATCAAAGCAGCTATCACAACAACATGATTTTTCTAGCACAACACTTATCACAACAACTTGCAATTTCTAATGCACCTACATGGCATGGAACTATGCATGACATGTGATTTCTAGTCTGTGAGTAAATGATGCATGAGATGGCATACCCTCATCTCATCGAGTTGCAACTAAATAGAACCCATGGGTAAAATATAAACAGCACAATCACAACTGTGTCACCCAACAGTGAAATCAAATCAACTATAAATTTTAAAATTAATAAAATTGCAAAAATACGAGGTAGACTGGATTTTCCCTATACACGGGTTAGCTATGCCCGAGCACAACTTATTTCCAATGACCTATACCGTCCTATTCCTAACTGAGGCTCCAAATAGTATGTCAAAGAAAATAACCTCCTCTGATACCACTTTGTAACGTCCCGGGTCTGGGTTCCCTTCAACGGGTGCCCTGAACCCGGTTGGCCACATGACCTCAAGCATGTTTCCCCAAACACTAGAGGTTTCTGACTAGCAGTGAGGGCCAAGGTCTGATAGTGGGGAAACTATGCCATCATTTGTTAAAGTATAGCACTGCGGAATTAAAAAAACATACATCAATAGCAGAAGCAATAAACCATACACATTTAAAATAAACAACTATAACAAAATATAACCAACAGTTATATAGATAATGATGCAACATGCCTCAAGTTCTAAGAAAACAGCCAGAACATGTTACACAACAATACCGTATAGTAAAATACAGAGTACAACAAAACAAAATGAAACAGTTGGTAGTATCGTGATCCTAAGCCAGGTCCCATGCTCCCCTACTCCTCAACAACAATCAAGTACCTGTATAGGGATGCTTTACCTTATCCACACCTGTAGAAATGTAATCTGTTTAGGCCAAAGACATGACACAAATAGGGTGTGAGAAATAAATCCCAGTAGGCACCCACTAAAGGCCCATGCCCAACTGTGTGAAAATATGTAACAATAGTTTGCAGTAGTAAAATGAAATAAACTAATAATTACTCAAAAGTAACTAAATTTACCAGTTATAATGCCATTTTAATATTAATTTAATCGTTCATTCTAAGGAAACCACCACAGTGAATATCTATGTAATATTCAGTGTCCTCAAACTTGCAACCCTTACCCTCAGGTAATTAGAAATGTAACCCGCATGTAATTTCCCAGAGGCATAATAGATATTTACCTCAGGCATATGAAGTTTCACCCTCAGGCATAGAGTCCATTGCCCACAGGCATGGAAGAAGTTGCCCTCAGGATAAAAGATGCACTGCCCTCAGGGTAAGTAAAACAATTCCCTCGAGCTAAACAAGCAACCAAGCCATTCCCAATATGTAAAAAAGAAATACACATGCAATTCCTCTCATGGAAATTATATAATTATTATTATAAAGGAATACCCTCGGGTATCCTGGCCAAATGGCTAAATGGAGGAACGCACCCCCAGGGTGGTCCTAGATCCAAGAAGCAATCCCAAACAACAGTTTATTAGCACATTTAATTACCTATACAATTCTAGGTATTCAAAACAGCCAAGGCCTCAGCCAAACGACACCCCAACATGGTTTCATAGCTCAAAAATACACAAAAACGCACAATAGTTGGAATTTAAACACTAAGCCACCTACCTTAAATGCCCCTGATCGGTATACGCGAATGACGATCCTCAAATCGTCCAAGAAAGACATAGATCGAAGGAAATAAATCCCCATTCAAACTCAAATAAATTCCCTTAGAGGAATAATTGGCAAGAACGGCTTAAGGAGAGTGGATGGATAACCCGTGCGGTTCCAATGAGATCGTCAGAAGTGAAAATAGATTCCTGACACTCCATCGGGAGATCCTCGAAGTTCCAGACTCCTCTCCCAAATCCTTCCTCCAGTTCTAAGCCAATCTTGTGAACAGGGTTGGATACTGCCCATTTTAAGAGAAATAAACAAAATACACAGCATGTACTTCTCAAGTACACGGCGTGTACTATTCATTTTTTAACTGTTCCTTTGGCGGAATCTAGCCAGCATGGAACTGTTCATCTGTTGACTTGATTACACGACGTGTGAAACCTGAGTACACGGCGTGTACTGCCGCTCGGTTGGCAGCTGCTTCCACCACCTTACTATTCACCTTCCGACTGACTACACAGCATGTAAATACCCACTAAATGGCGTGTAGTCGGTTTTTATACCCTTTGTCACCAACATGGCTACACAGCCTGCGTACTCATCCCACATGGCCAAAGTACACAGTGTGTGGAAAAGTACACTGTGTGTAGTCCCAAAATTTTGGATTTTTCCCCATTTTCATTATTTTCTCAAAAACACTTAAGGAAAAGAGAAAAGAAGAAACCCATACCTCAAAAATAAGAACCAGGTTCTCATAGTATTAAATTGTAATTCGATGTTATGTTTATTTAAAGGATTCTATTAAATAATATATCTCATTCATGATGATTTCTTCCCTTAAATGAGATGACTCTATGAAATAGATTAATAAATGGAATTTATTGACATGATGGATCACCTTCCTTTATTGTTTTATATGTTTTAATGTTATGTATTGGCTTTTGAAAGGAATGATTTAGGATGGTTTACTTCAAATTTTTTTAAATTGTTTAATTGAAATGGATGTAAACAGTGTGGTATGATCACACAACTTTTTATAACTAAATAAGAGTGGCTTATGTGATTAATTATAATTATGACACCTTTGATCACAATGGGTTATTTAAATGAATATCATGAAAGGTATTTCCTCATGTATTGTATTATAAATATGGTGATTCTTTAATATGGTCTAGATAAATGTTAAACATGAGAGGTATTTCCTAGTGAATATTTATTATAAATATGATTATGCCTTGAAATAAGTTTTGGAATGATGGTAAGGTTTATATTTATAATTAAGGTATCACACTCCCTTACATCAAGTGTTGAAAATGAAATCTCACAGTAGTGATACTATATGGGCCTTGGGATTTACTTTCCATGTTCGATGATTATAATTTTGACATAACAACACACTCACCATCTCAAGTGACAGGCATCAAGTCCCTCACTCTATTGAGATATAGGTAATGTACACTTTTTCTTGTGGTTATATGCCCATTCAGATTGGTTATGGATGAATGAGTTATGCCCTAGTCCATCCAGAACCTGGTATTCCATTTATATATAAAATTATATCCATACGTACTTGGTTCATATAGGTGGATGAAATATATAAATAAACTATATATATGATTTTTAATATACATAGTTTCTAGTCAGCCTTTTATTTTTGGTTATGAGTCAAAGAAGGTAGATCCACCAGGTGTCTATTAGGATCCTGACCAGGTAGGTTTTTGTTTATTTTCAGTATTGTTTATTTTTCCATTACATGTGCACTGTTTTATTTACACTTCACATGATAAATTTAGATGTAGACACCATGGTTGGGAACCTATTGGGATTTATATCTCACACCCTGATTGGACTTCCATTACACTAGGGTACCCAAGTAGGCCTTATTTTCATAGGACATTAGATGATTTATTGTGCTGTTATTCTAGTACATAAAAGTTAAGAGCACATGATCGAGCTGAAGATCTGCTTGCTCGTGGAGATCTCTCTTAGGGATTTTCTTACATTTATCTATTCTTGTACTATATTATATCACGTCCTATTGTATGTATTTTTATTATATTTTATAACATCAACTAGACATGCATGAATTTTTATATTTTGACATTAGAAATATTTCATATTTTGTGTATATTATTCTTTCCCTACTGTGTATTATTTATTTTATTATACTTCCACTATTGTATGTTATTTATTCTCTATCAAACATCTTCTATACTCTAATTATATATTTATATTATCCTCACTATTACCTATTGAGACCCTAGCTGTTAGTCAATAACCTCTGGCATATAGGGAGGCATGCTTGAGTCCATGTGACCCACTGACCTGGCCACCAGTTTAGTGGTTAGTTAGACCGAGACATTAAAAAGTGGTAACATAGTCTTTATTTTCCTTTTTCATAGTGTTTTGGGATGGTATATTAGATACTATGAATGTTTTGACACTTTGTAAATAGAGTGAGTGGGAGTGATCAACCCATGTAGGGGAATAGTCCATGTGGGATGAGATGTGATTATTTTTTATACTGTTTGATATTAAAGTTGATTATGATTTCACCTTGAGTGATTGGTGTATTTTCCCACTACTAATTGATTTAAGGAATTTATGGTATTTTACCCTTGTCCTGGTATGGCATGGGTGAAGCATTATCTGCACCACTATAGGCACATATAAATTCACATGTCATGCATATGGAAAGACATGTAGTTTCATTTATAGCATGCCTAATGATACTGATTGTGTTCCTTGAGTGTATTCTAAGCCTTTTATTTATTATCATACTGGATTTTATAACATTATATTGTTATTTTTTTATAATTTTAATTTTTTTCTGTGATTAGTTGATTATATTCCATTATTCTAGTTTATTTATCATGTTCTACCATTGCATCATGCTTCTATGTTTATAGCATGCTCTATGTGTTTAATTCTTGTAATGGAATGCTATATTTTTTTGGTTGATATGTAAATGGTTTCATGGGATATATTTGTTGGTTGTGATTAAAAGGGAACCAATTTTCAATTGTAAGGTTTATGTACACCTTATAGTTGGAAAAAGGTATCCCATACATTCAAACCATCCTTTTATGCTTGTTCATATAACTTGAGACATTTATTAGAATATAAATGGTTGATAAAGTTTAAATATTATGGTGGAATGATTTTTGTTAGTGGTAGCCAATTGAAACAATATATGGTGTATGGGTGCTTTATGGATTTATAGATGACCATCAATATAAAATAATTTTTATGTAAACCATGTTATATTTAGAAATGGTTAAAATATAAAGGCTGTTAAAATTTAATCTAGAGTGAAATGGTATCCTTTATAAAGGCTTGTGACTCTATCACGTGGGCATGAAGATCATGTGATTAAATTTTAAAATTCACCATTGAAGCTAAGTAGGTTACTTGGGGATTTTTTCTTATGAGATAAACCTCTACAGGTGTTTTGAAACTTTTATAAATAAGAAACTTCTATTGGGTGGCATCAAAATGAACCCAGGTTGGCTTAATGGGACCCTCGTAGGTCTCATTATCTATTAAAATGGATTATTCCTAAAATTAAATTTATATGATAAATTTACTAATTATGATATAATGTTAATAAATTTTTAAGGATTTAAAATGAAGTTTGATAAGACCTTCTCGTTATGCCATGAAATTTTGTTCTAAGTCAATTAAATTTTTAAATATTGATTTTTATTGAATATAATTAACTTAAAATGGAACATGAAGTGGTGCCCTTTGTTCAATACCATCATGTGTTGGGACCACTTTGTGCATAAAGTTGTATTTTATTTGTAAAAAGTTGTCAATATTGGTCAAAATAAAGGAGGACTCCAAAGTTAATGGAGAATGGAAATTCAGACAATTGATGTACTATACATAAGTTCAAATTACTTTTTTCATATGTGATACACATTCTAGAACATTTAAGAGGATGACTGAAGAGTGTTCTTTAGAATTAATAATCAAAAATAAAATAAGGATGATGGTTAAGGGAAGAGGCTTTGCATTTGTGGTATCCATGAATGAGGTATGTGATTTAAGGTGGCCATTAAAATTTATACATAGAATTATTATTTTTTATGGGATTCACATAAAAAATTGGTCCAACCCACAAGCCAGCTGATAGCCTCAACCCGATGCTCATGTGGGATAGAGTCGACCATGCCCATAGGGAAGCTAGCGAGGCCATCTCTTAAGTGGTAGAAGGGCTAGGCCATGTATAGGCCTGTCTCGAGATTGGGATGAATCCCGCAGAGGGTGGGCATAGAGCACGCACATAGAGAACATAGTACAAGGCCATACTGTGGAGGGAGGAGGAGAAATCTAACTAAATGCTGGGATGACTTGACACTTAATCCACGAATCTCCACATTGCCTTTTCTATGTAGAAAGAGTATTTAAAATGAGAAATGAAATGTTGAATGTCCATCTGATATCACACAAGATCATGAACACACACCTCATCTCACAAAAACTCATCTAATCTTGGCCATCTGTGTCTGATATAAGTTGATCATGTGGCCAAAGAGAGACCATGTTGTCATCTTCAACCACCAAACACTAGAAGGTATCTCAATGCCACAGTTCACCGGAGCTGCCATCAAACCTCCATGTTTGATCTTTAGGCCATCACTGACAATTCAATTCACTAGATTACACTCATCTGGGAACCCCAAAATCGTTCATTCACATTTATTTTCATGCATGCAATGAAATAGATATGTTCATGTGTTTCCAAAGAAAGTTAAGTTTCAAGGCAACGCCATGGAGCTCATGCATTCATAAAGGAGAGATATATGTGATTTTAATCAAATGCACATGATTGGTTCAATGCATGTGAGAAGGCCAAGATTATGAAAAGAAAACACCTCTGAGTCTTGGAATATCTTTTACAAGGATTTGAAGAATCTTAAAATGATGAAGTTTTTTTGCATTAAAGGTGATGATATTTATAGTATATCATCATAATTTGAGCAGGTGAAGACGGTGATATTTCTATATAAAAATGTGAATCCCCAAACCAAGATATTCTACTACCTTATGAATTCTTGAGAGATTATGTCAAAAAATAGGGTATTTATTCGAGCATTTGTTTCAATAAGTACAAGCAAGGAGAATTGAAATCCATCAAGGATTTGTGAAGAAAGGATTCAATAGGCCTTTGATAATTGCTTTTCACTCTAGATTTTTCTTCATGAAGATCCTCACTCCGCAATTCTAAGGGACATCACACCATGTTTCCCTAACCTTTGAGAGGAGATGAGACCACAAAACCATTATTGTTCATGAAGATCTTTAGAGATCTGCATGGTAGTACTTCAACCTCACACTCCCACTACACTTCTCAAATAACCACACATCCTGTGTGTGGAAGACCCTGGATTCACAAAGGGTGGCACATACTGTACATAGCGGACCCATGTACCCCATGTACAAAGAAGAATTGTGATCCCAACTTGGTTTCATGAAGAAGAGGTAAGACGATCCTATATTTCACGAATATATTATACTATGTGCAGGCATTGTGTTTGGTGAAGATAGATATTACAAGGAGATAGGTAGATCATACATGCATGCATTCTTGATCACTCCTTGAAGGAACCTGAGGCAGTGAGTGTGTGTGCCAATGGGTTTTACCAACTCGAATTTGGGTTGCATGCACTCTTGTATGCATATGTATATGTGAAGGAATTTAAATAAGATAACCTAGAAAAGTGGTTTCATACATGTGTAATGAAGAAGAAGAAGTGGAGAAGTGAACTTACATGTTACATGCTTTATCTCATGCAAATCTGAAATGAAGTAAGGAGAATAGATTCTGATGATTACCAGTGAATTGACCTTCATTTCATGAATAATCACATAGGAAGTTGTGATTCTGGATAAGAAGAATAAGAAGTTTTTAGTGCATTCAGTTATTTAACAAAAGTTGAAGATTGAATATAAAAGAGCATAAATTATGGAGTTCTATGGAAGAAAAGTCTCATGCTGAACAAGAGACAAAGGCTTCCATGCCTATCTATTGAAGAGACCTTCAAGCTGATAAATTGGCGAGACCCCTCCTAAGGTAGTGAGCTAGGGGGAGTCTATAGAAGTCATTTGAGGGACGTAGTGAGATATCTATGAAACTTTAGGTAGTGTTCCTGTGATAGAGTTATTGTACCTGGACCTTTGTTATCCACAACTAGTGAAGATTAGTGGAATTAGGTACGACTGACAACCATTCAGTGTATGCTCCTTGGATGTATCCCCTATTGGTGAACCAAATAATAGTCTTGTGCTATACTTATGCATATGAATGTTTTAATTCCCACACATATCTATCACAATGTTTTAAAAAGTTCCTATGAATGTGTGATCAATATCTAGTAAATAATAGAAAAATTTGAAACCATGATTCACCCCCTCTTAGGGTGGTCTAGGGTCCTTCAATTGATATCAGCGCACATAGGTTCTGGTATGTTGGATAATCTACACTAACTCTATTCAGAGAAGATTTTGATTTTTGTTTCTTATATCAACAATAAAGTGTATTTTTGTTTAATATTTTGTTACCTTGGAGTAGAAGTATGAATCCAACAAGACCTTGAAAAATAATAAAAATAAAGAGAAGAAGCAGTTGAAGAAGTCCGTCTTATCTAAAAAAGAGGTAGTATCTGGTTCTCCATGCCTTTTCAACAGTGAAGAAATATCAAGCCTGCAACGTAAAGAGCAGGTGGATCAGGTTTCCATCCAAAATAAGGATTCCAACAAAAGTGGGGATGATGATCAAAAATTTATTTCTCATGATCTTGCGATTGATAAATTAATAAATTATCTTCCTGATATACCTAAATAAAGGAATTCATTTGTTTATAGAAATTTTCAATGTATGTAGGATAAGATCACTCAGTTGGAAATAAAAGATGGAAATATGAAAAAGGGATTATAAAGGAAAATTATTTAATGTTTAACGATCTATAGATAGATTAAAGCCTTTAAAAATAACGAAGGAGTCAATAAGTCTCCAGAAGAAAAGATCTATGCACTTGAAGATGAGTTGAAGAAGATCACTAAAGTCAGAGGTTTATATTTGGAAGAAAATTATATGAAATTCAAGGAACTTGAATATTTGTTAGAAAACAAAGTTAAGTTTCATGAATTTTAAGTTGAAATAATGAATAATAATTGTGAATATAATAAGATTATTATTGAAGATAAGAATGTCATCCTCAATATGAAATGTATAGAATTTGAAGCTTAGTTGACCAATATTGAGAAGACACATATTGATACTTGACAAAAGATGGAAAAAAAGATGCTAGAACTCAATGATCACTAGAGGATTCTAAGGTTGAAAGACCTACAACATGTTATATGAATATCATGAATTCATTCAATAATCTACCACAAGAATCTGAAATAGTAATGTTACCTCCCAAACCATCTTTTAGTTACGTTTCTAAATATGATTCCACAAGCAGTGAAAGTTGGAAAAGAAAATTAAAATAACTATGGATGAATAAAGGGGATGTGAAACCTACCAACATGTCTAAGATGGATAGTAATAATAAGTTCAAAGATAGTTTCATAGATAAAGAACAACAAATCAATAATAAGGCCCAACAACCTTATCCAGATGATATCAATAAGTCAAGATTTGTGGGACAATGTTTGTGCTGCAACATGTTTGGTAATTGTGCGTTGATTTTTTTTACAATCTTCAAAATGAAAAAGCAAAAAGGAAACCCATCTCAATGGGAAAAATCTAGAGATGAAGAAGCAACCTCCATATATCCAGAAGCAACTGTATACTGAAAATATATTTGGAATTATAGATAACATATGTTATGAATGCTATTGAAGTGGTCACAAGGTTGATATATTCTCATCTCAACAAGTATACAAAGATGATAAGAAAAGAAGATCACAAAATCTATCTAGGAATAAATAAGATACATTGGGAAGAAATCATAAGAGTGTTGTGAAAACAAATTATCCTATGAATATTCCAAGAAGGAAAGGTGAGAATCCCTTGGAGTCTAGATCCAAGAAGTTGAAGGGTGGTGCCTCCAAAATAACTACCAAGAAAGATAACACTATGAAGGATTCATATGAAAAATTCAAACTTTCCTCCGCAATCCCTAATGACATATTGGTTATCAGGAAAAAATATTTGGAAAGTATGAGGAAAATGGAAGAAGTGGTTAGAACCACACAAGCACAACCATAATTGAAGATCAAATGTGCATGTGTGAAGAGTGGATCAAATGGAGAATCTTGTTTGAGAAACCCATATCAACCTAGAAGTTCACATTGATAAAGTAAGGAGGATACAACTTATTCCCATGAATATTTGTGTATTTTATTTGTTATTATGACACATGGAATTAAAGGTGAAGTAGGATCTTAGGGGGAGAACTTGAGAAGTGTTCCCTTGAGGTGGAGATATATGCAGATGCTTCTAGAGTTATTGTTTCAATTAGTATCATTCTCAATTGGTATCAACTTTGATTACTCTATAAATTTATTGAAGATCATGTCATTTACTAAGCTATTTCATTTCATTATCTATCATCCATGGTTACTCAAAATAATGATCATTCTACAAAGGGGGAGTAACTGAATTACTTAGTGGAGTAAGGAGAATTGAAGTTCCCCAAGGACACTTATCCTTCTGATTCCAATTGAATGTTTTTGATCCATTTGTTGAAGTTAGTGTGGGAGTTTTAGTTTGATTATTTCTAGAAATATTCATCTCACATCCTAGAATGAAAGTAGATAACCCTTGAGGACAAGTATATGATTTATCATGTTCAAAAGATAATGGACATCACTGTTTTCTAAATTAAATCCTCTTGTTTTCTACATTGATCGTAGATCATGTAGAATTAGAGTGAAATGATTGATGCCACATTTCTTAAGTAAGGAATGATATTGTCTCTTCATGAACTTTGTATTTATTTTCAATAAGTAAGAGAGATAGTGAAATTCAAGTTTTAGATGGAGAGAAAAAAGAAGGGGGGGGGGAATTATCATTTTGATGTTGATATATTGATTTGAATAACATTGAAGTATTGAAAAAAAAATAAAAAGGGGGAGATTGTTGGGACCACCTTATGAATAAAGTTGTATTTGTTGTTAAAAATTTTCAATATTGGTCAAAATGAAGGAGGACTCTAATGTTATTGGATAATGGAAATTATGATGATTGATTCACTGAACTTAAGTTCAAAGAAATTGTGTCATATGTGATACACAGTCTACAATAATGAAGATGATGATTGAAGAGTGTTCTTTGGAATTAATAATCCAAATGAAAAGAAGGATGATGGTTGAAGAAGAGGCTTGTTATTTGTGGTATCCAAGCATGAGGTATATGATTTAAGGTGGCCATAAAACTTTACATATAGACTTATTATTTTTTATGGGATTCACTTACAAAATTTCACCTGCCGACAAGCCAGCTGGTAGCCTCAACCCGAGGCTCATGCAGGATAGAGTCGACCACACCCACAGAGATGCCAACCAGGCCCGTTCATTAGCGGTAGTAGGGCCAGAATATGTATAGAACCATGTAGAGATTGGGCTGAAGCCCGTAGATGGTGGTAATAGAGTGTGCACACAGAGAACACATTACTGAGAGGTACCGTTGAGGGAGGAGGATAATTCTAACTGATTGCTGGGATGAATTGATACTTAATACCCGAATATCCAGGTTGAATTTTTGATGTGGGATGAGTTTTTAAAATGAGCGATACAATATTGACTATCTATATGATATAGAATAATATTATGACTATATTCCTCATCTCATGGCTGCAAATCTAATCCTGGTCGTCCGCATCCGATCTGAGTCGATCCCATGGCCGTAGAGTGACCATGTCATCATCTTCAACCTCTGAACCCTCGAAGGGATCCTAATGCCACATTTCGCTGGAACTGTGATCAAAACACCATGTTTAAGATTTATACCATAACAAAAAATCCAATTATATGCATTACAATCCTCTGTGCACCACGAAATCATGCAAGAAATTTCATTTTCATGCATGAAATGAAATAGATAAGTTCGAGCATGGCTGAAGCAAGTTAAGCTATGAGGCCACATCATGGATATCATTCATTAATAAAGGATAGTTTCATGTGATTTTAATCAAATGCACATGATTTGTTCATCACATGTGAGAAGTCCAAAAGCATTAAAAGGAAACTCCCACGAGTCTTGAAAAATTTTTTATACAGGTTTGAAGAATCTTAAAATGATAAAGATTTCATGCATTCAAGGGGACAATTTTGATATGATATCTGCATAATTTGAACATGTGAAGGTGGTGATCTTAATCTATTAAAAGGAAAATCCCCAACCCAGAAGATGCCACTCCCATATGCATTCCTGATAGCTCATGTTAAAAAAGTGGCATCTATGCAAGCCTTTTTTTCACAAAGGTAAAACATGGGGAACTGTAAGCCTTCATGTATTTGTGAAGAAAGGATTCTGATGACCTTCGATAATTTATTTGTACTCTCTATTTTTCTCCACAAAGAACCAATCTAAGCAACCAAAATGTATAGCGCACCACATATCCCTTTCCTTTACGATGAACTAAATCCACAAAACCATTTTGGATCGTGAAGATCTTCAGAGATCTGCAAGGAAGTGATTCAGTCTTACAATCCTACCACACTTCGCAAATAACTACACATTCTATGCTTGGAAGACCATGGATTCTCAAAGGGAAACACATACTGTGCATAGAGGACCCGTGCACCCTGTACACAAAGAAGAACCATGATCCTACCTTGGTTTCATGAAGAAGAGGCAAGATAATCATGTTTTTAATGAATATATTATATTGTCTTCATGTGTTGTGTTTGGTGAAGAGAGATATTTCATGGAGATAGGAAGAGAATACATTCTTGAATACATGTTCACTCCTTGAAGGAACCCGATGAAGTGAGTGTGTGTGACAAGGGGTTTAACCACTCAAATTTGTGTTGCAGTCACTCTTGCATGCAGATGAAAATGTGAATTCATTTAAAGAAGAGAACCTGGACAAGTGGTTACACGTGCGTAAAGAAGTATAAGAGGATAAGTGTACTTACATGTTACATGAATGATCTCATTCATATATGAAAATAAGTAAGGAGAATTGATTCTGATGATGCCTTGTGAACTGAACTTCATTGCTTGAATAATCACATAGGTACTTGTGATTCTGGCTGAGAAGAATAAGAAGTTTTTAGTAAATTTATTTATTTCACTAAAGTTGAATATATAATATAAAATAGAATTAATTTTGGAGTTCGATGAAACAAATGTCTCATGCTGAACAAGTGACAAAGACTTCCATACCTGTTTTTTAAAGAGACCAACATGTTGATAAACTGAGTGAGACCTTTCCTAAGGCAGTAAGCTAGGGGGTGTCAACAGAAGTGATTTGAGGGAAGTAGTGAGATATAATTTAACCTTTATGAAGTGTGCCTGGGACATAGGGATTGTGCGAGAACCTTTGTAATCCACAACTAGTGATGATTAGTGGAATTAGGTATGACTGGAAACCTATCAGCATATGTTCCTTAGACGCAGCCCTTAGTGGTGAACCAAGTAAATGTATTGTGTTGTCCTTCTCCCTGTGAATGTTTTAACTATTTCAAATATCCATCAAATGGGTTTAAAAAATTTCCTACCAACATGGGAATAAGATCCAAAAAATAAGAGAAAATGTCGACCCCCTGATTCACCCCCTCTCAGGGTGGTCTAGGGCCCTTCATCATGTAAGGTAGTATTAGATATATTTCCTTTAAGTTTCCTTGGTTGGTAATATTAATCATTTTTTACAGGATTTATTATTTTTAGAAATGTCTTAAATTATAGGAATTGGACCCAGTGACTTTTTTTTGGGTGTGACCTTGTGATAGGGTCAACTTTTATTATTTTGTGATGGGATATTCCATGGGTGGTAGCCCCTTTAGAGATTAAATTCCTTTCAAAAGGCTATGATGTTTCTATTATATGATGACGTTCATGTTCTATTTTCCCTAGTAGTACATCTAGCTTCCAAATGAAACCTTTATTCAGATGGTTGGTCATGATTTTATTTTTGTCTTTTTATGGGCGTGAACAATGAGTAATTCCCATTTTCAGAAGGTTAGACAAGCTAAGGGAACACTGATCCATTTTGAAGGTCTCGTGACCCTTTCTTTTTCCCTTGGGTGACTTAGGAGGTCATCAATTATTTTACATTCATATGGTGAAATAATAATCTGGGCCATATTTATACAAATGATATCATATACGTGAATTCATATGGATGATAATATTATGGGTAGTATCCATGATGTTCCATTTTCTTCTAAACCTCGAGGTAGTATGCGTTCATGTACACGGTGACCGTTGGGTGATAGATGATGTAACATACCAGTTGAGTTTAGTGGAACCGTTGATCCTTGTACTATTGAGTATGTTATCAAGTCATCTCCAAAGGATATTGGCCTGGGAGTATAAGGAAATCATGTTCATCCCAATGTTCAAGATGAACTTCTAAGAGGATCCAGTGTTCTGAAAATATGGTCAGGTTGGTTTTGGATTTCATGCCAAACACCCAGTCATTGTGATGTGTTGATCGTGACTTGGAGGAGTGAAACATGTACATTTAAAGTGTTTTTGATCTTGTGCTCTTGTGAGAGGATATTATATCTCGTCTTTGATGACTGGAACACTCCTATATTATAGAGGGTCGTTTTAGTTCTAGTGAACATGTGTTCTTACAAGTAGAGGGAACACAACCAATGCGAACCATTTTGAAATGGTCTATCTTGCTTGAATTCATTTGAGGCATGAAATTTTGAATCACGTCGGTGCCTTCTCGGAAGCATGATGTAGATATGGTATTCTATGTATCACACCCCAATGAAACACTATTGGATTTGGATGATCCATAGTGGTAATTCTTGAAGGATCACATGATTCCTTGGATGGTAAATTATTAGGATTGGTTAATGACAATACATTGGTAGGTGAATCTATGATTATTTTTAGAAGTCGACCTATCGTGGTTTGATTGTTTTAATTTTGGTTTCCTCCTGGTGTACTCTTTTTTAATGGATGAGCATGTCAAATCTCTTGGATTCATCCTTGATACACTAAGAGAGAATCCATCTTACATAACACTAAGTTTTAAATGTTTTTGGGATTTATATGTGATCTTTATCTACGTTTCATGCTAGATGAATGGTTTTATTCATGGTTTGGTTGGTAAAGAGTGAAACTTCAGTTCTCATGTATGAACACCTTAGATGAATCTTGGAAACCTGATATTTTCCTTTTAATTTACTACTATATGGATGCCTCTATGGGATCTGTAAATTATTTGATGTGGAAATCTTGTCCCTGTACCAACATCTCACATGTAAGCCTAGATTATGAACTATTTTGGGTTAGTTTTTTAGAATCCTGTTTACTAAATATGAGGTTACCCCAGATTTTTTGTTTGACTCAGAAGTGATGTTTAATATGTAACGATTATAGTGGGTTGGATCTAGATTACAACTTTATTCAGGCCTAGGCATGATTATTTAGATGAATAATTGAAGCTTTGTTCATAGAACTTCACCAGAAGTTAGATATAGACTTCAATGGATGTGTTTTTGGTGGATATGAGATTCCTTGGAAGAAGGAATAACAGTTCAGGAGGAAATGTGATGGCTTTATAAGATGGAAGTTTTGAGAATGGTCAGTCAGAGGCGGCATGACTAATGGTTCTTCTTGTTCAAAGGGTATAGTTGGGTGGAACCATTTTAAAGTATGACGTTGAGTTAAGGTGGGTGTGGTGTAAGAGTTGGTAGTGTCTTCCTGGAAATCTTACGTGACAGATTTTGGTTTGGTCAATAAATAATAAAACTTTTACTTATGGTGGGGTTTCTTATATGTCCTTCTTTGTAAATTGGTTCACCTGGTTAAAGAAATAACATCGAGGGCATCTGTAGAATTCTTATAGTGCGCTTTGTAAGGAAAAAATGACAGTGGAGGTACATTGGTTCAGAATTGGTCCCTTCTGATGTTAAATCCTAAGGTTTGGGGCACCTTTAGAAAAATGTTTAAAGAGATTAAGACATGATAATGTCTCTTGCTAATTGGGATCATGTAATCACCATTTCAATGATTCATTCAATAAATGATCACTGGCTTAGGTTTTGATGGTTTAAGTGCCTTATTATTAAATTGATGCTTAGAGGTGTGTTGGGTGTTTGGAAACACAATGAGGGATCTGGAACAAGGCCTTTAGACCCTAATAGGTTGGGTGATGTTTTTTTGTTCCCATAGGCTTCTAAGGGATGAGAGTTTCTAAGGTTTATAGGTTATAACAACCTGTGTTTTGAGCTAGGGTAAAATTGCAATGGAATTTGAACTATTGTATTTAGTGGATCGTTTGTTATATGAAATGGGATTTGGAATGAAATTACGAGAGTTGGGACACTTCAATGTGTTTTTTAGTTTTGGATGAAGTCTAGAAAGGTCTTGTGGGTGTCCCATTGAGTTTCGTGAATTTTAGGGCCATAAAATCAGTGTTTTGGGGGCTCTAAATGTGGTGCACAATTTTTTTGAAACCATGTGGTCCTCAGCAACAAACCATGCATCCTATAATTGGTGGATAGAGGTGGTTATCATAAGATGCACACAATTTCTCAATCTGTGTACCTAACCCACATGGGTAGTGCCACAAAGGCAATGCGATCACACAACTCATCGTATGGTTAGTGCACGGTTAGGGTATCAGTGCATCTCAAATTATATAAGGTGATTTTTTAAACAGGGGGTTTCTCATAGTTAGTGCATGGTTTGTCCAAGCCATGTGGCGTAACCATGTTACTTGGGTTTTGGGGGTAAAATTACTCATTTACCCTTAACAAGGTTTAAACCTTATTTCCTTCTTTCCCCTTCACATGGCAGCTACATGAAGATCCTCCCTCTTATCTATGAGATCCCAAGCTTCTCCTTCTAGGATTCAAGGTATCTCCCCCATAAAATGTTTGAATCGAACACCATCAGTCTCTATGGATCCAAATTGGTAATATATCCATTCATTTTCCATCTTTCCTTATTTAGTTTGGTATTTCCTGCACTATTTTGATGGAATCTCATTTGCGCTATTTTTAGGTAGGATGTCTGTTCCTTAGTTTAATTGAACACCAGACCAAATAAGACCTTGATATTGGATGAGTGCAATGTACTAATAATGAAGTAGGTTTTCTATGGCTTCTTCCTAAATTTCCATTGTGTTTTGAATAGTTTGATTAAGTCATGCACTATCCTTTTTTGCGCATCACCGTTAAATTGAGTTCTTCATATTAAATTAGTTCATGCATCTTGTTACACACCCTTTGAGTGTTATTATGTATTTATATGGTGTCAAAATTGATCATAAAAAACCCTTGGGTATTCCAAATTATTTTTCCCCTTTTTAATTAATTGTTTAAACACTCAAAATTCCCTCTGAGCATTCAAATTAGATTGATATTGGGATTTCCACTTATAGCCAATGACCCAATTGATATCAGCATCTCCTAAGTTCCATGTTGAGCCATATAAGTGAATTTCCATGTTATTAGTTATCCTTTAATCTGTCTTGAATGTATGTTAATTTTTGAATCTTAAATTTGATGCTTAATTGATGAAATGGATTGTTTTATAAATAATGATATTTATATTAATAAAACCCCTCAGATGAGGTGTTCTGTCGTCAAAATTAAAAGCTAGTAAATTGTGTTTTATATTTTTTTTGTCTCTATTGTTTTGGTGATTAAATATGCCTTTGGTCTTTATAAATATATGGAAGTTTTAGTGCATGGTCACCTAAATGTTTTTTTAACCATTGACACTTCTATGTGCATGTCTTGGCTCACTCATCCCTGAAGGTTTAATGAACAAAGGTCTCTCTAGGGGCATAAATTGCTTCCTAAATAGAATTTACCATGTAAGAAATTGCCTCCCTTGATCATGGAACCTTTTATAAGTGAACCCTTGGGATTAGAAAATTGTAAATCAATGTTAAATGAATTTAATGGATTGGATTAAATAGGAAGGAGAATTATTGATGATGGATTCCCTTAAATAAGATTAATATTTGAAATAGATGAAAAAATGGAATGTCTTGACATGAAGGATCACATTTTTTAATTGTTTTACATGTTTTAAATGTTATGTCTTGGTTATTGAATAAAATTATTTAGGGTGGGTTGGATGATTCAAATTGTATTAATTGGTTTAATTGAAATGGAATTTAATTAGGTGGTATGATCTCACTACTTGTTATAACTAAATAATAATGTCTTATGTGATTCATTAAAATTGTTATTCCCTTGATCATAATATGGTTTTTAAATGAAGAGAATGAGAGGCATTTAATCATGGATTATATTATAAATATGACGATTCCTTAATATAGTCTTGATAAATGTAAACAATGAGAGGTATTTACTTGTAAATATTTATTATAAAAATGATTATTCCTTGACATAGGTTTTGGAAAGACGTTAATGTTTCTATTCATCATAGAGGTATCATGCTCCCATACACCTGGTGTTGAGGATGACATCTTACACCAGTGGTACTATATGATCATAGGGATTTACATGCCACATTCCATGATTAGAGTATTTACATGATAGAACACTCAAAATATTGAGTGAGAGGAATGAATTACCCCCACTCTATTATGATCTAGGGCACATACACTTTTTCTTGATGTTATAGGCCCATTCAGACTGGTTATGGATGATTGAGTTATGCCCCTATCCAGCTATCACATAGTATTATTGGTATATTACCACTTACGTTCATACATAATTGATTCATATAGGTGGATGAAATATATAACTATACTATGTATATAATTATTAATATATATATATATTTACTGTTCAAACTTATCTTTTTAGCTATGACCCGAAGCAGGTATAGCTGTCAGGTCTCCTTTAGGAACCGGATCCAGATGCTTGTTGTTTATTTTTAGTATTTTTTATTATTCCATTACCTGTACAATGTTTTATTTATGTTTCACAAACATGATTCATTTGTAGACACTGTGGGTGGTAAACTACTGGGATTTATATCTCACATTCTACTCATGGCACCATTACACCGGGGTACCTGAGTAGACCTTATGTTTGAAGGTCTATGGATGATAGCCCGTGTTGTTTTTCTAGAACCCAAGAGGTTGGAACGTAGGACCAAGTTGGAGCTCGGGATGCTCATGGAAATTTCTGCTGGGGATTTTCCTTATTTTACTTATTCTTGTACTATACTGTATCACTACCTGCTATATGTATTTTTTTATATTATGAAATATCAACAAGATATGAAAGCATTATTATATATTGGCATTATCTATATTTCATATTCAGTTTATGTTATTCTTTTATCGTTGTGTCTGGTTTATTTATTGATGCTTCTATTGTTGTTCGTTATTTATTCTCTATTATACTACTATTCTAATCTGATAATAAAGGTATAGTCTCCCCACAATCACCACCTGGAACCCTTGTTTCAAGTTGATAGCCTATGTAATATAGGGAGGCGCAATTAAGTCCATGTGACCCACCAATATGGCCAATAGTTTAGTGTCCTTTCAATAAGGGATTTTACAATGGGGTTTCATGGTTTTTAGGGGTAGGGCGCATAAGTTTTGAAAAATGTGCTCCAACCATACACTTCTAAAACCCCTAAAAACATAAAATTTCACATAAATTCCCCCAAGACATGCCTCAACCAAAATATAACAAAATAAGGAAAAATAATACCTTTTGAAAAGCTCAAGACATCACCATAAAATTTATGGATCTTATAAGGGGTGGCATATTCTACCCCCCTTAAAATTAACTTCACCCTCTAAATTTATCTCGGTCATCCAAGGTATAATACATGAAAGTTCCTTTTATAAAAACACACTTAACAAAAAGAGTTAATAAAACATCCTTTAAAAAAATGAGAAAAGGATGTGTGAATTTCATCTGGAATAAAACAAACTGGGTTTCAAAATAGGAGAACATCGGTGAGAAGTGAAAACATATACTTGAAAGAGAAAATTAAACCACAAATACTGCTGGAGAGTGACAGAGAACATAGATCACAAGAAAGTGAGTGATATAGAGAAGGTTGAAAACCACAAAACCATACATCTATGATGATTTAACTGAACATTTGATTCATTATAAATGGAGTAACTAGGAAAACTTTTATATTTAAAGATCCCTTTTCTAAATTTTAAAATTTCCACAAGAATATATAATTATATTATTTCATTCCATTTATTAAGAACAATCTCACCTTGTAGTTTTTCCTTGATCAATTACCTATTTATATATTACTATAATAAATAAAGGTGAATTATTTATTTCTGAATCACTAAAGGATAATAATATCCATATAAATAACGATAAGTTATTCTATCTATCTTCAATTATAAAAAAAAAATATTGGTTAGAATAGGTTATCCAATATGAATAAATCTTCAAATGAATAAATAATAAATTAATCTCTAAAACATCATTCAAATTACAACATAAACTATTTCATAAATGGTTAGCCTTTTGAATGTTTTAAAAGGTTAAAAACCACAACATTATAAAGTAGGTCACTAAATTTTGTCGAAATAATTTTAACATTTATCACCCATATATCATAAATTATCTCTTGATTTTCAAATACCAGACATGTGAATACTCTTTTCAAGCCTTCTCTTAAAACATAGTAATAACATGAATTACCAAAATAATTTATTGAAAACATGCATGCTTCCATCTTTATTAAAAACATAAATTATTGGATATATCATTTAAATCTAAAAATTTCATAAACTCCATCCCTGATAACAAAAACCACTTTTTCAAAAACAAATTAATATATTTCAAGGAAATCAGTGCTATACAATTTAATTTATTCTTATCTAACATCTCTTTATTCAAACATAACACCATTTTCCAAAAATTAGTAATTTATTTAGAATTAAATATCCTTAATCATATGTTTTATATAAAATATTACATTTACATAAAATCAATTTTATTGGTTATCAACATCATTCAACCTATTCGTTCAAATCCTTAACAAAAAAAATATATTGAACAATCCTTATATATTTTATAATTCCTAAATCCCAATATAAAAATAATTCAATAATACCACTTCCTTATCAAACTATTAACTAAGATTTATCATCTTATTTCTTAATACCTCTTTCTTTTTATATATCATATGTAATCTCTTCGTCTATAGTAATAGAACCATTAATCGTACAGCCTTTATGATTTTAATCACAATATTCACCGTTATAAAATTGTTTTTCATAATTTCTATAATTTACATAATTAAATAATTCACCAGTCGATGAAATCATAGGGAGACCAATATTCCCATCCATTTCATTAACATAACCTTTTCACTTTAACATTGAAGTTACATTATTTTTTTCCTTCTTTTCCATAGCCAAAAAATATTATTGTTCCTATAAGGAATACATTTTGGCGTTTCTTACAACATTATCAACAAATAAAGAACCAAATCTTCTTTTCTCCATGGTTACCATTACCAGAACCCTCAATGTACTATTTCATCCTCTTATTTAGTGAGTCTGAGAGTTGGTTAAGGTACATGTTATTAATCATCTTCCATGAAAATTGATTGGGAATAATCAAAATATCCATCACTCCAATCGTCATTCCATTTGACTGATCATCAAAAAATATTCCATCACATTAAATATTAATGTAGTTCTTTCTAGTCATTTCCATTAACTAAGACTAAAAATAATTCTATGAGAAACACTAATCATAATGTAAAATCACATAGTTGGGAAAATAATTTAGGGTTTATAAATCAAGACACATTATTTTTAATCTATGATACCTTCAGTTTTTACTAGGTTATTCATAGTCATAATATACATAAATCCTTTATGATGGTCTGTAAAGGGTTTTTTAATTCCAAAAGACTACCCCTGGGATTTCCAAGCCAGGTGTTCCATAAGGCTCATAGTCTTGTACTTGTTATTAATCATGTCTATCTCAATATAGTGTTTTTGATGTTCTTACCCCAAGGTACATCTGTTCCAGAGCCACATCCACTTTTAGTATCTAACATGGGATGTATTACTTGAAAACCACTTGCTCTATCATTTACAAAATTTCAAGGACATTTTACTATACTTTAAATCGTCCTTAGAATTATCATTAGACATGTCCTTCGGGATCTCACTAGGGTTTTCTCGTCTTAGTTTTGAAATGGTTTCTTAAAATTTCCATTTATAACTACTATAATGACCCATGATACTCATATATGGATATTAAATATTTTTAGATGAATAATAAGTATATTTCACAAACCCATGCCTGAGGAAAACCATAGTTTAGTTCCATTGGAAACTTAGAACATAATATTATAATATAGTAAAATATCTTCAATGTCTTCATAATTATACATCCATTTATTATTATTTATAGACATACCCTACATAAAAACGTTTTACATAATATGAGGAAATAAAATATAAGAAAAAGTGATATTTGATGCTCAGTAAGGGTAAATATAATAAATATCAAGCTATTATCAGATGAAATAATGAGATAAGTATAAGGGTATGTGATCATAGAAATAAAATACAAATTTCTTACCCAACCTATCATATATCATAAGAATGAGTCCTGAAACAATACTTTATCATTTTTTAAAACATGGACCATAAGGGTGATAAATCATCATAGATCCATCATAGACCATAAAATCATGTCATAAAAGTGTTTCACCAACAAAAATATAGAAAAAATTCATTTTATGTGTCAATGTTAACTACCAAGACCATTAATATAGTGGTTCATAACACACATGTTTTCTATAGTCGATTAAGACACACCTATTTCCCATAGCGGATCATGACACACCAGTTTCCCATAGTGGATCAACCCCATTGACTTGTTTCCCATTTTTATCTCATGAGATATAAATATTTACCGAAATCATTGTAGGAAGATATATGTCCCTCCCATAACATAATACAAACCATACATTAGTGTCAAAAAAGATCATAAAAAATCATAATATCATAACCCATGAAATGAAATGGTTATCATAAATTTTTTTTTCATGTCATAACCTATGTAAAAGAGAGAGGTTTCATAATAATTTCATTATAGAAATAACCATTAAAAGAAGAAGGTTTCATAATCATAATTCCAAAAAAACATAAACCATTCAGGGAACGAATATTAATGGTATCCTTGGATCATATCCTCTGTAAATCCTAGGTAAATCCAATGGATGTCATCTTTAAATAAAAATAATTTTGAAATATCATTTAAGAAATTTATCAGGGAAAATATCATTTATTCTTAAAAAAATTATTTTTAAAATAAAACACATTTTGAAAATATTTTTAAATGAAAATAACATTGAAAACATATAAATTATGCTACTAATAAATTATTGTTCATGAAATTAGAAAATTAATCTCATGTTGTACATGTTAAAATGAAGGGTCCTTTCACATTTGTAGTAAAATCCAAACATAAATTTTTTTTTGTAAAACAACATGAAAATTACTTTCAAAAAATTTGGTAAAAAAGGAAAACATGGGTAAATATTTCTTTTAAAAATAACAGTTATTAAGAAAATATTTCTAAAAACTTTTTTAGAAAACATGGTTTTTAATAAGAATATATTTTTGATCGATGAGATAAATACAGTCATATTTTCTTAAAAAAATTTATTAATTATTTAAGTACGAAAGAGTGGAAAAATTGTTTCCATTACTTAAATATATCCTGAATATATATAATATAATAAAATTTTGGGTTATTATTTTTAGGTTGAACATTTTATTTTAACCTTGGAGACTTAATAAAAAACACTCTTCATAAATAATGAGATTTTAATATAAAATATTTACCACTTTGGTAACATTGAATCCTAAGAACCATGAAGGAATACCAAAAAATAAAAAATATGATACCATAAGGTTTAATAAATTTATGATATTACATGTAGAAGAGTCTATAAGTACAT
Organism: Viscum album; assembly: GCA_963277665.1. Lineage (NCBI taxonomy): Eukaryota > Viridiplantae > Streptophyta > Magnoliopsida > Santalales > Viscaceae > Viscum > Viscum album. Next base: position 1,713,752,014 of record OY728152.1, on the reverse strand, counting down.
ATATTTAATGAACATAGATTCACAACATAATGTGAATCTCAAAGATGAAAAATTTTGGGAAAAATATCTTACGATTTGTTTACCTTTTGAACCATAAGCCCCATGAAATAGAGTTCCTAAAATGGATATGAAAATAACAATAATTGTATGTCAAAATATCATAAGAGACATTAATTGTTATTATACACACCACATATAAGAAACATGCAATGAACATGTTATGTGTCTCACTTAAAAATAAAAGTGAGACGAAAATTGTTTACCTTAAGTACTAACTTACTTCGTTCTCATTCAAACATCCTGTATAATAAATATAAGATTATTATACATATATTAAAGAAACATATTCATATATATCATACTATATATTATTTTCTTATGAAATTTTATTACTCTATTATTAAAAATTCTATATTAAAGGCATGTTTCGTGTAATAAACACATTATTTTTCGTATAACTTTTGACTTTTTTATTTGGGGTCCACTAAATTTGATCAAGGTTTTATCATCCAAAGAAATTAAAAAATTATTTGCATATAATATATATTGAATATATATATATTTATGTTATTCGATAATATTTAGTGATAGGAAATGATATATATCATTCATGGAGATGGTAAGTCATACAAATGCATGAACATTGTTTTTATTTTCTTATCATTTTGAAATAATAAAAAGTAAATGATATATATAAATATATATATTATCATAAAATTAGAATTTTTATGTCATATAAATAACATATTTTTATTAAACCCATCCTTAATACCTTCCATGTATAGAGTGAACAAATCACATCGCTTTGAGGGGCTACGGTCCACCGTACACATGAATGATGTTATTGTATTCCCAAAAAATAGAAATCATGAAGGTATGTTTGATATAACAATTACAGAATAATAATAATATAATAAATATCATATATATCTTATATAAAATATAAAACCATAATTATTCATATCCTTGAAAGTTGGTGACAGAAAAAATGACATCGGTTCGTGAGGTGGTAGTCCGCAATACACAAGAATGATGATTTCATAACCCATTTGACGGATGTGTGTGAGGTTAGGTCATAAAATTAACATAAAAACATATTGGTATATGGAATATAATGATATTATTATATAATCATCTTATAATAATAATTTAATGGGGTGGAGAAAGAAAAAAAATAAATATGCTCATCGAATAACATTACCTATTCTTTGGGAATCCTTTTTATAATTTCACTAAAACATTCCTAGGTTGGATTTCATACAAAAATAATGCATCTAGTATGATATTAGAGAATTTTGGATGTGAATTTTAAAGGTATTTTCGGAACCAAAGAGGTTTTATGGGGTGAACATGGGGGGATATTGTTTTTTCTGTTGTAAATAAGGAGTAAAATTCTTGTAAATACTCAACAATATTCACTATAGGGGGTGGATCATACCTAAATTGGAAAAAATATGATAATAAAAGTTTTGGTGGTATTATATGTACGATAAATAACTCCAAAAAATATGTAAAAATAAGTTTTAAAAATTTGTTTTCTTAACTTTTAGGTTTCCCCTATTTTACCATTTTGTGTTTTCACTACATTAACTAGTTTTCTAACCTAGGTAATTTATCATTTACGACTAAATTAAAGAGAGAATTACTAGAATTTTTTTACCTAAATTTTATAAATATTAAATAATATTTATCATATAAAAATCCTTTGTGGGTTGAAAATTAATTTTAATACAATCAAATGTAACATGTAAAAACACCACTTTCACCTTAACTGTGATAACAATGTTTCTACTATTTAATGGAAAATATATTAATTATAAAATATATATTGGTCCCTATATGGAAATTATTATGTATTTATTAAAATTAAAAATAATTTTTAATAATAATGGATTTTTAGTAATTTTAAATCATTTAATAAAATTTCATTTATTATAAAATAACATTAATGAAAAATTTGAAATTATTAATTTAATTTAAATTTAAAAAATATCAATAAAATTATATAATTATAATATATTTTGTTAATACCTATATAAGATTATATATTCACATAAAATATTAATTTTATTTAATAATCCCTTCAACTTAATTCACTTTTATTATTTTCAGTATCGATTCATTCATTTTTTGTTAACTAAATAATTAATGTGTTGGAATTTCTTAAGAATTTTATTTAACAATTTCATCTCTAGAAATTAAAGATAAATTATTATGATAAAAAAATAACTTATATTTTAAAATAATACTTATCACTAGACAAATTGTTTTCCCCTATCCACAATATTTATAGATATTAAGAGGGAGAAATGTTCCTTTTTTTTATTTTCTTTACATAACTTACTATACAGGAAAATTTCATGGTAAAGTGTCCCAAAATCTCATAAAATTATATCATAAGTTCATAAGTGTATACATATTTCCATTTAATTGGGTTTTAAAAACATTTTATGTTATTTTTACCATTATCTTCTTAATTTAACTCCATAGTAAACCCATTTTTACCTTAACTACACTAATTATTTTTTTATTATTTTCACTATTTATTTTGGTCAAAAATTATGTCTAACTTATTAATTTTTTTAAATTATAATGATTATAAATATTAAATCCATTTTCTAAATTCAATTCACATAAGTTAAAATAATTAATTTCAAATTAATCCCATAGATGGGATGATAAAGTGAGTCTTTAAAGAGAAAATGATGAAAACGTTACGAAGTTTTTATATCCAATTTAAATAAGAAATTGATTTTAATGGCCAAAATTGGATTAATATATGTTTAATTAAATTAATTATAATTTAAAATAAATTTAAAATATGATTTATCTTTATAAATAATTTAGACAAAAAGATAGTTTTCAATTAAAATTCAGTACTTTCACTAGTCATTAAAAAATAAATCTTTTTAGAAAAAACCCAAACATTCAACCTATGATAAATTAGACATTATTATTTAAAAATTTTGGTTTATTTAATTAAATTAATTTTATATAAGTGTAAATATTTATTTTTAAAATATGTATTATATAAAAAGGTGATAAAACCGTTTTTTTCGAAAAATACAGTTTTTAAGCGTAAAATTGGATTTATTATTCCCTCTTGTAGAGAAAAAATATAAGTTGAAGGTTAAAAATTTTATTGTATAAATAATATAAAAATTTATTAGAAATTAATAAAAAATGTGATTTTGTTAATTTATTTATATGAAAAACACCTGTGTGTATCAAAATAGTTTTTTCAGAAAAAGATTTCCCTATATTTTTAAAAGGGTTTTATTTTAAATTCTAATTGTTTGGTCACAAAATAATTCATTATATAAACCTGTGTAAACCATATTTTTATAATTTATTTAATCTTATTAATGTTCTCTATTTCAATGGATAACCGATCACTATTATATTAAATAATAATATTTAAATATTATGTCATGTTTGTCTTAAACTTGTTATTGCATGTGACACAATCTAAAATCACAATTATGTGTAACATAATAAAAGAGTAGTATTTTATAAAATTCAAGCTAAACTTAGTGTTTTATATAATATAAATTATTAAAAATATTAAAAATATTTGATTATTTCTTACAAAATCTTAGCATTTTATAATGAAATCTTTATAAAACCAATTTCATTTCCATGACTTATGCTATGATGAAATTATGAAATATATAAAAAACTTATTTTATTTATACAAGATATTCTATGATGAAATTAATATTTTTAATGATATTTTTTCACACATACGTATGATTTTGCATTATGTGATGGGTGATACTCAAATTATATACCCCTCCAATGCATTGGGTATAGGTTGATATCTCATGGGATAAAATGTATGGAAATAGGGAGTGAACCCAGTTTAGAAAGGGAAACTTTCTAATATAGTAGTATTGGGAGTTAACTTTGACTCAAGAAATGATGGAATGGGGAGAAAACCAAATCACCTATGATATTCTTTCCATTTATCCTCTAATAAGGACATGATTTTATATTATTATGTGTATGACACAAAATTATGTCTTAGGCATGTGATATGTTTATATGGATCCTGATTTATTATTAGTGATTCAACACTATATGAAATTTTAATTTTATTATAATAAAACCTTATCCCATGATTCATGATTAAATATTTTTGATTATTTGGGTATGGATTCTTTTAGTTGTGATCATGTTCTCATAACCTTATAGTTACTCTCACATATGATCATTGATTCACATCTCCTGTTTTTTCCTTTACTGAGCATATAATATCACCCATTATTGTGTTTTCATTTTTATAGCTTATAGAGAAATTATTTATATATGGTATGTATAATAATTGTTCTATGTCATAGGAATAATATGGGATATGGTGAAGATATTCCATGAAATTACATGATTGTGTATCCAATTTCCAAAGAAACTAAACCTTCATTATTATAGGGAATGTTTTTGTTATGATATGTATTGAATATTAATCTAAAATAGAATAATATTTATGATTGTAATGATTAGTGTTGGTCGGAGTGGATACTCAAGAGGGGGTGAATTGAGATCCAATTAAAATTTCTGTTAAAAAGATTTTCTATTAAAATCCCCCAATTTCAAAAACAAATTAAACTGTAGTGAATTTATACAGATTATAAAGGTGCAATTAGTTTCTCAAAGATTGATTAGTTCTCAGTTAACTAAATCTTATGATTAAATTAGCTTTTGAAACTAACTTACTGGTTTACAATAAATATAAACACTTGCGAGTTTAACTATCAAAGTAGCTTTGAAAATAAATTATATTTCAAAGCAATAGCAGCGGAATATGAAATAAATATATATAGTATTGATATAAACATTAACTAAAAACACAGAGGAGTTAACCAAGAGGTTCAGTCTCAAGCTGAGACATAGTCCTCTCAAAAGTTTATAAAGATGATCCACACCCTGGATCGGGGTTCAACAGTTTACAACTGTCCAGATCCAAGACCTATACCACTGTTATTCGTGGGAAACAAAACAACAGCAACCAGCTGTCCAGGTCACACAAGACCTCTACCACTATCCACAGTGGGCAATGAAGTATAAAAAGGTTTGTTGAGGATTTACAGATCCTCCAGTTAAAGTACAGGAGTCAGTGTGTGTGTTTAATACAGCAGATAACACCCACTACTCAAAATGTAGAATAAATGAATCACAGAGCAGAGATGTAGAGTTTAGAAATGGCTCTGGTGATTTCAGTGTAGCTCTAGACTCTTTTTGGATTTGATCAGAAGTAATTCTGAGTCCTCTTCTCGTTTTTGTTTTAGAAGCAGAGTGTCGTATGCTTCAGGTTCATAGGCAGTGAGATGTAGTCGATGAAGTTATTCAATGTTCCTTTGTATGCATAGAACTCTTCTTGAGTAGGCTTGATTGTGTATGAGGTTCTGTGTAATCTCTTGATATGTATCTTTTGTTCTTCTTGGTTATTCCTCCTATTTCTTCTTCTGCTTCGCGTGTGTTCTCTAATGTCTTTCTTCTTATTCTCTTTCAGCAGCAGAGTCTTCTTGTATTTATGTCACGTGCTTTGGAAGACATAAAAGGTTTCCTTTCCGCAGGTACGAGGTATGGTTTCCTGACAACCGACAACCTTTATTAATTAATTGACAGAGCATTAAAATATACCTGATATGACCGTTGGTTAGATTAAATAAAGATAAATATAAAGAAATTCAAACAGTTATTTATGACTATCGATGAGTTCAAGTGATCGGTAGGTCATCAGCATCAGCATTGGTGGCTAGACATCGGTGTGTCCTGACCGGTTACTCAGATGATCAGCATCGGTGAGTCATATTGATTGGTATCGGTGAGTCATATTGATCGGTGACTCATTTTCATCGGTGTGTCATTCGATCAGCACCGGTGACTCAGATTTATCAACATCGGTGAGTCATATTGATCAGCATCGGTGAGTCATATTGATCGGTGACTCATTTGCATCGGTGAGTCATTCGATCAGCATCAGTGACTCAGATTTATCAGCATCGGTGAGTCATATTGATCAGCATCAGTGAGTCATATTGATCGGTGACTCATTTGCATCGGTGAGTCATATGATCAGTATCGGTGACTCAGATTGATCAGCATCGGTGACTCAGATTGATCAGCATCGGTGACTCATTTTCATCGGTGATTCATTTGCATCAGTATTGGTCTGTTGTCTTGATATTGGATCGGTGTGACTGTTGTCCTCTGATATGGATCGGTGAGACCGTTGTCTTGATATTGGATCGGTGCGACCATTGTCTTGATATTGGATCGGTGCGACCGTTTTCCTCTGATATGGATCAGTGAGACCGTTGTTGATATTGGATCGGTGCGACCATTGTCCTCTGATATGGATCGGTGAGACCGTTGTCATGATATTGGATCGGTGCGACCGTTGTCTGTTTGATCCAGAAGACTTCCAAAATACTTGTAAATCAATAAAAACATAGATAAAAACATGATAACTGATTCACTAATAGATTGTGATTAAGTTTATGAGAAATCCAACCGGATTAAGTAATAACGCTTTGTGATTATTAAAACAACAATCATAGGAATTAATTCAGCAATCTTCCAGAGGGCTCAACAATCTCCCCCTTTTTGATAATCACAAATCTTAAAAAAAATATCAATAATAAAAACATAATGAGATATAAATCTCCCCCTGAAATTAAATCTCCCTCATAAATATTAATCTCCCCCTTAGAGATTGATCTCCCCCTTAGATGTTGATCTCCCCCTTAGATATTAATAATTATCTCCCCCATATATATACATCCTTCTCCCCTATATATATACATCCTTCTACCCCTTTGGGATAATCAAAAAGGAGGGAAAATATACAAATAAGAGAGTAAAACAGAAGGCAGCATAGAGAATAGAGAGAGATAGAAAAAAAATATTTTATAAAGTACATAAGATTACAAGCAAGACATAGTTCACCCTATCAAAAACAATACACAACTATTTATGGGGATACAAAGGGGCCTTTTCTTTGTCTTTAGGAGCAAGATTGGGTAAGTTGGAAGGCTTGGAGGCAGGAGGAACTGGGCGAATTTGCAGAGGTGGTAAAATGACTCTAGATGTTGGAGGAGAGAGTGCCACGGAGGTTTGTTGTTGAGTATCAGCAGTAGCTGGTTGAGAAGATGTCTGAGGAACTGGCCGTAGTTGAGAGAGTGCCTGAGCAACAGAGAGCTGATTTGGAGCTACATCAGCGGCAGGGAGAGGGTCAGCAGTAGGAAGCACAATGGCAGTGTCTTGGGCATTCAGATAAGGCTTCAAGAGATTTATGAAATTCTGAATAACTTCTGAACCATACTGCATAGCCTTTTCTAAATCATCTTTGTTCTCCATGAACTGTGCCAAAGTAGGAGTAAAATCTTGCAACTGACGAACTTGAGCCTTGAAAGCTTGAGTGACTGGAGGTAGTTTTAGATTTTCTGCCAATACCTTGAAATTTGCATCCATCTCATGCTTTGTATAAATCTTTGAAAAGTAATGATCAACCTTTTCCTTGATCTCATTCAGAGCCTTTTTGGCATCTGCTGAATATACGGTTGCCATTTCATGACTGTGATCACAGTGCTCCTTCATTTTCTTTAAATAATCCAGATCAAGAACTTGTCTAAAAGCTGCTAACTCATCAGGCACAACCTCCCTTAGAGCCTCTAGCTCATAGGTAGTGATTTTGGTCACTTTGGCAGTACTGGCTTGGTTAACTATTTGAGTTATCTCATCTTTCAATCTTCTCAAATCAGACTTGTTGAGATGTTCAATTAAATTCCTCAAAACTTCCATCATACCTGAGATGGTTGATCTAAATTCGCTTGATAAAGATACTAAGATAGTGTGGAGATCCTTCATAGTCTGGTTCATAGAGGCTATGTGCCTTCCAATAAGCTCACCAGTATTGGCCAGGTCTGGCTTCACAACATTCGATACGCTTTGTGAGAAAGCTTCCAACAAAGCTTTAGAAACTTGCAGAGATACTTGAGTAAGGGAATTGGAAATTTCTTCTCTGGCTGTATCTCTCACATAAGCCAGCAATTCAGTCTTAAACTTATCAAAAACAACTTGAGAGATTGCAGAACCAGGTAGATGAACATCTGTAGAATCAACAACACGAGCAGATCTTGCTTCACTTGGGAGGCTCTTCTTCACAACTGTAGTAGATTCTGACATTTCCTCTTCTTCTTCTTCAGAATACTCTAAGCCCAAAACAGCAAAACCAGGGTAGTCATCCCGGACAGCTGCACACAAGGTATATTTTGGTTTCTCATAACTTGCTGTTCCACTGATTTCTAGCGATTCTCCCTTGCCAGTGGCATCTGTTTCTGGTACAGTTTGATGTGTTTCTGTTGGAGGTACAACAGGACCATCTACAGGTCAGTTAACACCATCATCATCATAACCATCACCATCATCACCACTATCACCACCTTTCTCATTATCACTCTTCTCAGAGGCTTCATTATCATATTCTTCAGTGTCAGAATCTTCTTCATCACCAAGAATTGGTTCTGACTCAGGTAGGGCTAAAGGTGGACTGGAAGGTCCAAAATCTATTCTACTTTTAGGGCTAGTAGTATCAGGATCACTCCTATCACCAGGAGGTGACACACTTCCATCTTTTGTCTCAGCTTCTTCCATTCTTTGACCTTTGGTAGCTTCATTTCTTTCATCCTCTTCCTCATCAACAGAATAAACTGTCTCCTCATTTGCTTTCAAACCAGGGTCTCTCAAACCCTTATTCCTCTTTCCATGATCTATGGTATTGTAGGCTTCATACATCTTGTATTCATCAGCAACCCAACACTTCTTCCATGGATTCCAATTGATTTTCATCCTCTTGCAGATATTTTTTTTGATACAAAAAGTATGATCAGTTTCAGCTACTTCATCATCTTCATGAACACATTCTAGATTCTTGAGAATGGTAGAGATCATCTTGGAGTAAAATAAGGCAGTGGCTTTCTTGGACGGTTTCATCATTCCAGCTATGTGCACCATCACATATCTACACAAATTGATCTTCTCATGGGTTTTCAGAAGAAACAATAGGAAAACATCCTGGTACTTTACAGCAGCAAAATCTCCTCTCCTAGGGAAAAGTTGGTGCTGAATAAACTTGAAAAGAAGTCTGCATTCACCATCCAAATCTGAGGATGTGATTCTCCTTGACTCTTTGTTTCCAGTCAGAAGCTCTAGAGCTAATTCATAAGAGAAGTAATCAGTGATTGGAGGAATATTCCCAGCATAATCCTCATACCGACCCTCATGTGGTACATTTAAGCACTCTGCCCACTGTTTAGATGAAAAGGATATTTTCTTTCCTTTCACTTCAGACGACATCCGGGCAGCCTCCACACCATCTAGAGTGATTTTCAGATTCATATAAAACTCATGTACCAGCTTCAGGTAGTCTACTCGTGAGTTTTCTGAAAACCATTCTGTCCATCCTTGCGATTCAAGAACTTGCAGCAACAGTGACTTACTTGATAAAAGCCAGGAAGAACTGACTTCTATTTCTACAACAACAATCCGAGTTTCCAGGTTTGGATTTATTGATCGTTTATAGGCACTACTCGACTCTCCTCGAGCACGCTTTAGAGGTACAAGACTATCTGATACTTTTCTTGGTCTCTTTTGCTTAGCCATTCGAAGATTTTGGGGAAAGCAGGAGTTCGAAGGTTCGAGGTAGAGGAGAAGAGAAGTTGAAGGGTTCAGTTGGAAATGAAAGGTCAAAGGTTTAGGGAAGAGAAATAGCCGCATATCATTTATTTTATCATTTAGGGTTCCCATAAAAAGGATTAAAGAAATTAATTAATTAATTACAACATAATAAAAAGTAATACAAAGAATCGGTTTGACAGACTGGTGTGACATATGGGTTTCACTGATCGGTTTCACAGATCAGTTTCACAGATCAGTTTTACAGATTAGTTTCACAGATCAGTTTCACAGATCAGTTTCACAGATCAGTTTCACAAATCAGTTTCACAGAACGGTTTAACAGATCAATTTCACAGATCGGTTTCACAGATCAGTTTCACAGAATGGTTTCACAGATCTGTTTCACAGATCGGTTTCACAGATCAGTTTCACAGATCAGTTTCATAGATCAGTTTCACAGATCGATCATACACAATTCTTGTTTAATAAACTTCATTCTTTCAGAGCATAAAGGCTTTGTAAAGATATCAGCTAATTGATGTTCAAAGTTAATAAATTTTAGAGAGATATGACCTTTCTGATAATGATATCTTAGAAAGTGATGTCTGACATCAATGTGCTTAGTCCTAGAGTGAGACACAAGATTCTTAGATATTTTAATTGCACTAGTATTGTCACAGTTAATTGAAACATGCTTAAAATCGAAACCATAGTCCAATAAAGTGTGTTTCATCCACAGAATTTGTTCACAACAACTACAAGCAGTGATGTATTCTGCTTCAGCAGTAGATAATGCAACTGAGTTCTGTTTCTTACTACACCATGATACTAGAGATTTTCCAAGTAAGTGACATGTTCCAGATGTGCTTTTCTTATCTAACTTTCATCTAGCAAAGTCAGCATCTTAATAACTAGTTAGGTCAAAAGATTTTCCTTTTGGATAAAACAAACCTAAATTTACAGTATACTTAAGATATTTAAAAATACTTTTAACAGCCAGTAAGTGTGAATCTTTAGGATTAGCTTGAAATCTAGCACACATACACACACTAAACATAATATCTGGTCGACTAGAAGTAAGATAAAGTAAGCTCCCAATCATACCTCTGTAATTGGTTTGATCAACTGGTTTCCCAGTTTCATCAACATCCAATTTGCAGGTAGTACTCATGGGTATATCACTTTCCTTAATACTATCCAAACCAAAACGTTTTAGCAAATCCTTAGTATATTTACTTTGATTTAGAATAATACCATCTTTAGTTTGAAAGATTTGAAATACAAGAAAGTACTTAATCTCTCCCATTAAGCTCATTTCAAATTCATTTTGCATAACCTTTGAAAAATTAGTACATAAAGAATTTTTAGAAGATCCAAAAATAATATCATCAACATAGATTTGTACTATTAAAACATATTTTGAAAACCTTTTTATAAATAGAGTGGGATCAACTATTCCTTTTGTAAATCCTTTTGAAATAAGAATGTTTGAAAGTCTTTAATACCATGATCTTGGAGCTTGTTTTAAACCATATAAGGCTTTAGAAAGTTTAAAAACATGATTTTGAAAATGAGGATTTCTGAAACTTGGTGGTTGTTCTACAAAAACATCTTCAACAATAAAACCATTTAAAAAAGCACTTTTCACATCCATTTGATATAACTTGAAATTCAGATGTGATGCATAATCAAGTAAGATCCTAATTGCCTCTAATCTGGCTACAGGTGCAAAGGTTTCCTCATAGTCAATTCCTTCTTCTTGATTGTATCCTTGTGCAACTAGCCTAGCTTTGTTTCTAATGATGTTTCCAGATTCATCTACTTTGTTTCTAAACACCCATTTTGTGCCTATGGTTATAGTGTCCTTAGGTCTTTCTACTAATTTCCATACTTTGTTTCTTTCAAATTGATTTAGTTCTTCTTGCATAGCTATTACCCAAAATTCATCATTGATGGCATCATTGATATTCGTAGGTTCTAGCTGTGATAAGAAGGCTTGATGTTCAACCTGATTTCTAAGAGAAGATATAGTCTATGTCCCTCTATCAAGATCTCCTACAACAACATCTAAGGGATGATTCCTCAGAATCCTAGATGATCTAGAAAAGGTAGGACTCGAGATTTCAGGTTCATCTACAGGTTGAGGTTCAACAGAAGCAGGGTCTAGAAAATTTCCAGAGCTGGATGTTTTAACATCAGGTCCACTGTTTTTATCATTAAGGTTCAAACCAGAGAGATCATCTTCAAGATTTTCAAGAGAGGTCTTAGGTTCATGTGGATCAGTTTCATCAAATTTGATATGAACAGATTCTTCCACACATTTGGTTCTTTTATTGAAAACTCTATAGGATTTACTAGAAGTAGAATAACCTAGGAAAATTCCTTCATCATTCTTGGATGCAAACATGTCAAGATTATCTTTAGTATTAAGAATAAAGACTTTGCAACCAAAAACTTTGAAGTAGTTAACTTTAGGTTTCCTATGGTTCCATAACTCATAAGGGGTCCTCTTAAGAACAGGTCTAATCAAGACTCTATTAATAACATAGCAAGCGGTATTGACAGCTTCAGCCCAAAAATAAATAGATAGGTCATACTCATTGAGCATAGTCCTAGAAATTTCTTGCAGGGTTTTATTCCTTCTTTCTACTACACCATTCTGTTGAGGTGTCCTAGGGGCAGAGAAATTGTGACTAGAGACACTGTGTGAGAAGTAAGATTCAAACTCATGATTTCCAAACTCACGGCCATGATCACTTCTCAGGGTCTTAATCTTAAGTCCATTAAGATTCTCTATAGACTTGGAATATTTAACAAAGTAAGAACAAGCTTCAATTTTGCGAGCTAGAAAATATACCCAAGTATATCTAGAAAAGTCATCTACAAGAACATAGACATAGTGCTTCCCATTTAAACTAGAAACTCTAGAAGGTCCAAATAAATCCATGTAAACTAACTCGAGAGGTTGAGAAGTTGACACTTCTTTCTTTTATTTGAAAGAAACTTTATGTTTCTTTCCCTTTTGACAGGGATTACAAACTTTGTCTGCTGGAAATTCAAGTTTGGGTAGGTCTCTTACTAAGTTCTTCCTAGCAAGTTTTCTAAGTGAATGCACATTGCAGTGTCCTAATATTCTGTGCCATAGCCAAGACTCTTTTTGAAAAGCATTTAAACAAGTAATGTTTTGTTTAGCCAAGGAATTTAAGTCGACAACATAAACGTTTTCATTTCTTAAAGCAGAAAACACTAAAGCATTTTTAGAATTAAAAACATTGCAAGAATCATTTTCAAATTTAACATAAAAACCATCATCACATAACTGAGAGATACTTAATAAATTGTATTTAAGGCCATCAACAAATAAAACTTTAGAAATCAATACTGAGTTAGTGTTACCAATCTGGCCTAACCTGATGATTTTCCCTTTAGACTTGTCACCAAAGGTAACAAAACCTCCATCAACTCTGACTAAGCTTTTAAAGCATGAAAAGTCTCCTGACATATGTCTTGAACATCCACTTTCCAAGTACCAGGTCTTTCTACAGGAGCTCTTTAAGCAGGTTTCCTACAAAACAGATTTAAACATGAAATGATTTTGGTACCAAGATTTTCTTGGGTCCAGACAGGTTATCCAATAATACTTTAGGTACCCATATTTGTATAATGGGTCTTATATAATTTGTAGAATCACCATACATTGAAAGATAAACCTTATTAGATCCATAACTATGAATATAACTGGTTGAGGCGTATGAAGTTCTAGAGCTAGTTATATTCTGTCCAGATTTAGGAATAAATATATTCTTGGTCAGCTTTCTCTGTCCAAGTTTGTAACCTATTCCAGTAGTGTATTTTGGTGCAACTTGTTTTCCTAGCATTTGAGATAGAGTTTCCTTACCATTGGTAGATTTCTATAAATCCTTTCTGAGTTGCTCATTAGATAATTTCAATTCAGTGTTCTCCTTTAGCAGTTGAGCATTTTTCTCTTTTTCAATAGTGAGTTCAGTTTTAACTGTAGTGGTGAGAGCATTCTGTTTCTTTAATGATTTGTATTTATCCTTAAGTTCATTGCATGTCTCTTCTAACATATCACAATATTCAAACAATTCAGATTTAGACATGTTATCACATTCAGAATCATCTCCAGAATAATATGAATTAGAAGCAGGAGTTTCTAAAGTTACCTCAGAAGTGTTTGTCATAAAACACATGTTTTCATTATTTCTGTGTTTTGTTTCAGAAACTTCAGATTCTCTAGAACTTTCCTCAGAAGCACTCCAAGTAGCCTTCCTGGCCTTTTTAAACTTATTGTCCTTGTATTCATACTTCTTCCTGTATTTTAGCTTTGGACAGTGAGCTTTTATGTGTCATTTCCTTTTACACTCATAACAGACAACTTCATCTGATTTATCAGATTTCTTCCGGTCCTTTTTCCAATGTCCCTTGTTATCATACTTACCTTTGTAGTTTGACTTTCTAAAAAACTTATTCTTCCTATAATACTTTTTAAATCTTTTGGCAATGTGAGCCATCTCAGCATCACTGTCAGAGTCACTCTCACTGTCTTTACAGCTTGAGCTTTCGTTTATATCTTGAAGTGTTTCCTTATCCTTGTTCTTTGAGTTTGTAGTTTTGAAGGCAACATACTTTCTTCTAGATTCATCGTCTTCTTCTTTATTCACCTTGAGTTCCTCTTCATACATCATCAGTTTCCCAATTAGTTCTTTGACTGGCAGTTCTCCAATGTCACATGATTCTCTAATGGAGATAGAGGTTCCTCTCCATCTTTCAGGTAGACATATCCAAATTCTCATGATTTGTTCCTTTGCTGGAACATCCTTTCCCAGAGAGGTCATTGTGTTGACAATTTCATTGAAAATGAGATACATATCAGAAATGGGTTCATCAGGCTTCATTTTAAAATTATCATACTTAATAGTATAGGTATTCAATCTCATCTCCTTAACATTTGTTGTTCCTTCATGAGAAACAGCTAAGGTATCCCAAATTTCATATGCAGTTTTACAAGCAGAAATTCTATTAAATTCTTCATCTCCTAGATCATAGTACAGGGCATTCATAGCTTTACAATTCTTATTGTAAGCAGTATTTGTAGGTTCATCCCAAGTAGATCTAGCAGTATTGGGAATTTTATATTCAGATTCAATAGCAGTCCAAATATCAAAACCTATGCTTTCAAGATAAATTTTCATTTCGAGTTTCCATTGAGTATAGTTGTTTCCATTGAAAAAAGGTGGCCGGTTAGTAGAAGCACCCTCAAGTCTATTATCCATGATATCACAAAACGAATTTTAAAGAGATAAAAATTTAGAAATAACAGAAATTTTAAGAACTTTAAAATACAACTAAAATCAGAGTTGAAAAGAAGAGTACTTTAGAAAATATTTTCCAACCTCTGATACCAAATGTTGGTCAGAGTGGATACTCAAGAGGGGGGTGAATTGAGATCCAATTAAAATTTCTGTTAAAAATATTTTCTATTAAAATCCCCCAATTTCAAAAACAAATTAAACTGTAGTGAATTTATACAGATTATAAAGGTGCAATTAGTTTCTCAAAGATTGATTAGTTCTCAGTTAACTTAATCTTATGATTAAATTAGATTTTGAAACTAAGTTACTGGTTTACAATAAATATAAACACCTGCGAGTTTAACTATCAAAGTAGCTTTGAAAATAAATTATATTTCAAAGTAATAGCAGTGGAATATGAAATAAATATATATAGTATGGATATAAACTTTAACTAAAAACACAGAGGAGTTAACTAAGAGGTTCAGTCTTAAGCCGAGACTTAGTCCTCTCAAAAGTTTATAAAGATGATCCACACCCTGGATCGGGGTTCAACAGTTTACAACTGTCCAGGTCCAAGACCTCTACCACTGTTATTCGTGGGAAACAAAACAACAACAACCAGCTGTCCAGGTCACACACGACCTCTACCACTATCCACAGTGGGCAATGATGTATAAAAAGGTTTTCTGAGGATTTATAGATCCTCTAGTTAAAGTACATGAGTCTGTGTGTGTGTTTAATACAGAAGATAACACCCACTACTCAAAATGTAGAATAAATGAATCACAGAGTAGAGATGTAGAGATTAGAAATGGCTCTGGTGATTTCAGTGTAGCTCTAGACTCTTTTTGGATTTGATCAGAAGTAATTCTGAGTCCTCTTCTCGTTTTTGTTTTAGAAGAAGAGTGTCGTATGCTTCAGGTTCATAGGCAGTGAGAAGTTGTCGATGAAGTTCTTAAATGTTCCTTTGTATGCACAGAACTCTTCTTGAGTAGGCTTGATTGTGTATGAGGTTCTGTGTAATCTCTTGATATGTATCTTTTGTTCTTCTTGGTTCTTCCTCCTCTTTCTTCTTCTTCTTCGCATGTGTTCTCTAATGTCTTTCTTCTTCTTCTCTTTCAGCAGCAGAGTCTTCTTGTATTTATGTCACGTGATTTGGAAGACAGAAAAGGTTTCCTTTCCACAGGTATGAGGTACGGTTTCCTGACATCTGACAACCTTTATTAATTAATTGAAAGAGCATTAAAATATACCTGATATGACCGTTGGTTAGATTAAATAAAGATAAAGATAAAGAAATTCAAACAGTTGTTTATGACTATCGATGAGTTCAAGTGATCGGTAGGTCATCAACATCAGCATTGGTGGCTAGACATCAGTGTGTCATGGCCGGTGACTCAGATGATCAGCATCGGTGAGTCATATTGATCGGTATCGGTGAGTCATATTGATCGGTGACTCATTTGCATCAGTGTGTCATTCGATCAGCATCGGTGACTTAGATTAATCAGCATCGGTGAGTCATATTGATCAGCATCGGTGAGTCATATTGATCGGTGACTCATTTTCATTGGTGAGTCATTAGATCAACATCGGTGACTCAGATTGATCAGCATCGGTGAGTCATATCGATCAGCATCAGTGAGTCATATTGTTCGGTGACTCATTTTCATCGGTGAGTCATATGATCAGCATCAGTGACTCAGATTGATCAGCATCAGTGACTCAGATTGATCAGCATCGGTGACTCATTTTCATCGGTGAGTCATTTGCATCGGTATCGTTCTGTTGTCTTGATATTGGATCGGTGAGACCGCTGTCCTCTGATATGGATCGGTGAGACCATTGTCTTGATATTGGATCGGTGCGACCGTTGTCTTGATATTGGATCGGTGCGACCGTTGTCCTCTGATATGGATCGGTGAGACCGTTGTCTTGATATTGGATCGGTGCAACCGTTGTCCTCTGATATGGATCGGTGAGACCGTTGTCTTGATATTGGATCGGTGCGACCGTTGTCTTGATATTGGATCGGTGCGACCGTTGTCCTCTGATATGGATCGGTGAGACCGTGGTCTTGATATTGGATCGGTGCGACCATTGTCTATTTGATCCAGAAGACTTCCAAAATACTTTTAAATCAATAAAAACATAGATAAAAACATGATAACAGATTCACTAACAGATTGTGATTAAGTTTATTATAAATCCAACCGGATTAAGTAATAACGATTTTTGATTATTAAAACAACAATAATAGGTATGAATTCAGTAATCTTCCAGAGGGATCAACAATTGGGTTGACTAAATTGGTTTCATAGATGGTAATATTTACTTTTGTTGATTAGTATTGGAGAACCTCAGTGGAAACCCAAAGGAAGTATCTATGTATAGGATAACATAGTAGAGATTTGGTAAAGTAGAGATTATGTGGTTTCCTGGGAATGAAATCCCTATCTGGATAATAGAAAGTGGTTAAGGATATTACACATATTATCTTATTGGTAAACACACTAAAAAATTATAGTTTAGTTTCAACTAGATCTTCACTTGGTGCATGATGAGTGGTTTTAAGACGACACACCTGCCTTGAAACTCTTAAGGGATATTATTGGGTAAATAAAAATTATATTTATAAAACATTATATTGAATAAGAGGATATAATATATTAAAAACAATTATAATACATTGTGATATGAGGTGAACATAAAGTGTCATGGTTATAAATAAGGTTCTATAAAATAGGAAATCATAAGAATAATTTTTATTATAATTTAATTATTTAGTATGATTATTTATGTTTAACACTAATAGTGTTTTTTAATGTTTATCTAATGGACTTAACTAGAATAAATCATGTTAAAAATGAATGTGATATCTAATTAAATGAATATCCTCATGAGAAACCAAATTAAATGGGAGATGAAAGGTGATTTTTTTTGATTATGCGTAACTAGATACCTCGATATGTGAATAATAAAATCAACCTCATTGAGTTTCTTGGCACACATAATTAGAGAAAAATTGAGATTCATCAGATTTCAATTGATAAAGACCATGTACGAAAGAAGATTAAATTTTATACATCCCTATAATATTGGAAAAAGCACCAGGGGAAATGCCTCAAAGTAATAGAAAGTTATTTTATGTGTGGAGAGCAAGGGAATAAAGAATATAATTTCCAAGTAAAAAAGTAATATTTAAATAGAGTGAAATAAATTTCATCCTAAGGAACCACTAATAGTTCAATATATATATATGAGAAATAAAATCATTATACGAGTCAATAAGCTTATTAAAGGGATAACTCCTAGGCCAAGTAAGGTTATATGTTATTTCAATCACTAAAATAGATCACGATTATTACAGAACACTTATCCTCCACTCTAATTCTTGGTATTACATGTTAAGTTATGTAATAATATTCCCAATGAAAATGTTATTATTCTTTAAAGAAACTAAAATTGATTTTGAGTATGGGATGAATCTATTTATATATAACCCATATCAATTTTAATGGATGGGAAATTTTTATTTGATATTATAAATAAAAATTTGTTTACAATTTAGTGTGAGGATAAATATTAACATATCATGTAAATTTTGTTTAATGGGTCTTAATACCTATTCAAGTTGGGTATTTTTCTCAAATGGTTAGGGAGAAACTCAATATTGAATATATTACTATTATTTAGGGTTATATTTATTTATTTAATGAAGATATTCCTATTCTTACCCTAAACCATGACATTGAGTTTTCAATAGAACTCATACCTAGTTCTACACCTATTTCAAATACTCTTTATAGAATGTATCCAATTGAGTTGGAGGAATTGAAGAAGAAATCCCAGGAGAATATTGATACGGGATTTATTCAACTAAGTGCATCACTATGGGGTAAAACTATTATTTTTTATAAGAAAAAATATGGGTCAATGCATATTTGTATTTATTTTAGGGAACATCACAAGATCACTATAGAATAAGTACACTCAACCCTATATTGATGACTTGTTTGATCAATTTTATGGTGCATAATACTTTTCCATGATTGAACTATATTTTAAATACCATTAATTAAGGGGAAAGAAAAATGATATTCCTAATAAAACATTCTATACGGCTTATTATCATTATTAATTTATAGTGATTCTATTTGGACATACCAATTTCCCCTTTATATTCATGGATTTAATGAATAGAGTATTTAGAGATTACCTCGATCAATTTGTGGTAGTCTTTATAGATGATATTATTATATATTCCAAGAGTAAGGTAGATCATGAAGAATAGTTTAGGATTGTATTGAATGCCTTGAGTAAGGATAATATATATGGAAAAGTTAGAAAGTGTGAATTATGAATATATAATGTTTCACTCTTGGGTTATATAATATCAAGAGAGGGTATATTGGTGGATACGTCAAAGTTGGAAGTTATTGAGAAATGAGCCATAATAACAAAGGGGATTGAGATTTATAGTTTTTTTTGGGGTTTATATATACTACATGTTATTTTTCATAGCTTTATCATGGATATTTAATCTGATATCTAAGTTGACTCAAAAGGGAGCTAAGTTTCATTATATATATGAATGTGAAGAAACATTCAAGTAAATGAAGAGAAAGTTGGTCAGTGAACCAATGCTAATATTACCCAACGTTGTAGAAGGTTTTGTGATATCTAATCATGAATTAAATAATTTATTGGGATATCACATCATCTATAATGATATAATGATAGATTATGTCTTACACCGATAAAAAATTCAGGAAAAAATTACCCGACTCGTGATTTGAGTTGGTAATAATAACATTTTAATTGAAATCATAGAGACATTATATTTATGGTGAAAGATGTGATATATATACTGATCATAAGATATTAAATAAAATATTCACCTAGAAAGACTTGAATATATACCAGAGGAGATGGTTGGAGTTTATTAGTGATTATGACTACACAATACATTACAACCATTGGAAGGCGAACAAAGTTGGATGATGCTCTAAGTCATAAAGAGTATGATAATTTGTCTAGGATATAGATTTAATGTGATCCAATATATAAGGAATTGAAGAATATGAATCCTGAAATCATAAAGAAATGGGATGGATTTTATCTTTATTATATAAATGTTTAACTATCCACCCATGTGTGGATTAAGGATATAAAAAAGAAAGAATGGGAACTATAGAAAAATGTAAAGAATGTTCCTGATTTCAATCATGATTACAATGAAATGATATGGTTTAGGATCTAAAAATATGTTCTATTAAAACCATCTTATAGGAAGATGATTTATTAATCTCATAGTTCATCATTATCTATTAATCCTAGAATTAAGAACATGTATAGATATCTGAAAGAGTATTTATGGTAGGGAAACATTGAAAGGGATATTGTTGAGTATATCTATCGATGCTTGGTATGTTAGTAGGTTATGTTTGAGAGAAAAATGTCTAAGGGTATGTCAGAAACATTACCCATACTATAATTAATATGGGAAAATATGTCCATGGATGTCCGTGTGGGACTCCACAAAACATATAAAGGAAATAATTATATTTTTTTTGTATTTAATTGGATAAAAATGTGAGGTCATTCTATTAAAATTATGTAATATTTCTATCTTGATTAGTTTTTCATAATATAAATTTAGTAAGTGTTAAGTTTTTATATAGTAATAAATTATATTGTATCTGATTGGGATTAGAGGTTTACCATGATGTTTCGGAGAAGTATCTGGTCTTATTTTAACATAGAGTTAAAATTTAGCACTGATCAAGTTTTCATAAAAAAATATCTTTCACTCAAGTATTCATATTACTCCTTATGGATACCCCTATATTATAAAGTGAATAACTACAACGTGTTTGGATAAAGTTATAGAATTCATGATATTATGACCTTATCTAGATAATGAAACAGTAAGGAAGGTCAGATCCATTCCATATCATATCAAGGTATCTCGGAGTTGATATAAACTTTATACTAAAAATAATCAAAGAGATCTTGAGTTTTATGTTGGCTACAAGGTATTCATATGAATATCTCCTTATAAGATGGTTATGATATTTAGAATGGAAAATATGATTCATAGATATATTGTTCTATTTGTGACTCATGATCATATCATGATTTTAGCTTATCACTTTTCACTTCCTTCGAATCTCTATGGAGTTCTCAAGGTGTTCCATGTATCTTTCTCGAGAAAGTACACACATGATCCCTCAAATGCAGTAAACTAAGAGGTTGTACCATTAGAGTATATTATTTATAATGATCAATAATCAATGGATATTTTGGATCAATTAGTGAAATTTCTTCAGAATAAAACCACTCACTCGGTCAATGTTTTTTTGGCGAAACAATAAATTTGAGGAATCAATGTGGGAACCATAAGATGTGATAAGGAAGAACTATCCTCAGTTGTTTGTATAAAAATTAAGGAATTTAAAGATAAAAATTATTATTATAGTGTATAATTTAATACTATAATATTTTATAACATTTTTCTCTTTAAATTTTTTTTATTTTTTGATAGCTTGCTTTACACATAGTACCGAGTTTATATAAAATATGATATACTATTGATATATTATTATTCAATGTGATAGTTATCACTTATCCATTTTATTTTTGGGTATGAATAGGACTAAGTAATTTATGTAACATTATTTTTTATACATGTATAAAATTAAGACATTCTTTATCAATTGGTTAGAAATTAAAATAAAAACCTTTAAATCTATAAAGAGATTTTTTTCTTAAAATATTTTTTATACGGGTAATGTTGTTTTATAGTAATAAATTTAATTAATCTCAATTAATGTATTATTAAAATTTAATTTGTAGATAATATATTCAATAAAAAATTTATCATTTATCTAATGGTTTTCTTACTAGGAAAAGAATAATAATAAATTCAGTTTTATGATTTTAAATACATTTCCCTAAAAATATTTTTTGTTAAAATTAGTGAAATAATTTTAAAATGAATTTATATCACATATATAAATTGAATATTATGAAATGGATTTGATATTTTTTATATTCATAATTAATATTACGTAATAAGTTCAACTTATTTTTTGGATATAACGAATAGTTACCATGGTAAAAATTTTATTTCCACGGTAAGGGTTAAAAGGGTTAAAAGAGAGGTTAATCTAAGTGATAAGGTTTAAAATATAAAAAACATGTAAAATTTTTATTATTTTTTTTGATTTATACATTATAATTATTATATTTGAATATTTTTAATTTTGTAGCCACATTACATGAGTATGAAATCTATAACTATTTACAAATTTTCCACCCACACATATAAAAGGGAACCTCCTCTCCTCTATTATTCACACCATTTAATCACTTTATCTCAAAAAATAACTTAAAAATAATATTAAACATCATTATACATGACCTTGATGTTATGGTATTCCTAAAATACCTATCTAAGAATCCCAAAGGCAATTCTCAATGGATGGTACCTAAAGAAGTGGTAAATGTTCTTACCGATGTTTTTCGTGTTAATTTCTTCTTAAACCTCATACATAAGTTATATAACCATTTTAAAATGATGGAATTTTTATTTTAACTATAATATTTTGTTTTTATGTAATTTTTATAAGAATTTTATATCTCCTTCACAACTTTTGGAAAATGACAATGTCGCTTGTGCGAACTTTTCCACTACCACCTCTATGAAGCGATGTGATTTGTTTTTTATTTCCATTTTACATGGAAGGTAATAAGGACATATTAAATGAATATATTTTATATTTATGATATAATTAGGATTTTAAAAGATGAATTACTATTATTCTTTCTTTTATTACATCCATTGAAAGGTGAGAACATCACTAGTGCATTCTTGTGGACTACCAATGTAACACCTTAAGATTTTAGAATATATTTTCCCTTAAATTAATAATATATTTGATATATTTCTTCACATGAATCAAAAAATATATATGATAGATTAGATGAATACAATTTATAAATTTAATAATAATAAAACCTATAGTAGATAAAAATATTATAATCAAATAATAAATTCATACAAATAGGATAAAAAACACTAATTTTTTAAAAGGTAATTTTTTAATTAAAGTAGTTTTTCATTATATATTTTAATTTTCATCAAAAAAATAAGTTTCTAATTTTTATAATTTTAGTATTGAAAAATTAATTTGATTTTTTAATTCATCATTACAATATTATCCTAAGATTATTTTTTGTGTATTTTTTGACATAAATAATTTTTACAAAAATAGTGAAAAATATAGAATTTACATAAATTGTAAATTTTATGAATTTTTAAATATAAGATAAATAAATATATGTTTATAAAACCATTTAATTTACTAAAAAAATTTATGGATTAAAACTAATTATTTTAAAATTTTATTTTTAACTTAGACAACCAATGTTCAACATTTACTAACATTTTATTCTAATTTAGAAACTATTTTATGTCTTTTCTTTTAATTAAAAATTTTAATGTTAGTATTAAGTTTTTTAATACTTTTTAATCCATAATTTTTTTATTTTTAGAATAATCCAATTTATATCAAGAAATTCCATATGATTGATATATTTATTATACATATAAATTTTAAGCTTAAATACAATATTTTCCCCAAATAGTTTTTACATGCTTTATATGCTAATATTAAAATTAAATCACATAATTTGGAAATTTAATATTTTTTTTATATTATAGATCAAAATTTTCATATTATCTAATAAGGTCAATTTCATTTTTAGGTATAAAATTAATTTAAAAGGGTAAATATTTGTTACCACGGTAAAACAATTATTTTTCAAAGAATGACACTTTTATAAATATTAATTATTTTTTAAATTAAATGGATATATTTTAAAATATTATGCTAATATAATGTTTAAAAATATATAAAAATAAATTAACAAACATTTAACTAGTAATCGATGTTAAATATGATTAAAAAAAATTAATGATTAAACAAACATTTCTTCTACAAAAACAGTTTTCAACACATTATATGTTTTAATTTAAAAGATAATTTTCTCATTTTAAGAAATTAAATTAGGATTAATTTATTCAAAATTCATAATAATCAAAAATGGTAATATTATATTATTATATATAAAATAATAACCAAGGTTAATATTTAATCAAGATTAATTAGTGTTAAGATGGGTAATCTATTATGTCTATAATTTTACAAAATAAATTTGAAACATAGACCTTATAGAATGAAATTGTTATGTTTTATGTTCATACCTACATGTATCACCAACATTTTCCAAAAAAATCACCTATTTATCATGAAATTAAATTATTAACCCTTACCTATCATTCCATTCCAAATATGTGTCCTCCATTTGACCTATAAAAGGAGCTCACTTCCACCATTTTCAAGACACACCTATAGTTAAAAGTAACCATGAAACTATAAAAAATTTAGTTATTATATTTTGTGTGTAAAATGTTTTAATCATCTATCCTGAATTTGTTTCCAAGTCTATCATTTACAAAATATTCTTGAAGAGGAGATCCAAATTCACAATTTATGTATTACTTACCATTTTACTTTGTTTCATTATCCTTACCATTCCCCGTACTCCAAACCATTATAACCATATGTATATGGATAAATTATTATAAATAATATTTTTAAATTTCAATATATTTATGGTATAAACGTGATATATTCCTCTCCAAAAAAACAATATAATTTAAAATGTTTCTCATGTGCATGTGCGAACCACCGCTTTCATGGAAAACACATTGCATTTTTATTCACCAAATTTCAAGGATACATTTAAAAAATATTTAGTAAATATATATGTTTATTTTTAAGATGAGACCTTGTCCAAAAGAGAAAAACTCTTATTATTAAAAAAATGATAACAAGATTACAGAATTCTAAAAAACAGATACTTACAACTCCCTTTGAATAAAGAACATGAGATCATCAACAGTATGATCAACCACTAAATATTCATGCCATTAGCCTCTTTAGTCAATATATATGTTATTTATATAATGATTAATATTCTAGAAATATAAATTACGAATTCTATAAGTAATTTTATCTATAAGAGTTCATTGTAGAACCAACCACCAAAAACTAATACACCAAGAGGAAAAGTAATTTATTTACAAGTGACACCATCTTTTTAATTTACCTTATTCTTATAAATATTCAAAAAAATTATTAATCACCTTAATAACATCTAAATATAATCATTTTAATTTAGTGAAAATTATGTTATAACAAATGTTTCTCTTTTATATCCATACTCACACATATATTGTAGCATATTCTTGTTGGTTTGGTTTAACAACAAACATGAAAAATGATAAAAACTTATATCTAGGATAGTTTTAAAAACATAATATTAGATTTTAATAGTTAAATATTTAATTTTTTATTTTATGGTAATATAAACATTAAATTAATTAATTAAGTCACCACCGTTAATTTGTCAAATATCATTGAAACATGCTCGCTGCCTATCTCATCTATAAGAAACATAACTAAAAATATCATAAAATGAAACTATACATTTATAAAATATAAAAAAACATAAATAATAGTACATTTTATGATATTTGAATGATTAAATTTGGGTGAATAATTAAGGACAACACCACTTTTTCAAAATTGGTTCAAAATGATTCATATTACTCACACCCTATATTGAAAATAGATTATAACTGAATAATACACAAGTAGGGAATAATTAAAAATTAATTTTAGAAAAGTTTATAGATATTAATAGTGGTACTAAATAGGATATTAATATATTTATGTTTATTTTATATGATTTTAGAGTGCATTCGACTATACCGAGAAATAAGGTAAGGGTTTCTTACCTCAAATTGTCAACCATGAAGACATATTTTTTATTATAGAATATATTTTCTTTTTAATGGTGTATCTAATACCCATTTAATATATTTTCTATCATTATAATATAATTTTTTATGATATTTAATGATTAAATTGAAATCATATCCTCCAAGTGGTTTTTATTTGATTTTTTTTAACATAATTAGGATTTCTTTGTCTCAAATTTATTTTTTGATACATATTTTAAATTTTTCATCATGATATCCTTGATATAAATTTATTACTTACATAAGAATATCATTTTCCATATTCATGAAATTTATACAGTTTTAATATAAATATTGTGCACTTTCTTTAAATGGACTTCAATTAAAAATACACCAAAGTTGTAATGGGTTTTTTTAACTCAAATACCTTTTTCAAGTTATAATTTTTCTTGTTGAAATAATTTCATCAAAGATTAATTTATTCCACAGTACAATTTTATTTCATGAAAATTTATCTATCTCTCTAGGGAATATTATACTATTTAGTAAAATATTCATCATTGATGAGTTTCGTCCCTATAAAAAGGTATATCATTGTTGATAATAATTTTCATCCCCTTTAATAATAATGTACCCTACTTTTCCATATTTTTCATTCATATAATTTTATCCTCTATATTTAGAAACCCCATTTATGTGTTATCTCATGTGAAATTCCTATTTTCTATTATCCCTTTTCTAAATTTATGTATCACTACCTCTTTTTACGTTGTGGGTTTTAAAAAAAAGATATTTTAAAATATTAAAGAAGTTCTCTAACCATTAAAAATAAATTATTTTATCTTCCACTTCCCTTAATTATTGATAAAATTTATTTATTTTCAAAGAGTTATTATTTAATAATCTATATAAAAGTAAATTTTTTAAAAAATTTCCCACTAATCCATTTTTATTCTATTTTTTCATTTTCAAGGTTCCATTATTGACTAATAATTTTATAAATTAAATTATTCAATGTGTTGAAACCACACATTTTCAAAAAATTTATATATTTTTCAAGGAAATAGTATTTAAAATTAATTTAAAAAGTAAATCATTTTCAAAAGTTTTTTACTTCACCTTTTTAAATGTTACTTTTTCAATGTGATCATATCTTATTCTTTTAGAAAAAATATTAAATCATTTTATAAAAACTATTTTATGATTTCACCATAATTTCAATCCTTTTATATAAAGGATTTATTTATATATACATTATTTTTATTGAATAACCCTCTAAATTTTCTTATAAAATACACTTTTAAGGTGATTGAGTTTTGGGTATCAACTATTGACATGATTGAGGTAAATTTTGATGATACCATCTAGAAGTATTGTGAAGCCTATAATTTCCATGATATATTTATTATATAATGAATGATTGATTTAAATTTTAACTCATATGTATGATGATTGATATATGGGGTCTTATATCCCCATCCAATTCATTGGTTAATGTTTTATATCACATGTGATAAGGATGTTGTGTGTGGGAACTGTGTTTGTTCAAAACATATAATGTAGTCATTTTTATTATTCAAAAAATATAATATTGAAATTTTATTTGTAAAAAACATGGAATATGGTAATTTTGTTTGTTAAAAATATATAGAGTGGGTATTTTATTTCAAAATAGGAAGTGTGGTCATTATTTTGTTCACAATGTTATAATTTCTATATGCTTATGTTTATTCCAAGATTTTCATTTTTTAAAGTCTCAAGGGCCTGAAACATTTCCATTCCACATGAATATAATATTTTTCACCCTGGATATTATTTATTGTCTCTTTTTTCTGTACTTTTATGCCACGATATATATTTCCTCTCATGAAATTACATGTCTTTCTATCCTAAAATATGGACAACTCCCAATATCCAACTTTATTTTAATAAGATATTTATCCCATGTTCATGTTTTATCTCATTCTTATGATATAACCATTGATGTAATATTGATTTTTTCCCTCAATGATCCTCTGTGGTCACCCATTTCTTATGTTTTCATTTCCTAGGTATTTAAGATGATTATAAATTATGAGAATTATTTTAGAGATTCTACTCTGATTCAATTAGAGATGAATGCTCAAAAATGTTTTATAATAAGTTTCTCATGATTATATTCCTTATAGATTTTTTTTCAGTCCATGTACTCTATGAATATTTGTGATACATGTTTTCTAAATCATGAAATTAATGATTTATTTAAGTTATGTTTATCTTGAGTTTCTATAAGAACCTCCACAAAGTGATTAATTCATTTTACATAACCACATTATGTGAATGGTTATAAACATATATATAATTAATAAATATCATACTTATGTTTGGATTAATATTCTAGAGATGATGGAACAACAACCAATGTGAAAGGACTGGAACTATCAAACTAAAAAATGCATGAAAAATGGATCGATTTTCACCAGAATGTTTATTTAAATGATGAAATTATTAATAAAAGGATAACTGGAAATATAAAAAAATTATACATATTAATTTATTCACCATTATAGTTCTAGAATAGTTTTATAATAAATATATCTTTATTATATAAGTGGTTTGAATGTGTACGAACCAAGAAAAGACTTGAGGTAAGGGTTTATGTTAGATTCTCATTTCTTTTTGGGATTATTTTTTCTAAATTTTCATAAAGGTAAATCCTATAAAAATTATCCAATAAAATCTATATATTTTATCCTCCTATAATTATTATTAAAAAATATTAAGAAATTGTATCATTTTTTCTCTTTGGTACATAAAATTATAGATAAAATGTTTTCCAAAAAATCCAACATTATTTCCTATTTGGTGATGAACTTTTTCTTCCATGTAAATTTTCATTAAATGGTATTCAATAATATTTTTTTATATGACCAAATGATTATTTAAATTTATTTTTAACCACATTTAACTTTTTTCAATGTTTTAAAAGGAACCATCTTATCATTTTCTGAATGAGGTACCTTAACTTTCTTTTAACAAAAGTGTGAAAAAATATTTATTCTAAAATTTCCTAAATGAATTAAATTTATCCCTATCATGAATGTTATTTTAATTGAAAATTAATCGGAATTATTCCATGGTTATTTTGAAATAAAATAATTTTTTCAATATGTTGGGAATTTTTTTGTTTTTAAAGGTGTTCAAAGAAAAGAATATTTTCCTTGTTCTCAAATAAATTTTCAAATTCTATTTTAATGTAATTTATCATCATAAGGACTCGGCCTTAAAACATTACATAATCATGAATTAAATGAATAATTCACATTGAGGATCTTTTCAGGTTTAGAGTTTTAGTGAATTAGGCCATAACTATTACATCTCAAAAGAATACAAAGTAGACACTTTTACTCATATTCCATTTTTTACAAAAAATAAAAACTCTTAAAAAGAAACATGTCTAGTTCCATGTTTTAGACACCATGAAACTTCCTTGATCCCATCCTTGACCCTATTACACTTTATGTAATGTGAAAAACATTTCAAAAACTTGGGATGAGAATAAAAAGACCAGTAAGGGAAATAAAAATACGGAAAGAAAACATTAGTCAAGGTATACATAAGAATCAATGAAATAATACTTTAATTTTAAAAAATAATCACTATAACATACCTCATGAAATCATAATTTTTATGAATAAATCATAGAAATCATAATACGTAAAGGTAACTTGAGGCATTCATAACATTCTTACGTAGGGAGTAACCTTCATGGTTACGTTTGGAATACCCACCACAATATATTCCTTAAATCTCTTCGGAGAAACCTTGGCATTTAACTTTTTCGTGTTACCCAATGTATTGGAGAGCTATATCAGGCTCACCTAACCTTAGTTTATCACAGAACCACCCATCTTTATAAACAATTCCCAAGAACCATAACATAATCGTATCACATAAAACATTCATAAAGGAAACATAACATTTCCACATTTCAATCACAATATATCAATACAACACATTGATATAATAAAAAACATAATCAAAACCATTTTCAATACCAAAATAAAAGAAAAATAAAATATGGTATTTATTTTTTAATTAAAAAATGTTATGGATTATAGAGGAAGCCGAAACTCAAATAATGGTCACGGTGGTGGAGAAGTCATTGTCGCCACATACGTAAGAAAAAACATTCCTTTTGTCATTTAGTAAAACACATCGTATAAAAAGATTACTTTTGAATAAAAGTAAAATTCAAAGGGTTTTATTCACCGTATAAAATAAAGTTGCGTATAAAAAAATATATGCCTCAATGAAAGGAGATTGAGACGAAGTCCCTTACAAAGACGGTATCCTTAGATTAAGGATAAATCAATTACATAAATATGTGTGAAAAACATAAATACACCCAATATAAGTTGAAATTAAGTGTAAAAAAATCAGAGCTCATCCACACATATTCTTAGAATGACATAATCATTAAGTAGAGGTTTAACCCAAATAATTGAAATTGGGTTAAGAAGTTCCCTTATAGAAATTCGACAGCCTAACAACGTCACTTTAAAATTCAGAAAATAAGATGATGAGAGATAAAAAGGGTATCTCATCACATGGAAATATCATTTACAGAAATAAATATATATAAGAACATATCCCAACATAATAAGACGCAAATTAAAATACCTAACAAAAATAATTCTTTTAAAAAGAGGAGGGTGAAAGGTCCCCTTACCGATTTGGGTAACTTTTGAAACGTACACCCCATGAAAGATGGGTCATACAATGAAGATGTAAATACCCATAAAAAGATTATATTACAAAAATAGTAGAATAATGGGCAGTTCATACACCACACAAAAGGAAATAGTGGCAAAGGTAGCATGAATCTCACGGGAATAAAAAGTGAGATAAAAAACCCCTTACCTCATTGTAATCAATCGAGTCGTATGACCAAAAGATAATAACCACCTAATAAATTTCAGAAAAATATGAATATAAATAGAATCATGATAATATAGATCAATTTGAAGTACACAATACATCACATTCCATAAATAAGTGGTGACCAATGGAAATCTCACGAAATTAAAAGTGAGATAAGAAATCCCTTACGAAAATTTGGCAGCCTAATGACGCCACTTAAAAATTATAAAAATGAATTTATGATAGTAATAGGGGGTCTCTCAACATATTAAAATAAAAACTAAAGTATGGTTAATATAAAAGAACATCCTCCAACATAAAAACATGGAGCATAAAAGAAATGACATAAAAGAGAGTACTTGAAAAGAAAGAGAGAGGTCAGATCCCTTACCTCAAGTACGACTTGTCTTGTTCATTTCTTTATATTCCTGAATAATAAACTTTTGTCCATTTATAATTTCTTAAGGAATTTTTTTAAAGATTATTATCCAATTCATATAACATATTATCATGTCATAATAATTTTTTAATTATGTGAGTTCATATCATACGTTTTGTTGATGTTCGGTACATGTGTCAAAAATGAACTTGTTTGAAAAATAATTGTCCATGTAGTTATAATTACATCGTCTACAGAATAGTATTAATGATTTAAATATCATATATATCTAGTATATATTCATTTTTTACTATTACATAACATTTGGAGTTAAAAAGAAATGAAATTCACCATTCATGGAGATGGTAGGCCGTACGCACGCATGAACGCTACATTCATTTCTTTGTCACATTAATGGAATTAAAACTAAATGATATATATATATATATATTATAATTAAAGTATAATAAAAAAGTTATATAGGTCACATAAGTTCATCAATTTTATTCTTTATACATTCCATGTATTTCATGAACGTGTCACATCACTTGAGGGGGCGGTAGTCCACACTTCCTCAAATGAAATTATCACATTTGCACAACATGAAAATAATAAAGGTATTTTTTATATATATAAAATACAGAAGCATAGAGATGGAAAAAAATATAATATATATCAGAAATAAATATTGTTCCATCATAATTTCCACCATGAGAGGTGGTAGGAGAAGATAGAATAATCATCGTTTCGTGAGGC
Source organism: Viscum album (assembly GCA_963277665.1). Classification (NCBI taxonomy): domain Eukaryota; kingdom Viridiplantae; phylum Streptophyta; class Magnoliopsida; order Santalales; family Viscaceae; genus Viscum; species Viscum album. The sequence continues at coordinate 1,713,720,150 of OY728152.1, read as the reverse complement.
AATAATTAACCATCCACGGAAACAATATGTTATTTAACCATTAGACGGAGGTGTGTGTAATTTTAGCTCGAATCCTTATCATAAAAACATCCTAGTATATTGAATATACTTTTTTTGTTACAAAATAAAGGAATAAAAAGATTTTAATGGGTTGGAGAAGCAAAATAAAATAAAAGAACATAAGATAAGACATTACCTTTAAATCGGGTAACTCCCTTTGGTTTAAACCAAATGGGTTTTTGAAGAGATTTATGCCTAAGATAAGGCCTATAAGAAGAATAGAGGTATGTACAGAGATAAATTGATCAGATTTTGGTGGATACAAAGGCTTTAGAGGTGTGTGTAAGGGGGTAGAGGTGGGGGCCTTTTATAAGAGGGAGGAGGGTCACTCTTGGAATGTTATAAAATGTTACTTTATTATAAAATGATTTTAGGATTTAAAGGTCCCAAAAATATGTATTTCTATGATAAGGTGATAAGTGTTAAAAATCCACCCATCCAATAGGTTTTAGAGAAGTGTAAGTCTTTGATTTCACCATATCTTTTCATTTTACTTTAATCATTCATTAATGAGGTAATCACTGCATCATCATGGTGTCATAAATAAATTTATTTATTTAATGTCTAAAAATTATAAAAAAATACCATGATGTAGAAAATAATTTTACCTTTCCAATGAATATTTATAGTCTAAAAGATAATTTATTTAGACAAAATTATAATTTTTTTACTTAGGTGTTACGTACTTTGGTTACATTTTCCTTTCTTTAAAAAAATATGATAAAAGGTCACTATCACACTAAAGTGATTCCATGGGGTCCCAAGTTTGGAACAAGGGATCCCATGGTCATCCATGACACCAAAAATATAATTAGGACACATGTTGGGGTAATTTTATATTTTTATGATATTATTTTATTACCCCTAACTACTCGGTTACTAATTAAACACGATAATTAAAGATAATTATCGTCATTACTATTCATAATGTCCAAAAAAAAGAGTATCAATTACATAATTTGGAACATATAATTAAAAATATGGAATCCATTTTATCAAATTCCAAACACAGAAATTGCAGTAATTAATTTAAAATAATTTCCGTTGTCAAAACCAAAGACGAGTTTTTAAGAAATAAAATCTATCAAAATATTGATTTGTTTTTATATCCAATTTAAAAGTGAAGTTACAACAAATGACCCAAATTGTATTAACTGATAAATAAATAATTAAATTACACCTTAAAACCAATTAAAATGACAATATAACTATATAATTAAATTGGATGAAAAAGGCAGTTTTGAATTAAAATACAGTATTTTACACTATTCATTGAAAATAAAAATTTGTCAGAAAAATACCATAAATTCACCCTAAGCTATATTTAATATTCCAAATTCAAAAATGATATCAATTTTACCAAATTAAAAACATAGATGTTTCAATAATTAATTTTATAATCAATTCTCGTTGTCAAAACAAATAGCGTGTTTTTAAGAAATAATATATATTAAAAGATTGACACTTGTTTATGTCCAATTTCAAAGTGAAATTAATTAAAATGAAAAAATTGGATTAAATGATAAAAATATATTTTGATTAAACTTTAAAACAAATTAAAAAGATAATCTGACCATGTAAATAAATTATACTAAAAGGAGGTTTTGAATTAAAATACAGCATTTTCACTAACCATTAAAAAATGAACTGTATCGGAAAAATAACAAAAATTTACACAAAGTAAATTTTGATGTCTTTATTATAAATAAGGATTTTATTCTTTGAAATATAACATATAAAATTTTCAAAAAGTGGATTTAAAAAGGGTTCGCCATCAAAAGGCGGTTAATCGACCTTTTAAAGAATATTAGAATATTTATGCTTAAAATTTGATTAATTCGCATTTTAAGCCTCTAACAGTTATTGAATAAATGTGAAAATGTTTGACAAGAATATATAATCACTTTTAAGTTAGTTATGTTCATTCCTTCCATTACATCTGCTAGGATTTTACTACCATTTACAATAATATTATTATATTATTAGTGTGCATCGTAATATTTCAAAGAAATTCGTTGTTGCGTATTTGGTACGCCATCAAACATAGAATCCACTATAAAGTAATATTAATATTTAATCACAAATATTAATAAATATTAAAATGTAATATTCTTTATTTACCTGGGATGTTAGATCATATATGTCAACATCATTTTAGGATTGTTATACTTAACTATGTATATGATCTTAAGATGCCATCTATTTTGTTTCACTACAAAAATTCTGATGATAATGATTTTAGGATGATTCTATGAAACCTATTTCTTTCCCCCTTGTAAATTATGTTATGGTGAAACAATTATCTTACCATTTTATTTTCCATGTGTTAGGCTATGATGAATTTATTGAATTTATATTAAGCCTATTTTATTTCCATGAGTTTTTATATGATGAAATGATGAATGTTTATATGATCTTATAACACACATATGTATGGTTTTCATTTTGCAACTAGTGGGATTGGAATTATATAACCCTAAAATTAATTGGGTAAATATTGGTATCTCTTGAAATAATATGGAATGGAATGTGAAGTGAACACATTTCATTAAGGGAATCTGTCCAATATGATAGTCTTTGGAGTGAACCTTGACTATGAAAATTGTGAAATAAAAAGTGATCCTAATCTATTATGTTAGTCTTGGGAGTGATCCTTGACTAAGGAAATGATTTTCTAGGCTTATGAACATTAAAAAAACCTATTTATTATGGTTATGATATTTTCTCATGAATCATGGTTTATTATTTATGGATCTACACTCTTATTACTTAGGTGTTTTCATAAAAAATCCTTATGCCATGATTCATGATTTAAGATATTTGACGGATTGTGTATGACTTTCTTAAGTTATGATCACATTCTCCTACCCTCATTTTTATTCACAATTATGATTATTTAATGATATATCCTATAATCACCATTACTAAGAATCTTATCCCACCCTTTCTTATGATTCCATTTCCAATAGATATGAATAAAGGTTTTATGTAGGGTATTTCTAAGAATTGTACTATGAGATAAGATCTTTATAGGATATGTTGAAGAGATTTCATGAAATAATATTATTATGTATCCAATTTCCAAATAAAATAAACCTTTATGATTTTGGGGTGTGTTTTGTTAATATATATATTTAATATTCATCTAAAATGGTGTAATATTTTTTATGTGCAATTCATAGGTAGATTCTCTCAGAAGGAAGAATCAAGTGGAGGGTATTAGAACATCCAATGATGAGTGGAAGATGATGAAATTTCTTGATGATCAGAATATTTGTGTGTTTAAGGTCCTAGAGGCGGTGAAATGTGCCTATTTAGTCAATATATCTTGATTGGTGTACTGGGTCAAGGCTATTTGAGAGTCTAATTTAGATTATTTTGTGACATCGGAATAGATCACAAGTGGTAGACTAGTCCTGTGATGGTATGAGGATGAGTACATAATTCAATATGTCCATGGAAGGGTGGTGGTCACTACTTCCATGAGATAAGAGTTTATGAGGAACTCCTACAACATGTTAGGTGGTGAATCAAGGGTTGACCAAGATGTACCATGATATCAAGATTTATTTTTGGTAGTATGGTATTATGATGGATATTGTGGGGTTTGTTTCCCACTACCTTACTAGTCAGTGGATAAAGGTAGAGCACCAATGACCAATTGGTTTACTTCAACACCACCCAATTCCATTATAGAAATGGGATGAATTGACAATGTAATTTTTATATTATTTCCCAATACTTTGAGGGGTCATGATGTAGTGTGGGTAGTGATTGATCGGGTAGATAAGGTTACATATTTCATTTCAATTTGAGAGACTTAGATAGTGTATGAGATATGAAATATATATATATAAGCTATATAAAAATTTAATTAGATACCATTGAGTATAGTATCATATCGGGATATGTTATTCATGTTGATATTCTATAAGGGTATGTAGAAGTCTATAGGATTTTAGCTGAAGTTGATTAAAATGTACCACCTAAAGAATGATGGGAAGTCTAAGAGGACAGTCTGGATACCAAAGGATATGCTCAAGGTGTGTTTTAATGATTTTAGTAGACCATGGGATAAATATATATACCTGATATAATTTTTTTATAATAATAGTTTTCAGACATTTATCATGATTGAATCATTTTAGGATTTCAATGGAACACCATTCCAGTCACCCTTATACTAGTTAGAAGTGGGTGAGTCAGTTTTCATCCAACCAAGCTTGGTACAAGATATCACTAATGTAGTGTAGTTGATCCATAAGTTATTTTTTACCACTATAAAAAATTTGAACTTATATTCCTTCTATTGGTAATTACCATTAGATTTCTCAATGGGTGAAAAAGAATTATTTTGAGTATTTCCTAAATTGGGGAATTCGTTTTGGAGGAATTGATGGAATATCAAGACATATTTTTTTTAGTTTATTCATGATTTCATAATGTATTGAGGATACGACTTATATTTTGTATCTTCCTCCATAAAACAAAGGTATAAATGATGTGTTAAATATGTTTTGGATCTGGAAGTATGAGTTAGAACAACAACATATGATTAACAGTGATGAAATCTAGTTGGAGGAAGATGTGTCATCTATGGAGCACCTGGTGTGTATCTTGTATTGAAGACATAATGTTCTATAAGGTAATAACATACCTCTTTTACATGTATTATATTAGTATAGGAACATCTTGGGGGATACCTAGGCCTAGATGTATGATACAACATCGCAGTGGATAGAGTTATTAAGTGAGGATCCCTGGAAAAACTTCTTGAAGACTAGAATTCCTTAGATGAGGATTTTTTGTGTGGCTATTTCATTTTATGTATGAATTCAAGGACGAATTAAAATATTAAAATATTTATTATTTTATTATTTAATATGTGTTTGGGGGTTATTGATGGTTAAAAATTGACCGGTATGGGCAATGGGGGCCCCCTATAGGAATTATTTTGGGTAACCAATGGAAGTCCATAAGGTACCTAGTGTCATAGGCAGTAGTCTTATAGTGTTTGGAGACCCATAGAACAACTAGTGTGAATGTGTTGGGTGGAAAGTGGAGCATCAGGTACCTGATATAGGCTGACTGAGTACCTATTGAGTTTTGGATATGTTTTTTAGGATACTTTTGGAAGTTCACCTCAAACCCCTCTTTTATCCTTCCCCTCTACAACCTCAACCTAGGGACTCAACAACGACTTGATTTGGGGTCTCTCTATGGATTTATAAGCTCCAACAAGATAGTTATTATTCCATTTGATGTTTTATTTGTTGGGTTGGATTTAGTTTGGTTAGGATAACCCTATATATTCCCTAATTATTGCCTTCCCTCTTGATTTATTGGTTTTCTATCTCAAATCCATAATTATAAGGGTTTGTGAATAATTTTAAGGATTTTGGAGTTTGATATTGAATTTGGTGATGTGGTTTGGTGAGTGGGATCCTATAAGGTTATGGTAGGAAGCTTTTACCATGTTATGACCTTTAAATGTTGTTGTATGGATCTTCATACTTGTAGGTGAGCGTATTGGACTAATATGTTTTTATTTTGCTATAAATGTATCAAAGTGGGTATCCTTTGATGTAATTGACTTCTTATAGGGTAATTATGGGTAAAATGAATTGGGTATGGTGAAACATAACATTGATTCATGGATTATTGTTAGGTTTTCCTCTTAGGTTAATTGGGCCTATTGTGATATGTTCCTGCTTAGTTGTGGCTTGGGGGCGTTCTGGTTTGGTATATGGGTGTAGGTGATGAGATTACTCAATTATAGAGGTGTCAATTGAATGAGTATGGTTAGAATGAGTAACATAGAGGGGTATAATTGTGATAATACTTTAGGCTATCTTTGTGTCTATGAGGTCCTATTGAGACTAGTGGGTGACTATAGAGAATTTCCCAATTTATTGATATTTCCACAGTATGTTGTATTAATTGTTAAGACGTATGATTATGTGGCCATGTATTGAGTGAGTGGATGGTGACTTATGATATGATTATAGTGGATTTTGTGTATTGATTCCTCTATTATTGAGGGTATTGAGCATCATGATGATGATGCGTAACCTCCCATGAGTGGGAGGTAGTGGTCTGAGACTCGATGTAGGTCTTTAGGTGGGGGCATGCATTAAGTGAGAAGGTACTATTCATGTTTTGAGATGTATAAATGGCATGCTATAACTCTTTATTCTAGTATAGAGTTGAATAATGTATGGTCTAGGTTCATGGTGGCCTAGTTAGCTCACAATGACCTCTTTACATTTTATAATTTTTTTATTTTCTATTAGTGAATATATTTGATGCCCATATGATAAGGATGCATTGGTGGTTTCTTAATGGGTTTATTACTCAAACCATATATGGAAACCCTAGTGCACATACCAAATTTGTTTCTAGGGATCCATCTAATGGAAAGGTTCCTATGTTTGGCAGCTGAGAAGGTGGAATATGTTAGCTATTTGAGGAGAATCTAAGACATGTTGTGGGATATTTTAGAGAAATTCCACCTTATTTTTTTGTTTAATGTATGAATGATCCACCATGATGATACCTTTGGATGCTGAAGGATGATTGGCCTACATAAATTATGTTATAACATGTGATATTGTTTATATGGTTTCCACCCATTCTGCTTCCTATTAATATTTCATATTTATCACTACTTACACTATTATTATTATTGGTGGTTACTGATATAAAGGGAATATAATCCACATCACATGACCTAGGCTCTCTCTAATAGTCGGTAGCCACTTGAATTTGAGGTGTCATGCATAAATCCATTTTCAGTCTATATTGATCTTGGTTATTTGGGCTAGGGCGTTACACCTAAATTATTGTTTTTTATTTTATATTTGAATCTACCCATATAATTCAAATTAATAATTAAGTCACATGTTTCCATACTAAGAACTAAAAAGTTCCATCAGATTTCCACATTTCAAATCAAATCTATTTTTTTGATATTTTTCAATAAGATCACTCTGAGGTCGAGTGATAACCAGTTACAAGAAAATAAATATAAATAATAACATTAGAGAACCTAAGCCAATCGCATTACACATCAAAAAAAAATTCAAAAATTAAAATTTGAACTACAAAACACCACTACACCTCATCCCCAAACAATGAACCATATCCAAGTTAAAAATTAAAATTCAAAAATTGAACTTCGTTTGACTAACCATTCCTCAACGCATGAGATCTTCAATTATCCACACAACCTATTACATAATAAATTTTATCAACACCTACCATTCCAGGAAACTAGACCATCATCAATGATGATCTAATCTAGATCCAAAAAACTAAAAAATAAATGTTCCTTATTTTTTTCTTTTTAAAACCACTTTTTTTAAAAAAAAATTAATGTCTTTGAAAATATATTTCATGTAAAGGAAAACCATTTCTTTTAAAACCATGATCTTATGAAATAATTCTTTATTATTTATATAATTATGCATGAAATATTTATATTTATGAACCATCATGAGTTAACTTGGAATAAATAAAAATATAATGTAAGGTCATAGTCAACCTTTCATTTACCTCAAACCACATGTTAAGTCATGGCTATAGATTAAAAGGTTATTTATTCCTATTTATGGGTAAATTTTGAGTCTCAACCATCATATTCACCATAGATTCCGAAATTACCAAGTCTCAAATCAAATACCATACTTTGATACCATCTATAACAACCATGGGTCACACATATCATGATATTTTCCACTTTAGTCCCTACCATCCCTCACAACATTATTTTTCTCAAGTCCCTCTCGAGAAGGATTTGTGATGAGAATTGTAGCCATACCCTCTCAAAAGGTATGCTTAATTATCATATATAATTGATGTAGTGTATACCATCCCTCTATTCTATTTAGGTCTAAATATCTACATAAAAATCAAGTTGGGACTGGATTTAAAACCATTTTGTAATGACCCACCCTGGGGACCCAAAATCATCAGCTTGAAATAGATTTAAAAATGGATTAAAGTTTGTTCCCATTATCAAAAAAGGATAAAAACCACAAATAAGGGATAAAATAAATTATTTGACCATGAAAAAATTAAAAAAATATAAAAAATGTTTTACAAATGTTAAACTATTTTATTAAAACCTTTTAAATTTATAGTGAAAATATAATATGTTTTTCAATAACTAACATCAATGTAGAATAAAATATACTAACTCAAAGTGAATAAATGTGACTCCAACACAATCTATATAATCCCACTTACAAGTATCCATCGTGTATCTATAACTCTTTAATGAAAATTTATAAGAACATTCATTTACCTGTATCATGAGTAATCATGTTTACATAAAAATAAAAATTTTCATATATGGGTGAATATAAACTCAATATTATTTCCATAAAGTCAAAAAAATATCCATGCTTGATCAAATTAATCATACAAAATTATTAAAAAAATAATAATGAAAAATATTTTTACCGGAAATATTTATTGACCAAAATAATTTTAAAACCAAGATATAGAAATTAATGATTTCAAAGAAATTATTCAAGAAATATATTTTTCATGAAATACTATATCAAATTTCAAATTTAAAAAATTAGTTTATAAAACCATGTTTTCCTATTGAAATCATAATTTTAGAAAAAGTATGTTTTATTAAATCAATTGACAAACTCCCCATTTTCCCCAAACATCATAAAACTTCAATTTCCTGAAAAACATTGGAAACTCTCTATCTCCTAACAAACTAGTCATTTTAACAAATAAAATAAAAAAATTATTTTATGTTGAATAATGACAATCCAGATTTTTTCCAATTAAATTTATCTTTCATTCATATATATAACTCAAAATCCTACAATTTAAAAAATTTAGGAATGATTTTTAACTTTTCTAAATTTACCACCTTAACACACTCTCTCTAAGTTCACCGCTTTACCGTGGTAAAATATTAGTGGTTTAAAAAACCAGAATCTCTGAAACCATTATCACATATCTACTAAAACCATGTGAGGATATCTAATAAGAAAATTTTAAATCATCTAACCAATGGAAAACCTTCAATGGGAATTTTCACGAAGTAGTTTATCACAAATTCGTATTAAAAAAATCATGGTTTAATATCAAAACATAGAAATCTTAATCCTTTCATGATCATTATCAATCAAAAAATCATAAATGAATTAGCTAACTCATAGAAATTTTTGAACCCACCAACTAAGAAGCGCTTTAACATTTACTTGATGAATTTTTAAATTTACAATCCTTTAAATGTAAACAACCACATATTATCATAATAATCCTTCATAAATCACAGTTCATGAATAATAGGTCGTAAATATCCTCTTCTAGGAAATTTGGTATGAAACTCTGAATTTCTTTACTTTTGAGTTCACAAACTTAGTAAGTTTCATGAAAATCATTTCCTTTGGAATGAACCTTTACAAGTATATGAATATTAAGTGTAAAAGAAGAATATTAAAGAGGTAAAAGTACAAGTGAGTGGAAGGAAACTTATGCGAATTTGACATATCCTATGTAAAACATCATACAATCCCTCTTTAATGCCCCATTTTATCAGAGATTCAAGGAACATACACTCAACTAAACACATTATATAACTCAAATATGATATATAGGATAACTCATTCTATATAACATAATTCATTAACCAATCCTTAAACTTATAATCAACTACCTATCAATGTTCCACCTTTTTCCCAAACTCATAAGAAGTATCCTAGAAATATAGAAAATAAATTCTCACCCAATTATTTATATAATATATCAAATAATTCCTCAATAATATACCATTGAAAACTCATTTAATTATTCAATAATTCTATTATTAAATCCTATAATCCCATGAATGAATATCTTGTTTCAACCCCTTTAATATCTTTCATGTTAACTTTTATTCTCTGAATAACACCCCCAATTAAATCTCTCTTTATATCTTCAGCATAAATTCATCAATCAAAATTCCCATTTAATTGTTTGTTCCTTATGAGAAATACATTGTGGACCACCGAAAAAATCCCTCTATTTTTAATATCACATTTAAACCCCATTATGATATCAAATTCAAAATTTTAAAATTAAATTACCTGAATTAATTATTTTCTTTCCTCATAATAACCCATTGAAAAATTTCTTAATAAAGACTCAAATGGGACTTCAAAATTCCATGAGACACTAAAAATTTAACTTAGATAATTCTCCCAATTATGAAATCCAAATAAATCGAATGTATTTATTTTTTAACAATTATTGACATACCATTTATTAAATATAATCCCCATAATGACAATTAAGATATATTTATACCAAATTAGTTACTTCAAATTAATTCTATAAATCATTAAATAATTTCCAAGAAACCAAGTGAATAATTTTGAAATTTTAATTTAATTACCATAAATTAATTCACAAAGTCATTTAATTTTTATCCACCTTAATCACTTGGCATCAAAAACAAATAAAAAAAATTAAATAATAAATTATTTATCATATCTCTAGGTCAAACATACTTATATAAATAAATTTAAATTAAACCCACTTAATCAAATAAGCCAAAACATTGGTGTTATATATTGAGGCTCATAAGTTCTCTAATAATTAATCCTTTTTCACTCATTATCATTAATATTTTCAAGCCCCACTAGAAATAAAAATATATCCCTAATTATGCTTTTCATGCATAAAATTATAATACTCATTTTCATTATGAAATAAGTTCAACAATATAATGAATATTTATTTTAAATTTTATATATATTTTTATTGGGTTTATAAGTTTTTTATTAAAAATTAATTGTAGACTATAAGTAAAATTAATCAAAAATTGTGTATCATTTTGGAATAAATAAGAAACTATATAATTATAGAGATGTATTTCCTACTGCAAATGGTGTACCTTACACTGTTGTGGCCTCTGAAATGTTATTTATCTTCATTCGATATGTTTGAAGAGGATAAAAAATAAAAGTAGAAAAAAAACTCCTACCTCAAAAGGTATCCATGGGACAATCAGAATCATTTTTTATAAAAACAAGATTCGTCACCCTCCATGATGTGCCCATATAACATAATGTGAAGGATGAAGTGAATGAAAATGTCAAGTATCTGGGAGGTTTGTCCATGTATCCAAACTAATTCCATTAGAGGGCAATGGATTTATATAACACTAAAATATTTTCCTTGGGTTCTATATCATTTACTCATGCGATGTAAAACATGATTAAATGCTATGACCAGTTTACACATCCATTAAATGAATCAAAAACCACCATCTCATTTCATGTTATTAAAAAAAATTCATTAAATGATAGTATATGTTGTAGAGGTATGTTGAACACATCATTGGGATCAACCATATATATTTATATTTCCATGCATCACATTCAGGTTATGGATTTATAGAATATATCTCCATCAAACTCCCACTTGTACTATAGCCTGAAAGTCTTTTGTGAAATTTCACCTTATATTGTATCATATAAAATTAATTGTGAAATCATATCTAATACTCCTTTTGGACATCTTCCAAAACACTTTTGTAAATGTATCATTAACATAACCTTGTAACATATCATATGAAAAACCTTGTTAATATCCATCCGAAATTTTATTTGGATTAAACCAAATACAATTAAAAAAAAAATATCTTAGTCAAACACAATCCCCATTCATTTAACCATAAAGTGTGACCCCATATGATTTTTTAGTGTTGAAAAACTATAAATATTTATATATATTAAGGGTTGAAAATAGATTCCCATAGGAAATTGTTAATGTTACTCAAGCTATAGAGGTATTTTTCATGATCTCCATTAAACACATGAATCTCTATACCTATTTATACTAGTATGAATCATATGAAAATAAAAACTCTCATATTTTTCCTTTTTCTAAGAATAGAGTGGCCACGTGACATGAATTATTCCAATATCATATAGGAAAGTCATCTTTTATTGATTCTTATATTATAGATTGATCTGGACGATGAATACATTAGATTTCATTCATTATTACAAATAAGTAAATCACATGTAAATTATCTAGATAGATATACAATATCTTGGTGTGGCCACACACTCCCAAAATCTATCTTAATCAAGGTACCAAATTCTATATTCATCACACAAGAGAAAAAACCCATATTGGTTAATATATAATAGAATACATTATCAGCAACATTCACAGTCACCTCCGTATTATCTAGGTAAACATGTAGACTTATGTAATTACGGTATTGATGAATAAATATCCCCAGGATATTTATATCCCCAACCTTAGGTATGGGTACTCAAATATGATCCATGAACCCATATTATAACAAATATATCTATATGACACTCAATGTGGTATACTTAGTGAGATATCCAGTGCACAAAACCCATTTTGTGCCTCTTGAGAACATTCAACATCTCTATAAAAAAATATTTCTCACTATAACACTAATATTTAATCAAAACATGTAATAATATATGATTAAAATTTGTTAGGGATAAATGAAATTCATACATTTAGTGAAAAATTATCATTAAAATTAATGACATATCTATCTATATATACATTCATGTAGCCAAAGTGAAAGAATGATAAAGTGAAAATAAAATCTAATATGATGTATCTTAATATTATTAAACTCTAAAAGAAAATTTAATAAACTAAACATAAGTTCCTTTATAACCTGTCATATATGGTAAATTGGTAGATTAGACTTTTTTGTGATGGAATCTCATTGGTTTTGTTAACTGATTACATCATATGTAATTACTGTCACAAATCTGTGTGGCCATATAATAAATCCCACCCCATAAACACTTTGGTGAGAGAAATTTATAAAGTAATAAAATTTGAATAATTGAGAAATTAAGGAATCCTATTATTAACTATTCAACTCTTTGACCATATTCAAAATGCTTAACTTAAGAACATAAAATGTTATGATTTCAACTTCTTTTTTCTACTTATGACACTTTATATGTGTATCATCATTATCTTTGAAACACTTTACACCAAAATTATTCATTGAAAATTTAAAAATAATGTAACTTTTATATTATTACTTTACCAGTATATCCTAAAACCATTTTTTATAAAGTAACATTTACTTTTTTATGATAAATAAAGTAACTCTTTACACTTTTCTTCATCACCGTACCATAAATTGTTTTAGGATATCAATTATAATTTACATCATATTCTTTATTAGAATAAACCTTATAGAAAAATTTCTATTTAGTTTTTCCTAGAAAATAACTATATATCTTTAATTTTTTTTACCATCACAAAAATTTAGAAGAATTTGAATATTAAGTAAAAAATAACATTAGTCATTGAATGTAATGATGCTTTAGGAACAAGTGATGTTCACTTATTCATGATAACTAAATGTAACTGTTTACATTATTATTTTTCATCACATATCCTAATATCTTTTATGATATTAAGTGAAGAAATGTTAAATATTAGACTATTATAATCCTTTATTTATTAACGTCGAACTTTTCTTAGTCCAAGCACAATCCAATAATTTTATTAGATATTATTTTCTTTTATAATATATTATTAAGACATGAAAATCCTTTTATTTTAGGGCTTAAAAATAATTTCAACTTAGTGGGAATATTTAATAAATAATCTATTATATTTATATCATATGTTTTGTTATATGGTTTTGAATCATTTTTCTTGAAAATTGGATAATTATTAAAAATATGACATTTATGGGTGGTAGAATCACAATCCTTATCATTTTCATAAATATATAGATAAGAAATGTTGTTTTACTAATCATTTAATTTATGTTATAGAAAATGGATAACCTTAAGTTGTGTGTAAATAATCAATCATCTCAATTTTGATCACCAATAACTCATTATTATTGAACCATTTCTCTTATCATTTGAGACAATGGAGATGGGGATAGACATCAATTACATAGATTCACCCAAGATTGATAAACTCTAAATTAAATTTCTTGTTTTAAAACACTTTTTCTCCATCATCTAAATGAAAACTACAACCTATATTAATATTCCCCTTGATCTTGAACTCCTATATATTTATAACACCTATAAAATAAAAATTGGGTATTGTATACCTCTTAAAATTAAGTAATTGATTTATATTACCCCTATATATGACATGGAAGTATTATAGAGTTTCTTAAAATCCTTCAAGTATAAATAATAATACCATAAAATGCAATTATTATTCCTCTTTAAAACCCTATGTTTCATGGTCCTTTAATGTATTCTTTGAGAAACATTGTCAACAAAATTTCAAACAAATTTTATTCTTACAGTTTTAAAATTTAACCACTAGTAATGACCATACAAAACTTTAAATATAAAAATCATTTTCCCAATTCATATTTTCAAAACATTTGAAAAAAGTTGGTAAAAGTTTATTGAATTCAATTATATTTTTAGAAAATCTCCAAAAATGATAATAATATGAATACATGAACAATAATGGAATATTTTCATTCTTTATTAAAGCATGTTATGGAATTGAAAAAATCATAAACTATGTGTATTAAATACACCCATCTCATTTTATTTAATAATAATTTCTTTAATGAACTTATTAATAGAAACATGATACAAAATACACATCTTATGAAAAGTTATCCAATTTTGGAAAATCCAACTCATCAAAATAGATACTATTTTGGTCCATGAATTGGAAAAATAACAATAATATCATCCAATTATTTATCATCTTCTTACCTACAGTATATTTATAAAAATTTTAAATCGTAAAGTTGATATCATATATCTGTCATCATAATATAATTGAATACTATAACAATTATACCTAATATGGATTCTACACTTGAATTTTATAGGTGTAAACCCTACCCCATTTTAGGTGTGTTTTTGTTTTTTTGTTAAAATCATTTAAATACATCATTTAAGACTTCTTAATGGTGTTTTGGTGGTGTAGGGGGCTTTTAGGGTGAATGGGAAGAGATCAAACATTGTATCACCATGTTAGAGTTCCTTCAACTAGAAAGTGGCAATCCAGTAGGGGTAAGGGAATGTTTGGATCACCGTAAATTCAATGGGTTATCAACTAGTTGGTGAGTCCTACGTGGATTTTTAGTTTGGCTATTTTGGCCATTTCCCCCTCCCCTCTTTAATACGAGTTACCCTATTTTCTTCCCAAAATTTTTAAGGAGGCCCTCAATTTGAGTATCCCTCTACATTATATCCTTTCATGATACAATCCACTAAACCCATTGTCTTTTGGGTGCTTATTTGATGCAATCATCTCCATGTGGTACGTTTATCCTTCCTACCCCCTGTTTATCATCCTATTTCACTATTGGATTGTGTTATGATAGATTTATCTAATTTTACTCTATTTTAGGGATTTAATTTTATTCTTCTATATCACCCATTTTAAGCTATAAAGTAAGATGATATTAGATTTGTGAACCTTCCTAGAAATAAGGTAGGTGGAACATAATTATCTTCCTATAGTCACATTATTTTTTGTTAATTTACAATGATATGCCTTAAGTTAGTTCCCATGTTTAACAGTAATTTTTGTCTAAATCATTATACCATGTCCTTGGGATGAAGTAAAACCACGAAATTATATCTTATAAAATGTTAAAGAGTCAGATCTGGGGAGCTCTTATTTAGACTTATCTCTGTTAAAATATTCTCTTAGAAACTGGGAACTTTTGTTGGGTTGGTGTTTATTTTTATAATTGAATGTGGTAAGAGGAAATGGGATTTTTCCTTAAACATATAAAGTGTTTTGAAATGGGTTTGTAGTTTTAAAAATGATATATGGTTCTCGTAAATTTTAATCAGTCCCTTATGATTTTATGTTGTCAATTTTGAATGTTGGAAATAATGAGTTATGCCTTAGCTGCATATTAATTACATGGTTTGGTGACTTATAGATCACAAATTATTGGTTAGATCCTAGATGAATCTATCCCCGAGGTTGATGTTTGGGACCTAGGTATGGGTTTATTACCCTCAAGTTCTAGTTAGACTAAGTATAGGTTTATTACCCTCATTTTGGAGTTTTTTAGGTCAGAAGATTCTCCATGACATACTCAGAGACATCTAACACTTTCCAAATAATGTGGGTCAAACCATAGGGATAATCGTTGGGCCTAAGATTGGATTCTTAATTAATTAATTAATTAATTAATTATATTAGTCATTAAAAGTGTTTATATGTGGTCCATCACATGAACTTACTACTCCGAATATATTATTTTGGGATGCCATTGGTGGGGCCCTACTAAGTCATATTCACACCCTTCTTAGTCCTCCGTTTTGAACCCTAGAAGAATTAATGTATTTTGGTAGGGATAAGGTAAATCACCATATGACTAATTAGTGATTTCATTCTGGTATGGAACTCAGGGATGGGTTCTGATGTAGATCCTGATCCACTTTTTGTTATTTTAGTTTTTTTATCTTTCCCTTTTGGTAAACTTCTATACATATTTGATATGACTATTGATATGTATGAATCTTGACTATTTGGTAGCATAATATTTGATATTTCTTTTCTTATTTTTATTTCATGGATATTATCTTGACAATGTTTATGTTGTGATATGATGTATATTTCTTCCCTTAATTTTCACTCCTATCATGCTCTAAATAAATTGTATTGTCTCCCGGAGATTCTTATTGGATCCTTACCACTAGTCTTTAGACTATAGCATATGGGAAGGAATTCCTATGGTATAGTAGTTACCACTAGTCAGTGTATAGAATAGTGGTCAAAGGTGGAATGACATTACAAAGTGGTATCAAAGTGTCCTTTTGTTTTATATTACTATATAGACTAGTAGATATGATAATAGGATTTTTTGAGGATTGTTAATGATATTGTGTCTAGGATTAGCTAACCCATGTGTTTGAAAAATTCATGTTTCCATGGATGGGATTATGGTTTATTCCATGAAATTTTTTTAATTTGATTGATTTCCACATTGAGTGGTTCACTTGGTTTTTCATTGTTATGGATTTTTAGTATTTTACCTCTTGCTCTGTTATGGTAAGAAAGTGTGTGTATGTGTTTATGTATCATATTGGGAACATATGGTTTAACTATTATTTATACCTTGATAGTGATTAAGTGATATAAATAAACATATATAAACATCATATGGATAAAATATGGTTGTCCATTTATAGTGTCGATAACATCTTATAATGTGTTATTCTGTATAAGGTAGTGGTGGAATCATAATTGGAAAATTACATGGAAAATACCTTTATATGAAGTTATATATGACTTAATAGTTAAATGATGGTTGGTTAAATAAAATTTTATTAAGGAACCTATATCGTGTTTTCCCTTATTTCTTATGAATTTCACTCTATTTAACCCTAAATTGGAAATTAAAACCATGGGATAAACTTTAAGGGTTTGTAATGATAGTATTATGAGTATAATAACATGATAAGTAATGAGATTTATATAATTTATAATTCTTATTGAATGTAGATTAACCAAAATTGGGTGTAAATAATGCATGGTCACAAGCTATTTTAGCTATCCCACTTTACTTTGAGCATTGAATAATTCTCCTTATATGTATCATTATTAGATATTGTTTTCTCCATGTTGAGTAATTCTTCCATGGAGATATATGGTCCTAGACCTAGAGGGACAGGTCTGTCATGCCCCTCTGGTGGGTGGGCCAGAACCTTTGGAAACACCTGGTCTAGTTATATATGATTGGATCTATGAGATCCTCTTAAATATATTATAGGATTCAAAAAGGGGACCTCCTCCAACTGCTCTGACTATGTTACATATCTCACATGAGTTCTAGTATCAACACCATTTACTTTTCAGATGTAAGGGTGGTCGACAGGTAGTAAAGATATGGATGTAGTCCATGCATATTACTCCTAATCACATAGAGAATCCCATTGAAAATACGGTGAAGTTTTATGTTTAAATATTTTTCAAGGAAGAACATCTATGGTGTTACATTCATGTATTGGGGAAGTAACATGTTGTGCTGACCTATAAAGATTTTGAAAACCCACTTCTTTTGCTACATCATTTTTGAGACCCTGTCACTGAATAGGGCCTATGAGTTTAAGAGGTTTGAGTAAGGGATATGATCATTATGGGTTATGATGATTAGTTTACATAGATTTAGTGGTTCACCCTAACCTTATATGGTGATGAGGATTCTAGATCTAAGCACATTAAGGAAGGCCTGTGATTTGAGATCAAGGATCATGGGAATGTGTTCCATTTCTATATCCTCTATGAAATCAGGAACCAACCTATTATTACTCAACATAATATTAACAAGGGTTATCGTACTAGGATAATATACTCAAGAGTAAGAGGCAGTGTTAGTGGATCTTCCATAATTTAGAAGTGACAATAAGATTACTCACACCATAGTGGTAGTGGTCTATCTAGGTATGATAGTGACTTCTCTCTTCCTTCACGAGGGAGTAGTGAGGTTTAGTGTTTTTAATTTGGTCTCTTGGGACACATGAGATCTCTATTCCTCTATCCACTTATAGAGTGACATCTTTTTTGGAAGATGAGATATATATGTCATGTTTTCAGAATGGCACAATAGGTTGGATAGATCCTTAGGAACAGGTCAAGTTTAATGGGTTGAGCTGGCTACCCATCCCTAAATGTAAGGTAGTTTGGAATTTACTGGACACTCAGGAGATGGCGGTGGCCATGGAGCTCAGGGCCGATGGTAGTTGGGTCAGTAATTGAGTATAAATGAGGGTAACTTGACTATAGTACATGATCATGGGTTAGGATAGTTTCATACAGTGGAGCCTACTCTAACAGAGTAGGATGTTGGTCTATCTACTATTTTAGGTAAGATTTTGGTTGCATCTACACTTACTTCTACCTTATTAGACATAAGTGCCTCATAATATTTTATATCTTCTCCTTTCATTATAGGATTGGGTTTATTAGTAGAGTATAGAGATGGTGTGATCCCAATCGATACAAACTTGGTCATTAATTCATAGGGGATTCATAAGTGTGCTAGTTGTTATTTGGTCATAGAAAACTATCATTTATTATGGGATTTATTATTATTGGAAATGGGTTAATGTGATGTAATTATTGGGATAGAATGGATCATTTTTTTATTAATATAATATTTATTGTTATCTCCAAAGGGTTTCTTTTAAATCTCATGATAGTAGTAGCTACGAGTATGATTGAGAGTGGGATGTCCATGAAGGACATGCTAGACCATACCTTTAATGAATAGGTGGAATTAATACCAAGGTTGATGGTAATATATTAGATAAGGGAGAGACTCATCAACCTATATTTCTTCAACTTGTTGATATATTCCAGGATTTATTTCCTGAGGAATTTTCATGTTCACTACCTGATTGAGGTATTGAGTTCATGATTGGGATTATTTCAGGTGCAGGGATGATATATATTCTACCATATTGAATGGATCCTATTGATATTTAGGAGCTCAAGTCTTAGAATTATGATTTATAGATTAAGGGGTTCTTTTGACTGAGCATATCAATTTGGGGTTCTCTTCTTCTTTTAACCAAGAGTAAAGATGAATATCTGATATTATTTGTAAACATTTAGAGGCTTATGTAACGCCTCGACCCTAGCTACCCGGAGCCGGTGCGTTACTTCGTAACATTGGCATGATCACAAAAGATCAAGTCTCGAAAGACCGATTAGTTTAGTAGCCTTGGAAACACTAGATACGTTCATAAATGTTACATTACATCATAAAGTGAAAAACTACAATAACATGGTCTTCAAAGTCCACACTCATATCCTCTTCTGACTATCCCTGCAGGTCATTCATTAAATACTTCTTCACATCCTGAAAAATATTAAAACATTGGAAGGGGTGAGCTCAGATTCTCAATAAGGATAACAATATTGTGGAAGCTTTCATAAAAAAACATTAACATTTAAGGAAATGTATAAGTAAAACCAAAGCCTTTTTAAACTTGAAATTTAGCATAATATGACAAAAATAAAATTAAATAATTACATTTACTTACTCACATGGATATTCTACTAGTCAAATAATCACATGCAATATCAATAACCAATTTCATAATGATGGAATGAATAATTCCAGACTATCATAACCACGTAGCCAAGGCCTCATGCCAATACTACAAATAAGATTTTTTCAAGGCCTCGTGCCAAGACACTAGTTTGTCTCATGAGGCCTAACGATGCATCGAGGAGCTATAGCGGGCTCCACCCGTCACTTATTAAGTCCAATGCATTCCTCATATGAACAGGTTTAAACATATCAAAAACCATAACATAATCGTATCACATAAAACGTGCATAAAGGGAACATAACATTTCCAACTTTCAATAACAAGATATCAATACAACACATTGATATAATAAAACATCATAAAAACCATTTTCAATACCAAAATAAAAGAAAAGTAGAACTTGGTATTTATTTTTCATTTAAAAAAAAGTTATGTCTTGTAGAGGAAGCCGAAACTCAAATAACGGTCACGACGGTGGAGAAGTCGTTGTCGCCGCATACGTACGGCAAGAAAAACATTACTTTTTGTCGTTTAGTAAAATGCTTTGTTTAAAAATATTCTTTTTGAATAAATGTAAAAGTCAAAGGGGTTTGTACACCATATAAAAGAAATTTGTGTATAAAACAAAATATGCCTCAATGAATGGAGATTGAGACGAAGTCCTTACAAAGATCATTTTTCTTTAATAAAATAGACCTATTATGTGTATTCACTATAAATAAACATAAATAAAGTAAAAATAAAATATTGTACATAATAATATCATGACATAATTTGAAATTAGGAGATTAACCCAAAGAATGGAAATTGGGTTAAGAAGTTCCCTTACCTTGCGTCCTGTCCTGACTCGACCGTTCTTTAACCTCCTGAATAATAAACTAGAGTTAATTTCTATTTACTTAAGAACCTTTTTCATGTTCATTATTCCTTTTATATCCCTTATTACCATGTTATGAACATTATGTAATTATTTAAGTTTATAGCGGTCATTTTGTCGATCTTAGGTACATGAGTCAAAAATAAAATTCTTATAATTACAAGTTGTTCATGTGGTGATATATCCATTATATCCAGAATTATATTCATGATATAGATATCATATATCTCATATATATCCAGTATATACATGAATTTATAATATTCCATAACGTTTAGAGGTAAGAAATGAAATGCACCATTCATGGAGACGGTAAGCCGTACGTACGCATGAACGCTACTTTCATTTCTATTTCGTATTTAATGAAATGAAATCATAATTATATAAAGGTATAATATAATTCCAGTATAATATAGTGTATAATACCATTTAATCCATCCTTTATACATCCCACATATGGTATTAACGATTCAAATCAATTTGAGGGGGCGGTAGTCCGCACTTCCTAAAATGAAAATATCGCGTTTACCCATAATGGAAACCATAAAGGTATTCCATAAATGAAAAATAGAAAATCATAAGGAAAACAAAAACATAAAATATATCATATATAAAAATAGTGTCATCATAATGTCCACCATTAGAGGTGTTATATGAGTGTTGAACAATCATCGTTTTGTGAGGCAAAAATTCGTCATCCACAGAAACAGTATGTTCTTTAACCATTAGATGTAGGTGTGTGTGTAAGTGTAGCTTTAATCCTTCTTATAACAACATCCTAGTATATTTAGGATACTGTTTTTGTTACAAAATAAATGAATAAAAAGATTTTAAGGGGTTGGAGAAGCTAAATAAAACAAAACAACATTAGAGAAGACATTACCTAAAAATCGGGTAACTCTTTTTGATTTGAGACAAAGGCTTCCTTGGGATAAATTCTGCCCAAAGTGAGGCTTCTAGGAGTAAGTGAGGGATGTTTGGAGAGTATTTGGGAAGAGGTTGGCCGAGCCAAATGGCTTTAAGGTGTGAATAAGGTGGGAGTGGTGGGGGCCTTTTATAAGTGGAGAGGAGGGGCACTCTTGGAAAGTAAAGAAAAGTCACTTTATTATAAAATGAGTTTCAAATTTTAGAGGTCCCAAACTTATATAATTCGAGGATAAGGTGATAAGGGTTCTAAATCTCCCCATCCAATAGACTTTGGACAAGTGTAAGCCTTGGATTTTACATTATCTTCTCATTTTATTTAAATCGTTAAATAATGAGGTCATTGCTGCATCATCATGATGTCATAAATAATTTAATTTATTTAATGTCTAAAAATTATAAAAAAATACTATAATGTAGGAAATATTTTTATCTTTCCAATGAATATTTATAGTCAAAAATATGACTTGTATAACCCCATGTAAAAATTGTTTTAGTAAAACATTTCATGTTTATGTTATTTTTTACTTTAACATTAAATAAAAGGTATTTATGTCATTTTCTAACTAAAGTGGCTCCGTGGGGTCCCCAAGTTGACCCATGGATTTTATTGGTCGGCCATGGCACATCCAATGAGGGTAGGACATGTGTCATGCTCATCTCATATTATTAAAACATTATTTTTACCTTAAACTACACTAATTACCTCTAATCACGATTAAGAACTTAAAAGTTACTATTCACCAAAAATTATTTTAATCTCATTGAACCACATTTTACTTCTTAATGACAACCATGTATGTCGGATTTTTGAAAATCAAATCACAGAAGTGGTAATATTTCATTTAAATGAAAAATCAGTTATTTAACTACCACTTAGTGCTTTCACTATTCATCAAAAATTGATGTTTTTCCGAACAATGCCAAAATTTCACCATAAGCTATAATTTATATTCCGAATTCAAAAATGATGTCTATTTTACAAAATTCCAAACATATAAGTTGCATTAATTAATTTTATAATTAATTCCCGCTGTAACAATAAATAGCATGTTTTTAAGAAACAATTTATATCAAAAGATTGACAATTGTTTATGTCCAATTTCAAAGTGAAATTAATTCTAATGAACACCATTGGATAAAATGGTAAAAGTATATTCTAATTATACTTTAAAACCACTCAATAGTATAACTTATCACTATAAATTATTTTGATTAAAAATGTTGTTTTAATTATTTTTCACAATTCATAAAAATTTGGAAGTTCTCAGAAAATTACAAAAAATTCAACATAGGATAATTTCAATATTTGGAATACAAAAATGAAGTCCATTTTGAAATATAAAATTTCTATAAATTAAAAAAGTGGTTATTACTATTCATAACGGCTACTTTGATTAGTTGCGCTGTGTTAGAACTCGAAGTTGCGTACAATGCAAGCTATTGCATTATTGAATGAGAAGCATATCATGGAATATCAGGGTGTTACATTCTCCCCTCCTTCAATAAATTGCGTCCTTGCAATTTGAAATTTTTCTTGGAAAATAAAAGGTTGAAAATAGAAAATACCTTTGTGGAAAACCCACACCGGAAATAAGATTAATAAAATTTAGCCTTAATAAGAGGGAAAGGGAAATGAAAAAGTCACCACCCAATTATGATCTCGATTAGGAGAACATTGGTGGCAATTAGAGACATATAATTGGAGGAAAAACGTAAATATTTGTAGGGAGTGATTGAGGTCATCAATCAATTGTCAAATTGAGGGCCTCAAAGCCTTCAATCTATGTTGATTTAAAATATCATCAGTTCAACAAGACATACAGTATTAGGATAAAACATTTTTTTGTTTTAATATCCCTTTACTAAAGTTTAAGAATTAATTTATTCATTGAATAAGAGATAGGTATATATATATTTATGCTTGACAATTAGAGTTTCAACCTTCAACTCATCTTTCACTCAAAAAGATAATAGAACTCAAAAATATTATACTTATCCAAATTGTATAAGGTTCCAAATGTTAACACATACCATTTAGATTAGTAAAATTATTTTTTAATAACCAGGGACTTCCTGTAGGCTAGTGGTAGGAAAGAAAGCCCTGTCACACTATGGTTGTGGGTTCGATTCCTGCAGCTTTGTCCGACGTGACGGGTTATGCCCCACCCTGCAGGTTGTCCTTTTCCTAAAACTATAGTATTATAATATTCCAAAAATAATCTTCATAAATTGTTTAACCTTAAACAATACTATCCAAATATCAACTTAATCCACTCCAACCTTTATAGTTATCCAAAATACCTCTGTCCAGACATTCTCTAAAAGGTCTCTTAATTCCAAAATCAATTTATCAGATTCCCCAAAAAAAGTAAAGTTTCTCTTATTGTCACATACTAAAAATATAATTACCTTCATCATATTAAAACCTTACTGAAATCAACAAGTACTGCAGTACAATACTTATATATATATATCACATTATTCTAATAACCAGAATATAATCCATGAGTCCAAAAGCACCAATACATTAGTTATTCTGCTTCAACTTTAGTAATAACATAAGAATGTCCTTGATCCCTTGGCCATTTCTGAGGTAAGTTTCCCTGACGCTTAGGACATTCATTTGCATAATGCCCCATTTCCCTACAATTATAGCATTCAACATTGATATCCTCTTTCTTTCCCTTGCAATCACGCGCCTGGTGACCTTTTTCCCCACATTTATAACAAACTCCCATTCCTTTTAGGCAAGTAACAGGGTGATTCTTCCCACAATTATCACATAATGGAAAATCTTTCTATCCCTTTTTCAATTTATCTGTCTCTTGTTCCACCATTCTCTTCTTCTCTTGCTTTACTTTGTTTTCATAAGACTTAAAGAATTCCTTTTCTGTCTTGATAGAACACGAGACAATATCTTCGTATGACGAGAAGGTTTGTGAGACTAATCCTCAACGGAGAAATGGTTTTAACCCATCAAAGAAACGATCAATCTTACTTCTTGGGTTACGTATATAATATGAAGCATGCCTCACTAACCTTGTAAAGTTGGCCTCATACTTTGCGACATTCTCATCCTCCTTTTGTCTCAGACTCAAAAATTGTCTTTCCATATCTGCTCGATGGTCACGAGGATAGTATTTTTCTAGGAAAAGCTCTTTGAACTCCCTCCATTCCATATTCGATACATCATCATCTTCCTTTGTGTTTTGAATCAGTGACCACCACTGATCGGCTTCTTCAGTGAGGCGGTAAACTGCCATGATAACCTTTTCCCTTTCACTACTCCCCAAGACGTGGAATATTTTCTCTAAGGAGTTTATCCATTGCTCAGCTACTAATGGATTTGTACCCCCATTAAATGTCGTTGGTTGTTTCCTCATGAAGCGGTCTAACATTGATACTCCACGTTGCGGATCAGGGTGCTCCATATGAGTAAGGTTATTATTCATAACCTGAGTGAGTTGTCCCAGTATGGTAATAAGTTGATCAACACTAGTTGTATCTCTAGATCCACAATAATTATCTTGATTAGGAGGGAAATCCCTACACGGAGTTCGTGCATTGATACGGTTTCCATTCCTTCCACTAGGTGCCATTTCTATACAATGGCATAAACTAGATTAGTTTATGAATCAAAATACATAATTCCATACTTATAAAATACTTAACATAAATTGAACTATTTATGGATATAATCCATAAATTGTTTTTCTTTGAGTAAGTATATAATCATAACCCTTCATATTGGTTTGTAAAGAAAATGAGAATTATCCTAAGCATATCCACCGGGAGTGTCGTAACCAAGAGTGCAGCAAGGCCAGTTGTCGTGCACCAGTTCTCGTTCGAGTCTAGCTCGAAGCGGTGTTTTCGGGTTTTACCCCTAGGTACATCTGTGCTAGAGCCGCCTCTACCTGCTCGTATCCAGACAGGGATGTATTTCTCGGAAAACTCACAAAATCTCTTTAATATCAAAATTCTAAGAAGTTCTTCTATACTAATCCTTAAAGTTCATCTTAGGTCTACGTGATCTAATCAGTGTTTGTCTAAATCTAGCTTCCAAGGTTTGTACTAAACTGCCTCTGATACCAACTATAACGCCCCGACCCCAGCTACCCAGAGCTGGTGCGTTACTTCGTAACATTGGCATGATCACAAAAGATCAAGTCTCGAAAGACCGATTAGTTTAGTAGCCTTGGAAACACTAGATACGTTCATAAATGTTACATTACATCATAAAGTGAAAAACTACAATAACATGGTCTTCAAAGTCCACACTCATATCCTCTTCTGACTATCCCTGCAGGTCATTCATAAAATACTTCTTCACATCCTGAAAAATATTAAAACATTGGAAGGGGTGAGCTCATAGGCTCAGTAAGGATAACAATATTGCTGAATCTTTCATAAATAAACATTAACATTTAAGGCAATGTATAACTAAAACCAAAGCCTTTTTAAACTTGAAATTTAGCATAATATGACAAAAATAAAATTAAATAATTCTGTTTACTTACTAACATGGATATTCTACTAGTCGAATAATCACATGCAATATCAATAACCACTTTCATAATGATGGAATTCATAATGCCAGACTATCATAACCACGTAGCCAAGGCCTCATGCCAAGACTAAAAATAAGATTTTGTCAAGGCCTCGTGCCAAGACACTAGTTTGTCTCATGAGACCTAACGATGCATCGAGGAGCTATAGCGGGCTCCACCCGTCACTTATTAATTCCAATTCATTCCTCATATGAACATGTTTAAACATATCAAAAACCATAACATAATCGTATCACATAAAACGTGCATAAAGGGAACATAACATTTCCAACTTTCAATAACAAGATATCAATACAACACATTGATATAATAAAACATCATAAAAACCATTTTCAATACCAAAATAAAAGAAAAGTAGAACTTGGTATTTATTTTTCATTTAAAAAAAAGTTATGTCTTGTAGAGGAAGCCGAAACTCAAATAACGGTCACGACGGTGGAGAAGTCGTTGTCGCCGCATACGTACGACAAGAAAAACATTACTTTTTGTCGTTTAGTAAAATGCTTTGTTTAAAAATATTCTTTTTGAATAAATGTAAAAGTCAAAGGGGTTTGTACACCATATAAAAGAAATTTGTGTATAAAACAAAATATGCCTCAATGAATGGAGATTGAGACAAAGTCCTTACAAAGATCATTTTTCTTGAATAAAATAGACCTATTATGTGTATTCACTATAAATAAACATAAATAAAGTAAAAATAAAATATTGTACATAATAATATCATGACATAATTTGAAAGTAGGAGATTAACCCAAAGAATGGAAATTGGGTTAAGAAGTTCCCTTACCTTGCGTCCTGTCCTGACTCGACCGTTCTTTAACCTCCTGAATAATAAACTAGAGTTAATTTCTATTTACTTAAGAACCTTTTTCATGTTCATTATTCCTTTTATAACCCTTATTACCATGTTTTGAACATTATGTAATTATTTAAGTTTATAACGGTCATTTTGTCGATCTTAGGTACTTGAGTCAAAAATAAAATTCTTATAATTACAAGTTGTTCATGTGGTGATATGTCCATTATATCCAGAATTATATTCATGATATAGATATCATATATCTCATATATATCCAGTATATACATGCATTTATAATATTCCATAATGTTTAGAGGTAAGAAATGAAATGCACCATTCATGGAGACGGTAAGCCGTACGTACGCATGAACGCTACTTTCATTTATATACCGTATTTAGTGAAATGAAGTCATAATTATATAAAGGTATAATATAATTCCAGTATAATATAGTGTATAATACCATTTACTCCATCCTTTATACATCCCACATATGGTATTAACGATTCAAATCACTTTGAGGGGGCGGTAGTCCGCACTTCCTAAAATGAAAATATCGCGTTTACCCATAATGGAAACCATAAAGGTATGCCATAAATGAAAAATATAAAATCATAAGGAAAACAAAAACATAATATCTATCACATATAAAAATATTTTCATCATAATGGCCACCATTAGAGGTGTTATATGAGTGTTGAACAATCATCGTTTTGTGAGGCAAAAATTCGCCATCCACAGAAACAGTATGTT
The DNA here is from genome assembly GCA_963277665.1 of Viscum album. Lineage (NCBI taxonomy): Eukaryota > Viridiplantae > Streptophyta > Magnoliopsida > Santalales > Viscaceae > Viscum > Viscum album. Next base: position 1,713,692,122 of record OY728152.1, on the reverse strand, counting down.
CTTTAACCATTAGATGTAGGTGTGTGTAAGTGTAGCACTAATCCTTCTTATAACAACATCCTAGTATATTTAGGATACTGGTTTTGTTACAAAAGAAATTAATAAATAGATTTTAAGGGGTTTGAGAAGCTAAATAAAACAAAACAACATTAGAGAAGACATTACCTAAAAATCGGGTAACTCTTTTTGATTTGAGACAAAGGCTTCCTTGGGAAGAATTATACCCAAAGTGAGGCTTCTAGGAGTAAGTGAGGGATTTTGGGAGAGTATTTGGGTAGAGTTAGGCAGAGCCAAATGGATCTAAGTTGTTAATAAGGTGGGAGTGGTGGGGGACTTTTACAAGTGGAGAGGAGGGGCACTCTTGGAAAGTAAGGAAAAGTCACTTTATTATAAAATGAGTTTCGGATTTTAGAGGTCCCACACTTATATAATTCGAGGATAATGTGATAAGGGTTAGAAATCTCCTCATCCAATAGGCGTTGGACAAGTGTAAGCCTTGTATTTTACATTATCTTCTCATTTTATTTAAATCGTTAAATAATGAGGTCATCGCTGCATCATCATGATGTCATAAATAATTTAATTTATTTAATGTCTAAAAATTATAAAAAAATACTATAATGTAGGAAATCATTTTATATTTCCAATGACTATTTATAGTAAAAAATATGACTTGTATAACCGCATGTAAAAAGTGTTTTAGTAAAACATTTCATGTTTGTGTCATTTTTTACTTTAACATTAAATAAAAGGTATTTATGTCATTTTCTAACTAAAGTGGCTCCATGGGGTCCCCAAGTTGACCCATGGATTTTATTGGTCGGACATGGCACATCCAATGAGGGTAGGAAATATGTAAAGCTCATCTCATATTATTAAAACATTATTTTTACCTTAAACTACACTAATTACCTCTAATCGCGATTAAGAACTTAAAAGTTACTATTCACCAAAAATTAATTTAATCTCATTGAACCAAATTTTACTTCTTAATGACAACCATGTATGTAGGATTTTTGAAAATCAAATCACAGAAGTAGTAATATTTCATTTAAACGAAAAATCAGTTATTTAACTACAACTTAGTGGTTTCACTATTCATCTAAAATTGAAGTTTTTCAGAACAATGCCAAAATTTCACCCTAAGATATAATTGATATTCTGAATTCAAAAATGATGTCTATTTTAAAAAATTCCAAACATATAAGTTTCATTAATTAATTTTATAATTAATTCCCGCTGTCACAACAAATAGCGTGTTTTTAAGAAACAATTTATATCAAAAGATTGACAATTGTTTATGTCCAATTTCAAAGTGAAATTAATTCTAATGAACAACATTGGATAAAATGGTAAAAATATATTCTAATTATACTTTAAAACCACTAAATAGTATAACTTATCACTATAAATTATTTTGATTAAAAAAGTTGTTTTAAGTATTTTTCACTATTCATAAAAATTTGGAAGTTCTCAGAAAATTACAAAAAATTCAACATAGGATAATTTAAATATTAGGAATACAAAAATGAAGTCCATTTTGAAATATAAAATTTCTATAAATTTAAAAAGTGGTTATTACTATTCATAACGGCTACTTTGATTAGTTGCGGTGTGTTAGAACTCGAAGTTGCGTACAATGCAAGCTATTTCATTATTGAATGAGAAGCGTATCATGGAAGATCGGGGTGTTACAGCTTAAATAGGTGATGGTTAAGAATCAATACCCACTCCCCATAATTTATGAAATGGTCGATCAACTACAAGGGGCCCAAATTATCTTAAATATTGATCTCTATTCTTGGTACCATCAGTTGAGAGTGATGCATTTTTATGTACCTCTTATGAACTTTATGAGTAGATAAAATCTTTATGAGGACCTATGAATACCATTTTGGTTGGTGAGCAGATCAATGATCTTGAGGGATATGATAAATGGAGTCTTCCATACATATCTAGAGTCCTTGTGATTGTTTTTATCAATGAAATATTAGTGTAATTTATGATGAGAGAGGATTATTATTGAAATATGGATATTGTTTTTTGGATGATTTAGGGTCAAAATATTTTTTCTAAATTTTCTAAATTTTTGTTTTGGTTGGATTGAGTGCATTTATTGGGATATGTAATATATGAGGTTGGGGTTCCTATAGACCACTAGAAGGATTATATTATTGTTTTATTATAGAGGTATAATATTTATTTTAGATTTTTTAGCTTATTGGTTCTAGAATTCTATTACTATAGATTTACCATGGACTTATCCTATTTAGTGGTGCTATTGATGGGCTTGAACAAGAAATTTGTGTTGTTTTTTAGTATAATTATTGCGAGAAAACCATTCTTGATATGAATAAAAGGTTGATATCTTGAATAATCCTAACCTTAGCTTATCCTGGTAAGGATTATACTTTATATTATGATGCATCATGTGTCGGTTTGGGTGTAGTACTTATGAAAGATGGGTGGGTAGTCTCTTCTGGGTCCATCCAGCAATTAACTCATGACAATAACTACCCAAACCATGATTTGGAGATTTATGTAGTGTTATACACCTTGAAATGTTGATAAAACTACCTCATGAGTTAGAGGTTTGTGGTTCACATAGATTATTAAATTTTGAAATACGTCTTCTCCCTACATGAACTGAATATCAAGTAGAGAAGGTGGATTGAGTATATATATTCCTATTAATTTGAGATAAGTTATACCCCCAAGGAAGGGTAATGTAGTGAAAGAGAATTTTAATATGAGAACTTAGTCACATGTTGTTCAGGTGTTCAATTATGAGTGAAATTTCATTAACATGTTGGTAGAGATGAATTTGGCTATCTAAGAACACTAGGGTGGAGCAATATTGGATTCCATATTTATTACTTCCTCACACATTGAAAAAGTTAAAGATATCCAATTAACATATTTTTATTTTCAAGAGATGACGGAAAATATATTTAGTGGGGTTCCCCCTCTTGATTAGTCCTTTGATGATGATGAGGTATTATACTTCTTAGGCCAAGTGGTTGTCCTAATGAGGTTATGTTAGGAGATGATGAGGGACTTCTATGACACAAGATGGGATGTGAATCTAGATATAACCAAGATTTATCATCATGTATGCATAAAATATTTGTGTCCCAAAATAAATAAAAATGTAGATGGTTTTTTCACAATGCTCCAACAACATATGGGTTTTTTTCTTAATGATCAACCAACCAGTAGGTAAAGGTCAAGCATCAACATCCTTAAGTTCTTCTCCAAACATTTCCCATTATAGAGTGTAAGTGGGATAACATGATGTTGGATTTTATGATAGGTATATTGATAAATAATCATGAACATGATGTTTTTTGGGTTATTATCAATCACCGGAAGAATGTATCCCACATATTCTCCATCAAAGAGTCTTCTACAATAAAAGATCTTGGAAGATTGTATGCTAATGAGGTAGGATGCCTGTATGAGGTTCCATGGGGAATCATATTGTATAGAGATTACCATTTCACCTTGATATTCTAGTAGGTAATTTAGAAGGAACTGGAAACATAGGTCAATCTGAGTACAACATAACATATATGGATGGATGGACAATCATAACCATCCATTCAGGTGTTAGAAGACATGATATGACATATGTTTTCAATTTCATAGGTCCTTGAGAGAGTAATCTGTCCTTAAAATAGTTTTATTATAAAAATATCTAACATGAATCAATTCATATGGCTCTGTTTTAGAACTAATATTCTAGTATGTGCTAGTCTCCCTTATGCTGGTTTGAAGCTGGTGAGTCAGCAATGCTTGGGCCGACCCTAGTATTCGAGATCTCTGAGAAGATTCAGTTTATTAGGAAGTGGTTTATATCCAATAAAATAAAAAATATATCTTATGTTAACTGAAGATTACTTCCCCTAGAGTTTGGTGTGGGAAAATTATTTTTCTTACATGTTTCACCGAGGCAAGGGAAGTATTAGATTTAGAGGTAGGGGAAGTTTTCATGGAGGTTTGGTGAACTATTTATGATTGTGGAGAGAGTTATCTCCGTTGATTATTGAATAGTTCTCACATATAGGTATGCATTTCTGAATGAAGTGCTTCATGTCTCTCAACTTTGATGGTATCACCATAACTAGTCTCATGATATTAATGTTGGAGATAATGAGATGGAGGCTGATGATTACTTTGAGGAATATACCATCTGTACTATAGACTACATAAAAAAGAACCTACATGGGAAGGTCTTCCCAATGGTACAAGTTCTATGGAATCATGGATGCAACTAAGAGGAAATTTTGGAAAAGAGTAAGATGATAAAACCCAGTGGTTGGAGTTTTTTATCGAGGTAGCCAAAGAGGTTCAAAAGCTTAACTAGAGAAAAAAATTATATATATATATATATATATATGGGATTTTGTAAATACCCCACCCCCATTGAGGTTAATATTTGTTTAATTTTTTAGTTACCCTCAAGTGAATACATTTCTTAAGCATTTTTAACGGGGTTTGGTGATTTCAAATTTTTTTTGGGTGGATGAGAAGGGGGATAAATACTAGATCACCATGCTGCAGTGCCATAAAATAGCTATCTGGAGGCCACCATCTATCTAGTAGTAATCAATTGGGGGGGGGAGTCCATAAAGGGATCACCAGAAAACGAAATGGCCATCGATTATATGGTGAGCCCCTTTGGATGGCTAGTGAGGCCTGTGTGTTTTTATTGGGGATATTTTGGTCCTTTTCCCACTTCTCTATTTAATATCCCTCACTCAATTTTACTCCCCAAAATGTAGTTGACACACTCTATTCAAGTAACCCTCTTCCTCATCTCTTTTGATGGTGGAATGCCTTCAATCCTTGGACTTTGGGGATCTCATTTTATGTGATCATGTCTTTGTGGTAAGTCTATCATTTATCACATCCTCTTTCTCAACCTATTTCACTTATGAGTTGTGTTCTGATATATTAATATAATTTTACATATTTTAAAATATTTTATCTACTACTTGGATATCTACATTTTGAGCCAAATCAAAAGGTCTAAATTGGACTTGTGTTCCTTCCTTGACCAAAGGTAGGTGGACCCAAATTATTTTCTCATAGTCCCATTATTCTTTATTAATTGTTAGAAAAATGAATCAAGATGATTCCTATGATTGACATTATTATTTTTAAATCCTTAAACTAATTCAATGGGAAATAAAACCATTTAAATTATTTCTTATCAAAATATTAAGGGTCAGATAATGAGATATCTTATTTATACATGTAACCCTTGGACCATACCCATGACAATTGGGAATGTGTTTTTGGTTAGTGTTTATTTTTGGTAATTGGATGTAGTAATTGGATGTTGTAATTGGAAATGGAATTTTTTTTCAATTATAATGTGTTTTGAAATGGTTTTCTAGTTTTAAAAATTCCATTTGCTTTTCATAAATGTAAATTGATCCTTTATTCATTTAAATTATTTATTTTGTATCATGGAAATGAGTATTTAAGTCTCAAATACATGTTAATTACGAATTCTGGTATCATATGGATCATAAATTATTGGTTAAACATTGGGTGAATCCAAAAACTAAGTTCATATTTGGGCCTCGAGGATGGGAATATTAAAGGACACTAAGTCACCCTGAGAGGGTGGTGAATTAGGGTGTCAAATTTTTCTCCCATTTATTAGATCTTGTTACCACATTGGTAAGAACTTAATAAAAACTATATGATGGATATGTGCAGTAATTAAAACATTCACATAATGAAGAAAAACACAATGCTTTTACTTGGTTCACCACTAAGGGCTACGTCCAAGGAGCATACGCCGACAGGTTTTCGGTCGTACCTAATCCCACTAATCATCACTAGTAGTGGATTACAAGGTTTGGGTACAGTCACTATGTCCCAGGAACACTGCCTTTACAAAAATACAGGGATAACTCACTGCTCCCCTCAGATCACTTCCATTTCCTCCCCTTGCTCACTTCTCTAGGTAAAGTCACCCTTAGTTTATGAACATGAAGGTACCTTCAATGTATAGGCATGATAGTCTTTGTCTTTTTCTCAGCATGAAACTTTGCTTGCATCGTGGTCCAGAGTTGATGCTCTTTAATGTTCAATATTTTTCTCTAGTGCAAAAACCAAATTTACTAAGACATGTTATTCTTCTTGTCCTTAATCAAAAATTCTTTCGTGATTATTCAAACACTGAAAATAAGTTCATAAGGCATCATCAGAATAAAATCTTCTTATTCCATGTATACATGTGACCATGCATGAGACAATATAGATGTTCTACTTCTATTCACTTCATTACAAATGTGTACCCATGATTTTGGATCATTATGTAAATGTCTTCACATATGAAAGTGAGCATACAAATTCTCTCCACTATTTAATCATCCTTCTTCCCAAATGCACCCACATGCTACCTCGAATTTCTTCAAATGAAAAATTTATGCATGTATGTACTTTTGTTTGTCTTCTTATCAAGGTAACCCCCAAAGCCTTATTTAGTTCATTCAATTTTATGTATCATGTATATGTTTATCCATGAAACTTCTTAAATAAACTGAATGGGGGTTGTCCACTATTTTGTTTATTATAGCACCCATTGGAGTCTCATATCATGGATATTATTTTCTTGTAAATCATGCATGTGATCTCCACTTGTTCTTAAAACAGACTCACTACCACGGTTTTATTATGGTGTTTATTTTTTCCCCTTTTTTTACCGCAAGGTTATGGATTTCTTCTTTGAATAGAATGTGAAAGACTCCTTCACAAAATAGGATACTTCACAGCTCATCCTCGCACAAGATATGCATGTAACTTCAATGCACAGAAGGTGTGGGCCTCCTTCACGTACCCAAACGATATGCAGTTCTCCACTTCACTAAAATAGAGCTGGTTCATGGATCCTCTTTTCTAAAGGGATGCATGGGCCTCCTTCACTTACCATGTGGTTCACGATTCCCCCTAATGGTTCTCAGTTATCTTTTGTAGTGCACGATTCTTCTTTGTGGAACTGGATGGTACACAGTTCACCTCTACGAACTGAGTGGTATGAATGATATCTTATTGTGAACTGATAGGTACGTGGTTCTCTTCTTCGCCAACCACAACGTTACACAAGACTTATATTCTTCACAAACCAGAATGGTATGCATATATTCTCTTCCACATAAACCAGAATGGTAAGCGGTTCACCTCACGAACCTATAATGGTTCACGGATCCTTCTTTCCCATTTCGGACTAGAAGAATGAAGAGAGTCCATTTCTAAAAACATAGGAGCTCTAGAAGTCTTGGGAGCAACAAGAACTTCTTGAATCGGTGGTTCTATTTTTATAAGTAGACTTCAGATCTTTCCACATCCAAAATCCACATGATACACAATTCAATATTATTCCTTGAATAATTGAGATATTTGGTTCTTTAAAATCTTTAAACTCACAACCTTCTCGCTGATCGTTCATGTATTTAAGATGGAATATATCACTTTTTTAATCCATGATCAAATCCAGGTGGCCTTGGAAACTTTGTTTGCCTCAGCCATACGCTTGTTATTCATTTCATTCACACGCATGAAAATGTAATTTCATGCATGTGATCATAGAATCCAGATGATCACTATGGGATTGAAATGAGCTCAATTAATGAACAGAGTGGTGATATTGGTGTTAATCTCAAGCACTGGTTTGCAGGTTCATGTAGGTGTCTAGAGGTTGAAGAAAACCTTAGTGGAGAGATCAGATGACACTAAATGAATCCCGAACCACGTGATTATATGGACAACCTTTATTTGAATGTGGGACGCAGGATAGAGAATGTGAATGAGATCAGTCACGGGATCAGATGGATGGCATGGATCACGTTCGAGTTTTTAAAATTCCATCCCACATTGAAAGCCCTTGATGTTTTATCGCAGTTTATTAATCACACCACAAAACCAGCATCTTAGAATTATCCTCATCCCTCCATGGCACCACCCCATACTATGTTCACCCAATGGGCATTCTCTAAGAACCCATTCTACTCCTCAGTCATGCTCCTAGCACCCACTCTACACGGTTTCACCATCGTGCGACACATTCAGGCTTTAACACAACCCACACATACCATAACTCTTGCGGGGTTGTCCTTGAGGGCTTCCCTCAAGCGCGGTTGACCCCTTGGGCACCACATGTTCTTGAGGAGAGAACCTCAGCTGGCCTCTATGGATGACCCCTTTCTTTTTGGTAAAGTAATATAAATAAAATAACTACTTAGTGTAAAACTATGTGTTGAAAAATATAAAATTCCAAACCACTATTCCAATCCTCCTCCGCAACATCTTCTTTTTCCTTTTATTTTACTCCTTCCAAAGAACACTCCCACCATCCTTAATTTTTGTAGACAACATTTCACTCAGGGTACACATATAAGAAACATAGGATCATGATCAACCAATGTATGGTTTCCATTCTCCATTTTACTAAGGATAATTCCTTTTTTCATGTTGATCATTATTGACATCCATTGACACTCATTGAAAACTAATACAATATTCATACATAAAGTGGTCCAAAAAATCCCCCCATTTGTTTTTGTTGTCAATACATCATCATTATATAAAATGAGCTTGTCAATGTCAAAATGAGAGTCTTCTATCTACTCTGTCCCTTTTATTTTACTTTCTCTCCCCCTTATTGATAATAAATACAAAGTTTATGGTAGAGAGAGTATCATTAAATACATAAGTAATTGTTTCATTAATAATTTCACTCTATGTCAACTTTAGCAATGGTTGATGTTGATAAAAAGAGGATATGATCTAGACAATAAAGGTGTCCATTATCCCCTGATCATGATACCTCAATGTGATGACAATTTATGTACTTGTCTTCAAGGGACTTTCAAATTTTCTTATGTCACTGATTGATTTTGTTACTACCCTTTGTAAAATAATATTTATTTTAATTAACCAAGTATGATAGATTGAGAAATGAAATATCTTTTAAAATGACATGATCTTCATACAATATTTAGAGTAATTGAATTTGATACCAACTAAAGTTGATACTAACTAAAATAATAATTCTGGAAGCATATACATTTGTCTCCACCTCAATGGAAACAGTCTTTATCGTCTTCATCAATGGTGATCCTTCATCATTAAATCATTGAATATCAATTGAAGAATATTCCAAGGATGTGAACTTCTTCACCTTATCTATCAAGATGTGATAGGATTCACTAATTCTCAGGTTCTCCGTTTGAGGGAATGCTTCACCTTCAATTCCCTGTATTATCAGAACAAATACACAGTGTTAAGGGAATAAGGTAGATCCTCTCCGCTTCTTCAATATGATCTAGAAGGATGAGATGATTTTCTCAACCTAGACACTTCATTTTCTCCACTACTTACACTTGCACATTTGATCTTAACATATGACTTTGGTTGTGTGGATCTCAATATTTCTTCCTTCAATTTGTGTGTGATTCTTATTTATTAAAGATCTTTCGTAGCACCAGAATCTCCTGGTGCAAATTTCATCTTCTTGAGGAATTATTCAGGAGCTAGAATAAATGCACTACAATTCCTAACAGTGTGACCAGCCTTGTTTCACCTCACACACTTTCCTTTTATATCATCACGTGGAATCTTATTATTTCATATTGCACTAGCCTTATCTTGTGTGTCTCCTTTTATTCTCATTATTTTCTAATCTTCAGGCCATATAAACAATATGTCTCTATGAACAATGGAAGTAAGTTTGGATTTTCCACATGAAATCTTCAGAGTTTCATTAATTTTTGGAATTATTTTGATGTACCATTGTTCAACTTCTTGGATTTTCAATGTAAGGACTTCTCACCATTCCTTATTGGAGTCTTCTTGGGATAATTTTCTTTTGCAACATTCTTCTGATTTCTTCCCAAGGTAGCTTCTTATTTCTTAGCTAGCTTCTGTGTTCTTCTATTCTTATCAGCTTTGGACATATGTTGAGATAATCATGCTCCATAATTGTTCACACTCCCATTTCATACAACACAAATTTTTTCTAGAATTCCAAATCTGTTTGCAGAATAAAAATGCTTCTGTATCTTTTGAAGTTTCTTTACCTTCTCTAGATTTCTCCCTTTTAACATAGGCTTTCTCTATGCTTTTTCATTTAAAGGATTGTACCAACAATCCAGTGCAGAATTCCCAAATTTGTTGTAGCACCAACATTGACCCACAAATATTCTCTTCTTGATCTCTTCTGTATAAGGTTGTTAGGACTTTTTCTTAATGTGTTGTGATTTACCAGAGGAACCATCTTCTAGCTTCTTCTTCTTATCCACCCTATCCATGGTGGTAGAATTATTCTCCACACATGTCCTCATCCATACTTGTTTAGAATTATTATTTCAACATTCACTTTTAGTATAAACTTATTTGAAAACAATAGTACAATTTGGTATGGATGGTACCTTTACTTTCTTAGCTTCTTGTTTTAGATCAATGTGTGAATTCATGATCTTCTTATCACATGTTGGATGTATTTTGGCTTTAGAATCCTCCAATGAACAATGAGTTCCAACTTCAACTTTTTTATTCTTTTATTAAGTCTCAATATGTTTCAGCTCAATATTAGTCAACTAGGCTTCCAATTTTAAATGTTCCATATTGAGAATCAACTTTTGATCTTCAATCATGATTATATTCTTATAACAAGCCTTTTTCAATCTTTCAATCCCATCTTCATGCAACTTGACTTTTTTTGTTACAATAAGTCATATTCCTTGAATTTCTAGGACGTTTATTCCAAATTTAGAACCTTGAATTCAGTTCTCTTTTTCAAATCATCTTTAAATTCATGGATATTTTCTTATAGAGTCTTATTGAATCTCTATTTCTCTTAAAAGGATTAAATTTCTTTGGAGAGATTATAACATTATGATAATTTATTTTCCAAGAATTCCTCCATATTATCATATTCGCTTCCCAATTAGGTAATCTCAGCCTACATTCATTGTGATATTATACAAATATCAACAACTATTTATTCAAAAATATCATGAAAATAGGTTCTTATTTTGTCATGATCACCTGAAAATGAGACAGAAGTGTCTTCTTTTTCTCTAGTAGAAACATGATCCACCTACTCTTTACTTACAAAGCTTAATATTTCTTAATTATCGGAAGATCATAGAGAACCATACACTGCATCTTCTTTGTAAAAGAGAGACTTCTTTAACTGCTTCTTCTCTTTCTTTTTCATGTTCATCATGGTATTATTGTGTATGGACTTCTTCTTGGAGATAACTGAACATTCATCAAAAATACTCTTCATTTTTGACATAGGAATGAAAAATAAAATCCTTTTCTGAATATAATTATATAAGTTCATCCAAAATTTATAAAACCTTTTCCCTCAGATACCAATTGAAAGACCCTAGGTCACCCCAAGAGTGTGGGGGGGGGGTGTCAACATTTTCTCTCATTTATTGGAACTTGTTCCCATGTTGGTATGAATTTAATAAAACCTATATGATGGATATGAGTAGTAATTAAAACATTTACATGCAAAAGACTTCCCAAAACATTAACTTGGTTCACCATTAAGCGTAATGTCCAAGGAGAATACGCCGACAGGTTCTCGGTCGTACCTAATTCCTCTAATATTCACTAGCTATGGATTACAAGGTTTGGGTACAACCACTCCATCCCAGGTTCACTGCCTTTACAAAATTTTAGGGGCAAATCACTACTTCCCTCAGATCACTTCCCTCGACTCCCCCTAGCTCACTACCCTTGGTAAATTCACACTCAATTTATGGACATGAATGTCCCTTTAATGGATAGGCATGAAATTCTTCTTCTCTGGTTAAATATAAGACTTTTCTTGAATCGAGGTCCATATTTGATGCTCTTTAATATTCAATATTCTTCTCTAGTGCAATATCCAAATGTACTAAGACATCTTATTCTTATTATCCACAATCACAATTTATTTTGTGATTATTCAAACACTGAAAATCAGTTCACAAGGCATCATCAGAATCAACTCTTCTTATTCCATGTATGCATGTGACCATAAATGATAAAATATATATGTTCTCCTCATCTTCACTTCTTTACCCACATGCACCCACGATTTTGGATCTTTCATTAAATTTACTCATATATTCATGTGGTTATACAAATTTTCTACACCATTTAATTCTTCATTCTTCACAAATTCTCACACATCCTCCCTTGAATTTATTTAAATGGAAAATGTATGCATGTATGTACTTTTGTTTGTATTATTATCATGGGAACCCCCAAAGCCTTATTTAGTTCATTCAATTTTATTTATCATGTATATTTTTAACCATGAAACTACTTTAATAACCAGAATGGGGGTAGTCCACTATTTGGTTTATTCTTTCACACTTGGGAGTCTCATATCATGTATATGATTTTCATGTGCATCATTCATGTGATCCCCACTTGTTCTTAAAAAAACTCACTTCCTCAGATTTATTATGGTGTTTATGTTTTCCCTTTTCTTTTTCACCCCAAGGGTATAAAGAGATTTTTTTCACAGAATGTTCAACCCTCCTTCGCGAAACAAGATTGTTCACAGCTCCTACTCACGTAAGAGATGTGTATACCTTCTATGCATAGAAGTTGTGGGCCACCTTCACATACCCAAATGGTGCACGATTATTCACTTCACCGAAATATAGATGGTTTTTGGATCCTCCTTACACAAGGGATGCATGGGATTCCTTCGCATACCATGTGGTTCATGGTTCCCCTAAACGGTTCTTGGTTCTATTTAGTAGTGCACAATTCTTATTTATGGAACCAGATGGTACACATTTCACCTCTATGAACCGAGTGGTATGTAGGACTTCTCTTCATGAACCTAGAGGTACGTGTTCCTCTTCTTCACCATCCATATCATTACATGAGACTTCTATTCTTTGAAAACAGGAATGGTATATGAGTCTTCTCTTCCTCATAAAGAAAAAATGTATGGGGTTCACTTCACAAACCTAGAATAGTTCGTGGATTGTGCTTTCCCCTTTTAGACTGTAAGAATGAGGAGTCTCTATTTCTCAAAAATAGGATCTCTCGAAGGCTTGGGAGCAGCGAGTTATTCTCAAATCGGTGGGTCTCTATATATAAGTAGACTTCAGATCTTTCTGCGTCCAAAATCCGCATGATAAACTCATCAATATTATTCCTTGAATAAATGAGATCATCAGTTCTTTAATACTTTCAAACCAGCATGGAGATATGAAACATATATTGGATTTTTCCTTTTTCAATCTTGTGACCTTCTTGCTGATCGTTCATATATTCAAGATAGCATGTATCACCTTTTGAATCCCTGATCAAATCCACATTTCCATGGAAGCATCGTTTTCCTCGACCATTCTCTCATTCTTAATTTAATTTTCATTCATGAAAATTTAATTGTATGAATGTGATCATAGAATCCTAATGATCACCGTGGGCTTGAATTGAGCTCAATTTTTGACCAGAGTATTGAGATTGGTGTTCAGCTCAAGCATTGGTACGCGGGTGCATGGGGGTGTCTAGAGGTTGAAGAGAACCTTAGTAGAGAGGTCAGACTCTGTTGGTTGAATCCTAAACCACATGATTATATGGATGAACTTGATTAGAACATGGGATGTAGGATAGAGCGTGAAACTCAGATCAGTCATGATATCAGATGGATGGTGCAGATCACATCTGGGTTTTTAAAATTTATTCCCACATCAAAATGTCGCGATTTTTTCTAACAGTTTATCAATCAAGCTGCAGCAACAGTGATTCAGAATTCCCCTCCTCCCTCCATAGTACTTCCATGTAACATGTTCACCATACAAGCGCACTCTGTGCACCTACTCTACTCCTCAGGTGTGCTCCTAGTACCCACACTACATGGGTTCACCACCGTGCAGCACCTGCGGGCTTATTCATGGTCCACACACACCCTACGTCATGTGGGGCCAGCCTTGAGGGCTTCCCTCGAGCACGGTTGATCCCTAGGGTCCCGCATGTGTTTGAGGTGAGGACCTTGGGTGGCCTCCATGGATGATCCCTTTATTTTTGGTAAGTGCATATAAATAAAATAACTACTTAGTGTAAAACTATGTGTTTAAAAATATAAATTCCAAACCACCATTCCAAACCGCCTCCACAACCTCTTTTTCTCCTTTTATTTTAATCCTTCCAAAAAACACTCCAATGATCCTTAATTGTTGTAGAAAGTGTATCACTCATGATACACATATATGAAACATAAGATCAAACTCAACGAATGTCTGGTTTTCCATTCTCCATTTTACTTAGGAGAATTTACTTTTTTATGTAGATAATTATTGACATCCATTGACACTCACTGACAACAAATACTATCTTCATACAGAAAGTGGTCCCAAAAAATACTACCCATGTGTTTTGGTTGGACTAGGGATGGGTATATAACCCTTGTTTAGAAGTGGTTTTTTGGTTAACATGGTTTCCACGACGCACTTAAAGACATTAAAAAATAGATAAAATATGTGGGTCTAACCTCAGGTGTCACCACAAAGCCTAAGTCAAGAGTATTAATTTATTTATAAATTTATATATTATTCTAGTTGTCCAAATTGTTTATATAAATCCATCACATGTGCTTACTATTCTTACTTGAATATTTATTGATTCCACTAGTGGTGGTCCACTAAGTCATACTCACACCCTGTTTGGGCCACCATTTGGTACCTGAGTAGACTACATAGATGAAAGTTGGGTAAAGGGAAAGTTCCCTATGGTATATTCAGGATTACATGCTTGAAAAAAGATAAGGTGTGGGTGTTAGGCTAGAGATAGAGGCACTTTTGAGTCTTGAAGTTTTCAATCTTTCCCTTCTTTTACACTTTTGTACCTATTCTACATGTCTGTTGATATGTAAGACTCTCGACTTCCTGGTAGAATCACCATGAATATTTCTTGTCTTATATATATTTATTGGATATTATTTCGATACCTATTATTGTGTTATGTGATGTATATTGTAACCATTTATTTCCCCCACTATTGTGCTATAAAAAGAAGTCATATTCTCACAAAATAATCATATTGATCCCTGTCCACTAGTCCGTAGCTTCTAGAATATGTGAAGGTGCACCTAAGGTATAATAGAAAATGTGAGTACGTGCACTAAATAGTGGTCTGAGGTGGAAGGATGTTACAACAACCCTTTTGAAAATTTATATAATTTAACATCCTAAAGATGATTTTAAAATAATAAAGTCATTTCTCTTTCTAAAAAATGACATACCCAATAATATTTTGTACATGATTAGAGATTGATGTCACTTTGGACATTTTACACTTAATGAATTTAAACATTTAAATGAATTTTTATATTCTTCACATATTTATCATGATTCAATTTTTCGAACAATTTCAACACTTGGATACTCCAAAAGGAATTCTTCTAACACATAGTTTTTTCATTAGGAAGTATTCTTAGATCACAAATCTTGATTATTAAATTTTCTTATTCCACTAGTCTAAGGAGTATCTTACATTAAGCTTATATTTTCAAGGATTAATACCAAAAATTAGTTTTATAATGATGATGATTCCATTTATCTATTAATTTTATTTATTAGATGCTAATCATGTATTATTAAACATTTAATGAGATCATTTATTAAATGGACTCCCAATAAAATGATGTCCCATTTTAAAAATATCACATCCATTAGTACAAAAAGATATATATTTCACCATGACTTATAATAGTTTGTTCATATAAATAATCCACGATTATTTTGGTAAGGTATCATCCTAATAAAAATAGATGTGACTATTATATATTTGTGTGGATAACTATTTATCCAATCCATAATATGAATAAGATCAACTCCATTCCTTATGTATCCTAACCAAAAGGGTTTCTTGTCTAATGTAACGCAAATAAGATTCTACGAATATGCTAACAGAGAATATTCAACAGGTACTTGGGTAAATATTGAGAATACCAAACAAGATAATCCTATTTCACTTATAATTTTATTTCCATACATATGATAATAAAAGGTACTCATACTGATCTCCACAATACTAGGTTGAATAATCAAGGTCTTGAAAAGTTTTGTTTTGGTAGGAGTCTGAACATTAGTATTTTAATGGGATTTAATCTCACTGTCTTATCTCATGTTATTCTCTTTTGTATTCACACATTAGGTGACTTTATTTTGGAATTATATTACCTCCAAAAAATATATAAATTTGAACCATATTGGAATATAACCATTTAAACAACCCATAGTTTTTGTTAACCACGTAGAATTATAAGTGAAACATATTCATACATATCCAAATTCATAATATGATTAAAGTACATCAATTTTTTATGTAAATTCATGAAGTCATATGAGTTCTAGAATCTCTACATGAGTAAGCTCAGAGTGATAGATAATCATCACTATTTACTTTTCTAGAAAAGGAATAAGTCTCCAGGTTGGTAGGTAATCTGACCCCATGTTGCTCTCCCATAGAGCCTTTACTCAAGAGAGAATCCACTTCATCATAACTATAAAACATAATATTCATATAATATATTCAATAATTCAATTCATGCTCATAAATTCAATTATAAACCGATTTCTTGGAATATGAAAAACTAAATTCATTATGAATTCATTCCTTTAATGGATATGTAAGGCTCTGTCCTAGAAGAAAATTGTAATATATTTTTTTCATAAAATATTAATAATATAAAAAAAATTATTTCTATGAATAAGATAGGGAATAACCATTAAGTAAATGGATAGTTAAAATTTTTAAATGTGAGGTAACCATTTACACACTATTCATAAATAAAATATAATTATAAACTCTTTTTTATAAATTTATATTTATTCATTATAAACATTCCTTAATTATGAATATATGTATTTATATTCAATTTATTATGAGCATTTCACAATAATCAATATATTACATTTTATTTTGAATATACGATGTTATCAAAAATATTAAAAAAGTTTATAACTCCCTTATATTATGTAAACATTCCACATAATCCAAATATCACATATTTAACATTTCAAATAAGGCCTTATTAATTTTTTTTGAACAATTCAGAAGTAATTATCAATAATTCTTAATTTAAAATATGATTTATTTATATTTTGGACTCATTTATTTAATTTATAAGCATTTTAAAAATTTCCTTTCATGATTACGAAATAAATATTTTTATTTACAATCCATAAAAGATTACATATAAATTTAAATAATATTTTATATATTAACTTTTAATATTTAAGGAGTTTCTAATAATAACTATTTCAATAAAGCTATTAATTATTTGTACATATTTTATTTTTAAATAACTATTTAATACATTATTAATTAATAAATAACATCAATATATAACTGTTAGTGTTTTTTATAAACCATTTTTAAAGTTTTAATTCAATTAAAAATTAAACAATTTAAAAACTATTATTCTCAACACCATGGCTTACGCTAGGCCATGGTGCTACATGTAACACCCCAAGATTTTATGAGATATATTCCTTTTAATTTCTCTTATGTCTTCTATTGTACACTACACCAATATTTGCTTTTACTATACGCAACACCGTATTAGCGTGCCATATACGCAACACTATTCTTGGCTCGTGTTACACACAATTTCAAGTTTGTTATGTAGAAATTATTCTACGCAACATTAAGTATAGATTTTGTTTAATGTATAAATGAAATAAGTTTTTATTATGTTAGACGCAACACCAAAGGGAGCTTTCACTACACGCAGCCCCGACTTGGCTTGCATTACACGTAATCGCGACCTTCCTCGATAGCGTGTGCAGTACGCAATACCGGGTATCACTAACCAACGATATATTGTTATAATATTACTATGAACTAGATGTTATGAATAGTAGTAACTAAATTTTAAAATTTATAACATTATTATTCATTTTAAACATTTTCTAGAACATGGTATGAGAACAAAATAAATGTTTCGGGTAAAATAAGTATTTTAAAAAAATGCAGTTTTCCGCCTTTTGATGACGCAACCACTTTAAATATAGTTTTTTTACATTTTTATAAGTTCATTTTGACAAAATATAATTCTTATTTTTAATCAGGATATAAAAATTTAATTTGGATAAATTTTTCATATTATTCTGATAACTTTCATATTTTAATGAATAGTAAAAACACGCTATATTTTAATTAAAAAGAACTTTTTTCATCATAAAAATTGATATTGTTAAATTATAATATTTAATGGCTTTAAAGTATAAATATAATATATTTTTACCATTTAATATAATTTATGTCATTAGCATTGATTTTTCATTGAATTCATAGGTAACATCATTTCAATATTTTGCAATGTTTTAACTTTTAAAACTCGTTTTCTTTACAATGGGATTAATTTTAAATTAATTTGTGCAACTTTTGTGATTTTAATTTGGAAAAATGGATTCAATATTAGGAATCAGTACGTCCAAATTATGTTAATGGGCTACTTTTTATTTTTGGGCACTATGAATAGTAACTACGGTAAATTTTATTTACCATAGTTAAAGGTAAATCAGCTAATTAAGGGTAAATATAATATTATAAAATTACCCTAACACTTGTATTAATATAATTGGATTATTAAATTTTGTCCTAATTAATATTTGGGTCAAAATGGAATCCATTAGAACCCACTTGGATGTGATTAAGACCTTTAATTATTTTATTTTAAAGAAAGTGAAATATGTCTTACTCAAACATTAATAATTAAAGTATTTTTAATATAAGGTTATACAGAATATAAACGAGATTATAAATACTCATAAGAAATCTTAAATTTTTTTATTTGTTATGGTAATTTATTTGTAAATTTTAAGATATATTTAATTACCTTAATAGCTTATACATTGATGAAGCAGAAAATATTTATTTAGTGAAAAATCAGTAATATTTTTTTATTAAAATAATAATACCCATTAAAAGGCCCAAAGACCTGACCAAAACATATTATTCATATATATATAAACCATAACCATCAAAAGGTATAATATTTAACAATTTGGAGCTTTATAAAAGTGATTATGACACTTATATTATTTTATTTTAAATGATGTCAAAGTTGTCACCTTCATAATTTAATAAATATAACAATTTAAATGTTGTGATTTTAAGATGATAAATTCAGGTAAAAGTATTATTTTGAAAAATATTAGATTTATCACAATAATATTATTTTATTTTTAATTTTTATGCAAATAATAAGTATATTAAATGATTATAAAAAAATGATGTAGTAATTGTTTTATTAAGAGAAATATCAAATAAATGCTATTATAAATTTTAAAATAAATATTATATGTACTAATTAATTTTCTCTAAAACGTTTATAGATTACTATGACATGTTATGAATCTATTAAACATTTTTGTTTGAATATATCCATTGTGTGGATTTTATTTAAATTCAAATAAATTAATAGTGTGAAAATTAACACTATTGTTATTTTATAAAAATAACATATTATTAAATTGATTAAAAATCACAAAAATATTTAAAAATTATAAATTGAAATTTTTATGGTCTAAAATGTAATAATTTACCCAATTAAACCTAATTCACAACACATAAGTAATTATTTATAACAACTTAAAATTTAGAATATTATTTCCACAAATAAAAATTAATAGATTAAATAATGATAAATCATGTCGATAAGGTTTAAAATAAATTTCCAATATTTATAATTTTTTTTGTTTGATTATATTACAACCTTATCTAATCTAATATTCATATTTGAGTCATTTTTGATGTTTTTATGTGGGGTTTAAATTTATATTAAATTAATATTTTTGAGGTTTCCAAAGGTGCCCCTCTACCCCCTTATAAAAGGGCACCTCCTCCCTCTCCTCTTCACAACATTTTGAGCCCTAAAGCTCAACAAAACCCTGAAAATTCCTCTTTTAAACATCTCTAGTTATATCATAGAGGTTCTGATATTCTCAAAAAACCAACTCTATTTCCCTAAGAGGAATTTTAAAAGAGGCACGTCGAGGAAGAGGTAATCTTTTCTACGGATTCTTTCAAGTTTCTTTCTTCTTATAATTACTCTTCTTTATTTGTTTCATTATAAAGTAATAACATAAGTATCACTCATATAATTATATGTTATTATAAATATTAATCAACCCTATTTCACCTTCTATCCATCCTATGGAAAATGAAATCACCACGCTTGCGTACGTACAGAATACCGTCTCCACGCCGGCGTGTAATCTGTTTTCCACCACCACCTTACTCAAATTGGTATAATGGTGTAAATAATAAATATATATGATTATTATAAAATTATAATAATTATAAGATATTATATCATCAACTCTAATATCTTTCAATAATTATGGGAATGATATCATCGCTCGTGTGTATGTACGGATTAAGGTCTTCACGATGTGATGAGATTAATTCTCCATGTCATCCATTCAAGTATTATTATAAAGTATATATAATAAATAATCATTAAATATATGAAATAATAATTATACTGAATTTATGTACATTTATTTTTTATTTACTTAATTCCATTCAATCCAATAAGGAAACGAAAACAGCATTCATGTGTACGAACGACCTACAGTCTCCATGAATGTTGTATTGCATTTCATTTATCGATCTATCATATATATTTATATTCTGAATATATATTATATATAAATAATTTTTTACATTCTGGAATTATGTAAATCAGGATATAAGTAATATTATCAAGATTAACAAGTCGAAACACATACGATAAATGAAACGATTTTACCCAAAACGATGCTTTATCATGGAATTGACAAAAGAAAGGGCAATATAAAGTCCTAAGTGAATCATATATGATATCATAAATATCATTTTGGTTCTGTTAAAAGTTAATAATATGTTTAAACCCAATATAAAAGAGTTTCAGACATGTACAGAAGAAATTGGACCTAAGGTAAGGGATAATTATTCCAATCTAGTTCTTATCTGAGATTGTTTATTTGTAAGTATTTACTGGGCTTATGTTTATCATCCATGTCCATGTTTTCTAAAAATGTTTTCATAAATTGTTTACAATACTTCCATGTATGTTTGAAGTAATTTTTACCCTTTTTGACTTTTACTATGTGGTATGGAAGGAATATTTCTTTTTTTATCATATGTGGTACGTTTTGACTTTTTCGGAAAAAGTATGAGGAGAATGTTTTTTAACTTATACTGCATGAATGGAATTTTACGTTTTCATAAAGAAATATTTTTATGAATATTCCTCTACATGATTTCATGATTATTTTCAATAAAAACTTTTTCTTTTAAAATTACATGGCATTTTGGGAAAAGAAAATGATTTTGAAGAAGAAAGGATATTTTTCTCAAGAATTCATTTCAAGTGTTTTATAAAAACTATTTCCCATATAAGATGACATTATTTAGTATGATTATGTTTCAAGTATAATGTCTCTATTATTTACATGGTTTTAGTTTTCTTATGATGAAATGATATCCATTTGTTTTATATAGATTACGTTATGATGGGATGATGTTTATAAAACCCATTTTATTCAATGGGTTATTATGAATGATGTATGTTTATTTTGTGGCACACTTAAGAATGATATCATTATGAGATGGGTGGGACCTATATTTCCATCAAATGAATTAGGTAAAGATTTATATCTCATGAGATAGACATGGCTGGAAAACAAGTGAATCCAGTTCAGTAATACAGGGCTGGAACAACAAGTAAACCTAATTTAGTAATGGACTTTGTCCACTATGATGATCTTGACATCAATACCTTGGCTTCTATGAAAATAATAACATGTTCTTAATGGTATCCACAATTACATGTTATATTCCCATGCTATTTTATCATGGTTAATGTTCCTTTTGGATCTATGCCTTATGCACTGACAAGATTTATGTCATTACTCATGATTTTGATGATTTATGTTCATGTTCTTACGTTCAAATGTTTATGGATTGTTTTATGTTTTCCATGTTTACCCTTACTGATCATTTGAGCTCACCATTTTTATGTATTCTTTTCCCCGTGATATAAAGAAAGTTTTTAGGTAAGAAAACCATTGGGGAAGCTCTTTATAGGAGATGTTGAAGATCTTTCACCATGATTAGGATATTATGTTCTGAGTTTCCAAAGACACTAAACTAAAATGGTCTTTGGGCTCCTGTTTTTGTCATGTATTAAGTATTCAGAAAAAGTAATGTAATGTCTTTTACATCAAGTGTTGGGTCTCTATAGTTGGTATCAGAGCGAAGGTTTATTTAACCTTTGGAAACTAGGATACGGAAACTTTAGTGAAATCCTTAAAGATATTTCTAAGGTATGTCTAGGGATGTCCCTAAGGTTAAGTATAAGTATTGGTTACAGTCCTAGAATTATGATAACGATCATGAATAACCTAGGATTAAACCTACGATGTTAGAGATTATAAGTACTCCACTTGATTATGTTATTTTCCTTGTATGATTTTTTCCGCGCACACTATTCTTTTTGGGTTTTAGAAAATGGCTGGAAACAGGAAGATTAATGATAATAGAGGATATAATGGGCAATGGAATGATATTATTCATGATAAACCAAATGAAATGGGATTTGGAAGTCCAAACATCATTATTATGCCTAATAAGAAATATAATAATATGATCAATAATATCAACTTTGGTAAGTCTCCTGTATCATCTAATAAGAGAAATATAAAGTTCCATGATGATCATAGAGGATAGAAAGTTCAATTTCCATCATGTAAATAATGTGGTAAGAGGCATCAGGGAGAATGTTTCAAAGGAACTGGAAGATACTTTGGGTGTGTAAAATAAGGACACAAAGCCAGTAATTGCAAAGGAAAAGGTTAAGTTAACACCATGGACAAGGACAATGGTAATGCTAAGACATCAACAAGGGTTAAATGTTTTAAATTTGGAATGTACAGGAATTATGAAAAAAAATTCCTGAAGGGAAAATCTCATGAAGAGAATCATCATGGTCGTATGGGTAGAATTTATGTTGATGATGATGAAGAGACTACAAATGATATAGGAGATGAAAGAAGTGTTGAGGAATAAAATTATGAAGCTCGGTTAATGGTTTAAGAAGGTAGTAGAATGATTGTATGTTTATCAAGAGGTATGTTGTATAGGTAATTTAATGGTACTATGGAATAAAGAAACATCTAAGGATTGTTACACTATTGTTTTTCCTAAAGTATTTGAAAGTATATGTTGAATGGTACAAGTAACCATGAAATGTTATTCATATTTTTTTGTAAAGAAGATGATATGCACATAATGAATGGATACGGAGAAAATAATATGTTTGATAGTATTAATGAGCTCATGATTGATATAAGGACAAAGTGATATCATGGTTTGAGTATATAGAATTTTTGGGATTTTGGTATGCGGAAAGAGTTAACTTTTGACAGCATTCATGTTTTCACTAAGGTTCTATGGTAATTCATGTTTCAAGAGAATACATGATTAAGGTATTCACATATCTGGAATATGACCAACAAGATATATCTTATGATATATGGGGGATAAATGATGCTAATCACATGCTTTGTATATGACCTCTTTAGTAATCTTTTTCTTTATACTATGAGATTAGACAGAAGTATTTTGGATAAGCCTAAATATTTGAATGGATTAAGTTAGACATCAAATAGTATTGTTTAAGTCTAAGATTTTTTGATATTATTTATGAAATGTTATAATAGTATAGTTTTATAAAAAGGAAAACATGTAGGATGGACAACAAACCATCGTGTTGGACAAGGTAGCGGGAATCAAACCCACAACTGAAGTAAGATAAGCCTTTATCACCTACCACTGGCCTACATGAAGTTCATGGTTAGTAGAAACTAGTTTTATTTTATTAAGTAGGATTATAGATGTAGTATAAGTGCATTTTTGGAACCATATACGATTAATCTCACCATAGATGGACTTATGTATATAACTTTTGCTAACCTTATGTCTGAGACAGATGGAAAGACCTATAATTCTATCGCATGATCTGCTAACACTTTGTGAAAGACAAATTCAACTTCATTTCTTTAAGAGATGAAGCAGAAATTATTCAAGGCACGAGCAACAGTGAGATTGTACCAACATCAAGTAAGTATTTCTTTTAATTCAAAAATTCTTCAACATTTGGGAAATGATCTTGAAAACCAAAAATGTTGTCCTAGTGACCTCATATCCGATGAATCAGATGACACATTAGATCATCACAAATTTATGGCTTTGTGATTGTTGTCTTTTTCATAGCCATGTCCTCTACCACTCTTAATCATAAGTTGATGGTTATATTTCTCTTCTATATCCATATTTTCACCTATGTTATCCTATGTGGAAACCCAGTGATGAGTTAATTTGGGTAGCCGTTACATTTTTTACATCACTTTTTAAAATTATGTTTTAGTATTCTTTTTTACTATGTGTGTTTCTATGAAAGAAACATTCAAGTAGTAGATGATTTATAACCCCGACGAATTTTGAGGGAGAAATTCATTTTAAGGGGGGTAGAATGTAACGCCCTAAGATTTTATGAGATATATTATTTTTAATTTCTTTGATGTATTCTATTGTAACCTACACCAAGATTAGAATTTACTATACTCAACACCGTATTAGCTTGCAGTATACGCAACACTATTCTTGGCTCGTGTTACACACAATTTCAAGTTCGTTTTGTAGAAATTATACTATGCAATATTAAGTATAGATTTTGTTTAATTTATAATTTAAATAAGTTTTTATTATATTATACTCAACACCAAAGGGATATTTCACTACATGCAGCCCTGACTTGGCTTGCATTACATGCAATCATGACCTTCATTAATATCGTGCATAGTACGCAATACCGGGTTTTACTAACAAACGATATATTGTTATAATATTTTTATGAACTAGATGTTATGAATAGTATTAACTAAATTTTTAATTTTATAACATTATTATTCATCTTACAAATTTTCTAGAACATGGTATGAGAACAAAATAAATGTTTCGGGTAAAATAAGTATTTTTCAAAAAATGCAGTTTTGCCGCCTTTTGACAGCACACCCACTTTAAATCTAGTTTTTGACATGTTTATAAGTTCAATTTAGCAAAATAAAATTATTATTTTGAATCAGGATATAAAAATTTACTTTGGATAAAATTTTCAAATTATTTTGATAACTTTCATATTTTAATGAATAGTAAAAACATGCTATATTATAATTAAAAACAAAATTTTTCATCGTAATAATTTATATAGTTAAATTATAATATTGAATGATTTTAAAGTATAAATATAATATATTTTTACCATTTAATATAATTTATGTCATTAACATTGATTTTACATTGAATTTATAGGAAAAAGTATTTCAATCTTTTGCAATGTTTTAACTTTTAAAACTCGTTTTCTTAACAATGGGATTAATTTTAAATTAATTTCTTCAACTTATATGATTTTAATTTGAAAAAATTGATTTCATATTTGGAATCATTAGGTCCAAATTATGTTAATAGGATATTTTTTATTTTTGGGTACTATGAATAGTAACTACGGTAAATTTAATTTACCATAGTTAAAGTAAAATCGGGTAATTAAGGTTAAATATAATATAATAAAATTACCCTAAAACTTGTATTAATATAATTTGATGATTATATTTCTTCCTAAGGCATATTTGGGTTGAAATGGAATCCATTCGAACCCACTTGGATGTGATTAAGACTTTTAATTTATTTTATTTTAAAGAATGTGAAATATGTCTCACTCAAACATAAATAATTAAAGTATTTTTAATATAAGTTTATACAGAATATAAATTATATTATAAATACTCATTTGAAATATAAAATGTTTTTATTTTTTAGGGTAATTTATTTGTAATTTTTAAGAGATATTTAATTACCTTAATATATTATACATTAATGAACAAGAAATCATTTATTTCGTGAAAAATCCGTAATATAGTTTTTATTAAAATACTAATACCCATTAAAAGG
The DNA here is from genome assembly GCA_963277665.1 of Viscum album. Lineage (NCBI taxonomy): Eukaryota > Viridiplantae > Streptophyta > Magnoliopsida > Santalales > Viscaceae > Viscum > Viscum album. The sequence continues at coordinate 1,713,666,079 of OY728152.1, read as the reverse complement.
CCCCAAAACCTGACAAAAACTTATTGGTCGTATATATATAAACTAGAAACATCCAATGGTCTAATATTTGACCATTTGGAGCTTTATAAAAGCAATTATGACACTTGTATTATATTATTTTAAATGATGTCAAAGTTGTCACCTTCATAATTTAATAAATATAACAATTTAGATGTTGTGATTTTAAGATGATAAATTCGAGTAAAAGTATTCTTTTGAAAAATATTAGATTTATCATAATCTTAGTATTTTATTTTTAATTTTTATGCAACTAATCAGTATATTAAATGATTATACAAAAATGATGTAATAATTTCTATATTAAGAGAAATATCAAATAAATGTTTTTATAAATATTAAAATAAATATTATATGAACTAATTAATGTTCTCCACAAATTTTATAGATTAATATGACATGTTAGGAATATATTAAACATTTTTTTTCAAATATATCCTCTGTGTGGATTTTATATAAATTCAAATAAATGAAAAGTGTCAAAATTAACACTATTGTTATTTTATAAAAATAACACATTATTAAATTGTTTAAAATCACAAAAATATTTAACAATTATAAATTGAAATTTATATGGTCTAAAATGTCATAAAGTACCCAATTATGGATAATTCACATCACATAAGTAATTATTTATAACAATTTAAAATTTATAATAATATTACCACAAATAAAATTTAATAGATTAAATAAAGATAAATCATGTTGATAATGTTTACAATAAATTTCCAACATGTCTAAATTTTATTCTTTGATGCGATTACAACCCTATCACATCTAATCTTCATATTTTAGTCATTTTGGAAGTTTTTACGTGGGTTTTGAATTTATATTAAATTAATATTTTTGAGGTTTCCAAAGGTGCCCCTCTCCTCCCTTATAAAAGGGCACCTCCTACCTCTCCTCTTCACAATATTTTGAGCCTTCAAGCTCGGAAAAAACCTAAAAATTACTCTTCTCAACATCTATAGTTATGTCATAGAGGTCATGATCTTCACAAAATACCATCTCTAGTTCCCTAAGAGTAAGTTTAAAAGAGGCACGTCGAGGAAGAGGTAATCTCTTCTACTGATTCTTTCAAGTTTCTTTATTCTTCTACTTCCTCTTATTTATTTGTTTAATTATAAAGTAATAACATAAGTATTAATAATATACTGATATGTTATTATAAATATGAAACAACCCTATGTCACCTTCTATACATCCTACGGAAAACGAAATCACCACGCGTGCGTACGTACAGAATACCGTCTCCACGCCGTGGTGTAATCTGTTTTCCACCACCACCTTACTTGGATGGGTATAATGGTTTAAAGAATAACTATATACGATTATTAAAACATGATACTAATTATGAGATATTATATCATCAACTCCAGTATCGTTTAATAATTATGGGAATGATATCATCACTCGTGTATACGTATGGATTAACGTCTCCCCGACACAATGAGATTCATTCTCCATGTTAACCATTCAAGTATGATTATAAAGTATATATAATAAATAATCATGAAATATATGACATAATAATGATACTGTATTTATGTAAATATTTTTTCATTTACTTAATTCCATTCAATCCAATAAGGAAATGAATACAGCGTTCATGCGTACTTACGACCTACTGTCTCCAAGAATGGTGTATTTCATTTAATTTATCGATATGTCATATATATTTATATGCTAATATATATTATATATAAATAATGTTTTAAATTTTGGAATTAAGTAAATCAGGATATAAGTAATAATATCGAGATCAAAAAGTCGAAACACGTACGATAAATGAAACGATTTTACCCAAAACACTGCTTTAACATGGAATTGCCAAAAGAACGAGTAATATAATTTTATAAGTGAATCATATATGATATCATAAATATTATTATGGTTCTGTTACAAGGTAATAATATATTTAAACCCACTATATATGTTTTTTAGACACATACAGAAGAAATTAGACCTAAGGTAAGGGATAATTATTCCAATCTCGTTCTTATCTGAGATTGTTTATTTATAAGTATTTACTAGGATTATGTTTATCATCCATGTCCATGTTTTCTCAAAAATGTTTTCATAAAATGTTTACTATTCTTCTATGTATTTTTAAATTCATTTTTAACCTTTTTGACTTTTACTATGTGGTATGGAAGGAATATTTCTTTGGTTTACCATATGATGTAGTTTTTGAATTTTTCGTCAAAAGTACGAGGAGAATGTTTTTTTAACTTATACTACATGAATGGATTTTTATGGTTTCATAAAGACTTATTTTCGAGAAGATTTCTCTACTTTATTTCATGATTATTTTCAATAAAATCATTTTCTTTTAAAATTACAAGGCATTTTGTGAAAAGAAAATGATTTTGAAGAAGAAAATATATTTTCCTTAAGAAACCAGTTCATATTTTTTTATCAAAACTATTTCCCATATAAGATGAAATTATTTAGTATGATTATGTTTCAAGTATAATGTCTCTATTATTTAAATGGTTTGATTTTTCTTATAATGAAATTATATCCATTTGTTTTATATGGATTATGTTATGATGGGATGATGTTTATGAATCCCATTTTATTCGATGGGTTATTATGAATGATGTATGTTTATTTTGTGGAACACTTAAGAATGATTTAACCATGAGATGGGTGAGACCTATATATCCATCCAATTCATTAGGTAAAGATTTATATCTCATGAGATAGACATGGCTAGAACAACAAGTGAATCTAGTTCAATAATACAGGGCCAGAATGGCAAGTAAACCCGGTTTAGTAATGGACTTTGTCCACTATGATGGTCTTAGCAGCAATGCCTTGGAAACTATGGAAATCATAACATGTGATTAATGGTTTCCACATTTACATGTTTTATTCCCATGCTATTTTTTCATGGTTAATGTTCCTTTATAATCTATGCCTTATGAATTTCCAATATTTATGTCATTACTCATGATTTTGATGTTTTATGTTCATGTTCTTACGTTCAAATGTTTTGGGATTTTTTTATGTTATCTATATTTACCCTTACTGATCATTTGAGCTCACCCTTTTTATGTTTTCTTTTCCCCATGATATAAAGAATGGGTTTAGGTAAGAAAACCAAAGGGAAATATCTTTATGGGAGATTTTGATGATCTTTCACCATAATTAGGAGATTATGTTCAGAGTTTCCAAAGACATTAAACTAATACGGTCTTTGGGAGTCTATTTTTGTCATGTATTAAGTATTACACAAAAGTAATGTAATGTCTATGTACATCAAGCTTTCGGTATCTACACTATTGTGGGCACCAACCTTTATGTATCTATGTAATGAAAAGATAAACCATTCCACTATGATATTAACTTCATCGTGGTGTTATTTCTGAAGATATTTTAAAGAACCACTACATCTATGAAAAATTATATCAACACCATACCTTATCGAAGTCTAGCTAGCTGTTCTTCAGGAATTAACACTTAACACCTGATCTGAAATAGTTTCCTCACTATTCCTTAGTAAAGAATATCTAGTTTTTTTTCATGAATAAATGTCTAATGCATGAAATATAATTGAAGGATCTATAACATGGTGATGGGATGAACATGTTGTGGTGATGGTCGATGTGGTGCTCTATTCTTCATGATCCTGATTTCATAAACTCAATTTCATAAAGTATGGTCAAGGAATGATTTAATGACACTGTTGGTCTTCTATGGGTCATATTAACACTTAATCATATCAATATATGTAAAATAATCAAAAAATTTAGTATCTACATTTAAGAAGTATGAAAGATCATAAAATTGAAAATAAATAACTTGCTGTAAATGATGCACCATAAACTGATGATGCCTATAAAACCTTCCCAAAATTCATCCAATGCATTTGAATAGGATCAAGATCATTATTAATAACCTTCTACCACCTCTGAATTTATCCATGAGCCAAGATTAATTGTTCATCATATGAATGGTATTCACCACCCTCTATGACATTTTAGCATTTTATAATGTTATTAATGAATAAATATAGATTTACAGGTGTCTAATAGATTCAAAAAAGTATATAAACCACTTATATTAAATGAAAATGGATTTATATATCACCTGAGGATTCTCTTTGGGTGTTTTAGAACTTACTCTTGCAATGTAATGCATGAGTAAGTTCCACAGAATCTTCATTCATCCATCACTTGAATGAAACAAATACCGAAAATTTCCTTTTATAACATAGTTCATTAAATGATAAACTGCACGAGAGAGTTATTCTATCCAAATAATCAAGACCTTCCATGCATCACATGTAGGGTGTATCTATAGGTGACATATCTCCTTGAATTTTCACATTATTCATTTATTTCATAGTTTTTTATGATAACTATTAATTATCTTATCTCATATCATGAACAATAACAACTCATGAAATTTATGTCGAGTTTTACTCAGATCAAATGGAAGAACATGGTTCCATAAGTTTTCATTTTGTTTTCATTATCCACTACTTTATATAAGAAGTAAATATACCAAGATTAAATTTGAAGGAAATTTTTTAGTTATGGGATGGATGAAAGATGATAAAAATTAATAATTTAAAATGATTTTTTTATTTAAAAAAAATATTTTCTTAATTTTATTAAAAATAAAATCCAAATTACCCTTTAAAAAGTACTTTTTGAGAAATTATTTATAAATAAATTTCACCATTTTTTCAAGAAAACGATTATAAAAAATACTTTTGGACATAAAAGTATTACCATTAAAAACCTAGTATATAGTTATAATAAATTTTTATATGATATAATACAATTTCAATATATAATTAGGATAAATTTCTCCATAGAGTTAGTTATTATTCTTACCCCAAAATCAATATATTAAATGTTGTACACACTAGTTGATAAACACTAGGGTTTTTGGTGAATTAGTACATGGAAATTTAGAAATCCACTTCTACAAACTTATTCCATAGATAATAAGAATTATTCTCTCTTCCTTTATATACATGAAAGAAGTAAAATATACGATACATGGAATTTTAATTGATTCACATGCATTGTTCTACATCTATGGAGTATACAATGACAATGTGCCAATATAAAAAATTTACTAAATTACACTTACTGTTACAAGTGTAGAGTGGGGATTTTTTCCCTCTTTGTTTACAATTTGAATCCTTTAGAAATATCATTTCTAAATTTCTTAAAGTAAGACACACTATCAAACATGTGAGTGAATAGATCTTTCACAAATAGAAACAGTGAAATTTTATACCTTTATCAGAGTAGATATGATATCCATATTTATCATGTTGATGAAATCTATATTATCCTTAAATATTTTTAAAATTCATTCTATATGTTATAAATTCATTCTCTTCTTTTTAATTTTCTATCATCTTTGTGAATCCTCTTCTTCTAATTCAGTTCCCTATTATCTCTCTCACTTTACTTCATTTCTAATATATATGAATAGGTATTAAAATCACATTATGTTATTTGAAACTCCTTATATCATTTCCCATATAATTAATTTATAATGGATAGAAAAAACAATCATTTTATTAAAATTATATAACCCTATTTGTTTCCAAAAAGGATTTTGTTTCACTTATTATAAATATGTCAATATGTGTTTTTTGATAGAGGTGATTATTCTTAGAGGATTTTTATGGATCCATGAGTTATAATTGTATATCATTCTTGATAAAAAATAAAATTCAATTATTTGAGAGAGTTACTTCCATGATAAAATGGAAAAGGATATGTGGTTCTACTACTTGAAGATCTCAATTGGAAAAATTCAATTTCATATCCTTGAATGTTATGATTGATGTACTATTATAAGGATAAATCAAGAAAAATTATAGTTAGAAGAAGATACACTATCAAAGAAACCGTGGAAGAGGTTTTTGAGTTGATTAAGAAGCGATGGATATTATTTGGGGAGGCCTCAATTTAATGTGAAGGAATTTATGAATTTCTAGACATACAGTTAATCCAAGACATGAGGTCAATCTTGGTAGAGACATATTGTTGATAATAGTCAAATGAATTTATCTTATGAATGTAAGATATTTTAGGATCAGAGTATATTTTAGGTCTCATATGATAATTGATGCACCATAATATATTTTTATCTCATAAAATATTTGGTTAAGACCATATTAATTTTGATATTTCAAGACATTTTAAATTTGGAATCATCATATGGCTCCAAGTCAAATTTTATTTAAGTATCATATGACTTTTTCATTAGAGAAAATTTTAGATTTAGATATGTTTACAAAAATAAAGAATTATACAATATAGGATTATCATACACATAAGAGAATTATATTATAGATAATTATCCTACATATATGAGAATTATCTTATAGAGATGAAGTAAGTTGAGATGAGAACCACCCTAAAAATTGGGGTTCCATGTGGAAACAAAGAATTAAGCCATACATGTGGAGATTATGAATGATTTTAAAGAAGTGGTTCTTATGGAGGATTTCAAAGAAAGAAACACACAATTAATTAGCTGATTTAAAATAGGAGTCTTGGCCAAGAATCAAGGATGTTTGAATGAGGAGATCATGCCTGATGAAAATTGAGAGTGTTTCAAAATAAAAGTTGAAACAAAAGAAAAATATGATATTCTCTATGTGTGTATAAATAAATATATGTTTTTCTGAATAAGGAAAATTAAAAAATATAGAGAACTCACATAAATCATGTGATAATTGTGAGAAACCAATAAACATCTGTATCATATAGTGAGTAAGAGTCAAATATGATATCTATTAAAGAAGAAAGAGATGAACTTCTATGCACATGAGTATTCATGAAGACTTAGGAAGATACTGATTTCCCAAAGATGTAAAGGAATTCTAAAGACCACCACTACTATTGAAGTTCTTGAGGGAGTAAACATGAAGAACTACTGATCTATCTACTCATGGAGGAGGACCAACATCCAAAAGTTCATAAGAACAATATAAACTAGAGATATTTCTTTGATGAATATGTTTTGGAATAGTCATCGTATCTTCTAGTTGACTCTGGTAGTGGTGGGGAGCATAAAAGACTATAAGTTGTATAAAATTATTAGTGATAGTGGTTAATCCATGTTGGGGGTATAACCAAGATGTAAATGAGTGCACATTTTAACCAAACAATTTAAATATGGTATGATAATCTATTTCTTACTATTACTACACACAAAGTTGAGGCTGTGAGAAATAATTGAATGGGTTGGGAACCTTATAAATTTCATGAGATTTGGTTAAAAGGGAATAACTCATAAAATTAAAAGAGATAACTGATTTACACATCCTCCTCCCAATGATTCAATCATATTTTGGACTAAACACTATTTTAGAATAAGATTTTGATATTTTAAAGATAAAAATTTATACCAAAACACTAGATCTATAATATAACATGAAATGATGGTTCCAAATAGGATGTGTTTTCATCGATTAAAAAATATTAAAAAAATTCATGTTGAAAAACTATATCCTCAAAATAATGAGATTTCTAAATTTAGGAAATCCTATCAATTTATTCAAAACTAAATGTAGAAAGTAACTATAATATGTTGCTTTAAATTTTAAAAAATATTTACATATGGATATATATTTTTTTCTTACTAGTTTTAGTCAGATGATAACACTTATTTCAAGTAATGAACCAACCTTATAAAAGCCACCATAGCTATCCCATTATGGTGGTTAGGTGAAAAAAGACAATGAAAACAAGTCTTGAGTAATACCAAAGAAATAAAAAGAAACAAAAATTAATGCAAAGAAAAGAGATAAATCTAAGATCCATTAAATAAAATCCAAAATGGAAAAACTAGAGATTAATAAAATATATGACCAAAATGTATCCATGTGACCAACCGTTACCTCCAAACCAACATGCTATAAAGGCAATGATGAAAAGAGAAGAAAAAAATTCTATAAGATCCCCTGCCCTTGACATGGATCCTCTAAAAAATCTTACAAATGACCAAAGTAAAATTTGGGGCATGATAAAAAATCCAATCAAGAAGCCACCATAGAGTCTATACAATGTATAATAATAAGAATGAATTAGTTATATCTTAAAAATAGTTTTACAAAGCATTTAAATAAATCAAAACCCATTTGTAAATCATTTCTATTGGTTTTCATAAAATCCTTTCATATCCAAAAATCCAAGAGTATGTAAAGTATAAGTGATAAATTTTGAAATAATATCGACAAACCATATGGAATGCAAGTAAAAACATATCCATGAAACAATCCATCATGTGAAACCATGTGATACAACTTCATGTGAAAACATGTGAGAAGCTGTCTAGAAACAATCCATCACATGATAAACAAACCATAAATGAAAAACTAATCAGTATTGTGACTTATCATATTGGAATAAAGACTAAAAATAAATGTATATAAGCTAGAATATTTTGGTACCAAATGATATCGATTCGTACCATAATCTATCAATAACAAAAAATTATCTCCTAGAGGTGCCACACAAACCAGGGTCACCTATGTATGTTTCCTAATGCACCCATGGTTACCAATGTGCCATGTTTGTAAAAATACATTTCAAAACCATTCATAGACTTTAAAAATCGTTTTAAAATGAAAAAAAAATTCAACCGTGTTTGAAAACCCATTTCCAAATCAAAACCACCATTCAATCATTCAATCAAACATTTGGTGTGCAAATACTTATTTTGAAGGAGAACCCTATTTAAAAACATGTAACATTATAAGAACTCATTTGAAACCAAAAATAACTTAAATTTTATAAATAAAAAAAATTAAGTTTTACAAGAACAATAAAAAATTAATATATATTTCCATTTTTATAGAAACACCTACCATAAGAAGCGAGGTAGAAATATTCCCCTTCGATAACGACGATCATGGAAGAGTAGACTAGTTCTTCACTATCCTATATCTATAAGAAACCCATATTTTCCCTATGAAACCCCTTAGATAAATAATATTCATCCCTTTGAGGTTACACATGATGATTGGAGAAGAGATTAAATGAAGTTTTAAGAAAAAAAAAGGAAAAACCAGATCCAAAATACAACATACCTTGAGTAGATCCACCAGGAATAAAGAAAAACAACCTAGAATACCTAGGTAGAAGCCTATATATTTATAAAGAAGGATTAGGTATATCATAAAATATATTAGGATATTATAAGGGGTTAAAAAATGGGTCCTGATAATTTTTAAAATAATTTTCGGGGTATCAAAAACCATGCACATGGTTTTCTAAATTAGGCTGAATGGTTAAACAAACAATTCGACTCCAATGGAATTATATTTGGGATGAATGGTTTGGAAAACTGGTTTGTTAGCCATACTCCAACCATGTAACCCCCTATGTCCAAGGGTTCATTATTTTTACTAGGTGCTCGCTAGTTTTGGAAGAACCATGTGCCCCCTTTTAGTGGCTCAAAACAGGACGCACAATTTTCTAGGACAAATTTCATGGTTTTTACTAACCATATACCAACCATTATTATCCCCATGGGAATCCAAAACTTCTAAAAACTTCTCAAAATTTACTAAAAGAAAGATACAACAAAATAATGATCAAAATAAGTTCCATGAATTAATTGAATTAAAATAACATAATGTTACAATCTCCCCACCATAAAGGACTTCTATCCCCATAAATTCTTCAAGATCATAAATCCACAAAAGGAGAAGGACTTTTCTATCTAATCAGTGATTCATACTCTCACGTCTCATAGTTATCCCTTTCACACTACCATAGTATTCAGGCCTAGGGAATAATTTTACCCCAAAGTACCTTATCCTAGAGATCCATAATCTGAACTTTTTGTTATATAATAATGGTATTAGGATTAAGATCAACATCCTATAAATTAACAACATGGGAAGGATTTGGGTTATACCTCCTCATTTTGAAACCATGAAAAATTTAAGAGATATAATTTAAATGAGATGACATGTCGAACAAATATTCATCCTTTTTGAGTTTTTCCATGATCTCAATGTGGCCAAAAAACCTATGTTCTGACTTACCCTTGTCACCTACCTGAAAATGTCCCAAGTGAGATGAAAATATGAGAAAAAATAGATCACAAAACAAAAAATATAGTGGAAAATTATTATAGTCCATATATGATTTTTTATGTCACTTTTCTATGAGAAACCAATTCTTGATCAACTACACCATTTTGTCATCTCCTAAATGAGACTCAACCCAATTAAATATTATTCTCCCAAATCTTCCTAGAAAAAGAGAGATATACATGGAAACCCATAAAATGATTCAAAGGGAAACATATTTATCAAATCCCAATAAATATTTTATAGTAAAATTCAACCAAACGAAATTGATTTTTCCAAGATCCACCAAAATCAAACACACTTGCCCGATGAATATCCTTAAGAACCTGGATAACTCTCTTTGTTTGTCTACCCACCTAATGATAATAATCCATGATCAATTTAAACTGGGAACCCATAATCTATAAGAAACCATTCCAAAATCTAGATGTGAACCTTGGGTCCCTGTCATAAAAACATGTAGAGGTAACCCCATGAAGTATCAAAATCTCCTGGATATACAGGTCCTAGTCCTGTTCCACTATTTTAATATCCTTGATAGGCAATAAATAGGATGATTTTGTAATATGATTAATCATCACACAAATAAAATCCTTCCCATTGGGATTCTATGGAAAACCAAAAGTTAATTACAAGTAAATATCATCCCACTTGAATACTGAAATGGAAAAAGGTTACAATAAACCATTTGGTATTTGGTGTTCTACCATAATTTTGTAATATGCGAGACAACATGAAACAAAATCTGAAATCAACCCCCACATCCCTAGTAACCAATACCAATGTATCAAGTAGTGATACAACTTCTTAGCCTCAGGGTGTATAGACCAACATGACTGGTTTCCACTTTCCATCATCTCTTGCCTTAGAGAAATCAGAATAACCAACCTTCTACCGAAGCAGAAATCTTTATTGGGAGGCCAAGATCAATCACCAAGGGTATCCCCCACTACAAATGATTTTAATAAATAATTCTAACACTATTTATATCAATTACTCAATCCAAAACATCTCATAAAAAATATGAGTAATATTTCATCAAATATAAGAAAATCCATTCACCAACCTCTCCCACTAGAAAGATCATCTCAAGATACAAACATATCATAGATCACTCCTCAACTAATTCCCTCACGGATTGGGTCGATAAATATTTTCTCAATGTATTAAAATCTACATTTCATTTCCCATTATTTTATGCAATATAAAAATCAAAACTCTGAAGATACTCCACCGAATTTCATTATCAAAAATTCATATCCCTCTGACGAAAAATATATCTTAGGAACATATGACTGGAGTACACTATAAAATGATCCCAAACTACCTAGTGAAACCATGTTTTGAGTGAATGAATAATGACTATAAACTCAATACTATGTTTAGGGTAGTTTTTTTAATGAGAGAATAAATTGAGGGATCCATATTCCACCACCATTCCCCCCAACATCAAGACATATCCTAAACGCATACCGGTATCATGGTAGAAAACATCATAACCAGAACCCAATTTCATAATAATAAAAAAATTGTAATAAAGTTAACCACACCTTTATCTCCTCAAAAAATCCCTAAATGTTTTATTTACATTCAAAATTTACACCCTTAGGGGTTAATGATAAAATTGAAGATGTGATCTTGTGTAAATCCCGAACAAACAACCTATAGAAATCAGATAAAATCATGAAGTTCCTGATCTCAAACACATTTCTGGGCTTCTACCAAGAAAAAAAGATGTTCTTCTTACAAAGATAAATAATGATATCAAAATGGTATGTATCCTCCTTCAATAAATTTGGGTACACCATAATATCATGCATGAACACATCAAAAATATATTCCAAGAACTAGTGAATGATTTAGTTCATCAAATCTATATATACTGCAGGAGAATAAGTGAGACTAAATTGAATAAACAATAACATGAAATCCCCATACCGTCTCCTAAAAAAATATCTTAGTTATATATTATTCTATATATAAAAAATAGTGGTACCCTAACTGATGTTCAATCTATGAAATCCAACATGACTCTATAAGTGGGTCAAAAAGATCATAAATCCTGGGGAAATGATACTTTTTCTTATTGATCACCCAATTTAAATTTCAATAATACATATAATTCTTTAGAATTTTGTATTCCTTCTTAAAAAAGATGATAAGGGAATCCCACACTAATATTCTAAGATGAATAAATCCCATATCCTCTATATTTTCAACACAATATTTATGTTCCACCAACTCAGTAGGTTCCATTTGATAGAGATGAGAATTGTACTATGGAGTAGTTCAATAGTAATCTTGACCTCTCTATAGGGTGGTAACCTAGAGAAATCATCTGGAAAGATCTCAGATCGCACACAAACATAACCATAGGAATATGACTACCTAAAAAGGGTCAAAGATATCAATAATAATTTCTTACAATTGGAATGAAATTACCCTAGAAAAAAGAACAAAATGCCCCATACGTCATGATATAGAGTCCCACTCACCCTCAATAACATTAGTGACCCCATCGAAAGAAAAAAAAATAACCCAATGATGAATAAAGTAGATCTAGGCCTTAATGCTAATGATCTCATCCATTCCATGTATCATATCAAAGATGTCAATATTGAGAACTAAAAAGTACCATGCCACCTCAAAGTTGGCTATTATCACTCTACACATAGGACACTTGAAACCATTTTTCGACCCATTTCCCAATTCTTTATAAAGATTCAACAAGATAATACTATATTCGAAATGTAATTCTAACATATAAACTTATTTTTATGATATACAGAAATGAGTTGTACTTTTATTAAAAAAATCTATCACCATAGAAGATCAAATAAACATTGTACCTATAATAGTAGAGATCATGACATTATATTCCTCTAGTTCATACTCTACCACAGAAATCAATCTATTATTAGACATATGAAAAAAATCCCTTGGTGTAAGGATTAGACCCACCAACCTTGGAATCATCGGTACAAACCTATAAACCCTGGGTGGGAGTGAATCCTAAATTACTGGAATGGGATATATTTTCAATTTTTTTAAATGGATAGATAATCAATAATAATGAAATTTATTAGGATCCTCCATACAGTTAGTATTGGTATGACCTTGCCGTCAACAATGATAGCATACAAATAGACGCTATTTGGATGAAGCCCCTGAATCTGGTTCTGAGGAGAATTGTCCACCCTTGCACTTTCTTTTCTATAAAAAAGACACACCCAAAAAAAACTACACATACTAAATCTCCAACTAAACCAATATTTACAACCATGTAAGCCTATGACAAAGATACTTTGTTCACTACCTCTATAAAGGTCAGAATACACATGAGAATCAACAACAACTGAATATCTAGCTTCAATCCCAACCCAAAACCTTGAGCCTTTATGTACTCATTGGTGACTAGATCTAGTTCTTGATGAACCCGCTTAAAAAACATGAGGAATACTCGAGAAAAGTATGAAAACATTTCTCTATGGTTAGAAACTAATAGGCCTTCACTACAAGTTACGTCATAGGGGAAATATTTTGAATAAATATATTCTTGAATGAATTCTAGGTAAGATCCCCACGAATCCTTTCTTTCAAAATATAGTACCAAAATCTCCTTACAGATCCCTCGAGCGTGTACCAGAAAAAACACACCCTAGAGTCCACAGAAGTCTTTAAAAATATAGGATCTTCATAATTTATTCAAGACACTCATTTGATTCTTGGGTTTCTTTATCACAATGGGAGACAAGTTGATTCTACATAGAAAATATGATCCATGATCCACTACTTGTCATAGGTTCCCAATTCCATATTGACCCAAGGTATGAATTTTACGGATTGAAACTTCAACTATAGAAGGGTCCACTGAGGGGATTAACCTACAAATCCTATCTTGTAGATTCCTCACTCGGATTCGGAAGGGATCCTCTTAGATTCATTTTATATTTTATACAAGAGAATGACCAATCAACTTTAAATAATATTCAAAAAAATTAGGACCAAATTCAAGAATTTATGTACATTCATTAAAATAAAATGAGTATAAAGAAATATGAATTAAATGTATGAAAAAATGATTTCGGAAGGACCATGTAAATTTAAAAAAACCCCCCATTTAGTTGAATAAAATGACCTCAAACACCAAGTCTCAATCCAGGTAATTTTTTTGACCACCCATACTAGCTTGAGTTCAGACATGGAAGTGAGCTAACAAGGCACTATCCCACACTTACTACCTAAATTCCTATGGTCTTAACTTATATCTAACCATAAAATAAAACCATACTCAGGTAAAATTAAAAAAATTTAGGCTGAGAGTCCCTTTTGATATCATTATAAAATGAACATACCCGAGTCAACTAGACACGTCACTAGAGTCAGCCTGTTATTGTGGTGAGCCACAAAAATATAACAGAAACAATTATCAGTATAACCAAAACAACAAAACAAATAGAGTACAACAAAAAATAAAATAGATATATCAATGTCTCATATAATCAGAGAAAAACCTAAAGAAAAGAAAGTATTAAAATATAAGACTAAAAAGTATCCATTTTACCAACCATTACCTCCAAAGCAACCCTCTATAACAACAATGATGAAATGAGAGGCTCACATGCTACATGATGCCCCTACCTTTACTTCGACCCTGCAAAAAAGTCTACAAACACCCAATGAAAATTTATGATGTGAGAACAAAACCTAGTTAGATACCAAAAAAAATTCTATTCAAGTTCTAATAATAAAATTACAATAGTTTTAGATTAAAAAATAGGTTTAAAAGTCATTTTCATACATCTAAATAAATTTTCAAATCATTTCCTTTTGTTTCTATAATAAACTTTTAGATCCTAAAATCCAATAACATGAAAAGTATAAATGATAGAACTGGAAAGGAAATCCACATACCATAAGTTAAGAATGTAAGAAAATATCCATGAAATAATCCACCATGAGAAACCATGCGATACAACATCATGTGAAAACATGCGAGAAACTGTCCATGAAAAAATATATCATGTGATAAAAAACCATAAATGAAAAATAAATTTGTATTAAAACCTAGCCTAGGGTAATATGTTCTAGGAATAAAAGATCCAAACCCTAGAATGTTTTTGTACCAGGTTATATTGGGTCCATATATTGTATGCTGATATCTCAAAAGTAACCCCTAGTGGTTCCACACACACTAGGGTCACATAGGTCCCTTACTGACACACCCAAGGTTCTCAATGCGCTAAGTTTTTTAAAATAAATTTCAATACCATGCTCAAAATTTATAAAAAATTTCAAATCCAAGATAATATTCTTCGGTGTTTGAAAACCCATTTCCAAATCAAAACAACCATTCAAACATTTAATCAAACACTTGATGTGAACAAACCCATTTTTAAAGAATCTCCCATTTAAAAACATGTTCCATTCAATGATATCCTTTTAATAAAAAAATAACTTCAATTGAATGAATAAAACAAGTAGATTTTTCATGAATAATAATAAATTAATAGAATTTGTCCTTTTTAAAGAAACACTTACCGCATGAACTATGGTAGAACTATTCGCCTTCAACAACGATGATTGGGGACGGGTAAATCATGTCCTCATGATCCCATATCTATAAAAAATACATAAATACTCTCTCAGAACCATTATATATATATTTCATAAAAAAATATTTTAGGTTTCACAAGATTAGAATAGAAGAGATCCAATGAGGATCTAGAAGGAAAGGCGAATATGGATCCAAAATGAAACATACGAAGAGTTGATCTGGCAATAATAAAGGAAAACCACCTAGATTACCAAGGTAAATGCCTATAGATCACCGGGGAAGGATTATTTTGAGACAAAAATATATTTTTGGATGAATAGGGGTTAGACCTAGTGTGTTAGATAATTTGAAAACAATTTTAGGTTTATTAAAAATCATGCACATGATTTTATAAGTTAGGTCAGATGGTTAAAAAAACAAAGAATCCTAACATTGTGCCTCTAAATAACTTATATTTTAGGTGAATGGCTTTTATAACCATGGAAAAATTGTTTAAATCCTTATTTATAAGGGTTCATGATTTTTACTAGGTTATTATATAGTGTTGAAAAACCACCCTCCCCCTTCGAGTGGCTTAATATAGGAATCATGGTTTGTGGGGCCAACCATATAGTTTTTCCTGACTTTGGGCTGACCATGTACATCCCCATGGAACTACAAAACTTAAAAAATATTCCCAAAATGACACCAAAGTAAAAAAATAAATGAATGGTCAAAAAAGATTCAATATGTACCTGAAAAAAAATAATGTAATGTTACATTTGGGAAACAAGATTATCCAAAAACACAAGCTCTAAACATTGCATATTGATTAAATATTTTCAACCAAAAAATCTTAATTATACCCTAAAATTCAACTATTATTTGTTTCTAAAAAAAATTACCTAGTAAAACTCCTTTTTATTCATCTTATCAAATTAAATACTTTTCATTAAAAAAATGAAATAAATAATGATATATTTATATTGTATGAGGAATAATTTTGGATCGTTCATCCAATGCTCCTTTAACTTTACTATAGACTACACAAATATCGATACAATGATCCTCCAGTGTTAATATCATTAATTTGAAGTATTTTTGTCTAACTTTATTAACAAACACAACATAAAAGGATCTCATTGATTTTTTAAAAAATTTACCCCTTTGGGTTTGTTAATTATATATCAATGTATTTATATCACATTTAAAACATTAACTATACCATGTAATAAATCCCAAATTTCATTTAATTTACATTAATTCAATCTAATCCCACATGAGTAATGTTCACTATGAGAAACAAGTGTAAAATAAAAGCATTTATTAAAAATTAACTTCAGAAACCTCATTATTCACCCTTGATTGTGAGGAATAGTTTGAAATTATTTATATTTAATAAATTTAACTCAAATTTCCTTGAGATTATCTCACCCTTCATGTCTTCTACCCATAAGTATACATATCATCGTTGAGTAGTAGTCCCAATAAATTTATCCAGTGGATGATAATTGTAGGTTGGAAAGTTCTTCTCAAATAGATATACTTAAAAGTGTGTGTGGGGGGGGGTGTATTAGTTAAATAACCTAGTTTAAGAAGTTAAAACTAATTAAAATGCAATCCTCTTAAAGTATGGTTATCAAAATCGGAATCAGTTTGATTAACAAGGTCATAGAATCAAAACAATATACAGTTTAATTATGTCAAATTAAAAAGATAATAATAACTATTAATACAACTTAACATAGTACGATTATCGTAATCAGAGTTTGCAACACTCTGAGATTATGTAAATTATTATTTTTTCGAATTAATTTAATCTTTTTGATACTTTTAATTTCACTAAATACTAACAATAGTTTATTTTATTTTAAATTACTATGTCTAGGATGCAATATATGTATCACCATGTTAATCATGCACTAAACACAACATAAATTTTATATTTCTCTACATAGAACACTGAGGTTATCTTACATTACATGCAAGACAGAATTTCCTCGATGGATTGCGTGATATGCAAGGCCGAGTGTTACCGAACAATAATATATTATTAAAATATTATTATTTAATAATATAGAACCTAGATATTAAATTGATGAATATAAGATTAACTAATTTATGAAAATATATAATTGAATTATTTTTTATCTATTAATTATAAACAAATATAGAAACCAAATAAAAATAAAAAGAATGATTTTATAAAATATTTTTTATGCAAAAAAGGTAATTTATCTTAGTATGTTAAATAAATTATTATTATTTAATGATAATAATTAAATTTATATGTTACATAATCAATAAAATATATTTGACATTCATCAAATTGATTTTATATTCATAAGATTAGGAGATACCCAATACGATATTTAAAAACCAATATTGTTATAAAAGACATTTTACCACATTTTAATGGAGAAACTTTTTTTAATATGAATTTTGGAACTTATATAAATTTAATATTTCAAAATAAAATCTATCTTTGAAATAAAAATATTTCAATTATGTTAGGATAATATTTTTGGTATTTTTCGATGAAGTTTCATTTTTTGATGAATAATGAAAAGTACTGAATTTTAATTCAAAACTTATTTCTCATCCAATTTATTTATAACATTAAATTATATTTTATTTTTTTTGAAAGTTTAATTAGTTATTTTTTTATCAATTAATTAAATTTAGTACATTTTAATCAATTTCTATATTAAATTGACTATAACAACAGAGCAAACTTTTGCACATTTTTACATTAAAAACCCACAATGTCGTCCCGTATACTAGATTAATTTTAAAATAATTTATTCCACTTATGTGATTGGAATTTGGAAAAAATGGATTCCATATTTGTATTTGTATCTAATTATAATTTATAATAATATAAACATTGTTTTTGACAAAAAATATTAGTGAAAGTAATTAAAATTAATTGCAGTGATTAAGAGAAAAATGAACTTAACAAATTACTAAACCTTAAAAAAAAGGACCCAAAACAACCTATAAACTTGAAAAAAGTCATTGGATTGAAATATTTAGACCACATACACCCTTATCTATAATATTTTACATTATAGTATCCACTTTACATGGGGAAAACATGGGTGGAATTCTTTTTCCAAATATTTACAAGTGTGTCACTCCTCCTCCACTATAAAAGGCCTCCTCTACCCCACTTACTCACACATATCAATACACATTGGATCGACCAATATATAACAAAATATCTCCATAAAACCCATCCCCTCATCCTATAATCCTTTAATTGAGCATAAATCCATCCGAGAAACCCCTTTGTTGAAAACCAAAAGGATTATCAAAAGAAGAGGTGGTATCTTTCTTCAAGCTCTTTTATTTTATTTCCATTCTCCACCTAATAAAATATACTTATTACATTATTATTAAAAAAATAAAAATAATCTAACATATACATATATGTTTTTATGATAAGGGCTATACCAACACTTACACACACTTCCATCTAATTGGTAATGGACAACAGTTTTTTAGTATGGAGAACTACCACCCCACAAAATGAGGATTGTTCGTTTTCCTTTACCACCAATAATGGATATGAAATACTATTTAAAAACAGTTTATATATTATATATATTAAATTTATTATGTAATTATTCTTATTTAATTTTATTATAACACATAACTTTATAATTTCTATTTTTTCTAAATATGATAATTTTTTTTGGGGAAGCGTGGACTACCGCCACCTCAAAGCAATGTGATTCATTCAAAAACTACATGGATTGAATGAAGGATGGTATTATTGATTGTATATGATATATATGACAACATAATTATAATTTAATGATATGTCAGACGTACATACATATATTTAATTTATTTTATTTCATTCAATATGATTATTAATCAGAAATAGCATTAATGCGTACATACAACCTACCGTCTCCATGAACAATGTATTCCATTTCAAACTTATCTCTTATATAGAGTATTATAATAAAAATATAATTAAGATAAATTATTTCTATATCAGGTTTTACAATCATGAAATCATTATATACGTTTTAGTACTAATAATATAACAAATTAAGACACATGCAAAAAACAAAGAGCATATTACCCGAAGCGCACCCCTAACATGAAATTGTTAAATGGAGGGTAATATAAAGTTGTAATAAAACCATATATGGTATTCGATATGTTAATATTTTTCTGTTATAGATGTATCATAAACTTATATTTATTATAGATTAGTATTGAATGAGTATGACCAGAGTCAAGACACAAGGTAAGGGAATTTTATCTCACCTTTTGTTTTCATGAGATTCATGCCTTATTCACCAATAATTTCTTTTATATGGTTTTATATTTCCCATATATTTATTCCATTACTATTGTAACACCCCAGGTAAATAAAGAATATGACATTTTCATATTTATCCAAATTTGTGAATAAAATATTGATATGACTTTAAAGGGGACTCTATGCTCGATGGCGTACCCAACACGCAACAACGAGTTTCTTGGGAATCTTACGTCGCGCTCTAATAATAAAATAATATTATTTTAAATGGTAGTTAACATGTAGCCGTTGTATTGTAGGGAATGGATAGAAATAACTAAAATATGATTATATATGTTTTTAAATGTTTTTACATTTATCCAATATAGGATATAGACTTAAAATACGGAAAGAATTCAATTTTAGGCGTATATGCCCTAGTTTTCACTAAAGGTTCACTTATCACATTTTGATGTTGAACCATCATTAAATATAGTTTTGTTCACTCTTAAACATTCTTTCGGACCAAATAAAACTCTTATTAAGATTCGGGACATCAAAATTTACTTTGTGTAAATTTTTGGTATCTCTCCGATAAAGTTCATTTTTTTAATGAATAGTGTAAACTGTTGTATTTTAATTCAAAACCTCTTTTTAATATAATTTATTTATATGATTATATTTTCTTTTTAATTGGTTTTAAATTGAAACTATAATATATTTTTACCAATAAATCCAATAGTGGTTTTTGGAATTAATTTCACTTTGAAATCAGACTTAAACGAGTGCCAATCTTTTGATACTTATTGTTTCATAAAAACACGCTATTTGCTCTAACAGCGGGAATTAATTATTAAATTAATTAATGTGACTTATATGTTTTGAATTTTGTAAAATAGACTTCATTTTTGAATTCAGAATATCAAATATAGCTTAGGGTGAATTTTTGGGATTTTTCTGAAAAACATCAATTTTTGATGAATAGTGACACCACTAAGTGGTACTTATAAAAACTGATTTTTCCGTTTAAATGATATTTTGCCATATTTGTGTTTTGAATTTCAAAAATCCGACATACATGGTTTTCATTAAGAAGTAAAATGTGGTTCAATGGGATAAAAATAATTTTTTGGTGAATAGTAACTTATTAAGTTTTTAATCGCGATTAGAGGTAATTAGTGTAGTTTAAGGTAAAAATAATGTTTTAATAATATGAAATGAACTTGAAACATGTCCTAACCTCATTGGATGTGTAATTTCCGACCAAGACAAGCCATGGGTCAACTTGGGGACCCCATGGAGCCACTTTGGTTGGGAAATGACATAAATAACTTTTTATTTAATGTAAAAGTAAAAATGACACAAACATGATATGTTTTACTAACACAATTTTTAAGTGGGGTTATACAAGTCAGATGTTTTATTATAAATAGTCATTGGAAAGATAAAAAGATTTCATATATCATAGTAATTTGTTTTATAATTTTTAGACAACAAATAAATTAAATTATATATGACATCATAATGATGCAGCGATGACATCATTATCTGACGATTTAAATAAAATGAAAAGATAATGTAAACTCTATGACCTAAACATGTCCAAAACTTATTGGATGGGTGGATTTCAAACCCTTATCACCTTATCCACGAATAATATCAATGTGGGACCTTTTAAAACCGAAACACATTTTCAAATAAAGTAATATTTCTTACTTTCCAAAAGTGCCCCTCCTCTCCTCTTATAAAAGGCCCCCACCTCTACCTCATTTCACACACTCCTCAAGCCTTTGACTCGGCCAACCCCTGACCATTTAATCTCTCAACATCCCTCTCCTCATCCTAGAGGATTCCCTTTGGGCATAATCATTTCAACGGAAGCCTTTAGGCTCAAATCAAAAGGAGTTTCACTTTTAAAGATAATTCATTCTCTCATGTTCATTTGTTTTATTTTGCTTCTCCAACCCCCTAAACACTTTTTATTTACATCTTTTGTAACAACACCAGTATCTTCAATATACTAGGATATTTTTATAAGATTTATTCGAGCTACACTCTCACACAACTACATCAAATGGTTAAATAACATACGGTTTCCGTGGATGGCGAAATTCTGCCTCCCGAAACGATGATTGTTCAATACTCATTTAACACCTTCAAAGGTGGCCATTATGATGTAACTATTTTTATATATGATATATAATATTTTTATGGTTTCCTTAAGCTTCTGTTTTTTTTCATTTTGGGCATACATTTATGGTTTCCATTATGGGTAAACGTGATATCTTCATATAAGGAAGTGCGGACTACCGCCCCCTCAAAGTGATTTGATTCGTTAAATACCATATGTGGGACGTATAAAGGATGGAACTATGATATTATATATGATATTATACTGGAATTATAATATAAAATTACATCATTATGATTCCATTCTATAAAATACGAAATAGAAATGAAAGTAGCGTTCATGCGTACGTACGGCTTACCGTCTCCATGAACGATGCATTTCATTTCTTACCTATAAATGATTATGTAATGTTATAAATTCATGAATGTACTGGATATATATTAAATATATTATATATACATCATGAATACAATTATGGATATAATAAACATTTGGCCACACGAACAACATGTAATTGTAAGAAGTCCACTTTCGACTTAAGAACCAAATATCGGCAAAAAAATATTATTAACTTAAATGATTACATAATGTTTATTACATGGTAATAAGTGATATAAAAGGAATAATGAAATTGAAAAAGGTTCTTAAGGAAGTAAAAATTAACTCAAGTTTATTATTCAGGAGATTAAAGAACGATCGAGTCAAGTCGGACCCGAGGTAAGGGATCCTACTCCTCTCTTTCTTTTTAAGTACACACTTTTATGTCATTCCTTTTAAATCTCATCTTTCTTGTTATTGGGATGATATTTTATATTAAAAATACTGTAATTTTTTTGTTCATGTGATTAGAGACCCTATTCTATATCATCAATCCATTTTGGATGTTTTGAGTGGCGCTGTTAGGCTGCCGAACTTTCGTAAGAGATCTAACCTCTCTCTTTCTTTTTAAGTACTCTCCTTTATGTCACTTCTTTTAAGCTCCTCTTTGTAATGTTGGAGGATGTTATTTTATATTCCTCTTGCTTTACATTTTATTGTAATGTGATGAGATACCCTATTTGATCTCATCAATCCATATTCAGATGTTTTATGTGGCACCGTTAGGCTGCCGAGTTTTCGTAAGGGATTTTTCATCTCACTTTTATTCCCGTGAGATTTATGATACATTTTCCAAAAATTCCATTGAGTGGTGTATGTACTGCCCATTATTCTAATATTTGTGTAATATACTTTCGTTTATGAGTATTTACATCAATGATCTATTGTCCTTCTTTCATGGGGTGTATGTTTTGAAAGATCACCAAGTCGGTAAGGGAACCTTTCACCCTCCTCTTTTTTAAAAGACTTCTTTTGTAGGGTATTTTAATTTACATATTTTTATGTTGTGATATGTTCTCATATATCCTTATTGATGTTAATTTTATGTCCAAGTGATGAGATACACTTTTTATCTCTCATCAACTCATTTTGATGTGATGCTGTTAGGCTGTCAAGGGAACTTTTAAACCCAATTTCAATTTCTTTGGGTTCAACATGTAGTCATTGAATATGTCATCCATTGAATATGTGTGAATGAACTTTTATTGTTTTACAATTAATATCCACTTATATTTTTGTGTATTTATATTTTTCACACATATTTTTGAGATTGATTTGTCCTTAATCTAAGGATACCTTCTTTATAAGGGATTTCATCACATTTGACATTTCTATTGAGGGTTCATTGCTGTTATGCACCAATTCACTCTTATATGGTGTATATACTATCCTTTGGAGTATTATATCATGAATCCATTTATTCTCATGACATTATAAAGTTCTGACTAAATTTTATTCCTCAATTATTGTATTCAAGTGTCTCTAATTTTGGTAAAACCCCTTTAACCAAAATATCGTTTTAAATGTTTTAGTTATTTGTTCTTATTAATATCCATGTTTTAAAAATGGTTTTAAGGATTTATTTATATCGATATTAATGGTTTTAAATTTTAAGCTTCAAGGTGGTATGGGACACTTTGATTCAAAAATCTCTTTATTAAATGTTTTAAATGGTTTTGGAAATGGTTTCTTTTTGAATTGATTCATTTTTTCAATATACTAAAATGTTATATTGTGATTGAAATGTAGAAATGTTATGTTTCCTTTATTCATGTTTTATGTGATACATTTATGTTATGGTTCTTGGGCATTGTTATGAAAACGGGTGGTTCCGTGATAAACTAAGGGCGGGTGAGCCCGATATAGCTCTCCAATGCATTGGGTAACGCGAAGGAGTGAAACGTTAAGGTTTCTCCGAAGAGATTTAGGGAATATACTGTGATGGGTATTCCAAACGTAACCAAGAGGGTTACTCCCTACGTAAGAATGTTATGAATGCCTCAAGTTACCTTTATGTCTTATGTTTTCTATGATTTATTCATGATTTGATATGCCTATTTTTTATGGGTAAAGTGTGATTTCATTCTAATGTATATATGAACTCATGTTTCCTTTCCATATTTTTATAACTCTTACTGAGATTTTTATGCTCATACCAAGTTTTTGAAATATTTTTCACAGGTCAAGGGAAAGGTACATGATGTGATGATAGTGTCAAGGATGTGTCAAGAAAGAATCTGTGTTATATTTTAAATATGTTTCCGTTGATGGGAAGAATGAATACTGTCTTTTATGTAACCACTTTGTTTAAATGTGGAATGTAACGCAAGTTTCATGATCTAATTCTCTAAAACTATAAACCTGAAAAGATCCTCAATGTGTAATCTTGTAATAACTCAAGATTGAGTAAGGTTTAAGGCTGGGGCCTTATAGTTGGTATCAAAGGTCGGTTTAGATAACTTTAGAGGTTAGGGTATTCCTTAAGCATAAGTGACATTACCATAATGGTTAGGATTTCAGAAAGAGTCCTAGTTTTAGATAAAGTGAATGAGTAAGTGTATCTTAGTTTTTACGTTCCTCATTAGTACATGATGGTTTTGTTGATATACTCACACTGACATTTCTATTTTTAGTGAATGGATGGATCTAGCAGGCACCAAAGAGACAACAGGTTTGAAGGAAACTGTGGTGGTTCTCTGATTAAGATACTAGATAAAATGGAGGATTAAATGAGGAAACTCGTGGTTGTTCTAAACCAAATATCAAGGAGTCATGATCAACCACTTTAACCTTGGTATGATCTTTAATGCATCATGTACGAGATGACCAATCCATGTGGAAGTTTAGGTAATAATTATAATGGTAACCATTAGAGTTTATATGATCCTTGCTTTTGAGGTAATTATGGGTTATTATATGATATGCTGGAAAATGAAAGGCATGAGATAAACATGAGGTTAAAATATGTTATGATCATTTTTGATGATTTTATCTCTTTTTTGGGAATGATTTAAGAATTATATAGTTTTGGAAAAAGGACAACACGCAGACCGTGTGACAACCCGTCGCGTCGGACAAAGCTGCGGGAATCGAACCCACAATCAAAGTGTGACTGGTATTTATCGCCCACCACTGGACTACGTGAAGTCCCTGGTTAGTTTGACTGATTCTTTTTAGTTATATCATTTTATGAATTAAGAGTAAGTTGATTTTGGGTTATTTATGAAAATGATTAACCTATCATAGAGGATATGTGATTAGGTTAATTATTTTTCAATACGAGACTTTAGGAGCAACTGATGTTGTTTGGTGATAAATGTTACGATTTAACTTGGAAGACTATGTGACTAAATCCTTCAAATATTTGGGTTTCAGTCTTATATTTTTTTACTTTGAAGAATTTTATGGACAAATTGTTTATCGGATGGTCCTTGTTGAACTTTGGGTTTTGTTGGACAAATTTTGGAGATTAAGCTTGGATTTTCTTTTTAATGGGTTATCCTTTTCTGGATTATCTGACCTTGTACTAACCTTTTTGGTTTTGGTTTTGGTTAAAGACTAAAGACATGGGATGTATATAGTTCTCTTTTGTGGATTATGTGATTCTCTAGAAGTTGATTATAGTACTCTTAATGCGAACAAGTCTCCCTAAATACTCGTCTTTTGGAAAAAATATTAGTTTGATTAAGGAATCTAGTAAAAGTTGAAAGTCAACATGATAAGTGATTATGTTTCCTTATGAATAAATTCCTCAATAAAAATTAACTTAAAACAAAAATGTTTTCTATTAACTTTTCCTACTGGGGAATCGAATACCGTTTAACCCATCACAAGTTTGTGATTTTCTTGTGGTTAACTTTCTCCTAAACATGTTTTCTATCACCCTCCATCAGAACATGACCCTATGTTTTCTCCTCCATGTCCATGTTTTCCTACTTGGAATCCTAGTATGGGTTAACTCGGGTGACCTATGTGCTTATCTTTCTTTATTTTAAAGTGATTCTTTTACCGACTCTTGTTCCGATGTGGGACTTTCAAGGATGTTTCCAAGCTCAATTTTAAAAATTGCGAGGATGCAATTCCCAAAAGGGGGGAAGGATGTAACACCCCAGGTAAATAAAGAATATGAAATTTTAATATTTATCCATATTTGTGAATAAAATATTGATATGACTTTAAATGGGACGCTATGCTCGATGGCGTACCCAACACGCAACAACGAGTTTCTTAGGAATCTTACGTCGCACTCTAATAATAAAATAATATTATTTTAAATGGTAGTTAACATGTAGCCGTTGTATTGTAGGGAATGGATATAAATAACTAAAATATGATTATATATGTTTTTAAATGTTTTTACATTTATCCAATAGAGGATAGAGGCTTAAAATACGGAAAGAATTCAATTTTAGGCGTATATGCCCTAGTTTTCACTAAAGGTTCACTTATCACCTTTTGATGTTGAACCATCATTAAATATAGTTTTTTTCACTCTTAAACATTCTTTTGGACCAAATAAAACTCTTATTAATAATCGGGACATCAAAATTTACTTTGTGTAAATTTTTGGTATCTCTCCGATAAAGTTCATTTTTTTAATGAATAGTGTAAAATGTTGTATTTTAATTCAAAACCTCTTTTTAAACTAATTTATTTATATCATTAGATTTTCTTTTGAATTGGTTTTAAATTGAAATTAGAATATATTTTTACCAATAAATCCAATAGTGGTCGTTGGAATTAATTTCACTTTGAAATCAGACTTAAACCAGTGTCAATCTTTTGATACTTATTCTTTCATAAAGACCCGCTATTTTCTATGACAGCGGGAATTAATTATTAAATTAATTAATGTGACTTATATGTTTTGAATTTTTTAAAATAGACTTCATTTTTGAATTCAGAATATCAAATATATCTTAGGGTTAATTTTTGGGATTTTTCGGAAAAACATCAATTTTTGATGAATAGTGACACCACTAAGTGGTACTTATAAAAACTGATTTTTCCGTTTAAATGAAATTTTTCCATCTTTGTGTTTTGAATTTCAAAAATCAGACATACATGGTTTTCATTAAGAAGTAAAATTTGGTTCAATGGGATAAAAATTATTTTTTGGTGAATAGTAACTTATTAAGTTTTTAATCGCGATTAGAGGTAATTAGTGTAGTTTAAGGTAAAAATAATGTTTTAATAATATGAAATGAACTTGAAACATGTCCTAACCTCATTGTATGTGTAATGGTCGACCAAGAAAAGCCATGGGTCAACTTGGGGACCCCATGGAGCCACTTTTGTTGGGAAATGACATAAATAACTTTTTATTTAATGTAAAAGTAAAAATGACACAAACATGATATGTTTTACTAACACAATTTTTAAGTGGGGATATACAAGTCAGATGTTTTATTATAAATAGTCATTGGAAAGATAAAAAGATTTTCTACATCATAGTAATTTTTTTATAATTTTTATACATTAAATAAATTAAATTATATATGACATCATAATGATGCAACGATGACATCATTCTCTGACGATTTAAATAAAATGAAAAGATAATGCAAAATCTATGACCTACACATGTACAAAACTTATTAGATGGGTGTATTTAAAACCCTTATCACCTTATCCACGAATAATATCAATGTGGGACCTTTTAAAACCGAAACACATTTTCAAATAAAGTAATATTTCTTACTTTCCAAAAGTGCCCCTCCTCTCCTCTTATAAAAGGCCCCCACCTCTACCTCATTTCACACACTCCTCAAGCCTTTGGATCGGCCAAACCCTGACCATTTACTCTCTCCACATCCCTCTACTCATCCTAGAGGATTCCCTTTGGGCAGAATCCTTTCAAAGGAAGCCTTTAGGCTCAAATCAAAAGGAGTTTCACTTTTAAAGGTAATTCATTCTCTCATGTTCATTTGTTTTATTTTTCTTCTCAAACCCCCTAAACTCTTTTTATTTACATCTTTTGTAACAACAATAGTATATTAAATATACTAGGATATTTTTATAATATTTATTCGAGCTACACTCTCACACAACTACATCAAATGGATAAATAACATGCGGTTTCCGTGGATGGAGAAATTCTGCCTCCCGAAACGATGATTGTTCAATACTCATTTAACACCTTCAAAGGTGGCCATTATGATGTCACTATTTTTATATATGATATATAATATTTTTATGTTTTCCTTAAGCTTCTGTTTTTTTTCATTTTGGGCATACCTTTATGGTTTCCATTATGGGTAAACGCGATATCTTCATTTAAGGAAGTGCGGACTACCGCCCCCTCAAAGTGATTTGATTCGTTAAATACCATATGTGGGACGTATAAAGGATGGAACTATGATATTATATATGATATTATACTGGAATTATAATATAACATTATATCATTATGATTCCATTCTATAAAATAAGAAATAGAAATGAAAGTAGCGTTCATGCGTCCGTACGACTTACCGTCTCCATGAACGATGCATTTCATTTCGTACCTCTAAATGATTATGTAATGTTATAAATTCATGAATGTACTGGATATATATGACATATATGATATCTACATCATGAATACAATTCTGGATATAATAAACATTTGGACACACGAACAACATGTAATTGTAAGAAGTCCACTTTCGACTTAAGAACCAAATATCGGCAAAACAAATATTATTAACTTAAATGATTAGATAATGTTTATGACATGGTAATAAGTGATATAAAAGGAATAATGAACTTGAAAAATGTTCTTAAGGAAGTATAAATTAACTCAAGTTTATTATTCAGGAGATTAAAGAACGATCGAGTCAAGTCGGACCCGAGGTAAGGGATCCTACTCCTCTCTTTCTTTTTAAGTACACACTTTTATGTCATTCCTTTTAAAGCTCATATTTCTTGTTATTGGGATGATATTTTATATTAAACTTACTGAAATTTTTATGTTCATGTGATTAGAGACCCTATTCTCTATCATCAATCCATTTTGGAAGTTTTGAGTGGCACCGTTAGGCTGCCGAACTTTCGTAAGAGATATAACCTCTCTCTTTCTTTTTAAGTACTCTCCTTTATGTCACTTCTTTTAATCTCCTATTTGTATTGTTGGGGGATGTTATTTTATATTACTCTTTCTGTAAATTTTATTGTAATGTGATGAGATACCCTATTTTATCTCATCAATCCATATTCGAAAGTTTTATGTGGCGCCGTTAGGCTGCCGAGTTTTCGTAAGGGATTTTTCATCTCACTTTTATTCTCGTGAGATTTATGCTACATTTGCCACAAATTCCATTGAGTGGTGTATGTACTGCCCATTATTCTACTCTTTGTTTAATATAATTTCTTTTATTAGTATTTACATCAATTAACTATTGTCCTTCTTTCATGGGGTGTATGTTTTGAAAGATACCCAAGTCGGTAAGGGAACCTTTCACCCTCCTCCTTTTTAAAAGACTTATTTTGTAGGGTCTTTTAATTTACATATTTTTATGTTTTTACATGTTCTCATATATCCTTATTGATGTAAATTTTATGTCCAATTTATGAGATACACTTTTTATCTCTCATCAACTCATTTTGATGTGATGTCGTTAGGCTGTCAAGGGAACTTTTTAACCCAATTTCGATTTCTTTGGGTTCAACATGTAGTCATTGAATATGTCATCCATTGAATATGTGTGAATGACCTTTTATTGTTTTAAACTTAATATCCACTTATATTATTGTGTATTTATATTTGTCACATGTATTTTTTAGATTTATTTTTCCTTAATCTAAGGATACCTTCTTTATAAGGGATTTCATCACATTTGACATTTCTATTGAGGGTTCATTGTTGTTATGCACCAATTCACTCTTATATGGTGTATATACTGTCCTTTTGAGTATTATATCATTAATCCATTTATTCTCATGATATTATAAATTTATGACTAAATTTTATTCCTCAATTATTGTATTCAAGTGTCTCTAATTTTGGTAAAACCCCTTTAACCAAAATATCGTTTTAAATGTTTTAATTATTTATTCTTATTAATATCCATGTTTTCAAAATGGTTTTAAGGATTTATTTATATGGATATTAATGGTTTAAAATTTTAAGCTTCAAGGTTGTATGAGACACTTTGATTCAAAAATCTCTTTATTAAATGTTTTAAATGGTTTTGGAAATGGTTTCTTTTTGAATGGATTCATTATTTCAATATACTAAAATGTTATATTGTGATTGAAATGTGGAAATGTTATGTTTCCTTTATGCATGTTTTATGTGATACATTTATGTTATGGTTCTTGGGCATTGTTATGAAAACAGGTGGTTCCGTGATAAACTAAGGGCGGGTGAGCCAAATATAGCTCTCCAATGCATTGGGTAACGCGAAGGAGTGAAACGTTAAGGTTTTTACGAAGAGATTTAGGGAATATACTGTGATGGGTATTCCAAACGTAACCAAGAGGGTTACTCCCTACGTAAGAATGTTATGAATGCCTCATGTTACCTTTATGTCTTTTGTTTTCTATGATTTATTCATGATTTGATATGCCTATGTTTTATGGGTAAAGTGTGATTTCATTCTAATGTATATATGAACTCATGTTTCCTTTCCATATTTTTATAACTCTTACTGAGCTTTTTATGCTCATCCCAAGTTTTTGAAATGTTTTTCACAGGTCAAGGGAAAGGTACATTATGTGATGATAGTGTCAAGGATGTGTCAAGAAAGAATCCGTGTTATATTTTAAATATGTTTCCGTTGATGGGAAGAATGAATACTGTCTTTTATGTAACCACTTTGTTTAAATGTGGAATGTAATGGAAGTTTCATGATCTAATTATCTAAAAATCTAAACCTGAAAATATCATCAATGTGTAATCTTGTAATAACTCAAGATTATGTAAGGTTTAAGGCTGGGGCCTTATAACTATAATACATAAATCTATAGGTATTTACATATCCATTTTATGATCTTTTTTTCACCGGGTTTATGTTTCAATAGTTACCAAATTGGTAAAGTAATTTTTTCTAAATTTTCCTTCTTTGAGACACATTCCGTATTATGAACCTATACTTTTCTATGAGGTGTATATAATACCTCTTAAATGATAAATAATGAATATAATTATTTTCATTATATTTTATGCTTCATTTAATTTCATTTTCTATCTTGGGGAGTGTAATTGAAATTACCCAGTGGTAAGAGTT
Source organism: Viscum album (assembly GCA_963277665.1). Classification (NCBI taxonomy): domain Eukaryota; kingdom Viridiplantae; phylum Streptophyta; class Magnoliopsida; order Santalales; family Viscaceae; genus Viscum; species Viscum album. The sequence continues at coordinate 1,713,634,465 of OY728152.1, read as the reverse complement.
TATTGATATAATCTTATCATTTATCAAGGTTGTTTAGGATTATTATTCCATTAATGAAATCCATCACTCAAGAGAATTCTTGAATTTTATTATAATATGTATATTCATGATATATTCATGTATTGGTACAATTTTCCCAATATTTGGTATATATGGTGATTAGGAAAGTGTTTTTAAAAAAGTCTAACATTAACCCTCTCTTCAGTCAGAAATATATGTTCCTTCAAAACCATGTTTTCTAAAAGGTTTCCAAAAATATTATACTATTATAGTAAAATCACTAAAATACATTTTTACCCATGTTTTATTCTTTAAAAAAAGGGTTTCAAAAAGGAATCATCTTTTCATATTTGTTATAGGAAGTTTTCATAACTTTCTACGCTAAAAAAGGAATGTTCAACATGTATATAATTACCCTCTATCCTTACAGTCATTCCCATGAATCTTCATTTACAATATTACAAAGATATTTTACCGATTTGACTTCATAATAATCTGGATTTTTTTAAAGGGGTTTTTCAATGTAAAATATTTTCAAAAATGTTTTATGTTAAAAATGTGTTTGAAATTATTTTCAAAACATCCTTTATATGTTTTAAAAAATGTTATTTTCAGAGAAAATTATTTCAATGATCTAAAATATTCTTTTATATTTTTTCAATGTATTTTAATGGAAAATGGTTTTCAATTCTTTTAAGATTATTTTATACGTTTTCAAGGGAAATAGTTTTCAAAATGTTTTAAAATCCTTTTTTATGTTTTCAAGGAAAAAGGTTTTAAAAATTATTTCAATCTTTCTTCATAACATTTCAAAGTATTTTAAAGAAAATAGTTTTGTAAAGGTTTTATGTTTTAAATAGAATTTTTACAATGAAGAAAGGATATTTTCATCATGAAATGTTTCTAAATGATATCAAAAAATTATTTTCCATATAAGATGACATCTGTTGTTGTTACTAATGCCTTTATCAGAAATTATCCAAATGTTCCATTCATATTATTTCTCTGAATGGTTTTTATTTTTTTGGAATGACATTTATGAAATCCTATTTCTCTTTCATGGGTTATAATTTTATTAAAACCATCCCTCTTTCATGGGTTATATGTTTATGAAACTCTTTCCTCTTCCATGGATTATATGCTTACGGAACTAATTTCTATTCAATGGGTCATTCCATGATAAATTCTTATGAAGGTCACATCCTTTAACAATTTATTCTCGGATTAAAAGATTATGAAACCTATATATTTTTCACAGTATATGATATGATTAAATTTTTACGATACCCATTTCATTTCATGGGTGAAAATATTATTCATTTTATGGGTATTGATATGATTCATGTTTTATTATCTTGTGGTACATGTATGTATGAGTTATTATGTTATGAGTGAGACCTATATATCCCTCTAATTCATTGTATAATGATAGATGATCCAATAGTATTTATATTATGTGTGAACCTAAATACATGTTCACAATGTTATGAATGGACCTCATTGTATTGGATTAAGTTTATGTGTGATCCTGATTACATATTAAAAATGTTATGAGTGAACCTTATTATGTGTTCATAATGTTTTGAGTGAACATTATTACATGTTCATAATTTTATGTGTAGACTTTATTACATGTACATAAGTTATGCACGAACCAGATTACATGTATATAATGTTATGCATGTACCTCATTTCATGTTCAAAAAATTATGATTGGACCTATTTTCATGTATATAAGTCTATGATAGGGCATGATTTCATGTCCTCAACTTAACGTGTGAACCTATTTTTACTTATACATGATCACGACGTTATATGTTGATGTGTCTGTAAAAATTTGACATCTATTTGTATGTAAGATTTCATGGATTATGTTCCCAATTTTTCTTATGATTCATGTCTTATAAACAACTTATATTTATTCCATGATTCATGTTTATGATGTTTGAAATGTAGGGTATTCTATTATGATGATACGACCATGTTATTCTTATATATTTACTTTATTAACCCTTACCATGAATTTGATCTCCCTTCCTTCTTATGTTTCCTTTCCCCAGGTTATAAATAATGGGTTTTAAGTATATTTACTAACAGGGAATGCATTTTTGGGAAGCATTAAAGATATTTCACTCAGTTAAAATATTTTTTTCCATGTTTCCAAATTCACTAATGTAATAAGATCTTTGGGTGTCTATTTGTGAAATGTTTTAAGTATTCCGCTAAAATGATGCAGTGTATATGTACTTCACGATTGGGTCATTATAATTGGTATCATTATGAAGGTTTACTCATACTTTGGAAAATAGAATGAGAAAACTTTGGCATCATCCCTTGGTATATTTATAAGGATATGTCTAGGGATGTCTCCAAGGATAAGTATAAGGATGAGTAAATGTTTAGGAAAATATCATGGAATTTTGGTAATGATAGAGTGAGTGGTTTCCTATAAATACATTCTTATATGGATACTATAAATGTATGTGGATATAGAATATATGTACCTAGGGGTAACAACTCTGAAAAGGTGTGTTGGGCCTAACTCGACATAACCTGGTACATAAAAATGGTCCCTGATGCACACCAGGTTTGACACTCCTGAGGGATATGATTTGGGAATTCAAAAAATATTCAGGACCAATCAGGAATGATTTAAGAACAATTTTCCTATGAATAACCTAGGTTAAACTTAGGGTGTCATATATAAAAAAGTTGTCATTATTTAGACATTTTATAAGTAATTTTTCATGATTATGTGGTTTTATTCTATGATATTTGTTTCTTACCCTATGCTTTATGGTTTTATTCAATGAAGATAACTAGTAGAATCATAGTTAATATTGAATGATTTAGATGAGGAATATATGGTAATTATAAAAAATTATTTCCCAAGTTGATATCTCATAACGACATTCAGGAAGGATGTATGATTATTAGTTATACTTATGAAGATAAAGAGATCACAAACAACATGTGAAGGGTATGAAATGTTCTTCCAGTATTGTTTATATTACACATAAGAATAATGATTAGATTGAGGTTGATAAACCATAAGAAATGATGCATATTTCATATACTAGGAAATAGGTATTAAGGAAAAAGTTGATGAATCCCGAGTAATGGTTTAAGAATAAAGTTGGATGAATGAAGTATTTATGTTTTTTGAATTCATAGATTATGTTATATGAATCAAGAAATATAAAAGTATTTTTTTGTATAAGTTTTCATTAAGGATTGAAAATGATATTTTTAATGGTAATGAAGATATAGAAAAGTAATATTTTTGTTAAGGTAATATATCCATTAATGTGATCAAGATGTTGAGAATGTTTTGTGTAGCCTGGATAAAGAGATGATTGATTTGGATAAAGTAAACTGTGTAGCACTAATTACTCTATAACAGATTATTGATTTTTTGAAAAAGTAGTATATGTCATCAGGGATGAAGATTACAATATCTTGGGTTCATGTAGTATATCCATTAACCTTTGGAATAAGGAATCATGAATGTATTCCAAATGTATTTATAGTAATTTAGGTTATTAGCATGTTTCAGTAGGGTTTACGATGAGGGTATTCACATGTTTGGATTGTGAAAACCAATAAATAATATTTGATATATAGTGGATCAATGTTAAGTTGATTTAATGAATATATTTATAATGTTTTGGATTCTAATCTTTTTTAAGGGTAATATGGTGAATCATTTATGGAATTATTATGTTACACTTTGGATTATGTTTTTGAGGTTAAAGTATTATCTCAGCACATGCAGATTTATGCATATTGGATAACCTCTTATAATAACTTCTTTGAGATGATAACAGATGAAAAATGGGATGGCATATCATGTATCTCATGACCTATTAGTGCTTTAGGAATGAAAAAAGTGACCTTCCTTTTTGGAGAAAGCCGCGATGTAGATCAACTAACAATAAAGGGTGAGGTTATCTAGAAATAATGCAAGTATTTCTTTTCATGAAAATTATTCAACTTTAAGAAAAAGGATCTGGAAATTGTTTTTATCCTTATAACCTCATTTAAAATGAATCAAATGGACCCTTAGATCATCAAAAAATTTTGGATTTGTGATTTTTAACATTTTTATACACATGTTCTCTATCACTCTCCATTAGAACTTGATGGTTATATTTCTCTTATATATCCTTGTTTTCACTACCCACCTATGTTATTCTTTTTGGGATGCTAGTTATGAGTTACTTTGTGTAACCGTTATGGTTCTAGATTTATTTTTTTAAAGGATGTTCTAGTGTCCATTTTTATGATGTGGTTTTATATGAAAGAATCATTCCAGTATTAAACCATTCTTAACCCATAAATTTTTTTTGGGGAGAAATCAATTTATGCGGGATAGAATGTAACACCGAAAGACATTGTGAATCATTATGATTTAATTAATTTAATCTTTTTGATATTTTTCATTTCATGCAACACCGAAAATATATTATTTTATATTAAATCACTATGTCTCACTTGCATTAAACACAACACAAAGTTAATCATGCACTACATAGATATGAAATTTTAGATTTCTCTACAAGTAACATCAAGGTTAGACTATGTTACACACAAGACTTACTTTCCTCGATGGATTGCGTAACTTGCAAGACCATGTGTAATCAGACAAAAAGATATTATTAAGATATTATTATTTAAAAAGATATAACCTTGCCATTAAATTTATTATTATAGTATTAAATAAGTTAATAAAATATATATTTTAATCCATTGGTTATGTATTAAGTTGTAATAAATATTGAAACCAAATGAATATAAAGAGAATGATTTTATAATGGATAATTTTTATGTGAAAAATTTGATTGATATTAATAATTTTAATTAATTACTATTAGTGAATGATATTAATTAAATTTATATGTCCTATATTCAATCATTTTATTTATATTCATCTAATTTATTTTATATGTGTAATATGAAGATATACCCAATATGAAACATAAAAACCTATATTTTTATAAAAGTTGTTTTATCTCCTTTTAAGGGAGAACATTTTTTAAATCTAAAATTTTGAAATTTAATAAATTTAATATGTCAAAGTAAACTTCTATTTGAAATAGAAACATAAAAATTAGTTTATGATATATTATTTTATTTTCAATGAAGTTTCATTTTTTGATGAATAGTGAAAAATAATGAATTTGAGTTCAAAAATTCTTTTTCCTTTAATTTATTTATAAGGTTAAATTATATATATATATATTTATTTATATTAATATTTTAACTAGACAATTTTTTTACCCATTAATACAATTTAGGTCATTTGAATCAATTTCAAAATGAAATTTACAATAAAAACATATCAAAATTTTTAATGTGTTTACTTTAAAAGCCTCTATTGTTGTCCCATCTGTGGGATTAAGTTTAAATTAATTAATTCCATTTTTTGGTTTTAATTTGGAAAAAATGGATTCCATATTTCGAATCATAATAATTTTAAATACCTAAGAAGTTCAAAAACATTTTTGACCAAAAATATTAGTGAATGTAATTAAAATTAATTACAATGATTAAGAGAAAAAGTATCTTATCAAAGTACTAAACCATAAACTTAAGATCCAAAACGAATTAGAAACTTGTAAAGAATAAACTGTATGTAAATATAGAGACCCTATATACACTTGTAACTAATTTGTACCATTAATTTATCCACATGACATGGAAAAAACATGGCTTGAATTCCTTTTCTAAAACATTACAAAAGTTCCAATCCTCGTCCACTATAAAAGGCCTCCTCTCCTCCCACATACTCACACCTATAAAGACACATTTTTTCACCAATATATGAAAAAATAGATCCTAAAAATCCCTAAACTCATCCAATAATCTCCCCTTGGGCATAATTCCATCCAAGGAATCCCTCTAGTGAAAACTAAAAGGAGTAACCAAAATAAGAGGTAACATATTTCCTCAAAGTCTTTAGTTTTATCTCCATTATACACCCACAAACTCTCCTTATTTAAATTTTATAAAAACCACAAGTGTGATAAATATATTTATATTTTGTTATGAATAGGTTTTAACTAACACATACACAATAATCCATCTAATGGGTAACAAACATATTGTTTATGTGTACGGTGAACTACTGCCTCTCAAAATGATGATTGTTAGTTTTTTATTTTACCATCATTCATGGTTTGTAATTATGATTGAAACACTATTTATATGTAATATATATGATATTTATTTTTAAATTAGGATTCTATAATTATTTTATAACACACAACTTCATTATTTCTATTTTTTGTAAATATGATAATTTCATTTGGGGAAGATTGGACTACCGCTTCCTCAAAGAGATGTGATTTGTTCACACAATACATGGAATGTATTAAGTATGGTTTTAGTGAATTTATATGATATATATGACATAATAATTCTAATTTAATGATATTATATATATACGTAAATATATGTACTTTATTTTCTTTCTTTCAATATGATTACTAAACTGAAATAACGTTCATTCGTACGCACAAGCTACCATCTCCATGAAGGGTGTATTCCATTTCCTAATTATATATTCTCTAAAATTATATAATATACATATAATGAATATAAATTATATTTATATAAAGTTTTATACTCTTGAAATCATTATATATGTATAAGCACAAATGATATAACAATTTAAGACACATGCGAAAAACAATACAAATATTACCCGAAGCGTAGAAATAACATGAAAATTTTGATAAATGGGTAATATAAAGTAATAATAAATCCATATATGGTATTTTATATAATAATATTTTTCTATCATAGATTCATAATAAAATATTTCTTATTATATAGTAGTTTTGAAGGAGTATGATGAGATTCAAGATACAAGGCAAGGGAATTTCATCTCACTTTTTATTTTCATGAGATTCATGCCTTATTCACCACTCATTTCTTTTCTATGGTGTGTATAATGACCATATAGGTATTCGATTATTATTAAACTTAAATATATGGGTATTTAATTATCCATTTTTTATCTTAATCTCATTGGGTCTATGTTTTAAAATTTTCCAAATTGGTAAAGTAATTTTGTCTCAATTTCCCTTCATTGACACACATGCCAAGTTATGAACCTATACATTTTTATAAGGTGTATATACTATCTCTTAAATGTTAAATAATGACTATGATTATTTTCATGATATTTTAAGATTCATTTAATTGCATTTTCTTACATGTGGATTTTAAGTTAAAATTACCTATTGGGAAGAGTTTATTGACACAATCTCATAATTTATCAAGATTGTTTATTATTATGCTTAAATTAATGAAATATTATGATCCATATATCAAGATAATTCCTGAAGTTTATTATACTATGTATATTCATGATATATTCATGTATTGGTCCCATTTTCCACTCTTTTTTACATATGGAGATTAAAAAATTATTTTTAATAATGTCCGACTTTTTCTCCCTCTTATATCAGAAATATGTGTTCCTTAAAATCAATTTTTCCTAAAATGTTTTATAAAATATTATACAATCATCCTATCATCACAAAATTACATTTTTACCCATTTTTTTACTCTTAAATAAAGGTTTTTCAAAAATGAATCTTCTTGTTTTTTTAGGCACTTTTATGAACATTTAATAGTGAAAAAGGAATGGTCATCATGTACAGATTTACCCCCCATAATGACTATCATTAATTTTACCCTAACTTTATAATATTAAGAAGTTATATTTAATAAAATATTTTTCCAAATATTCTGTATTTTTTTTAAAAAGTAGTTTTTCAATGAAAAATATTTTTCCAAAACAATTATGCTTAAAAATGTTGTAAATGATTTTCAAAACATCCTTCAAATGTTTTCAAAATGGATGTTTTCAAAGAAAATTATTTAAATTATATGAAATATTATTTTCTATTTTTTTCAAAGTATTTTTAAGAGAAATTTGTTTTGATGTTTTTTAAGATTATTTTTTATGTATTCAAATAATTTTATTTTTCAGAATGGTTTCAAGCATCTTTTATAAGTTTTCTAGGAATATGATTTCAAAATGATTTTAAGAATTCTTTATAAGTTTTATATGTATTTTAAAATAAAATGGTTTTCAAAATATTTTATGTTTTTAATGAAGAAGTGAAATATTGCTCATTATTTTTTTAAAAGATATCTCAAAACTATTTCCATCTAAGATGAAATCCGTTGAGGTTACTCATGCCTTTCTAGGAAATGATCCAAAGGTTACATTCATATTATTTAATTGAATGATTTTTGTTTTTATAGAATTACTTTTATGAAAAACCATTTCTCTTTCACAGGTTATACATTTATGAAACATGTTCCTATTCCACAGGTTATATGTTTATGAAAATTATTACTCTTCCATGGGTTATATAATCATGAATCCCATTTCTATTCAACGGGTCATGCTATGATAAATTATTATTAAACCTTATTCCTTTCAAAGGTTATTCTAGGTTGAAATGATTATAAATCCTGTATATTTCCCATAGGATATAATATGTTTAATATTCTATGAAACCCATATCATTTAATGGGTTATGATATGATATCATTTTATGGGTCATAATATGATGCACGTTTTATAATCTTGTATAACATGAATTTATGAGTTATTATATGATGTGTGGGACCTATATCTCAATCCAATGCATTGGGTAATGATGGAAGACTCATGAGTATAAATGTTATGCGTGAACCAGAAAATGTGCTCACAATGTTATGAATGGACCTGGTTTCATGTCCATAAATTTATGCATGAACCTAGTTAAATGTTCACAATTTTATGAGTGAACCTTATTATGTTTTCAAAATGTTATTTTTGAACCTAATTTCATGTTCACTATGTTATGTATAAACCTGTTTTTATTTTTATATGTTATTCTTGAACCAGATTACATGTTCACAATATTATTCATCAACCTGATTGCATGTTCCCAACATTATGAGAAGACCTAGTTACATGTCTATAAGTCTATGTGAGGGATTCATTTCATGTCCAAAACATAATATGTGAACCTATTTCAACTTATACATTCTCACGATGCTATAGGTTTATGTGTATTCCACATTTCCATGTCTTTTCATATACTATGCTTTTCTGGCTTACATTTATGATTATCTTAGGATTCTTGCCTTATGAATTGCTAATCATTATGCCATGATTCGTGTTTATGATATTTTATATGCATGGTATGATATTATAAAAATACGATCATGTTATCAAACCATTATGTTTATGTTATTCTTATGTATATCCTTTATTTACCCTTACTGTGCATTCGAGCACACTATTTTCTTTGGTTTTCTTTATCTAGGTTAAGAACAGTTTTCATGTATAATTAATAATGGGGAATATCTTTGTGGGAAGTGGTGAATATTTTTCACTGAGTTAGATGATTTTTGTTCCATGTTTCCAAATCCACAAAACTAATATAGTCTTTGGGCATCTATTTATGTAATGTTTTATGTATTCCGAAAATTGATTCAATGTCCATGTATGTCAATATTGGGTCTTTGTAGAGCTAATAAAAAAAATAGAATATAAATATGAATATGAAGAATAACATTCTTATAAATGCAATGGAATAAAAACTTGTAAAAAACAAGTAATACAATAGCTAAAAAATGTAATCATGAATTAAAATTAATTTAAAAGACAATCATCTTTTAACCATAAGAGTAAGGTAGTCAATATCATTAAATAAAGGTATCCTATATTTTATTATTATTATAAAGTTTTTATTTCATTACTATGAAAGCCATCGATATGAATATTAGACTAGATCTTTCTTTCTATCCCCAAAATCCCTTGATTAGATGAATGGATTTATCCATATTATTAGCCTTGAAAGTCATAAATCTGATAGATCAAATTCACTATAATCCTATCTTTGAAAACCCTTGATCGTAACAATGATCGAACATGAATAAAATTTGAAAATTACTTAAGGAAACATCCTTATCAAGATTACTTAAGAAAACGAAATCTCTAAATAAATACAAAAGAATAATATTGAGAATTTCACACTACGTATTCTTCATAAAACTTGATAGTGAGAAATAATTAGCTCAAAACACTTCAAAAGACCTGGTATTTATTGTAGATATCCCAATGGTCATATTTATATATATATTGCAATGGAATCAGATAGATTTTTCTTGACAACTCATAACAATCTAGCATAATTGAATGTTTGATGTAGTATTACTTAAAACCTTTATACTGTTAAAGATATTACTTACGATAGATTTTAGATTATGTATTATGATTATAAACATAAGAAAATACGATAGAATTATTTAAGATTTTGAATATGATTATCATATTTTGAGTCATTATGATTATAGCAGTAAAATATTCAATTTGATGATGAAGACTTTTATCAGTTCAAAAGAAAAGGCAAAATTATATCTCCTTGTTTCTTAAAGGCAAGTCCATTCTATTAGTCAAATACTCATTACGATTATCATAATTAAGAAATATGTTTTTATAATCACAATACATTATAACTTATTCTATATATGTTAAAAGTTAATGTTTTCTAAAAAAACTACTAAAACAATTGGGACATAAAATGTTATTAAACATGTTGTAATAAAGTGTTTGTGATTTCTAAAACTAAATAATAGAAAAGTAATAATTATAACTTCTAAATCAACAATCACTCCCATTTTGGAAGTCCCAAACCCCAAAACATAAATAAAAAAGCTTTGAAATAATTACATATCATTATTCTTTTATAAAGATCATATTCAGGTTTATACATTGAAATTTCACTCCCCCTATGTTTATAGATATTCGTAAGATGATGGAGAATTAGAAAAGTTATTCCTTAAAGGAATATTATCCTTTAAGATAACATCTTCCCTTACTGATAAAATTTTCTCCCTTTAAAGGATAATTTCACCACTTAAAGAAACATCTCCCTATTTGTATTAAGGATTACATTTTATAAAATCCTCCCCGCATTTATGAACTTATCCCAAATATAATAATTTCTCCTGCTTTGTGATTTTAAAAAATAACATGGAATGAACCCATGTTCCTAAAATTATAGAAAAGTAAAAAACAAAACAAAATCATACTACCTAATAATCCACAAAAATATGAAAAAAATATACATTCATAAAATGAAAATAGTAAAACTAAACATATTTGGATGCAGATACAATTCATTCATTAGAAAAATTTAATTTAATTTTTTAAAATAAAACATGGTTTCAAAAGAAAAGTTATTTTTTTCATCAAGGTATTCAAAATGGAATTTATCATTTTTTAACTCTTTTCATTTTTTCTCCAACTTATAAAATTTATCTTCTAGACTCCATAAATTTTTGACTTCATTATAAAGTTATTTGTTTTGTTCCCTATATATTAGAACATTATCTTCAAAGTATTTGAGTTTGGATATCTCTAACTCCAAATCTTGGATCTTTTTTTTCAAAACAATCACCTTCTCAGTACGAACGTTAGTTATTTCCCTAAATTCTTCAACAAAATTCACACCTATCTACTATGTAGTTAGATAATTGGTTGATGAATTTGGAAAATTCAAACCAAATATTATTCACTACATTTAATTATTAATCCTTCATTTTAATATTGAAATAAATTTTATGATACCATCTGACAACCTGATTTCAGGACATTTTAGGATTCTGTGAACTTTTTTTGAAAAGTTTTGAAATCAAATTCAATCTGAATCACTATTTCTATGAAAAACACTATTGGATATGATTTATGAGAGGTAATTTATTGGATTATCTTAACTCCTTTTTAATGTCTTGGAATGTAAGGAATTTTTCCTTATAATATATCCAATACGTTAATAATATAATCAACACCTTCCCAAGATATCGTTACTGCATAGTCTGATTATTCTTGTTCAAATTCTAGATGTTTTATTCTTCTTCTTCCGATATCATCTTTCTTACCAATTTTTGTTTCTATTATAGAAATCAATTTTTAAACTTATTTAGAAACTTTATTTCTATCAACTTCAATTTCATCATACAATTCATGGATTTCAATATCTTTATTAGATTCATTAATTTCATCATATTTTGTGTTATAATTCTAACATTATTTTTCATTAAAGAGGATTCTTCTTCATATTCTTATGAAGAAATTTATTCTTGAGATATTTATGATTTATTATCTTATTTATTGTCTTTTTAAGGTAGTTCTGATAAGGATAATGATTTTTTAGATTCATTTTCACAATGAGTTTCTTCATCTTCAACTTCTTCATTTCCTTCTTATTTCTATTTATCTTTATATTCTTCTTCTTATTCTTCTTCTTATTGTTCTTCAATTTTAGTTTAAACTTATTCATATTATCCTTCTTCAATATCATTAAATTATTTTTCATCTTTATATTTTTCCTCAACATTTTCTTATTGAAATTATTCACAAAGTTCCTCTTCAATTTCTTTTTCTAACTGGCTGACAGTTCTTTGATCTCCATACCGACTGGTTCTGATTATTTTCGTTGAAATTTTTTCCTTGATTATTCTTCCCTAATCTTTCATTTTATTTATTTTGAAGATAAGAAATACTGGATTAACCTAATCAGTATGGATTTTTGTAAGTACTATCTTCTCTAAGTCTCTTTCAACAGTGTTCAATAGATTCCCATAACGTTTATGTTATTGTAATTTATTCTTTTGTTTTTTTGTATTTACTTATTCTTATAACATTTTGATAAACCTAATTTTTAAATATTTTTCCTATGTATGACCGAGTCCAATTTCCATATCCCCTAGTTTCCTGTCCTCCATTACTTCGATCAATTTTTTATAAAATTTTATATCATTCTTTATTTTATTTATTTCTATTATCTAGAGGAGAAGTATCGTACTTTTTTTATGTTTCATTTAAACATTTTTATAATTTATTTAAGGCTATTACATCTGTATAGTACACACACATGCTCAAAAATATTATATGATTTAGAATCAAAGACCAATCTCATCCTATTCATCATATCCCAACTGATAAATAAAACCATTTCCCTCAATGGATACAACTTGGTTTCCACCATGAATACATTCATACATTCAATAACCATTATAATTATAAAATAATGAAACATAATAATTCTTTACTTGATTGATTTGGTTTTAATGTTGTAAATAGTGAGAAACATTGATTTGAAAAGATCTATATTCCTCATATTTACCAAAAAGTCTAATAAAAAACATCAGATACTTTCAAAGTATATCTTTCTCCCTAACATGGTATTTAAAATCCTTAAATCCCTAAATAATATACAATATTTTTCAATTTATGATTGGAAACTTTTCTAACCTTTTTTACTCAAAAAAATATTCCTCAATTTTTCTCTTTTCAAAGATACCAAGAATATTTGGAATCTTGTGACAAGGATAATAAGTTTCTCCTTCAAAAGGTATTCCAACAAAATCTGCATGTTTCTTATGGTAAATAATATAATAATATAGATACATTGTAAAAAAATTTATATTTACTATCTTCTTTGAAAAACATAACAATAGAAAATAAATCCTGAACTACATCTGGATATTATATATCAAAGCCCTTATTCTATTTCTCAAAACAAACAGATTCCCAAACATGAAAAAAATTATATTCTTTAGTGTTGAGATATAATATTAATATCATGATATTTCAACTAACATTTTACTGAATACAATCCTTTTTGAAAAATATTCCATGGTCACCATCGGAACTAAAATTGAATCTGAAGACCAGACATAAAGGAAAGTCTTTCTAACTGAGGAATATGAAGGGTTAAACAAGGTGGGAGAAAAATAACTAAGGAATAAATATGGGACACATGGGGGTCCCTTTGTATATTTCATCAAGGGTGGTGGTTCATCCTCCATAACAAAACCAATGGTTGAGATGATGACTTTTGTGATATGACAGTTAAGATTACATCAAAGAATGTTTTAAGGATATTTTTAAACTCTCAATGTTAATAGAAAATTTGTCACAATGGTAATGAATCTGATTAGTATTTTTTTTAAAAACATTGAAAACAATTTTTTTATTATAAAACATAACAGTAAAACAAAAAAAATTATAAACAAATGAAAATGAAATATTATGAAAACTAAAGGAGTAAAATAGTACATTTAAGAGTATAATCTTACATTAGTATGGTTGACATGTTATTCTTTGTTTTTGTAAACTGATTATTATAGTTTTTAAAACAATGACTAAATATGATATTTTTAGTTATAAAAAAATTAAGACAATTTATATTTAAAAACCAAAAGCGTTTTTTGACTAAAAAAATGAACACTAGAGTTTTAAAATTTGAAAATTTTGTATCATAATCTATGTTGTGAAATTTTATTAATTTTTTTGAGTCTAAAAAAATGTTTTAGAATTTTGACACTGAAGTTTTTATAAAAATTATGAGTCTATAAAAATCATTATAATACAAGTTTTAAGAAATTTAATTTTTTAGAAGACTAATTTTTTTTGAGAACAACTAAAAATTTTAGAAATTAATTAAAAATATGATACCCCTATGAAAAAGAGTAAATTAATTTAAGGATATAGTCAACAAAAATTTGATATAAATGATTACTTAACATTAATAATTCATAGATTTTGTTTTATATATTATAATCAATCAGAACTAAGAGGTTTTGTAAAAATAACAGAATGATGTTACTGTATTACGATGAATTATGAAATTAAATCACCTTTAATTGTGTGATCACTAAGGAAATGTTGTATTATATCTATATTCCATGAACACGAGTGATGTTCTGGATTTTTAATTAATGAAATGGAACTTCTATTAAGCTAAAGTATTTTATTTTTTGTAAAACTCAAGACATAGTCAATGTGTTTGTGTTTCATCCAAAACACTGGAGAACAAAACTTCTAGCTACCACATATTAATCATCAGTAGTGGAAAGTTCAAATAAGTGTTGTTTTTACTTGGATAAGAAATTAGAGAATAGCCTAAAAAACTAAAAGTTCTGGATGTACTTTTACTATCCATTTTTCATCCACCAAAGTCATCATCCAAATGTTTTTGTTCAAAAACATATTCAAAATAATAGTAAATTCATAAATTCATACTTCCATTAAGATAATGGAAAATTATTTTTACTTCTTTTAAATGAGATTATTTTGGGTTTTCATGATATCTTGCACATAATCATACTAAAAACATTAAATTCGGATGACTATTGGTTAAGTAAAGTAAACTTCTTATTGTGTCTCTAAAATTTTTCTGATTAATTGGTTTTCCAACCTTATCATATTCTAAAGTATTGGAGATACCAATAAAAGTACTAATAATTTTAGTATTTTCAGATCCAAATTTCATAATAAAATATTTTATATAGTTATGTTGAGATAGAAAAGTTCCTTCTCATTTTTTTGAGATTTGAAAATTGAGAAAATCTGTTAACTCATCCATTATACTCATTTCAAACTCTGACATTATAAGATACAAAAATGAATTATTTAAATATTTATTAGTTGAACCAAATATAATGTCATCAACATAAATTTATACAATCATAATAATTTTATGAACTTTAATTATAAAAATAGTTAGATCCACAACTCCCTTAAAAAAATTATTTTGTAACAAAAATCAAGTTAAACTATCTTACCAAGCTCTAGGGGATTGTTTAAGTCCATAAAAAGATTTGGTAAGTGTATAAACATATTATGGATGTTTTATTTTAAAAACAAGGTGTTTGTTTAACATAAAATTCCTCATAAAAATATATATTAATAAAATGACAATTTACATCCATTTAAAATAGTTTGAAATAAAAGAATTCTCTAGAAGATATAAGTATTCAAATAGATTCAAATCATGTTACATTGCATAAGTTTCTTCATAATAGATTCCATATTATTTATAACCCTTATCAACGAGTATAGATTTTTTATAACAATTATTCCATGTTCATCACATTTATTATGAAAACACATCTTACTCCAGTTATCGAGGATTCTATAGGTCATTCAACTAAAGTATTGATTTTTCCCTTAAATCAATTTAGCTCATATTGCATTGGATTAATAAAATACTCATCACCTAATGCCCATCAGAATTCTTAGGTTAAAATTTGGATTATAAAGCTAGATGTTCAATTTAATTTATTAAGGAACTTCTAGTCCAAACTGGTTGATCTATATCACCAATAATAGTTTTACTTGGATAATTCCTATGCAAAAAAATAACTTATTGGGTTTTCAATAGTTTTTTATTAAATAATAGTTAGAAAATATTATTAAGTAATAATTTCAGATACTAATTCTAGAGTTATTTCCATAGGATTATAGGTTTCTAAAAAAAGTTTAAAATCAGTTTTAGAAATCACATTTAAGGATGTAGGTTGAGGTCAATTGAAACCATATAGTTCTATTTCATCAAATATAACATGTAATATTTCTTCAATAGTACCATATTTTTATTAAAAACTCTATAATCCATTTAAGTAGTAGAATAACCTAAAAATATTCCTTCATCATATTTAGCTCAAAATTTATGTAAATTATCTTTAGTGTTTAGTATGAATACTTTACAAAAAAAACATTGATGTAAGAGACCTTTGAGATTCTACAAATACTAAACTCATAAGAAGTTTTTTATGAAAATTTCAAATGAAAAATGAATTTATATTATATAAGGTAGTACAAATAGGATCAACCCAAATTTTTTTTAGTAATTGAGTATTCACTCAACATGAATCTATTTATTTCATGTATAATATAATTTATTCTTTCAACTACACCATTTTAGGGGATCTAGGTGTTGAGAAGTTATGTTCTATACATTTACTAATATAAAAAGATTAAAAATCATAATTTTAAAATTATCCACCGTGATCAATATGAATAGTAATTGAGGATAGGTTTTTCTAATTTTTTACTCTTCACAAAAATGTTTTAAAATAACTAAAGGCTTAATATTTATTTGTGGGAAAGTGAATCTATGTATATATAGTGTAATCATCAACTAAGACAAATACATAGTATTTTGCACTAATACTTATAATTTTGTTGGACCAAATAAGTACATGTGCAATAACTATAAATAATCCGACATTGCAACTTCACTAATAGTTTTAAAACATGACTTTTTTTATTACCATATTGATAAAGGTTACATACTTTAGAAGTATCAAACCCAAGTTCTGATATATAATTAACAAGACATGATTAAATTTAGATATTACTGTAAGGTTACAATTTCCTAACATTCTATTCCATAACCATGAATGATCCTCCATTTCACTAAGGCAAGGTAGGTCATGGATCTTATGGTCTTTTAAGATAAGTGTGTAAACATTCTTAAGCTGATTGGATGATAGTATAAATTCATCATTAGAACTGTGTACTAAATAATTATCATTCCTAAATCTCAAAAGGTAATCTTCATCACATAACTTACTTATTCATATAAGGCGTTTCGTAAAAAACATATGAAATGTGTTATTTTCCAATAAGAACAATGTTACATATTTTAATAATCTATCCTTAAGCATTATATCCGAAGGTTACTTTGCCACCTTTCATCTTGTTTAACTTTTTGAATTAATATTTATTTCCAATAATGTTTCTAGAACATACACTATCCATGTATAATATATTTTTTTGTTGGAACTTTATTTATTCCCCTAAAAATAAAAATGTTAGCTTTTTGGAATGAAAACCTTCTTGGGTATGGGAATTTCAGACAATTTTTTTGTTACCACATTTATATAACTCTATTTTGGTAAAATGTAATTTCCTTAGAAAATTAATATTTATTTAATAAAAGTTATTTTACTTTCTTAAAGGAGAATGTTTTCTTCCAATTCCCACCACTTTCGCACCTAGCGCGAAAAGGTTTACTTTTTGTAACAATTTTTTTATTAAAAACATGTTTTTTATTTGAAAAAAACATTGTAGAACCATTACTATAAGGTCTAATTTGGTTGTAAATTTTATCAAAATTTTCTTTACCAGTGGAAATTTTAGAAACATGTTTTCTCAAACTAGATATTTCAGATCATATATTTACAACTAATTCCTTATTATTATTAGTTTTAGAATTATGTTTTGTTTCTGAAACCTTTTTTTTCTAAAAAAACATTATCTGAATATTTTGAAATAGATTCCTTTTTAGACATGGTTTCATTAAGTTATTTTGAAATATTTTATATATAATTAATCAAAATAGAAATTTTTGAATTGTATGTTGCTAGTATGACTTTAGAATTGTCATTTTTTTCAAATTTTAAAATTATAATTGTCATGTATTTTATCAAATTTTGAAACCTCATCATAAAAAGTTAAAGAATTATCTTCTGTTGTGGAATATTTTTCATTAGATGATGTATATTTTTGCCATCAGTATAATTATAAATTAAATATATTTTGGTAAGGGATATGGATACTTCATCCTTTCCATGAAACCTTGATTAAACATGGGTACATTTGAAAAAATACCTATGTTCCTCTGGATATAAATTTCATTATCGGATGAAGTTTCAGAA
The DNA here is from genome assembly GCA_963277665.1 of Viscum album. Taxonomy (NCBI): domain Eukaryota; kingdom Viridiplantae; phylum Streptophyta; class Magnoliopsida; order Santalales; family Viscaceae; genus Viscum; species Viscum album. Next base: position 1,713,615,940 of record OY728152.1, on the reverse strand, counting down.
TTATGACCACTATGGGAAATTCAAGTGTCAACAACTTTTTGAAATTTCTTGTGATTTTATTTGTAATACTATTTTCATTACTTTTTGAATTATTTTCTTTTCTGTATTTCCTCTTCATATTTGGACACATAGGTCATATATTTCAAGTTTCATACATTCATAGAAAGTGACTTCATCTTTCTTATAAATTATATCTATATGACCTTTTTTATATCCTCAATAAAATTATTTCTTTCCAAAAATTTCTCATAAATATTGCTTGATTTTATAGTTCATTATTATAAGGTTATAAAGTAATAGAATAAGATTTAACAACCACTTTATTTTTATTTAATATTTAACCCCTTATTCATCTAATTGAAAATTCAAAGGTAAAGTAGTAGTATCAAAAGAAACACAATTATATTTCTTTTTTTTCTTTCTCAGCATATATTTTTATCCTACCCTCATTCTGTACTAGGTTTCTAAAAAAACAATCCAATGTAAGATTATTAAACTTTCTATTCTCATCAACAACTATTATTTTTTATCCTCGTTAATTGTGAATTACATAAATAATATTTTCAATAAGAATCTCATCATCAAGATCATTTTCTAAAATATATTTTACACTATTTATGATTCTCATGAACCTTTAGTGAATCTTTTTAACTTATTCTCCCTCTAGGAAATCGAAGTCTGCATAGGACTCTCTAATAATATCTCTTCTTGTTTCAACAACTTTATATGTATCAAAGTGTGTAACTTGAATTTTTTTATATATACTATTTGAAAATTTGCATGAAGATATTTTAATTTATATTCTTCTAGTCATGGAACAAAAAAATTATTTCTTACACTATAATTAACTAATACTCGTGTTTTTGTTGATTTGTAAAAGAAGTGACTTACTTATAAAAAAACAGTTAGTATCCAGTAAGCATAAAAAAATTGTCAACTTCATTATTAATATTTTTTTTTCATCATATCACTCCAGTACTTGTAATCATCACCATCAAAGATATGTGTTCTGTTTGGATTTAGATTTTCTATATAATCAACATTATGATCTTCCATCTTAAAAACATACATTATTTTACACAAGTACATGTTAGTGTAACAATGTTTATAAAAAAGTATATAAAAATTCAAGAGCTTGAATTATGTAAAGAAACTAAAATGTTTGCAAGTATTTGAGTAGTAAAATACTACCCTGATACCAATTGTAGAATTGTAAGATATTCTCAAATAGATATACTTAGAAGAGTGGGAGGGTGTGAATTGTTGTTTAAAAATGAATTTTTAGAAATTGAAACTAGTTAAAATAGAAGCATATTAAAATATGGTTATTAGAATTAGAATTAGCCTCATTAACAAATTCATAGAGTCAGAACATTATACAATCCAATTATAACAAAGTAAAAATATACTATTAATCATGGATCCAATTCAATAGAGTATAATTATCGTAATCAGAGTTAATAAGATAAAATAATTAAATATAAATATGAATAAAATGAATCACTTTTTATTAAATAAATCAGAATAAAAATTTCTAAATAATTGGTAATAATATAGCTAAAAAATGTAAGAATGACTTAAAATCAATTTAAAAATATAAAACAATTTTAAAATTAAGAGTAAGGTAGTCAATAACCCTAACTAATAATATCCATTATTTTATACTTATAGTAATGTATATCTTTCATATCCAGAAAAATATCTCAATATGATGACTGGATTGGCTCTATTGTCTTATCACTAGAAGCCCGAAATATGAAGATCAAACTCATTTTCCTTCCTAGAATCAAAATCCCTCGGTCTGAGGGATCAGATTCACTATCTTTTAATCCTCATAAGACCTTGATCATAACAGTGATTGGATGTGAGTAAAATTTCAAAAGTTCTTGAGGAAACATATTGGAAATGTATTCCTTAAGAATACAAATCTCTAAATAAATAAAAAAGAATTAGAATGATATGTTCATGCAATGTAATCTTCAAAAAACTTGAGAGTGAAAAATCATTATCTACAAACTCTTCAAATGACCCTACATTTATATGTGATCTCCTTATAGTCATTTTCTATGTTTGTTAAAACAACCTTAGATAGGTGGTGCTTGAAAAATGAAAAGGATCTGTCATAACATAATGGCTGATTTCACATTAATTAAAAAAATTATAGTGTTAATGATATTTATAACAATATAAATAATATTATGTATTCCTACTATAATAATAAGTCAAACTGATTGAATTCCTTATGATTTTCAAAATTATTATCGTATTATGAGTCATTCTGATTGTATCAATACAATATTCTATCTGATGATGATGAATTTTTTCAACATGAAATACAAGACAAAAGTAAATATCCAGCTCTGTTAATGGTACGTCCAATCTATCAGACCCATACGCATTAGGATTATTGTAATATATAAATATATGTTTATAATTTCAATACTTTAAAATTAATTCTATATGCGATAAAAGTTAATTTTACCTAAAAAATATTCTAAAACACATGGGGCATAAAAATTTAATGAACATGTTTTAATGAAGTATTTTTTATTCATGAAACTAAAGGAATGGAAAAGTAAGAAGTAAAACTTATAACTCAAAAATAATTACTAAGATATTATTTTACCCATATTTTAATGAACATAATGATCAATTCTTTGAGGTTGTTATGTGAAATAATAAATTAATGGAACCACATCTTGAAGAACTATTAATTAAAATTGCTTTATCATATTCCACTTTTTGATTGAAACTGCTTGTTATACTTTTTTGTCAGTGATACCAAATTTTGTAAACCATAGAATTGCAATTGTAAATTCTGTTATCTTCAAACATTCATGCAAAAAAAAAATTTATGGGAGTGTGTGTTTTTCTCTAAACCCTCATGAGGATATAGATAGTTAAACACTATGAATAAAATAATGAAACATTATGAACATATTGGGTAATAACTTTATAAAAATTTATACACCATGATCTTGAGTTAGTGTAACATTTTAATATTTTAATACATATGACTTTTAAATAAATTCACCATCTTATAGATTCAAAACAATATAAAATATAATAAATGATTATTTTTTTTAAGACAACATGAATACCTATATTCAAGCATGAAATATTCTCGTCTATCATTACTATAGATATATAAATATAGTGGTAAGAATAATATCTATATTAATTGTATGGAATTAAACAAAAAATAAAAATAAAAACAACCAGATCGAAGAGATACTCTTCATGATCTTCCATGAAAATAACTCCACTAACGAAAATTATAAGTATAATATAAAATAGAGGAAATAAGGGAACCCTTTTTTTTTTATTAAAGTAATAGGATTATATGCATGAGAATTTAATGAATAGAGGAATGAATTTTTCATAGGACATAGTCGTTGGGGGATCTCTTTATGATCTTCACAAAAGATATGAATAAATTTGAATAAATAATTTAAATAATTTTATTTTTGATATTTATTGATTTGATATATTTTTAGGTTTTCCTAATATTTTAAAAGTTATTTAAATATTTATAGATAGGTTTTTATTTAATTTTATTATTTATACTGGTAAATAAGGTGTTCTCTAAAACTGATTTCATAAATTACAGTTTGATCTTAATAAAAGATTTATTCAAGTGAAAGTGATTTTTAATCACTTAAAAGGAATTTCATTTTTCTATTAAATTTAGAGTAATTATTTTATTAAAATAAATAAACTTATGTTTTAATTCTACATTAATTATTTTTTAATATATTGTTTTCCTAATAAAAAAAATGAACGTATATGTATATTAAAACATAAAGTAGTTAAAAAATTTATTATCTCACCCTAATTTTATTTATTTTATAACAAAATGAATGGGTAATATGATTATAACATTAATTAATAACTTGGTATTATTTAAAAATAAATAAATATTATTGATAAATATAATTTATTACATATAATATTGAATTGAAATGAATATATATGGTAATGATAATTATAAATTTAAAAAGGGGAATTATATTTAGATGTGTATTAAATAGAATGTATTTTATGTATGTAAGAGTAATAAATAAGTTGTTGTATTAAATAAATAAATATTAATAATCAATTTATTAAATTACATTAGTTATAATATTTTATAGTATAAGAATAAATGTATAAAAGTCAAAAGTTAGATTAGATTATGAAATTGATTTTAAACTGATATATTTTCTATAAGATTATGTTTAGTAAAAGTATGTATAATTGTTTCCTTTAAAAAGGGGAACATATAGCCTAATAACTAAGGTATAATAGGATATCCAGGTATTTTTTAGCCAACAACTGACTGTAGAGGCCAGTACTAACAACAAAAGTAATTTTAGGAATTGGATAACATAGGTTAGGCTAGCATGGGTCGGTGCACATTATGGGAAATGTTTCTTAGCTTCCACAACATGCGGGTTGGAAATGTAGGCTGCAGGCGAGGACTGACACCAAATGGACTTGAATTCCTTGTTAGGATACATACTCATACATAAAGGATATCACATATTTCCAAAAAAAAGACGTGGTACACATTTTAAATAGAAATCGCTCTTGGTATTTATTACATGCATGTGCATTTAATTGTAAATTACCTTAATTATATTTATCCCCACATTTCACATAGTTGTTGACATTATTATATATATATATGGTACATCAATGATTAAAATCGACATATTTCATGAAAATAATTCTCCAAGAATATGATATGAATAAGGAAAATTGAACTAATGAATCCCTTTTATGAAAACCAACATACAAACTTGAAGAAATGTTGAAATAAGATATATATATATCTTATTTTTTCATGTTGGTAAAACAAATTCCATTAGTTAATGAGTATATTTTGTTGAGTAAGGATATTTAAATTAGTGAAACATGACATGAGTATGATTAATGAAAATTTTAAAACCTTGTTTTGTTAATTCGCAAGATTTGATATAGTTCCTATATTATATAATAAGTCGATGAGTGATCTTCCTCCATGAAATCTATGTTCTTGGAGTTTATTGAATATTTTATATGGGAATTAAGAGATTGAGATGGGTATAATCATAGTGTAATCTTGAATATTGATGTGTATGTTCATGCATATGATTTCTTGATATTTAAAATGGTTGAAGATGCGATATGTGTGGTGCTAAATGTAATTATTAGTGGAAAGTTTTCACATTCATAAGAAGGTATAGTTCATCTCATATAAGGGATGGATTATTTTAATAAATAGTATGAATTGAATTTAAATAACCATAGTGATAACCAAGTTCATCATGATAGTTTTAGAATCCTTTTTATTTATAGGTGAAGACTAATGAGATCAAGAAAAAACTAAACTCAATATTTTATAAAATATCCTATGAAAAAATCAAAATTTCACTATAAATGAGAACTTATCAGATCATATAAGTTAAGAAGTAATGTGTATGAATGTCCATTTTTTCCTCAATTTCATGTTCAATATATTACGCCAAAATTATTTAGTAATATTTAAATAAAAATACAATTTTTAAGACCAATTATATAAGGTGATCCTTCCATTCAGTATATAAGCTATTCAATTACTCAGTTGATCCCTAAATATAACTTTTTTATATATTGTGGTCAGAAAAGAAGAGATACTGACAAAGAGATAGCCTATTATTAAGAATCATATCTTCAAATACATGAATTGAATATAGGATTTTGGGTTGTCATGTTATGTGGTAATTTTTATTAAATCTTTCGAAACTAATAATCTTGTGTTTTAAAACATTTTTCTTTATGAACATCATATCTCATTTTTTTTCAATAGAAAACCTTGTATTTCTTGAAAACGATTTCTCTTCATCGTTATCCTTAATGGTTGGTTAAAATAAGTTTTTATGGGCATTCCATTTATTTTATTTTAAAACCCTTTTTATTATTTAAATTATTTTATTCTTGATAACATTTATTCTAGTGTTTTTATCAAAGAAAAATGAATTTATTGAACTGATTTACTTTTATGTATTGAATTTAAATTATATTGTCTATGGATTTAAAATAAATTTTATATATATTTCCACAAATATTCATGGAATTTATTTAGATAATGTCATTAAATGGATTGAATTTAAAATGATCATGTTTAGGGATTAATTTATGAGGTCTATGATAAATAGTAAAATATATTAAATTTTTTTTATATAAGATATGATTTTTGAGAATTATTTTTGAAAGTGAAAATGTTGAATGAACCAAAACCTTTATGGGACTTTTTCAACATTTTGAAAAGTGGGAATGTAAAATTTATATAAATCATTATGTATTTGGGACAGAGTTAGCTAGTTATAAGTTAATACTATGAGTCGGATAGAGTTAGCTAGTTCTAATTAACTTCTATGAAGTGGATAACGATAAATAGATATAAGTTACTCATATGAATTTTAAATTAATCATGAAGGTTATTCATTTGGAATTAACCATAATGGTTATTCCAATTATAAGTGTTATTTCACGAGTGATTTTAAGAGTTATATTGAGATAATATCCCATGTTTCTACTATGGTTTTTATATTCTTACAATAAGTTTAATTGAAGATATTTTGATTTTGTGGATTTTTTTTTTCAGAAAATGGTCATTTTGATCCTTTAATGGATAAAGGTTCTGTGCTTCTAAAAAATACATGATATTATTAAAATTAAAAGTGTTTTTGTTTCAAGAATTTTTATTTACTTAAGTATTTTTATTTATACTACAAGAAAGTTTAAAAATTATTTTTCCCCTTTATTTCAGTTTATAAAGCTATATTAATAACCATTTTCAGGTGATAAAGATAATTCATGTTTAGTAAAATGATTTATAAAAGCTTAATGTTTTTAGTAATTAAAATGTATACTTGATTAAGAAGTTTCTCTTAGGTTTATCAGGTGATGAAAATGTCTTCACTATTTTAAAAATTCCTTACTAATCCTTTTATCATCACACCAAGTTTAAAAAAAATTCACAATGATTATCTATGAGTAGAAGAAATTATGAATTTGGGTATTCATTAGGATGTTTAGTATCAATATAGATGATATAGATTTTGTAGAATTGTGGTTAAGTGATTTTATTAAAAGATACTATGGTTTTTAGTTTTTAAATTTATTAATAATTATCTAAATAATTTAACCTAAAATTTTCTTTGGGGTATTGTAACTATATATGGGTAAATAATTTTGTAAATATAATGGTAAGTTAGGTCACATGAATTTTGGTATAAAAACCAACATATAATTTCTTTTGACATAGAGTCTAGGAGTGTGGGTTTTGGGTCATCAAAACTCATATCAGAGAAATGGTTTTAATAAATTTATAGGTTAGGATGCTATTGGTTTAGGAAAATTTATGTTTTTAAGGATTTTTTAGAGAATATATTCTACAGTTGAATATATTTTTGGTTAAGGATGGATCTTTAGATCACTATTTTCTTAATTTTGGAGAATTTTATATGTTTTCAAGGGTTTTTTTGAATTTTAATGAAAGGAAAAGTAATGTTTTTTTAGTAATTATATATGATTAATTAAGAAGATTGATATTTATTCTATGATAAATATAAATTTACAATGATTTATAAAATTCAAAATCATGTTATATCCCCTAGAAATATTATAGACAGATTCTAATTTGAAAGGAGGATGATCTGAGATGAATCTTTTACCCCTTCCCAATAGAATACCCACATTTATTATTTTTTATAAATGTTCATGTAATGACCCGAAAATTCCATGTATTTTTTTAATATATGGTAAATTTATGAGTCCGTGAAAATTTACAGCGTGTGATTCCGAGGCCAGGAGTGCCCAGAATGAATTTCTTAACTTTTTTTTCGGGTACGTTCAGTAAATATGTGAGCTGGTTTTTGTAACTTCTGAACTGGTGCTCAGAATTGAAATCTAAGGACACCGTTGAACTCGCAACACCGGTATTTGGTTAAGGAAACTTTCCCCTCGATGGCAGTTGGTCGAGGGTGAAAGTTAGTTTTTGTGTTTTTTGAGTAGGAATAAAATAAAAATAATTTTTTAACATTTTTATTTGTTGAAACCTCACTCATATTTATTATGGAGGTGGGGAACACTGAGCCTAAAACCCCCATTTTGAATTCTTAATGGTGGGGACCACTCGAACCCCTTTAATTGGATAAAACCTCTCAACTTCCCTAAATCAATTATGCCAACTGCCCATTTAATTGTTGGAGCCAAATAACAATTAATGAGATCTGTCGTAATTTTAATTATTCCAACATAATTTATCTAATTAATTAAAATTATGTTGGCTTTTTTATTTTTTGTGGAATTAGGGAAAGGGTTGGAAAAGGAAAATTGGGAGAGAACCTTGGAGGAATTATTATTCTACAACAAAGAATGCTTCTCCAATGAAGAACACATACGTTATCCATCCTCTTTGACTTCTTCCTCAGGAAATCCTCCAATGTGGGATATCTTCAATCGATGACCGTCATTCCATCCACATCGATGTCAACAAACTAATAACGTAAGGGTGTGTTTTAAATTGATCAATGTTAATTTTTCCCCTCACATTGAATCATCCCTCTTGAGCCGCTTAATAACGCTCCTATGCGGAGGGTGCGGGCCAAAAAAACATGGCCCAACCCCTCCACTGTTATTCATGAATGGTGTGTTCTTCATGAATGGTGTGTTCTTAGAGATGGAAGAAGGAGGCTTTGTGCCACAGCGACGAACAAAGAGCGGCCGACCGAACTGGCCGCCGGTGAAGGCGCGGCGTTTGACCGCACTGTTTGGAGAGGATGGCTGGCCATTCAGCCAGACGTGCCCCCCCCACCGCACCATGGCCACCCCACCTGACCACAGCCTTTGCACCGCCCCACGACCTCCACCGTTCCGCGGCCCCTGCACCCTTCCCTGCCCCGAGGCCCCTACGGCCTCCACAGCTACGCGGCCCACCGCCACCCGCAACCCTCCTGGACTCTTCCGATCTGTGGCCCCCGTGGCCTCTGCCTCCCTGTGCCCTACACGGCCCCGCGCCACCCATGGCCGCCTCGTCGCCCCGTGGGCCGCTGCCCATGCCGGGCTACCAGGTCAGGCTACCCAGTAGGCTGGACCACCCATCATGGGCCAGGACGGACCAAGTGGGTCTGGTCGGGTCAACCAGACCAAGTCAGACTGGACCCGGACTAGTTTTGACCCTATAGTCTCTTTTGGCCATAACTATGGCACCGAGCATCGATTTGATGAACCGTTAGCGGTGATGGAAACCTTGGAGTGATACGGTCCTTTGGTATACCCCACAAGAGATTTGGATAATGTTGGGATACGGTTGCGTTGGATAGAGCACGAATCCAACCGGGCCCTTAGGACTAAAAAGCTAATAAATTACAGACCGGGCATATGATTGACCCACTATCTATTGCGTTGAGACCCCTATGACATGCCCGACCTTTAGGATACTTCTTTGTCAGACATTGTGTCATTTGTAGTATCAAACAGTTGCTTGAGGAGTGGACCCTCCTCGATAGATGCAAACTTAGTGCGGGAACCCTATAGCTGGCAGTGACGACATACTAGGATCCTGTGTGGGACTGACGATGTACCAGAGATGTACTAGTATCCTGTGTGGGTATAAGGATGTACCGATGATATAATAGGATCCTGTGTGGGTCTAAAGACAAACTCGAGATGTACTAGGATATTGTGTGGGTATGAAGACATACCAGAGATGTTATAGGATCCTCTGTGGGTATGACGATGTACTGGAGATGTACTAGGATCCTGTGTGGGTCTAATGACGTACCAGAGATGTAGTAGAATCTTATGTGGGTCTAACAATGTACTGGAGAAGTAATTGGATTGTGTGTGGGTCTGACGACGTACAAGAGATGTACTAGGATCCTGTGTAGGTCTGACGACGTACTGGAGATTTAATAGGATCCTGTGTGGGTATGACGACTTACTGGAGATGTACTAAGATCATATGTGGGTCTGAAGATGTACAGGAGATGTACTAGGATCCTGTATGGTTCTGACGACGTACCAGAGATGTACTAGGATCCTATGTGGGTCTGACGACGTATCAGAGTTTTACATGGATCCTGTGTGGGTCTGGCGACATATCGAAGATGGTCTAGGATCCTGTATGGGTCTGACGACGTACCTGAGATGTACTAGGATCTTGTGTGGGTATGATGACATACCAAGGATGTACTAGGATCCTGTTTGGGTCTGACGATGTGTTGTAGATGTACTAGGATCCTGTGTGGGTCTGACGATGTACTAGAGATGTACTGGGATCCTCTTCTGGTCTAACGATGTACCGAAGATGTACTAAGATCCTGCATGGGTATGACAACATATTAGAGATGTACTAGGATCCTATGTGGTTCTGAAGATGTACTATGATCCTTCGTTGGTCTACCTCTTAACAATGTAAGATGAATTAGTAGTTGCATCTAATCATCTCTACTACTGTACTAAAGTTATACCTGGTGTGAGATGAGTTTGTACCTTGTGGTACTTTCCCTTCATGGTAATACCTTGGTGGTATTTTTCTGTGTGGCATACCTGGGTGGTTCTTACCCTCATTGTATTCCTTCCTTTGTGGAACAGTTGAGATTTGGGATTTGAGTTGGACTCTGTGTTTTCCTCATGATTGATATGTGTATACTTGATAACTCAGGTATATGTATGGGAATATACCTATGTATTTTTGTTAGTTGATTTTCATGCTATGTGGTTTATCCTTTGTGGATTTTTGTGAAACCTTGAGGGTCTGAGGGTCCCTATTGAATATCATTATACTCACCCCTGCATGGGTTGTGCCTGCACCTTGTTATGTTTGGTGCTGACGACAGACATCGCTGACTGAGGACAAGGGTGGTAGGACATGTCGGTGCCTGGAGGTGGACCATACGATGTGTTGGTACACAGAGGAGACTAGTGGATGTGGAGTGCTGAGGAGACGATCTATACCTAACCTTCAGGTAGGAACCTCAGAGGACGACCTAGTATCTTTCTTTCTCTTTCTTCAGTTATATTGTATTTCAGTTGTACTTGTACCTTTACTGTTGGGCTTGTATTCTGGCCCCTCTTAATTTCAGCACTCTTTTTACTATACAGTTTTACTTGTGTTCGTATCTCATTGTGTGCTTGGTTTCATGTGTTTATAGGTTATAAAGGTAATTCATTTCTAGTTATAGTGAATACGCCTTTCAATGCTAGTCACCAGCCCCTGTCCTATTGATGACGAGTTTGGGGAAGTCATGGCATGAACCTCCGAGGACTGGTCGCGACAAATTTGTATCAGAGGAGTCGGTTCTACCATAGAACATTGGAATCTGATCTTTTAACGACAATAGTGTTAAGTTTAGTGAGTGTGGTTATCATTTTAGGAAATCCAGTGTTAGTGCAGCGACCGACGTATCCATACACCATGACCCTGACTTCTGATTTCTGACTCAGTGCTTGAAAACCCTGATTGTGTGTGTGTTTTGAAAAGTTTTCCCTGTGATCCCTTTGAGTCTGCTCACTAGGTATAACTTATTGACCGTGGCGAACCTATTTCTTTTCAGGATGTCTCTACACAGACATCCTTCTTGGTTTCTGGGTATAGTGCGCACAGATAGCCCACCGAGCGACGAGGCCTCTGTGCAGGGCCCTCTTCCAGTAGAGGCACCAGTGGAGGCACCAACGGTTCCATTACCCATTGGGCCACTGATGCCACCAGCCCCAACATCAGAGGGTGCGTGATGCTTGAGTGCATTGCACGAGTTCTAGTGCCAGAGGTCACCCAGGTTTCGGGGAGAGATGGACCCACAAACAACTGAGGATTGGATGGAGGCCGTAGTGAGAGTCTTCCGACTGGTAGGGACACTAACTGATCTCATGGTGATCCTTGTTGCCAACCTTCTATAGGGAGCAATATGAAGATGGTGGAGATTGATGCTCTAGGTTCACGATGAGATGACGCTTCTTTGGTAAGACTTCGAGAGCCTGTTTCGAGCAGAGTTTGTTCTAGTGGCTCTTTAAGAAGTGTGCATATAGGATCTTCTCCATCTGCAGTAGGGAAGAATGACTGTGGATCAGTACTTAGTGAGGTTCACTGACCTATCATGCTACTCGATTGATACAGTGTGTGACCCATTCTTTAGGGCCTGGACCTTTGAGCAGGGACTCAGGCGGAAGATCAGGGCTTCAATGATTTCTCTCAATATCCCAATCAGGGCCTCATTGTTGGTGACTTCTCATATTGACCGTATTAGGCACAAAGTGCGGTGTGTCCGTATAGATGGTACCAAGTTTACCACCACCAGCGAGAAGGGAGCCTTTTTAGCATAAGATGGACTTACACAGAGGAGAGTGCAGCCGATCACTCATAAGTTGGCTAGCCTTACCCTCAGAGTGGTTGGTGTGGGGAGTTCGAGCTATCCTGTAGTGGTGGACCTATAAACATATGTCTTCCCTGATGATGTTCCAGGTCTACCACTTCATGGGGAGGTGGAATTTTACATTAACATGTACCTCGGGATGACACTGATATCTACACTGATGTATCGGATGGCTCCTGCGGAGCTTCATGAGCTATGCGTATAGTTGGAGGACTTACAGGGGAAGAGATTCATTCAGCCCAGTGTTTCTCCTTGGGTAGCCTCTTTTTTGTTCTCCAAGAAGGCATATGGGATCTTCAGACTTTGTGTTGACTATTGGCGCCTGAACTAGGTGACCATGAAGAACAAGTACCCACTTCAGAGGATTGAGGACCTATTTGATCAGCTGAAGGGATCACTGTGGTTCCCAAAGATTTACCTCAGCACAAGCTATCACCATCTCATAGTGTGAGACAATAATGCGCAGAATACAACTTTTAGATGTCGGTTTGGCCATTATGATTTCTTGGTTATACCAGTTGGTGTAACCAATGCTCCCGCAGTGTTCATGGGACTCATGAACATGATCTTTCAGCCATACCATGATTTATTTGTGGTGGTATTCATTGACGACATTATTTTCTACTCGGCTATCGAGGAGGAGCATGCCCACCATTTGAAGGCAGTTTTGGACACACTCTGAGAGCACCATCTTTATGGTAAGCTCTCGAAGTTTCAGTTCTTGATTTGAGAGGTTCACTTTCTAAGACATGTCAACTCGGATGCTGGAGTTTTAGTGGATCCAGTGAAGATTGAGGCTATACGTTCTTGGGAGCCACCCAAGAGTGTGATGGAGGTACGAAGTTTCCTGGGTTTGGCCGGATACTATTTTAGATTTGTACCAGATTTTTCCAGAGTTACAACACCACTATCAGCGTTGACGAAGAAGGAGAAACCCTTTGTGTGGTCGGACAGATGTCGTCAGAGTTTTCAAATGATGAGGTAGATAATGACTAGTGCCCCCCTTTTGAGGCTTCTAGAGGATGGTGTAGGGTACGTAGTCTACTGCGACGCATCAGGGACCAGGATCAAATGTTTCCTGATGTAGGAGCGAGCAGTGATCACATATGGTTCTCGAAAGCCGAGACAACATGAGAAAAACTATGCTATCCCTAACCTGGAGTTAGTAGTAGTGGTCTTCGCCTTGAAGATGTGGCAACATTACTTAATGGGAGAACATTTTACAGTGTACTCTGACCACCAGAGTCTCTGGTATATCTTCTCTCAGAAGGACCTGAACCTAAGACAACGACGTTGGCTTGAGTTCTTCCAAGACTATGACTTTGCGATAGTCTATACTCCTAGGAAGGGGAACATTGTAGCAGATGAAATCAACAGGAGATCTAGTATACAAATGGTTGGTGAGGCGATGGAGCAGCTGACCGCTTAATAGATATCCTTTGTGGATCGAGATGGGGCATCTTTCCTTCAGTCTCCTACAGTAACTCTGCCACTTATTCAGCGTGTCAAGGAGGCGAAGTGTGGGGACATTGACTTCAAGGCTCAACGTGATCAGATATCCACAGGACAGGCACCTGATGGATTTTTCTAAAGGTGGGGAGCACGTCATCCTATTCAGAGAATGTACCATGGTACCAGTATCTCTTCAGGAAGAAGTGTCGAGGGAGTTCCATACATACCCTCTAGCGTTACATCCAAGAGTGGCAAAGATGTACCAGGATATCTGACGACAACATGGGTGGCAGAGAATGACGAAAGCAGTAGCAATGTTTATCTCTTGGTGCCTCACTTGTTAGCATGTGAAGGCAGAGCATCAGGTACCAGCAGGCTTGGTTCATCCTTTAGAGGTCCTATAGTGGAAATGGGATGGGATATCCATGGATTTCATGATAGGACTTCCCCATACATCCGAAGTTCATGACTCTATCGGGGTGATCATTAACCGACTCACAAAGTTGGCTGACTTCCTACCGATCAGAGAGCAGGGCTCAGTTGAGAGCTTGGGATGCCTCTATATGCATGAGATTTTGTGGCTACATGGAGTACCCTCGATGATTGTCTTCGATTGTGATACACATTTTACTTCACGGCTATGGAAGGGGTTGTAGGAGGCTTTCGGGATGCAACGTCATTTGAGCACCACCTTTTATCCTCTGACGGATGACCAGACTAAGCGGACCATATAGACTCTCGAGGACATGCTACGTGCTTGTGTCATAGAATTCGGTCGCAGCTGGGAGGATCACTTTCCTTTGGTGTAGTTTGCATACAACAATGACTATCACTCCCCCATTAGGATGACAAATTTTGAGGCATTGTACGGGTGACCATGCAGATCATATTTGTGCTAGAGTGACCTAGGGGAGTCAGCACTTGTGGGACCGGAAAAGGTACGTGCTACCACAGAGAAGGTTCAAATCATCCAAGAGTGGATGAAGACTGCACAGAGGAGGCATAAGTCTTATTCCGACTGGAGAAGGAGACCTCTAGAGTTCGAGGATGGTGACCACATCTTTCTATGGGCCTCACCTTGAGGAGGTTTGCACAGATTTGGCTGAGGTGACAAGTTATCTCTGAGGTTCATTGGTCTATTCCAGGTCCTTAGCAGAGTTGGAGAGGTGGCTTACCACCAAGAACTTCCCCCTTCGTCGCACTGGGTGCACAACATCTTCCACATATCCCAGATGAGGAGATATGTTCACGACCCTTATCACATCATCGACCACGGTGTGTTAGACGTCGATGATGGGGTGACGTTCCCAGATATTCTAGTAGATATTGAGGCTCAAAAGGAGCGGGTCCTTCCTAGGTGTTCGATACCTCTAGCGCATGTTCTCTGGTAGCATAGAAATATCCAATAGAGCACATGTGAGCGGGAGGCTCAAATATGTGCTCAGTACCCCCACTTTTTTTTCTTAATTTTGTGATGTGGCATTCAGGGACACAAATCCCTGAGGTGGGGAGAATGTAAAGACCCGGAAATTACATGTAATTGTTTTTTAATATATTGGAATTTTACCAGTCCATGAAAATTTATGGTGCATGATTCCGAGGCCTAGAGTGCCCAGAATGAATTTATGAAAAAAAAATCAGGTACGTTCAGTAAACGTGCGAGCAGGTTTTTGTAACTTTTGAAAAGGTGCTTGAAATTGATATCTGAGGACACCGTTGAACTCACAGTGCTAGTATTTGATTAAGGGGACTTTGTAACACCCCGAGATTTTATGAGATATATTATTTTTAATTTATTTCATATATTCTTTTGTACGCTACACCAAGATTATATTTCGCTATACACAACACCGTATTAGCTTGCAGTATACGCAACACTAATCTTGGATCGTGTAAAACACAAGTTCAAGTTTGTTTGATAGTAGTTATTCAATGCAACATTGAGTGTATATATAAATATATATTAAATGTATAAATGAAATATGGTTGGATTTTGTTATACACAACAACAAAGAAGTCTTTCATTACACACAACCCTGACTTGTCTTACATTACACACAATCGCGACCTTCCTCGATAAAGTGTGTTGTACGCAATACCGGGTTTCAACAAACAACGATATGTAGTTATAATATTATTATGAACTAGCCTTTATGAATATTATTAACTACATTTTGAATGTTATAACATTATTATTTAATCCTACACATTTTCTAGAACATTTTATGTGAACAAAATAAATTTTTCGGGTAAAATGAGTATTTTTCAAAAAATGCAGTTTTGCCGCCTTTTGATGGCGCACCCACTTTAAATATAGTTTTTGACATGTTTATAAGTTAAATTTGACAAAATAAAAATTATTATTTGGAATCAGGATATAAAAATTTACTTTGGATAAATTTTTCATATTATTCGGATAACTTTTATATTTTAATGAATAGTAAAAACACGCTATATTTTAATTAGAAACAACTTTTTTCATCATAATAATTTATATTGTTAAATTATAATATTTAATGATTTTAAAGTATATATAGAATATATTTTTACCATTTAATATAATTTATGTCATTAGCATTGATTTTACATTGAATTCATAGGTAAAATCATTTCAATCTTTTGTAATGTTTTAACTTTTAAAACTGATTTTCTTAACAATCAGATTAATTTTAAATTAATTTCTGAAACTTTTGTGTATTGAATTTAGAAAAATGGATTCCATATTTGGAATAAGTGGGTCCAAATTATGTTAATAGGCTACCATTTTGCGCACTATGAATAGTAACTACGGTAATTTTTATTTACTTCAGTTAAAGATAAATCGGGTAATTAAGGGTAAACCTAAGATTATAAAATTACCCTAACACATACCAAAATTATATGGGATGACTAAAAGTTGACCCATATCACATAATGGTAGGATTAGATTCATTTTATGGACTTTTGACCATAAAAATAATTTAATTATTATTAAAACAAAAGAAAGTGACAACATGTCACTCTCTTAAATCTTATAAGTATAATAATTTTAATTTCGTGATAAACATAATGAAACTTCGAACATGAATACTCTCCAGAAAGATAACACAATTATCTACATCATGAGAATTTATTTATAATTTTTAGGGATAAATAATTGTAATTATTGGTGACACAATAGTGATGTAGAAATTGTTTATTTAGTGAAAAATAAATAATATAGTTTTTATTAAAATAAAAATACATATTAAAAGGACCAAAAACTTGACCAATAATTTTTGTTCGAGTATATCTATACCCTAATCATCCAATGGTCGATTTTCGGACCATTTTGATCTTATAAAACTGATTATGACATTTATATTATTTTATTTTAAATTATGTCAAAGATGTCACCTTCGTAATTTAATAAATATAAAAATTTAAATGTTGTGATTTTAAGATTATAAATTCATGTAAGAATATTATTATGGAAGGTATTATATTTATCTTCATCATAGGATTTTATTTTAAATTTTTATGCAACAAATAAGTATATTAAATAATTATACAGAAATGTTGTAGTAATTATTTTATTAAGAGATATACCAAATAAAAGGTTTTAAAAATACTAAAATAAATATTATATGAACTATTTAATGTGATCCACTAATTTTATATAGGAATATGACATGTTAGGAATATATTAAATATTTATTTCGAATATATCCTTTGTGTTGATTATATTTAAATTCAAATAAATGAATAGTGTCAAAATTGACACTATTGTTATTTTATAAAAATAACATATTATTAAATTGTTTAAAAATCACAAAAATATTTAAAAATTATAAATTGAAATTTATATAGTCTAAAATTTCATAATGTATCCAATTATGGAAAATGAACAACACATAGGTGATTATTTATAACCATTTAAAATTTAGAATTTTATTACCACAAATAAAATTAAATAGATTAAATAACGATAAATCAAAATGATAAGGTTTAAAATAAGATCCAAACATGTCTAAATTTAATTGGTTGATGGGATCACAACCATATCTCATCTAAATTTGAAGTGATTCATTTTTTGGAGGTTTTTATGTGGGATTTGAATTTATATTAAACAAAGTTTTTTGAGGATTCCAAAAGTGCCCCTCTCCTCCTTTATAAAAGGGCACCTCCTCCCTCTCATATTTACACAATTAAGAGCCTTCATGCTCGTCCAACCCCTACCCATTTATCTCATCAACTTCTCTAGAAACATCCTAGAGGTCCTGGTCTTATTCAAAGACCAATTTTAGTGCCCTAAAAGGAGGTTTCAAAGAGGCGTGTCAAAGAAGAGGTAATATCCGTTACCGAATCTTTCAAATTTATTTCTTCTTCTACATATTCTTATTTAGTTTTTTCATTATGAATTAATAACATAAGTATCACTCATATACATATATGTTATTATAAATATTAAACAAACCTATTTCACCTTCTATCCATTCTAAGGAAAATGAAATCACCGCACGTGCGTACGTACGGAATACCGTCTCCACGCCGTGGTGTAATCGGTTTTCAACCACCACCTTACTTGGATGGGTATAATGGTGTAAATAAATAACTATATATGATTATTTTAAAGTTATACATATTATGAAATATTATACATACACTTCAATACAATTCCACGATCATGGGAATGATATCATC
Organism: Viscum album; assembly: GCA_963277665.1. NCBI lineage: Eukaryota > Viridiplantae > Streptophyta > Magnoliopsida > Santalales > Viscaceae > Viscum > Viscum album. The sequence continues at coordinate 1,713,597,446 of OY728152.1, read as the reverse complement.
GCTCGTGCGTACGTACGGACTACCGTCTCCACGACGCGATGAGATTCATTCTCCATGTTAACCATTCATGAATGATTATAAAGTTTATATAATGAATAATAATGAAATATATGGCATAATAATGATACTAGATTTATATATATATATGTGTGTGTCATCTACTTAATTTCATTCAATTCAAAAAGGAAACGAAAACAACGTTCATGCGTACGTACGATCTACCGTCTCCATGAACGGTGTATTTCATTCCATTTATCAATCTATCATAAATATATGTATATTATGAATATATATTATATATAAATCATGTTTTACATTTTTTAATTAAGTAAATCAGGATATAAGTAATAATATCAGTAATAACAAGTCGAAACACATACAATAAATGAAACGATTTTACCCAAATCGCTGCTTTTACATCGAATTTACAAAAGAACAGGTAATATAAAGTAATAAGTAAACCATATATGATATCATAACAATGAATATGATTCTATAATAAGTCAGTGACATCATTTAAATCATTATATAGGAGGTTCGGATACATACGAATCATATCAGACATAAGGTAAGGGATAACTATTCCAATCTCGCTCTTATCTGAGATTGTTTATCCATAAGTATTTACTGGGGTTATTGTTATCATCCATGTACATGTTTTTTTAAAAAAAATAATGTATATTTAATGACCTTTTTACCCATTTTTTAATTTTACCACATTTTATGAATGGAATCTTACTTTTGTTTACCACATGAGGAACTTTTTGACTTTTCTGGCCAAAGTACGAGGAGAATGATATTTTTACTTTATACGGAGTGAACAGATTTTTTCAGTTTCATAAACCCTCATTTTCATGAATCTTCCTCTACAATATTGCATGATTATTTTCAACAAAACCGTTTTATTATAAAATTTCATGGCATTTTGTTAAAATAAAATGATTTTGAATAAGAAAGGATATTTTCCTAAAGAATTCATTTCAAGTGTTTTATCAAAACCATTTTCCATATAAGATGGAATTATTTCATTTGTTTATGTTTCAAGTATAATTTTTCTATGATTTACATGGTTTCACTTTTCTTATGATGAAATGATATCCATTTTTTTGTATGGATTATCTTATGATGATATGATGTTTATGAACCCATTTTATACTTTGGTTAATGCTGAATGATTTATGTTCATGTTGTGGCATAAGAAAGAATGATTTCATTATGAGATGGGTGGGACCTATATCTCCCTCCAATGCATTGGGTAAAGATTTATATCTCATGAGATAGACATGGCTGAAATGGTAAGTTAATCTAATTCAGTGATACAGGACTGGAACGAGGAGTGAACTCGATTCAGAAAGGGACTTTGTCCACTAAGATGGTCATGGCAGCAATGCCTTGGATACTATGGAAATAATATCATGTGCTTATTGTTTTTCAACAATTAAATGTTTTATTCCCATGTTATTTTATCATGATTGATGTTCCTTTATGATCTATGCCTTACATACTACCAGGATTTATTTCGCAACTCAAGATTTTGATGTTTAAACTTTATGTTCATGTTTTGAAGTTCAAACGTATATGGTTTGTTTTATTTTTTTCCACACTTACCCTTACTGAGCATTTGATCTCACCCTTTATATTTTTTCTTTTCTCCAGGATATAAAGAAATGTTTTAGGCAATAAAAAAAGGAATATCATTATGGGAGATGTTGAAGATCTTTCACCATGATTAGAAGATTATGTTCCGAGTTTCCAAAGACACTAAACTATTATGGTCCTTTGGTGTTAGTTTTTGTTATGTATTAAGTATTCCACAAAATTAATGTAATTTCCATGAATTTCAAGCTTTGGGCCTCTACAGTTGTTATTATAGGGAGGTTTAGTTAACCTTTGGAGACTAGGATGCGAAAACATTAGTGAAATCCCTAGAGATATTTCTAAGGTATGTCTAGGGATGTCCCTAAGGTTAAGTATAAGTATAGGTTATAGTCCTAGAATTACGGAAACCATATTAGAATTAAACCTAAGATGTTAGATATTGAAGGTACTCCCCCTTTATTATGTTGTTTTCCTAGCATGATTTTTTCCTCTCACACTATTCTTTTTGGGTTTTAGAAAATGGCTGGAAAGAGGAATATTCACGATAATGGAGGATATGATGGAAAATGGAATGATATTATTCATGAGAAACCAAATGAAATGGGATTTGGAAGTCAAAAAATCATTATTATATCTAATCAGGAATCTCGAAATATGATCAATAATATCAACTTTGGTAAGATTCCTGACTCAGCTAATAAGAGAATGATGGAGTTTCATGATGATCATAGAGGAAATAAAGTTCAATTTCCCTCATGTAAGTCATGTTGGAAGAGGCATCAAGGGGAATGTTTCAAAGGAACTGTAAGATGCTTTGGGTGTGGAGAAGAAGGAAACAAAGCCAGTAATTGTAATGGAAAAGGTTCAGTTAACACCTTGGACAAGGATAATGGTATTGCAAATACATCAACAATGGTTAAATGTTTTAAATGTGAAATTTACAGGCATTATGCAAACCAATGCCCTAAGGGAAAGTCTCATGAAGAGAATCAGCATGAACTTATGGGTAGTATTTATATTGATGATGATGAAGAGACTACAAATAATATGTGAGATGAAAGAATTGTTCAAGCTCGATCAATGGTTTAAGAAGGTAGTGGAATGATTTATGTTTATCAAGAGTTATGGTGTATAGGTAATGGTACTATGGAATAAAGACACATCTAAGGATTGTTACACTGTTGCCTTTTCCTTAGTTTTGAAATTATATGATGAATGGTACTGGTGACCAAGAAAGGTTATTCAAATATTTTTGGAAGGTAGATGATATGTGCATAATGAAAGGATAAGGATATAATGAGATGTTTGATAGTATTAATGAGCTCATGACTGGTATAAGGACAAAGTGATATCATGGTTTGACTATACATAATTTTTGGATTTTGGTATGTGGAAGGAGTTAACTTTTGATGGAATTCATGTTTTCGCTAAGGTTCTATGGTAATTCATGTTTCAAAAGAATACATGATTAAGGTATTCACATGTTTGGAATGTGACCAGCAAGATATATCTTATGATATATGGGGGAAAAATGAATGAATTCACATGCTCGGTAGAAGAAATTTCTAGTAATCGGACAGAAGAATTATCAATAATCCTAAAGTTTGGAATGGACATCATATAGTATTGGTTAAGGATATAAATTTTTATTTCTGAAATGTTATAATAGTGTAGTTTAAGAAAAGGGACAACATGTAGAACCAGTGAAAACCCGTCACGTCAGAAGAGGTTGTGGGAATCGAACCCACAACCGAAGTGTGACAGGCCTTTATCGCCTACCACTGGCCTACAGGAAGTCCCTGGTTAGCAGAAACAAGTTTTATTTTGTTATGCGGTATGATAGATGAAGTTTAAGTCCATTTTTGGAATCATATACGATTAACCTCAGCATAGATGGACTTATGTATATTTAATAAATTATGGAAAACTTTTTGCAATAGAAACAGATGTAATGACCTATCATTCTATCGCATGATCTGCTAACACTTCACAAATGACAAATTCAATATCAATTCTTTAAGATATGAAGTGGAAATTGATCAAGGCACAAACAACGGTGGGATTATACCGAAATAAAGTAAGTATTTCTTCTAATTCAAATTCTTCAACTTTAGGGAAATGATCTGGAAAACCAAATATGTTGTCCTGGTGCCCTTATATCCGATGAATCAGATGGTACCTTAGATGATCACAAATTTATGTATTTTTGATTGTTTGCTTTTTTATAGCCATGTTATCTACCACTCACCATCAGAACATGATGGTTAGATTTCTCTTCCATATCCATATTTTCACCTATATTCTCCTATGTGAAAACCCAGTGATTAGTTTGTAACGTCCCGGACCCGGGTGCCACGCAACGGGTGCCCCAAACCCGGTTCTCCATATGACCTCAAGTGCATTTCCCCAAACGCCAGAGGCTACCGACTAGCAGCGAGGGCCCAGGTCTGATAGTGGGGAAACTATGACCTCATTTGTCAAAGTGTAGATCAGCGGAATTTAAATAAAAAATACAACCAACAGCGGAAGCAGTAAACATACACAACTGAAATAAACTACAGTAGTGGATATAACCAACAGTATAGAAGTGATGATTCTACATGTTTCATGTTCTAAGAAAACAACCAGAACATGTTATAAATCAATACAGTACAACAAAATACAGGTTACAGCAAAACAAGAAAATCAGCTGGCAGCGGCATCACGAGCCTAAGATCGGTCCCATGCCCTCTTACTCCTCAGCAATAGTCAAGTACCTGAATAGGGACTCTTGCCCCTATCTACACCTGCAAAAACGTAATCTGTCTGGGCTGAAAAGCGTGGTGCAAACAGGGTTTGAGAAATATATCTCAGTAGGCACCCACCAAAGGCTTGTTCCCAACTGCATATAAGCATGAAACAACAGTGTGCAATAGTAAAATGAAATAAAGTAAGAAGTACTAAAAAGTAACTAACTTAACAATTAAATTTCCATTTTATTATGCATTTAATTTATTTAATTTAGTAACATTCTTGTTCTCAACAGCACCAAGCCCTTAGGTCAACTAGAACCATGCCCTCAGGCTAAAATAGTAAACCACTCCCTCAGGCTTGCCCTTAGGCCATACAGAATCCAACCCACAGGTATTGCCCTTCGGCATATTAGAATCTCTCCCTCAGGCATACGAAGTGTCGCCCTCAGGCACAGAAGTCAAGCCCTCAGGCACGAAAGGTTTCCCTCAGGCAAAATAGAGCGTCACCCTCAGTCTAAAACGGTCACGCCCTCAGGATAATCACAATAGTGCCCTCATTCTAAACAGGTAACCGGGCCATGCCCAACATGTCAAAAGCAGTAAACAAGCAATTCCCCTCAAGGAAATTCTACGATTACTACTTTTAAAGGCATACGCTCGGGTATCCTGGCCAAATGGCTAAATAGTGAAACACACCCCTAGGGTGGTTCCGGATCCAAGAAACGATCCCAACCAGCATTTTATTATCACAATTTAATCACCTATGCAATTCTTGGCATTAAATATAGAAACTGCCTCAGCCACACGACACCCCAACATGGATTCATGGCACAAAATGCACAAAAACACAAAATAGTTGGAAAATAAACACAAAGCCACATACCTTATACACCAATGAATGTTATACCCGAACACCGACTCCAGAATTTCCCAAGAACGGCGTAGATTTGACAAAGAACAAACCCCATTCAAATGAAAATAACTTCCTCTCGGGAAAGAATTGGTAAGAACGGTACCAGGAGAGGAGAAGGCTTACCCGTGCGGTTCCAACGAGATCGTCCGAAGTTGAATCGGATTCCAGAAGAACACCTGACAGATCTTCAAAGGTCCGGCCATCCTCCTTGGCTCCAAAATGGCTCAAACGCCTCCTCTTCCAAATGAAGAGGCTAATTCCTGTATTAAGACGATAAAACAAAGTACACAGCGTGTACTTCTGAGTACATGACGTGTACTCCCTTCATTTAACTGTTCATTTGGTGGCACCGCCACACTGTTCAACCGTCGACACGAGTACACGGAATGTACTCTAAAGTACACGGTGTGTACTGTTGTCCAGCTATCGGCCGCTCCACTGCCTTACTATTTAGGCCTGCCGACTGACTACACGGCGTGTAAGGTACCACTACACGGTGTGTAGTCGGTTCCTACACCCTTCGTCGCCGGCATGGATACACGCCCCATGTACTCATCCCCACACTGCAAAAAGTACATGGCGTGTGGATAAAGTACATGGCGTGTAGTTTCGAAATGTAGGATTTTTCACAATTTTCCATATTTTCTCAAAAACACTTAAGGAAAAGGAAAAACAAGAAGCCCGTACCTCAAAAATAAGAACCGGGTTCTTACAAACTTCCCCAGTTATAGCAATTCGTCCCTGAATTGACCTTCCCAGGGTGGCGAAGAATAAGCTCAGAATAGATCTTGCCAATGATCACATACGTCGGCGTCCCTCTCCCAGGTCTCGTCCTGCACTCGTCCATGTTTCCATAGCACCCGTACGAGAGGAACTGACCGGCCTTAGAGAACCTTCGTGCTCCTGTCAAAGATACAGATCAGATGCTCCTCAAAGGACGCATCATGCTGAAGCTCAAACTCCTCAGGCTAAAATACGTGAGATGGGTCTAAATGATAGCGATGAAACTGAGACATGTGGAAGACGTCGTACATGGATCGGTACCGCTGTGGTAACTGCAACCGATAGGCAACCAGCCCGACTCTCTCCAGAATCTCAAATGGCCCCACATACCTTGGTGAAAGCTTACCCTGTCTCCTGATCCGCTTGTGTCCCAACCTCAGCGAAACATGCATGAAAACCTGATCCCCGACCATGAACTCTAAAGGTCGTCTGTGGCGATCAACATAAGACTTCTGACAAGACTGCACGGTAGCCATCCGCTTTCGAATCAACTGGACCTTCTCAGATGTCTCCAGCATGAGCTGTGGCCCCAGTAAATCAGCATCACCTGTCTTTAACCAACAAAAAGGTGATCGGTATGGCCTACCATATAAAGCCTCGTATGGTGCCATCTAAATAGTTTCCGGAAAACTATTTTTAAAAGAAAACTAGACTAAGTGTATATGCTTCTCCCAAGAGCCCCCAAAGTCTAGGACGCACGCGCTCATCATGTCCTCTAGCACCTGTATCATTCGATCTGACTGGCCATCTGTCTGAGGGTGGTATAATATTCTTAGAAGCACCTATGTACCCAGCGCCATCTGAAAAATCTGCCAGAAACGAGATTTAAAGCGGGCATCCCTATCTGAAACGATAGAACGAGGGACCCCATGAAGACGTACGATCTCTCGGATATATAGCCTTCTGAGCTCATCAACATCGATGGTCTCCTTGATCGGCAAGAAGTGAGCTACCTTCGTGAGTCTGTCCACAACATCCCACATGGAGTCATTGCCTCGAGGTGACCTCGGCAACCCTATCACGAAATCCATCGTGACATCATCCCATATCCACTTTGGAATGGGAAATTGCTTTAACAGCCCAGCTGGCCTCTGGTGGTCTGCCTTCACCTGCTGATAGGTGGAACACCTCGTAACAAAACCAGCTATCTCTCTCTTCATACTCGGCCACCAGTACTGACGTCTCAAGTCACGGTACATCTTGGTAACCCCGGGATGAACTGCCCATGCTGAAGCATGAAACTACCGCATTAGCTCCTCGCGTATATCCCCTGGAACCCATACTCATCCATGGAAATGAAAAACCTCATCATCGCCTACCGTCCAACCGGGAGGAGGGTCCTCACATGCCACCGACTCCCGTAGAACTAGGCCTTCTGAATCAGATAGTTGTCTCATCCTCACTCTGTCCAGGAGAGTAGATGTCACAACCAAAGAAGAGAGATAAGTCTACCCCTGACTATCATGCACCTCCAGATGCATATCAGAGAACAAAGCCATGAGCTTCCACTCACCACAGGCCTCCTGCACTGCTTGTATCTGATTCTTCCTGCTCAGTGCATCAGCTACTGCATTACCTTTACCAGGTGTGTAGGCAAGCTCAAAATCGAAGGACTGTAGGTACTCAACCCACCTTCACTGCCTCAGATTCAGGTCACGCTGAGTAAAGATATACCTGAGGCTTTTGTGGTCAGTGAAAACCACAAAATTCTCTCCCAATAGATAATGTCTCCAATAGCACAATGCATGCACAACCACAACCAACTCGAGATCATGTGTCGGGTAATTTCTCTTATGTGGCCTCAAATGCTGAGACCCATACACAACAACTCGGTTGCCCTGCATCAAAACAGACCCCATCCCAATCCCTGATGCATCATAGTAAACTGTATAGCTCTTCCCCTGCTCTGGGAGTATCGAGATCGGTGTTGATGTCAACCTTCCCTTCAGGTCATACAATGTTTCCTTGCAAGCTTCTAACCAAACGAACATCACACCCATCTTAGTCAGTCCCGTCAACAGTGCTGCTAAGCGGGAGAAGTCCTGTATGAAGCGTCTATAGTAACCAGTCAGCCCTAAGAAACTCCGTATCTCAAACACGTTCTTAGGTTGATCCGAGGAAACTACTGCTCTCACCTTCTCTTGGTCTACTCCAACTCCTTCCTCTGAGATGATATGACCCAGGAAGTGAATTTGGTCCATCGAAAAGTGGCACTTCGAGAGATTAGCATATAGCCGATGCTCTCTCAGTGTACTCAATACGATCTCAAGATGGGTGGCATGGTCGTGTCGAGTGTGAGAGTACACCAAGATGTCGTCCATGAATACTACAACAAATGAATCAAGATACGGATGAAACACACGATTCATCAGATCCATGAAAACCACTAGCGCGTTTGTGAGTCAGAATGGCATGAAAAAGTACTCATACATACCATATCTGATCTGAAAAGCTGTAAGCGGTATAACCGATGGTCTCAAGCGTAGCTGATGATATCCGGATCTCAAGTCAATCTTTGAGAACACTCGTGCTCCATGAAGCTGGTCAAATAGATCATCAATACTCGGAAAGGGATATCGGTTCTTAACAATCAACTAGTTCAGCTTCTGATAATCCACGCAAAGTCTGAGGGTATCATCTGTAGAGACCCGAAGCCTGACGTACATGGACATTACATTACATTTTCTGAATACTTAGTACATAACAAAAAACACACACACAAGGATTGTAATAGTTTAGTGTCTTTGGAAACTCGGAACGTAATCTTCTAATCGTGGTGAAAGATCTTCAATATCTCCCATAATGATCTTCCCTTTTTTTACCTAAAACCTTTCTTTATATCCTGGGGAAAAGAAAACATAAAAGGGTGAGCTCAATTGCTTAGTAAGGGTAAACAAAAGAAATATCAATCACATCATATACATAAGAACATAGCTTTTGGAAATCTTAACCTGCAAAAGAGCTCATAATATCATAACATGGGATAAATCATAGAAGTGAAATGTAATCCCAATAATCACAACATAAAAAATGAAACATTGTGGCATACAAACATAATCATCATTTCTTGTTATTCAAGACTCATTGCCAAGACTATCTTAGTTGACAAAGTCCCTTTCTGAACCGAGTCACCCTCGTTTCAGTCCTGTTTCACTGAACCGGTATAACCTACCATTCCATCCATGTCTATCTCATGAGATATAAAATCTTTACCCAATGCATTAGAGGGAGATATAGGTCCCACCCATCTCATAATGATACCATTCTTATGTGTGCCACAAAATCAGAAATCATACATCATTTCATAACCCATGTAATACAAATGGGAATCTTAAACATCATGACATCATAAAGCAATTCATATAAGATAAAGGAATTCATAAAAATATAATTCCATCACAACATAATCAAATCAATGTAATAATAGGGACAAAAAACAGAACCCTTTATTATATTATATGGAAAATAATTTTGAAAAAACACTTGAACTCCATTCTTGAGGAAAATATCCTTTCTTCTTCAAAAACATTTTTCCTTTCTTAACAGGTCATACGACTTTAAACTAAAAGAAGTTGATTAAAAATAAACTTGAAAACTTGTAAAGGAAGCTTCTTGGAAATAATGTTTTAAAAAATCCATTTATGCCGTATAAGTTAAAAAAAATTCTACGTACTTTTTTCGGAAAAGTCAAAAAGTACCTCGTACGAAAAACGACAAAAGATTCCTTTCATATCTTTTAATAAAAACTCACTGAAGGGTAAAATTGAATTTAAAAAAATTGTAAGTGTATAGAAATAATAGTAAATATTGAGGAAACATGGATGTGGATGGTAAAATACACCCCAGTAAATTTCAAAGTATAAACAATCTCAGATAAAAATGAGATTGTGATATTTCCCTTACCTTAGGTTCGACTTGCTTTGTAAGTGTCCGAACCTCCTCTTCTTTGAAGCGCCTCTTTGAGACCTCCTCTTAGGGCACTAACATTGGTCTTTGAGGAAGACCAGAACCTCTAGGATGTTTCTAGGGAAGTGGAGAGGATAATTTGGTAGGGGTTGGCCGAGCATGAAGGCTCAAAGTTGTGTGAGGAAGAGAGGGAGGAGGTTCCCTTTTATAAGGGAGGAGAGGGGAACCTTTGGAATAACTGAAAATATTATTTTATTATAAAGTCATGTTCGGTTTTAAATAGCTCCAAATTGAATTATTGCGAGGCTAAGGTGGGGATGGGTCGAAATCCACTCATCCAATAGAATTTAGACAAGTTTAGGTTCCTATTTTAACCTTATCATTTAGATTTAACATTAAGATAAATAATTTTACTCTTACCGTGTCTTCTTGTGTTCTTATACTATAAGGTTAATAAACTTACTATAAGAAGCCAAACGAACCCCAAGTTGTTTATTATTAATATATATAACCTTATCTAAGTCATTTGGCCGAACCTTAGATTTTTAGAAATAAAATAACAATTAATAATATAATATTTGTTTTAAAAACTATTTTATGTCAATTTTGACACTATTTAGTAATTGATTTTTGTGAAAATCATAACAGAATGCTAGGTTCGAACAAAGTTAATTAAATCACTTATAACATGTCATATTAACCTAGAAAATTAGTGGAATTCATAAAAAGTCTCAAATTATATATATTTGGTATTTATAACGTCAATTATGTCAATATTTGATTAATAAGATAATTACTGCATCATCTTTGTGTCATAAATAAATTAAATTAGTTGATGTCTAAAAATTAAAAATAAAATACCATTATGTAGGATATCTTTTTATCTTTCTAATAAATATTTAAAATCTAATTTATCTTATGTATAACCCTATATTAAAAATATTTTATTAAATAAACTTTGATTTTAACTCTTTTAACTCTTCTTTGAATTAAATAATAATAAATGTCCTAATCTAATTCAAGGGGGCCTAAATGGTCATATTTTATTCCTAAGTTTGTTTTTGGTCGAATTACACTTGTACAATAGAATTTGGACATGTTTTAGGGTAATAATAATATCATTTTTACCCGTAATTACCCTATTTACTTTTAATCGTGGTAAATCAAAGTAAAAAGTTACTATTCACCAAAAATTATTTTCATCTCATTGAACCAAATTTTACTTACTGAAATCAACCGTGTCTCTTGGATTTTTGAAATTCCACTCACAGAAGTGGTAAAATTATGTTTTATGAAAAATTCGGTTTTTTTAACTACCACTTAGTGGTTTCACTATTCATCAAAAATTGAAAGTTTTCAGAAAAATACCAAAAATTAGGCCTAAGCTATATTTGATATTATGAACTCAAAAATGATTTCTATTTTACCAAATTCAAAACATATCAGTTTCATTAATTAATTTAAAAATTAATTCCCGTCGTCAAAACAAAAGGCGGGTTTTTAAGAGATAATAACTATCAAAATATTGGCACTTGTTTATAACTGGTTTAAATGTGAAATTACATCCAATGACCAACATTGTATTAAATTGTAAAAATATATTATAAATATAATTTAAAACCACTCAAATTAATAATTTATCACTATTAATTATTTCTATTGAAAAAGTTGTTTTTAATTAAAATTTAGTAATTTTCACTATTCATCAAAATATGAAAGTTATCCGAAAATCACCAAAAATTCACCTTAGGCTAAATTCGATACTCCGAATCCAAAAATGAAGTCCATTTTGAAAAATAGAATTTACAAAATTTCAAAAAGTGGTTATTACTATTCATAACTTCAAGTTTTAATAATATTTTAATAGCATATCGTTGTTTAGCGAAACTTGGTGTTGCGTACAACACACGCTATCGTGGAAGGTCGTGATTGTGTGCAATGAAAGGCAAGTCAAGGATGAATGTTGTGAAAGCTCCTTTTGGTGTAGCGTACAACACAAGACATTAATGAGATTAAAAAGAATATTTTTCATAAAATCTCGGGGTGTTACACTCTACCCCCCTTAAAATGAATTTCTCCCTCGAAATTCGTCGGGGTTATAAATGGTTTAATACTCAAAAATTTCTTTAATAGAAACCCACATCGTAAAAAGGAATACCAAAACCAATATTTAAAAACAAAAGTATGAAACATAACGGTTACCCAAATAAACTAATCACTGGGTTTCCACATAGGTGAAAATATGGATATGGAAGAAAAATCTAACCATCATGTTCTGATGGAGAGTGGTAGAGAACATGGCTATGGAAAAGCCAACAATCACAAATCCATAAATTTGTGATGATCTAAGGTACCATCTAATTAATCAGATATAATAGCACTAGGACATCCTTTTTGGTTTTCAAGATCGTTTCCCTAAAGTTGAAGAATTTGAATTAGAATAAATACTTACTTTATTTTGGTACAATCTCACTTTTTTTCGTGCCTTGAACAATTTCCACTTCATCTCTTAAATAAATGTAGTTGAATTTGTTATTCGTGAAGTGTTAGCAGATCATGTGATAGAATGACGGGTCATTCCATCTGTCTCAAACAAAATGTTAGAAAAAGTTATTAAATATACATAAGTCATTCTATAGTGAGATTAATCATATATGGTTCCTAAAATGAGCTTATACTTCATATATCATACCGCTTAATAAAATAAAACTAGTTTCTACTAACCAGGGACTTCCTGTAGGCCAGTGGTAGGTGATAATGTCCAGTCGCACTTCGGTTGTGGGTTCGATTCCCACAGCCTTGTTCGAAGCGATGGGATGTCGCCCGTCTTTCATGTTGTCCTTTTTCTAAAACTATATTACCATAACATACCATCAATAATATCAAAAAACTTTTATCCTTAAACAATACTAACTTATGTCCAACATAATCCATTCCAACCATTAGGCTTATCCATAATACTGCAGTCCACTCTCATAACATAGTGAAAACGATTACCAGAGATTTAATATCATCGTTGATCCCCATATATCATAAGATATGTTTTGTTGGTCACATTCCAAACATTCAAAGTCCTTAATCATGTATTCTCTTGAATACCCATTGAACCTTATTGAAAACATGAATGCAGTTAAAAGTTAACACCTTCCACATACCAAAATCCTCAAAATTCTATATACTCAAACCATGATATCACTTAGTCCTTATATCAATCATGAGCTCATGAATACTGTTAAACATTTCATTTTGTCGTTTTCCCTTCATTATGCGCATATCATCTTATTTCCCAAAATATCTCAATCACTTTGAATAACACATTAGACCAGTACATAAATATTCCAATACTCCATGATACAACATTATTTTGGAATCCCATTACATAAACACTTAATCATTCCACCACATCGTTGTCATATTCAACATCGCCAATAGTGATCGAATGTGACTTCCCTTTGTCCTTTGCCTTAAGTGGTTGCTCATGTTGATCATCACTAACCCTTGGATTAGGGCATTTATTGGCATAATGTCCCATCACCTTGCACTAGAAACATTGAAGTGTTGGTGGTGCGTTCTCTGCAGTCTTTTCTTTATTCACATCATTAGAAACCCTTTTTCTATTACTTCGACACTCAGCTGCTCGATGACCTTCTTTTACACACTTAAAACATTTCCTAGTCCCTTTAAGACAATCTCCACCATGCTTCTTTCCACACTTTGTGCATAAGGAAACATTCATCTTCTTTTCACCATTATTTTGAGGTTTCTCCTTGAACTCCATCTTTCGTTTCTTGTCAAAACCATTAGATTGATATGTAACACCAACTTCCATTTATAACTTGATAGCACAACGCCCAATTTCTTCATAGCTACTAAAGTATCTTATAGCTAATTCCCTTCGAAGAATTGGTTTTAAGCCACTGAAAAATCGATCAACTTTACTTTCAGGTTGGATGATAATGCCAGATGCATACCTTGCAAGTCTTGTAAAATTCGCTCCGTATATACCAACAGATTCATCATCCTTCTACTTCAGCTCAAGAAACTCCTTTTCCATCTTTGTTCAAAGAATAAGAGGGAAGTACTTACTGAAAAACAAGTTCTTGAACTCGTCCCATTCCATGGACTCAATTTCATCTCTTGGCCTCGTATTCTTGATAAGATTCCACCATTGATCAGCTTCACCTTCCAAACGATATACTGCTAAGATGACTTTATCATTTTCAGAACATTGAAGAACTGAAAATATCTTTTCAGTGGTACTGATCCATTGTTCAGCAACAAGTGGATCGGAGGTCCCACTGAAAGAAGGTGGACGTTGCCTCATGAAGGAATCAATAGAATATTGTTCCCTTCTCTGCTCATTTGGAAGTCCAAAATGATTCATAGCTTGTGTAAGTATAGCAATAAGATTTTTCACTCCATCTCCCATAACATTTGTTTGTTTAGGAGGAAAATCATTGCATTGTCCATTGCATTGATCAACACGGTTCCTTCGGGTTCGAGCCATCGTCTAAAACCCAAAAATAATAGTGTGAGAGGCAAAAATCATGCTAGGGAAAACAACATTATAAAGGGGGAGTATCCTCAATATCTAACTTCTTAGGTTAAATTCTATGATCTTTACCATAGTTCAAGGACTGTATCTTATACGTATACTTATCCTTAGGGACATCCCTAGACATACCTTAGAAATATCTCTAGGGATCTCACTAACGCTTTCACATCCTAGTTTCCAAAGGTTGACTAAACCTTTCCTCTGATACCAACTGTAGAGACCTGAGGCCTGACGTACATGGACATTACATTACATTTGTGGAATACTTAGTAGATAACAAAAAACACACACACAAGTATCGTAATAGTTTAGTGTCTTTGGAAACTCGGAACGTAATCTTCTAATCGTGGTGAAAGATCTTCAATATCTCCCATAAAGATCTTCACTTTTTTTTATACCTAAAACCTTTCTTTATATCCTGGAGAAAAGAAAACAAAAAAGGGTGAGATCAAATGCTCAGTATGGGTAAACAAAAGAAATATCAATCACATCATATACATAAGAACATAGCTTTTGGAAATCTTAACCTGCAAAAGAGCTCATAATATCATAAATGGGATAAATCCTAGAAGTGAAATGTAATCCCAATAATCACAACTTAAAACATGAAACTTTGTGGCATAAACACATAATCATCATTTATTGTTAGTCAAGACTCATTTCCAAGAGTATCTTAGTGGACAAAGTCCCTTTCAGAACCGAGTCACCCTCGTTTCAGTCCTGTTTCACTGAACCGGTATAACCTACCATTCCAGCCATGTCTATCTCATGAGATATAAAATCTTTACCCAATGCATTGGAGGGAGATATAGGTCCCACCCATCTCATAATGATACCATTATTATGTGTTCCACAAAATCATAAATCATACATCATTGCATAACCCATGTAATACAAATGGGAATCTTAAACATCATGACATCATAAAACAATTCCTATAAGATAAAGGAATTCATAAATATATAATTCCATCACAACATAATCAAATCAATGTAATAATATGGAAAAAAACAGAACCCTTTATTATCTTATATGGAAAATAATTTTGATTAAACACTTGAACTCCATTCTTGAGGAAAATATCCTTTCTTCTTCAAAAACATTTTTCCTTTCTTAACAGGTTATACGACTTTAAACTAAAAGAAGTTGATTAAAAATAAACTTGAAAACTTGTAAAAGAAGCTTCTTGGAAATAATGTTTTAAAAAATCCATTTATGCCATATAAGTTAAAAAAACATTCTTCGTACTTTTGTCGGAAAAGTCAAAAAGTACCTCGTACGAAAAATGACAAAAGATTCCTTTCATATCTTTTAATAAAAACTCACTGAAAGGTAAAATTGAATTTAAAAAAATTGTAAGTGTATGGAAATAATATTACATATTTAGGAAAAATGAATGTGGATGATAAAATACACCCCAGTAAATTTCAAAGTATAAACAATCTCGGATAAAAATGAGATTGTGATATTTCCCTTACCTTAGGTCTGACTTTCTTTGTAAGTGTCCGAACCTCCTCTTCTTTGAAGCGCCTCTTTGAGACCTCCTCTTAGGGCACTAAAATTGGTCTTTGAGGAAGAAAAGAACCTCTAGGATGTTGCTAGGGAAGTGGAGAAGAGAATTTGGCAGGGGTTGGCCGAGTTTGAAGGCTCAAAGTTGTGTGAGGAAGAGAGGGAGGAGTTTCCCTTTTATAAGGGAGGAGAGGGGCACCTTTGGATTAGCAAAAAATATTATTTTATTATAAAGTCAAGTTCGGTTTTAAATAGATCCAAATTGATTTATTTCCAGGCTAAGGTGGGGATGGGTCGAAATCCTTTCATCCAATAGAATTTAGACAAGTTTAGGTTCCTATTTTAACCTTATCATTTAGATTTAACATTAAGTTAAATAATTTTACTCTTACCGTGTCTTCTTGTGTTCTTATACTATAAGGTTAATAAACTTACTATAAGAAGCCAAACGAACCCCAAGTTGTTTATTATTAATATATATAACCTTATCTAAGTCATTTGGCCGAACCTTAGATTTTTAGGAGTAAAATAACAATTAATAATATAATATTTGTTTTAAAAACAATTTTATGTCAATTTTGACACTATGTAGTAATTGATTTTTGTGAAAATCATAACAGAATGATAAGTTCTAACAAAGAAAATTAAATCAATAATACCATGTCATATTAACCTAGAAAATTAGTGGAATTCATAAAAAGTCTCAAATTATATTTATTTTGGTATTTATAACATCAATTATGTCAATATTTCATTAATAAGATAATTACTCCATCATCTTTGTGTCATAAATAAATTAAATTAGTTGATGTTTAAAAATTACAAATAAAATACCATTATGTAGGAAATCGTTTTAGATTTCTAATGAATATTTAAAATCTAATTTATCTTATGTATAACCCTATATTAAAAATGTTTTATTAAATAAACTTTGATTTTAACTCTTTTAATTCTTCTTTGAATTAAATAATAATAAATGTCCTAATCTAATTCAAGTGGGACTTAATGGTCATATTTTATTCCTAAGTTTGTTTTTGGTCGAATTACACTTGTCCAATAGAATTTGGACATGTTTTAGGGTAATAATAATATCATTTTTACCCTTAATTACCCTATTTACTTTTAACCATGGTAAATCAAAGTAAAAAGTTACTATTCACCAAAAATTACTTTCATCTCATTGAACCACATTTTACTTACTGATATCAACCGTGTCTCTCAGATTTTTGAAATTCCACTCACAGAAGCGGTAAAATTAGGTTTTATGAGAAATTCAGTTTTTTTAGCTACCACTTAGTGGTTTAACTATTCATCAAAAATTGAAAGTTTTCCGAAAAATACCAAAAATTAGGCCTAAGCTATATTTGATATTATGAACTCAAAAATGATTTCTATTTTACCAAATTCAAAACATATAATTTGCATTAATTAATTTAAAAATTAATTCCTGTCGCCAAAACAAAAGGCGGGTTTTTAAGAGATAATAACTGTCAAAAGATTGACACTTGTTTATAACTGGTTTAAATGTGAAATTACATCCAATGACCAACATTGTATTAAATTGTAAAAATATATTCTAAATAAACTTTAAAACCACTCAAATTAATAATTTATCACTATTAATAATTTCGATTGAAAAAGTTGTTTTTAATTAAAATTTAGTAATTTTCACTATTCATCAAAATATGAAAGTTATCCGAAAATCACCAAAATTTCACCTTAGGCTAAATTCGATACTCCGAATCAAAAAATGAAGTCCATTTTGAAAAATAGAATTTGAAAAATTTCAAAAAGTGGTTATTACTATTCATAACGTCTAGTTTTAATAATATTTTAATAGCATATCGTTGTTTAGCGAAACTTGGTGTTGCGTACAACACATGCTATCGTGGAAGGTCACGATTGCGTGCAATGAAAGGAAAGTCAAGTATGTGTGTTGTGAAAGCTCCTTTTGGTGTAGCATACAGCACAAGACATTAATGAGATTAAAAAGAATATTTTTCATAAAATCTCGGGGTGTTACATCATCTGACTTTTTCGCAAAAAGGACCGGAGAACCCCAAGGAGAAGTACTGGGTCGGATAAAGACCTTTTCCTATAACTTCTCTAACTGCCTCTAGAACTCCTACAACTCAGGCGTGGCCATCCTATAAGGAGGAATGGACACCGGTGCTGCTCCTGGCACAAGCTCGATAGAGAAATCCACCTCATGCACCGGAGGTAGACCTGAAAAGTCGTCCGAGAAGACATACCTAAAACGATCAACAACTGGAGGGAAAACCGTCTGACAAGTCCCTTGATCATCCAGATATAAGCTTGCAATCTGGGCTGTGACTCCACCTCGCCCATGATGCTCTGGTCCAGCTCGACTCGCCTGAACATCCCATTCTCCCTTGTATAGAAACTCTCCGCCCTCTAGTGACATGAAACTCACCCTGCGACGATAGCAGTCTACAAATTCTCGAAAGGGAACCAACCAGTCCATCCCGAGAATGAAATCATATCTCATAATCTCCAATACATAGAGGTCTCAAAGGAAGTGAAACCCTCCAACCTCAAGGGGGCACTCCTTGCACTGATGCACACTAGCCGTCCTAGTCCCCAATGGAGTGTCTAGAGTCATCATATCAGAAGAAGAAGAAACACAGAGCCCAAGGCTCTCCACAATGGGTACAAATATGAAACTATGTGTAGCACCCATATCAAAAAGCACTAAAGATAAGACAGAAGCTACTAGAATAATACCTCTGACTGTAGAAGGTCTGGGATCCTGCTCCCGTTGGGTCTGTTGCACTGCATATGCCTGCCCTGTGTCGTGGCCCTACGACACAGCCTGGCTAACCTGAGCTGTACCGCCCTACTACCTCTACGATCCTGGTGTCTGGATACCACTACCAAGACCACCATCTCGGCCTTCACGCCCTGACGTATTCCAGTTCCCTGACTGGTAAGAAGCCACTGGTCCTACTCCCGCACGCGGAGTCTGCACAGAACCCCTCTCACTAGCCATCGGTGGATATTCCCTGCAAAATCATTGCAGA
Source organism: Viscum album (assembly GCA_963277665.1). Classification (NCBI taxonomy): domain Eukaryota; kingdom Viridiplantae; phylum Streptophyta; class Magnoliopsida; order Santalales; family Viscaceae; genus Viscum; species Viscum album. Next base: position 1,713,578,408 of record OY728152.1, on the reverse strand, counting down.
TGACCCATCTTGTTGCAATCTTGGCACTCCAATGGGTCTCGTGGACACTGCGGTCTCTTGTGCCCCTCTCTGCCACACTGGTAGCACTTGATCAGGCCACCTGAAGAAGCTGCCTGGATGGTACTGCTGCCCTGAGAGAAGTCCATCTGTCTCTTCCTCTTGCCAACAGAAATAGTACCAGTTACTGGTGCTGAACTGCCCTGACCCACACCACTAGATTCTCATAGGTTACTCTCTGAAATCAACACCTGGTTCACAATCGCGTGTACAGTAGGCAACCTAAAAACATTTACCAGCGCTTGGATGTCATACCGAAGACCATCCTCAAAACGTCTGGCTCACAACGTCTCATCACCCACCAGCATGGGTGCAAAACGCTGAAGCTCCATAAAACGAGTAGAATAGTCCATCACTGACATAGCTCCCTACTCCATATTCATGAACTCTTGAGCTCTATCTTCCCTCAGCGTCTAGGGAAAGAAGAAGTCATAGAAGACTGCCTGAAAATATTCCCATGCCATGTCTTTGTGATGCTCTGACTGGGTGGTAACATTCCACCACCACTTGGTGGAATCATGCAGCATGTAAGTCGCAAGCTTGAACCTCCACCCTAGTGGCGTCTCAAGATGCTCGAAAATAATCTGCATCAATCCTAGACAAGACTCTGCAGCCTGTGGTCCTCCATCCCCTAAAAATGTAGGTGGATGTTGCTGCTGAAAGATACGTGTCATCTCGGCCATAGATGTGGCAGCCTGCGGTGCTCCCTGAAAGGTCTGCATGAACCGCATAAAGCCTTCACAGAACTGCACCTCTGTGCCTGTGTCCGATATAATAGCTGGCGCCACATATGGATCTGCTGGAGGATCCACTAGTAGCCCATGGCCCACCATCTTCGGAGTATAATCGTCACCACTGTCATGGCGAACAACTCGCGGTCGTCTAGGCGTCCTGACACTACAAGGTCAAAAGCACGCCTCTGATTTAAGATTATTAAGACTGAAAAGAAAAGGAACCAAAAATGAAAAAAGAGGAAGAAGGCATTAAAAATTGTAAAAACAAGACTACACGGCGTGTACAATTACTACACGGCATGTACTTGACTTCCCTTCCCCTGCCCGGGTTCTTCTACATGGCTAATCCACACAGCTTCCGTCGAACAAAAATACACGGTGTGTATAATATCTACACGGCGTGTACGATGTTATTTTCCAACTGCCTGTGTCATCTGTGACACGGTCGACTACTCGGCTTGAAACTACACGGCGTGTTACACCCACACATGGTGTGTACACCACCCTGTTTCCCAGCCACATGGATAACTCCACATGTTCTATCCTCGGACAAGACTACACGGCGTCCCCCATAGGTACACGGCGTGTTCAGGGAGTGGTGACACCGGCCCGTGTTGTTAGTTACACGGCCGAGTCCCCAGGTCACAGAACATGGCGTGTTCTGTCAAGGAGTTCACCGACCCTTATTGTTAGTTACACGGCCGGACTCTGGGTCACACTACATGGCATGTTTTACCCAAGCCTTTCCCTACCCCGTGTCGCCACCCACATGGTTTGTGACACAGGAAGAGACTACATGGCGTGTACTGAGGGTACACCGCGTGTACCCAAAAAGTTTATTTTTCTTCCCGAACAGAAGAGCATACACGGCGTGTATAAAAATACTACACGGTGTGCATACTGGGTTTCCGGACAGTATGCCTCCGAAACTTCTCCAGAACCCAGAAAAACAACAGCTAAGTGTCAAATTCCGACCCGTGGGGGCCCATACTCCCCACGAATCAAAGTTAGAAATCTTATATGTGTTATAATAGACAAAAAGTCAATGATCCACCAAATTACGGTCAATGGGGGACCATAATACCCAAAAACAAAAAATGGCATCCATTCTATAAACAAGATCAAACAAAAATACAATATCACAAGGCAGGTATTTATCAAGTAGCTATCACAACAGCATGCTTTTCTAGCACAACAACTATCACAATAAGATGCGAATTTCTAATTCACCTACATGGCATGGAAACTATGCATGGAATGCGATATCTAGCATGTGCCTATATGATGCATGAGACGGAATACCCTCATCTCATTGAGTTGCAACTAAATGGAACCCATGGATAAAATAAAAACTGCACAATCTCAAAGTGTGTCACCCAACGGTGAAATCAAATCAACTATCAATTGGAAAATCAGTAAAATTGCAATATGAGGTAAATTGGCTTTTCCCTGTACACGGGTTAGCTATGCACGGGCACAGCTTATTACCAACTAACGTTCGTCCTATCCCTGACTACGACTCCAAATAGTAAGTCAAAGAAAATAATCCCTCTGATACCACTTTGTAACATCCCTAAACCGGGTGCCACGCAACAGGTGCCCCGAGCCCGGTTCGCCATGTGACCTCAAGCGCATTTCCCCAAACGTAAAAGGCCGCTGACTAGTAGCAAGGGCCCAGGTATGATAGTGGGGAAACTATTCCATCATTTGTCAAAGTGTAGCGCAACCGAATTTAAATAAAACATACAACCAACAGCGGAAGCAGTAAACATACACAACTGAAATAAACTACAGCAGTGGATATAACCAACAGTACAGAAGTGATGATGCTACATGTTTCAAGTTCTAAGAAAACATCCAGAACATGCTATACATCAATATAGTACAACAAAATACACGGTACATCAAGACAAGAAAATTAGCTGGCAGCGGCATCGCGATCATAGGCTCGGTCCCATGCCCTCCTACTCCTCAGCAACAGTCAAGTACCTGTATAGGGAATCTTTCCCCTATCTACACATGCCGCAACATAATATGTTTGGTCCGAAAAGCATGGCCCAAACAGGGTGTGAGAAATATATCTTAGTAGGCACCCACCAAAGGCCTGTGCCCAACTGTGTATAAGCATGCAACAACAGTGTGCAATAGTAAAATGCAATAAAGCAAGCAGTACTAAAAAGTAACTAACTTAACAATTAAATTTCCATTTTTTATGCATTTAATTTATTTAATTTAGTAACATTCTTGTGTTCAACAGCACCAAGCCCTCAGGACAACCAGAACCGTGCCCTCAGGCTAAAATAGTAAACCATTCCCTCAGGCTTTCCCTCAGTCCGTACAGAATCCAACCCGCAGGTATTTCCCTCAGGTGTATCAGAATCTCGCCCTCAAGCATACTAAGTGTCGCCCTCAGGCACAGAAGTCAAGCCCTCAGGAACGAAAGGTTTCCCTTGGGCGAAATAGAGCGTCGCCCTCAGGCTAAAATAGTCACGCCCACAGGCTAATCACAACAACGCCCTCATGATAAAAAGGTAACCTGGCCATGACCAACATGTCAAAAGCAGTAAACAAGCATTTCCTATCAAGGAAATTCTATGATTACTACTTTTAAAGGCATACCCTCAGGTATACTGGCCAAATGGATAAACAGTGAAACACGCCCCTAGGGTGGTTCCAGATCCAAGCAACGATCCCAACCAGCATTTTATTATCACAATTTAATCACCTATGCAATTCTAGGAATTAAATATAGCAACGACCTCAGCCACACGACACCCCAACATGGGTTCGTGGCACAAAACACATAAAAATGCACGATAGTTGGAAAATAAACACAAATCCACCTACCTTATACGCCAATGAATGTTATACCCGAACGCCGACTCTAGAAATTCCCAAGAATGGAGTCGATCTGATGAAGAACAAAACCCATTCAAACGTAAATAACATCCCCTCGGGAAAGAATTGGTAAGAACGGTACCAGAAGAGGAGAAGGCTTATCCGTGTGGTTCTAACGAAATCATCCAAAGCCGAATCGGATTCCAGACGAACACCCAATGGATCTTCAAAGGTCCGACCGTCCTCCTTGGCTCCAAAATGGCTCAAATTCCTCCTCTACCAAATGAGGAGGCTACTTCCTATTTTAAGATGAAAAAACAATGTACAAGGCGTGTACTTCTGAGTACATGGAATGTACTTCCTTCATTTAACTGTTCATTTGGCGGCACCGCCACACTGTTCAACTGTCGACATGAGTACACGACATGTACTCTAAAGTACACGGCATGTACTGTCACCCAGCTGTCGCCTGCTACACCGCCTTACTGTTTAGGCCTGCCAACTGACTACATGAAGTGTAAGGTACCACTACACGGAATGTAGTCGGTTCCTACACACTTCGTTTCTGGCATGGCAACACGCCCCGTGTACTCATCCCCACATGGCCAAAAGTACACGATGTGTGGACAAAGTACACAATGTGTAGTTTTGAAATTTCGGATTTTCCCCATTTTCCATATTTTCTCAAAAACACTTAAGGAAAAGGAAAAAAAAGAAGCTCGTACCTCAAAAATAAGAACCGTGTTCTTACATAGTCAATATGGGTAACTTATACGTTTCATACTTTATTTTTAAAGATAAATTTTGTTATACCTTTTTATGATGTGGGTTTCAATTAAAGAAACTTACAAATAGTAAACCATTTATAACCCTGACGAATTTTGAGGGTGAAAATCATTTTAAGGGGGGTGGAATGTAACACCCCAAGATTTGATGAGATATATATTGTTTTTAATTTCTTTCATATATTCTGTTTTACACTACACAAAGATTATCTTTCTCTATACGCAACACCGTATTAGCTTGCAGTATACACAACACTAATCTTGGATCGTGTAAAACACAATTTCAAGTTTGTTTGATAGTAATTATTCAAACCAAAATTGAGTGTATATATACATATATATTCAATGTATAAATGAATTATGGATGGATTTTGTTATACGCAACAACAAAGGAGTCTTTCACTGCACGCAACCCTAACTTGGCTTGCATTACATGAAATCACGACCATCCTCGATAGCGTGTGTTGTACGCAATACTGGGTTTCACAAAACAAAGATATATAATTATAATATTATTATGAACTAGCCGTTATGAATAATATTAACTAAATTTTGAATGTTATAACATTATTATTACATCATACACATTTTCTAGAACATGGTATGTGAAAAAAATAAATTTTCGGGTGAAATGAATATTTTTCAGAAAATGCAGTTTTGCCACCTTTTGATGGCACACCCACTTTAAATCTAGTTTTTGACATGTTTATAAGTTAAATTTGACAAAATAAAAATTCTTCATTAGAATCAGGATATAAAAATTTACATTGGATAAATTTTTCATATTATTCTGATAACTTTCATATTTTAATGAATACTAAAAACACGCTATATTTTAATTAAAAACAACTTTTTTCATCGTAATAATTTATATGGTAAATTATAATATTGAATGATTTTAAAGTATAAATAAAATATATTTTTTCCATTTAATATAATTTATGTAATTATCATTGATTTTACATTGAATTCATAGATAAAATCATTTCAATCTTTTGCAATGTTTTAACTTTTAAAACTCATTTTCTTAATAACATGATTAATTTTAAATTAATTTCTGCAACTTTTGTGTATTTAATTTAGAAAAATTTATTCCACATTTGGAATCAGTGGGTCCAAATTATGTTAATAGGCTACTTTTTATTTTTGGGGACTATGAATAGTCACTACGGTAATTTTTATTTACATTAGTGAAAGATAAATCAGGTAATTGAGGGTAAACCTAAGATTATAAAATCACCCTAACACATGCCAAGGTTATATTTGATGACTAAAAGTATACCCATATCACCTATGGGTCATATTAGATTCATTTTATGGACTTTTGACCATGAAAATATTTAAATTATTATTAAAACCAAAGAAAGTGACAACATGTCTCTCTCTTAAATCTTATAAGTACAATAATTTTAATTTAGTGATAAACATCATGAATCTTAGAACATGAATATTCTAAAAAAATCTAACAAGATTATATATATCATGATAATTTATTTATAATTTTTAGTGATTAAATAATTGTCATTAATGGTGACACAATAGTGATGCAGAAATTGTTTATTTAGTGAAAAATCAATAATATAGTTTTTCTTAAAATACAAATACCTATAAAAAGACCTGAAACTTGACCACAAATTATTGGTAGAGTATATATATACCCTAATAATACAAGGGTCTATTTGTGGACCATTTTAAGCCTTATAAAACCGATTATGACATTTATATTATTTTATTTTAAATGATGTCAAAGATGTCATCTTCATAATTTAATATATATAACAGTTTAAATGTTGTGATTTTAAGATGATAAATTCAAGTAATAATATTATTATGAAAGCTATTATATTTATTTTCATCATAGGATTTTATTTTAAATTGTTATACAACAAATAAATATATTAAATAATTATACAAAAATGTTGTAGTAATTATTTTATTAAGAGATATACCAAATAAATGGTTTTATAAATATTAAAATAAATATTATATGAACTATTTAATGTGATCCACTAATTTTCTAGATTAATATGACATGTTATGAACATATTAAACATTTTATTTCGGATATATCCTCTGTGTGGATTTTATTTAAATTCAAATAAATGAATAGTGTCAAAATTGACACTATTGTTATTGTATAAAAATAACATATTATTAAATTTTTTAAAAATCACAAAAATATTTAAAAATTATAAATTGAAATTTATATAGTCTAAAATTTCATAATGTATCCAATTATGGAAAATTAACAACACATAAGTGATTATTTATTACCATTTAAAATCTAGAATTTTATTACCACAAATAAAATTAAATAGATTAAATAAGGATAAATCTTAATGCTATGGTTTAAAATAAGATCAAAACATGTATAAATTTTATTGGTCTATGGTATTACAATCCTATATCATCAAATATTCTAATTAAGTCAATTTTGGATGTTTTTATGTGGGGTTTTAATTTATATTAAACTAATATTTTTGAGGATTCCAAAGGTGCCCCTCTCCTACCTTATAAAAGGGAACCTCCTCCCTCTCCTCTTTACCCAATTAAGAGCCTTCAAGCCCGGAAAAAACCTACCCATTTCCCTTCTCCACTTCCCTAGAAACATCCTAGAGGTACTGGTCTTCTTCAAACACCAATCTTAGTGCCCTAATAGGAGGTTTCAAAGAGGCGTGTTGAAGAAGAGGTAATATCCGTTACCGATTATTTCAAATGTATTTCTTCTTCTACTTCTTCTTCTTTAGTTGTTTCATTATGAATTAATAACATAAGTATCACTCATATAATGATATGTTATTATAAATATTAGACAACCCTATTTCACCTTTTATCCATTCTACGGAAAACAAAATCACTGCGCGTGTTTACGTACTGAATACCTTCTCCACGTCATGGTGTAATCTGTTTTCGACCACCACCTTACTTGGATGGGTATAATGGTCTAAATAAATAACTATATATGATTATTTTAAATTGATTTATATTCTGAAATAGTATACATACAGTTAAATACAATTCCACAGTAATGGGAATGATATCATCGCTCGTGCGTATGTACGGACTACCGTCTCCACGACGCGATGAGATTCATTCTCCATGTTAACCATTCATGAATGATTATAAAGTATATATAATGAATAATAATTAAATATATGACATAATAATGATACTGTATATATATATATGTCATCTACTTAATTCCATTCAATTCAATAAGGAAACGAAAAAAGCGTTCATGCGTATGTACGACCTACCATCTCCATGAACTGTGTATTTCATTTCATTTATCAATCTATCATATATATATGTATATGCTGAAGAAATATTATATATAAATCATGTTTTACATTATGGAATTATGTAAATCAGGATATATGTAATAATATCAAGAACAACAAGTCGAAACACATACAATAAATGAAATGATTTACCAAAAGCGCTGCTTTTACACCGCATTTACAAAAGAATGGGTAATATAAAGTAATAAGTAAACCATATATGATATCATACCAATGCATATGATACTGTAATAAGTCAATGAAATTATTTAAATCATTATACAGGATGTTCAGATACATATGAAGCATATCATACATAAGGTAAGGGATAACTATTCCAATCTCGCTCTTATCTGTGATTGTTTATTTGTAAGTATTTACAAGTGTTATTGTTATCATCCATGTCCATGTTTTCTAAAAAAAATTCATGTATGTTTAATGACCTTTTAACACATTTTTTAATTTTACCACATGTTATGAAAGGAATCTTACTTTTGTTTACCACACGAGGAACTTTTTGACTTTTCCGACAAAAGTACGGGGAGAATGTTATTTTTAACTTATACGGCGTGAACAGATTTTTAAAGTTTCATAAAGCCTCATTTTAATGAAGCTTACTCTACAATTTTTCATGATTATTTTCAAGAAAACCGTTTTATTTTAAAATTTCATGGCATTTTGTGAAAAGAAAATGATTTTGAAGAAGAAAGTATATTTTCCTCAAGAATTCATTTCAAGTGTTTTATCAAAACCATTTTCCATATAATATGGAATTATTTCATATGTGTATGTTTCAAGTATAATTTATCTATTATTTACATGGTTTCACTTTTCTTATGATGAAATGATATCCATTTTTTGTATGGATTATGTTATGATGGGATGATGTTTATGAAACCCATTTTATACTTTGGGTAATGATGAATGATTTATGTTCATGTTGTAGCACAAGTAAGAACGATTTCATTATGAGATGGGTGGGACCTATATCTCACTCAAATGCATTGGGTAAAGATTTATATCTCATGAGATAGACATGGATGAAATGGTAAGTTAATCCGGTTCAGTGATACAAAACTGGAACGAGGAGTGAACTTGATTCGGAAAGGGACTTTTTCCACTAAGATGGTCATGGCAGCAATGCCTTGGCTACTATGGAAATCATATCATGTTCTTAATGATTTTCCAAAATTAAATGTTTTATTCCCATGTTATTTTATCATGGTTGATGTTATTTTATGATCTATGCCTTACGTACTGCCAAGATTTATTTCACAACTCAAGATTTTGATGTTTAAACTTTATGTTCATGTTTTGAAGTTAAAATGTATATGGTTTATTTTTTTTCCATGCATACCCTTACTGAGAATTTGAGCTCACCCTTTATATGTTTTCTTTTCTCCAGGATATAAATAAAGGTTTCCGGAAAGAAAAAAAGGGAATATCTTTATGGTAGATATTGAAGATCTTTCACCATGATTAGAAGATTATGTTCCTAGTTTCCAAAGACATTAAACTATTACGGTCTTTTGGTGTTATTTTTTGTTATGTATTAATTATTTCGAAAAATAAATGTAATTTCCATGTATGTCAAGCTTTGGGACTCTACAAAATTTCACCTCGACGACAGTTGATCGAGGGTTGAAGTTTGTTTTTGTGTTTTTCGTGTAGGAATAAAATAAAAAAAAATGTTTAACATTTTTATTTGTTGAATCCTCCCTCATGTGTGTTATAGAGGTAGGGACCACTGAGCATAGAACCCCCATTTTTGAGTTCCTAAAGTTAGGGACCACCCAAACCCCTTTAATGGGAGAAAACCTCTCGACTTCCCTAAATCAATTATGTTATCACCCCATTTCATTATTGGAGCCAAATAACAATTAACGTGATAGGTCAGCATTTTAATTATGCTAACATAATTGATCTACTTAATTAAAATTATGTTGTCATATCATTTTTTGTGGAATTGGGAAAAGTTTTAGAAAAAGAAAATTGGGAGAGAACCTTGGCGGATTTCCTCTTCTCCAATGAATAACGCTTCTCCAATAAAGAACACCGACATTCTCCAATGTCTTCATCTTCTTCCTCGGGACATCCTCCAATGTGGGACATCTTCAATCGACGACTGTCCTTCCCTTATCATCGATGTCAACAATCTAAAAAGGTAGGGGTGTGTTTTAAATTTATCAATGTTAATTTTTCCCCTCACATTGAATCGTCCCCCTTGAGGCGCTTGCTACTGCTCTAACATGGAGGGTGCGGGCCAAACAAACATGAACTCACCCCTCTGCAGTTCTTCATGAATGGTGTGTTCTTCGTGATGGAAGAAGGTGAATTTGTGCCATGGTGATGAATGAAGAGTGGTTGGTCGAACCAGCCCCCAGCAAAGGCACAACGCACAACCGCGCCATGCAGAGAGGATAGTTGGCCATCCAGCCAGCCACAACAGACCACCGCACCATGGCTGCCCCACCGCATCACGACCACAATGCCAGACCGTGGCCTTCGTGCTTCCTCATGCTACCGCATACCCTCCGCTTCCCCGCAGCCTCTACCGCCCCGCAACCCCCATGGCCTCCACCGCTCTGCGGCCCCACACTGCTCGTGGCCTCCTCCACTCCGCGGCCCCCACAGCCTCCGCCGCCCCACGACCTCCATGACCCCGCACCACCCATGGCCTCCGCGGCCACCTCTCGGGTCGGTGCCCATGCCAGGAGGGACTGGGTCGACCAAAACTAGGTCCACCTAGACTGTATTGGGCCACGTCTATCCGACCGGGTCGGGCCAGGTCTATCTGACCAGGTCAGACCGGACCCGGACAAGTTTCGACCCTATACTCTCTTTTGACCAAAAATTTGGCACCAGGAGTCCGTTTGACGAACTGTCAGTGTCATTGGAAACCTTGGAGAGAGAATTTATCTTGGTATACCCAACTTGAGGTTTGGATAAAGTTGGGCTATAGTCAGGTTGGATTGAGCACGAATCCAACCAGGTTCTCGGGACTAAAAATCTAATAACATACTAAACGGGTGTCCGATTGACGCACCGTTTGTTGAGTTTAAACCCCTATGATGTGGAGGGAATTTGGGATAGATCTTTGTAGGACTTAGTGGAAGTTGGAGTATTGAAAATTGGGTTGAGTAGCTGACCCTCCTAGAGACAGGAAATTTTAATGCGGGAACCCTATAGCTAGCTATGACGATGTACTGGGATCCTATGTGTGTCTGATGAGGTACAAGAGATGTACTATGATCTTGTGTGGGTATGACGATGTACCAGAGATGTACAGGGATCTTGTGTGGGTCTGAAGACATACTGGAGATGTACTAGGATCCTATGTGGGTCTGAAGACATACTGGAGATGTGCTAGGACCCTATGTGGGTCTGAAGACGTACCAGAGATGTACTGGGATCCAGTGTTAGTCTGACGAGTTACATGAGATGTAATAGGACCCTGTGTGGGTCTAACAATGTACAAGAGATTTTCTAGGATCCTGTGTGGGTTTGAGGATGTACTGATGATGTACTAGTATCTTGTGTGGGTCTGACGACATACTGGAGATGTACTAGGATCCTGTGTGGGTCTGACGATGTACCGGAGATGTACTGGGATCCTGTGTGGGTCTGGCGACGTACTGGAGATGTACAAGGATCCTGTGTGGGTCTGACGACGTACTGGAGATGTACTAGAATCTCATGTGGGTCTGACAATGTACTAGAGATGTACTAGGATCCTGTGTGGGTCTGATGACGTACTGGAAATGTACTAGGATCCTGTGTGGGTTTGACAACGTACTAGAGATGTACTAGGATACTGTGAGGGTCTGACGACATACCTGAGATGTACTAGGATCCTGTGTGGGTTTGACAATGTACAAGAGATTTACTAGGATCTTGTTTGGGTCTAACGATGTACTGGAGATGTACTAGGATCCTGTGTGGGTCTGACGACGTACGAGAGATGTACTAGGTTCATGTGTGTGTTAGATGATGTACCAAAGATGTAGTAGGATCATGTGTGGGTCTGACGACATACTGGAGATGTACTAGGATCCTGTATGGGTCTAACGACGTACTACAATCCATCATGGGTCTTCCTTATAACAGAGTAAGAAGAATTAGTAGTTACATCTAATCATCTCTACTACTGTACTTAAGTTATACCTGGTGTGATCTGAGTATGTAGATTGTGGTACTTTCCATCATGGTAATACCTTGGTGGTATTCTTCTATATAGCATACCAGGGTGGTACTTACCTTCATGGTATTCCTTCCTTTTGTGGAATAGTTGAGCTTTGGGCTTTGAGTTCGACTATGTGTTTTCCTCATAATTGAGATGGGTATACTTGATATATTAGGTATATGTATGGGCATATACCTATGTATTGTTGTTAGTTGATTTTCATGCTATGTGGTTTATCCTTTTTGGATTTTGTGAGTCCTTGAGGGTCTCAGGGTCTGTACTGAGTATCGTTATACTCACCCCTTCACGGGTTTTACCCACACCTTCTTATGCTTGGTGCAGACGACAAAAATCGCTGACCTAGGATAAGGGTGGCAGGACATGTTGGTTCCCGGAGGTGGACCATACGACGTGTTGGTACATAGAGGAGATGATCGAATGTGGAGTGTTGAGGAGGAGATCTGTACCTACCCTTCAGGTAGGAACCTCGAAGGACGACTTAGTAGCTATCTTTCTCTTTCTTCAGTTGTAGTGTATTTCATTTGTACTTGTATCTTTACTGTTGGGCATGTATTACAGCCCCTCTTACTTTTAGAACTCTTTTTTTCTATACAGTTTTACTTGTGTTCATATCTTGTTGTGTGCTTGGTTGTGTGTTTTTAAAATTTATAAAGGCAATGCCTTTATGGTTATAGGGAATACACCTTTCAGTGGTAGTCTCCATCCCCTGGCCTATTAAAGGTGGGCTTGGGGTAGTCACGACATGGGCCTCAGGGGACGGGTCGTGACAGTCCATTTCACTTTTAGAATATATCCCAACATTGAAGTCACATGTAAATGACTATATGAAATAAAAAATACCTCTGTGGTATTCCAAAATTTTAGTTGGTTAAAGATTATTTAAAAGAAAACTCTATACCATGAAATTTAATTTTTTTGGACATGGGGGATATCAAGGAGAATTTATAAATATTTTATAGCGTCATAAATAAATAATTCATAAAATTTATCACCCAAAGAACATTGAATACATTATTGTATAAATAAATTTTACTTTTGATAGATTTATTGACATGAAACACCATGCCTAAAATAAACCCTGATATATTACAACATAATAAATAAATTGATGGGTGGGAATAGAATTAACCACATTCTGAAATATATATAGAAATGGATTATTTAATTAAAATGTATTAGTTAATTAAAAATATATAAGTACTAAAATTTAAGTATATTTAGTATATGATTCAAAAATATTTTTACATAAAAATGGGTTTTATTTCATTTTCGCTGTGAATATTATAATTAAGGACCTGAACTGACCAAAGTCAACCAGACGCATCACCCGATATGGCTCGCAACAAGGCCTCAAGCATACCTCCAGGTAAGATAGAGGCTACTGAGTAGTGGATATGCCCTAAAAAGATATAGTGGAGAGACAATAACCTTAGTTCAATGTGTAAGAACAACAGAAATAAACTGAACTCAAAAACATCAATAATATAAGAGTGCACATAAATAAATAACTAAAATTGAATAAAATTGATTGAATTCTACATTTGGGCTCATAGATAAGGAATACAAATAATGTTCTCCCACTAAGATGACACATATACAGAATAAAATAAATGAATATAAATACAAAATGTTCCACTACCACTCTGAGCCAAACCAAATACCTGGTCTCCATGAGTGACAAAGAGATCCAACATGAACCTCATATTCTAGATGAGAATCCTACTCAATAAGGCAATGTTGTGCCTTTTACTAGTCTACTAAATGCTATGCCGGACCTAAAATAAGACATAAGGTCTGCATGCACACCAAGGTGCATGTATAGGGGATGAGAAAAATGTATCAACATGACACCCACAATGGTGGTCCTAACATCTCCTATCATAACATGTGCATGCAACACATGTTATTTTTAGCATAGCTGAATAATTCTACAAGAATAAAGATAAAAAAAATATGGAAATAAAACAATAAAGGTCTAGAAAAAGGAAAAAAACAACCATGGGTTTTAGCCTAACACCTGAGATAAATATACTCTCTATTTGGCCTCAGCAAGTGGAATTACAACGCATGGATCACGCCACCAAAATATCAAGCATGCCCGCCTGATCAAGAAGGATATCAAAACATCAACATAAGTATATGCATAAATTACATACACTAATATCTTATCCTAGGTTTCTAAACACTAATGTGCTTCAATCAAGATCTAAGACTCTAATGGAATTATCTGAACTAATTATAGGGACTACCTGTTGACCTCATAAGGACACTACAAATTCCAAAATGTCATGTAGAACTAAATGGGAAATAAGGACCTGTCAACACATCACATGGCTGACTAACAAATCCCGAACTCATAAATCAGTATTGGAAGTGAAAAATCCCCTTTGGTTCAATAACCCTAGTGAGGGTGATTATGTAAACTAGGATAGATACAATCATCCATATCTTCCATTATCTCCCGAGACCTACCCCAAAATAACTAACCATTATAGGAGAAAAAACAATTCAATCACAAGGATAAATCTTGGTCTTGTAATATACCAAGGGTAACCTCTCTCATCCTGTGATAAACAAGAAGAACCACACACCTGTAATCCCACAAGCTCAAGCACCAAGGTTGGCTTCATCCAAACCCACAAACTAGAACTAATAATAATGACACCATATATCTCATAGCCCAAAAAAATGGGGTACCCTCCACAGTCCCCAAAACCATACCTCAAGAATGAAACCCTATAAGGTGATCCTCTAGAGAAACCAAAACTCAAGACAAAAATGCTAAAAGAAACCACAACAGGTCTCACAACTCAACCAAATAAACATCAACTTAGAAGGGAAATGTCAAGCTATACCTTACCCCTAAGAGAATTCATCATATAGGTCCATCATAACTTTCTCAAACTCATAAAAAACACCCAAACATACTTTATATCCTATTATTTCATCCCAAACAAAAGGCTCCTGATGAAATACAGCTCAAGTAACAAATAGTGTTACTCATCCAAGAATCCAGTCAATCCTAGATTCTCGAGTATATCTATAGAACCTCAAACGAACTCACCTAGAATCCTTAAACAAGGTGATTGAAAAGATCACACCCTCACAGGGGAATCAAAACACACAACCCAACCCCTGGAAAAACTATAGAACAAAAACATAAAGGGAATCCTCCCAAAAATACTCCCAGTATAAAATAGTATTCAGATAGCCTCCAAACAATGAATATATTCCACCATTATTATATAAATTGAAAAAACAAATAATGGATTAATCTCAAGTCCAATTATGACTATAGGACACAAATACAACAAAAAATACTTGCTGGAAAAAGTACACGATATGTACTTCAGAGTACACAAAATGTACTCTCAAATGTGAACTTGAACATCCACTTCTATATGTTCAGGGAACAATTGGGGTTTTTCCATGTACTAGTACATGACTGGGGAATACATGGGGTTTTAATATATACTATTACATGGATATGTCACCCTCACACGGGGTGTCTTCCCACGTAACTGAATAGATGACCATATACCATGACACAATGTGTAGTCTGAGTACATGACATGTAGTTTGAAAATGTATATCTTACCATGTATTTTGATACATGTCCATGTACCACTACATGGGGGTTGAATTTGGGTACACAATGTGTATTACACAAATCTCCACATGCCAAAGTAATCATCCATATAGAATAGTATTATTACAAAATGTATACACAAATTACAAAATATATACTACTAAAAACACCTACCTCTATATACGAGAAGAACACATTGTGTGTGTTTATATGACCAACCTTTTTATGATTAGGATTCCTAAACAATAAACCCCTATAAACCTCATGAAACCCCTGATTTCAAAAGAAATAGATAAGATCGACCCACTAGTGTAACCCAATAACCCAAAACAATATTAAAACATTAAAATAACTATCCTACCAAGTTTTAATGTGGAAATATAAATAGGGAATACCTATTTGAATAAACCACCAAATCTTTGATTTGATTCATGGTTCGTAGTTTCAATATGATAATTTGGCTCCTCCTAAGATCTTCGGCAACACCTCTATTTTTTTATCCCTCTCTACTATTCCCTCTCCATATCCTCTCTCAGAAGAATTAGAGAAAAATAACCTAAGGGAATTCATGACAAGAAAATTATGAGGAATAGGAATGAATAAAAAATGGAAATAGAGACGAAAAAGGAAATGGACCGTGGGCCCAACCCCAACGCCTGCCGAAAAATTATTCCTCTCCTAGGAAAAATCCCCCTTTCTAGTCTCAAAAGTGGAGTTGGAGTTCAAATGTAACACCTTGAAAATAAGATATCACCAAACAAACACGCACGAATAACTAACATTTAATTAACTAAATAATAAATATTCTTCCAAAACTAGAATGGAAAAAATTCTACCAAACTCCTACCATAGTGTAAAAACCCTATTGTAGGACCAAAAGAGTTGTTAGAAAAATTATCCAAGACATCCTGATAGAATTAATTTCCATTTTCCCCAATTAACACCACCTGGGAGTAAACAATATAAATTTCCTCTATTTTAAAAAAAACATCACAATGTGGTTCATCATAATCTCCCCTCTATAAATAATTATCACCCCCTAGGAAGCCTAAGTGGTTAAATTTCTACTAATATTAACCATAAACACTGGCATTTACAACAAAACCACAACCATCCATCAATTGATCTCACAATACCGACGACTGCCCCAGTACGAGGGATATTCATTAGAGAGAGATATGATACTTCCAAATATAAGAATATCCTTATCATCAACCCTCAACCAAATCCCATAGAGCATGATATCTCCACTATCAAATGAAATTATGAAATTTTTCCAAGGTACCCAAAATAGAGTGCCATCATAGAACACAAAAAAATTCCCATTCCTGACTCACTATGAAATACATCCCCAAATCTCAAAAAGAGTCTCAAAATGATAACCACAACCTCTAACAGCCTATGTTAAACTCACCACTATAAGAAATCCCTTACACTAATCCTCAAGCAGTAACCTCATGAACCCACTGGCACTATGCCTATCAAGTACACACATGCCTTTAATAAATGGGGTATTACCCTAAAATCCACTTCAATTACCAATATACGCATCATGGTAGAATGATTATAAAAAAAACCACTCACAAAATCTCATGATAAAATGATCTATGAACTAGGAAACCTAGGATAGTATGCCCAAACCACTAACCATGATCCCCACATAGGCCTGATACAAAAATACAAATTACCCCTCACAATAATCTCTAAAAAATACATATACCTTATGCTAAGATCCACCACATGACCACCCTCCATTCAAGCATTAATCCAAAACCATGAGTGCCTATGCAAGCTATGCCAAAGCAGAACCAGAACCAATAGTTAAAAGTATACAACAAAACCTAACCTCACAAAGTAGTCAAAACACCAAAAACACACCTATCACTCCACCACACAAGCTCAATAAAACATAAAACAAACTAGAAAACTTCTCAAGGATAACACAATGTTAGGGAAACTCAAGATCAATCCAAAAAAAAATCTCATTAATCCTTTCCTTCATCGATCCAACCAAAATATTTGGGCATCACAAATCTTGTACTAACCTACACATGATTTACATTAATCCCATGATCAAGGGACTGTATCTATACCATAAGTGATCACCACTCTATAATATCTGCATGAACTGTCATCAAAATAGAAGTAAACACACTTCAGTTTTGTAGAATTCCACCAAGAAGATATACGAGACAACACCATATATATTTTTACTGACACATTATACAACTAAATCTCTATTTTTAGTGAAAATGATCAAAGCTAGGTAAATTATACAAGGATCCTAAAAACCTATCATGGTGCACAAAAACTGGAATATTTCAATGAGGGAAAGAGAAAAAACATATAAATACACAAATACAAATACAAAAATACATCCCTAAAGGTGAAAATCAACAAATATTAATGTTAAAAACCATGGTAAAAAATACCATAACCCTTGTAACATGTACAACATAGAAAAATAATTTTTCCTAAAGCACCAACCTGATATCCATCAAAAACTCTGACACATTCCTTTATATCTTATCTATCAACTATTCAAATAGCAATAAAAATAAAAAATAATGTTTTTGTGAACTTTTGTAATGAAACTACATGATTCAACTAGAACATCATCCCAATACGGATCACAATAAGGCCGCATGGATGACTCCCCACATTATAGAGTATGCTAACTAGAAGTGAGGGAATAAAATGATATATTGGTGAAAGTGTTCCATTAAATAAATGTTCAATAACAAAAGATATAAATTGAACACATTTAAATCCATAAATATAAGAGTGTGCATAAATAAATAACTAAAATGGGATATTATAGATGGAATTGAACATATAGATTCAGATAAAATGTATACAGACACTAGTCACCCATTGGTCCAACCACATATACAGAATAAATAAATAAATGTATATTTTCAAGGATATACTACCCCTTCCAGCCAAGAAACATAAATGATCCCCATGACTCTTGAAAATATCGAGCACAAGCCTCAAAATGCAGACATTCTATTCTTCTCGGTGATGAAAAACTAGGTCTATGCCTAATTTACATATTCTCAAATTGAAATTATACATAAGGAATGTACATGGACTGAGGTGCACACACAGGTTGTGAGAAAGAAATCTCAATTGGAAACTGCAAATAGTGGTCCTAGAATTTTCTATCATAACATGTGCATGAAATATACATCATTTTTAACCTAGTAGAATAGTACTATTGAATAAATATAAAAAAAATATGGATATAAAAAAAGGAATAACAAAACCGAAAAAAATTGTAGGTTCTAAACATTCACCTAATGTAAATATACCCTCATAATGGACCCTTTTAGAGGAATTATGAAATGTGTCTCACCCAACCACAACATCAAGGACGCCCTCCTAATGAAGAGGGATCTAAAATGTTCAATATTGGGATAGTCATTGATGTATGACCAAAAATATCATCCTGGGAATCTAAACACAAATGCGCATCTACCGAGCCCTAGGACTCTAATAGAATGATCTGAACATGAGGCGGGGAATCTTTATCAACAACAAAAGGATACCGACATGTCCTAAAATTCATATAGAACTAACTGGTTGATAATGACCTATCAGTGCATATTTAGGATGCATGAAGTGGCTGAAACACTTAAAATGGTCCCAAGTGTGGAATAACCCCCATAGTGCACTAACCCTACTCTGAGAGATCTGCTGAACTATGGTTACAATACTCATACAGGTCATCCATTAGCTCAATAGAACCACCTCACAACAACCAACTAGTAGAGGGAAAAAAATAAATCAATAATGGGGAAAAACATGGTTATGTAATATCCCAAGGGTCTCCTCTCTCATCTATTCCGGAACAAGAATAACCTTAAACCTCTAGGACCACAAGCTCAAACACTAGGGTTGGATACACCCAAACCCACAACCAGTAACTATTGATACCGAAACTAACTATATCATGGGAAAACAAGAATAGGGAACCCTCAATGGTCCCTGAAACCTTATCTCAAGAGGGACACCCTATAAGGGGATCCTCTAGGAATACTAAACCTTGGGCCAAGACCCTAAAAAAACCATTTCTGGTCTCAGATCTCGCTACCCAAAGAACACCCACCTAGAAGGGGAACATCAATCCACATCATCTAGAAGGGAAACCTCAAGCCAAAAACTTCACTGAAGGGGGTTACTAAAAAAAGTCCCCAAACCTATCTTAAACTCATGCAGTGATTCCTAGTCGTAATTGAAAAATAATGATGTTATACCAACCTGAAGGCTCTTAATGACCTATAACTCATGAAACAACTAAAAAATATTAGTCAAGATTATAATTAACACCTAAATATAGAATATAACTATAGAACATTAAATGAACCCACTTGACATCCTCTTCCAATATTTTCAATAATAACACCCCCATATGTTCCTTAAAACACACAACCCAACCCCCAGAAGGATTCAAGAAACAAATACTCAAAGAAATCGTCTTATAAAATAATATTAGTTCAAAAAACCATTTAAAAGGACTCTAAATAATGAAAGGATTTCACCATCAAAATTTACATGGAAAAAATCTCAGAACAGACTACTCACAAGTCCAATTCTAACTCTGGGGAATAAATACACCTAACACTCCATGTTGAAAAAAGTATACGACATCTGCTTTCAAGTACATGATGTGTACTCTTGAATGTGAACTAATCCATGTACATATATGTGGATATGGTACACTAGATTAATATAAATGTACTATTACACAACTTTGGAATACATTGTGTCTACATATGTACTATTACATGACCATGTCCCCCTCACATGGGGTGGCTTCCCAAGTACCTAACTACATGGTCGGGTACCACTACATGATGTGTACTTTGAGTACATGGAATGTATTTACACAATGTATATCATCCAATCTACTTGTCTACATGGCCGTGTACCAGGACATGGGGTGTACTCCATGTACATTTCGTGTAGTCCCTAAGGCTCCACATGCCCAATTAATCAACCAATGAAAAAGTACTACTAAATAGAGTGTACTTAAAGTACATGACATATAATTATAAAAATATCATATTTCCTAAAAAGGGAGAACACATTGTGTGTGTTAATAGAAACATGCATGGGGTTATTGGTATTTCTAAAAAGGGAAACCCATGGAAACCTCCAAAAATCCTCAGTTTCCCCTAATAATTACCATATCATTCTAATAGCCACCCCCCCAAAACCCAAAAAACATGATTAAAACATAAAAGCAACTACCATATGAGGATTTATGAAAAGAAATTAAAATTTTTATACATTCATGTTTAATCTTCCAAATCATCAATCGTATCCATGATCTGCAGCTACACATGATGATCTAGATCTTCCAGAGAAACATAAAAAAACCTACATTTCCCTCTCTCCCCATATCCCTCTGTGTCCCTCTCCATTATAATCTAGAGATAAGAAAATGATCCCAAGGGTCATACATGACAACACAAAGTAGAGGAAGAGGAAAAAAAGGAGAAAAAAGAAACCAAAAGAAAAAAAGAAAAAGAACAGGAAAAGGAAAAGAAAAAAGAAATGGGACCTGATCCTGGCTCCGACCCTTGACACAAGGTTATATATCAACTATGTAAAAATACCGATTATAAAAAAAATTAAAAAAATAAAAATTAAAAAAAATAAATCTTGTAAAAAATATATCACTAATTGAGCATGCACAAATAAATAATGTATAACTAATTACATATTAAATATTACATTAAATTTCAAATGACTCGGAATAATTGAAAACTTCTATCCTAGGGTAAAACACTATTTCCTAACTATATGCATGGTAAAAAAAATTATTTGATATCACTTAATATGAGAAATTACCATTTCCCCCTTAGCACCACTAAAGAGAAAAAATATTAAAAAAACCCAGTCTTTAGAAAACTACCACAACGCAGTTTATGAAAATTAATATCTACAGCATTTAGAAATGGAATGTGATAAAAGGATAATATTTTTAGGTATTAATATCAAAATTAAATTAGGGTTAAATTTTTTGGGATAATTTTGAAATTATTGATATTTCATATAATATTGAAAAATACATATTTTTGAAATACTATCATTATTTTCATCAAATAAAGTAATTGATATTTCCCATTACATTTTAGAATTTATATAAAAGTTACATATGATCCATTTTATTTATAATAATTTGATTAATTATATTTTAATCCTAAATAGTCATTATTTTGATATAATATAATTTTTATGCTTAAAAAAACATTTGTCTAAATATAGGTTTCTTTGTATTTTAGAAATTTACATTAAAATTTATTTACGATCCTTATAGAGATTTAATTTTGAAACTTTTATACTATATTTGGGATCTATAAGTTAAATTTTTTTAAGAAGGTCAATTTTAATTTTTTTATTGTGAAGGGCAACTGTGGTAAATATTTGTCACCTCTGTAAGGGTAAAATGGGAGAAATGTGGTGAAAACTTGATATAAGGTGTCCAGATCAATCCAAAACATGTCTTTATTTTATTTTATAGAATAAATTCAACCATAGAAATCCCAAATTATAATATATGGCATTTTGGATTAATTTTCCATCTATAATATAGTTTATATTATTTTAATTAATGAAAATTAAAAAATTTCACAGTCTTGACTTTATTATCTCTAAAATATTATCATTCTGATAAAAGAGGATAGTTTATATTATAAATGTTTATTTGAAATAATAATTAATTATTTTTAATATTATAATCTATTTTTAATTTTTAGTGATTGAAAAATTACCTTAAATGTATATGAAACATTGATGCATTATTTATTCAATTAATAGAAAAATAAAAAAAATGATTTAAAAATTATTAAAAGTAATAGAATTTGGGTGAATTTTATTGTTCCAATTTTTTTAGATAAATATATACTATTATAGACATGTGAAATATTTATATTATAATTCCATAACTATCTTGAAGTTCTTAAATTTAATGTAAATGAATAGTGTCAAAAATGAAAATAATGATATTT
This sequence comes from Viscum album, assembly GCA_963277665.1. NCBI lineage: Eukaryota > Viridiplantae > Streptophyta > Magnoliopsida > Santalales > Viscaceae > Viscum > Viscum album. The sequence goes on along the minus strand of OY728152.1, from coordinate 1,713,555,901 downwards.
TATGGAAAATAATAATATATTTATTGTTATAAAAAATTTAAATATATTTAAATAAGACATGTATGATTATAATTGGTAAAAAACATATACCTTTTCCATTTATGAGTCAATTTATAACTTATAAGTAAAAGTACTACCCTTTAATATAAAAAAAGTTGTTACCGCAGTTAATTTAGAAATCAGTTAACGAAGGAGTTAAACCAAAATATTAGGTTTAAAGTTACTCCAAAACCTATCTATATTTTATTTGATGATAATATTTAAACAATATAATATTTTTTTTTCAATTAATGTATATTATGGGGCATTATTCTTGAGAAACTCATTAACTATATTTAAATATTTTATGTAATTCGAAGTGTTTCTGTTATCCCTTATAAAAGGACACTCTTATATATTTTATTCACACCTTCATGATCCATATATATCAACTAAAACATGACCAATTATCTTATAAAATTACATACACATGAAATATATGTTCTTTCATTCTTAAAATGTCATTAAAAGGGTCCTTAATAGAAGATCTAAATGAGGCCTATTGAAGAAGAGGTATTCACCTTACCCAACCACATTCAATTTATTTATTCTTATACCTCATTTGAATCTATGGTATTCACCATAAAACAATAAATTATGTATCTTAAATATACAGATATCTTTTTATTATTATTTTTACCACTAATATCCACTCTCTATTCAATGAAATGGGAAGCGGAAGTATCACTTGTGAATACGTGTGGACTATTGCCTATACAAAGCGATACAATTCATTTTTCAACAACGACTTTCTTGGATTGATATTATGATTTGTTTAAGGATTATAAATTATATTTATGAAAATAATATTCTAATATAAAAATAATATGATATCTTCTATCTTGCATTCCTATCCATTAGAAAATGGTAACGTTGCTCGGGCGTACGTATGGACTACCACCTCTATGAAGCGATGTGATTAAATTTTCAACACTGATTTAAATAGATATAAATATGGTCAGATTAAATGAATATATATGATAATTATTAAATAATTATTATTTTCTAAAGAATTATTATTTTTACCTTTCTTATTTCTACCAAAAAAAAATGTAAAAACAACAATATTGTGTATGTACGTCCTACCGTCTCCATGAACAACTTAATTCATTTACATATCTCTATTATTTATGAATGAATATAAATATATATAATTAATATATAATTTATTTATACCATTATTAAAATTATATAGATTATGGAACCATGATCAATGTATTAGAACCAAAACCACTAAAACACAATTCTCATGAAAAAAATAGTTAGCACTTGGAAGATAAAACTTTTAATAAGGAATTAGTAATAAATGGTTGTTTAAATGTTATTAGTGGATGTATTATGAGATTATATGTGTCTACATGAGTATTTTATTTAATTAAAAAAAATTTAAATTTATTATACAATAGTTTAGAGAGGTTTTCTAGGAAAGTTAAACTTTAGGTAAGATATTATCATCTCACTTTTACTTTTATGATAAAAATTCCATATTTAACACTTGTTTATTTAAGGTGGTGTATATAATTCCCATGAATATATTTTATTATGATTCAAATAAAAATTATGGGTATATTAATATCCATATATGTTTATATCTTTCATGAGGTTTCGATTCGAATGTTACCAAAGTGGTGTGGGGTTTCTATTACAATCTCATTGTTTAGAGAGATTATTTATGATTAAGTATAGAATGATGAACATTTATGATCTAACTCTCAAAAACCCATAAATTTTTATATACTATAATTATTTATGGTGTTTAAATTTCGTTCTTTCACTTATATATATTTATGAATTAAAGAGACTAAAATAATATTTTATGGAAAACTAACATTATTTCTCTCTTCGGTAGAAAATCCATTTCTTCTGTATCAATTTTTTCTAGAAATGTTTTAATGAATTTTTTTAATATTATCAAATGATTTTTTAAAATCAATTTTACCAGTTTTATAATTATTAATTTTTTACAGGGAATATTCTTATCATTTTTTGAATGAGGTACTTCTGAAATTTTACAAAACAAATATGAATGGAATCTTTGTTTCATTGTACAAACCAGGAATAAAATTTTTTTCCATCATGAATCATCAATGATTTGAGGAATAAATTAAAAGTTTCCACAGTTTCTTTTTAAGATTTTTTTCTGTAATATTTTTTAAATTTTTAGATTTTAAATAACTATTTTCAAATGAAAAAAGTGAATTATCTATATAAATAAAATAGTTATCTCTGAAGAACATTTTTATCTATGATAACATACTTTTATGTTGAATACGATTTAAAATTGTTATAATCCAATGACACATTCACAATTGATACATTGTATGGATTATGATGATGATGATATGAGTTTGATTCGATAAAACTAATATCTTTCCCATGGGTTAATTTAGTTACAAAGAAACATTTTTGAAACCCGTTACTTTTACATGGGTTATGCTATGAAGAAATGAAGAAATGTTTATAAAACATATTTCTTTTTTAGAGGTTATTATATGATTAATGTTTTAAGATCTTGTGGAAAAATATTTATGATTTTCATTATGTAATTAGGGGGCCCATAATTATATATACCTGCAATGAAATGGCTAAATATGGATGTCTCATTAAATAATAAGGATTGGAATGGGGAGTAAACCTATTTCAATAAGGGACTCTTACCACTACGATAACATTCATAGTGAACATTGTCAAAAGATATGAAGGATTGGGGAGTAAAACTGTTAAACTATGACAGTATTGGTAAATATCCTTTACTAAAGATATAAATTTATATGATTATATGTATGAAAATAACATATGTATTACGAAAATGTTATTTCATCATGGATCGTGTTCATTGATTATTTTTTGATAAATGGCTTATTAACTTCATATATTTATTCCATATCATAATATTATGATCTATAATATGTAGAGTATGGTTTTCAAATGTTATGATCATGTTATCATACCCTTATGATCATGTCATGTTTAATTGATCATTGATATCTCTCTATTCTTCAATTACCTAGTATATGAGTTCAACCTTCATTACATTTTCTCTTCCCTCAGATATAACAAAAATATTTAAATATGATGTGTCTAAGAAGGGTGATATTTGTGAATAACTAAGTGGGAGATTTTGTATATCTTCTATTAAAAAGTTTTTTATGTATCCAATTTTCTAAACACACTAAAATTTTATGGTTCTAATGTGGACCATAAAGTTATATAATGGATATTAATCTAATAAGATTTAATATTCATTTATGAAAATTATGGGTCACTATAGTTGTTATAAAAGAAGGGTTTATTCAATATTTAAGGATTAGAATTAGATAATTTTAGTGAATACCCTAAGGATAATCCAATTTATATGATACCAACCTAATGTTTTAGAAATATACAGATTATATGGTTCTTATAAAAATATATTCCTATCTAGATGCTAAACGATGAGTTTGTTTTGGAATAGATTCATATAAGGGTAATAACTTTGAAAATATTTGGTCAAGTATATATCAACCTTTATTATGGTGAATTGTCCATGTTCCCTTATTGTGAACCTAGTTTAACACTCCCATGGAATATTCTTAAGTTTATTCACATTTTATTAATGAACCTTTATGATGGATTTGAATAGAATATGAACCTGAATGCCCTTGGATAAACCTAAGGTTTCATAGATAGAAAATAATTTGTCATGATTTATACATCCTATAATTGAATGTTCATGATTATGTGATTTCCCACTATGATTATTGTTTCTCACACATTACCTTTTGGGTTTTGTCAATAGATTGAAGTAGGAAGAATTATGTTAATTCTGATTGTGATAGATAATTGAATGATTGTCCTCCAGAGAAACTATGTGAAACATGACCTATAAGGATAAATATTGTATTATTATTAATCATATATCCTGAAATATGATTAAAAACATATTGATATGTGAGGTTCCTAAAATTTCAGATAACAGGAAAATATAATTTTAGGGAAGTTCTGGTGGAAATTATTATGGAGGTAAGAAAGTTTAATCTACTTCAATTAAATAATGTGGGAAGAAGGACCGAGGATAATATCTCAATGAAAGGGTAATATGTTTTCTCTGTTGAAATGAAGGTCATAAATTAATGAAATTCCATGGAATTAGACATCTTATATTCAAGTAACTAGGGAATTATGCATTTTAATTCTCTAATAAAAGGTTTAACTCATATATAAAGGAATTAATTATGATATACTAATAATTGTATGAATGGTTTAATGTTTTTACATATTGGGATTCAATAATTATGTTTTAGAAGTGTTTTATCAATTATATTCTTGTTAAAAAATTCATGAAATATCTAAGGATTTCTCCAAATTAATTTTTCAATAAGGTTTTGAAGACATCTATTTAATTACACCAACAACCAAGAAAAGTGATTTAGTGGCAAGGTGGTATTTTAGGAGTACATATGATTATTGAAAAAATAACAATTAGTATAATACTAATGTTGAGTTAATAATTTCAAGTATTGATAAAGTTATGATTTACATTGATGATATAAATTTGATAGTATTGGTAACCATTGAATCTATTAGTAATTAGATTCAAAATTTATTTAAGTCATCTTTGATTAAGTTTATTACATTTTTTTAATTTATAGAATATATTAAATAATCCATGATTTTATTTGATGAATATATATTGTGTTGTTTTTTTGGAAGCATATCTGTTTTCTTTGAGGTCTTATAGTGATTTCAGTTATTAGAATGTTTTAATAGAATCAAGGTATTCACATTCCTGGTATGTTACATTATGATATAATTCATGTTTTATAAGAAACAATGTTATTTTTGATCGGTAAATAAACATCATCGAGTCTTTCAGATTTTTCATCTTTTAATTTGGTCAGACATATTTTAGAGGAGTCTTAAGGTTAAATATTTATGGAATAGATTATGTCTAACTTTTTGTGTTATTACTATGGTTTTAGAGATCAAAGTATTGTATTTATCCATATTAAAAAACATATAATAACCATTTTGGTTTTTGTATATATTTAAAGGAAAAAATAATTAATTATGGATCTTATGAATCATTAAATGTTATTTTAGTGTTTTTGGAATGGAAAATTCATCTTGAATATCCATTTCGTAGAGTAAGAGATGAGGTAAAATTTGGATTTCCGGAAGTGTAACTAGATTATGGAATTTTGATTATAATATAGAATGAAATCAAGTATGTTTATTTTCTAATGTTCACTATTTTGATAGTAATATAGTCACTTATCTTTAGAAAAATACATGAAATAAAAGTGTTACCATTTTAACATCAACTCTGATGAATTAATTATCTTTTCACCCCTCATAGATTTATTGTTTTGTGGTCATTATCTTTCTCATGACCATAATCTCAAATGATCACTATTATTCCATGGATATTAAATTTTTTTATATGTCAATATTTTAATTTCCCACCAATGTTCTCCTTATCTTATAACTCAATTAGGTGTTATTTCAGGTAACCTTTACATTTCTCATTTCCTATTTTCAGCGGATGTTTTGTTATCCCTTTATACAATGTGGGTTTTTAAAACAATATTTTCAAATGTTGAGCCTTTTTTACCAAGATAAAAATGGCCAGGGAATAATTTATTTAATCGGGGTAGAATTTAATACCATGATATTTAGATTTTACTTATATTTTAATAAATTTAATGTGTTTGATAGATTTCTTAACATTCAACACCGATCTTAAAACGTACCACAATATATTATAAAATAATATTTAATTAACAGGTATGAATAGGATTAACTAAATTATGAAATATAAATATTTTTACTTAATTAAAATGTATTATTAAATTCATAATATGTAATTATTCAATTTTTAGTAATGTTATTTTAGTTTTCAAATATATGTTTTCTTAAAAAAGGGAGATGTTTAAATTTTTTTATGAATATTATAATTAATTTCTACCAAATTTAAAAAAAATTATTCTGAAAATGAAATTGTTTTTTAATTAATAATATCAAAATAAACATAGAGTGAAATATTTAGATTTATCTGAAATGACAAATTTTTTAGTGGATAGTGAAAAATATAGATTTTTTAAATACTGTCATTTATTTTCATTAAAATATGTAATTTAGAGGTCCTATTATATTCTGGATTTGGTTTTAAAATGACATATGATCCTTTTTATTTATAATAATCTAATTAATTTCATTATAATCATAAATATTCATGTTTTTATATAAGTTAATTTTTATGCTTAAAAACACATTTTTTTCAAAACTATATTTCAATTTTTCTAAAAATTTTATATTAAAAATGATTTCTTCCACTTATAAATATTGAATATTAAAAAAATGGATAACCTATTTTGACATAGGAGGTTCAAATTTGTTAAATTTTATACTTTTATTTTTTATATTATTAATAACTACTGATGTAAATATATGTCACCTCAGTTTGGATAAAATAGAAAAAATATGTTAAAACCATGATTTAAGGTCTCCAAATAAACCAAAACCTTGATTTTGTTTAATTTTATGGAATTTATTTGACCATATACATCCAAAATTTTAATATATGTAACTTTGGTGTCATTTCTCCTTGATAATGAATTTTTTTTATTCTATGAAAATAAAATATTTAAAATGTCAATCTCTTTTTCTTTAATATCTCTATAATTTTGTAATTAGGGTAAGTTCTTTTATAAATATCTATTTTAAATAATTTTTTTTTAAATTTATTTATTCATTTTTTGTGATTTAATAATTACCTTATATTCTTATGCATCACGAACCCTATATCTATTAAATTAAAAGAAAAATAAAATAAATTATATTTAAAATATTAAAAGTAATAAAACATGGAGGAATCATTATGTTATATGATATTTTTAATAAATTTAAGATGTTCTTGATGTGTTAAAGTTTTATATTCTAATTTCATAACTAACCTGATGAAATTAAAGTCAATATAAATGAATATTGTTAAAAAATGGAAATAATGAAATTTCCTAAAAAATAATATTTTATTGAATTTTTTAAATTTTTTAAAAATAACTAAAGAGTATGATAATGATTATAATTGGTTAAACATTTATCCAATTTTTCATTTATATTCTATTTATTTTATTATAAATAAAATTATAACCCTTTACGATTTAAAATTTCGTTAGCATAATTAAGGTTAAATTGGGTCAAAATAGGGTTTAAACAAAAATATAAGGTTTGAGAGGACACACAAACCGGTATAAATATCATTATATGGTTAAAGTTCTTTCCATAAACATTTTATTATTTGAATTAATGTCTAATTTTATGCCTTATACTTGAGAATACATTAATTATATTTCAATATTTTATGTAATACCTTGTGTGACCATTCCTCCCATATAAAAGGGAACCTCGTCTCTTCTTTTCATTACACTTACATGAACCATATATCATGGCCAAAACCTAATAAATTTAATTATAAAATTTTATATAATTGAATTATTGGTTCTTTTATACATAAAATAACATTCAAAGGGTCCTTAAGAAAGTATCTAAGAGAGGCATATCCAAAAAGAGATAATTGTCTTACCCTCATGTTTAAATTTATTTCTTCTTCTACCTCATATAATTCAGTTTTATAAATCATAAAACAAAACCATAAGTATAATAAATATACTAAAGTTATATTTTTATTATTTTAAAACCAATATCTTTACTCCATTCCATCAAATTGGAAGTGAAAGTATTGCTCGTGTGTATGTGTAGACTACCGCCACCACATAGCGATACAATTAATTTTCCATCTCTATATTTTATGGATAATTATATTGATGGGTTAAATTTTTATACATTATATTTATGAAATAAAAATACCTTTTAATTATAATATCATGTATACCTTCTTACCATTATATCTTTTAGGCAATGATAGTGTCGCTCATCCATACGTGTGGACTACCACATACATGAATCGATGTGATTCATTTCTCAATTCCCATTTTATGGATAGAAATAAGGTTATATTTAAGGAATATATATGATATATATTATATAAAATTAATATTTAAAGATGAATTTTTATTTACCTTTATTTTTTCTCATTCTTCGAAAAGTGAAAACAACTTTCATGTAAACATATGACCTACCATCTCCATGAATAGTGTAATTCATTTTTCAATCATTATCCTTAATGAATGGATACAAATATATATATATATATTGAATCTATATATTCTTTATATAATTATTAAAATAATTCATATTAATTAACTATGATCAAAGTATAAGGACTATAACTACTGAACCAAAATTTTCATTAAAAACCAAACACTTAGCATCCGAAAAGTGATAATTTTGATATGAATTATTAATAAATGTCTCTATATGTATTATAATTGGATGATAAATAATATTATAAGTATTTAAATGTATATATAATGAAATTATAACAAATTTAAATTTATTATACAAGAGTTTAGATCACATTCAAATAAATTTAAACTTATGGTAAGAGATTTTCATTTCACATTTACCTATATGCGTCATATGCCATATTCAGCACATGTTTATTTTATTTGGATTATACAATACCAATAAATTTATATTATGATTATTCTTATGAAAATTATTTTTATATTCTTATTTATATAATTTTCTTTCTTTCACTAGGTTTTGGTTAAAAAGTTACCAAATTGGTACAATTTTTATGTTACAATAACATTGTTTACCAGTATTGTTTATGATTAAGTTTAAAATTATAAAATTTATGATGAACCATTTAATAAACACATTAGTTTTATTTTAATCTTATTATTTAAATACATTACATTTTTTCCTATCATTTAACCATATATAATTACTCAAGGGACTGAAATAATATTTGAAGGAAAATCAATTTTATTTCTATCTTCAGTCAAAATCGTAGTCTTTCAAAATCCATGTTTTCAAAATATGGTTTCATGAAATTAAATACTAATATTTAATTATTTTTTAAATTAATTTTTACACATGATTTATTTTTTATGTTTTATTTTAATGGGAATATTTTTTTAAATTAGGTACTTTTGAATTTCTATTGAAAATATGAAATGAATATTTTTTGCAAAAAACCTGACATGAATAGAATTACCCACCATCATAAATGGTCAATTAATTAAAGATAAACTTAAATGTTTTAAGGTTATTTTTATAAAAAAAAATCCCTTATTACTAGGGAAAATTTTAGATTTAAAAAAAGTAATATCCAAGAAATATTTTATTTCCCCAAGAAATATTCCAGTGATCTTTTAGGGAAATCTTTTCTGTATAATAGAATAATTTGATTCTATTTTTGATTTACTAGAGTTATGATCAAATGATACCATCCACATTAATTAATTGGATGACTTATGATGATAGTGATTTAAGGATGATTCTATGAAAATCATATCTTTTCAATGGGTTAATTAAGTTATGATGAAAACTTTTTGAGACTCATTTATTTTCCACTAGTTTTGATATCATTAAATGAAGAAATTTTTATGAAACTTGTTTCCTTTTTAAATATTATTATATGATTAATTTTTTATGATCTTTTGGAAGACATATATATTATTTTCATTACATTTTGGGTGGGTTCAGAGTTATATAGCCTTCCAAATCATTGGTAAAATATGGATAATCATAAGATAATAAGGAATGAAATGGAGATTGAACCCAATTTAGTAAGGTAATATTCCCATTATGATAGTCTTGGAGGGAACCTTGATTAATGATCTTATGGAATATTCAATGAACCTAATTCACTATGACAGTCTTAGAAGTGATAATTAACTAAAGAAATGATTTTATTTGTATATGTGTATGTCACAAACTTATGTAATATGCTAATGTTATTCTCTCTTGAATCACATTTTTGAATCATTTTTGATTTATGACTTATGAACTACCATTCATTCATATACGATTCAAAATTATGATATTTTATATATCGGGAATATATTTTATATTTTAAAATAATGTTCTCATATCATGATCCACATGTTATATTTATGTGATGATTAATATCTTCATTATTTTTACTTAATTAGTATCTAATATCACAATTTATTATGTTTTCTTTTCCCTAGGACATGATTAATATTTTTAAATGTGATGTGAATAATAAGGGTATTTTTGTGACAAAATATGTAGGAGAAAATTTAAATCTTTTATGAACCAGTTCTGTTTATATCCATGTTTCCAAAGATACTAAAACTTTATAGTTTTGGAATGGATCATAAGGTTATTTAATTAATATTCATATTATAGGATGTAAAATTTAGGTATGAAAATCCGGGTCACTATATAAAATTATTTTAAAGAAGCTGCAAATACTGGAGAACAATGAGAAAAATATATACCCATGTATTTAAATGTTTTTGTTTCAGGGAATCCATATAATATTATTGAAAAAAATCATTTCAAAGATTAAAGTATGATTAAATTAGATTATTTTAGAAAAATATTGTTCCCTTAGATTTTTCAAAATTATATGTTAGCAATTAGTTTTTTTTTATAATTGTGATTTTTTTTCATCAACCCAAACCTGATTGTATAGACTATATTTGAAAAAAAGAAGTGGAAAGTTTTAAAAACATTTTAATGTATTTCATTGATACATGGATCATTTCTGTTCATAAATACACTCTTAAAATAAACACATTTGAGTAAATTTGAGGATTAAATGAAGGTATGACCTACGTTTCATTAGTAATGTTATTGGGATATTTTTCTTGAAAATGTTTTAGTTAAAATATGGGAAATTTGATTTATGATACATTGAAGGTTGGATTGTTCATATGAGGAATTCATGAGTTAATAATTAAAGATGAAAATAATTACAAGGACACATTTATATGTCTTATAATGGTACATACATGGTTTTAAAAATATTTAAATAATAAATATTATGTTTCTTAGTAGTGTCTTAGAAATTAATTATCAAAATATAACCTACATCAGGTTTTATTGATATCTCATTATATACTCTTTTTTAGTAAGAATAAATTAAAATTGTGAGGATGAAATTTATATAAGGGGGTAGAATTTAACACCTTAAGATTTTAGTATTTGTTTTTTTAAATAAATACCATTGAATATCCTATTTCTTATGAAACACTAAAATAAAATGTACCACAATAGATTTTATTATGAAATAATTGTTTGTATTAAATGTGACCATAATAATGTAGCTATTTAATTAGTGAGTACAAATAATATTAATTAAATTTTAAATACATGTATAAATAAAAAATAAATAAAATTCAGTTTTAGTACGAATGGATAGATAAAATATAATTAGTGTATCAAAATAACAAATAAGAACATATTAATCTTAAAAATGTATTTTCTTAAATATTTTATTTTCAGGTGATGTGTATTTTTATTTTCATAAACTATAAATATTAAGGTTAAATGATGAAAAAATATATTTTTATATTATTAATTTAACAAAACTAAGTTAATTAGTAATTAATATTAAGTAAAAATAAGAATAATTAATATTTGAAAAAGGTCATTTTCGTGTAAAAAAAATATTTTTTTGTATAGTATTTTTTCTAAAATATAAATTATAAATGTAAGGATATTAAATTGAAAAAAATAAATTCATTTTTTAATTTATAATATTAAAATTTTTAATTGGAAAATTTTTAACAATTTTTTGAAAAGTTTAACTTTTTGGTGAATAGTGAGAAATACGGATTTTAAAATTGCTATAAATTTGACTATAGCATTATGGTATAATGATGAATTATAATATTATAATTTTTTAATAAGAAAAATATATATTTAATAAGTAAATTAAATCATTTAAAAATATTATGTTGAATTTATTATCCTATGATTTACATTTTATATCCTATGTTAAGATTCATTCTATTAAAAGAACTATTTTTGATTATTTTTTAATCAAGTAATTGCAATCATAAATTTATTTTTTAATTTATTTTAATTTAAAAAACTCTAATTTTATTATTTTTAATTAATTTATTATCTTATGAATTAAATTTATTCTAGACTTTGTTGTAAAATAATTTTTATGCTAAAATACATTTTCATTCTAATTTTCTTATCATTGTTTGTTTCATACTTATATTAAAATAAATTATTACCATGTATAAAAATAGAATATTTTAGAATTTATTCCATATTTAAAATAATAATATTCATATTATATAATAATACCCATTTCATTTTTTCCATAATGAATTTTTACCATGGTAAATTTTTTGTCACCATGGAAATTGTTAAAATGGTTATTAGTGCTCAAACTAACATTTAAGTCTTAACATATTACCAAAACCAATATAAATAATATTTTTTGAGTGGATTCACACCCTATATTATCCTTTACTGGAAACTCAATCCAATTGGTTCTATTTTCTCTTGAAAATGACTGTATTATTTTAAAGCTTATGATATTTAGAAGGGTGTAACTCCCATCACTTATACAAGGCCATATCATCTTTTCAATTATACAAGATAGTTTATCAACTTATCTAAGACAATATTTAGAAAAATAAATTCCCAAAAACCTTATTCAATATCTATAGGTTTTCCCCAAAATACTCAGCTAAGAATCCCTAAGGTGTTTTGCAAAAGAGGTTATCCAAGAAAGAGTTATATGTTCTTATTGAGATTTTTCATGTTAATTTTTTTATAAAACCTCATAAAAATATTCTATAACCATATTTACATAATTAAATATTTATCTTTAAAATACCTAAATGTTTTTATGTTAACATTCCAAAAAATTCTTTCTCCGTTCCATGTAATGGAAAATTAAAACATCACTCACGCGTTTGTGCGGACTACCAGCTACATGAAGTGATGTAGTTCATTTTTTATATGCATATAATATGGAAGATTATATAGATATATTTAATTAATATATTTTATAATTATAATTTAATTATTATTTTTTAATTATACGTAATTTTCTACATTACTTTCTTTCCATATATTTAAAAATGAAAACGTCACTCGTGTGTCGAACTACCACCCCCATGAATAATTTAATTTATTTTTTATAACATCCTTACATGGGTGGTTATAAAAATTTATTTTATGATTATATAAGATATTAAGGTGTAATATATTTCATTAATATGATTCTATAAATATAATATGATAATTAATTATCATTATAATGTTACCCATTGATATAGGTAAATTACCCAAAAAAAGCTCACCCTTGATTTCATCATCAAGAATCATAACTAAAATTATAAGGTAATAAAATTAGGAAAATATTAATATTAATGGAACATAAATTATAAAACCATAAAAAATATGTTAATAATAATAATTTTTCAATGAATGGGGTCCAACATCACCATTATAAAACTTGATCGAAACAATAAAGATTACTAACATTTGATTCTGAAAATAAACATTAACTAGCTTATGAATGTACAATATTTTTTTAATTAAAGAGTATAAATGGTATTAAATGTGAATAATATTCTTAAATAATTCAATAATATATTTATTTTTATCGTACATGAGGCTAATCAGAATTCATGGAAGCTGGGAGTTAAGGTAAAGTGTTCACATCTCACTCTTACTTCATTGAGACATACCCCATATTTTACTCTTGTTTTATTATGTGTGATTAATTAAATAACATGTGGATATATTTGTCATAATTTAATATTATTAAATTTATTCGAAAATTAATCTCAATTTATATCTTTCACGTGCTTTCAATTCAAGATATGCTAATGTTGTAATGGTTTACTCATCTAAAATTTTCTTTATTAAGATATGATATATATTCACAACTTTATACATATTGAATGGTTTATAGAATAAAAATTAATTAATTTTAATGCATTTTTAATGGAAATTATGTTCATTTACTAATATATTTATGTTTATCTATTTTATGTGGTCTTAAAACAAAGGTTACCAAAACTACAATGGTTTATGTTACAATCAGAATTTTTATCAGGATTATTTGTGTTTCAATTTTAATAATGGGAAATTGTATGTTATTTTTCTTTTATAAATCATAAATTATATTATTATAAATTTAATTCTATTTTTTTTGTATCCTTTCCATTTAACCCTATTTGGTATTTTAAAATATTGAAAGAATATGTTTAAAAAAATATGACATCATTTCTCCCTTTTTATCATGAATATTTGTTCCCACATCCATGTCCTTTAATTAGTTTGATGGAATCTTTCATTTATAAATAAATTTTTTAAAAATTTAATTCATAATGAATTTTAATTTATTTAAATATTATTAAATGGAATATTTTCAAACATTTTCCATAGAAATTACTTTTGAATTTTTACAAAAGTAAGAAAAGATCATTTTTTTACATCTATAACTCGATCATATTTTCTCACTATCATGACCGTTAATCATTATCAATATAAATTTACATATATCTATGTTTTTTAAAAGAATATCATATTCCCATTGCTTTATTATTTTTTATTTTTTAAAATTTACCAAAAAACGACGTTTCTTCTTATTTTCAAAATTATATATTTAATTCCTTTATAGAATTATTTTTCATTAATGTAAATATCATTTAATGATTTTTATGATTCACTAGGGATAAGATTATATGATATAATTAAATTTATTTCTCTATATGGATTATGATGATATTGTTTTAAATATATTTTTATGAAACATGTTTTCATACCATAGGTTAATTAAGAAACAATGAAAAATTTATTCATTATGATCTCATGGAATAGATATAGTTAATTTTCAATACGTGATGGGTGGTATCAAAATTATATATCCCTATAATGAATTTTTAAATTCTTTATATCTCATGATATAATACAAAAATTGAATGGGGAATGAACCCAATCAACTATGGGACTCTTTGTACTATGTTTATGGGAATGGGTACTAAACCCAATCCAATATAACACTATGTTCACTATGTTATGATCATCATGGTAACTATAAGTGAATAATGAAATAATTTTATCTACTTATGTGTTTGAAAAAAGATTATATATTCTTACTATGATATTATTCCATGAATCATTATTTATTATTGATGATTCTACAATCTTATGATTGATGTCTTTTGTTATGCCAAATCATTATACCATGAATCATGGTTTGTTTTATATGATTTGTTTTTTATGTATATATTAATTTATTTACAATAATTCTGACAATGTTCTCATACAAATATGATCATATTATGCTCTTCAATTTATTATTCCCATGTTTAGCCTTATTAGTGGTTTAAACTTACCTTTATTAGGTTTCAATTTCCTCATGTTTTGAAGAATCATAATATATAATATATATCTCTAAGTGTTTCATGTGTGGGGAATTTTGTAGGAGATATTGAAGATATTTCAGGGAATAAGTTAATCATATATCTAGTCTCCAATGATATTAATCCTTCATGATTTTGGGGTGTGTATTTTTTTAGAGATGTAATTAATAATCATGTAAAATAACATTATATATATATATAAGTGATTCTAAAGATTCTATATATAGGATGAGACTCATGATTTTGAAGGCGCATGATTGATAGAAATCATTGAAATCATTGTTGCTATATAGATATTAGAAAAGAAAAAATATCTAGAGAAGATTATGTAAGAAAACAACATGTAGTCCTTGAGAACACAAGGTATCACATTTTCAGTCATTGATTACGTTTTCCATAGAAGAGTAAAATATCTCAACAACATGTGGCTTCTAAACACACTCCATATACAATTTTTAGTTTCCAAATCGTGAGATAAATAAAATATGTTGTGTGTTCAGAAATCACACACCATGTATGGCTTTGTCACACAACCCAAGATTTACTAGGGCATACATCTGAATATATTCCTAGTCACACATACCATATAGTATGAGGGGAACGTCTTGCATGAGTATATGATGTGAAGTGAGCTATAATTTTCATGATCATTTAACCCCTGATACTTATATGTTTTTTACTCAATGGCATGACATGTAGATCCCTCCATGATAGTATAATATAAGTATACATTTTCCTACCACATGAGGCTCACACACTATATCTAATATAGTTCATTATATATACTACATGATCTATGATGTCATTCACATATATTAACCATAAAATTATAATCAGAAAAATAAATAGTCTATTGTGGGTGTTTTTTGTGTAGAGAATGATGATGAGATCTTATTAAAAATCAGAGAGCATTTCTGAGGTGTTTTGGGTAGTTTAGGATATTATCTTCATAGATACATTGATAGTTTTTTGACGGTACATATAGAGTTTGATCTTAGTTGGTACCCCATTAATAAGCTTCCCATAATAGTTTGAAGTTCCTTTGAACACTTGATAGAGCCAATATGATTATTAGACCATTGGATCAAGTTAGATGATTCAGATAGTTTTGGAATGGGGTTGATACCCCTTGACCCTGACAAGGAATTGGTCTCCTATAGGAATGATGGAGTAAGTAACCATTTTCTGCGATGGGGACTAGGTCCTCCATCTAGAGAGTAGGTGGGCACCTCAACTGATAAAATTTTCTCATAATGATGCATGGTTCCTCTATAGGAAGGACTTTACCTTGACTCACATGCCCATCTTAGAGAGGTCCATGTCCCCCATTATGATTTTATAGAGATAACATGGAAGCTATGAGATCTAAGTAGTCAAAGTGTTTTGGATCTTTTAATTTTTACATATCCATTTTTCAAAAGGGATTCATACTTAGTGGAGTATAGTTGTGAGGTTAATGAATTTTCCTACATGTTCCCTAGAATTGAATATATATTTTTTACCTTAGTTTCTATTTTTTCATGATTTATTGGTTTTAAGATTTCTTGTCTCTTTATTTACATGCTTTGGATTTAGTTCATCCTACTAAGTAAGTTTATACTCACCCAACAAAGGTCTGTATCCCCATATGTATAATGTTTTTGATGAAAACACATGATATCTAGGTGTTTTCAGTGGACATAGAGAGGGTGGAATCAAATATTAGTATATTCTGATGGTGATAATATCTATCAGTATTCCTGATTGGAGTTGGTGTGATGAGGTGTTTCACCTTTTTAGTTTTTTGAGTCCTATATTTATTATGGGATGTTAGGATCTTCTTTTTACCCTATTTTCATGTAATTCATTCATTATATTGTTATGGAAATTTAAATTTTTTCACATAATTATTATATTATAATTTTCTATTATGATGGGTCAAGATTTTTTGTACTCTATTCTGGAGATATGTGGTTTTGTACAGGTTTGTTGAGATAGAGCCTCCCATGTATGTGATATACCATATTTGTGTTAGTCACTAGCCCTTAGCCTATTTTAGTTGGGCTTGGGGTGGAACGCATTGTCACGACCCGTCCTCAGGGCCCGTGCCGTGACTACCCCAAGCCTAACTTCCATAGGCCAGGGGCTGGCGTCTAGTACCAAGGCGTAAATCCCGGAAAAAGGGAAGGCATTGCCTTTGAAAAGTAAACAAGCACCACAGAGTAAGCAAGAGGAAAAGTAAACACTAAGTGAAAACTGTAACAAGCTGTGCTAAAAGTAAAAGGGGCCGGAAATACAAGCCCAACTATAAAGTACAACTGAATAGAAAAACTGCAACTGAAAAGAAAAGCCACGGCGTCGAGCCGTCGTCCGGAAGTCCCACCTGAAGGGTGGGTACAGATAGCCTCCACTGCTCCTCGGGTCCACCTGACCGCTCCGAGTACGTCCCACCCAGTGGTCCACCTCCAGGTACCGTCCTGCTCCGCACGCCTCCTCCACGATCAACACTGTCCGTTGTCTGCAACCAACACAACGAAGTGCAGGTAAAGCCCGTGCAGGGGTGAGTATAAGCTACTCAGTTGGGACCCCGAGACCCCGAAGGTCTCCCGAAATCCACAAAGGATAAACCACAAAGGAAAGGTACAATCATGAAGTAACAACCGACACTGCTTAGGTATATGCCCATACATATACATAAGTCATCAATTCCTGCTCGGCTCCAACGTACGAGCTCATGCACAATCCAGTCCACACAGGAAAGAAAAACGCATACCCACACTGGATAGCTAAACACAATCCACAAAGGAGATTAAAACAGTAAATCCACATAGGATAGCCCAACACAATCCACAAAAGAGAGTAACAAAAGATTCATCTCACACAGGTATACTTCTTCGAATGATGATAAAGATGATCACTGATCCATCTAAGTCGTCAGACCCAAAAAGGATCGATAGGTACTAACCCCCACAAAGACCCACACAGGATCGGACCCACACAGGACCTGTAGGTGCTGGCTCACACAGAACCGCTGAGCGCTGACCCATACAGGATCGGACCCACACAGGATCGGGCCCACACAGGACCTGTAGCACTGACCTGCAAGGGATCACTGAGTGATGTAGTCGTCACAGCCAACTGAGGATCTCTGCACAGTTGTCATCGCAGTCCACTGAGGATCTCTGCACAGTCGTCGTCGTAGTCCACTGAGGATCTCTGCACAGTCGTCGCTGCAGTCCACTGAGGATCTTTGCACAGTCGTCGCTGGCGAAGTTGCAGTCGTAGCCAGCACTAGGGTTCCCGCACACAACAAGCTCGTTCGGGAGGGTCCGCTCCACGAGCCGGGAGGCTGATACATCAACTGACACAAAGTCCGAATTTGATGTATCCAAAAGTTCCGTATCACCAACAGGAACTCAACGTCGCAGACGGCGCGTCAATCGGACGCCCGGTCTGAGAGTTATTGGCTTTTTCGTCCCAGGGGTCCGGTTGGTTTTTATGGAAAAACCAACCCGACCATACTCCATATACGTCCAAACCTCGGGCGGAGTGATCCATAAGATCCGTCTCACTTAGAGGAATTCAACAAAGCTAACAGCACGTCAATCGGACATCCGTAGCTCAAGATATGAGTGTTTCCGCTCTGAGGACCCGGTTAGTTTCGTGTACGAACCAACCCGGCCGAACCAAAAGTATTCCGAAACCATGAGTGCAATGTACCAAAACGACTGTCTCGATCCAAGGATCGCGTTTCCGCTGACGGCGCGTCGTTTGGAGGCCCTTAGCTCAAGTTATGGTCAAAAGACCGAAAACGGTCTGAAGACGGGGGGTACGGGCCGACCCAGCCCGACCCCCCCCCCCCCCTCTAGGTCGGCCGAACCGGGTCGACCCAACCCAGTCCGACCCGGCCGGACCTGGTCCGGCCCGGCCAGGGCACGGCCCGGCCGGTCGGACCGGCCCGGCTCGGCTCGGCCGCACGGTCGAGCAGCTGGACGCCGCGGGGCGCCGCCCCCGCGGTTTAGAGGCGTCACGGCCCCGCATGGGGCCGCGTTGGTTCAATCAGACGCGGCATGTCGCTGCGTCCCATGCGGGCGAGCCAGACCCGCATGGTCGTGGGTCCGCTGGCTGCCGCCTCCTGCTGCCGGCGCCGCCGCGCCGGCGACCCGCGCTGCCGGCCGCTTCTGCGGGCCACCGGAGTTTCTCCGGTGGTCCGTTTTCCTTCCCGTCTGTGCTGTTTCCCCTCTCGGGTTGCATTCTTCACTGCGGGATCATCAAATCTCCCTTGCGTCACGTTTTTTCGTCACCCCCCAAATCCGAACAACCACGAAGAATGACGGAGGGTTGTCGGGCCGTGTTCGTTTGGTCGCACCCTCCGTGTTAGATAATAACAACGGGAGAAATTATTCAACACAAGAAACAACAATTTTAATAAACTAAAATTGTTCATATGAATCCGGTTCTTTAATTTTTAAAGAAATGTTCACAGGAATATAAAGGAATTATTCACAACAACCCATACCTTGTCAAGTCGTCGTCTGCGGGTTCTTCGCGGAATTGGCGTTCGTCGCCTCGTCGCGGTATCCGGCGTCACGTCGTCGCGGAAGGGTGTCGCGTCGACGAACTCCGAGGTTCAAGAAAAAAATATTTAATTAATAATAATTAAATCCTTCTTGAGTTAAAAACCACAAAGGAAAATTTAAAATTAAACCGAGATCTCTTACCTCAAACAGAAGATCGAAGATTTCGTCGCAGAGGAAGGAACGCTACAGAAGAACGTCGCGGGAGAGGAAACGTCGGCGTCGCGGCACACAACGTCACTTCATCGATTTTCGTGGGTTCGGCGTTCTTCGTCGGAGGCCGGCGTTCTTCGCGTTCTTCGCGTTCTTCGCGAAGAAGGGTGAAGGAACAAGAATTCTGTCAAAGCCCT
Source organism: Viscum album (assembly GCA_963277665.1). NCBI lineage: Eukaryota > Viridiplantae > Streptophyta > Magnoliopsida > Santalales > Viscaceae > Viscum > Viscum album. Next base: position 1,713,535,696 of record OY728152.1, on the reverse strand, counting down.
TCAACGTGTAATCCTCCAAAAGTCGGTGTTGGTCTTATTTTATTATTACTCCAACAAACGAATAAGAGGTAAGTAACGACCCATTAATTCGCAGAATTAATTCAACGAAAGAAACTGCCCATTTAATTCCCGAATAAAACCGCCCAATTAAATGGTGCGTTAAGAATTTAAGAAAACGCGTCAGTTGACTTTCATAATGACGGGTTTTCACGGGTGCGTTACTTAGAGGAAAAGAAATGGCAGGGCTCGTGCGGGCCCCACCTCACAAATATCCTACCAAGAGGGTAGGATATTTTTTGGATAGTACCCTATCCGTTTCAACTCAGTTTATGTGGCTTTCAAGTGGCTTAAGTGAAATAAAATAAAGTTTGTCGTACAATTATTTTATTTCTTAACTTTAAGCCCGGAAATTTAAAACCACCACCAAGAAAACGAAACTCCGGAAGAGGCATTTCTAAGAAAATACCGGCGCTGTGATTTCATCGGTGCCCTCAGAATTCGATTCCGGGCACCGGTTCAAAATTTTGAAAAACCCGCTCGCCCGTTCACTGAACCTACCCGAGGCAAAATTCGGAAAATGATTCCGGGCACACCGGGCCTCGGAATCAGGTGCCGTCAGAAACTGTGTTGTATTAAAATTCCAAAGAAAATTAAGAAAAAAATTTCCTTGAAATTTATGGGTCTTTACATTAATCCCACCTCAGGGCTTTACGTCCCCATAAAGATACATCATAAACTAGGGAAACAAATGTGGGTACTGAGCACGCATCTAAGCCTCCCGCTCCCATGTGCTCTCCTGGAGGTTCCCGTGTGGCCATCTGATGTGCACAAGAGGAATCGATCTCCCACATAGGAACCACTCATGTCGATCCTCTATCTCCACCGGGACCTCCGCAAAAGTCTCCCCATCATCCACGTCTAGCTCCCCATGGTAAATGATGTGTGTCGGGTCATGCATGTATCTCCTCAGCTGAGATACGTGGAAGACGCCGTGCATCTGATGCAACTGAGGTGGTAGAGCCAGGCGATAAGTCACCTCGCCAATCCTTTTGATGACCTGGAATGGTCCAAAGAAGCGTGGATACAACTTTCTGCCTCGGCCAAATCTCTGTAAACCACGTCGAGGTGAGACCCGCAAGAAGACGTGGTCGCCATCCTCGAACTCTAGTGGCCTCCGCCTCCTGTCAGCATATGACATCTGCCGGCTCTGAGCTGTCCTCATCCGCTCCTGGATGACCTAGACCTTCTCTGTCGTGGCCCGGACCATCTATGGTCCCACAAGTTCTGACTCCCCAAGGTCTGTCCAGCACAAAAGAGATCTGCAAGTTCTGTCGTACAATTCCTTGTATGGTGCCATCCCGATGGTGGAGTGGTAGATATTGTTGTACGCGAACTCCACTAAGGGTAGGTGATCCTCCCAGCTTCGACCAAAGTCGAGGACACATGCGCGGAGCATGTCCTCGAGAGTCTGAATGGTCCTCTCCGTCTGACCATCCGTCTGAGGGTGAAAGGCGGTGCTCAGATGCAGCCACGTCCCGAACGCCTCTTGTAACCCCTTCTAGAGCCGGGAAGTGATACGAGCGTCCCTATCGGAGACGATAGACGATGGCACACCATGAAGCCGTACAATCTCCTGAATGTAGAGATGCCTCAAGCTCTCCACTGAGCCCTACTCTTTGATGGGAAAGAAGTGTGCCGTCTTGGTGAGTCGGTCAACAATCACCCAAATGGAGTCGTTACCTCTGGAAGTGTGTGGAAGTCCAGTCACGAAGTCCATAGATATACCGTCCCACTTCCACTCCGGGACCTCCAAGGGCTGTACCAAGGCTGCTGGTACCTGATGCTCTGCCTTCACCTGCTGGCAGGTGAGGCACCGTGAAACGAACTCTGCCACATCCTTCTTCATGCCTGGCCACCAGTGCTGTCGTCTGAGGTCCTGGTACATCTTCGCCACTCCAGGATTTGCCTCTAAAGGATAAGTGTGAAACTCTCTCAGCACCTCCTCTCATAAAGATACTGGTACCAAGGTACGTCCTCTAAAAAGGATTTTGTGATCTGCTCCAAAGGAGAAGCCATCAGGTGCCTGTCCTGAGGATAACTGCGCACGCCGTGCCTCATAGTCAGCGTCCTCATGTTGTGCCTCTCTAACCCACTACAGTAGTGAAGGGGTGACTGTGAGAGACTGAAGGAAGGTTTCTCCATCTCTATCCACGAAGGATATCTGCAAACCGACTAGCTACTCTGTCGCCTCCTCAAGTAGCTGAATGCCCGTCCTTCGGCTAAGGGCATCGGCTACTACATTCCCCTTCCCAGGAGTATAAACTATCCAAAAGTCATAGTCCTGGAGGAACTCGAGCCATCGCCGCTGTCTCAGTTTCAGGTCCTTCTGAGAGAAGATGTACCTGAGACTCTGGTGGTCAGAAAAGACTGTAAAGCACTCGCCCATCAGATAGTGCCGCCATGTCTTCAGAGCGAAGACCAATGCTGCTAACTCCAGGTCATGGGTAGTGTAGTTCTTCTCATGCGGCCTCAACTAAAGTGATCCATAGGCAATCACGACCCGCTCCTACATCAGGACACATCCGAGCCTAGTCCCTGATGCATCACAGTAGACTACGTATCTAACTCCCTCCTCAGGAAACCTCAAGATTGGTGCGTTGGTCAATCTATGCCTCAACTCCTGGAAGCTCTGCTGACATCTGTCTGACAACACAAAGGGTTTCCTATTCTTCTTCAAAGCTGAGAGTGGCACCGAAACTCTGGAGAAGTTTGGAACAAACCTCTGATAGTACCCGGCTAGACCCAAGAAACTCCGCACCTCCGTCACGCTCTTGGGTGGCACCCAAGCTAGCACTGCCTTGATCTTCGCGGGATCCACTGCAACTCCCACCTCAGAAATGACGTGCCCCAAGAAGTGGACCTCACGTAACCAGAACTGGCACTTCGAGAGCTTTCCCTAAAGCTGGTGCTCTCGGAGTGTGTCTAGTACAACCCGCAAGTGGTTGGTGTGCTCCTCCTCGGTGGTCGAGTACACTAAAATGTCGTCGATGAAGACCACGACAAATCGATCGAGGTATGGCTGGAAGATCCTATTCATGAGGCTCATGAAAACTTCTGGAGTGTTGGTTACACCGAAAGGCATAACCAAGAACTCATAGTGGCCATAACGACACCTGAAGGCCGTCTTCTGCACGTCCTCGTCTCGAACTCTGAGCTGATGATAGCCTGACCTGTGGTCTATCTTCGAGAACCACCGTGCTCCCTTGAGCTGATCAAAGAGGTCGTCAATCCTCGGTAGCGGATACATGTTCCTTAATGTCACCTGGTTCAGGCGACGATAGTCGACACACAGTCGCAAGCTCCCGTCCGCCTTCTTGGCAAACAAAATCGGGGAAGCCCAGGGTGAAACACTGGGTCGGATGAACCCCTTGCCCTGCAAGTCCTCAAACTGTACCTGTAGCTCTCAAAGCTCTGCGGGGGCCATCGGATACACTGGAGGGGATATCGGGGCTGTCCCGGGGTACAGATCAATATAAAAGTCTACCTCTATGCGAGGAGGTAGTCCTGGAACGTCGTCGGGGAAGACGTCTGCATACTAATCCACCACTTCAAGAAAACTAGGACTCTGCACGTCAACTACTCCAAGGATGAGGCTAGCCAACTGATGAGTGATGGGCTGCCCTCTCCTCTGCGTGAGTCCATCCTGTGCTGCAAAGGCTCCCTTCTCGCCGGTGAAGGTGAAACTGCTCCCGTCGGTGCATGTACATCGCACCTTGCGCCTAAAACAGTCAATCTGAGCATGGACTGTAGATAACCAATCCATGCCCAAGATGACGTCATAAGGCCTCGACGCCGTTACAAGAAGATCCCAGCAGAAGCTCTCGCCTCCTAGAGTAAGCTCACACTTCCAGCACCCGTGCGTAATTGTCGAGTCTGCTCCTGTAGGGGTCTCTAGCTGTAAGGATCAAGCCAACAGCTCTGTCAGGATCTCCGAGCTCCGAACAAGGGCAGTGGCTATGAAAGAGTGACTCGCCCCTGTATCTATAATAACTGCAGCAAGGGTGGAATAGACACATATCATACCTCGAATCATCTCTGGCGCGCCATGGTCGTAGGCCTCCGCTGCCTGGAGCTGTGCCTGTCTCTGCCCGCCAGCTCCCTCTGGTCAGGGCGGACCTCCTAGTGGTGGTGGTGGCAGAGCCTCAAAGCGTCGCCCACCACCTGCTGCTCAGCCAGCTCCTCTGCCTCATCCGGATCCCCCCTGCGGACCGACACGGTCGACCCTCTGCCTCTGCCTGGGTGGCCCCTCCACCGTCTGCTGCTCCTCGGTATGGCGGGTCGGGCAGTCACGAGCCATGTGGCCCTGCCCGCCGCAGGCGTAGCACTGCCTGCCTCTCGGAAGACTGGCTCCGCGCTGTGTTCCCCGCACTGCTGAGCCAGTGTCCTGAGGTTGTCTACGAAAGGGCCTGGTCTGCCTGGAACCCTTAGTCATCCGTCGGCTACCTTCTGCCGAAGACTCCGCTACCTGCCGCCCTGCGGTAGGTCTCGCTGTGGACTTAGCCAGAAATCTCTCGATTAAAAGGGCTCTCTCTAGCACTCCTTCCTAGGTCGGGATGCTGAGGGAGATCAGTGATGCCATGATCTCATGTTTCAAACCCTTCTCAAAGGTCCGGGCCCGGAAGAAGGGGTCCCGTACCATGTCGGTCGAGTAGCGAGAAAGGTCGGTAAACCTCGCCGCGTATTGGGCGATCGTCAAGTTGCCCAGCCGCAGCTGAAGAAGCTCCTGAATGCGCACTGCACGGAGGGTGTCCGGGACGAACTCTGAGCGGAAAAGGCTCTTTAAGTACGTCCAGATGATAGAGGCCTCATCGTTCACCTGGAGCATCAAGCTCCACCATCGTCCTGCTGCTGCGTGTAGTAGGCTCGCCGCCAGGATCACCATGAGGTCTGCTGGTGTCCTCACTAGCCTAAAAACTCGAACGCCCACCTCCAGCCAGTCCTCGGCTGCCTGGGGGTCCGTCTCCCCATGAAACCTAGGTGGTCACTGGCGCTGGAACTCATGCAGAGCTCCGAGGGGACGTGCATCGTCAGCGGTCAGTGCTGGAACCATCCGGGGCTCGGCGGGTAAAGGTACCGTCGGTGCCTCTGCTGTCAACGGGCCCTATACCGAGGCCTCGTCACTCGGCGGGCTGTCGTCGCGCTCTACTCTCGGAACCCTAGCTGGCTGCTGTCGTGGGGCCATCCTGAAAAGGAAACAAGTGCGCCATGGTCAGAACAATATACCTGGTGATCTGACACAAGTAATCACAATGAAAACTTGAAACACACTTGCAATCAATGTTTTCGTGCATTAAGTCGGAAATCAGAAGTCAGGGTCCTGGTGTATGGATACGTCGGCCGCCGCACCAACACTGGACTCCCTGGGATGATAACCACACCCAATACGCTAAACACTATTGCTTCACATAGAAGAAAGATCAGAGTCTGCGGTAGAACTGACCGCCTCTGATACCAATTTGTCATGACCCGTCCTCGGGGCCCGTGCCGTGACTACCCCAAGCCCGCCTTCCAAAGGCCAGGGGCTGGCGACTAGCACCAAGGCGTAAATCCCAGAAAAAGGGAAGTCATTGCCTTTGAAAAGTAAACAAGCACCACAGAGTAAGCAAGCGGAAAAGTAAACACTAAGTGAAAACTATAACAAGCTGTGCTAAAAGTAAAAGGGGCCGGAAATACAAGCCCAACTGTAAAGTACAACTGAAAGGAAAAACAATAACTGAAAATAAAAGCTGCAGCATCGAGCCGTCATCCGGAAGTCCCACCTGAAGGGTGGGTACAGATAGCCTCCACAGCTTCTCGGGTCCACCTGACCGCTCCGAGTACGTCCCGCCCAGTGGTCCACCTCTAGGTACCGTCCTGCTCCGCACGCCTCCTCCACGATCAGCGCTGTCCGTCGTCTGCAACCAACACAACGAAGTGCGGGCAAAGCCCGTGCAGGGGTGAGTATAAGCTACACAGTAGGGACCCCGAGACCTCTAAGGTCTCCTGAAATCCACAAAGGATAAACCACAAAGGAAAGGTACAATCACGAAGTAACAACCAACACTGCTTAGGTATATGCCCATACATATACCTAAGTCATCAATTCCCGCTCGGCTCCAACGTCCAAGCTCAAGCATAACCCAGTCCATACAGGAAAGAAAAATGTATACCCAAACTGGATAGCTCAACACAATCCACAAAGGAGAGTAAAATAGTAAATCCAAAGAGGATAGCCCAACACAATCCACAAAGGAGAGTAACTCAAGATTCAGCTCACACAGGTATACTTCTTCGGATTACGATAAAGATGATCACTGATCCATCTAAGTCATCGGACCCACAATGGATCGATAGGTACTAACCCCCGCAAAGACCCACACAGGATCGGGCCCACACAGGACCTGTAGGCGCTGGCTCACACAGAACCGTTGAGCGCTGACCCACACAGGATCGGGCCCACACAGGATCGGGCCCACACAGGACCTGTAGCACTGACCCGCAAGGGATCGCTGAGTGCTGTAGTCGTCACAGTCCACTGAGGATCTCTGCACAGTCGTCGTCGCAGTCCACTGAGGATCTCTGCACAGTCGTCGTCGCAGTCCACTGAGGATCTCTGCAGAGTCGTCGCTGCAGTCCACTGAGGATCTCTGCACAGTCGTCGTTGTCGAAGTAGCAGTCGCAGCCAGCACTAGGGTTCCCGCACATAGCAAGCTCGTTCGGGAGGGTCTGCTCCACGAGCCGAGAGGATGATACATCAACTGACACAAAGTCTGAAGTTGATGTATCCAAAAGTTCCGTATCATCAACAGGAACTCAACGTCACAAACGGCGCGTCAATCGAACGCCCGGTCTGAGAGTTATTGGCCTTTTCGTCCCAGGGTTCCGGCTGGTTTTTAAGGAAAAACCAACCCGACCGTACTCCACCTGCGTCCAAACCTCGGGTGGAGTGATCCAAAAGATCCGTCTCACTTAGAGGAATTCAACAAAGCTGACGGCACGTCAATCGGACGTCCGTAGCTCAAGATATGAGTGTTTCCGCTCCGAGGGCCCGGTTGGTTTCGTGTACGAACCAACCCGGCCGAACCCAAAGTATTCCGAAACCTTGAGTGCGATATACTGAAACGACCGTCTCGATCCAAGGATCGCGTTTCTACTGACGACGCGTAGTTCGGAGGCCCGTAGCTCATGTTACGGGAAAAAGACCGAAAATGGTCCGAAGATGGGGGGTCCGGGCCCGGGCTGACCCGGCCCAACCCACCCCCCTGGGTCTGCCGAACCGGGTCGACCCGACCCGGTCCAACCCGGTCGGACCATCCTGGCTCGGGTCGGCTGAGCAGCTGGACGCCGCGGGGCGCCGCCCCCGCGATTTGGAGGTGCCGCGGCCCCGCGTGGGGCCTCGTTGGTTCAATCGGACGCAACATGTCGCCGCGTCCCGTGCGGGCGAGCCGGACCCGCACGGTCGCGGGTCCGTTGGCCTCCGCCGCGCCGGCGACCCGCGCCGCCGGCCGCTTCTGCGGGCCACCGGAGTTGCTCCGGTGGTCCGTTTTCCTTCTCGTCTGCGCTGTTGCCCCTCCCGGGTTCCGTTCTTCACTGCGGGATCATCAAATCTCCCTTGTGTCACATTTTGTCGTCACTCGCCAAATCCACACAACCACGAAGAACGACGGAGTGTTGTCCCACTGTGTTCGTTTGGCCGCACCCTCCACGTTAGATAATAACAAAGAGAGAAATTATTCAACACTTGAAACAACAATTTTAATAAACTAAATTTGTTCATATGAATACAGTTCTTTAATTTTTAAAGAAATGTTCACGGGAATATAAAGGAATTATTCACAACAACTCCTACCTTGTCAAGTCGTCGTCCGCGGGTTCTTCGCGGAATTGGGGATCGTCGCGTCGTCACGGTATCCGGCGTCGCGTCCTCGCAGAAGGGTGTCGTGTCGACGAACTCCGAGGTTCAAGAACAAAAAGATTTAATTAATAATAATTAAATCCTTCTTGAGTTAAAAACCACAAAGGAAAATTTAAAAGAAAACCGAGATCTCTTACCTCAAACAGAAGATTGAAGATTTCGTCGTGGAGGAAGGAACGCCGCAGAAGAACGTCGCGGGAGAGGAAACATCGGCATCGCGGCACACGACGTCGCGTCGTCGATTTCCGCAGGTTCGGCATTCTTCGTCAGAGGGCTGCGTTCTTCGCGTTCTTCGCGTTCTTCGCTTTCTTCGCGAAGAAGGGTGAAGGCACAAGAATTATGTCAAAGCCTCTCAACGTGTAATCCTCCAAAAGTCGGTGTTGGTCTTATTTTATTATTACGCCAACAAACGAATAAGAGGTAAGTAACGACCCATTAATTCACAGAATTAATTCAACGAAAGAAATTGCCAATTTAATTCACGAATAAAACCTCCCAATTAAATGGTGCGTTAAGAATTTAAGAAAACGCGTCAGTTGACTTTCATAATGACGGGTTTTTGCGGGTGCGTTACTTAGCGGAAAAGAAACGGTGGGGCTCATGCGGGACCCACCACACAAATATCCTACCAAGAGGGTAGGATATTTTTTGGATAGTACCCTATCCGTTTCAACTCATTTTAAGTGTCTTTCAAGTGGCTTAAGTGAAATAAAATAAAGTTTTTCGTACAATTATTTTATTTCTTAACTTTAAGCCCGAAAATTTAAAACCACCACCGAGAAAATGCAACTCCAGAAGAGGCGTTTCTAAGCAAATACCAGCGCTGCGATTTCATCGGTGCCCTCAGAATTTGATTCCGGGCACCGGTTCAAAAGTTAGAAACACTCGCTCATCCGTTCACTGAACGTACCCGAGCCAAAATTCGGAAAATGATTCCGGGCACACCGGGTCTCGGAATCAGGTGCCGTCAGAAACTGCGTTCTTGTAAAATTCCAAAGAAAATTATGAAAAAATTTTTTCTTGAAATTTATGGGTCTTTACACGCATAACTTATTACTGACCCGAGTGGGGATCTAGTGGGTCAGTTCAAGTCGTTATATTAGGGATCCCCATGCTTTTCATTCACATTCCAAATTTCTTGAGTTACAAAACTCCCTAATTTCATCCAAGGTGTCATTGGTTTTCATTGAATATCTAACTTTTTAATCATGCTAATGAATTCACCTTTCATTTCCTTGGATCCATTTTCCCTTCTCATTCACTATAGTATTCATTCTATAAAGGATTTATTCCTAATCCTTTATTTTGAGATTAAGATAAAAATAATTTTTTTGAGTCCTTTATCTTCTCACATTTCAAATTTAAATATCATCTTTCAGCCCATAAATGTTTACTTTATTTTATTAGATATAAAACATTATATTATATACAAAAATGTTTTATTTTTTTGTTCACATTCCAAACATCTATCTTGTAATCTATAACCTCTATGTTCAATTTTATATCCATAATACCCTCAAATTTTTATTTAGTTATTTTTTAGTAACAACCACATATAATTATTAATTGAGGTCATTATAGTTCTTAATCTCTTATACCTTAGATTCTTAAAATCCTTCTACATTTTTTATACCAAGTTCTTATTTTTGAAAAAAGTACACATGGTGTCTTTATTTCCGTTTTCATCCTATGATAATTTGTATTTTGATTGATCTCCCTCATTGTAGTCTGGAAACGTATTTGGGTACATTACAACATGGTGAAAAAATTCCTACATTGAAATATTGTGAGTGAAAGAAACATATTGAATTTTGTTTTTTTTCTTTTTAGATATAAGGAAAATTTCATCATCACATCATTTAAATCCTTTTCTTATATGTTATATTCCATGGAATACACTTAATCTCATTAAAATATACTTCCTTTTATGTATTTTTTACTATATAATCATATTTGTTTCATCCTCATCTCATACTCTATGAGGGTACATTGCAAGACATCCATAGAAAATGTCTTTCAATCTCTTTCCTTAATCAAAAAATCCTTAAAAATAAAATGACGAGTAAACCATCACCATATAAACTATATAATATTCACAAATTAAACTATCTATTGAAGTCTATACATGTTATCCAGAAGATCATTATCCCGATTAAAGAATGAATATATATTTTTCATTAGGTTAACCGTTATGTATTCCTATTTACTCTAAACATATTTAATCATATACTCTTTTACATTTAAATATACTTATAATATATTGAGATATTTCTCCAAGATGGTATTTAAGGACATAAATGTTATCAATTTAAACTATATTGAGTTGAAAAAACCCCTTAGAGCATTGATTACTTTCAAGTATATTGTAGATAACCATTATAATTATTTTGAGGTTATATTTGTTTAAATGAATTTTCCAAATAGGAAAAAATTATTAATAACTAATTTCATGAAGTTATGAGGATTTTTTAGTCAGTTAATGATGTTTTATAATGAATTATATCATAATGGAAGATACATCATTCTATAATACAATATTATACATGGAATGATTTATTTCTATAAAAGATTTCACTAAGCTGAATGGGTATTATATCATAAGATATATATTATAGTAAACTCAACTAATATTTTTTATTCTGGAAAAAATATTAAAACAAAACGTTTAGTTGTGTATCCATGAGTGGAGACATTACACATTGATACATAGGGAACATATTTTCTAGCACATTAATGTAATTGATCATTTCAAAATGAATTTATTAGTTATAATCTGATATAATGTTCATATATATTTTTAAAGGATATAAAATTATGTGAATTTTAGAGTAGGAATTATTAATTTTCATGGTTTTTATAGGATCAAACATATTAAATAATGATGGTTTTCATTACACTATAATCAGGTAAAGTCTTGTAGAGTTCAAGATTTGAAATTCCCCTCTTTTAGGGTAATGATCTATGATCTAAATGGATATGTTTGACTTGAATTTAGATATATAAATAATTTTTTTCCCATAATGATCAAATAATATTAAAGATTTTGATGACGGGAAACAGAAACATTCTCTTGAAATATTAGTGAATCATATTATTATATGGAAAATAGAGACTTATAAATTAAAGATATGTTCGATAAAGATATTATATAAAATAGAGTTAAAAATTAATCTAGGATTTCATACATTCTATAAATTAATATATATAATCACATTGATGAGTATGAAACTCATTACCACAACTTTCATGGTGTAATCTCCTAATTTGTTTTATGTAATATTAAGTAGTTCACCAGAGGAATAATTAGTTCTTATAGAGTTAGGAGAGTAGCGTGTTCTTAATATATGTGAGGGTATTAAACATAAAAGTATACAGAGTGAAATATGAATTTATAAGATCAATAAAGATTCTTATAGTTAATTTTGGTACACCGACACATTTTCAAGTGTATTATCCTTAGACAAATCCTGTTATGGGTTAATCAAGTAAATGTTACTTGTGTGTATTTTTTGGGTTATTCATTTCATATACTATGTGTGGGATAAAAGAGTTTTATCTAACTACAAGAAATTATTATTGGGAAGGGATGATTTAATATATTATACCTTGAATCAATATTCCTATCAATGTATCATCCTCATATGGGGACAAAAAAGTTGTATTATAGTGGAAGGTTTACATTAAAGGATTTTTACCCCATTTTTTGTTATTGTATATAATGTGAATAATAAGGGGATTAATATGTTTGAATGGTCATGACATTATAGTTTGTAAGAATCAGATGAAACACTACTTATAACCATTAGTTATTGATGTATATATGTTTATCATACATGAAATAATATTTAACTTGAATATTATAACTTTATGAAACTAATTGCGTAATGATTTGTATTCTGGTTCAAAAGGAATCAAAGCACTGGGGGGTGGGGGTGAGGGGGGGATCATAAAATGAAATATATATGAAGATGATGTCATGTATGTCCTTAATTTTATTTTGGAGAATTTGATCAATATTTATTAATTTGATACAAAGGTACAAGAATATAAACTGAAAGTTCTATAAAATAACTTTCAGGATTTGAGTATGAACCCAAATTAATCCATTGATACAAAATTTTATTGGTTGAATATGGTTTCGAATGACAAGAACATACTAATGGAATCTCTCTATGATGTTATATTTATAAATCATGCTATGAGAATATTTTTTACTTATCATAATCTAATACATTACTGATTGAGTAATAGGATCCAAAGAAATTTTCATAGGAAGATATTCATATCATTATTATTTCATATTATATTATGACCAATGAGGATGGTGTGATAGGGAAGAAAAAATATCATAAAGTTGTGTTTAATATAATAAATAATCTTTCAGTGGAGGATGGTCTCCTAAACAAGAAGGTGGATGAGGTCACATCATTCTCTTCCCCATAATTTAAAGGGAGAATTAAATTTTTAAATGCAATAATCTAATAATTTTTATATGAAAGGTAAGGAACCATGATACAATGTTTCCTAAGAATATGCAGGATGATTCATATATTAATAAATATTTTATGGATGCAAAAAACAAGAGATAAACTAAATATAATTTAATTCAGGTGAAAAACATTATTTTAATTGAATATAATAGAAAACAAGAAATGGAAGTGGAGGAAATTTAGGATTGAAAAGAACATAAATAGGAAGTTTTTTCAGATATCATTGATAAACCAAAAATTGAGTAGCAAAGTTATAGTGATGAAATTGAAGTTGAGGGTGTAATAGACCATAAAGTAGAGTTGGTTTCAACTATTTAACAAATCGATGTTTGAAGATTTAATATAAAAAAAGGAAATGGAGTGCAACATGATTCCAACTATTATGTTAAAAAATAAGAATAAAATAAAGATAAGTTAATGGGTGATATTGAAAAGATTAATTATGAGATAATAGAAAACATAAATAAATTAATTGATCTCATAGTAAAAGTTAAGAGTAGTCACTTATCATTGAGGGCTTGAACAATATGGTAAATGATAAGGTAAAAAGGATTGAGTAACATTATGAAAAAGTCATTGAAATGATGAAAGATATTTATGATTAATAAATAACCTAAATTATAGGGATTTCATAAAGAAGTTAAATCATTTGGGATATAGAGAAAGTGAAGTAGAATTATTGAGATCCAAAAAATATGTTAGATAGTTGTCTTGATAAATAATGGTTTTTATAATTAATGAATTTCAAGTATGGGACTTGATTATAAGAAATATTTAATTGTGTTGGAGGATAATATGTAAATACCCACTCCATGGAGGATGATTTATTTGATTGACTCCCAGATATCACCAAAAAAATAAAAATGATAAACATGGAAACAGAAAAAAATTAGGTGTTATTATTATTATAAGACATAACATACAAAAAAATTCATTATATAGAAAAAAGGTAATCCAAGGAAAAATATTAATGGATATAAGAAATTATAAATCAATATTTTCAATATTTGTTTGATGTTTTTTATTTTTGTTATGAAGGATTATACACAAATCTAAACATATCTCATTAAAGAAACCAAAACATTTTCTAAGCAGAATAAAATGGGTGAAATGAAATAGTTCAAGGAATGATATAGTAAATATAAAAATTTATAATTAATTCGTAGATTTTCAATATTAGGAGGACCCAATATAATTGGAAGAGGAACATGTTAACTATCTCTATATCATTATAATTTTTTATTTTAATAATTTCATCACCCTCAATTTCTTTTATTTGTTTTTACGTTGATTTATCCATCCATTAAAAATATTTATATCTATTAAATATGTATATATATTTTATTACATATTATTAATGATTTTTATTTTTTATTATAATATTATATTCTGATTATGGAAATTCTCACAAATTATGTTTCAAGAATGTTGTTTAGAATAGATTTAATTGGATCTGAATAAATCCTAAGTGACCTAGAAATATATTTTCCAGAAGATATTTTCATTAATTCACCATATTTTTATTATATATCAAGCTAATGTTATACAAATAAAAAATCCCATTTTGATAGAAATATAAGAAAATTATCTATGTTTTCTTCAACTACAAAAAAGTATGAATCAATTTCTATGTGTTTTAATTTTTGATTCAATTTTCCCACTATATATATATATTATAAAATATATATAAGATTATATTAGATTACATTTTTAATGATAAAATGAGATTCAAACACTATAATTTCATTATTTTATTGTGATGAATATTCCATATAAATATTTATATGTCATTCAACTATGTTATATGGACCCAACATTAAAACATTAAGTAACCTTGAGTTTTATTCAAGAACATACATTCTTACACATAAAGGATCTTATTTAGGTTTAGAGTTTTAGATAATTAAGAAATAATACATATATAACATACCAAATTCACACAATGAGAATACTATGAAATCAATAAAAACTTATTCCAAAATAATAAATTTTAAAATAAAACATGGATTCATTTTCATGAAATTACTCATAACACACAACTCGAATTCCTTATTTTTTCTACCAATCCTTATATCCTATAAAAGTTATTTTAAAACATTGGATGAGCACAAAAATATTAGTAAGGGTCATAAAGGAGAAAGGAATTGTTAGCACATTTATACTTATAAACACAAGAAATCATTTTCACAAAGACATACATATCACCCTTAAAGTATCATATACTTACTTTATGAAAAAAAGATATTCCCATATAAAATAGATAACATAAATAAACAATTTAGGTAACTTGGGTAATTAGTTATGTAATATAGTAACCATCTCAGCTACTATATTACTTTTTACCCACATGACCACCCTATGATGTAACCCTTATGACAACCTTGTGGTGTGACCATCATAGTTACAATTGAAGTAACCATTATGATTGGCCTCTAACATAAACATACTCAATTAATTAGAGGGAGATATAGGTCCTGGAATTCATAATCAACAATTAAAAAGAACAATAAAATAATCATAAATGAAGAATACTTTCATAAAAATATCCCTTTTGAATTTTGTTAAAAATAGTAATTTAAGAGTGGATTTTCAATGAAAAGTCCCTTAGATATATCATATTGTTAAAGTAATAACTAATAGAATGAAATGAATATGTATATACAATGTAAATAAATATAACACCACATAATATAAACTAAATTATTTTCACAAGTAATCTTAGTACCAAATAATCAAGGAAGTAGAAGTTTAACCTAAATAATGGAAATTGGGTAATGAATTCCCATACATCGGGTTCTCCTTACTAAAAACATTTTAAAACCTCTTATATAATAGTTTAAATAGTGTTATTAATTTATTAAAGAGATATACACATGTTTATAATTTATTATATGATCAATTATAACAACTTTTCACCAATTTATCAATAAGACTTTGATATTTCTGTTGTTTTGGGTGCGCTATTTTCAAGGTTTTCATGGTTGGTTTGTTGTGGATTTTAATTTTGAATTGATGAAAAACATCAGAAGTAGAATAAAAATGAATAAAAATGATTCTAGAATAATAAATTATAACATATATCATTTTAATCTAATATGAGTATGATTTACTATATTAATCATTAATGAGAATGATTCAATTTATTTTTTCAGTTTCTAATATCATCACAAACATATAACATCTCATTTAATATCATGTTTATATATTGTATTAAGAAAATTAAATAACTTTTAATAGGTATTATACATTATTATTTAACTATAATAATGGTTTTATGACCATCCTTGAAGGTGGTAATGGAAAATGAAGGTGTATCATCCTTGATGGCGGTAAATTGACAATCACGGTCCATGTGACCATTTTTAGGATAAAAGAAGAAATATGGGATATTTTATGATGAATATATCAAAATAAATTTATAGTATATATATATATGACACTATATTTTTCATGAATGGTTTTATAGGAGTTGGAGATAAGGTAGAAGTGAAAAACAATTTAAATGAGAAGAAAGAATCTTACCTCTTGAAAATTTCTCCTTGAGATCATCCTCAAGGCACTTGTAACTGGTCTTTTGTGGGACCAAAAGCTCTAGAATGTGGAAAGGGATTACAAGGATCTATATTAATAGTTTTTATCTGAAATATATTGATTATGGTGATAAATAGTTTGAAGGAAACTGTTCTTTTTTATAACAGAGGTAAGGGGTAACTTAAGAATTACTGAAATTATAAAAATATAATAAATATATTATATGGTTTAAGACTGCCCAAAAGGCATAAAAATAAATGGGGATTGCATTTTTGACACAATAATACCCCATTTGTCCTTATTAAATATTTTTTTTATTTTCAAATAATTTAATAAAATATTTTATTTATGAAAAATAATTTTTTCCCAATTACACAAATTTCAAAACTATGACTTTAAACATATTAAAAAAAAATTCAAATCTAAATTCATATTTTTTTATTATATCAATGACATATAATATTCATCTAAATAATTCGTTAATTATCTTAAAAATATCAAATTTTATTTTTGTTATGATTTTTAATATCATTAAATTGATTTATTCATTAATTAAATAATTAAGATATCATAATTGTTCAAGCCATTAAGGTACTTATTTATCCCTTAAAACTAAAAATAAATTCATATTATAATTATAATTTTATTATATTTCTAAAGAAAATTATTTTTCTAAAAACAAATTTATAAACTACATATTAAAATATTTTAGAAACAGAAATATATTGTCTGGAAAGTTGATCTACTTATAAATAAAATATTATAAAGGGATTAAAGTGCATCAGGTGGGTAAAAAATGTCCCAAATTAGAATAAAGACCTGATAATGGTCGGAATTATCTTATATAAGAACCTATAGCCAAAATTTTGGTCATTTAATAATTCTTATAATTTTAATAAAGTCATTTTATTTATTTTTCTTATGCTTTCACAGATACTACCTTAGTTTCAAACAATCATTAATGTCAATTATTTCATATATAAAAATTAAAATAAATTAACATCAGGAAAATAATTAAATTATTTTCAAAATAATAATTTATTTTCATTCATAATGTATATTTAATTATATATATGTCAATAAAACTTCTTTAATTTGTTAAATTGGACTTTCTTGGAATAATATACTATAAATTGATTAAAGTCATCAAAGTTACTCAAAGTGGTCCAAAATTCAACCCAAAGTTAATTTTGGTAGATAAAACACTCATCAAATTAAATTAGGATATGTGTAGGGTTATTTTATAATTCTTATAATATTATTTTTACACTTAATTACCCGATTTATCGTTAACCCTGATAAAAATAATACTAAATATACTATTCACTAAAATTATGTTGTTCCTATTAGAAAAAAAAATTCACACTAATTAAAAACAATTATGTCCATTTTTCAAAATTCAATTAACATAATTAGTTAAAATTAATTTAAAATTAATACCATTGTCGGATTGGGAAATGTTTTTAAAGTAAAAACATTCAGATGTTTATAAAGATTTTATATCATATTTAAATGATAAATTGATTCTAATAAACTAAATTGGAATAAATGATAAAAAAAATTTAATTACATTTTAAAACCAATTAAAATTTTAATCTAATGATATACATATTTCAGATAAAAAAGTAGATTTGAACTAAAATTTAGTATTTTTCACTTTTAATTAAAAATTATTATTTTTCAAAAAATCTCAAAACTTCCAACAAAGATAATTTCAATATGAGGAATTAAAAAATTAAATTAGATTTTTCAAATTAAAATTATATAGTTTGAAAAATATTTTTTTAAATAAATAACTGTATAATAAATTATTTATTTTAAGGATTTTTTAACATAATAGAAATAACTATTTAATTGATTAATACTAAAAAATGTAAATTTTTTTCTATTTGTACCTGGTTTGTTAATTTTTACCCACATTATATAAATTGGTTCCTCAAAATTATTATTTACTTATTAAAAATGTGAGGATACCTTTCCATTCTATCATTTTCAGATTCCCATGTTGCTTCTTCTACCATGTGGTTTCTCCAAAAAATGTTAATGGGATACATTACCTTGTTCCATGATACATTATTTCTACAATAAAGAATTTGGATAGGTTTCTCTTCATAATAAAGGATATCTTCCACTTGAATTACTTATAGGCTCAAAACATGAGATGGATCTGGTATATACTTTCTTAGCACCAATACATGAAAAAAATTATGTACATGAGATAAAATCGGGGCCAAAGATACTTAGTAGGAAACTGGTTGAACTTTCTATAGGATTTGAAAAGGCCCAATTAACCATGGAATTAGATTTCATTTATTACCAAAATTAATAACACTTTTATAAGGATATATTTTAAGGAAAACAAGATCACTTACCTTGAAAGATTGTCATTTCTTCCTATTATCTGTATAAATTTTCTTCCTACTCTGAGCTATTCCCTTGTGTTATTGGATCATCATTACTTTATCATACAACTCATCTAATAATTGTTGTCACATCAACTACATTTCTCATACTTCATCCCAAAATGATAATGTTTGACCCCACTTCCCATTGAATTCCTCAAAAGGTTCCATCTATATACTGGGATAGAAACTATTATCATTAGAAAACACAACTAACAAAAGATGCTGATCCCAACTTCCTTGGAGATCCATTGAAACGGATCAAAGAATTTCCTCCAATTATTGTGTTGTTCTCTCAATCTATCCATCAGACTGGGGATGAAAATCAGTGATAAATTTTAAATCTTTTTCAAACAAGTTATGAAGTTCTTTCAAAAATTTAGAAGTGATACTGGGATCATGGTCAGATATAATGGAGAGAGGAACTCCATGAAACCAGAAAATATCATTGAGGTAGAATAGATAAAGCTGATCTGGAGAAAGAGTTTCCCAAATAAGAAGAAAATGTAAAGATTTAATTAGTTTCTCAACAATAACCTAAATCACATTGTTTCCTCAAGGAGTATTTGGTATCCCAACCTCGAATCCCATGGATATATTATCCCACTTCCACTCTCGAACTAAAAAAGGATAATAAATATCATTTGGTAGTTGTTTCTATACATTAACCTTTTGAAAAGTAAATCATTTCATGGTAAAATCAACAATATCTCTTTTCATTCCATCCTAATTAGTAATACTCCCAATGGTCTCTAAACATCTTATTGCATCCAGGTTAAACTGAATATGGGGAACTATAAGATTTTCTTAAAAATTATTTCTTCAAATAGGAATTACAAGGCTCACATAATATTTTTCCAAATTTCAAGACATAATCATATTAATATTAAATTTTGTAAACTTACCTTCCTTAAACAATTCTACATTTTTCCGCAATTTATAGTCTTCCTTCTACACCTATTTAATTTTGTCTCATAGAGATGACAACAAAAAAACCTAAAAAAATAGAGGAATTTTCATCAGAAAAAACCATCCTTGCCAAAATTCATCGAATCATTAATCAATGGGTCATGTTCCAAAATACATGGTTAATGATTCATGATGTGTTCATCTCAAGGAATCTTCCACATTGTTTTCTTTTATTGAATGGTAATTGATCATGGAATCACAATCCTTTACAAGTTCTAGCCATCTTCTATGACTCATTATAAATTTTTTATGAGTAAATATATATTTCAAACTTGTATTGTAAGTATATATATATCAAAATTTGATTCAATATAAATGATACCTCCAAAATTTTAAAGTGAAAACCACATATTCTAATTCAAAATCATATGTGGGATGATTTACCTCATGAGGTTTTATTTATCTTGAAGCATAATCAATTACCTAATCATTATGTATTAGAATGAAACCAAGTCCCTTCAATGAAACATTACTACAGATGAAAAAATAACCATTTACAGAAGGAAGGACCAAAACTTGATGATTTACTAATATTATTTTCTATTCTTGAAAATAAACATCACAATATTGTATCCAAAAAAAATTAACTCTTTTTCATGTTAACTTAGTTAGCCGGATAGATAACTATTCAAATTTCTCAACAAACCATCGGTAAAGCCTAAAAATCCAAGAAAAATACAAATTTCAATAAAAATTGTAAGTATTGGCCATTCATCAACCACATTTTTTGTGGAAGGATTTACTCTAATGCCATATTTATTTAAAATTTTCCCATGTAATGAAATTTATTGTAATGCAAAGTCATATTTACTAATATTCCCATATAAATTCTTCTCTTTAAGTGTTTTGAGAAAAATCCATAGATGTTTATCATGATCCTCACAACCTTCTGAATAAACCAAAATATCATCAATAAAACCAATAAAAAACAAATCCAAATGTTCATGGAAGATTCTGTTCATAAAATCCATAAATACTACGAGAGAATATTTCAAACCAAAGGTAATAACAAAATACACTTAATGCCCATATCTATTATAGAAAGATGATTTTAGAATGTCATCCTCTTTCACCTTTAGCTGATGGTACCCAGATCTGAAGTCAATATTTGAAGAACACTGAGATCCCTAGAGCTGATCAAACAAGTCATCAATATGAGGTAATGAATACTTATTATTAAAAATAATGTTATTAAGAGGTCTATAATTCATGCAAAGTCTCATGGAACCATCTTTCTTTTTAATGAAAAAATAGGATCACACTATTGTGAAGTGCAAGTATTGATGAAACCATTATCAATAAACAACTGCAACCACTTTTCCAATTCAATAAGTCCCTCTTAAGCGATTCAATAACTAGGTTTTGAAATTTTATCCACTTCAAGATCTAATTAAATAGTAAATTCAACTTCCTGTTCATGTATAACACTAGGAAAATCATCAAGAAAAACATTCGTGTATTCATCTACCACTGGAACATTTTTAGTTTGAAACTATTCCATTGTTTTCAACAATATGTGCAAGATAACATTCATTCCCTTATTTTTAAAAATTTCTCATCTTCCAGTCACATTATCAATGGTATGGGTTCATTATTGTATATAAAATAAAAATATTTCTGAAAAAAAAATCTTTATCTCTTCAATCAATCAAAGCATGGTAAATAGAAACCCAATCCACACCAGGAATAAAAATAATCTCTAATAGGGGTAAAACAACATGGTGTTAAAGTAACGTATTTCCATATAAAACAACAAGGAGATTATTATAATTCCAATTTTAAATAATACCCCTGATATTTTCACCATATGTTCTAATTTCTATTCAAGATATGAGATTTCCAATTTACCATAAAATTTATTAGAAATAAAGGAATGTGTAGACCCCTTATCAAATAATACCTTATAAAAATATAAGAAAAAAACATACTACCTGATTCAAATTAATAGGGTGGATAATTATATACTTAAGTAGTCATAAAGTATTTCATTACACCTTTCTGATTTTAGTCTAGCGGAATCCCATAATTCAGATCTTTCTTTGGGAAAGAATTTTTATAATGCCCCATTTCATCACAATTGAAACACTATACAATTTTCTTGTCAGAATTAATAGTTGGATTTTTTTCTTTGTAATATCAATCTATATTTTGAAACATACCACATCAAAAACACTTCTCAGTTTTATTAAGGAATTCTACAGGGTGACTATTACCATAGTTCCCACAAACTCGAAAATGAACATTCTTACCTTCATATTTCATTGACTGATTCTTACCCATTTCCTTTAATTTGGATCTTTTCTTTCGTTTGTGGTCTAACTACACGTGATTGTCAATAAACTCCATTTCTACCCTCTCATCACATCGCCAAGTTTCTCATAGCTCTTGAATTCATGGGAGGTGAAATCTCTTCGATAACTCAGCTTCAATCTTGAGTAAAAATTAATGATTTTTTCTATCAGGACACCAAATAATATTTGGATCATACCCTTCCTATCGGGTGAAGTTTGCATCACACATGACCAACAAATCATCATATTTTTGTTTCAATTCAAGGAATTGATTTTCAATCCTAACTTGAACCACCTTTGGAAAGTATTTTTCAATAAAAATATTTTTAATTTCATCCCATTCCAAGGCATTAATCTCATCACTATCTCTAATATTATTGACAATTTACCACTACTGGTCAGCTATAACTTCAATTTATTAAATATATAGACTAAAATTTTGATTATATGAACAACCAAGGACATAAAATATCTTTTCAAGTCATTAAATACACCCTTTAGCTACAAATGATTTAGAAGATCCACTAAAATTTGGAGGGTGGTTCTTAATAAAATGATCCAATTTCATCATGTTTTCTTATGGTATATCTGAATGTTCTATTTAATAGATGGGACTACCGTTTATAGAATGTTTCAACTATGAAATTAACCTCATAAACTTCTTGGTTTCAATTTCAACCATTCCAGGTTACTGATTTGAAAAGATATCTGCCTCTTAGTTCATTCCAACTTCAGCTTTCCAATTTCTTCTAAGGATAACCATTCAGAATAAAAATATTATAGTTGAAGAAACATTGTTATATTAAAATTATGTAACATTTAAAGTTAACTATTGGGTAAAAATAATTTATAGAATTTTATTAACATCATCATAACCCCTAAAGTTATCTAAACCATCATATGATATGAACTATAATTTCCCAACATTAAAACATTACGTAACCTTTAGTTTTATTAAAGAAATTAAATTATTAAACATTTCAAATATTTTTAGGTTTATAGTTTTGAATAATTAGGAAATAAGACATAAATAACATACCACATTCAAACAATGATAACACTATGAAAATAGTATATATATATTTTTAAATATTTTTTTAAAAAAAACATGGATTCTTTTTCATGAAATTCTTCCTAACATACAACTTTAAGTACTTCTTACTCTTAACCATCCTTATACCCTATGAAAACCTTTTAAAATATGGGACGATCACAAAAAGTTCATTAAGAGATATAAAAGGTAAAGGAACTATAAGTATATTAATACTTATAAACATTTGAAATCATTTTCATAAAGACATACTTATCACCCTTAAAGTATAATATACTTAAATTGTGAAAAAAAGATTCCCATAAAACTTAGATAACATAAATAAACCATTTAGCTAACAAGGGTTTGTAGTTACTTAATATTTTTACCCTCTTGACTACTATATGATAAGTAACCCTCACAACTACTTTATGATGCAACCCTCATGACTACTATTTTGTGTAACCATCATAGTTACACTTGGAGTAACCATTACAGATGACCTCCAACATAAACATACCAAATTAATTAGTTAGATATATTTGTCCCAAAAATCTTAATAAGAAATTTATAAGAACCATAAAATAATCATAAATAAATATTACTTGGATAAAAATATAACTTTTTTATTTTGTAAAAATAGAAATTGAATAGAGGATTTTAAAATAAAAGTCCCTTAAAAATATCATATATTTGATGTGAGAACTAATAATAAGGAAATTAATATGTGTATAAATTCTAAATCCACAAAATAATAGATTATATAAACAAAATTTATTTCACATTTAATATTAGTACCAAAATATCAATAAAGTATATGGTCAACAAAATGAATGAAAATTCGGTAAACAATTCCATTATTTCAAGTTTGTCTTACTTTAAAGAAGTTAAAAACTATTGTACAATGGTTTAAATAGTGTTATTAATTTATTAAATAACTAAAATCATGTTTATACAACTTTATATGATCAATTATAAAAACTTTCAACCATTTATTTATAATAATTTGATATTTTCATTTTTTGGGTGTGCTCTTTTCATGTTTTCCATAGTCAGTTCATTAAGAATTTTCCAATCAAATTGAATAAAAACAGTATATGTTGTATGAAATGGTTTTAAAGTATTTTGATAATGTTAAATAAAACCATATATCATTTTTATTTCTATATTTGGATGACTCATTAGATAAAAAATTATTGAGAATGATTTAATTTATATTGGAGGTCTTTAAGATTATAATGAACATATAATATCTCATTTTAACGGTATTACTATATACCTAGATCTCTGTAGGTAGTGTTAATATCTTCTCCATAAATACCTAATCCAAACTCCTCTATTTTAATTACTTAGATAATAATGAGAAAAAAGATTAAATGAGGAGGAAGAAAACAATTCTAGAGAAGATGGGGTAACCACTCACCATAATTAATTTAACTACAACTGAAATAATAGAATAAAACTTGATAAATAATTAATTTTTTATAAATTCAAATTAAAAAGAATCCCTCCTCAAATAACAATGAGGGTTAGTTATGCACAAACATGGAGTTAAAAGCATGATGGGGGAAATACCAAATAAGAAAAAAATAGAAATTGAATAATAAGATAAATGAAAAGAAGAATAATATAAGATACATTAATATATATTTAAAATATTAAAATCTATTACAAAATTGAAACTCCACATTATCCCCTAAAATGGATACATTTTTAAATGGAAGAAGAGATACATATTTATAGGGAGAAGGGGTGAAAAAGTCACACTCAAAATTTAATCTCAAAATGATTAAGTATGTATAAACCATTAAATGGAAGAGTATTTAATATTTTTCTTCCTTAATAGTGTTAAATTATATCTCCTCCATTCCCCTCCAATTTTTAGCATCATGGAACACTAGGTGTAGGGGTTATTGAATAAGTTCTGAGGATGACTTTTACTAGATGAGAATTATAGAATTATTCTTCAAATTTATAATCACAAATTTTCTTCTTAAAAAGTTAAAAACTCCATAAAATTAATTTACGAAGTTCTTATATGTTTTTTTCTTTCACATATATTTGGAATCACCACAATTGGAGGTGTTTAGCTCGAATTATGCTTCCGTTACGGAGGTGGGGTCCATGATGTCCTCCCAAACAATTGATCAACTTAATTGATTTTTTCAGGCCTCTAGATGTTCGAATCATCTCTTAGTATAAAAGAAAAATTTGAAAAAATAATTCAAGGAATTCTAAAAAAATCACTCCAATCTGAACAATATGGTAAATGTTATTCCCAAAATACCGTTGTGATTAAAATCTATCAAAATTCCAGAATTAGGGTATTTTTTCATTAAAGCTAAATGTAATAGAAAATACCAAAAACATGAAATTATCACATTAAATAAAACTATTGTTGGACTATAAAAATTTAATTATAGTATTTAAAATTTGAAAATGGTAGCTTCATCACTCTCCCACACTTAACTATTGCACTCCTGGGTAGTCATCATATATTAAATTCAAAATCCACACAATATTCAAAAATGAGAAAACATCCATGATTGTTTCCAAAATAAAATTCTATTAGGTATCATATATGAAAAAAAATTCCCTTTCCATTTCATTCCTCACTTATAAGATTGTTCATCCTCTTAAATCTGTCCATGTACCAATCAGAACCCACCACACCTTGAATTTTATGTCACTCAACACTCGAACGAAATTAAATCTGGAGTTATGATCATACTTGGAAACTGTTTATATTACGATAGGATAGTGAAAATTATCATTTCTATATAGATTGAAAGATGAAAAAAATTCAATCATGAGGTATTTTTAAAGGAAAATTCCTTGCCTTAGGGTTGGTGGTAATATAATTGAAAAAAGTTATGGTCCTAAATAGAATTTTTGACTCATAAGTACAATGCATGAATAATAATGTGAAAATAATGGATGAACATCACTCAAATACCATTGGAAATGATAAAAAACACTATCACCTTATTTTTGACATGGGATATGAGTGTATCCGTGATTAAAAAGAATTATATCATCCATGTTCTCCCATTTTTTTCAAATTTATTGTTCAATGCTCTAAAAATGAACATCATTATTTTATATTTTTCTATTTTTATGGAGGATGAGTTGGAAATTTAATAAAATCAATTAAATAAAATTCATGACTTTTATTTTTGATAGGTACAAGAGTCATAAAATAATGTAAAATGATGAATTCAAGGCCATATCCATTTTTTTAATTTTTCGTTATGGAGAACCAGGTGAAATAAATGGAGCATAATGAAATGATGAATGATTCCAAAATATATCATTATACAGATCCCAAAATGGTGAAACATACCTCACATTACTGAAAAATGAAATACATCCCAAATAACACACACATAAGGCCCTTCCCCCACACTCAAACTTGAAATATCCATGATAATATACAATGAGTGTAGATAGGTAAGAAAAAATTGACTTATAATGTAGCTTAAACCTATAAGTAAATTCATGGAACCTAAGGGATAAAAAAGGATAAATGTGAAGGTGAGTATCAATACAATATGTGTCTTCAAAATTTATCCCCTCTATAATATTAATAAAAATCCATGAAATCCAATTCTTTGACTGTGAAAAATAAAAAATTTTGGTTCTCACACAAAATCAATGTTTCTCTCAAGAAAGATTGAGTATTAGAAAGAATATTTCCAAATGGTTCAGAATTCCTCATAGGATGGGAAACATATTTGGAGTTACTGTTTCATGGGAATGGATTTTATAAATCAATCAAATTCATAAAAATTCTTGAAAATTAAATTTAGGGAAAAATAATTTCATATCAGCAATCCTATAAAATCCATTTCTTCTAAAATAATTTCAATTTTATCAAAATAAATTCATGTGTGAAAAGTGATTTGAATATTAATTGAAGATAAAAAAAGCATAAAATTAAAAAAGAAAAAAAAAGAAAAAAAGAACAAATAAGAAGGTTGAAACTCCCCACACTTAAATTTAACTACCCATCATTTCAGCCCCAAAAAAAATAGGGGAAGAAAAACTAAAGATAATAAAAGATACAACCTGACATTATTTTTTAGTGGTATCCTTGATTTAAGCTCCTAGACACTCAAACTTCTTCCTAGGGAATTCTAAATAAGGAAATGATAACAAAAATAGTGAATAATAACGATAAAGGAAAAATAATATAGAACATGGTTTGGACCCCCATGTGGCTGCTTGGATTTTACTTCCCATAGTCAAGAAATTTTAGTGGTTTAACAGCAATCTAGAGGTGGGTGGGGTTTCGTGATAAGAAAACACCCCAAATTATTTCTACAAAAATATATAAGAAAATTAAATGAGTGAGAACCCCCAATGAAAAAAATATTCCCAACCCCCAGAAATGGGGAAAAGGAAAATTTGTGGTTCAGATGGGGATGAAAAATAAATAAGGGGTGCTCCCTGTTTTGTTCCTTTGGAGTAGTGGTGTCTACTGGTGATGATTGTAGTATAATAGGATGAAACATAAGATTTGGTTCAGGTTCATCCAATAATTATTTAGGTATTTATTCTTTACATCCATAATCATCGTTTACAACAATGAACAACTCGACTGGCTCCTCCATCTTCTCATCAACACAAACATATTCTTCATATTCTTCATCAAGGTCCTTTAAGAATGGTTCTAAATAAAAAAATAAGAATAATTTATATTACTTTTAAATTCATAATTAATAATATTTGAATAAATATAAGTCTCATAAATTAAATATCCCACAAAACATTCAAGTACAAATGGTTTTCCTCAAGAAAGGGAGTTGGGAATGCATTTGTTGGAGAGATAATTGGATCTTAAAGTATGGATTTAACCTCAAAAATGCCTTATTGAGATATAGGAGTAGCACAATTAAATTCCTCAATGATTTTCTTTTTTCTCATTCAATCAATAATTCTTTAACATCTTCAACTTTGCTGGCTAGTAATGAAAACATCTTGCTTGATTTTTCCAGAACATTGAAATTATCTTAAAGTATAATGGAATTTTGTTTCATTTGGATCTTCATTATTTATTCCATGATAGAATCAACATAAACGTTTTAAAAAGGAAAATAATTATAGAAATTGACATAAAAATCCATCATGAACGAATAAATTAATGATATCTAACAATGTTATTTTTTTGTAGTTATTTTTGAAATATTTTAATTTTTTGGGTTTTTGTTGAAAAAATGTGTGAATGCACTTGGCCTCCCAGGAAATATCACCAAACTGATGGTAGGTATTTTAGTTATTTGACCCTAACAAATATTTTATTTACCTAAAAATTTACCATAGTTCCACAGCATAAGGTTGATCGCATAAGGAGGCCTCTCACACACAATGTTTCTATATTTGAACTATCATAAGCATACTATTATAAAAATAATTGATATAGTAATATATTTAGAGGGGGTCTAAAATTTGTGAAATATAAATATGATATAAATATAAAAATATATTAAAATAGAATAAACAAAGAAAATGGATAAAAGACTACATGATAATAGTGAAAACAAATCGTTTCTCTCATGGTTTCATAGTGGTGTTATCATTCATACTAAAAATATTTCTTTATTATTTTATTCAATGTAGAGATCCAAACTATTAAATATGCACCCAATCAATTTGATGGTATTATACTAAAAAAACCTCTACATGTTGGTGTAATATATTTCACAGAAATACCTAATCCAAACTCCATTATTTGAATGACTTAGATATGAATGAGAAGGAAAATGATTAAATTGGGAGGAAGAAAAAAATTGTAGAGAAGGAGAGGAGACCGCTCACCAAAATAAATGTAACCACTACTGAAAAATTAGAATAAAAATATAGAAATAATTAATTTTAAAAAAACTAAAATGAAATCAATTTCCCCCTAGGAAAATACTAATTATTAGTTCTCCACAGTCATGGAGTTGAAAGCCTTGTGGGATAAATAGAAAATAATAAAAGAAGGGAAATGGAAGAAGAAGAAAATGAAACTAAGAAGAAGAAAAGAAATAATAAAAAATATTGATAATATTAAAAAATATAAAAAAATTTAATTTCCAACTTATCGCCTAAAATGGATACCTTTTGAAATAGTATAAAAGGTACATATTTATTGGGAGAAGGGTTGAAGAAATCACGCTCAATATTTGATCTCCAAACAATTCTGTGCTAATGTCCCATTAAATGACAGAATATTCAATAGGTGTATTCAAGAATTTTGTTCTATTATTTATCCTGATTTTACCCTCTAATTTTTAGAATCATTAAACAATGGATGTATGAGTTATTAAATAATTATTGAGGATATCCTTTTCAAGATGAGAATTCCAGAATTATTCTTCCAATGTATAATGTCCAACATCCATCCTAATGAGTTCAAAACACCATAAAATTCATTTAGGAATCTATTATGTGTTTTTATTTCATATCCATTTATAATTACCTAAATTTGAGGTTTTTAAAATTGATAATTCTTTCATTATGGAGGTAAGGTCAACAGAGTCCTCCCAAACAATTGTTCAACTTAATTGATTTTTCAAGCCTCTAGATGTTGGAATCAGATACTGGTCTAAAAGAAAAATATTAAGAAAATAAATCAAGGAATCCTAAAAAATTCAATCAAATATTAATAATACTATGAACATTATTCCAAAAATACCCTTGTGATTAAAATATGTCATAATTCTACAATTATTCCATTTTTTACATTTAAGCTCAAAATAACACTAAAACATAAAAAAGTGAAAATTTATTATTAAATAACACTATAGTGGGATTATAAATATTTAATTATAGTATTAAAAATGTGAACATGGTAATTTTATCTTTCCCCCACACTTAACCTTTTCACTCCGAGGCATTTATTATATATGAAAATCAAAATCCACACAATAATCAAGAGTGAGAAAACATCCATGGTCTTTTATAAAATAAAATTACATCATGTATCATATATGAAAAATAATTACCTATCCTTTTCAATCATCACATATATGTTGTTTAAAACTCTTACATCCATCGGTGTCCAAATCACAACCTACCTCAGAATGAATTTTATGTCACTCTTCACTCAAAAGAAATTAAATATTGAGTTATGCTAGTACCTAGAAGTTGAATATATTTCCATAGGCTTATGAAAATTATAATTTCTCCAAAATGGTAAACATGAAAATTAATTAAATAATGAGGTCTCTTCAAGTTAAATTCCAAAGATTAGGGTTGGAGGGAAAATGATTGAAAATTTTATGGCTGGAAATAGGAGGTTTGACTCCTAAGTACAATGCATGAATTATCAAGTGAAAACATAAGATAAAACTCACTAAAATTACAATGAGAATGTGAAACACAACACCCAAACATTGTTTTTTGACATGTTACATGATCTAGCCAATGATTACATATAATGATAACATCATAGTTCTTCCTTTTTTTCAATTTTATTGTAATGCTTCTGAATGTCACATCTTTTTTTCCATTTTTCCCATTTTCATGAAGGTTGAGTTGAAAATTGAAAACAATGAAGGAATGAAAATCCATGACCCTTATTTTTGAGAGGTACATGAGTCATAAAAGATTTTAAAATTAAGAATTCTATATTATCTTCATTTTTTTATTTTTTGAAGGAGAATTGGATAATACAAATGAAGCATAATGAAATGATGAGTGAAGTGCAATTTTATCATTATCTACTTCCCAAACTGTTTAAAAATAACTAAAATCACAAAAAAAATGAACTAAATCCTAAATAACACACACTAAAGGCCCTTACCCACATTCAAACATGAAATATCAATGATAATATACTTAGAGTACGGGTGGGTACGGAAACTCATCTTGTAATGTGGCTTAAAACTATAATAAAATTCCCGGAATTTAAGGACTAAGAATTAATAAATGTTAAGTTAGGTCTTATGATAATATTCTGATATCAAAATTAATCCAAAAATCATATGAATAACATTCAATGAAATCAAAATCTTTGAAAGTATGAAATTAAAAATTCTGGTTCTCACAAAAAATCCATGTTTCTCTCAAAGAAAGTTTGAGTATTAAAATAAATATTAAAAAATGGTTCAAAATACCTGAATGGGCAGAAAATATATTTTTCTTTAGTGTTTCATAGTATTTTATTTTAAAAATCAGTCAAACTAATAAAAATTATTTAAAATAAAATTCACGGAAAAATGATTTCATATCAACAATTCTTTAAAATACATTTCTTCCAAAATCATGTCAATTTTTAAAATATCAATTCAAGTGTGAAAAGTGATTGGAATATTCCTTGATGCTCAAAAATCTTAAAAAATGAAAACAAAAAAAAAATCACAAAATAAAAACTACGAACTTTGGAACTACCCCCACACATAAATTTTACTACCCATCTTTTCTGCACAAAAAATATGGGCAAATAACTAAAGAGAAGGAAAAATACAACCCGACATTATTTTTCAGTGGTAGACATAAATTAATATTCTAGATACTTCATATTATTCCTAAAAAACAAGAAATAATGAAATTAATAACAAAAATAAATAAGAATAAATATGAAGAAAAAGGATGATAGAATATGGTTTGGACCCCCATGTGGGTGCTAGGATTTTACTTCACCTAGTCAGGCAGTTGCAGTAGATTAATCCCAATAAAAATTTGGATGAGGTTTCCTTCTTAAAAAAATATCACTTATTATTTCTACCAACATCCATAAGTATGTGAGAGTAGTGAGGACCCCTAAAGGGAAGAAAAATATTCCCAACCTCAAATTGATGAAAAAGAAAAATCGAGGTTCTAAGGGGAAGGAAAATGAATATAGCGATTCCCCATGTATTGCTCACATTGATAAGTGTGGTCCACTGGTGGTGAAAGTTGTATAATATGATTTATCTTCTCATATGGTTTAGGTTCAATAAATAATACTTTATTTATTTCTTCTTTGGTTTCATCATCATCATTTCAATCGGTGAAAAACATGGTTGGCACCTCCATCTTCTCCTCAATGAAAACAACTTCTTCATGTTGTTCATCCAGGCCTACAGAAAAGGTTCTGAAAAAAAAATAATAATAAGTGAGATTATTTATAAATTTATAATCAAAAACATTTGAATAAAAATAAGACTTATAAATTTAATCTCCCTTAAAACAGTCAGCATCAATCTCTTTTTCCTCAAGGAAGGATGTTGGTAATTCATTTTTTGAAAAGGGAATTGGATCTTAAAGTATGTAATACACATCATCAGTGTCTTTCAAAAATGTAGTAGGAAGAAAATTTTCATTCTCCAAAGCTCTTATTTATTTTATTTCCATCCATAAGACTTTGACTTCTTTAATTTCGATGACTATTAACACAAAAATATTTCTTAGTTTTTCAAGAACTTTGAAATTATCTTGAAGAATCCTAAAGTTTTGTTCTATTTGGATATTTATTATGTCTTCCATTATAGGCTCACCATTAAATTTTTTAACAGGAAAATAAATATAGTAATATAAAAAAAATTCATTGTGGATGAATAAATGAAAGATATGAAACAAAGCTCTTATAAAGACCCGTAAATTTCAAGGAATTTTTTTCTAAAATTCTTTGTGATTTTATGAGTGCGTAGTTTCTGACGACACCTGATTCCGAGGCCCGGTGTGCCTGAAATCAATTTCCGAAGTTTAGCTGAGGTACCTTTAGTGAACGAAAGAGCGGGTTTTTCTAACTTTTGAACCGATCCTCAGAATCGAAATCTGAGGGCACCGATGAAATCGCAGTGCCGGTAATTTCTTAGGAAGACCTTTTTTAGAGTTGTGTTTGCTCGGGAAGAGTTTTTAAAAAAATGTATTAAGTTTAAAGTGAAATAAAAACTGTGTTACAATTTTTATTTCACATCCAAGTGGTTTAACCCCATGTGTGGGAGTTGAGTGGGACCCACTTGAACATAAATCCTCTTGATAGGATATTATTGAGGTGGGGCCCACACGAGCCCCACCCCTTCATTTCCCCTAACTCCTCTTCCACTTTTAATGATGCCAACTTAAACCCATTAATTTTGACAACAGAAGATTTAATTAATGAGGTGAATTCAATTTTGAATTTAAAAAATGTTGGCATGTGTAAATAAAATAAGGCAAAGCCTTATTTTATTTTGTTTGATGTGTTGTGTGGAGATTTGAGAAGGGGAGAGTTCTACACTTAGAAGAACTTCATCTTCCTCCTTGAATAATGCAAAGAACATTGACACGCCATTCCACCTTCTCTCCACATCAAAGAAAGGGGGACGCCGTTTCTTCCACAAACGTACTCCATCATCGTATACGGAGCCTTCCCCACGACGCCATTTTCCGCGATGCTAGCTTCTGAAAACTTCTTCGAGGTAGGGGATTGTTTTTACATTCGGAATTAATTTGTCATTCATCGTTAATTTTGGCCCCCTGATATCAAAATAACAGAGGAGGTCGGACCGCACGAACACGGCTGAACCTCCTCCCCTTTTGTTGATGAATTTCTTCGTGGTTTGGAATGGAGGCGGTGCGGTGCAACGACACCGTGCGGGAACGAGGGAACCGCGGCCGGAGCGGGCCGCTGCGAAGGAGCGTGGCGCCGTTGCACCGCGCCGGTGAAGTCGAAGGAAGCCGCGGCTGGGGTGGGCTGCGACGGAGGGGCGCGATGCCGCCGCGCCCCGCCGGTTGAACAGGGTTCGTGACCTATGGCCACGGCGGTGAAGAGGAGGGCGGCCGGACTCCGTCGGCCGCCGGCGCTTCAGGAGGCAGGACCAGCAGGTCCCGTGTGGCACAACCAGCCGACCATTACGGCTAGCCGGATCCAGGAAGTCCGGGGGTTGTAACCTTCGACGGTTGGAAAAGGGAAGGCCCCTCAACGTGGGGGCCCCCATTTCTAAAACAAAAGGGCAGCCCCCCCCCCCCTTCCTCGTCCGCTCAGCGTGCGACACCCGCACCGACCAGGCCGGGCCGGACCGCCAGTGCCGGGCCGGGCCGCCCGCGCTGGGCCAGACCCCTGCTCCGGGCCAAGCCCTGCCGGCGGGGTCGGGTCACGCCATCCGGGCCGGACCCGGACCCGATTCAGGTCGACCCGGTTCGGGCCGACCCAGGGGGTATTGGGCCAGGTCGGACCGGGCCAAAACCCCATACTTTCGGACAGTTCCGTTCAAATGCCCATAACTTGGGCTAAATACCTTTTATTGATGCACCATCAATTGTGTAGAGATTCTTGGATCAAGACGTTTGTTTCGGTATATTACACTCAAGGTTTTGGAGAAATATGGGTACGGTCGGGTTGGTTCGAACACGAAACCAACCGGGCCCTCGGAGCGGAAACACTTATAACATGAGCTTCAGACATCCGATTGATGTGTCATCAACTTTGTTGGTTTCCCCATAGTGAGAAGGTTCTTTTGGCTTACTACACTCGAGGTTTGGACGCAGCTGGAGTATGTTTGGGCTGGTTTTAGTTTAAAAACCAACCGGGCCCCTGGGATGAATAAGCCAATAACTCTCAGACCGGGCGTTTGATTGACACGCCGTCTGTCGCGTTGAGTTCCTTTCGACAAGGTGGAACTTTGTGATACATGAAATCTGGACTTCTTGATATTTGATCTATTGACCCCCCTTGGATCGTGGAGTGGACCCTCCTAGAATCGAGTGTGCTGTATGCGGGAACCCTAGAGCTGGCTGCGACTACGACGACGACTGTACTGGAATCCTCCATGGGTTCGACGGCGATGACTAATATTCTTGTATACTATGTTTGTCCAGCATTACTTGACTACTATTCTTGTACCCTGTGTGGGTCTGACAGTATTCCACTCTGTACTTGTATCCTAGGTGGGTCCGGCAGAGTAGCTGGTCTTGTATCTTTTGTGGGTCCGACAGCTTAGCTGGTCTTGTATCCTATGTGGGTCTGACATCTTTGATTAATCAGTGGCTACATCTGATCATCTCTATCGTCTTATGAAATTTATACCTGTTTGATCTGAGTCATGACTTTCAATCATTATCTTCGATGTGATTGACTTGATCTCCTGTGTGGATTGAGTTATGCTTTCCTGTGTGGATTGGGTTTTGAATTCCTGGGTGGAATGGGTTTTGTTTTCCTATGTGGACTAGATTGTACTTGGGCTCATGTGCTGGAGTCGAGTTGGAATTGGTGACTTCGGTATATGTATGGGCATATACATAAGTAGAGTTTGTTGTTACTTCGTGATTTTAACTTTCCTTTGTGGTTTATCCTTCGTGGATTCTGGGAGACCTTCGGGGGTCTCAGGGTCCCCACTGAGTAGCGTATACTCACCCCTGAAAGGGATATGCCCGCACTACATTGTGTTGGATGCAAACGACAGACAACACTGATCGAAGATGGATCTTGTGGAGCTGAACAATACCTAGAGGTGGATCACTGGACGGGATGTACACGAAGCAGACAGCCAGAGCTGAGGAGCAGAGGAGACTATTTGTACCCACCATTTAGGATGGGTTTCTAGAGGACGGCTCGGACTCGCTGATTTACTTTCCAGTTTATGTACTTTCATTTCAGATGTACTTTACTTTCAGTTGGGTTTGTATTCTGGCCCATTAATTTCCAGCACTTACTTTTGTACTCAGTTTACTTAGGGTTTACTTCAGCTTGCATACTCTGTGGTCTTTTTTTACTTTATAAAGGTAATGCCTTACCTTTTATCGGGATTTACACCTTTGGTGCTAGTCTCCAGCCCCTGGCCTATGGAAGTCGGGCTTGGGGTAGTCACGGCACGGGCCCCGAGGATGGGTCGTGACAAATTGGTATCAGAGGAGGTCGGTTCTATCGAAGAACTCAGGACTCTGATCTTTCTTCTATTTGAAGCAATAATGTTAAGGGTATTGAGTGATGTTATCAGTCCAAGGAGTCCAGTGTTGGTGCGCCGGCCGACGTATCCATACACCAGGACCCCGAATTCTGATTTCCGACTCAACACATGAGAAAATTGATTGCATGTGTGTTACAAAAGTTTTCTTTGTGATTACTTTGTGTCAGCTCACCAAGTATATTGTATTGACCGTGGAGCACCTGATTCTTTTAAGGATGGCCCCACGATCGCAGCCAGCTAGGGTTCCGAGCATTGTACATGATGGCAACCCACCGAGCGATGAGGCCTCGGTGCAGGGCCCCATTACAGCGGAGGCACCAGCGGTACCTCTACCCGCCGAGCCACCGATGCCACCAGCCCCAGCAGCTGAGAGTGCACGTCGCCTGAGTTCACTGTATGAGTTTTAGTGTCAAAGACCGCCGAGGTTCCGTGGGGAGACAGACCCTCAAGCAGCCGAGGATTGGTTGGAGGCTGTTGTACGAGTTTTCAGGTTAGTAGGGACACCACCTGACCTCATGGGGATCCATGCAGCGAGTCTCCTACATGCGGCAATAGTTAGATGGTGGAGCCTGATGCTCCAGGTGCACGACGAGGCATCTCTCCTTTAGTCGGACTTCGAGAGCCTCTTCTTCTCGGATTTCGTTCCAGACACCCTCCATGCGGTGTACATTCATGAGTTACTACAACTGCAGCAGGGTAGCATGACGGTAGCCTTGTACTCGGTGAGATCTATTGATCTCTCGCGCTATTCCACGAACATGGTAAGAGACCCATTCTTGCGGGCCCAGACCTTTGATCAGGGACTGAGGCATGAGATCAGGGAATCGATGATCTCCCTCAAGATTCCGATGTAGGCAGGAGTACTGGAGTGAGCCCTTCTTGTAGAGAGATTTCTTCCTGAGCCTACACCAGTAGCGAGACCTACCGCAGGGCGGCACATAGTAGAGTCTTCTGCAGTTGACAGTCAATGGATGTCACAGGGGTCCAAGTGGACTAGACCATCAGGCGGATGACCTCAGGTTACCGTCTTGGAGGTGTGGGGCACACGCAATAGAGCCAGTCATACAAGAATCAATTAGTGATATGCATGCGGCGGGCAGGGTCACATGGCTCGTGACTGCCCGACCCGCCCTGCAGAGGTGTAGCAGACGGTTGAGGAACCACCCAGGCAGAGGCAGAGGTTTGACTGTGGTGGTCCGCAGGGAGCAGGCGGATGAGGTAGAGGAGTTGGCCGAGCAGTAGGTGGTGGACGACGCTTCGGGGCTCTACCACCATCACCACCAGGAGGTCCACCCCGACTACAGGGAACCAGTGGAAAGGGGAGAGCACAACTTCAGGCAGCTGAATCTTATGATCATGGAGCTTCGTAAGCGGGTGGACAAGAGCGGGACTAGCTTCAGGCCTGGAGGCCTTTGTCCATAATGCTTCTAGCTTCGTTGTCATTGTTGTTAGTGTTGATTTGTGTCTCTTTACTTTTAGTTTAAATAATAGAATACACTTGCAATAGTGATGTTTTCTTTCTTGTCTTTTGTATGAAAATACTAAGAGGTTTCGGTTAAAAACCTTTGACGTGACCCTCACATCTGAGATTCCTACTGGAGGAGACCCAGTGACCACACACTGATGCTGACAGTGTGACTCAACCCTTGGAGGTGAGAGTAACGGTTGGATCTCTTGGTGGTAGCGTCGAGGCCTTACGACGTCATCCATGGCATGAATTACAACTGTTCCTGTCAGGATTGACTGTATTAGTCAAGAAATGTGGTTCATCCAGGGGATGAGACTAGATTTCTCTTTTCAGCAATCGAGAAATCTTTGCAGCTTTGCAGAATGTTAATGAAGAAGGGGAAACCCTTAGTGCGGTCAGATAGATGTCAGCAGAGCTTACAGAAGCTGAGACAGCGATTGACCAGTGATCTAATCTTGAGGCTACCGGAGGAGGGAGTAGGATACATAGTCTACTGTGATGCATCAGGGACCGGACTCGGGTGTGTCCTGACGCAGGAGCGGGTAGTGATCACCTATGGATCACGACAGTTGAGGCAACATGAGAAGAACTACACTACCCATGACCTGGAGTTAGCAGCAGTGGTCTTATCTCTAAATATGTGGCGGAACTATCTAATGGGAGAGCACTTACTGTCTTCTCTGACCACCAGAGTCTCAGGTTCATATTCTCATAGAAGGACCTGAACCTGAGATAGCGGCAATGGATCAAGTTCCTCTAGGACTATGACTTTGAGATAGTCTATACTCCTGGAAAGGGCAACATAGTAGCCGATGCTCTCAGCAGGAGGAGGAGCATTCAGCTACTTGGAGAGGCTACATAGCAGCTAGCCGCTTTGTAGATATCCTTCGTGGATAGAGATGGAGCATCCTTTCTTCAGTCTCTCACAGTCACTCTCCCACTCCTTCAGCGGGTCAGAGAGGCACAACGTGGGGACGTTGACTGTGAGACGCGATGTGCAGAGATATCCTCAGGTCAGGCACTTGATGTATTCTCTGTAGGAGGAGAGCACATCGTTCTTTTTAGAGGATGTACCATGGTACCGGCTGCTTTGTAGGAGGAGGTGTTAAGAGATTTTCACACTTCCCCATTAGTAGTACATCCAGGAGTGGTGAATATGTACCAGGATCTCAGACGATAGCACTGGTGGTCGGGTATGAAGAGGGTTGTGGTAGAGTTCGTTTCTCAATGCCTCACCTGCCAGTAGGTGAAGGCGGAGCACCAGGTACCAGCTGGCTTCGTACAT
Organism: Viscum album; assembly: GCA_963277665.1. Lineage (NCBI taxonomy): Eukaryota > Viridiplantae > Streptophyta > Magnoliopsida > Santalales > Viscaceae > Viscum > Viscum album. The sequence continues at coordinate 1,713,497,419 of OY728152.1, read as the reverse complement.
CCCTTGGAGGTCCCGGAGTGGAAGTGGGACGGGATATCTATGGTTTTCGTGACTGGACTTCCATATACTTATAGAGGACACGACTCCATTTGGGTGATCGTCGACCGACTCACCATGTCGGCCCACTTCTTACCCATCAGAGAGCAGGTCTCAGTGGAGAGCTTGGGAAGCCTCTATGTTTAGGAGATCGTATGGCTTCATGGTGTTCCATCATCTATCGTCTCTGATCAACATGATCGTTTTACTCCCCAGCTTTGGAAGGGGTTGCAAGAGGCATTCGGGATGCAGCTACGTTTGGGCACTGCCTTTCACCCTCAGACGGATGGTCAGACGGAGAGAACCATTCATACACTCGAGGACATGCTACGTGCATGTGTCCTCAACTTTGGTCATAGCTGGTAGGATCACCTACCCTTGGTGAATTTTGCGAACAGCAATAGCTACCACTCCACCATCGGGATGGCACCGTACAAGTCATTGTATGACCGACCTTGCAGATCACCTCTGTGCTGGAAAGACCCTGGGGAGTCAGCACTTGTGGGACCAGAGATGGTCCAGGACATGACAGAGAAGGTCTAGGTCATCCAGGAGTGGATGAGGACAGCTCAGAGCCAACAGAATTATTATGCTGACAGGAGGCGGAGACCACTAGATTTCGAGGATGGTGACGACGTTTTCTTACGGGTCTCACCTCGACGTGGATTATAGAGATTTAGCCGGGGTGGAAAGTTATCTCCGCGCTTCATATGACCATTCCAGGTTCTCAGCAGGATAGGTGAGGAGGCTTATCGCCTTTCTCTACCACCTCAGTTGCACTGGGTTCACGACGTCTTCCATGTATCTAAGCTGAGGAGATACGTGCACGACCCGACACATATAATCGACCATGGGGAGATGGACATTGATGAAGAGGCGACTTTTGCGGAGGTCTCGGTGGAGATCGAGGATCGATAGATGCGGGTCCTATGTGGGTGGTTGATTCCTCTAGTACGCATCAGGTGGCAGCACAGGAACCTCCAGGAGAGAACTTGGGAGCGGGAGGCTCAGATGCGTGCTCAGTACACTCATTTTTTCCCCTGGTTTGTGATATATCTTTACGGGGACGTAATGCCCTGAGGTGGGAGTAATGTAAAGACCCGTAAATTTCAAGGAATTTTTCTCTTAAATTCTTTGGGATTTTATGAGTGTGCAGTTTCTGACGTCACCTGATTCCGAGTCCCGGTCTGCCCGGAATGAATTTCCAAAGTTTAGCTCGGGTACATTTAGTGAACGAACTAGCGGGTTTTCCTAACTTTTGAAACGGTGCTCGGAATCAAAATCAGAGGGCACCAATGAAACCGCAACACCATTAATTTCTTAGTAAGACCTTTTCTGGAGTTGCATTTTCTTGGGTAGAGTTGTTAAAAAATAGATTAAGTTTAAAGTGAAATAAAAATTGTGTTACAATTTTTATTTCACATCCAAGTGGTTTAACCCCATGTGTGGGAGTTGAGTGGGACCCACTTGATCCTAAATCCTCTTGATTGGATATTAGTGAGGTGTGGTCTACACGAGCCCCACCCCTTCATTTCCCCTAACTCCTCTTGCACTTTTAATGATGCCAACTTACACCCATTAATCTTGACAGCACATGATTTAATTAATGAGGTGAATTCCATTTTGAATTTTATAAATGTTGGCATGTGTAAATAAAATAAGGTAAAGCCTTATTTTATTTTGGTTGCTGTGTTGTGTGGAGATTTGAGAGAGGGAGAGTTGTACACTTAGAAGAACATCATCTTCCTCCTTGAAGAATGCGAAGAACACTGACATGTTGTTCCACCTTCTTTCCATGTCAAAGAAAGGGGGACATCATTTCTTCCTCGAACGAACTCTGTCATCGTATATATAGCCTTCTCCCGCGACGCCATTTTCCGTGACGCAAGCTTCCACAAATGTCTTCGAGGTAGGGGAATGTTTTTACGTTCGGAATTAATTTTACGTTCATCATTAATTTTGGCCGCCTGTTATCAAAATAACGGAGGAGGTCAGACCGCATGAACACGGCCAAACCTCCTCCCCTTTTGTTGATGAATTTATTCGTGGTTTGGAAAGGAGGTGGCGTGGTGCAATGACACCGTGTGGGAAAGAGGGAACCGCGGCCGGAGTGGGCTGCGGTGAAGGAGGGCGGCACCGTCATGCCACACCAGTGAAGCCTAAGGAAGTCACGGCCGGGGCGGACCACGAAGGAGGGGCGTGGCACCGTCATGCCACACCGATCGAGCAGGGGTCGTGGCGGTGCAGAGGAGGGCGGTCGGACTCTGCCAGCCGCTGACGCTTCAGGAGGCGGGACCAGCAGTTCCCGCGCAGCACAACCTGCCGGCCATTACGGCCAGCCGGATCTGGGATGTCTGGGGGTTGTAACCCCCGGTGGCTAGCAAAGGGCGAGCCCCTCCACATGGGGGAATCCATTTCAAAAACAAGGGGGGCAGCGCCCCCCCCCCCCCCATTCCGTGTCTGCACAGCGCGCGGCGCCCACGCCGGGTCGGGCCGGCTGCGCCATTTCAGAAACCTGGGCCGAGCCGGGCCGCTCCAGCCGGGCCTGGCTGGCCCCGGACCTGGGTCGGGTCGACCCAGTTCGGGCTGACCCAGGGTGCATTGGGCCGAGTCGGACCGGGCCCAAACCACCTACTTTCGGACAGTTCCGTTTAAATGCCCATTACATGGGCTACGAACCGCCGATCGACACACCATCAGTTGTGTATCGATCCTTGGATCGAGAAGGTACTTCTGTTATGTTACGCAGAAGGTTTTGGAGAACTTTGGGTATGGCCGGGTTTGTTTGAACACGAAACCAACCGGGCCCTCGTAGCGGAAACGCTTATAACTTGTGTTCGAGACGTCCGATTGACCTGTCGTTGACTTTTTTGGTTTCCTCTTAGCAAGACGGTTCTTTTGGCTTACTCCACTGGAGGTTTGGACACAGCTGGAGTATGATCAGGATGGTTTTAGCTAAAAACCCAACCGGGCACCTAGGACGAATAAGCCAATAACTCTAGACCGGGCGTCCGATTGACGTGTCGTCTGTCGCGTTGAGTTCCTATCGACGAGGAATAACTTTGTGATACATCAAATTTGGAATTCATGGATGTTGATGTATCGACCCCCCTTGTCTCATGGAGCAGACCCTCCTGGAATCAAGCGTGCTATGTGCAGGAACCCTAGACCTGGCTACAACTACGACGATGATGATGATTGTACTGGGATCCTCTATGGGTTCGGCAGGGATGACGACTGTACTTGAATCCTCCGTGGGTTCGATGAAGATGACTACTGTTCTTGTATCCTATATGGGTCCGACAGTACTTGACTACTAATCTTGTATCCTATGTGGGTCTAGAAATATTTGAATTTGTACTTGTATCCTATGTGGGTCCGACAGAGTAGCTGGTCTTGTATCCTTTGTGGGTCCGACATCTTAGCTGGTCTTGTATCCTATATGGGTCTGACAGCTTAGATGAATAAGTGGCTACATCTGATCATCTCTATCGTCTTATGAAATGTATACCTGTGTGAGCTGAGTCTTGACTTTCAATCATTATCTTCGATGTGATTGACTTGATATCTTGTGTTGATTAAGTTATGCTTTCCTTTTTGGATTGGGTTGTGAATTCCTATGTGGAATGAGTTATGTTTTCCTATGTGGATTGGGTTGTACTTGGGCTCGTGTGCTAGAGTCGAGCTGGAATTGATGACATAGGTATATGTATGTACATATACCTAAGTAGAGTTGTTTGTTAATTCATGATTGTATCTTTCCTTTGTGGTTTATCCTTTTGGATTTTGGGAGACCTTCGGGGGTCTCGGGGTCCCTACTGAGTAGCGTATACTCACCCCTGCACGGGCTATTACAGCACTACGTTGTGTTGGATGCAGACGACGGACAGCGCTGATCATGGTGGGAGCTCATGGATCTTAACAGTACCTGGAGGTGGATCACTGGATGGGACGTACACGGAGCGGACATCCGGAGCCGAGGAGTAGAGGAGACTATCTATACCCACCCATCAGGTGGGGTTTCCAGAGGACAAATCAGACTCGTTGCTTTACTTTCCAGTTTCTATACTTTCATTTCAGTTGTACTTTACTTTCAGTTGTGTTTGTATTCTAGCCCATTACTTTTAATCACTTAATTTTATACTCAGTTTACTTAGTGTTTACTTCATCTTGTGTACTCTGTGGTGTTTGTTTACCTTATAAAGGAAATGCCTTCCCTTTTATCAGGATTTAAAACTTTGGTGCTAGTCTCCAGCCCCTGGCCTATGGAAGGTGGGCTTGGGGTAGTCAGGGGACGGGCCCCGAGGATGGGTAGTGATAGCTCTATTTTTTTATTTTTTTGAAATATTATATTTTTTGGGTTTTTGGGAAAAACAAGCTATGAAATAACATAGAATCCCCAAAGATGGTTCCAAATTGATCATATAGATTTTATTCATTTTTCCCTAATATATATTATATTTACCTATAAATGAACCATAGTGTCACACCCTTGGGTCGATATCATAAGGAGGCTACTCACGTGAAATGTTTCTTTACTGTCACTATTGCAAACTAACTAATATAAAACCTAATTGATATAGTAATATATAAGGGGGATGGGTGGGGTTAAATTTTTTAAAATATAAATATATAAATACATAAAAATAAAAAACACAATTAAAAGGAAAAAAGACACAAATATTTTAGTGGATGAAAATCATTTCTCTTGGGGATTCATGGTGGTGATATCATTATTATTCAAAACATTTCATCATTATTTTACTCTATGTAGAGATCCGAAAATTTAAATATTAACCCTCTAATTTTTATGGTATTATCCTACACTAATACCTATATATGTAGGATTAATATCATACACATAAATACCTAAGACAAACACCACCGTTTGAATGATTTTAATATCAATGAGAATGAAAATGAATAAATGGGGGTTCAAAAATCAATTGTAGAGAAGTGGGGAAACAACTCAACACATATAAATTAAAAAACTATTATAATAAAACATGAGAAATCATTAATTTTAAATAAATAAAATTCTAACACTCCCTCCCTTGAACAAAAATATGGATTTGTTCTCCACATACATGGAGCTAAAAGCATGGTGGGAAAAATAAAAAACATTAAAAGAAGAGAAATGGAAGAAGAATTGAAATGAATAGAAGGAGAAGAAAATATACAATAATAAATATTTAGAATATTAAAAGAAATTAAAAAAAAATTAAAACTCCACCTTATCCCATGAAATTTATAACTTTTGAAATGGGAGAATAGGTACATATTTATATGGAGAAGGGGTGAAGAATTCATGCTCAAAATTTGATCTCCAAACAATTCCTCATGGATGTCCCATTAAATAGAATAATATTTAAAAGGTGTATTAATTAATGTTGTTCTATTATATATCTTGATATCACCCTCCAATTTTAATAACAATTGATCGCATTATGTAGGATTTATTGAATAATTACTGGGGATTTCGATTTTTGGTTGAGAATTCTATAATTATTCTCCTAATTTATAATATCCAATCTCCCTCTTAATGAGTTAAAAACACCATAAAATTAATTGAAGAAGAACTTATATGTTTCCACTTTCACATATATTTATAATATCCTAAATTTTAGGTGTTTAGCCTGAAGAATTCTTCCATTACAGAGGTGGGGTCCACATCCTCCCAAACAATTGTTCAACTTAATTGATTTTTTTAACCATTAGATGTTCGAATCAACTCTTGTTAAAGAATGAAAAGTTGAAGAAAATAAATAAAGGAACCCTACAAAAAAATCACTAAAATATGAATAATATTGAAAAAGTTATTCCCAATATACCCCTGTGATTAAAATCTTTCTAAATTCTAGAATTATACCATTTTTCATTTAAGATGAAAATAACACAAAATTGTAAAAATGTGAAAATTTAACAATAAATAAAACTATGGTAGGATTATAAAAATTTAATTATCATATTAAAATTGTGGGAAATGGTAGAATCATAACTCCACCACACTAAAACATTTCACACATAGACAACCATCATATATAATCAAACAAAAATCCACACAATAACCAAAAGTGAGAAAAAAACCATAATGTTCTGCAAAATAAAATTACATCATGTATAATATATGAAATACTACTCCCTTTACTATTAATTACTAGCATATAAATTTTTTCAACCTCATAAATCCATCTATCACCCAATAACAACCTTCATCGACTTTGATTTTTTGTCAATCTTCACTAAAAAGAAATTAAATCGAGAGTTATACTCATACTTTACAATTTCATGTATTTACATAGACTTGTAAAAATTATATTTATTCATAGTTTGAAACATGGAAATTAATTCAATCATGAGGGATTTTTCAAGGTAAATTATGTGGCTTGGTGTTGGTAGGAAAATGATTGAGAAATTTAAGGTCAGAAATTTGTGGATTGACACTTATCTACAATGCATGAATAATAAAGTGAGAACACATGAAGAACCTCACTAAAATACCCTTGATAATGTGAAATATAACAACACCACATTTTTTTGACATAGGATATGATCAAATTTGTGATTTAAAATAATCATATCATCCACCATTCCCCATTTGTTTCAAATTATTTTGTAAATATTCATAAAGGAACATATATATTTTCTCTTTATATTCTTGTGATGCAGGATGATTTGAGATTATAATAAAATAAATGAATGAAAATTCATGCATTTTATTTTTTATAGGTAAATGATTCATAAACTAATTTAAAATGAGGAATTCATGATCATCTCCATTTTTTTCATTTTTTGAAGGAGAACCAGAATAAAAAAATAAATCATAATGAAATGATGACTCAATCCCAATTATATCATTATCGACTTCCTGAAATGTTGACACATACCTCACATCACCCCAAAATAAAACACATCACAAATAAAACACATGAAAGTCCCTTACCCACACTCAAACTTGAAATATCCATAATAATATACTAAGAGTGCGGGTAGGTAAGGAAAAATGGGTTTGTAATATGGCTTAAACCTATTAGTAAATTCATTAAATATAAGGTCTAATGAAGGATAAATTTTAATTTGGGTCTCACGATAATATGTTCCTAACAAAAGTAGTGCCTCTATCATATCAAAAACATTTCATGAAATCCAAATCTTTCAAAGAGATAAATCAAAATTGTTGCTCTCACACAAAATCCACATTTCTCACGTGGTAGTGTGAGTACTAGAAAGAATATTTCAAAATAGTTTAGAATTCCTCATAGGATGGGAAAAATATTTTTATTTAGTGTGTCATGTTAATGTATTTCAAAAATTAGTAAAAACCAAAAAAAATCTTGAAAATAAAATTCAAGGAAAAAGGATTTCATATAAAAAATAATTTAAAATCCATTTATTCAAAAATAATTTGAATTTTCTAAAAATAAATTTAAGTGTGAAAAGTGATTCGAATATTAGTTGATGAAAAAAATAATAAAAATGGAAAAAAAATAATAAAAAATCACACAGTAACAACTAAGAATGTTGACACCCCCGTAGTTAAATTTAACATCCCATCATTTGACCACAAAAAGCGCAAAAAAACTAAAGATAAGGAAAGATACCACTTGACATTATCTTTCCATGGAACCCATGACTTAAGATAATTTATAATTTAACTTCTACCTAGGAAAAAAACAATTAAATTAATAACAAAAATGAAGGAGAATAAATAATATAGGAAAAGATGATATAACATGGTTTAGACCCCGTAATGGGTGATAGGATTTTACTTCCCCTAGTTAGGTTGTTTCAGTGGTTTGACCCTAATCAGAATTTCGATGGGGTTTCATTCTTATAAAACACCACATATTATTTATCCCAACATCCATTTTTATGTGAGAGTAGTGAGAAAACCCAAAGAAAATAAAAATATTCATTTCCCCCAACATTGATGAGAATGGAAATTTGAGGTTTCAAAGAGAAGAAAATAGAATATAGGGTGCTCACTATTTTTTTCTTTTAGAGTGGTGGTGTCCACTGGTGGTGAAATTATTATAATTCTACACAACAAATCATCCTTATTAGGTTCTTTAAATAATTCTTTAGGGATATCTTCTTTAGTGCCATAATCCCCATTTTCATTTATGAACAACTCGACTAGCTCCTCTCTCTTATCGTCAAAAAAAATATTCATCTTATTCATCGAGGGACAAAAAAATAGTGCTGAATAAAAAATATTTGAATAATGTATATTATTTTTCAATTAATAATTAATAATATTTTAATATAAATATGTCTTGGAAATTAAATCTCCCTAAAAATTTTCAACTTAAAATTATTTTTGGTCAAGCAAGGTAGTTGGAAAAGGATTTATTGGAGATGGAATTGGATATTAGATTATAGATTGAACCTAAAAAATGTATTTTGGAATGGTAGGAGGAACACAAAAAATTTATTCTGAAAATATTTTATTTATTTTCATTCCCTCTATAACACTTTAACTCCTTCATCTTCGGCGGCCAACAACGCAAGCATCTTGCTTTCTTATTCGAGATCTTTTATATTCTCTTGAAGAATCATTGAATTTTCTTCCATTTGGATATTCATTGTGTATTTCATACTAGGATAAATATAAATGTTTTAAATAGTGAAATAATTATATTAATATCTAGGAAAATACATCATGAATGAAAAATGAAAGACATGCAACAATGCTCATTTGTCAATGTTTTTTTGAAATATATTATTTTTTTGGGGTTTTATGAAAAAAAAATTGTGAAATAACTTGGAATACAAACAAACATTTCCAAATTTATGGTAGTTATTTTATTCATTAGGAACTAATTAATATTTTACTTACCTAAAAATTCACCGTTGTGGCACATTCTAGTGTCGATCTTGGAAGGAGACTAATCGATAGCAGTGCTTCTCAATTGGAACTAATATAAACTAAATAACATAAAAATAATTGATATTGTAATATATATTAGTGGGTGGGGGTTGAAATTTATGAAATATAAATATAATATAAATATATAAATACATAAAGTAAAAAAAAATGAAAAGGGTTAAAGGACAAAATGATGTTAGAGGATGAAAATCACTACACTTGGGGTTTCATGGTGATTTTATCATTGTTATTCAAAATATTTCCTCATTATTTTACTCAATGTAGAGATCAAAACCTTTCAATATACACACTCTAATTATTATGGTACTATCCTACACCTGGACCTCTATATTGAGGAGTAATCTATTCTACACAAATACCTAAGCCAAACTCCACTATTTGAATGAAATAGATATCAGTGTGAATGAAAATGATTAAAAGGGGATGAAGAAAACAATTGTAGATAAGGTGGGGTGACTGTCGACCACAATCAATTTAACCACTAGTGAAATATTATAATAAAAAATGTGAAAGAATTAATATTCAATAAACTCAAATTCCAAAAATTCCCCCCTCGAACAATAATGAGGACTAGTTCTCCACAAACATAGAGTTAAACGCACGGTGATAGAAATACAAAATAATAAAATCAAGAGAAATGGAAGTTGAAGAGAAATTAATTGAAGAATAAGAAAATATAAACTAATATATATTGAGAATATTAATAACTATTAGAATATGTAAAATCCACCTTTCCTTTGAAATAGATAATTTTTTAAATGGGAGAAGACACACATATTTATAGGGAAAATGGGTGAAGAATTCATGTTCAAAATATGATATCCAAAAATTTCCATCTGGATATGCCATTAAGTTTCATAATATGTATTAGGTGTCTTCATGAATGTTTCCCATTATTTATCTTTAGTTCACCCTAAAAAATTTAGAATCATTGAATACCAGTTGTAGGTGTTATTGAATAATTACTGAGGATAACGTTTATACGGTCGAGAATTCCATAATTATTATCCCAAAGTATAACATCCAACATATGTATTAATGAGTTAAAAATTCCAAAAAATTCATTTAGGATTCCATATACGTTTCCTGTTTGGTATACATTTTGTATCACTTCAATTGGAGGTGTTTATCCTAAATTTTTCTCCCGTTACAGAGGTGGGGTATACACTGTCCTCCCAAACAATTATTAAACTTAATTAAATTTTTATAGACTCTATATATTTGAATCATCTCTTAATGAAGAATGAAAAATTGAAAAAAAAATCAAGTAATCATAAAAAATCGATCAAATATGAATAATATTGTAAAGGTTATTCTTAAAATACTGTTGTGATTAAAATCCGTCAAAATTCTAGAATTATGTCATTTTTCCTTTGAGCTCAAAATAACACAAAAACCTAAAAATGTAAAATTTTAATATTAAATAAAACTATGGTGGTATTATATTCATTTAATTATATTATTAAAAATGTTAAAATGTAATCTTCATCGCATATTGAGAAAATGAGTTTTTAAAAGTAAAAACGTTCAAAAGTTCATAATGTTTTTATATATAATTTCAATGTGAAATTGATTCCAATGAACTATATTGGATTAAAAGATAAAAATTATTTAATAATACATAAAAACCCCTTAAAATTTTAATTTATTAATACAATTAATTTAGAAAAAAATCTGTTTTAAACTAAAATGTTTTATTTTTCACTATTCATAGAAAATTAAACTATATCTGAAAATTCTAAAAAAATCATACAAAGATAATCACAAAATGCTGAATTTAAAAATTAAATTTTTTTCATATTAAAATTCTATAATATTTGGATAATTGTTTTAATAAATAACCATATAATAAATTATTTATTTTAAGGATTACTTATCATAATAAAAATAACTATTTAATTTGAGAATTCTAAAAAATTCCAAAAAAAATAATGTATTTTTACTTGGGTTTTTACATATTAGGAGGGATGAAATTTTCATTTAGTTTCTATAACAATGACTAATATATAAAAAATACTCATACATTTTCTTAAAATTTCAGATCATTTTCATTACAATTTTTGGATGATTTCTCTATCAAAGAATGTCATATATAAATATTTCTTGATTTTTCAAAAAGGTTATGAAATTATCATTATTTTATTCAAAATAAAAAAGGATAAATCGACTATTTTGAAGAACTAAAAATTCATTGAGACTTGATATGTCAACCATACATATAATTTTTTTTATTCCTTTACATTATAATTTGGATTCATGGTAATTCAATTATGAAATATATTATTATATGATTTACCATATATTATGGAGTTATTTTACAAAATACTTCTATTACATGAGGATTCTTTTATGTGATAATATTCACCCATGTGAAATTAGAGACTTAAGAACTTGGCTATGTAGAAAATTCAAATACATCAACTTTCTTATGTGAGGGAAAATAGCATACATGGATTTTATTCCACGAATAATTCAACTACATGAAGAATCTATCCAATTTTTATTCACATACATGAATGAAATCTTATATAAATGTGATATTATGTGGATTATCTTATGTACATCAAATTTAGATTATAATTTCTATTACAAACAAAAACTCAAATAGATATCATGCTTGAAAAACATGATTCATGCTGTAGAGGACACGTTAAAAAGACAACCCATGTTACTCAAACAAAAAACTCAAAGAATAGTAGTGTGAAACATGATTAATTTCACAAGGACTTACTGTACAATAGAATTAACATATACCATGAGTTTCCATTCATAATATTTATTATATGAATGTTTATTCGGTTCAAAAAAAATTCAAGGGAGATATCAATATATCTATCTCACCCTACCATAACTTTTTAAGGGAATCATATAGCTAGTTCATGCACCCAAACTCGATGTAACGACAACCTTTATACAATATGAATAATATTGGAGATATTCTTATATGGAAGTAGGAAACAACAATATATGGGTTTAACCAATGTTATATCTCATTTGATTTATTAGAATCTATAATAACATAGATAGAGTTGAAGATAAAGTATAATGTGATTTCAAGAAGAATGAATTCCATGCTTAGAATTTGTATATAGATGACATCACTCACCAAATATATGTTTAATTTAAATCCATATCCAGAAATGGTAGACCTAGAAAAAGAAACTGGGCTCAAATCAAGGTGGAGGAGACTAATGGATCTTGTAGAATGTGTTATTATAATCACTACATGAAAAAAATGTTGAAAATAATTTTATATGAAACTATAGTATGATAGAGTAAGTTGACCATGAGACATTTAGTTCATATTATACAAAATATGGGGGTTGTGTATCTTTTTTTCATGGTTTTTGACTTCCATTTGTAGTGATGGTATTATTTTTATTCTATTTAGTTAATAATTTGGATATTCATCGATATATTCTTAAGAATATACTCCATAAGTTTGATATAAGTTTGATGAATAATTATTCAACCACAACCGTGTGAAATTCAACCTTTTTTATATGTTTTAGAGTAATATATTTATGATAGTTGACAATTTCTATGTTTATGAAGAATTTATGTCACTTTCCAAATTATTATAATTTCATTGGGTTATGAAGAAATATGGGATATTTTTTAGGATGTTGGATTTGAGGAAACCCATTAGTATCAAACAGTTGTATTTTCATTAAAAACCAATATTGTAAATGATACAAGTTGTGAGGAGATATTTATGTATTAAATATTAAATTATTTTATATGTTATTAATCCCATGTTTTACTCAATGTAAAATAGACAAAAATTTTATAGATAATTTTAGGGAATATTTGTTACTTTTTTATTATTGATTTTTGGACGTAATAGAAATTTAAATAGAGATAAAATTTATCATGATATATTTTTTTGGTGGCTCAAAATAAAGTGGTTTGAGTATGAAGAAATAAAAATTGGCATTTTTGATCATTTAAATCTTCATATACAACATTATAGATATTTTAAAAGAGAATAAAAATAAATCTTTAGTCCTTTATTCACATAATATTCTAAGAGGAGGAAGAATTAAAAAGCCAATGCAGTCTTGAATATTATTATTATTTTATTTTTATTCTAAAAAGAAACTATGCTACATCATCTAATTTATACATATTATTTAAAGAAGATGTTAGTGTGACATTTATTATGCCTTTCTATTTTATTTTTATTAAATATCAACTCAAATATTAGTTCCAGTTATAACCATGAGATGATGAATGTATAACCTTTATATATACCATCATTTTTTTCTAAGTGTTTATTTATTTTACATAGTTGTGGTAGAGTTTTAACATATTGTACTAAGTTATGATTGAATTTTATATTCTTTTAATAAGTTATTGATATCCCCAGTAAATGGTTTTGGAGGTATGGTTGAAAGCCTTGTATCGAGTGACCGCTCTTTACACTTAGTTGGGAAGTCCCTAGTAATATTTAGGTTCTATAAAAATCAAAAAACTTCTATATAGAGTGTTGGTGGAGTTGAATAGAAGATATTTGTGGCCCCAAAAACTATAAATCATTTTCGTACTATTATTTTTCTTTTTTAATATATTCCACTATTTATATAATTTAAGTATGAATGGACATGTTCAATCAAAATTAAGAGGAAACGTTTTGAATTGGATATGAACATTTTAAGAAATAAATTCAACACACTCTTGATTCTTCATTTACTGTCCTTTGGAAAATAATTTGTGTCAAAGAATAGGATATTGTAGAGATATTTGAATTATTATTTTACATTGAAACTTAAATAGGTTTTTTATTTTTTATACCAATAATTTTTATCAGTGTATAGCCTATATTTCTAGATATATTATGAAAAATAATATTATTTTTTCCTATAAAAAACATTTGATATCGTCCTTGAAGATATATTTGTACCCTAAAAAACTTTACATAATTGTGTTATACTATTCTTTATATTTTTTTATTTTACTTTTTATTTAAATTTAGGAAGAAAGAACAAGGTCAGAAACATTTAAGAGGAAATTTTTTGAATTGAATGTGAATGTTTTAAGAACTCCATTCTCCCCACTATTGAGTATTCATTCACCCTCCTTAAGAAAATAATTTTTATCCCATATTGGGAACATTTATATATATTCTAAATAATATTTAACATTGAAACTTAAAGAAATATTTCAATTTTTATGAAACAAAAATTTATATCACAGTAGAGACTCACTTTCTAGAGATATTTTAAGATATACTATTATATATTCCTATAAAAATAATTTGATAACATCCTTAACATTAATTTGGGAATTCATGAAGATTTTTTTTTCATTAATAATCTTGTGTGGAATATCATTTGAATAATATTATTTTTAATGGATGACCTTAAAGAATTAATATCTATGCTATGTTCTCCTTATTTTAGAAATGAGAATTATGTATGCTTAAAAATGATGATGATCATAAATTTTAATAATCATGATCTGAACTTCTATTTTAATGTGGTGAATCCCAATTAAATTTCTTCTAGAGAACCCAAGATAAGAGTGATGATTATGGGGATTATTATCATCTAAATTCATGATTTGTGACTACTATCATTTATGATATTTGTATAATTGAATTTAACAGTGTATCTCAGAGCGAAACTAATTATAAAATATAAGAGCCCATTTTATTTTCCTATAAAGGAATTGAAAATTTCATAAAAGTAAGATTCAATACTAGAGATCTTATGTTTTAAATTTTCAGGATGTTTGAAGTGGAATGTATTAGTTAGATGAATGTATGATTTACTAAGTTATTAAACGTTGTCTATACCTTTAGAAGATCAATTCCATAATATAATCATGCCTTGAAGGTACATAGAATTTTTCTTACCAAGTGGAATGGAATTTATACTACTATTTTACAATCTACACCGGTTAAGGTTATAAAAATTAATGAAATGATTAGATCTCTCATGATATATAAATCCAAAATTTAATTTTCTAATAAAGATCATATTTTTATCAAAAAATTGAATAGTTAAATTAAACATTAAATTGATGAATATTATGTTTCATATTTTAGTAGTTTTGGATTAAATGATGAATTATATGACATTTCTAGAAAATTTAACTAGTTGTATAATGAAATAAAAGAAAAATCTAAACAGGATAAAATAGAGGTCAACTATTATGATTGTAAAAAGAAGGTATACTTAATATAGGAATTTCCTCAACTAAAATATCAAAGGATATTTGAGTATAAGAGAAAAGTTAAGAAATCTATGAAGGCTACTTGGGTGCCTTTGAGGACTCTAGTAGTTTCTATACTTCTAACTATAAATCTGAGAATTTAAATAAAATTAAAAATATGTCTTATATCTCATGTTGAGGATGTAAAATCAACTATTTATCATAAAAATTATCCTTTTTAAAATTTACCTTTTAATGAACTTAATGAATATTATTTCATGCCTAAAAATAATTAATATTATTTCATGCCTAATGAGCCATTTACAAGTGATATAGGCCATTCTAATATTTTCTATGAAGAGAAGAGAATTAGTAATCATAATATAATGATTTTTTATATTTACGACAATTTTAGGTCTGAATTAGGAGGCTACAATCCATCAAGGAAAGCCCAATCTAGTTTAGGGAGAGCTGTGGTGGAGATTATACTCTCAAGAAAAAAGTCATCGAACTCTTTCTCATATGAAGATGTTCTGATACCTATCTATGATTTTCCTTAAGAGGAAATTAACAAAAGATAGGTGAGGTTGGTCCAACCAGCTACAATAACAAGGAGTTTTCAATGAAAGTTTCCTAAGTGGAAAACAAAGTTGGGATAACTACATTGAATAGGTTAATCACATAAAAGTTCAAGGAAATGAATAAACTTGGTAGCCATTTGGATTGGTAATAAATTTAGTGGTTTCCATTGGATCAAATAAGTTCAATAGAGACAGAGCTTTCCAATGAGAGGAAACGAACATATGGTACAAATACTGATGACGAGAGTGATAGTTTTTACACTGGATATAGTGTAGAGGGGAGAAACAGTAATGAATTCACTATTTAAGGAAGAAGAAAGGGAAGAAATGAAACTGTGAGTCACGAAGATGTATCTTGACTAATGGGAAGAAGTTTATAGGGAATAAGGACTACTCATATTTTCCCAAACCAATGGATATAATGTCTACTACTAAGAGTAATAATAATGTAAGGGGATATGAGTTACCAATCAATTGAAATGAAATGGGAGATAATCATATACTCTGGAAGAAAAATATTGGTGGATGCAATACTAATTAAGGCCCTCCATGATGATGCAACCATGTTAGATGAGAGATTTCTTTCAGTGGACTCTAATTATGATCAGAGGGGGTGGTTTAACAAGAAAGGGATTATTTTTAAAAGAGGATTCAACAAAATGAAAAATAAATGTGGATGAGTCTATTCAAACATTTGATAATTTGTCTTATCACATTGAAGACCTTATCAATGATGATCTAGAAACAAAGGATAATCCAATGCATTAGAAACTATATAGGGATAAAGCTTCTAATATAGATAAACATGAATTTAATTATTATGTGTTTACTTATGGTTCTTGATGCATTGTGGTTATGGTGAGTGTGTGTGTGTGGGGGGGGGGAGGGGTTGTGATGAGTTGAGTATAGAATGTTGGTGAAACCTGGAGATAGTTTTATTGTGTGAGGGTTACCACTTATCCCAAAAATGTGATTTTTTTAAAATAACTATATTTAATTTGTTTTGTCTGACAAGAAATTTTATATTTTTTATGAAATATCCTATTATAGTTACATAAATAACTTGTTTCTAACACCACTGAGCCCAAGTTTATATGGGTAATAAAAGGAACTTGTGTTTTATATATTGAAAGACAATGCTACTTGGCATCAATGTGAAACAATGTAGATGATTCTTAAAAAATAAATAACTATTAATTATATTCTTTGTATTAAAATTTTTTTGAAATTCCTTGAGATTTACCAAAAAATATTAACCAATTATAAAGTAATACATCATCTAAAAGGGAAAATTTATGGCGATTAACTATTAAAATATAGGGATTTTTCATTTATATTTTAATATTTATATATGAATAAAATTTATTAATTATTTTATACAGGTTTGAATATATTTTAAATATTTTATCTATTATTAATTTACATTGTACATTCATGTTCTTAAATTACATAACTATATTACTAATTGAATAACTATTTTAAATTATAATCTTTATGGATATCATAAATATAATTAAATTGTATATCCAATGGTATGATGGGATGCTCTAATATATAAATTTTTATCTTTCCAGTAAGCATGTGTTTAATGACACATTATTATTCTTACATGAAAGTATAGTACTATCTTTTCGTTTCATATATATTTATTTCATGTGTTTCTTTTTTGATATCGCTAAAAATTGATATAAAATTATTTTAATCTAACTTATTCATAATTTAGGAATAAAAATGTTACTTTTTATTAGTTTTCAATGGAGTAATCATAAATATAATGTGATTAAAATATTTATTTTAATGACAAGAATTAAAACTCATATTTAAACATAATTATTTATAAATCATTCTTATAATTTATTAGAAAATCATTTACATGTTATCATGGATCAAATTATTATAATGTTTTAAAATATGTATTTTACCATTTAAAATATATTTCTTTTCATGGGATGAATAATTTATTAAGTTGTAAATTTTATAATTTTTACTTTTTTTCTTGATCATATATTTTATAGTTGTTATATCATTTAATATACATGATCTAATGGAGATATTATCCTTTTAACATTTTATATTTATCAAATATATTTTTCAAAATATATAATGTATGTTGAAACTATATTAGTATTTAAGTTATTCATAATTTAGTTTTCTCTTTACTTATACATGTTTTATTAACTGTTTAACTCTTTAAAGCATGCTAAAATAGTTTTTGTAAGAATCAATTATTATCAATTTTTTTGGAAGTTTATTTATAGAAAATATATTAATGTAATTTTAAGAGGTGAAATACTAGTTCGTATTTATTTTAATAGAGTGGGAGTTTATATTTGTATAAAAATATTTTTTATGACCTTTGTATTCATATATTCTTATTTATTCAAACAGATGATAATATATTACCTTTATGTTGTTAGTAAAATGATCTATTCATATTTCCTTTTTGAATCATAAAAAAGGGGATTTTGAGTTTGTGTTTTTTAATTATAAAAAAGAGTGAGAATGTTGAGTGGATCCTTTCCATTCTCATTTATGTTTTGATAATTTCAACACCCTCTCTTTGTTTTATTTTTTTTTACCATGATTTATTCTTTTATTAAATCTTCTTATGTGTTATAATTATTGTTATATAAGTAATTACATGTTATTAATGGTTTAAATTAGTTATTCTATTATTATAAGTTAATTTTGTGATTTATCACAATTTTTTATTGAAGAATAATGTTTTGAATAGATTCATTCGGATTGGAAGAGATTTAATGAAACTTGAAAATCTATTTTCCGACAAACCACTTCACTAGATCACTATATTTTTATTATATATCAAGATAAAGTCATGAAAAATAAAAATATTCTATTTTCTTGAAATATAAGAATATTTTATATGTTTTCTTCAATTATAATAAATTTTTAATTAATATATATATGTTCTCATTTTTGGTTCAATGTTTTATTATTGTTATATTATACAAAATATTTCTTATTATAGTAGATTTAGTTTTTTAATGATAATGTAAGATAAAAACATTGTAATTACCTGAATAAATTTGATATGGATATAAAATATTTTTAAATACATTTTATTCAACTATGAAGAATGATTAAATGGAAATTTTCTCACTATAGAAGTTGACCAAAATTTATGAAGTATATCAATTATATTTTCTAAATATTTTATGTCATTCCAACTAATATTTATTGATGAAATATTATTCATCGATGTCAAATTAAACTGTTTTATGATTGTTTGGGAAGATTATGAAATTTTCTAAATTTTATTTAAATGGTCTAAGGGATAAATTTATCAAATTTGAATCACTAAACATTCACTAAAACATGATTTCAAGCTAATATATAATTTCAGATACTCTTACACAACAATTTGGTTATTTGTTAATTTTATTACACAATGAACTATCTTTGGAATTTATAAACATGATGTATTTGGATTAATAATAATTATCTTACATGAGTAAATTATACTATTGGAAATTAGTGATATAATAATTTTGCATCCTTGAAAATTTTTCTAAGATAATTTGTTAATTTGTTGGAGATTAACATATGTGGACACTGTTTTATAGATAATTCACATATGTGGTGTATATATTCAAGGTTGATTCATCTATGACAAAAAATATTATATGAATGTGAAATTATTTTGACTCACATACTTTGTAGCAAACATAGATTAGAATTACTATTATGAACCAGAATTCTAATTGATTTCATACATGAATAACTATACTCATTTTCGAGATAATAAATTAATAATACCACCTATGTTGGTTTAAAAATATCAATCAATGTAAATGTGAGTCATGATTATTTTTAAAAGGATTAATCCACTATACACTAGAATTAAAAAATATCATGTATTTCCATTATCAATATTTGTGTTCTTACATTTCTTTTAATACACAGAAATTCAAAGGTAGAGACTAAAATTATCCCAAAAGTGATAAAGTATGATATTCTCAAAGTTAGTGAAAGCACTTGAACTTGATCTAATGATGCCCATTATGAAATATGAACATTGTTGGAGACCAACTTATACGAATGTTGGAATCCAAATTATACAGGTTTAACTTAAATCATATGTCATACGACTTAATAAAATATACAAGAACTTAAATAGTGTTTAAAAATAGAGTATAAAGTGATTTTAATGAGAATGAATCACATTCCTGACATATGTATAAAAATAAAAATACTCTCCATATACCCTGATCAATGAAAATCGATATCCAAAAATCATAGATATAAAAATGGAAGATGTGCTCGACTCAAGGTGGGGAAGATTTGAGATTCATATAGAAAACTTTATTAAATTGTAGGTATGGGAATAACTATTTGAAGAAAATTGCATCTAATACTTGAGTAAGATGAAGGAAGTCAATGATGACACATGCTATTAATATTATATAGAATTATTTGTTAAACATCTATGTTTTTCTATGTTTTTTAGTTTTCCATCTACTATAATTATATGTTCTTTATTCGCCTTAGTTTATTAGTTAGATATTATCTAAGTTATTATTGAGAAGATATTATATATGATTGAGAATATTTTAAGAAGAATTATTCGACACTGAATGTATAAAATTTAACCTATATTATATGTTTTAATGGAATATATTTTTGATATTTGACCATTTCTAAGTTCATGATGAATTTATAATACTTTAAACGGTATTTAGATTAATATTGGTTAAATTAGGAAATACAATAGACATTTGATTCTACTGATATCAATAAAACCTAGTGATATCAAATGGGTATATTTTAATGAAAACGAAATATTTTCAACAGTGTATGTTTTCAAGATATATTTATAGATTAAATATTCAATTATTCCTCATATAAATATTCTCAATGCTCATTCATATAAATAATAATTGTTTTTTACAGTGAATTTTAAGGAAATTTGATAAATTTTTGTTATCAAAATTTCAAATAGATATAAATTTCAATAAATAAAAAATATATCTTTATATATTTTATTTGGATATCTCAAAATAAAGTGGAGAATGTAGAAGGGGAAATATTAAGTGGCTAACTATTTAAATCTTTACAACCACAATTCTAGATATTCTAAGAGAGATTCCAAATAGTCTATTTATCATTTATTCACTCACTATTTGAAGTGGGAGGAGAATAATAAGCTTGTGTGATCTAGAAAATTATTCTTCTTCTATTGTTATTCGAAGAAGAAGCTATGATACATTGTCTCATATTATATTATTTATTGAATAATAAGATAATATTACATTAATAATTCATTACTATTGTGTTCTTATTCAATATCCACTCACATTTCAGTTGCATCTACAACTGTATATTGAATAACATACACCATTTCCACATCCCATCTATTTTCTACTTTTTCCGACTACTTGAAATCAGTTATGGTGGAGTGTTAGTTTTATATACTATTGTCAAACAATATATGTCACATGTATGATTAATTTTGATCTTGGTTTATCTATTGTGAGGTTATAGAGGTTTTCAAGAGTTTCTGGATAAATATTTAGAGTTTTATGGAAAAAGGTATCAGTGAATGGTGTAGGTGCACAATTAGTGATAACCACATGGTAATCATGTGATATGGTTCTATGAGTTCTAGTTGGAATTTTTATAGGTTGAGTATAGTTTTTATAACCATACAAGTCACCACGAAACGCCTGTGGATCTCTGGGTTTGGGTCTAGAGGCTAGAAAATGACATGAGAATAGTTTTTCAAATGGTGTAGTTATTTATAGGAAAGTGTTCCCTTTAAATTCCAAGGGACAATGGATTCCACATGGTTAACACATAGTTTTTCTAACCATGTCGGCTAAACATAAAACATGATCCAAACTTCTTAAAAAGGAATATTACCCTAATGATATTTTTTAAAAATCTAATATCTTCCCAATCCACCATTTGATTGAACCAACCCCACCATAATTCTTTAGATGAATATTCCCTTGATTCCCAGATGATCCTTGATCATTTTTGGTGGCTCTCATCAAGATAAGTTTTTATTTTCTCTCGATTCCTCCTCTTTTCCCTACATATATCCTCAATTTCACTTCTTATAGATCTTTTAGAACCCAATTAGTTTGTTATAGTATGATATATGGATGTGGATAGAGAATTGATGACATTATTTGTATACATTGTCTCTTAAGGATCTGATCTCTTAGTTTCCTACCAAAAGTTTTGAAGGAAAGGAATTTTTCATAATTCTTGAGGCATGTGCCTCAATCATATATTCTATCCCTTGGAATGAATTAGTAAATTATTATTCCATTTGGTTTTGATATATAAAATATATTATTATAAACACATGGGAGGTGAATTTAACTTTGGTATATATTCTAATGTTTTCCAAAACACTTTTTTTGGAAACCACTATGATACAGATGATGTTTGTGATAAATTGCATTAAATATAAATTTAATTGGGATGTTATTATTCAATAATGGAAAAAAAATTATTTCAACATAGAATAATTTTATGAAAATTTGGGCATGAAATTAAATGAAATGGATTTTCCCTAAATATATTTTATGAAACCTGAAATTGGATTCTTGATTAAAATAAAAATGTATTATCACATTAGGAATACCATGAGGTTTAGGGTAAAAACAAATATATGATACACCTCGTGGAATTAGATATTAATAGAGGAGGTTCCCATGATTCCATGGTTTCTAGTGGGTATCCTTTATAAGAGACCGATGTTCCCAAACATTAGGAGTCACTTATGCAGGATAATAGTCTTTTTTTCTGAGTAATGTAAAACTTTTATTGGAATTTTCCCCTTGGTGTTTCCTTGATACACTACGTGCATGTTCATTTTATACACCGAATTTCCCACATTAAATGGATATTGTTGCTTGACACATTTTTATTTAAATTTATTATGCCTCATGGATAAATGTTATTTCATATTTCATTGTGTATTTTAATATGGAATCTTATTGAAAATAAAACCAAAGGGTGACTTGATATGGAAAATGATTTCAAAATATTATTTTGAAATATATTTTTTAAAAAATAACTAATAGATGTGTGTGGATAAACATTTGATAGATTATCTTGTTTTATCCTACTAAGATTTCATGCACACAACCTACTTTTTCATTTGGAAATTTGTAGCCTGGGATTTGAAGGATATAGGTAATAAAAAGAGCATCATGTAGAGGATGACTATCATAGTTCATGTTTCCTTATAGTGGGTTACGATGGTAGTGACATATGGTCATGTAGAAATAGACAGAAGGGTTTTATTGGGTAGTATGTGGAAGGTCTATGATTTTGTTCCTTTAGACCTTGTTATCCACTTGTTTGATGTTTACTTTTATGATTTGGTTATTTTTCATATATGATGTATCTTGGATATATTTTATGATACTCTATTTTTCTGTATAATATCATATGATTGTTGTGGGTGAATTCATTCCCATGTTTTATTTTATGATACCCTGGTGATTATTTCTATCCATGGGTGATTTGTAACAAACTTCAGGCTTTATGGTGGTCCAATACATTTGATATTAATAGTTAAACCAGGTTGGTCTATTAAAAATTGATATCTGAGGGTTAGGTTATCATTAATGACTATACTCATGATATTGTATTCCACTATTGTGTCTAGGGATTATTGATTTTTTGTATATAAGTCTACCAGATCTTTATAGGTAATTTGGGAGTGTTCCTAGACAACTTACTATAATGATAAGCCATGAGTTACAATGGTAAGTACAATGTTGTAAAGAATACATGTTTGTATTTTTATCCTGCTGGAATGTAGTTTTATAATTTTAGTTGATGGTAAAGGTATAAAATTTGACTCAAAATGGTTTTTATCTTTTTTATAGAATAATTATTCGATAAGAAAAATGTCTCTGAATGATAGCGAGGAAGATGTGTAGCAATCCCCATATGAGAATACTTTAAATAAATTGGTTTTTTGTGGGAACTATACTCTAAATGATCAATTCCTTGTACAAAGTCACTAATATTGAACCCAAATAGAGGGTGGAACTTCCAATAAAATTCACTCAGAAACATGAACTGATCATTCATGGTGAAAAGGGACCCATTGAATTGAAAAATTGATTGAAAGGATTGGGGGGAATTTCAACTTTATGAAAACTCCAGATGGCCCCAAGGATGGTTTCTCAACTAATATACCAGAGGGGCCAATAAGGAAGTGGAGGGAATCTATTTTCAAGACATGTTTCATGCTGATACCACATGGACCTCTTTCAAGAAATCATTCAATCAAAATTTTTATCCAGAAATAGAGTACAGAAGGAATGGGAGTTATTTTTTCTAGATAATAGATATTATTCATTAATGTAGTTTTATACTCAGTTTTCTATTTGGTTTACCCATATATAGAGGTAATTTCCAATGAAAATCTCAAGGGGAGATGTTTTGACATGGGATTGTGGGATGATATTAAATCTATGTTAATTATTAATTTATTTCCCACATTTATGGAGGTTGTGGATAAGGTAATTATGGAAGAGATAGATATATCTAGGAAGAAAATACTATTAAAATCACTAGGAATTATTTAAGGTAGCTAGAGTTCATTTTCTATACAGAATAGTTAGTAAGGTGACAAATCCCAATGTAGTGGCATCAATTTGTAGTAGGTATTAGGGTTAATTGAATTGGTCTATTACTAGTGCTGGAGAAAGGTATACCTAAAACCAAATTTTATGGAAGTACCCATGGCCTATCATAAATATGGGGGATATAGAAATCATAATTTTTTATATGAGAAAAAATACTATGGAATTAGATATGGATCATTATTAAACAATTCCTCTTAGTTTAGATCAGACACAATAAAAGGGGTGTGATCCCAACCTCATGCCAAGGGTGATTCTTAGTTTGCGGAGAATGGATAAGATGAGGATGTATATTTGTACCCAGAAGAGTATGCCCTAATGGAGTTAGAGGAAGGGCTAAAAACCATGACATATATGGGTTCTATTGTTTCTTATATGGTTGTAGATATTTTGGTTGAATGTAAAGCTAATTCCTTTATCTCATCCATGATTATTATTCTGTTGGGATTGTGATCAAAACTCATGACTTCCCTGAAAAATATTTCCACTCATTTGGGAATAAATTTAGATAAATTTTTTAAATATATAGACTATCAGGTGGTGAATTCAGACCATGTAACCAAATAATATTTTCAAAATCTTGTTCCTAACATATTTTATATCATCATTATAATGGATTGTATGATTATATATAATACCCAAATCTATTTATATCATTATTAGGTCTATCTATTCTCTTCTGATGGAGTCACTCATGTCTTTAAAGGTGAGTGGGATGAAATATCTAGAAGACCTGGTCCCATTTCACTTAGTCATGAGATGATATAATTAATGTTTTTCGAATAAATTTCATAATATTTTGATACACATCTTAGTGTACCTATTTTCATAGTGGTGAGTGAGTATCCTGATGTTCTTCCAAATTATTTTTTAGGGTGTTAACCCATGAGGGAAGCGAGTTCTCTATAGAATATATTTCTAGGATGAGAAACATTTAATTATCATAACACTATATAGAAACTACTAAATTAAAATAATTAAAGGTTCATCTTGAGGATATTAAGGCTATGGGATTTATTCATCCTATAAATTCACCTTGTTTATCACTAGTGCTCTTTGTCAAGAAGGAATATGGGAGTCTGTAACTGTGTTTTTAATACTAGAAACTCAACCACATGATAATTATGAATGAATATACCATGAAGAGGATTGATTATATTTTTGAATTGATCAAGGGAGTGAGATGATCAAGTATTCATATGATATCATATTAGAATTAGCTGATGGTCAAAGATTAACATATTTGGAAGAAAATATTCCTGATAATTTATAATAATTTTGATTATCTGGTCATATCATTTGGAATTACTAATTATCCAGAAATTTTTTATGGATTTTATGGATAAAATACTTCATTGGATCTTTAATTATTTTATAGTTGTATTTATTAATTTTATCCTTATTTATCCAATATCAAAGTAGGATAATGATGTGAATTTTAATATCTTCTTTGATTTTTGAAAGTTTTTCTCCTATCTTGGAAGAAATCCAAATTTCAGTTCTGGATTAAAGAGGTGACATATCATGGCCATGCATCTCTGTGGATCCTGAATAGATCCAGGTAGTAATTTCCTAGGAGTAGACTATAATTGTGTTTTATAATAAAAAATTAGTATTAGCTGGTAATTATAGATATTTTGTTTGATACATATCCAATATTTCATCTTCTATGATAGTGTTAAACCATAATATTTTGTTGTTTTTTGGGGTGATCAGTGCTATAGAACTTTTTAAGGGTTGAAATTGAGATTGAATTCAGATCGAATCTTTATTTTTCTTAAGATAAGTGTTGGTTATGATGTTTACTACAATTCCTAAAATATATTTTTGGGATGTTTCTTTATTATGGGAAGATAGGTAGTATCTTATAGCTCTCATAATTGACAAATTCATTAAAAGAACAATCCCATTCATGATCTTGAGTTTTTGGTAGTAATGCACACTCTTAAGACATTGCACAACTACCTCTCCCGGGAGTGGATTTTAGTTTACTCAAACCATAATTGTGTGAAGTATATTTTATGTAGAGGAATATAAACATGAGAAAAAGAGGGTGGTGTAAGTACATTAAATCCTTTTATATTGAAATTTCATAAACCCCTAAAAAGGAAACATGGATGTAGATGCTTTCATCAGAATGTTTCCAACTCAGGCAGTGAATGAATCAGTTAAAGAGTGGTTCATGATGGACTTTTATACTTATATTCACTTATATATAGATAAATATTATAAAAAGTTATTCTTATATTTTTCATAGGAAGGATAACTTATTGATGATCATATTAAAATTTTTTCGGTAGAGGATGTGGTGTTTTAGTGATTTAGTAGGAATCATTATGGTGGGGAGAGCTCAGGTGCATGGTTACAGTCTCTCGATGGATTTTTGAACTACATAGGAAGGATGATTGATCTATTAGACATATGAAATAAGTTTATTGGAAATGGAAACTAGTATAATTGTTTTATCTACCCTGTTGATACCAAAATGTATCATGACCTGAGACATCTTTAGAGGTGGTAGGGTATGAGTTGATCAATTACAGTCTTTTTATCTTTGTGTGTTTCATATCATATAATTGATGGTTTTTGGAAACCTTTCCCATGATAGTATGTAAATGAGATGGTATTTATATGGACATTGTAATTAAGATACTATAGACTCCTAGTGGTATGGATGTGATATGGGTGAATATTTATTGAGTCCTAAAATTGATGCATTTCCTACATATCAAAGAGTAGATAATGGTAGAGGATATTTAGAACCTATATGTGTGGGAGATTGTAAGAATTCATTTTTTTTTCTATCAACTATCATTTTAGATAGGGACCTTCACTTCACCTCTTGGTTTAGAGTGGATTATAAACATTGATGTGTTTTTAGATTATGTTTAGTATAGTGTATTATCCAAAAATTGATTTCTAGCCTGAGTGATCCATAATTATTCTTGAAGAGAAGCTCCAAGAATACATTCTTTAATTAAATTTATCTTGGGAGAAACATATGACACTATTATATCTTTCCTATAGTAATAGTTATTATTCTCTTATTTGGATGACTCTATTTGGAGGTTGTGTTTGGGATGCCTTATAGATAGCATAATTTTTGGGTTATGGTTAGAGAAATGTCATTGTTCAGATTATGCACCATTTTTAAGATGATTTATATCATTTAACTTATTAGTAAGAGGCTAGAAATAGATCAAAGTCACTAGAAACCCTATGATGATTAGTGTCATCATCTGCTAGAGTTTGAGGTAGGTGATCAAGTTTTCCTCAATGTTTTACCTCAATTGGGGAATTTACATTTAGAAAATCTAGGAAGGTTAACACCATCTTATATTGGCCCATTTGAGGTTGTGGAGTGATTATGCATGGTATTTTTTGGTAATATTGACATACTTATATGACAACTATCCACGATGTGTTCTATATTTCCCAAACAAAGAAGAATCATCATATCCATACATCATGATCCAGTGGGTGGATGTTGAGATTGAACCTAACACATTAGTGATTAAAACCCCTATTTAAATAGTGGATTAATAAGATAATTTGCTACTTGGAGTGATCATCCCATTGGTTTGAGTAATATCATAGTGTGGTAGAGACAACTATGAGACAAGGGTGAATGAGGCCTCATGATTCATCAATGGCCTTACCTCTTATTTATTTTATGATCCTTTTCATTTTTGAGGATATAAAGATTATATGGTGGGGAGAATTTTGACACACTTCATGTCATAGTTATGATTCATTTTTAGTTCGGTTTAGCACTCATGTGGTTATAAAGGCTTTAAGGTTTGACGGTTTGAAAATTTCAATTTTATGGGAGAAGTCTAGAAACATGGTTTAAGTTCATGTTTAGATCTGACATTTCCATAACTATGTGTTATGGATCCCTGAGTTACCAATGAACTTTGAACAATTTTAACATGGTTTGTCAAAATGGGCGAGTCAACAGGAAATCCATGCAATTTTTTGAGTTTGGGTAAAGAGGTTGTTTCATGTATTAGGCATGGTTTTTCAAATCATACAGTTATTACTAGGAAACTATGCACTTTGTTTTTCAATATATAGTGGCTACTGCATAGTTTCTTCATAGTTTGTATAACCATGCAAGCTAACCATGAGAACTAATAAAAATTTATCAAAATGAATAATTTCCCCAATTCTCTTGTTTATTTTTAAATATAATTTATTTCTAATCCATCATTATCTTAAAAAAGACTCTCTATGATGCTTTAGAGGAATCTCTCATTGATTCCTTGGTATTCCATGTTTATTTTATGTGGATCACATCAAGGTATGTTCAATTTTATATCAATTTATTCTATTTTCACATGATATATCCTAAATATCTTTTCACTTGATCCTTTGTAACCTAATTGCGATGTGATTGTCATATATAAGGTTGTTTATGGATAAATGATTATTTTATTTATATACCTAGTCTTGTGAGGAATAGATCTTTTATATCCCAATCACTAGTTTTCAAGTCAATCCAATTGTCTTCATTATTGAGGTAAGTGTATCTATCCCGTAGTCTATCCCTTGGAATTCTTCATGTTTTTATGATTCACATTGATTTTGATATACAATGTTGATGATTTGAAATTCATGAGAGGTGAATTAATCTTTCATGTCAATGGAATTTTATTTAAATGGGGTTTTTTTAAAATAATCAGATACACATGATGTGTATGATAAATTTCACCAATGATTTTTTTATGAAGAAAATGGGCTTTGAAGCATGTAAGTAGTGTGATATTTCTATTGATTTTTTTAGGAAAATATTGGCATGAAATGAACTTTAATGGATTTTCTGTTGACATTTTTTTTATTTAACATTAATTTGGCTTCTTGAATGTAATAGTAATGTGTTAACACAACATTAATTCCTTAGTGTATTGGTAAAATATAGATATGAGAGACCTAGTAGAGTTAGAAATCAATATGGAAGGTTCCTAGGAATAAATGATTTCTAGTGGGTAGTATTTCATGGGGATTTATGTTCTTAGACATTTGGAGTCACATATGATGGCTAGTGACATTATTCATCTATGTTGTGTACATCATAATGTTGTTATTGTCCCCTAGGTGTTGTGTGGATAATTTATGTAAATGTTGATTTTATTGGTGGATTTTAAAAATTAAAAAGGATATTTATTCTTGATACCTAATTATGTTGTTACTATCCCCTTGGTCTTGCTAGATACAGGTAAAGGGAAGAGCATCATGTAGAGGAAAACACTCCCAGATTGTGCTACCTTTTAGTGGGTTTGTATGGTGGTGACATTTTTTAATATGGATATTGACCCACATGTTATCTCAAGATGCATGTTGATGGTCTACCAGTTTGTCTATTTAGACCTCATTATCTATTTTTTAAATTTTACCTTTCATAGCTTAGTTTTTTGACATATTACATATCTTGGATATATGATATGATAATATATTGGTTTTTATTATATCATATGTGTGTTGTATGTGAAATCATTCTCATATTCTTTTGTTTGATACCGTGGTTCTTATTTCTATCCCATAGTGATTGGAAACATGATTTGGGCCTTTTGGAGGGCTAATTTTGGTGAAATGTTTATTTAACCAAGGTTGGTATATTATAGCTAATATATAACATATTTTTAATATAATGAACCTGATCCAAGTAGACTTGTTGTGTTGTATACTTTATTACTTGGCACTAGATACAAGCAATCACATCCTCCATGAATGAATAGTTCAGTAGTCTTGGTAACTTAGATACGTATATGAATCCAATATTACTTTGTTAATCAAAAAATTAAAAGATATTATTTTTGTGAATATCATTATTTTTTCTATCATATCACTACATATAATATATAGAACACTTTATGGGTTCCTAATAAAGGAAAAAATAAGGGTGAGCTCAAATGCATAGTAAGGGTTACATATAATGGAATCAAACAGGAGTAAATAACGCATAATAAATATGTATATGTAAATCACTAAAAACACATTCCATTTAATCTATAACATGATCATAAAATAAGTCATAACCAATATTTCAAGGTATACAACTAAACAAACATTATATTTAAACAATAAACATTTTATAAAATGCATCCAAAGATAATATCTTTGTGAAAATACCATTGATAACATTAATAAATGAATTCTCAATGAATTTAATTCTTAATTATTGGATATCATGATTCCACCCATAACATCATGTCTAACACATTCCTCATATATCTAATGATTTATTTAATACATGAACTAAATGTCTCATCAAAAAATATCTTCATTTAATAAATAATACATATTTATCAAAATTTCCCTAGGTAATCCTATAAATTTTAAAGAAAAGAACATATGTAAAAATGATATAAGGTTTTGGAAATATTAATATCTATGATAAAAAAAATATATACAAGAATATGAGTGGATTTTATGAAGTATTAATGATAATATTCTTTATATAATAGAATAAACAATCCCAAAATAATGTGTTATTATAAAATTGATTCTATGTTTTTTGGTAACATTAAAAGTTTAACCCCTTGAAAAAATAAAATCGTATTGAAAAATTTAACATCATGAATAAATAGGTTTTTAGATTAAATAAATAAAGGGAAAATATATTCACCACAAAAAGTTAATAGTTCTACATTAACATATATATGTCAATGTAAAGTGTGCAGATGAGTGTGAATCACAGAGAAGGGGAGGGGGGAATCATTGATCCTTTTAAAGTTTTTACTAATTAATTATTTTCAATTAAACCTCTATGGTTGGTTAAAGCCTCGATCCACTCTTCATGTGTCTCTCAGCCTTACCTTGAGTGATGTTGTAAATGACAAGGCACTGAACACAAGGATTTACAAGGTTCAGTTTAAAGACCTACTCCATGTTGTGTTGGGTATTCCCACCAACATAGATTCTCTACTATAATCATATCAACAATTACAATGGTCCATATAGAGTCACATTTAATCTTTTTCGAGACCCATAGTAGGGTCTTTATACTGCATCCCACAGTGTTATTAGAGTCCACTGGCCTACTCTAGAGTCCCACTGAAGTATTCTCCTCCTCCTTGAATCTCACTGGGTTCTTCTAGCTCTAAATTCACATAAGATGATTCCTTATTAGTTATTTCATGATTAACTATAGATGATATTCTAATCTCTACAAACAAGCATGAAAAATCACACTTTCCTTTGTAACTCTTCAGGAATCTTCAACAACCTTTGGTATGGTCTTTTGGCCTTGCTCAACATTTCTGATCACTTTCTTAATCTGATATCAGTTCAACAATGCTTAGGAAAATAATTCTTCTTCTAATTAATACCTGGCCTCACTTATGTGTGTTAAAATGGTGCACAAAACCTTTTCAAGAATACAAGAGTGATTATTCACTATATCATCTCAGTCTGATTTCTTGAATTCTCAAGCATAATAAACTCAGTTGAAATGTCTTATGTAAATTATTCCATGCTTCAGTCTTAGTTAAACTTCACCTCATTCACGTATTTCATGGGTATCTCAAATACTTCTCACATGTTCCTGTGATTGTGCATGTTTTCATGAACATATAATATGTAGCTTTTAAACTTGAGCACACACAATTCTTAAATAGGTTAAATGAGTGTGTCTCATGCAATTTACACGTGCACTGTAAACATGATTCATTTCACACACTTTATATTCTTTTTGATTGATATTTTAAAAACATACTCTAGTTCCTTTTATTTGGGTTCAATGTATAAGTGTGTTATGAAATGGCATGAATTCCCTTCTTGGTACAACTCACTATCTCTTCTTTATTTTCTCCTCTATCTCTCTCTCTTTTCATGCACATGGTTCGGGTGTCTTTTGTTTTTTTGTATGTTCTTCTTCAAACCCAAATGTGTATTGTATTTAGAACATTTTCTCCTCCTTCACATGGGAACACACTTAATAACTTCTCAAATCCTCTTCCTCATGCATGGATTCCTTTTTTTGAAACCATGAGGCCTCATATTTCTTAAATGGATGCTCATGTATGTATGTGTGTACTGCCTTTCAAGCATGAAAAATCCTTTGTTCTTCTTCTTTCCCACACAACCCAAATGGTTATAATAAGGGTTTATCTGGGTTCTCGGATGGGTCATGAAAACAAGTGATAGTTCTCACCTCTTCGTTGTGACAGCAAAGGGCTCAATTTCTTCTTCTTTGTGTAAATAGGATGGAAATGTTCTTTATCACAGATCTAAGAATGGTTAGTGGATCTGTCTTCACAAAGGTGCAGGAAGGGTGTGTGTGGACCAATTGTTTACCCACGAGATCACATTCACAAAAACACAAATAGGGTTCATGAGAACCTATCATGTGTTTTCGAATTTCTCCCCATAGAGGGTGTGACTACGTTATTCTTCGCAAGGATGATTCAATATTGCGTAGAACCTATTGAACTCCCGCAAATATCTTCTTCTTTGAGTAGTAGAGCTGTGCAAAATCTATTCTTTAGTACTATTTTTCTACATAGAAACAATATCTTTTACTCAATATCTTTTTCAGCTAAGCCTCATTTGAGGGATCTTTATTTATAGAAATGAATCATTGTGTATATACACATTCAAATCCATGGGGTTGAATTCTTTGAAAGCCCGTGATCATCGGGTTTCAATTATTCAAACATGGGATCATGATATGGAACATATCTCGGTTTTTTCAATTTAATGAGGTGCATATTCTCTATGGTCGTATCCTCAAGTGAATGCATTTTCGAACGCTTGAAAATCATATTCACCATGAATGTTCGATCAAGGAGATTTCTTCCTAGCCTCGGTAGCTTCATGTTGCCTTGAACTCATTTGAACTGTTCATATCAATGAATACGTGCTACTTTTAATGAATTATATAGTTCAGTTTTGCTTGATGATCACCATGCAATACATTTGAGCTTCAACGGTGGTTAGGAGATTGATCTCGGTGGATCGGTAGTGGCGATGGCGAGGAGTGGTATCGGGTGGACCTCCATGTGGTCTGAGGTTAAAGATAATGCTACAGATGTTGGATCAACTTGAATTGATAACTTATAACCATGATTATATCACAGGATGTAGGATGGGGCATGTATCATGGATATGTCACAAGATTAGATGAATAGTGAGGATTGATTATATGAGTTAACAATATGTCCCACATAGAAATGCATCGCGGTTTCAGGCTTCTTCAAATATCAGGCCACAAAATCCTTGGTTAAAAAATCTATTCCCCCCTCTCCCAGTGCCACCCCATATCTGTGTTTTGTGGGTGTGCTTTTGTTCCCACTCTTTCCTCCTCGGGCATGCTCCTAGTGCCCACTATGCATCTTTGTGTGCATGGGTTGATCACCATGCATGCTCCTATGTGATTATACATAAACCATGCTCTACCTCATACAGGGATAGACTTGAGGGTTTCCCTTAGGTATGCTTGACCCCTTGGGTCTCGTATGTGCTTGAGGATGAGTATCTCGGATGGCCTCCTTGATTGGACTCTTTTTTATGTAATACCCCATATATTAAAGTATTCTATGTATAAAATAACTAATTCAAGAATAGCCTCCACTCTATAAATGTAACATCCTTTCATAATATTTTCCTCTTCTTCATATCCTTTTTGGAATTACAATTCCAAATCATTATACTCATCTACCTTCATCCAACCATGGATGGAGTTCTTCTTTAACTCCTCATTCATTGAAACACAATGCTTGGAAACATTTTAGTAAAACAATATCTATACTTAACACATTCTTCTAAAAATCATCATCCAAATAGAAAATAGTGGATTGATCTTTGAAACTCATCATTCAATCAAGTATTGCCTGTCCTTTTCTAAATGGTGTAACAAGTTGTCTTTCAGTGACACATGTCTTGGAACATAGGACTGGCTCTACAATCATATGAATTTGTTTCTTCGATCTTCATCCATTATTAAAGTGAGATCTTTACTGAATTAATAACCTCACCACATAAGTCATTAGAATAATTTCCATAATAAACTTTTCATGTGTATACCGACAACCTATTTACAATAAAATTTTTATTGACAACAAATGCCACAACATTCTCTATATAATGAAAATGAAATTGAGAACAAATCCCTTAAAATGATCATAACATCAACTTCAGAATTAATCAATGAATCGATTATGTGATTAAAATTTAAATCCTCATAAAGAAACTGTAAATAAAAAATGTAATAAAAATTCTATAGTGATATAATCTTTGAACATCAAAGACAATGAAGAAGAAATATAACCTAATTAAATGAAATTGAGTTATGAAATTATTTACCACATGGTAATTTTTAAGAAAAATACCAATGAATGAAATAATTTTAATTAAAAATAAAATATCAGGAATTATGAATTATTGTTGATATTAAATGTAAAATTGATTGTGTATACACCATATAAAATAAAATATGTACACAACAATAAAATATTCCTTAATAAATGGAATTGAAAAGAGGATCTGTACCTGACGCTTTCTCTAGGTTTAATGTGCAGTAAATTTCATTAAAATTATTTTAATAAAGTTAATAATTTATTAAATAACCCCAATAATATTAATGATATAATATATGATCCTATTATAACATTCTACTACTTTTTTTAATAATATTTCATTATTTTCATTATTTCAGATTATAGTTGCCTTGTTTTCTCTATTGTGTTTTTCATGAAAGTTATGGTTCATGTGCATAAGATATTGATAATTAATTTTAAAAATTATATTAATTTTATAAATATCTTATTTACTCATTATATATTGTTTTACAGTCTTTCATGATGTTTGGATAGGGAAAATGAATCACATTACTTCATGGAGATGGTATGTCATATATACGCATGAGCGAGGATATCATTCCATGAACGAGTGAAAGGGAAAGGGATTTAATTATATATTAAGTTTAATGAATTAATATTTTTCATATATATCAAATATATTAATTAAATATATCTTTATTGTTTTTCAAGTAAAAAGTATGTTAAAAATGAATCACATCGTTTCGCGAGGCGGTAGTCCTCCGTACACACGGGCAAAATTGTCGTATTTTAAAAGGTACGGAAATTAAGAAGAAATATGTGATATTAAAATTTTATAAGTAAAATAATATACTAAATACTATATGTATACATTAAATTCAATATTGTATAAAATTTTGAGGCGTGTTTATTGAAATTGAGGTACATCAATCCGTGAAGCGGTAGCCCTCCATACACACGATCAAAAATTTAATTCCCCCTTTGATAGAACAGGATATGGATAAATATTATCCCATAAACACAATAACATATAATTATATTTCAGTTATGGATGTAATTATATTGGAAGGATTAGAAAATAATTTATGGTGTAACAAGAAGAAATAAATTAAAAGAGTTTCATTAATACAATTATTTTCTCTTAGAGAAAACTCATTTTTATCACCTATTAAGGACAATAGGGTTGGTATTTTGGGAAGAAAATCAGATATAAAATATGGATAAATATTTTTGGGATATATTTTATAAGGTTTTGGTAATTTAAAATGGTGTTATTGGTGTGCTCAAGTAAGGGAAGTGAGTTCTCTTTTATAATTGATTAGGTGTGTTGTTTTTTTAAATTCCTAAAAGTATTCAATAATTGAATGTAATTAACACCAAAATTGCCTAGAAAATTTATAAATAATTTATTTTATGGATTATATGGTATAAAACACCTCAAGAGAAAAAAAAAATTTAAACATGTTATTCCTTAACATTTAAGTTTACTCACCTTTACCATTTATATTTTCACTATAATAATTAGTTTTGCCGACCTAGGTAATTTATCCTTGAAAAATAAAATAAAATGATCATAATTAGATAATTTTTACCAAAACTTCTAATTAATAAATTATATTTACCAAATAGAAATCATGTGTGTGTTGAAAAATAAATTTTACGTAAGTGAATGTAACATGAAAAATTATATTTCAACCTTAACCAAAGTAACAATATTTTTAACTCGTTAGGGGATTGTATTGTTACTATGGAAGAAAAATTGGTATAGGAATAGAAAATGGTATATATTTTTAAAATTTAAAATTCTCTTGGTATAATATAATACTTTTATAAATTTTAAATCATTTAATATACTATTATATATTATAAAATAACATAAATGTTAATTTTGACACTATAAATTTCATTTTACTATAATAACATAAATAAAATTGTGGAATTAAAATATATTGATTTCAAACATGTATAGAATGATATAGATATTTAAAAAATCATGGAAAAAAATAATTCATTCAATTCATATCAATTTTAATATTTTTAATATCATTTAATTTTTTTTATTAATTAAATAAATACTATGTCGAGATTGCATAAGTATTTAAAGTAATTATATTGTTATTAATAATTATAAATAAACCACTCATACTAAAATAATTTCATTAAGCTCAATAATACAAAAAATATTCGCTGAAAATTTTCTTTTTTCCCTATGTGAACAGTTAATTTAAATACAAAAGCAAAAGAGATACGTTTTCTCTTTTTCTTTACATATGTTTTTATATAGGTCACTTTCATGGAAAAGTGTCCCAAAAAATCATGAAAATTGAGCATAATTTGATAATGGTAAATCTATAGCCATAAAATACTAATTATACAAGTTTTAGGTCATTTTTAATCCTTATATTTTTACTTTAACCCCATGGTAAACTCATTTCAACCTTAATCGAGATAAATAATTTTTATTATTTTTATTATTCTTTAAGAAAAAAATAAATTTTAACTTATTATATAATATTATTTATGATTATTCAAAACATGGAATAAATTTATACAAATTACATTTATGTAATTGGAAATTTTGAATTTACAATTAAACTGAGAGACTCGATGAAAAATCAGTTTTTGAAAAAGAAAACACTCATAAGTATAAAATGCTTTTATAAAAAAATCAATATAAAAATGATTACACTAACATATATTGTATTTATTAAAAAATATTTTAACTATTTTTAATTTTAAAATAATTTTAATTAAAATAAAAACTTTAAATTGTTTAAATTAAAACGAGTTTCAATAAAAACCATTATTTTTTCACTATTCATAAAAAATTAACATTTTCAAAAAAATCTAAAGAATTCACTCTAGGAAAATTTTGAAATATTATTTTAAAAAATGATTTTTATTTTTTAAAATAAATTCTCCATTAGTTTTTAAAATTAATTTTGATGAATGTATCTAAAGTGCAATGAAACCCCATTTTAGAGATCTATATTTCTTCCAAAAACATTTTTATTATTCATTCAAACGATTATTATTTTATTTATAATCAATATATATCCATTTAATTTATTTTATACATTTTTATACCATATTATTTTCATAATTTATTTATTATAATTAATACCAATAAATTTAATGTATATTATATAATGATACACTATATTATGATTCTTTTAAAATTTTGGTTGTATGTTGTATACACTATTGAACAAAATGTTGTTTTTATAAAAAATATGAGGGTTGTGTGTAATGAAAGCTATTCAAGAGATTAAATTTAATTAAAATAATTTTACATTGTAATCTTAGGGTGTTATATACATATTTCAATTAGTAGCTACTGAGGTCCTTGATAAAAGGGCCCAGAGGATTGTTTGAAAGCCTTATACCAAGTGGAAACTTCTTTCATTATGCAGGGTAGTACCTAGGAAAAGGATTTGTCCTAGTAAAATTTCCAAACTAATGAAGAGAATGTTGGTGAAGTGGATTATAAAATATTTGCGATATGGACCACTATACATAACTATTATAATGCCCTGATCCCAGTGACCCAGATTCAGTGCATTATTACATAACATTGGCAAGATAACAAGAAATCAAGTCATGAAAGACCGATCAGTTTTGTATCCATGGAAGTACTAGATACATACATAAGTTCTACAGAACATTCTGAAATGAAAAATCAACATTGTGTATCTTTTAACCACACTTATATCCCGTAGTATATCCCTAGAGGTCATTCATAATAAACTTCTTGACATCTTGAAAAAATTAAACATAAGAAATAGGTGAGCTCAGATGCTCAGTAAGGATAACATTATAGGGGAAACTATCATAAATAACAATAAACATTTAATCCAATGTATAAGATAGAAACAGAAGCCTTTTAAACATAAACATCAGCATAATATGGTAAAGATAAATCAAATATTTCCATTTACATATTCATATAGATATTATACTAGACGAATAATCACATGTAATATCAATATCTAATCTAATAATGATGGAATGCATAAT
Organism: Viscum album; assembly: GCA_963277665.1. Lineage (NCBI taxonomy): Eukaryota > Viridiplantae > Streptophyta > Magnoliopsida > Santalales > Viscaceae > Viscum > Viscum album. The sequence goes on along the minus strand of OY728152.1, from coordinate 1,713,458,826 downwards.
TCCGGATATCATAACCACATAGTCAAGGCTTCGTTCCAAGACTATAAATAAAAATTTCTCAAGGCCTTGAGACAAGAAACGAGTTTGTCTCATGAGACATAATGATGCATTGAGGGGCTATAGAGGTCCCCACCCATCATTTACTACATCCAATGCATTCCTCATATGAAAAGGTTGAAATATAACATAAAAATTCTTAATAAACTAATATACAAATTGTTAATACTTTAACCATAAAACATTAATAACATAAAAATAGCACATCCACAGTCCAACATATCATAAAACTATTAATACAATATGAAATATTTTATCATAATAAATCCACTACAATTAAACATAAAATCCAATAATAGATATTTTCCTAGATGAAATCAATACAAAAAATATTTGAGATAAATATATCCTTCTACTTTGGAATCATTTAAAATTTGAATAATTATAAAAGAAAACCATTATTCTGAATATATTCATATAATCTTGTAAGGGATGATTTTGTGGTGTTATAACGATGGAAGATAGCCACAGCCACCGTATATGTTTAAAAAAACATTATTTCCTTAATTGGTCTAAAAGGTCATAAAGTACCTTGTTTGGGAAACAATGTAGATATTAAATTAAAGAAATTTTATAAAAAGTTAATGAATGGTATAAATTAATTTAACCCATAGTCTAGGAAATAGTAAAAATGTTTGGAAATACATTTTTATGAAACATAGATGTGGATTAGAAACAAGTCCCAACAGATACTTATGTATAAACAACATCGGATAATAAAGAGGTTGTAACATTACTCCTTACCTTGTACCTTTACTTAGTTGAGGGTATATTAAACACCTGTATAATATATAAATCAAAGTTATTAAATTATACAAGAACCACATACAAAGATATGTTATTACATATGATCCTCTAACATTGCATTGTTAATAATATTTCAGCAGTATAATTGTTTCGGGTGTTACGGATTTATTTTCCATTATATTTTTTGTTACATAAGTCTTATTAGTTATAGATAGGATGTATTTGATTCATATATTTAATGATATTAAGTTCTTAATCATTATTTCTCTATCAAAAAATGATAATTATTCTTGAATGGTTATGATGAGGAATGAAATCTCAACACGTCGTGGAGACAGTAAGGATTAGGTACGCACAAGAGACAATATCATTATATTGTTGTTGAATCGTATGTAATTGGATGGTGTATTATTGTAACATGTTTTTTTTATTATTTATATCAATTATAATCATTAATATACCCATCCAAATAATTAAATTTTGAATAATAAACTACACCATGACGTGGAGACGGTGAGCCCTACGTACACATGTATGTTGACTTTGTATTTCAAAAGATGGACAGAATAATGAGTATGGTTGTACCATATTTATAATAAAATCTTATTATGTATAAGGTACTGGAGTTATTATTTATTTATGGAAACAAAAACATAAAGAGGAAGTTTAAGAAGAAAAGAAATTTGAAAGAGGTGATAAAATAATTACCTCTTCTTCAGGTACTTCCTTTAGATTTGATCAAAATGGATACATAAGAAGGATTCATAATAAAATTAAGGCCTATTTGTTGATTTGATGGTATTTGAGAGTAGATTTTATTAGTTTTTGGCCGATCCAAATGGCTTTGGAGGTGTACATTTAATAGAAGGGGAAGTACCCTTTTATAAGAGAGGTGAGTTCCACTTTAGGAAAAGAAACAAATATTAATTTATTATAAGTTTATTTTCGGTTTATAATAGCACCGATGTATTTATTTCGAGGATAAGGTGGTAATGGGTATAAATCCTCTCAACCAATAGGTTTTAGACAAGTTTAAGTCACCATATTCACCATATCTTTTAGATATAACTCTCAGTTAATAGTTTAACTCTTACGTTGTCTTCTTGTATTTTCATACTACATGGTTAATATAGTTACTATAAAATAAAAATAGAACCTAAAGTGGTTAAGTATTTACAAATATAACATTATCAAATTCATTTGGAAGAATATTATATTTTTAGTAATATGAAATCATTTAATAAAATAGCATTTTTTATAAAAACTCATTTATGTCAATTTTGACACTATTAAGTATTTAGTTTTTGTGATAGTTGTAACAAGATTAATCCTTCAAAAAATATATTTAATCAACCATGACATGAAATATTAACCTATAAAATTCGTGGATGGCATCAAATGTTTCAATTTACATTTATTTTAATATTTATAATATCAATTATTTTAATCGTTCATTAGTAAGGTAATTAGTGCATAATCATTGTGTCATTAGTAAATATAATTATTTAATGTCTAAAAATTATAAATAAAATATCATGATGTATTAAATATTTTTATATTTCTAATAATATTTATATTCAAATTTATATTATGTATAAAACTATATTAAAAATGGTTTAGTTATTAACATTTTAATTTGACACTTTTAACTCTTATTTAAATAAAATATAATAAGTGTCCTAATCTAATTCAAGTGGATGAAAATGATAATATTTTGTATTAAGGTTTATTTTAGTTGAAAAATAGTTATCCAATAGAATTAGGACATGTGTTTGGATAATTTTATATTATTATAATATTATTTTTTACATTTAATTATCCTATTTACTTTTAACTGTGGTAAATAAAATTCAAAAGTTACTATTCAAAAAACATTACATTCATCCTATTGAAAAAAAATTTACTTGCAGATGAAAAACGTTTCACTCAAATTTCTTAAATTCGATTCACAGAAGGAGTAAAATTACGTTTCACGAAAATTTGCAAATGTGCCTCAAAGGTGGGTAAAAGACTTTAAAAATTGCAATAAAATTATATATATATAATATTAATATAAAATGACTCCAATGAATTAAATTGAACTAATATAAGTATTATGTATCATTTTTGACATTAAAATAAATTTATGTTAAAATATAATTATTTAAATAAAAAGTCGTTTTTAAATAACAATGTTGTGTTTTTCACTATTCATAAAAAATCGAATATTTTCAATAAAATACCAAAACTTTACCCTAAGATAATTTTGATATTCCCAATAAAAAAATAAATTCCATTTGAAAAAATAAAATTTATAAAATTTCCAAAAGTGAGTATAACTATTAATAACTACTTTTCTAAATAGCTATTTTTATTGTTCATGGTGTGCTAGAACTCGAAGTTTCGTATAGCTCAAGATTTTGTATTATTCAAAGAGAAATGTACCGTGGAAGATGAGGGTGTTACATTCTTCCCTAATTCAAATAATTTTATCCTCAAATTTTCTAGAATACTATAGATAAAAATATTTTGGTTGTTCTTCATCATAAGTTCCCCAGGTTCCCACCTTACCTCATCCATTTTATAGTTTCTCCAAAGAACTTTTAACAGACATGTTGTTCATTTTCTCAGATATTGTTCGCTAATATCAAGAATCTTAATAGGTCCTTAACAATAAGACAAATTGGGTTCCAGTTCTATTTCTTCATAAGTGAGTACATGCATTGGTTATATCATGTATTTTCTCAAAAGTGATACGTGGAACACATCATAAACTTTGGAGAGATAAGGCGGAATTTCCAAATGGTAAGCTACCACTCCAATTAGTTCTAGAATTTCGAAAGGACTTATGTACATGGTTCTTAATTCACCCTTCTTACCGAATCATATAACTCCCTTCTGTGAAGATACCTTCAAGAAAACATGATCATCTACTTAAAATTTCAAATCCTTCCTTCAGTCGTCAGCATAACTATTATTCTTACTTTGATCTGATTTGATGTGGGTTTGGATAATATTCACATTTTCCATTGTTTCCTCAATAAGTTCTGGAACTTCAATTTTCCTTTCACCAACATCATCCCAAAAAGTTGGAATGAGACATCTCTTTCCATATAACACTTCATATGGTTCTATCTGGATACTTGAATAGATTCTATTGTTATAGGAAAATTTTACTAGAGGTAAATGATGATCCCACATACCATGAAAGTCAAGTGAAAAAGATATCAACATGTATTATAATGTTTGAATATTCTTTTATGATTGTCTATCAGTTTCAGGGTAGTATGTAGTGCTCATACGATGTTCAATATCTAGGGATCTCTAAATACTTTTCCCAAATCATAATGTAACATCGGGATCACGATAAAAAATAATCGATTGGGGTACACTGTGAAGTCTTATAACTTCATTAATATATAGTATTTCTAAATGTAAAAGTGGTAAATCTTCTCTTATAGATTGAAAATTTGGCGGCTTGGTAAGAAAATCAATAATGACCCATATTGCATCCTTCCTACTAGGTGTCTTTGGTATCCCCATGACAAATTCCATCATAATATCATCCCATTTCCACTCAGGTATGGGAAGATGTTTCAAGACTCCTATGGGATGTTGTCTTCTAGTCTTTACCTTTTGACAAACTATACATATTGACACATAATTACAAATATCTCTCTTCATGTTGTCACAACAAAAATGTTCCTTCAAATCTCTGTACATCTTAGTGCTACCAGGATGTATAGAGAAATTACAGCAATGAGCATCATCCAACAATTCCTTTTTTAGATCAGGTATAACGGTAACACAAAGCCTCTTCCCAAATTTCAAAATTCCATCTTCATATATGAATTAAACCAATCTCCCATCACTCATAGCTTTTATTTTTTTTAAACAACTCATCATCAGTCTGAGGACTTTTTATCCTTTCTAGTAAAGCTTTTTTGAAACCATTTGAAAATGTATTGATGTTTATCTTCCATGATTATTCCCTTATCCAACTTTACTATATCCATGAACATAATATCCCTTTCAACTCACATCTTGTTCATAACTCCGTGATCATTTTTTATCAAAGAATCTGCCACCTTATTTTCTTTCCCTGGATGGTAGTGTATTGTGAAATCATAATCCTTAAGTAGTTCAATCCATCACCATTACCTTATGTTGAGTTCTTTCTGTGAGAAAATATACTCCAAACTCTTGTGATCAGTATATATATATCCCAATTTCACCATAAAGATAGCGTCTTCAAATATTCAGTGAAAATATTATAGCTGCTAACTCAAGATCATGAGTTAGATAGTTTTTTTCATGAATTTTTAGCTATCGTGATGCATAGGAAATAACTCTATCATTCTGTATAAGGAAACAACCAAGTCCTTTCTTGGAAGAATCATGATAAATAACAAACCTATCATTCCCTAATGGTAGTGTAAAAATTGGAGCATTAACTAATATCATCTTCAATTATTAAAAACATTATTCAAACTCTTTTTTAAAATAAATTGACTCCCATTACGTGTGATCTTGGATAAAGTGTTAGACAATCGAGCAATATTCAGGACGAAACACTGATAGTAACCTGTTAAACCAAAAAAATTTGTACCTCAGTTATACTAGTCGGTGATGTCCATTCATGGATTTCCCTAGTCTATGAAGGACCAATATATATTACATCCTTAGAGATAATATTCTCTAGAAAAGTAATATCATGATGCCATAATTCACGCTTTCTAAATGTCACATATAATCAATTTCATCTAAGAGTCCTCAAAATAGTGCGCTAGTGATTTTCATGATCTTTATAGATTTTGGAGTATACCAAGATATAATCAATAAATACCACTACAAAGTCATCAAGATATTCCTTTAGTACTCAATTCATTTGATCCATGAAAATATAGGGTTCATTAGTCAGTCCAAAAGGCATTAATATAAACTCATAATTCCCATACCTGGTTTAAAATGTTGTCTTTGGAATGTCTTCCTTCTTCATGCACAACTGATTATTTCTAGATCGAAGGTCAATCTTTGAAAAACATTGAGCTCCATGTAGTTGGTCAAATAAATCATTAAGGCGAGGTTAGTGATATATGTTATTTATGGTTATATAAATGATCTACATGTAGTCAATGAAAACCCTCATTGATTCATCATTCTTATTAAGAAAAAGAATAGGGGTTCATCATAGAGATACACTAGGGAAAATAAAGTCTTTAGTACTCAATTCCTCTAGTTGTTTGTTAAGTTATAATAATTCCCTAGTGAAAATTATATAAGGGGTATTCAATATGGTCCATGAACAAGGAGTTAAGTTAATGTAAAACTCAATTTCTCATTCTGGTGGATTTCTAGGTAAATCCTCTAGAAATACATCAACATATTCTTACAAAATATTTAAATGCTCTATTTAAAACTTCCTTTCCTCACCAATAGTTATTTTACTCCCTTCATCCCCAATAATTGAATTTAGTAAAGATACAGAGGGTGGATGTAGATGTTATTTATATGGTGATGTTTCTTCTCTAAAGATATGGGATTCCTTATCATCATTAAAAATTGTAAACACTTTCTTCTTACAATAAATTTTCACATCATTTCCCGAAATCCAATCCATATCAAGGATTATATCAAATTCAATCATGTGAATGAAAATAAGATCCATAGATAAGGAACATTTATATGACATAATGGTAACCGATTTAGAAAACATTATTTCTATCATACTTCCTTTTGGAGTTCTGACTGAAAAATCCCTTAATAAGTCAAATTAAAAATATCTAATTTTCTTGGAAAACTATGAAGATATGAATGAATGCATTGATCTAGAATCAAAATAAGCATTTTTTAACTTTGAGGAAACGATTAATGTTCCTTCCACCACGTAATTTGGAACTTCAACCTTAGAAATATTGATCGCATAAGCTTGGAATTTCTCCCTTGTAATGTTATGAGGTTAGTTTCCTTGATGCTTAGGAAATTAATTTGAATAATTCCCTTTTTCTTTACAGTTATAGAATTGAACATCGATAACCTCTTTCTTCCCCATGAAATCAAGAGCTTAGTGTCCATTTTCTACACACCTGTAACAAACTCCCATCCCCATTAGGCGTATACTAGGTTGTTTCTTCCAACAATTACTGCATGATGGAAAATTAATTTTTACCTTATTCTCCTTATTTCCTTTTCCATAGTGTTCAACTGATCTATTATTCTCTTGCTTCAATTTAAAGTCATAAGACTTAGAGAATTATTTTTCTGTCTTGATAGCACACGAGACTATATATTCCTATGATTAGAAGGATTGTGAGACTAATGATCGACAAAGAAATGGTTTCAACCCATAAAATAATCTATCAATCTTACTTATTAGGTTATGTATATAATCTAAATCATGCCTTGATAACATTGTAATGTTAACCTCATTCTTTGTGACATTCTCATCCTCCTTCTACTTCAAACTAAGAAATTTTCATTCCATATCTACTCGATGTTCACAAGGAAAATATTTTTCTAAGAAAACCACCTTAAACAACCTCAATTTCATATTTGATACATCTTTATCATTCTCTGTGTTTTGAATGAATGAACACCATTGATCTACATCTCCTGAGAGGTGATAAATTGCCAAGGAAACTTTTTCCCTTTCTCTACTCCCCAAAGCATGAAATATTTTTTCTAAGGAACTTATCCATTGCTCATATACAAATGTATTTGTATTCCCATTGAATGTTGGTGGTTTCTTCCTCATGAAGCGGTCTAACATTGATCCGCTGATTTGTGGATCAGGGTGCTTCATACAGGTAAAGTTATTATTCATTACCTGATTGAGTTGTCCCAGTATAGTTATAAGTTGTTCAATACTAGTTTCATGACCTTATCCATAATAATTATCTTGAATTTGAGGGAAATACCTACATATATTATATGAATTGATACATTTTCCATTCCTTCCACTAAGATTCATTTTTAAACAATGGAATACACTAGATTAGTTCATGAATCGCAATTAATAATTCAAAACATGTAAAATAATTTACATAAATTAAACCATTTATATATATATCCCATAATAAAAAAATCTATGGGTATTTATTTTCTCATAAATACTTCATAATGGTTTGTAAATAAAATGTAAATTGTCCTAAGAATATCCCTCGAGATTTTCAAACTAGGTGTGCAGTAAGGCTCGTTGTTGTGTACCAGGATACCCTGGGTCAAAACCAAAACTCCTTGTGGGAGTTTTCACTCCTTGGTACATCTATTCCTGAACAAAATCCACTTGTATTATCTAGAAAAGGATTTATTTCTTGTAAAACCAACATGATATCTATATTAACAAAAAATTTATACGTTCTTCTATACAAATCCTCAATGTCTATCTAAGGGTAATATTCTCTAATCAGATTTTTTCTAAATCTAGTTTCCAAGGTTTGTACTAAACTTCCTATGATACCAACTATAATTCCTAGACCCCAATTACCCTAATTCAGTGCATTGTTACATAACATTAGCATGATGACATAAGATAATGTCCCGAAAGACCAATCAGTTTAGCTGCCTTGGAAGTACTAGATACAAACATAAGTTTTATAGAAAATTATAAAATGAAAAAGAAACATTGTGTATCCTTTGAACACACTCATATCACCTATCCTATCCATGTAGTTCAGTCATAATATACTTCTTCACATCCTTGGAAAAATTAAACAGATTAAAGGGGTGAGCTCAGATTCTCAGTAAGGATGAAAATAGAGAGTAATCAATAAAAAATAAGCATAAACATTTAAGACAATTAATAAGACTAAAAAAAATCCTTTTAAACATAAACATCAGCTTAATATGACAAAGATAAATCAAAAAATGCCATTTACTTATTAATATGGATATTCTACTAGATGAATAATCACATGTAATATGAATATCTAATCTCATAATTGTGTAATGCATAATGTCCTACATCATAACCACATAGTCATGGCCTCATTCCAAGACTATAAATAAATATATTATCAAGGACTTATGCGAAGAAAATAGTTTCTCTCATGAAACCTACCAATGAATTGGGGGGATATAGTGGGATCCACCTGTCACTTACTACGTCCAATACATTCTTCATATGAAAAGGTGAAATATAACATAAACATTCATATTAAACTAATATACGAAATGATTATACTTTAACCATAAAATGTGAATGAAATTAAAATAGCATATCTACATAAAAAAATATCATAAAACTATAAATAAAATATGGAATATTGTACCATAATAATTCAAATTCAATTAAACATAAAATCCAACAATAGATTTTGACATAGATGAAATCAATACAAAAACTATTTTAAATAAATATCTCTTTCTACAATGAAATCATTTTGAAGTTGAATAATTATAAAAGAATAAATTTATTTTGAAAATATTCATATAATAATGTAAGGGAAGCTTTGAAGGGGTTATAACGGAAGAAAATAGATGCACCCGCCTTATAAGTTAAAAAAATTATTTCCTACATTTTTCGGAAAGGTCATAAAGTACCCTTCTTGGAAAATAAAAGAATCATTCCTTTAAAAACATTTTATAAAATTCCAAACATTGGTATAAATGACTCTAACCCATAGTCTAGAAAATAGATTTTTTTTAAAATACATTTTTTAAGAAACACAGATGTGGAATAGAAAGAAGTTCTAGTAGATTCTTACTTATAAACATCGTCGAATAATTAAGAGATAGTAATACTAACCATTACCTAGTACTTTTCCTTAGTTTAGGGTACGTCAAAATCATTCATAATAATAAAAAAAATGTTTTTAAATTATAAAATAACCACATAAATAAATATTATATCATATATTATCCCTTAATATTGCTTTGTTAATAATATTTCATTAGTAACATAGTTTTGGGTGTCACTGATTTGTTTTCCTTTATATGTTTTGATACATAATTAATGTTTGTTATGGATAATATGTATCTGATTCATATTCATAATGATATTAATTTCTTAAAAATTATTTTTTCATCATCAAATGAAAATTTTTCTTGTATGGTTATGATGGGGAATGAAATCTCGTCGCATCTTGGAGATGGTAAGCCATATGTACGCACGAGTTACAATATCATTCTATTGATGGAGAAATCATATGTAATTAAATGGTATATTATATTAACATGTTATATTTATTATTTACATCAATTATACTCATTACTATACCCATCCAAATAATGATGTGTTGAATAACAAACTACACCAGGACGGGGAAACGGTAAGACGTACGTTCACACGTATAGTGACTTTGTCATTCATAGGATAGATAGATTATCGAATATGGTTGTACCATATTTATAACAACATATATGTATATAAAAGGTACTGGATTTATTATTTTAGTATGGAAATAACAAATAAAATTTATGTGGAAGAAGAAATTATCATTGAATGTGGTGATAGAATAATTACTTCTTCTTTGGGTGATTACTTTTTTATTTGAACAAAAGGGATCCATAGGTTGGATTTATGATAAATGTAAGGCCTATAGATTTTAGTGAGGGTTGTTGTTAAGATATTGGAGAAGGGGTTGGATGAGACAAAAGGATTTTGAGGTGTGAATTTAAGAGAGGGGGAAGTACCCTTTTATAAGAGAGGTGAGGGGTGTTTTAGGAAAATCTTGAAATATTAATTTATTATAAAATAATTTTCAATTTATAATAGCTCCAAATGGATTTATTTAGATGATAATGTGTTTATGGGTAGAAATATTCTCAAACAATAGGTTTTAGATAAGTTTAGGTCACCATATTAACCTTATCTTTTAGATTTAACTCTTCTTTAAATAGTTAAACTTTTACCATGTCTTCTTAAATTTTTATACTACATGGTAAATATAGTTACAATAAAATTCCAAGAGAACCTAAAGTGGTTAATTAATGACATATCTAACATTATATAATTAATTTTTCCAAATATTATATTTTTAATAATATTATATCATTTAAAAAATATTATTTTTTTTTAAAACACATTTTTGTCAATTTTGACACTATTTAGTATTTGGTTTTTGTGAAAGTCGCAACAACTTGATTCCTTAAAAAAATACACTGAATCAACCCTAAAATTTCATATTCGCCTATAAAATTCTTGTATGACATCAAAAGTTTAAATTTAAATTTATTTTAATATTTATAATATCAATTATTTAAATCTTTCGTTAATAAGGTAATTACTACCTCATAATTGTGTCATAATTAAATTTAATTATTTAATTTATAAAAATTATAAATAAAATGACATGATTTATAAAATATTTTTATCCTTATAATGAGTATTTATATTATAATTTATCTTATGTTTAACTCTACATCAAAAAAATTTTAGTTTTTGAAATTTAAATTTAACATTTTTTACTCTTATATAAATTAAATATAATAAATGTATTAATCTAATACAAGTGGATAAAAAAAGATTATATTTTTTTCCAAAATTTTGACTTAGGTAAAATTTATCCAATAGAAATATAACATGTGTTAGGGTAATTTTATATCCTTATTATATTATTTTTTACCTTTAATTACCTTATTTACTTTTAACTGTGGTAAATAAAATTCAAAAGATTCTATTCAGAAAAAATATTTTCATCCTATTGAACCAAATTTTACTTACTAATGAAAACCATTTCTGTTAGATTTTTGTAATTCAACTCAAGGAAGCAGTAAAATTACGTTTTATGCATATTTTAAAAAATGCCTAGAGGGTGGGTAAAAGACGTTAAAAAATTCAATAAAATTTTATATATATAATCTTATTATAAAATGACTCCATTGAATTATATTATACTAATTTAAGTATTATTTATCTATTTTTAATTTAAAATAAATATATGTTTAAAAATAATTATTTAAATAAAAAGTCAGTTTTAAATAATAATGTAGTGTTTTTCAATATACTTCAAAAATTGAATGTTTTCAAAAAAAATACCAAAAACTCACCATAAGATAATTTTTATATTACAAATTAAAAAATGAATTCCATTTTAAAAAATAAAATTTATAAAATTTCACAAATTTGGTATTACTATTCATAATTACGTTTTTAAATAGCTAGTTTGATTGGTCGTGGTGTTCTAGAATCGAAGTTGCGTACAATTCAAGCTATTGAATTACTAAAAGAGAAACGTACCATGTAATCTTTAGGTGTTACAAATATGTTCTTCTATTATTTATCTTAATTCATATTTTCTATTTTATATCTAATTTATGGAATAAAGAAGATGTTTTAATTGAATTGTGAGGAATAACTTTAAACATGGTGCGAATGCTTTAGAAAATAGATTCATCCCCTATTAAGTCTTCATATACTCACATTTTAAAACAAATAACATCTATATCAACAACCCATGGATGTGAAGAATCAATATAGGGTCAAGAACAAAAGGATTGATAGATATGTTGTAGTAAAGATTATTTTAAAAGAAAAAAACAATATAATGAATTGAATCATGATAATGTATGTACTTCTTGCATGATAAGAATCAATTATAAAGTGAAAAGTATTAAAAATAACCAAAAAGAATTTGTGAAATTGGAAAATTATTAAGTATTGAAGATAACTAGACTCATAAAATCCAAAAATTAGTGGAAAATACATGTGGAGGATGAATATCTTGGTCGATAACAACCTCAATTATAGTTTACTTTATGAAACCCAATTATGGGACTTGAGACATAGTATACATTTCACCATGAATAAATATACCATAAATGGAAAATGTAGACTAATTATTATATATAGAAAGAACATGAATGAAAAAATCTATCTCATTTGTGTAAAACAAAACAAGTTATTTTTATCCAAGGAAGATGAAAATATGTTTTGGGGTAAACTACTTGTCAACCTGTGGAAACAATTTATGGAAGAGTTGGTGAAACATGAAGAAGAATATCATATTGAAAAAAAAAATTTATTATACTCATATGTGTGAAATTTTATAAAAGGGAATGATTATTCATAAGATAAACAAGAAAAAAGACAGGAATTCAATATTACTATTGGAATTAGTGTATCTGGATGTTTTTTTGGCCAATATCACCTAGTGATATTAATATAAAGAGATATTATATACTATTCATTGATGGTTAATGAAGAATGGAATTGTTGTTGGTGATCACTAAAAAATATGAGGTGTTAAATTATGTAACCCATTATTGAAGATTGGAAGAGAAGATAATCAGACAAGAATTATTGAAATTTTAGACCGATAAAGGAATGAAATTTAAAAATATTGAAGTTAAGGGTTATAATTAGAAGAAAATACAAGGAATCAAGTCTCTATGCTGAATACAGTTTAGAACCCAACCCTAGTATCAAGGAGTAGGTGGTTACCTTATTTCATTGGCATAGGATACATATAATTGCATCTTGAAGGATCGCATAGTAAAGTAATATTGGTAAAATAAATACATACTTAAATATCACATTAATATTTAAAATGTAAAATAAAACATAATATTTTCTTTGAGAGCATAATTATTTCTTCTAGAATAACCCTACATATCAATCATATTACACATCTTTGTATCCTAGAAAAATAAATATAAGAAATGTGTGAGTTCAAATGCTCTATAAGGGTATGAGTACAATAGAATCTATCATGAATATATAAGAAATTATCAATATGGAATGGTAAATAAATAAAACAAATTTCAGTTAATAAATAACATGAACATGAAGAATAATATGGTAGGAGGGAATGATGATAAAATAACTCTATATAAATAATTACATAATCTTGAAACTTAACCATGGACAATCTAACAAATCCAATAATCTTATGGAACATAAATAACTAATCTTATAATGAGGGAATTCATAATTTTAGACCTCATAACCATACCATCAATTCCTTATTCAAAGATATCTTAAATAAATTGGCAAGGACTTTTCCAAATACCCTAGATAGTGTGTATCATGAGACCAACTAATGAATCGAGGTGTTATAGTGGGCCCCTCCTATCACTTACTAAGTCCAATGTATCCCTTATATGAAAGGGGTTAAACCAAAAAAACATAAACCTTCATATTCAAGAACTAACATATGAAATGTTAAAATTTACCCCAATCAATAAACATAATAATAATTCATCCTAAGTAATATGAATTGTATCGAAATTGTGCATCCCAAGTGAAACTGATAATATACCATCCAGAAAAATGATAAGGATAGTATTGTTACAAAATACACCTAGTGGGGAATAAATAATGTAAGGGGGTTTTCACTGATGAATAAAATTTCTAAAAAGAGATCATAAAAAACACTCCTGAGGAAAATAACATTTCGACTTTGAAAATAACTATTGATTACTAAAAATTCACAAAGTATTATAAAAATATTTTACTTTAAAAATAGAATTTTATACTTATATTGAAATATTCAAAACATTTATTGGTCATGGTGGTGGGAAATTTTGATCATGTTGTACACATTAAAATAGCGGTTCCTTTTGTATTTTTGGTAAAATCCAAACATGCCATTTTTGGAAAATGAAATGAATATTCCATTAATTTATGAAAATACTACATGGGTGAAAATATATTTTATAAATAATTTTTTAATCATAAAAATATTTTTAAAAACATCCTTAAAAAACATTGTTTTGGATGAAAAAGGATTTTCAACCAAATAGAGAAATGAAACCATATTTTCTTAAAAACAAAATTTTATGCATCATTTTATGTTTCAAATAAAGGATAAATGGTAATATTATTTGAGAAAGTTCATGAATAACTATATGATCATGAAATACATTTATTTTAAGATATAAATATCATATAAGTTCTCCCATTGATACATAAACATAAACAATCTCAAATAATGATGAGATTGTGAAATAAACCCATACCAATTTGATAACATCTGAATAATATTACCCATTAAAGAAATAACATCAATTTAATTATTAAATTACATTAATATAAATATATTAATATTATAAAATATAAAAATTTAATGTATATACACTAAAAAAGGATTATGTGGTGAATATGTCAATGTCAAACGAAAGTAAAAGTGAAAAGAAAAAACCTTACCTTAGATTTGATTTCCTTAATATGTCTCCATATCTCTTATATAATAAATATTTATCTATTATAAATATTTTAAATAATTATAGTCATATATTTTATATCATTTATGATTTAAAAGTTGTATTTTATGACCTATTTATTATCAATTCTTGGTTATAATCTTTAATTTAGGTGATAATTGCTTCGTTTTACATGTATGTTTTAGTTTAGAAATTTCATTCCTTTTAGTTAGATCATGGTTAAATTATATAAAGAATTTTAAATATGGTTAAAATGTGATATAAATTCATTAAATAGTAATTAATTGTAATATATAAAAGTTAATGATAGAAAATGAATTACACCATTCATGGAGATGGTTGGCTGTACGTACGTATGAACACAATGTTGCAACGTCCCCGTTCTGGAAGTCACCCAGAGGCGCCCCGTACTCGGTTGGTCACATGGCCTCAAGAACATTTCCCCAAATTCCAGAGGCTGGTGACTAGTATTGAGGGCCTTGGGTCTGATGGTGGGGAAACTATTCCCTCATTGGCAGAGTAACACAACAGAAAGGAAACAATTACACAATAGCAGAAGCATTAAATATACCAACAACAGTAATAACGGAAGACTGGGATAACAAAAAACTAAAGCACATATATAAATTATGCATGGTAACATGTGTCTAGGAAAGCATCCAAACAAGTCACAATACTGAAATAAAAATAGTACTAAACCAAACTAGAAAAGAAACAGATAAACAGCTCCTCAGTATCGCAAGCCTTAGCTAGGTCCCATGCTCTCCAACTCCATACCAAGTCAAGTACCTAAAGTAGAAGGGCTCTTTCCCTTGTTTATACCTACAGAAATATAATCTGTTCAGGCCCAAAAGCATGGCCCAAATAGGGTGTGAGACTAAGTCCCAGTAGGCAAAAACCCAATGATCTGTGCCTAACAGCCAGTGAATATATGGCAGGTAAAAGTATATAATTAGTAAACAAAGTTACTTAGTAGAAACAATTCCACACATCAAAAACAACTAATCAAGCACATTAACCCTCTAAGAAGTGCACACATCCAATCCCCTCTGGTTCAGTTATAATAATATGTAAACACTCTCTCAGGAAGAACTCACAGTCAATTCCCCTTATAGTCAAAGGTAAAACAAGACTCTCTGAGGAATCTCACATAGTATTTCCCCTTATAGTCTAAGGTAGTGAAAGACTCTCTAAGGAAGCTCACACATTCAATTCCCCTTATAGCCTCAAGGTCAAGGACTCTCTGAGGAAACTCACTCGGTCAATTACCCTTATATCCCAAATTCATTCAAATAATTCAGAGAATCTCTGAGGAAGCTCACACTGTCAATTCCCCTTATAGTCTAAAGAAGTCAAGGACTCTCTGAGGAACCTCACTCAGTCAATTCCCCGTATATCCCCAAGTGGTCCTAGGCTCTCTGAGGAAGCTCATTCAATCTATCCCCCTTATAGCCTAACGTTCTCAAAGACTCTTTGAGGAAGCTTACTCGGTCAATTCCCCTTATAGTCTACTACATCAAGTTCTCATGACCCTATGTAGGTCAATCAGAATATCTGTGCAATATGTACAATGTAAAACTACATTACTACTTGGATAACCAGTCTACATCATATGAAGCATGTCAAAATACAAACTCTCCATCCTACAACAACTGGCATGGAAAACAAGCAAGGTGGCCAAAAAGGCTAAGCAGGACCAAACAGTCATAAACAGATCATGCGTGGGTAAAACATCCAAATCACAAAAATAAACCCTATTCATATCCAATTACCTCTACACAAGCATACAATAATGGAAGAAAATCAACAGGGGTAAAAAGGTGAACACGCAATATCCTGTTCAGGGGTATTGGGAATAATTACAAATAATACTCAAATAATTTTAACAGAAAGGCCCAAACCACTTACCTTGGAATTTTGAGATTGATATACTCTAGTGTCGGACCTTGGATCGACCTAGAACACGGTAGATCTACAAAAAAACATCTAAACCGTTCAATGAAGGATGACTTGAGGAAGAAGAGGAATCATGAAACGAAGCTCAAGTAGAAGAGAGACCATACCGAGGCAATACCAATGCAATCGATGGTGGTCGAATCAGAAATCGGATGGATCTTAGGGGTTCAGAGAAGTATCATAGCCATACGAGTTCTCTCGAATAAATAAAACCTAAAAGAAGATAGTTCTGGCGATTAGACGTGACCCCGGTGCATTTAATGAAAAAATAAAGTACATGATGTATAATTTTAAAGTACACAGCGTGTACTCACCATTTTTGTACTCTGCTTTAGGCAGTATCCAAGTCACCCCCACACAGCTGTGTGCATGGCCGCTACATGGAAAACACTCAGCTACCTACGGTAAACCAGTACACAACATATAATCATAAAGTACATAGTGTGTACTTCGGAAATTTCCAAAATTTCCTATTTTTCTAAAAAACGTCCAAAAAAGGAAAAACATACATGATAAGAAGATCCAGGTTCTTATAAACTTCCCCCCTTAAATAAATTAGTCCCCAAATTTCCCTAGCGTGGCATAGAAGAAGAAACCTCAAACAGTTCCAGCCACTGTGCTCATACATTGTGATCCCTCTCCCAAGTCTTGTCCTGCACCTGCTGATGCTGCCATTGCACTCGTACCAGGGGAACATATTGGCCACAAAGTACCTTTGTACTATGATCAAAAATCTAGATAGGATGCTCCTTGAACAATGCATCAAATTCGAGCTCAAACTCCTCAGGTTGAAATACATGAGACGGGTCTGAAAAGTAATGTTGGAGCTGAAAAGCGTGAAAACTATCGTGCGTGGCTTGGTACCTCTGGGTTACTACAACTGATATGAAACTAGACCAACTCTCTCCAAAAACTCAAATGTACTGACATACCTAAGTGAAAGCTTACCCTGTCTCCTAATCCTCCTTTTTACCAACCTCAGCGTGACATGCATGAAAACCTGATCCCCGACCTCAAACTCTAGAGGTATTCTCCGCTGATTATCATAATACTTCTGTCGAGACTGTGTAGTAGTCATCCTCTTCCGAATCAACTCTATCTACTTCGTGGTCTCCTGGACAAGACGAGGTCCCAACAAAGATGCCTCTCCTGCCTCAACCCAACATATGGGTGATCGACATGGCCTACCGTACAAAGCCTCATAGGGTTCCATATGAATAGTTTCTTGAAAACTATTATTGTAGGAAAACTCCACAAGAGGTATATGCTTCTCCCAAGAACCTCCAAAATCTAGGATGCATGTTCAGAGCATGTCCTAAAGCACCTGCATCATACACTCAGACTGACCATCTGTCTTGGGGTGGTAAGTTGTACTGCAATATACCTGTATTCCCAAATCCTTCTGAAGCCCCTGCTAGACCCGAGAAGTAAAACAAGCATCCATGTCTGAAACAATGGACTGTGAGACTCCATGACAATGTACAATCTCACGGATGTACAACTGTCCCATCCCATTAACACGAAAGGAATCATTGATCTGCAAGAAGTGATAATCCTTCATGAGTATATCAATGACATCCCAAACAACATCATTCCCTCGAGGTGACCTCAGAATCCCTGTTATGAAATCCATCGTGATGTCATCCCACTTCAACTCAGGAATGGGTAACAGTTGTAAAAGCCCTGTTGTCCATAGTTTCTCTACCTTCTCCTACAGCTAGGTGGAACACCTCATGACGAAACCATCACATCCCTCTTCATAACTGGCCACCAATACTAATGGTGTAGATCACGATACATCTTGGTGACACCAAGATGAACTTCCCAAACTTAGGAATGAAAATACAGCATCAACTCCTCACATATATCTGTTGGCACCCATACACACACCTAGAAACGCAAGATCTGTTCCTCGCCTATGGTCCATCCTGGAATAGGGTCTTCTCCTGAAACACTCTCTCATGAGACTTGGCCTTTAGAATCTGATAGCTTCCTCATTCTCACTCGATAAAGAAGAGTAGAGGTAACAACCATAGAAGAAAGAAACGTCTGCCCCCGACTGTCGTGCACTTCCAAATGTATCTCAGAGAACAGATCCATAAGCTGCCACTCATTACCGGCCTCATGAACTGCCTGTATCTGTGTCCTTCTACTCAACGCATTAGCCACTGTGTTGCCTTTCCCAAGAGTATAGGAAAGCTCAAAGTCAAAGTACTGGAGGTACTCAACCCACCTTCGCTGTCTCAAATTCAGATCACGCTGATTGAAAATGTACTTGAGACTCTTGTGGTCGGTGAAAACAAATAATGCTCTCCCAGAAGATAATTTCTCCAATAGCATAAGGAATGAACAACTATAGCCAACTCAAGATCATGTGTCGGGTAATTCCTCTCATGTGGCCACAACTGCCGAGACCTGTACACAAGGACTTCATCTCCCTACATAAGCACAACTCCTATCCTGATACCTGATACAACACAGTACATAGTATAGCTCTTTCCTGGATCTGGAAAGACTAGTATCGGTGTTGAAGTCAACCTACCTTTTAGCTCTTAAAAGTCTAACTCACAAGAAACTGTCCACATGAACGTTACACTCTTCTTAGTCAAACCCATCAGCGGTGCCACTAAGCATGAAAATTCCTCTATGAAATGTATGTAGTATCCATCCAACCCTAGAAAACATCGCACCTCAAATTCATTCTTCGGATGATCCCAGGAAACTACTACTCTCACTTTCTCTGGGTCTATTCATACTGCTATCTCTGAGATAACATGACCTAAGAAGTGAATCTGATCCATCCAAAAGTGGAATTTTGAGAGCATATCATATAAATGATGCTCTCTTACTATACTCAGAAAAATATCAAGATGGTTTTCATGGTCGTGTCAAGTGTGAGATTACACTATGATATCATCCACAAAAACCACCACAAATGAATCCAAGTATGGATGGAACACTTGGCTCATGAGTTCCATGAAAACTGCAGACACATTCGTGAGTACGAACGACATAAACACATACTCGTATAGACCATACCTGCTCTGGAAGGCTGTGAGAGGTATATTAGATGGTCTAATGTGCAACTGATGGTAACTTTATCTCAAGTCAATCATAGAGAACACTCGGGATCCTCAAAGATAATCAAAGAGATCATAAATCCTATGAAAACGATATTGGTTCTTGGCCATCAACTGGTTCAACTTCCGATAGTCCACGCAAGGCCTGAGCATATCATCTACCTTCATCGCAAACAGGACAGGCGAACCCCATGGAGAAGTACTGGGTCGGATGAAACCCTTTTCCTGCAACTCCTCCAACTGCTTCTTGAGCTCCTGTAACTCAGGTGTAGCCATCCAATAAGGATTAATGGACACTGGTTCTGCTCCTGGAACAAGGTCAATAGAAAAGTCTACCTCACACTCTGGAGGAAGACCTGAAAATTTCTCTTGAAAGACATCTCTGAAACGATCCACCACAAGAGGAAAGTCTAATTGTGATGTCCCCTGGTCATCCAGATATAGACTCACAATCTAGGTTGTAACTCCTCCCAACCCATGATGCTCGAGTCCCTCTCTTCTCGACTGGACATCCCATTCTCCCTTATGAAGAAAAAATTCACCTTCTGGTGATGTGAAACTCACCCTATAGCGATAACAGTCGATGACTTCCTGGAATGGAACTGACTAGTCCATCTTAAGAATGACATCATATCTTGTCATCTCTAGGAAATAGAGGTCCCATAATAAGTGACACCCACCAACTTGTAGAGGGCACTCTCTGCACTGATGTACACTATCCATTCTAGTCCCCAACAGAGTGTCTAGATTCATGATATCAGCAGAAGAAAAGATGGAGAGAACAAGGATCTCCACGACATCAACATATATAAAGATATGGTAATCCCCTATATCAAAAAGTGTAGAACCTAAAACTGAGGCTACTAAGATCATACCTCGAATGGTAGAGGGTCCGGGATACAGATCCTGCTGGGTTTGCTCCACTTCAAAAGTCTAACCTGTATCGTGAACCTGTGACCCTTCTTAACCACTCTCAGCTAATCCACCCTAATTTAATTGGAAACTGGGTGACTGGATACCACGACCATGACCTCCACCTCGGCCTGAATGGCCAGAAGAACTCCCGTTCCTAGACTGGTGAGAAACTGGTGGTTCTGATCCTAAATGCGAAGTCATAGAAGAACCCCTATAACCAGCTACTGGGGAGAAGAACTGAAAAAATCACTAAAGTTGACCCATATTGCTGCTATGTCGACACTCCACTGGGTCTCTCAGGCAATGTGGCCTCGTATTCCCACTCTTCCCACACTGGTAGCACACCACCTGGATACCAGAAGATGCATCCCGCCTACTCTGATCTCCTCATGCAGTCTCCTTATGGTGCTTCATGCTACCAGTAGAAGAAAGACTAACATTGGATACCAAACTTACCAGGCTCACAGCTCCAGAATCCCTTAGATTATGCTCTGCGATCAGCGCCTAGTTGACGATAGAGGATATCGAAGTCAACCTGAAGATGTTCACCTGAGATCAGATGTATTTCCTTAGACCATCCTCCAAATTTCATGCAAAGAACAACTCATCACCTCCTGGAATAGGTGTGAAACACTGCTTCTCTGTAAAGCGAGAGTAATAATCCATAATAGTAAGAGTACCCTGCTCTAGACTCATAAACTCTTGGGCTCGATTGTCCCTCAAGGTCTCCAGATAGAAATAATCAGAGAATATGCACCGAAACTCATCCTAAGACATATTCTATTGACATCTCGACTGTGAGATCACATCCCACCACCTCTTGGTGGAGTCTCAGAGAATGTGGGTAGTGAGCTTCACACTTTTCTCTGGAGGTATCTCTAGATGATCAAAAATAATTAACGTGGATTCTAGCCATCACTCTGCAGCCTAGGGTCCTCCATACCCTAAGAAAGTGGAAGGATTCTGTTGTTGAAAGACCAGTGTCAATTCAGTCAATGATGATGTAGGAAGCGGTGCTCCATAAAAGGTCTGCATCATCCTCAAAATCCATCTCTGAACTATGAATCAACCCCTATGTCAGGTATAACAACTGGTGCCAAGACCGGTAAGATAGAAGGATCTGCAGGTAGTCCCTTATCATCCATGTCCGGTGTCTGATCACCACCTAGAAACTGGCGTACAACTAGAGGATTTCTTAGTAGCATGACTCTACAAGGTCATGTTCACACCTTAGATCAAGATTAACAATGACTGAAAAATAGAAGTGTAGGAAGGGAACATGACAAAGAAAGCACTCAAGTTTTACAAAACATGAATACATGGCGTGTACAATTCCTACATGGTGTGTTCCCTAATGTCATTTACATAGGCATGTACTCCTACCTAAACTAGTCATGTGATACCCCAAACACTAGGCGTGTTGTATTAACACAGAACGTATACTTGAATCCTCTTATCCTACCCGAGTCCTTTCACACGGTTAAGCCACGAGAATCTCATAAGACAAGACTACACAGCGTGTTCATGGTAGACCCGATGTGTACTAGACAAGCATCACCTGGCACATGTTGTTAGTGGGACGGCCAGACACACGGCTCACACTACACGATGTGTTCATGGCGGACACGGTGTGTATGTTAAAGGATAACACTGACCCGTATTGTTTGTGACATGGCCAAGTACCTGGGTCAGACTACACGACGTGTTCAAGGAGGACATGATGTTTAAAACTTATTAGTTATTCGTATGTGTTGTTAGTTACACGGGTGGACACAAGGTCGTCACTACACGGTGTGTTTGACTGTTACACGACGTGTGACCAACAGACTTTCTCAATCCCATGTCTCTGCCCACACGGCCTATGACACGGTTAGAGACTACACGGTGTGTACATAAATTTCACGGTGTGTACATAAGAAAAACATATTCTTCCCCAAAAAACTAACACATGTCGTGTACATAACATTACACGACGTGTATTCTGGGATTTTCTAGACAATAAGCCTCAAAAACTACTCCAGAACCCAAAAAACACTAAAATGTACATTGAAAGTGAAAAATTAAGATCTGTGAGGACCCATACTCCCTGAAAATCAAATTTGGGCATCTTATAAACGTTATAACATGGAAAAAAAGGCAATGATCCACGAAATTCTGGTCCAGGAGGGCCCATAACACCTCAGGAACCACATTTTGGTGTTCATTCAACAAAATATTACACAACAATACCCTAGAAAACAACAGGTATTTATTATCATGACAACTATCACAACATCATGCATATCTAGCACAACACCTATCCCAATAGCATTCAATTTCTAATGGACCCTATATAGCATGACAAGAATTCATGACATGTGATCCCTAGAAAGTGGAAATATGATGCATGAGATGGCATACCCTCATCTCATTAGGTTGAAATAGAAAAAGAACCTCAATAACATCAACAACAACAACACAAATCTTGTGAATCACTCATGGTGAAATCAAATCAACTATAATAATTTAAAACCCAGAAAAAAATTGCAATTAAATGAGGTATATTGTATTTTACCTCTAAACAGGTCAGCTACTCCAAGGCAAAACATATTACCAAGTACCTATTCCATCCTATCCCTGGCTAAAGGCTCCAAACAGTGAGTCAAGAGAAAATAATTCCTCTGATAATGCTATGTAACATCCTAGTTCTAGAAGCCACCCAGAGTCGCCCGATACCCGGTTGGTCACATGGCCTCAAGTGCATTTCCCCAAATGCCAGAGGCTTCCAACTAGCAGTAAGGGCATTGTATGTGAAGGTGGGGAGACTATGCCCTCATTGGTAGAGTAACACAGTAGAAAGGAAACAATTACACAATAGCGACAGCAATAAATATACCAACAACATTAATAACGGAAGACTGGGATAACAAACCACTGAAGCACATATATAAATAATGCATGGTAACATGTGTCTAATAAAGCAACAAAACAATTCACAATTATGAAATAAAAACTATACTAAACCAAAGTACAAAAGAAATAGACAAACAGCTCCTCAGCATCGCAAGCCTGATCTTGGCCCAATGCTCTCCAACTCCACAGCAAGTCAAGTACCTGAAGTAGAAGGGCACTTCCCTTGTTTATACCTATAGAAAAATAATCTATTTTGGACCAAAAACATGTCCCAAATAGGGTTTGAGAAAAAATACCTATTGGAAACCACCCAAATATTTGTTCCTAACAATCAGTGAATATATAGCAGGTAAAAGTACATAAGCAGTAAACAAAAACTAATTAGCAAAAACAATTCCACATATCAAAAACAACTAATCAAGAATAGTAACCCTCTAGGAATTGAACACATCCTATCCCATCTGGTTCAGTTATAAGAATATATAAATACTCTCCAAGGAAGTTCTCATAGCCAATTCCCCTTATAGTCAAAGTTAAAACAAGACTCTCTGAGGAAGCTCACATAGTCAATTACCCTTATAGTATAAGGTAGTTAAGGACTCTCTGAGCATGCTCACACAGTCAATTCCCCTTATAGCCCCAAGTTCAAGGACTCTCTGAGGAATCTCACTCGATTAATTCCCCTCATATCCCAAATTCGTTCAAGTAATTCAAATACTCTCTGAGCAAGCTCACACGGTCAATTCCCCTTATAGTCTAAAGCGGTAAAGGACTCTCTAAGGAAGCTCACTCAATCAATTCCCCTTATATCCCCAAGTGGTCGTAGGCTCTCTGAGGAAGCTCACTCAGTTTATCTGTAACACCCCAGGTAAATAATGAATATGAAAATTTCATATTTATCCATATTTGTGAATAAAATATTAATATGACATTAAAGGGGATGCTATGCTCAATGGCGTACCCAACACGCAACAATGAGTTTCTTGGGAATCTTATGTTTCACTCTATTAATAAAATAATATTATTTTAAATGGTAGTTAACGCGTAGCTGTTGTGATGGTGGGAATGAATAGAACTAACTAAAAAATTATTATATATGTTTGTCAAATATTTTTACTTTTTACAATAAATGTTAGAGGATTAAAAATGCGAATGAATCCAATTTTAAGCGTAAACATTCTAATATTCTTTAAAAGGTCGATTAACCACCTTTTGATGGAGAACCTATTTTAAATAAACATTTTGACAATGGTATTTGTTATATTTGACAAAATAAAATTCTTCTTTAGAATCGGGACATCAAAATTTACTTGGTGTAAATTTTTGGTATTTTTCCAAAAAGTTCAATTTTTAATGAATATTGAAAATGATGTATTTTAATTCAAAACCTCTTTTTAATCTAATTTATTTATATGATTAGATTATCTTTTGAATTTGTTTTCAAGTTAAATTAGAATATATTTTTACCATCTAATCCAATTGAGTTCTTTGGAATAAATTTCTCTTTGAAATCGGACTTAAACTAGTGTCAATCTTTTGATACATTTTGTTTCATAAAAACACACTATTTGTTTTGACAGCGGGAATTAATTATTAAATTAATTAATTCCACTTATGGGTTTTTAATTTTGTAAAATAGACATCATTTTTGAATTTGAAATATCAAATATATCTTAGGGTGAATTTTTGGTAATTTTCTGAAAAACCTCAATTTTTTATGAATAGTGAAACCACAATGTGGTACTTATAAAAACTAATTTTTCTGTTTAAATGAAATTTTGTCATCTTTGTGTTTTTAATTTCAATAATCTGACATACATGGTTGTCATTAAGAATTAATATGTGGTTCAATGGCATAAAAATAATTTTTTGGTGAATAGTAACTTATTAAGTTTTTAATTGCGATTAGAGGTAATTAGTGTTGTTTAAGGTAAGAATAATGTTTTAATAAAATGAAATGACCTAGACACATGTCCTACCCTCATTTGATGTGTCATGTACGACCAAGAAAATCCATGGGTCAACTTGGGGACCCCATGGATCCACTTTGGTTGGAAAATGACATAAATACCTTTTTATTTAATGTTAACGTAAAAATGACACAAACATGAAATGTTTTACCAAAACAATTTTTACATGGGGTTATACAAGTCATATTTTTGACTATAAATAGTCATTGTAAAGATAAAAAGATTTCAAACATCATAGTATTTTTTTATAATTTTTAGACATTAAATAAATTAAATTATTTAGGACATCATGATGATGCAGCGATGACCTCATTATTTAACGATTTAAATAAAATAGAAAGATAATGTAATATCTAAGAACTAAACAGGTCCAAAACCTATTGGATGAGTGTATTGCGAACCCTTATCACATTATCCTTTAAATACATCAATGTGGGACCTTTATAAGCCGAAAATCTTTTGAAAATAAAGTAACATTTTGTAACTTTACAAGAGTGCCCCTCCTCTCCTCTTATAAAAGGCCCCCACCTCTACCTCCTTAACCACACTCCCAAAGCCTTTGGCTCGGCCAACCTCTGCCCATTTTGTCTCTCCACTTCCCTCTCTTACTCCTTGAAGCCTCACTTTGGGCAGAAGTCTTCCCAAGGAAGCCTTTGAGCTCAAACCAAAGGGAGTTACCCGATTTTAAGGTAATGTCTTCACTTGAGTCCTTTTGTTTTATTTTGCCTCTACAACCCCCTAAACTCTTTTTATTAATTTCTTTTGTAACAAATAAATTATTTTAAATATACTAGTATGCCTTTATAATAAGTATTCGAGCTACACTTACACACACGTACATCTAATGGTTAAAGAACATACTGTTTCCGTGGATGGTGAATTTCTGCCTCACGAAACGAGGATTGTTCAACACTCATATAACACCTTCAAAGGTGGCCATTAAGATGTCACTATATTTATATATGATATATAATATGTTTATGTTTTACTTAATTTTCTGTATTTTTTATTTATGGCATACCTTTATGGTTTCCATTATGAGTAAACGTGATATCTTCATTTAAGGAAGTGCGGACTACCGCCCCCTCAAAGTGATGTGATTCGTTAATTCCATATGTGGGATGTATAAAGGATGGATTTAAAGTTATTATATATGATGTTATACTATAATTATAAGATAACTCTATATCATTATTATTTCTTTCCATTAATGTATGAGATAGAAATGAAAGTAGCGTTCATGCGTACGTACGGCTTACCGTCTCCATGAACAGTGCATTTCATTTCTTATCCCCAAATGTAATGTACTATTATAAGTACATATTTATAATGAATATATATAATGTATGTTACATATAAATGATGAATATAATTCTGGAATTAAAATATACATACCTCTCATTTAGTTTAAATTCCATTAATATGACAAAGAAATGAAAGTAGCGTTCATGCGTACGTACGGCTTACCGTCTCCATGAACGATGCATTTCATTTCTTACCTCTAAATGATTATGTAATATTAAAAATACATGTATATGATGGATATATATGATATATATGATATAAAAATCATGAATATCATTCTGTATATAATGAACCATTGACCACACGAACAACATGTAATTGTAAGAAGTCCACTTTTGACTTAAGAACCAAATATCGACAAAACAAACATTATTAACTTAAATGATTACATAATTTTTATAACATGTCAATAATTAATATAAAAGGAATAATGAACATGAAAAAGGTTTTTAAGAAAGTAGAAATTAACTCAAGTTTATTATTCAGGACATTAAAGAATGATCGAGTCAAGTTGGACCCGAGGTAGGGGATCCTACTCCTCTCTTTCTTTTTAAGTACACTCTTTTATGTCACTTCTTTTAAGCTCATATTTGTTATTATGGGGGATGTTATTTTATATTAATCTTGCTTTACATTTTATTATAATGTGATGAGATAAACTATTTTATCTCATCAATCCATTTTTGGAAGTTTTAAGTGGCGTCGTTAGGCTGCCCTGTTTTCATAAGGGATTTTTCATCTCACTTTTATTCCCTTGAGATTTATGCTACATTTTCAACAATTTCCTTTGAGTGGTGTATGTACTGCCCATTATTATACTCCTTGTGTAATATAATTTCATATATGGTTATTTACATATTCATTGTATTACCCTTCTTCAATGGGGTGTACGTTTCGAAAGTTACCCAAGTCGGTAAGGGAACCTTTCACCCTCCTCTTTTTAAAAGTCTTCTTTTGTTATGTATTTTAATTTACATCTTATTATGTTGGGATATGTTCTTATATATCCTTATTTATGTAAATTTTATGCCCAAGTGATGATATACCCTTTATCTCTCTCATCAACCCTTTTTGTAAAATTTTATGTGACGTCGTTAGGCTGTCGAATTTTACCAAGGGAACTTCTTAACCCAATTTTTATTTCTTTGGGTTCAACATGTAGTTATTGAATATTTCATACTTTGAATATGTGTGAATGACCTTTGATTTTTTTACACTTAATATCCACTTATATTGGGTGTATTTATATTTTTCACACATAATTATGAGATTGATTTATCCTTAATTTAAGGATACCTTCTTTATAATAGATTTCATCTCATTTTACATTTCTTTTGATACTTCATTGTTGTTATGCCCCAATTCACTCTTATATGGTGTGTATACTGTCCTTTGACATATTATATCTTGAATCCCTTTATTCTCATGAAATTATAAAGTTCAGATTAAATGTTATTCCGCAATTAATTGTATTCAAGAGTGTCTCATTTTGTTAAAAACTCTTTACCAAAAATATCATTCTAAATGTTTTAAAGATTTATTATTCTAAATCTTTATCTTTAATGTCCATGTTTTCAAAATGGGTTTCAGTATTTATTTATATAGACATTAATGTTTTAAAATTATAATTCCATTAAAAGTATCAAATTGGTATGGGACACTTTGATTCAAAAAATCTCTTTTAAATGGTTTTTAAAAATGGATTGATTAATTCAATATCTGGGAATTACTTATTGTGATTGAAAATGAAATGTTTTTATTGAAATGTTTATGTTTTCAATATTTTATGTGTAATAATGGTACTTGGACAATATGATGGGTGGTGGCATGAATACCAGGACGGGTGGTTACGTTAAAACCTCCAATACATTGGGTATGGAAGTCAGTCGTATGGCTATTCGATTAAGTATGTATGGAAGTTGGCCGAATGGCTATTCCATTAAGTGATATGTGTGGAAGTCGACCATATGGTTATTCCACTTAAGTATGTTTATGTCCCAAGTTACCTTTATATGTTATGTGATCTTTATATGGGTTTTATGGTAATCTTTTGGTTACAGAAGGGTAAGTAATGAACTTTTATTCAGCGAATAGTTTTTACTACTTCGAAAAGGTGAAAATTATTACTTTGATAAAGTATACATGGTTTACTTGTTGTTTTGAAAAACTAACAGTTTTCATTCTTTGTGTATCCCTTACTGAGCTTTTTATGCTCATCCCAAGTTTTTGAAATGTTTTTCACAGGACTTAGCGTGGAATAGGGTCAAGGATGGGTTCAAGGGAAAGTCATTCTACTTAAAACATGGAACTAGACATGTTTCTTTTTAGGAGTTTTTATTTTATGGAAATTTTAGTAGAAGAAACTACTTTGTAATCTTTTGAGATGTAATAGTTATGTCTTAATTCTCTAAAACACTAAACCTGAAAAGATCCTCAATGTGAATTACTCATTTAATTCAATATTAAGTAAGGTTTAAGGCTGGGGCTTTATTGTTGGTATCAATGGTCGGTTTATATAACTTTACAGGTTCGGGTATTCTTTAAGCATAAGTGACATGACCATAATGGTTAGGATTTCAGAAAGAGTCATAGTTTTTAGATAAAGTGAATGAGTAAGTATATCTTAGTGTTTATCTTCCTCTTTAGTACATGATGGTTTTTTTGATATACTCACACTGACCTTCTTGGTTTTAGTAAATGGCTGCATCTAGCAGGAACCAAGGTAACGGTGGATGTGAAGGAAACTGTGACAGTTTTCTGAGCGAGCAACTGAATGATATGGGAGCTGCAATGAGAACTCTTGTGCTTATCCTCAACCAACTATCTGGAGTCATGATTGACCACCTAAACCTTGGTGATTTATATAAGGCATCATATATGCGAGAAACAAATCCCTATGGAACTACAGGTAATAATCATAAAGGAAAGTGTGTACAAAAACCTATGTGTCAAAGATGTGGAAAGAAACACCTAGGAAAATCTTTCAATGGGACATAAATATGCTATAGATGTGGAAATTAAGGTCATAAAGCAAGAACCTGCCACGGAAAAAGGAAGCATCAAGTTGACTCGAGGAAAGGGAAAGAATTTATTTTTGAGGGATCAATTGAATGTTTTAAATGTGGAGTACATGGTCATTATGCAAACACATGTCCTATGAAGGAGTTTGGGGAATAAGATCACCAAGATCGTACAAATATTCATTTACCAATACCTAATGCCATTCCGATTGAGGATGAAGAAACTGACAATGACCAATCAAAGGTATGTATTATTTCATGACTATTGTCTTCCTATTTTGGAATCTTAGGATATGATTCATGATTTTGTTTGTAGGAAAGAGGTATTTTGGAATAAGTTGGAAAGGAATGGTTAATGGATCATGAATAATGTTGAATGAGTAAGATGTCAACATATAAGGGCTTCAAGAGTTATGGGGAAATTATTAAGAGTATGAAGTCTCTTTTGATGATGGGGTTACATTAGAAGACTTTTTATATTATGTGTAACCCTGATGTTTAATATATACAAATTTTATTCAAGGAATAGTTATCTTTTCTTTTGTGGACACAATTATAAAGAACCATTTGGGTTTATATGATCCTTACTTTTGAGGTAATTATGGGTTACTATAAGTTATGATTCAAGTGAAAGGCATGAGATAAAATTGAGGTTAAATTATGTTATGGTTATTTTTAATTATTTTATCCTTTTTTTGGGGAATTATTTGAGAATTATATAGTTTTGGAAAGAGGACAACATGCAGACCGTGTGACTACCCGTCGCGTTGGACAAAGCTGTGGGAATCGAACCCACAACCAAAGTGCGACTGGTATTTATCACCTACCACTGGACTACGTTAAGTCCCTGGTTAGTTTGACTAATTCATTTTATTTATATGATTTTATGAATTAAGAGTAAGTTTATTTTGGGTTATTTATGAAAATGATTAACCTATCATGGAGGATATGTGATTAGGTTAATTACTTTTCAATACGAGACTATAGGAGAAACTGATGTTGTTTGGAGATAAATGTTACGATTTAACTTGGAAGACTATGTGACTAAATCCTTAAAATATTTGGGTTTCAATATTTTATTGGTTTACTTTGAAGAAATTTTATGGAAAAATTGTTTATCGGATGGTCCTCATTGAACTTTGGGTTTTGTTGGACAAATTTTGGAGATTAAGCATAGATTTTTTTTAAAGGGGTTATCCTTTTCTGGATTATCTGATCTTGTACTAATCTTTTTGGTTTTGGTTTTGGTTAAAGCCTAAAGACACGGGAAGTATATAGATCTCTTTGGTGGATTGTGTGATTCTCTAGAAGTTGATTTTAGTACTCTTAATATGAACAAGTCTTCCTAAATACTCGTCTTTTGGAGAAAATATGAGTTTGTGTAAGGAATATAATAAAATTTGAAAGTAAACATGATAAGTGATTATGTTTCCTTATGAATATATTCCTCAATAAAAAGTAACTTAAAACAAAATGTTGTCTATTAACTTTTCCTACTGGGGAATCAAATACCGTTTAACCCATCACAAGTTTGTGATTTTCTTATGGTTAACTTTCTCCTAGACATGTTTACTATCACTCTCCCTCAAGAACATGACCCTTTGCTTTTTCTTCCAAGTACATGTTTTCCTACACGTAATCCTATTATGGGTTAACTCGGGTGACCTATGTACTTATCTTTCTTTATTTTAAAGTGATTGTTTTACCGACTCTTGTTCCGATGTGGGACTTTCAAGGATGTTTCCAAGCTCAATTTTAAAATTGCGAGGACGCAATTCCCAAAAGGGGGGAAGGATGTAACACCCCAGGTAAATAAAGAATATGACAATTTCATATTTATCCATATTTGTGAATAAAATATTAATATGACATTAATGGGGATGCTATGCTCGATGGCGTACCCAACACGCAACAACGAGTTTCTTGGGAATCTTACGTTGCACTCTAATAATAAAATAATATTATTTTAATTGGTAGTTAACGCCTAGCTGTTGTGATGGAAGGAATGAATAGAACTAACTACAAAATTATTATATATGTTTCTCAAATATTTTTACTTTTTACAATAAATGTTAGAGGATTAAAATGCGAATGAATCCAATTTTAAGCGTAAACATTCTAATATTCTTTAAAAGGCCGATTAACCACCTTTTGATGGCGAACCTCTTTTAAATCAACATTTTGAAAATGGTATGTGTTATATTTGAAAAAATAAAATTCTTCTTTAGAATAGGGACATCAAAATTTACTTGGTGTAAATTTTTGGTATTTTTCCAAAAAGTTCAATTCTTAATGAATAGTGAAAAATGTTGTATTTTAATTCAAAACCTCATTTTAATCTAATTTATTTATATGATTAGATTATATTTTGAATTGGTTTTAAAGTTAAATTAGAATATATTTTTACCATCTAATCCAATTTAGGTCTTTGGAATTAATTTCACTTTGAAATCGGACTTAAACTAGTGTCAATCTTTTGATACATTTTGTTTCATAAAAACACGCTATTTGTTTTGACAGCGGGAATTAATTATTAAATTAATTAATGCAACTTATGTGTTTTTTAATTTTGTAAAATAGACATCATTTTTGAATTCAGAATATCAAATATAGCTTAGGGTGAATTTTGGTAATTTTCTGAAAAACCTCAATTTTTGATAAATAGTGAAACCACTAAGTGGTACTTATAAAAACTGATTTTTCCGTTTAAATGAAATTTTGTCATCTTTGTGTTTTGAATTTAAAAAAACTTACATACATGGTTGTCATTAAGAAGTAAAATGTGGTTCAATGGAATAAAAATAATTTTTTGGTGAATAGTAACTTATTAAGTTTTTAATCGCGATTAGAGATAATTAGTGTAGTTTAAGGTAAGAATAATGTTTTAATAAACTGAAATGACCTAGACACATGTCCTACCCTCATTTAATGTGTCTTGGACGACCAATACAATCCATGGGTCAACTTGGGGACCCCATGGATCCACTTTGGTTGGAAAAAGACATAAATACCTTTTTATTTAATGTTAAAGTAAAAATGACACAAACGTGAAATGTTTTACTAAAAGAATTTTTACATGGGGTTATAAAACTCATATTTTTTACTATAAATATTCATTGGAAAGATAAAATGATTTCCTACATCATAGTATTTTTTTATAATTTTTAGACATTAAATAAAATAAATTATTTATGACATCATGATGATGCAGCGATGACCTCATTATTTAACGATTTAAATAAAATGGAAAGATAATGTAATATCTAAGACCTACACATGTCCAAAACCTATTGGATGAGTGGATTTAGAACCCTTATCACCTTATACTCTAAATACATCAATGTGGGACCTTTAAAATCCGAATCTCTTTTGAAAATAAAGTAACATTTTGTAACATTACAAGAGTGGCCCTCCTCTCCTCTTATAAAAGACCCCCGCCTCTACCTCCTTACCCACACTCCCAAAGCCATTGGCTTGGCCACCCTCTGCCCATTTTGTCTCTCCACTTCTCTCTATTACTCCTTGAAGCCTCACTGTGGGCAGAAGTCTTCCCAATGAATCCTTTGAGCTCAAACCAAAGGGAGTTACCTGATTTTAAGGTAATGTCTTCACTTGAGTCCTTTTGTTTTATTTTGCCTCTCCAACCCCCTACACTCTTTTTATTCATTTCTTTTGTAACAAATACAGTATCTTCAATATACTAGTATGTTGTTATAAGAAGGATTCGAGCTACACTTACACACACCTACATCTAATGGTTAAAGAACATACTATTTCCGTGGATGGCGAATTTCTACCTCGCGAAACGAGGATTGTTCAACACTCATATAACACCTTAAAAGGTGGCCATTAAGATTTCACTATATTTATATATGATATATAATATGTTTATTTTTTACTTAATATTCTGTATTTTTCATTTATGGCATACATTTATGGTTTCCATTATGGGTAAACGTGATATCTTCATTTAAGGAAGTGAGGACTACCGCCCCCTCAAAGTGATGTGATTCGTTAATTCCATATGTGGGACGTATAAAGGATGTATTTAAAGTTATTATATATGATGTTATACAGTAATTATAATATACCTATATATCATTATTATTTCTTTCCGTTAATGTATGAGATAGAGATGAAAGTAGCGTTCATGCGTACGTACGGCTTACCGTCTCCATGAACGATGCATTTCATTTCTTATCCCCAAATGTAATGTACTATTATAAGTAAATATTTATAATGAATATATATAATGTATGTTACATATAAATGATGAATATAATTCTGGAATTAAAATATACATACCTCTCATTTAGTTTTAATTCCATTAATATGACAAAGAAATGAAAGTAGCGTTCATGCATACGTACAGCTTACCATCTCCATGAAGGATGCATTTCATTTCTTACCTCTAAATGATTATGTAATATTATAAATACTTGTATATTCTGGATATATATGATATATATGATATCCAAATCATGAATATCATTCTGGGTATAATGAACCATTGACCACACGAACAACATGTAATTGTAAGAAGTTCACTTTTGACTTAAGAACCAAATGTTGACAAAACAAACATTATTAACTTAAATGATTTCATAATGTTTATAACATGTAAATAATTTATATAAAAGGAATAATGAACTTGAAATAGGTTCTCAAGCAAGTATAAATTAACTCAAGTTTATTATTCAGGACGTTAAAGAATGAACGAGTCAAATTGGACCCGAGGTAAGGGATCCTACTCCTCTCTTTCTTTTTAAGTACACTCTTTTATGTCACTTCTTTTAAGCTCCTCTTTGTTATGATGGGGGATGTTCTTTTATATTCCTATTTCTGTAAATTTTATTATAATGTGATGAGATAACCTATTTGATCTCATAAATCCATTTTTGGATGTTTTAAGTGGTGCCGTTAGGCTGCCGAGTTTTCATAAGGGATTTTTCATCTCACTTTTATTCCCTTGAGATTTGTGATACATTTCCCACAATTTCCATTGAGTGGTGTATGTACTGCCCATTATTATACTCCTTGTGTAATATAATTTCATTTATGGGTATTTAAATATTCATTGTATGACCCTTCTTCAATGGGGTGTACGTTTCGAAAGTTACCCAAGTCGGTAAGGGAACCTTTCACCCTCCTCTTTTTAAAAGACTTCTTTTGTTATGTATTTTAATTTATATCTTATTATGTTGGGATATATTCTTATATATCCTTATTTATGTAAATTTTATGTCCAAGTGATGAGATCCCCTTTATCTCTCTCATCAACCCTTTTTGTAAAATTTTATGTGACGCTGTTAGGCTGTTGAATTTTACCAAGGGAACTTCTTAACCCAATTTCGATTTCTTTGGCTTCAACATGTAGTTATTGAATATGTCATCCTTTGAATATGTGTGAATGACCTTTGATTGTTTTAAACTTAATATCCACTTATATTGGGTGTATTTATATTTGTCACAAATAATTATGAGATTGATTTATCCTTAATTTAAGGATACCTTCTTTATAATGGATTTCATCTCATTTTACATTTCTTTTGAGACTTCATTGTTGTTATGAACCAATTCACTCTTATATGGTGTGTATACTGTCCTTTGACATATTATATCATGAATCCCTTTATTCTCATGAAATTATAAAGTTCGGATTAAATTTTATTCCGTAATTAATTGTATTCAAGAGTCTCTCATTTTGTTAAAAACTCGTTAACAAAAATATCGTTCAAAATGTTTTAAAAAATTATTATTCTAAATATTTATCTTTAATGTCCATGTTTTCAAAATAGTTTTCATTATTTAATTATACGGACATTAATGTTTTAAAATTATAATTCCATTAAAAGCTTCAAATAGGTATGGGACACTTTGATTCAAAAATCTCTTTTCAATGGTTTTTGAAAATGGATTGATTAACTCAATATCTGGGAATTACTTATTCTGATTGTAAATGAAAATTTGTTATTGAAATGTTTATATTTTCAATATTTTATGTGTAATAATGGTACTTGGACATTATGACGAGTGGTGCCATGAATACCAGGACGGGTGGTTACGTTATAACCTCCAATGCATTGGGTATGGAAGTCGGCCGTATGGCTATTCCATTAAGTATGTATGGAAGTTGTCCGAATGGCTGTTACATTAAGTGATATCTGTGGAAGTCGACCTTATGGTTATTCCACTTAAGTATGTTTAAGTCCCAAGTTACCTTTATATGTTATGTGATCTTTATATGGGTTTTATGGTAATCTTTTGGTTACAGAAGGGTAAGTAATGAACTTTTATTCAGCGAATAGTTTTTACTACTTCGAAAAGGTGAAAATTATTACTTTGATAAAGTATACATGGTTTACTTGTTGTTTTGAAAAACTAACAGTTTTCATTCTTTTTGTATCCCTTACTGAGCTTTTTATGCTCATCCCAAGTTTTTGAAATGTTTTTCACAGGACTTAGCATGGAATAGGGTCAAGGATGGGTTCAAGGGAAAGTCATTCCACCTAAAACATGGAACTAGACATGTTTCTTTTTAAGAGTTTTTATTTTATGGAAATTTTAGTAGAAGCGACTACTTTGTAATCTTTTGAGATTTAATAGTTATGTCTTAATTCTCTAAAACACTAAACCTGAAAAGATCCTCAATGTGAATTACTCATTTAATTCAATATTAAGTAAGGTTTAAGTCTGGGGCTTTATAGTTGGTATCAATGGTCGGTTTATATAACTTCAGAGGTTAGGGTATTCCTTAAGCATAGGTGACATGACCATAATGGTTAGGATTTCAGAAAGAGTCATAGTTTTTAGATAAAGTGAATGAGTAAGTATATCTTAGTGTTTATCTTCATCTTTAGTACATGATGGTTTTGTTGATATACTCACACTGACCTTCTTGGTTTTAGTAAATGGCTGGATCTAGCAGGCACCAAGGTAACGGTGGATGTGAAGGAAACTGTGACAGTTTTCTGAGTGAGCAACTGAATGATATGGGAGCTGCAATGAGAACTCTTGTGCTTATCCTCAACCAACTATCTGGAGTCATGATTGACCACCTAAACCTTGGTGATTTATATAAGGCATCATATATGCGAGAAACAAATCCTTACGGAACTACAGGTAATAATCATATAGGTAAGTGTTTACAAAAAACTATGTGTCAAAGATGTGGAAAGAAACACCTAGGAAAATGTTTCAAAGGGACAGAAATATGCTATAGATGTGGAAATTAAGGTCATAAAGCAAGAACCTTCCACGGAAAAAGGAAGCATCAAGTTGACTCGAGGAAAGGGAAAGAATTTATTTTTGAGGGATCAATTGAATGTTTTAAATGTGGTGTACATGGTCATTATGAAAACAAAAGTCCTATGAAGGAGTTTGGGGAATAGGATCACCAAGATCGTACAAATATTCATTTACCAATACCTAATGCCATTCCGATTGAGGATGAAGAAACTGACAATGACCAATCAAAGGTATGTATTATTTCATGACTATTGTCTTCCTATTTTGGAATCTTAGGATATGATTCATGATTTTGTTTGTAGGAAAGAGGTATTTTGGAATAAGTTGGAAAGGAATGGTTAATGGATCATGAATAATGTTGAATGAGTAAGATGTCAACATATAAGGGCTTCATGAGTTATGGTGAAATTCTTAAGAGTATGAAGTCTCCTTTGATGATGGGGTTACATTAGAAGACTTTTTATATTATGTGTAACCCTGATGTTTAATATATACAAATTTTATTCAAGGAATAGTTATCTTTTCTTTTTTGGGCATAGTTATAAAGAACCATTTGGGTTTATATGATCCTGACTTTTGAGGTAATTATGGGTTACTATAAGTTATGATTCAAGTGAAAGGAATGAGATAAAATTGTGTTTAAATTATGTTATGGTTATTTTTAATGATTTTATCCTTTTTCTGGGGAATGATTTGAGAATTATATAGTTTTGGAAAATGGACAACACGCAGACTGTGTGACTACCCGTCGCGTCGGACAAAGCTGTGGGAATCGAACCCACAACCAAAGTGCGACTGGTATTTATCACCTACCACTGGACTACGTGAAGTCCCTAGTTAGTTTGACTAATTCATTTTAGTTATATGATTTTATGAATTAAGAGTACGTTTATTTTGGGTTATTTATGAAAATGATTAACCTATCATGGAGGATATGTGATTAGGTTATTTACTTTTCAATACGAGACTATTGGAGAAACTGATGTTGTTTGGAGATAAATGTTACGATTTAACTTGGAAGACTATGTGACTAAATCCTTCAAATATTTGGGTTTCAATCTTTGATTGGTTTACTTTGAAGAAATTTTATGGATAAATTGTTTATCGGATGGTCCTCATTGAACTTTGGGTTTTGTTGGACAAATTTTGGAGATTAAGCATAGATTTTTTTAAAGGGGTTATCCTTTTCTGGATTATCTGATCTTGTACTAATCTTTTTGGTTTTGGTTTTGGTTAAAGCCTAAAGACACGGGAAGTATATAGTTCTCTTTGGTGGATTATGTGATTCTCTAGAAGTTGATTTTAGTACTCTTAATATGAACAAGTCTTCCTAAATACTCGTCTTTTGGAGAAAATATGAGTTTGTGTAAGGAATATAATAAAATTTGAAAGTCAACATGATAAGTGATTATGTTTCCTTATGAATAAATTCCTCAATAAAAAGTAACTTAAAACAAAATGTTTTCTATTAACTTTTCCTACTGGGGAATCAAATACCATTTAACCCATCACAAGTTTGTGATTTTCTTATGGTTAACTTTATCCTAGACATGTTTACTATCACTCTCCCTCAAGAACATGACCCTTTGCTTTTTCTTCCAAGTCCATGTTTTCCTACACGTAATCCTATTATGGGTTAACTCGGGTGACCTCTGTACTTATCTTTCTTTATTTTAAAGTGATTGTTTTACCGACTCTTGTTCCGATGTGGGACTTTCAAGGATGTTTCCAAGCTCAATTTTAAAATTGCGAGGACGCAATTCTCAAAAGGGGGGAAGGATGTAACACCCCGGGTAAATAAAGAATATGACAATTTCATATTTATCCATATTTGTGAATAAAATTTTAATATGACATTAAAGGGGATTCTATGCTCGATGGCGTACCCAACACGCAACAACGAGATTCTTGGAAATCTTACGTTGCACTCTAATAATAAAATAATATTATTTTAATTGGTAGTTAACGCCTAGCTGTTGTGATGGCAGGAATGAATAGAACTAACTAAAAATTATTATATATGTTTGTCCAATATTTTTACTTTTTACAATAAATGGTAGAGGATTAAAAATGCGAATGAATCCAATTTTAAGCGTAAACATTCTAATATTCTTTAAAAGGCCGATTAACCACCTTTTTATGGCGAACCTCTTTTAAATAAAAATTTTTAAAATGGTATGTGTTATATTTGAAAAAATAAAATTCTTCTTTAGAATAGGGACATCAAAATTTACTTGGTGTAAATTTTTGGTATTTTTCCAAAAAGTTCAATTTTTAATGAATAGTGAAAAATGTTGTATTTTAATTCAAAACCTCATTTTAATCTAATTTATTTATATGATTAGATTATATTTTGAATTGGTTTTAAAGTTAAATTAGAATATATTTTTACCATCTAATCCAATTTAGGTATTTGTAATTAATTTCACTTTGAAATCGGACTTAAACTAGTGTCAATCTTTTGATACATTTTGTTTCATAAAAACACGCTATTTGTTTTGACAGCGGGAATTAATTATTAAATTAATTAATGAAACTTATGTGTTTTTTAATTTTTTAAAATAGACATCATTTTTGAATTCAGAATATCGAATATAGCTTAGGGTGAATTTTTGGTAATTTTCTGAAAAACCTCAATTTTTGATAAATAGTGAAACCACTAAATGGTACTTATAAAAACTGATTTTTCCGTTTAAATGAAATTTTGTCATCTTTGTGTTTTTAATTTCAAAAATCTTACATACATGTTTGTCATTAATAAGTAAAATGTGGTTCAATGGAATAAAAATAATTTTTTGGTGAATAGTAACTTATTAAGTTTTTAATCGCGATTAGAGGTAATTAGTGTAGTTTAAGGTAAGAATAAAGTTTTAATAAACTGAAATGACCTAGACACATGTCCTACCCTCATTTAATGCGTCTTGGACGACCAATAAAATCCATGGGTCAACTTGGGGACCCCATGGATCCAATTTGGTTGGAAAAAGACATAAATACCTTTTTATTTAATGTTAAAGTAAAAATGACACAAACGTGAAATGTTTTACTAAAACAATTTTTACATGGGGTTATACAACTCATATTTTTGACTATAAATAGTCATTGGAAAGATAAAACGATTTCCTACATCATAGTATTTTTTTATAATTTTTAGACATTAAATAAAATAAATTATTTATAACATCATGATGATGTAGTGATGACCTCATTATTTAACGATTTAAATAAAATGGAAAGATAATGTAATATCTAAGACCTACACATGTCCAAAACCTATTGGATGAGTGGATTTAGAACCCTTATCACCTTATCCTCGAAATACATCAATGTGGGACCTTTAAAATCCGAAAATCGTTTGAAAATAAAGTAACATTTTGTAACTTTACAAAAGTTCCCCTCCTCTCCTCTTATAAAAGGCCCCCACCTCTACCTCCTTACCCACACTCCCAAAGCCATTGTCTCGGCCACCCTCTTCCCATTTTGTCTCTCCACTTCTCTCTATTACTCCTTGAAGCCTCACTTTGGGCAGAAGTCTTCCCAAGGAAGCCTTTGAGCTCAAACCAAAGAGAGTTACCTGATTTTAAGGTAATGTCTTCACTTGAGTCCTTTTGTTTTATTTTGCCTCTCCAACCACCTAAACTCTTTTTATTCATTTCTTTTGTAACAAATACAGTATCTTCAATATACTAGTATGTTTTTATAATAAGGATTCGAGCTACACTTACACACACCTACATCTAATGGTTAAAGAACATACTGTTTCCGTGGATGGCGAATTTCTGCCTCACGAAACGAGGATTGTTCAACACTCATATAACACCTTCAACGGTGGCCATTAAGATGTCAATATATTTATATATGATATATAATATGTTTATTTTTTACTTAATATTCTGTATTTTTCATTTATGGCATACATTTAAGGTTTCCATTATGGGTAAACGTGATATCTTCATTTAAGGAAGTGCGGACTACCGCCCCCTCAAAGTGATGTGATTCGTTAATTCCATATGTGGGACGTATAAAGGATGTATTTAAAGTTATTATATATGATGTTATACTTGAATTATAATATACCTATATATCATTATTATTTCTTTCCCTTAATGTATGAGATAGAGATGAAAGTAGCGTTCATGCGTACGTACGGCTTACCATCTCCATGAACGATGCATTTCATTTCTTATCCCCAAATGTAATGTACTATTATAAGTAAATATTTATAATGAATATATATAATGTATGTTACATATAAATGATGATTATAATTCTGGAATTAAAATATACATACCTCTCATTTAGTTTTAATTCCATTAATATGACAAAGAAATGAAAGTAGCATTCATGCATACGTACGGCTTACCGTCTCCATGAATGATCCATTTCATTTCTTACCTCTAAATGATTATGTAATATTATAAATACATGTATATTCTGGATATATATGATATATATGATATCCAAATAATTAATATCATTCTGGAAATAATGAACCATTGACCACACGGACAACATGTAATTGTAAGAAGATCACTTTTGACTTAAGAACCAAATGTCGACAAAACAAACATTATTAACTTAAATGATTTCATAATGTTTATAACATGTAAATAATTGATATAAAAGGAATAATGAACTTGAAAAAGGTTCATAAGAAAGTATAAATTAACTCAAGTTTATTATTCAGGACGTTAAAGAATGATCGAGTCAAGTTGGACCCGAGGTAAGGGATCCTACTCCTCTCTTTCTTTTTAAGTACACTCTTTTATGTCACTTCTTTTAAGCTCCTCTTTGTTATGATGGGGGATATTCTTTTATATTCATATTGCTGTAAATTTTATTATAATGTGATTAGATACCCTATTTGATCTCATCAATCCATTTTTGGATGTTTTAAGTGGCTCCGTTAGGCTGCCGAGTTTTCATAAGGGATTTTTCATCTCACTTTTATTCCCTTGAGATTTGTTCTACATTCCCCACAATTTCCTTTGAGTGGTGTATGTACTTCCCATTATTATACTCCTTGTGAAATATAATTTCATTTATGGGTATTTAAATATTCATTGTATGACCCTTCTTCAATGGGGTGTACGTTTCGAAAGTTACCCAAGTCGGTAAGGGAACCTTTCACCCTCCTCTTTTTAAAATAATTCTTTTGTTATGTATTTTAATTTACATCTTATTATGTTGGGATATGTTCTTATATATCCTTATTTATGTAAATTTTATGTCCAAGTGATTAGATCCCCTTTATCTCTCTCATCAACCCTTTTTGTAAAATTTTATGTGACGCCGTTAGGCTGTTGAATTTTACCAAGGGAACTTCTTAACCCAATTTCGATTTCTTTGGATTCAACATGTAGTTATTGAATATGTCATCCTTTGAATATGTGTGAATGACCTTTGATTGTTTTACACTTAATATCCACTTATATTGGATGTATTTATATTTGTCACACATAATTATGAGATTTATTTATCCTTAATTTAAGGATACCTTCTTTATAATGGATTTCATCTCATTTTACATTTCTTTTGAGACTTCATTGTTGTTATGCACCAATTCACTCTTATATGGTGTGTATACTGTCCTTTGACATATTATATCATGAATCCCGTTATTCTCATGATATTATAAAGTTCGGATTAAATGTTATTCTGTAATTAATTGTATTCAAGAGTCTCTCATTTTGTTAAAAACTCGTTAACAAAAATATCATTTTAAATGTTTTAAAAATTTATTATTCTAAATCTTTATCTTTAATGTCCATGTTTTCAAAATAGTTTTCAGTATTTATTTATACAAACATTAATGTTTTAAAATTATAATTCCATTAAAAGCTTCAAAGAGTTATGGGACACTTTGATTCAAAAATCTCTTTTCAATGGTTTTTGAAAATGGATTGATTAGCTCAATATCTGGGAATTACTTATTGTGATTGTAAATGAAAATTTGTTATTGAAATGTTTATATTTTCAATATTTTATGTGTAATAATGGTACTTTGACATTATGACGAGTGGTTCCATGAATACCAGGACGGGTGGTTACGTTATAACCTCCAATGCATTGGGTATGGAAGTCGGCCGTATGGCTATTCCATTAAGTATGTATGGAAGTTGTCCGAATGGCTATTCCATTAAGTGATATCTGTGGAAGTCGACCTTATGGTTATTCCACTTAAGTATTTTTATGTCTCAAGTTACCTTTATATGTTATGTGATCTTTATATGGGTTTTATGGTAATCTTTTGGTTACAGAAGGGTAAGTAATGAACTTTTATTCAGCGAATAGTTTTTACTACTTCGAAAAGGTGAAAATTATTACTTTGATAAAGTATACATGGTTTACTTGTTGTTTTGAAAAACTAACAGTTTTCATTCTTTGTGTATCCCTTACTGAGCTTTTTATGCTCATCCCAAGTTTTTGAAATGTTTTTCACAGGACTTAGCGTGGAATAGGGTCAAGGATGGGTTCAAGGGAAAGTCATTCTACCTAAAACATGGAACTAGACATGTTTCTTTTTTAGAGTTTTTATTTTATGGAAATTTTAGTAGAAGCGACTACTTTGTAATCTTTTGAGATGTAATAGTTATGTCTTAATTCTCTAAAACACTAAACCTGAAAAGATCCTCAATGTGAATTACTCATTTAATTCAATATTAAGTAAGGTTTAATGCTGGGGCTTTATAGTTGGTATCAATGGTCGGTTTATATAACTTTAGAGGTTAGGGTATTCTTTAAGCATAAGTGACATGACCATAATGGTTAGGATTTCAGAAAGAGTCATAGTTTTTAGATAAAGTGAATGAGTAAGTATATCTTAGTGTTTATCTTCCTCTTTAGTACATGATGGTTTTGTTGATATACTCACACTGACCTTCTTGGTTTTAGTAAATGGCTGGATCTAGCAGGCACCAAGGTAACGGTGGATGTGAAGGAAACTGTGACAGTTTTCTGAGCGAG
The DNA here is from genome assembly GCA_963277665.1 of Viscum album. NCBI lineage: Eukaryota > Viridiplantae > Streptophyta > Magnoliopsida > Santalales > Viscaceae > Viscum > Viscum album. The sequence goes on along the minus strand of OY728152.1, from coordinate 1,713,414,588 downwards.
AAACTGAATGATATGGGAGCTGTAATGAGAACTCTTGTTCTTATCCTCAACCAACTATCTGGAGTCATGATTGACCACCTAAACCTTGGTGATTTATATAAGTCATCATATATGCAAGAAACAAATCCCTACGGAACTACAGGTAATAATCATAAAGGTAAGTGTGTAAAAAAACCTATGTGTCAAAGATGTGGAAAGAAACACCTAGGAAAATGTTTCAAAGGGACAGAAATATGCTATAGATGTGGAAATTAAGGTCATAAAGCAAGAACCTGCCACGGAAAAAGGAATCATCAAGTTGACTCAAGGAAAGGGAAAGAATTTATTTTTCAGGGATCAATTGAATGTTTTAAATGTGGTGTACATGGTCATTATGCAAACACAAGTCCTATGAAGGAGTTTGGAGAATAGGATCACCAAGATCGTACAAATATTCATTTACCAATACCTAATGCCATTCCGATTGAGGATGAAGAAACTGACAATGACCAATCAAAGGTATGTATTATTTCATGACTATTGTCTTCCTATTTTGGAATCTTAGGATATTATTCATGATTTTGTTTGTAGGAAAGAGGTATTTTGGAATAAGTTGGAAAGTAATGGTTAATGGATCATGAATAATGTTGAATGAGTAAGATGTCAACATATAAGGGCTTCAAGAGTTATGGTGAAATTCTTAAGAGTATGAAGTCTCCTTTGATGATGGGGTTACATTAGAAGACTTTTTATATTATGTGTAACCATGATGTTTAATATATACAAATTTTATTCAAGGAATAGTTATCTTTTCTTTTGTGGACATAGTTATAAAGAACCATTTGGGTTTATATGATCCTTACTTTTGAGGTAATTATGGGTTACTATAAGTTATGATTCAAGTGAAAGGCATGAGATAAAATTGAGGTTAAATTATGTTATGGTTATTTTTAATGATTTTATCCTTTTTCTGGGGAATGATTTGAGAATTATATAGTTTTGGAAAAAGGACAACACGCAGACCGTGTGACTACCCGTCGCGTCGGACAAAGCTGTGGGAATCGAACCCACAACCAAAGTGCGACTGGTATTTATCACCTACCACTGGACTACGTGAAGTCCCTGGTTAGTTTTACTAATTCATTTTAGTTATATGATTTTATTCATTAAGAGTAAGTTTATTTTGGGTTATTTATGAAAATGATTAACCTTTCATGGAGGATATGTGATTAGGTTAATTACTTTTCAATACGAGACTATAGGAGAAACTGATGTTGTTTGGAGATAAATGTTATGATTTAACTTGGAAGACTATGTGACTAAATCCTTCAAATATTTGGGTTTCAATCTTTGATTGGTTTACTTTGAAGAAATTTTATGGACAAATTGTTTATCGGATGGTCCTCATTGAACTTTGGGTTTTGTTTGAAAAATTTTGGAGATTAAGCATAGATTTTTTTAAAGGGGTTATCCTTTTCTGGATTATCTGATCTTGTACTAACCTTTTTGGTTTTGGTTTTGGTTAAAGCCTAAAGATACGGGAAGTATGTAGTTCTCTTTGGTGGATTATGTGATTCTCTAGAAGTTTATTTTAGTACTCTTAATATGAACAAGTCTTCCTAAATACTCGTCTTTTGGAGAAAATATGAGTTTGTGTAAGGAATATAATAAAATTTGAAAGTCAACATGATAAGTCATTATGTTTCTTTATGAATAAATTCCTCAATAAAAAGTAACTTAAAACAAAATGTTGTCTATTAACTTTTCCTACTGGGGAATCAAATACCGTTTAACCCATCACAAGTTTGTGATTTTCTTATGGTTAAATTTATCCTAGACATGTTTAATATCACTCTCCCTCAAGAACATGACCCTTTGATTTTTCTTCCAAGTCCATGTTTTCCTACACGTAATCCTATTATGGGTTAACTCGGGTTACCTCTGTACTTATCTTTCTTTATTTTAAAGTGATTGTTTTACCGACTCTTGTTCTGATGTGGGACTTTCAAGGATGTTTCCAAGCTCAATTTTAAAATTGCGAGGACGCAATTCCCAAAAGGGGGGAAGGATGTAACACCCCAGGTAAATAAAGAATAAGAAAATTTCATATTTATCCATATTTTTGAATAAAATATTAATATGACATTAAAGGGGATGCTATGATCGATGGTGTACCCAACACGCAACACCGAGTTTCTTGGGAATCTTACGTTGCACTCTAATAATAAAATAATATTATTTTAATTGCTAGTTAACGCCTAGCTGTTGTGATGGCAGGAATGAATAGAACTAACTACAAAATTATTATATATGTTTGTCAAATATTTTTACTTTTTACAATAAATGTTAGAGGATTAAAAATGCGAATGAATCCAATTTTAAGCGTAAACATTCTAATATTCTTTAAAAGGCCGATTAACCACCTTTTGATGGCGAACCTCTTTTAAATCAACATTTTGAAAATGGTATGTGTTATATTTGAAAAAATAAAATTCTTCTTTAGAATAGGGACATCAAAATTTACTTGGTGTAAATTTTTGGTATTTTTCCAAAAAGTTCAATTTTTAATGAATAGTGAAAAATGTTGTATTTTAATTCAAAACCTCATTTTAATCTAATTTATTTATATGATTAGATTATATTTTTAATTTGTTTTAAAGTTAAATTAGAATATATTTTTACCATCTAATCCAATTTAGGTCTTTGGAATTAATTTCACTTTGAAGTCGGACTTAAACTAGTGTCAATCTTTTGATACATTTTGTTTCATAAAAACACGCTATTTGTTTTGACAGCGGGAATTAATTATTAAATTAATTAATGAAACTTATGTGTTTTTTAATTTTTTAAAATAGACATCATTTTTGAATTCGGAATATCAAATATATCTTAGGGTGAATTTTTGGTAATTTTCTGAAAAACCTCAATTTTTGATAAATAGTGAAACCGCTAAGTGGTACTTATAAAAACTGATTTTTCCGTTTAAATGAAATTTTGTCATATTTTTGTTTTGAATTTCAAAAATATTACATACATGGTTGTCATTAAGAAGTAAAATGTGGTTCAATGGAATAAAAATAATTTTTTGGTGAATAGTAACTTATTAAGTTTTTAATCGCAATTAGAGGTAATTAATGTAGTTTAAGGTAAGAATAATGTTTTAATAAACTGAAATGACCTAGACACATGTCCTACCCTCATTTAATGTGTCCTGGACGACCAATACAATCCATGGGTCAACTTGGGGACCCCATGGATCCACTTTGGTTGGAAAAAGACATAAATACCTTTTTATTTAATGTTAAAGTAAAAATGACACAAACGTGAAATGTTTTACTAAAACAATTTTTACATGGGGTTATACAACTCATATTTTTGACTATAAATAGTAATTGGAAAGATATAACTATTTCCTAAATCATAGTATTTTTTTATAATTTTTATACATTAAATAAAATAAATTATTTATGACATCATGATGATGCAGCGATGACCTCATTATTTGACGATTTAAATAAAATGGAAAGATAATGTAATATATAAGACCTAAACATGTCCAAAACCTATTGGATGAGTGGATTTCGAACCCTTATCACCTTATCCTAGAAATACATCAATGTGGGACCTTTAAAATCCGAAACTCTTTTGAAAATAAAGTAACATTTTGTAACTTTACAAGAGTGCCCCTCCTCTCCTCTTATAAAAGGCCCCCACCTCTACCTCCTTACCCACACTCCCAAAGCCATTGTCTCGGCCACCCTCTGCCCATTTTGTCTCTCCACTTCTCTCTCTTACTCCTTGAAGCCTCACTTTGGGCAGAAGTCTTCCCAAGGAAGCCTTTGAGCTCAAACCAAAGGGAGTTACCTGATTTTAAGGTAATGTATTCACTTGAGTCCTTTTGTTTTATTTTTCCTCTCCAACCACCTAAACTCTTTTTATTCATTTCTTTTGTAACAAATACAGTATCTTAAATATACTAGTATGTTGTTATAATAAGGATTCTAGCTACACTTACACACACCTACATCTAATGGTTAAATAACATACTGTTTCCGTGGATGGCGAATTTCTGCCTCACGAAACGAGGATTGTTCAACACTCATATAACACCTTCAACGGTGGCCATTAAGATGTCACTATATGTATATATGATATATAATATGTTTATTTTTTACTTAATATTCTGTATTTTTCATTTATGGCATACATTTATGGTTTCCATTATGGGCAAACGTGATATCTTCATTTAAGGAAGTGCGGACTACCGCCCCCTCAAAGTTATGTGATTCGTTAATTCCATATGTGGGACGTATAAAGGATGTATTTAAAGTTATTATATATGATGTTATAATTGAATTATAATATACCTATATATCATTATTATTTCTTTCCGTTAATGTATGAGATAGAGATGAAAGTAGCGTTCATGCGTACGTACGGCTTACCGTCTCCATGAACGATGCATTTCATTTCTTATCCCCAAATGTAATGTACTATTATAAGTAAATATTTATAATGAATATATATAATGTATGTTACATATAAATGATGAATATAATTCTGGAATTAAAATATACATTCCTATCATTTAGTTTTAATTCCATTAATATGACAAAGAAATGAAAGTATCGTTCATGCATACGTACAGCTTACCGTCTCCATGAATGATGCATTTCATTTCTTACCTCTAAATGATTATGTAATATTATAAATACATGTATATTCTGGATATATATGATATATATGATATCCAAATCATTAATATTATTCTGGATATAATGAACCATTGACCACACGAACAACATGTAATTGTAAGAAGTTCACTTTTGACTTAAGAACCAAATGTCGACAAAACAAACATTATTAACTTAAATGATTTAATAATGTTTATAACATGTAAATAATTGATATAAAAGGAATAATGAACTTGAAAATGGTTCTTAAGAAAATATAAATTAACTCAAGTTTATTATTCAGGACGTTAAAGAATGATCGAGTCATGTTGGACCCGAGGTAAGGGATCCTACTCCTCTCTTTCTTTTTAAGTACACTCTTTTATGTCACTTATTTTAAGCTCCTCTTTGTTATGATGGGGGATATTATTTTATATTCCTATTGCTGTAAATTTTATTATAATGTGATGAGATACCCTATTTTATCTCATCAATCCATTTTTGGATGTTTTAAGTGGCTCCGTTAGGCTGCCGAGTTTTCATAAGGGATTTTTCATCTCACTTTTATTCCCTTGAGATTTGTGCTACATTTCCCACAATTTCCTTTGAGTGGTGTATGTACTGCCCATTATTATACTCCTTGTGAAATATAATTTCATTTATGGGTATTTAAATATTCATTGTATGACCCTTCTTCAATGGGGTGTACGTTTCGAAAGTTACCCAAGTCGGTAAGGGAACCTTTCAGCCTCCTCTTTTTAAAAGACTTCTTTTGTTATGTATTTTAATTTACATCTTATTATGTTGGGATATATTCTTATATATCCTTATTTATGTAAATTTTATGTCCAAGTGATGAGATCCACTTTATCTCTCTCATCAACCCTTTTTGTAAAATTTTATGTGACGCCGTTAGGCAGTTGAATTTTACCAAGGGAACTTCTTGACCCAATTTCGATTTCTTTGGCTTCAACATGTAGTTATTGAATATGTCATCCTTTGAATATGTGTGAATGACCTTTGATTGTTTTACACTTAATATCCACTTATATTGGATGTATTTATATTTTTCACACATAATTATGAGATTGATTTATCCTTAATTTAAGGATACCTTCTTTATAATGGATTTCATCTCATTTTACATTTCTTTTGAGACTTCATTGTTGTTATGCACCAATTCACTCTTATATGGTGTGTATACTGTCCTTTGACATATTATATCATGAATCCCTTTATTCTCATGATATTATAAAGTTCGGATTAAATGTTATTCCGTAATTAATTGTATTCAAGAGTCTCTCATTTTGTTAAAAACTCGTTAACAAAAATATCATTTTAAATGTTTTAAAGATTTATTATTCTAAATCTTTATCTTTAATGTCCATGTTTTCAAAATAGTTTTCAGTATTTATTTATACAGACATTAATGTTTTAAAATTATAATTCCATTAAAATATTCAAAGAGGTATGGGACACTTTGATTCAAAAATCTCTTTTAAATGGTTTTTGAAAATGGATTGATTAACTCAATATCTGGGAATTACTTATTGTGATTGAAAATGAAATTTTGTTATTGAAATGTTTATATTTTCAATATTTTATGTGTAATAATGGTACTTGGACATTATGACGAGTGGTGACATGAATACCAGGACGGGTGGTTACGTTATAACCTCCAATGCATTGGGTATGGAAGTCGGCCGTATGGCTATTCCATTAAGTATGTATGGAAGTTGTCCGAATGGATATTCCATTAAGTGATATGTGTGGAAGTCGACCTTATGGTTATTCCACTTAAGTATGTTTATGTCCCAAGTTACCTTTATATGTTATGTGATCTTTATATGGGTTTTATGGTAATCTTTTGGTTACAGAAGGGTAAGTAATGAACTTTTATTCAGTGAAGAGTTTTTACTACTTCGAAAAGGTGAAAAGTTTAACTTTTATATAGTAAACATGGTTTACTTGTTGTTTTGAAAAACTAACAGTTTTCATTCTTTGTGTATCCCTTACTGAGCTTTTTATGCTCATCCCAAGTTTTTGAAATGTTTTTCATAGGACTTAGCATGGAATAGGGTCATTGATGGGTTCAAGGGAAAGTCATGGTACCTAAAACATGGAACTAGACATGTTTCTTTTTAAGAGTTTTTATTTTATGGAAATTTTAGTAGAAGCGACTACTTTGTAATCTTTTGAAATGTAATAGTTATGCCCAAATTCTCTAAAACTCTAAACCTGAAAAGATACTCAATGTGAATTACTCATTTAATTCTATATTAAGTAAGGTTTAAGGCTGGGGCCTTATACTATCCCACTTATAGCCTAAAGTTCTCAAAGACTCTCTGACGAAGCTCACTCTGTCAATCCCTCATATAGTCTACTACACTGGGTTTTCATGACCCTGTGTAGGTCAACGAGTATAGCAGTGCAATCTGGCCAATGTAAACCTATAGAACTACCTAGATAACTAGCCTACAACATATCAAGCATTTCAGAACACAAACTCTCCATCCTACAGCAACAGACATGGAAAATAGGCAAGGCAGCAAAAAAGGAGAAACATGACCAAACGGTTGTAAACAAATCATGCGTGGGTAAAACATCCAAAGCATAGGAATCAACCATATTCATATCCAATTATCTCTACACAAGCATACAAGCATGGAAGACAATAAACAAGGGTAAAAAGGTAAACACACAATATCACATTCAAGGGTATTGGGGATAATTGCACATAATACTCAAAGACTTTAAATAGAAAGGCACAAACCACCTACCTCGGCGTTGTGAGATTGATATACTCTCACATCAGCGCTTGAATCGACCTAGAATGTGGTAAATCTAAAAAAACATCTAAAATGTTCAATGAAGGATAAAATGAGAAAGAAGAGGAATCATTAAATGAATCTCAAGTAGAAGAGAGGGATTACTGAGGCGATCCCAACTCAAACGATGGTGGTCGAATCAGAGATCAGATGGAGGATCGGGGGTTCAGAGAAGGATCACAGTTGTGTGGGTTCTCTCGGATGAAGAAAAACTAAAAGAATAATGTTCTGGTGATTAGATGTGACCTTGGTGCGTTTAATGAAAAAAAAGTACACAATGTGTACTTTTGAAGTACATGGCCTGTACTTTCTATTTCTGTACTCTGCTTTAGGCGGCCTCTGTGTCACCACCACACGGTCGTGTGCATGGACACAATACGGCCAGCACCAGGATACCTGTGGTAACTGAGTACATGATGTGTACTCATAAAGTACATGGCATGTACTTCAAAAAATTTTAGAATGTCCTCTTCTTCTTAAATATTACCAGAAATGGAAAAACATACATTAAAAAAGATCCAGTTTCTTGAAAATGTCAATCTTATTGAAGGACTGAAAGAAAATAAAAAAAAATATTATTTAAAAGATATATAATCATTATTATGTTATATATATAATTTATATGAATCAAATAAATCCTTATTAATAATTATGTAAAAATAAAATGTAAAACATTTCGCATCGTTACATGGAGGCGGTAGTCCACACAAACACATGAGCGACATTATTATTTTACAAAATATTGTAATGTAAGAAGTAACATGTTATATTATATTCCAAAATATATTTTTATGTCATAATTATAAAATATATTTAATTCAATTTATCATCACTACATTTCATGTAAAGCGTATGTGAAAAACGAAGCACATAAGTTCATGAGGCAGTAATCTGCCTTACCCATGAGATAGATTATTGTATCCCCTAAAAGAATGTTAAGTAAGAATGAATATGTGATATAATAATTAAATAATTATAATATTTTCATAAATATAATATAAATATGTTAAATTTATTATTATATCCATCCATGAAATGTAGTGATGAGAAAACATTAAATTGGTTCGCGAGGCGGTAGTCTTCCTTACACATGATCGACAATTTCCTTTCCCATTTGATGGAAGTGGATTTGGATTGACTTTATTACACTAAAATTATAAAATATTTTTATATATGGTATAATTATGTTATCAAATTATCATAGTTGAATATTATTTTAAGTACGTGAAATAGGAAATCAAAAAACATGGAAGTTTTAGGATTTGACTTCTTCTTTAGAGATCCTCATTAAGTTTGTACCTAAAGCCTTCGTAAGAGATATTAATAATAAAAATAATGCCTCTAATATTTTTTGAGTGATTTAATTAATATATTTGGGAATTTATTGGAATAAAAAATGGGTTTTATATTTTGAAGAGGGGAGGGTATGGCCTTTTATATGTGGGGGAGAAGATATGCATGGAATTTTTAAAAGGTCAAATTACTATACACATTTTTATCATTAAAAGAGCCCAAAAATGTTTATTATGAAACATTATAGGTGATACGGTCAAAATAAGTCCAAAAAACTTATTTTGGACATGATTTAGGTTATTTTACTCATTATTTTCTTAATTTAACAGCCATTAAACCCACTTTTTCCCTAACCACGATAAATTATTTTTATCGTTTTCACTATTCATTATGGTAAAAAATTAAGTTGAAATTATTGGATAATATAAATTATCTGAATTAAAAATATGTAATCCATTTCCTTCAATTAAATTGACATAATTTTCAGATATCAAGTTAAAATTAAACATGGAAACTCACAACTAATGGATTTTCCAAAGAATCAATTGCAAAAATTAGAGGAGTTTTCATATAATAATTAAACATATTATTGATTATAATGACATAAATTAGTTTAATTTTAATATAATTTAACTAATTTTACTTTGAAAAAAATATTAAATAATTTAAATTTATCCTTGTAAAAAATTTAAACATAAATGTAGTTTTCAAAAATAATCTTTTTTTTCAATATTCAACAAAACAATTACAATTTTCCACAAATTCTCAATAATTAACATAAGGATATTTTTGACATGTAGATTGAAAAAATTTTGTTTATTTTTCTAAATAAAATTTCATAAAATTGGTAATATTAATTTTAAATTATGGGCACAAATCATGAATAACTTATCTTTTTGAAAAATAATGGTTTTCAAAAAACATTTCGTTTTCTTGCAAATGATTCCTATTTTATTTATAATCAATAGATATAGATTGAATATATTTTATACATGTGTAATCCATATAATTTTTATAATTTAGTTATTAATAATAATACTCGTCAACTTAACGACTTGGTTATAAAGTTCATGTTTAAATAATAATATTTTAATAGAGTATTGTGTTTCGTTCAAACACAATGTTCTGTTCATCATAAGCTCTTGAAGATATATCGTTTAGTTAAATAAAAATTCATCATAAAGACTTATTGTGTTAAATTTTGTTCTAGTTTAATGATTCATGTCATATATGATATTAAATATTATATTCCTATTTTAAAATCATGATGTTATTCATTCTACCCACATTAAATAAATTACATCATTACAATTTAATCTTGAACTCCAAAATTAAGGATTTGACATTTTAAATACATTTTTTGGGAACCCACATCATAATTTTTTTTAATAAAACTCCCTCTTGATAATAGACTAAGGTTAGTATGTTGTCCATTTAGACTAATTAATAACAAGGATTCTAAGTTGGAATAAATTAATGGGATGTGAAAATATGGACATGGAATAAAAACAAAAATAATTATAGAGAGTGAAAGTGATCATTGATCCCCATAAAGTTAATGATCTATGGGAATTTAAGGGCCTAAAAAACATAAATATATGATGATTTAAAAGAACATTTTTTTATCATATATGAAGTTAATCCGATAATATTTTTGAATCTATATCTTTTTTCAAAAGTTGGGGAATTATTTTACTGCAAATGAATATAAGGGAATATATAAACATGATTTCATTATATTTAATATGAAATATTTCAACCTTTGGTTGTGATTCTATCAATTCCACTTCATCTCTTACTCTAAGAAATGAATTTCCAAAAATGAATTTTTATTCCTGAAGCTCTAAAATTAACACATAACAGATCATAAGATCCATAAAAGAGTGATGCGTATTTTTTGAATGTCTCTAAATTTTTTGAGGTGAATTCCCATAACACTTGGGGAATTAATTTTCATATTTCCTTATCCACTAAAAATTTAATAAATTCAAATTTGAAGCTTATTTATTACACTTTTATTTACTTCCATGATGACATTTATCTCCACACTTGAAACAAACTCTCATTCCACATAATCATGCACCGAGGTGTTTCTTTCCACAATTATCACATGAGAAAATTAATTATTTTCCTTATTCTCTTTATCCATATTTTTCTCTGTTATTATCTTCTTCACTTGCTTCAATTTTAATATATAGTTCATGTATATTTAATTCTCTATCATTATACCACATGACACTATGTACTTGAATATTGATAATATTTGGGACACTACTTCCTTTCAAATAATTGGATTAATCCCATCAAATAAATGGTCAATCTTGATATTTATATTACTTATATTTTATATATCCTTCTCTAATAAACTTATAATGTTAGATTCATACATAGAAACATTTTCAACTTTATTTTTTCTAAAACTCCAGAATCATCCATCCATATTTTCTCTTTTCTCACGAGGAAAACAATTTCCCAATAAGAGTACCTTGAAATCCTTCCATTACATGTTTTCTATTTATTCTTAACCTTAAGTTTTTTGAATCAAAATACACCATTGATCTCCATTTCCTATCATATGACAAAATTACATGACAAACGTTTCCCTTTCATTAAATCCTAGAGTATGAAACAACTTCTCGAAGGAACATTTCCATGTCTTTTTTACAAATAGATTTTTAGTCCCACTGAATGATGGGGTTGCTGATGAATTTTTTAGTCTAAAATTGGAATTACAAAATGTGTATTATAATTATATTTCATACAGGAATAGTTATTTCCCATAACCCGAGTCGTATGCTTTAATATGGTTATAATTTAATCAGTTCCAACTACAGCTCCATCTCCAACATTATTATCTTTACAAGGAGGTAAATCCCTACATGGGGTAAATGAATTGATAATATTTACCTTCCTTCCAATATTAACCATTTCTAAAAAATAGATAACACAATATTAGATCATAATATAATGATTTATAATGTATATCCCAAAACTAGTAAAACACATAACATAAATGAAAAAATTTATTCAGGGATAATCCCATTTTAATAATCATTAGTTCCTTGGGAAAGTACTCAAATCCTAAATATATTTTCAAATAAATCAACATGGCTTTCACATAAAATGTGAATTATCTTAAGCATAATCCCCTGGAGGGTCAAATTAGGTACTCAAATTACCCATTGTCATGTACTAAAAAATTATCATGTGAAGACTAATGTGCCTTTTTTCGAGTTATTACCCCTAGGAACTTATTTTCTAAAACCAAATCCACTGATAGTATCCAAATAGGGATGAATTGTTATGAAAAACCATATGATTTCTAACATACCATAACATTATGGTGTTCTTATATACGCATCCTCAATGTTTATCATTGGGTTATTTTACCTAATTTATATTTTCTAAAATATATTTCTCACTTTTTATAATAAGAATCCTCTCATAATAACATTAGAGAACCTAGTATGCTAGAGTAGGGGATAAATTTATTAAATTATCATATTATAGTAACAATAAAACCATAAAGGACCATATAGTTTAGTAGTATTGGTAAAATAAATACATACTTGAATCTCACAAGAAATTTGGAAATATAAAATAAAAGACAGTATTTTCATTGTGGTAATACTTACTTACTATAGAATAACCCATCATATTAATCATAATAAAAATACTGGCTTCCTAAGGAAAGAAGAAAAAGAAAGGGGGAGGTTAAATTCTTAGTAAGGGTATGCATACCACATAAGCTATCAAGAATAAATAATATTTAATCAATATGACATGTTAAATAAATGAAACACATGTCGTTTTATCAATATGTTTAACATGACGAATAATATTTCATTAATAAATGATGATCAAATATTACTATACAAATAACCATATGAGCATGAAACATAACCATAGATATTATAACCGATCGAATAGTCACATGGAACAACAAACAATAATCTCATAATGAGTGAATTTGTAATGGTGAACAATTTTACCATACAATCAAGGCCGAATTTCAAGACATATTAAATAAATGGGCAGGGCCATAACCAAATAAAAAAGCTATTTTGTCTCATGAGACCTAATAATGAATCAAGGGGATATATTAGGACCTTACCATAACTTAATATGTCTAATTATTTCCATATATAAAAGGGGTGTAACACAATCAACATAAAAAATCATATTAAAAATCTAGAATAATAAATTCTAATAATTACCCAAATCAATAAACATAGTCATAAACAATCCAAATTAATATAAATGGTATCGTACTAGTATATCCCCATTCAAAATTATCAAAATCCTTTTGAGGAAATAATAAGGTTGGAATCATTAAAATATATACCCATTGGTGAATTAGTAGAATAATGATATTTCTCACTTATTTATAGAAATTCTATTAATATATCATTGAAATTATTCATGTAGAAAATAACATTTCCGATTTAAAAATCCCTTTTTAAAACTAAAAATTCAAAAAATATTGTAAAAATATTTTTTTAAAATTAATATTTTCATTATATAAAGTAATATTTTAAAAATTAAGTGGTCATGGTGGAATGAAATTTTATTCACACCTTACTATTTAAAATAATTATTCCATTAACATTTTAGTAGAATACAAAAAAGTGACTATTTAGAAAAAGATATGAAGATTACTTTATTTATTTTTTTTGTAAAAAACAAAAAATGTGTTTAATTAAATTTGATAACTAATTTGGATAATTTAAAAAAAAACTTTTTAATACAATCATAGAAACCATGGTTTTGGATGAACAAGTATTTTTGACCCATGAGAGAAATGAAAACATCTTTTCTTGAAAAAAACATTTTATCAATAATTTTAAGTACCAAATAGAGAAAAAATTGTGAAATTACCAGAAATAGTTCATTAATATACAATTTAGAAGACAAAAAAAATTTCAATAAATTAATATCAAATAATTTCCACATGGGAGACTTAAATATAAAAAATCACAAATAATGATGCGACTGTGAAATAAACACCTACCACTTTGGTAACTTTTGATTCATAAGAGACATATAAATAAATAACATAAAATGAAAATTTAAATAAAATTTTGATAAGGGGAATAATTATATATAATATCAAATGGGGTAGTATATAAACCATATAAAGTAATAAGTTGTGAATATGTCATATTACATACAAAGTATAAATTAGATGAGAAACCCTTACCCCATATCCAATTTCCTTCATATGTGTCAACATCTCCTATATAATTAATATATATTAAAAATATAAATCCATTAAATAACCATAATCATATTTTTAATATCATATATTATTTATTTATATTATTTTATAACCTGTTTATTAACATGTCTTGGTTAAAATTACTATTTTAGGTGAAAATTGTTTCGTTTATCATCTATGTTTTAGTCTGGTAATTTCAATAAATATAATTTGATCATTTCTAACTAATATAAATAATTTCAAATATAATATAAATATCATATGTATATATATATTATATATGTATTTAGAGTAATCCATTGAATTTAAAGATAGAAAATTCATTACACCGCTAGTAGAGACAGTAGGTAATATATATGCCTGAACATAGTTTCCATTTTCATGATGGGATGAATTGCATAAAAATAAATTTTAATTAACCTTTACAGAATAACTAATAAGATATATATATCCTTTATATTAATCAAATGCATCCTTGTTACCATCTATGTAAAAATAAAATGAAAAACATTTCTCATTGCTAGATGGAGGCGGTAGTACACACGAATGTATGAGCGGCGTTATTGTTTTTGAAAGGATTAGAAGGTAAGAATTAAGATGTTATATCATATTAAAATAATTATTTTTTATCATAAATATCACATATTTTTCATTAAATTTATCCTTACTACCTTCCATTTAAATCATATGTGAAAAATGAATCGCATCGCTTCGCGAGAGAGTAGTCCGCCGTACACACAAGCGATGTTATCATATACACCCGAAAAATGGAATGTAAGAACTTATATGTGATATAATAATTTAAAAAGTATAATAATATCTTATATATGATATAAATATGTTAAATACATCTTATATCTAACCTTGAAAATTGGTGATGGAAAAGGAATTACGTCGGTTCGCAGGGCGATAGTCCACTGTACACATGGTCGATGGTTTCATATCCCAATTGATAGAAGTGGGGATGAATAATGGTTATTACATAAACATAATAAATTATAAGTATATATTTTATACTGGTGTTATTATATTATACAATTTTAATAAAAATTTATGGATGGTTAAGAATAAATAATACAAATACACACGTTTAAGAATCTTACCTCTTCGTTAGAGAGCCTTTTTTAGTTTATATGTAACTCATTCTTAGGAGAGATTAATAAAAAAATAAAGGACTATAGGATATGGGGAGAAAATTATGGAATATATTTTGGTAGTTTTTGGATGAACCAAATGGGTTTGGATGTCTGAATAGGGGAGGAGAGGGGGTGGCCTTTTATAAGTTGGGGAGATGACACACATGTATTTTTTGAAAAGATAAAGTGATACCCATGTTTTACCATGAATAAAGCACAAAACATTGGTTACTATAGTGTATTTTAGGTGATAAGGTCTAAATATTTTCATCCAATGGGTGTGGTGAAATATTTAGGTCATTTCAACCCTTTTTTCTTAGTTTAACCCCAGATAAATCCTTTTTTACTTCAACCGTAGTAATTAATTTTACTATTTTTATTATTAATTATTGTAAAAAAAATAATTTGAACATATTAGATAACATATGTTATTATGTTTAATATTATTTAGTCCATTTTTTCAAATTCAATCCATACAAGTGTAAAAATTCAATTTAATATTAAACCTCTAGACGTGTTGAAAAAACATATTTTCCAAAAAAAATTCAAAAGTTTGAAAGATTATTATAATATAATTAAATATGAAAATTTTCCGAATGGTCTCTATAAGATAACATTTAGTACAATTGATCAAATTTTAATTTAAATCTAATTTAAAACAAAATATATCATTTTCTATAATTTTTTTAAAAAATATTTTCAATAAAAATCATCATATTTCACTATTCATAATTAAACATTAATCATTTTAGTAAATTCAAAAAAATTCAAAAAATTATAATTTGGAAATTTAGATTCCAAAAATGAAGTTTATTTTTTAAATACATTTTATCATTGTTTTGAAAATTAATTTTAAATTTTGTGTGCAAATTGTTACTAAACTGTCTTTTAGAATGATAATGTTTTTCAGAAAACATTTCTTTTCTTCATTTAAAATGATTATTATTTTATCTATAATAAATATATAGACATTAAATTTATTTTATACTTCTTAAAAACATATAATTTTTATTATTTACTTATTACTATTAATTCCATCTAACTTAACATCTTGTTTATAATGATCATGTTTAAATAATAATATTTTAATTGAGTATCATGTTTTCTTCAAACCCAATTTTGTGTGCATCACAAGCAATAAAATAGAATGAATTTATTTAAATATAAATATATCATAAATTCTTAGGATGTTACATTATCTTCTAATATTGATGTCTTAGGTAATATACACTAAATATTATGTTTCTTTTTTAAAATCATAGGGCATAATAAATACTCCTAATAAAATGGAACAATTGAGAGGAGGGACCATATTTTTGGAAATTTTGATTGAAAAATGACTATTGAAATGGTCCTATTAGATATTTTTTGCAAGGAAGTGGAATTTATATAAATAAATATCACTAATATATACTTTATATGTCTATTTAAAGAAAATAATCCCTACAAGATATGGTAAGAGATGAAGACTACAATGAAATACTCTCTAATATTTGTGACCAAGTTCTTTATTAAAAATAAAAAAATAAAAAAAATGTTTGAGATATAAGGGAGATGAAAAAAATATTATTATAAACTATTTAATGAAATTTTTTAATTTTTTTTAATAAAAAAAAATTATTTTTTTTAAATTCAATATGTTTTTTTGGAAGAGAAAAAATATATTTTTCAATAAAAATTTGGTACAATTCTATAGGATGTTATTTATTGATTTGGTATAATGGGTTAAGAACAATGGGATTATGTTGATACGAATGAAGGAAATAAAAATAAATATATTTAAAAAAAGTTCATTAGTATTAAGGAAGTGAAGAATTACGGCTAAAATTGATGAATACATCATTACTGATGATCATATAACATTAGTGAAAACTATAAGAATGAAATATCTGAACTAAATATCAATATTATCACAAGTATATCCAAATAGTTTTAATGAGTATTATAAGGATAATAGTTGGATCAAGGATATGAATTTTGAGCTTGATAAATTATAGATGAATTAGATTTGTAATATTTTTTCAATATAAGAGGACAATAATGTTATTAGAAACAAATGATAAATCTATAATGAATTTAATATAGAAGAAAAAATTATTCGAAACGAGGTGTGATTTATATGAAAATGAAAATCCAAAATTTTTGGGATTTATGTGCATGAGATGTTTTATCACATGAAAATATTAGAAATGATTTGAATATTCTTATCCATATTGATGTGAAATAAATTCAAGGATTTCTAAATGGAAATAAAATATATATTCCTTATTAGAGTTCTTGAATAATGAGTATACATTAAAAATAAGATGAGTTTATTATTCATGAACTAGAGAACAACATGTGTTTTCTGAATAAATATATTTTTTGGCAAAATAAAGTATTGTAATAATTGTATTATAGAAAAGATCAACATTTTATAAATTTTGGATTCCAACATGGTGGAATTTATTATAAAATCTATATAAAAAATAAGAATAATAAAATGGTTATAATGCATATATATTGGACTGGAATAACAATTATAGGATTGAATTAGTCTCAATAATATGAGTTTTATAAATTTATGATGATCATGTTTGAAATGTTAACAATTTGTGTGAAGGTAATAGGGAATTCAATGGAAGATGGTGGGTTGAGGATTTAAAAATTTTATAATAGGAGAGGAAAAACTTGTCATATCTTGTGATATGGGACTTAGTATAGGTCTGATGATCTCATCTGAATTATTTAAAGAATAATAATAAAAAAATTAGTACCTCATTAAATTTGGCGACACGTTTGACTGTAGCTCATCACTGGTGATTATTTCATGAAGGTTTCAAAGAAAAATCCCTCTAGATCGTCCACATATGATAAAATAACCCACCAGATCACCACTCATCAAAATCTAGGTTTTATCGTGGGGGTTTGAATAATCCTTCGACATCGTGACGATCACCTCAATCTCATGCCTTCGATTCATCAAAGGTGTTCTTGGATGAATTGATCAGAGAGATAATTTATGTATTTATAAAGTGGTAGGAGAGATATAGATAGGCTCTCAGTAC
This sequence comes from Viscum album, assembly GCA_963277665.1. NCBI lineage: Eukaryota > Viridiplantae > Streptophyta > Magnoliopsida > Santalales > Viscaceae > Viscum > Viscum album. The sequence continues at coordinate 1,713,396,414 of OY728152.1, read as the reverse complement.
AATAGAATGGGCATGTAATAAATGAATGCCTCTCTACATCTTATATAGTGGGATTCCAAAATATCTGGTAATGGTTCCCCGACCACAGGAAAGAAAATGAAAACTAAAGAATATATATATAGATAGTTATGATGAACGAACTATGTCATAAATATAATTAATATTTTATCAACTCCTTATAATATAATAAATATATAATGTGGTCAAACAGGAATAATTAACTCAACATGAAATTCCCGCTAATATTAAAGGAACCTTGAATATTAAAATAATATTCATCTAAAAAATATTTTTCCTCGTATTCACTTAATTCCTTCAGAATAGTTTTAATAAATAAATGAACTCAATTATTTTATTCTTCAAAAATATTAATTTTATTTATTTTTCAATAATAGTAAAAATTTAGGAAACTATTTGACCATATGGTGGGTATCACCATGTATAAAATACATATTGTACATAATAGGGAAGATTCTAGAATATACTATTGTTTGTGACCATATAGAACATTATCTCGATAGGAGTGAATACTATTCAGAGACTAGGAGTGGAGTCTAGAATCCGATCAGGCCCCCTAAAGAGATAAGTAATAGTCATAGGAATGAAAACCCACCTAAAAACATACTATGTAATATAAAATATTTATCTTTAGATATATCATAAATAAGGACACAAAATTGCTTCATCATACATTATTTTTATTTGTAATTATATAACTAGATAGGCTTACCTATGACTACCTTGGAGAAGAATTTATGAATTTACTACCATCATGACCAACCATGCCCATGATATTACTTCCTCAATTCAAAAGATACAAATTCTATCTTGACCATTCTGCCCATGTCAAACCACAAATAACACACCAAACACAAGCTACCTCACTACAACATCATTTTCATGTTTTTTTCATCAAATCAAAGTACACTATCAAATAGTAAACATTTATAATTCTACAAATTAGGGGACTAATACACAAGTCCATATATAGGAATATCCAATGACACCCAAAACATGTGGTGTTCCTATTGGTGGTTCTTCCTTCATGATCACGCATAATAGATTTCACCAATTGATAACATCATGAGAATAATCCTCAACTCTTATCAGCCCCATACAACCTAGAGACTGTCATCATCTGTGTAAAGTCAGAATGATTTATCTAGACTATATGTCATATGTTTAAGATTAATGTCATAGTATCTTAATCTTCGAATTAAAGTATGGAATCTTCTATAACAATTTGATATGAAATTTAATCTATGAAAATTACCATTTAAATAGTGGAAACATAAATATGTATAATATTATAGTATGTGGTCACCATTTATAACTCACAGTATCCAAGGTATGGTAATAGAAAAGTACTGTTGATGTTGGGTCATGGGAACCCACTATTTTAAAACTCTCACTTTCACATGATCCAACTTTCTTACTATAATTTTTAGCTCTCACATTATTAATATCATCATTTTGCTGAGTCATTGGTTTATTTGTTGAGTCTACAGTTTCTATTCTTCATGGATATTATGTTATGTGCGATCTCACCTCATTGAATGAAAATTCTCAAAAGATGTAAACCCAAGGTATATATCCCTTTTTCTAATTTATTAACTTTAAATCGTGGATAGTAATAGAAATATAATTATAATAATGATAAAAATATACTTACTATGCATGATTCTATGAATTGTATTTTTTTCATATAGTACACTACTTATTTAGATAAAACAGAAGCTATAACGAACTTGATATTTATATATATGAATACCACATACTTAAATGGACTTTTTTTATCATCACCTTAACCTTAATAAGATATTAGAACATATAGAATTATAATAATACTAGTTTTACTCCTGTAAAAATTTTCATTTCCTCTCCACATACAAGGTATATATCTGTTGTACTTGCTCAAGTAAAAATACATTGTTCTATATACCTACCATGCAATTCTCCAAGATATAATTGATATTTTCCTACAGTTAAGTATATTTTGTAAATACAAATATATATATAGTACATAATATGGAATATGTGACTGGTCCATCACAAAAGAATATAGAATAGAACCCACTATGTTAATCTTCTCTGATTCCCATGCATGACTTCTTGGGGTGATTTATGTCGTGATAATCTAGAAACAATTCTATCTAGAATTGTTCAATATTTTATTTCTCAATAAAGATCCATTATATGTACTTTGAATATTTCTAATAAACCTTTAGATCTACCTCAGTGTTCTCGGTCCCTATAGCATTGGTTTCTACTATAAATTAATATATGTAGATATTCTTTCATGCTATTATTAATTAACAGTAATACGGGTGAATTTTTTCCTATGTTATCGAACATATCTTACTTAAAAAACCATATATGTCCCAATAATATATCTTATACATATTGAAAATACCCATTCTAAATGAATATTATATGACATTGTTTCTTAATTTAATCCAATACTATATTTCAGTAATTTAAACTCCTATTTAGAATGTTATGGTATCACCGTCCCTTTCTCATTGCATTATATAGACACCATCATTGATTGGTTGTATGGAAATCCAATTCCAAATAAAATGACCAAAGAAATTAGGTATGAGAAGTAAAATTCTAATGGATTTGGGTATAATTACTTGGTATTACCATTTGAGACTTATTGGTAAGATTCTTGTACCATCCATGTATAGTCTCACTTTAATATCCACCCCAATATTAAAAATTATAACCCCCCTATACTTTGATACAAGGAAACCTTTATTGAATGTTAAATGATCTTATAAATTTTAGAATATTTCCATATGCTACACACTTGTAGGACTTTTTATTCTTAATGAATAATGTATTAATGGCTGAGGTGAATATAAAACCATCACTAAGGTTTTATCCTTCTTAAACAATATTTTTCTTAGGAATAATATCTTCCAAAACTTTTGTTAAACTCATTACTATGAAAATTATTTGTGTGTATTTTTCATTGACTAAATCCAAGCCAATTATTTCTCCCACAATCTCAAGGAGAGATGTGAAACAATTTATTAAAATATAGTCTATAACTAGAATATCACTTGTCTATCTTTGGGATTTCTGTAATATCAGAAGAATGATTTATGATAATTACATTACATGAAAATAGTGTTTTTCTTGATGAATGTTTGTTTATGACCTCAAGAAACACACTGCATCCCAAAAAATGTTGTTTTGACATTATGTGTTTTTGTAATACTATAACTTATATGACATCCATTTTCATTAAAATTTTCATGTTGTTATATGATAACACAATTATTTTTGATGCATTTATTAAAAAAATTAAATTACCTACAATGGATATAAATATTAACATTGATTATCATTTTACAAACATAATGACTTATATGTGTATAAGGAAAACATGTGTTTAATAAATTACTCTACATGAAATTTTTATATATAAATGTTAACATGTTGGACTCATTATTAACCAAGCCAATTAGTGTAAAATCTCTAATGTGGATAAGGGAATGTGTGTTTAGGAATAACACCACACTATGATATATTGATTGATGAATGTTTTTTCAAGATATTCTTTAGCACACTAGCCTAATGAAACTCATATATTCTTACCTTTCATATGTCATACATCATATTCACATTCTTGAATAAACACTCAATGGAGTATTATTGTGTATAATTACAAGTAGATTACCCTTGTAATACTTCACACTCTCTAGCTATACTAATTCAAAAATATTAATGGTTTGCCTTTATTTATAGTGGTTTCTTTATCAAAACTAAATAAGTATATATTTCGATAATACATAAGGTGTTTATCTCCACTATGTATAAATACCCTACTAATTATATCATTGTTTTCAACATTTAGTTTTTCTTGAAAAATTATAAACATTCTATAAGTAGATATATAAGTAGTAAATTTTATATTTGTAACATATTTACAGTGATTCATATATCACTGAACTATTGGTTGAGTATTAAATAGAAAACAAAAATATGTGTTCCATTAACAGAATAATATCTCATTGTTTTATAAGGATATGGGAGTAAGATGTTTTGTTAATACATTAGAATATTCTTTTAAAATAAATATAATTGTAAATTAGAAGTTATGCACTTCTCACCATTGACATAAGAACCTGCCTTTCTCAATCCCTTGTAGGATACACCTTAATTATACTAATGTTTCTAAACCTACATGGTTAATGTATTTCAATAAAAATATGTTATTAGAATATTTTATTTTAATAACCAATATTTATAAAAAAAATTACCTTAATTGGTGAATATATCGGAAGAAGAAGAAATTAATTTATTCTTTGATTCAGTTCTTTTCATGTAAACTTCAATATATTTTATTTCAGAATATGAGAAGTAAATAACCTCATATTTGATAGATATTTCTTTGAAGTATGTTTTAAAGTTGAATTTAACATCATACCTTCTAATGACATTTTTTTATTTTCTTACATCTTGTTTATCATAAGAAATTAAGATTAAAATTTATTTAATTTTCTTATTACAATATAAACCTTACCTAGTAGTTAATGAAGTGTTATCTCAATACTATTCGATTTGTAATATTGAATAATACTATAGTAAATGACTTAAAATGATATGATAAAGGGATCCATTGAAAGATCAAGGTGTATCCTTCAATTTAAACATATCCAGTCCACTGATCATTCAATCATATCCTGGTTCACTTTCTCCTTGCAAGATTCCAGAAGATGAGACCACATGTGAGATAATCCATGTCTTGATTTTGCATCCAAAAATAACATTAGAAGTTGATGATAACATAATGAAACAACCTTCATATGTGTCATTCATGATCTCCTGTAAAGATTTTAACACCCTCGCTTCCTGATGTATCTTAAAAAGTTTTGGTGAGACCAATACCTTGAATTTACAATGCGTAGTGCTTAAGGCACGTTCTAGTACTAATAATTGTAAACCCATGCCACTTTTCAAATATTATTTGTTCAATATTATCATAGTATAATTTATGTATTACTTTCTATTTGAAAAAAATAAAATAAAATCAAGCATATTATTACATTCTTCTTCCTTTTTGATTAAAAATTACTAATGATCTAAATAATTAAATGTCTCTAAATATTATATTTAACATTATAATCCTTCTTTACTAGCATCAAAATAATCTTTCACTTGATTATTCTAGTTTAAAGGTTCCATGAAACCTCCCATCATAGTCTACAATCTTTTTCTCTACCACTACTGAGAGACTCCACGGTAAGAGTTTGAATTTAAATCTACATTAACTAATGACTCCATGATATGTAGAGTGAAATCCAAGCTTCTAAAATCTCAAAAATGATTTAATCAAAGATTGCAACTAAATTTGAAACCATCCAACTTTGGATACATCCTTTCTAACAAAATCAGTTAATTCATCTCTACACAATATTTATAACCCCAGTTGTAAATTTCACCCTCAAATTTGGCTAAAGAGTACCCCAAACACATGATCTTTTTAAAATTAAAATGATAGAGAACATTTGTGATTTAATATTTTTCATGAAAAATGTAATCCATTTCTATTAATATTTTCATTCTATATTTTCATTCTCACAACAAATAATTAGTAGAAAAAAATTCATCACGTCTTTATAAATTTTATAATTTATTATTTTAGGTGTTTCCCACTATTATGGAAATATATAAACTAATTAAAAAATCTATAAAGGAAAAAAATTATCTGATTGGTCTTCAACATCTAATTTTGGTTTATTGATTTAAAATAAATGAATCAACCATGTCCTTTATATATCATACCTGAGTTGAATCTTGAATCATGATGCAACTCATCCCTCATCCAGTGTGTCCACTTATCATCTGGATTTATCCTTAACTTGGTGTGGTTTGTGACTTACAGTGTTAACTTCAAAATAAAAATATACTCTCACGTAGGCAAGAGAGTCTTGGTCAGCTCAATGTACTTTAAAATAATTATGGACACACATGCCCTTATACATTTGGAATAAAATTTCAAAATGCATAGACCGTATTAAATTAACTACTTATTAATAACAATACCTGTAGATAATAAGTAATTAAATAAAATAAAAATGTCAAATAAAGGGTAGGTCAACTGATCAAGACCAACAAATGTGTAAAATAAAATAATGGAAAAATTAAATTTCAATAAATTTGAACCATGAGGGAATTTAAATAAATTAAATAAATTATTAAAATTAATACAATTTATTCAAATAATTTATTCTAATTTTATCCCATCACTATATTAATATTTTTCAAAAATAAAATTAATAAATTAATTTAAATTAATAATAGAATTATATTATTTTCTTCAGAATATTGTAATATTAATTTTTAAACCAATTTTATTAAATAATTCAATTTAAAACTATGTTTAACCTAATTAAATAAATTAATTTTTGATTTTCTAATTTCTTAGCCCCTAAAATCCCATCTAGTGCCAATGCGGGTCAGTCCGACTATAGCCATTCTGGTGTTGGGAAAGGAAGATGTTATGTAGGGGTATTCTATGTCCGGTAGTCCCACCTAAACCTCTTACGTATCGGGAAAGCACACCGAGGTTCGTTGCACTGTGGGTTGGGTTAGAAAATACCCATGTTGATCGGTCAAACAAGAAACGTATTCTAAGATGGGGTTATCATGTAACTACCTAATGTTTAAGGGTGTTTTGGTCACTATAAGTGGAAATGAAGGCATTAGCCAATGTGGGTCCTTGTATGGCGGACTGAGGAAAGAATGTTTTTAGTGGTTCGCTTGGCCAGATGATGTGTCAACAACAGATGGGAGCATCGATGTGTGCAGTTCCCTTAGTGAAATGAAATAACAATAATTGACAAGGTAAACAGAGGCCATGAACTCACTTGATAGGGAAGCAGGACTCGTCATGAGTAGAGGTGGACAATGCCAGCACCAGCTGTTCCATGATGACCGACTCAAGAAACGGGGAAGCGCTCATCAGAGGGAGGTGGTTGTATAGATGACAATGGTTATATTTATAATGGGGTCCTGGTTATGATTGTCCAGAGTGGAAGATAATGGAAGTGGGGATTACTTGGCTGGAACATCAGATGGGATGATTAGTGGGCCACAACAGTCCCTTATAGTGGTGGTCAGAACTTGATTGGGGAACCTGTAGAGAAGGAAGGAGGTTGTCGTCGACCAAAAAAGGAGATGGATGACTGATTGAGGAGTGCAGATGGTAGGGTATCCAGACTTAAAAATAAAGCATATATGTTTTTTTAAAATAAAAGGTTTTTTAGTTTATGAGTCTAGGAAAACTGAATTAAAATATATTTGGATCAACCTTTTTTTAGATACTCTTTTTTATAATTAGTGTAAAAACACCCACCTGCTTTTTAAATTTTGTTTTTCATTGTGGTAAAACCCAAAAAATTCCCCCCATATTTTCCTATTTATCTTTAACCTATTTTTAAAATTTAATATGGATTTGTATCATTGTGGGTCTTCTCTAATCTTTTGGAAAAAATATCTACCGATAACTACTAATTTGGGTTTTGGAGAGCCGGTCAGAAGGTTGAGGTTCACCAGTGATCATGGATTTACCGAAAACTAATTTTCCATCAAGTAAAATATCATATATTAATATATATATATATATATGGTCATCGAAATTAATATTTGAAAAATATAAAATATCCACATTAAAAACATCAAATGTACATGTCATGGGATTCTAAAATTTTATTGATGTGTGGACATTTCTATTGGGATTGAAATGAAATATTCTACTTAATTAAATTGAAATTAATTTTTTATTGGGTGAGAAAATTCATGTGATCACTTTGATTCCAATTGATGGTATTATGGAATGCATAAAGAGTAAGCGTCCCTAGGATTTAAAACCTATTATCACTAGAGTGACAAAAAATGTCATCTTCAGTGATCCAATCCCTATTTGAGGCTTGAGGATCATTCTTGAATTATTCTGAGTACAAAAATTAAATAAATGTAGACCTCATTTGATTCAATAGTTCATTTGACTACATCATTTTGTTAGTGACCATTACTTGAAGAATTTGATGTTGAATCCATCTATTTAATCCAAAATTGTTTCAAAAATATATATGAAAGTTGTTTTTTGAATTATGGGTGCAAGCATAGAGATTTGACGAATCCTTCAGCATCATGACAATCACCTAGATCTCTTGGCTTGGTTCTATAAAATGCATTCCTAGATCGATAAATTAGAGTGGGACTTTATATCTCTATAAAGAAAGAGTTAAGAGATGCTCTCATTAATTTGGAATGAACATCACCTAAATGAATACCTCTCTTCTTTTTATATAGTTAGAGTTCGAAATACCTAGTAATGTTTCCATGGATCCTAGAAATAAAATTCTAACTAAAAAACCAATAAATAAATAGTTTTAAATTATTCATGAAAAAATAATTTTGAGATCAAATATTACTCTATTTAGGATAAAATTGAGTTAGTTTTTGTGGGATTGGATCATATGTCGACTAAAGGAAATATTTTTGAAATTTTGAAAAAGAAACATTCCAAAGAATTTGTTAAGAGGAATAATTCATCTCTTAGTGTTCAACCATCTCCAGTCACAGAAAATGATTAGATAAGGGAACCTGATTTCCCAAACCTAATTTCCATTCCAAATTTGATGTTTAATACACATTAAGTAGATACATAAAAAATAATTCAGGAAAATGTATGCTATCCCACATGATTTGATTGGGTGAACTAATATTTCTTTGTTATAACCTTCAAGGAATTCCTCTTTTGGTTCATTGAAAAGGTGAATAAATATAAGATTATATTACATAAAAGGAGATATTTTTATGGTGATATAATAAAAGAATATTTTAAGAGTATTCTATGTTGAATAATGGGAAGACACTTAATATTTTGATAAAGGAATGTTTCATGGAGAGGAATTAAGGGGGAGTTACAGAATGAAAAATATTGGGGAGATTTCTAGAGACAAATTGATAATCATGATAAAAATAGATGTCAAAGGTAATTTTCCAAAATAATATAAAGAAGTGGTGTAAAAAACCATGAGGTTAAAAAACTTTTTATTGATGAAATTTTCTTTTAAAATTTTTTCATTTGTTAATCATAATTTTTTTGAGATTAGAGTGTATAAATACACTCTCAAAAGTGTTATGACGATACATAAAGGATGGTGTCTATAGAGGTGTATTAAAGTGTCTTTAATAATCACAAAGAGTTAGGTTGTTTGAAAAAAATCTTTTCAATTATTTTTCATTTGTCATTATTGAAAATTATCTCCCAATAGTCTTAATAAATAATGTATAAATTATTCTATGGATATATTAGAATTTTGGAGAAAGATTGATTATTTTTTATAGGATAAGAAATAATTAGGCTATAATTCGTGGTACATCATATTTTAACACGTTACTGTATAGGTTATGATTTTCTATTTTGAAGTATTTCACTTTGGAAATAGAGTATTATACCATAAGAGATATATTATAGTATACTAAGAGGATGTTTTGGATTGTGGGAAAAAAATGTTCATGCCATAATTTTAGTTGGTATGCACCGAGTAGTGGCATTATGTTTTCATGTGATGGTTGAAAGTTTATTTTTGGAACTACTAGAATTAGACCATTCACAATAAATGTATTGGTTGTTTCATGATATTCTAATCTGAGATATTTTTTTGAGATATAATATGACATGAAATGTGCATCTTGAATTTGTCCATACCATGATGTTTGAAGGTTCAATAGAATTACACCATGAAAAATTTCATTATAGGATAATTAAGTCAATTCATATAGTTTTATAGATTTGAAATTATTATAAATTGGGGGATGGATCTATGATATAAATGGGAACTTTGACTGAAATTTTAAATCATAAATTGGAAATTTTCATGTAAAACCCAAATAAATATAATGAATCTGATAAAGAGAAACTTGTTATATATCTTGAAGGATTAGATAAATATATTTTTATGTGATAAATTTATATTTCTATAAATTGAGAATATTAATTTTTTTTACATCAAATATAGTTAAAGAGAATTACAAGACTTTATACATGCTTGAAATTCATATATATCATTATTTTATGATGAAAAAAGATTATTTATACACTATAAATGGTGTAATCACTTGATTTGGTTTAAATAAGTTTAGGGAGATCACTTAGAGGAATAATGAGTTCCTCTAGATTGAAAATAATATGATGTTATAAATATTTTCCATATAATAATATAAGTATCTTCACAATTGAGCAATGATACGATGAAACCCTAGATTATGGAAGCCAATTTCCCGCCCCCCTTCCTGGTGGTGGGAGGGGGGAGGGGGAACTGATCTTGCAGCCTCCAAACTCGAGGAAATCATTCATTCCCTTCTCAAACCCAAGATTCCTCCTCGAATTACTGACCATTTCTTTCACCCTAAAAGTTCATGATCTTCATTTTGGAGTCCCTCAGTTATCGATCTCTTCGGTAGAGTTTTACAAAGCATCGATTCATTTGGAAATTTCATTGGTGGCTCACTCAACTATCGAAGGCCCTCAGTCAATGATTTCGACCACTTCATTTTTGGTAAGTGGGATTTGCAAGACCACATAGTTGTTAGTCTTCTTGAAAAATATCATTTCATGATTCAGTTTTCTTCAAATAATGATTTCGTTAGGGCTTGGTCTAGTGCTCCCCGTCGATGAAATGGATGCAAGTTCTTCCTCCATCGCTGGTCATTTGATCTTTGTATGAATCACGATCCTTCCACTATTGCGACATGGGTTAGTCTCCCTTATCTCCCTCAACCTTTCAAAAATCACGCAATTATTCATATTCTTGGTAATATAGTGGTGTGATTTCTCTATTTTGATGTTTGTAAATCCCTTGTAAGTCATCTGATTAACCCCCACCTCTGTGTTGAGGTGGACTTTGCGAGGCCTTTATTTGATTGGATCTATATTACCAATGGTGAAGTGTTGAGATGGAGTTAGGCTATCGTATTTGATTCTTGGTTGGATTACTTATAGAATTACTATTGATTGAGGCATCTGGCCTCTAAATATAGTTGTGAGGTATTGAATATAAGGACCTCTGATCCGAGGGAGAGGCGTGTTAAGTCCCCTTGTTTGAGACTGATATCTACTGTGGGTACTTTTTCTGGAAATGTAGAGGGTGTGGGGAACTGGGTTTCTTCGAACCTAGAGAGTTGTGCCAGGGAAAACCCAAATCCATCTATTTTTATAGTGTTCAATCGGCTTTGGCCTGATCTGAAGTTGATGGATGGGATGAAACAAGCTACTGCCAAGGAGGTTTCTGGTGTTGGTGACATGGGAGAACCACCAGGTGTCAGTGTAGTCACAAAGGACATAGAAAAAGTATCTTTTGTGCTGTTATTTACTGACGGGAAGGATGAGCGTGAATATAAGGGGTCAGCACCCATGGTTGAGGAGACTCTGGATGCTGTTGGGTGTGCTAGTGGTCCCTTGGGGGCTTCGGGAGCTGCTAATGGGATACCAGGGCGGGTTGTGGGTGATGGAGGTGTGGTGGCCACAATTTATACTGAACATAGATTCTAAGGGCTAGAACAGGAGAATACTGAGGATGGAATTCCAATGAATGAAGGCCTCTGTATGCAGCTTAGGATTCCATATCAGGAGGATGGCACCATAAATTAATTTCTCCATCATGGGACAATGGTTGGTTATGAGTCTATGGAGACTCCAAAGTGTCTTGCAGTGATTGACCCTAATAGTCAGCTTCATAAGGGAAGGAAATGGAAATATGGATTAAATGTGTTGCATATCTCTAGGGGATTGTTCTTAAAGTGATAAAGAGAATGATGGTGGTATCAGGCCTTCTCTTAGTGATGTGGTTCAGGTCGGAGGATGAAGACGATCAAGAATCAGGAAAGTATGAATTTTCCATTGCAATGAAGGCCCAGTAAGGACTACTCCTATCTTCCAAATCCTGCATCCACCAGGTCTTCCATTGGAAACACTGAACTTTTATCCTTCGAGTGGATGAATCTATGAAGGAAGTATGCTAAGGGTTTGAAGCACTATGAAAGCTCAGAATGTGATCGACTACTGTAGATGAATCTTTCTACCTGGGATGTGGTGATAGGTATGGCTTTTATGATATGTAATTTTCACTTTTGGCTTCTAGTACCTTTTCAATATCCTTTTTCTTTGTTTTAATAAATGGTCATGGGGCTATCCCCTGACTGAGCTTTTCTGTTATAAATAATTTGGAAGATTATTTACCTAGAGGGAAAATGATTCCACTATATATTTTTATGAACATACAATGCACCTATAGTGAATTTATATACACCAACACAAAATTGGGTGTATATTTCTTTGATAAATCCCTATATGGGAGACCAAAGTAAACAAATACTATATCTATTTGGCAATTTATTTATATAATTTTCTCTATGACTGATAGAAGTAATTTTTTACTAACCATGAAACAATATCAATGGGATGGGAAGTTATAACTTTTCATTCCATGATTCACCCCATCTTAGGGTATATTCCTTGAATGAGATCAAAAATGTTACATGAAATTCCATTTATAAATTTTTATAAAGTTCTATACTTTCCACCTTCACTAAAATTCCATGTATGAAAACAAAGTATAAATCAATTCCATGTGAAAAAAATAGTTCAACATCTGATTCTATTATATTTGGAAATTATTCATCTTGAAGATCAGAACTCCCTTATTGATTAAAATCAGCCCCATGACCACATAAGTGATAATAAATCATGAAAAAATAATTTCTAGGTTTGATACCATTTGTTGGATTCATTAGGGAATATACCCGAAGGGGAGGGGGGAATCCGGGTATGTAAATTTTAATGTTTTTCATTATACATCATGTTCCATAGGAAATATGAACTCCTCTAAGTTGATAATAATATATGAACGTAATAAAACAAATAAGAAAAGGGATTCCATTTGATTAACCTAAAATGTTATACATTGAAGGATAATAAAATTACGATGTTTCACTATTGAAAATTCACTAAATAAAACTTCTTATTATAGATTTACAGTTGATTAATTGAACCCAATTAGTTTATAACCGCATACCTTTATAAATAAAACTTATCTCTTTTAAAAAAGAATCCACACTATTAAATTATTTATTGAATTAATCATTTAGAATAATAAAAAAATAAGGTTTACACCATTATAGATGTATTAATAATCATTATCTTTAATATATTGATGAAATCCATGTTCTTCTTTATTTTTTGGTAAACTATTTCATTAAGTACCAAATGTATCTTCTTATCTTCTATAGTCTTCCTTCTATATGAACCAACCTATTATTATTATTATTCTATTCCCTAATATATCTCTATCCTTATTTATGATCTAATATATTCAATCAATTTCTATGATATATCCATGTTGTTAAAACATTCTAAAATCATGAAAACATTAATTAATTTCTAAAAGATATCTAAAAATGTAACTTTGAGACAAACTAAATCACCCTATATTTTCCCAATATTTTAAAATTAAAAGGATATCAAATTTATTTGAAATTATAAAAACCTAAAAACATGGAATGTTTGGGTGGAATAGTATATAGTCTACTTTGAGTAACAAATCTTTTGAAAACCATGGAATATTGAATAAAATTATCTCATAAATATTTCAATTTTCAAATTTAGGACATCTTTAAGATTTATTTAATATCACATATTGAGTATGACAATGTTGTGCGTCTTTGATGTTTTTAAAACCCTGGCACATGCCATTTCCATTTATTCTTAAAATTTATAGTTATCCTAAAACAAATCATTCAAAAATCCACTTCTTCCAAAAAATGACCTCTAAAAAGAACATGTTGAATAAATCATATTATGAATATAGGTCTCAATTATAAATAAATTACCAGAATCACGTGTTACATAAATCAAATCATCAAATTATATGACCTTGTTTTTTTCAATCTATCAATTTTCATAAAATCTAAGTAAAAAGGATGTTGTGTTTAAGTTGTATGCGATGTGTTATTTAATAAATAATCCAAAAATACTATAACATCTTTCAAACATCCTATACCTACCTAGAAAGATCACACAATGTTATTATGAATTTCATTAATTATTTACATCTCAATTTTATCAATAAAAACATCTTGAAAAGTATTATATCTTAATTTTAATAATACAATAATATATCAAAATGAAATGTATTTCATTCCAAAAAATTAAATAATAAATATTTTTATGAAGAAAATGGTGTATGGAATTTGAGAGAAAATTTATATTTCAAAGAAATAGTTTCCATCATGGATCAATCTTGGATTCTAGGAACAAATAAATAAATATTGGGATAAAGAAAAAATAGGAATTAACAGATAAAAATATGGACTATATCATTTTAATTTCAATTTCCCAGTACTAAATTTAAAATTTATTATAATATCATGGTCTAGATTCTTGCTGAAAAATAAAAAAACACATAATAATTCTGTAAAAAGAATAAGGACCCAAAAAAATATCTTGAGGTGGTAAATGATAAAACATTTCATAATTATAATAAGATATGAAATAAAATTAAGGGAGAAGAGTATAAATTATAAAATAAATATTGATCATATTAAGAACTTAATCTGAAATAAAATGTGTCACTCAAAACCTTTAAATCTCAAGGAAGAAATTTCAATATTTCCATTTAAAAATTTGGTGGGAAAAAATCATGATACAAAAAATTATACTAAAGTGAAAGGTAAGAGAAAGTGAAGAAAAAGAGTATAATGATATGAAATTGGGGTTATCATTAATTCTATGGGGTGAAGGTGGTTGATGGTGTATACATTGAGAAGATCTTCATGTATACAAAATATCATACTAATAATATATATTCATGAATATTCAATATATAAACCATGATTGTAAAGATGTTTATAATAAAAGTTAGTTACAGATTCACCACAATGGAGATCGTATTGATATGTTCTAGAATTCAGGATGAAGTTTACTCATTGATGAGTGTTATAATATGAATATCCTTTGTTTAATACAATTACTTGATTGATGTGTATAAAAAATTAGAATCTATAGTTTGTAATTTCCATGTCAAGATAATTTTATTACTGAGAGGGGGAAGAGTGAATTAGTTCTATGTTTTTCTTTTCGATTTTCTTTCTCATGAAATAATCTTATCCTCTTATTAAATATTACTATCCCTGTTTAAAATAATTAAAACATGCATCCACAAGAACAAAATAATTTAAAAGGTTCACTATTAAATAATAATAGCTACATCCTTGATATGGTTTGTAAATGATCCAATACCACAAAATCCACTACAATAATATCCTTTTGTGTGGAATATAATGAGTAGAATATACCCTTTCACTCCTGTAGCATTATGTAAAAAATTGAGTAGTGTGTGTTCTCATTCTATCAAAAATTATGTATTATAATGTTTTTTTAACAAAAGATATTACTATTCTTCTTCTTCATCTTTTAAAAATTTATTGGTTTTAAAAAAATATTCACTTTCTTACCCAAAAGCTAGTATGAACTTCCTTGAACATTTGATTCAACTTAGATTTATTTTCT
This sequence comes from Viscum album, assembly GCA_963277665.1. Lineage (NCBI taxonomy): Eukaryota > Viridiplantae > Streptophyta > Magnoliopsida > Santalales > Viscaceae > Viscum > Viscum album. The sequence continues at coordinate 1,713,380,825 of OY728152.1, read as the reverse complement.
AGACTAATTTTACTAGTTTGATTGCTCAATATGGAAAATATCTAACTTTTTCAGAATATGATTGATATAATTCTAAACCCTTTCTTCTTTAATATAGAAATCCCAATATGATGATCAGATGAATAGGATGCTCTATTGTATAATATGATAATATGAATACATTGTAATCTTGTATCTTCTCCTCTCACTTATGTCCAACAAAACTTCATTAACAAATATAAAATTTGAAACTACTTCCCCCTAAAAATTCAATGTTTCTCTATCATCAGTGATAAATAGTACAACTGTCAATATAGTATAATATACTATTCACCTTTTATACGTGACCAAAATATGGGTTCGGAGGGATTCAAAAAAATCTACCTCAACCAAATTTTCTAAATTTGCATGTTTCCTTGAATTTCGAATATATTTTGACATCTTCAACATTTCTCAACTCTTCTAATTTATTATTGATCCTTTTTTAATCATCTAATCACTTCAGCTCTCATCTGAATTTCTTTACTAGCATCAATATGAACCATATTTTCTCAATAATATTCATTCAATATTATTCTCCATATTAATTTTATTTATGAATAAATAAGAACCATTCGGATTTCCCAATATGATTTCTTTATTACTATGCACTTTACCAACTGATGAAAAAACAACTTCTATTAACTAGATGATCTTATTTTTATGTAATTTTTTATCTTCTTCCAGACTAATGTCTGATTCAAATTTCGATTTTTATTATTATATATCATGTTATGATGAAGAAAAATGTAAAATAATATATTCTTCTTCAAATATTCTCTTGACCCAATTAATTTATAAGAAAATTAATTCAACGTATTTTTAAATAGTTGACTACATTGTTGATCAAGGTATTAATTTCTTCTTCATTTATCCACCACATTATGTTAATTTTCCTTCCATTCATTAGTCCAAAAAATTCTTCCTCTGATGATTATAATGACATATCAAGTCCGATAAACCACTATTAGTAGCATCAACATTAGAAACATATTTCACTTCTAAATATGATACCAATGAATTTTCATTAAAAAAAATATACCATTCATTATTACAATGGTATATCAAATTCAATGGATCATCATTAGCAACCTCCACCTCATAAAATTATTTCATGTCTTCATTAAAATCAACTTCCTCATCCATTAAAAAAAATTTAATCCTGTAAAACAATTATAAAAATCTTAAGACTAGAAAAATTCAGCATCACCAACATTATCCATTAAAAAATTTCTTCTTGTATCATTACATCATTTATGAATTTATTTACAATGAAAATAAATTTTAGAATCATCAAATTTACCTAGGATTGTATCGTAACATTAATATCTTTCATCAACATCTTTCTTTCCTTCTCATCCCAAATATTATTTTCATGATTATTATTAGACTGAATATGATTAGCAAAAATGTTTTCTCCCAAATTATTTTATCAAATTTTTATCATATGTTTTACAACTTACTTATGATTTATGAGAACTAAATTTTTTAAAAGCATCATCAAATTTATATCAATGTCGGGAAGACTATTAACCAGAACCACATTATGATATTCTCTTTTATTCTAAACCCGGGGAGGGTTCAACGATCCTTTACTTCCAGCAAGATTCTTGTAAATCTGATTGACCTTTTCAAGCATATGTTCAATAAGATTTCCACCAAATAAAAAGTGAGTTGATTTATTTTATTCTAAATCTTATTTTACAAGAAAAGATAATACCTGAATATGATCATTATCCTTATCAACTTGGTCATAAAAATTTCACCCTTTAAATATTTATTTAAACCAAGGATCATAAATCGCTAAACATTGTTTCCATTAGTTATGGGTTACATTAAAAAATTATAAGACTATATGAGATAAATCATTCTAGGGAACAATATTATTGGAAGAAAATCCATGCTATAAAAAATTAGAAATTATGAAAACATCCTCATATTTTTCTTCCTCACATATTCTTCTCTTCTTAGACTTTAAAAATTCATACAAAAATGGGGATTCCTATAACAACTCCAACAAACAATTATATTATTTCACACACTTACAATGCTGGATTGAAATCATAACACCCAAATCCCCTTTTATAAATGGTTTATTTTGGGATATATTTATGATACAATTATCCTCCAAATAGTATCCAATATTATGATGAGATAAGGGATAGAAAAAAATACATAAAAATTGTTGAGAAATTGTTTGTATACCCATTTTCAACCTCAATTTATAAATATATTCCTTTAATAAGGGTTTTTTGGAAAATATCTGCAACTTTTTCCATCGTAGGAACATAATCTAACTTCAAATAATTTATTTCAACATTCTCTTTGATGAAAGTATTTTTTTATATAAATATTTTTTGAACGATAATATTGTACTAGATTCCTGGTGAGGTTGATTTAACATTTATTATAACAACCTAAGAGCAAGCATAACTTCACTTTGACATGTAAGTATTATAACTGAGTCCTTATGACCATAAGATGGGTGGTGTCTTGAGTAGAAGAATCATAATAAGCATCATCCCAACTAAGAGTTTCTGAAATCTATTTACTTTTATGACAAATAACACAAATTTTCCCCATATTTAATACTCTACAAGACATGGATATTCTATCATGAAAATTTCCTTCCCAACCCGCAATTAAATACCCAAACAAGTCAATACTTTCTGAGTTATCATACCCAATTCCAAAATTTTATGGATTTTATGTATCTAAGAATTATTTTTCCATAAAGTAAGTGTGACTATCTAGGATTAGTCTAGAATATTACACATAAGGTAAAAACATAAATAAATTCGGGTCCTGAGGTAGTCAAATACAAAAAACATCCAAATAGCATTAAAATTCTTTCTGGTCAACTACCTTGCCTACTCCATCTTTAGAAAAACAAATATACTAATTTTTTCATGGTAAAAGGTCTTTAATTATACATTTCAAACATCTTAAGATGTTTTTTAGGATAATTTTATTGAGAAAGAAAAATGTGTTTCTTATTTTGTAAAATTTTTAAACCAAGAAAATATTTCATTTTACTCGGGCATGGACATCTCAAAAAACATTATATTTATTCATCAAATCATTCACATGATATTATATCATTACTAGTAATGATAATATCATCAACATAAAAATTTATAATGAGGTAATAATCCTAAATTTCATTAATGTAATGATTTCTATCAACACTTACATTCCAAAAAATACTTTCCTAAATATAGTATCCAATTTGGAATACCATTCCCCAGACCTTATTTCATTCCATACAAGGTTTTCTTCTATCTATATACATAAATTTTTTCTTTTCCAAAAAAAAATCCATAAGTTTTTTCAATGTAATATTCCCCATCATGACCCCCATTTTGAAATGTAGAATTTATATCCATTTAAAATATTTCGAAACATTATTGTGTAGTAATAGCAACAAAAATTATTATTTTTTATAATAATTCCATCATTGAATTTTTTTAATAAATTAAACACCTTCAAATTTTTATAAAACATTGGACACTAATTTTTCCTTGTTCCTCATCACCTCACATTCTTTATTCATTATTTTTTTGAAAACCCACTTCGTACAAATAATAATTTTGTTATCAAGATAAGGTATGAGTTCCCATGTATAATTCTTTTCTATATGATCTAGCTCTCCATTGATAGAATGAACCCATTCCAGATACTCAAAATCTTCTTTCATATCATTCAACTCAAATTTTAATTACAAAAAAGTATGTGGAATATAATTTATTATTCTTCCTGTTTGAACTTTTTGATTTTGATCACCAATAATGTTTTATGTTTCCAGATTCTTTGGATGTGATTCTCATGATTCTTCCTTATTAATTTAAATAGTTGTGTATGGTTCTTCTTCTTGAGTAGGATTGCAATTGTATATATCCTTATCAGAAATGTTAACAAAACATCCCTTACATTGTTCAACATCTTTATCAGTATGATAATACTTATCATCAATAAAAATTTCAATAAAATTCACATAAAAATAATAATATTAAATTATTTATATTTGTTTGTTGAGATATATTTATCCTCCTCCTTCTAGAGAATAGCCAACACAGATTCCATGTTCATATTTATTCTCAAACTTTCCAAAGTTTATACCTTTACTCTTTAAAATTCTTAGACATCTGAAAACTATTAAGTGCTTAAAACATGGAGTTTTATCATAAAAAATTTCATATAGAGTTATATGTGAATTTTTTCTTTAGAAACATTTATTTTCAATATATACATTTGTGATCATGGATTTCCTCCAATATGAATGAGAATGATCGTGTTCAAGTAACCCAGTTCTATCAATTTCAACCAAATTTGTATTCTTTCTTTCAGAAAAATCATTTTATTAAGGAATTTATAACGAACTATACTCATGCCTAATTGGGTGATTCACAAGATAACTTTGACATTATATATTCTTATAATCACCCCCATTATCAGTTCCTAACATATTTACTGAATACTCACACTCCTTCCCAGCTCTCCTCCTAAATATTTTAAACATTTTCAAAGGATATGATTTATGTTTCAAATAAATAGCACAATTAATTCAAGTAATGTAATAAATGTAAGTGATGAAGTATGTATATGATTTTTTTATTTTATAAATGGACAACTGATGTTAGAATGAATATATTCCATAGGTTGTTTTGAGGAAATCTCAACATTAATATGCATTGAGTTTTTAATTTTTCCCTTATGAAAAATAATGCAAAACTAATCTATTCTTCTTGTAAAATAATAAATATCTCGGACACTCTCTCACTTTGATAATGTTCTCATGTTTCTTTGACACATTTTACCTCAATTTTATGCCATGATTGATTCTCTTCCCCCATAATCAAGTAACAAGAGTTTTATATTTCACCAACTTGAAACAAATATTCATTTGTTTGTTGGCCTCTTGTAAAAATCCTTCATTCTTCCTCACATTTTACAAAAAACCTATATTTTCATAATATAACTTTTTTACCCTCATAAATAAAATTGAAACAATTACCACGTTGTGTTTCATTCCATAAACATAAAATTATTTCTTGGATTTCATTTTTTCTTTCGCAATAACGGATTAACCAACACCTTATATTCTCAAAGATTCATCATTTCCAAATGCTACCATTATTTCTTTGATATATTTCACATTATTCAATAATATGATTTTTTTTCATATGATAAGAACACACAATATCAAAATTCCATGGTCATTCACCTTTTAAATCATTCAGAGTGGATTCAAAAATAAGAACCTTTTCTTCTTTCATTTAATTTTTCAAATCCGAATTCTAATAATTGTTATGAAACTTTTATTGTTATAGAAACAAAACAAGAAATCATTTTTTCTAGGTGAACTAGTTGTTCAAATATTTCAGAAATAGTTTCCAATGGATGAAAGCTATTTTAAACTTTCACACCAACCTTCACAAGTTTATTTCAAATATCCTTCACAAACTTCTTCTTTTCATAGACTTAACTCCCCCTCAAATAATTACTTCCACAACCTATGGAATAGTAGTAATGTTTTTGGTTAAACAAAAACATATTTTCCATATTAATTAATCCACAAAAAACCAATAGTATTTATAGGAAGAGTATTTTCCATTGAAACTTCCATACTAGTTGGATTTGGGAACATGTTTCTCAAAAAACTTATTGTATTTGTTATCTGAACCATCAAAATTTCTGTTATCAATAATAATTTAACCTTTTAGATTGGTTTTCTTTAAATAATTATCAGAATTAGAATTAATACAGAAATTTCATTATTCATAATAATTAAAAACATTTTTGGACTTAGTGTTTTTTGAAACTTTTGAGTTCTACACTTTATTAATGTTGTCCACATACAAAATTTTACCAACATTATAATTTTAAGAAAAATATCTAGCTTTATTCTCATACTTTAATGGTAAATATTATTGATATTTCCAATGTTTCTCTTCTCAAGAACATCAAAAATCATTAGAGATATATTTTTTTCAAACTAGTATTTCTATGTTCATCTTTATAAAGTATTTGTTGAAAAATTTCAAACTCTTCTTATTTTTCCTTCATCATCACTTCTAGATGTTCATTACGTTTTTATTCCTAAAGAGATTTATTCAAATAATAAATTTCCTTTATTAACATAAAATTCTAATCATGATAGAATTCTAGATTATTTGTTAAAGAACGGTCAATTTTAATCTTCTGGATTTCATTCTTGTTCCTTCCAATCTTTCTTAAACATTCTTTCAAAATATATTCTAATCGTGTTTCTTATTCTTCTTTAGAACTTATTCTTCTGAATTATTCATTGTTAATTATTGTAAAAAAATTATTCTCACCAAAACAATAATAATATTTTTTAGATTTACCATCACTTAATTATTTTTCTTCATATTTAGATAAAAAAAATTATTCTTTTGGAATTGAATTATTTTTTTATCTTTATCTATGGAGAAGATTTATTTTTATCAACCAATTTCTTCTACAATATTACTTGAATTATTTTGTGTTCATCACAAACATTTTATTTCATTTTTTCTGGAAAATTAGGTGAAAAGTTCCCAACATCTCCACATTCAAATCATTTCAAGGGAAGATTCTATTTATATTTACCTGAACCTCTTCTCACATTTTTAGAAAGCACAAATAAATTATCATCTAACATTTTTCAAACCTCAATTTCAGAAATAGAATCACTACATTATCATTATATAATAATCCTCTTTTAATTTTCATTATTTTCCACCTTGAAATACATTAATCTATCATTTTTTATTTTCATAGTTTTATCCCTTATTATTTCATAAGTGATGAGAGTTCTATGAAAATCATCAATAGGTGTATCAGGATCTCTATCCTTCAAAAAAACATTAGCATCAATTTTTTCTGGAATAATTATCAAGATATTTTCAACTATTGTAGAATACTCCAAATTCTCACCAAGACATCTGATTGTGATGATAATGTAATTTACCTTGCAAAATATGTACATAAGAGATCTATACTCACCCATTTTCAAATCATCATACTTTAGCCTCCAGATTTGCAATTATTCCTTCTTCTCTTTTTTATTTTATTCATATATATTTTTCAACTTTCTCTTTATACCATTGGATGTGGAAACACCATTCATCATTATAAATTAACTATTAGAGAGTGATGATAGTAAATAATTATTGGACCATCGATAATTCTAAATATTCCTCTTATCATCATGATGTAAGTGTAAATTTATTATAAATAGGAGGTAATCCATCTGTTGCAGCTTCAAGAACATCATACCCAATATGTATAAGATAAGGGAAAATTATATCATTTCTGATATGACAGTTCTTACCATTTAAAAACTATGATACCTATATTATTTACAAGATTCAAATTCTCTATCAACTTCTCTTCAAAACCTTAGAAAAGAAAAATGAAGTGAAGCTTCAACTCTGATACCAATTGTAATTGCCCGGTCAATTAAATTGTATCATTGAGAGGGGGAGGGGTGAATTAGTGATATATTTTCCCTTTATATTTCATTACTTTTGAAACAAATATCACCTCCTATTATTGATTACTATCCCAAATTAAAAAAATTCAAACAAAAATCCATACGAACATAAGAAATGACAAGTTTCACTATTCAATGACAAAAACTATATCCTTGGAATGGTTTCAAAATGATCCAACTTTAGAAAATGCACTATAATACAATCTTTTTGTGTGGAATACAAAGAGTATGATATATCCTTTCAGTCACGTAATACTATTTAAACAAGTCAATAGTTTGTGTGATCCGTCTAGAAAAAATTATATAATATATATTTTTCTTATGAAAACATGTTACTATACATTTTTATCAACTTTAAAAAATGTATTACTTTTAAAAAAAATCTTTAATTTTTACCCCAAAGTTGGTAATAACTTAATGGTATTTTAATACAACTTCTCCCGATTTTCCTATCCTATTTTCCTAGTCTAATTACTCAATACAGAAAATATACGACTTTGTTAGAATATAATTGAGACGATTCTAAACACTTTCTTCTTAAATTAAAAAATCTCAATCATATGATCAGCTGGACAAGATGATCATTTAAAAATCATGATCTGAAGAATACTTTGTAATATTTTCTCCTATCTTTGGACTTATATCCATCCAAAATTCATCAACAAATCTCAAATTTGAAACATATTCTCCCTAAAAATTTAGATCATCTCTCTCATCAGTGATGAAAAGTACCTCTATTAGAAAAGTATAATTTATTTTTTTACTTTTATTAGAGAACAAAATATCTTTTGGTAGGGATTCAAAAGTTTTACCTTAATCAACAAAAATTTTCAAATTTTCCGATTTCCTTGAATTTCAAAAACATTTTGACTTCATTAAATTTTCTCATGTCTTCTTGTTTCTTTTTGATCTATCATTAATCTTATAAAAACATCATCTCTCTTTTTGAATTTACTAAAAAAATTATTTTAAATATTATTTTCTCAATAAAAATCATTCAATATGATTCTCCATACCAATTTCATGTAAAAAGTAATTGACTCCATTTTGATTTACTGATTAGAGTTCTTGTTATGATTCTCTGTACCAACTTATGAAAAAAAAAATCTTCTTTGAAGTTCACGATCCCACTTTACAGTACTTTTGTATCCTCTTCAAAACAGAAGCTCGATTCCAATTTTGATTTACATTATGATATCACTCATTATGATGAAGTAAAGTGTACAATAATATATTCTTCTTCAAATCTTCTCTTGACTAACATGAATGATTAAAAAAATTAAAAATATTTTCAAATGGTTGACTACATTATTGTTCAAGATCTAAATTTACTCTTCATATTGGCCACCATAATCTTTTTTTCTATGCATTCATCAATCCTAAAAAAAATTAAACATCTAATTATTATAAGGGCATACTGAGTTAGATGAACTGATATTAGTAGCTTCAATTTCAAAAAATTCTTTCACTTGTAAATAAGATACCAATGAATTTTCCTTCACTAAAATTTTTTTTTTGATAATTATGATGGTATACAAAATTAGATAGATCTTCATCAGAAACATTGACTTTAGGAAATTCTTTCTCTTATTCAATAAAATCATCATCTTTAGAATTTAAACATAACTGTATCTTGTAAACTCTTTACAATAATCATGAAACCAGAAAACATTGGTTTCTCCAACATTCTTCTTTCAATAAATTATTATTGTAACATGAATTATTTTATGACTTTAATTCTAATGATGATCAGTTTCAGTATTGTTTTATTTACCAAGTAAAGTGTTTTAACTTTCCATTCTCTCATTAAAATATTTCAATACTTATCACTCTGAATACATTTTTTATGAATATGAACAGACTGAATGTGATAATAAGAATATATTTCACCCCCATTAAGATCATCAAACATAAATCACCAATTTTACAAATTACTTATGATTTATGAGTACTCCAAGATTATCAAAGAATCGTCACATTTATTTCAAAGTTAAGTAGACACTGAACAAGAACCTCATTACAATCTTCTCTCCCATTCCAGACCTGAGGTGATCCCAATGATCCTTTAATTCTAGAAATATTCTACTCAACTTGATGAACTTTTTCAACCATTTTTTGTTACCATGATTTGATATATGTGTATAGAATATTTTTATCTAGTGTTATACCAAAGTCATGCACCATTAATTCTGATCACTCCACCCAAATTTATTTGGATGGGCTCAATAAGATAGATGGTTGTGGGTTTTATAGTGTGTATGACCATGGATATCACATCATATTGTTTTTTTATTCTATATGTGTCAATATCATAGATATCTCATTCAATTTTCCCTCCACATTGTCCAATAATTTTATAGATTATAGGAAGAGTGAAATAATTTTTTTCTCAACCATAGATTCTAAAAATAATGGTGGAATAGTTTATGGATGGGTAAAAGGTAGTACATATGTGGTGAAAGTATATATGTGGGTATAAAATGAATGGATAAAAAAGAAAGTGTTATTTATGATGGTGATACAATTATTAAATGTTGGGGTAAATGTAATAACTCTTCACCATTATCTGGGAACTAAAAATGTTCCACCCCCTAACTTACTATAATAGGGTCCCTAATTAAAAACTAAGTATTCACATATTTTTGGACCATCTTCATAAAATATATCTCAAGGAATTCTATTTATAATTAAATGGAAAAATACCCATGAGGTGTAGAATTATCAAATTCCCCGATACAATTTTCTAACTATGTGGAACAGTAAGAAAAATTTTTGTGACCTTGATGTATAGTGAATAGAGAATAGAAATAAAATTATACCAAATTAGGGAGTTTGCGTTGATATATTTGGTAGATAAATGTGTGTAACACCACATCAATATTTGTTAAAAAACAATTATCCCAATAATTTTGAAGATAATGGTGTTGATAAAATATATGGAAAAAAGATAAGTAGATAATAAAAGTGATATTCTATGAGTCAGAAGAATAACTAACACTGATTCACACAAGATTCACCAAAATAGTCATCATTACCTTTAATTTAGGATGGAAAAGTGTGGCAACGAGGGTAGGGGTAGAGGTTTCATAATAGGATTTTCAAACATGGATTCCTTTACTCATGGTAATTGAAGATGTTATACCTTATGAGAAAAAATATACTATTGGATTTATGTTTCTAGGATCGCATTGATAATAAATATCATCAAGATCATTTATAGGAAGGTAATATATGAAGAAATAATGGTATGTCATTACCTTATTTTATAGATACCCCACCCATTGTATGTACTAAAATAATATCATGAAAAAAAATTAGGGTGAGGTTTTGAGTGGTTAATTTAGTTGTATTTGTGTTTACAATAATGGTTTGGAATGTGAGATATGACGTATAAATATGTATAATCAATATATTTATATAAGAGGCTCAATTTGTTAGGGGATGTTTAGAAAAATGATATTTGTCGGGGATGTTGCCTATTTTGATTTATATTTTTATATGGCTTTATATTTTGATTACAAAGGATTGAGGGTATTAGTAAATCTTAGGTATCATGGAAACACACATAAAAATCATGACATTTTCGTGCTTAAATTTTTATTTTATGAAAAGTGGTATTTATAATGATATGAAACATGATGGGGTAATGGATTTTTGTTAATTGAAATTTAGTATTATATATTAGTATTTTATCAAAAAAAATAAAGGGTTATTTTATTAATGTGAATAAATATCTAATTTATATGGATATATAATTGGTTAAACTTAGTGATATATGAAATTATTTGATGTGATTACTTATGTTATCAGTTCTATAATTTATAAATGATATTTTTATACATGTCTTTATGGAAATTTTAAAAGTACATTTTTTATTTCAAAAACATGTAAATGATATTATATCATTCCATATGTTTTAGTTTAAATTAGAATATTTATTAATTAAGGAATTTAGAATTTTAGAACATGTCTCTTCAAATAATTGATATAATTTCTCTCATGAAATCACATGGTAAACATAGATTTTAATGTTAGAATTATAAATTATTAATAGATAAATTTTTATTTGTGGATGTGAACTAAAATAGTTCCTTGTTGGTGTGTGTGTGTGTGTGGATACCAAAGGTGATAGCCTTGACATTCCCACTTTGCCTGAAAAAATATCTGAACTTTCTAAATACCACCCCACAATTATTATTAGTTATAATACATTTCAAATGGATTCTAATGTATTTTAGATACATTGAAAGAGATTTATTTATTCAACTATAATGTGTTAATGCATTTGATTCATTATATGTGGGTGACACGTACTCTGTTTATGAAGAAGTATCCATGTTTCCTATAAAAGGATTTGATCATTCTCCTCATTGTGTGTGGTGAATATTTTCACACCAATACTTATACAGATTTATTCTTTCCAATAATTCATTCATTAAACTTAGTGAGAGTTCTATAACCCCTTTGGGCTTAGGGGTGTCCTCCTGTTAAAAATTGAGATCCATTTCCAAGTGTTCCCCCCTCAGAGGTAGGAGGTAGTTGTCTACTACCAATATGATCATCATCAAACATACTCTACCAAATACCAAATATAGAGACTAATTCACATGTGATACATGTATGGTTTTTTATATATTGCATTTTTATGTTTTGATTACTTAAAGATAGATCGACCAATTAAAGATATAAATATGATTATCATGAAGTATTCCATAATCTATAACAATGACATATCTATTAGTGAGTATCATGTTTTGAATTTTTTAGAAAATAATTTTAATAAAAGTTATCCCACTAAAATCATTGACGCCATACATTATATCCATTTAGTGACACTAGATCAATTTTTTGAAAAACAATTACCCAACTTTGTCATAAAAATTGTCACACTAGTTATTTATATTTCCAATCAAGCTAGTCACAAAAAATTTGATCCTTGGATAGTTGAGTAGAAATATATTTTTCAACATTTTTCATATGGATAATAATAAACTTTATTCCTATGGTACCCCAACCTAGTGGGTTTCACATCTAAGTAAATACCAAATAAAAGATAAAAAATGTGATAAAGCAATATAATATAGGAAAACCCTGCTTTGGTGTGAAAGTGTCTAGTTGGATGATTTAGAGCCACTAATTACTTTATTGCCTTATCTATGATAATATAGGCCTTAATTTTTATTGAGTTTTGATAACCCCCATTTCAAGGAATGAGGGAGACCCTTACAAGGCACGTATACTCAGAGATTACATGGCATGTAGGCTTATGAGAGGTAACATTATGTATTGTATGAATATTTGGGGTTGTCAATTATAATTTTAATATTTCTATTTCTATATGCTTGGCCCCAATTCAAAAAAAATATTTTTTTTCATTATACCAAAAGAAACAAAGGGATGTTATATCAACAACCCAAATCATTACAATGTGTATGTGTCTTGATATAGTGTTTTCTTATAGATTCTACACCTATATTGAGTTTATTGTGGGTTTAATGTTTATCTTAGATACGTTCAATACAATAAAAATAAGTATCCATGTTATTTGAGTTGACATGGTTATATAAAGAGTCATGGAAGAGGAATTGACACATGTTATAGAAAAAAAATATAAGAATGGAAGGATTAATTAGGATACTGAGTGATATATATTTACAATAAAATATTATAACGATTCAATGTCCATATGTGATGAAACTAAAACCTTCCATAAACCTATTGAGAGTATTGATTCTAGGAAATTGTTAAAATCCATAGAATCTAAAATGGACTCCAGGTAATTTAAGAATTTTTAGAACATGGTATATGCTCTTAAAGGGATCAAACCCATAGGGTTAAATTTTGTTTTACATATGAAAACAGACATGAATAGTAGAGTTTATATCTATAAGTCTCTCATAATGGTAAGGGTTTATAAATAAATTCATATCATTGACTATGAAGAATACTTTTCACATAATTTGATGATATAATTTGTTAATATATTTATATCCAAAACAAATCTATTTTATGATGAGATATGTGAAATATAAGTCAAAACATATTTCCATAATGAGAATTCAGTTGATGATAGGTATATGATAAAATTGATGGTTTTCAAGTGAAAAATGATATTTCTATGTCTTGAAATCCATAATGGTTAATTTATGGAATAAATTTATATTCTTAGAGTTGGAATATATGATTTCATGATGTAATCAAAGAGTTTGGATTTATCAAGAACATAGATGTTTTTTGTGTATATAAACAGATAAGTGGTAGTGTAGTAGTGTTTCTGATATTATATGTGGATGAAATAATACTTATAAAAATGATATTTACACTTGAACATAGCATTGGGTATAAAAAGAATTATTTCCTTCTATAAATGTAATATAAGTGGTAACCTTATGTTATCTCCATAGAGGAGTTCTCCAATACCAATTGTCACTTAAGGAAAAGGGGGTGCTTTCAATTTTTTTTTTGAATGGTATAGTTGTTTTTATTTGAATTTATTTTTGAAAATGTAGCTGACCATAGTGATGTTGTTTACCAAATATATATTGGTCTTGATATTTATATCACAATCCCCAGTTTTTTTTGTGGGAAGTAAATTTCTACTACACAACTCTCCATGCCATGCACATTACACATTATTAAACGAAATGGGCTGGAGATTAACATGACACACATACCTTAGTTGGTTCATGTTGTTCACTTGTCTATTTCATATCCATTTGTCTAATTAGACCAATAATCTTATTAAACGTAGATTTAAGTAATTTAGACATCTTAACAGTTCTTACCTCATGAATACCTTTGATACCAATACCCCTTGTGCAAAAATGATATGGGTTTTGTTTTATCTTCCTAATAATTTCATTGGATTATAATAGTGATTTATCTATCTAGGATCCTTTAGCTGAAAAATCCTACATATTTATAGCATTTTATTTAGTAATTTTTAGATAATAGTATAATGTGGTGAAACTCTATAGATTGGTGTGTGAAAATAGAAGATATATTCTTAAACCAGTCCCATTACTCTTAGAGTCTTTCTCTAGTTTATTTTTTAATGGTATAGATATATTTTCAAGTGGTTGTTCTTCTGGTGGTACGGAAAAATCTTTGTAAGATGCGTCTTTTCAAATTATCATAGTCAAGGATCTTTCTTTTTTGTTGGTTGTATAACCACTACTTGTATTCTCCTTCAAGTGAAAAGGATAATTCACTCTACCTCACATATTTCCCAACCACATCATAGGAGTTTAAATTAAAGTGAAACAATGTGAATTATTATTATGTGTTTAATAGAGACAATACTTGAAAGAGAATGGAATATTGGTAAAAAATTTCTTGTAACAATATTAAGTTCATAATAATATGGTAAGGAAGATGTGGAAATTTTATTAGATTGGTTTATGAATTGATATGAATAGGGATCTCTCAAGGTCTGGTTGGGATTTCTTCTCATGATTAAAAGCTCAAGGTAAACACTATACGTTTCACCTAATTATATAAGATCAATATCCTCAAGTTCAATCTTCATATTTAGATATATCATCTTAGATAACATGGTCCATTATATAAATGGGTTAAAATAATATGTTTTACATTAGTGGTTCTTATCATGTAATGTTGAAGTTAGATGTTTTATGTATATTTCCCTAGAAATGGTGCGGATTTTTTACATTGAAATCAATCATGGTTTTTGAAAGAGATATTATTTCCTAAATAAATTTTAGAAGTATTTGTAATCCTAAATTATCCCAAAAGAGTAGTTATAGAAAATTTGTTGTGACATAAAGATGAGAGTGTTCTGAAACTGTTTGGTTTATGAAATAAAAAACATAATAATGTAAGTAGGTTTTAAGAAATATGGTAATGAATGTAATGTATTAATGGTTGGAATTTTAGTAAAAATGATATAATGGAAATTATAACAATTTTATTTATCTTCTTATTAATAAATGAATGAAATATTACATAGTTGATTCAACAATCAACATTTGTTGATCGTTATTGTTGATACTGATCTAAAAATGATTATTTCTTGGTGACCACCTTATAGTGTGTCTGAACATTTAGTAAAAGACCCATAAAAATCCAAATAAAAACCCAATTACGGTTTCTCGCTCCTATGAAATATATAAGTAACTCACAAAATTCATGAATGTTCCAACAATTTCTAGACACTCACCACCTTATTCTTCCAATTATTTTATGAAATGTTACACTAGATGGAGAGAGATTATAAATTATCAACCTAAAAATTAAACAATGATAAATTTCAAAACCATAAACACAATCTTAATAAAATTATTTAATAGCTACTGAAAACTGACATCAATCAACAAGATAGAGTTATATCAATTACGTGTAGGACTCAAGAATTATAATGGATCTAGTTACCTTCCCAAATCACTCTGAATTTACCCCTCCTTTTTATGGGTTACAGAGAAAAAATATAAAGAAGATGGAATTATATAACTAAATAATGTATAAAATAAAATAGAAGCAGAAATCAAGAAAAGTGAAATTCTCCTTGAGTATCCTATATGATCCTCCTATCTAAACTCCCTTATTCCTTTAGCCTTATTATATTTTTATATATAGTTAGTCTCAATCCACCATATATGTGATCAATATTATTGATCTTTTAAATCTTTAATATCATCCCCTTTTACCATGGTCTTGAAATCTTTGAAAAATTAATGGATTCTATTTAGAGATTCATTATTTTAGATGAAAATAAAAATCATAGAGAAAGATTTATTTTATTTAATGTATTCCATGTGGTATATATTGGATGGATTTATTAGAGTATGATGTAGTAGGTAAAATATTTTGGTTGGATTGAGACTATTATTCTTTTTTTCAACATGGAATGACAAAAACATTTAAGGTATGGACTCTACAAAAGATTCAAACATATCTATGTTGATAGATGTAGATTTCATGGGATCTTTATGTGATCAACCAGTCTTGAAAATTTCCAAAGGTAGGAACTCTACATTGTTGGAAGATAACTATACATGGATTAATGTAGAGTTCAAGGGAACTCTATGTGGAAACTCAACATTGACCATGTAGAGTTCATTACCTTTTTAAATTTTCCAATTCCATCATAAATTTTAAAGACTTCTCCAAGGTACTTAAAAATTTCAACCAAAATATTATACTCACATTAAAAATATCTTAACCAAATAATTCCAGGTAAACACATTCTTTTTTTTCCAAGAATTAAACATAAAAATCACTTCCATAATGTTTATTTTATAAAGAATATTTTACAAACTTATTAAAATGTAAATTTAATTACTAAACATCTAAAAATCAATAAATATTTTAATATGTAGAATAAAATGAATTTGATATTAAAATATTATGGAACCAATGGTATTCAATGATGGAAATGAAAAATATTCTCTATTTTTTATCAATCCCAATGATGTAGAACTAAGAGTATTAATGTTATGTTTTTTATGTTGAAGGGGGATTCAGTGTTTATAGAGGCTCATTTATCAAGTGTTTAAAAAAAATTTGTCCCAGAAATATTGGAGAAAAGGAAAATTTTCAGGAAAGTTATATTCTTAGAAAAAATAAATTTTATATGTCTCAAAAGAATAGTTTCATGAAAGTTTTTATTTTCAAAAAAGATTATTTTTTCTTAGATTATGATAGACATGTTGACATTGGTGAATCAGATCCAATGCATTTTAAAGGTTTGATAGTGTTTCATGGAATCCATGAAGTTTATCAAAAACCATAGAGTTTCCTGGAATCATTGTAGTTTCATGAAATAGTATAATTTTTACTATAAATATGCCTATTTGAATCATTTTAAGCATCATATATTTTGGGGGATCTATTATCACATAAATTTTTTGAAATTTTTACATGATCATAACTCTTAATAAATTCATTAACTTTATGTGAACATAGTTTAACACCCCAAAATTCAAAAGTAAGAACATTTTATTTGATAACATGTATGACACACAACAAAAAGAGCATAAGGGAATATGATATACAAAGACATTAAAATATATATACTATTTTAAAAAATAAAATATATAATATATCCTGAAATACATGTGATAATGAGTTAGCATGCATGACATATGAAAATTATTTTCTTCAATTAATTTTGTTACATGCAAGACCAAGTTTTAACGAACAACAATACATTACTAAAATATTTTTATTTAATATAATAAGATATAACCAATCCATAAAATTTGAATTTAGTAATAGTATTAAATAATATATGTGAATATATATATTATATATCCAATCAATTGTTTTTATATACATCTAATTTATTTTATAGTCATAAGATAAAAGAAAACAAAATATTTTTCAAAAAAACTAATATTTATGTCCTTGTAATTTTATATCATTACAATAAATAACCTACTTTAAATAATATTTTGAAACATTAATATGTTTTATATGTAAAAATAATATTAATTTTATAAATATATATTCCAAAATTAGTTGGGGATTAATTTTTTATATTTTTCATAAATATTTTTTTTATGAATTGCAAAAACTACAGAATTTTAATTCAAAACATATTTTTCTCATTATTTATTTTTAAAAATAAATTGTATTTTTAATAGGTTATAAAGTTACACTAGATAAATATTAAAACAATTAATTAAATGTAGGTCATTTTAATCAATTTCACTTTGAAATTGGATATAAAAACTTACTAAACTTTTGAACATTTTTACTCTAAAAACCCACATTGTCATCTCGTCTTTAGGATTAAATCTAAATTAATTTCTACCACTTATATGATTTCAAATTTTTAAAATTTCTTCAATAAATTAAATAATAATATTTTTTAATTTATAATAATTTCAACTTAGTTTTTTTACCAAAAATATTTGTGATGAAAATTAATTACATCAATTTAGAGGAAAATAAGCTTAATAAGGGACTTAACGTTAAAATTAATGGCCATAATGGCCTAAAAATTTTCCAAAAAAAACTATCTATATATATTTAGAACCTATAATATTTTATCTATTATACGGTTCATTATTGGAGTCAAATTTAATGGGTAAAACATGGGTGTAATTCCCTTCTAAAAAAATTACAAGAAAGGCACTACTCTCCCACTATAAAAGGCACTCACCACTCCCACTTCCTCAAACCTCTAAAGCCACTTTTTCTAAAAAAACTAATCCTAAAAAGATCCTAAAAACACCTAGCCTAATTATATAATCATAACCTTGGGAATAGAGTAATATATGAAATCACTCTTTTACAAACCAAAATGAGTTACCCTAACAATAGGTAACATCATTTCCCAAGATCTTTTGTTATATTTTCATTATACACCCCATAAATTATTAATATTAAATGATTATATAATTAAATAATTATAATAAATATAATGATATTTTTTTATTCTATATTTTCTACCTACAAAAACACACACTTCCATCTAATGGGTAGTGAACTTATCATTTATGTGTACGGCGAACTACCACCTCACAAAACAATATCAATCATTTTTTCTTTACCACCTCTCATGGTTAGGAATTATGATGGAAAAAATATTTAGATATGATATTTATCATATAATTATTCTTATAGAATCTTTATATAAAACATTACTTCATGATTTCAATATTCTAGGTATAAGATAACATCGTTTGTGGAAGTATGGACTACCACCTCCTCAAAGCGTCATGATTCATTCACACTATGCCGAGAACGTATTAAAGAATTATTTATAAAAACCTAAGTGTAATATAAGAGATAAATATGATAAATTAATTTTAATATACATATATATAATTTTCATTTCATTATTTTAATATGAAAAATAATTAGAAGTATCACTCAAGTGTATATACGACCTACTGTCTCCATGAACGGTGCATTTCACTTCTTATCAGCAAATATTATGGATTATTATTAATAAAAACACACTGAATATATATGATAATAACCTCATGGTTTAGATTCTCTATATTATTAATTCATTATCTTATTAATATTAAAAACGTGTAATAAGTCAAAAGATACTCGAAAAACTAGGTCATTAACACCCAAAATAGTGAAAATAATGAAGGATTATTATCAAATGGGTAATAAGATACTGTAAGAAGATAATATATGAAAATATAATTATAATTATGGTTTGGTTATAAATTAATAACATTATTTAAATCTTTTTAAATAAGTTTATTGGAATTTAACCAGAAAAGGAAACACAAAGTAAGTGGTTTTCATCTCACTTTTTACAATTGTGTCATAAATTTCATATTCACCACTTACTCCTTTTGTGTTGTATATCTACATTCCATTTGAATATATTATATCATGAATTGTTTTATATTCATGGTATTTTGAGTTTTAATATAAATTATTTATTTTTTGTTGTTTTTAGTTAAAAGATACCAACTGGTAAAAAATTTCATAACTCGCTCCATTTTCATTTGGTTATATTAATTTCTCATTATCATTAATTTTATAATATTATGTGTGTAATAAAATTTTACTATATATTTATTTATTTCCATTTTGTTAATGTTTTTTTACATTTTAAAAACATAATAAATTCATTTATTGATTCTCATATCAACTTTATGGTCTTTCTAGGGTTTAATTCAGAATCCCATTTTATTCGGGATTATTTACACTTGAATTTACATCAGTGGAAATATTTGAAAAATTGGTTAATAAATCCTTTTATTTTCCAATCCTGTGGTTATTCTAGACCTTTTACAAGTAATATCTCCATGTTTATACTCTTTGGTTCTCAATATTGTTTAGAAAATGTTTTTAAGAACACATGTGTTTATTTCTCTCTTTTGTTAGAGATCTTATTTTCATCTAAAAAATGATTTTAATAAATGTTTTAAAAAACATTTTTATACTTTTAAAAATGATTTATTAATACAATTTTACTCGTTCATTATTTTAAATTTACTTTTATAGGTATCTTCTAATCTCTTTAGAAACAAAAATCTCTTATATCCTTTTACCTTACAAAAGAAATGTTATTTTTACCTTGTACAAAATATAGGGAATTAACCACTATCGTTTCTTTGAATATTCATTCGTAAATTTAAAAGGTTAATTTTTATATAAATGTTTTTTAAAAAGTGATTTTTAATTAATAGTATTTTCAAAATATTTTCAAAATGAAAATTATATTTTCTACAAGATAGTTTCTAAAAGATATTTATATAGTATTTTCATTCATCAAAAACAACAACCCCTTATTTTTACACCACATTGGATATGTTGTAATGATACCATCCTTATTATTACAATTTATGGTTTATCAATTATTTGACTAAGAATAGAATTTAAATTCACTACCGTGATTCCTTTTATTCCACTTGAAATATTTAATTTCTTATGATCATTAAACATTCAATTCACCCCAAAATTATCCATATCATTTAAAATGGATATTTCTATTTCATAAACCATATACCATTTTTGCATGTAATGTATAATTTAAATTTAATTTGATTATATGGGAAAATATTGATAAATATGTATCGATTATACAATACATATTTCTCATAAGGAAAATTTGTGATTAATTAAACTGATTATTTCACTATATGAGGAATGATTTGGAAATGCACTACATGGGTTAGGGACCAGTTAATGAAATACCTACGGGATTGGAACTAATTAATACATTACCTTATTGTTGGGGACCATTGAAATTAATTCCCTAGATTCCTCAGTAGTATCATGAACTGAAATTAGTTGGTGAAAAACCCTTCAAATTTGTTTTAAAGAATAATAGACGGGTTTCTACCCATAGACATACAACATGTTGTGAAAGGTCTTGAAGGTAGTTGTTAATGTGAAATATAAAAAATTTCTAATAATTAAAATTTTTATTTATTTATAATTTATGAATTATTATTATCCATGTGATTATTTCTTTGAAAATATATATGGATGCATATTCATTTTCAGTTTATTGATTTAATGGAAAGTTTTTTCAGATTCTTGATTTTCCATATTGATTATTCCTTATACCATTATTTAAATGCAGTGCGTCTCCATTTATTAAATTTTCCATATTTTTTATCCACTTCCTCCTGAGTTTATTGATTATGTGGCATGATTTTTTAGTTATTACCTTTCCATTATGAAAAATATCATTGATTCCTTATTTTTTCCACTATACATTTTCCTAACCGAGAATATGAGTTGGAACTTATTTTATTTCCTTTACCTAGGACTCACTAAAGTGGATTAAGAAATATATGTTAGGATATTATATAAGGAATAAATTTATTATCCTTAAAAAAGAAAAAACAATTATGTTGTAATTATTGTATTCGTTTTTAATACAAGACTCATGAATATATTTGGTTTTACAATATTACTAAACTATTTATTCCATTAGGACATAATTCAAATGTATCATAATTCAAAGTAATGGTAGTAAAAACCAACTCTTGGAAACCTAGGGTCGAGTCAATATAGTTGGTAATAAAACATGTTTTTAGAATCCATGTGAATATGATTTTTGAAAAAATAGATTAGAGAACATAACCAAATGAAATAATTTAAGGATAAGTATAGAAGAACATCCACGAATTTTGCCAAGGAAGAGATTATGTGGGTATTAAAAATAAACCCCTCCCTGCCTAGATACTAAAAGTGTACATGATTTTAAAACATATTTACCTAGGGGAAATGACTCGTAAAAGGTTCATCGGGCCTGAATCTAGAATAAACTGGCATAAGACAATGAGACTTATTGCACACCAGGTTTTAAACTCCCTAGGGATATTATTAAAATAATTTATATTTTTATTACAAACCATTATGAATTATTTGAATAGATAATAACAATGAATGAACTAGGTTAAACCTATGGTGATTTTGATTTAAATTACAGTTTCATGATTTAGATATCCTATAAATGATCATATTCTTTTATCACAATGACAATTGTTACTCACACTATGAATTCTGGTTTTATTCAATGAATAGAACCTGAAATAGTCATGTTAACATTGAAAATGAAGGAAACACTATTTGCAATGAGCAACCAAATGAGGTATTAATAAGAGTGAAAGATATTGTTTTTTTGCCTAATTAGTTTTCCTAAAATATGATTAACAGTATAAACCTTAGCTAACTCTTTAAATCACTAAAGAATATATGTATGGAGGTATCTAAGAGATTGAGTAGTGGAAACCATAGAGAAAAGTATGATTGATTTTCATCATGCATGAAATGTGGAAGGAGACACACAAGAAGGTGTCTCAATGGAACAATGAAAAGATTTATGTGTGGGAAAGAAAGACATGAAGAAAATAATTGAGATTGTCAAATTAGGAGTATACTGGAAGGAAATAAAATTCATCATTATGATACATTTATAGTTTGTTTCCTTAAATACGGGGAAACTATGCATTACCTGAGTTAATACACTCTTCTAAAGGATAAACCCTAGTCCTAAAAACTATGAGTAAATAAATTGTTGAAGTATATATTTATTTGGGTTGTATTGAAAAAAATATTTTAAAGGTTATTTAATGAAAAAATTTCAGGGATTCCCAACATATTTATTTCATAAATTATATTAATATGGTTCT
The DNA here is from genome assembly GCA_963277665.1 of Viscum album. Lineage (NCBI taxonomy): Eukaryota > Viridiplantae > Streptophyta > Magnoliopsida > Santalales > Viscaceae > Viscum > Viscum album. Next base: position 1,713,357,728 of record OY728152.1, on the reverse strand, counting down.
AGAAATTTATAACTTGTATGTCGGTTGAAAACCCAATAAGTCTGAAAAGGATAGGGGTCATGAACCCATGACCATATGATGATAAAGGTTTCACCCCTACTACTGTCCTACATGATGTCCTGGTTAATGTTTAAATTTTTTTAGTTAAAAAATTTCACAATCTAACATTAATACTAAACATATAGTGTTACTTTTTAGGATTAGAGATTAATGTATTATCCATATTGGATTTGGAGAAAAATAATAGGTAAATGGAAATAATTTTCACTCTATTATGGACCTTATGATCTATTAAAGGTGTATTTTAGTTCTTTAGTAAAAAAAGATCATTTTTTGGACATCCATTTTTGGAGTAATGGGATAAAATTTGATATAGATCGAAGAACAACCAAAGGATGAGATTGTGTTTATAAAAATGTATCAATAATATATATTTACTTATATTATTTGGAAGTAAAATAATTATTCAATGTTAGGAAAATTATAAAATAAAAGGTCATCCAAATAGATTATTTTTTGTTGAACTGATGGCCTTTTAAACCATCATGGATTTTTGGATTTGAGGCGTTCAAAATTCCATTTTTCATTCAGTTGTTTGTAATGTATAAACTAAATCGCTTCCTATAAATATTTAAACATTTCCTCTAATTCCATTACTACTCTTTCTACTAATTTTCTCCTACTTAGAGACCTATTTATATTTTAGTTCAGGTAAACATCATACATTCCATTCACTCTTTTCTAGGTGATGTTTTAAGAATCCTTCTCTCGATGTGGAATTTAAACATAGTAAATATAAAAAAAATTATTACCAAGGTAGAGTTTAAATTTCAAGGATGAAATTTATTTAAGGTGAGTAGAATGTAATTCCCAGAAGTTCTTATATAAGAACATTCTATTTGAAAGCATGAATGACCCAAAACAACAAATACATAAGGAAATATGATATCTCGAGACTTTAAAATATATTTACTATTTTAGATAAAATAAAATTATGATATATCTTGAAATAAAATTGATAACAAGTTTTCATGAATCTCACACAACAACGGGTTTATTAAATGGCTTGCGTTACACTCAAGACCCTGTTTTATCGAACAACATTATATTAATAATATATTATTATTTAATGTAATAATATATAACCTATACATTAATTTTCGGTTATGAATAGTATTAATTAACAAAAGTGAATATATATATATTATATATCCAATATATTGTTTTTACATTCATCCAATATATTTCATAGTCATAATATAATAGAGAACAAAATATTATGAAGAAAACAATATTTTTCTAAAGATAATTTTACTATATTTTAATGGAGAACCTATATTAGGATTAAAATTTCAAACTTTTATATATTTATTATATAAAAATAAGAATAATTTTTTAATTTCAAAAGTCAAAAAAAATTAGGGTAAATTTTTAGCATTTTTTAGAAATATAACATTTTTATAAATAATGAAAAATACAAAATTTTAATAGGAAAGTACTTTTATACTGATTAATTTACCTGGATAAATTATTTTATTAGTTTTAAATAAAGTTAAAATAAATAAATTTTAGAAATATTAATCCAATTGTGGTCATTAGAATCAATTTCACTTAGTAATTGGATATGAAAACTTACCCATCTTTTGAACATTTATACTTTAAAAACCCGGCTTCGTCATCCCGTATGTGGTATTAAATGTAAATTAATTTATTCCACTTATATGATATAGAATTTGTAAAAATGGATTAAATATTTTTAATCAAAATATTTTTTAATTTCTACTAATACCATTTTATTTTTTGACAAAAAATATTAATGATTAAAATTAATTACCACGATTAAGAGGAAAATTATTCTTACTAAGTACTAACCCATAAACTTAAGAGAAACTATGATCTAGAAAATTTTTCAACAGAAATAATATGTAGATATTTATACAATATCATCCCTTATATATAATTTTGTTCATTATTGGTTCCACTTGATATGGAAAAAATGTGGGTGGAATTCTATTTTAAAAAATTTTCAAGAATGCCACTACTCATCCAATATAAAAAGGTATTAACCCCTCCCACTTCCTCAAACCAATAAATACACATTGGATCAACCAAAATATGAAAAAAAAATATTCAAATATTTTTTCCCGAATCATATATTCCTTACATTGGGATGAAAGAAATCCAAGGAATCCCTTTGTTGAAAACCAAATGGAGTTACCAGAATTAAAGGCAACGTCCTTCCTCAAGATCTATTGTTTTATATTAATTATACACCCCTTAACTATTATTATTAAATTATTATATAATAATATCCATATACTAAACAAACTGAGTTTTTTTATTCTATGGGTTAGTCCAAAATATACACACACTTCCTTCTAATGGGTAATGAATATACTATTTATGTGTAAGATGAACTACCACCCCACAAAATGATGTCATTCATTTTTCCATTACCACCTCTCATGGTTGGGAATTATGATGGAAATGATTTTCATATATTAAATATATGATATTTTTTATGTTATTATGATTCTATAATATTTTTATAAAACCTAAATTCATGCTTTCCATTTTGGGGGGCACATCACGTTGGTTAATTGAGTCTTGTCCTCGATCCCCATGCATGTTCTTTTAGTTCTTAACGCTCCAAAGGCAGTGTTGAACAATATTGAAAAGGTGCTGAGAGGCTTTATATGGTACTCACACAATGAAGGAAGACTTCACTGGACTTCATGAGACAGGATGGCTACGGAGATTTCTGATGGTGGTATTAATATCCAAAGTGTCAAAGGGGAAATTTTGGGCACGCAAGCTAAACTTGCGTGGGATTTTATGCAAAAAAATCTATGTGGGAAAGATTTATCAGTAATCGCTATGGAAAACATATGGACAGTGGTAGAGGGACTTCATCGCCACTCTGGATCATGATTTCTAAACATTTACCAGTGCTCCGCATTAATTCTAGGTGGCTTGTGGGTTGTGGGAAATTTATTTTTTGGAAGGAGAACTGGGTTGGCTCACCGCTGTGGTTCCCAGGCTGTCCAGCCCCGATGATCTCATTTTATCATGAAAGCAATTTCAGGCCATTTATTCAAGACATCCTCACACCCGACCAGCTGAAGGTGTTTGACAGCATCACCTTGAATGAGGAATCGTACAAGCTCATCTTTATGGGGTTGGCTTCGGGTGCCTTCTCTACTAAGGGGTACCGCTCGGTGTCTTCGAACCATGGAATTCCCGACAGATGGAGTGGAATGGTTTAGTGTGGTGACCTTCCGGTGAAATAATTCTTTCTTTTTTGGCATCTTAGGAACAACGCTATCCCAACAGACGAACAGGTGAGGAACAAAAGGATCTCTTTGGAATCTAAATGTCTTTGCTATATTTCGTCCAAGGAGGAATCAGTTGATCATCTATTCTTTGCGAGTGATTGGGCGGCTACAGTCTAGAGTTACCTGGGCGATGCTTTTGGGTGGGGAAGTCGGGCATCCACACTTGCCACATTTCTTCAACTTTGGTTCTTGGGTTCTGAAGATAATGCTTCAGAGAAGAAGGTGCGGGCAGTGTTGCTTATTGTGGGCTATTGGAGCATCTGGAATACCCGAAACCAAAGCCATCACGGGGACACGTCCTGCTCGCGCCTGTCCATGATGGATAGAACCAGGTGCATTGTGGTCGAATTGGTTTCTCTAATCAAAGGATGGACGAATATTCCTACACTGAGAGTTTTCATGGCAGGTAATTCTGTTGCTCGCACCTTATAGGATGCTAACATGCGAGGCAGATGGGTGAAGTGGAATCCTCCAAGCAGTGGGTTGAAGCTGAATGTGGAAGGTTCATGTGTGTCTAGTTTTATGAGGGTTGGGGGATTGGTTTGTGATCCCCAAGGGGAAGTGATTCTAGCCTTCAGTGATGGCTTTGGAGCGGGAGATTCCCTCATGGAGGAAGCTTCTGCGATACTGAAAGGTATTGATCTTTTTCACTCGAACAACAATAAGTTAGAATCGATTGAGACTGATTTGGATATCCTCCATGGTTCGCTGCAAGGGAAGTTCCAAATCCCTTGGACCATTGTCTACATCATTCGTAAGTGAAAATGTCTATTGGATCCACAGGTGATTATTAGTCACAAATGGCGCAAGGGGAACATGGTGGCTGACTTCCTCACCTCAGGAATTAATAATGGTGATCGTAATTTTTTGTTTTCCAGGCTGGAGTCTCTTCCACATGCATGTGGTAACATTTTTAGGGCAGATGCATTTGGTCTTCAATACTTTAGACCTCCTTAGTTTTTTTCTGTGTAGGGATTTTCCCATCTTGAAATAATAATAATAAGTTAATGTTGGATGGATGGATTAACGTCTCCTAAAAGCAATGTGATTCATTCATGCTAAAGAATGTATTTATTTAAAAATTATTCCAACAAAAATATATGAAATTTAAGACATAAATATGATATTATAATTGTAATATTCATATATATCATTTAATTTTCATTCTTGAAATATGAAATATAAATGGAAGTAACGTTCATGCTTACGTGCAACCTTCCATCTCCAGGGATGGTGCACTTCATTTCTTCTCTCTAAATATTATGTATTCTTAGAAATAAACATATTATACATATATATGATAATTAAATCATGTTTTAAATGATATAGATGGAGAAATAAGTATTTATCTAATAGGAACCATATGATACAAGTTAAAACATAGTGGAAAAATAGGGTCTTTAACACCCAAAATGGTTGAAATAATGAATGATTATTAACAAATGAGTAATAAGATATTATAAGAAGATGATATATTATATTATGAATATATGTATGTTTATGATATAAGTTAATAACATTATTTAAACTAGTATAAATAAGGTTAATGTATGTTCACCTAAAAAGGAAATATAAGGTACGATATTTTCATCTCATTTTTTACATCCGTGAGATAAATGTCATATTCACCACTTACTTATTTTGTGTGGCGTATATAGTGAAAATTTTGATATATTATATCATGAATTTATTTCTCTTCATGGTATTTTTAGTTTATATTTTAATTATTTCTTATAAGGGTATTTGAGTTAAATGTTTCCACGTGGTAAAGAATTTCTTAAACTGATTCATTTTCATTGGGTTATATTACTTCTTTAATTTCATTAATAAACTATGATTATGTGTGTAATAAATTTTTTACTATCTAATTTTTTATTTAAACTTTTTGTATGTGTATTTACATTTAAAACATATAATCCATTCATTTATTGATTCTCACATAAACATTGTGGTTCTTTCAAGGGTGCAATTCATAGTCTCATTCTGTTCGGGATTTTTTACACTTGAATTTCTATTAGATGAAGTTATTGAATCATTATTTAATAAATAATTTCATTTTAATATAATCTAGTTATTCATGATATTTTAATTGTAATATTTGTACTTTTTCACTCTTTGGTGCTTAAATGTTTGTAGAAATTTTTTTATAAACACTTTAATTCAATTATCTATTTATTCAGCGAACCAGTTTTTTTCTAAAAACAATGTTTTCATATGTTTTTTCGAAAATATTTTAACCCTTTCCAAAATGATTTAATAATGAAAATTTTACCCTTTTCATTAAAAAATATTTTGAATTTAATATTATTTCCACCTTTTTAATGACAATATTTTTTAACCTTTTTCCTTAAAATATGAATTTTCTTTTTACCATGTAAAATATGTACAAAATTTCCCTCCATCATTTCATTGAATATTACTTTGTATGATTAAAATTTTATTTACTAAATAAAACTTTTTCAAAATATTATTTTCAGAAAAAAAAGTATTTAACTTTTTTTCATAATGAAAATATATTTTCTAGAAGAATGTTTTTAAAAGATATGTTTATGGTATTTTAATTCATCAATAAAAAACCCATTACTTTTACACCACCTTGGATATTTTGTATTAAAATCATCCTTATTATTCATATGGATGTTTTATGATTTATTTTACCAAGGATATTATTTAAATTCACAACATTTAATAATAATATTCCCCTTGAAATATTGAATTTATTATGGTCATTGAACATTGAATTTACCCTAATTATCCATATCATTTTCCATGGATTTTTTTATTACATAAACTGTATAAAATTTTATGTATGGTGTTTACATTGAAAATTATTTTATTATTTGGGAAAATATTGATAAATATATATCCCTTATTCAATATGGATATTTGATAAGTCACATTTTTAATTAATTAAATTTATTATTTCACTATATAAGGATGTCTTTGTACATGCACAGTACGCGTTGGGGACCAGTTAATGTGGGATCTATGGGTTAGGGACCAGTTTATGAATTCCCTATGCATTTTAGACCATTTAAGGTAATCCCTTTTATGCATCAACATTCTCATGAGACCACATTAGTAGGCGAGAGAGACCCATCATGTTTTTTTATGAAAAAATAGACGGTTTTCTACCCACAAACATAATCCATCTTGAGAAAGGTCATGATAGAAGTTGTCACACCCGTCTTTTCTAATTTGGTTATTTTATTAATTTTTTCTGGGCATCGGGTAGTTCGAGTCGAGGCCCAACATAAAATTTCTGAGTTCTTATTTAAAAAAATGTGTTTTGACATTGACTGCATCCAGCGCGCCGCGGGTGAAGCTGTGGGGCCTCGTTTGGGTCGTCACGCGACCCCACCTGGTCACCGCATGCCTTACCGATGTCCAATTAATTAATAATATGAATTAAGAATGGTTTTAATAATAATATTATTATTAATGTCAGTTGAGAATATTATTATTATTTTCTTGGATAATAATTTAAGTGAGAATAATATTTTTATTATTAGCATTTTATTTAGTTGATTATTGTATAGTTTACAATTTAGTTTATTATGATTTTTGTTGTTATTATTATTATTATTATTATCAATATGTTAATTATTATTATTATTTTTGTTAGTGCCTTTTTTTAAAATTATAATTTTATTTTAACTAGGTTATTTTTTATTAACAATATGATCATTTTAGGTTAGTTAAGTTTTTTTAAAAGGTTTTTATCCTTTTTTATTTTCCATTTATTTATTTTGTTTTATTTATTTGTTTATTATTTTTATTTTCTATTTTTTTTTATTTCCTTTTTTTATTCCTTCACTCCCTCACATTTTCTCCATCTTACTGGCCATAGTGACCTAGCCCCCTCCTCTCTTCGTGTCATGTCGTCGCCCCCTTGGCGCACCCTATAGCTTCTCGGCCAGCCCCATCGCACCCCTGCTCCCTCTTCAGCCCGCGCGCCGCCTCCCTCTCCTTCTGTCCGGTGGCCCCCTCCCTCTCAGTGAACCCCTCATCGTCACCCAATCTCGGCCAGCCTGCTCCCTCTTCCGCCTTGCGCTGCCCTCCCTGCCTAACCCTAGCTCGTGCCACACAGCAACCCCATCGCGCACCGGACCAGCCGACCACCTTCCTTACGCGACACACCAAGGCCGACACACCCTCTCCACCTTGCAATCTGTTGCGCCTCTCCCCCCATCCATGAAGCGCTGCATCCCTCCCAGGCCAAACCCGACGCACCCCCTGCTGGCCTGCCCCCTATGCCGCCAGCTCCCTCTCTCGACCACCATCCGTGTGGCCAAGGTCCAACCCACAACTCCACCTATGCCTTCTCATTTTCCAGCCCGGTGCAACCCACTGCCTTCCCCCTTGCTGTCTGACCCCTTTTTCCTACGATCGAACCTTCCGGTCGAGCTAACATAGCCCCTCCGCATCCTCTCCCTTCGGGTAGGATTCTCCCTATTCGGTTTGGGGTCTCGCCTCTTCTTGTTTTTGGAATTTTAGTTTCCAGCGAGGTTATGGTCCGATTTAGGGTTTTATTTTCATTTATTTTGGTTTGAATTCATATTTTAGGTCCTGCTTTTAGTTTGATTGTGGTGCGTATTAGGTGTGGATGGAGGTCCGCACAAGATTCGGGAAAATTCAACTTCGAAGTAGGTGTTTTGATGCCTTAACATCACTTGATTAATTTAATATGTTTGTTTAGATTTACTAATGTATTCTTTGGTATGTTTATGCGTTGATTTTGGTCTGAAAAGGGGTTTTTTGAACATTTCTTCGGGTGGCGATGGATTTCACATCGTCTTTACAGAGGCGTTTTGGTTCGAGGTAGGTGGTTCCGCATTTAAACATTGTCTGATAAGTTAATTTTCTAGCTTAGTTAATTTATAATATTACTTGATTAATTCTTATGGGTGCGGATTTAATTATCTTGAAGTTTGTCTATGCATTATTTTCGTTTAGTAGTATGTTTATGCGGTGCAGTTGTGTTCCTTGTCTGGAAACTTGTTTTGAGTCAATTATTAGTGTTTATTAATGTTTGAAGTTGGTGCGTTCTTTGTCTGGAAACTTGTTTTTAGTTAATTTCTAGTGTTTATTAATGTTTGTAGTTAGTTTTTCATATGTGCAAAGTGAAATGTTTGTTCTCTAATGTTTTTATAAATTTTGTGTTTGTTTTTGAAAATGTGAAAAGTGTGAAACTTGTGTTCTTGATGTGGTGTTGGGTTTGTTTGGTCATGAAAGAGGGTTGAGTGGTTTTGTGTGTTAAAGCCGTGTTATATTTCTTTTTTTTAGAATTTTTTTACAAATAATTTAATATGTTTTAATAAAATTATTAACGATGAAAATTTAATACGTTTTTAATATACAATTATTAGAAATACGGAAATTGTTTAATTGAGTTGGGTATAGTATTTTGGAGTGTCCTTTGCCAAATGGTTTTTTGTGTGTGTGAAAGTGTGGCATTTGGTTTATGGAACACCGTAGTTGTTTTACTTTTTTGAGTTTGACATGAAATGTGAGATTGAAACAATGTTGATCACAAAAATGGGAAGCATGGGTACTAGGTGGGCAGAATAGACTAGTGTGATAGTGATACAGGAGTGGCTCTGGACCAGTTTCACTTAGTTGGATTGATGCTTTCAACACTAAATAAACATTGTATGATGACTGGAGACCACTACGGTAGGAGGTGTTTCCCTTCCAGTGGCTTGTGCATGGGAATGTATGATATGGTTAACCGAGACGTGAGGTTCTAGGGTCCTATTCCTTCTTCTAGTGCCTTTAGGGCCTCTCCAACTTTTGGTGCTCCTAGACTACAATACACCCACCATTGGCATACAGTGCAACTTTTGGTTTTTGTGAAGGTTTGGGTTTTTCTTTTAAGAAACGGTGTTTTCTTTTATCTAAGTTGTTTTTTAAGTGTTTTCCTTAAAGAAACTGCCTCTTTAAAATTGATTAAGTTTTGTATCCCTTTCTTTTATTTAGCCTGCAAATGTATTTGTCATTTAATGTTTATACATGGAACCTTTTTATTTGGGTGACGTCCTACTGGGCTTTTGGCTCACACCCTACATACACCTTTGGGTGAATGTAGGCTTTGTTTCTTGTGTATTTCAGGTTGTGAAATCGTGCTTAGTGATGGTGGTTCTAGTTGTATTTGGTCTTTTAATGCAGAGTGGTCTTGATGAGGCCTCTCTTTTTTCGAGAGTTTTGAGTAAGAGTTCTACTTACTGATGTCATATTTTCTTTTTAGTTGTGGGCTCAAGTTGTAAACCCCTGATTTTGTTTCCAGTTTAAGTCCATGTTGAGTTTTCTACTTTCAGTTTCAGTTTCTTTATCTTATCAGTGGTTTGTGTTTACTGTTTCGGGTAAAGTCATTCCCATGCGTTAGTTTTGATACCCGGGCACTTCTGCTAGCCCTTGGGGATCGGGAACGCCCTTCGGGCCTTGTTGTAGACCAAGTCGGGCGCCGGGTCAGATGGCGACCCGGCCGGGTTCGTGAAAAAATGGTATCAGAGCCATGTTTTCTCTCTTGGGTCATATTTTTTTGGGGTTGAGTCAGTGTAGACCAAAGTTAAGGTTGTCGGGACTCGACGTCCTGGCTACAAGTAAGGTTCCTGGCCAGCACACCTCATGGCGGGACTCGAGTTACGAATTTCAGTTGAGGTTTTCTTGAGTTTTGGTCCTTGAGGTTAATCTTGTCTTGGGAAATGAAAATGGTATAGGGTCAGTGTTCTTAGTGAGCTCATAGGGTCTGGAAAACCTTGTGGATCCGGGGATGCTGTCCTAGAATACCCTTTGTGGTAGTGGCGTGATTGGCGTATGCCCGCCAACCATATGTTCCAGTCACCCACTAACACTAGTTTTCTCTTTCACCATTCCACGTTTGTTTGTTTTGAAATTGTGGACATTTGGTTTTTAAGTAAAAATGATTTGGTCTTGGAAAATGTTTTGGATAATGTTTTGAAATAAAGCACTTTAAAATTAAAATGAGGAATGAGGTTTGAAAAGTGTGGGTTGGATTTTTGGTTTTGGTTTTGATCCTTGGTGTTCTCGTGGGCAACCACATGCGTGAGTGTATATAGAAAGAGAAATGGTTAATGTCACAAGCGGATGAGTTCCTTTAGGGACATGAGGTGGGTTCCGGTGCGGTACAAGAACTTGCATGTGTGGGGCTCATGGGACACCATTGGTGTTTTTCCAACCCTCTATCTTGGCTTATTTTCAAAATGTTTTGTTAAATAAAAACATGGTGTTTTGGTAAACGGTGTTTGTGTGGTGTGTCCTTGTGTTTTGGAAATATCGGATGTGAGGCGTTTTGAGCCGAGGATCATTTCTTAATGATTTTTGTCCCGAGTTTGAATTCTTATTCGTGAGTTGGTGTGAAAACGTGTAGTTAATGGTTTCTTTCGAAAAGTGTTTTAGGAAACCCTTGCAGTGGTTCCCCATGCACGTCCAGTGTTTTCTTGTGATATGTCTTGACCATTGGACCTGTTTGGTTGGGTCCATGGTTTCCTTTCTTGGCTAGTGTATTCCCCAATAAATAGTTAATGTGCGAATGATGTGCGGCCACAGATAGTTCTCCGTTGGCCGACCCTCCAGTTGATTAAAGTAAGGGCTCTCCCTTTTGGGTGATAGTGCTAAGTCTTCTCCTTCCTCCTTTCGGTTAAGTAGGTCCTCTCGCAACGGGATGACATAAACGAGGGGAACTAAAGAGAGTTTCGGTCTCTTTGAGTGTCTCGACCTATCGGGTATGAAGTTTGACGTCGTTATGTTTGAAGGTTCCCTTGGAAACGACGAAAGGAAATCTAGCGGGGAAGAGTGAAGGCAGTTCAGAATTTTCAGTGTTGACCAGTGTCTTGAAGGGCTTTGTAGTATTTACATCGGCTGCGGGGGTCATGTTCGGTGACGTCTTGCAGCGTGAGGTCCCTTTGATAGTCAACGGTGGGTTGGAAGGAGTAAAGGAGACTCCAATGGGAAAAAGGTGGAAGCAACCCTAAGTTGTTGGTGCGGTCTATCATTCTAAATGACCTCTAGTCTTTGGTTTGTTTCGTTTAAGGAAAGGTTCGTGTTAGGCTACTAGTTTGGCAGACCCAGTCGTATGAGGCTGCTATGGTCATTTGTAGGAATCACATGTTGTTCAATATGTGGTTTAAAGTCTTTCTCAGCGTAATGTTCCTCTCAACAGTAACGGTCATGTTGAGGTGACGATTGGTGGTGTCGTGTTCTCATTCAGTGTAACAAAGGGTGATGCGCATGCACCATTTCATCTCTTATTTTGGTGAATGTTCCATGTATGATCAGTTGGATGTCATAATGTGTTGTACTTATTGGTGTTTCCTCAGTTGTAGTGTGGTTGCGTGTGACACCAAAAAGAGGAGCTTCACACGGGAGTCCTCAATACCTGACTGCGAGGCAGAAGATGCTTCAAATATCAAGGCTCCACCCATAGGCCTCAGAGTGGAGCTGGCACGTGGTCAGGAACCCCGGGAGTGTATGGGTCCCAAACTTCATTTCTGTCATCAGTGTTTAAAGTTAAAGAAGCTTAAATTTTTTGCTATGGTTGTTCCATTTAGAATGAACCGTCTAGTTGTGTAAGGTTTAGGTGACTATGCGGAGGCATGTCCGCCTCGATGCCTTGATGTCTTGGGGGTAGTGTCCCATCGGATGTAGTCACTTTTATTTGTCCTTGAGAGTATGTTGGGGAAATCAATCCCATAATTATATAATACTCATCCCGGGATGTGGACGTGTTGGTTCGTCTTGGGTCGTGGTTTTGACGCCCTAGTAGTTAGGCCCTCCCTCCCCACCCCTTGTAGTGGGGTGTTTGGTCACCATTGAGAAATTTTCAAAGTTCTATACCTTTCGTTATTTCTAATGGTGGGGAGTCTTCCTGGACCTCCCCATGTTGGTTTTCGGTTCTCACCTTGGGCATTGGTAGGTTATTAATGGTGGGGAGACCCACATTGGGTCTCACACGAATGTCTCTAGAATGAATAAGTGCTGGAATTTTCTTTAATGGTGGGGAGTCTGCTCGAACCTCCCCGTGTCAGTTTTCCAGTCTCGTTTTGAGCGTCAGTGAGTTCCTAATGGAGGGGAGCCCCTCAGGCCTCCCCATATTTATCTTTTGCTTCTATATTTAAATATGGCTTGGTTATAATTGTTAAGAGTGTTCTGTGGACGTGGATTGACCTTTTTGTTCATTCTAGCCAAATGGTGTGGGTTCAGTTTAATATTCCTTGATGTGTTTCGTCTTGTGAAGTTGGTTTCCATGGTTGTGAGAGTTCCCTTCCTTGATTAGTTAGCTGGAGGCATTCTAGCTCTTTGGGACTAGCGACACATATCAAAAAGTCATTATTTGAGTTTTTTGAAGTTGTCTTTGAGTCACTATCTCTAAGCATGAGGATTTTTTCCCTCTTCACCTGATGTTTGTGGTTATCCCCTTTTAACCTTAAGGGAGTGTGGTTTTCTACTTCGGGGTTTGGTCCTATTTGTGGCTTTCCGGATATGGAAAGCTTTATGGTTGGGAGAATTATCACACCCGTCTTTTCCAATTTTGTTATTTTATTAATTTTTTTGGGAATCGGGGAGTTCGGGTTGAGGACCGACATAAAATTTATGAGTTCTTATTTAAAAATATGTGTTTTGACATTGATTGCATCCAACGCGCCGCGGGTGAAGCCGTGCGGCCTCGTTTGGGTCGTCGCGCGACCCCACCTGGTCAGTGCATGCCTTTCCGATGTCCAATTAACAAATAAGATAAATTAAGAATGGTTTTAATAATAATATTATTATTAATGTCACTTGAGAATATTATTATTATAATCTTGGATAATAATTTAAGTGGGAATAATATTTTTTTATTAGCATTTTATTTAGTTGATTATTGTATAGTTTACAATTTAGTTTATTATGCTTGTTGTTATTATTATTATTATTATTATCAATATGTTTATTATTATTATTATTATTGTTAGTGACTTTTTTAATTATAATTTTAGTTTAAGTATGTTATTTTTTTATTAACATTAGGATTATTCTAGGTTAGTTAAGTTTTTTTTTAAAGATTTTTATCCTTTTTTATTTTCCATTTATTTATTTTGTTTTAATTATTTGTTTATTATTATTATTTTCTATTTTTATATTTCCTTTTTTTATTCCTTCACTCCCTCACATTCTCTCCCTCCCACTGGCCATCGTGACCTAGCCCCCTCCTCTCTTCACGTCACGCCACCGCCCCCTTGCCGCACCCTGCAACTTCTCGGCCAGCCCCGTCGCACCCCTACTCCCTCTTCAGCCCGCGCGCCGCCTCCCTCTACTCCTATCTGGCGGCCTCCCCCTCTCAGCGAACCCCTCGCCATCACCTAATACTGGACAACCTATTCCCTCTCCCGCCTTCTGCCGGCCTCCCCGCCTAACCCCATCTTGTGCCACACAGCAACCCTGTCGCACACCGGACCAGCCGACCACCTTCCTTACGCGACGCACTAAGTCTGACGCACCCTCTCCCCCCTTGAGATCTTTTACCACCTCTCCCCCCATCCATGTAGTGCTACATTCCTCCCAATCCGAACATGACATGCCCTCTTCCAGCCTTCCCCCTATGCCACCAGATCCCTCTCCCGGCCAGCGTCCGTGTGGCCGAGGTCCAACCCGCAACTCCACCAGCACCTCCTAATTTTCTAGCCTAGTGAAACCCACTGCCTTCCCCCTTGCTATCCGAAACCTTTTTTCAGTGATCGGACTTTCCATCCGAGCTCGCATTGCCCCTCTGCATCATCTCTCTTCGGGTAGGATTCTCCCTATTTGGTTTGGGGTCTCGCCTCTTCTTGTTTTTGGAATTTTAGTTTCCAGCGAAGTTTTGGTCCGATTTAGGGTTTGATTTTGATTCATTTTTGTTTGAATTCATATTTTAGGGCATTCTTTTAGTTTGTCTGTGGTGCATATTAGGTGCGGATGAAGGTCCACACAAGATTCGGTAAAATTCAACATCGAGGTAGGTGTTTTGATGCTTCAACATCACTTGATTAATTTAATATGTTTGTTTAGATTTACTAATGTATTATTTGGTATGTTTATGTTGTGATTTTGGTCTGAAAAGGGGGTTTTTGAACATGTCTTCAGGTGATGATGGATTTCGCGTCGTCTTTACGGAGGAATTTTGGTTTGTGGTAGGTGGTTCCGCATTTAAACATTGTCTGATAAATTAATTTTCTAGCTTAGTTAATTTATAATATTACATTATTAATTCTTATGGGTGCGGATTTAATTATCTTAAAGTTTTTCTATGCATTATTTTCGTTTAGAAGTATGTTTATGCGTTGCAAGTGCGTTCTTTTTATGGAAACTTGTTTTGAGTCAATTGCTAGTGTTTATTAATGTTTGCAGTTGGTGTATTCTTTGTATGGAACCCTGTTTTTAGTCAACTACTAGTGTTTATTAATGTTTCCAGTTAGTTTTTCATATGTTCAAAGTGCAATGTTTGTGCTCTAGTGTTTTTATAATGTTTTTGTTTGTTTTGTGAAAATGTGCAAAGTGTGAAACTTGTGTTCTTGATGTAGTGTTGGGTGTGTGTGTTCATGAAAGAGGGTTGAGTGGTTTTGTGTGTTAAAGCCGTGTTATATTTCTTTTTTTTAGAATTTTTTTAAAAATAATTTAATATGTTTTAATAAAATTATTAACGATGAAAATTTAATACATTTTTCAAAAAAATTATTATCAATGTAGAAATTGTTTAATTGAGTTGGGAAATGTATTTTGGAGTGCGTCCTTTTCCAAATGGTTTTATGTGTGTGTGAAAGTGTGGCATTTGGTTTATATAACACCATAGTTGTTTTACATGTTTGAGTTTGAAATGAAATGTGAGATTGAAACAACGTTGAGCACAAAAAGAGGAAGTGTGGGTACTAGGTGGGCGGACTAGACTAGCGTTCTAGTGATACGGGAGTGGCTCTGGCCCAGTTTAACTTAGCTGGTTTGACGCTTACAACACTAACTAAACATTGGATGATGACTAGAGACCACTACGGTAGGAGGTGTTTCCCTGCCAGTGGCTCGTGCACGGGAATGTATGATATGGTTCACCGAGACACGATGATCTAGGGTCCCAATCCTTCTTCTAGTATCTTTAGGGCCTCTCCCACTTCTGGTGCTCCTGGACTACTACACACCCACCGTCGGCATACAGTGCAGCTTTTGGTTTTTGTGAAGGTTTGAGTTTTTCTTTTAATAAAAGGTGTTTTATTTTATCTAAGTTGTTTTTTAAAGTGTTTTCCTTATAGAAAATGCCTCTTTAAAATTGTTTAAGCTTTGGTATCCCTTTCTTTTATTTAGCCTGCAAATGTATTTTTCATTTAAAGTTTATACGTGGAAACTTTTTATTTGGGTGACGTCCTACTGGGATTTTGGATCACACCCTACATACACCTTTGGGTGTATATAGGCTTTGTTTATTGTGTATTTCAGGTTGTGACATCATGCTCAGTGATGCTGGTTCTGGTTGCAGTTGGGCTTTTCATGCAGAGTGGTGTTGATGCGGCCTCTCTTTCGTTGGGTGGTTTGAGTAAGAGTTCCAGTTCCCACTGTCGTCTTTTCTTTTTAATTGTGGGATCAAGTTGTAAACCCCTAATTTTGTTTTCAGTTTAAGGCCATGTTTAGTTGTCTAATTTCAGTTTCAGTTTCTTTATCTTATCAGTGGTTTTGTGTTTACTATTTCGGGTAAAATTGTTCCCATGCGTTAGTTTTGACACCCGGGCACTTGTGCCAGCCCGTGGGGATTGGGAACACCCTTCAGACCATGTCGCGGACCAGGTCGGATGGCGACCCAGCCTGGTTCATGACAGAAGTGGGTAATTTTCATGATACATGATGTCCAATAATTAATTAGTTGTTTATTGAGAATTCATTTATTATTATTATCCATTTTATTTTTTTCTTTGACATTATATATGGAAGCACTTTTATTATCAGTTTATTGATTTAATGGAATGTGTTTTTAGATTCATATCATTCGACATATTTATTCCTTATTTTAGTTACATAAATAACACATGTATTTAATTCTTTAACTTTCCATATTTTTATCAAATTCCTTCTATGTTTATTGATTACATGACACATGTATTTAGTTATTACTTTTCAATATTTACTAATCTCATTGATTCATTATGTCATCCCCTATACTTTACACTTACAGGTCTTCTGCTCCCACCCTTATTTAATTTTAATTCATTAGGATTCCTAGAAATGTACTAAGAAATATATTTAGGGATACCCTAGATGTAATAAAGATATAATCCTTGAACAAGAAAACAAATTATGTTGTAATTAGTGTATTAATTTTTATTAGAAGATTAATTTATATATCTGTTTTTCCAAAACTACTAAACTTTTTGGAATTTTGGGATGCGATTTACTTGTATCTTATACCAATGTAATGGTAGTAGACACAAACTTTGGGATTTCTAGGGTCAGGTCACTACATATAGGTTTTGTGAAAGTAATGGTTGAGAATTAATTGGTTCAAATAAAGTTAAGTGAATGTGGGTTTTGATAAGGATAAAATTCAAGTGAAAGAGAATCATTCCATGATCGTTTATAGTTTATCAATAGTTGACTATTCTATTGATGATAAAATATGTTTCAAGAAGAATTTTGTCTCATGAAATTTAATTATGTGAATGCACTTGGACATGGAATGTTTTTTGGAATGGATTGAAGCTTCATAATCAGACATCCATGATACAAAAATCATCTTAATGTGCTCAAATATGGAAGCTACATTTTAGTCAATATATCATGTAAGACTTTATCCAAATTATTGAGAAACGGGGAGTCGATGGAAGTGATTAAGTGGAGTTATTGTGACATCTCTAAAATTCATTTAAATGCAGTGTTCCTATAAATGAGTGAAAATGTATCTAAAATTGTAATAAAAAAAATCCAGTGAATATTAATGGATATAGGTATAATTGGAACAGTATCTATGTATGCCCCCTTGGACTATTCTTCATGGGTGAAACATTTAAAACTACTATTTTGTGTCTCTATTTAATTATTTGATTGTTTGGTAATTACATGATTTTATCAAACATGTTCAACTCATTTCATCCAACGTGTGAATATATTCCATCATATTAAAAGAAAAATTCAATACGTTTATTCACCCATCCCCTCTCATGGTGATTTGGGATATAATAAGTGGTATCAGAGTGATATTTCATATGTGATTAATCCATCAGTTTATTTTTTGTTTGGTTGGACTATATAGTGATCATAAGGGGATTTTCCCATTTTAAAATAAGAAAATTCTTTATTTGGAATAATATAATGAGAAATAATCTAAGATTTATTGGTATGAATTTATTATATGTAATAATTTATACAATTCATATAAGTGGTGTGACATGATTTTCTTTGTGTAAAACAAATAGTAAAATTATTGATGCCTATATGAAAGCACAAAATATTCTAACTACAACTATATCTAATCAAATTTTTTTGAAGGGGATGAGTTTCACTACATCCAAATCCATTTTAGAGAAAAAAGAATATATATATGAAGGCGATAACAATGTAAAAGAGTCTAAACTCCATGTTTTGAATAATAAGTTTTATGATATAAAAATATAGATGATTTATTTATTCATATTAAAAAATATGATTGATTGAATTGAAGACTTGGTGATGAAATTTATGCAAATAAAATTGTGAAGAAAATATTTAGAAGGATCCCACATTTGTACAATCTGAATGTGTCATCCCTTGATAAAATGGATTTATCTTTTCTTTCTCTTGATGATCTATTAAGCAGTCTAGTGGATTATTAAATGAGAGTGAAACCCAGAAAGGAAGAAATTTATGAAATCGGGGAAATTGAATTCAATTCCATGGAAAACATGACATTAACAAAGATAGTGACATTGGAGATGATTTTTTTGATGAATTTATCTATATTTTTTTAAGAAAATTCAAGAGTGGAAAAGGGATACTTGAGGGAAATCTTCCTTTGGTTAGTCTTCAATGTAGTAAAGTATGGATCTTTTCTTCTCATTGCTCAAAAAAATTTATGATGTAGAAATAAATATAGAAATAAGGAAGAGGGATTATATGATGTTTCTAAAAAAATGGGTACTTCAAATCAAGGAAATTATTTAGAGGAATAAATTTTTTTTACAAAGAGGTATAAGATGATAATGAGTTTTTGGATTATGTAAAACTGAAGATTAAATATGATGTTAAATATTCAATGATGAGTATAGTGGAAATGGTAGAACATACATAAGATGAATAAACTAAATCAGATTGTGTTTTAAATCTCATAGTGGAACTTATGAGTGATCTTATTGATCATGACACTCAAGGAAAAAAAATAAAAAAGTTTCCATCTTTTTTAAAATAATTATTAGAGTATGTGGATCAACCTGAACAAGATATTGATCAAATATAATTGGAGGAAGAAGAATATTTTACCACTCATAAAATCATGGAAGAGGTAATGGAGTTTAAAATAAAAATTTAAGATAAGGGAATTTTAATAAATGGACCTAAATAGACATTAGAGGAAAATTATAAGTTATTTGAGTGGCCTGAAGAAGAATTAATTACCTTAAAGTGTACATGGGAAACTGAAAAAAAAAATTAGGGGAACTAAATAAGAAAATATAGTCTGTTAGGATCTATTATTCATAGCTTTTATAAATATTGAAATGTCTTACTAAAGGAGTAGATAGAGATTAGAATGATCAAATACATATATTTATGGGTAGAAGTGAAATTGATTTTGATAAAGAAACATCGTTGGTTGGAAAAGAAATGAGTCAAAACAAAGGGATAGAAAATTTGGTTATATCACAAAGGTTCCATATGTTCTAAAAAATACCAATTTGAACTATACTGGGAAGAGATATGGAAATAATCCTCAACTATCTAGAGATAAACACCTACTAGAGACATATACAAAAGAAAGGTACACAGAGAGGAATGGAGGTGAGAAGATATTTCCCCTTATGAAATGTCAATTATATAAATTTTTAGTATATACCATGTCTCATTTTGAAGATAAAAAGAGATATATGTATATATAACACAAGGAAATTCTTTCAAAAATCTACTAGACACCGAAATTTCTCTTCTTAATTGATTGGTTAGACACCCCAATCTGAAGCCTCCAATATCTGATCAAGCACTCTAGTTTCCGGATTTCTCTTCATTTTTGATCTAGTGTTAAAAATATCTTCTTCACAAATAGTCTTCCTCCATAAGAAAGTTGGATGTCCCTTCCTGTGAACGTCACAAAGAACATCCAAAATGTTGGTATTGAGATGTCTTTCAGATCAAGAATGATCTGAATTTTATTCTTCAAATTATTGGGTACATGTAATAACTTCTTCAAGAATCACACGGCTTTGGATTACTTCCAAAATTCTTCCTATAAAATTGATTCAAGAGGTCTCAATATTTTCCATAGAATTATTCATTGAATTTATGGACGTTTTTATATAAAAAAATATTGATTACGGTGTTTAAATTACTTACTTGAAATAAATAATACAATCAAATAGTAATATAAATGTGTTTTTTAAATAAGCACATTTATTCCTCATTTAAATATTTATACTTGAATGATGTGGGTAATATTTTTTATGCTTAATTTGAAGTACCTGAATAGTGTGGCATTTCTTTCATCATGTAATGCACTCAATTTATGCATGGAGAAAGTGAATCTTTCTTATTCTTCACATGGATAAGTGATCAACCATATATCAGCAAACATGCATGTATGAGACTCATCTCCCCCAAATAATATGCATTATCTCATTTTGAAATACCTGAGTGGCTTGGATATACATAATTTCATCTCACATTTCGAAAACATGGGAAATCATCGTGTGACTTAATCACTCAAATTGAATACCAAAAAAGTTCAAATATCATAATCATAGAAGATATGCAGGAACATTGGATTATTATAATTTTCACCCAATAGGATTGGTTTTCATATTTTTTCTCCATTCATTATGTGAATAAAAATTATGCAAAGAATCAAGCTTCCTAGTTCATCTTTATTTGGGTGAGAAAAGTGTAACTGCATGCATTTATCATTTTGATCAATACAAATGATTTTAATCTGGCGTATAAATACATTTTAATACCAAACTTCATTTGTTAATGACAAATATTGATATAATCTTGTTTATTCATAGAGGTTCATTAATATCATGCATGGAATATTCTGCAAACTTTCCATAACATCAAGAGTCTAATTCAAAAAACTCAATCATGTATGTGTCCTCTTATTGATGTTTATGGCTTAAAATGATGGATATACTATGCATATAATATCCTTAGAATAAAATATGAAGATGATACACCTCCCTTAATCAGATGACCCTGATTGGATGGTTCATATAGTCCTATAAATGTACATATCTTTTAAAATGATGGAATAATAACCACACCATGCTAATCCCACATCTGTTTCTCGTTTTGTTTTGGTTGTGGTTTATAACTCAATTCCCACTGAAAAATCACTAATATCGTGAATGGAGATCAACACCCATACAAATCCTTCAGACACATTACATGATCCATCCTAGATGGCCTCTCTATCCTATACACACCACCTAGAACCCCGTTATATGTGTCTTATACACGGGCACACTACGTTGGGATTATACATCCCACCTCATTAGCCACCCGCCATGAAATTTCCTTTAAATGGATCTCCTATGGGGTCGACCCTTGGGTCCCCTAAGAGTGGTTGATGGCTAGCCTTAGTGGATCACATGTGGGACATCTTCTTATATAATCCGCATTAAAAGAGTTACCCAAAAAACCATGAAACTAAAAGTTCCACTTCAACCACTCCTTATGTAAAATGTAAATACATATTACATAGACTTATTTTAGCTTCTCAATTAATAATATTTTTCATGGGATTCAAATATTTATTCATGACAATTATATATTTTTCATGGAAATATTGTACTTAATATTATTCTAAAATTCTGTTTATCAATGACACAAGTATTTGGAACATAAGTTGACTACAATAATCATCATATTTAACATAGAGAATTGTATAAGAACTACATACAATTACATTTCATGATTCCATAACAATTCTAAAAGAATCATCACTTCATCTACCAACAAAATATTTACTTAATGGAAAAAAAAGAAACATATACTCAACCATATTCACTTTTTCTTTTTGTTGAAAATATCAAAACTTATAATTTATGTCAAGATTGATGTGTAATATTTCTTCCCTTTATTGTATATTTTATGAAAAGGATATGTGTGGACTTATTATATCATATTTTTCTCAAAAACATGTGATCATATCCCTTATATGAAAATATATTGATAACATCAATGAGAGGAATGATCTCACAAGGTTCTCAATACAATGATTATTTAGATAATCAAATCATACTCTAGGTGGTATAACCTGATGTATAAGCACAAGAGCCTCAGCCAAGTTGGTGGGGAATTGACAAGTGCATCCATGAGACCTGAGTTCAAAACCAGGTGGAGAAATATTTCTATGGAACTGTAGTGGTACTATAGCAGGTACTGTAGTAGGCATTATTCGGTATTATAGTATCCAAAACAATACATCCGCTTGGGGTTTTGGGCCACTTGTTTGGACCTCATGTCCTTTAAGGCCTTTGGGCCACCCAAGGCCTTTAGTCCAGTAAGGATTTCAGGCCACCTCAAGGCCTTCAGGACGCCTCAAGGACTTCGGGCCACCTCAAGGCCTTAAGGACACCTGAAATTGTGCTTAATGATCAAACAGACTCTATAAGGAGTAGACTTGAGATGGGGATCAGAGTAGGCGAATTCAATAGAGAAAAATATAAGATATTTTTTTTAGAAAAAGTGGGTATGGAATTTCTATTGGGACCAACTTGTTCTTGCATGGGATGCCTAGCTGAATAGCCATGCGAAGATATAGAGAAGATATAACAATGAAGAATCTAGGAGGAGGAGTTCTAAGTATAGTCTGTATAATTCCTAAGGCCTATTGGTCAGGTAATATCTAAGCCTATTGGCCTTGTAATGGTTCCACCTAATCCCTTAAAATGGAGGTTATCAAAAATCAATAAAAAATAAGGCCTCCAGGCCCTTTAGAGAGTATAACTCGGTGTAGAAAGTAAGAGAGATACAACCAAGGTTGTCTAAGATGTCCAAAAACTAACATGCATGTGAAATCATTCTAAAAAGTATCAATTCTAATTTAAGGTGTTTTATGTAATTTTAATTATGAATAAAATTATAAATCCTATAGATACTTTAACAAATATATAATAAAGTTAATGTCCACAAGAATAACCCCACATTTGTCCAATTTTCCCATCAACTAAGAACTCCCCCATAATGAATAAAATAAAGAAAATACATTAGAGTATGATTGGAATATCTCATGCCACATAAACTATTCCCCTTAATGGATACCCTCATATTTATCATCATTAAAATTATTAAACTCTCTGATAAACAACAATTATCCTTCAAATCCCTACATGTTAGCTCATAGAACATAAAATAATTTTTAATAAGACGGATCCCTTTATTTTTTTAGTGGAAATAGTCAAGGTGGGAGTTTTATCTCATCCCTTATTTATTATTATTTCCAAGATCATTATGTTATTTTATTAATTTCTTGTTCACATGTTTTATGGATCGAAAAAAAATTATTCCTCTTTTTGTGAAATACTATTTTCCACCTCTTTCAAAGATGGTATAACCTCTCTCTTTTTCTTCCAAATTTTTCATCTTTTCATCGAAGAGTGTTTTTTTTATTTCTTTTATTTTTTATATTTAAAACATATTTTCTTAAGCTTATTCTCATTCTCCAAAACATTGAACCTATTTTTTAGCATTAATGGTCATTTTGTAGTATAATATGTTTCCTTGAATGTCATAGGAGTGGAGTGTATCTTGATGGATTCATTACCCTTCAATTTATTATTCCAAGTGAATACCATTTTCATATGAATGAGGTTAGAACAAATAAATAATTACCCAAAAATTAAAACCTCATTTTTTTCTCCCCTTGATTTATATATTTGAAATAATGGAGTTCTTCTAACTTTTATGGACTTGTTGTCTTTGTAATATCTACTCATGATGTTCCCAAATCATCCATAATAAAAAATAATTTTGTTCTTTTATATTTTGTGGGACCACTAATACAATTTTTTAATGGGACAAAAATATACTTCTATATTTAAAATCAATATTACAAATTTCTTCCACACATGTTGATAAATCTTTTGGGATGGTATTTATTCACTGTCAAGAGGTGTTCATATTCCCATAATGGTTTATTGTTTTCATATTAGATTTAGAATCCATACATGATTTTATCTTTTCTTAAAGTTGTGTTTTCTGAGATATGATGATAACATTCAACTTTTTTCCATTTCCATTTGCTTTAGAATCACTAGGGAATGATATTTTATCATATCACTTTTCTCCTTATTGTTCGTGAAAATTATATTTCAGTTAAGATTCAAGGTCACTTATTCTATCCGTAATTTTCTATTTATAGTTAAATCATTCAATATTGAATAATAATCTTAAAGCATGATTCTATATTCATCTTTTTTATCAATGAATGATCATTCCTTATATTGAAAACTTGATATTGTTACCACATCATCACTAGAATCACATTATTTTTCATATCTATGCGTGAGTCAAAAATTTTACATAATTCATTGACATGTGATTTATAATTATAAAAAACATTATGTTTAGTTTTTACCTCGATTCGACAGCTCACATTCTGGGATGGATTCCTATTATTCTTTTTGTAGAAGTAAAGGAGACTGATTGCATCTTTGAATTGGGATGATAGGTATTGATCAACTTTCTTATTTTTATTTATTTCCTCCCTCACTTGAAATTATTTGTACCACCTTTTAATAAGGGTTCTGACATCACTGATTTCCTTACCAGATTCCATTTTAAAGAATACATGGATATTTATAGGTAACCTATCTCTAATACAAATTGCATAGCCCAAAGAATAGTTAGATTTTGCTAATAGTGTGGGTAAATAAGTGGTACCCTTTTTATTAATTTAATCTCATTTTAAATTCAACTTATTGAATTAGTTAATGTTATTGGTCCAATCAATATAATCTCACAGAATCACCTCATGTGCATAAGTAAATTAAGAGATTGAAACACACAATATTTATAAGGTTTGACAATGAAAGGAATACTCATTTCTATATTGGTTAGAAACCCCAACATGGATTATATTCAATATCTCCATAAGTTAATACAACTATTTAGACACCCTTGTTACAATCGTTCCATATTTGGTTTGGAAACTGAATGGATCTTCTTCTCTTGTTGGTTAGAAACCCCAATCACAAGCCTCCGGTAGCTGGTTAAATTCCCTGGCAGCAACTTTCTACTTCGTTATTGACCTATATATAGAAATATATTCTTCATATATAGACTTACTCCAAAAAAAATATGGATGTCCCTTAATTGTGTACTTCCACAGGAATATTATAAATTTTTGTCTCAAGACACATTTTAGATCAAGAATGATTTGAATTATATTGTTCAAATTATCAGGTATATGTAATCACCATCTTTATCAATTATGCTGCTTTGGCTCACATAAAAAACTATTCTGGGAAAATGGATGCATTAAGTGTCAATATTTTCCAAAAACTTCTTCATTACCTTCATGAACATTTTTATACAGAAAAAAGTATTTTTTAGGGGATCTTAATTAATTACATGGTTTAAATTATTCATTTAAATCGTCATATAAATATGTTTTTTTGAATAAAAACATTTATTCCTCCATAAAAAATTAATACTGGAAAAACGTGTGTATAATTTCTCATGATTCATTTGAAATAACAAAATAGTGTTGGTATTTCATGTTTCATGCAATGCACCCAATTTATGCATGGGGAAATGGGGATTTCTTTTTTTCATGTGGATATGTGATCACCCAAGGCTCACCAAACATTCATGAAAATCATTTCTTCTAATAATATATAGTATCTCAGTAAGAAATACCCAAGTGACTCAGGTGTACGGATTTTATTCTCACGTGGCTAACATCCAAAACTATTCAAATGCCCAAAGACTCTAAAATTATTCACCCAACATCATCACTCTACTTCAATACCCTAAATTTCACAGATCATTAGCAATAAATATATGCATGACCCATGGATCATTATCATTTTAGCCTGAGAGGATTAGATTCTATATTTATTCTCCTTTCATCACACATATATAACAAACACCTAAAGGCTTGGTATTCTCATTCTTATCAATTCCATCCATTTAAATGTAACCTCATGCATTTTTCATTTTGATAAATAAATATGATTTTTAATATGGATTTAACTTCTTCTAAATACCCAACTACATTATGTGATGGAATGGATTTGGATACTACAGTTTATGCATGGATGTTCAGAAAGATTGTGTGTGGCATGTTCTTTATTCTCACCTGAACCTAGGAGTTTAATACAGCCAGCTAAATCATGTATGTGGACTTGTCAGAATCATGGTGGCATTACTAATAAAGGATAAACCAAGTGAAGAAGATCCTTCGAATGAATCATGTATATAATGCATCTACATCGATCAGAATAATCAGACTTTCCAGATCAGATAGACATAGAAATCTTTGTATCTTTTTAAATATGGGAACAATATCCACACTATTTTTGTCCCACATTGGTTTCTTGTCTGATTGAGGCCATGATTTATTACACAATCCCCTCTACAATATCACTAAGATGGAGACAGGATATCAACACCCATACACACCCTTCACACACACTAGAGGATTTATCCTGATTGGGGTATCTGTCCCATACATGCCTCCAGGTGCCCTATCATGCGTACCTTATACATGGGTGCCCTATGGTGGCATTATACATCCCACCTCATAAATCAGCCACCATGATGATTTCCTCTTCGAGGAATTCCAATGGAGTATAACCTAGGGTCCTCTAAAAATGGTTGAGGACTAGGCTTGGTACATCACATGTTGGCCATATTTTTATATAAGACACATTATAAAGGATTTATAACCAAATCATGAAACTCAAAATTCATCTCCATCCATACCTGAGGAAAAATGTAAATAATTTTTACATTACATTATTTTATCTTATCATGAAATAAAATATTTCATGTTCCTTATATATTTATTCATGGAAAATATTTATTTTTCATGGATTCTTTTTCTTCATCTCATAGTAACAAAAGTTTTATCAATGATACAAGAATTTTTAACTTAATATAACTTTATTTTTTTTAATATTTATCATTTATATTTTTCTGAGAATGAAATCCAATGCCATTTCGTGAATCTATAAAAATTCTCCAAGAATCACCACATCATCCACAAAAAAAATACTAAATTGTTAACAATAAATGAAACATAAGATCAATAAAATCAATGGGGATGAACTTGGATGTCAACAAAGGAGAATGAGGCATTATCCTTCATCATATAAAATAAATAATTTCTTCGGTAACATTTTTATTGATCTAACAATCTCCATAAATCTATTCATTGAAGGTAGCAGGAAGGTGGAACTCATAAGTATTAGACTCTGTGATAAGTAAATAATTGTCAACATAGAAAAATTACACGTAAAATTGGTATTATACTATGTAAGAGTAATATGAGTATGATTCTACCAAAAATGTTGAAAATATAATTTCAAGAAAATATTATGCCTCCACTCAACCAAGTATCACATGGAAGGAAAATAAAATATTGATATAGACAACCTACCAGAGAACTCTATAAAAGTTATAAATAAAATTATCACCTAGATTATTGAGAGTAGGTACTCGTCCCATATGACTAGAAATGTAAATTTTTTCAATAATTATAATGAAAAAGTTAATTTAATAGTGAGTTCTAGGAATGATGGTTCCTTAAAGATCAAAGTTAGTGGAAATAATCAATTAAAAAATGATGACCTAAATAAAATATAAGTGTAATATTTTAATGGATTACATCTCAATCTCTTGAGTGTCCATAAACTATATGACTCTGGACTGGTAGTGATATTTAATTAGAAATGGTACACTACCAAAAGAAAGGTAGTTAATTATCTCAGGAATGGATGGAGGAAAATAGTAATTTATATTAAAACTACAATAAAGAAAACACTTATTTATTAACAATTGAATATGAAAACAACTTATGGAACTATATGTTGGGTCACAATAATCTAAAGAGCATGGGAAACTTATCCAAACTAAGGTATATTTGAGAAAATCCCAATTTGAATAGTGATCGGGAATATACATGTATAGTTTTCAAGTGAGGGATGATGATATTAAATTTTTATCAGTTGAGTAAAAAATAGATTTAAATGTTTTTTATACAGTCCATACATATTTTTGTAGTATAATGAATGTGGATGGAACATTAGGATATAGGTAATTTATTGTTTTTATTGATTATTATATTCAAATAGAATATTTTATGTTTTATCAGAGTAAATGAGAAGTGATTGACTGCATGAAGAGATACCTCTGATGATTTGAGAATAATATTTTCCCCAAAATCAAGATATTATGATATAATAATGAAAAAATAAACATCTATAGAATTTCATAATTACCTTGAAAAAATGTTCTCAAGAATGAGTTTTATTTAGTGATAACAACTCAAAAAATGGGGTTTTTGAATTCCTGAATCAATAATTGAATAATATGCTAAAAAACTATATTGATAGAGAGTAGTATCTCTCATCAATATTGGACAGAGGCTGTTAAAGTTGTAGTGTAAACTAAATATTGGACTGGGCTAACTCTAGGCATGGAAATGGTACCTAATAAAATATGGAATCAATTTAATAACTAACTAACGTTTTTATTTTTAGAAGAAAATGTTTCATATAAGAAAAATAATGAAAAAAATAAAATTATGGTGATGCTGTAAATGAAGGAATATTCTATGGATACTCAATGAAGAGGAATGCCTATAAATTTTTTAATAATTGGATTAGAAATATTGTATAAAAAAGTAATGTCATGATAATTGATGATAATTGATAAATTCAAATACAAAAATTATAGAAGGCATGGCTAACATTAATGGTTATACAAATGATGATGATTTAGAAGTTGAATAATAATATAACTCCATTGATTTAAAAATTGAATTGTAACCTAAAAATATAAGTAGAAGAGTAGATGTTTATTAACCCAACATCATTAGGGTGATGTTTAAATTGAACCACTAATAGGATTTTTTGATTGAAACTATTGAAGAAAATGTTTCTGGATTAAAAAAGTCTCTAGATCATACAATTAAATCCCTATGAGAATGTTATTCTCAAAAGAATGCTTAAAAAAATAAGCTACAATTTAAATGGGGAGTGTTTTACTATAATCTATATGCGCAAACATCCCAAAGTGAACAAATTATTATGATTGTCTATGTGGATGATTTCAAATTTGGAATAACTCAGCATGGATTAATAGAATAATTTTATAATAAAATGAAATAGTAGTTTGAAATGTACATGAATGTAAAACTCACAAACTTTTTAGGGCTAAAGGTTGTTGAAAAAAACAATATACCTTCATTTCTCAGTAAAATTATGCAACAGAGCAGTTGAAGAAGATTAACATTCATGATTCCAAACCAATGATGAGATTGATTACGGATGGAACAAAACATGGGAATCATGAGGATGGGAAATCTAATGGCCATATCTTATACAGCAAGTTATTTCAAAGCCTATTTTATTTGACAATGAAAAAACCATATATCATCTTTTCAACATTATTAGTGGCTCACATACAATTTAATATGAAAGAACATCATTATGTAGAGGTTAAAATAATCATTAGGTAAATTAAATGAACTCCCAACAATTAATTATACATAAGATTTGGAGTGGATCATGAATTGTTTTTATTTTTTGGGAATTATAGGGTTATATATGTAGTTCATCGAAATTCAATATGTGGGGGTTCCATGTTCATTGGAAGTAAATGTCTGGGATGGTTGCGAATGAAACATGAAAGAAATTATATTAGTATGGGTGGAAAAAAATATCTATATGAAAAAGACATAAAATTAGAAATTATGGATGAATAAAAACTATAATTATATTGGTGATGAGGTGAAATAATAAATGGTGAAATTATGTGACAAAGGATAGTGACTGAGCTTAAGAAAAGTTCAGTTCAACACACTTTCACCAAACATATTGAGATCAGATAACACTTAAAAAAATAAATTTTTTAATAAGTCATGATTAAACTGGTGCATGTTAAAAAAAAATTATTAAGTGGATTTCATCCTTACTAATTCTTTGGTGTCACCAATTTTTGAGAATCATCGGTTTAACCTCAGTGTCCAACACCTCCCATAGCAAGAGGAGGACAAGATTTAACGCCTCACCACATTTTTTTAACAGTTTTAATCTTTTTGTAAATTTAGTTTAGGTTTTAGAGGGAGATATAATCTTGGGAGTGTTTTTTGGGTACTAAGTTGTAAATAATGTTTCATTGGGTTTATTACCAAGGGGGAGAATCATGAAATTCCATATAATGTGGGTTTGAAGGAATATTATTTGGTCTTTCGAGGCATGAAATTATATCTTGGCACTCATGTTTTCTATACTGAGCCATGGTCACATAGACCTAGAGTAATAGATGAGTTATTTCACTGATATCAGGTTTTTGTTCAAGGATTGTGATTTATTAAATTTCACTAATGTAATCCAACATACAGAAAGAGGGATATTGTTGAAACCATGGGTATTCATTTAAAAAAAATATTATATTTATTTTTTTCAATCCACATTGAATTTATTAAGGATTTCTTAATCCTAGTATTTTTATAGTGCACATAAATTTAGTGTTAAAAGAGGTGTAGTTTTCTAGTGATTTCCAAATTCTTTAATAAACAAATTAATAGAAAATTAAAATTCCATGATATTAATGTTCAAAATAATAATTAGTTGTTTATGTCTCAAATAAAGAGTTTATGTCTCAAATTAAGAATTTATTGAAATTTGATTTTTCATGAGCTCATGAAATACATGTTGATATTGGATAATTAGAGGCGATACATTTTTTGGGTGTGATAGAGTTTCACAAAAGCTGTGGAGTTTTGTGAAGATTGTGGGGCTTCTTGAAATCCATAAAGATTTTTTAAAGAGTTATGTTCAACTATAAATAGGATACTTATCATAATTTTAGGTATCATATATTTTGGAATATTTTTAGTCACTTTGATTTTGTGAAAGTTTGATGTGAACATAATTATTATGTGAATCAGGAACTTTACATGAATAAAGGTTTCATGATAGTAATGGTTGAGAACGAATCAGGGAAAATTTAGTTCAGTCAGTGGGTTTCATGAGATATATGATTATATTGAAATTTAGTAGTTTCCTGAAAGCAGGGAGTTCCAAAAATGTTGACTATTTTTTTGGAAGAATAAATAAGTCTCATAAAGAAGGGTATTTTATGAAATTTATTTATACAAAAAAATAGGATTGGAAAATGTTTTTGGAACATATTGAAGAATCATAATCATACATTCAGGATGAAAAATATCTTCTCAATGTGTTCATATACGGATGTGACATTCAATTCAATAAGTTGTGGAATACTTCATTCAATGTAGTGAGGAAGGTGGAGTCGATGAAAGTGACACGAGGGAGGTAGTGTGCCATAGATTATTTTCATATAAAGGAAATTATCTTAACATGGAGTGCCACAACCCATCTTTTTAATTAATTTTTATTTTATTATTTCTTGGCTTCTGGTTCTCATACCAAGGTTTGGGCTGGGTATCGGCTTAAATTTTTTGTCATTTAATATATCCACTGGGCTTCGGACCCGTGCGATGTCACCGCGCGGTTGGTAGTATTCGCATGACCGGCCTAGGAGTCGAGCAATTGATAACTATTATTATTATTATTATTATTATTATTATTATTGTTGTTGTTGTTTTATTATTATTTTCATTATTATTTTTATTGTTAATAATTTTTTTTAATACTATTGTTATTATTGTTATTATTGTTATTATTGTTATTATTATTATTATTATTACTATTAATAATACTATTATTATTATTATTATTATTAAATAAAATAAATTGCTAACCCTAATCTCGTCGCCCCCCATTCCGGCATAGGTTGCCCCCTGGGTCGTCTGTCTCCCTCTACCGCAGTCTGGCCCCAGCCTCCTGCTCGCCACCCCATGCTCTTCCCTGCTCACTCCTGCTCGCCCACTCCATCGGCCTCACCTCCACTTGCAGACCGCCTCCCACTGGGAGTCCCCACCGGCTCGCCCTCCCTTTGGCCAGCACCCTCTCCCCTGCATGATCCTACCACCCAGCCGACCAGCCTGCCAGCCTGACTCTGACTCTCGCCTGAGGTTCCACTGCATCCCGACCTCCCCCACCTCCAGCCCTCTACCTCCTCGCCGCCATCCCCTTCCACCGATCTTCCCCCCTGTAGGCCGCCCTTCCACCATGCCCTTTCGTGACCCGGCCACCCTCACCCAGCCTCATGGGACCCCTCACACACTCCTTCCCGCGCTCTAACCACCCGCGAACTGCAACTTTGGCTCCCAGCTTCCTCTATCTTGTTTCTCTGGTCTCTTGCGCACCGGCCAGCCCCAATTAGTTCCCTCTTTTCTGGCTACCTTCTACTCCAACCTGCTGCTTCAAATCCCCCCTGCGTACGCTGTTTCTGACGGTCTTCTAGTGAGTTTTCAGCACCTCCTCCTCCCCTCTGGTGTGTGGATTCCACTTTTTTGGTGTGTTCTTCCTCTAGTTTTAGTTCTTCATTCATATTTAGAGAACCCTTGTGTTTAGTTTAGAATCTGTGCATTTTTTACCAGGTTCTAGGTGTGCGCTTGGTCCATAAGGAATTTCTCCTCATTCCATTGATGTTTCATCGTGCCCGCTCTACTTGGAGGTAGGCAAACCCATGATTCCCTTTCTTATTAAATCCATTTCATGCTTTATTGATTTTAGTTAAATATTTTACTTGTTTCAGATTCTCAAAATGAACTTATTTAATATTTTATAGTGTTTTCAAATTTATTGGTATATAAGAAATAGCTTTGATGTATTTTCTCTAGTCAAATTTATATGTGAGATTTCTAGATATGGGATACTTATTTGACCTTTTTATAGAATCATTAAAAAAAATTCGTATTTTCTTATACAGATTAATTATGTATTGTTTGGTCTACTTATAAAAATTATTTAGAAATTGGTTTTCTTGTTCATAAAATTATTTGTAAACTGGTTGAGTCTTGGTAGAATTCTATAAATTATGCAATCAGTTTATCAAAATGTGTGGAAGTTGTGAATCATATTTAGTTAGGGCTATGGTGTGTGTTTGCCTTTGAAAGTTGATTTTTAGTTTTTTCACATTGGTGGTTATGGCATCGTGGTTGTGTTAAAATATTTTGAGAAGGGAACATTGATTCTGATATGAGGTTTGGTGTTATTTCAATTAATGGGAGTGGTTGATTTTGATTTTAAAAATGGTTCCTGGATCCCAAAGGATGGATGTTATTTTGTGTGTTTTCTAAGAAGTGGTTTTAAAGGTATTCCTCAAGGATTTGGACCATCTGGCTTGAGAGAATGTTTTGACATAATTTTAAAAAGAGGGAAAAGATCCGTTGTTTTGTTCTGATGTGTTCGGGTGTGCATGTTTTGGAACTCAAGGCCCCATTTGGCACTTTTCACCCAAGCGAAGTGTTGGTACTATCTTTTAATGGACGTTGTATTTGGAAGAAAGTTTATGCCTTATTGGAAACTATTAACTTTTTATGAAAGGGTTTAAAAGTTAAATGGTGTGATGAACTAGTTGGTATCTTGTTAATGTGAAATGTTTGAATGTGTATTTGGGGGCACTCCTATCTAGGGTAACCCTTTATGGGTGAATGCATAGAAAGTATCCGTGTTTTGTGTAGGCAAGTACAGTGAGATGAGTCATACATGCGGGGGACTTCCTACTTTCACAATATTACTATAACCACCATGTGTTCCTGGGTTTCATTTAGATGATCGAATGATGGTTGCTGATCAAACCCGATTAGACAGGTTGGTACCCCGTGGATTTTTTGTTAGGACATGCGGGTTTTTCCTCTGGATTGTTCAGTTTAGGGCGTCCAGTTGGTTATATAATTATGATATTCACTATACACTATCAAGTGGTTCTGAAACTGAGTACGTCCGGGGGTCTTCCTAGGATTTTTAAGATCACCCATGGTTACCAGATTATTTTCATCTCTTGTTCACATTCCGTGCAACAGTTTATTTTCAGTATGGACTCTTACTTATTTTACTCTAGAACAACATCGATATATTCTCTTTTGGATTTTTTTATAAAATGACTAATGATTTTTTAAAATGGTATGTATCGTTTGTTTGGTTTTTAAATGGGTAAAACATATTTCTTATTTTCAAATGTGAAAATCTCACTTTTATAATTGTATTCCAAACTTGTGTTAATGGATTGTTTCGGTAAAGGAGATGTTGGATTCTTTGCTTTACCTTGGAAACCCTACTGAGAATATTTAATGATAACACCTATATTTATCATTTCAATTGCAGGTTTACTTTCTCATGTTTTGTTGGTTGAGTTTCTTGTTATTGGATTAAGGTCGACCTTTGGTTGGGAGGTGACCTGGAAGGTCACATGGAGGAATGTTCAGTTTTACTTTCATTTCACTACTAGTTTTATTTTTGTCATCATTTTTTATTTATCTTTCTCTATTTTCTTCATGGGACAAATCATTCCCAATGAATAAATTTTGATTCTCGACACTGGTTCCCAGCTTGTGGGAATTGGGAACGCCCTTCAGGCCATGTCACGGACCGGCTAGGGTGACCGGTTCAGGGTCGACCCAGGTTGGTTCTTAACAAAATGGTATCAGAGGATCCCTTGTTATTAGGGGTGTCTAGTAGATGGAGATTATGACTGTTGGGACTCTAAAGGTTGGTACAAGAAGGACATCATGAACCCTCACTCGTCCTGAAGCTCGAGTCTCCAGGGGTAGTCTGGGAATTGATTCCTTGTTACGTTCTTCTTTTTTTTGGTTTGAGGGATGACAACGGAGGCAAACTGATGTTACATTATGATTTCTCATTGAGTAGTGAACCATGTGGAGTCCGCGTACATGGTTTAAGTTCTTCCTAGTCATTCACACTTACATGCGGAATATCCCACTACCATGTCGCTTGGTTAATCATGACTACTAGTCCCTCCCTTCGGCGGTTTGATGCGAGTTGAGTTTCGTCTTGGTTCTGATTGGTGTATATGCATTCTTGAGAATGTAAAAGGGTTTTTTAAATGAGAATGATTTCTTTTAAATGGATTTAAATTTGTGAAATGGATTTTTAAAAACTGAAAGCTCTTGGTCTAAAAATATGGTGTTTTCTTGGAACTTATAGAGATATGGTTTAGGTGCAACCTTGGGTACTCTTTATGAAATTTTTCACATGTGAGGGAATGCATATGAAGTGCGTGTTGTTGTGTATTGATGAAATCAGATGAAGATAAGTGAAAAAGTTCATTTTATTACTAGGGTTTTCACTTAGAATTAAAATCTTGACCTTGTTTTTCTAAAGAGATTTTAAAAAGGGGAAATGATTTTTGTAAATTGAAATTGGATTGAAAAGAGGGTTTGGTATTTGAAAAATAGCCTTGATAGAAGGTGGTTTTGAAATTTAAAATAAAACGAGGGTTTATAAAAATGAATTTTACATTGTGTTTGTATTTGTTTTTTCTTTTTTGAGATGGTTGTTTTCAAATTATGGTGCTTTCAATGTTTTTGCTTCAGCTTGATAATGGTTTTGGTTATGTGTTTTATATGTTATTCAAAAAATTCTGCCCAGATAGGTATCCAAGGTTTCTGATATTTCATGCCTAGTTTTTGGTCCTTCTTGGACATTGACTATCCTTTACGGTGATCAGGATCCATTAAGAGCAATAGAATAGCTTGAAGGGGTCAAGTGTGTCTTTAGGGTTTTGGGAACTCCCGAAGCTCTTAGAGTGTGTGCCATTTTGGGTTTTTTTGAAGGTTCTGCTCTGGAGGAATTTGAGTCTCTTTCCCCACCATCAGTGCAAGTTGGGATGTCATGGGATGTCTTTAAATCCTGCTTCTTCTGATGGTTTATACCTGAAGATGTGAAGATGAAAAAAAGGAAGAGATCAAGCATATTCAACAAGGCCAATGGATGGTGAAGGCATATATTAACCATTTCAAGGAGCATGTGTCCTTTTCTCCAGAGGTAGCATCACAGGATTTGAGGAATACTTCTCTCTTCATTGGGGGTCTTCGTCCAGAGATCTAGTAGCACTTCCTCCTTTATAAATACCATCATTTCAAGAAGCTGGTGGATGAGGAATTCCTAGATGAGTTTGTCTCTAGAGCACAGGTGCTTGGCAATCTAGTGAATGCAGTTTCTCATGAAGGTTCCCCGTCTGGTGAGCAGGGTGTGCCAGAGGGACCAATTTCTAAAGAGTCATCTACAGTGGTTATGGCTTCTAGTTCATTGGACCATTCTGTGGTGTGCCACCAGTGTGGCCTATTTGGGCATGCAAGTATTTCATGTCACATTCATCTAAAGACATGTCATCGATGTGGCTATCTGGGTAACTTTGAGATGTTTTTCAAGAAGAGTCTCCAGAAGAGGACGTTGTGACTAGAGGAATTCTAGTGGTTGATTGTGAGGCAAGACATACCTTAACCGTTAGTTCCCCAACCACAGGTCTTGGGGTGAAGCTCGTGAAAAGTTAGGAGTTACCAGATGTGTGAAGCCTCGGTTCGGGTTTTGTGTTCCATGTTGGTGGTGGGATATTTAAAGTCTTTTTTATCTCATTTTTTCTACTATTAAAGTTTTCAAGTTATTGTAAGTTTATTATTTTGTCATGAAGTTATAAAGGACTCGTCCTATTTTAATCAAATCAGTCCTGGTTGTGTGAATGTGGTTTACTAAATCGTGCATTTTTCATAAAAATATGTTTGACCCTTGTATGGGTTGATCTCAATTTAGCAATGTTTTCTTGGAGATGTATGTGCTTGTGGAAGAATCAATGCTTGTCATTATACTCAGGTTAACTATTTGAGTTATGTTTTGCATAAGGGTTTTTCTACAGTATTTAGGGTTTTTGGTATGGGTTGAGAGTTCCATGTTTCAGCAGAGGTGTTGTTCGCTCGTGTTATAGAAGATAGTTAGGATTGGTTGGGAGTTCTCACGTTCCCCCCCCCCCTTCTATGGTGGTGTGTTTGGGTGTTAATCTCCCGCTTTAGCTGAGTTCTTGTGTTCGGGAGAACCCTCTCTTGTTCTCCCATTCTCTTGTATTGTGGTTTCATCTGGTTTTAATCGGGAATGTATTATTTTTTTTCTATCATTCGACCGGGTGACTTCCTGGGGGAAGAAAGTGTCTGTTTTGAGAAGAATTGTCACACCATGACTTTTTACTTAATTTTTCTTTTATTATTTCATGGCTCTAGGTTCTCGTGATAAGGACCAGGTTGGGTCCCGTCTTAAAAGTTTGGTTGTTTAATATATCCAATGGGCTTCAGACACGTGCATGGTCACTACGTGGTTGGCGCTAGCTGCGCGACCGGCCCAAGAGTCGGGGAATTGCTAACTATTATTATTATTATTATTATTTTTACTATTATTATTATATTTATTATTATTATAATTACTTTTATTGATAATAAATTTTATTAGTATTGTATTTATTATTTTTTATTATTATTATTATTATTATTATTAGTATTATTATTGTTAATATTATTAATATTATTATTATTATTATTATTAATATAAAAAAATGAAATTTATAACCCCAATCACATCACCTCCCCATTCCCGCACAGGATTCCCTATAGGTCGTTTTCCTCCCTCTACAGTGATCTGGCCCCAGCCTCCCACTCGCCACCCCACGCTCCACCTTGCTCCATCCTACTCGCCAGCTTCGTCGGCCTCACCTGCGCCTGGAGACCACCTCTCACTGCGAGTCCCCACCGCCTCACCCTCCCTTTGGCCAGCGCCCTCACCCCTGCCCGATCCCCCCACCTAGTCGGCCAGCCTCACTGTCTCTCGCCCCAGGTTCCTGTACGTCACGACCTCCCCCGCCTCCGGCCCTCCACCTCCCCACCACCATCCCCTTACACCTATCTGCCCCTGTAGTTTTCCATGTCTTCATGCCCTTCTGTGACCCATCCACCCTCGCCCAGCCTCACAGGACCCCCTACACCCTCCTAGTCGTGCTACAACATCCCACAGACTGCCGCTCCGGATCCCGGCTACCTGCATCCTACTACTCTGGTCTCTTTTCACCAGCCAACCCCACTTCATGCCCAATTTTCTATCTACCTTCTTCTCAAACTCACTGCTCTGAATCCCCCCTATACACACTATTTTAGACGGTCTCCTGACGTGATAAACATGCCTCCTCCTCCCCTCCGGCATGTGGATTCTACTTTTCTGGTGTGTTCTTTCTTAAAATTTATCAAACCCTTGTTTTTGGTTTAGATTCAATGCATTTTTCTCTTGGTTTTAGGTGCGCGCTTTATCCGCAGGGTGTTTCTCCACATTCCATTGATGTTTCTTCACGCCCTCTCTGTTTTGAGGAAGGCAAACCCATGATTCCCTTTCCGATTAAACCAATTTAATGCTTGATTGATTTTAGTTAAATCATTTACTTTTTTCTCATTCTCGAAATTCACTTAGATAATATGTTATAGAGTGTTCAAATTTATTGGTTTATTAGAAATAGCTTGGTAGTATTTTCTCTAGTTAAATTTATATGTGAGTTTTCTAGATTTGTGTAACTTATTTGACATGTTTATGGAATCATTAAAAAATTGTGTACTGTACTTATACAGATTGTTTATGTATTGTTTGGTCTTCTTATGAAAATTGTTTATAAATTTGTTTTGATTGGTCATAAAAGTATTTTTAAACTGTTTGATTCTTGGTATCTTTTTATAAATTTTGCTGTCAGTATATATAATTGTGTGGAAGTTGAAAAACTAATTTGGTTAGGTCTTTAGTGTGAATTTTCTTTTGAAAGAGGATTTTGAGTGTTTTCAAATTGGTGGTTATGTAATAGTGGTTGCAATAAAATATTATAAGAAGGGATCAATGTTTCCAATATGAGGTTTGGTGTTATTTCAAATAAAGCAGGTAATCCCAAATGTTGGAGGTTCTTTTGTCTGTTTTCAAAGAAGTTGTATTAAAGTTATTCCTCAAGGATTTGGCCCATTTGGCTTGAGAGAATGTTTTAATGTAATTTTAAAATGAGGGTATAGAACTGTTTTTTTGTTCTGAAGTGTTTGGGTGTGCTTGTTTTGGAACTCAATGTCCCGTTTGGCACTTTTGACCCAAGAGAAGTGTTTTTACTAAGAAGGTTTTATTTTGAAAAAAGTATGTGCCTAATAGGAAACATTGAAAATTTCATGAAATGTTTTAAAAGATAAATGGTGTGACGGACCAGTTGGTTGTTTGTTAATGTGAAATGTTTGAATGTATATTTGGGGGAGCTCCTGTCTTGGGTAACCCTTTATGGGTGAAAACATACGAAGCGTCTGTGTTTGGGGTAGGCATGTGCAGTGAGATAAGCCACACGTGTGTGGGTATTCCTACTTACAAAGTAATACTATAACCGCCATGGGTTCTGGGGTGTCTTTTAGATGATTGAGTTATGGTTTCTAATAAACCCTGATTTGATGGGTTGGTACCTGTTGGATTTGTTATATGGCCAGGTGGGCTTTTCCACTAGATTGTTCAGTTTAGGGAGACCAGTTGGTAATAGACTTAGGAGCTTCACCATACACCGGTAGGTGGTTCTGAAACTGAGTATGTCCCGGGGACTTATAGGGATGTTTAGGATCACCCATGGTTACTGGATTATTTTTATTTCTTGCATACTTTCCTTGCACTTGTTTATTTTCAGTTTGCACTCTTACTTGTTTTACTCTAGCACAACATTGATATATTTTATTTTGGATTTTATTTATAAAATGAAAAGGATTTTGGAAAATGGTATGAATCATGTGTTGGGTTTTTTAAATGGGAAATTTTTTTCTTTTTTTCAAATGAGAAAATCCTACATTTATAATTTTATTTCAAACGTTTGTTAATGGATTTTTCAGGAAAGGAGACGTCAAATTCTGTGGTTTATCTTGGAAACCCTACTGAGAATCTTTAATTCTCATTCCTATCATTATTTTTTCAGTTATAGGTTTCCTTTCTTAGATTTTCTCTGCTATGTTTCTTTTTGTCGGGGTAAGGTCAGCCTTTGGTTGGGAGGTGACCTGGAACGTCACATGGAGGTATGTTCGTTTTTACTTTCGTTCCGCTGCTAGTTTTATTTTTGTCATCAATTTTTATTTGTCTATATGTATTTTTTTCATGGTCCAAATCATTCCCAAATATTAAATTTTGATGCCCGACACTGGTTTCAATCTCTTAGGGATCGAGAATTCCCTTCGGGCCTTGTCGCAAACCGGATCGGGTGACCAGTTTAAGGTGGACCCGGGTTGGTTTGTGACATGGAGTGACCATGTATGAAAAATTTTAATCCATAAAATTTAGCAAACTTTAGTGTATTTAGGTATGATCGAAACACTATCATCAAATTCTCCTTTTATTGGCCCTTAGTGGTGAACCAAGTAAAACTTTTGGGTTATGGTTCTATTTCATCATATTAGTATTTTTTTAATTGAAAAATTATATAAAAAGGGTTTAACAATATCATACCAATGTGTTGACATAATCCTTATCATTTAAAGAAAAGGTTGAAACCCTGATTCTAACCACCCTCTTAGGGTTTTTAATGTTATAAAAAATATAATGAATTTATTTCCTATGTACGATATCCTGACCATTATCTTTTTGAATATGTGGTTAGTTAAATACTTCTTGATGAGTAAAATGGGAGAAAGATTTAAATTATAGGTAGTATGATATATTGAGGAAAATATAAAAGGTTTCTTAGACATAGTTACAATACATGTAATGGTAATTTTCTAAATAGGTTTTATGTTGAGAAATATAAAAGGGGTTATACCTATATTACAACACAAAAATATTATAAAGATTCATGATCATTTTAATGAGTAAAAAAGAATAGATATGATTCATTTATGCACACCATAGGTTCTATAATTATATGAGATTTTAGAATATATTTTTCTTTTAATTTTTTAATGAGTATATCATTTAAAAAAACTACTATGTATTTTAATATGAATCATATCCTTTAAAATTAAATACTTTTTACATTTTTTTAAAAGGATGATGCCCTGGCCCAAAATAAAAAAAGAACCATTATTATTAAAAAAAAGTTTTTACTGGAGTCTAAAATAGATGATCATTTTATAATCATTATCATGTAGGGGCATACGATCAGCAGGGATGTCTTCGAACCTGGAAATGTCTTGATTTACCCCATGTTTTCCAGGCCATCTGCAACCGTGTTTACTTCTTGATAAATATATATAATGATAAAGTTTAGATTGTTAAGAAAACAGGTGAAATACATCCAACAAGTAGTAACTCTCCAAGAAATATGATTTATGCCATTCCAAATAGCTTACATGATAGTTGTCGAGACACTTTGGATCCATATATTTTTCCTTCCTGTGAGATTGGCAAAGGAAATATCATGTATTAAACTCATCATCTCAGCTTCAAGAATGGTGGAAATGCCACAACTACCCATGAAGATCCAAGGATTTGACCAAGATGATTCCTAAAGATAGAACCACATCCCATGGGACCTGGATTGCCTTTGGAGGTTCCATGAATACTAATTTATATCCATATATGAATATGTGTTTTCCCGAAAACTTCCAGAGTGCGACTGGGTTGACAGAAATTTCCTTTAATCTGTAGATGTCACGATATTCCAATTTCATTCACAGTGTTATGACAATGACCCCTTTTCATCGAAGCAAATTCATGTATTGCAATAAATATCTTCATTTGACCTTTATCTTGATTGGGAGAGTAATTATTATGAATAATAGCATTCCAATCATACCAGATCACATGATGAAGCTCATCAACCGCAATTAGGAAAGGTTCTTGATTTGTTAAGAGCCTTCCATTTCTGCATATTTCTTAAGTTGTGTTTTGATGGAGTCATGAATAAACCATATTCAATCAAAAATTCCAATAATATACTTCTTTAGAGTAGAAGTAATAACAAAATATACAAAGTGAAGGTTAGAATCTTCTCTATGTTTATTACAAATTTTTCAATTAGAGCAGAGCTACATTCCAAATTATTGAAAGAAATTCTTTGTGGGTACATTGTTTTGAGAAATATTCCATATGAGATTGAATATTGAATGTTTGATACAAGGCTTATAGAAACGTTTTATCCAATGGTGATCACTCTCTGCATTAGAAAAATATTGATTATATAAATTTTTAGAATTAAGCATACCATTGTGAGTAGGTTCCTAAATTAAAAAATCATTAGTGTTAGTGAAAAATTATTTAACAATGACGTTCATAATAGTATCAGAGAGGTTTTCATGTCAATAGTTAAGAATTTCCCTAATAGAAAAGTTGATATTCTCAGGGGTTTGATCAGGATATATCATAGAAATTAAAAGTGTTCTAGTCTTGTTATCCAACTGGAATTTCAGGGTGGAATCTCTCGAGACCATCTATGTGGAATTATTCATAATATTAGAGAAATATTGTTTGATGGATGGCCAAATGGAGGAGTTAATGAAATTCTATTTTCCCATATTATGTTTGTCAAGAAATATATTTTATAGGAATGTAATATCTTATGAAGTATTGTGAAGAATGTTCCATGTGATATGAGCTTGAATGTTTTCATTAAAGTACTTTATATTTTTATATTGATACCACCTTTTTCAAAAGGTTTGAAACAAGTTCACCAGTGTGAAATCACAATCTTTCTTTCTAGAGTACTACCTATCCATATGAAGTTATTTATAGTAGGGTTAATTTTTTTGATAAGACCAAAAATCAATTTATAAACCTTCATGGAGTAGACCATCTTGGAGACAATAGTGGATTTGACAAGGAAAGTATAACCTGCCATAGAGAGAGATTTACCATTCTAAGAAGAGAGTCGGTTTAGAACATGGTCAAATATAATCACAAAATGGTGTGAGTAGGGACTACTAAAAAATGGGAACACCAAGATAAGTGAAAGGGAGAGTACCATCTTTTAGACCAAGGCCATTAATGATGTTAAATTTTTTCTAGAAGGAAAATTCTTTCCAAAGAAGATGAATGATTTGTTCCAACTAACAGTTTGACCAGAAACATCTTCATAGTGAGAGAGAATTGTTTTGAGATTAATAATGTTCTTTTTATCACATTGAAGTAAAAGGATGATGTCATCAGCATAAAATAAGTGAGTGGGAGCTATCCCATTTTTAGAAACATGGATGGACTTCAGCTTATTCTGGTCCACTAAATGGGTGATCACACAACTAAGATAGTCTTCTCATTTCGAAAAGAGAATGGAAGAGAGGGGTTCGCATTGGTTGAAACCTTTGGTGCATTTAGTATATCCCTTGGGAAATACATTGATCAAAATTGAGATAGATGCTGATTTGAAAAGAGTTCTAATTACAGTGATAAATGATGCACTAAAACTAAATACATGTAGAAACATAATGATAATGTTCCGGTCTATGGTGGAAAAATATTTTCTAATGTCACATTTAATAGAAATATTTCCTCCTCTCTTATCTTTATTCATGGTATTTACACATTCAGAGGCAAGACAGATGCAATCTTGAATGTATATACCCTTAATAAAACAAAATTGGTTCCAGGAGACAATTTTTTCCATGATAGTTGAATACCTATTTGTAATTATTTTTGGGGTGATTTGGGGAAATTTTATATAATAAATTTAAATTTATATAGTACTATATCATTTAATAAGAAATATAAATTTTAGAATTAGTTGAATATTAATTCAGATTGAATGTGTTAATAATTCAATTATGTTAATGTGAATTAGGAATATTTAATTGTAATTTTAGTTGCAATATAATATTTATATAAGTTTAAAATGTATAATAAGATAACGGAATATATTTAATGACAAATATGAAATGTGATAGTAATATGATATTTAAGTTATTATAAATGAATACAATGATAATTATAAATTCTAATAATTTAATGATTATTATATTATATAATACAATGAAAATTTAATATAACTAAATGTCATGTTATAATATTTAATAAATATATTTATTTCATTGAAAAATATTTGTAAAAAATATGTAAAATATTAAAATTTATAAAGAATAAAAAATTAAAATTAATGAACATAAAAAAATTCATTATAAGAAATATAATAATTAAAAATAATGAATATTTTTACGTAATAAGATTAAATTATTATTTTATATAATAGAACTATAATTAAAACTATTATAATTTCCAAATAGATTCTATTAATTTTTTTTTGAAAAAATAATTATTTATACATAGTATTGAAGATTTGGCCAATTGCCATAGCCCATAGAGAGATAAGGCAAGATAACAATGCAAGACCAATCATTATCCTAAATTCATAGGGCTAAA
This sequence comes from Viscum album, assembly GCA_963277665.1. NCBI lineage: Eukaryota > Viridiplantae > Streptophyta > Magnoliopsida > Santalales > Viscaceae > Viscum > Viscum album. Next base: position 1,713,313,768 of record OY728152.1, on the reverse strand, counting down.
AAAAATTAAAAAGTGAATGGTATGATGGATAGCCTATGTATGGGTCGACATGGGTGATCAAACATTCATTTCGGCATCGAGTAGGTCATTAATGGCTATCCTCATCTGTGTGGGGCAGTGAAGGGTGCTCGATGGAGACCACTATCTACCTATGGAATTTGATGGTCTTCTAAGCCACATCTTTGTAAATAAATGAGTGCATGACTGAAGGAATTTTTTCTATGGTGAATAATTATTCCAGGTATTTTTAATCATTTTTAACAAACACATACAAAAATAAAACTCATACCCCAACATCATCTTCATCCTCCTCACACACTATAATGTGTTTTTGCAGGTTATGTACACCCACATATGGTTTATTAAAGATTATATTCATGCTATGTATTGTTGAATAAATATCACAATAAATACATAAAATATCTTCATCCTCCTAATAGGACTATAGTACGAATATCTATAGGTAACAAAATAATACTTATATATATACCAAGGTAGTGGGATATCCAATGAATTTTAGGGTGTGTAAGATAAAATGAAATGATGTAACTGATGACATAGGATGTCACAATATTCATTATGTTGCATGGTCTTTGTCATCATATATATATACACACTCTTCATCATGGGAACCATACAAAATTAGTTATAAAGAATAAGAATTATAATAATAAAATGTTTAGATAAATTAGGGATGGTAGAAAGAGTAGGGTATCTAATTTACTATGTTATGATAGACTTTGATCCGTAAAAACTATTTATATATAAGGGTCATTGTATATTTACCATTCATTCCCTAGTAGTATATAAAATAATTATTCAATATTGAAATAAAATTTTATTCATAAAAGAAGTTGGCCATATAAATAAGTTCTTAAGGTGGATAAACTTTAATATGTTTCATTTATTAAAAAACGTATTGACTTATTTGTAGAGAGAGATATACAGATAAAGGAGAAATAATCTTTACAATTAAGTGGCTTTCAATTATAAGGTATTATAAACCATAGATGTATTATAGAGACCATGGGATCTAAATAATGAATATGTTAACTTTTATGGATTTTTAACCCATTTTAAAGTGATTCATGGTATTTTATATCGAAAGAAAGTGTTAATAGAAAATATTACTATGATTTATTTTACATATTAATGGATTTATCATTAAATAATTTTTTTATTATTATTTGGTTGAGAACTAGATCATGAAAAATGTTGTTATAATAAGAATGTTTCTAGTAACCATTTAGTTTTGTAATTAAGAATGTTTAATCAACCTTAATGGGGTGAAAAAATTTAAATATAGATATATTATTGGGTAAAATATGAGTTTTACCCATGATATTACGATATAAAATTCATTAGAAATAATATCATGAATATATGAAGAATATACTTATATGTTTCCAAAAACAAGAACGAATTAATGGATTAGATTCTTAAATATCCAATAATATTAATCAAGCATATGAAATCATTGAGGCCACATTCAATATTGAAGTAAAATATGTAATGTGATTTTATAACTGGATTTGGGAGTGTGGGTCTAGGGTTCCATAGATTGGTAAGAAAGAAAATATTCAGAAAACAATAGATTTTAAGATATTATTTGTTGAGGATGTATTATTTTTTGGGATTTCAATATTTTAATTTCAATTTACTTAAGTAATTGGGGATAATAGATATTTTAGAGAAACATTTTGATCTAAAAAAGGATTCTATTAATTTTAATGGCTAGTTTATCAAATTTTAAATAGATTCAAGGTATTTTGGATCGAAATCAAGTGTTAATGGATAAAATTCCAATGTTTTATTTTCAATATTAATGGATTTATCATTAAATAATTTGGTTTTTTTATTTGGATGAGAACTAGATCATGAAAAATGATGTTATGATAGGTATGTATCTAGAAATATTTTAATTTTGTAATTAAAGAAGTATAATTGACACTAATTCGGTGAAAATAAAAATATAGATATATAATAAGGTAAAGGATGAGTTTCACGCATGTTATTATGATATAAAACTCATGATAAATCATATCATGACAAAGAATATAGTTATATGTTACCAATAACAAAAATAAAATTAAAATTACAATGATGTAATTGATTTAAGGGGTATTATGTATTGACTAATGATTTTGGAATGGATTTTTTATTTTTAATTAAATGGTTATAAAATAGATATTTTCATAATAAAAAATTATACTAACATGAATTGTATTTAATAAAATTATATTATTTTCACTATAAAGACCAAAATAATATAAGAAATTAATTCGAAATATTAAAATTTTGTATGCACAAATATTTGTATATTTGGAACTATTTTCCCAAGAAATAATATAAATACATTTTTATTAAACATAAATTTATTATTAATATGTTTAATTTTTTTGGATTTATATTAAATTTATATTTAAAATATTAATAAATTAACTTTTTATGATTAGGTATTGTTTTATATTATAACTAAAAATTTATATAGTAGTATAACATTTAATGATATATGTAAATATTGTAGAAAGTTACATATTAATTCAAAATGACTATGATAATAAGTTAATGTTATTAATTTCATGTAAAAATATTGAAATCAAAATTTTAGTGGTAATATAATTTTTACATAAATTTAAAATTCATAAGAAGTAAAAGATATATTTTTAATGTAAATTATAAAATGTGATATGAATATAATATTTAAGATATTTTAAATATATATAATAATAATTATAAACTAAAATAATTGAATTAAATTTATGTGATATTAATTATACTAAAATTTTATATCAAAAATAAATAATTAAGAATTTTAAATATTGAAGTTGGATAGGGAAAACCCAAACCTCAATTTAATTTGTCCAAAAAGTGATAGTTGGACCCTATAAACCCATTCAATGTTCCAAGTTGCCTCAGGGATTTTCTATGAATTATGAATACACTTGGGATTTATTTTTAAGGTTAATATTGTCATATATTTTCAAAGTAAATTTTTTAATTTTAAAAATTGGATCCTTGATTTTAAAAAATATTGTCAATGGTTTATGTTTTAAAAGAAAAAGTTATTGAAAAATGTGTATCCTCGTAAAGAAAGTTAATTTTTTGGAAGCATAATTTTCATGAACGACGTTTTTTAAGAATAAATTTGAATTTGAATTGTAATTTTATTTTTTAATAAATCTCATTGTATTTTGATTTAAATAAAAAATTATGGATAATATTATCAATAAACATGTTTTTATACTTTTTTTAAGAAGACATACTAATATTTTTTTCCACACACCTTGTTTTCAAAAATGTATAGACAAGTATCATTACTTATTAAGAGATTTTACACATTCCATTCTTGATGTTCTTGATTAAATTGAGTTAATCTATAGTATCATTCAAAGCGTTTCTATTAATGGAATAAAATTCCCATTGGGAAGGGAATAGTATGAGTTTTTATATTTAATAAAATTCCAAATTAAGTGAATCTCTAAACCTAAAAATGTTATCAATAATATAGTGGCACGTTATTTAGAATTAGGGTTGGAATTATATATATTTTATTTTTAGGAATCATAAATTAACTCTATACAGATTATATATAAAAAGTATAAAAAACTTTACGTGTTTTTATAATTGGATCCTATAGTGTGGGTATGGGGAGACACATGTTTTAGTAGGTATTCCATGTTTATTAATAAATTTTATATCTCATATACATTAATTATAACTTGTAGGTATCAATATAAACATAGTGAGAGTCATTGGATAGCTGTAAAGAACTTCATTAAGTGCTTGAGAAAGACTAAGTACATATTCTTGATCTTTATAGGAGTGTATGTTCTTTATATAAATGGTTACACTAATGTTGGATTACAATATGATATAGATGATACTAAATCTCAATATCGTTTATTGTTTTTACTAAATAGTAGAGTAATCAGTTGTAGGAGTTCTAAAAAATAAACATTATCAGAATTAAAAATATAGACAGAGTACAATTTTACATAATATACTTCGAATGAATCTCATTGGATCAATAAGTTCATCTCCAAACATGGAGTGGTTTCTTAAATTGAGAGAGTAGCAAAGATTTATAGTTATAGTAATAGAGTTATATCTAAGGATATTGAAACTTGGTCATACCAGAGAACCGAACTAATTATTTTGAAATACCATCTCATTTTTTAGATCATTGTGAGGGAAAGTGTATACATTATTTAGGTGGATATAAAGAAAAATGTTGCAGATCCATTGATGAATAAATTACCAATAAAATTACATGATTTCCATGATAGGTGTCTTGGTATTCAATATTTTAAGATTAATGTAATGTATATATGATGTATCATTATTTTAAAATTAAATGAAAATAAAATTTATCATTTATTCATGTGTGATGCATTTTATTTTATACGGATAGTGGACTAATGATATCCCCTTAAAGTATGAAATTATGTGATCCTTAAATGATGATCACCATAAAGTATTATGGTTTTTGGTGATGTGTTAATATTACCATAAATTTAATCAAATACTCATTATAAGTGGGTGTATATGAGATATGAAGAATTGTTTAATAGGGTAACAAGTAGAGACTAATTACTTGGATCGACCTACTAAATTATATCTCATCGTATGTCATATAGTCATTGATGTACTTAGGGGTGTATGATTATTATGAATCCCCATCACCTAATGTTGGTGAGTTACTCAACATTATAATATTTATGATTTTATATCTTACTTACATATGTTTAATGTGACTTAGCTAATTAAGGGGTGGTTTTGTATATTACTGATCATTTCATTAGTTGGTGTACAAACTAGACGAGATTTTCCCACTTATATAATGAGTAAAGTCATCTGGACCTTGATTAAATTTGGATGAGAAAATTAATGACCATTCTTATTTGAATCACATTTTATGTGTTAAACAATATTGATGAGGGATATGTTACTCACTCGTCTATTAAATTAATGACATATACTCATTATCATAGCTGATTTTTCAAATGATTCAAGAAAAGCTGAGTTATCAAATAATATATTGTCTTGTTCCATGTATTGTGGACACTAAATTTCCTAAATAAAGAGATTATGTAGGATCACATTTGATGTATATGATACATCTTTTTATTGGAATGTTTTTATGGTGATATTAGTATATTTTATGGATATGACACCAGACCCCTTATTGGATTCAGTAGTAGTGATACATTGATAGAGAAATCTATGGGATTAAATATATAAAATAAATATTATATATATTTTTTAAATTCTAATAGGTCTTTTAGAGTCAAATAGTTACACCATCTTATAAGGAATAAATTTTAGACACTTTTTTTCCAAATATTAAACATTTGATGGAACCATTTCCAAATGTGTTTTAGATGGATTTAAAAGATTATTTATGTTTTTTAAAATGTATTATAGATTCTAGTAATAGTGGGAGATTTGTTATGTGTACTAAAACATGAATCAAAAAACCTTGGTGGTGTTTTACATGGTTTCTATGGTCAATATCTACGAAATCATTTATTTTCATGCACGTAATTCAAGAATTTTCCATTCCATCCCCACTTAGTTTTTTCTGTTATAATACCTTGTTAATGGATTAAAACTCATTTGAAATACATTAGAATATTTCAATGTATTCTCCCATTAGGAAGTAACACATCTGATTAATTATATGTGGGAGATGAATTCTCTATTTATGATGGAGTGTCATGGGTGCCTATATAAGGATAGGATACTTGTTATGTTGTTGTGTCTGGAGACTTCTTACACATAAGGACTTCCAAATATCTTATCCTTTATATATATTTTTCATCAACCTCAGTGAATGTTATAGTAAACTTTTGGGTATATGAGATTCAATCAATTACAAAACATGATCAAATAGCTAGTGTTACAACCATATAGGTAGGGGGATTATTGAGCTTCTCTAATGATTTTCAATAAATGCACTTCATTGAAGATCAAATATGGAGGATATTCAATCAGTGAGATAGGTATTCTCTATTTTCATTATCTTTCTATTTTTGGAGTCCTTAATGATAGATCAACATGTTTTTGTATTTATATTCAATGATTAATATTATAAGATGATCCTAAAAAAATTAGTTTTATTTCAATAAATAAGAATGTAAGAAATTAAATTCATGTTAGTTAGATATATTGTTAATTATTAAACAATATTAATATTGTATTATATTATTATAATGAAATATTATTTTTGAGAATAATATAATAATTAAAATGATTAAAATTATTTTATTTTATTATTTTATTGTAATTCTATGTGGTTTATAAATAAGAATATAGCATGTAAACATAAGACAAAATAACATGATTTGAATGGTTAGGATATGAAACAAGTCTAATGAAAAAATTATTTTTTATTCTAGACATTTGAAATTATATAGAACTATTAAAAATATTTTATAAACCCTAAATGAACATTTATATACCAAATATGAATTTCATCACCAATGGAGTTTATAAATGGAGCTGAGGTTCTATGTGAATCATTACGGAATGTTTTACCTTCTTTTGGAAACACTTTGGGTTATTTCTATATTCTATCAAAAATATATTATGGACTATTATTATATCATTTACCACCACAAATGTAACATGTATGTTAGTGTAAAGGAATCTATTAAAACAAAAATGTGATCCTGAAGTGGAATCCCCCAATCTAGTATATCAAAATGGAATTAAAATAAATATATTGATAATGAAAAAATTTACTAATATTGATAAAAGTAAACAGAAGACCCATTATTTAAAAAATATAAATAGATAGACATAGAGATGTTCCATCGATACCTCTAGGAAACCCTCACTTCATGACCTCATTGAGACCTTTGATACTCACATTGGGTTACAATCAATAGAAACTCCCAGATTATTTCCTCAAATAGTATCTTATAAATATAATTGCACATCCAAAACTACATTCACATTAATATTCACATACAAGGATGATTAAAAATACTATATAAAAACCACTATGTGACCTAATGTCCCTCTTGTTTAAGTAATAAGATCTATGAATATGTGTGTGTGTGGATGAAATTTTCATATATAATAATTTATTAGTTGAAAAAAAAGTAAAAATGTTTAGAATTCAAGAGATCAACATAATATATAAATCAAAAAATGTTTTACAACTCCTCTCACATTGCTGAGGTGAGTGACACTTAATGTACTTAAAAAACTCCCAAACTATAAGAATGATCCATACTTGTTTTGAGACCAATCTTGGAATCCCATCAAGATTAAATCGATATAATTAAGGAAAATATGAGAGACAAACATTCATTTGAACATAATCTATTTGAGTGTGAATAAAAATAAATATATATACACATCATACCTTAGGAGGGAAAAAACTTTTGTGCCATAGAAACATCAATATACAGTTACCCCCATATGAAGGAAAGTAAACACACTAAAATATATATAACATTTGTAATCTTCACCCACAAATCAAGAAGTTAATATAATCTCTTTAACTCATTACCCAAAAAAATAATTTCCCCATGGAAGTTTACCACCCATTCCATGGGAACAATTATCAATAATGTATAACATATATAAAAAATAATAAATTACAAAAGACATTATGTCAACATATAATAAATTGAGTCATAGGGAACATGATCCATAAAAAATTAGAATATTCTAGACCATTGGAATAGATTGATATAAAAACCTAAGAATATATTAATATAAATATAGATAAAATTTTAAGAAATGTTCATTAGTATTACCAATGATGAATCTACCCTTATCACAACATATCATAATCAATCCCAAAAAACCAATGATAGTAAACCACTAAATAAATTTTCTAAACATGTTTAAATATATATACACCCAAATCTCAAATTAAGTTTCTCCCAAATAAATCTTCCCCTCAAATTACTTAAAACCAAGTTACCTCCATAGTAATACCATATACTTTATTACCACTGGTATATTTCACTCTCCAGATAGTCTCAATGTTAATACCCAAATCACCTTGTCCCTAAAAAAACTCATACGACTGATATATCACATTTCTTAACAACAAAAACACGCTATTTAATAAATCCCATATCAAAAAATCTAATAGAACCTAATGGTTAAAACTTTAAACCAAAACAGAAATCAAATAATGGTGAAGAATGGTAAATTCTATACAATATAAAACATTTAACCAAAGAATAACCAAGGATAACCATTATATTTTTCCAAGTACATGAGAGACTATACAATATTAAGAATAGGAAGAATAGAATAAAATATGTAAAATAAAAAAGATAACCTCACCTCAATGGAATTATTCTCTAATTATTTTTTCCTAATTCAACTAGTAGGATAAATTTTTAGCCCACTCATATATGAGTTACCCTTATTGATCACACCTAGATGAAAATAGTTTGACACAAAAAATTACTCCATTATAAATAATTTTTTATTTAAGATCAATAAAATCATTTATAATAGACTAAATCATTCCTCTCTCATCCACCAAATTCAAAAATTAAATTTCTATATACATCACCTATTAGTTATAGGTAAATTGATGTTCATTAACTTGTAATTCATTTTGTTTATCAATTTAAAGAAGTGATTTTCCATTTTTAAAATTTAAAATAATATTTTCTATGAAACATGGTTAAAAATGAATAATATATCAATAAAAACAATACTAAAGAATCAATCATAGATCATTCAAGTGATACACACCATCAATAAACTTTTCATAAATATAAATTTCACCAAATATTCCGAATTTACCTATTATTAATGAGGCCTTTGTCAATGAATTAAAAAATTACATGATAACACTACCTAGTTATATAAAATAGCATAGAGAAAAAATTTAGACGCACCCTGATTATAGTAATTTAATAAAAATTAAATTTCAAATGGAAATTCCCATCCAAAAAATATATTTATATTTAAAAAACCTTTTTCAATTTTATTAATTTCTTGAAAAGAAAGTACCAAGAACACTACTATCATAACTCAATTAAAATATTATGGGTTTAGAACAACTAACTTTATAACATGATGATGAGATTTTTCTGATTTTATAACTACTAAGTAGGGCCCTTGAAATTATAAACAGTGATCCATAAAAAATAAATCCCAATAAGTAATTTGTATAAAAACATGAATTAAAATATTAATCTAAAAAATCTACAAGAAAATTAGGTATCCATCCAATACTAAAATTAATAAATGAAATGAATTCTATAATCTATTAAAAATGAATTTTACAAAAAATTTACCAAAAAAGGGTACATTAATAATTGATTAATTAATATAAAAAATGAAATTTACTACCCAAAATCAACATCTTTTAACTATAAATAGTATGAAATAGAAAAATTCCATTAATCTAGGATGGATTTAACTATCCTTTGATAAAATATAATCTCAAATCACTAACACAACTAGAAAAAGTTATAAATAATTAATAAGAAGTGTTATGTAAGGAAAAATGTAAAGGATTTCTTTTTATTGGGAATGAAAACCCCTCGAGTCTCTATAAATCAAATTAGGTGAAAATGTGGGAAAATATATGAAATGGGGATGTACCTCCATACATTTGGCTGACATATAACGGAATACCATAGTGGGGTATTGAAATAAGAGTAACAAAAAAATCATCCCCCCCCCATTTTTAAAAACTATATTTGGCTCCACCATGAACTGCCCCATGGGCTCAATCACCAAGTACCCAATGACCACTTGTATACATAACTTATTCTTCTACATTCTACTAAACCAAAAATTTATAATCTACCTCATTTATAATCATATCACTCTATCCAAATACTATTCTTAAACTCATTAATATATAATAAATTATGAAGTACTTGATTTAATTTCAAAAAATCAAACATTCTCAATATTTTTCCATCAAATAACCCTCATTAAATCCAAAATTTTAAAAAATATCCCACTTAATTGAATCCATAAAAAACCTATATATTTTAAAATGATAAATTATATAATTATTAATGGGTTTGTTTCTTATAAAATCCCCATTGTTTTTATTTTTATCCCCTAAAATAAAAATTAATCACTCAACCAAAATTATCTAACTATCTAAATCACTAATTGGTAGATTGTATCACAAGTCCTATCATAATCTAAATTTAACTAAATCAATGAGAAACTATTAAACCAAAAGGAACTTCTATCATGAATAAAAACTATCATTATAGAAAACAGTTGACTAAAATACACCCATTTATAAACACCCCCATAAGAATTACCTAATATGTAAAATTCTTTTATTTGTCACTATATTTTTCAATACTTACTAAAAATATATAATAATAAAAATATTTTAATTTTAAATCACTATATTTTAAATAAAAAAACTACTCTATAAATCCTATTTTCTAAATACACATCTCAGTTTTTTTCTAAATAATGGCCATTTCAGAAATGTATTCACATTTCAAAATCAAATTCATTTAAAACACAACATTGAAAAAATAGTATTTACTTCTAAAATTCTAGAAATATTCCACTAATATTTAATATATTAAAACTATAATGAACTTTTAAAAGTAAATCATACATTAGAGAAGAAACCCTAAATATAAATAGAACAAACTTGTGAGTGATTTTCATTAATTACGTCACCCATAATAAATGGTGTAAGAAAATAAAAATTACATTATTCGTCAGTTTTAATTAAATGCAACCACTCTCATAAAATAAACATGAATAAAAATATAAATATATCCTACATTACACTATATATATTATGCATGGAATAATGAAAAAAAATATCTTTTAGTTCAACCCTAGGACTCTATCAAAGTCCCTATATTCTATACTTGAGATACTCAAATTAAAATCTCAGTTATACCTAATGTGCCAATATTTAACAACAAAAACTTCATAGTAACTTAATATAATTACATAAATGTGTTGAAAATATTTTTTTAGGGGTTAATTATCATTTCTTAATCAACTATATTAGCTTTTTGGGAAATCATTGAAAATCCAAACACAACTCTAGTAACACTTTGTGATGACCCAACCTAGATCTCGCATCAAAATATAATAAACTTCCACATACCCCATGTGAATTCCAATGTAATCATATATTTATTACTAGTTTTGAGGTTATAAGTTAATTTTCAGGGAATATTTCACCATCTTTTGGAAGAATACTAGTTTATTTCCAATTTTGACATTAAATCTAGTAAGACTTGTCAATATATTAGACAACCCAAATCCTAAAACATTACATTCGAGGAGAGGATACCATAGAAAAAATATTGGGATTCATAAATAGAATTTTATAATCTAGAATACTAATATAAAACTTAATAATCATTTTGATATGTAAAAAAATAAAATTATTTTAGAATATATTAAATATGACATACTCTAAAAAATAAAAATATGTTGAAAAAGTGATGTTCCAATGAAATTTATTACCAATGTTGGTCTCCAATACTTCATGGCCTTATGGGATCCTAATTCACTACTTATAAAGTGTTATAGTACATAGAATCTATAAGAATCTATCCTCAGATACCTTTTTATACCAATAATTCCACATGGGAAGTAACATTCACACCATGTTTCACAAACATAGTGTGAAAATAATGACCCTTTTAGGACCACCAATTGATCTCAACTCCCATATGTGTGAGAAATTCTTTTCATGCATGTGTGTGTATCTGTGACTTTTATGTATATAATAATTTATCTATTTAAGAAAACAAACCATGTATAACATGTTAGATATCACCCAAAATATAAATTACTAAATAAAAAGTTACTCCCCCCATACCACTAGGATGATTTATACAAAAACTTATAAATAAAATCTTTCATACTACTAATAGGATCTCTACCTGAATTGAGGATAAGATTGGAATCCCATCAAAATTAATTTGAAATACATAGGAAGTATAAAATATTTAAAATATCATTTACACATTTTCAATATAATTGAAAATAATCATATATATATATCATATATTTAGATGGAAAATATCACATATGATAATATTTCTAAATTTATATACATTATCATATTTTGGGGGAAACGTCTACACAAAAACTCATGCATAATATTAGTTATCTTTATTCCTATATTACACAAATAATATAATTTAACTAGTAAATTATACTTAACTAAGGTAAGGAAACTAACCATGTTATTGGTAAAATAATAAACAATTCATATAAAACAAAATGAATAATAAATTATAAAATTTGATATATCAACCCAATTTAATGTGTTTCACATGAAAAAGATAAATATACCCAACAAAAGTTTAGACAATTCTAGAAAATTGATATAAAGAATCATGAAGGTCAAAAAATGAATGTCCAAATATTGAGAGAAAAGTAAAAAACATGCACACTAGTATGATCAGTAGTGGATAAATATAATGTTCCTGACCCAATAGCTCAGAACTGATGCCTTAATTTATTTCACTGGAACTATGTATATGAGATCACAACCCAAAGGACTAAATATTTTATTAGACTTATAAAACATGATAAAAAAAGTAGTACATTTCAACTTGAAATTGATTACAACATATTAACTCAATAGAAGAAACCCTTATTCTTCTTGATTATCTCAATATGCCAATCATAATATACATCTTGGAATACGAAAAAAACATAAGAAAGGGGTGATATCAAATTCTCAATATGGGTAAGAATAAAAAAATTATTTCCTAAATAAAAATAAATAATAAGGAAATGAAAATAACTAAAAACACATTCCATTAAAACATAATCTTGAGTGAAATATTACAGGAATAAATATTGCTCAATGAATTCCTTATAAATAATCACATGAGAATGAAACATAACCATGGATATTATACTAGTGGAATAGTCACATGTTTTAACAATACCTAATATCATAATGTGATAATGAATAATGTGGGACATCATTAACATACTATAAAGGTTTCAACCAATACAAAAAACATAATAGGGTAAGACATCATCCAATACCAAAACCAGTTTCTCTCATGAGACTTACCAATGAATCGAGGAAAATAGAGAGCCATGCTGGTTACATACTAAGTCCAATTCATTCCTCATAGGAAATAGAAGAAACATTTTCCACATATACATTCAAATTGAAACTATCATATGAAATAAATTTACCCAAATTATAAAAATAATCATAATCCCTCCAATGTAATATGATGAATGCTATCAGAATAACACATCCATAGTCAAAATGATCATAATGAATTAAATAAAATATATTAGATGTTTTCATAAGATATAAACCTAAATTTATCATAGGATCTAACAAAGGGTGTTGAAATAGATGCAAATACTCTAAAAAATCATATATAAATTCTTGATAGAAATACCACTTTATATTGAAATCAATCATTTAAAATGTTTCACAGTCATAAAAGAAAAAACTTTATGTAAAAAAACATGTAAACTTTTAATGTATATCTTAATACATTAAGTAATCATAATGTCATGAAATTCTTTTCAAACCATTTATGTAAAATATCTTTCATTTTAATTATATAAAAAGAAACATTTCAAATACAATTTTTAAAATAAAGTGTGAGAATTAACCAAATGATTCAATTACATGTATATGATATAAATAAATATAAAACAAGTAGAAATATAACATATGATAATAATAATTCATTCCTCACATAATAATGACCTGATAGAATCAATGGAGTATAATTTTAACATAATTAATGGAAATTGGGAGAAGAATTCCCTTACCACAATATAAACAATCAAACTATATGCCCAATAAAATTAATTATCATCAAATGAAACATAAAATTAAGTGAAGATAAAGATATTAATTCTATGATAAATTAAACAGGAGAATATATACCACAAAATACAAATTAGGGTTGAATAAGAAAAATATCTCAGATGAGTGATAGTAAGATGAGAAACCCTTAACTTATCTCAGGAAGCATTCTACACTTGAACTTAATGTCATTCATAATAAAATTAGATTAAATAATTACATAATTATGAAATAATTATACATATATTTTATTTACTATAATTTTATTATGTCTATTTATGATAATTTCATTGAGTTATAATGTTTAATTTTTTTCTTCTTGGAGTGTTTGTTTCATGGTTTGATGTTCATTTTCATTGATTATACATATGTGATGTAATTTCCCCACCTGGTGCCACTAAACCGGTGCTCTGAGATGGTTTGTCATAAGGCCTCATGTGCGCCTCCCCGTATGCTAGAGGCTACCGACTAGAAGTGAAGGCCTAGGGTGTGATAGTGGTGAGATCATGACATCATACTATAATAGGCAAAAAAACAGAAATAACTAAGTATCATAAACAGCGAAAAGTTAACAGAGTGCGGAAGCAATAAACAACTGAAACAGAACAGGTAGTAATAGTAAAATACAGTAAAATCTCGAACAACTTTGCAATACAATACAACACTGGTCACCCACCGGGCTGAACTTACAGATACAAGTACAAAAGATACTGAAAGTAAAATTATAGGGCTCTGCTACTAACTCTAAGCCAATCCACATACCCGATCTCAAGATTCTGTCGAAATACAGCAGCCCGATCAGTAAAACTACTCAAGCAGCTCTGCTCGATCATGCAACACTAGGCCTCATCCCTATATACCATGAAGCTCGTGCTCAATCTGAAAAAGCAGACATAGGTCTACAGGTACATCTAGGTGCACATGCAGGGGTGAGAAATAATCTCAGTAGGGCACCCCGACAAGAAACCTATAATTGTGATTCTAAAAGTGTATGCAACAACATTGTGCTCAGCCCAGCTGGAACACGACAAAAGGAAGTAAATCAAACGTTCAACCACAGTTGAACTCGGGGTATGTAATCCCTATCAATAGGGCAAGTGCCACCATGGATGTCCATATCTATATATGTACACGTGTATAGTCCCATACCTATAAACATATACATAAATATGAATATTAATGATTAAGTGATTCAAATAACAAGAACAACTTCAGCATTCGATCCTTGGGACCTTAATCCTGATTTCCTGGACATCCTATTCAAGGGCAGTGAGTTGGAAATTGTGCCACTCAAGTCGTGAATCAAATATTCCAATCTCTGGTTCCTTAATACCATTGACATGTTCCTACTTCGGCCAATGCCGAAGATATTCCTCTGAACAAGCTAAACAAAACAAGCAGCCCTCTAGTTCAACAAATCAAACACAAGAAAGTAGATAACACAATAGGTAACCCTCTGGGAAGTACCCACAGCCATCCCCTGTAGTCCTACCTAACAATTATCAGCAACCCTCTGGGAAGTACACTCAGCCTAACCCCACTGGTTTGGCATAATTATTCATAAAGACTCTCTGAGGAAGCACTCACATTAATTTCCCATTATAGTCTAAGGTAGTCAAGGACTCTATGAGGAAGCACACAAGGTCAATTCCCCTTATAGCCCCAAGGTCACAAGACTCTCTGAGGAAGCTCACCAAGTCAATTCCCCCTACAGCGTGGAGTGGTTAACAGTAATTCAAAGTAAAACAAAGACTCTCTAAGGAAGCTCACTCAGTCTATACCTGTATAGTCTATAATGCCCAAAGACTCTCTGAGGAAGCTCACTTGGTCTATCCCCATATATTATATAATGCCCAAAGACTCTCTGAGGAAGCTCACTCCGTCTATCCCTTTATAGTTTATAATGCCCAAAGACTATATGAGGAAGCTCACTCGATCTATCCCCTTATAGTCTATAATACCCAAAGACTCTCTGAGGAAGCGCACTCTGTCTATCCCCATATAGTCTATAATGCCC
This sequence comes from Viscum album, assembly GCA_963277665.1. Taxonomy (NCBI): domain Eukaryota; kingdom Viridiplantae; phylum Streptophyta; class Magnoliopsida; order Santalales; family Viscaceae; genus Viscum; species Viscum album. The sequence continues at coordinate 1,713,297,959 of OY728152.1, read as the reverse complement.
AAAGACTCTCTGAGGAATCCCACTCGGTTTATCCCAGTATAGTCTATAATTCCCAAAGACACTCTAAGGAAGCTCACTCGGTCTATCCCTTTATAGTCCACTACACCAGGTTCTCACGGCCTCGTGTAAGTCAATGCATAGTAATGATATATGGATAAAGTAAACCTATAGAACTACTTGGCTAATAAGTCTATAGTATATCAAGAATTTCAGATAAAACCACTCCATCCTAACAATACTAGGCATGGAAACAAGGCAGCCTAATTGGAAATCTAGAATAAACGATAAAAATCAAATAACATGAGAAAACATATCCACAAAAATGTAAATAACCCCATTTACAATCAAACCACACCTAATTAAGCACACAAGGAATAGTAGGCATCCCAATAAACAAGAAAGATGCCTCACATCAGGCTCTGTAGCCACCAACTAGAAAGCACATCTGGTAAACACTACAACATCAACAAAACCAAGTCAGATATTAACAAACAGTGAGGGTGGCTTGAACACCCAACCCAACAACACATCCATAGCCCTAAAGGGATCTCCTATTTGTCATGGGTTCTAGGTGACACCCAATCACCATCTCTACCCAAACCCAATGTAACAACTCCAGGTCATTCAAACAACGAGCACCCACTGGGTCCCTCAAGTCAAACACTGAGGAAGCATCATACTCGGGATTCTATAGGGTAACCACGAGCGAAGGCATCCTACTTGAAATACTTAGTGAAGAGAAAGATAGGAATCCTATACGGGATCCTCAAAGGTAAGACAACAAAGGAATTCCATAACATGGGTCCTATCAAAGAAAAAACATGAGAGGGATCCTATAAGGAACTCCCAAGGTTGGTACACAAGTAAAGGCATCCCTCCAGGGATCCTTAGATGTATCCAGTCTCATAGACTCATAGGCCAGAAGGGAACATCTCACAAGGGGAACGTCCTCTAAAGCATTGGTGAAGAAAGATATCTCATAGCTCATCTTTTATTAAAGGTCCCAACTAAGTTGATTCGAACACCCAACTTATTATCCACGCCAAGTCTCACTCTTAGGTGTCAACTAAACTTTTTAACTAGAGTAAGAACCCCTACATTTAGATAGAAACCCTAAAAACCCCCATTTATATTACCTCTATAAGAAAAAATGATTCCACCATTGAGATATAAATAGAAATTTCTAAGAATTGACTACTCACATTCCCAATTATGATTTCTAGAGCATAATATATCCCAAAATTACTAAATTGAAGTAGTACATGGCCAGAGCACATGGCCATAACATATTGGGCCTACCTATGAAATAGTACACGGCGTGTACTTTACTCTACATGGAGTGTACTATTCAAAAAAGTCACCCCATGTGTGTTTTCACTAAAACACATGCTCAAGTACCACTACACGGAGTGGACTCCATAAAAACCACTATTCTGTGTTCTATTTCACACGGCCAGTCACACGACCACCAACTACCCGGCGTGTACTCAAAGTAAAAGGATTGTACTTAATAAAAATTTGAATTCCCCAAATGATATTAACACATGTCATGTAGCCCTGGAATACATGCCTTTTATTTTTTGGGTTTTCCGATAGGAAATCCCTGAAGACGCCCGAAATGCCCGTTTTCGCCGCCAAAACAAAAGATCGAGCCACATGTGATTACAAGATTGAAATATAAAGATTTAAAGAAATAAAACAACATTTTTAACAGGGATATATGGAGAAAACATAAATGGCCCTACCTTTGGGTGGAAACCACTGAAGCATCGGTTGATTTCACGGCTCCCGATTGCCGCACGCCGACTCAGCGCGTCAAGAGCTTCGAATCTGTACCCCTCTTGCCTCCCAACTCTATCTCTTTCTCAATATCCAAATCCCCCAAAAATACACGGCCAAGGAGGAGCACATATGGAACATGCGCAAGGAGGAGGAAGGAAGAGAGGTGAAACAAAAAAGGAATGAAGAAAAGAAAAGGAAGAAAAAGGGGCTCGGCCTGGCCCCGGCGCCCGACATGAGTTTATGCCTTCATTAGGCTAAACTCCCCATTCCAGAATCAATGATGATAATAGAATCTCAATCCGAAGCTCCGTTTAAATTTTATTTCCAAACAAACCTACGTGAATAATTTAATATTTAATTTAATAATATTAAATATTAAATATTCCTCTAAACTTTGAACAACTCAGATTTCCACCAAACTTCTGTCTTAGGGTAAACACCTTATTCTGGGACCAACAGAGTGGTCAAAAAAATTATCTGAGACCACATGGTATGGGAAAATGACCATTTTACCCCTCACAAGCATCCAATAGAAAAATTTCAAATTTATGCTCAAAATGACAGTCCGAAAAAACACAGGTTCTTATAAACTCCCCACCATAAACCTTCTCATTCTTTGAGAAGCCCATTGAAAGGACCAGATACCATGCTTCCATACCAAACATCTGTACAACCAAGCAATCTGGACTATTCAATAACCAGCCTTATAGCATTAACCACCACCTTCTACACTAAAGATATTCAATTACGACCAAACCGGTACTCCCCACCATAGGAATACTGTTGTCTTCATCTTAAAAGAAAACCCCAACCACAAAATCCCACTGGAAAACACCAAAGTTTAACGTAAACAAGCAGAATCACTCTCAAAGTGCCAATGGTGCACTCCCCACCATATGGCTTTCCTTACACTACTCAGAGAGCACAAACAGAATAGGTTCCATCCTTAACAGGGATGAACATTAAGAAAGAAAAAGGAGCTCGATGTAGGGTGAACTCTCTCTCAGCATACTCAAGACGAATCAAGATATCGCATGATCGTCTCTTACAAGAGTACACTAAGATTTCACCGAAGGCATGTCTAACTCCCTCCGAGCCACAATAAATCCTGCCAAAACCCGACCAGGATTCAAGCATGTGTTAACCATTTCACGATAACCTGAAATTTCACAAAGTCACCTCTACAACATAAGGACATTTCAACACAACTTCCAAGATCTGAGTCTACATAAAGCCTTGAAATATCATTCCTTGGCTCGCAGCCAGCCACTCACTGATCTTGATTCATATGATGCCACCTCCAACAGCAACATCAGAAACACCGGTCGATCAGGCCAGGCACCTGAACAAGCCTGCTCATCAAAGCCAGTCATGAAAAAAAAACACCACCAAAAGGCATTGGAAAATGCTGGCCAACCTTCTCACACAAGTTTACCTAGAGCAGAACAGACATCGATCTATATGGGTTCGAGTCAAAACCCAAGGTCTCTAGGTATTCCACCTTTCTATATAGAAAAGGCCTTACAACTGGGTCACAACGTCTAACCACCTAGCCCAAAAGATGAAAAACCACTAAGAGAACAGTAAAGATCACAACGACCAAAGAAAGTGAAAAACAAAACATAGCCTAAAAGGGACCTGATCCTCTCTGAGCATCCTCAGAAGGAATGACTCCTTTGAGGTCACAAACAAAATAGAAGAGACAAGTTGAGCTAACAACCATTGTGTATCTTGTATACAGCAATACCACCTGGAGGTCCAGTTCACAAGAAAATCCTTGGTATCTATCAACATCGTTCTCAACGATCCGACTACATAACCTCAAACCCGAGAAACAACACCCAATACGGGGTTAAACAAAAAGGCATCACGTGCCACATAGACCAACTAAGGTCACTACACCACCTGTGCAAAAGGACTGAGTCATCAGCCTCAATAAAAACTCCATAAAGTAGATCCATGTAACCTTCCATCATAGTAAAAAGTATGTGTAAGTAGACCCAAAGGTATCATCTGTCAGTAAAAACGCACACTAGTAGGCCTATATGATGTGAATCCTACATGCCTTCTATGATGCATGATATGCCTATTGCCTTTGATGACCACGAGTCAAAATCCATCCCTAACATATTACCAATGGCCAAGATCCAGAGATCCATATTAAATCAAAACACCACAAAACTTGAGCATCGCTCAAGGAAAAATCATATCCAACTGTAACATTGAAAAATCAGGACAGAAATCCTAAACCCTGGAAACCGGGACTTCTTATCAGAATAATTTTTCTAGACACATCAACCTGATATCCATCACAGGTTCTGACACATTCCTAAAACTCATGTCTACCAAATCCCAAATATTAAAGACCAAGAAAGAAAACTCCTCTGATTCCACTTTATAATGTCCTGACCCAGAGCCACAAAACTGGTGCCCTGAGCTGTTTTCCTACATGGCATCAAGCGTTCCTCCCCATATGCTAGAGGCTGCCGACTAGAAGCGAGGTCCTAGGGTGTGATAGTGGGGAGACTATTCCCTCATAGAAGAGTAAGAAAATAGAAGAAATAACTACGTATCATACACAGCGGAAAGTAAAGAGAGTGTCGAAGCAATAAACAACTGAAATAGAACAAGAATTAATAGTAAAATACTGTAAAAGCCCGAACAACAATGCAATACAACACAACACTGGTCATCCACCGGGCCGAACATACAGATACAAGTACAAAAGAAACTGAAATTAAATGTACAGGGCTCTACTACTCACTCTGAGCCAATTCACGTACCCGATCTCCAGACGTTGTCGAACTGCAGTAGCCAGATTAGTAGAATAACTCAAGAAACTCATCTAGATCATGAAACACTGGGCCTCAGCACTATCCACCATGAAACTTTTTCTAAACCTGAAAATCAAACATAATGTCTAAATGTACATCGAGGTGCACGTGTAGGGGTGAGAAATAATCTCAGTAGGGAACCCCGACAAGAAACCTATAACAACGCTTCTAAAAGTGTATGAAGCAACTATGTGATCAGCCTAGCTGGAACATGACAAAAGGAAGTAAACCAAACATGCAACCATAGTTGAATGTAGGGTATGTAATCCCTGTCAACCAGGCAAGGCCACCATGGATGTCCATATCTATATATGTACACATGTATAGTCCCATACCGATACACATATACACAAATATGAATATTCATGATTAATTTATTCAAATTACAAGAACAACATCAGCAGTCGATCCTTGGGACCATAAGAACGATCTCCTGGAAGTCCTATTCATGGGAATTGAGTTAGACGTCATGCCACTCAAGCTGTGTATCAAATAAGTCGATCTCTGGGTTTGTAATCCCATTAACATGTACCTGCTTCAGCCAACACCAGAGATATGCCTCTGAACAAGCTAAACAAAACAAGAAACCCTCTATTTCAACAAATCAAACACAAGAAAATAGATAACACAACAGGTAACCCTCTATGAAGTACTCAAAGCCCTCTCCTTTGGTCCTACCTAACAAGTACCTTCAACCCTCTGGGAATTACACTCAGCCTTACCCCTCTGGTTTGGTTATAATACTTCATAAAGACTCTCTGAGGAAGCACTCACAGTCAATTCCCCTTATAGTCTAAGGTAGTCAAGGACTCTCTGAGGAAGCCCTCAAGGTGAATTCCCATTATAGCCCCAAGGTCACGAGACTCTCTAAGGAAGCTCACCCAGTCAATTCCTCTTTTATCCCCAAGTTGTTCACAGACTCTCTGAGGAAGCTCACCTAGTCAATTCCCCCTATAGTCTGGAGTGTTTCACAGTAATTCAAAGTAAAACAAAGACTCTATAAGGAATGTCACTTAGTCTACCCGTGTATAGTCTATAATTCCCAAATACTCTATGAGGAAGCTCACTCAGTCTATCCTCGTATAGTTTATAATGCCCAAAGACTCTCTGAGGAAACTCACTCGGTCTATCCCCTTATAGTCTATAATGCCCAAAAACTCTCTGAGGAAGCTCACTCGGTCTATCCTCTTATAGTCTGTAATGGATAAAGACTCTATAAGGAAGCTCAATTTTTTTATCCCCGTATAGACTATAATTCCCAAAGACTCTCGGAGGAATCTCACTCGGTCTATCCCCATATAGTCTATAATTACCAAAGACTCTCTAAGGAAGCTCACTCGGTCTATCCCATTATAGTCCACTACACCAGGTTCTCACGACCCCATGTAAGTCAACTCGTAGTAATGATATATGGCCATAGTAAACCTATAAAACTACTAGGATAATCAATCTATAGTATATCAAGAATTTCAGATAAAACCACTCCATCCTAACAATACTAGGCATGGAAACAAGGTAGTCTAATAGGCAAGTTAGACCAAATGGCCAAAATCAAATAACTTGGGGAAACACATCCAGAGCAAGGTAAATAACCCCATTTACAATAAAAACACCTCTACTCAAGAACACAAGGAATAATAGGCATCCCAATAAACAATAAAGTTACCACATGTCAGGATCACCAGCCACCAACCAAGAACCACCTCTGGTAAACACCACAACATCATCAAAACCAAGTTTGATATAAAAAAACAGTGAGGGTGGCTCGAATTCCCAACCCAATAACACATCCATAGCCCCAAAGGGATAACCCATTTGGCATGGGTTCTAAGTGACACCCGATCACCATCTCTACCCAAACCCAATGTAACAACTCTGGGTCGTTCAAACAATGAGCACCCACTGGGTCCCTCAAGTCAAACACTGAGGAAGCATCATACTCGAGATTCTCCAGGTAACCACAAGTGAAGGAACCCTACATGGGATCCTTAGAGAAGAGAAATGGAGAAATCCTACATGGGATCATCAAAGAAAAGACAACATAGGAATTCCATAACATGGGTCTTATCAAAGGAAAAACATGAGACGGATCCTACAAGGAACTCCCAAGGTTGGTACAAAAGTAATGGAATCCCTCGGTGGATCCTTAGAAGTATTTGGTCTCACAGACTCATAGGCCAAAAGGGAACATCTCACAAGGGTAATGTCCTCTAAATAATTGGTTACGGGAGATATCTCATAGATCATCTCTTATTAAAGGTCTCAACTAATTTGGTCTGAACACCAAACCTATCATCCCCACCAAATCTCACTCTTAGGTGTCAACTGAACTTGTTAACTAGAGGAAGAACCCCTACATTTACATAGAAACCCCCCAAAACCACATTCATATGACCTATAAATGCAAAAATTATTCCACCATTCATATCTACGCGGAACAATTCTCCTGATTTACTACTCACATGCCCAATTTTGACTTCTAGTGCATAAGATATCCCAAAATTACTAAATTGAAGTAGTACATGGCCAGAGCACATGGCCAGAACACATTGCGCCTACCTGTGTAATAGTACACGGCATGTTAATTAATGTACATGGCATTTACTATTCAAAAAAAATCAACCTATGTGTTTTTTCACTAAAACACATGCCCAAGTACCACTACACGGCGTGTACTCAAAGTACACGACGTGTACTCCATAAAAACCACTATTCTGTGTTCTATTTCCCACGGCCAGTCACACAGCCACCAACTACACGGCGTGTACTCAAAGTAAATGGAGTGTACTTAAGAACACTTTTTCTTCCCCAAACGGTAAGAACACATGGTGTGTACCCCTAGAATACAGGCTATGTATTCTAGGTTTTCCGACGGGAAATCCCTGAGAATGCCTGAAACACCTGTTTTCTCCCCCAAAACAACAGATCGAGACCCATGGGATTACAAGAAAGAAATATAAGGATTTAAATACAAAAAACATGTTTATAGGTAATATATGGTGACAAAATAAACTACCCTACCTTCGGGCGAAAACCACTGAAGCTTTGGTTGATTTCACAGCTCCCTGTTGCCGCACACCAACTCACCGCGTCGAGAGCTTCGAATCGGTACCCCTATTGCCTCCAAACTCTCTCTCTTTATCAATATCCAAATCCCACAAAAAGACACAACCAAGGAGGAGTGCATATGGTGCGTGCACAAGGAGGAGTAAGGAAGAGAGAAGAAAAGAAAATAAAAGAAGAAAAGAAAAGGAAGAAAACGAGGATCGGGCTGGCCCCGACACCCAACATGAGTTTATGCCTTCCCTATTATAAACTCCCCATTACAGACTCAAATATGTAGATAGAATCTCAATATGAAACTCCATTTAAATGTTATTACCAAATGAACCTGTGTGGATAATTTAATATTTAATTTAATAATATTAAATATAAAATATTCCGCAAAATTTCAAACAGCTCAGATTTCCACCAAACTCATGTCCTAGGGTAAACACCCTATTCTGAGACCAACAGAGTGGTTGGAAAAATTATCCGAGTTTAGATGGTAGGGTAAAATTACCATTTTATCCCTCATGAGCATCCAACATAAAAAATTAAAATTTCTGCTCAAAACGACAGTCCGGAAAAACACGGGTTCTTACATGTGAGTTCCTTTAAAATGGGAATAACTTTTCTAGAAGTGAAATTTTTTTTATTGATGAAATTACATATGTTTAAATGGTATTATATATCATCTTTTTATTTTTAATTAGTATGATACATTAGATAAAATTTGGATGAAAATTTCTTAATTTATATTGTCTATTTTTACGACCATCACAGACTTGTGTTATTTTATTTAATGTTTTGTTTATATATGGGTCCAGAACATGATATAAAATATAAAATGTATAATAAAACATTATTTAACCTCAATAATGTTTTATTTTAATCCTCTAGGTATGTAATTGAAAATTTAAACTCTTCTTCCATGAAGGTGGCGAATCGACACGTCAAAGATGATGTTTTCATTTTCAAAAATAAAAGTATAATAGAAGGGATTTGATGATGAATAATACATTTCCAAAATATCATTACAAAAAATATATGATACTGTAGTTAACATTAAATTTTTTGTAGGGTAGTTTAATATATTATTTTAAAATAAAATAGATTAAAAGAAAAAGATGAATACATTTACCTTTTGAGTATCCTCTCATTGGGAACCTTCTTAAGACACTTGGATTGGGTCTCTTGGAAAGAACAATTGGTATTTAATGTGTGGAAGAATATTGGGATATTAATTTGGAATAAATTATACAATATTCATGTCCTATAAGGTGTGAGGATGAGTGGTTGTGAGGGGTGGTATATATAGGGGAGTGGTGTTTTTTGAATATTTTATTCGTTTATTTATTATCTTGGATCAAGACTATTAATAGTTTCAATTATTATGTTTACATATAATTACTATATCATGAGAGTTATAAATAATATGTGCCTAATTCATACCTAAATCATATATGACTCAATAATTCATTTAAATACTTATAATATTAAATACTTTAAATTACAGTGTTTCACTAGTCATAAAAAATAAACTATTTTAGAAAAATCCAAAAAATTTACCCTAATAATTTTCTGATATGTAGAATTAAAAAACGGACTCCAATTTATGATTTTTATCCTAAATATGAGAAATATAGTTTTAAATTAATCCATCATATATTTTGAAAAATGTCTATTTTAATATTATAACCGACTTTACGAAACTTTTAAAAAATAATTCTTGTATCATAAAATTTTCTTATATTTATAATGAGACAGAATATTAATTTTCAAATGTATTATATGAAAATAAATTTTCTTTGAAATCATTATATTAATTAAAAAACTGTAAATATATATATACATTTCTCAAAAATACCAACGCATAATTTATCATTTTTGAAACATTTATTTACTTATCACATGATATTAATATATCATATTTTCAGTAGTGAGATTAACAAATTTTATTTATAATTTCACAGTTGAGGTTATTATTTTAATGAAAAAATGATATTTATAATGGTCACATTACTATTCCAAAAGTCATTTAAATTTTTAATATTATATGATCATTGTAAACTTGGTATTGGGGGAAATATAAGCTATCGAAGATGATAAATTTAAAAGAGACATACCATAAAATATAGGTATGTTACATTATAACCTATATAAAAAACATCATCCATGAAAGTTAATGAATTTCATCTCATAATAGGATTCCAGTAGTTCTTTATCATAATCACCCTGATTCCCACATCACCTCTTGTATATTATGATTTTTTGGAAGTAACTTTACCAAATGATTCATCTGATTCTTGAACACTTTTTCTCTAGTGTCCAAAATCCAGATAATATCTTCTCTTTAAGAAAAATTAGGTTCCATACTTATTTATTTATAGGTGAGTACATGCATTGGGTCTGACATGTACTTTCTTAACAATTATATGTGGAACACATCATGAACTTTAGAAGGGCTTGGTGGCATTGAAAATCGATAAGAAAAAACACCAATTCATTATATAATTTCAAAAGTTCCAATGTACATATGGCTCATTTTCCTTTTCATTCCAAATATTATAACACCATTCAATATAGATACTTTTAGAGAGACATGATCTCCCACATGAAAATCCAAATCCCTTCTTTAGTTTTAAATATAACTCCTTTACCTATTTAGAGTTATTTAATATGGATTTGAATATTTTTTACCTATTCTACAATTTCATTCAAAATTTCAGGGCTTACAAACTTCCTTTCACCAACTTCATCCCACCAAGTTGGAGTACGATATATCTGGACGTATAATTCTTCATATGGATCCAATTGAAAACTATAATGGAATCTATTAATGTAGGAAAACTATACCATTGGTAAATATATATTCCATATACCTGAAAGTAAAGTGAACATGATCTCAAACTATCCTCTAATATGTGAATAGTTCTTTCAAACAGTCCATTAGTTTGTGGGTGATAATCAATACTCAAATAAATCATAGAATCCAACTCCTTCTTATGTCTCTTCAAAAATTATTATATAAAATGGGGATCTTGATCAAAAATAATCGATATAGGTGCCCCATGAAGTCCTAAAAATTCATTTATATAGAGTTTGTAAAGGTTATATAGTGGAAAATCCATTCTTATATCTTAGAAATGTGATAATTTTGAAATTCAATCAACAATTACCCATATTTCATCATTAATTCATAGAGTCTTTACTAATCAAAAGAAATAATTCATAGTAATTCCATCTTAGTTACATATAAGAAGAGGTAGAGGTTTTATGACTCATCTAGGATGTTGTCTTTCAGAATTTAGCTATTGAAAAACTAAATATCTTGACACATAATCAGAAATTTCATGATTCCTATTATCCCACCAAAAATGTTCTTCCAAATATCTATACATCATAGTTATACTAGTGTGTATAGGAAAATTAAATCCAAGAGAATACTCCAATAATTTCTTTTTTATCTTGGGTATTGAGGGAACACAAATCATATTCCCACATTTCAAAATTACATATTCATATATGAAGTATTATAATTTCCCATCACATAAAGGTTTAATTTTCTTTTGAAAATTCTCAAAAACAGACCAAGAACCTTTTATATTTTTTAATAAATATTGTTTAGAAACCATTTTATAAAGTAGCAATGTTTCACCTTCCTAGATAAATCCCAAATCTATCTTTATTAGATACATGAACAAAGGATCCATTTAAATATTCAATTTGTAAAAAAACTATATAAGGATTCTATCTCAGTGCATATGCGACCCTTTTTAACTTCCCTGGGTGGTTGTGTGTTAAAAAATCTTAATCCTTGAGTATCTAGAGCCATCACATTTGTCTGATGTTGTGTTCTTTCTATGAGCAGATATATTTCAAACTCTTGTGATCTATATATATCACGCATATTTCACCAAAAAGATAGTGTATCAAAATATTCATAGAAAAGGTTATAGTTTCTAGCTCAAGATAATGAGTTGGATAGTTTTATTCTTGAATTTAACTACCTTGATGCATAAGAAATAAACCTATCATTTTTTATAAGGACACAACTATATCTTTTCTTTGATGCATCACTATTACTCACAAATCGACCATTTCCTAATGGTAGTGTCGTTATCAAAGAATTAAATAATATGATATTAAATTATATGAAGAATTATTCACATTCCTTTTACCAAATAATATTAACACCTTTACAATTAAGCTAGGTTAATAGGTTAGCTAATTGAAAAAATTCTGAATGAAATGATGAAGTTAACCTACTATACCAATGAAACTACATACCTCAGTTATATTTGTTGGTGTAGGACATTTCTAGAATGCCATTATCTTCAAAGGATGAACTTTGATTCCATCCATGGAGAAAATATGTCCATGAAAAGAAACTTTTAAAAGATATAATTCATACTTTCAAAACATACAATATAACACTTTTCATCTAAGAGTTTCTAGAAAAATGAAAAATTGGTTCTCAAGGTCGTCATAACTTTTGGATTAAACCAATTTATCATCAATAAATACCAAAAAATCATAAATACATTCCTTGCATACCATGTTCATTAGATATATAAAAATAGAGGGTGAATTATTCATTCCAAATGGAATTACTGTAATCTTAAAATGTAAATTCATTGTTTGAAATATGTCTTTGGAATATCTTCCATCATTAAACTAAATTGTTGATATATAGAATGAAGATAAATCGTTGAAAACTATTGAGGTCTGTGAAGTGGGTCAAATATATCCTCAATGTGAGGCATATGATACTTTTTCTTTATCTTGATATAATGGATCTTCCAATAGTCAATTAATGGTCTCATATATCCATATATATTCTTAATGAAATGAATAGGTTACTCCAAAGGTGAAACACTAATGCATATAAATACCTTACAGATCAATCAATCTAGTTTTTTATTTATCTCTATTAACTCCACTATGGCCATTCTATAAGGAGACTTTGATATTGGTCTAACATTAGAGATAAAATAAATAGAAAACTCAATTTCCCAATCCAGAGGATGTAAAAAGAAATTTATCTGGAAATAGATAAATGTATTCCTATACAATAGGTACATCCTCAATTTGAAGGCCACCATTTTCATCTGTAGGTTTTATCTTCTCTTCTTCTTCAAGAATTTGATTTATAAGAGCTACTAATGGTGGATCTGGATAAGACTCAGATGATGAATTCTCCTATATAATAATGTGAAATACCATATATTCATCACAAATCAAAAAATTACATCTCTTCAATGTAAAATTTTGGCATTATTTTGAAATCCAATCCATACCAATGATTATATAAAAAATCAACTATAGGTATGATAATAAAATCACATATTAGTGCATTTTTATGTGTCATAATAGGAACTATTTTACATATCATTGAAGAAATAAAGTTTCCATAAGGAGTTTTTAATGAAGTATCCTTTCTAAGGGGAATTGGATATATATAAATTTACAGAAATCTATGATGATATAATATAATGAAATGATCTCAAATTAAATATATATTTAGCTAAATGTTAGGAGATGATGAAAGTACCTACCACCGAATCATTAGGAACTTCAATCTCAGCTATTATGTCTTCATATGAATGGAATATTCCCTTAGAACTTTCTGGGGAATGTTTCACAGAAATCTAGGATAGTCATGTGAATAGAGTTTGATATTGTTATAGATGAATCATTGCACATTTCTGACTTGTTTCTTTACCTTGCAATCATGATCCTGGTGGATTTTTTCTCCAAAAATTTAAAAAATTCCCATTCCCTATTGGTATGTTCCATGATGTTTCCTTCCACATTTCTTGAAGGTTATAAATTCAATTCATTTTTACTTCCATTCTTAACTTTTACCTTATTTAATTTTCTAGAGTACTTTGTATCCCTCAACTTATCATTCTTCTCTTCAGAGCCATATGGCTTGGAGAATTATTTCTCCATCTTTATGGAACTAGACATTATATCATCAAATGATAAGAGTGTTTTAGAGACTAGTTCCATTAATATAAATTAATTAATACAGTCTAATAAATGGTCAATCTTTCTCTTTGGATTATATATGTATTCCATGACATGACTTTCAAACATAGTGATGTTGGATTCATAATTTGAATGGTTTTCACCCTCTTTTTATCTCTAATTAAATATTTTATCACCATATCTTCTATTTTTTCTCTAGGAAAATATTTCTCCCTAAAAAATTACATAAATCCTTCCATTCAATATTTTCAATTTCTTCCCCCTACTTTGTGTTTTTAATTAATGAACACCATTATTTATCTTCTCTCGAAAGATGATAAAATACCAGGATTGAATTATCTCACTCATTTCTTACCAAAGAGAGATATATCTTCTCTAAATAATATATCCATTTCTCAACTAAAAATGGGCTAGTAGTACCATTCAATGGTGGAGGTTGTTATCAGATGAAGTGATCTGACGTTGTTACAATTCATTGGGGATTGGGATACTTCATGTGGGTATGATTATTTCTCATAATCTGATTCAATTTTCCCATTATAGATATAAGTTGTTCAGATCCAATAGCCACTCTAGTTCCAACATCATTATCTTGCATAATAGAGAAATCCCTACATGGAATACATGCATTTTTTCACTTTCTATTCCTTGCAGTATGTTCCATTTCTAAATAATAGAATACACAACATTTTATAAATAATTTTTAAAACTATTGAAACACATAAAAAATATGGACAACTAGTTCCTAAATCATAATCTTAGTTACCTTGGGAATATTCTCATTGTCATTTAAATTTTTATATATTCTTAGTCCATGTCATCCAAAATCTAGTTTTAAAAGGGTATACTAAACTTCCTCTAAAACTAATTGTAAGGACCCCGATCTAAATAGACTAGAATGAATGCCTTAAATTATTACATTTCTACTAAGTACATGAAATCACATCCCAAAGTAAAGAACAATTTAGTTTCTTTATAAAAAAAAGATACAAAAAAGTATTACAATACAACTTTAAATGTAATAAAACATATTAACTCCATTAAAGAAGCCAATATTCTCATAGATTATCCCTTCATTTCAATCATAATATACATTTAGGTATCCTGTAAAAAATAAAATAAAATAACGGGCTGATATCAGATGTTCAATAAGGGTAAGAATATAATGGAAGCTATCATAAATAATAATAAACAATAATTCATGGGTAATAAATGTTGAACAATTCCATTAAAATATAATTATTAGTGTAATGTGGAAGGAATAAAAGTTGGTAAAATAATTCTATTTAAATAATCACACTAGAATAAAACATAACTATAGATATTCTATTAGTCGAATAACCGCATGAATTATCAATAACTAATATCATACTGAGGTAATAAATAATGTAGAACTTCATAAGTGTACTATAAATTCTTCAACCAACTAATAATACTTAATCGGGTAAGACATCATCCATTACCCAAACTAGTTTGTATCATTAGACCAATTGATGTGTCAATGGGCTATAGTTTTCCCAGATTTTCATTTAAAAAGTTTAATGAATTTATAATATGAAAGTAGAAAAAAAATCAGTAGATACATTCATATTGAAACTATCATATTAAATAACTTTCCACAAATTATCATATTGAACTATATTTTTCTTAAATCTTCCATAAATCATCCATGACTCAGTAATTCATTTATTTACTTATAATGTTAAATACAAAAAAAAATATGAATTTTACTTTTCACAAATAATAAACTATATTAGAAAAATCACAAAAATTAACCCTAACCATTTTTCAGTGATTAGATTTAAAAAATGTATTCCATTTTATGGATATAATTTTCTGAATATAATATATTTAATTTTTTAGTAAAATTATTTTTTATTTAAAAAATTCTGATTTTAATATTATAACCAATTTTACAACACATTGAAAATATGATTATGGTCTCATAAAATTATATTATATTTGTAATGAAAATAATATTAATTCATGATACTATTTTATGAAAATAAGTTATCTTTTAAATCATTATATTGATTAATAAATCGAAAATAAAAATGTACATTTCTCAAAAATACCTATACCTAGTTTATAATATATAAAATATTTATTTACTAATTCCGTTATATAAATATATCATATTTTTTATTTAATATAATAAAAAAATTTATTTATACTTCCACAGGTGAGGTTATTATTCTTAGACAAGTTTATTGTTCTCAACGGTTATATTACTTTTACAATTGTCATGTTAATATTTAATAGTATATTTTGGATTTAAAATTGGTTATGCATTCAACATATGATATCTAAGTTGTTAATTTTAAAAGAAAAATACCATAAAATATTAGTGTGTTACAAAAATACATATATAATGACCCAATATGATCCAAACCAATTTCTAGCAACCCCCAATACTCCTTATAACAAACACATCACTATTATCATACCAGATAAAATATCTTCACACGGAAATTACACTATCAGATTATTTCAATTGATTATACCATGATCACCATGTCCCAAAAAACTCATTTCTTCGATATCACATATCACTTGACCAGGATATCACTTAATTCGATATATCTCATATAAGAAGACGGTAATATAACAAACCACTTAAAAAGATATCCTTAGGTAGAAAAAAAATAAAATTTGATAGAAATTAATCCTAAAGGATTCAAAACATCAAAATAATAATAACTAGGGATAAACATTATAATTTTTCAAAGTTATGAATGTCTACAAAATATTAAGAATAGGAAGAAGATTATAAAAGTAGTAATCTTAAATAGATAACATCACCACAAATTAAATATTATTAAAGTTGGTTATCATATTTCATCAAGTGAGATAACATTTTAAACCATCCATACATGATCTACCCAAATTTTCAAAAACTAGTGGAATGTGATTTGAAATAATAAAAAAATATAATTTAAACAATTTTTTAAAAGAATTTATATAAATTTTAAAGAGACTAAATCAATTTTATCACATTCATTGAACTCAAACATTTCATTTCCACTGATGTAAACTCTTAAATAATGATTAATTGTTGTTCTTAGACTTTTAATTTATTCTAGTTGTCAATGAAAGTGAATGATTTACAACTTTTTTAATTTAAAATAAAAGGTTAAAATAAAAAATATAAATAAAGAATAATATATCCATAAAAATTTAACTCAAGAATATTTCACATACCATACAAGAAATAACATAAACAACAAGATGTAATCAGTATGAAATTAATATAAACACCATTAAATAGATGTTCAAAACTAAAACATTCTCTCAAGATTTAGAATATGAATAATATTAATGAGGAATTTATCCATGAATTAAAAACTCATATGATAATAATATGGTGATATAGAAAATATCATATATAAAAAAATTATTATACATACTTTTATAAATTGTAAATAATAAAAATACAATATTTTATGAAAATTATTATTTTTTAAACAATTATATTTCAAAATAATTATTCAATTTTTATTATAGGTTTATAAATATTGTAATAAGATTATAATATGAATAATCTAATTAAAATTTTTTGCATTGGGTCCACCAACCTTTATAACCATATTATTTGATTATACTAATCTCACCACCACCTATAATATTTTTTTAATTTATAAATAATGAACTGTAAAAAAATAATCCAATAAACCAAAATTTATAATCAATTAAATATTAATAATATACAAGAAAAAATCAATAAGAACTCCAGGTAAACAGTCAAAATTTATATCTCTAAAATGAAAAAAATCCTATAACCTAAACAACAATGTTTTTACCAAAATTCAATAAAAACCAAATGTTAACTCATTATCAGAATAATCTTCACCAAAATAATGATTTTTGACATTCAATAAACCAACTTAGACTAAACCAAGATAAAACACATGAATTAATATTATTCTAGGATTTATTTAAATATGATCTAGTGAATTTTAATCTCTAATATGTAACCTAAGAGGAAGAGGAAGGATTTTAAAAATGAAAATTCTAAAATTAATTTATTAAAACAAAAAAACCAGACTCTACTGATCTGAGTATAGGAAAATAATAAAAAATTGTTGGAATTTTAAGGTCTCACTTACATTAGAGTAGTCTCGAATAAAAAACCCCAAAGAGGGTTTGCAATATGAGTAACCAAAATGAAGAATTTTATCTCAATTTAAAAACAATTATTAGAACTACTAGGTACTCTATAATTCTCCAATAATCATCTGGTAGTAGTTTAGTTTGTATTTCCCCACTAGTCTGATCAACAACTACCAATGGAATTATAAAAGGCACCAGATGACCCCCAAAATCCAACAACTCTTATTTCTCCCAATATACTAAATTTTTTTAATAATAATCTTTTAAAATAATATAAAATTCTCTTAAAAAAACACTTTAAACTTATCAAGACATAAAAAATGGCAACTCCCTTAGTAGAATTCAAACAATTCAAATAATTCTAAACTTCCACATCAAACAAACCACTTTAAATCCAAAATTTAAAAAAAACAAATAGAATTAAATCACATTTAAAAAATATAAATACATAACTATTAAAATAATCCAAATTATTATTGTATGGATCATTACAAATAAAAAATTTTGGCTATTTAGGTGACATCAAAAAAGATTTAAATGTGTTGATTTTTTAATCAGATTGAGTGGTTTTATTCTTTTATTATCTTGGAAATATAATGTAATTAATAAATTATTCATGTTTTTTCTCAAGTAGATATTTTTTGATATATTAAAAAAATAATATATTAATTTAAAATCATTTTAAATAATAATATTATATTAATTTTTGAGATAATTATTTGTGAAAATATGTTGTGACATTTTAGAGAATATGTTGAAATATTATTTTGATGATTATTTTATAAAAACATTGACAAATAATAATGGTCATTATTTAAATTAATTTTTTTAATTAATGGTAAAATTAAAATTAAATAATTAATAGGAAGTAAATTTATTAATAGTTTTTATAGTTCTTCTGTGAAGATTAAGTGGTGGGGAAAAAGTAAATTATTCTTAGATTTATGGGTATGATATTATTAGGATATGTATATGTTATCAATATGTCATTCAATAATGTTTTAATAAATATGGATAGATTATTTATATATAAATATAAATATAATCGTGGAATTTTTTATTCTTTTAGTGGAAATAATATGTTTTCTGTCTATAAAACTTATAGGAATAAATAAAAAATTAATATTGGAAAAAAATTCTTGATAATTTATTAAAGTGTTCAATTATATTTTAATAATTAAATTTTCTCAATAAATCAGTGGTTTATAAATTTTATGGAAGATTATTATTTATTAATTTTTAGTGTTGATAATATAGATTGTTTTCAAAAATATGGTTTGTAATATGAATTTGTACAAGATGTTGTTTTGTAAAAATATTTAATTTAAATTTCAAATTTCTGTTTAATTTGTGGGAATTAAAGGATATAATGTTATTTTTAACATGTCATCTTCAATTTTTATATAGAAATGAGAATATAAAATTTTATTATTCTAGAAAAATATTTTCATTTTCATAAAAAAATAATAAGATTTAATTTCACTATTATTTAGGAATGAAAATATGATTAATAAAAATATGTTTCATATAGGTTGAATGAAATAATTTTAATAGATGAAAAAATACATATTTTTAAAATAATATTTCATAAACCATGGGATATATTTGGATTGATATGCATATCTTTGTTAAATGATTCTCTTTATTTAAATAAATAATCTTATGATTTTCTATAAGACATATATTTCAAAAAAAATGATAAACATATATGTAAATAGTATCTAAATAATTAATTATTAGAAAAAATTAGAAGTTTAGAAATTATGTGAATTTGAAAGTTATATTTTTATTTATATATCAATGTCTTGGTATGATTTTTTTTACTAAATAAATAATATCTTGAAATTTTGGATATTATTTGTTTAATTATAATAGTTATAATATTAATTTGATATATTTTGGTGCATATAAAAAAATACCTGGAATATTTAAATACCCTATGGATGAAAAAAATGATTTAAGAATATTTATAAGATATAAAATATATTAAAATTATAATATTTTTTATGTATTTTTTTCATTATATAATGTGTTCTATTTTGAATAAAGTAAACCTACTTTGTATAATTTTACTCACACCCAAATGATTATATGTTATTTTTCATATTTTTTGGATTTTTTGATTGGTGATATGTTATAACCTTAGGTACATAATATAGTGAATTACACTGGGTAAAAAGAGTCAAGAAAGTAATTTTTTTTTGGTTTGGAGTTTCATTTTTTTCTTGTGAATTATATTTTGTATTATTTTTGTATCATTGTATATGGAATATAATTCATAAGTATATTTTAATTTTTAGGTATAGTTTATGTATTCTCTACTAGTTTTTGTTCTTCTTTATTATGGGTGTTTTATTTATAGGTTTTGATTCGAATAAAATGGTATTATGTCTCACAAAAATTATTTTGTACCTCTGGTGATGGTCTCTAAAAAATTCCCATTAGATGTGGGTTCAGAGGCCATAATCTGTTTTTTCACTGAATCAAAGTGGGGTCTCAATGGAACGGGTTTGTCACTTTATATAAATAATTACTAACCTACAATGGTTTTGATATGACTGTACACTCTTGGATGTCATTTTTATTTTATAGTATCCTTAATGTCCCAAAATGAGGATGAAGTTACTCATCTAAATTTACTTATATTAAAACTTCTTTAGCCATTTTTTGGAAGATCTAACAACCTAAAACATTGATCATGAATGGGTAAAAGTTTCTCCAGATTAATAATCATATTTTTATGGTATTTATAATGGTGGTTAATTGACCAATTCCCCAATAGTAGACGTCATTAGAGGAATATGCACCGAAATATTAAACATAATCACTACTAATGCTGATGTTTGATTGATCAATATTTCAGTTGGTGGTCAGTTATTAGAAGCTTAAGATTTAATCCTACATGATGCATGATCATCAATTGATGATGAGGAAGGACACTTCCCAATAAAAAAGGCATGTTATTGTCTTCCATGTCTATATTTTGAAAATAAATAAAAAAGTAAAATGAAAAATGAAACTATAATAATTTTATATTTAGTACATGACATGTATGAGATGAAAACATTTTACTAGTTTATTTGGAATAAATCTCAATTATATGTTTTATAATATCTTATAATACACAATGGGTTAAAATATTAAACTTCACATATGAAATTCTAAGTCCATGTTGTGTACTTAGTATTACTTGCTAG
This sequence comes from Viscum album, assembly GCA_963277665.1. Taxonomy (NCBI): domain Eukaryota; kingdom Viridiplantae; phylum Streptophyta; class Magnoliopsida; order Santalales; family Viscaceae; genus Viscum; species Viscum album. Next base: position 1,713,277,000 of record OY728152.1, on the reverse strand, counting down.
ATTTGATACTTAATAAGATGTTTGGTTATCATTGTATCTCTGAGTCGTACATTTCATGTATTTTTAAAATACACCAACCTAAAAATATACATTATATAATGTGTGTGAGGGTTTTGGCATACTTCTTTATCATTTATTATATACCAAAACTACATGATGTATAATTTATCCATGAAATTTAGTTTCCAACCGAATCTAAATTCATTTTCTTAATACAAAAAATATTATAAATTTAGGATGTGATTTTATAAGATGTAATTACTAGGATTGTGGAGTTATTTTTTATGGTTTTTAGGGTTTAAAACTGCAATAATTTTTTTTGGAATCAATGGCATATCGGGTGTCACATGAGACTATGTTTTTAGAAAAACATGTTTTCTATTAAATTGAAAAACTAAATAGTGTTAAATTTCTAAACATAATCCAAAAACACCATGAATATGTATATTTATATTTTATTATATATTATTATATTCACATATTAATACTATTTATAATTATATATGTTTAAATTACATGATACTTATATATACCCAAAATAAAAAAATTTATTTAGATTGAAATGGATGGAACATACATAGATTACTTAGGGATGAATTGATGCTTAGATGAATTGTTTTCTCGAGAGAGATCGAGAATACCAAGCGAAGATAATACTTTATTATAATGAACTCAACTGTAGTAACCTAGATCTAGTCTCTCTTTTACTACATCGGAATAATATACAAGTGATCACATCCTGAACAACTGAAAAGTTTAGTAGTCTTGTTAAATTTGATACGCATATTATTACCTTCTTTCATTTGAATATAAATATTAAAACATAATTTTTTTCTCATGAATATCATTATTCCCTCTATCATATCATTGCATATCATTCATAGTAAAATTCAAAATATCCTAAGAAAGAAATAAAATAGGTTTACTTGAATTCTCAATACATGTAAAATAAAATAAAAGATATCAGGAATAGATAATGAGTAATAAATATTTCAAGATAAATTACTTAATACAAATTATATTTAAATAACATGGATACCATGAATATATAACAATTAATCAAGATAGAAAGGTAAATAATTGAACCCATATACCATTTAAATAACATGACTATTATGAATAAATTTGCTGTAATCAATATGAAAAGGTATATAAATGAACACACATTCCATTTAAATACCATATATATCATGAATAGATAAGGAAAAATAAATATGTTAAGTTAAATTACTAATCACACATTCAATTTAAATTAATTTAATATCATTAATAGATAAGAGATAATTAATAATGAAAGGTAAATAACTGAAAACACATTCTATTTTAGAAATAAATGTGAATAAAATGTATCCGTAAATAATATCAGCATGAAATTATCATGGAAAATATAAACATAATTCATAATGAAGGAAATTATTAATTATTAGATGTCATGATCTCAAACATCATGATACCTCTACTATAAAATCCATTCATAAGATGGGTAAAAACTATATCTTGAAACCAATTTAATGCTTACTTTCTGATTCACCTCATGTGAATAATGATTCATCAGGGGATATATTATTCCAGGAACACCAATCATTACATATAAAAAACATTCTTCATATAAAGAATAAGTGACCTAATTCATAAACAATATAGCTTATTATAAAATATCTATATAGAGTAAAGAATACAGATTTATAAATATTTCCCTAGATAAACAAATAAATTTAAATATAGGCCACCATATTTAAAAATTATATATTTTTTATACAATTAAATGATCCATTATAAATAATATATATATTTAGGGGAAACATAATTTATAATGATCATAGGAAAGTGGATATTTCAAGGGAAATCTAATGAGAACAAAAAGGAAATATAAAAGTGAATGTAAATACATTTCATGGTCAAAATGATCACAATCCATATTTAGAAAGAATAATTATGGCATCAATAAATCATATTTTAAGTAGATTATAAGTAAAATAAGGTTTTTCATTACTGGTGAATTAAAATACCATAAAAATATCGATATTGTTTTTAGGAAAATATCCTTTACATATTTAATATATATATATTTAAAAAATGTTCACAATATATTTTGAGAATAAATTTCTTTGAAAATAAAATTTTAATATCTTAAAGTAATATTTAAATCATTATCTAATCATGCTGGAAGAAATTTTTTTTATGTGATGTACACATTAAAACAAAGATGTTTTTTACATTTTTAATAAAATCCAAATGGGCCCTGTTTGGAAAATGATATAAAGATTCCATTATTTTTTTTAAAAGAAAAAAATGTGTAAATGTTTTATTAATAAGTCATTTTAATAATTTAATAAAAAATTTGAATTCATTTTTATAACACATGGTTTTAATAGAAAAAGGATTTTCAACCGATGAGAGAAATAAAGTTGGATTTTTTAAATCATATTATCAGTTGTTTTAATTACCAAAGATTGAAAAATGGTACTATTAAATTAAAAATTCAAGAAAAAATATATGAGAATAAAAATAATGGGGATTAATAGAAAATGATAATTTAATTTCCTTCAATGAAAACTCATGCAATAGAAATTCAGATTAAATAGATATTGTGATACAAACCCTTATAAATATCACGAAGTTGAAGTTAGAATTAACCAATAAATTGATAATTTGAATAAAATATAAATCCATATAAATTTTTTTAAATATAATATTATATATTCAAAATTCATTTCGCACATAATATAATAATATCAAATACAATGAAGAAGTAACATAATCTAATGAATGGAAATTGCGTTAGGAAATTCTTTACCTCACGGTAAATATTAACTAAAATTGACATGGATGAAATAATTAAAATTAGATAAAACCCATTTTTTATTAGTGAATCATGTTAATACATGTCAAAGTTTCATTATATAGACTATATAAAATAAATTAGGTTCATAATATTACAATATGTCACAATGAAATATAAATTGAGGAAAAATTCATTACCTTACACTTCCTTTGGGCGGAATATTATTTGACTTCCTATATAATGGTTTCAGAAATGTGACTAATTTATACGAAAAAATGCCATTTTTATAATATCTTATATGATCATTTTATATCATTTTACCACCTGTTTCATAATAATATTTCATTAAATTATTTATTTTGATTGTTAATTTCCTTGTTTTGTCATTCATGTTTTTCATTAATGTTCTGGTTTGTGTGAATAATATGTAGTTATATAATCACTAGAATTATATTAATTCCATAAACATCATTTTTTCATTATATACATATTTCTTATCATTATTGAAATTTGATCATGGGAAATGGATGACATCTCTTCATGGAGATGATAGGTTGTATATACACACGAGAAACGTTATCATTTCCTTAATTTGTGAATGAGTAAGGAATTATGTGGTAAAATAATTTTCCAGAATAAATATAATTTGAAATCATCACATATATTAATTAGATTTATCATTTTTACCTTCTATATAAATCATATGTGAAAAACAAATCACATCACTTTGAAAGGAAGTAGTCCTTCATACACACAAGAGATGCTATCATATTTAAAATAGAATAGAATGTAAGAAGGTATATGTGATATTAAAATTACAGTACTGGAAATGCAGGCTTTCCCAACAGTTTTGAACCATTGGGAAAGCCTGCAGAACTGTTGGTATATCTTATACCAACGGTTCTGCAAACCGTAGGGAAGTAAGTCGTTGGGAAATATTTCCCCAACAGTTTACACTGAACTGTTGGGATAGGTTAGAAAAAATGAACCTATCCCAATGGTTGTTCCAAACTGTGGGGATAGTTTTTCCCAACGGTTTGGCTGAACCGTTGGGAAAAACATTCAGATGACTTTTTTCACAATGGTTTCTGAACCATTGGGAAAGGATTTTTACCAATGGTTCATAGAGAACCATTGCTAAAAAAATACTCAGAATTCTATGCCAATGGTTTGAAACCATTGGCATAGCCTATGATGAGAAAATTGCACAGTAGCCTGCAATTTTCACAACAGCCATTCCATTCCCTCTCCTTTCTAATTCCATATCATTTCTAATCATTTCCAATTATTGTACCTGCAATAAACTAACACATACATATAAAATTATTATACCTGTAATAACCAACTAACACATACATATACATTTTACATATAATTCATCCTGGAAATATACACATCCAGAATTAAATTAGAATTAATAACTTAATTATAAACATACATAATTAATTTAGAATTCAATTTAAAATTTAGATGACAATTATATGTGGAATCCGGAATTCAATTGATAATTTGATCGGTTTTTTGTATACCATATGTTATTACTAGAAATGATGTCCATTTTAAACAAAATACATAGTGATATCGGCCACACTGTGCCTTAGATTCAGGCGAGGTTAACTCGTACACTTCAAAAATGACCCATGGATCATTTTCCTAAAGTATCAACATATTCTAAAAGCGTTTGGTCAGTTTTCCGTATGTCAGCTGTTTTTTCACTTAAAATAAAGTGATTTTTAAATAAAAGAGAGACCCTTTGAGTGGTGCTGGCCGCATCGTGACTCATATTGAGGTGGGGTTGACTCTTACATGTCACAAATGACCCATGGATCATTGTGATAAAATATCAACACAATCAGAATCTGTTTGGTCAATTTTCTGTATGTACTTAAAATGTTTTTCATTTTAAACATAAGAGAGACACTTTGAGTGGTACCGGTCACACCGCCACTTGTATTGAGGTGCGTTTGACTCGTACACATCACATATGACCCATGGATCATTGTCCTAAAGTTTCAATAGATTCTAAATGCGTTTGGTCAGTTTTTAGTATGCTAGTTGTTCCTTTCACTTATAATCATGTCCATTTTAAACCAAAGAGACACAGTTAGTGTGGTACCAGCCACACCGCACCTCGTATTTAGACGAGGTTGACTCGTACATGTCTCAAATGACCCATGGATCATTTTCCTAAAGTATCAACAAAATCCAAATGCGTTTGGTCAGTTTTCCGTATGCCAGTTGATGTTTTCACTTAAAATGATGTCCTTTTGAAACAAAAGAGATACACTTTGAGTGAATTTGGCCAAACCGTGCCTCATATTGAGGCGGGGTTGATTCATACACGTCACATAATACCCATGGATCGTCTTTCTAAAGCATCAACACAATCAGAATCTGTTTGGTCTGTTTTCCATATGTACTTAAAATGTTTTCCATTTTAAACAAAAGAGAGACACTTAGAGTGATCCCAGCCACACCATGCATTGGATTGATGCGGGGTTGACTCGTACACATCACATATGACCCATGGATCTATTTCCAAAATCATCAACACATTTCGAATGTGTTTGGTCAGTTTTTCATATGTCAGTTGTTGTTTTCACTTAAAATGATATCCATTTTAAACAAAAGAGAGACACTATGAATGGTGTCGGCCACACCGCACCTCGGATTGAGGTGGGTTTGACTCGTACACGTAACATATGACCCATGGAACATTTTCCTAAAGCATAAACACATTCCAAATGCATTTGGTCAGTTTTTCGTATGTCAGATGTTGTTTTCACTTAAAATGATGTCCATTTTAAACAAAAGAAAGACACTTTGAGTGGTGCCAAAAACACTGTGCCTTGGATTGAAGCAGGGTTGACTCTTACACGTCACATATGACCCATGGATCGTTTTCCTAAAGTTTAAATGGAAATAGAATGTGTTTGTTTGGTTTTCCGTATGTACTTAAAATGTTGTCAATTTTAAACAAAAGAGAGACACTTGGAGTGATCTCGGCCACACCGCAACTCGGATTGAGCCCGGGTTGACTCGTACACATCACATATGACCCATGGATCATTTTTCTAAAGTTTCAATAGATTATGAATGCGTTTGGTAAGTTTTTCATATGTCAGTTATTCTTTTCACTTATAATCATGTCCATTTTAAACAAAAGTGACACAGTTAGAGTGGTACTGGCCACACCACGCCTCAGATTTAGACAGGGTTGACTCGTACACGTATCAAATGACCGATGGATCATTTTCCTAAAGTATCAACACAATCCGAATGTGTTTGTTCTATTCTCTATATGCCAGCTGATGTTTTCCCTTAAAATGATGTCCTTTTGAAACAAAAGAGAGACACTTTGAGTGGTGCCGGCCACACCGTGACTCAGATTGATGCGGGGTTGATTCGTACATGTCACAAATGACTAATGGATCATTTTTCTAAAGTATCAACACAATCAGAATCTGTTTGGTTAGTTTTCCATATATACTTTAAATGTTGTCCATTTTAAACAAAAGAGACACTTTGGGTGGTTCCGTCCACACTGTGACTCAGATTGAGGCTTGGTTCACTCGTACACATCACATATGACCCATGGAATGTTTTTCTAATGTTTCAACAGAATAAGAATGCGTTTGGATGGTTTTTCGTTTGTCAGTTGTTGTTTTCACTTAACATGAAGTCCATTTTAAACTAAAGAGAGACACTTTGAGTGGTGCCAGCCACACCATACATTGGATTGAGACAGGGTTGACTCTTACACGTCACAAATGACACATGGAACATTTTCCTAAAGAAGAAACACATTCCGAATGCGTTTGGTCAGTTTTTCGTATGTCAGTTGTTGTTTTCACTTAAAATGATGTCCATTTTAAACAAAATAAAGACACTTTGAGTGGTGTCGGCAACACCACACCTTGGATTTAGGTGGGGTTAACTTTTACATGTCACATATGACCCATGGATCGTTCCCCTAAAGTTTCAATGAAAACCGAATTTGTTTGGTCGGTTTTCTGTATGTACTTAAAATGTTGTCCATTTTAAACAAAAGTGAGACACTTAGAGTGATCACGGACACATAGAAACTCAGATTGAGGCACGGTTGACTCGTACACGTCACATATGTCCCATGGATCATTTTCCTAAAGTTTGAACAGATTCTGAATGCATTTGGTTGGTTTTTCGTATTCCAGTTTTTCTTTTCACTTATAATCTTGTCCATTTTAAACAAAAGAGACACAGTTATAGTGGTACCGGCCAGACCACACCTTGGATTTAGACGGGGTTGACTCTTACACATCTCAAATAACCCATGTATCATTTTCCTAAAGTATCAACACAATCCGAATGCGTTTCGTTGGTTTTCCCTATGCCAATTGATGTTTTCACTTAAAATGATGTCCTTTTGATACAAAAGAGAGACACTTTGAGTGGTGTTGTCCACACCGCACCTCATATTGAGGCGGGGCTGATCCATACACATCACATATGACCCATGGATTATTTTTCTAAAGTATTAACACAGTCAGATTCCGTTTGGTCAGTTTTCCATATGTACTTAAAATGTTGTCCATTTTAAACAATTGAGACACTTTGGGTGGTTCTGGCCACACTGCAACTCGGATTGAGATACAGTTGACTCTTAAACGTCACATATGACCCATTTATCATTTTCATAAAGTTTAAATATAATCCAAATGCGTTTGTTTAGTTTTACGTATGTCAGTTTCTGTTTTCACTTAACATGAAGTCCATTCTAAACTAAAGAGAGACACTTTGAGTGGTGCCAACCACACCGCATCTTGGATTGAGACGGGGTTGACTCGTACAGGTCAGAAATGACTCATGGAAAGTTTTCCTAAAGCATCAACACATTCTGAGTGCATTTGGTTGGTTTTCCATATGTCATTTGTTGTTTTCACTTAAAATGATGTCCATTTTAAACAAAAGAAAGACACTTTGAGTGGTGTCGGAAACACCACGCCTCAGATTGAGGTGGGTTTGACTCATACACGTCAAAATTGACCCAAATATCCTTTTCCTAAAGTATCAACACAATCCAAAAGCTTTTTGTTGGTTTCCCGTATGTCAGTTGTACTTTTCACTTAAAATGTTATCCATTTTAAACAAAAGTGAGACACTTCAGATGGTGTCGGCCACATCGTGCCTCGGATTGAGCCAGGGTTGACTCGTACAAGCCACATATGACCCATGGATCGTTTTGATAAAGTATCAATATAATCAAAATGCATCTGGTTGGTTTTTCGTATGTCAGTTGTTCTTTTCACTTAAAATCTCATCCATTTTAAGCAAAAGAGACACAGTTAGAATGCTACCGACCACATCGCGCCTCAGATTTAGACGGGGTTGACTCGTACATGTCAAAAATGACCCAAGGATCATTTTTATAAAGTATCAACACAATTAAAATGTTTTTGGTCAGTTTTTTGTATGTCAGTTGTTGTTTTCACTTAAAATGATGTCCTTTTGAAACAAAAGAGACACTTTTAGTGGTTTCGGCCACACCAGGTCTTAGATTGAGGCGGTGTTGACTCATACACATCACATATGACTCATGAATCATTTTCCTAAAGAAACAACACATTCCAAATGTGTTTGGTCGGTTTTCCATATTTGAGTTTTTGTTTTCAGTTAAAATTAAGTACATTTTAAACAAAAGAGAGACACTTTGAGTGGTTCCAGCCACACAACGCCTAGTATTGAGGTGGGGTTGACTCATTCATGTCACATATGACCCATGGATCGTTTTGATAAATTATAAACACAATAAGAATCCGTATGGTCAGTTTTCCATATTCTAGTTGTTATTATCACTTAAAATGTTGTCTATTTCAAATAAACCTGAGACACTTTGAGTGGTGCCGGCCACACCGGGCCTCGGATTGAGGCGGGGTTGACTCATATATGTCACAAATGAGTACTAGAGACCATCCTGGTATCCCTCACCTAGAAACCAAAGAATACATCCTATAATTTCTAGTCTAAATTTCCTGAGCATGATGAGTTCATCCATGAGTCCTTAACATGTAACCCATGTCTTATCCTAACAACTGACAAGTAAACCAAATAAAACAAGGCATAATTCACATAACATGGAGAATTTACAATAAGACTTTGTATTCAAAATGATGTATATCATCACATAAATTTTATGAGCATGAGCTAATAAGCTTACCAAGACATTCATATAATTCAAGACATACAAAAATCGAATAATCCTAAATAACATTGCATGATCAGAGAAATAAAAAGAAGGCATGTGAAATCAAGGAGGGTGGTGGCTGTCTAGGGGTCTAGGGGGAAGGGTGGGGGGGCTGTCTGGGGGGGCTATCCAGGGGGTTGTTTGGGGTCCAGGGAGGAGGGTGGGGGGGTTGTCTGTGGGGATGTCCGGGGGGTGTCCGGGGGGCTGTCCAGGGACCCTGGAGGAGGGTGGGGGCTGTGCGGGGGGCTATTTGGGGGGTGTTCGGGGGTGCTATCTAGGGTCCACGGAGGAGGGTGGGAGGGCTATCTGAGGGGCTGTTTGGGGTCCAGGGAGGAGGGAGGGGGCTGTCCGGGGGGTGTTCGGGGGGCTGTCTGGGGACCAAGGAGGATGGTGGGGGGTTCGTCCGGGGGGCTGTCCGGGGGCTGTCCGGGGGCTGTCCGGGGTCCAAGGATGATGGTGGGGGTTGTACAGGGTCCATGAAGGAGGGGGGCTATCTAGGGAGTTCCAAAACATACAAAAATCTTTTAACATGATCAAGATACACCGCAACCACTAAAAGACAACAACATCCATGAAAACAGACAATATATAAAAATTACTCAACTCTAATATTATACTACAGTTCTAGATAAAACCAACAACTAGAATAGATTAAAAATAAAATTTCAGTGATATTAGTCAAAAATGTAACGGATCAATTTGTCCCACATCATCATCATCATCATCACTATCATCATTACCCTCTTCCTCATCCCCATCATCGTCCTCGCCCTCCTCACTCAGCCTCGCCCTCCTCCTCACCCTCGCCATCCGCCTCGCCCTCCTCCTCTCCCTCCTCTTCCGCATCAGACTCCTTTCCATCATTATCTTCAGTCTAGACATCATCTTGACCACCACTAGAACTTCCACTTGGTTCACCATATATATAATTTATCAACGACATATATTCATCAAAAGCTGGGCTGGCCTCTGGTGGAAGTGTTGGACGTAGAACTTCAATAAATTTCATAAATGCACTGTTTTCCCTAGAATACTATTCTGCCATCTCTATGGCCCTATTGTCAGCCTGTTCTGTCTGTGCCCTAACCTACTACAGCTCGATGACACTACAAATAATACTTGAGGAGGGCCAATACCTCATCGAGGCTATCCTAGGTCAACAGCATACTCTTCCAGGATGATCCTCTCCCAACACCTGATGTAAGTGATCAGTTGGCCCAAAATTGTATGGTTATTGGGAATAGAGGGCCTCTAAAGTATCATGTTACAAATATAAATATATTATTACGTTAAAAAATAGATATTAAAATATAAAATCAACAGATTAAAACTTATAATCTGCTGCTAGGTCGCTTCGTTGACGGCACTTCCATCCTTTTTCCGTCTACTCGAGAAAAACAATTTTGCTTGAGGCACACATCCTTCAATATTCTGTATTTACCTATACAATGACAATGAAAACTAATGTTATATGAAAACTTTATCAAACTATTAAATGATTGAGGAAACAAAAGAAAGTGTAACTCATAAAGAAAACTTATAAACAATTGTCATACCTGCTACCTCTCATGATCTGACATCGTAGTACGTCCTAGTGTGTGGAGGTATTTTTTGCATCAATGTTTTTTTCATTTTTTCCAGATTATTCCTAAATAAAATTCAATAATGTAAAGGATAATATTCATGAAAAACATGAAATTTATTATTTAAATACCTCAAATGTAATTAATACCTTAAACTGGGTAGTCATCAAATGAGTAATCATCTGACGGTACTGCTCTACAGGACAATCATCCATGACTGGTACTGCCTCTAACACAGTGACAACTCTAGCACGCCAGCCAATATACAACTCATGATTTTAGGCTCTCCAAATCTCACCTAAATCCTTTAGATGTTTCGGTCATGCACCCTCACCATTGGGAAAATTAAATCAAAGATGACATCAAAATATTAATTCATATATATACAAAAAAAATTCATGGCATTAAATACAACAGATTTTAATACCCATATCTTTGCCCAAACTCTATACTTGAGATCATGTGGAAAATGTCTCCAGGATAGAGGGCTGACGGGAATGATGTTGGAGTATTTGGAAAGAGTCTCCAAAAAACTCTGACATTGCTGCCATGTTTTCTCAACCATTTGGTTGTCTTAATTGTAATCCACCATAACCTGTGTGCGGCGGTTCCACACCGCATGCATGCGTGTCTACCCCCGCCCCCGCCTCCTGTCAGTAGATGTATCTGTCATGAAAGAAAAAATATATTTTATCAAAATATGTTATAATGAAAATAAATATTTCTAAAAAAATTTGTTAGGGTTCTATAAATATATCTGCGCCTGTCTGATCGCTGAGCGCCGCTGGATCCACAGAAACTGATGGAACACCCTGTGGTGGAACAGGAGTTGAAGAAGATGGAATATAGAACCTCAGAGAGACAGAAGTAGAAGTAAAAGAATACGGGACAGCTGTATGAAAAGATTCTGATAGGGGAGTGGGAATCATCATGGGATATGAAAAAGATGGGCCAGAAGATGAAAAAGGTGGCGAAAACATGGGAGGACTAAATATCATGTGTGTCCCTAACGATACACCAGGATCAGAATATGGGAAGGATGACATGTCATTGGGAGGGGCAGGGTCTAGTCGGGTACGCGAATATGCTCTTCCACCTCTGGTACGAACTCTCCTCGTACCACTGGCCTGAGTAATAGGGCTAGTACTAGGCTCCTTGTCGAATAACTGTCGACGTAAAGGTGGATCCTACAAAAAATTTTACAAAAAAATTAATCACATGACATTATTTATTCTTTAAATATATATATTTGAAATAAAGTACTCACTGTAGGCACTAATGGTGGAACGCCCATCTCCACCATTCGACGATTGTTCTCCATAATTTGTTTCCCTTCGTCTCTCTTCAATTGGCTGCATTTCCTGCTTTTGAAAACAAATATGTAATTAATTAGAAAAAGTAAACTAATGTGTAACCCAAAAAACTAAATATATGAGGGAATAGGGGGATTCATTGATAATTTAGCTATCAATTGTTTTATAAGAGTTTGAATTGATTTAATAAATCATACAAGTTGTAATGTTCACCAAGTTATAAATATTGTTTGATTAGGTTTGAATACAGTTCAATTCCAAATTAGAAAATGAAATTCAAATAAAACTGAAACCAATAAACACTGAAAATTCACATAATGGTCAAGTCAACTAAAACATATTTGTGATCAATACTAAATCAATTTTAATATTACCAACCTTAACAACCCAACTCGAGGTAAACCAAAAAAATGATAACATGGATGAATGTTTCTATATATTTTCAACCACAACTTCAGGTTCACAATCAACTATGACAATTGAGCTATTGGAGTCATCAAAAGAAATAAATGGATTGGTTCCAATGTCACTAGGGACAGTGTCAATTACATCATCACCATCATCAAAAATATGTCTTGGAATTACATCAACAATGACACCAAATTCAGGATGAAGTTGTTCTTTGACATAAAAAACTTGTTTATCCATTGATGCCAAAACATATGGTTCTTTGGTAGTAAAAGTAGAGTCGTATTAATTACTCAAAATCCACAATCATCAATAAATGTGCCCTGTCTCATCATCGAATCAAACCAATGGAATTTCATCATTGTGACTCATCCATGAGAGTAATAATCCAATATTATTATTTTATCAACAACTCCATAATAACCCAAATTTTCAAATCGCAGTCTACTATCTAATGCACTGACATAAAAATTTGTTGTGGAAGTAACAATAACACCATCATGTTGTGTTCTCATGTTCTTTTCTTGTTTAGTGACAATAAATTTTTACCCACTGATAACAATTGATTTACAGTCACGAACCACGGTTTTAGGACCAAAATCCAAAGATCTTATTTCCTCAGAGACAGAGTCAGCAGACAAAATCAATAACTGCAATATAAATGACTATTAAACTTAATTAAATATTGTTATAATTATTTTAAACAGTAATATTTTTATCTTCAATTTTAACCAAGCAGAAAACTCTTTGCTATGCAAAGTCTCTCTCCTTCTCAAAGATAAAGAACGATGATTCCTTTTTATCATTGTTTTATGTTCCTTGTAGATAAAAAAATGAATAGTTTAACAGATATATATGTAATATATACATATTCAATTTAGTTACATGATATATTCATCGAAAAAATCATAGTTGAACAAAACTGTGCGATGTGCCATCTCCTGCTCTTCATGGCTTATTGTCTTCAATGTATATGATCCCGGAATTCCTCTTGTTTGGGGAAGTGATGGAAAACTGGGTTCAATTTTCTCATAATATTCTTCTTAATTTTTCATTGGTCTATTCATTATTGTAGTAAGATCAAAAAAAATACATTGAGTAGAAATCCATACATTCTTGAGCCAAGTAACCGTTCATGATAGAACCTTCAGGATGATTCCTGTTCAGACATAAGACTTTAATGTGTACATATTTCTTTCAGTTGGATACATCCAACGAAAATAAACAGGTCCTCCGAAAAGTATTTTAGTGGGAATATATATAGTTAGATGTAGCATGCATGTGAAAAATGATGGAGGAAATATTTTCTCCAAATCACACAAAATTAATGGGGCATCTATCAGCATTTTTTTCCAGAATGACTTAGACAACTTCTTAGCACAAAGATCTCTAAACAAATGTCACAACCAAATAATAGTCACCCTTACATTATTTAAAAAAAGATGACGGATTTCTATTGGAAGCAACTCATGCAGTAGAACGTGATAATCATGAGTCTTCAAAGATTTTAACGTCAACTCACTTATGTTGACCCGTTTAGATATGTTTCTTGAATGTCCATCAGGAACTCTAATAGTCTCTAATACTTCCAGAAATTGATTTTTTTTCATAGGTGTTATCACATAAGAGGCACATGGAATTTTCCATTTATTTTCATTGATACGCACATGATGCAATTCTGGTCTGATGCCCCAATCTACCAAGTCACGTTGAGATCTTAAATCATCTTTTTTCTTCCCCTTGACATTTAGAAGAACCGAAATCAACATTTCACATATATTATTTTCAATATTCATTACGTCTAAGCAATGATGTAACAAATTGGTTGAACAATAAGGGAAATCAAAAAAGATACTCATATTCCTCCAATTGTAACAGGTTTTTGTAGAAACATTCTTTCTCTTTCCATATTTCATTTGACCCTTCCCGAATGAAAAACTGAAATATTTCAATTCATTATGCACATCAGTTCCAGAAATACGCTGAGGTGGATCATTGGTCTCTATGGTATTATCAAATCTTTGACGATTCATTCTATATAGATGATCATTTGGAAAGAATCATCGATATCCCATAAAACTGAAACTACAATGATTTTTCAGTCTTCTGGAGCATGTATTCTTTATACAAACTAATCATGACAGTTTTCCCTTCGTGCTCCATCCAGACATCATTGCATGAGCCGAAAAATCATTTATCGGCCACATAAGCACAACACGCATCTGAAATATGTCTTTTGAACATACATCATATGTGCGCACACCCACATCCCAAAGAAGTTTCAACTCTTTTATTAAAGGTTGCATGTATACATCAATATCAATGTTGGGATCAGAAGGACCAGATATGAGTATACTCATCAAAGTGAAAGGTTTTTTCATATAAAACCCTGGGAGAAGATTATAAATGTGTATAAAAATTGGCCATGTGTTATGCGAAGTAAGCATTTGCCTAAATGGATTAAAACCATCACATGAACGACCCAGCTTCACAATACGCACGTCAGCTGCAAAATCAGGATGTCGAGCATCAAATATCTGCCATGAAAATAAATCTGCAGGATGAACCAACTCATCATTAGTCTTCTTTCTCTCGGTATCATTCCATATCATTTTTATTGATGTCTAATCAGTCATAAAAAGATTCTAGAGTCTGGGGGTCAATGGAGAGTTCCACATTAGTTTTTGTGGATCACGGGATGGTGTTCCATCAGATTTTGACTTCCAACGGGATGTGCCACATTTTATTCAATCATTTCGTTCATCGGTTTCCTCCTAGAATAAACTACAATCTTTCGGGAAAGCATGAATTTTGTTTCTTGAAAATCGAAGTTCCTCGACTAAATTACATGCCATATAGTGGTTTGAGGGAATATCTGCATCATCTGGAAGTAAATCCTTCAAGAGGGAAAGAATGTCATCGATTTATGTATTAAAAATCCCATTCATAGTTTTCTCATGAAACAATCGGATTAAAACTTCCAGCTTTTTCATTTTATCACATTGTCAATATGCTGGAGACATGGAAGAATCATTCAATTTTCTCACCCTATCAATATCATCATTTTCACTAGATGCATCATCTGTCCTCATATCGAAGTCTTCTTAAGTCGAAATCCTTTCTTTTTCATGATGATGAATAAATGGAAACTGATCATCTAACAAATTCTCCATTCTAGTCCTTTCATTTCGATCATCACCAATTTGAGATTTCATTTTCTCCCCATTGTGATACCACACAATGTATTTTGATTGAAAACCATTTTTGGTTATGTGGTAGCTGACTTCTTCATGGCTCAACCAAGGTCTACCAACACAATTGGAACATGGTCAGTGTATGCGACCACTATCTGAAGCATTGTGAAATGAAAAATCCATAAATATCTCCAAATTATTTTGAAAATCACTTGAGATCTGATCGGTTTCATACATCCAACTTCTGTCCATTATGTAAAAAGAATTTATATATGTCATTATGTCATAAAAAATACAATAGGATTGAACTTTAATAGAAAATACATTTAAGTAAATGATAACGGAAAGATTTTCTAATCGATGTAGTGAACTATTAAAATAATGTAAAGAACAAGTACTCATAAATTAAAATAAATTTTTTTTATATTCATTTTTATTAGGTCTCTTAGAGGCACATTCATCGGGTCTCATTATGTGTTATAGGCATCCCAAATCATTCACTCATGTTCAATAACTCATTATTTGAACCTCTATGGCCATACCTTTCATTACCCAACTACTTACCCAAGTCAAGTGCACCCCATGGGTGAATAAATTTTAGGCTTCTACACTAATAAGTTGTTCATGGCTTGTAAAATGATTTAATTTCATTAAGTATAGACAAAAACATTTATTTTTAAATTTGAGATTAATAATAAAGTATTTCAATGATAACAACATTACTGAATTAAACTTGTGACTTATCTAACATTTTTATGGATGTCTACACATGCCATCATGGCTAGTGAAAAGCACCCCACCCTCATAAAAGTGATTATTGGGAAAGAAGAACACATAATATACAATGTACAATGAGAACCATATTTATTTGACCCTAATGTTATATTAGTACACTCATCTTGGGGGAAATGGAATATATGATCTTGGTTAACTGATGAATTCAAAAGCTCATATTCCATATGTTGGACACTATCTAAGGTAATAAATCATGTGAGGATAGATTTACATCATTCAATTTCTTACATGCTAGTGAGAATGAAGGCTTGAATTAATGCCTTGAGTTCACTGATTAAATGAGGGTAGAGGTTTCATAGGCTGTGTAAACAGAATGATTAAATAAGGGTAGAGGTTTCATACACTGTGCATGGTGGGGGAGTCTCAGCCAATTTAGAAACTAAAATAAATTCCCATCATAGGTATCAATAAGAAACATCAGCATCAAAAGAAACTCCAAATAAAAAAGGACTAAAAACATCAAACACTTTTTATGTTATCCCACCAAAAAATGATCATGAATGTCCCTATACATTTTCATACATCCATAACTTATAGAGATTTTATAGCTATGAGCTTCATCCACCTACAAACCCTACCCACCCCACCTGGACATCCCTACCCCCACCCCACTTGGACAACCCAGACCCCCCCCCCACCCCACTTGGACAGACCTACCCCCACCCCACTTGGAAAACCCAGCCCCCCCCCCCCACCCCACCTGGACACCCCTACCGTCACCCCAATTAGACACCATGTCAACCATTATACACACCATTTGAACCCTTATACACACCATGTGAACCCTTACACCATATCGTCATTATTACAACCATTAATAACAACTAATTAAACAACATCACTTGTCAAAGATAATAAAATTGAACATAAATCAATATTAATATTGTATATATCATGTAAAATGAAGTCATACTATCTTACATCCTAAATGACCACCCACAGCCATGATTAATGACCACAAATCCCCCCTTTCGGACAAATCAAAAGTGAAAACAAAAACACATAGTTGTAGAAAAAAACTTCATTTGTGTGCAGAATAATAATCCCATGGCCCTCATGATATTTGAACCACACAGTCATGATTTTCGAGATGAACTTGTATCCATGAAACCATATTAGAAACACGATTCAATACATTGTTTTTCTGACTTTCACAATCATTTTGAGGAACCCCAAATCAGTGAAAATGGTCATTGTGTTTTGAAAAGGTGATTGAATAAATCATGTATGATGTTGAAGGCAGAATGATTAATGGTTATATTAGGAAAACTAATATTCACTAATATTGAGAATTTGACATTCTGTGAATTAGTTTCATGAATAAGGAAGAAGTACTACATGGGAAAAGGAGAGGTCCCACTGATATTTCCCTTTGTAGATATTTTATTCATAAAGAACATTGGATTGTACGGTTAAGTATTTTTTATTTCTTCTGTGAAGAATAATTAGGGACCACATACTATTTTGCAAAGTTCGAGAAGATACTCTATATGTTATATTGTGCAAAGGATAAGTGAATAGTGTGTCATTTTAAATATATATAGATTTTGATAGAAACATGATACATACTTGTTATGTAATACACATAGTGTACAAAAATTAAGATGAGAAAGATCTTCATGTTTGACATGATCTTAATTTAAGGAGTGATTTTCCTGAAATACTATGAATAAATATTAAAAAAAATTTCTTATGATTTGATATACATGAAGTTGTAATATTTGAAGCATTGAGATTAAAAAAACTATGAATCTTTAAAATTAGAACATAATAAAGAGACACCATGCCCTTATAAATGTATATGTGTAATGAAAAAATTAATTGGAAAATGTGTACACCGATGACGTGATTTGAGTACACAATTCGTGGAGTAGTGAATCATAAAATTTTCCAAAAACCCTAGAAATTGGGAATAACAATATCCTTGATAATAAAAGGATATCCTTGAGAAGAGGTGGAAGGATATCCTTGAGAAAAGGTGGAAGGAGTCTAACCTGGCAGCTGAACCGATGGAAGAGGTGCACCTGTGTTGGTGCTTCTCAAGGGCTTCTACGAGTCAGAATCATATCTGGGAGAGCGGCGCAATGCTTCTAGAATCGTAGGGAGGGGGCTTCCAGGTTTAGGTGAATTTGGGGCATCTTTTTCCCAATGGTTTTTAAAAACTGTTTGGGAAACACCATCTTTCCCAACATTTTTATGAAACTATTCGGAAAACTCATTTTTTACCCATCTTTCCCAACGGTTTCATCAAACCGTTGGGGAAACTCAACTGTTGGTATACAAGTGTTGGGAAAAGAATGATTTATAGTAGTGTTATATATATATATATAATATTTATAAATTTGTTAAATTTTTTATTATATACATCATTGAATGGATCTAATGGAAGACCAATTACATAGGTTCATGAGGCGGTAGTCTGTTGTACACACAATCAATGATCTTATTTCCCATCTGATTGAAGAGAAGATTGATATAATATAAGGACCGAACCTTATTACACACATAATCATGAATTTATTCATGAAAACACTTCCTTTTACATTGAGGATCTTTTAATGTTTAGATCTCAAGAGAATTGGGATATAATACATTCATTTCATTACACATTGTTATAGTGTGGATACCATAAAAACACTTCCATTTTTTTCTAAATTAAAAACATTAAAACATAAAACATGATTCCTTGTAAATCCTACAAAATTTAACATGGATTCCTTCTTTTTCTTACACAACCACTAACCTGTGAAAAATAATTTTAAACTTTGTATGAAAACATAAACTCAGTAAGGTATATAAAAATAAGGGAAAACACATTAGTCCATGAATACTTGTAATGTATGAAATCATTTTTATAAGACTTACTTATAACCTATGTATATATACATACTTTGTGAAACATGAGATTTAAACAATACATAAGAACATAAGTATAACCATAAAGATATATTTGGCAATTAATTACTTAATCTTGTAACCCTCTCGGCTAACTTATAATTTGTAACCCTCACGGTTACCTTACTATTTGTGTAACCATCGTAGTTACACTTGGTGTAACCATACGGCCAACATCGAACTTACACATACCCAATGAATTTTAAAGAGATATAAGTCCCAAATTTCAACACAAACAATGCCCAAGAATCAGAACATAATAATACAACATAAATAATTACATAAAAACATTACTTCTGAATTTTAGAAAATAGATTTGTAAAAGAGGATTTTAAAAGGATAGCCCCTTATAATTATCATAAAACTCAATAGAGACTTAATAGAGCAGATGAAATATGTATTTAAACTGTAGTTAGACATAATTCAACATAATATAAGAAAAACCCTTCACACAATCAATTTTAATACCACATAAATAACGGAATAGAAGGTTAACCCAAAAAATGGAAATTGGGTTAAGAATTCCATTAACTCAGGCTTGTCTTACTTAAAACTTATTTAAACATCCCATATAATGGTTAAAAAAGTTTTATTAGTATTTTACAGAAACATGTTCATGTTTATAACATCTTATATGATCATTTAATAACATTATTTTACCCTTTAATTGTTAGTATTTTGTTCCTTGCACTATTTTTTGTGTGAGTTCTTTACATGATTTCCAAGATTGGTTCATGATGGATTGTTATTGGGAGAGGAGCTGAATAATGATGATTAATTTTCCACAATGTCAGTAATTCATCACATCATGGACAATGTTTTTAATTCCTTGAATAAGTGAGAGAGGAGCTGAAGAATGATGATGAATTTTCCTTGAACATGAGAAAATACAGAATATAAAAGATTCTAGATCTTCCATGACTCTTGGTAATGAGTAGGGGAGAAAAGAATAAGAAATAAATGGAATCCTGAAATTAAAGGAAACGTTGAGAAATTTATCCCAAAAATTTGGCAGCCTAACGACGTCTCTTAAAATTTTCTAAAAATATTTTGATGTGCGAAAGTGGATATATCATCACTCTTACATAATATGGACAGTAAGGGGGGTTATGGATTTAAATATCCCAACATAATACAAAGGTAAAGGAAAGTAATAACATAAAATGAATGAAATAATGAAAATAGAAGAGGATGTTTACCTCTTGATCTCTTCTCCCTGAGATCCTTCATAAGGGCTTTGGTTTTGGTCTTTTGTTGAGACCAGTAGCTCTAGGTCATGGGTAAGAGACATGGGAGGATTATTGGGAAGAACATAGGCATGACTCAGGGCTTGAGAGGTGTGGGTAGAAGAAGGGAGTGAGGGTGGTTATTATAGTGTAGGAGAGGGAGTATTTTCATTATTTTAATCATTATTATAATATTTTTTCCCATTATTATGAATAGTCTTAGTTAATGTGACCCAAAATGGTAAATATGTCATGTGAGATCGATCCAAGTGGACTTGAATCACTTAGAATTTCATAAGTAGGGTATTTTTCTGATAATTCGATTATACGGTATTTTATCATATTTTACTATTCATCAAAAATTCTTGAATTTCATAAAAATCAAAAAAAATCCCAAAACATTTTTTGACATGTAGAATTCAAAAATGAACTCCATTTTTTTAAAAAAAAATTAAATATTATTAATTTAATTATTAAACAAAATCATACTAAATTATAAAATTAACAATTCAGATTCTATAACTACTTCTATATCATAATGAAAAATTAACCATGATGTTATTATCTTAAAGCCTTATGAAAATAAAATAATAATAAAATTTACTATTAATTAGGTTCATATTACTATTCATATTACTATTCATAAGGGTATGTTACTATTCACAAAAAAACAAGTTGGTTTCATCAGACTCTAAATAACTTACTGAACACAATTGTAGATGACAGTTTCTTGAAATTCAAAACATAGAAGCTGAAAATTTATGATTAAAGTCTAGTTATAAATATCTACTTAAAACAAAGTTTCTTGCATTTTTATTTGTTTTTAGAAAACCATGGGGTGTTAAATTATCCCCACCTTATGGAAATTGCATCCTCGCAATTTAATTTACTTATTAAACATCTGGGAGGCACTTTTCCATCATAGCATTTTTCAAACTCCCATGTCGCTTATTCAACCATGTGGTTTCTCCACCTAACCTTTACCTGGTGGATTACCTTATTCCACAAGACATATTCCCTTTGAGAAATAATCTTAACTGGTTTCCATTCATAAGAAAGATTCTCTTCCAGCTGAACTGCTTCCGGGCTCAAGACAAGTGATGAATCTGGCACATACTTTCTCAATATCGAAACATGAAAAACATTGTGTACCTGAGAAAAACTCGGAGGCATTGCTACGCGGTATTCCACTGTTCCAAAATTCTCCAAGATTTCAAAAGAACAGATGAACCGTGGACTTAGCTTCCCTTTCTTACCAAAATGTATCACACTTTTCCAAGGAGAGATTTTAAGGAAAACATAGGCACCTACATCGAAAGCTAAGTAATTCCATCTGTTATATACATAACTTTTTCTGCCTTCTGTGAGATATCCTCATGTGATTTTGGATCATCCTCACTTTCTCAGCAACTTCTTCTACTAATTCTAGCCCCATGAACTTTCTTTCACCGACTTAATCCCAAAATTCAAGATTCCAACACCACTTCTCATACAAAGCCCCCAAAGGTACAATCTGAATACTGGAATGAAAACCGTCATTATAAAAAAAACTCATCTAAAGAAATATGTTTATCCCAAATTCCCTAGTAGTCCATTGAACAAGCTCGAAGCATATCATCCAATGTTTTAATTTTTCGTTCTGACTGACCATTTGATTGAGGATGAAAAGCTGTACAAAAATTTATTTCTCTCCCAAACAACTTTTGAAGTACCTTCCAAAATTTAGAAGTGAACCTGGGATCTCGATTAGATATAATGTAAAGAGAAACCTCATGTAACTTAAAAATCTCATTGAGGTACAGTATAGAAAGATTGACATGTCTTTGGTAGTCCCACCACATAGTCCATGGATACATTCTCCCATTTCCACTCTAGCACTAGAAAAGGATGAAGCATCCCCTTTGGTAACTGCCAGTCTGCTTAAAGCTGTTGACATGTCAAACATTTCATGTTAAAATCAGAAATATCTCATTTCTTTCCATCCCACCAATAATACTCCTGATGGACTCTATACATCTTATTACTACAAGGATGAACTGAAAATGGAGAACAATGATCTTCACATAAAAATCATTTCTTAAACTGGGAATCACTAGGTACACACGACCTTTTTTTTAAATCTTAAAACATAATATTTATCAAGGTTAAATTCGAGAAACATACCTATTTTATCCAATTATACCTTTTTCTGTAGCTCATGGTCTTCCTTCTACACTCGCTTAATTCTATTTGACAACAACATCTGCACTAAAACTTGTAACAAAATAGAGGTACTTCCTGCACCAACCACTTCCAAGATAAAATTCATCAAATCATTAATCAAGGGATCATGTTACAAACGTATAATGGTTAATGATGCATGATGTTTCAGACTCAAGGAATCTGCCACTTTTTTTTCCTTTCCTGGATGGTAATTGATCGTGCAATAATAATCCTTTATCAGTTTAAGCCATCTTTTCTACCTCGTGTTAAATTCCTTCTGAGTGAATAAATACTTCAGACTTTTGTGGTCTGTATATATTTTACATTTGGATATATATAAATGATGCCTCCAAATTTTCAAAGACAAAACCATAGCTGGAAATTCCAAATCATATGTGGGATAATTTATCTCATGAGGATTAATTTGTATCGAAGCATGGGCAATTACCTAATCATTATACATCAAAACACAACCATCTTTGTAACATCCCGAGTAAATAAAGAATATGACATTATCATATTTATCAATATTTTTGAATAAAATGTTAATATTACTTTAAAGGGAATTCTATGTTCGATGGCTTACCCAATACACAACAACGAGTTTCTTTGAAATCTTACGTTGCACGCTAATAATAAAATAATATTATTTTCAATGGTAGTTAACGCCTAACCGTTGTAATGGCGAGAATAAATAGAACTAACTAAAAAATGATTATATATTTTTGTTAAATATTTTTACTTTTATCCAGTAAATGTTAGAGGCTTAAAATGAAAATGAATCCAATTTTAAGCGTAGATATTATAATATTCTTTAAAAGGTCGGTTGACCGCCTTTTGATAGTGAACCCTTTTTAAATCCACATTTTGACAATTTTATATGTTAAATTTGACAAAATAAAATCCTTCTTTAGAATTGGGATAGAAAAATTTACTTTCTGTATGTTTTTGGTATTTTTCTGATAAAGTTCATTTTTTAATGAATAGTGAATGATGTTGTATTTTAATTCAAAACCTCATTTTAATCTAATTTATTTATATGGTTATATTATCTATTTAATTGGTTTTAAAGTATAATTAGAATATATTTTTACTATTTAATCCAATGGTGTACATTGGAATTAATTTCACTTTGAAATTGGACATAAACAAGTGTCAATCTTTTGATATATATTGTTTCTCAAAAACATGCTATTTGTTTTGACCATGGGAATTAATTATTAAATTAATTAATGCAACTTATATGTTTTGAATTTTGTAAAATAGAAATCATTTTTGAATTCGGAATATCAAATATTGCTAGGGTGAATTTTTCGTATTTTTCTGAAAAACTTCAATTTTTGATGAATAGTGAAACCACTAAGTGGTTGTTAAAAACGGATTTTTCATTTAAATGAAATTTTAACACATCTATAAATTGAATTTTAAAAATCTTACATACATGGTTTTAATTATTAATTAAAATTTGGTTCAATGGGATGAAAATAGTTTTTGGTGAGTAGTAACTTTTGAGTTTTATTAATCACGATTAGAGATTATTAGTGTAATTTAAGGTAAAAATAATGTTTTAATAATATGAAATTACCATGACACATGTAATACCCTTATTGGATGAGTCATGTCCGACCAATACAATCCATGGGTCAACTTGGGGACTCCATGGAGGCACATGGGTAAGAAAATGACATTAATAACTTTTTATTTAAAGTTAAAATAAAAATGACACAAACATGTATTATTTTACTAAAAAAAATTACATGGGGTTATATAAGTTATATTTTTTACTATACATATTCATTTGAAATATAAAAATATTTCCTACATCTTGGTAATTATTTTATAATTTTTATACATTATATAAATAAATTTATTTATGACACCATGATGATGCAGTGATTACCTCATTAATGGACTATTGAAATAAAATGAAATGATAAGGTAAAATATAAGACATAAAATTGTATAAAACCTATTGGATGGGTGGATTTTGAACCATTATCACCATATCCTCTAAATATATCATTTTGGAACCTTTAAAATCCAAAAATCATTTCATAATAAAGTAACATTTCATGACCTTCCAAGAGTGCCCCTCCTCCCTCTTATAAAAGGCCCCCACCTCTACTCCCTTACCCACACCTCTCAATCCCTTGGATCATCCAACCTACTCTCCTATTGTCTCTCCACATCCCTCTATTTATACTAGAATCCTTACCTTAGGCATAAATCTCTTGAAGAAAACCTTTTGGTTCAAACCAAGGGGAGTTACTCGATTTAAAGGTAATGTCTTTTCTTATGTTCTTTTGTTTTATTTTGCTTCTCCAACCCCATAAACTCTTTTTATTACTTTATTTTGTAAAAAACATAGTGTATTAATTATACTAGTATGTTTTTATGAGAATTATTAGAGCTAAAATTACACACACCTCCATCTAATGGTTAAAGAACATACTGTTTCCGTGGATGGAGAATTATTGCCTCACGAAATGATGATTGTTCAATTATCTCCTACTGCCTCTCATGGTGGACATTATGATGGAACTATATTTATATATGATATATATTATATTTATTTCCTCTATATTCTTCTGTATTTTATATTTAATACATACATTTATTCTTTGCATGTTGTGTAAATGCGATAATTTCATTTGAGGAAGTGTAGACTATCACCCCCTCAAGTGATCTGACTCGTTCATAAAATACATGGAATGTATAAATAATGAAATTAATTAACTTATTTGAACTATATAAAATATATATTATACTATAATTATAATATATATATATAAAAATATCACATTTATTTTTAATTCCATTAATATTTCAAAGAAATGAAAGAAGTGTTCATGCATACGTACGGCCTACCGTCTCTATGAACGGTGCATTTCATTTTTATCTCCAAATGATATGGAATAGTATAAAATGAATTTATACTGGTTATATATGATATTTAAATCATTAATACTATTTTGGAGATGATATACTTATAACTAACAGGACATTTCTCTTCAAACAAGTTCATTTTTGACTCATGTACCGAACATCGAAAAAAACGTCTGATATGAACTAACATAATAATATAATTATTATAAAATGATAATATGTTATATTAATTGAATAATAAACTTTAAAGTTTTTTATTAATAAATCTTAAATTGAACAAAGTTAATTATTCAGGAATATAAAGAAATGAACAAGACAAGTTGGACTCGAGGTAAGGGATCTGACATCTCTCTTTCTTTTTAAATACTTTATTTTATGTCATTTCTTTTATTCTCCATGTTATTATATTGAAGGATGCTCTTTTATATTCACCATACTTAATTTTTATTTTCATATTATGAGATACCCCCTCTTACTCTCATAAATTAATTTTAAGAATTTTTAAGTGGTGCCGTTAGGCTACCGAATTTTTGTAAGGAGATTTCTTATCTCGCTTTTAATTCTGTGAGATTTTCATTGTTCGCCACTTATTTATTGCATGTGGTGTATTTTGTACTTACATTTGATATATATTATCTTTATTCTATTTATATTCATGGTATTCTATAATTAATTTGGTGCTTATTATCTTTTGGTCATACGACTTGATTGATTTCAACAAGATAAGGGGTTTTTCATCTCACTTTTATTCCCGTGAAATTCAGGCAATATTTGCACTATTTTCTTTTGTGTGGTGTATATACTGCCCATGATTTTATTTTTTGTGTAATATAATTTAATTTATGGGTATTTACATCTTAATTTTATGATCCTTCTCTCATTGGGTGTACGTTTTTAAAGTTACCCAAATCAATAAGGGAACCTTTCACCCTTCTCTTTTTAAAAGACTTCTTTTTGTTGGGCCTTTTAATTTACATATTCTTATATTGGGATATTTTCTTATATATCCTTATTGCTATAAATTTTATGTCCATGTGATGAGATACCCGTTTTATCTCTTATCATCTCATTTTCTTGAATTTTAAAGTGACGCCATTGGGCTATCGAATTTCTGTAAGGGAACTTCTTAACCCAATTTTGATTCTTTAGGTTAAAACTCTACTTCTTGATTATGTCATGCCATGAATATGTGCGGATGACCTATGATTGTTTTACACTTAATATCCACTTATATTGTGTGTATTTATAATTTTCAAACATAATTATGTAATTTATTTATCCTTAATATAAGGATACCATCTTTTTAAGGGACTTCGTCTCAATATCCTTTCATTGAGAAACATTTTGTTTTATACAAAACCTTCTTTTATAGTGTGTATAAACCCCTTTGACATTTACTTTTATTCAAAATGAATATTTTCCCTAAAATTGTTTTTCTAAATGAAAAGAATTATGTTTCCTTTTAATGTACGCGGTGACAATGACCTTTCCGCCACCGCAAGTATTATTTGATCTTTGGCTTCCTTAACAAGCTGTAATGTTTTTAAAAGGAAAATAAATACCATATACCCTTTTATGTATTTTGGTATTGAAAATGGTTTTGATAATGGATTTGATATGTCAATATATTGTTATTGAAATGTGGAAATTTTTTCTTTCCTTTATATTTTTTGTATGTGTTATGATTTTATAATGATACTTGGACATTTGATGGGTGGTTATGTGATAAACCAAATGACAGGTGGTACCATGAAAACCAGGATGGGTGGTTACGTTATAACCTCCAATGAATTGGGTATGGAATTCGGTCGTATGGCTATTCCATTTAGTGATATGTGTGGATGTTGACCGTATGGTTATTCCATTTAAGTATGTTTATGTCCCAAGTTACCTTTATATGTTATGTGTTCTTTATATGTGTTTTATGGGAATATTTTGGTTATGAAAGGGTAAGTAATGATCTTTTATTCAGTGAAGAGTATTTTCTACTTCATAAAGGTTAAAAGTATTACTTATGATAAAGTATTCATGATTTACTTGTTGTTTTAAAAAACTAACAGTTTTCTTTCTTTGTGTATCCTTTACTAGGATTTTTATGCTCATCCCAAGTTTTTGAAATGTTTTCCACAGGACTTAAATATGAATTGGGTAATGGATGGGATCAAGGAAATTCATGCTATCTAAAACATGGAACTATAAATTTTTCTTTTTAATTGTTTTTATTTTATGAAAAAAATGGAAACATAGTAGAAGTTTATACTATGTAATCTTTTGAGATGTAATAGTTATGCCCTAATTCTCTAAAACTCTAAACCTAAAAAAGATCTTCTATGTGAATTATTCATTTAATTCATGATTATGTAATGTTATAAGTTCTGGTCCTTATATTTGGTATCAAAGGTCGGTTTAGATAACTTTAGAGGTTAGGGTATTCTTTAAGCACAAGTGACATTACAATAATGGTTATGATTTCAGAAAGAGTCATAGTTTTAGATAAATTTAATAAGTTTAAGATAACATGAATAATTATATAATAGTATTTACCCTCCTCATAAGATATTATATGATGATTATAATGATATACTCACACTGACCTTTTTGGTTTTAGTAAATGACTGGATCTAACAGGCACCAAAGTAATAGTGGATGTGAAGAAAACTGTGACGGTTTTCTGAAAGAACTACTGAATGATACGGTAGCTGTAATGATAACTCTTGTGGTTATTCTCAACCAACTATCAGGATTCATGATTAACCACTTGAACCTTGGTTATTTCTCTAATGCATCATGTAAGAGAGAACCAAATCGATGTGGAAGTTCAAGTAATAATTATAAAGGTAACCATTACGGTTTATATGATCCTTACTTTTGAGGTAATTATGGGTTACTATATGTTATGATGGAAAATGAAAGGCAAGAGATAAAATTGAGGTTAATTATTTTATGGTTATTTTTAAAGATTTTATCTCTTTTTGGAGAATGTTTTAAGAATTATATTGTATTGGAAAAAAGGACAACACACAGACCGTGTGACAACCCATCGCGTCAGACGATGTTGCGGGAATTGAACCCATAACCAAAGTGTGATTGTCATTTATCCCCTACCACTGGACTACGTGAAGTCCCTAGTTAGTATGACTAATTATTTTTAGTTATATGATCTTATGAATCGGTAATATGTTTATTTTGGGTTATCTATGGAAATTATTAACCTATCATGGAAGATATGTGATTATGTTAATTACTTTTGAGTATGGGACTTTAAGAGTAACTGATGTTGTTTGGAGATAAATGTTAAGATTTACCTTGGAAGACTATGTGATTAAATACTTTAGAGATTTGGGTTTCAATCATAGTTTGGATTATTTTTGAAGAATTTTAAGGGCAATTTTGTATTGAATGGTCTCTGTTGAACTTTGGGTTGTTTGAAAAATTTTGGACATTAAGAGTAGTTTTTATTTTTTTAAAAGATTGTCATTTTTTGGGATTATTTGATCTTATACTAATAATTCTAGTTTTGGTTAAGGTCTAAAGACATGGGAAATTTATAGTTCTCTTTTATGGATTAGTTTATTCTCTAGAAGTTGATTATAGTGCTCTTAATGTGAACAAATCATCCTAAATACTCACCTTTTGGAGAAAATATGGGTTTATGTATGAAATCTAGTAAGAGATGAATGTATACATGACAAGTAAGTATGTTTTCTTATGTTTTAGTTAAGATCATAAATAAATTCCTCAATGAAAAGTAACTTAAAACAAAAACATTGTCTCTTAACTTTTTCTACTAGGGAATCAAATACCGTTTAGCCCATCACAAGTTTGTGATTTTATGGTGGTTAACTTTATCCTAGACATATTTTCCCATCACTCTCTACCATAACTTGATGGTTTGTTTTCTCCTCCATTTCCATGTTTTCATGGAATCCTAGTATCTGTTGTCTCGGGTGAACTTTGTTACTTTTCTTTCTTTCTTTTAAGGTGATAGTTTAATTTACTCCTTTTCTGATGTGGGGATTTCAATGAAGTTTTCAAGCCCAATTTTAAAATTACGAGGACACAATTCCCAAAAGGGGGGAAGGATGTAACATCCCGGGTAAATAAAGAATATGACATTCTCATATTTATCAATATTTGTGAAGAAAATGTTAATATTACTTTAAAGAGAATGTTATGCTCGATGGCGTACCCAGTATGAAACAACGAGTTTCTTTGAAATCTTACATTGCACACTAATAATAAAATAATATTATTTTAAATGGTAGTTAACGCCTAAGCGTT
This sequence comes from Viscum album, assembly GCA_963277665.1. NCBI lineage: Eukaryota > Viridiplantae > Streptophyta > Magnoliopsida > Santalales > Viscaceae > Viscum > Viscum album. The sequence goes on along the minus strand of OY728152.1, from coordinate 1,713,247,209 downwards.
GTAATGGCAGGAATGAACAGAAATAACTAAAAAAGGATTATATATGTTTGTTAAATATTTTTAATTTTATCCAATAAATGTTAGAGGCTTAAAATGTGAATGAATCGAATTTTAAGCGTAGATATTATAATATTCTTTAAAAGGTCGATTAACCGCCTTTTGATGGAGAACCCTTTTTAAATACACTTTTTGAAAATTTTATATGTTATATTTGACAAAATAAAATCCTTCATTAGAATCAGGACAACAAAATTTACTTTCTGTATGTTTTTGGTATTTTTCTGATAAAGTTCATTTTTTAATGAATAGTGAATGATGTTGTATTTTAATTCAAAACCTCCTTTTAATTTAATTTTTTATATGATTATATTATCTATTTAACTGGTTTTAATGTTTAATTAGAATATATTATTACCATTTAATCTAATGGTGGACTTTGGAAACAACTTCACTTTGAAATAGGACATAAACAAGTGTCAATCTTTTGATATATATTGTTTCACAAAAACGCACTATTTGTTTTGACAATGGGAATTAATTATTAAATTAATTAATGAAACTTATATGATTTTAATTTTGTAAAATATATATAATTTTTGATTTTGGAATATTAAATATCGCTTAAGGTGAATTTTTGGTAATTTTCTGAAAAACTTTAATTTTTGATGAATAATGAAACCACTAAGTGGTAGTTAAAAACCGATATTTCATTTAAATTCTATTTTACCGCATCTATGAATTTAATTTTAAAAATTCTACATACATGGTTTTCATTATTAAGTAAAATTTAGTTCAACGGGATGAAAAAAAAATTTGGTGAATAGTAACTTTTGAGTTTTCTTAATCACGATTACGGGTAATTAGTTTAATTTAAGGTAAAAATAATGTTTTTATAATATTAAATTACATTGAAACATGTCCTACCATTTTTTTATGATACATGTACGACCATGAAAATCCATGGGTCAACTTGGGTACCCCATGGAGCCACTTGGGTAAGAAAATGACATTAATAACTTTTTATTTAAAGTTAAAATAAAAATGTCACAAACATGTATGGTTTTACTAAAACAATTTTTACTTGGGGTTATATAAGTTATCATTTTCACTATAAATATTCATTATAAATCTAAAAATATTTCCTACTTCATGGTAATTTATTTATAATTTTTTGAGATTAAATAAGTAAATTTATTTATGACACCATAATGATGCAGCGATTACCTCATTAATGGACGATTTAAATAAAATGAAAAGATAAGGTAAAATATAAGACTTAAACTTGTCTAAAACCTATTGTATGGGTGGATTTCGAAACATTATCACCTTATACTCTAAATATATCATTGTGGGACCTTTAAAATCCAAAAATCATTTCATAATAAAGTAACATTTCATGACCTTCCAAGAGTGCCCCTCCTCCCTCTTATAAAAGGCCCCCACATCTACTCCCTTACCCACACCTCTCAAGCCCTTGGCTTGTCCAACCCATGCTCCTATTGTCTCTACACATCCCTCTATTAATCTAAGAATCCTTACATTAGGCATAAAGCTCTTCAAGAAACCCTTTTGGTTCAAACCAAGGGGAGTTACCTCATTTAAAGGTAATGTCTTCTCTTATGTTCTTTTGTTTTATTTTTCTTCTCAATCCCCATAAACTCTTTTTATTACTTTATTTTGTAAAAAAATAGTATATTAAATATACTAGTATGTTTTTATGAGAATTATTTGAGCTAAAATTACACACACTTCCATCTAATGGTTAAAGAACATATTGTTTCCGTGGATGGCGAATTATTGCCTCACGAAATGATGATTGTTCAATTATCTCCTACTGCCTCTCATGGTGGACATTATGACGGAACTATATTTATATATGATATATATTATATTTATGTCCTCTATATTCTTCTGTATTTTATATTTAATACATACATTTATTCTTTGCATGTTGTTCAAATGCGATAATTTCATTTGAGGAAGTGTAGACTATCGCCCCCTCAAGTGATGTGACTCGTTCATAAAATACATGGAATGTATAAATAATGAAATTAAGGAACTTATTTGAACTATATAAAATATATATTATACTATAATTATAATATATATATATATATATCATTTATTTTTAATTCCATTAATATTTCAAAGAAATGAAAGTTGTGTCCATGCATACGTACGGCCTACCGTCTCCATGAACGGTGCATTTCATTTTTATCTAAAAATGTTATGGAATAGTATAAAATGAATATATACTGGCTATATATGATATTTAAATCATTAATACTATTCTGGTGATGATGTAATTATAACTAACAGTACATTTCTCTTCAAACAAGTTCATTTTTGACTCATGTACTGAACATCGACAAAAATGTCTAATATGAACTAACATAATAATCTAATTATTATAAAATGATAATATGTGATATGAATTGAATAATAAACTTTATATGATTTTCTTAATAAATTTTAAATTGACAAAAGTTTATTATTCAGTAATATAAAGAAACAAACAAGACAAGTTGGACTCGAGGTAAGGGATCTGACCTCTCTCTTTCTTTTCAAGTACTCGCTTTTATGTCATTTATTTTATTATCCATGTTCTTATATTAGAGGATGTTATTTTATATTCACTATACTGTAATTTTTATTTTCATATGATGAGATACCACCTATTACTCCCATTAATTCATTTTAAGAATTTTTAAGTGGCGTCGTTAGGCTGCCGAATTTTTGTAAGGGGATTTCTTATCTCACTTTTAATTCTGTGAGATTTCCATTGTTAGCCACTTATTTATTGTATGTGGTGTATTTTTTACTTCCATTTGATATATATTATCATGATTCTATTTATATTCACGGTATTCTATAATTCATTTGGTGTTTATTATCTTTTGTTCATACGACTCTATTGATTTCAACGAGGTAAGGGAGTTTTCATCTCACTTTTATTCCCGTGATATTCATGCCACATTTGCCACTATCTTCTTTTGTGTGGTGTATGTACTTCTCATGATTGTATTATTTGTGTAATATACTTTTATTTATGGGTATTTACATCTTCATTGTATGATCCTTTATCATGGGCTGTACGTTTTTGGAAGTTACCCAAATCTGTAAGGGAACCTTTCACCCTCCTCTTTTTAAAAGACTTCTTTTTGTTGGGTCTTTTAATTTACATATTCTTATATTGGGATATATTCTTATATATCCTTATTGCTGTAAATTTTATATCCATGTGACGATATACCATTTTTATCTCTCATCATCTCATTTTCTTAATTTTAAAGTGACGTCGTTGGGCTGTCGAATTTCTGTAAGGGAACTTCTTAACCCGATTTCGATTATTTGGGTTAAACCTCTAATTCTTGATTATGTCATGATATGAAAATGTGTGGATGAAATCTGATTGTTTTACAATTAATATCCACTTAAATTGGGTGTGTTTATAATTGTCACACATAATTATGTAATTGATTTATCCATAATATAATGATACCGTCTTTTTAAGGGACTTCGTCTCAATATCCTTTCATTGAGGCACATTTTGTTTTATACACAACTTTCTTTTATACGGTGTATAAACCCCTTTGACTTTTACTTTTATTCAAAAGGAATATTTTCTCTACAAAGTGTTTTTCTAGACGACAAAAAGTATGTTTCTTTTTAACGTACGCGGTGACAGCGACCTTTCCCCCATCGTGAGTATTATTTGATCTTTGGCTTCCTTAAAAATCCGTAATGTTTTTAAAAGGAAAATAAATACCATATACCCTTTTATCTATTTTGGTATTGAAAATGGTTTTGATAATGGATTTTATATGTCAATATATTGTGATTAAAATGTGGAAATTTTTTCTTTCCTTTATATTTTTTTTATGTGTTATGATTTTATAATGGTACTTAAAAATTTGACGGGTGGTTACATGATAAACCAAATGACGGGTGGTACCGTGAAAACCAGGATGGGTGGTTATGTTATAATCTCCAATGCATTGGGTATGGAAGTCATCCTTATGGATATTCCATTTAGTGATATGTGTGGACGTTGACCATATGGTTATTCCATTTAAGTATGTTTATGTCCCAAGTTACCTTTATATGTTATGTGTTCTTTATATGTGTTTTATGGTAATATTTTGGTTACAAAAGGGCAAGTAATGATCTTTTATTCAATGAAGAGTATTTTCTACTTCATAAAGGTGAAAAGTATTACTTATGATAAAGTATTCATGATTTACTTATTGTTTTGAAAAACTAACAGTTTTCTTTCTTTGTGTATCCTTTACTGGGATTTTTATGATCATCCCAAGTTTTGGAAAAAATTTCCACAGTACTTAAATATGAATAGGTTCAAAGATGGGATCATGGAAAGACATGTTATCTAAAACATGGAACTAGAAATGTTTCTTTTTAAGAGTTTTTATTTTATGAAAAAAATGGAAACTTAGTAGAAGTGTATACTTTGTAATCTTTTGAGATGTAATAGTTATGTCCTAATTCTCTAAAACTCTAAACCTCAAAATATTCTCTATATGAATTATTCATTTAATTCATGATTATGTAATGTTATAAGGCCAGGTCCTTATAATATTCCTTTAAAGAAGAATAACTGTAGATGAAAAAATCACCATTTCGGGAAGGTAAGGCCAAAACTAGATCATTTCCCAATATCTTCTTCAGTTCATGAAAACAAACAACACATTCTTCTATCCAAACAAATTTAACCCCTTTCTGTGTTAACTTATTTATCGTGCTAGATAACCATGCTATGTTTTTAAAAAACTGTTTGTAATAACCTGCTAACCAAAGAAAACTACAAATCTTGGTAACATTTGTGGGTCTTGGACATTCATCAACTACTTTTGTTTTCACCGGATCAACTGTTGTTCCAACCTTATTTACAGTGTTCCCAAGAAAATAAATTTTTTGCAACCAAAAATCACACTTGCTGAATTTTTCCATACAGTTTATTTTCTTTTAAGGTTAGTAAAACAACCCTTATATTCTTTTCATGCTCCCCTTTATTTTTAGAAAATACCAGAATGTCATGAATAAATACAACCTCAAACTTATCCAAGATATCAGGAAATACTCTATTCTTAAGATTCATGAATATATTAGGTTAATTAGTTAACCCAAAGGGAATCACAACAAATTCTTAATGCCTATATCTTGTACCAAATTCTTTTTTTGTGATGTCATCATCCTTCACCCTTAGCTGATGGTATCTGAATCTCAAGTAAATCTTGGAAAAGTACTGTGCTCCCTAAATCTGATAAAAAAAGTCATAGATATGAGGAAAAGGATACGTGTTTTTAATAGTGATGTTATTCAATGCTCTATAATCAATGTAAAGTCTCATGGAACTATCATTATTTTTAAAAAACAAAACATGGGCTCCCATGGTGATGTGCTAGGAAGAATGAAGCCTTTATCAAGAAAATCCTGCAACTGATTTTTCAATTCAAGAAGTTCTATTTGATCCATACGATATGGGTGTTTTAAAATTGGCTTAGCATCAGGAACTAAGTCAATAGTGAATTATACTTCCTGATCAGGTTTGACACCAGGTAACTCATCAGTAAAAACATAAAAGTATTCATTTACCACTAGCACATCATTAATCTAAATAGTTCCCTTATTTTAAAAAATATGTGAAAGATAAATTTCATTTGCATATTTCAATAGTTTCTTAGTTTCCTGATATGTTATCAATTTTATGGGGTTGTTCATGGATACAAATAGAAACTCTTTCTAAAAAACATCTTCTTTATCTCTACATTTAATCTTTTGATAAGAAACAGAAAGCCAATCCATTTCTAGAATAAAATCAAACTCTAGTAAGGGTAAAACAACAAGGTTTGTAGGTAAAGTCTTTCCATGGACCAAAATTGAAATATTCTTATAATTCTTCTTTGCCTTAATATTTCCCTTGGTGTTTTAAAAAAAGTTTGGGTCTCATTTGTTGAGATTATATTTCCAATTTACAAGAAAATTTCTCAGAGATGAAGGAATGTGTAGACCCCGTATCAAACAAAACTTTAGCAAAATCTGAGAGAACAAATAGAGTACCTGATCCAACTTCATTGGATGGCCCGACATCTATTCACGTAGTCACAAAGGATCTAACTACACCTTTCTTCATGTAGTATGGCTTCTTTGCATCATTCAGATCTCTCTTTGGTTAGGCATTTTAATAATGATCCATCTCACCACATTTTAAAAAAAATAGAGTTTTCTTTTCAGGATTAGTCTTTAGTTAATTTTCATTTTAATATCGGGACATATTTCCAAACATACCACATTTGAAACACATCCAAATGATTCTAAGACATTCTCCAGGGTGTTTCTGGCCACACATTTCTCAAAATTGAAATTGGATTTTCTTACCATCATATTTCATTGGTTGATTCTTACCCATCGCTTTCCATCTAGACCCCTTATTCTCCTTATTGCCAAAATGCATGTGATCATCAGAAAACTCCATATCTACCCTCTCAGCACATCAGAAAACTTTCTCATAACTTTTGAATTCACAGGAGGCCAACACACTTTGATAACATGGCTTTAGTCCTGAGTAAAAGCCGTTGATTCTGATATCAAGATCTAGAATAAGATTTGGAGCATACCTTGCCAGTCGGGTGAAGTTTCCTTCATACACAGCCACTGAATCCTCCTCCTTTGGCTTCAATTCAAGGAATTTCTTCTCCATCCTATGTCGAACCACCATAGGAAAATATTTTTCATCGAAAAGACATTTAAATTCATCCCAATCTAAGGAATCAAAATCCTCTCTACCTCAGATATTCCATACCATTGACCAACATTGATCAGCTTCAACTTAACAATGATAAATGGAAAGACTTACCTTTTTATTATCATAACATTCCATAAAATCGAATATCTTTTCAAGGGCTTTGATCTAAAATTCAGTTGCTACTAGGTCAGAAGATCTATTTAATTCAGGAGGGTGTTCTCTCATAAAATGTTCCACTACTATCATGTTCTATTGTGGTAACTCTATTTTTTATCTTGCATGGATGGAACCACCATTTATTGCCAGTTCTAGCTTAGCCATTACTATCAAAAACTGCTCGGTTTTGATCCCTACCGTTTTAGGCTACAGATCTGAAAGGATGTCATTCTGTCTGTGACTCTCCTCTTCAACATCGTTGTTCCTTATACAGACAACCATTCTGAAAAAACATATCTTAGATGAAGCAACATGTTAATCTTTAAATGCTAAAACATTTCAAATTAATCATAGAGTAAAATCATTTATGGTATTCTTTTAATATCATCCTAACCCCAAAAGTTATATAAACCATCCTCTGATTCCAACTATAAGAACCCGACTTATTACATATATAGTATTGAATTTAGTCAATAAAACACTTCCTTTTAAATTGAGGATCTTTTAAAGTTTAGATATCTAGAGAATTGGGAGATAACTCATTCATAGAATTAGACATTGTTTCAGAGTGGAAAACATAAAAACAATTTCAATTTTTTTTCAAAATTAAAAAAATTAAAACTAAAAACATGATTCATTGTCAATTAATCAAAATTTAACATGGATTCCTTAATTTTATTTCACATTCACTAACGTTTAAAAAATAATCTTAATCTTGGGATAAGAACAAAATCTCCGTAAGGGATATAAAAAGAAGGAAAGAACACATTAGTCCAGGAATACTTGTAATGTATGAAATCATTTTTATAAGACATACTTATCACCTATGTATATATAATTAATTTGTGAAACATGAGATTTAAAAAATACATAAAAACATAAGTAGAACCACAAAGTTATCATGGGGCATTACTTATATAATCTTTTAACCATCTCGACTACCTTATAATTTTTATCCCTCATGGCTACCTTACTATTTTTGTAACCATCACAGTTACACTTGGAGTAACCATACGGCTGACTTCCAATATATACATACCCAATTAATTGGAGGGAGATATAGGTCTCACCATTCATCGTAAATAATACCCAAGAACCATAAAATAATCACAAAAAATGAATTATTTCATAAAAACATTACTTTTGAATTTTGTAAAATAGATTTGTAAAATTGGATTTTAAAAAGGAAAGCCCATTATAAATATTATACAACTGGAGAGATACTTTATATAGTGGATGTAAAATTTATATCAAATTTAAATAGACATAATTCAACATAAAAGTTGTTTAAAGAATGGAAATCGTGTTTTGAATTCCCAAAGAATGGAAATTGTGTTATGAATTCCATTACCTCGGGCTTGTCTTACTTAAAAGTTGTTTAAACATCCTGTATAATGGTTAAAAGAGTGTTATTAGTATTTTAAATAAACATTTTCATGTTTATAACATTATATATGATCATTTGATAACATCATTTTACCCTTTAATTGTTTGTATTTTGTTCCTTGCAATGTTTTTGGGTGAGTTCTTTACAAGATTTCCACGATTGGTTCATGATGGATGTTCTTGTCGGTTGGAAGTGAAACTATAGAATTGGAATGGAGTAGTATTTACAAATTTACAGTACCATACATTATACCATTTATCATTTTTTAATTCTTAAATGAGGTTGATTCATATGTTAAAACATTAATGAAGTTCGTTTAGATCGTTTTAGTTGTTCTTTGATAATAATGACCACATTTTGTTTTATAAATTAAAACCATGTGTAAAAAATAATTACTTAACCATGGATGATAAATAATCCATATATTATAACACTGTTATACCATAATAATGGTTTTATGACCATACTTGATGAATTTAAAGAAAAATGAAATCATATCACCCACGATATCAGTAATTCGACACATCATGGACAATGTTTTAAATTCCGTGAATAAGTGGGAGAGGGGAAGAAGAATGATGATGAATTTTCCATGAAAATGAGATCATCCAAGAATATAAAATATTCTAGAGCATTCATTCTTTTTGGTTATTAGGAGGTTTGGAATGAAGATGAAAATAAAGGAATCCTAAAATGAAAGAAAACTTTGAGAAATTTCTCTCGAAAATTCAGCAGCCTAACGATATCTCATAAAATTTCATAAAAATAGTTTGATGTGATAAAGGGTATATCTAATAACTCTTATATAATATTTACAGAAATTGGGGATATGGAATAAAATATCACAACCTATTCCGAAGAGAAAATAATAGAATAACATAAAATGAATGAAAATAAAGTAAATAAAAGAGGATGTTTACCTCTTGATCTCTTCTCCTTGAGATCCTTTTTAAGGGCTTTGGTTTGGGTATTTCAGTGAGACTAGTAGCTCTAGGTCATAAGGAAGAGCCTTGGGATATTATTGGGTAGAACATAGGCATGGATCAAGGTTTTAGTGGTTTGGGAAGAAGAAGGGAGTGAGGGTGGTATTTGTAGTGGAGGAGAGGGGGTATTTTTAATTATTTTAATAATTATTATAATATTTTTTCCCATGATTATGAATATTCTTAGTTCATGTGACATAAAATAGTAATAATGTCATGTGAGTTTGAACCAAGGGGCCCTGCATCACTTATGATGTCATAAATAGTGTATTTTATAGAAAATTTGATTATACGATATTTTATTGTATTTCACTATTCATCGAAAATTCAAGAATATCAGAAAAATCCCAAAAGTTTACCCAAACCATTTATCAATGTGTAGAATTAAAAAATGAAGTCCATTTTTGGAAAATAATTTTATAAATATTATTAATTTAATTTTTAAATAAAATCGTACTTAATTCAAAAATTAACAATTCTAATTATATTACTACTTCTATATCTCGATGAAAAATTAACCCAGATGTTATTATATTAAATCCATAAGAATATAAAATAATAATAAAATTTACTATTTATTAGGGTCATATTACTATTCATAAGGGTATGTTACTATTTACAAAAAACAAGTTGGTTTCATCAGACTCCAAATAATTTACTGAACACAATTTTAGATGATAGTTTCTTGAAAATCTAAACATAGAAGTCGAAAAATTATGTTAAAAGGATAGTTATAAATATCTACTCAAAACAAAGTCCCATTAATTTATATTTATTTTTAGAAAAACTTGGGGTGTTACTTATAAGATATTTCATTAACATAATAATATCTAAGTAAATTAAAGATAATTTAGTTATTATATAATAATGGTATAATAATATTTTAAGGAGGTGGAATAAGGATGAAATTAAAATCCCAATTTAAGAATGTTTTCTATTCTTTAGAAAATTTCTTTAGGATTACAAAAAAAGCCTTCTAAGGATTGATTTTGATAAAAAAATGGATCTTGGATGTTGGTATGGGAGTAAATAAGTTTTTTTAGATGTTTTTTTCGAAAAAAATGGATTTTTAACTAAGAAGATTAGAGAATAGGGGGTTTCCTTTTATAAGTAAGGGAGAGGACACACATGAATATTATGAAAACAATCAATTACACCTACTATATTATCATGAAACAAGCATAAAATGGTTAATTATTGACCCTTAAGGGCTATTAGGTTGAAATATGTCCATTAAATGGGTACTGGACATGTTTTTAGGTCACTTTAACCCTTATATTATACGTTTAACCCCTGATAAATCACTTTTTACCTTGACCACAATAATTCATTTTTACTGCTTTTACTATTCATAATGGTCAAAAATTATGTTTAAATTATTAGATAATAGAATTTTTTTTATTCAAAATATGAAATCAAGTTTACCAAATTTAGTTAATAGAAGTGGCAGAATCTAATTGAATTTATTCCCATAAATGCGATGGAATAGCGGGTTTCCCAAGAGGAAATTCCCATATGTATAGAAGGTTTTAATATTAAAATTAAATTTCAAATTGATTACAATGAACTAAATTAGTTAAATTGTAATATAATTTTACTAATTATATATTAAAATTATTTTAAATATTATTTTCCCATTTAAATGATTTAACTCGTATTATCACTAAAAATTTGTATTCATCAGTATTCATTAAAAAAAGAAACATATCAGAAAAAATTCATGAAATTCACCCTAAAATAATTTTTATATGACGATTTAAAAAATGAATTTCATTTAAAATTTGTTTTTGTAAAATGGGTGAAAATTAATTTTAAATTATGCACACAATGCATGACTAAACCATTTTTTGGAAAATACAGTGTTTGATTAAACATTTATATTATTTATACTGGTTATTATTTTATTTCTTATCAATATATAAAAATAATTTTCATAATTTAGTTATTATTGTTCATACCACCTAATTTCACATGTACATTATAATTTTATACAATATTAGAATTCATTTAGGTTTGAGTTTGTGTGTTGAATAAGCTATAAAAGATATTATATTTAATGAAATATAATTCATTAGTTGTGTAATCTCAATGTTTTTTGTCTCGGATTATATCTAATATAATGTTATTATTCTAAAATATTAGGGCATTACATTATCACCACATTTATAAAATTATTTCCTCACAATTTAATCATGATATCAGTAATATAGGTTTTACATTTGGAAATACCATTTTTTAAAACCCAAATCATAAAATGGTTAATAAAAAATCATATTGATAAGAGAGAAATGGAAATACAATTCTCATTTGCAATGGAACATAAATAAGTTCCTAATTAATATAATATTTGTGTAAAGTTAAGATTTTGACTTGGGAGAAAAGTATAAATAATTATAGAGATAAATATTGGTCATTGATCTCAACGAAGTGAATGATCAATGGAATGTTATGTCTTGAAAACTAAAAATCTGTGACGATTTAAAGACCATTTGATTTATTAGATATGAATGTAACATGATAAATATTTATTCTTGATCTTTTTTCTAAATTTATTATATTCATCTACTATCTAGGAATATAATATGATATAGTTACTTGATATATTTATATTTCATAATAGAAATTTAATTATTTGTTTGTGCCTTGATAAATTTTAAATTCATTTCTTATTTCAATTAATGAATATCCAAAAACGGAATTGTTACTCCCGAAACAAAAAAAAAATTAATTTTTAATTGATCATAAGATCCAAAAAAGTCTGAAAATTATTTCCATCCATCTCTAACTATTTTCTAAAACATATATGGGTTTCATTAATTATCCAATATAATGAATTAATCTCTAAACCTCAATAATAATACCACTGCTTCATCATTTATATTTATTCAAAAAATTATTATGTAAAAAGGCATACATTTTAACTAGAAAATAATGTTGTCTATTGCTAGGTTTTAATTCCTTACTTCCCTTAAGTTATTCATTTAAACGTCACAGCCTTTGTCAAATACAAAATCTTGAAAATAGGAATACCAGTTGTCCTATTTCAAAAAACATATTAATATAATTCTCATTAAATTACTAATGTTTCAAAAGCTGTATTTAACTCATCATAAAAGATAATATAATCCACAAAGGTTAAAAATTCCTTTAAACTTGTTCCCTCAAAATTAGGGGCATTATTCCTTAAATATATTTTTAATAAAACATATACTTAACCAATGTGTTGCATTTTGCCTAAATTTCACTAAAAGGGTATTTAATATTAGTATAATCTCATCACATAAATCCTAAATAAAAAATTAAAACTTTGATATTATGATCAATATTATATTCATAAACCCATGATAGTATCAATAAGTCAAAAGATAATGAATAAATATATGCTCATAAAATATAACGGTGTCCTTAGATATTTCATGATTCGTATAACAAAAATAAAATTGGAAAAAATTTATCTACAATATAATTATATAATCCCAATACATAAATACATAAACCAATTAATTTTAACATAGGACCTTCATTGACCTAGGGGTTATGATTTGGAAAAATTAATTGACTCATATAATTCTCAGGTTCCACACAATTAATAAAAATGACTACAATTAGATCATTATGATAAAATTTATTGACTTCAATCATACTCTTTTTTTCCTTATCAATTCATTGATTTATTTCATTTTTTCCAACAGATAAAAAATTTACGATTCCATTGATACACATTCCTAGACGTATCTTTCCATATTTATTAAATTAAGGAAATCAAGCCATATTTCGTCCACAGTTCCCACTAATAAAGCTTTTAGTGAACTTCATCTTTATCTACATTAGTGAGTTTGGAAGTTGGTTAAGATATAGGTTATCAATCATATTTAAGGATAATTTATTAGGCATAATCATGATATCTTTCACTCTGATCTACATTGTAGTTTTGCGTCCATAATCACAAAATGTTTCTTTCTTTTTTAATGTTAACATGATTCCTTCAGGTTCCAACTATTGATTAAAATCAACAATCATATTGTGTGAAATAATAATTGTAGTGGGAAAACCATATAACCATTTATAGGATATCTAAATCATGAAACATTATTTTAAATCTATGGAAATGAAGGTTTAACATAGGTCACTAAATGTCATTATCTATTAAAATATTTCATAATGGTTTCTAATGAAAATGTGAATTATCTGTAGAATATCCATAGTGAGTGTAAAACCTGGTTTGCAGTAAGGCTATTTTTCATATACGAGGTAATTCTATAATCAAGATTGACACAAATTTTTCAAATATATTACCCCTAGGTACATCTATTCCATAACCATATCCATTTGTATTATCCATAAAAGGATTTATTTATATGAAAAACATCGAATATATATCTTTCCAAAACATTATGATGTTCTTCTATACAAATTTTCAAAGTATATCATACGGTTACATTGCATAATATTTGTTTTCAAAAATATATTTCCCATTATTTCTACTAAATGTTTTCTGATACCAACAATAAATACCCTAACTCTAGTAACCCAGATCCGGTGTTTGATTTTCTATATTGGCATAAGATACAAGTGATCATATCCCGAAGGATTTAAAAGTCTACCACTATTAGTGAACTAAATAACTACATGATTCCGATATGACATTTGAATTTAATAATTACAACATAATATTTTCTCAAGAATATAATTATTCCATCTAGAATATCATTCCATTTCCTTTATAGTAAATTTCTTGGATTCCTATGAAAGGAAAAAAATATGGGTTAGTTTGAAAGCTCAACAAGAGTTACATTAAATATAATCTACCATTAATAAATTAGGATTAATCAATATAGAGAAATAAATAAATAAACATCCATTCCATATAAATATCATGACTATCCTGAATAGAGAATGAGTAACCAATACATAAAAGTAAATAACTAAAAACACATTCCATTTAATTAACTTGAAAATCATAAATATATAAGGAGTAATAAATATGGAAAGGTAAATAAATAATAAAACATTCTATTTAAATATATTATTAGGTATAAAATGGTTCTAAATACCTTGATAGTGGGGGGGTTTAAGGGTAAATCTAGGCAAGGATATTCTTTGGTAAATTTTTCTTTCCCCGCCAAATCATTTTCTATTTATTATAAGGGTCACTTCATTTTTTATTTAGTTTTTATGTTTATATTATCCTTACTAACATTATCTAATAATCATGTATATAAAGTAAATTAGGAAATAAGGAACAGAAATTGATATATTTTAACATGGTTCTCCCTCACAGAGCTACATCTAAGGAGAATACAATGACAATGTATTGATGTACAACATCCTCTATGTCTCACTACCAAAATGAAAGTTTGGGATATATTGCTTCTATGAACAAACTCACTTCCATTACATTGTTCAACGATAACTCACTACATTCCCAAGTGTCACTCTCAATCTCTCTTTCTATGGATAACTATTAGTGGAAAAGATCACCTTCTTCCTTTTCATTTTCTCCCTACTATGGAAATGATCCCCACATAGTTTATATACATGTAGGTAGCTTAATTATAAATATTGAATATATCCTCAAAATCGGTAGATGATCTTTTGAATTTCGTTTTGGGATTCTTCTTAACATCTATGAAAACGCCTCGATGCAGCACTTACACTTTTTAGACATCTGGAGAAAAAATCTAGATATTGTAGACCTATAAATTACCACATTTTTGGAAAGATATTCCAAATATTCTAAGCCTTAATTTCACTACCTCAAATGTAGTAGTGAATAAACTCCTTTTGTGAATATTGTATGATGATGAAAATTTTCTATCTTCTTCTTATTCAAATTTTAGATATGAAAAATATACTATTCATTGGGTAATCCTAGGACATGTCTCCTTGTGTGAGATCCTGAAAATAGTTTCACATGTAATTGTACCGTGAATTCATGTTTTCACCATTTAGATAAAATACAATTTTCTGTGAAATATTTTCTTGCGAAAATTAATTTCTAAAAATTCTTTTAGTCCCATAAAAAACATTCATATGTTATCCAAGATCTTCCATGAATCCTCCACACACTTCCATGAACCATGTGGTTCAGGTACTTTACGGACAACCATTATTTTGAAAAATACCTCTAAATCTCCAAAAGGTTCTGAATTTTGAACTATAGTGTCATGGAAACAACATCCAAATAATATGATTTAATTTCAAACTACATTAACTACACGAATATATGATGCTCTATAAAATATTTTTTTCCATTGTGAGTTATAGTTCACCACCACTCCCTTTGGTGAACTATATTTAAAAACTACCTCCTTCCTAGAATTGATCCCACACAAACTACATCTAATTTCACATAATTAATTCATCCTAAAACTCTTCTCCTTCACATAATCCTCCCTTGATAAATACTTAGGACTTCACCAAATTCATCAAAAAGTAATGATATTCTCTAATGAAATTTTCTCTCCCTAATGATGTGATTAGGGTCCTTTATATTAGAAAAGAAATCCCATAAAACTTACTAATAAAAAATACCCAAGACTCAAATATGGTACATATTATACCATGAAATTATTATGCAGTTCGAATAAATCCATTATATTTTTCATTGGTTGATGTAATCCTCAAATGAAAAACCATTTTCAGATCCTTAAATAATGACCTCAATTACTCATATAACAAGACTCTTGTGAATGAAGAACCTCCCATGAATGATGAGGCGTCCAAAAAACTGATTTATCTATATGGTTCACATAGAATACTTTTCTTTTTCATACATCCATTGCGGTTCACAAAGAACTGATGTGCTACTATCTGGTTTGAGAACTCCATGCTTCACAGTGAACAATTTCCCATGAACTCCTTTGCAGAAAAACATCATTTTCCATAAAAACTATTGTTTTTGTGGCCCCAAAATTTGATAAACACATGGAAAGTTCCCCAACATAAAAACCTACTTTCTAAACACAAACCTTACTGAAATGTGTTCATCTGTCCATATCAAGAAACATAATAACCTCAAAACACCGAGACGATTACTTGAGGGATTTTTTCACAACATAAATTTACTATCATTAATAGATAATTAATAATCAATATATAAAGTTAAATAATTGAACACATGATACAATTAAATAACTTGACTATTATTAATAGATATTTCATAATCAATATGGCAATGTAAGTAGAAGAAAACACCTTCCATTTAATCAATAACATTTAAAAAATAGTATCAACTGATAAAATCATTTCATAAATTTCATGGATAATAATAACTAAATCCTTAATAAAGGAAATTATTAATTATTAGACTTCATGATATCATGCATCAGGATACTTATAATGTTAATAACATTGATAAGATAGTTTAAAAGTAATAGTAGAATTATATTTAATTAATGCTTACTTATTTATATCATGATACTACTCATGCATCAAGGGGATATATAATTCTAGGCCCATGACATAACTACAGTTCCAAACCATTCCTCATATATTGACTAATCGATTTAATTCAAGAATTTTGTGTCCTATAATCAAATATTTGTATTGAGTAAATAATACAAGTTAATAAATATTTCTAGAGATATAAAAATAACTTTCAATATAGAACACCATATATTGAAATGATATATTTTTTAATAAAAAAACATATCCATGTAAATTAATATGGATATTAGGGTAAATTTAATGTGAAATTATCACGGGAAAGTTAATATTTCATGGAAAAGTTAATGGCTTTAGAAATGAGTCATGAAAGTGAATTTAAATACATTAATTGGTCAAAATTATCATAAAACATCCATATTAATAATTATGACAGTATCAACAGAACATTTCCCAATTATGTTAACCATAAAATAATATTTTTTTTTCATTGATGAATAGATATACCATAAAAAGAAGATTAAAATAATTCTTGATTAAAATAATAATTTCAATTTAAAAACATATTTTTTAAACTAAAAGTCAAAAATATATTTTGAAAATTATTTTATTTTAAAATAATATTTGAATAATATATATAAATATTTAAAACATTGAGTGGTCATAACTATATAAAATTCCATACATGATGTACACATTAAAACAACGATTCCTTTTGTATTATCAATAAAAGGAAAGCATGAATTATTTAGAGAAAAAATAAAGATTCCATTAGAAAAAATTTATAAAAAATCATATATGGGTAAAAATTTATTAAATAAATAATTTTTAGAATTTTAAAAACTTTTTTGAAAACTTTTTTAGAAAACATGTTTTTGGAATAAAATGGATTTTTGATCGAAGAGGTAAATAAATTTGAATTTTATTTGAAGCATTTTCTCGCTCATTTAAAATACAAAATTGTGGAAAAATCATACTACTATATTAATACTTCATGAATAACTATAATATATGATACATAATTGGTTTTATTATCAAATTATCAAATAATTTACATCAATGGATATTTAAGAAAAAAACCCCAATAAAAATGAGATTGTGAAATAAACACTTAAAAAGATCATAATGTCGAAGTGAGTATTAACCATTGAATCAACTATGTGTATAAAATATAAATATACATAAAAAATTTATATTAATTATAATATAATAGAAATATTTTATACACATAATATTATAATATCAAAGACAATGAAGAATTAATATTACCTAATAAATGGATATTCACTTATTAAATTATTTACAACATGTTGACTTTTAATTAAAATACCCATGGTTGAAAAAGTTCAAATTTAAAAATAGAATACCATGATTTATTAATTTATCATGATATTACATGTCATAGGGGAAGTATATACACCATATAAAATAAATTAATCTCATAACATTACAATATGTCTCAATGAAATGGAAATAGAGAAAAAATGTCTTATTTTACTCATCCATTATATTGAAAATAATTTAACCTAATGTGTAATGGTTTTAATAATGTTATTATTTTATACAATAACCATATAAATTTTTATAATATTATATATGATTCTCTTATAACATTTTTCCACCCATTTGTTAATAATATTTTAGTATTTTTATTCTTTTCACTATTAATTTCCTTATTTTCTCAGTCATGTTTTGTAATGAAAGTTATGGGTACTACACATATTATTGAGTTACATAATATCATGAAATATATTAATTTGATAAATATATTCCTTTTCAATATATACATTTTTATAATCATTATCTAAATTTCATCATGGAAAATGGATTAGAACACTTCATGGAGACGGTAGGTCGTACATATACATGAGTGACATTATCATTAAGTTAATGTGTAAAAGGATAAGTAACTGTGTGACATATTAATTTTATAAAATCTATATAATTATATATATATATATCATATATTCACTAAATTTATCCTTATTACCTTCTATGTGAGGCATATGTGAAAAACGAATCACATTATTTCGCGATGTGGTAGTTCACCATACACATGATTGACATTAACTTATTTTAAATGAAATGGAAGATAAGAAGGTATATATGATATTAAAATTATATAGTTTTAATAATATCACAAATATAATATACATGTGTCAAAATTACCATTATATCATTCATTGAATGGTGCTGAGGTAAAATGAGTTACATAAGATCATGATGTGGTTGTCCGTTGCACACACGATTGACGATTTCTTTTTCAATCTGATAGAGAAAGAGATGGAGATAGGTTTATTTAATTAAAGTATTAAACAATAAGTATATTTAATATAATTTGTTTATTATATAATAATGGTTGAATAATATTTTATGTATGTGGAAGAACAAACAAAATAAAAATGATTGTTTAAGAACGTTACCTCTTCTTCGAAGAACTTCCTTAGGTTTCCACAAAATTCAATCCTAGATTCAAATTATGATAAAAATATTATCTAATTTGTTTTTAGGTGATAAAGGAAGTTATATGGGTAGGTATTTGTGTAACCAAATATCAATTAATGTGAAAAGAGTGGAGGAGGGTGGGTGGCCATTTATAAGTGGGGGAGAGGACACACATGAATTTTTTGAAAATAATCCATTAAAACCATGTATACAGAATTAAAAATCCTTAAAATATTTCATTATTGACTTCTTTAGGATATAATGTCAAAATATTTCCATCTAACGGATTTTGGAGAAGGTGTTAGGTAATTTTAAACCATATATTTTTTGTCTAACCCCTGGTAAATCGGTTTTATACCTTAATTGTGGTAATTATTTTTAATTGCATTAACTATTCAAAATAGTAAAAAATTAAGTTAAAATTATTACATAATATAATTAGTAATGTTATAAATATGTGACTAACTTTACATAATTAAATTAAAATAAGTGGAATAATCCAATTTAATATCATACACATAGATGCATCAAAAAAGAGGGGTTCCTAGTAGAAAATTACCCTAATTACAGAAGGTTTATTATCTAAATTAATTTTTAATTTTATTTAAATGAAAAAAATTAGTTAAATTGTAATATCAATTAACTAATTGTATTTTAATATTTTTTTAAAATATAAGTTAACCTTGAAAATAATTTAAACCATGACATAGTTTTAAATACAAATCAGTTTTTTCACTATTGAAAAAAAATAAAACATTTCATGAAAATAACAAAAACTCAATTAAGATAATTTTTTTGATAATGATTAAAAAAATTAATTTAAATTTTTAATTAAAATTATAAAATTGGTAAAAACTAATTTTAAATTATTTTTGTAAAGCGTGACTAAACCATTTTTTAGAAAAATACATTTTTTCATAAAACAATTATTTTTCTTTTAAATGATTCATATTTAATTTTTAATCAACAGATAACCATAGGTTTATTAATTTAGTGAGTAATATTCATACACACCAATTTATCAACTATATTAAATGGTATACTATATTACATTTCATTTAGGTTGAGGGTTGTGTGTTTTAGATGCTATCAAAGAGATTAATTTAAAGAAATATATTTTGTGGGTTTTAAGCATGGAATTTAATGTCATGTACACTATCATATATAGTGTTTTTATTTTAGAATATCAGGTTTTTACATTGATTATTATTTATTTTATTTTTTTATTTTATTAAAAATATATTAATTTTCGTGGTATTTATTAAGAATGGAATAAAAACCATGACTTTTAATTTGAGGATCGGGTGAATAATTGATATTACAACAACCTGGTTATCCATAACATACACAATAAATGGTGTAAAACACACACACACTATTTTAATGATATTTTTAATTTTTATATTTATAAAAGGAATACAGAATAATAAAGGTAAAAAGGTTAAAAATGACAGTAATGTATAGGTTAAGACTCAAACCATTGGCGGTTTGGTCTCCTACAACACACCCTATCCTCATCTTAAATATCATGTGTAGATATTTCATTTTAATTTTTTTTAAACAAGTAAATATTTAATTTAAAATAAAAAAAGAATAAAATGACTCATTTACCAATGGTTCTGAAAGGTTTCATACTGGTAGTGACTTAGTATCCCAAAATGTTCCTATCTATTAATGTGTGCTTTATTACTAGATTTGTTTTAAAATATTTTCACTTTTATCAAAAAAATTAATATACATATATAAAAAAATATATAATTAAAGATGTTAATATATATACATATACATATATATATGACCACACAGATATAAATGTATATAATATACATAAATTCTCCATTTCATGTAAAAACACATGACATGTACCCATGTAAATATATAAATTATTTTCATATAATAAATATATAGAAAAAAAATAAAATCTATATGTTGTCTCCTAAGAAAAACATTCTTAAAATCATTATATTGACATACCTATTTTTTTCATTCCATAATGTGAATGTCTCTAAAAACCTATCTTTTATGTGGTATGGGATCCTTTTTATTGATGAAGATGGCCTAATCTATTTATATTTCATCTAACTTCTCCCTTCCTCTATTATTGTGTCAAAAATTCACTTTTCAAGTATTCTATAGGGTATATTAAACTCTTCTTTAAAATATCTCTTCTATAACATGATCCTGATAACATAAATCAGTTTGAATTCTAATTTATCATTTTTATACATAATTAATGCTCCAAATATTTCATTTTTATCCTCTATTTGATCCATTTGATGCATGTAGTTCCCTCAGCTCAACTCACCCAATTATGGACCAACTGGTGGTGACACATGACCATAGGATTGCCTCCAAGAATGTAGAGGCCGGTGACTAGTAGTGAGTTAATAAGTGATCATGGAGAGACTAGAAGCAATAGTATAGTTAAAAAATAAATAATACCAGAAACATTAATAATATATATACTCCATAAAATAAAATAAAATATGGACATTTCAGCTATGTGCCATCCCAAAAATAGATAACATCCCACATTATATAAAATAACGAACTAATGTAATGTAAGAAGAGATATACAAAAGTAAAAAATATATTTTTTTTTTGTTAGTCATATATCAATATGGTGCAACAATAACAAAAGTGTGGAGGAATCTAAAAAATCAGACATGAGCCCCCACCCAATCCCATCTTCCAACTCCGACCATACAAATCCATATTAACCATCAACTTTAAGGTAATTTACCGCACATGTATCATAAATCATGAAGTCTTCATGTGCACTAAGATACCTTTGTTGGGTGGGAGTACAACTTAATATCCCCAACCAACAATGATCTTGGTCAAATATAGTACATACATTTCTTGGAATGATGTGATATTCTATTAAAAAATTATACATGTTGTTAAAGATAATAGTGTTTACACCCCTTGACGATGTATAATCGATTAATTGAGTTACCATACCTATACTTGGAAATGATAGGTTTCTCTAAACATATCTCATGTAATAACAAAAGGTTTTAATAGTGTCCACCTAGTCACAAAAAGAGATATCAACTGGCATTACATCCCATTTATCAACCAATAATAATTGGGTATCAAATCTTATTATAATATACAATCTTTTGCAAGGGTTTTTTATCTGGATGACAAGGTCACATCAGTGGGAATAAGTTCCCAATATAAACAATACATAATCAGTCATGGAATCTTGGTAGAACAAAACATAATCATGCATAAAATATCAGTGAGAACATCATACATTAGTATAATTTTTCTATAAGTGGTAAAAAAACACAGGATGGTAAAGCATCCCTAACCTCATTCCTCAACATAAGCATATCCATTTCATCCAAATATTTAATTAGTAATACAAATCTGGGCGTTTCACCCCCTTCAATGAAAGTACCTGAAAATTGGAGGTGTGTACCACTTCCATTGTTATAATAGATAGTGGGAATAGAATCCCAAGAAAAGTTCGTACCAGTAAAGTGGGGAATGAATCATTTGACCATAAAAATATCCCCTCAATGATCATTTCATCCCATTCCATATATATCTATAAATAATGGGTAAGTGGGAAGTGTGTATCTCCATACATCAACATGGTTATAATATTTATATCATCATATTATATAAGAAAAATTATAGTAAATATACATGTCATAACATAATAAATATGTCCCATTTATAAGTGAAAAAATACTACATAAAATTAAGACATAAATAGTATATAATTTCCCCCCGTAATGATATCTGAAGACATAACTAATCCACAAAAACAATTATATCATAATGTTTATAACAAAATTTGTTATCATGTATAACTATAAAAAAATAATTATGTGTAGTTATTTCTTTATATTCATAACCCCTCCTCCATACATTAAATATATATTATGAAATTCCTAGAACAACTTAAACTGATGGATGGAAATCTCCTAGTTCACCAACTCCTTTAGGTAATCGAATAGGATAATGTTACTCAATATTCCATTACATGAAAAGGATCACACTAGAATATCACACTAACATACTTATCCTTATCGAAGGAGGACATTATGAATGAATTAAATCATATAAATACCTAAAATAAATAAGGTAACCCCTTTTGGGGTCATTTCTAACTCCCTATAACATTTTAGATTAGGTATATAACCTTTTTGCGACCATATAATTGATATACATCTCACAAGAAAACACTCATGGAATTAATTAATAAAAAACTCTAAAATAGATATTAAAAATTATTTTAACAAATTTATGTTCATTTACACATTATTGGAACTGCCCTCATATCACATGTGTAATTTAAACTAGAAAAAAATAATGGGGATGTTTATGGTCCGCCTACCACTTCATCGTAAAGGCCTACTCATTTAAAACCACTATAAGAGATTAAAATAATAAAGAGAAATAAAAAACCTAAAATTATCCCTAAAATCATGGATTTCTGTAGAATAACTAGGAAACACAAAGAAAGAATAATATTTTAGGGAATATGAGCCTTATCCTTGTCTGCGATAATCTAACATGACAAATGACATGCGATTTTTAGAATCTATGGAGGAGATCCACTTTTAGAATGGTAGGGACTCAAGGGATAAGACTATATGGTTATGTTGGTTAGAAAATCCAAATTAGGGACACCTTAATGTATAAATTTTTTTCCAAAAATTGTTAATTAAAATTCATTCCAACACTAGACATTGTGACGCGCTTCCTGTGTGTGTTGTTGTTCGCTAATGGTGGATTTCACCCCGCATTCCCTCTTTCCAAAGGTGGGTAAAATTTATCACTTCTTAAAATATTATCATGTCATTCATCAAACTACTACTTAGTTACATCACTTTTTAGATGCCTGTTAATTATGATACTTCTCTCTGAAAATTACAAGTGGTCATGTCAGAGCAGCAAACGTTCGTCTATAAAGTAGTCACCTTGGGCATCACTGAGCATGTTTGGACGATGGAGCATTTGAGCTCATGTATTCTTATTCATAGGAGGGATTCTAATGTATGTGTAATCTATGGAATCCTATTAATATCACAAGGTATCTTATTCCCTGGGCTTGTCCTCTAGGGTGTTCCTCAGGTATCCCATGTTTAACACGGGGCAATCCCTAAGTTTAAAAAACCAGAAGAGATAGATGGTTACGAGTTTAACATATTACTTAGACAAATTGAATTGATCAGAACACTTATAAAGGTGTATTAGATGTCTAAATCCCTATAAAAGAGTTATAATAAGGATTACCATAAGGATGGATCAAAACTCCTAATGATGACAGACCCTATATGGTGTTTCCCATAAAGGGAAGATGTCACACCATGAAGGGGTAAATCCATATGAGGTAAGAACTAATGGTTACCAAATGGATGGTCAAGAACATCCATTTAAGACAGAACCCAAATGACATTTCACATATAGGGAATATTCTACACCATGGATGGGTACATCCCTAAGAGGGAAGCACTAAATTTTATCAGATTGAAGGGTCGGAATGCCTAATGAGGATGAACCATAGGTGGTGTGTAACATCCCAAGTAAAAAAAGAATAATATATTTTAAAATTTATTAATATTTATGAATTAAATATTAATTTTAATTTAAAGTGGATGCTATGTTCGATGACTTATCTGATACGCAACAATGGGTTTCTCGAAAATCTTACACTGCACACTAATAATATAATATTATTATTTTAAATGGTAGTTAACGCCCAGTCGTTGTATTGGCGGGAATTAATAGAACTAACTACAATATTATTATACATTTTTTTAATGTTTTTACATTTATCCAATAAATTTTGGGGGTATAAAATATGAATGAATCTAATTTTAAGCATAAATACTCTAATATTCAGTAAAAGGTCGATTTACCACCTTTTGATGGAGAACCCTCTTTAAATCTAGTTTTGGTCATTTTTATATGTTATATTAGAAAAATTAAAATTTTTCTTTAGATTCGAGACATAAAAAATTAACTTTGGGTAAATTTTTAGTATTTTTCTGATAAAGTTCATTTTTTTATTGAATAGTGAAAAATACTGTATTTTAATTCCAATGTTTCTTTTAATATAATGTATTTATATGGTTATATTATATTTTTAATTGTATTTAAAGTGTAATTAGAATATATTTTTACTATTTAATCCAATGTTGGTCATTTTAATTAATTTCACTTTGAAATTGGACATAAACATGTATCAATCTTTTGATAGTTATTATTTCTTAAAAACATGCTATTTATTTTGACAATGAGAATTAATTTTAAATTAATTAATGAAACTTCTATGTTTTTAATTTGGTAAAATACACATCATTTTTGAATTCAGAATATAAAATATAGCTTAGGCTGATTTTTGGTATTTTTCTGAAAAACTTCATTTTTGATTAATAATTAGAACACTTAGTAGTAGTTAAAAAACTGAATTTTTCTTTTAAATGAAATTTTACCACTTTTGTGAATTGAATTTAGAAAATCTGACATACATGGTTGTTATTAGTAAGTAAAATGTGGTTCAATAAGACAAAAATAATTTTTGGTGTATAGTTACTTTTGACTTTTATTTACCGCGGTTAAAGGTAAATAAGGTAATTTACGGTAAAAAGAATATTATAATAACACAAAATTACCTTAACAGTTGTTCTAACCTTATTGGTTGAGTCATTTACGACCATGAAAATATTTGGGTCGATTTTGGGGCCCCATGGAGCCACTTATGAGTGATAATGACACTTTAGATTAATTAACTTAAAGTAATGACAAAAATGACATAAACAAATATCTTTTAGTAAATTAATTTTTACATGGGGTTATATAATTTATCCATTAAACAATAAATATTTATTGGAAATCTAATAATATTTACTAAATCATGATGTTTTTATTATAATTTTTTAACATTAAATAAATTAAATTAATTATGACACAATAATGATGCAACATTTACCTCATTAATAAATGATATAAATAAAAAAGATTATAAATATTAAAATAACATCCAAAATCTTTACGATTACTATTGTGTGATTTATTTAGACCATTATTCTTCTTATCTTTTACTTTAATTAGTTTTGGACCGTTAGAAACCGAATATCATTATATAATAAAATAATATTTTCACACTTTCCTAAAGAACCCCTTCTCCCCCTTATAAAAAAGATTTCATTTAATACTCATTCATCACACCTTTCAGGCCCTTTGGCTCATCCAATCCTTTCCCAAATAATCTCTCAATATCCCTCTCCTCCTCCTAGAAGCCTTACATTAGGAAAAAGGCACTTCAAGAAGTCCTTTTGGATCAAACCAAAGGGATTTACCCATATAAAAGGTAATTGTAACTCCTAACTTCTTTTCATTTATTTTACTTCTCCAACCCCTAAAATATTTTTATTATTTTCTTTTATAACAACACTAGTATCCTCAATATACTATTATATTGTTATGAGAATTATTTTAACTACACTTACACACACCTCCATCTAATGGGTGAAGAACATACTATTTCTGTCGATAGCAAACTAATGCCTCACGAAACGGTGATTGTTTGATTGTCTCCTACCACCTCTCATGGTGGCTATTAAGATAGAACTGTATTTAGATATGATATATATTGTGTTTATGTTTTCTTTATGCTTCTGCATTTTACATCTATTTCCTACCTTTATGGTTTCAATAATGAGTAAACAAGAAAATTTCATTTGAGGAAGTGCATACTACCGCCCCCTCAAAGTGATATGACTCATTAATTCCATATGTGTGACGTATAAAGGATAGTGTTAATGATATTATATATGATATTATATAGGAATTATAATATACCTATGTATAATTATGTTTTAATTCCATTAAAGTAATAAATTGTAATGAAAGTAGTTTTCATGCGTACGTACAGCTTACCGTCTCCATGAACGGTGCATTTAATTTATTATCTCCAAAATGTTATATAATGTTATAAATAAATATATATATATATATATACGGGATATATATGATTTATATGATATCTAAATCATGAATATCATTCTGGAGATAATGGACTATTGACCACATGGACAACTTGTAATTATAAGGTGTTCATTTTTGACTCAAGTACCAAATAAAGACAAAACAACCATTTTTAACTTAAATGATTAAATAATGTATATAACATGGTAATAAGTGATATAAAAGGAATAATAAACTTGAAAAAGGTTCTTAATCAAGTATAAATTATCTTTAGCATATTATTCAGGAGATCAAAGAATGAAAGGGTCAAGTCAGACACGAGGTAAGGGACTACGCCTCAATCTCCTTTCATTAAGGCATATTTTGTTTTATACATGACTTTCTTTTATATGGTGTATAAACCCCTTTAAATTTTCATTTCATTCAAATGGAATCTTTTTATACGAATCGTTTTACTAAACGACAAAAAGGAATGTTTTTTTTAATGTAAATGGTAACAACGTCCATTTTCCACAACCGCAAATATTATTTGATCTTTGGATTCCTTAACAAGTCGTAGTGTTTTTAAAAAAAAGGAAAATAAATACCATATACTTTTTACGTATCTTGGTATTGAAAATGGTTTTTTATAATGTATTTGTTATGTCAATATATTTTAATGATATATTTTGATTGAAATATGGAAATGTTATCTTTCATTTTTTTTTGTTTTCTGTTTTATGAATATGTTATGGTTCTTGGGAATTGATTAAGTATACGGGTGGTTCCATGATAAACCTAGGGCGGGTGAGCCCGAGATAGATCTCCAATGCATTGGGTAACATTTCATAGGTAAACGTGAATGTTTCTCCTAAGAGATCTAGGGAATATACTGTGATGGGTATTCCAATGTAACTCCCTATTTAGCTGTGACAGTTACAATGTATGTATGATATGAATTCCATAAGTACTTCTATGATTTGTGATTACTATGTGTTATTCATAAATATTTTGTTTTCATGAGGTAAGTAAAAGAGTTTATGTTTTATATGTATTTATGGACTAATGATTTCTTTCTTATTTTATAACCCTTACTAATCCTTTTATGCTCATCACATGTTTTGAAATGTTTTTCACAGGACATAAATATTAATAGGTTCAAGTATGGGATCAAGGAAAAGTCTTGTTGTCTAAAACAATGAATTGAAAATGACTCTTTTTTTCAAGCGTTTTTATTTTATAAAAAAATGGATACTGAGTAGAGTTGACTATATGTAAAATTCATGTTGTTATGTAAATGTTATGACCTAATTCTCTAAAACACTAAACCTAAAAAGATCCTCAATGTGAATTATCCATTTAATTCAAAAATATGTAATGTTTAAGGTCGGGTCCTTATATGGTGTGTCCCATAAATGGATGTTTTCACACCATGAAGGATGATTTGGACACCACTAAAGGTGGATCAGGGAGGTATACCCCAATGAGGGGGACCCCAAGGATTAAAATTGGGTGGGATTGAACATGGTGGAGGATTCCTTTTTTTTCTTAATATATGGGGACTAAAACCCACATAGTTTAATGGATAGAGTGGGTATCTATCACTGAGTGTTCCCTTCACAATAGGATTCTTCTCGGTTGGACAATGAGTGGTGTGGGGTTTAGGAACTGAGAAAAGTTGGGTGGATTCCATGATTTCATAGGGATGTGGCGGCCTAGGTAAGAATTATGATGGATGTGGAGGAAGTATTGGAATGAAATAGTTGGAATGGATGGAATTCCATGGGTGATGGGATTGAACTCCATGTAGGATTCTTTACATATCCCAATGGATGGAAATCAAAGTCCATGGATTTCATAATCAGGAAATTAAACACCTAAGGAGGAAGCTTGTGATCATGCAGTGCATGGACGTGGACTCGAAAGAAGTATGATATTGGGGTTGTGGATTGATCCTCCTAAGACATGGCAGATCGAGGGAATGGCCAGGATGATTATGTATGGTGGGATTGAACCTCGTAGAGGATTCTTATGTATCATATTGGTTGGGAATCAAAGACCATGTTGTTATGGATGGTTTGGGGCTTACACACTGATACTTATTGGGTGCTTCTAGGAGCAATGATGATGTGGATGGGGATTAAGAATGAGATTACCCAATGTCACATCATGAGTGTAAATCCCTAGGAGGGATCCCCAAAGTTTACTATTGTTTGGGATTGAACCTTGTGGAGGATTTATATGTACCTTGTGTAGAAGAATGGGATCAAAGCCCACGTGGTTCATATGTGAAGGAGAATGGGGATTACTCCAAGATGGATACCCAAAGCATGACATCCTATGTGCATTACATGGGGTGATATTATAGTTTAAAGTCTGGTGCTGAGGATGGTGGGTCTTGGCAGTTTAACACTCTACATCATGGATGAGGTGGACTCATTCCTTAACCACTTAGACTTACATGGCTATACTCCATGATTCTTTATATGGTTCATGACCTGAGAAATTCTTGAAAGGAGTTGGTAAAGGAGTGGTCAGTTTATGGGTCCATGCTAGCATGGGTATTCGAAAAAAAATCAATTAGAGTACCTATTCCAAAAATAAGAAGGTAGAGTAACACAACAAGAAACACTGCATGAGGGACCATGAAATAACTACACACAGTCCTGGAGGGGCACACAAAAATTTATTGAAAATAAAGGGGCTTCATTGAGAGGTTATTCACAATGATCTAGTGGTATTTGTAGAACTGGGGCTTCTCAAAAGAATGGGATTAAAAAATTGTACACCCTTTTCCATAGCATGGAGCCCTATCACAATATAGTATTTCCTTATGAATGATTAATGCTATGAAAATTCTCAAGTTATCCAAATGGAATCATTCCTTCATTAAGTGCATAGTCCTTCATGAAAATAATCTCGACCTTAGGCAGGGAAAAATTAGAACAAGGTAACTGGGGAATCACAATGCTCAAGTACCTTGGGTGATACTTTTTTGGGTAAGGTTCACAGTGCTCATGAGCTTCGTAATATGGATGCTTATAAGTTGGATGGTCAGAGTGGTCGTACCATTTAGGGGAGGGGGGTACTCATATATTTATAGAAAATGGGTCTCACAATGTGCATGGGCATCCCACAAATGGAAAAAAGGATTCATTAATGGGAGAAGATCCATCAGACTCACGAATCCATCCTTTAAAGACATTAATGTGATCAGGGAACTCCATAGGAATCACGAGAGTTTCATCATCTCACTTTTAATGGTAGCAGAGGGAATCAAACTCAAGGGAGTACTATTATTACCTGGCACATTTAGGGTGTGAAGGGGCTTTGCGTGGGAGAATCATGAGGAAAACCCATTTTATGACAATTGGTCATGTTGATCTTTAATTTCATCCTAAATGGTTTTAACCTTATTCAACTTATCTCGATACATGAATTTCCACACCAAAAAAATACCCTACTCAGAAGGGGAGTTGATAGGAAAAGGATGACCATATTCTGAGGGGATGTTTCCAAGAAAAGGATAACCGAGAATCTGGATCCTGATAATGGGGTTCCGATCACACATATAAGATATGTTCATGAAACTCAGGGGTGAAAATTTATCCTCGATGCTCAATCGGCCACCGCCTATAAATAGGGAATGAGGGTCACATTATCCATACAATATCTCCATGAAATTCTGTACTTGATCTCTCTTTTCATGAATTCACCTTCCCCACAAACCCAGTTTCATGGTCCTTTTCTCTGTAACCACCTATTTAGTGAACTAAAAAATCTCCTTCCACTATTCCTTCATGAATTTAGTATATCCCAGGGTTTCTTCGTGACTTGTAGCTTTGTGAATGAACTTATTGAGTGTTATTCGTGAACATTCACATAAAATCAACCATGACCCAGATAAGATGGATTCCCTGGAATCTGGTCTGGAGGTCCTTGAAGATGCATCCCGATGAGGATAAATGGAAAACGATATCATGATTCTGGAGTATGTTCGAATCCATTCGAACCATGGATGCCTAATAAAGTTGTTTTTAGAGCCATATAGGGAATATAACTAATGTAAAAGGTTTCCACTATATGACATCAGTTTTTGGGATGATTTTTTCATCTTAGAGGAAGGTAAGGACGAACTGTCATTCTAATTTTGGTGTATATTAGGACAATATCAATGGTATATGGTCGGTGATGGCCACATCCAATAGGACCACATGACTATCACAATTCATTTCCTCTACAACCCCCTCAATAACATTGATGGAAAACTATTGGTGGAAGAAGCATCTCCTCCACAATATAATAAAATACTTAGGTAAGGGCCTTGGAATATGGAGAAAGGATAGACTGATGATTGGGATTTTCTCCAGGGAGGCAACTTCATAGAGGAATGGGCATGGGCATACTAGGTGTCGGTATCTTGTGCAGAGTTCAGGACAATATTGAGGTGAGTGGTTATATATGATGTGGAATGGGCTTCCCAATTACATCTCTATGAACCATGATTCCTCATGCTTAATTTTATGATTTGATGGTCTCCAGACAATAACACATTTCATCTTCACCACAAGGAGGTTGGAATCAGCCTCTCATATCTTCATCAAATTTCTAGATTCCCAATTTTGGGGGATATGTACAATGAATTATTTACTGTGGAGAATTATTGGAAGGATGAATAGAATATGTCACATACAGAGAAGTCTTTATTAGAGTTGGTGCAAGGTAAAAACAATGAAAAACAGATTACAAAGGACATCCACTCCATGAAGTGGTTCAGCTACTTCTAGAATTTTCCTGTGGAGAAGCCTTCCGAGGGCATGGAGAAATACAAGAAGATTCTAAAAAGGCTAAATACTTATATGAGAGATACCCAATGATGAAAATATTCATCTTACTTTTGAATTATTGTGGACAGCCAGTGGATGTCACCAAGGATGCGCATCCACCTATAGTCTGGTTGGATGAATTAATTTTCTCACTCATCTACAGGTGTATGCTTCTAGTTATAGATGCATATATTGGGGTTCAACTAATAACTTTTTCCATTTATGAAATTATAGGAACTATAAAACACATCAATTTGGGGATCCCAGGGTTTTTGAAGCTGTATAAGGTTCTCTGACACATCAGCAAGGGGAATAAGACGTTTCACGTGTATGGTCCACATCACCTTACATATAGATGGGTTTCCAAAAACTTTGGAGAATATGAATAACTCAATACAATACCCCCCCCCCCCCCCCCCCCGAGATTGGGTTTCAACTAGTAATTATGAATTTTGTGGGAGAGTTTTCCACTTATGTCAGGTTTGATGGTAGCGCCGAGCAAGATCGGGTGAGAATATCAGTTCATATTTCACTTGTTCACTCTACCAATGGAGGTAATAACTTATAATTAAATATTAACTATAGTGAATTGGTTTTATCAATTGTATTTTCAAGGCAGAGTACAGTTGGAAAGGGTGAACTGTAAGCTGATATGTGAAATATACACCCCACACCGATTTGTGAGGTAGTTTAGGTGTCTGTAGAGGATGACTCCAAAGGTTTACCTGCGAGTAAATTAAGAATACCAACCATGCATAATGAGATATCTCAGGATCATGTTCACACATGAAAATGGGAAAATACCGAACAAACTTCCACTATCCCCTATTGTATCTGGACTAGAGGATATATATGCACAGAGTTGGAAAGCCACCCATTTGGAGGAAATGATAAAGTAGTAGACAATAATGAATAATGAAGAATTTTCCCATGTAAATTTAGTTTTATGGTTGAATGTGACAAGAGAGAATCATGGGGGTAGGGCTTATGCACATCATGAGGGTGAAGCTACATCATCGAGGCTGATAGTCTAAGAAAATTCACTAATTGGAGATGAATGAGGATGAGAAGCAGTACCAGTCGAGCGAACCTAGGAGGAAGGGGATGCATCAAGGTGGTACCACCGAATACCTTCCCAGGATATTGGGAAACAACTGATCTATGTGGAAATTCCTAATGATGTAGTCTATTCAAAAGCTTGAAAAACTAGGACACCTACAGATAGTTATTCAACATCAAAAACCTTTGAGATCATCTGAATTGGTATGGGATGAAGTTGGTAGGGATCAAATTTACAATGTGGGGATTCCATTCATCCCAAGAATATGGGGACCAATTTATCTATGAACTAGTGGAACTAGTGCATTCTCAAGGCAATGTGTGTCCCTTGAAAAATCGAGTGTGGCTACTACTAGACGTGACCGCTCCCCTAGTTCTATCGGTGTCCCAGCTGGAGGAACACTTCCTTTTGCCCAATGGGTCATATGGATCATGTGGGGAATAATCCAATGAATGAATAGATATAGGAGGACACCAGGGATATATCTTCAATGGAAGCCTCTCTAGAAGAAGGTGAGATAGTTTCCTTAGAGGAAACTTCTTGTGGAGGGATTCACTAAATCTCTTAGACTAATATTTCACTCATTTCCCTATGTTATCACATATCCTGATGATTTTCTTGGATTATTTGTCAGACATATGACCCATATAGTTGAATCTTACACAAGAGACTCCATATCATAGGGTTGAATATGTGACTAATGTAGATAGATAGGTTGTAATGCTTTTGTCCGAAGAAGAAGTAGATAGTAGGTCTTTTGGAGCTAAGGAATATGGAATTACCAAAAAAGAGTCCTTATAGCCCTCTATTGTATATGGGGGACCACACAATTTTATCCCAATGATGAAAACCCTATAGAACGAGAAGACTTAACTTGACCTTTGTATGCTCCATGCCTCATAGAATCATACTTTTTGATCACTCAACCATATTAACTAATATGATCCCATTATAAATATTCTTAATAGTAGTGTGTTCTTTTCTAGTGATAATGGTTGGAGGACACATGTATCCTTTCTAGATAGAAGTTCGAGTCCATTCAGAGCCAATCATCCAAGTCAACAAAGACATTGTTTCTATTGAACAATCAATCATGATTGTTGGTGGCGTCACTAGTGGGATGGAACCTAGGGCCTAAAAATACTACCTTATCAAGGTGGTATCATGTCATGAAGATCAAACACATGATATGGATCCCAAACCAACATACATGATTCCATAGAATGATTTTTCTGATGAATTCTAGGTCATATTTCTAGAGTATGAACCTATTGATCTGGAGGAGCTGGAAGAGTCCGATTCAGATGCGGTCGAGGAAAGCTGGGCTTCCAGATGTTGGGAATTGGAATTGTTCATGAAATTCATCAACAATACATCATAACCATAGTTGATAAGATTAATAGTATCACTTGTCCACTAGATTCACAATCTGTACACTTGAGTGGCAGCCACAAGAGGTCTACACATACTGATCTGTGACTACCTCACTGAGAAAATAAAAGAAAGTAGTCATCATCAGGACATTGATTGGAATCAGGAAAATTTTGTTTTTACTAAAAATATTCAGGTGTTGAGTAGGATATTGACTATATGTAAGGGAAAATGAATGAACATTCTTCAGTTGCTACCAACCAATCGTAACTGGTAGCACGATTGAGGGTCCAACTTATGGAAACCCAAGAGTGACTGAGGTAGGTATCTTGTCATGTGGATGATCATTGGGTTGAATGGGACTTGGCACAAATCATTATAGATGACCTTTTCTCTAAGGCCATTGATGAAGATATGGATCTTATAATACAATAATAGACCATATATGTCACACGCAAGATGGTGGAATAAGTGAAGTTCTCTATTTAAGGGGAGAATCCATAAGAGATATATTTCTTCAAGCTCATGAGGTATACTTATTACTTATTTTCTTTAGATTGAGTGTATGTAAAAAATACTACTTGATTCAATTATCATGATTTTACATATCTATGAAACAACCATTGACCAATCCCTAAACTCACGTGGGTCATGACTGGTGTGAGTAATAAGGGACGACCATGTAATCATTCAATTTGTATCAGTGTGTTAGATAATAACTCAATACCCCATGATTTCTATTTTTAACTAACCACACTGTGTGTTTATTACGAGAGAGGCTATAAATGGGTAACGTGGCTCTTTGGATAACCAATTTTATTTTCACCACATACACTAGTGCACGAGCGGGATAATTCCAGGGTTGATGGAATCAATTCGAAAAAACGGAAATTAAAATTGTTAATCCTAATGCCAAAAATTTGGAATATTAGGATGTTGGAATGATAGTACAAGATGACTCCTCACAATGTTCAAAACACTGTATCCACACTTCTATCCTAGAATGGGGACAAACAAATTAGGGTCAACCATTGACTGTGTTTGAAACACGGGATCAAACTCGAAGTTTCGTCTAATGTATTTTGGAATGTTTTCCCAATACGATATGTGAGACGAATTAGCATGGGACTTGTACATTAGGGGTTATATTTATACATGAAAGAGGATGAGGATACGAATGAATGGGTATTGAAAGAGTGGTAATGGAGTGAGGAAATTTTTGAAAGGATTCCAACAATCTTGATATTAAACCACTATGACTTAGAGCACATTGGTGTAGGTGTATTAGCATGAAAAAAGATAAAACACATAATCCAAGGGAGCATCCTATTGGGTGATTATTGAAATTTTATGATGTAAACAATTTGGTGAATGAAACGAATCAGTGAAAAAGACCTCTCATGCCTATAAAAAGATTCTTTGATTCTTCACTTTATGAATGGATGGATGATGAACATATAGATTAATATTGTACAATGAGGATGATTCAAGGTATAATTTAACATCATGTGTTCGGGATGCATCTCATAGTTTAACATCATGTTACTAGGACATTTCACATAGTCTTAATGTCACACTACCTAGAACATGGACAAAAAATTTTAAACTCATGTTTCCTGGACTATGAAAATGAATATTCCTAGAATGTTTGGGTTGAACAGAGAGGAGATAACCTTGATGTCAATGCGCCAATGGAGGCATGTGAACCAAAACAATTTAAGGACAGGTGGGTAGGAAGAATATCTAATATAATTAATGGAAAATACCATAGGGAGGATCTTAGTTTTAGGTCATAATGTTTGGACTTTAACAGAGGCCAAAAAGAAAGATATGGTTGTGGAACCTATGGTTGGGCCTGAGAAAAAATGACCTGGAATCACTTTTTATCCCATTATAAAGTTAATAAAGCCTCATATAGTTATTAAAACATAGATAAATATAAGTCCAAAACTGGTTGGGGAAATCATTTCGGGAAAGGATGGTGAAATAACCCATAATTATCATGGGGAATCCGGAACTTTATTAGGGTATGGTTGTAGTTTAACATCATGCATGTTGGATAATGGTTTTTTAGTTTATGGTCATAGAGTTTAGACCATGGGGGATTCTGAAGTGGGTACATATTGGATGACGTCCTGAAATTTCTGACATGAATGGGGACCATAGAATTCCACACCACACAACATATCCCATAAGAGGCCTATGCAAAATTTAAAGTAATGGTGCTTAGACTTGTGTGTCTATTTTAGGGTTATGAAACCTGGACCATGGGGAATGTTATCCAAGAGGGATATGCGTAATGTTGTTGAATAACAAAACAGATGTGGATAAGGACCAGGATGTCCTACATGTTCCACATATTCATTCTCAAAGAAGCTTGTATATAGTTTGATGTCACGCATGCTGGACTATAATAAGGAACACTCATCCCAAGGGTACACATGCGACACTCATGAGATAAAAACCAACATTAATGAGGGTTAAAAGATCCCACATGTCACATTGATGCCTCAAGATGAAATAGAGAATAGAACATGGTTGAGGCCAAGGGGCCGATGGTTTGAGGGAGTTGGTGGCTGGGCCAAAAGAATAAGTGTTCAGGTATCGCTAAATATCCCATGAGGATGGGAATCAATCAACACATAGTTATTGAATTCAATGAAGATTAATGTCATGCAATAAGTATGTACATGAATTGATGTAAAAACAGGAAATAATGTTGCAGATAGTCCCGATATTGATGATCTGAGCATCACTACGTATCCCATAAAGTTTTAAATCGTGGAATACATAGTTATTAATGGTAAATTTTCCTATATAAGCCTCACCCATACTCATAGACATGGAAAGAGATATGGGACATTAGATATTTATTTTTTGTCTGTTATTTTATTTTTTCGTGGCTGGACTGGGATAAAATTTGGGGTGTCACTACAGGAATCAAGCCATATGTATGATTTGACATGTGGAATGGTAGATGACTAGTTCCAAGGGTGATAACATCTCATGAGAGAGCACCTAGAGGTAATATGATGGGACTAGTCGATGAATTTTAATGTCATGTTGTAAGGACATTAGAGTCAGTGTTTCAAGAGGGTTGTGCATGGTGTGGATACTAGAAACCCGACATGAATGGGGACCATAGAGGTCCATACCACACCACACACTCCTTATAAAACCATTGGGGATCTCTAATTTTATGGTCATCGAGTTTGGACCAATGATTGTACAGCTTCCCCATGTGGATATGAACCCTACCAGGAGTCCTAATCCCATGTGATACATGCTATTTGGGGGAAACAAGAAGTGATGTTTGAATTTTTGTACCATATAATGATGTGTACAATAAGGGAGAAGAAATATATTTCTATGAATGTCCACATGATTCTGGCCTTCTCACTTCTCATGCACAGATGCCTAGAGGGGAAACACTAGGAGTGCTGGAGATCCACTAGAACATAATGGGGTGGAAAGGGTGTAAATAAAATCTTCTAAGGCCCAAATCATTGAAGGGGTGATTGATGGGTAGGATCAAAATTGAATATTTTCACAATAAAATATCAAAACCTTCACAAACAAAGAGTGAGGCATGAAAATGAAACATTGACTATTGAATATGTTAAAAACAAAGGGTGTACTATTTACTACCAAAAAATACATTAGTT
Organism: Viscum album; assembly: GCA_963277665.1. Lineage (NCBI taxonomy): Eukaryota > Viridiplantae > Streptophyta > Magnoliopsida > Santalales > Viscaceae > Viscum > Viscum album. The sequence continues at coordinate 1,713,209,235 of OY728152.1, read as the reverse complement.
AATTGGACCAGGATGGGAGGTGAACCAAAGCGGCATGCGACAATTACCATTAGGGGGTCCATAAAAATGTGAAAGATGGTGTAAATTCAAACCCATAAAGACTCTATGTATGGATATAGTTTGGTTAAATTTATACATGGAACTCAACACCTTTGGTATCATGCTCTAATTCAACATATCATGTCTGTGGTAGGACCCTATTGAACCAAGGATAAAAGGCCCTTGTATTTAAAAATTTTTGAAGTCATATTTATTAGACCATAGGATCTTAGTTTAAAGGCCGTAGAGTTTGGAAAATATGCACCCAGTTTAAAATCATGTTCCTAGTATGTATTCATGTAGTCAAACTTCATGTAGGATGGAAGAAATATAACACAATTTATTATCATGCAACTAGGACATAATGGGAAAAGATGTATCTTGGAGAAGTAGTGGATGAGGAGGAAAATAATCATGATGTAAATGTGGCCAAAGAGAACCACATCACACCACATACTCATTGGAGAACCAGGGAAAGGATCTTAGTTAAAGGTCTTAGAGTTTGGACCAAAGGATCTTAGTATAAGGCAATAGATTTTGGACCATAAGGTTTCAAAACTCTTCTTTGTGGGTTCAAACCCTACTAAAACTCCTAAGACCACATGATCCATGATTAGTTTGGGAAACAAGGAGTGATGTTAGATTTTCCCTATCACATGAGACAACATAACTATTGAAAATAAATGATGGGTGGGAAAGTACCAACAACACTAACATTCTCACTCTATGCAATTAGGAGCATGGTGGGGAAACACTAGGAGTATTGGGGATCCATCGGAATATAAAGATGTTTAAAGTCTGAATCAGGTTGCCCAATATCTAGAACACATTAAGGGTGGAATGATGATGGATGATAGATATTATCCCTATTAGGAAAATAGAATCCATATCATTTTACCAGTGATGGCGGTAGAAAAATTAAGGTTGACCATTGACCGTGTTCAAAAAATTGGACCTATCTCAAAAGATCATCCATAGTATTCTGGGGAGTTATCCAAGGATGGTAAGTGAGATGATATGGCTTAATAAGGCTGTTAGGGGATCCCTTCATACATTGAAGAAGATGGGGTTCTAGGTAAAGTAATTTAAAAATCATGGAGATGAATTATAAAATGTACTTATTGAATCCAACACTCCACATTTCAGAAAATAGAAAATTAAGTCATGTTGGTGTGGAACATATAAAATTGGGATCAAATATGTCTTAAATGATTCGGTTCCATAGGGGAACGAGGTACCAAGATGAAAATTAGGGTTAAAGACCATGGGGTTGTGATATATTTATGATCATATTTCATGGACCGTATGGCTCCTAGTTTAATTTCATAGAGTGTAGACCATAGGTGATCAGTTTAACGTCATGTGACTTGGGTGTATCCTTGTAGTTTAACGTCATGAAGTAAAGATAAAATGTTATGTATTTTTATTTTCATTCAATAAGGACATAAGGGGAAAGAGTTACATCCCAAAGGAGAAGTGTGTGGAATGACAAATAACCCGATGCGAAAGGTGACCATGGAGATCCACATTACACCACATAATTTAAAAGGGGTTCATAGGCTAAAAGGACCGATGGTTTTTGATCCTAAGTGTTGTCCCAAAGAAAATATTTCCAAGAGTCACTATGTAACCCTAAGGATGGGAATAAAGCCATGGATATTTCTCAAAAATGACATGGTAGGCAACCATTGTCAGACTAGTGATATCCTTTGAAATGATAATATAATGATTTTTATGTAGTTTTCTAACATACAACTAAGATATGAACATATTTGTTTATGGTCGTGGAACTAAAACCATAAGATGAAATTTTTATATGAAGATGTGCAGTACCGCATGATGATGAAACATGACATAAATGAACATCAATGTGGCCCACAGCGCACCACTCACTCATGACAAATCATAGGCCAAAGAGGTATAAAGGTTTTTGATTCAGAGATTAGGCCCAAAGACAAAATTATGGGGAATCACTATGTATCCCATAAAGATGGGAATCATGACACAAATAGTTCTAGGGGTCATTTATGTTTAAAATCATGTGTAATGGATGAGGTGTGGGATAGGTTCTTTGATAGGAACATGCATGGTGTCGTTGCCATGACCTAATGTGAATGAGGACCAAATTGGTCTACACCACACCACACACTCCTGAGAAAAACCAGGCCAAAGAGGATGAAAGGATTTTGATCCAGTGGATGGGATTGAATGAAAAATAGATGGGAATTGCTTTATATTCCATAATGATGGGATCCAAGACACACATAGTTCTAGGAATCCTGTAGTTTGGCATCATGTATTAAGAATGAGGTGGAAAAAATATCAACCCATGAAGATACAAAAACATGGGAGGAATAACCCAATGTGAATGGGGACCTAGGAGGGTCACACTATACCTCAGGATATTGAAGAAACTCAGACATAGTTTAGAGTCATGATGTTTGGTCTGAGGCCACCAGTTTAACATCACATGCATGGGATGATAGAAATATTTCTTTTAACATCCTACAAAAGGGATCATCATTGTTGTGTAGTTTAATTTCATTCAGTTAAGACAGCGGGGTTATTAGTTTAAGGTCATTGACTTTGGACCATATGTGAGCATTCCCAAAAGGGAATCTGTAGTGTGGTGTGGTGATAGACCTAGAATGAATGAGGGCCCAGTAGGTCTGACACCACACAACACATTCCTAAGAATACCCCACATGTAGTTTAATGTAGCGGTGTGAAGACCTGGGTGCCTAGTTTAATGTCATGTGATTAGGATGTTATAAATGTTACTTTTAAGGTCATGTTAAGGTCATCATAAATGATGGGAAGTAAAATTTATTTCCACTAGGACACAAAAATATAATTTCATATAGGATGATACTGAATACAATTTAGGGTTAGGATTTCAGTACCTTGTTTCAATTTATTTTTGTTCATGATGATACTACATATAGTTTAGGGTCATTCTCCCAAGACCATGTAGCAGTTTAATGTCATGTAGAACGATACTGCATACAGTTTAGGGTCATTTTTCCTAGACCTTTCAGTAGTTTAATGATGCACATGATGATACTATATATAGTTTAGGGCCAAGATTCCTAGACTATGAAGTAGTTTGATGTCATGTAGAAAGATACAATGTACAATTTATGGTTATGGTTCATAGACCATATAGATTTTTAACTTCATGCATGAAGGTACTGCATATAGTTTTGGTTCATACTGTCTGGACTATTCCGCAGTTTAACATCGTCCTAGATGAGAAAAAAGGTTTAATCAATGTACTTCTTGAGTAACATAAAATTTGTGGGAGGTGTAATTATCTCACCAAATGTGGTAACCAAAGGGTATGCATCATTGAGATAATCATTGTGGATGTTATAAGGTACCACTAATTTGGGCACCAACATTTGTGGCTTCCTACGAGGTATCATTTCATCCTTAGAGAAAATAATGTGTCACCTTAGAAGACAAAGAAGAGACAAAAATACGTGTTGAACACTATGGATATATAGTTCTAGTTCCTCTCTAGATTATGTAAGGCCCAAAAAATGTTATTTTCGACAGATTCCAGTTCATATATATAAACATATTCTACTTTTTCTAACATTTTCTGATCATAGAAAGCTATGTGAAGCTATGTAAATTAAATCTCTATTGGAAAGACTGCCTCTATATCATACACCAAGGAATATGGAGTCACCTGGGTAGAATTGCATGTATTCATCCGATAAGACTAGAGATAATTAAGGATCTTCTCTATCCAAATTATCTTATTATGGTCCACCATCAACTAAAAAATTATGGAGTGGTTCTTGTTTAGTTCCTCGATATGGCCATTTTATTGTGCAAGGTAGAGAGAAGTGTGGTTGGACCAGATGCCTTATTTGAGGTATAATTTCTTCAGGTTATCTGCTCGGAAATTGGTGTCATTTCCAATGGGAATAGATTGATGGAATCCAAATTGATTGATGATGTTAGAGCTGAAAATTCAATAATATAACAATATTTGACTTCTATAAGAGAAATTTCCTCTTCCCACTTGGAAATGAAATCTGTCGCAGTCAGGATGAACTGAGACTAGCAAGGTGTTACTTGTGGATACAGCCTGATGACTTTGATTCCCCAGAATTCAATGAGACAAGATTATTTTTTAGTGCAGATGTGATATAATGGTTGATGCATGAGGTTATCATGGATATAACAAGCATGGATCTTCTTCGATAAATTGATACAGTCATGGAACATTGTAGGCCAGAGTTATCCAATCCTATGAATCTGGTGGAAGAGTTTCATCCATGTCGAATGAGCACCACATGACCTGGCCTTAAATTCCATCATGACCTAGGAAATCTTGTTTCCATATATTCTATGGAGGTGGATTTCATAAAAAAAACTTCTATATAATTGTTTCTCCAGTCTGGGACCACTCTAGAGGGTGAACTTTGTTTCACAATGACATATTTGCTCAAATTTGGATCTTTTTGACTGGAGATTTCCATTATGGGGATACTCGATGAAATTAGTTTCCCAATCAGAGTTTATTCATCTGTAATGATATCTATAAGACCTTATGTGGAAGAAAATTAAATTAGGTAGTTTACTTACTAGTTTTTTTCATCATCTGAAGTGATGGGAGAGATGAATCTTCAATACACCATATGGATGAATAGATCTCCCAATTCATGCTCTATGAGAGATGTAGTTAGAATGAATAGGGCATAGACTAAAACATTTTTTGACCAGGGATAATGAGTAACCTCTCACTAAGATGATAGGTAGGCCCTCAGAATGAGAGAATTCCTGATAATGTATATGAGATCTGGCTTCCTACCTATGTAGTAACCATTGATTTGTGTGTTGTATAACTCAGTGTCCCCCTCCTTTTTTAAGTGGGAAATTTCAATCTCGATAACCATATAATGACCAGTATTGAGTTCCTGATACTCTGCCTCATTTTTGGTTCATCCTCTTGATAGAAAGAATGAATATGGAGGAACTTCTTATGTTATTGTGATAAAGATGATCCCTAGGCCTACCATGTTGATCCTGAAATCATTGAGCATTATATTGATTGGGATCTAGGAGGCACCATCATTATTCATTTTCCAACATGATGGAGACTAATCTAATAAGTCGATATCATCATCATGGAAATCAACATCCAGAGACATTTTCTCAAGGTCCGGATGTGCGACCATAAAATCTCCCAGTACTTGACCATTGAAAACCTTGTTCAGAATGAACCTAATGTCAATATTCTAAAGGACCACTTCCAAATGAGCTATATGTCCTGTTAACATGGGGTGGTTCATAATGTACATTTGTGGATCCATGTGGAAAACCAACTATATCCTAGGATGCGGCATGTATTTCCACAACTTATGCACCGAAAAACAAGTGTGGGGAATCTTTATGTATGATATACTGTCTAGACATTATATTGAGGAGGATACATCAAAGTTACTATAATCAATTCTCTATCCATTTGTAATTATTTTTGGTGAGAAGGGAACCGAGTGATCATTCCAGTGTGGTCACATAAAAGTCCATCGGCTTTTCACTGACGTGTGACATCAAGACTGGAGGCTATAGCAAGTACTAATTTATTTTCTCATATGTATTCTAACACTCCACATCACATTGGTAGAAATTAAATTTCTTCATGATCCTAGAAAATGGATTACACTTTCCATCAAGATTTGCGATAAATCAGCGTATGTATTCTAACAAGACTTAAAATCTTAAGAACTCTAGAAGGATTCTTGGAGGCGGCATCTAACTAATGGGTTTGATCATATCTATGTTGATCTTGATTCCTCTTAATATAATAATGAATCCATGTAACTTCCCATTGATTACCCTAAATTAAAATTTCAAGGGGTTCATCTTCAACTACCAAGAGTGAAGGAATCTGAACACTTTATCATGGTCTTTGAGATGTTCCTTATGCTGGAAGGATTTTACCAGAAAATAATCAACATAACATTGCAAAAATGTCTAAAGGATGGGATTGAAGACACTATTCATGGCATGATGATAGGTGGATCTTTCATTATTCATATCAAAAGTCATTACCAGATAACATAAGATACCTTTTCACACTCAAAAAGAGGTAGAATCTTTATTTTTGGGGGACATTTGGATATGAGTTTAACCATAATACCCATACATGAAGGGGATGTCCTAGAACTCAACTATGCAATTGATCAAAAACTCTGTCACCTGAAGGAGAAAATCATCCTTAGGGTAGTGTAATTTGAGATCTTGAAAATCGATATAGACCCTGATCAATCTGTTCTTCTCTTTGATTGGGATGGTGTTGACTAGCCAAATGGGGTACTAAACTTCCTAGATGATGTTATCTTTATTGAGATTATCAACTCGAGCCTTGACCATGGAACCATGGGATGGGTAAATCATCCTTAGAAGCTTCATGAACCCACTATGACTCATTAGGTGACCATGATGGTGGGAAGATATATAATTGTATAACCCTGGAATCTCATTGTAGCTCTATGAAAAAACAACACAATTTTTCATCAATACTCCCACATACTATTGCTTCTCTTTGGCAGGCGTGGCCGCTCTGATCAACATTGGACACAAATCTATCTTATACCAAGATTATCATGTACTAAATCATTTATGGTGGTGGAGAACTCCTCTATGAATGTTGGAGGTGCATCTATCAAATCCTCCCCATCATCCGGATGGGAGGATAATTTACAGAAAGTAATTATTTTGAGTTAATTGACCCAAGAGAAATACTGGTTCTATCTTGAACATAGGTGGGGACTTTACCATGAGTATCTTGAACTGTTAAAACCATGGAAACAAATTATGCTTACCCAATTCCATCATGCCTTCAACTAATGGGTCTATTCATAATGATGTAAAACTAGTGGTGGTGAGTAAGTTTGTATTGATTCAACCATTCTCATTAGAAATAGTAGGTTTGGTGAACAGGTGTAACCATAGGGTGAAAATCTTGATTCCTAACCAGGGGGGTGTTCAAGTATTACCCGAAACTATCCTATGTGAGAGTAAGTGGTAATCTTTTTACATTCCGGGTACTAGGAACATGGCTTCCCCTAATATTGCAAACAATGAATCAATGTACTAATTCTAATGTTGTGGCCTCCAACCGATGAATCATAAGGTCAAATTAATTGTATAAGTATTCCAATGGGTCAACCATAGTGATATTTTTCTCGAACTCATTTATCTATGCATGATTTTCCATGATATAGTATTAAGATGCAACCATATAGAGAGCTTCAAAAGAGGCAAATGGAGAAACATCACCTTGGGGAATGATTAATTGATTGTCGACTGAGTAAATGAGGAACTGGTGATATAAAGAGGTAACTAATGCATGAATATGGAGTTGAGGACCACTCATAAGGGAATTGTTGGTGGTGTACTACATTACAAAAATAAATTTAGTGTTATCAATAAGACCATCGAACTAGGTCTTCAAGCGGACTTTCATACCTGGCCTCTGATTGGTACTTTCATAACCCACAATCTTCAAGACAGAGGGAATCATATTTTCTTCAATCAATCAAATATTGAAGAGTGTCTAGGTTATGATGAATTTGATCCCAAATCCTATGTCGATGAGACATTGATAGACTTCCACACCACTAAATTGGCCTATAATGTATAATGGGTAAATATTCCCCTACAGGAGTGAACTCTCATATTATCTAGAGAAATAGATCACATACTATAATTTTGATAGCTTTATAAAATTTAAATTAAAAATTGATGACCACTGAAACCTCTAACTCAAATTGGTGGGGATCTTCAAGGATTTTTTGAGGGCTTCTAGCATGTATCATGATAGAAGGCGGGCCTCAAGAATAAAGTGCTTTACATAAATTTTGTAAAGGTTCTTAACTACATCATACTTCTATCCAATATGTTCATTTTTACCAGTAGATGGTTACTCTATGGTAGGAGGTATGAATGGAACAAGTAGTTTAAATGGGGGATTCCATCTTTTACTTGAAATATACCACTTCTCACTAGATGAACCATGAAAAATTACTACTAAATTATTTCTAGATAACTAATTCTTTAATATAGATGGGAAAAATCGATCATGTTATAGCTTTAGTGGTTTTTTTGTTGGAGTAGCACGATCAGTGGTGGTAGTGAATCTAAAAAGATAGGTTTAGAGGAAAACACCTACAAAGCTCTACATTGAACCTACTATCTAGTCTCAGAATCATGCATGACCTGGCTGGAAGGACTAGCCTGATCATTTTGAAGATCTTCAAATCCCTGTCCCCTTCGACAATTGTGTCATAAAAGGATAATAGGAGGTCCTTACTGATACTTCTCACCATAATAGACTATATAAGAATACACTAGCCTGACGATATTGAAGGAGGCATACTAACAGTAGTCATCATAGGAGTATTCCAATGCTAGAAAACTCAGGGGGAGAATCCCTATCTTTGGAGGCATGAAATCGGTGAGAGTAAGAGATATTTTTGGTTGTGGAAAGGGAATATACCTTCCCATGATCCATTGGAATTTGTTTTTCTTAAAAGATAAAGGATGTGATGTGGATGAAAAATTAGTAGCTGAAGAAGGTGTGACAAAATCAAGAGGTTTGAGTTGATTCAAATGGGAAAAAATAACATAATGAGCGCGAGCGACTGCTATGTGAGCCAATAGATCATCAAAATTATAATATCTATAGCTGGAGATCTAATAGATTTCACATTCATTGTCACTTAATGTATTGTAGAGATGCATGCCACCTTTACTGGTGAAGGGATCAAAATTACTACATGGTTATCCACTTAGTCCTGAAGCCACTCCATGAATACATAACATTGAATGATGGTATATTTGAGGATTCTTGGTTAAAGTATGTAGTTGGGGTGATTAGTGAGATCAACATTTTGGGTTCCCTATATTTTGAAAATTTCATAATTCCTTTATCCAAGGAACAATGGATGTATCTGGAAACCTGGACCTCATTGAATGTGTAGGTACGATTTTCTTATCTAGGAATGTAATTATGGTATTGGTCCCCTAACGAGGGGCTGAATCCTGTAAGGTGGATAAATCCTCATTGGCTAGCTTAGGCCATTATTGATGGGATAGTGTATGTTGATTATACAGTGGGAGATTCTGAACCTTACGTTGGGCCTGAGGATGTGTCCCACATAGAGGATATAGATGAAGCCCTTTTAGAAAAAAAATTAGTGGCTTGGGGAACTTTATCTATGCTATGGAAGCAGCCTCTTCCTTACAGGATCAACTTGTAGGTGTTAGTGGAGGAAATGCGTGTTCTTACTGAGCTTTGTTCAATGACTCCTCTAGATGATGGGCCTTCTTAGAGAAATACTAATATCCACCTAAGAAATTATTTTTGATGTCGGAGGAAACCGATTTTTTTATAACATCTTTGACACAAATCATTCGTTGCTATTCTTGAGTCAGTAACTTGCCAAGTGAATACTTGAAACCCTTCCATGTAGAAAAAATTCTGGTGACTCACTCATCTGGATGTTTCTTCCACATGAAGTGGTCATAAATAATTTTCATGTGTGTTGTGATGATGAACTGATAATGGAAATGAATATGGAAATCTTTCCAACCAGCAATGGACGTATTGGGTATCTTGATGTACCAAACAAATGCAGAGCCTTCCAGTGTCTATTTGAAATAATGGATCATTGTAGAATCTTACTGTGCTTCACATCCCAGCATCAGTCTACACCTTTAAATAAAGTGTGTGAAATTCTATAATGGGTGTACCATCCAATTGAAGGAGTGGAAGGTACGATTCCTAAAATATGGGCTTCTTGCAAGTCATCCACCTATGCATGATACGAATTTCCATCAGGTGGGATTGCCACCTGTTGTGTCTCAAGATCCTCAAGGGGGTGATGAGAGTTGTCATTCGGTCATCCAAGAAGGGATTCCTGATCTCCAAGGAATTTTTTGGCTCTTTAAAACGAATTTCAAGCTCCATGGCTATTGGAGAAGATGGAGGAAACACTAGAGGAACAACCTATGGATTTTCTAGAGGAACGAATTGAACTTGGTCTCATGGAGGGTTTTCATGTAGTTTAGACATGTTTGGAGAAAAATAAAATGGTAACATTACATAGGCTATGGTCTCTACCCTTTCTTGATGCACAATATTGTTGAGATCAATGGAAGGCAAATTGAAAAGGAGGATCTATGGCTACCCCTACTTACCTAGTGGAGGAGGGACACAAATGTATCAAGTATCACTTTTGTCTGTACTTCACACTACAAGGACCTCAGTGATGATATGAATAATTAACTTTTTCATTTTTGTCAAGCTATTAGAGAAAAAAAGCCTTAGCATGATCAACCTCTATCTTATGGTCTGTACCAAATGGTTCGGGGGGCTTAGAGATCCCAAAATGTCATTTACCCTTATTATGGATTCAAGTAAAAGGAAATTACTCAAAGGGATTTTCAGGGCCAAGTACATTCCTCTACTGGCTGGTGATGATACACGTATGAGAATCCACAATGTATTGTGCCACCCCAGTAGGAGATTCATCCTCAATAATCCCTACATTAGTTTCCTTCTCCTTGATTAGATTAATTCCAAACATATTCATCATGACTACACCCAGGGGTTTATCTTCGATATCACTCAGAATGTCAGGTTTGAAAAGGATGGGATGAAAGTGAGGAAAAACATACTTCCCCTAACAATAGATTTGAATGTATGGGGGAAGATCTTCAATAATTATATTAAGCATGGTGTTTATTTCAATGCATCATTGTTGAAGGGTTTGGTGATTTCTGGGTGATTCAGGATGCTAAGTCATGGGAAGCGCTAGTAACTCAAAATTACAACACTTCTGGTCAATGTATTAGAAATGCTCCTGGATTTTTGGATAGAACAACTAACAAAATTGAAGGTGAAAATTCATAACCCATATGGTTTGGTGAAAACACATAACCTCATCATGGGGGAGATACTTCGGAATATCGATGTCTGGAATTTTGAAAATCCAAAACAACCTGGACAAATGATCTGCAATGAGAGTGACACATATGATTATTTGTTCAAAATGAGGGTATAAATATTTATTTCCCCATTTATAACTCAGGCATGGTTGGGGAACTAGAAGAAAAAATTATGTGGATCACTATAGTGGTGGACTGGATGGTGAAGAAAATGTTTCACGAGTTGACCGATAACCACATTCTAATTTGTATCTCAGAGGTGGTACCAACTACATCATCAGGTCTGTATAGGATGGAGTGTTGAACACCACCTCATGTATGAGGAAAATAGTTGTTTGCAGTCGATCTGGGGGGTTCTCTTAATCTACCAAGACCCATAATAACTATCTGTGATCTCGTGTTGAGGTAGTGACATAATATGGAAATGATAGAGATGATTGTATGGAATGACACTATATGGTAGTCAAATATTCATCATCCTGCATGTGCCTATGAACATATTTAGGGATCTAGTACCTCTCACCATATGGGATGACAAAATTCAGATGTTAGGATCCACCTTATAGTATGATGCATTATATTAGGTTTAAGGCCCCATAATTGAGTCTCATTATACTTAAGAATCTAAGAAGTAGACCAAATTGACAATGACATGGAAGTTATCAGAGCCCTTCCTTCCCCGAGGACAGTTTTCCCTTCTTCCCCAGGATGGATCATTAGGGAAATGTAAATTCATAGCATGGGGAGGTCCTCTATGTATATTGGTTCTAGTGCAGGGAGGACCTCCTATAGAGCTTTCTATAATGTGGGGTGTACCTTTGTTCTTTTTATCTTCAGAGTGGGGAGGACCTCCTATGGGATTTCTATGCAAACGGGGAAGACCGTTGATCTAGTTAGCTGAGGTGTGAGGAGCACCTGGTCATATGTCAAACATGACACGGGTAGGCCTCCGTGTTGGTAAGATTGAGTATGAGGAGGACCTCCATACTTTTTTTTGGATGCGTGAGGAGGGACTCTGCTGGGGATAGTTATTTTGTGAGGAGGACCTTTGTGTTGATGGTATGTGGAATAGAGAGGAACTCAATATCAAGAACCTTGGGCATGAGGAGGAATTTCATACTAGATTTCATAAAAGTGGGGAGCACTTCTGCTTAAATATGAATAGGGGACATGGGGAGGGCCTCTATGTTCTGTGAAAGAGTGGGGATGAATTCTTCCTTGATGGGTGTTGGAGAGGGGAGGACTTCCGCTAGAGTTGGTGATGAAATAAGGAGGGCCTTCGCATTGATGGTCTAAGGAATGGGGAGGACCTCTGTATCATGAACCAAAGGCATGAGGATGAACTTCATTGAGGATGTCTAAAATGTGGCGATTACCTACATTAAAATTGGCATTGAGGATATGGTGATGGCATTGATGTTGGGTGTGAGAGCGGGGAGTACCTACGCTCTAGCTGGAGATGGTATATGGAGGGCCACTATAATGGATCTCATCATCACAGTCGGATCGTAACTGCAGTTGGATACAAAAATGATCTAAAGAATCAACCCATCCATCCTAGGGGGTGGATAAGGTCTCAATACTACTCTGGCATTGAATTTTCCTAACTATGTAGTAGTAGGGAACAAATTGTATGTTTCTGTGGTTGAATGAGCCACTAGAGTTGTGGGAGATGACTCCCCCTAATGGTCATCTTCCGGATCTTTTAACTTACATTGGTGTTGAAATATCTGAATTAGGTGTGGTGAAGCAAGGTTGTAGACCTCCATTTTTTTGACCTGTAGAGCCGGTTGTTAGTAGCGTTGACGTGGCTTGGTGATAGACCTCCTTGGAGGCTACTGGGTGGTGGTTGTAGCTTATGTGACTTGTGCATCCCCTACAACATCATCTTTGGGGAGTGAGTCATAGGAACCTTCTGGGGAGAGTCTCTTGAAAAAGATGGATGTAGGAGGGGGGAAAGTGGATCCCAACATGTCCCTTGGGGTATCTGTGATAGTGAGGCACAAAAGCCTCTAGTTCCTAATCGGATATGTCCTTCATGGGAATGAACCCACCTTCTCATGGAATTATGTGGGAATGTCCATCACCCTCCTTTTAACAACCTTTAAAGGTGATACAGGGAATGGGTGATCAAGAGATGTGGTCATGTATGACATCATGGTGGAGCTGGAGTCAAGCATGATGGTTGTATTGATGCTCCTTATGACCCTACGCATGTGGCCAAGAGATGATTGGATTTCTATAGCTTGGGTCCTATAAAGAAAAAAGATTCAACCATATTTATATATAAAAGGAATGGAATTACCAATTCTCTAACACCATCTATTCTTCCATGGATAGAGATAAAGATCCATGGTGATGATGTCGCAGACCGAAATGCCCAACAATTACCATCCATAATATCTAGTGAGTTACACACCAAACCCACAATTTTTATTGTGGGAAATAGTACCAGATACCTAGATATGGTAACAAGGTCATCCACTTATGTTTTGAACTCTACTAATCCCTATTTTTGAAGGATAAAAGCTTCACGTCGAGTTCACCATTATTTTTTCTGATGCATTCTGCCTTGGCGCACTGCCTAAACATATGATCATTCAATGACGGTGTATTATACCCCGCATTCCCACATTCTAATGGCAGGATACATTAATCAATTCTTCATAGATGTATTCTCTATGATCAAAATGGGATGATGGGATGTCAGTTCCTCCTTCCATGTATTCCTCCCCAGAATTAGTTGCCTAGTCTAGGTCTCCCTTAATGATTAAGAAATTTTCAATGAAACTCTTTCACAGTTTCATCCCTTTGTGAATGCTAGTTAATTACACTTCTTCTTTCAGAACATTCCAAGGGGTCAAGCTTGGGAAGAAACCTCCAATCATGAGAGTAGTCACCTTGGTCCTCATTGAGCATCTAGGAAGCTAGATCATTGAAGCACATGTATTCTTCCACATAGGAGGTCTTCTCAATGGTGCAGAATATTAGGTATCCAATGGTGAACACAAGGTATCATATTTCATGGTCATTTACTATGAGGTTTTCTTGAGACATCCCTTGTTTAACATGGTGTAATCCATGAGTTTAACATCTAGTATATATGAATGGTCTTGATTTTGACATGTTATGGAGTCAAAATGAATTGATCAGAACACATATGAAGGTGGATCAAATGGGTACATCCCTTAGAGAGAGAAACTATAAGGTTTACCAAATATATGGATCACAATTCCCAATAAGGAAGGACCATGGATGGATTTTCCCATAATGGGATGATTTCACACTGTGAAGGGGTACATCCCTAGGAGGAGAGCACCGAAGTTTACGAGATGGAGGAGTTAGAAAACCTAATAAGGACAAACCCTGGATGGGGAAACCCATAAAAAAGATTTCACAACATGAAGGGGTACATTCTTAGTAGGGATGCACTAATGTTTACCAGATTAATGGGTCAAAACACCCAATGAGGAAATACCATGGAAGGATTGTCCTATAAAAGGGAGGTTTCATACCCTAAGGGTTCATCTGGACAACACTGAGGGTTGATCAGTGAGGAATAACCCAATAAGGGGGACACCAAGGTATACAAATGGTTGGGATTGAACATCGTGGAGGCATTCTATATACCCTAGTTAAGGCAGGGACCTACACCCTTGTAGTTCGTTGGATGGAGTGGGTCTTAAGCACTGAGTATTTCCATTTCAAGAGGATTTCTCTCAGTTGGATGGTGATTGGTGTAGATATTATGCAATGAGACTTCCTGGGTGATGAAATTGTTTCACTGGGATGTGGTATCCCAAGTAAGAATCCATATGGAAGCGGAGGAAGTATTGGAATGGAATGAATGGAATGAATAGAATGGATAGAATATAGACAATGATGGGATTGAACCTTAATGAGGTTTTCTATATATCCCGGTGGTTATGAATCAAAGTCCACATACTTTAGAATAGGGAAATTAGATATCTAATGAGGTTTCATGTGGAAATGGAGTTCATGGATGGGGACCCGAAAGTAGTATAATCTTCAGGAAAGGGCGTGATCCTCCAAAGACAGGGCGACTTGAGGGAAAGAACAGGATGGGAATGGTTGGTGGGATTGATCCTCCTAGTGGATTCCATCATATCCAAATGGTTGGGAATCAAATTACATGTAGTTCAAGATGGTTTAGGGCTTACACATTGATACTTCTAGAGTTATTCAAGGAGTATCGATAATGTGGATTGTGCTTATACACTAAGAGGACCCATTTGTAACATCATGAAGGTACATTCCTAGGAGGGAGAAATATATTTTACCAATGGTTGGTATTGCTCCTCATTGAGGATTCCTACATACCCTGTGTAGAAGAAAGAGATCAAAATCCATGTCGATCAGATGTTGGTGGAATAGGGATTACTCCAGGAGAAATCCCTAAAGTGAGACACCCAATGTACATTAAATTGGGTGTAACTAGAGTTTATCATCATTTGATGATGATGACGGGGCTTGTATGTTTAATGTACTTTATCTTTGATGAGGAGGACTCATTCCATACCCCCTGGACATACATGTTTATAATCTGAGCTCTTTTTAATAGTGCACGAACCATGTAATTCATGATGGGAGGTGGTGGTAGAGTGGTCATTCTAGGATTCAATTTTATCATAGTTATGATAAAAATAAAAATTATTTAGCATACATATTAAAAAATTGGGAGAGGCAGGGTATCACAATGAGGAACACTGCACGAGGGACCCTAAAATCACAATGCAAAGTTCATGAGAGCTACATGGAAAATGGTCTTGTGAAGCATGAGGCTACACCGATAGGATCTGCATGAAGCTCTGGTGGTTTTCAGAAAACCAAGTCATTGTAAAAGAAAGGGATTCATGAATAATATGCCCCTTGACAAAGCACGGAGCTCTATCTCAATAGATGAGTGGTTCATGAAGGCTTAATACTCTATAAAGCCTTGATTAACCAAAAGGACCTCATTACTTCATCAAGGTCATATGCATTCATGAAAGGAATTCCTGCCATATGTAGGGAAAAATAAGATCAAGGGAACTGGTGGATCACAATGCTCATGTACCTTAGGAGATCAAATTTTTGGTGAGGTTCACTATGATAAGAAGCTTCATGAAATGGGATCTCTAAAGATAAATAATTTGACTAGCCATTCATTGGAGGGGCTGACCCGCATATTTATAAGTAATAGGGGTCATGATACTCATTGCCAACCCACAAAGGGACAAGGGACTCATGAACATGAGTGTATCTATTAGACTCATGGATCCATCCATCAAAAACATTTACACGATTGTGGAGCTTTGTAGGTCTCACATGAGTTTCATCACCTAGCATAGAATGGTTTTGAAGGGCTTCATACTCATGGAAGTTTTGTCAGTGCCTCACACATTCATGGTGTGGAGCTTATTTTCAGAAGATATTTGCAAGGAAAACACCTTGGATTATATTTTTCCCTGTTGAGATTTAATTTCATCCCAAAATGGTGGTTCCCTTACTCAATATATCTTAGGTTATGAATATTATCACCAATTGTTTTATGAAATTAATGGTGGAACTTAGTAATCGATACCATTTCATGGAGTATCTAGTACTCTCCAGGTACCCATCCCCAGGACACAAGGTGACTACTAACCCTCCTTGGACCTCCCCTTTTCTAACTATAACCACAAGGTACACATTCAACAAGAACTGTGTACCCGGTTTCATCTGAATTCAAGATATATTTCTCTACACCAAGTCAAAAACATTAAAAACGGACCCCAACATTCATTAACTATTACAATATCCCAAAGCCATCAAAATACATTTGGTTTGGGAAAAATTTCACATGTAGTGAACCTAAAAATATGAGACGAGTTAAAAAATATCAATTATAAGGAATATCATCCCTGGTATGTGTCATTGTGATTTGTAGAAAAAACTCTTACCTTTGACCTCACATGTCAACCTCCCACTCCCAAGTCTCCCCGAGAAACATCTATGCTACCACTATACTTGTACTGTTGGTATATTATCCCCATATATGATATTTTTTTACATTTTTCTACTATATGAACTAGTAATTCTTTAAATGTCTCATCATAATAACTCTTGATATTAATTCTTATAAAATAATAAGTCTTGATTTGGTGTCTCAGAATATGAGATACATGGAATCGAAATTCCATCACCGGGATACTGTGGGGAATCTCTAATTAATAATCCATTTCACTAATCCTCTTAAAAATATAATTGATCTATACACCTAGGAACCAACATCCCCTACCTAGGTATATGATGATGTCCCAATTGGGGTGACACGCTTAGGAAAACCGATTCTTCCACCTCAAACTCACGAGGACGATGAATCTAATCTATACACAAGTTATGACTACACTAAGTAGTCAATTAATACTAATATATCAACCAGATAAGATATAAGGTGTAATGTATAATACTTGAACTAATAACAAAAGTCTCCCCTACCTTTATCTCATATATTGATAATCAAAACTATCTTCTATAATAATCCTAATAAGGATTCATCTATATCAATGGATGATAAATATTGTTATAGGTGAACTTTGAAATCATGCAAGAAACTCCTATAAACCACTAAAATCAAGAAAATATTTTCCAATAACAACCTATAGTTGAAAAAATATTATTCTTAGATTCTTTATTTATCTACGGACAGTATGTTGTTCTCCATATCATCTGGGTATCAATCACCTTTTATAAATCCTTAAAAGATTGATATGTAAATTGGTAATCATGATTTAATATAATTCTTCTATAAATACCATGAATAAATACAATATTGTAGACATGCAACTAATCCAACTCATAAAAAAATTTAGTATCCCTCATCAGTATGAAATTAGTCACTTTGGCCAATCAATCCACTAAAACTCGTACTATATTAAGGAAAAAAGGTGAACTCCATAATCCAATCACAAAATCATTTGAGATATTTTCCCATTTTTACTTGTACATGGTTAGAGTTAGAATAGTACATATAGGTCACTGATTCCCTGCCTTCACTTATTGACAGGAAAATCACTATGAAATAAAACCTTTTATTTCCTTTTTAATTTGCATCCACTAATATTTCCTACACCTGTGTTTTGATACATATTGGTAAGACATGGGTGAACAACCCATATTAAAGCATGTGAATCCATTATAATCTCTTTAATCATAGACATAGGGAACACAGCTTGGACTCTCACATAAATAATATTAGAATTATCTACGGTCTAATCTTGTGGAATATCTCCACCATATATATTATCCCTCATAACCCAATAATTGGAGTCAGAAAATTTACTCTCCTTTTCCTTCTAAAGGAGTGAGGAGGTAATATTCAGAGCTATAAGGGTCGAACTAAAATTATACTCTTAAAAGTTGGGATATATATTTGTGAAATGCTTCATTATATAAAAATTTCTACTTACCCACAGGACACTTGATCTCGAGTCTTCATTCTCATCACATTAGTTATGACATTCCTATTGTTGGGGATGTTTTCCATTTAGTTTACAAAGGATTGGTGAAACTCAACAAACCTTTTTAAAAAAAAAAATCAATGTTCCATTTTGAAATGATATATTAGAGACTATTGTTTTAGTATATACCCTAAACCTCGCACCCATTAGATAGTGATTCCAATATATTTGTGCATGCACTACCATTAATAACATTAAATCATGTGTCCAATAATGTCACTAAAAATTTATTAACTTCCTTGACCCATAAGGGTCTAATTTTCCTTCCTACATTCTAAATTATCTAATATAGATTCTTTATGCATCATAGTAGAATGTATACTACTTATTTTGGTAATCAAATGTTAAGATCGGTGAAGATGTAAACATGAACTTCAACTCCTAGATGGTTCCCTCATAAAAAATAGAACAACATTCTTATTCAGATTTCTCATCAACACTTCCAATTAGAATAATTTAATGACCCTATATATCACTATATATGTTCCTTAAATAAATAACACTCTTGATATCTTGTTGCACAAGAAACCCTGTACTTAAATGAAGACCACAATATGTATAGATAAAGATATAACTATTAAATATAATGATTAAAACAAACTCATTGAATTAGTGGGTATGAATAGGGGAAACTAGATTATAAAATATATGAAAAAAGTAAAACAAAGGATACAATTAATATAACAAAAAATAAATTAGTATTAACAAGTTACTAAGATAATAATTTTATGCTTAAAAATCTATTTTCTAAAAATAAAGTTTTTATTACATGAAAATATGTATATCATAGTTAAATAACCACAATAAATATTAATGATATTAATGATATATTAACACTAAATTAAATTTTAATTTATAGGATATAATAATGTATAGTTAACATTTTTTTATAAAAATAAATTTTCTTATATGAACATTTTCCCACTATATTATGGCAATATTATCTAAATATTGAATTATCTAATTTTAGAAATTTAATTTTATAAAATGAAAAATTATTTTCATATTAATCATAATAAATAAAATTTATGGTCAATTTCTCAGATTTTTTTAAAAATACTGAGTTTTAGGAAAATAATGAGAAATACCATTTTTACAAATAACATGAATTTTATGATGTTATTAGTATATAATAATGAATTAAAAATTAATAAAACCATTTAATAATAAAAAGTATATATTTTATAAGTGAATTTATAATCATAAAAAACTATTTTTAATGTATAATCCCATATCTAAATTTTAATATCATAAGTTATATTTTTTAAAAAAAAAATAATACATTATACATTTAATATTTTCTAAATAATTTTTAACACCTTTATAAAATAAATATAGAAAAAAATCGTTTCAAATTTTCAATAATTTGTTCAAAAATATGTATTAAGTACTTTTTTCAATCATATGGATAAATTACTTTGGTAAAAACTAGCTACCTTATTAATAATTAAAAGGGGTTATAAGGGTTTAAATAAGAGGGAAAAACCACACACATATTCAAAACATGTATTGGAATATATGAATGAATAAATTATAGACATTATCACTTTACTTATCCATTACTTCCAAACCCAAATTTTTTTTCACAAGAACGTGACATCCCATTATTAAAAGGCTTTGGGTATGTAAGAAAATGTGACCCCTTTGACTTATAAAAGGGGAAATCATCTCTCCCTTACCATCACACCAAAAACCAATTTATTGAGGAAAACCTCTTCAAAACTCCATGATAAACATTTTTATCCACCTTTATGATTTTATTTTCTTCTCAAAAGACTATCCTTCAAAGTCATAACCCACTTTTGAAGGGATATAATCAATGTAGTGATGTGTAAATTTATAATCGATCCTTTATCATTCCTATTTTTATATGAGTACATATTCATTCTCAAATTCCAATAAAAATATTAAAATGAGAACATTAATATCACTTTTTTATTTTTATATTATTATAATAATCATAAAATAATTAAACACCTTTCCCATTTTTATTATGAAAAATAAAACTGTTATTCAAGTGTTGTGAAAATAAAAGTCTACATGATGCAACATGTTTCATATTACATCACCACATTACATGAATTTTACCTATAGGGAATTTAATATATAAGTATGATATTTTCAAATTATTTTATAATTTTAAATGATAATCTATATTAATCATTTTCCTCTTTTTATAGGAAAATAAATCATCATCTATGTGTATATGTAGACTACCGCCTCCATGGAACAGTTGATTTCAGTTTTTATTTTCATAACTACCTTAAATATATAGTCATGAGAATGTTCTTAATAGATATATATTATTTTTATGGAAATATTAATGTTCTATAATGATAAATTTTAAAACCTATTAACAGTATGTGAAATAAACAACTGTGTTAAATTCCATTGTCCAAAACAGATTTCTAAGAGAAAAAATTGATTAATCATACTATAAAATTACATAATATGTGATAAATATTGTTATATTTATTTACTAATATAATATAACATGAATATAAATTCTAAATAATATTTATAATCTTATATTATAATGATATTACAAAAAAATAACTTCAAAATCATCCATTAATTATGATATGTGCTTGTTTGGGATGATTTAACCCCCTTCTTGAGGAATGATATTAAATTATAGAATATATGACAATGGGAGTTTAAATTTTTTATAAAATATGACATAAAAAATTAAATAATCATTTATTTATTTAATGGTAATATAAATATTTAACTCCTTAAAAAACACCATGTGTTTGCTAATAATCATAAAAATATGATCATCACCAAATTCATCTTTAAAGACACATCTACAATTATAATCTTTACCAATGGTTCAGAACAGTTGGTAAAGGCCTAGAAACCATTGGTATATTATATACCAACGGTTTCCCGAACCGTTTCCAAGTAATCTGTTTGTATAGCCTTATACCAATGGTTCTCTTTAAACCTTTGGTATATGTGTTAAATGAAGAGATATACCAACAGTTTCACAAACCATTGGTATATGATATATTTCGAAAGAATATACCAATGGTTTAGAAAACTGTTGGTATATAGGTTTAATGAAGAGATATACCAATAGTTTCACAAATTGTTGGTATATGTTATATATCAAATGGATATACCAACAGTTTTCAAAACTGTTGGTATACATTTGTTGTAGAAGCCAGCAACAACAGCCAAAACCATAGCAGCACCAGCCAATAGCCAGCTCTAACCTACTTTACATACCTACAAGAACACATACACCTATAATCCAAAAGGCTACATGGGATGTTTAAAATTCATCCATAATTCATAAATTTAGAAATTTAAATTCCATTCCTCACTCAAACCACAACAAGAGAAAAATCCAAAATCCAATACATCCATAATCCAATACATCCAAAAATTGAAATGAAATAACACCCATAACACCAATAAAAAATTAAAATCCAATACTTCCAGAATCCAATACACATAATAGTATTCAAAATTTAGAATTCATTACCAATACAGCCAAAATCCAATACATACAGAATTCAGAAATTTAGAATTGAAAAGTAATAACACCCATAATAGTATTCAAAATTTAGAATTCACTCTTCACTCAAACCACAACACCAATACACACAAGAGAAAAAACCTACATGTTATAGGTATCACATGGGATGTTTACTCATGGTCTTGGGTTGACTATCTTAAAACCAATAGAAAAACATGGGTAGAGTGGACAAGGATTATGATACCCAGAAGAGAGACAATGGTATTGGTCATGTTCTTAGACCTATGATGAGTTATAGGAAGTGCATGGGATGTTTATATTCCTTTAATGACTATGTATCCATGTATAAATGGTTCCTAATGTGTTAGTGGAAAACATTGGCCAATCTCGAAAAATAAAAAGGGTTACCAGAATAGCCTTCATGTTTTTCATAGACTTTTCAATTGGAAAAATGGGGTATGTTGCTAATTGTAATTTGGTCTCCTGGGTGTGATGTGAGATGAATCCCCATTTTGGGAAGTGGGTATGAATATTCAATTATGTCTTTAGTATACGGTTCCCAAAGGGACTTTGGTTTGGTCCTACAACCCATTGTTTGAGGATGGGATTGGCATATTAAATGTCATGTGTTATAGAATAGTGGTAGGAGTTCCTCACATGAGAAGTGGATTGTGTGAGGCTGGACTAGGGATCCTTGTGATAAAGTATCAACACAATATGAATATGTTTGGTCGGTTTTCCGTATGCAAGTTGTTGTTTTCCCTTAAAATTCAATCCATTTCAAATAAAAGTGAGATATTTTGAGTGGTACCAGCCACACCGTGCCTCAGATCGAGGCGGGGTTGACTCATACATGTCTAAAGTGACCCATGGATCGTTGTCCTAAAGTATCATCAGAATCTGAATGTGTTTGGTCAGTTTTCCATATCTCAGTTGTTGTTTTCACTTAATATGTTTTCCATTTCAAATTAAAGTTAGACACTTTGAGTGGTAGTAGCCACACCGTCCCTTAGATTGAGACGGGGTTGACTCATAGACCTCACAAATGACCCATGGATCCTTGTTCAAAAGTATCAACACAATTAGAATACATTTGGTCGGTTTTCTGAATGTATATTGTTTTTACATAAAACAATGTCCATTTTAAACAAAACAGAGACACTTTGAGTGATACCGGCCACACCATGCCTCGGATTGAGGTGGGGTTGACTCGTACATGTCAAATATGACCCATGGATCTTTTTTCTAAAGTATCAATAGAATCTGAATGTGTTTGGTCAGTTTTCTGTATGCAAGTTGTTGTTTTCACCTAAAATCTTTTCCTTTTAAAATAAATGTGAGACAGTTTGAGTGGTAATGGCCACACCATCCCTCTGATTGAGACGGAGGTGACTTGTACATGTCACAAATGACCCATTGATCCTTTTTATAAAGTATCCACACAATCAGAATACGTTTGGTCGGTTTTCCGAATGTCTGTTGTTTTTTCATAAAACAATGTCAATTTTAAACCAAAGAGAGACACTCTGAGTGATACCGGACACACCGTGCCTTGGATTGAGGCGGGGTTGACTCTGACATGTCAAAAATGACCCATGGATCGTTTTCCTAAAGTATCAATAGAATCAGAATGTGTTTGGTTGATTTTTTGTATGCAAGTTGTTGTTTTCAGTTAAAATCATGTCCATTTCAAATAAATGTGAGATAGTTTGAGTGGTAATGGCCACATTGTCCCTCTGATTTAGATGGAGGTGACTTGTACATGTCAAAAATGACCCATTGATCCTTGTTCTAAATTATCAATACAATCAGAATACGTTTGGTCAGTTTTCCAAATGTCTGTTGTTTTTACATAAAACACTGTCCATTTTAAACCAAAGAGAGACACTCTGAGTGATACCAGCCACACCGTGCCTCGTATTGAGGTCGGGTTGACTCATACACATAAACAATGACCCATGGACCATTTTTATGATGTATCAATACAACCACAAAGCGTTTGGTCAGTTTTTCGTATGTAAGTTGTTGTTTTCACTTAAAATCTTGTCCATTTCAAATAAATGTGAGACAATTTGTGTTATACCGGCCACACCGTGCCTTAGATTGATGTGGGGTTGACTTGTACACGTCAAAAATGACCAGGTATCGTTTTCCTAAATTATCAGCAGAATACGAATGCATTTGGTTAGTTTTTCTCAGGCAAGTTGTTGTTTTCACTTAAAATTTTGTTCATTTCAAATAAATGTGAGACACTTTGAGTGGTACTGGCCACAAAGTGCCTCGGATTAAGGCGGGTTTTAATTTTAAACATCAAAAATAACCCATGGATCGTTTTCCTGTAGTATCAATACAATGATAAAGAGTTTCTTTGGTTTTCCGTATGCAAGTTGTTGTTTTCACTTAAAATCCTATCCATGTCAAATAAAAGTGAGACAGTTTTAGTGGTACCAGCCACACTGTGACTCATATTGAGGTGGGGTTGACTCATACACATCAAAAATGACCCATGGATCGTTTTCATAATGTATAAAACGAATCCAAATGTGTTTGGTTGGTTTTTGGTATGCAAGTGGTTGTTTTCACTTAAAATATTGTCTGTTTCAAATAAATGTGTGACAGTTTGAGTGGTAACGACCACACCGTCCCTCATATTGTGACAGAGTTTACTTTTACACGTCAAAAATGACCCATGGATCCTTGGGATAAAGTATCAACACAATAAAAATATGTTTGTTCTATTTTCCGAATGTTTGTTGTTTTTAATAAAATATTGTCCATTTCAAACCAAAGAGAAACACTTTGAGTTATACTGGTCAAACCATGCCTCAGATTGAGGTAGGGTTGACTCGTACATGTCACAAATCTCCCATGGATCGTTTTCCTGAAGTATCAACACAATAAAAAATGTTTTTGGTCGGTTTTTCATATGCAAGTTGTTGTTTTCACTTACAATCCAGTCCATTTCAAATAAAAGTGAGATAGTTTGAGTGGTATTGGCCACACTATGCCTCGGATTGGGTATGGTTGGATCATACACATCAAAAATTACCCATGGATCATTTTCCTAAAGTATCAACAGAATATGAATGCGTTTGGTAATTTTTCCGTATGCAATTTTTTGTTTTCACTTAAAATATTGTCCATTTCAAATAAATGTTGGAACTGTTTCAGTGGTACCGGCCACACTGTGCCTTGGATTGAGGAAGGGTTGAATCATACACGTCACAAATGACCCATAGATCATTTTCTTGAAGTATTAATACAATAAAAAAGAATCTGGTCAGTTTTCCACAAGCAAGATATTGTTTTCACTTAAAATCCAGTCCATTTCAAATAAAAGTGAGACACTTTGAGTGGTACCGGCCACACCGTGCCTCGGATTTAGGCGGGGTTGAAACATTCACGCCAAAAATGACCCATGGATCGTTTTCCTAACGTATCAATACAATCTGAATGTGTTTGGTCTGTTTTCCGTATGCAAGTTATTGTTTTCACTTAAAATCATATCCATTTCAAATAAAAGTGAAATAGTTTGAATGGTACCGGCCACACCAAGCCTCATATTGAGGCGAGGTTGACTCATACAT
Source organism: Viscum album (assembly GCA_963277665.1). Taxonomy (NCBI): domain Eukaryota; kingdom Viridiplantae; phylum Streptophyta; class Magnoliopsida; order Santalales; family Viscaceae; genus Viscum; species Viscum album. The sequence continues at coordinate 1,713,183,652 of OY728152.1, read as the reverse complement.
GTCAAAAATGACCCATGGATCGTTTTCCTAATGTATCAATAGAATACAAATGCATTTGGTCGGTTTTCCATATGCAAGTTGTTGTTTTCACTTAAAATTTTGTCCATTTCAAATAAATGTGAGACACTTTGAGTGGTACCGGCCACACCATGCCTCAGATTGAGGCAGGGTTGACACATACATGTCAAAAATGACCCATGGATCTTTTTCATGATGTATCAATACAATCATAAGTGTTGGTTTGGTTTTTCGTATGCATATTGTTGTTTTCAATTAAAATCATGTCCATTTCAAATAAAAGTGAGACCGTTTGAGTGGTACCAGCCACACCTTGCCTCATGATGAGAGTTGTTTGAATAGTAAATGTCACAAATGACCCATGGATCATTTTTCCTAAAGTATCAATAGAATCCGAATGCATTTGGTCTATTTTCTGTATGCAAGTTGTTGTTTTCGCTTAAATTCTTGTCCATTTCAAATAAATGTGAGACAGTTTGAGTGGTACTGGCCACACTGTGCCTCAGATTAAGGCGGGGTTGACTCGTAGTCATCACAAATGACCCATGGATCATTGTACTAAAGTATCAACAGAATCTAAATGTGTTTGGTCGATTTTCTGTATGCCAGTTGTTGTTTTCACTTTGTTTTCCAATTCAAATAAAAGTGAGACACTTTGTGTGGTACCAGCTACACCGTGCCTCGGATTGAGACGGGGTTGACTAATACATGTCAGAAATGACTCCTGGATCCTTGTGATAAATTATCAATACAATCAAGAAGTGTTTGGTCAGTTTTCTGAATGTCTATTGTTTTTACATAAAACCCTCTCCTTATTTCCTCTTTTTGATTAGGGATTTCACTCTTCTCTCATCTTATTCTGAATCTTTAAAACCCTCTTTTCCATTGGTATTTTGGGTGAATCTTGAAGAGAGCATAGATTGGGATCTGAGATGCCAAATTAAGAGTGTGATTGTCTCCTGAATCAAGGTAGGTGGCCGGTTCTTGGTACTGAAGTAACAGTAATGGAATGTTAATTCGATTGGGATTTAGGGTGAATCTTGAAGAGAGCTTAGATTGGGCTTAGTGACCATATGATGTAGAGATTGGTGTGATGATGTCGATGATACACAATCGTGTGAGGTACCCAATAGAGGATAAGGATATATGTGGTGGGGGTTATGCATGGTGGGGGAGGGTGGGGGGCTATCGAGGGTCTAGGAAGGAGGGGGGTTGTCCGGGGTCCATGAAGGAGGGTGGGGGGATGTCTGAGGGGCTGTCTGGGGTCCAGGGAGGAGGGTTGGGGGGATTCTCGGGGTGTAAGAAGGGGGGTGGGGGGCTGTCCGAGGGGCTGTCTAGGGGGCTGTCTGGGGGGCTATCTGGTGGGCTATCCAGGGGGCTGTCTGGGGTTCAAGGAGGAGGGTGGGGGGACTGTCCGGGGTTTAGGGAGGAGGGTGGGGGGGCTATCCAGGGGGTTGTCCACAAAAAAATTACAATTTCATTAAAATAGGGGTATTTCAAAACAAATCATGAAATCAAGTTTTATTATTTACAAATAAAAAAATAAAGATAATGTGACCTACCTAATCACACATATATCCAGGCACAACAAATCAGTAAACATCAAAGGTCGGTAATATTAGTAAAAAATGTAACTGATCAATATGTCCCTCATCACCATCATCTTCACCCTCACCCGCATCCTCATCGCCCTCCTCCTCCGCCTTGGCCTCCTCCTCATCCCCCTTCTTCACCTCGGCCTCCTCCTCATCCTCCTCCTCCGCCTCGGCCTCCTTCTCACCCTCCTCCTCCGCTTCGGCCTCCTCCTCACCCTCCTCCTCCTACGCCTTAGCCTCCTCCTCTCCATCATCCTGAACACCACTAAAACTACCACCTGGTGCACCATATATAGAACACATCGATGACATATATTCCTCATAAGAAGTGTTGGCCTCTGGTGGAAGTGTTAGACGTAAAGCTTCCTTCAGTTTCATAAATGCAGTGTTTTCCATAGAAGACTGTGTTGCCATCTCTGTGGCCCTTTTTTCAGCCTGTGATGCCTATGCATTAACTCGCTGCAACTCAGTGTCACTATAAGTCATACCTAAGGAGGGCCAATACCTCGTCAGAAATATACTGTTCCCAGGCCGGCAGTGTACTCTACTAGGGTGCTCATCTCCCAACACATGATGTAAGTGCTCGTTGGCCCAAAATTTTCAGGTTCCTGGGTATCAAGGGCCTCTAAAAAAACCTGTTACAAATATAAATATATTATTAAGTTACAAAATAGAGATTAAAATTTTAAATCTACAAATTAAAACTTACAATATTCTGCTGAGTCGGTTCATTAATCGTACTTCCATATTTCTTTTTTCTACTCAAGAAAAATAGTTTTGCTAGAGGAACATGTCCTTCTAAATTCAATTTATGCCTTTATAATTAAATATAATATAGGAAACCATAATTAAAAATAGGATACCAAAGAAATTAATTGCATAACTAAAAATTATATTACAACTTTAGCAATCAAATAAATTACGGAGGAAGAAATAGAAAGTGAAAGTTGTAAAGAAAGATTATAAACTCTCATACTAGCTGCCTCTCATGATCTGGCATCGTAGTACGTCCCAATGTGTGGATGTATATCCTAGAATCAATGTTTTTTTATTTCCTCCAGATGATTCCTAAATAAAATTAAATAATTAGTATTAATGAAAAACAAGAAAATTTTAATTTAAATACTTTTAATTTGATTAATACTGTAAATTGGCTAGTCTCCCAATGAGTAATCATCTATCGGTACTATTCTAATGGAAAATCATCCACGATAGGGACCTCCTCTAACTATGTGCCCACTCTATCACACCATCCAATGTACAAATCATGCTTATAAGCTCTCCAAAGCTCTCCTAAATCCTTTAGACGTGCTGTCCATGCACCCTCACCATCGGGGAAATTAAACAGTAGTTGAAACAAAAATATCAATTCATATAAAAAAAATAAAATATTTCATTAAATAAAATAGATTTTTTTACCCATATAACTTCCCAGGCATTATCTTTGACTTCATTTGGCAGCTGTCTCCGTGAGAGTGGGCTGACAGGAATGATGTCAGAGTATTTGGCAAGCATCACCAAAAAACTCCGACATTGCTACCCTAATTTTTCAATCATCTGACCATCTTCATTGTACTCCACCATCGACTACATGTAGCGGTTCCACACTAAATGCATGCGTTTACGCCCCCTACCCCGCATCCTATTATTAGTTGTATCTGTTATGAAAGAAAATTGAATATTTTATCAATACATGTTATAATGAAAATAAATAATGGTGTAACAATTTGTTAGGATTGTATAAGTATACCTATGGTAGTCTGATCAATGGGCTCCGCTTAATCCGCAGAAAATAAAGGATCACCCTTGATAGATGGATTGGGTCCCAATGTATGCTCCGTAGGGATAGACTATGGCAGAGCAGTAGCCGAAGAAGATGGAATATAAAATCCCATAGAGAAGGAAGCAGAAGTAAAAGAAGATGACAAGGATGGCTGGCGAAATACTGGATGGGGAGTGGAAATCATCATCGGATATGGTATAGACGGGTGAGGAGGCTCAGATGTAAAGGGTGGTGAAAACATGGGATTTCTAAATATCTTGTGTGTCCCTAAGAGCACAATGGGATCAGAATATGGGATTCATGGTATGTCAGTGGGAGTGGTAGGGTCTAATCGGGTACGTCGACCAGATCGTCTAGCTCCCGTACCACCCCCCTCATACGAACACCCTGAGTGTTGGGACCACTACTAGGCTGCTCATCGAATAATTATCACCTAATAGATGGATCCTAAAAAAAAGTTTTAAGAAAATATAATCACATGACATTATATATTATTTAAATAAATGTATTTTAAATAAAGTACTCACTACAGGAACTAGTGGTGGAATTCCCCTCTCAACCATGTGATGACTGTTGTCCATAATCTTCTTTCGTCACTTCTCTTCAATTGGTTTCATTTTCTTGCATTTGAAATCAAATATGGAAGTAAATAGAAAAGGATAACTAATGTGTAACCCAAAAAGTAAAATAAATGAGAGGGAAAAGTTGAATTTTTAGTAGGATGATTATTTATTAAGTGTCATCAGTCTATTAAAATAATGGAACATTGATTCTACCAGATTCATAAGTGGTGAAACAGTTGTCAAAAATTAAGGAAAAATATAATTTATGTAGCTCAGGTAGATGATGCAGGTTTCAATACATGTTTTTCAGAACAATACAAACTATCATGTTCATTACTTGGTAAAATGTTAAAGACTCTCCTTAGAGTCATACAAATTCTATACAAATCACAGTTGAAGAATTGAAATGTTCACCAGGTTAGAATTGTTGGTTTCGTAGGTTTAAATACAGTTCAATTCCAAATTACGAAATGCAATTCAAATAAAAATTTCAACCAATAAACATTGAAAATTCACATAAGCGTCAAATAAATACAACATATTTGTAATCAATATTAAATCAATTTTAATAGTACCTACTTAACAACCCAACTCGAGGTAAACCAAAATAATTTAGAACATTGATGGATGATTCTATATATTTTCCACCACAACTTCAGGTTCGCAATCAACTCTGAAAATTGATCTATTAAAGTCATAAACATAAATAAATGGATTGCTTCTAATGGCAGTAGGGACAGTGTTAATCCCATAGTCAACATCATCAAAAACATATCTTTGAATTACTTCAACTATGACACAAAATTCTGGTCGAAGTTGGTCTTTGACATAAAAAACTTGTTTAACCATTGATTCTAATACATATGGTTCTTCGGTAGTAAGAGTGTGAGTCATATTAATTACTCCAAATCCACAATCATCAATAAGTGTGTTATGTCTTTTCATCAAATCAAACCAATGTCATTTCATCATCGTGACTCGTCCATGAGTGTAATAATCCAATATTACTATTTTTTAACTACTCCATAATAACCCACATTTTCAAATCGTGGTCTACTATCTGATTCACTGGCATAAAAATATGTTGTGGTAGTATCCATAACACCATCATGTTTTTTTCTCATGTTCTTTTCTCATTCAGTGACAATAAATTTGTACCCATTAATAACAGTTGATTTATAGTCACGAACCATGGTATATGGTCCAAAAGCCAAAGCTCTTATTTCCTCAGAGACAGAGTCAGCAGGAAAACTCAATATCTTCAATATAAATGAATATTAAACTTAATTAAATATTGATTTACTTATTTTAAATAGTAATATATTTACCTTCAATTTTAACCAAGAAGAAAACTCTTTTCTATGCAAAGACTCCCTCTTTCTCGAAGATAATGAACGATGCTTTCTATTTATCATTGTTTTATGTTCCCTGTAGATAAAAAATGTGTATATATTAACAGATTTATATGTAAGATATACATATTCAATTTAGTTACCTGATGTAGTCATCGAACAAATCACAGTTGAACAAAACTGTGTGATGTTCCATCTCCCACTCTTCAAGGCATAATGTATTCAATGTATATGATCTAGTAATTCCTCATGTTTGAGGAAGTGATGGAAAACTGGGTTCAAATTGGTCATACTATTATTGTTCATTTCTCATTGGTATGTAAATTATTGTAGTAAGATCAGACAAATACATTGAGTGGAAATCCATACATTCTTGATCCAAGTAACTGTTCATGATAGAACCTTCGGGATGATTCCAGTTTTGGACATAATACTTTAATGTGTACATATTTCTCTTAGTTGGATACATCTAATGAAAAGAAACAGGTCCTCCAAGAATTATTTTAGTGGTAATATGGACATTCAGATGCAGCATGTATGTGAAAAATGGTGGAGGAAATATTTTCTCCAACTCACACAAAATTAATGGGGCATCTATCAACATTTTTCGCAATAATGACTTGGAAAACTTCTTAGCAAAATGTTCTCTAAATAAATGGAAAAACCAAATAATAGTCACCCTTACATTATTGTAAAAAAGATAACGGATTTCTATTGGAATCAACTCATGTAGAAGAACGTGATAATCATGACTCTTCAATGATTTTAGCTTCAAATATCTTTTGTTGACCTGTTTAGATATGTTTTCATGAATATCCATCAGGAACTCTAATAGTCTCTAATATATCCAGAAATTGTCTTTTTTCTTAGGTGTATTCAAATAAGAAGCACATGGAACTTTCCATTTATTTTCACCGATATGCATAGGATGCAATTTTGGTCTCATGCCCCAATCCACCAAGTCGCACCGAGACCATAAATCATCTTTTTTCTTTCCCTTAACATTTAGAAGTATCGAAAGAAACATTTAAAATATATTCTTTTCAATTTGAATTACGTCTAAGAAATGACGTAACAAATTGGTTGAAAAATAAGTAAAATCAAAAAAGATACTTCTCTTCCTCCAAATGTAACAGGTTTTAGTAGAAACATTATTTCTCCTTCCAGATTTCATTTGACCATTCCTGAATGAAAAACTGAAATCTTTCTGTTCATTAAACACATTAGTTCTAGACATACGCTGAAGTGGATCATCGGTCTTTGTGGTATTATAAAATCATAGATGATTATTTCTATGTGGATGGCACATTAGAAAAAATCGATGATGTCCCATAAAACTGAAACTACGGTGATGTTTCAGTCTTCTGGATCGTGTATTCTTCATACAAACCATACATGACAGTTTTCCCTTCGTTCTCCATCTAGAAATCAATACATAAGCCAAAAAATCATTGATCTTCCACATAAGAACAACACACATCTAAAATATGTCATTCAAATATGCATCATATGTGCACACGCCAACATCCCAAATAAGTTTCAACACTTTTATTAGAGGTTTCATGAATACGTCAATATAAATGTTGGGATCAGAAGGGCCAGATATGAGTATACTCATGAAAGTGAAAGGTATTTTCATACACAACCATGGGGGAAGATTATAAATGTGTATAAAAACTGTCCATGTGTTGTGTGAGGTAAGCATCTATCCAAACGAATTAAAACCGTTGCATGAAAGACCCATCCACACATTACGCACATCAGCTACAAAATTAGTATATCGAGCATCAAATCTATGCCATGGAAATCCATCTATAGGGTGAACCAACTAATCATTATTCTTCTTTCTCTTAGTATCATGACATATCCTTTTATTGTCATTTCATCAGACAGAAAAAGATTATGGAGTCTAGGGATCAATGGAAAGTGCTATATTACTTTCTGTGGCACGTGGGATGGTGTTCCATCAGATTTCGACTTCCATAAAAATGTGCCGCATTTTATACTATCATTTAATTCAGCATTTTTCTCCTAGAATAAACTACAACATTTCGGGCAAGAATGAATATTCTTTCATGAAAATCCATGTTCCTAAACTAAATTCCATGCCATTTAGTGGTTTGAGGGAATATATATATCATCTGGAAGTAAATCCTTTAAGAAGGTAAGAATGTAATCGATTGTTGTATTAGAAATCCCATACATAGTTTTCCCATGAAACAATCAGATTAAAAAAATCAATCCGTTTCATTTTATCACATTGTCGATATACTAGAGTTGTGGCATCATCATTCATTCTTTTCACCCAGAAAACGTCATCATTTTCATTATATGCATCATGTGTGCACATATCGAAGTCTTCTTGGGTCGGAATCCTTTCTTTTTCATGATGATGAATAAATGGAAATTGTTCACATAAAAAATTCTCCACTCCAGTCCTCTCATTTGGATCATCAGCAATTTGAGATTTCATTTTCACCCCATTGTGATACCATACATAGTAGTTTTCATGAAAATGATACTTGGTTATGCCAACACAAATAGAACATGGGTAGTATATGCGACCACTATCTGAAGCATTGTGAAATGAAAAATCTAAAAAGCTCTCCAATTTTTTTTAAAATCTATTGAGATATGATCATTTTCATACATCCAACATCTATCCATTCTATAAAAAAATAATTGTTATAAGTCATTTCGTCAAAAGAAGTTCAATAAATTGAAGTTTCATCGAAAATATATTTAAGTAAATGAGGAATGTCCACTTTATATGAAACCATAACTGACACACTACTCTATATGAGAATCATAATATAAAAGACAAAAAAAATTCTATATTTATAACAAAATATCTTTTAATAACTATACATTAGTGTAGAAGATCATGTACACTTGTGGAGAAGAATTATTCAGGAGTTGACAAAAATTTTAGATAAAAGAAATTTTATATTTTAGTAGATAATTTGAGTGATCACATACATTTCCCAAGGGGGGGAGAGTGTCCAGGGGGGTGTGGGGTGTACAAGGTGGTGGTGGGGCTGTCCAGGGGGTCGGAGGTGTCCAGGGGGTGGGGGCTGTCTCGGGGGGTCGGGGTGTCCAGGTGGGCGGGCTGTCCACGGGGGTAGTCCGGCTATCTAGAGGGTAGGGGGAGTCCAGGGGGTGGGCGGTCTATCCAAGGGGTGAGCGGGGTGTCTAGGTGGTGGGTGCGGTTGTCCGGGGGTACGGGGTGTCCAAGGGGTGGGTGGGCTACCCATGGGGGTGGCAGGGCTTCCCAAGAGGGCACGAGGTATCTAGTGGGTGTGGCCGGCTATCCAGGGGGAGGGAGGGTTGTCCACGAGGGGTGGTCAGGCTGTCCACAGGGGTGGAGGGGTTTCCCAGTAGGGTCGAGGGTGTCAAGGTGGTGGGGTGGGGGGGATTTCTACTGGGTGGGGGCGTCTGGGGGATGGGGGGTGTCCGGGGGGTGGTGGGCAGGTGTCTGGGGGTGGGGTGGGCGGGCTGTCAACAAGGGTGGGGGGTGTTGTCCAGGGGGGTAAAGGTTATCCATGGGGGTGGGCGGGCTGTCCACAGGGGTGGTGGGGCTGTCCAGGGGGTTGGAGTGTCTAGGAGGTGGAGGATTTACAGGGGTTGGGGGGTTTTCAAGGGGGTACGAGGTGTCCAGGGGGTGGCGGGGGGTGGCGGGCTATCAAGGTGGATATGGGGTGTCCAGGGGGGTGGGAGGGAAGTCCCTAGGGTTGGGGGGAAGTCCACGGGGGGAGGGGGTGTCCAGAGGGGTGGGTGGGGCTGTCCAGGGTGTACGGGGTGGGTGGGAGGGCTGTCTACAGGGGTGGTGGGGCTGTCAAGGGGGGTATGGGGTGTTCAGGGGGGTGGGAGGGTTGTCCACGAGGGTGGGGGCTGTCTAGAGGGTACATGGTGTCCAAGGGGGTGGGCGGGCTGTCCACGGGGGTGGAAGGGATGTCCAGGGGGCCGGGGGGTCTAGGGGGATTTTTTAGGAGTGGGGGTTGTCCAGGGGGTACGAGGTGTCCAGGACAGCCAACCCCCCCACCCCCCTTGGACACCCCACACCCCCACCTAAACATCCCACCCCCACTAAACAGAAAACATAAAACAAACCCTTTACCCCCTGCACTAAACAAACCCCACTAAACATACCATTTACGATGTATGAAGTGTAGAACAAAAAAACATAAAAAAATGGTTTGGTACTCCAACAACAATAAATCTAATTTAACCGAAATCGAAACATAAAATATAAAATAAAAAGTGTAAGAACACTAAAAATAAGATAACACTTAGTAATTTGAAGTATATAAATAAAAATTTGTTTGATTGAAGAATGATCTTCGGATGGAAGGTATTTCATGGCCATGAATACATCGGGAGGAGGTCTAGATTAGGTTTTCAATTGGAACTATTGAGATTTGGGGTGCTAGGTATTTGGGGGAAAACATTCCCAAGTCTAGCGCACCCAATGGGTTGATAATGTTTATGCTTCTACACTAATAGGTTGTTCATGGATCTTAAAGAGGATTAATTTCACAAAGTATAGAGAGAAACATTTATTTTTAAATTTGTGATTAATAATAAATTATGTCAATGATAATATAAACATCATAAAGAACACAAAATAATCATACTTCTAAGGTATAGTTTATAAACCATATTATATATACTCAAAGAAATATACCAATCAATTATTAGTCATTAATTCTATATAAAATAGTGTGAATCATAAAATTTTCCAAAATACCTAGAAATAGGTAAAAATGACTTGATCTTTCTAGATATTGAAATAAATGGAGAAATTAGGGGAAGATAGATTCTATGTCTGTATTTGGGAAGAAATTTAAGGAGAATAACCTGGATGGCAGAGTTGTAGCCGATTAGATGGAAGACCCTGGGTAAGGGTTAACCTGCACGTGAGGGCTTCTGGAAATTAGGGGAAATGAGTTCTGTGTTGTTATTCTGTATAATCAGGTGTATTTGTGGAGACCCTTCCCAATATTTGTTAAAAATCATTGGGAAATCATGTCCTTTTCCAATGGTTTGTACAAACCGTTGGTAAAGGGTGCAAATATTGTGGATTTCCCAATGGTTTCTTCAAACCATTGAGAAATCCTTCACAAAACAAACATTTACCAATGGTTTGTACAAACCGTTGGTAAAGGACACCTATACCAATGGTTCTGCAGAACCATTGGTTTACAAGTGTTAGGAATACCCAACTTCCCAGTAGTGAGATCACAACCAAAATAATAACAGAATTAAATTATAAAATAATAATTAAATATTAAACATAAACTATAATACAACATATGATTTGGGAGGGATGAAATTTATCCTAAAAATTAATAACAACATTTCTAAAATGAAACTTGTCAATATGACCAGGATTACTCACACCCAATAAAGAAAATCGATACTAACTAACTAATATAAATGTAGAGAAAAATTATAAATTAAATTAAATAAGGGTCATAGATATAAAAAGATTCTTAAATGGGTTATTATCATATTTAATAGTTTTATAAATGAGGTTATAGTACATTTTGGAAAAGAATTATTATGGGTAAATGTTTCTTTGTCCCAAATTTAATTTCTAGAGACTTATTTCTTAATGTGAACCATGATACCATTAATGTGGTGTGATTAATAATTAAATAATATATTTCACCATACTCATGGGGTTTTATGATCTATATTTATTAATTTTATAAAATTTACTTTGATTCAAAAGATTCCAAAGATGGAAGGGTTTTTGATTAAAATTGTACTCAAACCATACGGGTTTCAACTGCCAATGTCATTTTAAAATAATGATTTCTTCATTAATATAATACATATGAAGAGTTTTTAATATTTATAAAAAAAATAATTATTTTCAAGGGATATTCATGGGATTTTACATGTCCCCTCATAATCTAATTTCCCCTTGACTCATATTATACCCATAGTGTTTCTTATAAATGAAACCGACACGATATCTTCTTCTCATCTAGGAAACTCCCATTCCCCATATTTATATACATTGGATGACTTTTAAAATGTTCTTATATATTTGTAAATAATTTATTATGTTCATTTTATATGACATGGTCATGTTTTTAATGATTGAATGAAATTTTTAATTTTTTATGTATGGGTTATTTCCATCAAATTGTGAAAAGTTCCTATTTTTTAAAATTAGGTGTGAAAACATAATTATGACCCCTTTATAATTATATATGAATCTATATATATAATTTTGCATGGCCTCTAAATGAAAATTTTTTTATCTTAGTTTCCAAAAATATATCTTTCAAAATTATTTCAAAATTTTAATGATATTTATTATTTCAAACATGATATTTATTAAGCCCCTAAAATTTGTTTTTCATCCATTACATTGTCTTTGGACATATATAAATCTTGATTAAGGATATTCAGAAAATTATATCATACAAATTATTTATCTGGATGGATAATGTTGTGTTCTTCTCTTTTTGTGTAATGATCCATCACTACCTTTTTCTTTATTAATCTTTCACTAAGTATAATCATAACTTTTCACCCAATGTCTTTCCCTTGTGAATACCATATTTTTAAGTTCTTTGATTAAAAGTTGTTGACCTATATTCTATTCATCAATTAGTTATAGAAATTATTTTCTTAAAGATATAACCTTTAACTATATGGTCTAAATACTATATGGTTTATTATCTTCATTGAATGGTAGTTTACTAGAAAGTAACTTCAGGGAAGTAGATACAAATTTATTTTCTATGGTTTTATCATGTTTTAATTATTTATTGTATTACTAATGATTTAATTATTTTAATATATTTAAAATTAATATTTACCCAATTTTATTTACATGGTTTCATTATGATATAATTATTGAATGATTTTCAGTTGAACATTTTATGAAACCCATTTTATTTCCATGTCTTATTTTTTTGTTATTTGTGCATGATTTGGTATTAATAAATATTTATGAATAATGAGTGGGGCACTATATCTCCCTCCAATGCATTGGTCAAAAGTTTATATCTCATGATATATGTATCCACAAGTATATTTAAGTTTCTAGTAAGGATGAGAACTTATGGTGTGGTTCATGGAAGTATTTTTTCCTATAATAATGTCTCATTGAAATAAGAAAGATATTAAACTGTTTTAGGATTTTTCTCATGAATATTTTTTATTCTCATGGATCATGTTTGTTAACTCCGGTTTCCAAACTCTTTTGATTCATGAATTAATTCATAATAATTCACATGCCATGATTTATGATCCTCTCTTTGTTGTGTATATGTCTCTTATATTTCATGATTAAACCAATATTACTATCTTATATTCACTTATGATATCTGATTGCTAATTATTATTCTTCACCCTTACTAAGAATATGAGATCACCACCATTCATATGATTCTATTTCCCTTGGTTATAATGATATGAAAAGTATAAAATGTATAGAATATTTTATTTTGGGGAGAATTTGTGGAAGATTTTAAGACTCTATGTATTGAGTGGTTTTGTATATAAGTGAAAAATTGTCCAATTGATACAAAGAACATAGGTTTGGTTATTTAATGTTTTCTCCTAATTTTCTAAAACCCCAAACCTGAAAGTCCATATGAACATTCTATAATTAAATAATTACACTATGATTTGTGGATGATATGGTCATATTTGTGGGATACTATTGAGAATCTGTAAAATAATATTTGGTTGTATCCTACCAACCCCAAGAATTTATGAATATAAACTTTATTCTCTAAAATGTTTCAAGAAAAAAAACACAATACTCTTATCATCCACTAATATTCCAAAATATGATTTTTGATGCCATAAAAATAAAACCTCTCTAATCTTGAGATGACACCGATAGAGATTGTGTGTTAGTAGATAGACCTTTTGTTTATTGAACAAAAATTCAAGATATTGATCATGTGCCTAAAATATATTAGAGTATAATAAAAAACCTTATTAAAAATAAATTATCAATATATATAAATATAAATGAATGACTTGATTCATGAAGTCCATAAACATTGTAAGTGTGATCATTATACCAAACGATAATAGAAAGAACTCATGAAAAAATAATTTCTCAAAAAATCTGTAATTGTAATATTTTCCAAAATCATACATAGAAAGTAATATCCATTTCTAAAATTGATAATGTAGAACCACTTAGTCCTTCTTTTCTGATAAACTAAAAGGAAGAAGATACCGGTTCTTGAAATTCACTTGGTTAAATAAATGGTAATTTACATGTAAAATCAATGAACCATAACCCTTATTAGAAAAAAAAAAGAAAAGAGATCCACTAGGGGATGTTCTTGTGTGAATGAATCCCTTGACCTATGGATCCGTTATCTGTATATTTGAATCTATAATATTTTTAAGATCTATCTTGTATGGATAAAATGACATGGTATCTATTCATGGTATAATATATATCATAAAATTTTCCTCTATCTTGGGATGAAACCCTAATAATCTATGAGGGAAAAAATTCTAAAAAAAGTTAAAATTAATAGGAAAAACTAGTTTTCATCTCTTTTAATTTATCAAAAAAATAGGAAAACCGGGTTGAAATCATTCATAGCTTCTTATGTATGGTTCCAAGTGGAATAAATTTAAATAAAATTATCTAAATTAGGTAAAAACATAATCTTCAGTAGATACTAATGATACCCATTAGTGATAGTAGTCGATGTGTACCCCATATCATGTTCTCCAATCCACCTAAATGATTACACCAAGATACACATCTCCAATACATTGAAATCCCAGATAAGACTATATCTATTGATCAGGATAGAGTACTCTATCATTTTCTAAATACCTTTGGATTTCACCCATATGGGAATGGAAAGATACATCACCTCCTAAAAATATACTATGATAATACCTATATATTCTATAAAATTTCCAGATATAAAAAACGCAAAACAAATTTATCAAATAAAATAGACAAAAGGATGGATGCTACCAAAATCATACAGATAATGGTTAAAAGGCCAACTATACAATTATAATGATTTGATCAAGAAAATGTAATTACATTGATACCATGGCTACATCCTAGAATATTATTAATTATCACCAATAATGTGTAATATCTTACTACCTCATTTGTGGGGAACTTCATCCTTTTCACACCTTGAAAACCATAACAAATGAAAATATCTACATTACAGTACTGTTTGTGACCTAACTCTAGATCCCTGAGCCTTCTCACCACCACATACTAACCCTATTGAGAATAAATCTAATAGACATGCTACTGATTCCCCATCATCCCATATGAATGAAACTCTATAGGATGTTGGTGTTATTATGATATAGTGTGTCCCACTCCATAAAACTAATAAATTACTAGAGCACTCCCCATCATGGTGATGAGATAAACCAAGAACCAGACTAGAATATCTATTTCCACTATAATGAGAATCAAAAAATTGAAACATAGTGATACCAAAATATCATTCATAAATCTAGATTAAGAATAAAACCGCTCAGATAGTCTATTCATGTCCAGGTTCCTCTCAATAATGACGTCTTAGTTCAAAACCATTAAAAATATATAACATGAAAAATATTCACCTATAACCAAATCAAATGTCCAAATTTTTTCCTTCAGGGATGCCCTTTTTAATACAATATAGTTGATGGATCTTTGGTTTTTTACTGTGTTTGGGCCAGATTCAAGGATGCTTGGATACTGCTGATTCTTGGTGCACATATCCACTTGGGTTGCTTCAGAATGGGGTCTTTTCGTGAGTAGATGGCTTTTCTACTCCAAATTTCTATGAAGGGTCATATTAGGGTTGATGTCATTTTTGTTTTGTTATTTTTCAGTTGATATGATGCTGGTGCAAGATCACTACACCATGTGCCATCACTATACCCCATTTATGTTTTAATAATTTTTAGTTGTGTGGATTTGTTTCTCATTTCACGGTTCATTCTGTTAAATATATTTATTTATATATATACATAAAATATAAACATATATATTTATATATATAATATAAACATATAAACATATAGATATATAAATATACATATATGTATATTAATATCCATATATATAATATAATATAAACATATATTTAAAATATAAGCATATATAAAAAAAATATAATACAAACTCTTATATATTTAAATATAAAATATAAAGTATATGTATATATACATTAATATATATATATATATAATATTATGTTTTTAAATACTGAAACATATGTATAAAAATATACAAACATAGACACATATATTTGGAGATATATATATATATAAACACGCACACACACACACACACATATAAGCATATATATCTATATGTATATGTATATATATATAAACACACACACAAACATACGGATATATATATGCATATATTTATATGTAAAAACACAAATATATTTTAATTTTAGCCATGTTTTTAAGAAAACAAGACTATTTTAGTGATATCATTACTAGTGTTTTAAAATATGTATAATTATGTAAATATATATAATTATAATAATTATTATTTTTATAAATATGTACGTATACACAGACAAATATATATATATATATATATATATATTTATACATATATATATATACCTTTATATTTACATATATATATATATACATATATAAACATATATATATATATATATACATATTTATTTACATATATACATATATATATCTATAAACACACACACACACAGAGATATATATATCTATATAAATATATGTATATATACATATATATATATATATATAATATAAACATATAATATATATATACTTATATATAAAAATAAAATATAAAAATATATAATATAAAATATAAACATATATATTAAATATAGACACATAAATATATATATATATATATATATATATTAATATATAAACACGCACATATATATATATAAGAAAAAAAGATAAAATATAAACACACACATATATATTTATATTAATATATTTATATTAATATATAAAATAATATATATATATATATAATACATTTTTTAAAATACAGAAATCTATTTGTATATATATAAATAAAACAATGTAATTGGCCTAGGTGAGTTGGTCAGGTCATTGGGTATAACCCCTCAAGTTATTAGCCAATTTCTTGCATAAACAGATTAAGATAACCTACTTATTCCATGATGTGGTTTGGGAAAGGTTCATTATGGGTCAGAGATTCAAGGTGGGGTGTAGTGGACACATAGAGCATGAGAGGAGTTAGGGAAGGGTGTAGCATGTGGTTGGAGGGTGCTATTATTATAATAATTTTTTATTATAAAAAATTATAAATTTCAAAAAAAAAAGATGTTGAGAGGTGGTGTAAAATATAATATAATATTTTTTATTTAAAAAAAATACAAATTTCAAAAAATATAAATTTCAAACAAAATACCCACATTTTTAAAAAAATGTCTATAAATGAGGTTTTATTTACCGATATTTCTAAAAAACCCTTGTAAATGAGTTTTTCTAAATATTAATGTTTACAACCATTGATAAATAACGACATTTATTTATCAATGTTTCCAAAAAATAATGGTAAATGGTGTGTCTCAAAATAGCGAAATTTATAAAATTTTCTAAACTCTCGATGTTTTTAAACATCCCTAAATTAGCAACAAATCATTTACATATGTTTTTGAGAAATGTTGTTAAATGAATTAGAGATGTTTTAAAACATGGATATTGTAAAAAATGTTGCTAATTTGAATTTTTTATTGGTCCCACCTATCACATAATAAAAATCATACATATGTGTTCCACATAAAGCATGGGAGGAGTGGAGGAAGGGTGCATCATGTGGTTGGAGGGTGGCGATGTTATAATATTTTTTTATTTTAAAAAAATACTTAAATTTAAAAAAAATTATAGTGGGGTGTGATGGTGTTAAATATATTATAATATTTTTTTATTTTAACATCAATATATAAATTTTAATATAAATAAATTTTTTTAAAAAAAAATTGCCATTGTTTTTAAGAAATGTAGGTAATTGAGGTGTAATTTAGTAATATTCTTAGGAATTATCAGTCAATGAAGAATTTCTAAATAGTGATATTTATAGCCATCACTAATTTATCCCAATTAATTTTCCAACGTTTCTAAAAAATAATGGTAAATTAGGTGTCACTATATAGAAATGTATATTTACATATGTTTTAAAAAAAACATTGATAAATGAGGTATTAAAAAATATAGACATTTTTTAAAATCACTAAATTCATGAAATTTCTAAATGTATCTAAATTAGAGACACGTCATTTAGCGATGTTTTTAGAAACATTGGTAATTGAATGAGAGATGTTTTAAAATGTGGCGCATGGAAAAAAAATGTCACTAATCAGTGTTTTTTCATATCCTCACTTATCACACAATGAAAATGATACATATTTGTGCCATAATATCAAAATAAATTCTTATATTAGAACCCCTGAAATAAAATGGGCTTCATAATCATTTCACCAAAGCATAACTCATTGAAAGAAAATTAGTTTCATAAACATTCCAACTTTTCAACATATACATAAATCTTCCTGAGATAGAATAAAGATGGTATCATTAGATCATAATCCCATTAAAGAATAAATAACATCAAATTTTGTCATATGAGATGTAAAATAATTTTGAAAAAACACTTTGAATATTTTTTGACTAAAGTAACCTTTCAATTTTGAAGTCAATTTTTTTTAAAAGTTGTCCACTAATAGAATAGAGAAGATATCTATAAAAAACCTTAGATAATTTTAAATAAGCTTCAACGAAAATATTAGTCATGACGGTGTGAATATATTTCATTCTAACTAAATTAAAAAAACATTCCTTCAATTTTTTATCGGACAACAGACAAAGTACCTTTTTTGGAAAATGATAAGAAGATTAATTTCAAACTATTTTATTAAAAATAGGAAAAATAATTTTAAATAATTATAGGAGAATATTAATAACTTTCTATAATTTTTTTAGAAAATATATATATGGACTAAAATCATTTTTCAATGGAGACAAAAACATAAACAATCCTGAATATTAATGTTATCTAGTAATAAAAGATTGAGCGCTTCATTATTTTCATGAAACAAGATAGTGTTCCATCCAACCCGACACTTAATCCAATCAATGGCATGGAAGGAAGGTCATTATAGATCCCCACAAGCTGACTAATAATGTTTGGGTATCAAAAATAATCACTGATAATGATTTCACCCATTTACATATTCATCCACAATCAATAAGAATGAGCATCCGAATATCTAATAACTATAACTAAATGAGGAAAAAAAATTCAGATTTAATGAATACCACTTTAAACAAAACTAGAAGTGGTATGATAAGATGTGAAATGAAATCAAAAATTCTCTATGAAACAAGAGATATTTCACCCCAATACACCGCCAACAACACCTACAAGGAGTGGAACATTAGAATCCAGATCCACCATCACCACCATGATACATCTTTCCTTTACCTAGGTAATACATAACAAAATCTACAGACACCAAAAGGTGTATGAATGGTGTGATCTAGATCCTAGTATGATTCCAACAAAAGAAAAGGTTCCATTATATAACATTAGAATAAAAAATCAACATGCACAATTCATGAGAATATTGGTAATATTCTACAGGAAAATATTTAAGGGAAACATTCTAAATAAACTACTTTTAAGAAAAACCCCTTTCACAAATATTATTTCTAGTAATAAAAACACTAAAAAGGGCTACTTTATACTGATCGATAACCCCATATCATATAATAATCATGTCCCAATAAAGAATCATGAGAAAATACCTAAAGGAAACTATCATAAATAGGGCCTAATATACCTCATACCTCAGTGATTAAAAACCTCCAACTCAACTACCCACATAATTCTCATGCATGAGCCATTAAAGGGTATACCATCCCATGTTCCAATGGTCTCCATATCATAATCCAAAACCAAAATCATTCCCATACACAATCCACCAGAGTGAAACACATCCCGAGGTCTAGTGGTCTCTGATCATACCACATTCTTAGTTGGTTTTATAATCGTAAATCCTACTAGATGAATCTGGGCCTCATCCACTTCAGATCCAACTAGAGTACTAGTTCTAGTTCACCCACATAGATTCTCGGGATTCCCTTTGTGCTCAAATTCCATTTTACATATCAAATAAACCATCACTTTCACATATACATGAAAAGCATAACAAGACGACAAGGAAATAACTAATTATACCTTTTCACAATGATCCAATGATCAAAACTCAAATGGTATCCACCCATTATTCATAAAAAACCACTTTCCATTTTACCCACAAACCAAAACCATTTAAAAATACATTTCTCAACACCTTCACAATTTATGAAACCCACTTCAAAATACAACGAGAACAATATCTATGATAACCAATAGTTTCTATGGAAAAATATACTTTCAAATTCATATTCACATCAAAGTCCTTTTTATAACACACATTACAATTCAAAGACAAAATTAAGGTGAAAAAAAAGAATAAAAGATGAAAAAAACAACCATTTATCTTGGAAAATCCACTTTCTACACATTTTTACCTTTAATTTTATTTGAAATTATGCCTTGAATATTTCACACAAGTCATAAAAAATATTTAAGAAACACCTCAACAAAGCACCCATAAAACACAACTACAATCTATTGAAAAATCCATTTTCAACACATGCTCATCACAAAACCGTTCCAAATAATAGGTCACCCAATATTAAAAAAACATAGAACAGATTTAAATATGCACGAAAGAAATAAAAACTTATCCAATAATTTAAAATCATGGAACCACCTACCTCTCACTTATAAACTTCAAAAAATTAGTGTGAAATGACAACCACACCACCATAAGACCATATGATGGACTTATTCAACAAAGAACATCAATATTTCCCCCAATAACACTAAATTGTATCCTCTTTAGGTTAAAACCCCCCTAATAAATAGTAACTCAAGAAATATAGAAGAAGAACCTGAGAAAGAGAGAAAAATAAATAGTATAAGGACTTACATGATGATTCTTCAAAGAAATGTGGTCAAAACCACCTAAGTATTTATTTTTAATGTCTTTAAGAATCCTTGGAGGAGGGTACTATGGATGAAAATACCATAGGGTTAAAAATAATGGTAATTTAAGGTTAAATAAGAGGAGATAATAATAGTAATTTCCATGTTTTTAATGACATGCACTAGGTGCATGGTCTCCCCTCACAGTTTTCCAAAGCACACACCAACTGTGTGTACCACACTGTTTAAGAGGAACATCCCGAATAATTGGCCCCAGGTTTTGAAAAACCTTGTACCAATTGTGCAGTCAACATTATCCAAAAACAACATCCCCTACATGGTTTCCTGGGTAATGGTGCTCGGTTTCCCCTAATTGTGCACCAACAATGCACCACCAACTTCCAAGAATAAATTCTCCATTTTCACCAAATATTCAAGGATAACTCAAGGGGTAAACATAATACTGAAGATATATAAAGAAATAACAATAATAAAAATCACATATGTGATAATTCTCTCTTCTATGAAAACATTCCATCCCCAAAAAGTCACCCTGAGGTTTTATTGAAGAACAAAATGGATACTACTCATAGTCCCCTGACATTCACTCCCAAGATTCATTCTTATAACTATCATGCTTCCAATAAACTCAAACCAATAGAATAGACTTAAGATAAATCACTTTATTCTAAGAATATATGATCTATACTGGCTTGAACAAAGATATATTAGGATCAAACTCCAACTTCTCCGCTCTAAACACATGGGATGAATCCATATTGTTATTTCAATTGAGATACTTGGAACACATCCTGAATTGATATAACCTAAGAGGGAAAATATATCATTTATGCCACCTTACTTGTAAGATTGATAATCTGAAAAGGTCTAACATAACACGATGTTAGATACCATTTCTTACCCATGTGATCATGACCCAAGAAGGGTGCCACTTTTATAAACACTTTTCTTCCCAAAAACAAATCCATAGCTCAGCACCTCTGATTGGAATAATACTTATAGTGACTTTAACTTATCAAAAAACACTTTTTAATCAAATTAAATTTATAATAAGTATCTTTAACAATTCTAAATACCAAAAATTGGGTCTCACATAATTTATCCCAACATAAAGGTGAACAACATGGCCGAATTTAATGTGATTCAATATGAGCCATTAAGATATAGGATTGGTAACTTTTGTTATACTCAAACTCAACCAATCCCAAATGGCTATCCCACAAAACTCCAAAATCCAACACAGATGTTCGAATCATGTCTTCTAAAATATGATTTGCCTGCTTCGTATGACCACTCTTTTGAGGATGTTATGTTGGTCTCAAGTTGAACTATGACCCCATTTCCTTATTAAGGCCTTCAAAGAAATGAGACGTAAAAAGAGACTCACTGATTAAAAAAATTGACTATATAACACCATGAAGCCTCGCAACCTTCTGAAAATACAACCATCCCAACTCATCGACCTTGGCTGAATCCCTGATCAAAATGAAAATTTGATTATTTGGTCAAATGGTCAATGACTACCCAAATGAAATTTATTTTTCAATGTTTTTGAGGTGATATGAAAATAAAATCCGCAGTGTTAGAATTCCAATTCTAGGAATGAATGGGTAGTGGATGAAGAACACTAGAGGGCCTTCAGTTCTTTACTTTAACCTACTAATGTGTATAACACTGCAATACAATATTATCTATATACTTCCTTATATGAATGCCACAAAAACATTCAACACACATCATAATACATCTTGGTAGCACTAGGATGATAGAAACAAAGATATTGGTGGATATCCTACATCAACACCTTACTCATTGACAAATACACCATGAAGTGACCTTTAAAGAAAAACTCTCCCTCATGCGAAAATTACATTTCGCACGGTTTATCACCATGATTTTGAAACTACATAGAAAACAATCACAACTAATTACTCAGATTCTCTTGTTGAATCAACTGCATAATGGAATGTTTCAGTTAAACACTAGCCAAGAGAATACCTCCACTGTGCTCCTTGTTCTCTAAGTTAATCTGAGAAAACATCCCATCAATGACCACTCATCACTGGACTCTTTCAAACCTTAAAATTTCACTTTTCTACTAAAGGATTCTATGTCCAAATTTTATTTTCTTATGGTATTGAATATGTCAAAATAAAACCATTGAAGGCACTAAAAACAACAAATCTACCTCAAATTCATGTCCTTATGGGTGAAAATGTATTCTATGATCTTATGATCAGAAAAAACTAAAAACTAATCCCCAAAATGATAATGGTGTATCTTATTTAATGCATGTATCACTACTACTAATTCCAAGTCATGGGGTGGGTAATTATTTTCAGGTGGTAAGAGCTAGAAAGAACCATATGCCCCCAAATGGTGAACCTACATCATCACAAACCCAAGACCCATACCTAATGTATCAAAATATACCACGTAACTCTTTCCAGAGTCCTCAAAAAACAAAACATGATCTATTGTCAACCACTTCCTAACCTTATCAAAAGACACATAACATTATGGGCTCTATTAAAACTCCAACACTTTTTGATTTTGTTCTGTTAGGGAAGAATAAAGTCAAGATAATCCCCGAACAATATTGTTTTAATACCTTTACAGGTCCAAAAATCTCCTGATCTCAAAAAAATCTTCAGTTGCTCCCATGACAACGTCACACTAATCTTATTAGTGGCCACATAAACCCCTTAAACTAATATCACATGGCCAAGAAACTTTACCTCACTAACCCAGATTGTACATTTAGAAATCATAAAATGGAGAAAATGATACCTAAGTGTTCTTAGCACAATTTTTAAATTCCACTCACACTCCTACTTGGTCCCTGAGTAGACCTAGATGTCATCCAAAAAAACCATGACTAACGAGTCAAGATACTGATGGAAAACCATATTCATAAGTACCATAATGACTATTACAGCATTTTTCAAATAGAAAGAAATAAAAAAATACTCGAAATGGCTACACCTGCTTCAGAATGTTGTTTTTGGAATATCCTTCTTGATATCTATGACAGGATGATACTTAGAATGCATATCAACCTTGGAAAACCACCTTACCCTTAAGATGATCAAAAAGGTAATCAATATGGGAAAAAGTGTAATTTTTCTTGATTGTTACATTATTCAGCATCTTGTAATCAAAACACAGCAAGAGATATCCATTGATCTTTTTCTCAAATATAACTAGGATGGCCCAAGGTGAGATGCTCGAGTGAATGAATCTGTTGTTTTCCAAGTCATCCTAATGTACCATTTATTTCTTGAAACTCATTGGGGGACATATAGTATGGGGGAAGAAATATAATATTTTTTCTTGATGCCAAGTTGATTGTAAACTCCACATCCTGCTCTGGGGGAACAACCATGAAATTCTATGGAAAACCACTAGAAAATCATCAACCATAAGAGTTAAACCTACTATAGAACCACTATCACCAGCCTCCATAATGAGTGACAAGATCTGATAAACAATATTTCCCAATTCCAAAAGTGGAGGTCCAGCATGTTGTGACTAAGGGTCTCATTCACCTTAAGTAACCTTGGAACATCCATCAGGTTCCAAAAAACTCACTCACTGCCTATATTTATTGATGTGCACATAAAAATGAACCTTCCAATCCATACTAAGGATCGTGTTAAAGAGTTCTATATATAAACTAGAATATCCAATTCTAACTTGAACCTGGACATGGTGAGTGCACAAGAAGGAAACCAGAAACCCTACTCCCGATTCTCATCATGTGATGTTACCAAATCCATCACACATGAAATATGCTCAATTTGAAACACTGACACATTCACAAGGCGGGTAGAAATAATAGAAAATGGAGATATAATATAAAATAAAAATATATATATAAAGATGATACAATGAGAAAAACACCTCAAATTTTTGAAGGCCCTACAGAAGATTTCACTGGCACGTGACGCACAAATTGAAGTATCATTATCTTATACTGATCCTAAGAACAACCACTTTCTTGAGGATCTACCATGAACTAAATATTCCATGATGATGATCCATCATTTCTTCCATGACCTCCAAATCACGAATCCACTATTCTAGATGGTTTAGATTGAGCTAACATCCCTCTTGAAGGAACAAATCTCAAACCACTCTGACGTGGGTGCATCACCCTGAAAACCCACTGCACGTTCACCATAGTTCTAAACTAATGGGAATTTCTGGGTGTAGATAAACACATGGATCACATGTTCCATACCTTTCTACTAAAATGGAACACTACTGACCCATCACCTGAAGCTATAGATGAAAAATAATTAGGAGGATGACCTGAACTACCACCTCCATTCTCCCATAATCATCCCGCATTCTCTTATTCTTAGAATAAATACCACATCCCACAATTGGAACCACTACTGGGAAAATATTCTCGCTTCAATGATCAATTAATACCATCATAACATGATCAACCATCTTAGCATAGGTCTTAATCTTGAAAATGAAAATCTGGGATCAAATTTCTCACTGAAACACACTATCGAACTTATAAGACACCATCATCTCATTAGAATCAAGATCGCGTACATAATAAACTAACTCAAAAAATCAATTAGATTACTCCATCATAATCTGATCACCTTGGGTAAGCTCCATAAACTCCCTAGATCTAGCGATGGTCAAAAAATTATGGCAATAATTTTTATTGAAAATGACATTGATGTGTTTTAGACCCATCTACTCATGCTTACCATATAACATTAATGAGTACCACCTATTCCTAATGATACCCTCCTACATAAATGAAGCAAATTTCACTCTAACAACCTAGGGGTATTAAGAAACTCATACTTCTACTAAATTTTCTCAATCCACTGCATTGATTACTGAGGTTTTGTACTACCTAGAAAAGATGGAGGATTGTTCTTGATGAACTCATGAGAATTGTCCTTTCTTGGACCTGGTTTGGTTTCTCTAGCCTATGAAGGACAGGAGGCCGATCCTTGTCACAACACATGGACAGAACAAACCCATGCTTCCATTAACCTCTGATTGATTGGCGAGGGAGAAATATCTGTAGCATCTTCTCATGGTTAAACAAGAATTCTCTTCAGAGGAATTTTTATACAAGAAGAAATAACCACATCGATAACTATCAATACAACCATCAACACAAATTCTAAATTTTTTAGTAACAACAACAAATTTCAAACACTTCCATTAAAAACACAATCTAATCCAACAAAATAACAATGTCAACTAAACCACTCCATGCCACCTAGTGTTCATATAAATAAGTAGATTTTACATCTCACCATTAGGAGAAGTCAAACCCAAACCAACATCCCATGATGACTACAGTCCTTCCACAAGGTATGATGGTCGGGCACCCCACTCACAACAAGAACCTCAAGCCACAAAAATCATATATCTGTAATATTCAGACTCTTACCTAATGACATGACCCAAAAACTTTTTAACCTGAATCTGATACTATAACAACCCTCACAATTCATACATTAAAATTATAAAACATTTTTTGAATACATAATAAATTATACAAACTGATGCCCAAAGATAGTATTATTCTAGTTACTTTGGAAACATGGAATCGTAAACAGTGGTACATGGGTGAGCTATATTATCTCCCACTAGGTTCTCCAAGACTATCATCCCTCTTATAAATATCATATATAAAATATATCTGAATTAACTATGTAAGGAAACATAAAAACGGATGAGATTAAAAGCTCGGTAAGGGAAATCAAGGGTGATATGTAAGCATAAACACGAGCATAAGGATAAGAGAATATGATCATAAATTTATATGATCTTACCCCATATATATAATATCACAAACACAAATCATGGCATAAATATGAGCAGGTCCCATGAAATCATAACATTGGAGTATTTCATGTAATTATTTTATACACATAATCATATAAAATCCTATGTTAAGGCTACCTACCAAGACCTTCAAAAAATAATTAGCATGGGCTATGACCCGTGTACCTACTTCAGGATTGGGCTAACAACATGTGTACCCTTTATTTTTAGGATTGTTTTATAACTTATGCACCCTCATACACTCAATATTGGCCTACATTTTCTAAACCTACTTATTTTTAGGCATGGATTCAACCCTTTTACCTTCTTATTTTCTGGACTAGCCTTCAACCCATGTACCCTTCGATCTCACATACCATATGTCATTACCCATTACACTGGAAGGTGATATAATCCCCATATATCACATAACAATATCATACATACATGTGCCATAGGATAATAAAACATTAATCATTCCATGAATCATAAAAATAGATGTGTCTCATAAACAACAACAAAAACCCATGAAATGAAATGAGTATTATTAACATTTCATCACATCATAACCTATGGAAAACTAATAGGTTCCTGAATAATATCATTAAATTATAACCCGTGAAAAGAAGTGGAATTAAAAAGAATATGACCCATGGAAGAGAAACATGTTTCATAGGATTCATTCCTTAAAACCATAAACCATTCATGAAATGATATGAATAGAACCATTGGATCTGGTGTATCATCAACAGATGTAATCTTAGATGAAAAAATAATTTTTGAAATATATTTTAAAAACATATACTAATGAAAATATCCATTCATCATTGAAAATTCAATTTTAAAATAAATAACCTTTGGAATAACATTTTCTTAAAAAGGAACTTGAAAAAAATATAAATAACATTAGATAAAATTTTGAGGACCATTTTTATTATAAATACATTGAAAAAATGTAATGAAATATTGAAAACATTTTGAAAACCATTTCTTTTAAAATGGTTTGAAACATTGAATTTAAAAAATATTAGGAAAATATTTTATTCAAAAAATTACTTTTTAATCTTGTAATGGAATAATCAAGGGAACATCAATAATGATGGTGGAAAATCCATACATGTTGAACATTCCTTTTTTACAATGTAAAAACTTTAGAATGGTTCCATGGTCAGAAAACAACAAAAACATTAATTATTAAAAAAATTAAAAGGTTAAAAAAGGGTAAAAATGTATTTTTAATATAATACGATAGTAATAATATATTTTTGGAAAACAATTATATGACATGGTTTAAAAGTAACACATATTTCCAACAGAAGAGATGGTAAAGTCGGTGTTTCTTAAAAAAACATTATTGACAATATAATATAAAAAGAGTGGAAAAATTGGTTACAATACATGATTTTTTAGTAAATAACCATATGATAATAATATTAATGAATTGGTTTAGGATATGGATCAAAATATTACATCAATGGAAGCATAATCATAAGTAGTCTCAAGAAGTGATGAGATCGTTTCAATAAACTCTAACTACATGGTAACATTGAAATATAATCCCCATGTATGAAAATAAAATTAAATAATTCATACAATATAATTTAAAAAATTATATTCAATATATACCATGATAATTTTATATTATACACTTAATGTAAAAATATAGGTTCATAACATGGCATGTGTCTGAATGAAGTAAAATTGAGACAAAATTACTTTACAGATTTAGAAACTTTTGAAACATAAATCCCATGAAATAAAAATAATTAAATGGATTTAAAAATTTCCATAAATTTAATCCTAATAATCATAGAATATATACATGGTAAGTATACTCACCACAATAAGGAATTGATGGTGAATAATTCATGTTTCTCACCAAAATAAAAAGTGATATTAAATTCAATTACCTTGTTTCTTGATACTCTTTGTACTCATACAAGATTCCCTTATAATAAATATTATTTTATTATCCATATGCTAAAAAATAATATTAATATTTATAAAACCATATATGTTTTGAATATGACTATATATAACCCTATATGTTAAGGTTTCACATTGGGTTATATTTTCTTTCTTCTTTGCATGTGTCTTAATTTGTTATATATTCTGTCCTTATACTTATATCATAATTTATATAATGTAAAAAATAATATAAATATCATTTATATTAATTATATTTTTATTATAATAATCTATAGAATACTAAAATTTTGAAATTGAATACACTTTTCATAGATAATATAAGTCGTACGTACTCATGAACACTATTTCCGTTTTTTGTTGTCGTATTTAAAGAAAGAAAGAAAATAACACACACACACATATATATATATATATAATTTAATTAATTTATAATTTTAATTTTATATATATCATCCATGTTAACTAAACTCCTCATTGATACATTCCTTTTATTGTGTGAACAAATCACGTCGATTTCAGGGGGTGGTAGTCCACACATCCTCGAAAGAAATAACAGTATTAATAAAAATGTAAAGTACAAACACATATGTTTTAAAATAATTATAGAAGACTAAAAACATTATAAATATCATATATATTATAT
Organism: Viscum album; assembly: GCA_963277665.1. Lineage (NCBI taxonomy): Eukaryota > Viridiplantae > Streptophyta > Magnoliopsida > Santalales > Viscaceae > Viscum > Viscum album. The sequence continues at coordinate 1,713,154,900 of OY728152.1, read as the reverse complement.
AAATATATATTTTAAATAATAATCCTTTCTATGAGAGATTGTAAAGGAAAAATGAACAATCATCGTTTTGGTAGGCGATAGTTCACTGTACACATAAATAGTATGTTATTTACCCCTTAGATGGATTGGTGTGTATGTTTAGGTTGAAAATTAGCATAAAAACATCCTAGTTTATTTATAATAATTTTACTCTCATAAAATCAAGTAATAAAATTTTTTTAGGGGGTGGAGAATGGAAATAAAATAAATGAACTTGAGGAATTATTTTACCTATTTTTCAAGTAACCCCTTTTGGTTTTCTCAAAATAGATTCCTTGGATTTATTTCTTACAAAATGAAGGATTATAGAATTTGGGGATGGATTATGAGGTTTTATTTTGGAATATCTTGGTTCATTCAAAATGGATTGAGTGGTGTAAGAAATGGGAGGAGAGGAGGCATTTTTACAGTGGAGGAGGAGTTGCACTCGTGTAAATTTTGGGAACGAGAATTCATCCCATATTTTCCATTGTAAATTAGATCCAATAATGGTAAAAAGTAGATCTAGTTGATTATAGGGTACAAATATGGCCATAAAATGGATTTTTTTATAATTTTATAACTCATTTAGGCCTTTATTTTTAATGTTTATTCCTCAGTTAATCTTAATTTCACCTTAATCAATGTAATTAATTTTAATTACATTCACTAATATTTTTTTTGTAAAAAATTATATCCACTTATTATAAAATATATATTATGATTATTATAAATATATAATCCATTTTATCAAATTCCAATCACATATGTGGTAGAAATTAAATGAAATTTTATACTATAGTCGGGTCCACAATGCGTGTTTTTAAAGTACAAAAGTTTAAAATTGTGCTACGTTTATTTATTCAATCCCAAAGTAAAATTGATTCCAATGATAAAAATTAGTTTTATAAGTAAAAATACTATAAACTTTTACTTTCAAACAAGTTTAAAATGTAATTCAACCGTATTAATAAATGAGGTGAAAATCAAATTTGAACATAAAATCAGTATTTTTCACTCTTAATTAAAAATGAAACTTGATTGAAAAATATCAAATAATTACCATAAACTAATTTTTATGTCTGTGATTCAAATATTAACTATATTTTTATAAATTTAATCAAAAAATGTGACAAAAATTAGATTTAAAATGCATTGACCATTAAAAGGTGAACAAAATGCATCAATAAAAATATAGTTTTCAATCATAAAATTGGGTTTGTTCTTATCTTATGTCAATAAAATATGTTGGATGAATATAAAAAATATTTTATTGAATATATAACATATATATTACATTAATATCACTTTCTAATTATATTTAATTTAATTTCTTGGGGTAAAACTGCATTGTGACCATAAAAATAATTATATTTTCATTTATATTAAATCGGGTTTTCATATTCATTTCTAATTAATTGATAATATATGAAATCATCTTATATTTGTGTAAACCATATATTTTCATAAATTATTTAATATTATTCATAACAGCTAATTTAATGGCACAATTATATCTTATTATATTTAATTATAAGATTTTAATAATATTTTATTGTTCGGAAAAACATGGTATTTTGTGTTACACAAGTCATTGAGGAAATTAAATATTACGTCTAATGCATTTTAACCATGGTGTTCCTTGTAGATTATGTTAAAAAATTTCATATGTGTAGTGCATGATTAACATGGTGTTTCATATAATGCAATACATACATGATTCTTTAATATAAAATAAACTATTTTTAGTGTTTTTGGAAATGAAAAAGATCAAAATGGGTAAATAAAAAAAGAAAATATCATCAAAAAATCTATAGGTATTACAAATATCATTTTTTAATGAACCAAGTTTGAGTGCCATCTAACCTGACACTAGACCTATTCCACGACATGGTTTTAAGGGAATTCTTGATCACAGGAGGCTGGAAACTAATGCATAAGTATCAATAATATACATTGGAATGATTTAACCCATTTACATAATAATCAGAAATCATCTAGAATGAGAATCAGAATATGAATTATCAATAACCAAATGATAAACAACAATTATTACATTAAAAAATTCAACTTCAAACGAGACCATAAGTACGACGACATAATAAAAAATGAAAAAAACTTCCCAAACCATTCATATAACAAGAGAGAAAAAACCATCAATCCACCAACAACAACATATGAAAGGAGAGGAACATGAGAAATAATATCCACCATCACCACCAAGATACATCTGGCATTTACCTAGGTCATACATAATAATGTATTAATACACCCAAAGGTGTATTTAGGGTGTGATCCTAACCCCAGAAGGATGCCACCCGAAGGAATGATTCCATGCTATAACAATAGAATAAAAAATCATCATGAAAATTTCATGATAGTTTTTAAAACATATATAAGAATTATTTATAAGGAAATTAATCTCAAGAAACTGTTTTCATGAAAATCCATTTTCACTAATAAGATTGGTTGTAATAAAAAAATAAAAAAATTTGTATTATATATCGATAGATAGCTCCAAATCATATAAGAATCACATCACAAAAGATATATATGGGTACATCCCAAAAGATAACCTGCACTAGTGGGGCATAATGAGAAACATACCTTGATGATTTAAAAACTCCAAATCATCTACCAACAACATTCATGATCATGATATGTTGGATTGGATCCCATCCAAAGGTCCAATGGTCTCTATATCCTAAGACCAAACTAATAGAGTTCCCATTCAGAATCCAACAAAGGAGAATGCATCCCAAGGTATAGTGGACTCTAATCATACCATATGTTTAGTTAGTGTTGAAATTGTAAATCTTGTTAGATGAATTCAAACCTTGACCATTTCAAAATCGACTAGGGTACGATTTATAGTTTAATCACCTAGAATCCTAGGATTCCCTTTGTGATAAAATTGTATATCACAAATCAAATAAACCATCACATTCACATACATGGGACCAGAACCAAAATCAAATAAGGAAATCACTATATAAACATTTTCACATTGATCAAACAATCCAAAATCACATTGGAACGACCATATTTTTATAAACAAAACCACTTCCCATTTCACACTCACTTCAAAACCATTTAGAAATTCATTTCACATAACTTTTACAGTTTAAAAACCCCATTTGGAAGCACAAAAAAATAATACATGTCAAAACTAATCATTCCCATGGGAAAAGACCCTTTAAAACTCTTTTTAACATCAAAACCATTTTTTTTACATTATTTTCAATTCAGAGATACAATAATGGTGTTAAATAATGAATCCAACAAGGAATAAACCCATTTATATTGGAAAATTCACATTCAGTGCTTTTTTACATTTAAATATCTAAGAAAACATGCATCACACCATTCACACAAGGAATAAGATATATTTACGAAAAAACACAATAAAGAACACAAAAAATAGAGCCACCTTCAATTGAAAAATCCATTTTCAATACATATGAATCACAAAACCATTCCAAAACATAATTCAAACCATATAAATAACCATTAAACAAATTTAAACAACCCTTAAATCAAAGAAAAGTATTCTAATAATGTAAACACATGGAACCACCTGCCTATCACTTGAAAACTTTTGGAAAATGGTGAAAAACCAAAACTACAACACCACAAGACACTGTAAAGGCATGATTTAAAAAAAATATTTTTCCCAATAAAAAAAGATCAAACCCTATTTTGGTCAAACAACCTATTAGCAAAAAGTAAATCAAGAAATAGGGAACAATAAACCTAGAAATAGGGAGAAATAAATTATATAAGGATTTTCATGATTATTCCTTTAATACCTAGGGCCAAAACAACCGAACTATTGAAGTTAAAATTCGTCATGAATGAATAGAGGTGGATCCCATGGCTGAAAATCCCAAAGGGTTCAGATTAGAGGGGATTTAGGGTTAAATCAAATTAGGCTAAAAGAGTAATTTCTAAATTTTTATTAACATGATAAGGCTCATAGTTTCCTACCCATTGTTTCAAACCATGCAACAAGTGTACATCCTTCACTATCCGAGAGAAAGATTCCTCATGTTGTACCTGCTTGGTTTGACAAACTGTGTGGTCACTGTTATCTAAAACCATAATCCACCACATGGTATCCTAGGTAATTGAGAATGATTTCCCATAACCATGAGAAACCTAATTCCATGACCAAATTCTTTATTTTCACCCAAAACAAAAGTGAAACCCAAGGGATAACCTGGATAATAAAAAAATAAAAAAGTACCTTGAAACAAAATCACAATTATGATTGGTATCATTCGAATATATAGCCCAATTAAATAAATTAAATTATATGGTTATGTAAATATTATAAGTTTCATGATTAGAATCTTAAAATAATTTTTTTGTAGTATATACACAAAAAAAATTAAATAACTAGTATATAAGTCATGTATTCCAATGAAATAATAGTGAGATAAAATTCCCTCACCTTGAGTTCTCCTTTCTTCGATTGTAATCTAACCTATTGTATAACAAATTTAAATTTATTATAATTAGACACTATATTTTTTTTATAATTATAATATCATATGTGATCCCCTTATAATGTTTCAACAACCACTTTTTTCAATAATTCTGTATTAAAATTGTATGTTTCAGTTGTTAACTATTTAGTTTATCATGAGTATTTCAGTTTTAGTAGTTCCATTCCATTATAATATCTTATCCATTATATCAAAAATATTAATTATTGTATAAATATCATATATATTACTTATATATACACTTTTTGTCATCCATAACATTTATAAATAGAAAAATGAATTACACCCATTATGAAGATGACATGTTGTGCATACACAAGAATACAGTCTCGATTTTCTTGAAGGATTGAATGAAATAAATGAAAAATATATATCAAATTTATGGATTAATTTTTATTTAATATATATAATATATATTCATTAACTTTGACCTTATTACAAAATTGGTAAATCATAAGTAAAAAAATGATGCAAACAACTTCGTGTGGCAGTAGTCAGACGTACACATTAGAAATGTTATCATATCCCCATGTAATTGAAATTAAGAAGGAATATGTGATTTCATGATTTCAAGAGGATAATTATTTCATATATATTTTATGTAAACATTAATCCCATCATAATACCCATCAATAAAATGTGATGATGAAAAATTAATTGTATCGCCACGTGGAGATGGCGAGTGACACTTTCACTTCTTATTTGATAGTAATGAGGGTGTTTAATGGGATTTTCCTATTCATAGTAATATTTTATCATATTTAGGATACTTAATATAGTATTTATGATAAATAACATAGATTTATATGAGATAAAGAAGATTTGATAAAAAGTGACAGATTAGGGTTATTACCTTTTCTTCCAAATGAATCCTTTAGACATCCTATAATTGGATATAGGTTTGGTATTTTGTAAAGAAAAAAATATCAAGTATGCAGATACAGAATTTGGGATGGGATTTTGGTATAGAATTATTGAACTAGAAATGTCAACATTTTTTTAAATAAGTTAGGAATGAGTTTCCCTTTTATAATTGATGTGAGAGTCATTATTCAAAAATATCAAAAGATTAAAATATAATAAATTCACTCTTTAGAAAAATATAAGGACCTGAACATTAAATTTACATAATCTAGGTAATTCATATAGAATTTAGTTTCATACATTCCAAAATATCTTTTTTATTTAATGTTTTAGAGAGTTATGTAATATTTCTTAAATAAAAACCCACAAGAATAAAAATTTGATGCTACTAAAATAGTATATTTTTTTCATAAACAACATTTTAATAAAAAATAAAGCATAATTTATTTTATTGAAAAATATTCAAGACATTCTTCTTGGATTCTTCAATACTCATACACAACCTTAAACACAGTGAAAATCATTTTAAAACTTGGTATGAGCACAAAAACTATTTTTACGGGACAAAAAAATAAAGAATAAAACCATTAGTCCATGAATACTTATAAACATATGAAATCATTTTCACTAAGATATAATCCTCATAGTTAAAGTATCATATACTTAATTTTTGAAAGCATGATATTTACATAAAAATAGAAAGTGTAAATAAACCATTTTTGTAACTTATTGTATCATTTTCTTACCATAATTTCATCGAATTATAACCACCATGGATACCTTATGATTTGTATCCATCGCATCTACATTATAATGTAACCCTCACTCACCGTTAAAGTGTCATATACATACTTTGTCAAAATATGAGATCTACATAAACAATACATAACATAAATAATCCATTTATGTAAATTTTGGTATCATTTTCTTACCCTAATTTCATATGATTTTAACCATGATATCTACTTTATAATTTTTAAGCCCCACAACTACCTTACAATGTAACCCTCATGACTACCTTATGGTTTAACCATCAAAGTTTCATTTGGGATAACCATTATGGCCAAAATCTGACATAATCATACCTAATGAATTTTTGGGATATCAATAACCCATACATCATCGTAAAAAATTCCCATGAACCATAACATAATAATAAAACATGAATAGTTTAATAAAAAACATTCCTTTTGAATTTTTTAGAAATAGAAATTTAAAAGTCGATTTTAAGGAAAATTCCTTTACCTTAGGTTTAACTCCCTTAAAATTTGTTCAAAACGCATGTGTAATGGATTAATGAATATTATAAATTTATTTGGGAATTATATTCATATTTACATTTCCTTATATGATCTTTCTATAAAATATCTCATCAAATTTATTAATAATATTTTGTTATTTTCATTATTTAGGGTGCATTTATATCTTGGTTTCCATGGTTAGTTCATTGTGTTTTTTTTCCTTTCAAATGGAATAAAAAATCAATATGTGTAATGAAATTTTGTTAATATGTTTTCATAATTATAAATGATACAATATATCATTTTCTCAAATATGAGTATGATTTAATAGATAAAGCATTAATGATAATTGTTTGGTTTTTTTGGTGAGTTTTTCCTACCTTCACAAACTTGTTTTGTTTTATTTAATGTTACATATATAAATTAGTTCCATAACACTAAAATTTTATAATATAAATTTTAAAATATTTTTTAACCATAATAAGTTTTTATTAGAAGCTTTTAATGTAGTAAAGGATAATGAAAACTCATCATCAACAAAGGTAGTGAATTGACACATCACGTATGATGTTTTCATTTTCTTGAATTAGAAGAGAAGAGGATAGTTTTGATGGTGGTTGTTCCATTTAAATATACTATAATTATAGTATTGTTATGAAAAAAGTGTTATCATGTCACTTTGGATAGGGGAGGTGAGGAGAGGATGCGAAAATAAAATAAATTGAAATGAAAATAAATTAAAGTGAAAGAGGATTTTACCGCTTGAATTCTCTTCCTGGAGTACCTCCTTAGAAAAATTGTATTTAGTATTTTATTGATACCAAAGTCTCATATACGTGGGGTAGAGGATTGGGAAGATTATTGATGGTAATTAGGACAAGATTCAAGAATTTTGTGGTCTAAGGAGAGGAGGTGGTGATGGGTGGAATTTATAGTGTATGAGAGGGGTGTTATTGGATTATTATATTCATTTGATTATTATTTTACCCCAAGACATTGAATAGTATAGATTATTATGACTAAATATAGTAACTAGTTTAGGTGATTTTGAACTAGAGGTGCTTATATAAACAATACATCATCCATGACATAATAATTCATGTATTTATCTTATATTGTAAGTTACTATATTTCACTATTCAACAAAAATTCTACTATTTTTTAAAAAACCCACAAATTCACCATTACCATTTTCCAATGTTTATAATTTAAATATGAACTCCTTATTATGAAAATAATTCTCTACATATGTGAAATTTAAAATTTAATGAAAATAACATTTTATTCAAAAAAATACATATTTTAAAATTATAACTATTTTTATGACACATTGAAAAAATAAATAAGGTTTCTTAAGGTTATATTATATTAATAAGACAAAAAAATATTAATTTATGAGTATATTTTATGAAGATATATTTTATTTTAAATTATTATATTAATTAAAAAATTGTAATGAAACATATATTTTTCACAAAAATTAATGACATTTAATTTATCATTTTGAAAACATTTATTTACATATGCAAAAATATAAATTTAAGATATTTTTACTTATAATATACATTTATTTTATTAATACTCTCATAGGTGAGGTTAATACTCTATTATTATATTTTTATTAATTTATATAAATATTACTCATTTCATTATACATTTATAATGAATTTAACTATTTAATTCCAAAATGAAAAAAATATTGTTTATGTAAAGACCCGTAAAATTCAATGGAAATTTTTTCTTAATTTTCTTTGGAATTTTACATGAGCGCGGTTTCTGACGGCACCTGATTCCGAGGCCCGGAGTGCCCGGAATTAATTTCCGAAGTTTGGCTCGGGTACGTTCAGTGAACGAACGAGCGGGATTTCCTAACTTTTGATCCGGTGCTCGGAATTGAAATCTGAGGACACCGATGAACTCGTAGCGCCGATATTCGCTTTAGGAGATCTTTCCCAAAGTTGCGTTTTCCTAGGAGGAGATGTTTTTTTTTCTAGATGAAATGAAGAGTAAAATAAATTTGTTATACAATATTTATTTTATTTTTCCTATATTGTAGTTTTATCCTAAGTAAGGGAGTTGGGGGTGGGACCCACAAGTGTTAACCAACCTTGAGAGGATAAGGTGGAGTGGGACCCACACGAACCCAACCCCACACTTTCCTAACTCCTCATTAAACTCCACTTTATTTAATTTGACAACTTGTGTAATTTATTACATGAGTTAGTTTTATTTTCAAATTCTTGGAATTCAAGAGTCATGTGGAGTTAAGGTTGGAAACTCAGTAAACTTAAGTTATAACTTAAGATTTAAATGAGGAGAATTAAATGAAGTGGTTTGGATTTCAAACCTTTGAAATTACAAACCCTTCTATTTAATTCATGGTTTAGTTTCCTTTGTTTTGGTTTTGGGTTTTGCTGTGCAGAGAGGAAAGGAGGGAGGCTTCTTGTGAGTTCTTCCTCCACGACGAAGAACGCGGCGACCTTCTTCCACGATGTCGGACTGCAACGCGTTGGATTTCCTCCATGACGCCGCAACGCATCCTCTCCGCGACGTGTTTTCCGCGGCGAACCTACGTCCGACGCCGCAACGCACTTTCCACGACGTGCCTCTCGCGGTGAACCTACGTCCGTCTACCGCGACGCCATAACCGCGATGCCGATGACGTCTACCTCCGTGACGTCCGACCTCCGCGACGCTCATCCTTCGCGGATCGTTGACGAGCTTCGCGAGCTTCCTTCGAGGTAGGGGTTGTACCTTATTTCCTAATTTAATTTACGCCTTCGTAAATAAATTATTGGACCGCTTGTTATCTTTAACATGGGAGGGGATCGGACCGCACAAACACGGTCGATCCTCCTCCCAAACCTTGTTGTTGGATTTTTACTCGTGGATCGAAGAGGAGGCGGTGCGGTGCCGTGACACCGCGCAAGGACGTAGAGGGCTTCATGGGAGTGCGCAAGTTTGACGCGCCACTCCGGACGACGAGGGTCGTGGTGGTCTCCCACAGCCGGACTGAACAAGCCGCCGGAGCAATGAGACGCGGTCCGTTGGCCGCGGCGGAGTAAAGGAAGTGCGACCGTTGGATGCAACGCCGTCGCGCCGCATCGGAGGAGAAAACAAAGGCGCCGCGGCCGGAGCGGGGCCGCGGCGAAGGCGCGCGGTGCTGTCGCACCGCGCCGGACGACGAAGGCCGCGGCCGGTTCCGGGCCGCGGCGGATTGAGAAGACCGGCGGCCAACCGGGCCGCCGGTGTCGGAAAACGAAAGGGAACCGGCCGGCCAGGTCAGGCCGGCCGGAAGGAAGTCAAACCGGGGAAATTTATTTTCCCCGGTTAGCCGTTAATGGCCCCCAATTAAATTGGGGGCCGGTTAATTTTTTAGAAGGGGGGGGGGGCAGCGCCCCCCGTGTCCTCCAGCAGGCCCCCTCATGTGAGGGGGCGGTTTAATTTGAAACCGGCGCGGCACGTGCCGCGCCGCCAAGGGGAAAAACGGGGGGGGGGGGGCGGGGGTCTCGCCCGCGCGCCGCCGCAGCGCGCCGCCGCGCCGCCCCAGCGCACCGCCGCGCCGCCCCAGCGCGCCGCCGCGCCGCCCCTGTGCACCGCCGCGCCGTCCCAGCACACCGCCGCGCGCCGCCGCGCGCCCCGCGCGCCGCCGGCCGAACCGGCTGGGCCGGTTCGGGCCGGGTCGGCCCGGACCCCTTCCTTCTCGAACCAGAACGGTTATTTGCCCGTAACTTGAGCTACGGGCCTCCGAATGACGAACCGTCTGCGGCTACGCGATCCTTGGATCGAAACGGTCGTTTCGGTATATCTCACTCAAAGTTTCGGATTACTTTGGGTTCGGCCGGGTTGGTTCGTTCACGAAACCAACCGGGCCCTCGGAGCGGAAACGCTCATATCTTGAGCTACGGACGTCCGAATGGCGTGCCGTCAGTTCTGATAAGTTCCTCTTAGTGAGAAGAATCTTTTGGTATACTCCGCCCGAGGTTTGGACGCAGGTGGAGTACGGCCGGGTTGGTTCGTTCACGAAACCAACCGGGCCCTCGGAACGGAAACGCTCATATCTTGAGCTCCGGACGTCCGATTGACGTGCCGTCGACTTTGATGGAATCCTCTAAGTGGGACGGATCTTTTGGCTTACTCCGCTCGAGGTTTGGGTGCCGACGGAGTACGGTCGGGTTGGTTCGTACACGAAACCAACCGGACCCCTGGAACGAAAAAGCCAATAACTCACAGACCGGGCGTCTGATTGACGCGCCGTCTATCGCGATAACTTCCTCTTGATGAGACTGAACTTTTGACATACTCCGCCCGAGTTTTGGATACAATTGGAGTATGGCCGGGTTGGATCGTATCCGAAATCCCACCGGCCCCTGGAACGGAAAAGCTGATATCTTTCAGACAGGACGTCCGTTTGACGAACCGTCAGCGGTGTTGGTGATTACGTTGAGTAACGGTCCCTTTGAGAATGCCCTACGGAAGTTCAGGGTACAGTTGTGATATGGCCGGGTTGGGTTCGCTCACGAAACCAACCGGGCCCTCGGGACGAAAAGGCTAATAACTCACAGACCGGGCATCCGATTGACGCGCCGTCTGTTGCGTTGAGACTCCTTTGACGAAGCGGATGTTTGTGGCACTTCTTTGCGGGACTTGTGATACTTGGAGTATCGACCAGTAGCTCGTGGAGCGGACCCTCCCGGAGATGAGCGTGCAGAGTACGGAGACCGTGCAGCCGGCTGAGACCTGACGACTGCTTGACCGACTCGACTTGGAGTGAGTCGACTAGCCCAGTGGACGGAGCGCCCGGTATTTGGCGGCAGACCCACGGCGGACGGAGCGCCTGGTAGTTGGCAGAAAACCCGCGGTACTCGACGGGAGGAGTACCTCAGTAGGCTATTTGGGTGAGCGCCCAGTAGTTGGCAGCAGACCCTCAGCGGACGGAGCGCCCAGTAGTTGGCAGCAGACCCGCAGTACTCGACAGGAGGAGTACCTCAGCAGTCATAGGTTAGTGAGCAGTACCTCGGAGTCGTGACAGGACTACTGCACACTTCAGAGACGGGGCTCTTCAGCAGCTACGGTTTCGTTAATGAAAATCCTGGTTTGAGCTGAGTCAATGATCTTTGTATTTCCTCATGATTGAGATGGGTCGCTTGATAACTTAGGTATATGTATGGGCATATACCTGGGTAATGGTTATCCGTTGATTTCATAAACTTGTTATAAACTGTGTGGACTTGTACTGTTTACTCTTCTTTGTGGATTGGGTTGTTCTTGGGCTCGGTGTTGGAGCCGAACGGAAATTGGTGACATAGGTATATGTATGGGCATATACCTAATCAATACTGGATGTTACTTCGTGATTGTATCCTTCATGTGGTTTATCCTTTGTGGATTTCGGGAGACCTTCGAGGGTCTCGGGGTCCCTACTGAGTATCTTATACTCACCCCTGCACGGGCTATGCCCGCACTTCGTTGTGTTGGTTGCAGACGACGGACAGCGCTGACTGCGGTTGAGGCTTTCGGTGTAGGTCGGTACCCGGAGGAGGACCACTGAGCGGGACGTGCTCGGAGCGGACAGTTGGACCCGAGGAGTTGTGGAGCTATCTGTACCTACCCTTCAGGTAGGATCTGTGGTGGACGATCCAGGAGCTGAGCCATCTGTACCTACCCTTCAGGTAGGAATCGAGGAGGACGTCCCAGGAGCCGCTTGTACTTTCAGTTGTTGTTTTCCCTTTCGAGTTGTACTTTACTTTACAGTTGGGCTTGTATTTCTGGCCCCTTTACTTCAGCACAGTTGTTCTAGTTTTTTGTACTGCTTTACTTCCGCTTGTTACTCTGAGGTGCTTGTTTACTTTATTAAGGCAATGCCTTCCCTTTTTACTGGGTTTTTTACGCCTTGGTGCTAGTCGCCAGCCCCTGGCCTACGGAAGGCGGGCTTGGGGTAGTCACGGCACGGGCCCCGAGGGCGGGTCGTGACAAATTGGTATCAGAGGGGTCGGTTCTACCGCAGACTCTGATCTTTTTTCTATGTGAAGCAATAGTGTTTAGTATATTGAGTGTGGTTATCAGTCCAGGGAGTCCAGTGTTGGTGCGGCGGCCGACGTATCCGTACATCAGGACCCTAACTTCTGATTTCCGACTTAATGCACGAAAACACTGATTGCGTGTGTGTTTCCCAAAAGGTTTAAGGTCAGCTCAAACCAGGTCAGCTCACCAGGTATAAATCGTTGACCGTGACACAACTGTTCAGGATGTCACCATGCAGATAGTTAGCTGGAGTTCTGAGAGAGTTCTCGATGATGGCCCACCGAGCAGCGAGACTCCGGTGCAGGGCCCTTTTTCAGTGTTGGCACCTTCGGGTGGTGTACCAGCAGCACCACCACCCATTAGGCAGCAGATGCCACTAGCTGACGGTGCACGCTAGCAGAGCGCGATGCACGAGTTCCAGCAGTAGAGGCCTCTGAGGATACGAGGCGAGACAGATTTCCCAGGCAGTAGTGGACTGGATGGAGGCGGTTGCTAGAGTTCTATGCCTAGCTTGGATACTAGTAGAGCGGATGATGATCTTAGCTCCTGGTGTTTCCAGTGAGTGAACATGAGTTTGGTCCTTATAGTAATGAGGCTTCGGTATGCGAACCGATACCTGGGATAGTGCCTATGGGTAGTGCGCCAGCTATGTCACTACCTGTTGGTTAGCAGACACTACCGGCGGTACCGGTAGCAGAGACTCACAGGCTTAGTGCCTTACATCTGTTTTAGCACCAGATATCCCTCAAGTTTCGAGGTGAGCCTGACTCGTAGGCGGCTGAGGACTGGCTTGAGGAGGTGGTTGTGAGTTTTCTGGAGCTAATACAGCTTCGACAGTATGACATGTCGGAAGCAGAGCACTCAACGTGGCTTACCAATCAATCTTGGTACTCGTTGGTTACGTTGAGATCAGTTCTTTAGACTCGAACTTCTGAGCGAAGTGTGTCTAAAGGACATCTGAACCATTACTTTTCCTCTATGCATTCCTACCTATGCTAGGATGCTAGAGAGAACCTTTGTGGTTGTGAACGTTAGCAGTGAAAGGCAGGAAACTAGCGCCAGTCTCAGAGACTCAGGCGTGTAAAATGTTTCAGGAGGAGGAAGTGCTAAGGACAGATGAATCTGCAGGGTAGCAGACGTGGAAGCGGAGCTTGGAGAGCAGCATGTGGTGGTGTACATTTCGACATGTTACGACCACCCGACTTAGTATTCCCCGCCAGGCTCAGGGAGCAGGAGGGCTGGGGAGGAGAATAGCTGCATTGCGGTCAAGGAGTGTGACCCAGGAGCTCTAAGAATGATTCGGGGTACGAATTATGTCTACTACGAGCTGCCATATCTATAGACATAAGAACCAATCATTCTACCCTTCCACGAATCATGTCCCAGACCTAGAGGTTCCGGGTAAGCCGTAGACTTGACCCTCACGTCTGGAGATACCTTTGGGAGGAGACTCGATAATCACACTTACGTCGACGGTGTGATTTGACCTCGAGGCGAGAGTTTCGGTTGGAATCTCTTGGTGGAAGCGTAGAGGCCTTACGACGTTGATCTGGGTATGGTTTTGATTCACAAATCATACCCCGGTTGACTGTTTTAGGCAAACGTCGGAATGGGTTTTCCTTGGTCGGCGAAAAGGAAACCCTGGGCAGCACATGTTAAACTCAGGCATAAGAGGGTGTGACAGATCACTCTTGAGTTGGTCAACCCTACCCTTGTGGCAGCAGGAGTTTTGAGTTTCATTTCTAACCTAAAAAGGTAAACCTCTTGAGTTCGAGGGTGACGAACACGTTCTTATACGGTCTCACCCCGATGAGGTTTCGGAGATGTGGCCGAGGCGGCATGTTATCTCCGAAGTTCGATGGACCTTTTGATCTTCAGCAGGGTAGGCGAAGAGGTTTACCGCTTGACCCTACCACCTCAGTTGCACCGGGTGCATAATGTCCACCACGTGTCTCAGCTGTGGAGATACGTGTATGTTTCTTCACACGTCATCAACCTCGGGAAGTTGGACGTCGATGACAGGGCGACAAGCACAGAGGTTCTAGTAGAGAACGAAGATCGACAGGAGCAGGTTCTACGTGAACGGTTGCTTCCTCTGGGGTGCTTCACGGGTAGCACGAGATCTTCAGGTGAGCATATGGGAGCGTAAAGCTCAGTTGCGTGCTCAGTGCTACTTTGTTTCCCTTAAGTGTGAGTTGAAGCTTTACGGGGACGTAAAGCCCTGAGGTGGGAGTAATGTAAAGACCCGTAAAATTCAAGGGAAATTTTTTCTTAATTTTCTTTGGAATTTTACATGAGCGCGGTTTCTGACGACACCTGATTCCGAGGCCCGGAGTGCCCGGAATTAATTTCCGAAGTTTGGCTCGGGTACGTTCAGTGAACGAACGAGCGGGATTTCCTAACTTTTGATCCGGTGCTCGGAATTGAAATCCGAGGACAACGATGAACTCATAGCGCCGATATTCGCTTAAGGAGATCTTTCCCGAAGTTGTGTTTGCCTAGGAGGAGATGTTTTTTTTTTCTGGATGAAATGAAGAGTAAAATAAATTTGTTATACAATATTTATTTTATTTTTCCTATATTGTAGTTTTATCCTAAGTAAGGGAGTTGGGGGTGGGACCCACAAGTGTTAACCAACCTTGAGAGGATAAGGTGGAGTGGGACCCACACGAACCCAACCCCACACTTTCCTAACTCCTCATTAAACTCCACTTTATTTAATTCGACAACTTGTGTAATTTATTACATGAGTTAGTTTTATTTTCAAATTCTTGGAATTCAAGAGTCATGTGGAGTTAAGGTTGGAAACTCAGTAAACTTAAGTTATAACTTAAGATTTAAATGAGGAGAATTAAATGAAGTGGTTTGGATTTCAAACCTTTGAAATTCCAAACCCTTCTATTTAATTCATGGTTTAGTTTCCTTTGTTTTGGTTTTGGGTTTTGCTGTGCGGAGAGGAAAGGAGGGAGGCTTCTTGTGAGTTCTTCCTCCACGACGAAGAACGCGGCGACCTTCTTCCACGACATCGGACTGCAACGCGTTGGATTTCCTCCATGACGCCGCAACGCATCCTCTCCGCGACGTGTTTTCCGCGGCGAACCTACGTCCGACGCCGCAATGCACTTTCCACGACGTGCCTCTCGCGGTGAACCTACGTCTGTCTACCGCGACGCCATAACCGCGATGTCGACGACGTCTACCTCTGTGACGTCCGACCTCCGCGACGCTCGTCCTTCGCGGATCGTTGATGAGCTTCGCGAGCTTCCTTCGAGGTAGGGGTTGTACCTTATTTCCTAATTTAATTTACGCCTTCGTAAATAAATTATTGGACCGCTTGTTATCTTTAACATGGGAGGGGATCGTACCGCACAAACACGGTCGATCCTCCTCCCAAACCTTGTTGTTGGATTTTTACTCGTGGATCGAAGAGGAGGCGGTGCGGTGCCGTGACACCCCGCAAGGACGTAGAGGGCTTCATGGGAGTGCGCAAGTTTGACGCGCCACTCCGGACGACGAGGGCCGTGGTGGTCTCCCACAGCCGGACTGAACAAGCCGCCGGAGCAATGAGACGCGGTCCGTTGGCCGCGGCGGAGTAAAGGAAGTGCGACCGTTGGATGCAACGCCGCCGCGCCGCATCGGAGGAGAAAACAAAGGCGCCGCGGCCGGAGCGGGGCCGCGGCGAAGGCGCGCGGTGCCGTCGCACCGCGCCGGACGACGAAGGCCGCGGCCGGTTCCGGGCCGCGGCGGATTGAGAAGACCGGCGGCCAACCGGGCCGCCGGTGTCGGAAAACGAAAGGGAACCGGCCGGCCAGTTCGGGCCGGCCGGAAAGAAGTCAAACCGGGGAAATTTATTTTCCCCGGTTAGCCGTTAATGGCCCCCAATTAAATTGGGGGCCGGTTAATTTTTTAGAGGGGGGGGGGGGCAGCGCCCCCCGTGTCGTCCAGCAGGCCCCCTCATGTGAGGGGGCGGTTTAATTTGAAACCGGCGCGGCACGTGCCGCGCTGCCAAGGGGAAAAACGGGGGGGCGGGGGTCTCGCCCGCGCGCCGCCTGCGCGCCCAGCGCGCCGCCGCGCCGCCTCAGCGCACCGCCGTGCCGCCTCGCCGCCTCCGCGCACCGCCGCAGCGCACCGCCGCGCCGCCCCAGCGCACCGCCGCGCCGTCCCAGCCCACCGCCGCGCGCCGCCGCGCGCCCCGCGCGCCGCCGGCCGAACCGGCTGGGCCGGTTCGGGCCGGGTCGGCCCGGACCCCTTCCTTCTCGAACCAGAACGGTTATTTGCCCGTAACTTGAGCTACGGGCCTCCGAATGGCGAACCGTCTGCGGCTACGCGATCCTTGGATCGAAACGGTCGTTTCGGTATATCTCACTCAAAGTTTCGGATTACTTTGGGTTCGGCCGGGTTGGTTCGTTCACGAAACCAACCGGGCCCTCGGAGCGGAAACGCTCATATCTTGAGCTACGGACGTCCGAATGGCGTGCCGTCAGTTCTGATAAGTTCCTCTTAGTGAGACGAATCTTTTGGTATACTCCGCCCGAGGTTTGGACGCAGGTGGAGTACGGCCGGGTTGGTTCGTTCACGAAACCAACCGGGCCCTCGGAACGGAAACGCTCATATCTTGAGCTCCGGACGTCCGATTGACGTGCCGTCGACTTTGATGGAATCCTCTAAGTGGGAAGGATCTTTTGGATTACTCCGCTCGAGGTTTGGGTGCCGACGGAGTACGGTCGGGTTGGTTCGTACACGAAACCAACCGGACCCCTGGAACGAAAAAGCCAATAACTCACAGACCGGGCGTCCGATTGACGCGCCGTCTATCGCAATAACTTCCTCTTGATGAGACTGAACTTTTGACATACTCCGCCCGAGTTTTGGATATAGTTGGAGTATGGCCGGGTTGGATCGTATCCGAAATCCCACCGGCCCCTGGAACGGAAAAGCTGATATCTTTCAGACAGGACGTCCGTTTGACGAACCGTCAGCGGCGTTGGTGATTACGTTGAGTAACGGTCCCTTTGAGAATGCCCTACGGAAGTTCAGGGTACAGTTGTGATATGGCCGGGTTGGGTTCGCTCACGAAACCAACCGGGCCCTCGGGACGAAAAGGCTAATAACTCACAGACCGGGCGTCCGATTGACGTGCCGTCTGTTGCGTTGAGACTCCTTTGACGAAGCGGATGTTTGTGGCACTTCTTTGCGGGACTTGTGATACTTGGAGTATCGACCAGTAGCTCGTGGAGCAGACCCTCCCGGAGATGAGCGTGCAGAGTACGGAGACCGTGCAGCCGGCTGAGACCTGACGACTGCTTGACCGACTCGACTTGGAGTGAGTCGACTAGCCCAGTGGACGGAGCGCCCGGTATTTGGCGGCAGACCCACGGCGGACGGAGCGCCTGGTAGTTGGCAGCAAACCCGCGGTACTCGACAGGAGGAGTACCTCAGTAGGCTATTTGGGTGAGCGCCCAGTAGTTGGCAGCAGACCCTCAGCGGACGGAGCGCCCAGTAGTTGGCAGCAGACCCGCAGTACTCGACAGGAGGAGTACCTCAGCAGTCATAGGTTAGTGAGCAGTACCTCGGAGTCGTGACAGGACTACTGCACACTTCAGAGACGGGGCTCTTCAGCAGCTACGGTTTCGTTAATGAAAATCCTGGTTTGAGCTGAGTCAATGATCTTTGTATTTCCTCATGATTGAGATGGGTCGCTTGATAACTTAGGTATATGTATGGGCATATACCTGGGTAATGGTTATCCGTTGATTTCATAAACTTGTTATAAACTGTGTGGACTTGTACTGTTTACTCTTCTTTGTGGATTGGGTTGTTCTTGGGCTCGGTGTTGGAGCCGAACGGAAATTGGTGACATAGGTATATGTATGGGCATATACCTAATCAATACTGGATGTTACTTCGTGATTGTATCCTTCATGTGGTTTATCCTTTGTGGATTTCGGGAGACCTTCGAGGGTCTCGGGGTCCCTACTGAGTATCTTATACTCACCCCTGCACGGGCTATGCCCGCACTTCGTTGTGTTGGTTGCAGACGACGGACAGCGCTGACTGCGGTTGAGGCTTTCGGTGTAGGTCGGTACCCGGAGGAGGACCACTGAGCGGGACGTGCTCGGAGCGGACAGTTGGACTCGAGGAGTTGTGGAGCTATCTGTACCTACCCTTCAGGTAGGATCCGTGGTGGACGATCCAGGAGCTGAGCCATCTGTACCTACCCTTCAGGTAGGAATCGAGGAGGACGTCCCAGGAGCCGCTTGTACTTTCAGTTGTTGTTTTCCCTTTCGAGTTGTACTTTACTTTACAGTTGGGCTTGTATTTCCGGCCCCTTTACTTCAGCACAGTTGTTCTAGTTTTGTGTACTGCTTTACTTCCGCTTGTTACTCTGAGGTGCTTGTTTACTTTATTAAGGCAATGCCTTCCCTTTTTACTGGGTTTTTTACGCCTTGGTGCTAGTCGCCAGCCCCTGGCCTATGGAAGGCGGGCTTGGGGTAGTCACGGCACGGGCCCCGAGGGCGGGTCGTGACAGTTTAAGTACATGGGTTGTTAAATTCTCCCCACCTTTTTGAAATTGCATCCTCATTATTTTTTCACTTATTAAAAAAGTGAGGATAGATTTATGTCATCGAAATATTAGATTCACATGTTGCTTCTTCAACCATGTGGTTTCTCCATAAGACCTTAACCTAGTGAATTAAATTATTCCGCAATACATTCTCCCTAAAGTCAAGAATTTGAACTATTATTTCCTCATAAGAAAGGTTATCTTCTCGATGAACTACTTCTAGTATCAAAACTGGAGATGAATATAGAACATACATTCCTAATAATGATACATGAAAAATGTTGTTTATTTGAGAAAAACTCAAAGTCAAAGTCACTAGGTTGGCAACTGATCCTACTTTATCTAAGATTTCATAGGGTCCAATAAACTGTGGACATAACTTCTTCTTCCTACCAACACGCATCAAACTAATCCATAGAGAAACATTGAGAAATACATAATCACCTAACTCAAAATAATGATCATTCATATTGTTATTTGAATAACTATTCTGTCTCCTCTAAGTTTTCCTCATATATTGTTGGATCATCTTTACTTTCCAAGCAACTTCCCCTATTTATTCTAGTCCCATAAACTATAAGGCCCCAGCATAAACTTTATTTAATCATGAGTTAAGTCATAAAATTGATATTCATTCACATTGAGGATCTCTTTAGGTTTATAGATTTAGATAATTAGGTCATAACTCATACATAACAACATAAATATTTATGAGTATACACTTCTACTCACTATCTATTTTTTCATAAAATAAAAACATTAAAAAAGAAACATGGTTTTGTTTCATGTTTAAACATCAAATATTGTCCTTGATCCCATCCTTGACTCTATTAATATTTAATACCTATGAAAAAAATTCATAACATGGGATGAGCATAAAATGATCAGTGATGAATATACAATGAAGGAAAACAATTAGTCTTGCATAAACATGTAAGCCATGAATAAATTATCATGAAGTAATACTTTTCACCATTATGAGGTTGTAAATCCTCTTCACTGAATAAGATCATTTCATACCATTTCTGTAATAAACATATTACCATAAAACCCATAACATATAACATATAAAGGTAATTTTGTTCATAATAATACTTAAATGGAGTAACCATGTAGTCGACTTCCACACATACCACTAAATTGAATAGCCCTCTGACCATCTTTTTTACCCAATGCATTGGGGGTTATGATCTAACCACACATACTTGGTTTATCACAGATCCAAAAATCATTTTTTTATCATGTAACCACTTGTATTTGGTTTATTACATAACCACTAACTAGATGTCCGAGTAATATTATATAATCACAACACATAAAAGATTGAAATAACCAAAATTTCAATCATAAACATTTCAATCCTAAAATTTCATTTGAAATATCAAGAAATATTTTAAAGATATTAAAGTATTAAATACATTTTCAAAACCATTTCTAATACAAAAATACTCAAAAATGGAATAAGGGATTTCTTTTTTCCATTTATAAATATTAAGTTTTAAAGAAGAAGTAAAATATCAAATAACAGTTATGGTTATAGAGAAGATGTTGTCACCGTATATGTTAATAAAATTACTTTTTTTGTTTAGTCAAACAATAAATAAAAAATATTCCATTTTTATAACCACTGAATGAAACTAAAAGTCAAATGTTTGATTATACACCGTATAAAAGAAGGCGGTTTATATATTCAATATATGCCTCAATGAAAGGAGATTGAGTCAAAGTCCCTTAACTTAAGTTCGATTTTTCACATATGTTCATTGTTCATCCTAAAAAATAGACGTTGGTTAATTTATAATTTCTTGAGAAGTTTTTTTCATTTTTATTATTTATTTTATATTAGTTATTACTAGGTTATAAATTTTACATAATTATTTATGTTGATTTCAGACATTTTATCGATATTTGGTACTAGATTTGAAAATGAACATGATTTGATTCCACTATTCCTTGTGGACATAATTCCATCATCTACAAAACAATATTCATGTAATTTTTATCATTTTTATAAATAAATTATACCTTAAAATCAATCCATGTTGTTTGGTTATGAAAAATTAATGATGTTATATTCATGGAGATGGTAAGCCGTATAACGCATGAGTAATGTCTTCATTTTTTTAATCATTTTAGAAGTAAGGTAGTTATAATTTATTCTTTAAATAATGATAATTTAATAATTAATATCATATTAATTATGTAAATATACTTATATATATCATAAAAGTTATATATTTAATAAAAATAAGTTACATCACTTTGTAGAGGTGATAGTTCACTCGTACACACAAACAACATTATCATTTTTATGTGCTTGGAATTAAGAAATAAATTTATATATTATTCTATCATAATGAAAATTTTTCATGAATATCACATACTATCATTATTTACATTATCATAACAACTCATGAGATACAGTTATGGAAAACAAATTAGATCAGTTTGTGGAGATGATAGTTCACCTGTATGCATGAATGATTGATTCAATTCATATTTAATGAAAATAGAGATGGATTTAGGTGATTATATTAACATAATAACATCTCAATATATTTATGATAACTATGTAATTATTTCATCATGGTTGGAGGATATATGAATGATGTTGAAGAAGAAATAAAATATAAATATGTAATGAAAATGATAAATATTCTACGGTTGTTCAACTTTTAAGAACACCTTATCATTTCTAAGGTGGGAGATATAACTAAAATAGGGACTAAATAATGTGGTGAGGGATTCTATGATGAGTTTTGGGTCGATATGGGATGATACAAAAGGATATGGGAGTGTCAGTACTAGAGAAGAGTGGGTACCTTTATATAGGAGAGAGGAGGGTCACCCCTAGACAATCCTAAATTAGTAAATTAATATAAATTAAATTTTTCTTCTAAATGGTCCAAAATCATTAAATTTTAATATATGCTTATTTGGGGCTGAATCCACATCATACAATTAAAATTATACATGTTTTTAGTATTTTTTAATCCTTATCTTTTTTGTTTAACCCTTATTTTATTGTTTTTAGTCTTATCATCATATTATGCTATTTACACTTTGTGGGTTAATTTTATTACATTAAAATGTAATATGACCAAAAAACATTACATTTATAACATATTTTGACTTATCCTAACCATTTGGATGAATATTATATTTTGAAGAAGTTAAAATCATTTAATAAGATATTATATATTTTAAAATACCAATGGTGTCAGTTTTGACACTATACATTAGTTGACTTTTAAAAGTATTATAATAGGAATATATGATCAACCCAACTACTTTAAATCATCAAAAACCTGTCAATATTTCCCATAAAATTCTTGGATGGCATAAATTATTCCAGATAAAATTTATTTTCATAGTTATAGTATCATTTATTTGATTATTTTATAAATCAAGAAATTAAGACATCATCTTTGGGTCACCATTTTATTTAATTATTTATTTCAAAAGCATTAAAAAGAGAATAAAATAATTTAGGTAAATTTTTTAGATTTATAATGAATATTTATATTCAAAGAGATCACTTTTATAACCCCATATTAAAAAAAATTTAGTTATGAGAGACATGATTATGACATCTTACTTTTTATTTTAAATAAAATGTATATAAGTGTCATAATCACATCCAAGTGGCTCCATGTGGTCTAAAAATCGACCCAAGGATGATCGTGGTCAGGATACACCCATAAAACTAAATTAGACTATTGTTAGTGTAATTTTATATTATTATAATATTATTTCTGTCATTAATTATCTGATTTACCTTTAACCGAGGAAATAAAATTTATTACCAAAAATACTATTCATAATTTCCAAAAATAAGATAGAAATATACGAATAATTTGTACCTTCTAATTAAAAATATGGAATAAATTTTTCCAAATTCAAATCACAGAAGTTACAGAGATTAATTTAAAATTAATTCATGTTTTCAAATGAAGAAAAAGGGTTTTAAAGTAAAAAACATTAAAAGATTTACATAAGTTTAAATCAAATTTCAATGGGAAATTACTTCCAATAAAAAAAATATTATTAAATTATATATACATAATATAATTACACTTTATTACCAATTAAAATAATAATATAACTATATAAATAAATTAGACAAAAAGGTAGTTTTGAATTAAAATGCAGTATTTTTCACTATTCATTAAAAATGAATTTTATCAGAAAAATAACGAAATTGTAACCAGAATAAATTTTAATGTCACTCTTCCAAAGAAAATGTTTATTATTCTAAATAATACATATAGAAGTTAAAAAAGCTATAATTAAAAATGTTTCTGCTTCCAAAGGTGGTAAACAACCTTTAAAAAATAATATAGTATTTTATGCTTAAAATGAGATTTATTCTCATTTTGAGCCTCTAATATTTATTAGAAGAAAGTAAAAATAGTTAATAAACACGTGTAAACATAATATAGTTAGTTATTTTCATTCCTTCTAATACAACAGCTTGGAAACTACTACCATTTAAAATAATAATATTAATAATGTATTATTTTTCAGTACATCTCCATATTTTGTGAAACATAAGATTTTAATGAAGCCCATTGTTTCATGTCGGGGATGTTATCACAAATAGTGACCCATTTAAACTAAAATTAATATCAAATTTGGAATTATTAATATACATGAAAATGTTTTATTCTATAATTACATTGGATATTACATTCTCTCCCCTTTTAAAAATTGCATCTTCGAAATTTTAATTCAGGGTTGATACTAATATATGACATTTTGAAATACCATTATTGAAACCCCACATCGGAAAATGGATTAATAAAATTCCATATTTAAAAAAAAAAGACAATACAAAGTTAACATGAGATAACACATACTACGATTACATGTAGTAAAACATGTATATGGAATAAAAACTAAATATCATATTCTGATAGAGAGTGATAGAAAACATTATTAAGAAAAAGTTAACAATCACAAAACCAGAAATTTGTGATTGGATAAATGGTTTTTGAATTAATATTTGGAAAATTAAATATAAAATGTTTTTGTTTGAAGATAATTTTCGTAATGTTGTGAAATTATCTACTACTTAGAATAAGAACATAAGTGAATATACATTCTTGAAAAGTAGAGTTTCATTTATTAATCAAATTCCACCACAAAATCATCTTTTTCTTCAAACGATGAGTATTTTAGATGAATTTTTCATACTTGAAGAACTATAATCAACTTCTAAATAATTACCTCAACAAAAAAATGTTAACTAGCTTGTTCATCTACCTTTAAAAATTAACCAAAATCAAAATGGTTTGCACCCGATTAGATAATTCCCCTAAAAAATAATGCTTTATAAGAATAAGGACTACTTTTAAACTCAAAAATAAAAAAAATAATTTAGAAATATAAATATATACCATTCACCAATTAATTATCCACAAAATGACATAAAATAATCAAAAATAAGATTTATCACCAAAACTCAGAAGAATATTATCACATAATCTTCCAAGATAAATTTTAAAATTTATCTCCAAATAATATCAACCTCTATTAATATCTCATACCAATAAATAATTTCCCTAGTAATTCATCAAGATATGTAAACCATTTCCATAAATAACCTAACTCACCATAATCCAAAAATTAATATCATATATTATTCCACAATATAATTCAATCATTATCCCTCTATAATAATCTCATAGTATTCTATATACCATAATCTTATAAAGTTCCCAAAATAGTGAACGTCTTTCAAAATTACATTTATAACTTAATCCACAAATCATTTTCTTATCCCATTGTTATCTGTTAAATAATTTAAAAGATTTCCAAATAAACATATTCTTAATCAATAAAATTATTTTACTAATTTACTAATTCATATATAATGTGGACGTCACGTATTCCAGTGATGGGAGATAAATCCTTGTCACACATCGATTATGGATTAGATTCCTGCAGCCTTGTCCAATGTCACTGGTGTCACACATTCTGCGTGTTATCATTTTAAAAAAACATTATAGTTATTATAGCATTACCAAAATGATAAAAAATCCTAAAAAATACCCATAATATATTATAACCTAAATAGTTATTCGATACCATTCATTTTTCATTCCAATACCTAATAACCCATAACTACCTCAAAAATAAATGTCTACAAAAATACCATTAATCACCATGAAATTTCATAACATAATCCTCAAAAGGGTTTCTTAAAAATTAAACGTAGGATCAACCACAAACCTATAAACTCATGATGAAATTATTAACTCTTTATAAGACATCCTTATATCCAATATTGCGTAAACCATCATCTGATACCAACTGTATGGCCCTGTACATAATTATTATATAATATTGAGTTAAGTAAAAAATTAGGCTTTCGTTCACATTGACGATATTTTAATGTTAAGATATTTAAATAATTAATCCAGAACATATACATAACAACATAAATATTACATTTTAGACACTTCATCTCACTATCCATTTTTTATAAAAAAACATTAAAAAAAGTAACATGGTTTCGTTTTATGTTTAGACATCATAAATTTTCCTTGATCCCATTCTTGACACTATTAATCTTTAAAACCTTTGAAAAACATATCAAAAAGGGGATGATAAAAAAACATATTAAATTATATACAATGAAATAGAAATTTTAGTCTTGTAGAAACATGTTAACCATGAATACTTTATCATAATGTAATACTTTTCACCTTTATGGAGTAGTAAATATGTTTCACTGAATATAAACTCATTTATGATGCTTTTTGTAACCAGAATATTACCATAAAAATAATAACCTACAACATTGGAAGGTAACATGGGACTTGATAAAACATAACTGGAATGAAAATGTTGTAAACTTCCACACATACCACTAAATGGAATAGAAATACGATTGGCTTGCATACCCAATGCATTGAATGTTATAACGTAACCACCCTTACATGGTTTATAAAAGAACCAAACATAGTTGGTTTATCACATAACCTCTCTGCCTTTGGTTTATCATGTAACCACCCATCATATTTTCAAGCACCATTGAAAAATTATAATAGGTAAAAGGTTGTAATTATCAACATTTAAATCATATAATTTTATTTGAAATCACAAGAAATAATTTCAAGATATTTATGTATTAAATCTACATTAAAAAAAATTAATACAAAAATACCCCAAAAGGGAATAAGGGATTTCTTTTTTCATTTTAAAAATATTATGGCAAATAGAGGAATCCAAATATCAAATAATGGTTACGGTGACGGAGAAGTCGTTGTCACACCATATGTTAAAAAAATTCCTTTGTAATTTAGTGAAACTCTTAATATAAGAAGATTACCTTTTAAAAACCATTGAATGAAATTAAATGTTATAGGGTAGGTTATACATTGTATAAAAGAAGTAGGTGTATATTATCAAAATATTCCTCAAATAAAGAAGATTGAGACCAAGTCCCTTAAATTAAGTTAAATTAGTCACATATGTTCCTTGTTCTTCCTGAATAAAAATCATTGGTTAATTTATAAATTATTGATAATTTTCTGTCAAGTTTATTATTAATTTTTTATCACTTATTTTTATATTATAGAAATTACATTACTATTTATGTTCATATTAGATGTTTTGTCGATATTTTGAACATGAATCGAACATGAAAATGGTGTGATGTCACTAGTCCATGTGGTTATAAGTCCATAATATCTAGAATAATATTCATGAAATTATTATCATTTTTTCATGTAAACTATTTATTTAAATCAAACCATGATGTTCGGTTATGAAAAAAGTCCTATGTTATATTCATGGAGACTATAAGTCGTATGTACGCATGAGTAACATCTTCATTTTTCATTGATCATTATGGAAGAAAGGTAATTATCATTTCATTATTCCATAATGTTAATATAAAAATTAATATCAAATTAATAATATATATATAATTTTATCTATCATACAAGTTATATAATGAATAAAAACAAGTCACATCTCTTCATGGAGGTGAGAGTTAGCACGTACGTAGGAACGACGTTATCATTTTTATCTGTATAGATGTGAGAAATTAATTGATATATCGTTATATTATAATTATTAATATGTCTTGATTATCAAATTTTAACATTAAATACATTATCATATCCACTCATGAGAGACGATTAAAGAAAATGAATTAGATTAGTTTGTGGAGGTGATAGTTCACAAATATACATGAACAATTATTTTCATTCCCATTTAATGGAACTGCTGATGGATTTTGAGGATTGTATTAACATTATAAAATCTCAATATATTTAGGATACAATATTTATTATCTAATTATGGTTGGAGGATATTTTAAAGAAGTTGAAGATGAAATATAATTTGAAATTGTTAATGAAAATGATCCATATTCTTTCGTTGATCACCTTTGAAGAACACCTTTACTTCTCTAAGGAGGTTGTTCTGCCTAAACTAAGGCCTTAACAATGTGGGGAGGTATATTAAGAGGATTTTTTGTTATGAACATGTCCAATCCCAAAGTATTTTTAAGTGTGAGTATTAGAGAACATTGGGTACCCTTTTATATGAGTGGTGAGGGTCACCCTTGGAAACCCTTAAAATATTAAACTAATATAAATTAAATATCTCTTAAAAATAGTCCCAAAATCATTTATATAGAACATAAGATTATTATGGGTCAAATAAACATAATAAAAATAAATTTTTAGAAGTTTTTATTTTTTTTTTAATCCTTATCATTTTGTTTTAACCATTATTTTATACTTTTTAATCTTATCATGATATTATGTAATTTACACTTTGTGGGTTAGTGTAATTATCATAACACGTAAATAGAACACCAAAAAATTCCATTAATGGCATATTTTCAATTATCCTAACTATATTGTTGAATCATTTACTTTTAAAAATTCAATCTCATTTAATAAAATATTTTATATTTTAAAATACCAATAGTGTCAATTTTGACATTATCTATTAGTTATCCTTTCAAAATATCATAATAGGAAGATAAGTTCAAACCATCTACATTAAATCATAAAAAACATGGAAAATTTATTCGTAAAATTCATGGATGGAATAAATTATGTTATATAATAATTATTTTAATATTTATAATATCATTTATTTGATTCATTCATTAATAATGAAATTACTAACTCATCCTTATGTGACCATTTAATTTAATTATTCATTTGAAAAAAGAGAGAAATAAATTACCATGGTATAGGTAATATTTTTAAATTTATAATTACTACTTATAGTGAAAGGGATCACTTTAATTACCCAATATTAAAAAAAAATTAGTTATGAGAGACATGATTATGAAACTTTTGTCTTTATTTTAAATAAAATGTTTATAAGTGTCATAATCACATCCAAGTGACTCCATGAGGACCTAAAATTGACCCAAGGATGATCATGGTCTGGATAAATTCTTAGAATTAAATTATGACAAGTGTTTGTGTGAATTTATATTAGGATAATATTATTTTAAACATTAATTACTTGATTTACCTTTAACCGAGGTAATAAAATTTATTACCAATGATATTATTCATAATGTCTAAAAATGAAAAGAACCTATTTACATAATTTGGACATTTTGATTCCAAATATTTAATAAGTTTTTTTTAAATACAAAACATTTAATTTGTATTAATTAATTAGAAATTAATTTTCGTTGTCAAAACAATAAAATAGGGGGTTTTAATATGGAAACCATTAAAATATTGACATGTGTTTATATCAAATATTATTGTGAAATTATATCCAATAACCAAAATTTGATTAAGTGATAATAACTTAATCCAATTGAAATTTAAAATCTATTAAATGGAAAATCAATTATATAAATAAATTGCACGAAAACGCAGTTTTGAATTAAAATGTAGTATTTTTTACTATTCGTTGAAAACTGAATTTTATTATAAAAATAAAATAAATTTTAAAAAAGTAATTTTTTTTGTCTTTATTCTAAAGAAAAAGTTTATTTTGTCAAATATAACATATAGTAATTAAAAAACTAGATTTAAAAAGGGTTCATCTTCAAAGGATGGTAAACTACATTTAAAAAAATATTTGATTATTTTATGATTAAAATTAGATTTATTCTAATTTTAATCCTCTAAAATGATTTTAAAGAATGTTAAAAAATTTAATAAACATGTGTAAACATAATATAGTTAGTTATGTTCATTTCCTATAATAGAAAATTTGGTGACAAATACCATTTAAAATAATATTATTAATAATGTATTATTTTTGGTATATCTTATTCTTGTGTGAAACATATGATTTGGTAGAAACCCATTGTTGTGTGTCGGGTACGCTATCACACAATGTCCCATTTAAACAATAACTAATATCTAATTCATAAATATTAATAGTTACGAAAAATATTTATTCTATAATTATATGGGATATTACATGCTCCCCCCATTTTGAAAATTGTGTCATCAAAATTTTAATTCGATGTAGGTAACTAGTGAATGAATTTAAAAAAACATTTTTGAAAACCAACATCATAAAAAAAGATTAATAAAACATCCACTTTAAAAGAAATAAAGGACAGTAAAAATGTCACATGAGATAAAAAATATTAGGATTCCTTTTAAAAAATAATTTATATAGAATAAAAAATAACAATCATGTTCAAATGGAGAGCAATATAAAACATTGTTAGGAAAAAGTTAACAATCACAAAACCATAGATTTGTGATAGGTTAAACAGACTTTTAAATCGTAGTTGGAAAAGAAAACCAATTTTTTTTGTTTTAAGATCCTTTTCCTAAGGTTGTGGAATTTTTTAATACATAGAAAAAGAACATAAATAAATATACTTTATTGACAAGTATAGCTTCATCCATTAATCAAATTCCACCACAAACTCATCTTTTTCTCCAAATGATGAGTATTTAAGATGATGTTTTTACGCTTGAAACACTGTCATAAACATCTAAAAACTCATATCATTCAGAAAAGGATAATAATATATTTATTATACATTTAAACATTAAAAAAACCTAAATGGTTAGTAAAAGATTATATTATTCCCCAACCAAAAAATAATCCTTTATAAGGATAAGGAGTACTTTTAATCTCAAAAATTCAACAGGAATACCAAAATTTCAACGTAAAACATTCAACAAATAATTTTCCATATAATTCTTCAAATTAATCCAAACTATGATTGAAACCCATGACATAGAATAATTTATCCCATAATCATCCAAGATAAATATTAACATTTTTCTCCAAATAATATCAACCTCTCTAAATATCTCATACAAAAACATAATTTCCCTAGTAATTCATCAAGATATGTTACCCATTTCCATAAATAACCTAAATAACAATAATATAATAATTAAAATCATAAATTCATCCATAATATAATTCAACCATTACTATTCAATTATATTCTCACAGCATTCTTTTTTTATTAAACATATAATGTTCCCAAAATTGTGAACCTCTTCCAAAATAACATTTATAACATAATCCCAAAATTATTTTCCAATCCCATGGTTATGATTTTTGATAATATATATGTTTTCCAAATAAACTTATTCATAATGCATAAAATCATTTGACTAAAAAAACAATACATACTTACTAGGGACTTCACGCAGGCCAGTGGTAGGAGATAAAGCCTTGTCACACTTCAGTTGTGGGTTCGATTCCCGCATCCTTGTCTGATATGATGTGTGATCACATGGTATGTGTGTTGTCATTTTAAAAAAGCTTTATAATTCTAAAAACATTACCAAAATGAAAAAAAAATACTCAAAAATAATCAAAACATATTTTAACCTGAAATGTTATGTTGGTCGGAGTGGATACTCAAGAGGGGGGTGAAGTGAGTTTCAATAAAATTTTATGACTAAAAATATTTCTATTAAAAACTCCGAATTTCACAAACAATTTGAACTATAGTGAATTTATAAAGATTTTAATTGTTTAGTAAGTTTCCCAAAGATTGATTCTTCCTCAGTTAACTTAATCTTAAGATTAATTTAGCTTTTGAAACTAATTTATTGTCTAACAATATTTACAAACACTTGCTAGTTCAACTATCAGAGTTACTTTAAAACAGATTTCTATTTCAAAGTAGTTAGCAGCGGAATATTGAAACTATTTTAGACTAAAATAATATGAACTTTAGTTTTAACCAAGAGGTTCAATATCAAGCTGAGACTTAGTCCGCTTAATCAGTTTATATAAAACTTTGATCCACACCCTAGATCTGGGTTTACAAGAGTACTCAGACTGTACAGGTCCTCATACCTCTACCACAGTTCTACATGGGAAAGAAACAAAAACATCACACATGCTATCTAGGTCCTCAGACCTCTACCACAGTTCTACATGGGATACAAAAAGGTTATAGAGAGTTTGGTGTGATGATTTCAGTATCATCCAGTTCTTCTTAGGAGTCAGTGTGTGTTCAAACAGACAGAAGCACACACTGCTCATAATGTAAAGAAAAGAATGATCACAGCAGAGAAAGAATATAGAGATGAGTTTATAATTCTCTTGTGTGATGTCAATGCAGCTCTGGACTCTTTTGTATTGAAGCAGATGAAGCTCTGATTCCTTCTCTGGAAGTTGTGTGGAAAATAGAGTGTCGTGATTCATCTTGTGTTCTTTATGAGGTTCAACAAGTGGAGATGTTCTTTAAGGTTCAAATATGCTTTTTCTATTCTTCAGTGTCGAGTTTCATGTAGTGTGCATTTCTTTAGAAAATTCCTCTAAGAATCTTCTTCGTTATTGTGCTCATGGCCTTGCTTTTCATTTTTGTATCACACACAATTATTCTTGTCCACACTTTACTTTTAACAAGGAATGCATGTGTTGGATCCCAATGGTTGCATGTGTTCTACACCTCGTACCTCGTACTTTCTGATGATATGTCTACAAAGAAACATTAATTATTTCAGTGCATTAAAATTATCAAATATGATCATTAGAAATTAAATTTGAATATGAAAAAATATTTTAATAAATGGTGTCACAGTAAGCCATGGAAAATGTGTCTCCTTCACACAATGTCTAGATTGATCATGGTGTCTAAGTGTCACAGTGTCTAATAGTCACAGTGTCTCATGGTCACGGTGTCTCGTGGTCACGGTGTCTTGTTCACAGGGTCTGGTGGTCATGTTGTCTTCTTCACGATTTATGGCTTCACGGTGTCTACTTCACAGTGTCTAGCTTTACGGTCTTCACGGTGTCTGATTCACAGTGTCTGGCTTCACGGTGCCAAAAATACATATCCAGTGGTAGACTCATGGTGTCTTAGATGTTTCAAAGTAATTGTGTTCAGACTTAAATAATGATGATAATAGAAAGGATTAGACTTAATCATTTGTCCAAGAAGGTATTATGAGACTAGATCAAAGATAGTATACGGTAAGTAAACTCAATATATAGCAATTTAGATCTTTCATGGATCTTCATAAATCATTAGAAAACTTTAAACATAAATACAAATGATTGGATATAATTTATAGGATTTAACTAGATTAAATAAGATTTTTGATCATTAAAATATGATTAATACATGAGGAGTCCAACAATCTCCCCCTTTTTTATGATCACAAATCATGTATTGTTAAAGTGTATATTGGATTCAACTATAGAGATAAATGGAGATAAAAGTCTAGCATGTAGAAACTTCTCCCCCTTTTGGTATTATCAAAAATATGAAATAGGAGAGGTCAAAAAGTTCACATTCCATTAAGAGTAAACATAGTTTAGTACAAAAAAAAAGATTAATACAAAATCAATAGCATCCCTATCAAAAAAATAATCATTGTTCTTCTTAAGGGGTTGCCCTTCTCTTTTCCTTTAGCAGCAGTAGAAGAGGAAGCGACAGGGACATAGGTCGAGGTAGAAGAAGGCAGAGAGGTGGTTGATAAAGAGGGTAAAGGAAGGCCTTCAAATACTGAGGGAGCCAAGGTAGGAGTAGTATAAGATCTAGGTAGTTGTTGATCAAGAATCACATGCCTGGTCTGACTTATTGCTTGGACGAAAAACATGGCGGTTGAGGCTAGGGTAGAGGTGAAGGTAGGAAGCCCGGGTTTGAGAGGTGAATCCACTGGAGCAACAATGGATTTACTCTGGACTTGAAGATAGGGCCTCAATAGTTTGATGAAATCTGTAATGATCTCTCCACGATACTGCATGGATTTTTCAAAATCATCCTTGTTCTCCATAAACTTGTCCAAAAATCGAGTAAACTCTGTGAGCTTTTGGACTTGGGTATTGAAAGCCTGAGTCATAGGAGGAAGCCGCAGATTTTCTATAAGGTACATGAAATGGTTTGTTATATCGGTCTTGGAGAGGATTCTATTGAAGTAGAAATACACTTTCTTGGAAATCTCTTGCTGATCATAATTAGAAATTTTGGTGTGGATTTGGACTAGGTCAAGAACTCTATCACTGTTCTTGACCACTTCAAATAAAGAAGTCGTATTGAATCCACTGAGTACATGCTGAAGCTCTTAATTAACTACAGTTCTGAGTAGATCACTGTCCAAGGAGGGTTTAGAGGATTGACCAGATGCATTGACAGTCATGGTCATAGATTTTAGTTGATTCAACTCCTTTTAAAGACACCCTGTATACTCATCAGTGAGTTTATTAAGATTGGAAACAAGATCTTTCATTTCCTTCACAATTTTTTTTTCTTTTTAGTGATCTTTCCATCTAAGGATGTGAGATAAGGTTGAATCTGAGACACATCGACCTATGGTATTTGAGGAGCAGCAGGTTCTACAAGAGGAGCAAAAGATTCAGATCACGAATGTAGCACTCTATGCATGTCTTCAACTATACTTATTAGGGTCTTAACTTCATTTATGAGAATATTATTTTAAACTCTTACTTCTTGAATCTCATGTAGCATCTTAGGTTGTATTTTCCAAATAATTTTCTCCAATAATATTGAGGCATCTCTCTCACTTAAATTTTTCACAGGAAGAGGTTGGGTATTCATGAGTTTCTCAACTCTGGATAAGTCTGTAGCACCAAATTATTTCAGATCATCCTTACTCAAAAAGGATGGTTGTTCAGATAAGGGTTTAGGAGTAGGGACTAGTATAGGCTCAGGTTCCTTCTCAAGTGCAAAATTGGATACTGATTTCAACTGAAATAAAGAGGAAATATAACGTCCGGTTGATGTAACCTGCTTAGAGTCATCCACATCATAGAAAATAGGAAACTTATACTGAGCGTGTATAGGACTTGACTCAGTTGGATTGGAGGATTCAATAGAATCTAGATTGGGGGTTTTCTCCCCCTCAATAGGTTCCTCCTTCTCAGGATTGAGAGGCTTAGGATCATGGTCTAATTCCACATACTCGTCTCTAAGTTCCTCACTCAGTTCCTATCTAGTCAGCTGAAAGGCTAGCTCCATCCTTTCTTCAGCTGAAGGGATGATTTTAGGAACTGATTGTTCCACAGGGAGATCCTCAAGATTGAACTCTTTCAAAATAGGTAGCTCATCCACTATAGGCCCTTCCATGGCATGCTATCCAGGTTCTTTGGCAACAAATTCTATTTTATCCTCGGGTTGAATTTCCAGATTAAGAGCTTCTTTAGGATCAAGGACATCTTCTTTATGAACTTTAGGAGGAACAGTTGTCTTTTCGTCCTCAATAGTAACAACTTCCCATGGTGGCACTATAGCCTCTTCTTCTTCTTCAGGATACTCAACAATCTCATCTAGTTCCAAACCAGGATCAGAAATGTCTTTCGATCTTGAGGAATAATCCATAGGATTGAATTTCTCATAAACTCTATCGTTGTATTCCACTCATTCATTTTTTCAAGGATTCTAGTTTATCTTAATTCTTTTAATAGTGTATTTTGAGAGACATTACTCACAGTTCTTAATTAATTCCTCATTAGGATCAACCATACCTTTGGCAAGAATCAGGGATGAGATTAGCCAAGAGTAGAACAAAGAAGTTGACTTGGATGTGACTTTGATCAACTCGCACAAATGGTGTATGATACACTTTCACAGGTTGATATTATGCCCATTTTTCATATGGTGAATCAAAAACACATCCTCATATTTTAAAATATAAAAATAACTTTTTCTTGGACTAACCAAATTCTATATAAACTTGAATAGAAGCCTTGATTCTATATCTAATTCACCAGTCATGGCCCTCCTTTGGGTTCCATTTCCAGTTAAGGTTTTCAAGGCATCTTCTAAATTAAAGAAATGGGTTTAAGGTGGAGCTCCTCTCTGATAATCCTCACAAATTCTTTCATGAGGTATCCTAAGGCATGCAGCCCATAACCTCGAAGAGAGGGAGAATATATGGCTGTTGACCCAACTTCTTACAATATAACTCTCATCAGAATCAAATGAGAACTGTACATACTAGTAAAATTGATCCACTAACCTAGGATAGATGGATCTATCCTCCTTCTAGAACCATTATAACCATCCATGCTATTATAACACTTTCAATACCAAAGACTTACTAGACATAATCCATTTGGGGAAAATATCTTTCTTAGGTACATCAACGTGGTTTACCAAATTTGAATTTAAAGGTCCTTCAGGTGTCATTTTAGGTGCAATATTCTTCTTCTTCGAGTTGTGCTTCTCAGGTCTCGATGATGATGGACGTTTCATTCATGGAATTAACTAAAGGTTTGAGCGAGGGAAGGGTTTTAGGGATGAAGAAGGGTTCGAAAAGATTATGTAAAAGAAACCTCGAGTGAAGAATCGAGGATACTTACTTTGTTTTATCATTTAGGAATACCAAACGTCATAAAAATAAAAACACAGGAAAATAAAAATGAGAAAAGAATAATTAATGCAATACGGGTTAAAAACATAATGAATTATTACGGTGAGACCATGTCTGGTCATTACAGTGAGATAGTAAATGAGCTTCACGGTGAGACCGTGAACGAATTTTAGTGTGTGTTACGGTGTGACAGTAAAAATAATATAGTAAGTAAAAAATACTAACTGTGAGACCATAAACATAAAACATTATGGTGAGATAGTAAACATGAGAGATAGTAACTGAGAAACCGTAATCATGAAATAGAAAAGTATAATACAGTAATATATCAAACATTAAGACTTGAAACAGTCACTAGTAAGTTTTCTATTTGAGATTTATCATGCCTAGTTCATGTATGATGCAGTCTATTATCTCATAATTTAATGGTTTTGTGAATATATCAGAAAGTTGATATTCATCACTAATTAATTCCAATGTGATATCACCTTTTTGATAATGATCTCTCAAAAAGTGATGTATTACATCAATGTGATTTGTCCTAGAATGTGAAAAAGGATTTTTTGAGATGTTAATAGAACTTCTCTTGTCACAATTTATAGGTACATGTCTGAATTGATATCCATAATCTAGTAATGTGTGTTTCATCCACAAAATTTGTGCACAACAATAGCCAGTAGCTATGTATTCAGCTTCTGCAGTAGATAATGCAACAAAATTTTGTTTCTTACTACACCATGATACATGTGACTTTCCTAAAAGGTGACATGTTCCAGAGGTGATTTTTCTATCTAAATTACAGCCACCAAAGTTAGCATCAGAGTAACTAACTAATTCAAATGAGTGTCCTTTAGGATAAAATAGTCCTAAATTGGGTGTATTCTTGAGGTATTTGAAAATTCTCTTTACAAATTTTAAATGAGATTTCTTAGGGTATTCTTGAAAATGCGCACACATACACACACTAAACATAATGTCAGGACGACGAGCAGTTAAGTAGAGTAAACTTCCAATCATTCCTCTATAAGTGTATTGATCAACAGATTTTACATCTTCATCAAGATCTAACTTACAAGTGGTACTCATGGGAGTGCCACTAGTTTTAGTGCTATCTAGTCCAAAATGTTTTAGAAGATCCTTTTTTATTTACTTTGATTTAAAATAATACCATTTTCATTTTTAAAAACATGAAATCCTCGAAAATATTTGAGTTTTCCCATTAAACTCATTTAAAATTATTTTTGAATAATCATAAAAAAAATAAACACATAAAAAATTCATTAAATATTCAAAAATAATGACATCTACATAGATTTGAACAACTAAAACATCATTGGAAATTCATTTTATAAAAAGGGTAGGATCAACAATTCCTTTTGTAAAACCGTTGGAAATAAGAAAAATACTCAATCTGTCATACCAAGCTCTTGGAGCTCGATTCAAACCATATAAGCCTTTTGATAATTTAAAAATATGATTTGTAAAATTGGGGTTTGTAAATCTTGGGGATTGTTCAACAAAAACATCCTCAGCTATATACCCATTTAAGAATTCACTCTTAACATCCATTTGATATAGTTTGAAATTCAAATGTGCAGCATAGGCAAGAAAGATTTTGATGGCTTAAAGTCTGGCTACTAGTGCAATGGTCTCCTCATGGTCAATTCATTCTTCATAACTATAGCCTTGTGTAACTAGTCTATCCATGTTTATAACTATGTTACCAGCTTCAACAACTTTATTCCTAAAAACCCATTTAGTGTCTATGGTCAAAATGTCCTTAGGTCTTTCAACAAGTTTCCAAACTTTGTTACTTTAAAATTGATTCAATTCTTCTTGCATAACCATCACCCAAAATTCATCATTGATTGAATCATTGATATATTTAGGTTCAAGCTATGAAAGAAAAGCTTGATGTTCAACCTGGTTTCAAAGAGAAGCTCTAGTTTGTGTCCCTCTATCTAAATCTCCTACTATAGCATCTAAATGATGAATTTAAGAGTCCTAGTTGGTCTATAGAAAGTAGGGATAGAAATTTCAGGTACATTTATATGTACGGGTTCAATAGAAATAGGTTCTAGAAAATTTCCAGAACTTGTTGTCTTAACATCAGTTTCACTATTTTTTTCATTAAGGTTTAGAATGGACATATCTTCTTCAAGATTTTCAAGAGGGGTCTTAGGTTCATGTGGATCAGTTTCATAAAATTTTATGTGTACATATTCTTCCACACATTTGGTTCTCTTATTTAATAATCTATAGGCTTTACTCGAGATTGAGTAACATAGGAAAATTCCTTCATTACTTTTGGAAGAAAATCTGTCAATATTATTTTTAGTATTAAGGATAAAAACTTTTCAACCAAAAACTCTAAAGTAATTAACCTTAGGATTCATATTTTTTCAAAGCTCATAAGGGGTCTTTTTATGAATTGGTCTAATCAAGACTCTATTTATAATGTAACAAGACGTATTAACAACTTCAACCCAGAAGTAAATAGGTAAGTCATACTCATAGAGCATAGTTCTTGTAATTTTGTGAAGAGTCTTATTTCTTCTTTCTAATACACCATTCTGTTGAGGTATTCTAGGAGCAGAGAAGTTGTGAATATAGACATTGTGTGAGCAATAATATTCAAACTCTTGATTTTCAAACTCACAACCATGATCACTTCTCAAGGTCTTGATCCTAAGTCCATTAAAGTTTTCTATAGACATGGAATATTTGATAAAATAAGAACAAGCTTCACTTTTGTGGGCAACAAAGTATACCCAAGGGTACCTAGAAAAATCATCTACAAGAACATAAACATAGTTCTTACCATTTAGACTTGAAAATCTTGATGCTCCAAAAAAATCCATGTGAACCAACTCGAGAGGTTGAGAATTAGAAACTTCTTTCTTTGATTTGAAAGAAACTTTACGTTTTTTTCCCTTTTAACAAGGATTTCACACTTTGTAAAGTGGGAATTATAGTTTAGGTAAGTCTCTAACTAAACCTTTCCTAGTCAGTTTTCTAAGTGAGTCCATATTATAGTGTCCTAGTATTCTATTCCATATCCATGATTCTTCATGAAAATCATTTAAACGAGTAACATTTTTTTTAGATAAAGAATTGAAATCTACAGCATAAACATTTTCATTTCTTAATATAGTAAATACCAAAACATTCTTAGAATTAAAAATATTACATGAATAATTTTCGAATTTTACATTGAAACCATCATCACACATCTGAGAAATACTTAGCAGGTTGTATTTTAATCCATCAAAAAATAGTACTTTAGAAATTAAAATTGAATCAGTGTTACCAATATGGCCTAAGACAATGATTTTTTCTTTTGAGTTGTCCCCAAAGGTGACATTTCCTCCATCAACTTTGATTAATCTCTTAAAGAATGAGTAGTCTCCTATCATATGTCTTGAACATCCACTGTCCAAGTACCATATCTTCATATATGAACATTTCAAGAAAGTTTCCTACAAAACAGAGTTAGACAGAAGATAATTTTGTTACCCATATTTTCATGGGTCCAGAAAGGTTATCAAGTAAAACTTTAGGAACCCATATTTCTCTAATGGGTTTCCTATAATTAACCAATTTAAATTATTTTGATAAGTAAACTTTGTTTGTTCTATTCTAATTTGAATAGATAGATAAATCATAAGGGTTTCCAAAACTTGAACTAGGAGCATACTATCCAGATTTTGGAATAAATTTATTCTTAAAAATCTTTCTCTATCTAGGTTGGTATCCTAAACTAGTAGTATAAAATGTTGCAACTTGTTTTCCAAGCATTTGAGTTAGATTATTCCTTCCATTTGTGAACTTCTCTAAGTCTTTTCTAAGTTTCTCATTAGACAATTTGAGTTCAGTATTCTCCTTTAACAGTTGAGAAATATTTTCTTTTTCTATACTAAGATCAGATTTGACAGTACTAGTCAAGCCATACTATTTCTTTAATGAGTTGTACTTATCTTTTAGCTCATTACAAGTATCTTATAACATATTAGAGTATTCAAATAATTCAAATTTATAACTATTATCATCATTATTTGAATCACATTCATTCTCAGAATAGTAATCATTCAGTATAGGGGAAACAAGTACCTCATATGTTTTAGTCATGAAACACATGTTGACATGATTCTTTTCTTCAGAATCAGAAGCATCATATCCACTTGAGTTGTCTTCCGAAGAACTCCATGTTTCCTTCATAACTTTCTTATATTTTTTGTCCTTATAATCATATTTCTTATTAAACATCAATTTTGGACAGTCATCTTTAACATGTCCTTTCCTTTTACATTCATAACAGCCTATCTCATCATTTTTATCAGTTTTCTTCCAATCTATCTTCCAATTACCTTGTTGGTCATACATGCCCTTATAATTTTATTTTTGGAAAAATTTCTTCTTTCTAAAGAATTTCTTGAATCTCCTGGCTATATGAGCCATATATTCATCATTGTATGAGTCAGAATTTTCACTAGTTGAGCTATCTTCAGTTATGTGAACTTTCTCTTTTTCCTTGCTTTTTGAAGCAGTAGACTTAAATTCCCCTAACTTCTTCTAAGGTTCATCATCTTCCTCTTTGTTTACCTTAATCTCTTCTTCATACATCATCAATTTTCCAATCATCTTCTTGACAGGTAGTTTTCCAATGTCACATGATTCACGTATAGTGACAGAGGTTCCTCTCCATCTGTCTGGTAGGCATCTTAGTATCCTCATGATTTTCTCCATTGCTGGAGAAACTTTTCACAATGATCTCATTGTATTGACTATCTAATTAAACCTGAGATATATATCATAAATAGATTCATTAGATTTCATTTTGAAATTATCATACTTAATAGTTTATGTATTTAGTCTCATTTTCATAACATTGGTTTTTACCTCATGGGAAACAGCCAGAATATCCCATATTTCATAAGAAGTCTTAAAAGAAGATATTCGATTAAATTTTTCACCTATTAAAGCACAATATAGGGTATTCATTTCTTTACATTTAATATTGTAAGAAGATTTCGTAGGTTTATCCCAAGTAATTCTATCATTTTCTGGAATCTTATATTGACTCTCTATAGCAGTACAAATGTCATATCCCATACTTTATAAATGGATTTTCATTTTTAATTACCATTGAGCATAATTGACACTATTAAAGAAGGGTGTCATGTTGGTAGATACACCTTTTAATCTATTATCCGTAATTAGATTTTAGAAAATGTATTTAAAGAGATAAAAATTTAGAAATAACAGGAATTTAAGATCATTAAGACACAACTAAAATCATAGTTGAAAACTCTTCACAAATAGAGTATTTTGAAAAAAAATTATCAACAACATCTGATACCAAATGTTGGTCGGAGTTAATACTCGAGAGTGGGGTGACTTGAGTTCCAAAAAAAATTTCTAATTAAAATGATTTATATTAAAAACCCCCAATTTAACAAACAAGTTAAAATGTAGTGAATTTCTAAATATTGTAAGTGTTCAGTTATTTTCTCAAAGATTGATTATTTCTCAGTTAACTTAATCTGAAGATTAAGTTACCTTTTGAAACTAATTTATTGGTTAACAATATTTAAAAATACTTTCTAGTTCAACTATCAAAGTTACTTTAAAACCGATTTGTATTTCAAAGTAATTAGCAGTGGAATATTGAAACTAGTTTAGACTAAAATAAGATGCATAGCAGTTTTAAAAAAGAGTTTCAGTATCAAGATGAGACTTAGTCCTCTTAATCAGTTTAAATAAAACTTTGATCCACACCCTGGATCGGGGTTTACAACAGTACTCAGTCTGCCTGGGTCCTTAGACCTCTACCACAGTTCTACTTGGGAAAGCTACAACAACAGCACA
The DNA here is from genome assembly GCA_963277665.1 of Viscum album. NCBI lineage: Eukaryota > Viridiplantae > Streptophyta > Magnoliopsida > Santalales > Viscaceae > Viscum > Viscum album. The sequence goes on along the minus strand of OY728152.1, from coordinate 1,713,113,046 downwards.
CAGGCTTTCCAGGTCCTCAGACCTCTACCACAGTCCGACATGGGATACACAAAGGGTATAAAGAGTTTGGTGTGAGGATTTCAGTATCCTCCAGTTCAACTTAGGAGTCAGTGTGTGTTCAAATAGACAGAAGCACACACTATTCTTAATGTAAAGAAAAGAATGATCACAGTATAGAAAGAATATAGAGATGAGTTTTGAATGACCTTGTGTGATGTCAATGCAGCTCTGGATTCCTTTGGATTGAAGTAGGTGAGGCTTTGAGTCCTTCTGTGGAAGTTGTGTGGAAAATAGAGTGTCGTGATTCGGCTTGTGTTCATCGTGAGGTTGAATGAGTGAAGATGTTCTTTATGCTTCAAATATTCTTCGTGCGTTCTTCAGTGTAGATTTTCATGTAGTGTGACTTTCCTTCGAAACATCCCCTAAGTATTTTCTTCATTATTTTTTTCACGGTCTTTCTTTTCGTTTTTGTATTTCACATAATGATTTTTTTCACACTTCTCTTTTAACTTGGAATGCATGTGTTGGAGTCAACGGGTTGCATGTGTTATATACCTCATACCTTGTACTGTCTGTTGATATGTCTAGAAAGAAACATTAATTATTTCAGTTCCTGAAAATTATCAAATATGATCATTAGAAATTAAATTGAAAGATGAAAAAATTGTTTAAGAAACGTTGTCACAGTACGTCATGGAAACGGTGTCTCCTTCACACGATGTCTAGATTGATCATGGTGTCTGAGTGTCATGGTGTCTCGTGGTCACGGTGTCTCATGGTCATGGTGTCTTGTGGCCACGGTGTCTTGTTAATGGGGTCTAGTGTTCACAGTGTCTTCTTCACGGTGTCTGGCTTCACAGTGTCTACTTCACAGTGGCTGGTTTCACAGTGTCTTCTTCACAGTGTATGGCTTCATGGTACCAGAAATACATAGCTAGTGGCAGACTCATGGTTTCTTAAACTTTTCAAACTAACTGTGTTCAGACTTAAATAATGATGATAATAGAATGTATTAGACTTATTCATCTGTCAAAGAATGTATTATGAGGGTAGATCAAAGATAGTATAAAGTAAGTAAACTGAATATAGAGAAATTAATATCTTGCATGTCTCTTCTTAAAGAATGATATAAATTTAAACATAAATACACATGATTGGATATAATATATAGGAGTTAACTATATTGAATATGAGTTGTGATCATTAAAAGATTATTAATACATGAGGAGTCCAACAGGTTATTCTATACCATTCATTTTTCATCTAAAAAAGTAATAATCCATAACTACCTCAAAAATAAATATCTCCAAAAAATACCATTAATCACATTGAAATTTCATAACATAATCCTAGAAAGGGTTTATATGAAATTAAAATTTTGTTCAACATTAAACCTATAAAATCAGGATGATATCCCTAACTCTTTAGAAAAACATCCTAATCTCCAATGATGTATAAACCATCCTCTGATACCAACTTTAAGGACCCAAACTTAAACATTATCTAATCATGGGTTAAGTAATTTTTTTTCGTTTGATTCACATTGAGGATCTTTTATGGGTTCGATATTTTGATAATTAGTCCATAAATAATACATAAAAATGTAAAAATTAAAAATCATACACTTCAACTCAGTAATAGTTTTTATAAAAAATGTTTTTGAAAGAAAAATGGTTCCATTTAATGTTTAAACATCATAACTATTCCATGATCCCATCATTGAATCGTTTATTATTTAAAACCAATGAAAATCTATTCAAAAGATGAGATGAGAATAAAAATATCATTAAGGTATATATACATAGAAAGAAAACTATTAGCCTTCTGAAAACAAGTAAACCATGAATATTTAATCATAATGTAATACATTTTTTCTTTATGAAGTAGTAAATACTCTTAACTGAATATAATATCATTTATTACCATTATTTTAACCAAAATATTAAAATGAAACCCATAACATATAACATAAAAAGGTTACTTGGAACATAATAATATATAAATTGAATAATCATGCGATCAATATCCACACATATCACTATATGGAATAGATATACAGCTGACATCCATACCAAATGCATTGTAGGTTATAACGTAACCACCCATCCTTAGTTTATCTTGGAACCACCCATATTGGGTTTATCATATAACAACCCATATATGGTTTGTCACATAACCACCTGTTAGATGTCAAAGTACCATTATATAATCATAACACATAAAAGATTACAACTATTAACATTTCAATCATAAAATTTCATTTGCAATCACAAGAAATAATTTCAAGATTTTGAAGTAGTAAATCCATTTTAAAAACCATTTTCAATAAAAAATACCTAAAAATTTAATAAGGTATTTATTTTTTCTTCATAAAAATATTGAGGCTTATATAGGAAACCAGCTATCAAATAACGGTTACGGTGGCATAGAATTCATTGTCACTGCATTTGTTAAAAGCATTCCTTTTTTCATTTAGTGAAACACTTCATATAAAAATTTTCCTTTTGAAAAAAATTGAATGATATTAAAAGTAAAATGGTTTGATATACATCTTATAAAATATGTCGGTGTATATTATCAAAATATGCATCAATGAAAAGATATTGAGACGAAGTCCCTTACCTTAAGTTCGATTTGTCGTATATGTTCACTATTATTTATAAGTAACATACATAGGTAAATTTTTACTCTATTGAGAAGATATTTTTATTTTTATTATTCATTTTTATCACATATTACCATGTTATAAAATTCATATAATTATTTATGTTCATATCAAACATTTTTTTGATATTCAGTACTTGAGTCGAAAATGAACATGGTTTGATGTCACTAGTCCATATGGTCATAAGTCCATCATATTTGGAATAATATTCATGAAATTATTATAAAATCTATACAAAAATTATTCCTTTAAATCAAACCATAATTTTTGGTTATGAATAATTAACAACGTTATATTCATGGAAATTGTAAGCCATACGTACACGTGAGTAACGCCTTTATTTTTTATTGATCATTAAGGATGTAAGGTAATTAAAATTTAATATTTACATAATGATCATATAATAATTAATATCATATTAATAATTTAAATATGCTGATATATATATCATACAAGTGATATAATGAATAAAAATGAGTCGCATTGCTTCGTAGAGGTGATAGTTCACATATACGCACAAGCGACATTATCATTGTTACACACATGGAAGTAAGAATTTAATTGAGGTATTATTTTCTTATAATGGTTAATATGTCAATAATATCACATATTAAAATTAATTCCATTATTATAACCACTAATTAAAAAAATTTATAGAAAACAAATTATATTAGTTTGTGGAGGTGATAGTTCACATGTATGCACGAACAATTAATTTCATTCATATTTAGTGGAAGTGGAGAAGGATTTAGGTGATGATATTAATGTAATAATGTATAAATTTATTAAGGATACTAGAGTTATTATTTTCATCAGTGTTTAAGGTTTCATTAAACAATATAAAGACGAAATAAAATAGAAATACATAAAGAAATCGATACCTCTTCTCCAGTAGATCACCTTTGAAGAACACCTTAACTCTGCTAAGAAGGGTGTTCTTCCTAAAATATGGACCCAATAACATGGGGAGTGCTTATAGGAATATTTTCTCACATATACTAGCTGAACCAAATTTTTTTTAGTGTTATTATTAGTGAAGAGTGGGTGTCTTTTTATGGGATAGGGGAGGGAACCCTTGGAAACTCTTAAAATAATAGATTCATATAAATTCCATTTTTGTTTTAAATGGTCCAAAAATAATTTATTTAGAAGATAAGTTTCTTTGGGGTTTAATACCCATCATAAAATTAAAATTTGGAAACTTTTTAATATTTTTTAATCTTTGTCACTTTGGATTAACCCTAATTCTAACCTTTTTAATTTTAGTGTTATATTATGTTATTTACATAGTTTAGGTTAATGTAATTACCATAACATGTCAAACAACCCAAAAATGTTCCATTTATGACATATATTGAATTATCCTAATTATTTTGTGGAATATTGGATTTTAAGGAATTTAAAATTATTTAATTAAATATTTTATATTTTTAAATACCAATAATTCCAATTTTGATAGTAGGAAATAGTTGTCTATTAAAAATATCCTAAGAGGAAAATAAGTTCGAAAAAACTCTTTAAAATCATAAAAAACATATCAAAATTATATATTTTTATGGATGGAATAAATTATGTTAGATAATGTAACACCCCATGATTTCATAGTATGTTATCTCTTCAAAATAGTTAAATAACTTGTGCTACAGGAAACACCGAGTTTGAGTGCACCCTAACTTACCAAACTAGCCGTTCAAAAAGAGGTTAGGAATAGTATTACCTGAATTTTGAATTTTATATAATCCATATAATTTTATAATCCATATTATGTGTTTCATAGACATAAATTAAGAACAAATTCATTTTTTCAGATAAAAGAAGTATTTAAAAAATGTAATTTTACCGCCTTTTAATGGCGATCCCTTTTGAAAACCAATATTTGAAAATTTTATATATTAAATTTTATAAAAATTAATTCTTATTTTGAATTTGGATATAAAAATTTCATTTGGATAAATTTTTTTACTTTTCTGATAACTTTTATATTTTGATGAATAGTGAAAATTCAAAATTTTAATTGAAAACAAATTTTATAATAAAAATTATTTATAGAGTTAAATTATGCTTTTGAATGGTTTTTAAGAATAATTATACTATATTTTTAACATATAATACAATGTTGGTCATTATAAGTAATTTCACATTTATATTTGACATAAACACATGTCAATCTTTTAATAATTTTTACTTTTTAAAGACCAGCTTTTTGATTTTGACAACCTCAATTAATTTAAAATTAATTAATGAAACTTATAGGTTTTTAATTTTGTAATATAAAATTAATTTTTTTAATTAGGAATATATATATTATATTGTTGTGAATTGTTTGTATTTTTCTAAAAAATTCAGTTTTTGATGAATAGTGAAAAACACTGTGTTATTGTTTAAAACAGAATTTTTATTTAAATAGTTATTTAATTTATTTAAATTTATTTTAAGTTAAAATAGATATATAATACCTATATAAGTTCATTTTAACTAATTGGAGTCATTTTATAATAAAATTAGATGTATAAAATTTTATTGAAATTTTTAACGTTTATTACCCACCTTCTAGGCACATTTTCAAAATTTCATAAAACACAATTTTATTACTTAAGTGAATTTAATTAAAAAAATCCAAGATACATGGTTGAAATCAGTATGTAAATTTATTTTCAATAACATGAAAATAATTTTTGGTGGATAGTAACTTTTGGCTTTTATTTACCACAGTTAAAAGTAAATAGGGTAATTAAAGTTAAAATGATATTATAATTACACCAACACATGTCATAATTATATTGGATAAGTGTATTTAGACCAAAAATAGCCTTTTGAAAAAAAAATATCCTTTTGGTCCACTTGGATTATATTAGAACATTTATTATTATTATATTTAAAGAAGAGTTAAAAGTGTTAAATTAATATTTTAATAACTAAACCATTTTTAATTCTGGGTTATACATAAGATATATTACACTATAAATATTAATTAGAAATATGAAAATCATTCCTATATAATCTTATTTTATTTATTATTTTTATATATTAAATAATTAAATTTATTTATGTCACAATGATGATGTGATAATTACTTTATCAATAAAAGATAAAAATAATAGATATTATAAATATAAAAATAAATGTAAATTGACGATTTTGATTCCAGACATTAATTTCTTATATTAATATTATATTTTAGGGTTGATTAAATGAATTTTTTTCGAATTAATCATGGTGTTATGACTTTCAAAAAAAACCAAATACAAAATACTGTCAAAATTGACATAAATGTGTTTTTAGAACAAATACTATATTATTAAATGATATAATATTTATAAAAATCTAAATTTCGACCAAATGACTTATATAATGATAAATATGTCCTTAATGAACCACTTGGGGTTCTCTTGTCTTTTTATACTATTTTTATTGACCATTTATTATAATAATACAAGAGAACATGGTAAAAGTTTAACTATTTAACTAAGAGTTAAATCTAAAATAAAGGGTTAATATGGGGACCATAATTTTTCTAAAACCTATTGATTGAGATTTTTTCGACCCATACCCACCTTATATTCGAAATAAATCAATTTTGAGTCATTATAAACTTAAAATTATTTTATAAGAAAATAATATTTCAAACCTCCAAAAGTGACCCACACCTCACTTATAAAAGGGAACTTCCCCTTATCTCAAAATCACACCTCCAAAGCCATTTGGCTCGGCCAACCCCTGCTCAAATATCCTCCCAACTTCCACCACATAACCCTAGATTCCTTAACTTTAGTTTAAATCATACTTAAGGATCCATTTTGTTCAAATCAAAAGGAAACAGCCAAAGAAGAGGTAATTATTTTATCACCTTTTTCAACGTTTTTTTCTTCTTCCAATTTCTCTTTCTTTGTTATTTCCATACCAAAATAATAACTCCAGTACCTTCTACATACTATGATTTTATTATAAATATGTTAAAACCATACTCATTATTCTATCCATCCTATGAATGATAATTTCTACATGCTTGCATATGTACGACTTAACGTCTCCTTATCGTGGTGTAATTTGTTATTCAACACCATGTTATTTGGATGGACACAATGATAAGTAATATGTATATAAATAATGAAAATAACATGCTAATTTCTCTGTAAAATTAATATACCATCCAATTCCATACCTTTTAATCATTATGGAAATGAAATCGTCACTCGTGTGTACGTACGGCTTACCGTCTCCACAACGCGATGAGATTCATTTCTAGGTTTACTAATCAACAATGATTATAAAAATATATATTATAAATATGTAATATATGACATAATAATTCTACTGGAGATATATATATATATATGTATGCATGTATTTATGTATGTATGTATGTATGTATGTATGTATGTATGTATGTACCTGTATATATCTTATTCACTTATTTTCATTCAGTACGATATGAAAACGGAAACAACGTTTATATATACGTACGACCTACCATCACCATAAATGGTTTTTTCCATTTCATATATCTATCAATTATAAATATTTATATTATAAATATATGTTATATATAAATCATTTTTTAAAATTGGGATGTATTTAAATAATGATCTAAATGATACGATCAAGAATAACAAGTTAAAACACATACGATAATGAAATCAATTATTAACCAGAATGTTAATTTAACATGGAAATAATTATTAAATCGATAGAATAAAGTCATAAATTAATCATGTATGATATAAAAAATATTAATATGGTTTTTGTATAATTTAATAACATACTATGGCCCTTATATTGGCGGTTAAACGTACCTCATCCAAAGGAAAATGCAAGGTAAGGGTCAGTTCCTCAGTCACATTATTATACGAGATTGTTTATGTGTAAATATTTTTTTTGAAATATTTATTATCCATTTCCATGTTTCATTAAATACATTTCAAAATTATTCTTTTAAGGTACTCTTTAACTAAAACATCTTTTTTAAATTTTTAAATATTTATTATTCTAAATCCTTCTAATTAATGTCTATGTTTTCAAATTGGTTTTAATGATTTGTTTACATGGACATTATTTTTAAAATTTTAATTCACTTAAAAAGTTTCAATTTGGTATGGGAAAATTTGATTAAAATATATATTTTAAATGAAATCCTTTATAAATTTGTGACTTTTAAATGATTTCACAAAAAAAGGATATTTCTCTCAAAAATTTTTACTAATCATTTTCAACTATGTCAACATTCTTTAATGGATATTATTCTTGATTAATGGTCATTTATTATAATACAATCCTCCATATTTTATTTAATTAGTTATGTTATGTTTGACTGTGGATGTGATATTTCTATACCCTTTATGGTTTATGGTTGAAGTATTGACATTTCGTATGCTAGTTTTAATATGAATGTTTATGTTATGTTTCAACATTTTCATAAGAGGAATGCAGTGGACATAGTAAGTGATGAGTGGGTCCCTCTATATCCCCTCGATGCATCGGTATGTCTCATGAGACAAACTAGTGTCTTGTCATAAGGCATCGACCAAAATATTATTTGTAGTCTTGGCATGAGGCCTTGACTATGTGGTAATGATGTCCGACATTAGGCTTTCCATCATTATGAAATTAATTATTACCTGTGATTATTCGACTAGTAGAATATCCATGTGCATGTTTATATGGTAATGATTCATTTATTTTCTCCATATTATGTTTAAGTTTATGTTTAAAAGGCTTTTGTTTTTAATACACATCTTTCCTTAAAAGTTTATAGCTTCTACTAAATTATTTACCCTTACTAAGATCTGATCTCACCCATTTCTTATGTTTTGTTTTCCTAGGATTTCAGGAAGTTTATTATGATTGATATGAAGGGTTAAGATAGAGGAATAATTTAGTTCTCAAAGGATTATTTATGTTGGGTTTTATTTTAAAAATTATAATATAACGTTCATATATGTAATATATTTTCCACGACTGCTAAACTGATCGGTCCTTTGGGACTTGATTTATTGTAATCATGATAATTTATTAAAATAATGCACTTTCTCCAGGATTCTGGGGTCAAGGAATTATGGGTAATATTTATTTTAATATTTCTAATATCATTTATTTTATTCTTTCATTAATTATGAAATTACTTCATCATCTTTGTGTCGCCATTTAGTTTAATAATTTATTTCATAAAAATTATAAAATAAATTTCCATGAAGTATGTAATTTTTTAATGTTTATAATTACTATTTATAGTTGAAGAGATAAAATTTATTACCCCATATTAAAATTGTTTTATTTATGAGATACATGATTATGACCTATTGGTCTTTATTTTTAATAAAATGTTTATAAGTGTCATAATCACATCCAAGTGGATCTACGTGGTCCTAAAATCGATCCAAGGATTCTTGTTGTAAATATACACTCATCCAATTAAATTAGGATATGTTTTAGGGTAATTTTATATTATTATGATATTACTTTTAACTTTAATTACCCGGTTTTCCTTTAACCTAGGGAATGAAATTTATTACCAAGTTATTATTCATAATGTTAAAAAATAAAAAGGAACTATTTACATATTTTGGACCTTAAGATTCAAAATATATAATCCATTATTCAGAATTAAAAACACATAAGTTGTAGTAATTAATTTAAAAATTAATTCTCGTTGTCAAAACGAAAAAAAATGTTTTTTAAATGTAAAAAACCATAAAATTATTGACATGTGTTTATATCAAATTTCATTGTGAATTACTTAAAATAACCAAAATATGATTAAATTATAAAAACTTAATCCAATTAAACTTTAAAAAAATATAATATAACTATATAAATAAATTGGAAAAAATGACAGTATTGAATTAAAAACAATATTTTTCATTATTCATTAAAAATGAATTTTATCAAAAAAATAACAAAAAGTTGACCAATTAAAATTTAATGTTCTGATTTCAATTAATAAATTTATTTGTCAAATATAACATATAAAAGAAAAAAACTGCATTTAAAAAAATTTCTCCATCAAAAGGTGGTAAACTGTATTTAAAAAAATATTAGAGTACTTTATGCTTAAATTTGGATTTATTCCCATTTGATGCCTCCAAATTTATTATAATAAATTAAAAACATTTAATAAACATGTGTATAAATAATATAGTTAGTTATGTTTATTCTCGCCAATAGAATAGTTAGGTGATAGAAACCATTTAAAATAATAATATTAATAAAGTATTATTTTTTATTATATCTCAGTATTGTGTGCCACATAAGATTTTGGAGAAACCCATTTGTTGCATGTTTGGTATGCTGCCACAAATAGAGTACAATTTAAACAAAAATTAATATCTCATTTCATAAAAATTAATAGATATGAATAAGCCTTATTTTATAATTACTTGGGATGTTACATCAACTATCATTCCCCGACTTCATCCAAAAATGTTGGAGTTAGATGTCGTTTTCAATATAATATCTATAAAGATTACACATATATATTGGAATTGACACTGCTTTTATAAGAAAACATTACTAAATAATGATGGTGATCCAATTTTCCCTGGTAATCCATTGAATAAGAATGTTTCATTTCATCCAAGGATTTAATTGTTTTCTCCTTCTGTCCATCATATTGGGGATGAAAGGTTATGTTGATATTTAATTCTATTCCCATAATCATCTAAAGTCCTTTCCAAAAGTTTGAAGTTACCCTATGATCATGGTCAGATATAATAAATATTTTAACTCCTTATAATGTGAATATATCATTACGATATAATCATGAAAGTTTATCTAGATACATATTATCTTGAATTTAAATAAAATGCATAGATTTAGTCACTCGATAAATAATAACCCAAATAGCATTGAGAACTCAAGAATTCATTGGTAGTCCTACCAATAAATACATTGATATATTTTCCTATTTCCATTATATCAGTGAATAATGTTGACCATCACTTTTCATAGTTGTTTCTCAGTATTAAGTTGTTTATAATTCAAACATTTCCTAGTAAAATCAGTAACATATCTTTTAATTCCATATCATAAGTAATAAACCCTATAGTCTCTGTACATATTAGTGCTTCTAGAATGAATAGAAAATGGAGAATAGTGACCTTCACATAATTATTCATTCATAATATGGGAATCATAAGGCATTAATTATCTCTTCCCAAATCTCAAAATACAATCTTTATCAAGATCAAATTTTGGAAAGATAGCATTTATAACCATTTATTTCATTTTCTATAATTCACATTCTTCCTTATTCATTTAACTAATTATTTATGAGAGAGATGACTATAATGATACTTGAAACAAAATAGAGTAATTTCCTACACCCAATATTTTGATTCCAAAATTCTTCAAATCATAATAAAATGGTTATTCCACATGTAAAATGGTTAGTGATTCACGATGTTTTCAACTCACATAACCCACCAATTTTTTTTCTTTTCCAATATTATAATTGATTGTGAAATTTTAATCGTGTATTAGTTCAATACATCTTTTCAACATCATGTTAAATTCATTATGTGTGAATATATACTTCACACTTTTATGGTCAGTATATATTTATCATATGGATCCATAAAAATGATTTCTCCAATTTATTAATGGAAAAATCACAGCATAAATTTACAGATCTTGTGTGGGATAATTTAACTCATGAAGTTTCATTAGTCTTGAAGCATAAAAAATTACCTGATCATTTCTCATCAGAACACAACCAAGTCAATTTAATGATTCATAACTGTATATGAAAAAAATCCATTTCTGGATGGGATTTCAAAAAACTAGAGCATTCACCAACATTAATTTTAGTTCCTAAAAAGAGTTATCACAATATTCAATCCAAATAATGTTATCCACTTTCTTATAAACATATTTAGACTACCAGATAGCACTGGAATTTATTAACAACACATTGGTAAGAGCATGCTAATCTAAGAACACTACGAATCTAATTATCATTTTTAAGTCATGGCTATTCTGAATCCATTATATCGGTGGAATCAACTATAATTCTATCTTTATTTACAATATTCCCATTAAAATAAATATGTTTCAACCAAAAATCACATTTTATAGTTTTTCGAGATAGCTTATTTTATTTAAGGGTTTATATGAAAATACTTAGGTGTTTTTCATGATCCTCATACCTTTTTTAATAAACTAAAATTTCATCAATAAAAACAACAACAAACATATCCAAATATTCTTAGAAGATTCTATTCATAAGATCCAAAAATATTTTGGTGGAATTTGTTAAACCAAAGGGCATAACAACAAACTCTTAATTCTTATATCTAGTATGAAAATATATTTTTCTGGATGTCATCTTCCTTCACCTTTAGATTATTGTAGCCAGTTCTTATGTTAATCTTAGGAAAATATTTAGCTCCCTAGTGATGATCAAACAAGTCATCAATATGAGAAAATTGATACTTATTATTACAATTATTGTTATTCAAATCACTATATTCAATGAAAAGTATCATGGAACCATATATTTTTTTAACAAACAAAACAAGATCACCCCAGGTAGAAGTGCTAGGAAAAAAGATCACTTTATCATAAAACTCTTGCAATGGATTTTTCAGATCTATAAGTTCCACTTGATCCATTCAATAGGGGGGTTTTGAAATTGGATTATCATAAAGAGATAATTTAATAGAAAATATTTCTTCCCAATTAGGTATAGCACCATTAAATTCATTAAAAAAACATCCAAGTCTTCATTTACCGTTGGAACATCATTAATTTTAACAGTTCCCTTATTTTCAATAATATGTGCAAGATAAATTTCATTTATATATTTTAAAATTTTCTCAACTTCCTAATATGTTATCAATGGTATTGGTTCATTAATGTATGAAAAAAACATTCTTAGAAATAAAATTCTTTATCTATACAATCAATCTTAGTATGATAAACAAAAATCCAATCCATACCTAGAATAACATCAGACTATACTATAGGGAAAACATGATTTACGAGTAATGTATTTGTATAAAAAATAATAGGAATATTATTATAATTCCATTTTTTATTAAAATTTTACCATGGTGATTTTTCCATAAAATAAGGTTTCATTTCTTGAAGTAAAATTTAGAATTTACTAAAACAATTCTCGGAAATGAAGGAATGTGTAGACCCTATATCAAAAAATACATTAGAAAAACTGGAGTAAACGAAAAATGTACCTAATACTACCTCATTGGATGGCCCAAAATCTACTAAATTAGTCGTAATGGATTTTAGTACTACTTTCTACCTAATGTCAAACTTATTACTATCATTCAAATCCTTCTTTGGGCATATATGTGCATAATTCCCTATATCACCACATTTAAAACACTTAACAATTTTCATATAACAATTAAACATATGGTTATTTTCATTTCAATATTGAGTTATATATACAAAATTATCGCATCATAATCACTTATAATATTTTTTAATTATTTCCTAAAGGTCTTTTTTACCATGCTTTTCCCAAACTGGAAACTGGACATTTTTACCATCAAAATTATTTGATTGATTGTTACCCATTTTCTTCTATTTGGCCATTTTCTATTTCTTGTTGTCAAAGTAAACATGATAATCAAAAAACTCTATCTCCATCCTCTCTTCCCATTGTTCAAGATACTCATAATTTTTTAACTAATGGGAATCCAATTTCATTCGATATCTTGTCTTAAATACTGAGTAAAATTTATTGATTTTTCTATCAATAACCAAATAAGATTTGGAGTATAGCTTACCAATCGATCGAAATTTGATTCACACACAAACTCTTAATCTTGTTATTTTTTTAAAAAAAATCAAGGAATATCTTATCTATAGTATGTCAAACCCCCTGAGTGAAAAAAAAATCAAGGAAAATATCCTTAAATTCATCTCATTCCAAGCCATTAATAAATTCTCTTTCCATAGTATTCTTAACCATTGACCACCAATGAGAGACATAAAATTAAAAATGATAAATATAAAGTCTATTATTTTGATTATCTAAACACCCCACGAAATAAAATATAATTTAAAGGGAATTAATGAACCATTAATACACCACTAGGCCAGAAGACCCACTAAAAGCAGGAGGGTGATTCCAAATAAAATATTCTACTATAATCATGTTACTTTGTGGTAGCTCTGTATTTTCTCTTTAATGGATGTCACCTCCATTTATAGTCTACATCAACTAATACATTACTATCAAAAACTTCTTGTTTCCAATTCTCATCATTCCTTGTTGTGAATTTAGAAATATATCATCATCCCTATTCTTTCCAACTTCATCTTCCCTATTTATTTAGTAGAAACCCATTCTAAAATTAATATCTTAGATGAGGAAACATGGTAATATTAAAATGCTACATCATTTAAACACAACCATAAAGTAAAAATAATGTATGGTATTCTATTAATATCATCATAACCCCAAATGTTATCTAAATCATTCTATGATAACAACTATATGGACCAATCATCAAACATTACATAATATAGTCCATTCATCAAAACTTTACTCTTGTACATTCCCAAAGATTTATTCAATTTTGAGTTATGATGAATTTGGTTATAATTGATACATAATAACCCAAAATAATAAAAAGTGAACACCAGTTAAATAGTATCTATTTTTTCACAATACAATAGTCTATAAAAATAATAATATGAATGTTATTTTCCAAAAAAAAATCATCACATCATTCATCTTGTCTTTTTATTTCTTCTTACCCAACATTACACCGAGTGAAAAACATTTTCACACTTGGGATACAAAAAAATCTCAATAATGGAAATGAAAATAAGTAAATAAAACTTTATTCCATGAATACTTATAAATATATGAAATCATTTTCACAATGAAATAATTCTCACCCTAAATGTATCATATACTTACATTGTGACTACGTGAGATTTCCATAAAACAATTATAGAATAAGTAAACCATTTAGGTTACTTTGAAAAAAATTTGTTACAATACTTACAAAGGATTTTAACCCACGTGGTTACCTTAATATTAGTAACCCTCATGGATACCTTACAATGTAACCCTCACAACTACCTTATGATGTAAGAATCATGGTGACACTTGGAATAACCATTAAAGACAACATCCAACAAAAAAATACCCAATGCATTAGAGGGATATCACTAACCCAACCTGCCATCATAATAAAATCCCAAATACAATAAAATAATAATAAAACATGAATATTTTCTCCATAAAAATATTCCTTTTAAACTTTGCAAAAATTGAAATTTTAAAGACGAATTTTAAAGAAAAGTCCCTTACTTCAGGTTTGAATTCATTACAATGTGTTAAAACACATGGAATAATTGATTAAAGAGAGTTATAAAATTATTAAAGAACTATATTTAAATTTTTAATTCACCATATGATCTTTTTATAACATTTTTGACCCATTTATTAATAATATTTTGATTTCTTTGTTGTTTCAGGTGTATTTATTTCATGGTTTCAATGGTTTCTTCATTATGTGTTTTTTCATGAAAAAAAGAAGAATATAATTAGAAGTGGAATGAAATAAAATTAATATTTTTCAGTAATTTTAAATTAAACTATATATCATGTTTTTATATGATAATTATTGCCCAGATAAAACATTAATGATAAAAGTTTTGTTTATTTTTGGTTGTTTTTGCGACCACAACAAACTAGTTTTTTTTATTTAATTTTTTGCATATAAATTAGTTTGAAAACATGAAAAGAAGTTATAATATATATATATATATATTAAAATATGTTTTAACATTACTAATTTTTTTATACATATACTTTAATGCAGTTAAGGAAAAAGAAAATGCATCGTCCATGATGAAATGGAATAATCATGTCACAGACGATGTTATCCTTTTCTAGAATAATAATAGATGATGAGAGTTTTGTTGATGAAAATTCCATTAACATAATCAAATTCCATTATATGTGAGATAGTAGAGTTATCATATCACTTTGGAAAGGGTTGGTGAGGAAAAGATAACAAAAGAAAATAAATTGTAAATAAAAGAAATGAAAATGAAAGATAGTTTTACATCTAGAACTCTCCCCATTGAGAACCTCCTTAGAGAATTGGATTTGGTATTTTGTGGACAAAAAATACTCATGGACTTTTTTGAGAGGATTGGGAATATTTTTGGGTAGAATTTGAACAAAATTAAATGATTTTATGGTGTTATGAGGAAAGGTGGTGAGTGGTCATATTTATAGATGAGGCGATGGGTGTTTTTATTATTATTATATTCATTTGTTTATTATTTTTCCTAAGAAATATGAATAGTGTGGGTTTATAAGACTAAATAATTTAAATATTAGTTTTAGTTATAATCCATGGTTATTACATCATTCATACCTCATCCACAACTCAATAATTCATATATTCATATTATACCGTAAATTACCGTATTTCACTATTCCCTAAAAATCAACTATTTTAGAGAAAGCCCAAAAACTCACCCGGAATTTTTTTGATATGTAGAATTAAAAAATGAACTCTATTTTATGAAAAAAAAATTATAAATATAATAATTTAAAGTTTTAATAAAAATAGTCATTTATTTGAAAATATATGTATTTTCAAATTATAAATAATTTTATGATACTTTGAAAAATTAATTAGGATCTCATAAAATTATACTATAATCACAAGAAAACACAATATTAATATATAAATATATTTTAGGAAGATAAATTTTCTTATAAAAATATATATTAAAAATAAAATTGTAAATTAACAATTATGTTTCGTAAAAAAATACTAACTCATAATTTATTAGTTTCAAAACATTTATTTAATTATTTCTTAATACAAATATATCATATTTTTATTTATAAAAACATAAATATTATTTTTAATTTCATAGGTTTGGTTACGATTATCTTATAATATATTCCTTAATTTCTGTGCATTCATGTTATTTTATTATACAATTATAATACACTAAACTATTTAATTCCATTATGAAAAAAATATATTTTACAAGTTTCTGAGTTATTACAAAAAATGCATAAACCAATAGAATTTAGACATAAGCCAATAGAATTTAGACATGTTCTTGTGCCATTTTAAACCATATCATTTTCCTTAACCCTTAGTTAACCACTTACATATTTAACTATGGTAACATATTTTTTAATATTTGTGGCTTATAATTTTTAATTATTTGGTAACAACTGGTCCATAAATCAAAAATATATGATATTTTAAAAAATAAAACATTATCATTGTATTATTTTTAGATATTTAGGATTTTTTAATATTTTTGTAAAATATTATTTTGATAAAATATTATTATTATTATTTTGAAACAACTCATTTAATTTAACATTAAATACCAAATAAAAAATGATAATTATAATATAATTACCTAAAAACTACCTAATATGTAATATAGATCTAGAAAATGTATGTTTCATATTAAATAATTCATATTATATCACTTTTAATATTTTTAAATTTATTTTTTATTTTTTTATTTAATAGGGAAATACTACATTGGTGTTGCATAATAAATTTGAGTCATTATTTAATTACTAAAAATTAAAAATAAAAATTTATCATAAAAATAATTTTATTAAGATAAATATAGATGTGTAAATTCATTCATAACATACTCTCTTACCTACGTGTACACATAAGATATATTAAAAACAAAGAGAATGAAATTTTAGTAACTTTATTTGATTGAAATAATATATAAGTAATTTTGTGGGACAAGTGTCCATTAAAAAAATAAATTTCAAAGAAAAAGTGTTAATGTTCTAATTAACATCATATAATAGCTATTTGGATGAAAAAATGGTCTTATAGCTTATTTTTAATCTAGATCAACCCGATCAACCCTTCAACAAAGTGATAAATTTTACTAAGATTACTATACATGTTGGGAAAAAATAAAAGGGGTCTATTTACCAAATTTAAACCTCCTAATTATAAAAATGTAATTAATTTAATCTAATTAAATAAATTTAAATCCAATAAAATAATTTTAATGTAAGTGTTCAATATAGTACAAAAACCACTTTTTATAAAAACTCATTTTAAGCATAAATTAGCATTTATTCATATCATATTCCTCGAAAAATATTTTATTAATTTTTAAAACATTCGTTCAATTAAATAATATTTATATTTATTAGTAATAAATCAATAATAATGATTAATTTAATGTATTAATATAAAAATACATTGCATACATAATTTTTTTAAAGAAAAACATATCTTTTATTTTCAAAAATATTTTTTTTGAATTTTATTATAATCATTTGATAACTAACACTTTCATTTTATAAATTTTTTAATATTATAATTTTAGTAATTTGGTTATTATTAATTATAATCATAAATCCAAAAGCTATGTGATAATGAACACATAAAATTTTCAAAATGTTATGCAGTTTGTCTAAACTCTCTTATGTGTAACATAAGAAATCAATGAAAATAAATTATTTAAATAGAAAAAATTCATTAAAATCATGAGGTGTTACAAATAATAGATCTTAGATGAGATTTAATTATTTTTTTCCAATTTTAATTACATATCCCATCAATAATTAGAT
This sequence comes from Viscum album, assembly GCA_963277665.1. Lineage (NCBI taxonomy): Eukaryota > Viridiplantae > Streptophyta > Magnoliopsida > Santalales > Viscaceae > Viscum > Viscum album. The sequence continues at coordinate 1,713,094,813 of OY728152.1, read as the reverse complement.
CACCTTTAGTAATAATGAAATTCTTTAAAATAACCACTTCATGCTATGAGATATTAACTAATGTTCAACCTTTTTTCTATGAGATATTAATCATAATTAAAAAAAATTCTAATTAATCATAATTATTATATATTAATAATTAAAAGTTAATAATCAGAAATTATAAACGTGAAATGAGAAATTAGTAATTATTAATTATTAATTAATAATGAAAAACAATTCATTATTAATTATTAATTAGTAATATTAATTACTAACTATAAATTAAAAATTAAAAATTATTATCTATAATAAATAATAACTTATTTGTTATTAATTATTAATTATTAATTATTAATTATTAATAATGAAATGTGAAATGTGACATATTAAATAATAAATATGAAATATGTAATATGAAATATGATTTATGAATCATGTACTATGAACTATGAACTATGAAATTTGAATTATGAATTATTAACTATTTTTTATTAATTTGTAATTATTTATTATTAATTATGTGTTGTTGGTTGGTAAATTATGTGATAATGTATCCCCTATATATTTTATTCTACAGGGGTTCATAATATGGAATCCCTTTTATGATATCACTTTTCGAACCATTCATGGAATTATAATGTTACCCATACCATGGGAATAAACAAGGATTAAATACAATAGAATGAAGTAAGATTGTATAATAAAATCTGGTGAATGATATGGATTTATTAGGAAGACGATGGAACATAATGGAACACATGAATTGCGTGAGGGGTTAATTGAAAGAGAGATTAGTGTGTGGGAACATATTAATTGAACCTCTGCCAAATTTTAATTTATTGTGGGTGTAAAGACCCGTAAATTTCAAGGAAATGTTTTTTCTTAAATTCTTTGGGATTTTACGAGTGCGCAGTTTCTGACGGCACCTGATTCCGAGGCCCGGTGTGCCCGGAATCAATTTCTGAAGTTTAGCTCGGGTACGTTCAGTGAATGAACGAGCGGGTTTACTTAATTTTTGAACCGTTGCTCGGAATCGAAATCTGAGGGCATTGATGAAACCGCAGCGCCGATAATTTCTTAGGTTGACCTTTTCTGGAGTTTCGTTTTCTCGGGAAGAGTTGTTAAAAATGGATTAAGTTTAAAGTGAAATAAAAATTGTGTTACAATTTTTATTTCACATACAAGTGGTTTAACCCCATGTGTGGGAGTTGAGTGAGACCCACTTGAACCTAAATCCTCTTGATAGGATATTATTGAGGTGGGTCCCACATGAGCCCCACCCCTTCATTTCCCCTAACTTCTCGTCCACTTTTAATGATGCCAACTTACACTCATTAATTCTGACAACACAAGATTTAATTAATGAGGTGAATTCAATTTCGAATTTTAAAAATGTTGGCATGTGTAAATAAAATAAGGGAAAGCCTTATTTTATTTTGGTGGATGTGTTGTCTAAAGATTTGAGAGAGGGAGAGTTCTAAACTTAGAAGAACTTCATCTTTATCCTTGAAGAACGTGAAGAACACCGACACGCCATTCCACCTTCTCTCCACGTCAAAGAAAGGGGGATGACGTTTCTTCCTCGGATGAACTCTGTCATCGTATACGGAGCCTTTCCCTGCGACGCCATTTTTCGCGATGCTAGCTTCCACAAACCTCTTCGAGGTAGGGGATTGTTTCTACGTTCGGAATTAATTTGATGTTCATAGTTAATTTTGGCCGCTTGTTATCAAAATAACGGAGGAGGTCGGACCGCACGAACAAGGACGAACCTCCTCCCCTTTTGTTGATGAATTTCTTCATGGTTTGGAACGGAAGCAGCGCGGTGCAACGGCACCACACGGGAACGAGGGAACCGCGGCCGGAGCAGGCCGCAGCGAAGGAGCGCGGCACTGTCGCGCCGCACCGGCGAAGCCGAAGGAAGCCGCGGCCGGGACGGGCTGCGGCGGAGGGGCACGGCATCGTCGCTCCATGCCGGAGCACCATGGAGGACCGTGGCCGGGGCGGAGGGTCGCGGCGCTATCGTGCCGCGCCGGTCGAACAGGGGTCACGGCCTAAGGCTGCGGCAGTGCAGAGGAGGGCGGCAGAACTCCTCCGGCCGCCGATGATTCAGGAGGTGGGACTAGCAGGTCCCGCGCGGCACAACCGGTCTGCCATTACGGCCGGCCGGATCCGGGAAGTATGGGGGTTATAACCCTCGGTGGCCGGAAAAGGGCGGGACCCTCCATGTGGGGGCCGCCATTTCAAAAACAAGGGGGCAGCGCCCCCCCCCCCCCCCCCCCCCCCCACCTTCTGCGTCCACTCAGCGCGTGGTGCCCGCATCGGGCCGGACCGCCCACACCGGGCGGGACCGCCCACGCCGAGCCGAGGCGGCCCTGGAACTGGGTTAGGTCGACCCGGTTCGGGCCGACCCAGGGGGTATTGGGTCGGGTCGGACACAGGGCCCAAACCCCCTACTTTCAGACAGTTTCGTTCAAACACCCATAACATGGGCTACAGACCTCCGATCGATGCACCGTCAATTGTGTTGGGATCCTTGGATCAAGGCGGTCGTTTCAGAATATTAAACTCAACTTTTAGGAGAACTTTGTATTCGTCCGGGATGGTTCGAACACGAAACCAATCGGGCCCTCGGAGCGGAAATGCTTATAACTTGAGCTCTGGACGTCCGATTGACGTGTCGTTGACTTTGTTGGATTCCTCTTAGTGAGAAGGTTCTTTGTCTTACTTCGCTCGAGGTTTGGACACAGCTGGAGTATGGTCGGTTTGGTTTTAGCTTAAAAACCAACTGGGCCCCTGGGACGAAAATGCCAATAACTCTCAGGTCGGGCGTCTGATTGACGCGTCGTCTATCACATTGAGTTCCTATTGACAAGATGAAACATTGGGATACATTAACTCTAGACTATGTGTCAGTTGATGTATTGACCCCCTTGACTCGTGGAGCGGACCCTCTCGGAATCGAGCATGCTATGTGTGGGAACCCTAGAGCTGGCTGCGACTGCGACGACGATGACGACTGTACTAAAATCCTACCTGGGTTCGGCAGCGATGACGACTGTACTAGAATCCTACGTGGGTTCTGCAGCGATGACTGTACTTGGATCCTCCGTGGGTTCAGCAGTGACAACGACCATACTGGAATCCTCCGTGGGTTCGATGGTGATGACTATTGTTCTTATATCCTATGTGGGTCTGACAGTAATTGACTACTATTCTTGTATCCTATGTGGGTCCGGCTGTATTTGACTCTGTACTTGTATCCTACGTGGGTCTGGCAGAGTAGATGGTCTTGTATCCTTTTTGGGTCTGACAGCTTAGCTGGTCTTGTATCCTATGTGGGTCTGACAGCTTAGATGAATCAGTGGCTTCATCTGATCATCTCTATCACCTTACGAATAAGTATACATGTGTGAGCTGAGTCTTGACTTTCAATCACTATCTTCGACATGATTGTTTTGTTATCCTGTGTGGATTGGGTTGTGTTATCCTGTGTCGATTGGATTGTGATTTCCTATGTGGACTAGATTGAACTTGGGCTCGGATGTTGGAGCCGAACTGGAATTGATGACTTAGGTATATGTATGGGAATATACCTAAGTAGAGTTGGTTGTTACTTCGTGATTGTAACTTTCCTTTGTGGTTTATCCTTCGTGGATTTTGGGAGACCTTCAGGGGTCTCGGGGTCCCTACTGAGTAGCGTATACTCACCCCTACACGGGCTATACCCGCACTATGTTGTGTTGGATGCAGACGATGGACAGCACTGATTGAGGTGGGAGCTTGTGGAGCTGGACGGTACCTAGAGGTGGATCATTGGACGGACAAGCTCGGAGGGGATGGCTAGAGCTGAGGATCAGAGGAGACTATTTGTACCCACCCTTCAGGTGGGATTTTCAGAGGACGGCTTAGAATCGCTGCTTTACTTTCCAGTTGTTGTACTTTCATTTCAGTTGTACTTTACTTTTAGTTGGGTTTGTATTTTGGCCCATTTACTTTCCAGCACTTACTTTTGTACTCAATTTACTTAGTTTTTACTCAGCTTGCATACTCTGTGGTGTTTTTTTACTTTATAAAGGCAATTCCTTCTCTTTTATTAGGATTATTCCTTTGTTCTAGTCGCCATCCCCTGGCCTATGGAAGGCGGGCTTGGGGTAGTCACGGCACGGGCCCCGAGGACGGGTTGTGAAAAATTGGTATCAAAGGAGTTCGGTTCTACCGCAGAACTCAGGACTCTGATCTTATTCTATGTGAAGCAATAATGTTAAGGGTATTGAGTGTGGTTATCAGTCCAGGGAGTCCAGTGTTGGTGCGGCGGCTGACGTATCCATACACCAGGACCCTGACTTCCGATTTCCGACTCAATCCACGAAAACATTGATTGAGTATGTGTTTTAATGTTTTCTTAGTGATTACTTGTGTCAGATCATCAGGTATACTGTATTGACCGTGGTGCACCTGATTCTTTTCAGGATGGCTTCATGATGGTAGCCAGCTAGGGTTCCGAGCGTTGTACGAGATGGCAGCCCACCGAGCGACGAGGCACCGGTGCAGGGCCCCATTACAGTGGAGGCACCGGCGGTACCTCTACCCGCCGAGCCACCGATGCCACCAGCCCCAGCATCTGATAGTGCACGTCTCCTGAGTGCACTGCACGAGTTTCAGCTTCAGAGACTGCCTAGGTTCTACGGGGAGACGGACCCTCAGGCAGCCGAGGATTGGTTGGAGGATATTGTACGAGTTTTCAGGTTAGTGGGGATACCAACTGACCTCATGGTGATCCTTGCAGTGAGTCTCCTGCACGCGGCAGCAGGTAGATGGTGGATCCTGATGCTCCAGGTGCACGACGAGGCATCTCTTCTTTGGACAGACTTTGAGAGCCTCTTCTTCTCGGAGTTCATTCCAGCCACCCTCTATGCGGTGCGCATTCCGGAGTTACTGCAGCTGCGGTAGGGCAGCATGACGGTAGCCCAGTACTCGGCGAGATTTACCGATCTCTCACGCTATTCTACAGACATGGTACAGGACCCATTCTTCCGGGCCCGGACCTTCGAGCAAGGACTGAGGCATGAGATCAGGGCATCAATGATCCCCCTCAGCATTCCGACACAGTCAGGAGTACTAGAGCGAGCCCTTCTTGTGGAGAGTTTTCTTGCTGAGCCTACACCAGCTGCGAGACCTACTGCAGGGCATCACGTAGTAGAGTCTTCTGCAGCTGGCAGTCGACGGATGTCACAGGGGTCCAAGTAGACCAGACCATCAGGCGGACGACCCCGGGTTACTGGCTCGGAGGTGCGGGGCACATGCAGTAGAGCCAATCATACGAGAGGTTGTCAGTGCTATGCATGGGGCGGGTAGGGTCACATGGCTCATGACTGCCCTACCCGCCATGCAGAGGAGCTGCAGACGGTTGAGGAACCACCCAGGCAGAGGCAGAGGTTCAACCATGGCGGTCCGCAGGGAGCAGGCGGACGAGGTAGAGGAGATGGCCGAGTAGCAGGTGATGGACGATGCTTTGGGGCTCTACCACCACCACCACCACCAGGAGGTCTACCCCAACCACAGGGAATAGGTGGATAGGGGAGATCACAGCTTCAGGCAGCTGAAGCTTGCGATCATGGAGCTCCGGAAGCGGGTGGACAAGAGCGGGACTAGCTTCAGGCATGGAGGCCTTTGTCCATAATGCTTCTAGCTTCGTTGACTTTGTTGTTAGTTTTTCTTTGTGTCTTTGTACTTTGAGTTGGAATAATATAAGACACTTGAAATAGTGACGTTTTCTTTCTTGTCTTTTGTATGAAAATACTAAGAGGTTCTGGTTAAAAACCGATGACTTGACCCTCACATATTAGATTCCTACTGGAGGAGACCCAGTGACCACACAATGATGCCGACAATGTGACTCAACCCTTGGAGGTGAGATTAACGGTTGGATCTCTTGGTAGTAGCGTCGAGGCCTTATGACGTCATCCATGGCATGAATTACAACTTTTCCTGTCAGGATTGATTGTATTAGGCCAGGAACGTGGTTCATCCAGAGGATGAGACCAGATTTCTCTTTTTGGAAAGGGAGAAATCTTTTAAACTTTGTAGAACGTTAACGAAGAAGGGGAAACCCTTCGTGTGGTCAGATAGATGTTAGCAGAGCTTCCATGAGCTAAGACAAAGATTGATCAGTGCTCCCATCTTGAGGCTACCGGAGGAGGGAGTAGGATACATAGTTTACTACGATGCATCAGGGGCCGGACTCGGGTGTGTCCTGATGCAGGAGCAGGCAGTGATCGCCTATGGATCACGACAGTTGAGGAAGCATGAGCAGAACTACGCTACCCATGACCTGGAGTTAGCAGTAGTGGTCTTCGCTCTGAAGATGTGGTGGCACTATCTGATGGGTGAGAACTTACAGTCTACTCTGACCACTAGATTCTTAGGTACATATTCTCACAGAAGGACCTGAACCTGAGACAGTGGCGATGGCTGGAGATCCTCCAGGACTATGACTTTGAGATATTTTATACACCTGGAAAGGGGAACTTAGTATCTGATGATCTCAGCAGGAGGACGGGCATTCAGGTACTTGGAGAGGTGACAGAGTAGCTAGCCTCTTTGCAGATATCCTTCGTGGATAGAGATGGAGAATCCTTTCTTCAGTCACTCATAGTCACTCCTCCACTTCTTCGGCGGGTTAGAGAGGCACAGCTTGGGGACGTTGACTGTGAGACGCGATGTGCACAGATATCCTCGGGACAGGCACATAATGGATTCTCTATAAGAGGAGAGAACATCTTCCTTTCCAGAGGATGTACCATGGTACCAGCTACTTTGCAGGAGGAGGTGCTGAGAGAGTTTCATACATCCCCTTTAGCGGTACATCCAAGAGTGGCGAAGATGTACCAGGATCTCAGACGACAGCACTGGTGGCCAGGTATGAAGAAGGATGTGGCAGAGTTCGTTTCTTGATGCCTCACCTGTCAGCAGGTAAAGGTGGAGCACCAGGTACCAGCAGTCTTGGTACACCCCTTAGAGGTCCCGAAGCGGAAGTGGGATGGGATATCTATGGATTTTGTGACTGGACTTACACGTTATTCTAGAGGACACGAATCTATTTGGGTGATCGTCAACCGACTCACCAAATCGGCCCACTTCCTACCCATCAGAGAGCAGGGCTCAGTGGAGAGCTTGGGATGCCTCTACATTCATGAGATCATACGGATTCATGGTGTTCCATCATCTATCGTCTCTAATTGAGATGCTCGTTTTACTTCCCAGCTTGGGAGGGGGTTGCAGGAGGTATTCGGGACGCAGCTACATCTGAGCACTTCCTTTCACCCTCAGAAGGATGGTCAAATGGAGAGGACCATTTAGACTCTTGAGTACATGCTTCGTGCATGTTTCCTTGACTTTGGTCATAGTCGGGAGGACCACCTAACTTTGGTGGAGTTTTCGTACAATAATAACTACCACTCCACCATCGGGATGGCACCATACGAGGAATTATATGGATGACCTTGCAGATCACCTCTGTGCTGGAAAGACCCTGGGGAGTCATCACTTTTGGGACCGAAGATGGTCCAGGCCACGATAGAGAAGGTCTAGGTCATCCAAGAGCGGATGAGGACAGCTCAGAGCCGATAGAAGTCATATGCTTACAGGAGGCGGAGACCACTAGAGTTTGAGGATGGCGACCACGTTTTCTTACGGGTCTCACCTCGACGTGGATTACAGAGATTTGGCCGGGGCATCAAGTTATCTCCACGCTTCATAGGACCATTCCAGGTTCTCAGTAGGATAGGAGAGGTGGCTTATCGCCTGGATCTATCACCTAAGTTGCACCGGGTGCACGATGTCTTCCACGTATCTCAGATGAGGAGACACGTGCACGACCCAATGCATATCATCAACCATGGGGAGTTGGACATTGATGACGGGGTGACTATTGAGGAGGTCCCATTAGAGATCAAGGATTGACAGGAGTGGGTCCTACATGGGCGGTCAATTCCTCTAGTGTGCATCAGGTGGTAGCACGGGAACCTCCAGGAGTGCACTTGGGAGCGGGAGGCTCAGATGCGTGCTCAGTACCCTCATTTGTTCCCCTAGTTTATGATGTATCTTTATAGAGACATAAATCCCTGAGGTGGGAGTAATTTAAAGACCCGTAAATTTCAAGTAAAATTTTTTTCTTAAATTCTTTGGGATTTTACGATTGCGTAGTTTCTGATGGAACCTGATTCTAAGGCCCGGTGTGCCCGGAATCAATTTCTAAAGTTTAGCTCGGGTACGTTCAGTGAACAAACGAGTGGGTTTTCCTAATTTTTGAACTGATTCTCGGAATCGAAATCTGAGGGCACCGATGAAACCGCTGTTCCGGTAATTGCTTAAAAATACCTTTTCTGGAGTTGCGTTTTCTTGGGAAGAGTTGTTAAAAAATGGATTCAGTTTAAAGTGAAATAAAAATTGTGTTATAATTTCTATTTCACATCCAAGTGGCTTAACCCCATGTCTGGGAGTTGAGTGGGACCCACTTGAACCTAAATCCTCTTGATATGATATTAGTGAGTTGGGGCCCACATGAGCCCCACCCCTTCATTTCTCCTAACTCCTCTTCCACTTTTAATGATGACAACTTACACCCATTAATTTTGACAACACAAGATTTAATTAATAAGGTGAATTCAATTTTGAATTTTAAAAATGTTGGCATGTGTAAATAAAATAAGGAAAAGCCTTATTTTATTTTTGTGGATGTGTTGTGTGGAGATTTGAGAGAGGGAGAGTTCTACACTTAGAATAACTTTATATTCCTCCTTAAATAACGCGAAGAACACCGACACGCCATTCCACCTTCTCTCCATGTAAAAGAAAGGGGGACGCAGTTTCTTCCTCAGACTAACTCTGTCATCGTATAATGAGCCTTCCCCCGCGACGCCATTTTCTGCGACACTAGCTTATGAAAACTTCTTCGAGGTAGGGGATTGTTTTTACGTTTGGAATTAATTTGACATTCATCGTTAATTTTGGCCGCCTGTTATCAAAATAACGGAGGAGGTCGGACCGCACAAACACGGACGAACCTCCTCCCCTTTTGTTGATGAATTTCTTCATGGTTTGGAATGGAGGTAGCGCGGGGCAATGGCACCATGTGGGAATGAGGGAACCACGGTCGGAGAGGGCCATGGAGAAGGAGCGCGACGACGTCACGCCGCACCGGTGACGCCAAAGGAAGCCGCGGACAGGGAGGACCGCGGTAGAGGGGCGCGGCGCCGTCGCGCCATGTTGGAGCACCATGGACGACGGTGGTCGGGGCTGGCCGTAGCGGAGGGGCACGGCGTCGTTGTGTCGTTCCGGTCGAACAAAGGTCGCGGCCTAAGGCCGCGGCGGTGCAGAGGAGGGCGGCCGGACTCCACCGGCCACCGACGATTCAGGAGGCGGGACCAGCAGGTCCCACGCGGCATAACCGGACGGCCGAATCTGGGATGTCTGGGGATTTTAACCCCCGACGGCTGGAAAAGGTTGGGCCCCTCCACGTGGGGGCCGCCGTTTCAAAAACAAGGGGGCAGCACCCCCCCCCCCCACCTTCCGCGTCCGCGCTGCGCGCGGTGCCCGCGCCTGGACGGGCCGCCCGCGCTGGGCCGGACCCCCCACGCCAGGTCGGGCCGGGCCAGACCCGGACCTGGGTCGGGTCGACCCGGTTCGGGCCGACCCAGGGGGGATTGGGTCGGGTCGGACCGGGCCCAAACCCCCTACTTTCGGACAGTTCCGTTCAAATGACCATAACTTGGGCTGCGGACCTCCAATCGATGCACCGTTAGTTGCGTTGTGATCCATGGATAGAGACGGTCGTTTCGTTATATTATAATCGAGGTTTCAGAGAAATTTGGGTTCATATTGGATTGTTCTAACATGAAACCAACTGGGCCCTCGGAGCGAAAATTCTTATAACTTGAGCTCCGGACATCTGATTGACGTGTCGTCGACTTTGTTGGATTCCTCTTAGTGAGACAGTTCTTTGGCTTACTCTGCTCAAGGTTTGGACATAGATGGAGTACAGTCGGGTTGGATTTATCTTAAAAACCAATCGGGCCCCTGGGATGAAAAAGCCAATAACTCTCAGACCAGGCATCCGATTGACGTGCCCGCCTATCGCGTTGAGTTCCTATTGATGAGACAAAACTTTGGGATACATCAACTCCAAACTACATGTTAGTTGATGTATTGACCTCATTTACTCGTGGAGCAGACCCTCCCGGAATCGAGCATACTGTGGCCGGGAACCCTAGAGCTGGCTGCGACTGCGACGACGATGACGACTGTACTAGAATCCTACGTGGGTTCGGCAGCGATGAAGACTGTACTAGAATCCTACGTGGGTTCGGTAGTGATGACGACTGTACTTGGATCCTCCGTGGGTTCGGCAGCGACGACGAACATACTGGAATCCTCCGTGGGTTCGATGGTGATGACTACTATTCTTGTATCCTATGTGGGTCCGGCAGTACTTGACTTATGTTCTTGTATCTTATGTGGGTATGACAGTATTTGACTCTGTACTTGTATCCTATGTGGGTCCGGCAGAGTAGCTGGTCTTGTATCCTTTGTGGGTCTAACAACTTATCTGGTCTTGTATCCTATGTGGGTCTGATAGCTTAGATGAATCAGTGGCTTCATCTGATCATCTCTATCGCCTTACGAAGAAGTATACCTATGTGAGCTAAGTCTTGACTTTCAATCACTATCTTCGACATGATTGTTTTGCTATCATGTGTGGATTGGGTTGTGTTATCCTGTGTGGATTGGATAGTGCTTTCTTGTGTGGACTAGATCAATCTTGGGCTCGGATGTTGGAGCCGATCTAGAATTGATGACTTAGGTATATGTATGGGCATATACCTAAGTAGAGTTGGTTGTTACTTCATTATTGTAACTTTACTTTGTGGTTTATCCTTCATGGATTTTGGGAGACCTTCGGGGGTCTCGGGGTCCCTACTGAGTAGCGTATACTCACCCCTGCACGGGCTATACCCGCACTATGTTATGTTGGATGCAGATGATGGTAGTGCTAATTGAGGTGGGAGCTCGTGGAGCTGGACGTTACCTGGAGGTGGATCACAGGATGGATGAGCTCAGAGCGGACAAATGGAGCCGAGGAGCAGAGGAGACTATCTGTACCCACCCTTCAGGTGGGATTTCCAGAGGACGGCTCGGACTCGCTGCTTTACTTTCGAGTTGATGTACTTTCATTTTAGTTGTACTTTACTTTCAGTTGGGTTTGTATTCTGGACCATTTACTTTCCAGCACTTACTTTTGTACTCAGTTTACTTAGTGTTTACATATCTTGCGTACTCTGTGGTGTTTTTTTACTTTATAAAGGCAATGTCTTCCCTTTTATCAGGATTTACGCCTTTGGTGATAGTCGTCTGCCCCTGGCCTTTGGAAGGCGGGCCTAGGGTAGTCACAGCACAGGCCCTGAGGATGGGTCGTGACAGTGGGATGGAGGGGTTCCCTGCTGTAGAGAGAAAGATGATATCAGGATAAAGAAGTTGTAAACATGGGTATAGTTATGTACTGACTGGTGAAAAATGCTACTCATTTGACTAGCTGGATAGTGCAACACAATTGATTAGAGATATAATGTGGTAGCATGCAGGCATCACTAGGTGGGTGGATAAAAGGTGAAATGTGTGAATTTAAAACAATCATCTTACTCTCTACCCACACCGATTTTTGATGTGGGGTAGAAAGGTGACCAACCACAATGAGATAGAAGGAAACACAATGTGGCCATGCTGGAAGAGGAGGCGACATGGTGTAAATGACTTTTGGCATGGTTTGATGAAAGTCTTCTCATCTGGGCATTTGTGACTCTTTCTTTATATGAATTTGGGATTTATCCAGTTGGGCCTTTGAGTAATCAAGAATTTAGGCCTTCAAGCCACATATATATAATAAAATATACCTTTTGGGATGCTTCCCAATAAATGTGGGGTGGGATAACATGTGACCAACTAGAATGCATAAGTGGACATGAATTTATGGCTTGTTATCCCCACTCCCTAAAATAAATTATCATTCATTCAATTAATAATTAAAAATTATTACTAATAACTATTATTTAATGACTAATGACTAATTATATATATTAAATATTATATAATTAATAATTTATAGTTTATTAATAGTTAATAATTATTGATATATCATATTTATAATTTGAAATTTATAATATATAATTAATAATAAATTATTAATTATGAATTTTTATTTACTGATTATTGCTTATGAATAATTACATTATTTAACAATTTATTATTAATGTTAATAGTTAAATATCAATTAATTATTAATTATCAATTATTACTTGTATACTATTAATTAGTAATGGATTATTAATATTATTTTCATTTATTTGAACAATGTGTTATATTTTTTTAGTAATATAAAAATATCTAAAACATACCAATATGTGTAAAATCAATTTTAGTGGTTGTTAAAGTATTTGATTCTCAATTGTGTTTAGGTGAATGCAGTGTAAGGATGTGTGGTATACATGGAAGTGAATTTTTTAACCTGAAAAAAAATAATAAATAAGTATTTTTTCAAAAATATATATTAAAAAAACTATAGAAATATTTTTTAAAATTTATTATTTATAATTAATTAATAATATTCTGTAAAATATAAATATTAATTCAAAATTATATATATTTTTTAAATTTAATTGCAAAAAAAGTGAAACATTTTCTCACCCTGGATAACAGTGGTTTACTACCATGAACATGCCATCCCCATGGTTATGAAATTATTACAATAATATCCCGATATTTTAAAAGGAGACACTATGGTAGATGGTAAAATGATACACCACATTGAGCTTAAGAGAAAAACTAAATATAGTTATTATGATCCAATTATAACCTAGTAATTTGAATGGAGTGTATGGACAAATAAACATAAATATAAAAATATGGTTTAAACATGTTTATAAAATTAATTCATTAGTTACCAATTAAATAGAAATTAAAATAATGACCAATTGAATTCGAAGGATCTGTTTTTATGAAAAAACTATTTTAATGTTCAGAAGGGATTTTTATATCAATAAATAAAATTAAAAAATATTATTTATAGATAATACATATTTTTAGGAATTATATATTAATTTTTTTTAATATTATGTAAGAATTTTGATAGGCATATGATAAGATCAAATCTAACATTACACATAAAAATCTTTATTTTTCTAAAAGTAGATTTATTGCCTTTTAATATAAAAAACGTTCTAAAACCATATTTTGACACTATTATTAATTATATATGATAATATAAACCACTCATTTGAATTAAAAATATCAAAATTTACTTTCGTTTTATTATTGGTATTTTTTGGATAAATTTCTTTTTTTGATGAATTAGGAAAAATACTGTATTGTAATTGAAAACTGACTTTTCATCTAAATAATTTATAATGTTGAATTATATTTTTAATTTATTTTAAAGTTAAAATTTTTATACAATAAATATATTAATCTAATATATGTCATTTTGGTCGATTTATAATAGAAATTCTATATAAAAACTATGTGAACTTTTGAAAATATTTACTTTAAAACCCCGTTTTTTATCCTCTATGAGGTTATTTTTAAATTAATTTTATCCACTTTTTTATTTTGAATTATTAAAAATGGATTCCATATTTGGAATCAAAATTTCTTAATTTATTAAATATGACCCTTTTATTTTCTTAAAATATGAATAGAAAACTTATTAATTTTAGAGCCATGGTTGAAAGTAAATCAAGTAATTAAGGGTAAATATAATATTATAAATATTCTAAAATAACCCTAATAATTTCGTAATATTTATTGTATGATATTTAATCATCTATAATAATAATAGTATTAGATATGTGAACATTTATGGCCTTTTGGATGATATTATAAACTATATAATACATTATTCAAAGAATAGTCTAACTTGTAATATTTTTTTAAGCATGTGACTTATTTCTATTATGGGGCTATAAAGATGGTATGTTTGACTATAAATAGTATTTTTAACGAAATAATATTTACCTCCTTGATGAAAATTTTTGTTAATTTTTATTGAAGAAATATGTTTCTTAAAAATCACACAATGACAATGCAATAATTTTTATATTAATGGAAATATAAAATAAATGATATTAATAATATTGCAATAAATATTATTTGAGATAATTATTATCATTCATGAAGATTCTTGATAAAATGTAAAAAAAATTGATGTATCAATTGGTATTTTTGAATATATATTATTGTTATGATATTTGTAATTATTCAAGCAATGAATAGTGTCAAATTGACATTAATGATGTTTTAAAATAAATTTTAATTTATTATATAATGTAAAATTCAAAAAAATATAAAATTCACACAAATGATTGGAATAAGTTTTAATAGGTCTAAGATGATTAATTTTTTTAATTTTATTGTAATAATATGAACCTTCATAGATTAAAAAAGACATGTTGTCAGCATAAGAGATAAATATGTTAAATTAAGGATAAAACAAAAAAAAATGGTTAATAATGTTACCTAATCCTATATTTTTTTCATTATATGAATTTATTTACTCCCAACATAATCAAATGTTATAAATAAATTTGTTTGGATGCGTTTTTAATATAAAATAAATTTATATTAATTTTATATTTTGATAAATTCTAAGAGTGCCCCTCTCATCTCTTATAAAATGACACATCTTATTCTCTTTTCTTCACAATTCAAAAAGTGTTTGGGTTGGCCAATATCAACCCAAAAACCTTTCAATAATAGTTATCCACATTCAAGAATTCTTTATTATGAGTTTTTATGAAAATTTTTTGATTTCCAAAAGGTAAGACAATGATATTTTTTGTAACGGTGATTGTTTTTTAGAGGTATAAAGGTATGTTTTAATGAAAAAAATTAATTGGGTTTTACTGGACTAATGGTTTCCTTTCATTTATGTCCCTTACCGATATTTTTTCCATCATCTAATGTCTTATAATATTTCTCACATGATTAAAAGGGTAATAGAGAAAAGGATGATATAAAGGGGAAAATTGTGAAGATTTATCATCAATTTTTTTTTTTTAATTTATGAAAAAATGGATACGGTATCAAAGTTTTTAGTTTTAAGGTATGAGTATATGTTTTATGAGTTTATCATTATTTTTAAATACACTAATCTAAAAATATCATCAAATGATAATTCTAGTTAAAAAACACTAGAATATGTAATGTTTATGACTGGGACATTACAATTGGTATCAAAGGAAAGGATTAGACAAATTTGGAGATTATGATGTCTTATTAAGAGATATAGATATCATAATGGGTTTATAATTTTAAGATTGATCATAATACCAATGTCTTATAAACCACTTTTTAGGATTTCTGTTATTAAATTTTATGGTGACTAAAAGTATTATTTGAGACATTCATCTGGAGGTAATTTTTGGTTATTTAATTTTGAGATTTAAAATGAAATCTATGACATATTCTTTGTGGTTAAAAGTTATTAAAGACATTTTTTAGGGCATTTCTACCATTTTTGGAATTTTATAATGATTATATTATAATATATTTTATAAAATTACAACCCAAATACCATGTGAAAACTTTTCACATCTAGTAAGGTTGTAGGATTCAACTAACAACTGATGTTCGACAAGGGTTCATCACCTAAAAATGACATACTTGAAGTGCCTCTTAGAATTAATTTTTTTTCATTTAATGATTCTATAGATTATGAATAATTAGAATTTGGGAACAAATTTTTTCATCATATAGATTACCATGGTATTGAAAGAATTATTTAGGGATTAAGTGATTGATGTTACTTTGGAATATGTTCACTATTTTTGGAAGCATATATTATCAAGGTAACTATAATACTGTTGGATTTTATTTTAGGAGTAAAGGTTGAATTATATTTTGCAAGAATATATGATTTTATTATGGACTTAAGAAGATTCAACATATTTAGGGAAATGATTATCATACCATAAAGATCATGTAATTTAGGAAAATAAAGTTTTTGTATGATACTTTATTTTTCATTGAAGTTATTTATTTACAAAATACTATATTGGATGTCTATGTGATCAAATAAATTTGATTTTTTGATTCCAATATTAGTATATAATATTTGGGTTCAATTTTAAGGATATTTATTTATTGAATGATCTATGTAGAAATTTGGGTATCAGAGTTAAATATTGTAGATTTAAATTAGTGTTTCTTCTTTTAAAGGATTGTTATTTTTTATAATTATCTTATTTTATCCTAACCATTTCAGATTTTGGTTAATTATTAAATAATTTTTAATTATATATTTAATCATCTGTCGATTAGGTGATTCTGTATAATTTTATTATAGTGCATTAGGTGTGAAAAGTTTACCTTAAATACACATCATTCGGAGAAAAAGATGAGATTGTGGTGGAAACTGATTAAAGGATAAAAAAATACTTTTCATGTAAGTATATTAACTTATATTCATAGATAGTAAATAGTTTACTCATATTTAAACAAATTATTTTGGGTGAAAAATGTTATTCATTGAATTTATTATTTAGTGATACTTGAGCATTTAACCCTTCACATATTTACTACTTGGTGATTGTTCATGTTCTCATTACCATGTTATCTATAACTCTATATTATAAATTGATAGTTAGTCTTCTCTTACATGTCCATTATTACCTACATGTAATCCTATTATGTGTTATCTAATGTGAGCTTCTTACTTCCCTCACATTCTTTTAATGTGGATGTTTCATTATTCATTTTTCCGATGTGGGGTTTGGATGATAATATAACCTTTATTCTTTTTTATTCAATGAAGAGTCTAACTTGTCAATCTCTTGTTTTTAACATGTGTAATATTTTTAATATGTGGTTATATAAGATATTTATTCTTCAATAAGAAGTTTTATTAAATCATAACTATTTATATCCATCATGGTGATTTATTTTAAATTTTTAGTGCATAAATATTTAGCTTAAACAGTTACATAATGATAAGGTAATAATTATTTAATTAATGGAAATAAGAAATAAATTATATTAAAAATATAAAAATAAATATTATATGATATAATTATTTTCATACATGAATTTTATTGTTCACCTAATCTTTTTATGGAATTATTAAAATTGTTTTTTTGAAGATGTCCCACTTCTATGGTATTTTGAAAAATTCTATTAAATAATATTGTAAAAATTGACATTAATGGTATTTTAAATTAAATAATATTTTATTAAATGATAGAAAATTCATAAATATTTAAATATCAAAATTTTTTGGAATAATATTAAAAATATCATAAATTATTCAATTATGGTTTTTTTGGAATTTTAAAAAAATTATACTTTCTTTTATATATTAAAAATAAATATTGTCATTGTAAGAGTTAAAGAAGTTAAATATTGGTTAAAACAAATAGATAAAGGTATAATTTTGAATTAAAACTATATGATTTTTATTTTATGAATTTATTTCAACACAAAATCATTATAACTTCTAAATAAATAATTTTGGATCTATTTAGAATATAAAATGAATTTATATTAATCTAATAATTTTTAGAAATTCTATGACTACCCCTCCCCTCTCCTATATAAGGGATCATAATATTCTATTTTCATCACACATACAAAACTATTTTGTCTACCAAATATATACCAAAATATCCTCCTAGAATCTCCCCCAAATTCCAGTGCACTTAATTTAGTCAGGAGAACATATGTTGTGGTCTTAATGTGATAATCAATTAAGGACTTCTATAGAAGAGTAATATAAAGAATGTACGTGATGAGTCAGACTAAAGGTACACGAATATTTAACTAAACGATCATTTTAATTGTTTTAAATATTTATTTTATAAATAAATATCTTTCATGTCAATTTTTTTAAAAATTATTTTTATGAATGTATTTATATGGACATGAATGTTTTAAAATGGAGAATTTAAAATTTCATTCAAATGTTTAAAAGTGGTACAAGACAATTTTATTTAAAAATATATTTTTAAATTTTAAAAATGGGTTTTGAAAAAGGATTTATTATTTGAGTAACTAGAAATGTTTTCTTATGATTAAAAATGTAATTTTAATAGTTACATGATTAAAATATAAATAATTTATGTGTTATTATTATATAATGGTACATGGAAATTTTACGGGAGGTTATGTGATAAACCAATAATGTGTCATTCTATGATAATCCAAGAATGGGTGGTTATGGTATAGACTATATTACATTGTGTATGGAAGTCAACTATAGGTTTATTCTATTAATAAGAGTGACATGTATGTAATTTGACCGAATAATTATTCCATTTGAGTATAATTATGTTCCATGTTACCAACTTATCTTTTATATACTTGCGTATAAGATTTCATGAAAATAGTTTTACTTTCAAAACATAAGATAATGATACTTTTGAAATTAATATTTTCTATTGGAGGTAAAAAAGGATTGTTTTTAAGAGAATTGTTTATGGGTATTCAGCGGACTAATGTTTTCCATTATTTTATGTCCCATACTCCTCTTTTGTGCTCATCTCATGTTTTAAAATATTTTTCACAGGATTTAATGGGAATAGATAAACAGATAAGATCAATGGGTTAATTGTAAATATTTATCAATCTAAAAAAGAACGTTTTATTTTAATAATTTTTTATGGAAAAAATGGATGCTATATAGATCTTTCCAATTTTAATGTAAGAGTTTAGATTGTATGAGTTTTTCATAATTCTCAGAAACTCTGAACTAAAAATATCCTCTAATGAGAATTCTAGTTCAAAAACACTATAATATATAATTTTTATGTGAGAGTCCTTATAATTACTCTGATAATAGTAGCTACAGGTTGTAAGACCATGTCCATAGGTGAAGACCATGAGTGTTTTTTAAATTTCCATGGTCTCTATATGTGCAGATATTCCCTTTTCTAATATAAACTATTTGGTTCAACATGTTTATTTCCAAAACATCATTTTTTACGTTTCCCATTTAATTTATTTTAGGTCTCAAAAAAATAACCTAAATTCCAATGGTGGGTCACCACTTCATCACTTGGAAGAGTATTTATAATGAACCATGTTTTTTACACATAGATAATACTTATTATTTGTTTAATATCTAATATATTTTACAATTACATTCATGAGGAATGTAAATCATTAGTGTACTTAGTGACTAGATACATAATCGTCTCAATTATATAATTTTATTTAATGTCTCCAACAAATATATTCAAACACAACAACTTCTTAGACATGCCCTATTAAAAAAATCCTCCTAACCTATTGAATGGAAATATAATAAAAGGTGAGGTCAGGTGCCTAGGAATGGTAAAATAGGGAGATATCAATGATAACATAATAATTAAATGTTCATAAGTGTATGATAGAATGATCTTAACATTTGTAAACCACACCCTGCATATCATTGATCACAATCCCTAGTCATGGCATAATGCTTGGTAGTTTATAAGACATGAATCATAAAATAATTAAATAACATGATCCAAGAGAGAACAACATGTCTATGAATGTGGGAAAAATAATCATATTACATTCTTAATATTTCTAAAGAAAATAGGATCACTCATAATGTTAAGGACATGAAATAATTCCCTCACAAAAACTTACGTACATGAAACTAGGTCCATGCATAATTTTATGTACATGAATGCAGGATTCATGCATAAACTTATTAACATAAAAACCAGGTCCAAACATTATATTATGTGAATGAAACCTAGAACACCCATACAATTGTGAACATGAAATAAGTTTCATGCATAACATATTTAACTCAATAGTTCTATATCATTACCCATTGCATTGGATGTCAATAATAGACTCACTTATCCCATAATCATAATCCTTTTATTTCTACACCTGGTTAATGAAAATATTTAACATTTTATAAATACATAAACCATATAAGATAGAGTGGGTTTTTAAACATATCATCGCAATAAAAATAAACCATCTAGAAAAATAATAATGACGGTATCATATAATCATATAACCAATTATACATAAGTTACATAAAAGGATGTCATCATTAATGAAAATGAATTAAAAAGATCACTTAGAACATTTCTTGAGGAAATACCCATTTCATTTGGAAAACACATATTTAAATTCCAAATTTATCATAATTAATATTGTTAACATTTTAATTGAAAAAAACTATATACAATTTTAAAAATAGATTCAAATCATTGGGTGGTTGGGATGGAGAGAATTTTTTTTCGTTCAATATTTTTTTTAAAAATATTCCATTCACATTACTAGGAAAATTCAAAAGTTCCACATTCTGAAATTGATACAAATATTAATTGGAATAAATTTTAAAATTATAAAATAATTTATAAAAAATAATTTAAAAATCCAAGGATAATGGTAAAATATTCTTGAAATCATTTTCAAGAAAATATGGATATGGAAGAAAAATATTATGAACTAATGTAGAAATAAACTATGTTTTTTATATAAATACATTCGAGATAATTTTAAGTAAAAATAGAGGAAAAGGTACTATTAGTTTATAATTACTTGAATGGAGTGTGGGGGAAAATTAAATTTTTTTTATATAGATAATATATAATGACCTCAATGTATATCCAGGTACAAATAACCTTGATTAAAATGGGATTGAAACATAAATCCCTTACCACTTTGATAACTTTCCAATTAAAACCTCTTGAAAGAGAGATGAATAGATTGATATGTAAATCCTTATAATTGTAGTGATTGTAATAATTAAAATACATTAATGTTTCATATAGAAACCACATAAAAGAAATAAGTGGTGAGTATGAAATGTGTCTCACATGAGTAAAGGTTACATGAAAATACTTTACCTCAAGTCTCATATTTGTTTGGACATGTTCAAAACACCTGTATAATATGTATATAAATATTTATATATTTTTTTTATAACAAAACATATATATATATATAATACCATATATGGTTTACTTATAACATTTTATCACCCATGCATTAAAAATTTGTAGAGCATAGTGTTGCATTTGTGGTCAATAAGATGTCAATATGGGTATGGCATGGTAGTGACTGTGTTGGTGATGATGATTGAAGAGGGAAAGTTGTTCCAAAACTTATGTCACCTGGAGAATCAGTATGGAATGAAATTGGATGTCATTCTTGATGATTCTACATAGAAAACATACTATTGTTAAACTAGTCATAAGTTTGAAGACATGGGTCAATGAATGACACTTTATTAAAACATTTTAAGAAGTCCATGCAATACTTTATTGCATGATGACCATGGAAGTTACATCCAATAACTTCCAATTAGATGAAATTGGTTATGAGAATAAGATTATCTCTTGTGATGATCATCATGGACCATGATAAGTGTTATGGAGAACACATTGTTTACTATAATGTTTCCATGCATTGTGTTTCATTTCATGAGGAGTAGAAAAAGAGAAACCATGCATGGTTTTAGAATTAATTATGTCATCCATTCATGAGTTTAAGGTGGACATGCATTAAATTTATATTTCACTTTTTCATGTTAACAAAGTGCATATATAATTTGTTTACAAAAAAATATAGGTCCAACCATGTAAGGAACTCGCCATCCTCAACCTCAAGCATATACAAGACACTATGTCGACTACTCCCAAGGGAAGCTAGTCGAGCATGACCACAAGATAAAAGAATGTACAAGCCATGTATAGGCCCGTTGGAGTGTACATGGGTGAGTCAAAAATCCACAGTGTGGGGCGGAACAACGACATATTGGGCACAGAGAGAACACCCTTGAGAACTGGTGTGGGGAGGCACTAGAGGGGGAGAGGAATGATCTGTCATGTTATTAGAAATCCTTAGCTTATATACTACAGAAATTATAAGATGGGTATTATTATGGGATGTAATGTTTTTTTCCTGATGCAATTCAGGACGTTCATTTAATTGGGTTGGTCATCATGACCACTCATCTCATCTGAGCCGCAATCATTTAATTAGGACCACTGATTTAATATTGTGCCTTCCTATTATGAATTGGATTTGTCTGATCAATGACTGGAGATCATTGTCTTCCTCCTCCAAACGTGACGTGAAACGGTAAGCTATTGCTACCGCCAAACCTCCATGATCATACTTTGACCACCATTTATGATCAAACCAACAACATGATGATCGTCTGAGCAACATGATACCATGAATGAAAATTCGTTTACATGCATGAAACCAAACAAGTAAATCAAATAAGGCCGAAGATAGAGAAGTTACTAGGAAACGCTATCAGTATGGATGATTCGAGATTTGTCTAAATGGAAGATTTACATGTAGGAACGTGGTATATAAATCGCAAAGAGAGATTCCACTCTTGAAGAGGTAAGATGCCATGATTCTTAGAATTACAGTTAACCAGTGTTGAATAATTCAAAGACCAAGATCCTTGGGGATTAATGGGTCTATGACATATATTTTTTTCCATGGATTTAAAGGAGATACTTATGTGATATTCACCTATAAATAAAGGGGCCTCGAGCGAGGGTTATGGGTGTTGATAATATAGAGAAAATATCTTATTTTTTAGAAACATTTCACTGTACATAGAGAGGTTCCGAACATCCCTACGACGCAATGTAGAAGAGAGATCCAAAAGTGTTCAAAAAGTGCAAAAAACTCATGAATTTTCCTTGAGAAGAAGGGAAGAACCCACACCCTCTGTATGAAGGAAACTCATGGTCATATGAAAGGTTCTGATGAACCCTCATTGTGTTTTATGAGGAGCATTCGAATGGAACATAATAGATGAAACCACACCCTTTTTGTACTTTGTGAAGAAAGAACCACAAACCTTTCTTGGTTCTATGAAGAAGAAATAGACATCTAGTGCTAAAGAGATCCATGGAGCTCTATGATCACATGATGGAGAATACCCTCAAGTTTTCACCACTAATATACACTGTTTTGTAGTGGTTCATTTTGGATGTAGAATAATATTACGTGATGGCACGAGCTTGTGTGTGTGCATGCATTGAGCATATGCACTCATGTGATTTATTTGAAGAAACCTGAGGCCTCATGTATTCATAATGGAGAATATGGGTTGCATACATGGTTCGCATGAATATATGTGAATGATTTGATACCATATGCATGAAAAGAGAACATTAGATAGTGTATGTGAACATTTGATGAAGGAGGAGGAACAAAGAAGATGAACACACATAAAAGACTCCACCCATTCGGGTTTAAAGAAACACACATTGAACCCAAACAAAACAATAAGTGTTTTTGTGAAAAGAACCAAGGAATGAATTGTGTGCATATTGACAAATAATAACCAAGTGGACAATGCATGTGTAATTGGATAACCCACGCACATTGAACCTAAAATATTTATGCAAGTGAATAGTTTGTTCCCCGGTTGACAAATTATATGTTATACATTCATGCAATAATGCAAGAACACATGCACATCTAATAAGTTATTGAGTTTCCCAAAAAAATAGGTATAGAATTACATGAAATACATGCATGAAGTGAAGTTGAATTGAGACTAAAATTGGTATAATTAAATAATATCGTATATCCATGTTGACTATATTGGAGGATTCGAGGATAGATACAGTGATGATATTTTTTAAGATCATTATCACATGTTATATTCTAGAAGATGTCATTTGAACCACTAGAAAACACTTATGTGAGGATGGGTCTTCATCCGAAGAAGAAAAAATTGATTGAGCATTGATGCACTAAGGACTGATCACAAAGGTGATCAGAAATATTGAGAAAGGCCAAAAAACCTTACCAAAGGCTATAGATCATTATTGAAGAGATACATGGGAAAGTGTGATTCAACAAGACTGTGTGGGAAGATAATAAGATCAATATATAGTGAATCAAGTTGATTTAAATAGGTAATCTTATCATGTTACTCGAGAGCTAAAAGAACCCTGTGAGATTTAGGAAGGAGAAGGAGGCTTCCTTGGGACTCTCGATCAGGCTAGTTAGACTCTAGTTATATTATGGGAAGAAGTATAAATAACCTCTTGCGGGACTCATGAGAGATATAGTGAGTCTCTATATCGCCCATTTTAATTATTCATCTGATTATAGTGGAGAATTTGTGTTGTGGGAATAACCAACATGACAAGTAGCGGGTCTCTGATCCAAACCTTTTAAATACTTGTGTTTGGTTCCTTTACATTTATAGAAAAAATTAAGGTAAGGATGAGAGACACCATAATATTGGATCGAGGATTTATCTAGACATAGTGGTTTAAATGAAAAGAATAAATTTGTAAAATTTTTAAAGGGATCACTAATTCACGCCATCCCCCTCTCAGTGATTCATACTAATATTGTCTCTTCAATTGGAATTAGAGCCAGGTTCACCTCTAAAAGATACAAGGGATTATTTATGAAGTGTAGAATTCATTAAATGAGTGAGAAAACTCAAATAGATTTATCTTCCAAGAATCAAAATAATTTGAAGAAGAAACAATCATGGAAGATGAAGAAGAAGATTATTTCTAATGAGGAGACGCCTTCTACTAATGGTAATCTGAAAGGTACAGTATATGATATTTATTTTTATTATTATGACTCTTCTAATAAAGCTTGATCAAGATATTATGATGATAGATCAATTAGTTATCTTTAGTCTATATTGAAATAACATCTGAATAAAATCCCTTGAGATATGGAAAGATATATTGTTTCAGGCATTAGTGCTCTTAAAGATAAAAAATTACAGCTGAATGAAGAAGTTGATGTCATGGAAGAGGCATTGGATAAAAGGGTTGTAATATCCCACACTTTCATGATACATGTGTAGAAAAAGGAATAAAACATTTATCTTTTAAATGAATGACATTCCCATTTTACTAATGTATTTCAAGGATGAATTTGGGAGAAATAATTCTTTGAGATTTTATTTGTAGAAGCTTTCCATGAACTTGAAAAATTGAACAAAGTTATTATGGTTTCAAATGTGCTCAAATGGAAGGAAAATATAACATGGTAAAGGATATTGACATTTCTTTACCAGAATTACGAAATGTACACAAAGAAAAAATGAAGAGAATTAATGAGAATTGGGAAATTAAGCTAAGATTAGTTGTGGATGAGAATAACTCCTTCAACATGAAGAGTTTAGGTATTGGAATGATATTGAAGAATGAGCAATCACATCAAACATGAACTTCCCAAAAAACTTGAAGAAGATATGTTTCCACTCAAGCTTTTATTGAGGAATATGATTCCAAAAGGTGTAATGGACCATCCATTAATCCAATGGTAACATCCTCCAAGAAAAAGATATTATCCATACTATCTTTTACTCATGTTTATAAATGTGTTTCTAAAAAAAGTTCATGTTGGAAGAAATATTCTAAACAAGTATGGACGAGGAAAGGTGATGAGAAACATATCACCATGACTAGGGTGGATAGAAAGAATAAGTTCGAAATGGTTCCACATTGAAAGCACAACACTTCAGGAGGAAGAAACAATAATATTATTAAAACTAATTCAAGAATTCATGGTTTTTGGGTCAATTTTGGTGCGACAACATGTTTGGGAATTGTGCATTATATTGTTGGTAGAATCCTCAAAATGAAAAATCACAAAGTAACTGCATCTCAAATGGGAGGAGGAGATAGGGGAAGAGGCAACATTCACATATCCTGAAGCACCTGTATACAAAAAACTAATTTTAAATGCTTGATGATATTTGTATTGTTTGAAATAGAAGTGATCACAAGGTTGGTACATTTCCATATCAACATGTATCCAAAGATGAAAAGAAAAGTTGATCACAAAATCTAGCTAAGAAAGAATAAGAATCCGTGGAATGTAGGAAGAAGAATAGTCATAAAACAAATGCTCCCTAGATTATTTCAAGTAGGAAATGTGGGAATACCTTGTATTCAAAATCCAAGAAGTTGAAGGGTGATGGATCCAAAAGAACTAAATTGAATACGATGCTTCTATTGTGGAAATAATGATCACACCATGGATCGCTGAAAAAAAGATATGGAAATGAATCTAAGCAAGCTGCAATTAAAAATAAAAAGAATCTAGAAGAAGATGGGATTTATTGAAGACATTTCTAAAGATAATTTTGACAAGTTTTCTAAGAAGGGTAACTTAAAAACATTGAAGAGTCCATATAGAAGCTCTAAACTGGAATATGTTAAAATGAAGTGTTTATTTATCTAGAATAATCCTTTTCAAATTTCTATAGAATTGCAAAAGGATGAATATGAAGTACTATAAAATGAAAAGGAAAAGGGGAAACATATCATTAAACATGAAAATGAATTTGAATTTAATGAGGGGATTTAAACGCATGGAAACCCAAGTGTCTCACAAGTACTATGAGAAAAGTGGATAAAGGATAAAAATCACGAAAGAAAATGTATAACTATTTTACTAGGTCAAATGAATCTGTTGAAAATTGAAAAACATGCACCAGTAGACGCTACATCACAATTAGAAAAAGTAAGTAAAAAAATCCAATCAAGTTTAAGGTGAATGAAAGTAAAGGGGTCATGATGACAATAGAAGATAAAGGTATGAAAAGGGGATGAGAAAACATCATGAAGAGTACTAGAAACATTTGAGCAACATGTAAATGAGTTCTTGGGTTGAGAGAAAATTCCCAACCCTATTAAGAATCTCGCCTGTGTTACATATTATTACCTTATATTTTTTTATATGTGTGCTTACGTTGTAGGGAAAATAAGATGAAGGTCATTCTCATGATTCGAATTTAATGAGAAAAGTGGAGAAAAACTGGTTGGACTCATTATTAATGTTTTGATAACTACTTTAAGTGTTCCATAATTGAAGATTAACAACATGAATATCATGAAGATTTTGTGATGATATTTTTCACCATGATGAATGAAAGGGATTTCACCCATTGATGGGGACAAAATATGTAAGAGATGATATCAAGGATTATATCCTAACAAATATAGAAAATAATAACATCTCAAGAAGCTTAATCTTGAGATATTCCAATCACACTTTAATCCATTGTTCTTAATTTTATCTATCATGAAAATTAAGGGGGAGTTATTGATTGATGAAAATATAGGATGAATGGGGAGAATTATCTTTGCACTTGAACTTTTTAATATGTTTGGTAAATTATGTGCAGGATTTAGAAATTAATTGATAAATATTACTATTTAAAATCCCTTGGATAAGAGTTGATATATTCTGAGTATCATTTCACTTTCATTGTTTTTTATAGACAACATTTAAAACCTTGGTCATATATCTTTTTTCCTTTACACCAGGTTAGCCCAAGAAGACATAGACTTGATTAAATAAAGGAACTTTTCTAAGTGAACCATGTGACATCATCCATACCTCAGAAACATTCAAGAAGATATTCTTTAAAGTGAAGAGAACATTTTTTCTTAACAGACCCCACTAAACCATTGAATGTGGTTTCTAATAAGGGGAAGAAATGATAGGAACCCATATTAACCCATACAAAATGTGGTTAGGTGATATTGAAAACAAAATACATTTGGGGAGAATGTAGAGCATATTTTTTAATTTGTTGTCAATAAGATGTCAATATGTGTATGGAATGGTAGTGATTTTGGTGATGATGATTATTGAAGGGGTAAAGTTGTTTCAAAGCATTTGTCACTTTCAGAATCAATTTGAAATGGAATTGGATACCATGTTTGATCATTTTCCATAGAAAATAATAAGATTGTTGAACTAGTTATATGTTCCATGACAAGTGTAAATTAATTAAATTTTGTTACAATATTTGAAGAAGGCCATGAAATACTTTATTTCATGACTAACAA
This sequence comes from Viscum album, assembly GCA_963277665.1. Taxonomy (NCBI): domain Eukaryota; kingdom Viridiplantae; phylum Streptophyta; class Magnoliopsida; order Santalales; family Viscaceae; genus Viscum; species Viscum album. Next base: position 1,713,066,962 of record OY728152.1, on the reverse strand, counting down.
GGTAGATCCATCTAATAGCTTCCAATTGGATGAACCTGGTGAATAGAATCAGATGATTGGTTGTGCTGATATTGAAGGACCAAGACGTGTGTTAAGGAGAACACATTGTTTATAACAATGTTTCCATACATTGTGTCTCAATGCATGAGGATTAGAAAAAGGGAAACCATGCTTGTGTTTGGAATTAACAAAGGAATCCATGTGTGGGTTTAAGGTTTCCATGCCTTACATTTTTATTAAAAAAATTAGGTTAACACATAGAATATATACATGGGTAAATAAAAAATAATAGGCTATCCATGCAAGGCACTAGCCATCCTCAACCTTAGGCGTATGTCAGACATTGGGTCAATCGTGCCCAAGGGAAGCTATCCGAGCATGATCACAAGAGGGAATCATGTGTGGGCCATGTATAGGCTCTCTAGAGTGCATAGGGTAGAGTAAAAATGCCACCATGCAAGGAGAAAAAACGTCATAGTGGGCCCACAAAGAGTGCCCTCGAAAATGTGGGTTGGGATGCCCTAGTGGGGGTAGAGGAGTGATCTACAATGTTTCTAGAGTGCCTTGGATTATATACCGCAGAAATTCCATGAGGTTTTTTAACGTGGTATGCACATTTTTGCACCTGAAGAAATACATTTAATTCTTTTAATCGTGCAAGTCATCACGACCACTCATCTCATCCTAGCCAAGATCAGGTAATCATTTCCACTCATCTAATCCCATGCCTTCCTATTATGAATGAGATCCATCCAATCAATGACCCAAGATCACTGTCTTCATCCTCTAACAGTGATGTGATGAAGTACTCCATCTCTATTGTTGAACCTCTAAGATCATACTCTAGCCACCATTGATGATAAAACCAATATCATGAGGATCATCTGAGAAACACGATACCATACATGCAGTTTTTTTTTCTTGCATTCAAAAAAACAAGTAGCTCGAACATGGGCAAAGCAATAGAAGTTTCGAAGCCAACCCACCTTTTTTTATGATTCAGGATTTGTTTAAAAGAAATTTTTTCATTCATGTACATGGTCTGTTCTTCACAACGAAAGATTCCACTCATGAAAAGGCATGGTGCCATGATTTTATGTTTTTTCGATTAACCAACGTTTAGAATTGAAATCCTGAGATCTTTTAGTGATTAATGGTTCTATGGAATGAACTTTTTTTCAAATATTTTAAGGTGATAATTCTATGATATTTTCCTATAAATAATGGGACCCCAAGAGAGGGTTTAGGGTGTTGAAAAAAATAAGAAAATATCTTGTTTTCAAAGAAACAGGGAACTGTACATAGAGAGGTTCCATACAGCCCTTCTATGCGAAGGAGAAGATATATCCTCTTGAAATCAACAAGGGAAAAAACAATTTAATTTTCCTTCAAATGAAGGAAGTAACTCATACCATATCTGCGAGTAAACCCATGAGCATGTGATAGGTTCTCATGAACCCTCATTGTGTTTGGTGAGGATCATCCTGTTGGTACACAATTGGTTCAACCACACACTTGTTGTTCTATGTAAAGAGAGAATCATGACCCTTTATTGGTTCTGTGAAGAATAAACACACACCTAGTGCTAAAAATATTTGTGGAGCTCTATGCTCACATGAAGAATAATAACCTTAGGTATTCACCTTTAATATAAACCATTTGTAGGGGTTCATTTTTTGAAGAAGTAAGAGATTTAATGACAGTCATAGCTTGTGTGTGCATGCATTGGGCATATGCAATTATGTTCTTTATTTGAATAAACCTGAGGCCTCTTGTTTTTAAAAAAGATAATGGAGGTTGAATACATGGTGCACATGCATATGTATGCATGATTTGAGACCATATGTATGTAATGAAAACAATAGAAAGTGTGTGTTCACATTTGAAGAATGGGGAGGAAGAACAAAGATCACACATAAAAGTATACACCCATTCGGGTTTAAAGAAACACACATTGAACACAAACTAAACAATAGGTGTGTGCGTGTGATTAAAAATACAATGATGGAATTTGGTGAATAATGAAAAAGAAGAACCAAGTGGAATGTTCATATATAGTCAGATATCCCACATCAATTGAACCTAAAATATTTATACAAGTTAATATGGTTCGCTCGAGTTGAAAAACTACATATTATAAATGCATGAAATCATGAATGAACACATTCACGTGTAAAAATTAATTAGGATACCCAAAACAAGAGGTATTGAATGCCAAGTAATCCATGAATGATATGAAGTTTAATTGAGACTAAATTTAGGAAAAAATAAAGAAGATCCTATATTCGAGTTGACAGTAGTAGCGGATTCCAGAAGCGAGAAAGTGCCAATAGTTTGTAAGATCATTATTTTATATTATATTCTTGAAGAAGTTTTGTGCACCACTATAGAACATATATGTGAGACCAGGTCTTCATCACAAGAAGAAATATTTTCCTGAGCATTTTTCCTATGAGGAATGATCACAAAGGTGATCAGAAATATTGAACCAGGCCAATAGACCTTACCAAAGGATGTTGAAGATTCTTGAAGAGATACATGGGATAATATGATTCAACAAGCCTGCGTGGGAAAAGAATAAGATCAATCTATTGTAAATCAAGTTGATTAAAATAAGGAATATGTGTCACGACCCGTCCTCAGGGCTCGTGTCCTGACTACCCCAAGCCCACCTTCCATAGGCCAGGGGCTGGCGACTAGCACCAAGGCGTAATTCCCGGTAAAAAGGGAAGGCATTGCCTTTGTAAAGTAAACAAACACCACAGAGTAAGAAAGCAGTATAAGTAAACACTAAGTAAAAACTAAGTACAATAGTAAGTGCGGAAAAGTAAGTGGGCCAGTATACAAATCCAAATTGAAAGTAAAGTACAACTGGAAGAGAAAAACAACAACTGAAAAGTAAAGCCACAACGCCGAGCTGTCCACTGGAAATCTCACCTGAAGGGTGAGTACAGATAGCCTCCACAGCTCCTCGGGTCCAGCCGTCCGCTCTGAGAATGTCTCGTCCAGTGGTCCACCTCCAAATACCGTCCTACTCCGCAAGTCTCAACCACGATCAGCACTGTCCGTCGTCTGAAACCAACACAATGTAGTGCGGGCATAGCCCGTGCAGGGGTGAGTATAAGCTACTCAGTAAGGACCCCGAGACCCCTGAAGGTCTCCCAGAATCCACAAAGGATAATCCACAAAGGAAAGATATAATCACGAAGTAACATTCAACACTGCTTAGGTATAAGCCCATACATATACCTAAGTCATCAATTCTCGTTCGGCTCCAACATCCGAGCCCAAGTACAACCCAGTCCACACAGGAAAGAAAAACGTAAATCCACACAGGATAGCACAACACAATCCACATAGGAAAGCAAAATAGGATTCAGCTCACACAGGTAAACTTCTTCGTAAAATGATAGAGTTGATCAGATATATCCACTGATTCATCTAAGTCATCGGACCCACAAAGGATCGAAAGATACTAACCCCCGCAATGACCCACAAAGGATCTGACCCACACAGGATCGATAGGTAACTAACCCCCGCAATGACCCACACAGGATCGGACCCACACAGGATCTGTACGCACTGTCCCACACAGGACCGCTGAGCGCTGACCCACACAGGATCGGACCCACACAGGATTTGTAGAAATGATCCACATAGGATCGCTGAGTGTTGTAGTCGTCGCCGTCGAATCCACTGAGGATCTCTGTACAGTCGTCGTCGTAGTCGCAGTCACAGCCAGCTCTAGGGTTCCCGCACACAGCAAGCTCGTTATGGAGGGTTCTCTCCACGAGATGAGAGGCCGATACATCAACTGACACATAGTCCAGAGTTGATGTATTGAAAAATTTAGTATCATCAACAGGAACTCAACGCCACAGACGGCGCGTCAAACGGACACCCAGTCTGAGAGTTATTGGCTTTTTCATCCTAGGGGCCCGGTTGGTTTTTAAGTCAAAACCAACCCGACCGTACTCCACTTGCGTCCAAACCTCGGGCGAAGTGAGCCAAAAGATCTATCTCACTTATATTAATCCCTCAAAGTCGACGGCACGTCAATCGGACGTCCGGAGCTTAAGTTATGAGTGTTTCCGCTCCGAGGGCCCGGTTAGTTTCGTGTACGAACCAACCCGGCCGAACCCAAAGTATTCTAAAAGCTTAAGTGTGATATACCTAAATGAATTTCTCGATCCAAGGATCGCATCGCAGCTGACGGTGGGTCGATCGGAAAATGGTTCGGTAATAGGGGGTTCGGGCCAGGTCCGACCCAGCCCGATACACCCAGGGTCGGCCTGAATCGGGTCGACCCGAACCGGGTCTGGGTCCGGCCCGCTTGGGTGCGGCCCGTCCCGGCTGGTGTGACTCGGCCCGGCCTGGGCGTGGCCCATCCTGGCAGTCCGGTTCGGAGGACCGGCCAGGGCAGCCGCCCGGCGCGTGGCACGCTGGCGCGCCGCCAAGGGTTCGGTCGAACGGCCGAACTGTTTCGGGGCAGGGGGTGCTGCCCCTACGTGAAGTAAACCGCGGCCCCTTAATGGGGCCTCTCAGCTGGCCGGCCGGGGGTTACGACCCCCAGCGCTCTCCTCGAACCGTCCGGCCCGGCTGGCCGGCCGGTTGCTGCCATCACGGGACCGGCAGGGGCCGGTCCCCTCGCTCTGACGTCGGCGGCCTGGAACTGGCCGTCGGTTCCCCTTCTCCGCCGAGGCACGGAACCGGCCGCGGCCTTCGTTCGTCCGGCACGGCGCGACGGCGCCGCGCCCCTCCGCCGCAGCCCCGCTCCTACCGCGGTGCTTCTGAGGTCCTCCGGTGCGGCGCGATGGTGTCGCGTCCTTTTTTCATCTTCTACGGCACAGTGTGATGGCGCCGCGGATTTGTTGCTTCCCACGGTGCGGTGCAGCGGCGCCGCGTTTCCCCGCTCTCCCTTTTACAATTTCTGCGCTGTTCTTCGGCACCACTTTGCCTTGATCTCCGCATCAAAAATCCACAACCAAAAAGGGGAGGAGTGTCGGTCATGTTCGTGCGGTCCGACCTCCTCCCGTTAATGCGATAACAGGCGGTTCTATTGAAAGGGGAAAAAATGACGGAAGAAAAACACAAAATAGAAACGCATAAAACCCCTACCTCAACGTTGTCATCGAACGAGCGTTCGTCACGGAATTAACAGTCGCGGAAGAAGAGGTTTGTCGAGGAAGAAGAGGATCGTTGCGGAAGAAGAGGTTCGCCGTTGGCGTTGGGTGATCTCCGAGGAAGGCATCTCTCACTGTCGTAGGTTGGCATTCTTCGTTGGCGGTAGAGCGTTCTTCACGTTCTTCATTGAAGAACAAAGAATCCTCTCTTTGTTATCCCAAAGGTTTAACACAACACAAACCCCCAACAATAATAAAATAAGTCCTCTTCTTATTTTATTATCAACTTAAGAATTTGAAACTCAAAAGATAAGAAACGAACAATTAATTTGAAGAATTAATTGTAAAAATTTAACTGCCCAATTTAATGGGGCGTTTCTTAACCAGAAAAATGCATGGTTGACTTTCATTAAAGAGGGGGTTTGCGGGTGCGTTACTTAGGAGGGAAGAAACATTGGGGCTCGTGCAAGACCCACCTCACAAATATCCTACCAAGTGGGTAGGATATTTTGGGTTCCACCCTATCCGCTTAACTTGGCTTAAGTGGCTTTAATTGAAATAAAATAAAGTTGTCACACCACTTTATTTTATTTCTTAACTTAGCCCCAAAAATTAAAATCACACCAGAGAAAACGCAACTCCGGAAAAGGTGTTTCTAAGAAAATATCGGCGTTGCGATTCCATCGATGCCCTCAGAATTCTATTCTGATCACCGGTTCAAAAGTTATAAAACCGTGCTCATTCGTTCACTGAACGTACCTGAGCTAAACTTCGGAAAATGATTCCGGCCACACTGGGCCTCGGAATCAGGTGCCGTCAGAAACTGCGTTCTTGTAAAATTCCCAAGAAAATTAAGAAAAAAAAAATTCATTGAATTTTACGGGTCTTTACATCACTCCCACCTCAGGGATTTACGTCCCCATAAAGATACATCAAAATAGGGGAACAAAAGTGGGTACTAAGCACGCATCTGAGCCTCCCGCTCCCAAGTGCTCTCCTGGAGGTTCCCGTGATACCATCTGATGCGCACTAGAGGAATCGACCGTCCACGTAGGACCTGATCCTGTCGATCCTCAATCTCCACCGTGACCTCTGTAAAAGTCGCCCCATCATCAACGTCCAGGTCCCCATGGTCAATGATATATGTCGGGTCATGCACGTATCTCCTCAGCTGAGATACGTGGAAGACGTCGTGCACTCGGTGCAACTGAGGTGGTAGAGTCAGGCGATAAGCCACCTCGCCAATCCTGCAGAGGACCTGGAATGGTCCGATGAAGCATGGAGACAACTTTCTGCCTTGTCCAAATCTCCATAATCCACGTCGAGGTGAGACACGGAAGAAGATGAGGTCGCCATCCTCGAACTCTAGTGGCCTTCGCCTCCTGTCAGCATAAGACTTATGCCAACTCTGAGCTGTCCTCATCTGCTCCTGGATGACCTGGACCTTCTCTATCGTGTCATGGACCATCTTCGGTCCCACAAGTGCTGACTCCCCAGGGTTTGTCCAGCACAAATGAGATCTGCAAGGTCGGTCGTACAATGCCTCGTATGGTGCCATCCCAATGGTGTAGTGGTAGCTGTTGTTGTACGCAAACTCCACCAAGGGTACGTGGTCCTCCCAGCTACGACCAAAGTCGAGGACACATGCGCGGAACATGTCCTCGAGAGTCTGTATGGCCCTCTCCATCCGACCATCTGTCTGAGGGTGAAAGGTGGTGCTCAGACGTAGCTGCGTCCCGAATGCCTCTTGCAACCCCTTCCAAAGCCTGTAAGTAAAGAAAGAATCTCGATTGAAGACGATAGATGATGGTACACTATGAGTCGTACAATCTCATGAACGTAGAGACGTCCCAAGATCTCCATTGAGCCCTGTTCTCTGATGGGTAAGAAGTGATCCGACTTCGTGAGTCGGTCGACAATCACCCAAATGGAGTCGTGACCCCTGGAAGTGCGTGTAAGTCCAGTCACGAATTCCATAGATATCTCGTCCCACTTCCACTCCGGGGCCTCTAAGGGTTGTACCAAGCCTGCTGGTACCTGATGCTCTGCCTTCACCTACTGGCAGGTGAGGCATCGAGAAACGAATTCTGCCACAACCTTCTTCATGCCCAGTCACCAGTGCTGTTGTCTCATATCCTGGTACATCTTCTCCAGTCCAGGATGTACCGCCAAAGGAGAAGTGTGAAACTCTCTCATCACCTCCTCCCGTAAACCAACTGGTACCAAGGTACATCCTCTGAAAAGGACGTCATTCTCTACTCCAAAGGATAAACCATCAGGTGCCTATCCTGAGGATATCTGCGCACGCTGCGTCTCACAGTCAGCGTCCCCACGCTGTTCCTCTCTAACCCACTACAGTAGTGAAGGGGTGACTGTGAGAGACTGAAGGAAGGCTGCTCCATCTCTATCCATGAAGGATATCTACAAAGTGGCTAACTGCTCTGTCGCCTCCTCAAGTAGTTGAATGCTCGTCCTCCTGCTGAGAGCATCGACTACCACGTTCCCCTTCCCAGGAGTATAGACTATCTCAAAGTCATAGTCCTAGAGGAACTCGATCCATCGCCACTGTCTCAGGTTCAGGTACTTCTGAGAGAAGATGTACCTGAGACTCTGATGGTCAGAAAAGACTGTAAAGTGCTCGCCCATCAGGTAGTGCCGCCATGTCTTCAGAGCGAAGACCACTGCTGCTAACTCCAGGTCATGGGTAGTGTAGTTCTGCTCATGCGGCCTCAACTGACGTGATCCATAGGAGATCACTTCCCGCTCCTGCATCAGGACACATCCGAGTCCGGTCCCTGATGCATCGTAGTAGACTACGTACCCTACTCCCTCCTCTAAAAACCTTAAGATAGGTGCGCTGGTCAATCTCTGTCTCAGCTCCTAGAAGCTCTGCTGACATCTGTCTGACCACACAAAGGGTTTCCCCTTCTTCGTAAGAGCTGATAGTGGTGCCGCAACTCTGGATAAGTTTGGAACAAATCTCCGATAGTATCCAGCTAGTCCCAAGAAACTTTGCACCTCCGTCACGCTCCTGGGTGGCTCCCAAGCTAGCACTTCCTCGATCTTCGTAGGATCCACTGCAAATCCAGCCTCAGAGATGATGTGCCCCAAGAAGTGGACCTCACGTATCTAGAACTGACACTTCGAGAGCTTTCTATAAAGCTGGTGCTCTCAGAGTGTGTCTAGTACAACCCGCAAGTGGTAGTCATGCTTCTCCTCAGTCTTCGAGTATATCAAAATGTCATCGATGAAGACAACGACAAAACGATCGAGGTATGGATGAAAGATCCTGTTTATGTGGCCCATTAACACTATCGGAGCGTTGGTCACGCTGAAAGGCATAACCAAGAACTCATAGTGGCCATACCGACATCTGAAGGTTGTCTTCTGCACGTTCTCGTCCCGAACTCTGAGCTGATGATAACCTGACCTCAGGTCTATCTTTCAGAACCACCATGCTCCCTTGAGTTGATCGAAGAGACCATCAATCCTCGGTAGCGGATACTTGTTCCTTACTATCACCTGGTTCAGGCGATGATAGTCGACACAAAGTCGCAATCTCCCGTCCACCTTCTTGGCGAACAATATCGGGGAAGCCCAGGGTGAAACACTGGGTCGGATGAAACCCTTTCCCTGCAAGTCCTCCAACAGTACATGTAGCTCTTGAAGCTCGGCGGGAGCCATCCGATATGTGGGAGTGGATATCGGGGTTGTACCGGGGTACAGATGAATATAAAAGTCTACCTCTCTGTGATGAGGTAGTCCTGGAACATCGTCGGGAAAGACGTCTGCATACTGATCCATCGCTGCAGGAAAACTAGGACTCCGCACGTCGACTGCTCCTAGGATGAGGCTAGCCAACTGATGAGTGATGGGTTGTCCTCTCCTCTGCGAGAGTCCATCCTGTGCTGCGAAGGCTCCCTTCTCTCCGGTGAAGGTGAACCTGCTCCCGTCGGTGCGTACACATCGCACCATGTGCCTAATACAGCTAATCTGAGCATGGAATGAAGATAACCAATTCATGCCCAAGATGACGTCGTAAGGCCTCGACGCCGCTACAAGAAGATCCCAGCCGAAAATCTCACCTCCTAGAGTGAGCTCACACTGCCGGAACCAGTGCGTAATCGTCGAGTCTGCTCCCGTAGGAGTCTCTAGCCGTAAAGATCGATCCAACGGCTCTGTTGGAATCTCTGAGCTCCGAACAAGGGCAGCGGCTATGAAAGAGTGACTCGCTCTTGTGTCTATAAGAACTGCATCAAGGGTGGAATAGATACAGAGAGTACCTCGAATCATCTCGGGCGTGCCGTGTTCTTAGGCCTCCACTGCCTGGAGCTGTGCCTGTCTCTGCCCGCCAGCTCCATGTGGTCGGGGTGGACCTCCTGGTGGTGGTGGTGGAAGAGCCTCGAAGAGTCTCCCACCACCTGCTGCTCGGCCATATCCTCTTCATCGTCCTCCTACTCCCTTCGGACTGTCACGGTCGACCCTCTACCTTTGCCTGGGTGGCCCCTCAACCATCTACTGCTCCTCGGCATGGCGGGTCTGGCAGTCACGAGCCATGTGGCCCTACCCGCCGCATGCATAGCACTATCTGCCTGTCGAAAGACTGGCTCTGCACTATGTGCCCCGCACTGCTGAGCCAGAGTCCTGAGGTCGTCTTCCTGGACCCATGAGTCAACCTTCGACTGCCTGCTGCATAGGACTCTGCTACGTGCCGCCCTGCGGTAGGCCTCGCTGCTGAAGTAGGCTCAGCAAAGAATCTCTCGATCAAAAGGGCTCGCTCCAGCACTCCTACCTAGGTCGGAATGCTAAGGGAGATCAGCGATGCCCTGATCTCATGCCTCAATCCCTGCTTAATGGTCTGGGCCCGTAAGAATGGGTCCCGTACCATGTCTGTCGAGTAGCGCGAGAGATCGGTAAATCTCACCGAGTACTGGGCGACCGTCAAGCTGCCCTGCCGCAGTTGTAGAAGCTCCTGGATGCGCACCGCACGGAGGGTGGCTGGGAAGAACTCTGAGCGAAAGAGGCTCTCAAATTCCGTCCAGAGAAGAGATGCCTCATCGTGCACCTGGAGCATCAAGCTCCACCATCGGCCCGCTGCCGCATGCAGTAGGCTCGCGGCGAGGATCACCATGAGGTCTGTTGGTGTCCTCACTAACCTGAAAACTCGTACGACTGCCTCCAGCCAGTCCTCATCTGTCTAGGGGTCCGTCTCCTCGCAGAACCTGGGCGGTTTCTAGTGCTGAAACACGTGCAGTGCACTAAGGCGACGTGCATCGTCAGGGGCTGGGGATGGAAGCATCGGTGGCTCGGCGAGTAAAGGTATCTCCGGTGCCTCAGATGTCAAAGGGCCCTATACGGAGGCCTCGTCGCTCGGTGGGCTGTCGTCACACACAACTCTCGGAACCCTAGCTGACTACCATCGTGGGGCCATCCTGAAAAGAAACACGTGTGCCACAGTCAAACAGAATACCTGATGAGCTGACATAAAGTAATCACAAAGAAAACATGAAACACACATGCAATCAATGTTTTCGTGCATTATTTCGGAAATCAGAAGTCATGGTCCTGGTGTACGGATATGTCGGCCGCCGCACCAACACTGGACTCCCTGGACTGATAACCACACCCAATACGCTTAACACTATTGCTTCACATAGAAAAATATCAGAGTCCCATGTTCTATGGTAGAACCGAACCTCCCTCTGATACCAATTTGTCACGACCCGTCCTCGGGGCCCGTGTCGTGACTACCCCAAGCCCGCCGTCCATAGGCCAGGGGCTGGCGACTAGTACCAAGGCATAATTCCCGGTAAAAAGGGAAGGCATTTCCTTTGTAAAGTAAACAAACACCACAGAGCAAGCAAGTAGTAGAAGTAAACACTAAGTAAAAACTTAGTACAACAGTAAGTGCGGAAAAATAAGTGGGCCAGTATACAAACCCAAATTGAAAGTAAAGTACAACTGGAAGGGAAAAATAGCAACTGAAAAGTAAAGCCGCAACGTCGAGCTGTCCACTGGAAATCCCATCTGAAGGGTGAGTACAGATAGCCTCCACAGCTCCTCAGGTCCAGCCGTCCGCTCCAAGAACATCCCGTCCAGTGGTCCACCTCCAAGTATCGTCCTGCCCCGTAAGCCTCAACCATGATCAGCGTTGTCCGTCATCTACAACCAACATAACATAGTGCGAGCATAGCCCGTGCAGGGGTGAGTATAAGCTACTCAGTAGGGACCCCGAGACCCCCGAAGGTCTCCTAGAATCCACAAAGGATAATCCACAAAGGAAAGATACAATCACAAAGTAACATTCGACACTGCTTAGGTATATACCCATACATATACCTAAGTCATCAATTCTCGTTCGGCTCCAACATCCGAGCCTAAGTACAACCCAGTCCACACAGGAAGGCAAAACGTAAATCCACACAGGATATCACAACACAATCCACATAGGAAAGCAAAACAGGATTCAGCTCACACAGGTAAACTACTTCGTAAGACGATAGAGATGATCGGATATATCCACTGATTCATCTAATCCGTCGGACCCACAAAGGATCGAAAGGTACTAACCCCCGCAAAAACCCACAAAGGATCTGACCCACACAGGATCGATAGGTAACTAACACCCGCAATGACCCACACAGGATCGGACCCACACAGGATCTGTAGGCGCTGGCCCACATAGGACCGCTGAGCACTGACCCACAGAGGATCGGACCCACACAGGATCTGTAGCACAGATCCACGTAGGATCGCTGAGTGCTGTAGTCGTCGCCGTTGAATCCACTGAGGATCTCTGTACAGTCATCTTTGTAGTCGCAGTCGCAGCCAGCGCTAGGGTTCCCGCACACAGCAAGCTTGTTCGGGAGGGTCCGCTCCATGAGCCGAGAGGTTGATACATCAACTGACACATAGTCCAGAGTTGATGTATCCAAAAGCTCCGTATCTTCAACAGGAACTCAACGCCACAGACGGCGCGTCAAACGGACGCCCGGTCTGAGAGTTATTGGCTTTTTCATCCCAGGGGCCCGGTTGGTTTTTAAGTCAAAACTGACCCGATCGCACTCCACCTGCATCCAAACCTCAGGCAGAGTAAGCCAAAAGATCTGTCTCCCTTAGAGGAATCCATCAAAGTCGACAGCACGTCAATCGGACGTCCGGAGCTTAAGTTATGAGCGTTTCCTCTCCGAGGGCCCGGTTGGTTTCGTGTACGAACCAACCCGGCCGAACACAAATTATTCTGAAACCTTGAGTGCGATATACCTAAACGACCATCTCGATCCAAGGATTGCATCGCAACTGACAGTGCGTCGATCAGAGGCCCGTAGCTGAAGTTATGGGCGATAGACCGAAAATGGTTCGGTAATAGGGGGTTCGGGCCCGGTCCAACCCGGCCCGATACCCCCAGGGTCGGCCCGAACTGGGTCGACCCGAACCGGGTCTGGGTCCGGCCCGCTTGGACGTGGCCCGGCCTGGCTGGCGCGGCCCAGCCCGGCTGGCGCGACCCAACCTGGCGGTCCGGTTCGGCGGACCGGCCAGGGCAGCCTCCCGGCGCGCGGCACGCTGGCGCGCTGCCAGGGGTTTGGCCGAACGGCCGAACCATTTCGGGGCGGGGGGCGCTACCCCCACGTGAACTAAACCGCGGCCCCTTAATGGGGCCACTCAGCTGGCCGGCCGGGTGTTACGACCCCCGGCGCTCTCCTCGAACCGTCCGGCCCGGCTGGCCGGTCGGCTGCCGCCATCACGGGACCGGCAGAGGCCGGTCCCCTCGCTCAGACGCCGACGGCCCAGAACCGGCCGCCGGTTCCCCTGCTCCGCCATGGCCCGGAACCGACCGCGACCTTCGTCCATCCGGCGCCGCTCCCCTCCACCACGGCCCCGCTCTAGCCGTGGTGCTTCTGAGGTCCTCCGGCGCGGCGCGATGGTGTCGCGTCCTTTGTTCATCTTCTATGGCGCAGCGTGATGGCGCCGCGGATTTGTTACTTCCCACGACGCGGTGCGGCGGCTCCGCGTTTCTCCACTCTCCCTTTTACAATTTCTGCGTGGTGCTTCGACACCGCGTTGCCTTGTTCGCCGCATCAAAAATCCACAACCAAAAAGGGGAGGAGTGTCGGACATGTTTGTGCGGTCCGTCCTCCTCCCGTTAATTCGATAACAGGCGGTTCAATTGAAAGGGGAAAAATGACGGAAGAAAAACACAAAATAGAAATGCATAAAACCCCTACCTCAACGCTGTCATCGAACGAGCGTTCGTCACGGAATTAACCGTCGCGGAAGATTAGGTTTGTCGTGGAAGAAGAGGATCGTTGCAGAAGAAGAGGTTCACTTTTGGCGTTGGGTGATCTCCGAGGAAGGCGTCTCTCGCCGTCGGAGGTTGGCGTTCTTCGTTGGCGGTAGAGCGTTCTTCACGTTCTTCATCGAAGAATGAAGAATCCTCTCTTTGTTCTCCCAAAGGTTTAACACAACACAAACCCCCAACAATAATAAAATAAGTCTTCATCTTATTTTATTATCAACATAAGAATTTGAAAATCAAAAGATAAGAAACGAACAATTAATTCGAAGAATTAATTTTAACAATTTAACTACCCAATTTAATGGGGCATTTCTTAACCAGAAAAATGCATGGTTGACTTTCATTAAAGAGGGGGTTTGCGGGTGCGTTACTTAGGAGGGAAGAAACGGTGGGGCTTGTGCAGGCCCCACCTCACAAATTTCCTACCAAGTGGGTAGGATATTTTGGTTTCCACCCTATCCGCTTAACTTGGCTTAAGTGGATTTAATTGAAATAAAATAAAGTTGTCGCACCACTTTATTTTATTTCTTAACTTAACCCCAAAAATTAAAAACCACACGCGAGAAAATGCAACTCCGGAAAAGGCGTTTCTAAGCAAATATCGACGCTGAGATTCCATTAGTGCCCTCGGAATTCGATTCTGAGCACCGGTTCAAAAGTTAGAAAACCCCACTCGTTCGTTCACTGAACGTACCCGAGCTAAACTTCGGAAAATGATTCCGGCTACACCGGGCCTCGGAATCAGGTGCCGTCAGAAACTGCGTTCTTATAAAATTCCCAAGAAAATTAAGAAAAAAAATTTCCTTGAATTTTACGGGTCTTTACAAGATGATCATGTGACTCAAGAGATAGGGGAACCCTATTTGATTCAAGAAGGAGATGAAGACATCATTTGGACACTCGAGTAGGCCAATGGGACTCTGGTAACATTGTGGGAAGCAGTATAAAGAACCTTTAGTGGGACTCAAGAGAGATAAAGTGCGACTATGTATTGACCATTTTAATTATTCATCTAATTATAGTGAAGAATCTACATTTTAGAGAATAAAAAACACAACAAGGAGTTGGTTTTTGAACCAAACCTTATAAATCCTTATGTTCAGTGCCTTTACAATTAGTAAATCATTCAAGATAGGTCTTAGAGACCCAAGAAGAGTTGATCGAGGCTTTAACCAGCCACTAAAGTTTAATTTAAAGGAAAAAATTTGTAAAAATTTCAATGGCTTCAATAATTCACCCCCTCCCCACACAGTTATTCCCACTGATTCGGTCACTTCACAATTATTTGTTAAAATCACATGTTCTAGGTGTTAATTGCTTCATTTTTCATATATGTTTCCATTCATCAGTCCCAACATTTATACATTGATCATGGTTCCATAATATCTATAATGTTAACAATGATATAAATATAATATATATTAATTATATATATATAAGGTATATATAGAAAATTAATTACACCATTCATGAAGATGGAAGGCCATACGTACTCCTGAACACTGTTTTCACTTTTGGATGAATGAAAAAAAAAATAAAGGTAAAAAATAATTAGAATTTAATAATCATTAATATATCATATACATAATATATATTCATTAATTCCTTCTTTATTTACATCTATGTGAGGATGAAATGAATGAAAAATCACATTGGTTTGTGGTGGTGGAAGTCCACACATACACATAAGCGACATTATTGTTTTCCAATGGATTACAAGGCAAGAAAGAAGATATGATTTTAAATTTCTAAAAACATGATAATATCATATATAAATATTAAACCCATAAAAATATTAAAAATATTAAATAAGGTGATTAATATTAATTTTATCATAATGAAGAGGCGGTAGTCTATCATTACACATGAGTAATAATATGACTTCCCATTTGGTGGAAGAGAAAGTCGATATTGGTGGTTTTATAATCACAATATCACTATAGAATATTAATTATATTTATGTTATTATTTTTTGTTCAATAAAATTTATTTATATGAGTTATATAAATAAATTAATTGAAAGAGTTAGGGTAAAACAATTACCACTTATTCAGTACATCCCTTTACAACTTTTCTTAAATACAATTGGATTGGTTTTTTAAGAGAAAACAACCTATATTTAGTGTCTATGAGGGTTTAGAAGATAAATATTACAGTTTTTGAGGAAATATAGGGCTCAATGTGTTCGATAAATAGAGGAAAATATTATTCCATTTTATATGTGAGGGGAGGAGCAATTGTAGAATTACATAAAGTATTGAATTAAAATAAATTTATTATAAAAATAATGTGACTCCAAATAAGAATATTTAAAATATCGGATTCTAATATGTATATATAATCTCATACTATATTTGTTTTACACGTTTAGGTTATGTTTTTACCCTTATATCTTGGTTTAACCCCTCGTTAATGTTTTTGAAAATTACCACAATATCAATATTTTCTATTATTTAAGGGTCAAGAAAGTAACCATAAATAGAAAAGTGACTCATAATTAGATCATGGAAGATATGTTCAATCATATACAGTTCACATGGATTAATATATCTGTTTTTATAAATTTTAAATAAATTAATAAAATATTAATTTCCTAAAATATCATTAATGTCATTCTTGACCCAATTCATTTTATTTGACATTAATGACATAAATAAAAATTTGTAATGAGAATATAAACATTTAATACACACAAAATATGTTATAGTAATATATAAAATTATTGTGACACTACAATTGTTAATTTTTTTTTATTTTTAATATTTTTAAAATCATTTATTTTACTTTTTTTATTAATTGAATAAATACTTTGTTGGGGTTTCTTAGAAATTTAATGTAATTATTCAATATCTAAAAATTAAAAATAAATTTCTAATATAAAAAAATTAATTATAATATCATGTAAATATTTATAATATCACTTATCCTCTTTTTATCTATATATAAGAATTATAGGGATATGAAAGTCAAGAGTGTGACATTTTGTATATGTTCCTTCCTTAAAATAATATAAAGGTAATAGTAGAAGAAAAATTAAATAAATTAGCCACATATTGAATACTGGGATGGAAATAGATGAAACCAACTTATAAAATTAGATAAATTAATTTTTTAGTGAAATTATAGATCCTTATCCCAATTTTTTAACCTTATTTAACCCATTTTACACTTACCAAGGTGACAAATATTTGTCACAGTTATTATTAAGAATTATTAAAAATTAAAGGATCCTATTTTTGAAATTAATACCTACAAACTACTAATATGGTATCAATTTTTCATGATCTATTATTTTTAAGGGCAATAAGTCAATTTCAATATAAATTATAAAAACACAATGAAAAATAGTTTTTAGATTAATATATTTTAAGCATTAAAATTAATATATATCAATATATGGAATATTTTTAAATAAAATGGAATTAATTATATTATTAAAAATAAAATGAATCATATTTAATTATTTTAAAAATATAAAATATAATATTAATTCCAAATTACTTTATTTGATGAAAAGAAATGTGAGTATTTGAAAATTTGGTATTTTTCATTATTCACTAAAATAATCAATCATTTAAAAAATTACCAAATTTTTTACCTAAGTTAATATTGATGTTCTAATTTGAAAAATTACCTTAATTTTTTTAAAATAAAATTCCTAAATGTGGATGAAATTATTTATAATTTCGATGCACAAACTGTAATAGAAATCATTTTCGAAAAAAAATTGACGTATAAAATTACTTTTTAAAAAAATAGTGCTAATTTAAAGAGCATTAATCAAATAGTATTATATTGATTATAAAATTTATAAATTTATTTTAAAATATATTTACTCATATTTTTATCCTCTAAATCAACTCTTTGGTTATAACAGTCACATTTAAATAATATTATTTTTATAATGTATCTAAATTTTCTTAAAGATTAGTGTTGTGTGTGAAGAAATATATAATAATAATTATTTTTTGAAGAATATTTATTGTGTTAAATTCTCAAAACAAAAATAGATTACAACCTATCAATTTTATCTTTGTTATCAAAGGTTCAATATATGAAAATACCTTTTTTTTGTAACGCACGTTGTACAATGGGATAATAAAACGTCCTTTAAAAAGGGAAGGTTGGAAAAATAAAGTTTACCTTAAATAGAACATAATGTTGTTACCAGATAAGGGTAATAATGTTGGGAATTTAATATATATACATTTATGAGAAAACCAGCATCCAAGGACTTATAGAGAGTATTATAGAATTGGGTAATGAGAATGTTAATGACCACAAAACCATAAATCTGTGATGGGTGAAAAGACCAAGGATACATTTAAAATAAATGTAAAATTATTATTTTTTTATTTCGAGATAATTTTTCTTAATGTTGAGGGATTATTTTTCAATCATAATAGAGTATATGAAAAAATATACTAACTTGATCTCTTTTCATTTTATAATAAAAATTCCATCCTTTGGTATAACTTCAATGAATCCCACAATAATTTCATCTTTTAAACCATGAAATAGATATTTTAAGATGAATATTTAAATCCTGGAGTACTAAAATTTACATTTAATAGATCATAATATCTATAAAAGAAAGTAAATTTATCCATTATTTATCAAAATATTTTACGAAACCTAAATGATTAACATAATTTATCCAATATTGATAAATAATACCCAATGATCAACTAAATCAATTCCATAAAAAGTTAAACTTATAAATACTCCATTATATGCCTGAAAAAAAACGAAAACCAAAAAATATGAATTATGTGATCATATTTTTTGGGATTAACATTATAATTTATCTCTAGACAACAAGAAGTCACTAACAATGTCACATACTAAACATATGAATACCTGGATCATATATTCTTCAAAAACATAAAAATATTTTGAAATACTATGTAATGCCCCGACCCCAGCTGCCCAGAGTCGGTGCATTAATTACGTAACATTGGAATGATCACAAGAAAGATCAAATCCCGAAAGACCGATTAGTTTAGTAGCCTTGGAAACACTAGATATATTCATAAGTTTTACATTACATCATAAAATGAAAAACTACTACAACAACATAATGTTTCCAACGTCCACACTATAAACCCATAATATCCCTGCAAGTCAATCATAAT
Source organism: Viscum album (assembly GCA_963277665.1). Classification (NCBI taxonomy): domain Eukaryota; kingdom Viridiplantae; phylum Streptophyta; class Magnoliopsida; order Santalales; family Viscaceae; genus Viscum; species Viscum album. The sequence continues at coordinate 1,713,048,408 of OY728152.1, read as the reverse complement.
TTACTTCTTCACTACCTGGGAAAAATAAAACATAAAAAAAAGGGGTGAGCTCAAATGCCCAGTAAGGATAACAATATAGCGGAACATTCAAAATAAGCATAAACATTTAAGGCAATGAATTACTAAAACAAAAGCCTTTTAAAAATTGAACTTCAACATAGTATGGCAAAAGTAAAATGAAATAATGCCATTTACTTGTTCACATGGATATTCTACTAATCGAATAATCACATGCAATATCAATAACCACTTGCATAATGTTGGAATGCATAATGCCAAACGTTAATTTCATTGTCTAGGCCTCATCCCAAGACCTAGGGGTTACTTCTAACCGGAACCCAACCCGGAGTGCCTCTAATAACCGGACACCAACCCGGAGTGCCTCTAATAACCGGACACCAACCCGGAGTGCCTCTAATAACCGGACACCAACCCGGAGGGCATACTTTTACCAGTCCCTAACCTGGAGGGCTTACTTTAACCAGTCCCTAACCTGGAGGGCTTACTTTAACCAGTCCCCAACCTGGAGGGCTTACTTTTACCGGTCCCCAACCCGGAACATACTTGTTTAGCACATTCATCTGAAGAAAAGTTTGAAATATAACATAAACATTCGGGTTAAAACTAGCATACGAAATGTCAATAGTTTCACCATAAACTATGAATGGTATAAAATAGCACATCCACATTCAAACATATCACAAAACCTTCAATACAATATAGAAGTTTTGTATTATAATAAATCAACTTCAAATAATCTTAAAATCCATCAAAGGATGTTGACATAGATGAAATCAAAATTCTTTTAAAAGAAGTATCTCCTTTTATTTTGAAATCATTTAAGATCCATATAAAATAAAACATTTTCTTTGAAAATATTCTTATAAGCTTGTAAGGAAAGCTTCGACGATTTTATAACGGCGGAAAATAACCGCACCCGCCGTATAAGTTAAAAAAAACATTCTTACCTCAATTCTGTCGAAAAGGTTAAAAAGGACCTTGTTTTGAAAACGACGGAAAGATTCCTTTATAAACCTCTTATAAAAAGTCAAACAAGGGTATAAATGACTTTAACCCATATTCTTGTAAATAGTAAAAATGTTTTGAAATACATTTCGAAGAAACATGGATGTGGATGATAAAGAGATCCCAGTAGATTATTACGTATAATACAACCTCGGATAATGAAGAGATTGTGAAATAACCCTTACCTTGTACTTTTCCTTGGTTGGGGTAGGTTAACCTCCTGTATAATGGTGAAATAATTGTTATTAAATTATACAAGAATCATATATATTAATATGATATCATATATGATCTTTTAACATTGATTTGTTAATAATATCTTAGAATTATCGTCGTTTCGGGTGTTAACTTACTCATTTTCTTTTATATGTTTTGTTACATAAGTCATGTTTGTTGTATCTTATTCATATCCAGAATGATATCAAGTCCTTAAACATCATTTTTAAATCATTAAATGATAATTATACTTGAATGGATACGATGGAGAATGAATCTCATCGCGTTCGTGGAGACGGTAGTCCGTACGTACGCACGAACGCTACTTCCATTTAATTTTTATTTTAAAAGAATCGAATCCAAATGATACATAGGTATATTACTATTCCAGTATAATATAATATTTTATATATGTTACTTAAGTTCATTAACACCATCCTTTATACGTTCCAAGTGTGGTATGAACGAGTCATATCATTTTAAGGGGGCGGTAGTCCGCACTTCCTCAAATGAAATTATCGTATGTATATACAACATGAAACGAATAATGGTATGAAATAAAATGGAATTACAGAAGATTATATATAAAATATATATCATTAATATCATATTTAATTACTGTTCCATCATAATAGCCACCATGAGAGGTGGTAAGATGTATTTGAACAATCATCATTTCGTGAGGCGTTAGTTTGCCATCCACAGAAACATTATGTTCATCATCCATTAGATGGAGTTGTGTGTATGTGTAGTTTGAATCCTTCTTATAACAACATCCTAGTATATTGAGGATATTGGTGTTGTTACAAAAGAAAGGAAATAAAAAGATTTATGGGGTTGGAGAAGCAAAATAAATGAAACTAATTTAAGAGAAATCGTTACCTTTAATTTAGGTAACTCACTTTGGTTGGAACCAAAGGACTTCTTGAAATGATTTCTTCCTAAGGGGAAGCTTCAAGGAGGAGGAGAGGAATGTGGGGAGCTTAGTTGGGCAGAGTTTGGACGAGCCAAGTGGCTTGAGAGGTGTGAAGAAATGAGAAGGAGGAGTGCCCTTTTATAAGAGGGGTGAGGGGCACCTTTGGAAAAGCTAGAAATATTAATTTATAATAAATTCATATTCGGTTTCTAATGGCTCCAAAGTTGACTATTCAAAGGTTAAGGTGGGGATAGGTCGAAAACCACTCAACCAATAGAATTTAGACAGGTTTGGGTACTTATATTAACATTATCTTTAAGTATTAACTCTAAGTTAATTAGTTTCACTTTTACAGTGTCTCTTTGTATTTTTATATAATATTGTTAATAAACTTACTATATACATCCAAGAGACCCCCAAGTGGTCCTTTAATGAGGAACCTATCATAATATAAGTCTCTTGGCCGAACCTTAGATTTTTAGGAATTTAATATCAATTAATAATATAATATTTGTTTTAAGAACTCTTTTACTATTCAATAGTTGATTTTTGTGAAACTCCTAACAGATTGATTACTTCGAACAAAGTCTATTAAATCAATCCTAATATATCATATTATCATAGAAAATTAGTTTAATTCATTAAAAGTTTCATATTATAATTATTTGGGTATTTATAAGATCAATTATTTTAATTTTTCACTATTTTAGTAATTACTGCATCATCATTGTGTCATAAATAAAATATATTATTTAATGTCTAAAAATTATAAATAAAATATCATTATGTAGGAAATCTTTTTATCTTTCTAATGAATATTTATAATCGAAAATACAACATGTATAACCCTATGTAAAAATTGTTCTTCTAAAAGATGTAAGCTTATGCCATTTTTATTTTTATTTTAACTTTATTAATATAATGTGTCATTATCACTTACAAGTGGATCCATGGGGTCCCAAAATAGACCCAAAGATGCCCATGGTCGACCATGTATCAACCAATAGGGTTAAGACACGTTTTAGGGTAATTTAGTATTATTATAATATTATTTTTTTAACCCTTATTTACCGGATTTACCCTTTAACCATGGTAAATAAAATATTTACCACAGTAACTTTTCAAAATGTCTAAAAATAAAAGTTACCTATTTACACAATTTGAACATCCTGATTCCAAATATGGAATCCATTTTCCTAAATTCAAAACACAGAAGTGGCAGAAATTAATTTAAAATTAATTCCCGCTGTCAAAACAAAAAGCGTGTTTTTAAGAGATAATAACTATCAAAAGATTGACACTTGTTTATGTTCGGTTTAATTGTAAAATTATGTCCAATGACCAACATTATATTAAATGGTAAAAATATATTCTAAATATACTTTAAAACCACTAAAATTCATAATTTATCACTATTAATTATTTTGATTAAAAAAGTTGTTTTTAATTAAAATTTAGAAATTTTCACTATTCATCAAAATATGAAAGTTATCCGAAATGTACCAAAATTTCACCCTAGGCTAATTTCGATATTCTGAATCCAAAAATGAAGTCCATTTTGAAATATAAAATATATATGATTTCAAAAATTAGGTATTACTATTCACAACGGCTAGTTTAATCGGTTGTGGTGTGTGTTAAAACTCGAAGTTGCGTATAACACACGCTACTGTATTATTCAAAGGAAAGCGTACCGTGGAAGCTTGGGATGTTTCATTTTAAATTTTTTTTTTGTCCCCATTTAGTCAATATGTTTAAAATATTGTATTTAAAAAGGGATCACTATTAAAAGTTGATAAAAGTGCAATACTGAAAATGAATTTGTTCTTGCATTATATCAAAGAAACTCATAATATGGATTCTAAAATTATAAGGATTATATAAAGTTTAAAATTTAGATAATACTATTCATAACCGCTTTTGAATGGCTTATTTTTGTAAGTCATGGTGTGATTGAACTCGGTGTTGCGTGTAGTGCAAGTTATTTAATTATTTTGAAGAAATAACACACTATGAAATCTTGGGGTGTTACATTCTCCCCTCCTTCAATAAATTGCGTCCTCGCAATTTGAAATTGTTCTTCAAAAATAAAAGGTTGAAAATAGAAAATATATTTGTGGGAAAAACCCACATCGGAAATTGGGTTACTAAAATTTAGTCTTAATATGAGGAAAAGAGAAATGAAAGGGTCACCACCAAATTATGATCTCGATTAGGAGAACATTGGTGGCAATTAGAGACATATAATTGGAGGAAAAACGTAAATATTTATAGGTAGTGATTGAGGTCATCAATCACAAACAAGTGTAAAATTGAGGTCCTTAAACTCATCAATCTATGATGATTAGAAATACCATCGGTTCAACAAAACATAGGGTATTGGGATAACACATTTTTGACGTTTCAAAATATCTTAGTTGAAATCCCACATCGAAAAATGAATTAATGAGGCCTCTATTTAAAATAAAGAGTGGAAAGTATGAAGATTACCGAAAATAACACATACTAGGGTTCCATGTAGGAAAATATGGATATGGAGGAGAAATCTAACCATCAATTATCTGACGGAGAGTGGTAGAGAACATGGCTATGAAAAGGCCAACAATCCTAAAGCCATAAATTAGTGATGATTTAAGGTACCATCTAGGACAACATTTTTGTTCTAAGTTCCTTTTATTAATGTTGAGGAATTTATTTATGAGTTTGTCTAAGATCATAAGGAGATATACTTACTTTATAATTAGAGTTTTATCTAATAATAAATTTCTACCACAAACTCATCTTTCACTCTAAGAGATAATAGAACGTAAAAAAAAATTTATACAGGGTTCCAAAATAAATGAGTTTATAATTCATATACCATATCTTTTAATAAAAACTAAATTATTTAATCCAGGACATCTCGTGGGCCAGTGGTAGGTGATACACCCTTGTCGCCCTTCAGTTGCGGGTTCAAGTCTCGCAGCCTTGCCGGACGCGACGGGTTACCGCCCAACCTCCGGGTTTTCCTTTTATGGTAATCCAAAATAATCCAAACTAGAACTATCCAAAATACTTCTATCCAGACTCAGAGTCCAACATTTATAAGTAAGGTAAACATAATGTAGAACCTTTTTACCCCGTAATATCATATGAATACCTTCATAATGTATTCTTTTAATACACTGAAACATCCTGAATTACCATATTCCTTATTGATTACATTCATGCTCCCTTATTCCATATAGAAAGCTGGATATACTTCATTAATCCAAAAATGTTTTAAACCCCAAAAATGATGGAATATACAAATCATTAATCAGTTCGAAGGTAGTCAAGAATATCCAATATAATTTATCCAAAACAATCATGTATTATTCCAAAATCACTACTTCGGTATCAGAACTATATTATGGTTTATCATTCTCTCAACCATATATTTTCCAAAAATTTATCCTGCTATTGAGTCACTTTTCTTTGTTCCACATAATCTCAAGTCCTTAATGAAATAGTACTGCAGTACAATCCTTATATACTCCATAATTATTATAACAAGTACATTGTTGATACAACACTCAATTGACATAATCAACATAAGAACTCTAATAATTCCTCCTCATCTGTGGTAGTATCATAACTTGATTATTATCCAATAGCATCATTTGCGGCATAGTCTGATGACTGGGACATAGGTTCGCATAGTGTCCAAACTCCTTGCAAATGAAACATTGTACATTTGAGACCATTTTCTCACCCTTGCAGTCACGTACTTTGTGCCCTTTTCCTCCACACTTATAACAAACTCTCATTCCTTTCAGGCAAGTTCCAGGGTGTTTCTTTCCACAGTTACCACATATGGGAAAATTATTCTTTTCCCTCTTCCCTTTACCCATCTTTCTCTCTTCCAGCCTTTTCTTCTCTTGCTTCCCTTCAAAGGCATAGGACTCAGTAAACTCTTTACTTATCTTATCAACACATGATATTATTTCTTCATATGATGATAATACATGGGTGACTATTTCTCTTATAAATTCTAGCTTAAGACCATGAAAGATATGATCCTTCCTTCTCTTTGAATCATGTGTATTTCTGGAGTTCTCATTCCTTCTACTGGGCGCCATTTCTAAACAATGGCATAAACTAGATCAGTTTATGAATCAAAATACATAATCCCATACTTATAAAACACTTGACATAAATTGAACTATTTATGGATATAATCCATAATCATAAGAATGTTTTCTTTGAGGAAGTATATACTCATAATCCCTTCAAAATGATTTGTAAAGAAAATGAGAGTTATCCTAAGCATATCCCCCGGGAGTGTCGTAACCAAGAGTGCAGCAAGGCCCGTTGTCGTGCACCAGTTCCCGTTCGAGTCTAGCTCAAAGCGGTGTTTTCGGGTTTTACCCCTAGGTACATCTGTGCCAGAGCCGCCTCTACCTGCTCGTATCCAGACAGGGATGTATTGCTCGGAAAACTCACAAAATCTCTACAATACCAAAATTCTAGGAAGTTCTTCTTTACTAATCCTCAAAGTTCATCTTAGGTCTACGTGCTCTAATCAGAGTTTATCTAAATCTAGCTTCCAAGGTTTGTACTAAACTTCCTCTGATACCAACTATAATGCCCCGACCCCAGCTGCCCAGAGTCGGTGCATTAATTACGTAACATTGGAATGATCACAAGAAAGATCAAATCCCGAAAGACCGATTAGTTTAGTAGCCTTGGAAACACTAGATATATTCATAAGTTTTACATTACATCATAAAATGAAAAACTACTACAACAACATAATGTTTCCAACGTCCACACTATAAACCCATAATATCCCTGCAAGTCAATCATAATTTACTTCTTCACTACCTGGGAAAAATAAAACATAAAAAAAAGGGGTGAGCTCAAATGCCCAGTAAGGATAACAATATAGCGGAACATTCAAAATAAGCATAAACATTTAAGGCAATGAATTACTAAAACAAAAGCCTTTTAAAAATTGAACTTCAACATAGTATGGCAAAAGTAAAATGAAATAATGCCATTTACTTGTTCACATGGATATTCTACTAATCGAATAATCACATGCAATATCAATAACCACTTGCATAATGTTGGAATGCATAATGCCAAACGTTAATTTCATTGTCTAGGCCTCATCCCAAGACCTAGGGGTTACTTCTAACCGGAACCCAACCCGAAGTGCCTCTAATAACCGGACACCAACCCGGAGTGCCTCTAATAACCGGACACCAACCCGGAGGGCATACTTTTACCAGTCCCTAACCTGGAGGGCTTACTTTAACCAGTCCCTAACCTGGAGGGCTTACTTTAACCAGTCCCCAACCTGGAGGGCTTACTTTTACCGGTCCCCAACCCGGAACATACTTGTTTAGCACATTCATCTGAAGAAAAGTTTGAAATATAACATAAACATTCGGGTTAAAACTAGCATACGAAATGTCAATAGTTTCACCATAAACTATGAATGGTATAAAATAGCACATCCACATTCAAACATATCACAAAACCTTCAATACAATATAGAAGTTTTGTATTATAATAAATCAACTTCAAATAATCTTAAAATCCATCAAAGGATGTTGACATAGAAGAAATCAAAATTCTTTTAAAAGAAGTATCTCCTTTTATTTTGAAATCATTTAAGATCCATATAAAATAAAACATTTTCTTTGAAAATATTCTTATAAGCTTGTAAGGAAAGCTTCGACGATTTTATAACGGCGGAAAATAACCGCACCCGCCGTATAAGTTAAAAAAAACATTCTTACCTCAATTCTGTCGAAAAGGTTAAAAAGGACCTTGTTTTGAAAACGACGGAAAGATTCCTTTATAAACCTCTTATAAAAAGTCAAACAAGGGTATAAATGACTTTAACCCATATTCTTGTAAATAGTAAAAATGTTTTGAAATACATTTCGAAGAAACATGGATGTGGATGATAAAGAGATCCCAGTAGATTATTACGTATAATACAACCTCGGATAATGAAGAGATTGTGAAATAACCCTTACCTTGTACTTTTCCTTGGTTGGGGTAGGTTAACCTCCTGTATAATGGTGAAATAATTGTTATTAAATTATACAAGAATCATATATATTAATATGATATCATATATGATCTTTTAACATTGATTTGTTAATAATATCTTAGAATTATCGTCGTTTCGGGTGTTAACTTACTCATTTTCTTTTATATGTTTTGTTACATAAGTCATGTTTGTTGTATCTTATTCATATCCAGAATGATATCAAGTCCTTAAACATCATTTTTAAATCATTAAATGATAATTATACTTGAATGGATATGATGGAGAATGAATCTCATCGCGTTCGTGGAGACGGTAGTCCGTACGTACGCACGAACGCTACTTCCATTTAATTTTTATTTTAAAAGAATCGAATCCAAATGATACATAGGTATATTACTATTCCAGTATAATATAATATTTTATATATGTTACTTAAGTTCATTAACACCATCCTTTATACGTTCCAAGTGTGGTATGAACGAGTCATATCATTTTAAGGGGGCGGTAGTCCGCACTTCCTCAAATGAAATTATCGTATGTATATACAACATGAAACGAATAATGGTATGAAATAAAATGGAATTACAGAAGATTATATATAAAATATATATCATTAATATCATATTTAATTACAGTTCCATCATAATGGCCACCATGAGAGGTGGTAAGATGTATTTGAACAATCATCATTTCGTGAGGCGTTAGTTTGCCATCCACAGAAACATTATGTTCATCATCCATTAGATGGAGTTGTGTGTATGTGTAGTTTGAATCCTTATTATAACAACATCCTAGTATATTGAGGATACTGGTGTTGTTACAAAAGAAAGGAAATAAAAAGATTTATGGGGTTGGAGAAGCAAAATAAATGAAACTAATTTAAGAGAAATCGTTACCTTTAATTTAGGTAACTCACTTTGGTTGGAACCAAAGGACTTCTTGAAATGATTTCTTCCTAAGGGGAAGCTTCAAGGAGGAGGAGAGGAATGTGGGGAGCTTAGTTGGGCAGAGTTTGGACGAGCCAAGTGGCTTGAGAGGTGTGAAGAAATGAGAAGGAGGAGTGCCCTTTTATAAGAGGGGTGAGGGGCACCTTTGGAAAAGCTAGAAATATTAATTTATAATAAATTCATATTCGGTTTCTAATGGCTCCAAAGTTGACTATTCAAAGGTTAAGGTGGGGATAGGTCGAAAACCACTCAACCAATAGAATTTAGACAGGTTTGGGTACTTATATTAACATTATCTTTAAGTATTAACTCTAAGTTAATTAGTTTCACTTTTACAGTGTCTCTTTGTATTTTTATATAATATTGTTAATAAACTTACTATATACATCCAAGCGACCCCCAAGTGGTCCTTTAATGAGGAACCTATCATAATATAAGTCTCTTGGCCGAACCTTAGATTTTTAGGAATTTAATATCAATTAATAATATAATATTTGTTTTAAGAACTCTTTTACTATTCAATAGTTGATTTTTGTGAAACTCCTAACAGATTGATTACTTCGAACAAAGTCTATTAAATCAATCCTAATATATCATATTATCATAGAAAATTAGTTTAATTCATTAAAAGTTTCATATTATAATTATTTGGGTATTTATAAGATCAATTATTTTAATTTTTCACTATTTTAGTAATTACTGCATCATCATTGTGTCATAAATAAAATATATTATTTAATGTCTAAAAATTATAAATAAAATATCATTATGTAGGAAATCTTTTTATCTTTCTAATGAATATTTATAATCGAAAATCCAACATGTATAACCCTATGTAAAAATTGTTCTTCTAAAAGATGTAAGCTTATGCCATTTTTATTTTTATTTTAACTTTATTAATATAATGTGTCATTATCACTTACAAGTGGATCCATGGGGTCCCAAAATAGACCCAAAGATGCCCATGGTCGACCATGTATCAACCAATAGGGTTAAGACACGTTTTAGGGTAATTTAGTATTATTATAATATTATTTTTTTAACCCTTATTTACCGGATTTACCCTTTAACCATGGTAAATAAAATATTTACCACAGTAACTTTTCAAAATGTCTAAAAATAAAAGTTACCTATTTACACAATTTGAACATCCTGATTCCAAATATGGAATCCATTTTCCTAAATTCAAAACACAGAAGTGGCAGAAATTAATTTAAAATTAATTCCCGCTGTCAAAACAAAAAGCGTGTTTTTAAGAGATAATAACTATCAAAAGATTGACACTTGTTTATGTTCGGTTTAATTGTAAAATTATGTCCAATGACCAACATTATATTAAATGGTAAAAATATATTCTAAATATACTTTAAAACCACTAAAATTCATAATTTATCACTATTAATTATTTTGATTAAAAAAGTTGTTTTTAATTAAAATTTAGAAATTTTCACTATTCATCAAAATATGAAAGTTATCCGAAATGTACCAAAATTTCACCCTAGGCTAATTTCGATATTCTGAATCCAAAAATGAAGTCCATTTTGAAATATAAAATATATATGATTTCAAAAATTAGGTATTACTATTCACAACGGCTAGTTTAATCGGTTGTGGTGTGTGTTAAAACTCGAATTTGCGTATAACACACGCTACTGTATTATTCAAAGGAAAGCGTACCGTGGAAGCTTGGGATGTTTCATTTTAAATTTTTTTTTTGTCCCCATTTAGTCAATATGTTTAAAATATTGTATTTAAAAAGGGATCACTATTAAAAGTTGATAAAAGTGCAATACTGAAAATGAATTTGTTCTTGCATTATATCAAAGAAACTCATAATATGGATTCTAAAATTATAAGGATTATATAAAGTTTAAAATTTAGATAATACTATTCATAACCGCTTTTGAATGGCTTATTTTTGTAAGTCATGGTGTGATTGAACTCAGTGTTGCGTGTAGTGCAAGTTATTTAATTATTTTGAAGAAATAACACACTATGAAATCTTGGGGTGTTACATACTATATATATTAAATGAAAACATATATTCATATAGAAATTAACTATAAAAAATATATTCCATAAATTTGAAAATGCATTAAAATTCATCAAATTTTACATAAATCACATTTTTATCAAATCAGTAACCAATTTCAAGGTCACCAATATTATATAATTAATGTGGTTAATATTAATCATTTCATTATCCTCACTAAACAGTATTATTTCATCATAAGGAACATATCATGGGTTATTTTTCCATTACTCATGTGTTCTTTAAAATTTAACCATGCCAGTAGATCAATTTTTTATGTTATCGGTACTATTCAACATTTTATTCCAAATCTATAAAGAAAAACCAATGAAGAACAATCTTGTGATGTTCTATGAATCTTATAACCAGAATATCATTGATATATAACATCAAAAATATTACTCTAAAATCCCAATACATTAAAAATTCAATCATTCCAATTAAATGATTAATATTTTATAGGTTTAAATTTATTCTAAGATTTAACCCATGGATTAGGGAATTGACTCAGATAATTCTCAAGTTCTCTACAAATAGAACATTGAATTTGTCAAAAATTCATTACATTATGGCCTTTATTTCAATATATAAACCATATTACCATTATAGTCAAACATTATCATGGTTACTACTTCCCACTCTCATGTCATGAAGGAAAATGAACATTCTTTCCTCTATGGTCATTACCACATGAATTTCCAAAAAAAATCCAGCATCCCCTTATTTAAGGTATTAGGAAACTCACTAATGTTTATATTTGAAATCATTTATTGTGAAGAAAACTAATATTAATCACAAGGTGTCACCTTTTAGTTCATATTTCATTTTTTATCCTGAGGAAAATCATTCCATCATCTATCAGATTCATTTTTATCATGAATCCTCATGGTTCCAACCATTATTTAGAATACATTACCATAGTGTGAGAAGTAATAATCGTACAAAGAGATGATGAAAAATCATTTATAGAATTTGTAAATCACAAAATATTATTTCTAATCTATGACACCTTTGGTTTAAATTTTATCATCCCTAGTTATAATATATCCAATTTTTTAATGAATAATTACAAAAAATTTAATTAACCGAAATATATCCCTCGACAATATAAAAATATAGTTAAAAAAAGACACAATTACCATGCACCATAATTATGGTTGTGATATAATAAACCAAATATTTTCATCATTTTATAACTTGATATTTTCTTGATGAAACCATGTCCACTTTTTTTATTTAGACTAGGATTAAATGTTAATAAAGCCACATAATCTATTACTTACCAAAAATTTAATATATTATATTATACATAGGTTTATCTTGAGGGTTTTATCCAGAGTTATATAATCCCAATAACTAAACATTAACTAAATATATCTTTTGATACCATCTATACTGGCCTAGGATTTTTCTACAAATATATTACATTTTAATTATTTATTATCCCATATATTTTACAAATACATGATTAATGACCACAATGGTTTCATGTATTTGGAGACTAGATAAACAATATTTATAATTCCTAAAATACTTGTAATATAGCCAATAATTATATTTCCATATACTAATCTTATTTGGTAGAACCAACTCTAAACTGTTATTTATAACATAGGTAAAGGAAACATATAAAGGGTTCTATTAGGGGATTCTTAAGGGTAAAAAATAGATATATATAAATGATCACTTAAGAATAACTATAAAATAATGGTATGTGAACATGATATTAACATTTTAAAACCATTACCTCTATATCATAGATCATGATCCCGATTCATCGAAGAAATAATGTTAGTTAATTAGGCATAAATTATAAAGGAATGAAAGTACCTGAGTTTTTAGAGAATAACACAAACCTAAGAATATAAAAGAAATATAATCTGACAACATCATGAATATGAATAAATATAAATAGGTTCACACATTATATGAAGGAAATGAAATAAGGGGCCATATAAACAATTAGTCCTGGAACTTTTTTCATGAACAATCTTATGGAAATGAAATCCCCCTGTATACATAAAATTTTGACGATGAAAACTAGGTCCATAAATTATCTTATGGAAATAAAACTAGGTCCATATAAAAAAATTTGAAAATGAAATCAAGTTCACACATAACATATTTACCTCATGAGTTATACAAATCTACCCAATGAATTGTAGAGACATAACTGACCCACCCATTATTTAATAATATTCCATTTATATTTATACCACATATAATGATAAATTTTTTGATTTTATCATAACTAAACCCATGTAAAATAAAATGAGTTTTGTAATCATCTCTCATCATTAATGAAAACCATTTAAAGAAATAATAAGGAGAATATCATAAAATCATTACCTAGTGAATCATATGTAACAGAAAAAAATTTCACCATGGATGAAAATTACTTTAAAATATCACTTGGAACATTTCTAAAATAAAATAGAATTTTCATTTTGAAACTACTTATTTAAAATCCAAATATTTAAAAAATATTCAAGAAAATATATTATATGAAAAGAACCATGAAAAAATATATAATTATCTTCAAATAATTTAGTGGTCATTAGAGAGAGAAATTTCATTCAATATATATATGGTAATATAATGTTTCTTTTCACAATTTTAGAAAAATTCAAAAGTAACTTATTCAGAAAAATAAAATAAAATTTCATTGTACCATTTTAATAAAAATTATTAAAAGGGTAAATAATAATTCAAAAAATAATAGGATAATATTAATACATTATGGGATTAATTTTAGAGAAAACATAGATATGAAAAAAAATTGACTAAAGAATAAATAATGTATTTTTTTCTTAGAAACATTTCCCAAAACAATTAAGTATAAAATTGAGGAGAATGGTTAAATTACTTCAAAATTCAATTAATAACAATAAGAGAATAAAATTAAAAGTGGGGTTAGAAAATTATCATATAATATCATTGATGGAAATTCAAGTATAAATAAACATGATTAAAATAGCATTAAAACATAAATCCCCATCCACATTGAGAACACTAAAATCAAAACATATTGACATAGAGTACCATATATTAACTTATATATCCGTAGATATTTCATGATAATAATCATAAAATAAATTCATTGGAGTTATATACACTACATAATAGAAACAATTGGTGAATATGGCATGTGTCTCATAGAAGTAAAAGTGAGAAGAAAAAAAAGCCTGACCCCAATACTTGTATTACTTCATATGCATTCAAAAAATTTATGTAATAAGCATATATTTATTATATATATATATATATAAACAATAATTATATATATAATACCTTGTATTATTTACTTATAACATTTTATTGCCTATATATTAACAATTCATTATTAAAATAACTTATTTCAGGTGACTGCTGCTTCGTTTTCCATACATTTTTTTGAAATCCCCCTTATTTATATATTAATCAAGATTTAATAGTATCCATTACTTTTATCATCTAATAAATATCATATATATTCATTATATATACTTCTAGAGTCATCCATAAATGATATACATTGAAAATTAATTACACTATTTAAGGAGATGGTAGGATATGTATGGATGAACCATACTTTCACAATTCATTGAATGGAACGAAAGAAAAATAAATAATAATTAATTTTTATAAAAAATAATTATACCATACATAACATATATACTCATTAATTGAGTATTTATTAATATACATTTATAATGGAAATAAAAAAATAATCTCATCACTTTGTGGAGGTGGTAGTCCATAATTACACACAAGTGACTTATCATTTGGGAACTGATGAGAAGTTAAAAGAGATGATAATATATTATAATTATATAAGAACAATTATTTCATATATATAATATCATAATATTTAACAAATCATAACAACTATCAATGAAATATGGTGACGGAAAATAAATTGTGTCCCTCTGTAGAAGAGGTAGTATACACATATGAAAGAGCGATACTTTTACCTTCAATTTGATGAAATGGAGGGTTGATATTGGTGGTTAAATAATCATATTAAAATTTAATTTAATTCTCTGAAGTTAATATTTCATTATGACTCATAGATATTTATTAGAGGTTGAATAAGAAATAAATTTAATGAGGTCAGTAAAACAATTACCACTTCTTTAATAGGACTCATTTAGATCATTTAATAAGGACACCTAGAATGGGTTTTAAAGTAGTACCTCACCTCAAAATATAAGATAGGAATGTTTATAAGATAAAATATCAAGGTTTTGGCAGATAGATAGCTCAATGGGTGTGAGGAATAAAGGATACAAGGTTCTGTTTAATAAGTGATGGGAGGGGAACTCTTGGAATTTCATAATGTATTTAATTATTGTAAATTAATTTTCATAATAATGTTGAAAAAAATTTGATTATTTATAATATAGTATTATTATATGTTTAAATTGTCTTATCAAATAAAATTTGTACTTGTCTCATTAACCCTTTTGACATTTACAATACTATAAAAAATTTCAACCATTTATGGGTCAATAATGTTAAAATAAAGAAACATGGGACTCATAAATTGATTATGTTTGATATGTGAAACCATATCCAATTAATGTGATCAAATATTGTATTATTATGTATTTTTAATCATTTAATAAAATATTATTTTGATAAAATATCAATGTCAATATTGAAAATATTCGTTATATTTAAAATTAAAGACATCAAGAAAAAGATGAAATTTGAATATAAAACGTTCAAAAATCACAAATACTATATAATAATATTCAAAATTCATGTAACATAATAATTAAAAAAATATTAATTTTAATATTTTTAAATTCATTAATTGTTTTTCTATTATTTGAATAAATACTCTTTCAATGATGTTTAAAAACATAAGTTGTTTATTAAATAAATAATCATTAAAAATAAATTAAAATTATAAGAATAATAATTCATAATTTAAATATTTATTTTTAAATAACATATCAACTCATTTCCTTATGTAAATGTTTTTGAGATATTATAGTCAAGATAGTGACATTTTATATTTATTTATTTTTTTCTTAAAATAAAATAATTTAATATTAAACGAAAAATAGAATAATGTAAGAATATAATTGAGTTTTGGATGGGAAGGAATAAACTAAACTCATAAAATAAGATATATTTTGTTCTTGGTTAATTTTTTAAGCCTCATCTCATATTTTTTACTTTATTTACCCAGTTTACCCTTTTCGATGTGACAACTATTAACCAAAGTTACTATTTATAATCACAAAAAATAATGGAGTATTGTTTATTAAATTTTAACCAAAATTTTCAAAAATTATAATACATTTTTCAATATTAAATATTTATATGATTTAGAAATACATAATAATATAAATTCTTAAGATGCAACAAAAAATACGTTTTATGAAAATGAATTTTTATGCATAAAAATTATGTTATATAAACATTATGAATATCGATGATTCAAATGGAATTTATAATATTATTCTAAATAAAAATAATATTATATAACTTTATAAAATTATTAAAAATAGTGGTAATTTTAAATTATTTCATTTACTGAAAAAATGATTGTATTTTAGAAATTATTATTATTCACTATTCAATAAACAAGACACTCATTTTAAAAAAAATCCCAAAAATCATACCCTAAATTTATATTGATATAATGATTTTAAAATGTTTTTTAAATTTATAAAATTGAATTTCTATCTGTTTCTTAAATTAAAAATAATTTCCTTACCCAAAATTTAATAAAAACCATTTTTTCTTAAAAATGATTTTTTTGCAACAAAACACCACTTTATAAAAAATTGAGTTGTTTTTTCATAAGAATTAATCAATAATATTATATTGATTAGAAACATTATACATATATTTTATAATTAAATTACTCATATTCATACCCACCAATTTGATGGTTAGGTTATAACCCTCACGTTTAAACAATAACTTTTCTATAATATATCTAAATTTTCTTATTGATTGATGTTGCATGCCAAGAAAGATGTTGAGATTTTTTTTAAGTAAATTTTCTGGTTGTTATGATGATGATGAAACATTTTTTTGGATGAGAGGATAATAGGTTGACACATTCGATGAGGTTTTGTTTTTCATAGATTTAGACTCTCTTATAAATTTGAGATATGTTTATAATGTTATTCATGATAAAAATTCCTATTTCTATATGGTGAAAAGTTTGACTAATAACATGAATTTAAGAGAAAACTACACATTCAAATTATACTGTCTCATGTTTGAGCGATCAATTTTTTTATCTATAGTTAAAATCCATATTGAAGGCAATGTGATAATTTATCACCATGCAAGGTGGTGATGGGATTTGATGAACCGATGTGAGAGGTGTTGTGGTGTCCAGTTTGTTCCCATAAAGTGACTTCTTAAATATAACTATGAATAAATTAGAAACCATATATTTCATTGAAATTTTATATGAATCATTTTATGGTGATTCAATAAGGACCATGGTGGTTACATTTAAGTCCATTCATCCATGAACTCTTCAAATCTATTTAATGTCATGTAGAGTGGACTATTAGATGAAAGGTACCCAATAGTGGGTTGGGGTGGGATTTATACCAAAATTTTCTTTTCTAGTTTAAATTGATATATGATTTTGGGGAAGTATCTTTATATCACAAAGAGGAAGATCTCAAATCAATGTATTTGAGGAAACCAAGAGGATAATCTCAACTCTATAAATTTGAGGAATCTAATATGTGAATCTCAAATCACAGAATTCATCAGATCAAGGTGGGGGGATATAGAAAATAGTACTTTTAATATGAAAATATAACATCATTTTAGAGAAATATTCAATAAAATTCACACTAATACATGGTTTGGGGGCTTAGAGGGTTAGTTTATTTTTGAAACATGAATACATAAATAATAATTACAGAAAAGGCCTATATCATTTCTAATTATGTTATTCAAAATTGGAATTGTTCTTATAAATATCATACTAAAAACCTTTGTTCATAACCTGAGGAAGATAAACATAAGAGATGAATAGAATATATGTTTAATAAGGGAAAACAAATGGGATATCAATAAATGATCATAACTAAGCATCATTTAAGAATTAGGGTATGAGAACATGATCAAGACATAAAATAATCATACTCAATTAGTTAAATATCTTTAATCATGAAACCCGGTGTAAGGTATTTTCAAAAAAATTAAAAAATAATTAAGATTTGTGAACAATCAATAATCAAGAAAGATCCATAAATACATATCATAAACATAATACTAAGGTTTTTCAAGCACATATGTTAAGAATATAATTTCTATAGTCAACGATCACTACAAAGACCTTTATAACGGATTGGTTTCACTCTCCATCAAACCTTTTCCTTAGTAAATGTTCACTTTGAAGACTGTCTTTTTAGACCAATACCTTTTCTGAACAATGTTACCTCATAATCACATCCCTTATTATCCTATGACATATCCATATTTACCATATGAAATGGATGGATATATAATTCTAGTCCCACCTATCACATAATGAAAAATTACATATATGTTCCACAAGATCAAAAAACATTTATTTTATCATCCTATCAAATCCCTGGGAAAGGTAACAAGATTCATTTATAATTCATCTTCAAAATCATAATCCACGCATAAAAAGGATAAATATAGTTAAATTGGATCATATTCAAAATAAATCATAAGAAACATCAAAGTACATTCTTATATATGAGAATACCATTATAATATAAATAGGATATTTCTTGAGGAAATATCACTTTCACATTGAAATTACTTATTTAAGATCTAAAAATTAAAAAATATCAACGAAAATATTTTCAATGAAAATAAACCTAGAAAATTATAAATTAATCTTTAAATATAAGTGTGTTTATGATGCTGATAAATACATTTATACATTGTTCATTAAAAATAAAATTCCATTCACATATTTGAAAAAAGTCAAAATTTTGATGTTTGGAAAATGATAATAAGACTCCTTTAAAAAAATAATCATGATATTTAAATTTTTCAAACAATAACCTAAAATAATATTTTTATAATATTAAAAGAATTATTCAAACCATTTTATAGATAATAAGGACATTGAAGAAAATATTTCCAACCGAAGGGAAACTAAGTTTAGGTTTACTTAAAGACATTCTTTTGGTCTCGTGAGTACTTAATGAGAATAAAGTGAAATGAAAAATTAAATATTTTTAAATAACTGGTTAAAAATAATATACATAATACTTTGGATATATAGATTATATAAATTCATTATCAGATAATTTAATCATAGAAAATCCTAGTAGAAAAAAGATTGTAACACAAAACCTCGATGAATTTAGTAATCATTAAATAAAAAGATATAGGAAGCATGAAAATAATAAATATTTGTAAATCCAAATAATGAAATAATGTATTTTTATAAAATAAATTATTTAGATGTATATAAAACATAGAAATAATAAATTTTGGAATATCATTAAAACATATCTCTATGAAAGGAAATTGAGATGAAACCCTCACCTCAAGTCTGTATTGCTTCATAAGTTATCTAAGATCCTATTTACTAAAATAAAATTAATTATAATTATATAATAGGATTATAATAAATCCTAAACTACCAAAAAATTGTTTACTTATATAATTTTATCACCCATTTAATAACAATATTTCATTATAATTACTATTTCATGTGTTAACTACTTTATTTTTCATGTATGTTTTTTTTCATCAATTATGATACAAAAAACTTTATTATGGATGTATCATACACAAAATTTTAATAATAATATATATAAATATAATTTATAATCTTTATATATATATATATTTATTTATAACCATTTATATAAAGTGGTGATATAAAATGATTTTCATCACTATGTGAAGATTGAGGTTTGTAAACACACACAAGGGAAATTTCCATTTTTCTATGGATGGAATTAAATAAAGGAAAATATTAATTCACCATTAAAATAATTTAACAAAAATAAATTTCATATATAAATAATAAATATATATTATGAACCAACTAATAATGAATGTGGTGGAAAATGAGTTGTATCGCTACGTGGAGGCAGTAATACACTCATATGAATGAGTGATACTCCCATATCCCATTCAAGTGCGAAGAAGATCCAAATGTATTTGGAATCCTACAAATAACTTCAATAAACATATATGATAATATATTAATAACTTTCATAGATACAATATGTTTAAATGAGGTAGAAGAAGAAATAAAATTTAAGGATCTTGGTTAAGATCAACCTCCTTTGGATTACTCTTTAACAGTTGAAGGATTGATCATAGAAGAATTAAAAAAGACTTGGGACGAAGGGAATAATTATAGGAATTTTTTTAAATGTATCTTCCAATCTAAAAGCATCAAATAATTTAAATGGTAGAGGAGAAGAGGTTCCCTTTTATATGTGAAGGAGATACACGCACATAATTGCATAAAATATTTCAACGATTTAAGGTTACATTAATTGGAAAGTGGATCAAATTCAGAGGTATTAAATGGTTATAAAATATCAAATCAATAAGAATGTGACATGTGTGGGTGGGAATCCCACCCTTATCTTATGGTGTAACCCCCCAGTAAACATTTTTAACCATAATTGTTGTAGAAAAATTCTAATATTTTTACATTAATTATGAAAAAAAATTAAGCTAACCATACTAAAATATATTCATTATTCTGATTATAAATAAAAATTTAATCTTATTATATTTAATTGATCTAAGTGTAATAATTTAATTTCAATTAAGTATTCAACCCCCAATGAAATCTCATTTTTTGTAATTGAATTTTAAAGCATAAAACACAATATAACTAAATTAATTGAATTTTAAAATTCATAAAATTAATGTTAAAATATTAATTTGAATATATAATACATAATTCTTACTAAAACAACTACTCAATATATATTTATAATATGTTAATATAAAAACACTTTTCTATCATAACAACAATTTTTAGAAAAATGTGTTTTTAATCCTAAAAATTAACATATACCAAAATCAAGTATAATAATAATTATTATGTAATTAATTATACTATTTATAATTAATGGAATCATATGTAAATTCAAGAAAACATTAAATTAAGAATAGGACATTTACTTGAAAATAAATTAATTTTTTATGAAAATTCTGTATTTTTCATTGTCTACTAAAAAAATATTTATAGGAAATATTAAAAACACACCATATGATAATATAGACATTCTATATCAAAAAATGATATTAATTTCATAGAATTATATTTATAAATATTGGAAATTAATTAAAAAAATGTTCAAAAATGTGTTAGATGCCATTTTTGAGGAAAACGATTTTTTGAAACCAAAAATGACTTTAATGAAAATTGAGTAATTATTATTAATTAATAAATAAATTCTCATTATTAAAAATATTTATACATATTTTTAATAATTTGGTTAATAGTAGTTACACATTCCAATTTAATGGATATATTATTTTGATTTACTATATCATTTTTCCTATAGATGTGGTTTTTCTTGGTATGCAAGCTATCAAATATTTTATATTTTATTTCAAATGAAATACATATAAAATCATGAGGGGTAACATTATAACCACTAAAAAGATTAATTTCACATACAAAATTATGTCAATATTTTATAAAAAAAAATAAGATATCTTTGCATTATCATATCCTCAGGTTTTCTTGTAGCTTCCTTAAATTTCTCATTCCCCAAATGAACATTAACCAGAATAATAGTCATGTTCTATAGAAAATTATATTAAAAATATGATATTTCTACAAGATATTCTTCATAATAAATATCATATTCAATAAATACTACCACTATATTTATTAAATGTTAATCATCATGTATACACTTCTTTAAGATAAATAAAAGGAACATATCATGATCATGAGAGGGTTTTAGTGGGAGTGCCAAGTGATAGATATTTTTATTACCAAATCAAGACTCTAAAAGTGAAAAACATAACTACGGATCATTGTTCCCATATTTTTTAATCATATTATGTAATTAAGTAGACGAATTCATAGTAAAACCTTGTCACTAAATTTTAATTTCATATATCACTGATTATTGTCACATTAAATATTATTTCAACTCTCACCTCCCCTGATGTGATATTTAAGGGTCCAAACATATATTTCATTCCCTTTAATTGATTAGGTAGAAATATATTTATTTATCAAACTTAATCAATATATATAATATTTATGAACTTATTTCCTTAGAGGTCTTCATATGAAGCAATCTTAATACTCAAATAGATGGTATCTTTGTAAGAAAAATCTAATAGAGGAGGGTTTCTATCCAACCCAAAATTTAAATATATAAAACATAATCTCAAAATATCATCTGTTAATTTATATTCTATGTCAAAATGACCATCTTTTTAAGGATTATAAGAAGTACCAAAACACAAATATCTATTTATAGCCTACTTAATACCTCTTGAGATCTTTTAGGTAAAAAAATTCAAATCAGATACAATAAAATATGGTATATCGAGTAACATTACTACTTCCTCAATATGTTTCCAAGAAATATAGTCTAGAGATAAATATTCAATAATAGTAATTAAGTTCATTGAATTAATTATTTAATCGAATAATACCCAACTAACATTATGCTATTTAGATGTTTCTGGATGTCCAACAAGGAAATCTGTAGAGAATTTTCTCATTTACATTCTAGAATGTTTAATGGTTGTAATGCCCCATTAGACTTATATCTCTCAATGTTAACTTAATTACATGTTAAGAACCAAAAAATATACAATACATCTCCCTCCTCAGGTTGTCCCACTATAAATTATCCTTCAGATCTCAATACATCTTCTTACATCTTGGATGAAGAGGGAATGATGAGTTATGAACTTCTTCGAATATACCATCATTAATGTCTGGTATTTATAAGAAACATAATTTATTTTTGAACCTCGTCATTACATAATAATCATGGTTGAACTAAAGAACATTTGTTAACTTCTTTTTTAGCTCAACATCCTCCTTTTAGACCGGTTTATTTGTTACATGGATACATGGTTGAACACTAATTTGGGAAAAATATATTTATCCAATTACATTATGATTTCTAGGACTATCCTTTGAAAATAAAAAAATTTGATCTTTTATGAATCTTATAATAGATAAGCTATCATACTCCTTTAAACATGAAGCATCGTCCACCTTGTTTTCTTTCCTAAGGTGGTAGTGTATTGGGAAGTCATAATCATTAATCAACTCCCACCATATTTTTTTCATTATATTTAAATCACTCATGGTGAATATGTATGTTAAATTTTTTTGATTATTATATATGCCACACGATTCT
Organism: Viscum album; assembly: GCA_963277665.1. Classification (NCBI taxonomy): domain Eukaryota; kingdom Viridiplantae; phylum Streptophyta; class Magnoliopsida; order Santalales; family Viscaceae; genus Viscum; species Viscum album. The sequence goes on along the minus strand of OY728152.1, from coordinate 1,713,024,917 downwards.
CTATGAAGATAATTCCACCAGATTATTAATGAAAATATTACCATTTCTAACTCCAAACTTTGGGCTAGGTACTTTTTCTCCCCAACCTTCAATCAGAATGAGGCATAAGATATCACCATATAATTATACATAAAAACCCAATCCATCACATTATTCATTATATCACTATAATCACAATACCTTATCCACTGAATTTTTCTGTGATAATAGGTGCCTTGGTCAAATTCTCTTCAGTTCCTTGAAATTCAATTCACATTCATTTGTCAAAAGGAACTCAACTACTTTAAAATTAATCATGGTGAGTGGACTAGATAGTTGTCATCAATATATTACAAAGCATCAATAATATCCTTAAAATCTAAGAAATATAAAGATTTCAGTCAAATTGGTTGGTTTAGACCAATGCTTAATAACATTCCATGTTGGTGGACCTGCTAATATACCCTCTATTGAGTTTATATGAAGGAAAAATGAAACTTTTAATATACAAAATTCACACATGTTAATTTTTTCATACAACCTATCCATCCTTAGGGGAATCAATACAAATATCAATTGTTCTTCTTGAAATTCCATTCTCTTAAAATATATATGAATATAATCTAGAATGAATACCACAAACTAATTAAGATAATCACTAATAAATCTATTAATTAAATTCCTGAAGATAATAGAGGAATTATTAAGCCCAAATGGAATGACTACGAATCCATTGTGTCCATAACTCTATTGGAAGGATGTATTGGGTATGCTTCCACTTTTGACAATCAAATGCTTGTTTATAGATCAATGATAAATCTTGGATGAATATTTTTGTCTTCAAAATTGATAAAAAAAATAATAATCAATACATTGTAAATGATACTTATTATTTATCATTATCTTACTATATTATTCATAATCAATGTACTATAGCATTGATCCATTTTTAGTCTTAACAAAAATTACATGTGTGCCCCATTATGGTAGACATGGAAGAATGAATCTTTTATCATGATTGTATTAAAAATTCCTCTTCAAATACTAATACTCAATAAATTCCATTATATATGGATTATTCAAAATATGTGTAGCACCTAGTACTATTTAAATTGAAAACTAAACTTCATAACTTTTAGGAAGTCTAGGGAACTCTTCTAGAAATACATTAAGAATCTCCCATAAAAAAGGTATTTCTTTTATGTTAAGTTTAAAACCAAACATTTCAGACACATATCCACTTTTAATAAGAATAAATACCCATAAAATAAATATAATTTCTATTTAAAGTACACATTTATCCTCTCACAAATTGAAAACCTTTCATTTTTTCAAAGTATAAAATATTATTTCCCTTCCCCATTAGTTGATATGGTAATAATATAAATAATTTCAATCCATGCTGGAAATCACATCTAATTCAAATATAGGTATATAAATAATATTTTTAGAATGAAAATTACTACAAAATGTAATAGGGGAATGATCATAGACATGAGATGAAATCATAATACCATTATAATTTTTTTAATTCTATTTCAACATCTAATAATATAGAATGTAACGTCGTACACATGGAAAATTATTTAGTAGTAAAAGAGTTTATAGAACGTGAATAATATAAGAAATTATTAGTTCTAGTGTGTATAGTAACAGTACAATTCCCCACTTCTTTATCGCACCCCACATCAACAATAGTAAACCCTTGATATTTACCATTATTATTAGGATTAAGAGGATACTAATGTATATCATTATGATAAACCCAAAAATTTAATTATTATAAAGAATAATGTCCATAATCTTGGAAATTATTTTACTTAAGTGTTTGTTGTTGGTTTTGATGATATTTCTCTCCATTTGTATCATTAGATAACTTTTTCCCATTACTCTATCAATTTATTTCTGGTTGGCCTCCTATTACAAAGTTCCAAAATTTACCAATCCCCTCATGGTAATATCTTCCACACTTATTTCCACAATTTTGGAATAAGGGAAACACATTTACTTCCCTCAATGTTTTTTATTATAATTTCATTTGATTTCAGTATTTCATTTATTATCAAAACCAGGATATTGACAACTGACTCCAATTCCTATTTCCACGTTGATATCACATTTAATGATTTGTTTATAGATAATAAAGTCTCTTATGTATGGAGACATATATGGAATTGGTTTTAATCCAATAAATAATATATGAATATTTTTTTTGGATCAAAAAAATACTAGAACCAAGCCTCAGAAATATTGTATAATTTTCTTCATAGGTACCAAGTTATTCATCAATCTTTTTTTTAAGCTCACAGAATTCTTTCTCCATATTAATTTAAAGAATATAGGTAAATTACCAATTGATAAATAAGATTATAAACTCATACCACACCATGTAGTTAATATCTTATTTTTTCCTCACATTCTTGATCATATTACATTTTTTATTAGATTCACCTTACAAATGATAAATAACCAAGATAAACTTTTCTTATTTAGAGTACTAGAATGTAGATAAAATAATTTAATTTGTAATGATCCAATACAAAACCTGAGGGGATCACTTGAAAAACTAAAATAAGGTGGAAATTTCCCCATGAAGGACTAAATAAAATGCTATGACTTTTATTGTTCATTTGAAACCACAAAATAACTAATGTTTTGAGAATTTTTTATTGGAATAACAACAATATTGTTTATTCTATATACCATAATATTCAGTTTCTTAGGAGGAAATATTTTTATTTTCCATCACATTCAGTATTAACATGGTACATTATTTTTAAATACATCGGATAAAACCAAATAACATAGTATGATTCAAGATAATCATAGTGTAAAATAATATAATAGTGAATAACATTTATTGGTTGTATAAATCATGACACAATATTTTAAATCTATGAAACCATATGTTTACCCAAGGCCATCCGTGGACATTATTTATTCTAATCCTTAATTATAGATCTTAAATTAAATTTTAATTAACAAATGAATATCCCCGAGGAGTATCAAACCTGGTGTGAAATAAGGTCATATTCACTGTGCAAAATAATAATGTACAAGATATACTCGACCAACCCTTTTGGGGCTATTAACCCAAGATGCATCTACTATAAAACCACATCTACTTTTAATAACCCAATAGTGATTTCTTTTGTTAAGGAAACAAATTATTTTATTTACCACAACTTCGGATTTTCTCTAATAGTTAGGCTTATCCTAAGGGTCTCACTAAATATTTGGCATCCTAGTTTCCAAAAGTCACTAAACCTTACAACAATCCTAACTGTAGTAACCCATAATTTTCATACATAAATATTATATCATTTTTTACGAATATTCCATACATTTCACAATAATACCAAATTGAGGAACATAGAAGTGTAGTGTCTTCAGAATCATCAATACATAAACTAATATTACATAAAATATCTACATCATTTCAGATTTTTTTTTTAAACTAGAACCCTTCTTAAACATATCATACTTATAATCATTCTTAACTACATGGGGAATGGAAACTGAAGAAAGGGTGAGATCATATGTTTATAAGGGGAAAATATATGATATATCAATCAATAATCGTAAATTAATATAAGAGAAGTATAATTTTATGATAACATGATCAAGAATTACGAAAATAACAAAAAAATAGTTAATGATATTTTATCATAAAATATGGAATAATTTTTTATCTAACAAATGAAATAATGTATAAGAGTTTATAATAATCAATAACCATTCATGATCCTTCAAAAAGTATGATAAGAATAATCGATATGATTGTGTCATGAACATAAGTATATAAAATCATTTCCTTTGTGAAGTATCACTATTGAGACTATCATAGTGGATTTGGATCTCTATACATTCCATCATTTCCTAAGTCAAGGTTTACTATCAAGTATATATTATAAGAAAAAATCTTTTTCTGAATTGGGTTCATTCCCCATTAAAATACGTATCATCTCATGATATATCCATTTTTACTAAATGAATTGGAGGCATATATAATTCTGATCTCTCCTATAACATAAAAAACTATATATATTTTTCCCAAAAGACCATAAATCAACCATCATGTCATTATATCATAACCCATATAAGGAATGAAGACATAATAATTTTAATTCATCATATTCATAAAACATGACTTAAACGGATAAGGATAATAAAATTGGATTATATTCTTATTAAATAATAAGAAACCTCAATGGATATTATTATAGACAATAATATAATTACAATATAAATTTGAAACTTCTGGTGGAAATGGTGTTTTTATTTTGAAATCACTTATTTAAAATAAAAAATCTCAAAAATATCATGGAAAACATTTTATAAAAAAATAAACAAGGAAAAATATAATTTAAGCTTCAAATTAAAAAGTATTCATGATTTTGGGAAATATATTTATGTGGTGTAAAATAAAATGAAAATTTCATTATCATTTTCGGTAAATGTGAAGAGTGGAAGATTTCAAAAATGATTAGACGATTATAATAAAACTTTGATATATATATATCCAAATATTGTAAAAATTACATTAAATAATCATTTAAGAATATTTAAAAAATTATTGAAAACCATTCAATAAAGATATATGAATTAATGAAATTATTTATAACAAAATAGGAAAAGGCTGCTTTTCCATGAAAACATTATTTCCGTAAACTGATTACATAAAGAGAAGAAAATGAAGGAAAATGTAAAATATATAAAAATAAATAGTGAAAAATAAAACTGATATATCTTTGTAGATATAGATTATACGATATAATCATCAATAAATTTAAGCATAAACAATCCTAGTAATAATGTCATTGTAATATAAAACCCTTACGACATTCATAATATTTTATTAAAAACACATTAAAAGGTTGAAAACCATATCGATATGTAAATTAGATGAATTAAAATATTAATTATTAAAAAATAAATTTTTGGGAAGTATACACATCATATTAATAATAAATTAGTTTATAATAGAAAAACATGTCTTGATGAATTGAAATTGAGATGAAACCCTTAACTCAAGTATGACATTGTTTATAAGAACTATACAATCCAATATAATAAATTTAATTTTTTTATAATTTTATACCAGAACCATACTATAAACATTAATACCATACATGGTTTTCTTTTAACATATTATTACCTGTTCAATAACAATATTTCATTATCATCATTTTTTGTGTTAATTGCTTTATTTTTTATATATGTTTTTGTTTTAGAATTATGGTACACATGATTTTATCTTGTTTATATAATATATAGAATTTTATTAATGATATTAATATCATATATATTAATTATATATATATTTATAACAATTGATAAATTTATTTTTTGTAAATTTAATTACATCGCTACTTGGAGATGGTAGTCCAACACATGCACAAGTGACATTTCAATTTTTTGATGGATGGAATCAAATAAAGGTAATTATAAATTAAAATCAATAGATTCACTACTATAAAATTAATATAATATATAAAAATAAAATATATCACAATAACCAACTTTGAATGATGGTGATGGAAGATGAGTAGTATTATTGTGTAGAGGTGTTAGTCCACATGTACGCACGACCTATAATTTCATCTCATGTAAGATTAATAAGTGGTGGTAAATGGTCATTACATAATACTAATAATATATAAATATTGTAATGAAATTATATTCATCTTGTTTTTATGGATAGTTTTTTACTGTAAGTATATGAATATTTAAAATTAAAATATTGGGGATAAAATCTATACCTCTAAATTGAGAGATGTCTTTTGGCTTACTCATTAAGCATTGAAGGATTAATATTATGTGATGAAAAGAAGATCAATGTTGATGGGAAGGATTCAAGTAAGTATTAATAACAGATATTTTATTAAATATATATGCTTCAAATTGTGTAAATATGTGACGAGAAGAAGTTATAATTTTTGAGCGAGGGGAGGGACACACATTGAATCTCTTAAATGATTTCAATTATTTCATCTATATTTCATGGGAAAGGGGTTTAAAAGGCCATATATTCTATCTAATTATAATATAAATTTTAAATATATTTGAAAATTTTAATTTAACTATTTTTTGTAGAAATCATACCCTTATTTAATTGTTTAATCCCTAGTAAACCCATTTTAAACTTTACTATGGAAACTATGTCTTACGATTTACTATGATAAAAAATTAAGTTGAACATATTAAATTATATTAATTTTTATGATTAAAAATTTGGAATAAATTTTTCGGTATTATATTTATATAAGTTTTATAATTTAATTTTAATTAAGAACACTAATTGAAACCAAAACAACTTTTTTAAAATGAGTTTTTAAGCATAAAACTTATTTTAATTCCATTACATTTCACAACAAAATAATAAAAATAATGTTAAAATATTATATTGAATATATAATCTATAAATTTAATTAATTTCATTATAAAATATGATATAAAATAAATGTAATAAGATAAAAAACCCATTGCGTTCATAAGAACACTATTTATAAATATGATTTTTAAGCCCAAAAATTAAATTATAGAAAAATAAATTATAATGATGATTATAGCGTAATTAATTTCGTTTTTTTATTAAATTCGACTTATTTTAATTTAATATAAAATAAAAAACAAAATGAATCATTTACTATAACAGAAATGATAAATTTTTAGAGAAATCGGTATATTTCACTATTAACTGAAAAAAATCATTTTAGAAGAATATAAACACATAACAAGAAGTTATTATTGAAATGATTATTCTTGAAATAATGTTTTTTTACTATAATAAAATTTCTAGAAATGGTATAAATGAAATTTAATGTTACGATGAAAAAATCAATAATACCCATTTTTTAGGAAAATATTATATTAATGAGTAAAATGTCATTACTAGAAATTGAGTACATATTTATTATTCATTAATAAATAAATTTAAATTATAAAAAATATTTATATATATTTATGCAAAATTTTATTATATTATTCATATTTTTTTATTTAACTACATGGTTATAATACTGAACTATATCACAGTTCATATTGACTTGGGTTTGCGTGTATGAAAAGATATTGAATACATGATGTTATATTTAAATTGAAATACATAAAAAATATTGTGGTGTTTTAGGTTTTTAGGTTTAATTTCCAAAATATGATTTAGATAGTCCTGAAAATTTCATTGTGTTATTATTGATTTTTCATGGGTGTTAGTGATGAAAATGGGGAGATTAATCTAAAGGCATGCGACCATATACCATCATTGATCCAAATGGTGGTTTTAGTGTGGGTCCCAGATGTTAGGAATATTTTTGTACCTTGGTATTTGAATTTGGTTATTGGGTTCCAAGTTTGGAGACTTTGGAAAATCGGTTCCAAAATTAGAGTCCTGGGAAGATGGGTTCCTAATTATGTGAACTGGGTATAGGGGATCCCAAATAGAGGGAACCCAAATGGATGGAAAGGGTAAATGGAAGAATATGTGTTGACATGAAGGAATGTTGAAAATTAACATTGGTAAAACATGTGCATGATTCTAATTTGAGAATTTTTGGAGTTATTCCACTTTTAGATTGATTTGGTGCAGTTCTAGTTTGGAAAATAATGGACACCATGATATTTTCCCCTAGTATAGATATTAGAGGGATGACTATGGGTCTAATCCAAAGGATCTCATTTACCATATTATTCACCCATATTCTCCAAAAAATTATTATATGTGTGGATTCATAAATCAGATGTGGGAATTCCCAAAATATATGGGTGATTTATGTATGGATTCAGGTTCTGTAATGGTGTAGAATATCCTAAGAATACATCATGATGTATAATATGGAAGGAAAGGGGGTCCTTTTATAGGAAAAGGAAGGATGGAAATCGAGGTAAATTATCATAACTTATTCATGCACTGAGGTTTGAGTATGATCACGCATGATAGGATGTGAGTCTTAGCATACTCAAAGTAGGGAATGAGGATGTGAGAACACATAATAGGGCACAATAATAGTGAGATCTATCATAGAAATCGAATTTTGAGTTAAAAATTTATGTAAAAAGGGTATTATTATAGGAAATATAGGTTAGGGTTTCTTGTAAAAAAAATTAACCAATACAGAAGTCTATGAATGTATTTGAGAACATGTTACAAGGCATGGGGAAAATTTAAAATGTGGTAGGGCGTGAGGCAGTGCACACTGGCATTATAGGGCAAGGTTGGGCACACCTAAAAAAAAATTTGAGTCTCATTGTGAAAAAATACGGTATGAGGCTAGGATCATGAAACAATTTCCATCTAGACACACATTGATTTTGAAAAAACCCAATCATTAAAAGACAACTTCATAGGAAAATAACTCTTGATCTCTAAGTCCATTTGAGAACTACAAGCTATAAAATTGATTACCATAAAGAAAACTATTACCAAAGAAACAAGGTTTACTAATAAATGGTGTTCTATGATCTCAAAAACATCTTAAAATGATTAAAAATAATATTTTAATCTTCTAGAAAAATTTCCTCTACAAATAGAAGAAATCCATGGCCTACAACCAGTGGGAGGTTCTAACCACCACCTCACCTGGTTGATAATTTTTTTGAAAGATCTATATCCCTCAATATGTGATTATTAATTAGGCAAAAAATATATAATATGTGATTTATTTATCGAGGATGATGATATTTCATCATCAACTCAACACTCACCATCTAAGTGAGGATAATATCATGGTGTCTATGGTAAATGGCATTCCAACATAATTATCAACAAAATTGTCTAATTCGGAATTTATAGAGAAGGTTAAATTCTCATCCTATATTTTTCATGGTCCCAAAATGGTAGTGGGAAAAAGGTAAGATGTACTATATCATTATAATTACCACTATAACAATATGTGTAGTAGATCTTAAAGAATTTGGAGATGTGTTCATTAGAATCCTCACCCAGATTTCCTCCAAACAATAATTTATTGTAAATAAGTTTAATCATCACGAGCATGATCTTGAAATTTTATCTTTTATTGAAGAGATAATAATACTAGAGGCCATATATTGGACGAATGGGGCTCCATCATCCATAAATTTATATGGTTATTAATGAACCGCTGAAATTTTTGTTACTTGTTTAACAATAAAAGGATTATGTATCACTCACTAAGTATATTAATATAATTATTATAAAAGGATAATCCTCTATCTATTTAAACCAAATCATCATTAAGTAATTTTTTTTTCATACACTAAGAAACATGAATGTCACTGGATATAACACCCAAGTGTAAAATAAAAAATCAAAATCAAAAAGAACATAATAAATTAATTAATTTTTTTTCTGTAAAAAACCCCTACAATGATATAATTTTTCACATTCAATAATAATAAATATTTGTATACCCATCACAAAGAACATTTAATAATTTTACATTACTGTACTATTCATTAGAAGAGAATTATGCTTAATCCATTTGGAAATGGATTTTTATAGGTTCGATTGATTATTACTTTGACACTCTATATTAGTGATTATAAAATTGATGATTTTATTTTAGAAAAATTTTAAAATAGATTTATAAAGAATAAATATTAAAAAAATTATGGTTATGGAATTTTTATATTTTAATAAAATAATATTTCATAATTTAATATTAAACTATAATTAAATTATTTCCATGTGAAGTTACATGTACATGTGATCATTATGGTCAAATAAACACATATTATTTAAAATGATAATTAGTTCATGGATTTAATTAATTAACTTTGAAATTATTAAAATATTAACCATTACATGGATAATATGTATTTATAATGGTTTTATAATATAAGAAATTTACTTCATGGATTTATTTAAATACAAAGAATTTATTCCATTTGTCATAAAAAATAGTATCAGATTAAATAAAAAATATTCTTAGAAAAAAAATAAACTACAATTAGATAATAACGTACTCTTAATTTATAAAAATAATTTTTAACACTATTATATTGAATCTTTTCCTCTCATAGGTCTGAGAATAAATAAGTAATTAAAATGAATCTAAATCCATCTCACAGGTAGAATATGGATATAAAAATGGTTGGAAAAGAAATAAAATAAGATAAATCATAAAAATACTTTCAAAAATAATCTCAAACCATGAAATAAGTGTGATGATTAAATACATATTTGGTAATATTTTATTATTTTTATCAATTATATATCCTTTTTTATGGAAATTTACTATTACATGACATATAAATGATCAACACTTCCTTTTACAAATTTTTCCAAATAGAAACACCCAAACTCATTTGTCTTTCAGTTCTATGGTTGGTGGGTGGCAAGAAACATGAAATATAAAACACTGATGCCTATCTTAGATGCCATATAAAATCAAAATTTTCCACATAACCCAATAGGTAGGTTTTACATACCGTTTCTTTGATTTTCAATCATGGCATGTACTTTTAATAGGCTGTTATTGTACACTTTTACCCTTTTTTATTGTGTATCCTTGAATGTATATGATCAGTAGTTCATGCTATAATTTTTTTACATAGAACATAAAAAATTTCTTCCATCCATTTTTAAAAAAGTATTTACTGAATAATAATAATATTGAATTAAAAACAAATTAATAAAAACTAATTTTCTTATATCATGTAATGTATCCCCAAATACACATGGAATGTAACTATAAAAGTAACATAATGAGTATTTACTCATTTTTCATTTTTTTTCTTTCTTTATATTCTAAATAATTTTCAATTTATGACCCTATACTTGATAAAGTCATATTAATCAATTTTAATGAATTATACCAAAATATAATTGACAAACAAAGATTAAGGGTGAGATTTTTCATAATTTAAATTAAATTTAAGTGATAATTAAAAATAAATCATGAAACATCATAAAATATTTTTACTTTAACAAATATCAATAAATTTGATTAATGAAATTATAGTGATTCTCACCATTTTTATATATCATGGATAATACAAGGAACATTGTTACTTTAATATTCACAGATTCCATGAAAATATCTATAAATGCTACTTCAAGATTTGTATTATCTCATTATCTATTTCTTGTTTTAATGTTTATAAAGATTTAGATTGAATTATTTAAACTTCATTATTTATAGTGACATTATAATGTAATAATGGGGACATAATCCATTTTCATATCTTATTATACATTGAATTCATTCTCATGAATAATTAAAGAAGATAATTTTGAAATAAGAGATCTGTGGATTTTACTATTATTATTTATCCTAGTTCAGGTTGTGTGTGCTCATATTTGGGGGAAACCACTCTTGTTGAATATATTTTCATCTCCGTAACATTACTATCATGCGAAGAGGGATGGGATCTCTATTAGATATAAACCTTTTATGTTTTCCCTTATACTTATTTTATTTATATTTTACATTTGTATTTATTATGAAAATGATTTAATATAATTTTTACGATCCTTTCATTATTTTCATTAATTTAACAAGTGTTTGTGTCTTAAATAGTCCATTGAATTTATTTTATTATCCAAAAAAAATTGTACTATAATTATCTATATTTTCATGTGTTGGTTTATTTTCTTGTGTGATTCAATGCTTTTCAAAATTTAACATATATATTGATAAATATTTAATTGGGTAATGATTAGTACTTTAATGAAATATTTAGAAAACTAAAAATATTATATACATTATTTTTATTGGTCAATTTTATCTCAACCATGTAAATTTAATTGTTGTTTAATGTTCTTATTTTATCTATTTTTGATTAGTTACTCTCAAATATACCTGTATGGGGATAAATTTGAGAAAACATTTGGTATGATAGTATTTTGAATCAATGTTTCTTTATTCCGGATGAAATATCAAAATAATAATATATTTTTAATGATTTTTCTTTGATTTCTATGGATGAATTGAAGATAAATATGAGAAATCAGTGCTTTCTATAAGAAACATGAATGATAACACCTATGATTCTCATGACTATAAATATAATGATATGAATGATGTTATTTGTGTAAAAGGTGGGGATACGATTTCTAAATTCACTACATGTGCAAAAATAGATGATATATTGGATAAACTAACTATATATAATGAGGTAATTGATTATGTAAACGAAATTATCTTAGATAATATATTTTTTATACAATATATTTATGATAAATTGTTATATGCCTATTTTTTAAATAACTATGTGTCCAATATGACTTCCAACATTGTTATTCCTCTTTTATTTACCATGGAATATAAGAAATATGTTTTTATATTCCAAAATAACTTACCCAAAATCTATAATAATACTATAATTTATATCCAATATCCTTATGATATAAACAATATATAGTTTAATTTAATGAATAATAAGTCGATGATGTATGTATAAGATATCATATATAATAAATGGGATGATTCATAACCTGAAATGTAAATCTATTTTATTCAAGACCATTGTAAAAGAAATAAAATATATAAGAATCCATTAATGTAGTGTACGAAATGAGAATATAGATCATTTTTCTTGGAGTTGTAAAACTTTATATGAAGAAAATATATTAATTCCATAATCAAAAAATTTAAATGGAAAATATGATATAAAGGTTGACTAAAAACAAATATGTTATATAAAAACAAAACATAGAATTAATAATAAATATAGTAATATATAAAATGGTATTTCCACAATATGATGAGAGATAAAAAAAATATTTTTTTTATGTTTCCAAAGAAGGAAATTTCATGGATTTTACTAAAGGAAAAGTTGAGTTATTTTGATCATAGTGGCAGTGAAGAACATAATGAAAATTAAATGTGTTATAATTCATGAATTTTACCAATGAGGTTATATATAATACTATTTTATATGAAATTTATATACATGGTTATTATATTTTTTAGTTATAAATTATAAGGGTACTTTTTCATGTAAAATAAACCCATCAATTGGGTGAATAATAAGTATAAAAACCATAAAATATCCATGTTTTAATTGTGAATGAAAATAGAGTTCTTTTAGCTAAAAATTATAGTAAACCATCTATGGAATAAGAGTGTTATATTATTATGTTAGAGAATAATAAACATTGTAATTACATAGATAAATTCAACAAAGGTAGAGATATTGAGGACAATGTTAGAGGATCTGAGAGAAATCTTCAACAAAAAAATTATATTATGTTATCAGAGCTGTTAGTACAACATTTTTTTTAATTATTATTTTTTAGTTCTATATTTCAACTTAGTAGTAAATCTCTTTTCTATGATGAAATTAAGTCTCTAGAAAAGTGCTCAGACTAATATCTAAAGAACACCTCTCACCTTTATTAACCTAAGATATGTTTATATTTATATATATTAATTCTAGTTCATGATATATATTTCATAAAATTATGGGTGATTAAGGAAATGATTTGATATTATTCCTTACTAAATCATATTTGGCTATCAAAATTAAAGGATCTCATTTTTTGAAGGATACTTATTTTAATTCAACTACAAAAATATCAGGGGATTTGAATTATGAATTTTCATGAAAAGTGAAGGGTTACTACATAATATTAGAAAATTTGGTGAAATATGGGGGATTTAATGTTATATTTATGGATAATACTAATGTTAAAATAGCTGGATCAAAGAAATTTATTCTTTAGGAAATGTCCATATTTATGGTGATTCATTTACAAGTTGATTCAAATATATCCATTTTGTTTTAGTATATAATGTGATGATAAATAATATTTGAAATTTTAGAATAATACATTTAATATTGATACTAAAAATAATGATATAAATTTTATTTCATAGAGAAATGAAACTATTTTTACTGCTTATTTAAATTCATTACCTTCTCTAAATATTTATGGAATTCCCTTTTTTCAAAGAGAAGTCTCTATTGGATATATGATACATGGACACAGTAACATTAACTCATTTAGGAGGTTAACAAAGATATGGTTAATTAAGGATCTTCTAAATGTACTATTTCTAAATGATAATGTCAATAACCCACGTCTAAATTGAATTAACAAATAGTTTATTAGAAACTAAAGAATGAGATTTCAAATTATTATAAACTAATGTTTGTTTATAGAGAATTATTGAAACTTTCAAGAGTTTCATATTTGAGTGGAATACTTTATGATTATTCAATCTTGGACCCCTTCTATGATATACAAGGGTTTATTTTTATACTAAAAATAGTGAATCATGTTCTCAATTTAACAAATTTTCAAATATAGTATATAACATTAGTGGAATTAACATAAATATCTTTATAAGACACCATGAAAATGAGTATATGAATCTGTAAATTGATTATATATCCCATTAAATGGCCATATTCCTTAGTTATATGCCACTATAATGACTAAAATAGTGGTTTCTTTTTTAGATTAAATAAAACCATGTAACCAAAAACCCAAACCATGCTCAATGTTACTAATATTCCAAAGTATTTTTTGGTTTAGATAGTATGTAATATTTTTTACATTATTAATATTGTTATAATGAGATAATTATTTAAATAAAATTTCATAAGAATTATGGAATGATATAATTCATTATGAAAATTATTTTATAGTAATTAGATTAAATATTTTCATTACGAATACAAAATAATATTTTTAAATTATTACATAAAAGATACATGAATGAATTTTTATTGATCATTCATCCTTTAAAAAGAGTAAAGAGTTTTTAATAAAAGATCACATGTATTTGGAAAGTATATATTTAAAATATCATATCCATATTACTCATATGTAACCAAACCATATTGAAATAATGACCTCAATCCTACCTCCCAATATGATAAAGGTTTCCAACAATCATTAAGGGTATTTGTTGAACTGTAGGAAGACTATACCCCCGTGATAATGGTGTTTCACAATGTTATATACATATTAATCAATCTATAATTCCTAAAATAAAACTGAACTATCACCCACCATTTAAATGATTAATTAAAACATATTCAACAATTTCATATACAGAAATGATGATCAAGACATGGAATAAAAAATAAAAATAAATTGGGGTTAGGGAAACATGTATATACAAAAAATGATAAATGACTCAAATCATTAAATAATATCATATCATGAAAATTATTAGTCCAATTCACAACTAAATCCATCCTAGAATACTAATAAATAAACTATAGTAGGTTAGTTTCCCTTATACATACCTGTATCCATGAAGAATGTCTGGGAGCCCAACGATGGCCCAAATAAGTTATGATATATAATTAGTAGGACACCACCAATATTGTCTAATTACATCCAGTATACTAGTGTATAATAGGTTTTTTATATGTGATAGTAAATTATATAAATGAAATGTAGTAAATAAATAACCCACAATGGTATAGTTTTCCATAGAATACTCGTCCTTTGTTACCTTCTTCAACCTAAAGAGAAATTTCTGTAATAAAATAGTCAGTCATAATTTATTTATAATAAATTCTAGGGACCTAGATCATATCCAATGATTTTATTGTCAATAATACTCTTATATAGGACATATACATACCATTTCTTCACTTTTCCATAATAGATATAGATAAAGAAATTAAAATATTAAATGTAGTGATCGAATACATGTTTATTCTTTGAATTGAAACATGAATTGTATAGTTGATTAATTATGATTTTAAACCTATTCCCAACCATGGAAATCCTCATTAGAAACAATATTATCACTATAGGTTTATCTCAGAACCCATCACCTTAAAATCCTAACCATGTAATTTCTTATAGGAACCATGATATTCCTTTAGGTGTGGTATAATGACAAAGCCATCTGGGTCCACCCTTGGAATTCCATATAAATAGACTAAGTTTCACTGATGGAATATATAATGATATTACCTATAATTCAATCCATGGAATTATATAAGGGGAACCCATGTATCACATTATAATGTACATAAATCATCACTCAGAGTCCATCCTAGAAATTTCATAAAGGGAACCGAAGTATCACTCCTGGAATATGTAATAAAACATCCTAGTGAGTCTATCTATGGAGTTTATTTCATAACCCATGTGACACCCACAACATGAGATAATTAATTTAGTTCATTATTCTTAATGAATCCATTTATGTTGTTCCAAGTCAGAGCTCATATATCACCAATGACATCACATAATTAGATTATCATTGGACCGAAATCTCTCCACCCATATTTTAATTTAAATATGTCAATTGTACACTTCAATTATGAAGAACATATCAAGACTAAGTGATAAGGGACAAATTCCAAGGGCATTGGGATATGTTATTCTATTCCCCCATCCATTTACCTAAAATTAAAAATGAATATACCCATTTGAGATCAAATATGAATCAAATACATCGGACACATGTGCTGGTTTTATCCAATTTAGAAACACACATAAGGGTTGGTTTAATTCAAGTTCCATAACCCCTAATACGACATAAATGGGTTCTGGAGGTTATATAGGTCATGTATATTATTTAAAATTATAGAAACATCAATTAGATAAGTATTAATTAAAAAATCCATTGTGCAGAATGTCGTTACAATACAAAAACCCCATAATATTAAGGGAGTAACATGATACCACCAGCACTATCTTGGTAGTCAATTCTTGGTATGTTGTTGGCCCCTAATCATAGCAAGAACATAAGAAATCGTGTACAAAGACACATTTTTAGTAAATAGATAATATTAGATGACACCAAAATAACTCAATCTAAAATGATATAAAGGATGAATGGGGAAAAGGAAATGAAGCTATTATTAGTATGCATCCAATAAGAATGGTAGTGGCCCAATCGTTGCTCGGATGTAGTGGATTCTTTAATACCTAGATGTATAAATATGGGAATAAGATTCAATGGAGAAATTTATTTTGCGTATAATAGGAAATAAAAAGATGGAATGATTTATTATGAAAAGAATGAAATAATGTAATTCAACCCATTAAAACCAATCCATGTTCCCACCATGCACTACAATCCTCCCAGAGACACCCCTCACATGGGCTAGGTGATTGGTCTGAATAACCATGTGACGCCCATAAAAAACACATCTATACTGAGGTCTAAATCACTTTCATGGTTTTTCACCCTGGGATGCCTAGTTAGAACAAACCATGAGGCCCCCTCCACTGCACTAGACACAAACCTTATAGACTATGATGCATGGTCTATACTAACCATGCAGCTCAGCTCTTCTTTCCTAAAGACGGGGATCCAGGCTTCAAAATTTCCCCAAAACTTATATAACTCTCATGAACTAATTAGGGACTCCCATTAGGATGAAATTAAATAACTAACATAAAAATAAATTGGTCTATAACATGATGAAAATAATTTTCTTACAATACCCACACTTGAAGAAACTCGTCCCCAAGTTTTCATTCCAAGGGGGTAATGTATCATATGATAATAAATCTAGAAATTGTGAATTTATGTTCTCCTCCCACTCTCAATTATTATCGTATACATATTCATGCTTCAATATTAACTGTATTAAAGGAATTGATTGACCTCGATGAACCTTCATCCCCAGATCAACAATACAGATAGGGAGATCCTTAAATGATGCATTAATCACAAATTAAACCACCTAAGGAGGATGAATATAAATGTATTAAAATTATATCAGCACTGATTAGATTCATTGAAGACATCATTCATACCGTAGTACCTCTGAGGTAACTACAACCAATAAGATACTAGCCTGAATCACCCCAAAATCATGAAGTGAATGACATAATGATGACATAGATTCCCCTATTTATAAATCCATTTATACCCCTATCTAGGTGAAATTCATAAGAAAGATTGAATCACCACCTTGAACTATAGTGGTTAATGATGATGATTGGTTCATGAATTCTCCACAGACATATTTGTAGACATCCGCTTCATAATATACTGAACAAAATCCAAAAACTACTAAATGAGACAAGGACCCCATATCACATACTCTCTTATCTATAACCATCATATAGGTGAAACAAAACCTAGAATATAGGTTCTCATATGGATCCCTCTGTATGGTCTTCAAGAGGATTTTATTATAATAGAACTCTGTGAGAGGTATGTGTTCCTTCAAAAAAGATCTGAAATGAAGGATCCATACATGGATAATGTCCTCCAAAATCATTGTCATTTGATTAAAATGATTGAATGTATCTATTTGATAGGCTATAATGAATTATACCTATTTTAATGTCCCGATTCTAGGTGCCTCATAGAGGTGCCCCAAACCCGGTGGGTGTCATGGCCTGAAGGGCATTTTGCTGAACGCCAGAGGCTACCGACTAGTAGTGAGGGCCTTGGGTGTGATAGTGGGAAAAATATTTCCTCACTGATAGAGTAACACATTCAAAACAAATGTATAACAATAGTGGAAGTACTAATGATAAAATACAATAGTCAATAATGGATGACTGCAAGTAGATACACAACTAGAGCATATGTATAACTAATGATGCATGTCATAATATATATGAAAGAATCCAAACAAGTCACAATGAAGGAATATAGTACTAAACCAATGAACAAAGGTAAAACAAGTAAATAACTCTAGTAGCATCGCAAGCCTCAGCTTGGTCCCATGCTCTCTAGCTCCAAAAAAATCAAGCGCCTGAAGTAGAAGGGAGCTTGCCTTTATCTATATATGCAATAATATAATTCTTTTGGGCCCAAAGGTCTGATCCAAATAGGGTGTGAGACAAATCCTAGTAGGAATCCAACCATGATTTTTGCCTAACGATTAGTGATTATATATGGAAGGAAATATTCAAAATGAAGTAATAAACAATTGAGTACTCAAAATTAAATATTTTGATAGTTACAACTAAATTAATTTACCTTTATAAAATAAACAACCAAACAATCTCAAGAAACCCTCTGGGATGTTCTCACAGTCCAACCCCTTTGGTTCATCTTTACAAAGACTCTCTCGGTCAATCCTTGTCAAGATGAGGTAAGAAGAAGAAAATCTGTGAATGAGACGCAACCCTAGTAAATTTAATGAAATAAAAGAAAAAGTACATGGTGTGTACTATTAATGAACACATTGTTTATTTGCCTCAACTGACCTCTACTTTAGGCAGTCTCTAGGTCACCCCACACAACCATGTACTCGACCATTACATGGCTAGTACACGAATACCCACAACAACTGGTTACTCAGCATGTACGCCTAAGAACACAATTTGTACACCATAAATTTCTAGAAACACATATTTTTCTCAAAAAATCTAGAAAATTAGATCCATACCTCAATAGAAGATCCGGGTTCTTACAAACATCCCCCTTAAAGAAATTCATCCTCAAATTTCCATTTGAATGTGATGAAGATGAATCCTTGAACAGCTCTGGCCACTGTGATCGTACATCGGCCTCCCTCTCCCAAGTCTCGTACTCTACTCGCTCGTGCTACCATAGCACCCATACAATAGAAACAGACCATCCACAAAAAACCTTCTCTCTTTAACCAAAAATCTAGATAGGATTCACTTAAATTGAGGAATCCACCTCCAATTAAACCTCCTTGGGTTAAAAAATATGGGATGAGTCTGAGAAGTAACTTTGTATTTGAGAAACATGGAAGTCATCGTGCATAGCACGATACATATGAGGTAACATCAACCAATAGAAAACCAGTCCAAATATCTCCAAAACCTCAAATGGCCTGACATATATTTGTGAAAGAATTACCTATCTCATAATCCTCCTGCTTCCCAACCTCGGTGTGACACATAGGAAAACCTGATCTCCAACCTCGAACTCTAGAGGTTGTCTCTGTTGATCAGCATATGAATTATGTCCTGGCTATATAGTATCCATCCACTTCCAAATATACTCTATCTACTCTGTGGTCTTCTAGACAAGATGAGGTCCTAGCATAGCTGCCACTCCTAGTTCCAGCCGATATAGGGGTGATCGGCCCAGACTACCATACAAATCCTCATAAGGTTCCATATGAATAGTTTCTTGAAAACGATTATTATAGGAAAACTCCACTAGAGGTATGTGATTCTCCTAAGAACCTCCAAAATCTAAGACACATACCCAAAGCATGTCCTCTAACACATGTATCATATGCTCATATTGGCCATCTGTCTGGGGATGGTAAGCATTACTCAAAAGTACCTATATACTCAAAGCCCTATTTAGTCCTAGAAATAATAGAGAAGTAAATCATGAATCCATGTCATAATAGATGGACTATGGAGCCTAATGTAAATGTACAATCTCCTAGATGTACAATCTTCTCAGATCATCAATAATGAAGGTCTCCTTGAACGGTAAGATGTGTGAAACCTTCGTGTGTCTGTCAATGAAAACACAAATTGCATCATTCCCTCAAGGTGACCTTGGTAACCCTGCCACGAAGTCCATCGCGACATCATTCAACTTTCACTCGGGAATGGGTAACTACTAAAAAAGACCTGCTGGTTGTCGATGATCCGCCTTCACCTAAAGACACGTGGAACACCTCATGATAAAACCAGAAACATCTCTCTTCATACGGGGCCACCAATACTGACAGTGTAGATCTCTATAAATCTTGGTGACACCAGGATGAACTTCCCAAAATGATGAATGAAAATCTCACATCAACTCCTCATGTATGTCTACTAACACCCATACGTTCCCATGAAAATGCTAGATCTCATCCTCACCTATGGTCCTTCCAGGAATAGGGTCCTCTCCTAACCCACTCTCTCGTATAACTAGGCCTTTAGCATTATATAGCTACCTCATTCGCACTCTATCAAGGGGAGTAGAGGTAACAACTATTGAAAAAAGGAACATCTTTCCTTGTCTATCGTGCACCTCCAAATGCATCACAGAGAACGGATCTATTAGCTGCCACTCATTGTCATCCTCTTGAACTAACTGTATCCGCGTCCTATATCTCAACGAATCAGCCACTGTGTTGCCATTCCCAAGCATGTAGGAAAGTTCGAAGGCAGGGGATAGAAGGTATTAAACCCACCTTTGAGGTCTCAAATTCTGATCACACTGAGTTATGATATACTTGATAAATTTTCGATCAGTGAAAACCACACAATTCTATCCTAAAAGATAATGTCTCCAACAACGTAGAGCATCAACAACTACAGCCAACTCAAGATCATGTGATAGATAATTCCTCTAATGTGGCCCCAACTTCAGAGACCCGTACACAATGACTCCTCCCCCTTACATAAGAACTAATCCTATCCTGATACCTAATTCATTACAGTAAATAGTACATCTATTTCTTGGATTTGGAAAAACATGTATCACTGCTGAAGTCAACCTCCCTTTATGCTCTTGAATGGATGAATCACATGAACATGTCCACAGGTACTTCACACCCTTCTTAGTCAGGCTCTTCAATGGCGCTTCTAATTCTGAAAAGTCCTGTATAAAATGTGTGTTATAACCATCCATCCATAGAAAGCTCCCCACCGCAAATATGTTCTTCATAAGATCCCAGGAAACTACTGATCTCACATTCTCTAGGCCTAAGAATACTTCTGTCTCTATGAATAAATGACCCTAGAAGTGATTCTAGTCCATCCAAAGTTGGAATTTTGAGAGCATAGTATATTACTAATGCTCTCTCAGTGTAATCAATACGATATCAAGATGTGTGGCATGGTTGTGTAGAGTGTGAGAGTACACCAAGATCTCATCCACAAAGACTACAATGAAAGAATCCAAGTACGGATTGAACACTAGACACATTGGTTCCATAAAAATTTCAAGTGTTTTCATGAGACCAAACGACATAACCACATACTCGTATATACCATAACGGCTCTGAAAGGCTATAAGAGGTATATCTGATGGTCTAACATGAAACTGATGATAACCAGATCTCAAGTCAATCTTTGAGGTCACCTGGGCTCCTCAAAGCTGATCAAAGATATCATCAATCCCCATCATGGAATATTGGTTCTTTACTTTCAACTGGTTCATATATTAATAACCCATGTGAATTCATAGGGTAATGTCTGGCTTATTCACAAACAGGACAGACGAACCCCAAGGATAAGTACTGGGTATGATGAAACCATTTGCCTATAACACCTCTAACTACTTTTTGAGAACCTTTAACTCTGGTATAGACATATTATAAGGATTAATAGACACATATTCCACTCCTGGAACAAGCTCAATATAAAATTCCACCTCTCGCTCTAGTGGAAAACCTGAAAAGTCAGCTGGGAAGACATCCCTGAAATGATCCACCACTGGAGGAGGGTCTATTTGGGAAGTCCTCTAGTCACCCATGTATAGTCTAGTGATATAGGCTATAAATTCTCTTAACCAATGATGCTCAAGTCCTTCTCTACTACCCTAGACATCCCATTATCCCTTATGAAGAAACGATCCTCCCTTTGGTGACGTGAAACTCACCCTACGATGATGGAAATCAACCACAACCTAGAAGGGAACCAACAAGTCCATTTAGAGAATGACATCATGGCCTTTCATCTCTAGTACATAGATGTCCTATAAGAAGTGGCACCCACTGACCTCAAGAGGGAACTCCTTGCACTGAATTAAACTAGTAATTCTTCTCACCAACAGAGTGTCCAACATGAGGACATCAGCATAAGTAATGATACAGAGCCTGAGGCTCTCCACAACAGAAATAGATATGAATCATTGGGAAGCCCCAGTATAGAAAAGTGCATAAGCTATCATTGAGGAAACTATAATTGTACCTCAACTATAGAGGGTTCGAGATCATACTCCTTTTGGGGTTTATATAATGCAAAATCCTGACCTACACAGCGGCCCTATGAAGATGAATGAGATCCATGACCTGATCCACCCTACGGCTGTTGAAAACCCTGTGTCTGACCACAGCATTGAAAACCTACACCTTGGCCTAAATAGACATTAAAACTCCAGTTCTCTGACTATAGAGAAAATGGTGGTCCTTCTCCAGAACGCGGAGTCATAGTAGAACTCCTATCATCATATGATAGTGATAAAAACTAACAGAAACACTAAAAATGACCCATCCTGTCGCAAGATCGGCACTCAAATGGGTCTTACGGGAAATGTGGCATCATATGAACACTCTTCCCACATTGTTAGCATACCACCTAGCTGCCTGAAGAAATATCCCACCTCCACGGATCTCTGTTCATAGACTCCCAATGAAGCTTCCATCTGTCAGTCGAAGGAGTACCAAATCCAGATGTCGAGTCGCCCGAGCTCACAGATACAGAATCCCTCATGTTGCTCTCCATTATTAGTGCACGGTTGACTGTGGAGGTGATGAATGTCAACTTGAAGATGTTCACCAAATATCAGATCTCGCACTTGATACCATCCTCAAACATACTTGCCAGAAATAACTCATCACCCCCTAGAACGGGCATGAAGCACTGCATCTCAGTGAAGCAAGAAGAATACTCCATGACTGAAATAGTACCCTTCTCCAAACTCAAGAACTTTTGCGATAAATTATCCCTCAATGTCTCCAGGTAGATGTAGTTATAGAAGTTACACTGGAACTCATCCCAATCCATAACCTACTGGCGTCCCGCCTGGGAGATCACATCTAACCATATCTTGGCGGATTCCGGATACATGTAGGTAGTGAGCTTCACCCTCCTCTCTGGAGGCATCTACAGATTCTTGATGATCAACAACATGGATTAAAACAATGACTCTACATCCTGAGGTCCTCCATCCCAGGATAAGGTTGAAGGATAGTGCTGTTGAAAACCTATATCAACTCATCCATGGATGGGGAAATATGCGGTACTCCCTAGAAGGTCTTCATAAACCTCATGAATCCTTCATGGAACTATGAATCAGAACTTGGGTCCAGAATGATGGATGGTTCCAGGACATGCATGATGGGAGGATCTACTAGTAGTCCCTGACCAGCCATTTCCAATGTCTGATCGCTGCCCTGTAATTAGCGACCAACTGAAAGACGTTGTAGTGGAATGACTATTCAAGGTCAAGCACACACCTTAGATCAATATTAGCAAGGACTAAAACATATATGTTTAAGAAGGGAACATGAGAAAGAAAATAGTCATGTTTTACTAAACAAGGATACATGGTGTGTGTGATCACTACACAGTGTGTTCCCTTGAGTCTTTACATTGTCATGTACATCTACCAATACTAGTCGTGTAACACCCCAAAACACAATGTGTTCCTCCCAAGGACACGACATGTACTTGAATTGATTCCCCCTACCTAAGTTCTTCTACATGGCTAAGCCACATGGTTCTCCTTGAAGAAAACTACATAGCTTGTTCATGCCAGAAACGGTGTGTACTACATAGATTTCACCAACCCGCGTCATTAGTCACACAACCTATTACATGGTTGACTCTACATGATGTGTTCAAGTTGGACAAGACATATTATACCTGAGTTTCATCCATCTATGTCATTGGGGACACGGGTGGACACACGACACTTAAAACACGACGTATACTCTAAGTACACAGCATGTGTCACAATATATTTCCCATCCATGTGTCTCTTCCCACACAATCATTCACATGGTCAAGGATTACATGGTGTGTACATATAGTACAAAACATCTACATAAGAAAAACTTTTACTTCCCAAATATAGGGATTCATGCCATGTATTCATGATTACACAACGCATATTCTGAGTTTTTCTGGATAGTAAGCCTCAGAAACTACTCCATAAGCCCATAAAAACACTGAAACAAACGTTAAAGTTACAAATTCCAATCTGTGGGGGACCATATTCCCTACAATCCAATGAATGACATCATGTTAATATCATATACAATGTATAACAGTGAAATCAATACATGATACACCAAATTCTGATCCGTGAGGGCCCATAACACCTCAGGGACTAATGTTTGGTGCTCATTAAAATGTAACCTGACACAATTAGGAATACCCTATAAAGTAGATGGTATTATATCAATGAATATATCAAAACAATATGAATATCTATCCCAACATCTATCAAAACAACATGAAATTGATAATCCACCTTAAATAGAATGACAAGAATGAAAGAAATGTTATCTCTAGCAAGTGACTATATGATGGATGAGATGGCATACCCTCATCTCACCAGGTTGAAAAATAAATAAAACCTCAATAATATCAACAATAACAGTATAAAACATGTGAGTCACCCAATGGTGAAATCAATTCAAATGTAATAATTAGAAAACCAGAAAAATATTTCAATAATCGAGGTAAATTGGATTTCCCCTATACACGGGATAGATTCTCCCAGGCACAAATTATTACAAACTACTTATTCCATAATATCTCTATCTATAGTCTCCAAATAGTAATTCAAAGAAGAAATTAATTCCATTGATACAATTTTTTAACATCTTGGTTCTGGGTTCCACCTAGAGGTGCCCCATACTCAGTTGGTCACATGGCCTCAAGAGCATTTTCCCGAATGCCATAGGCTGCTGAATAGTAGTGACGACCTAAGGTGTGATGGTGGGGAAACAATTACCGCATTAGCAGAGTAACACATCAAAAAAAATGTATAATAGTAGTGGAAGAATTAATAATAATATACAACAGTGATCAACAGAAGGCTGTTGGTAGATAAACAACCAGAGCATATAAATAAATAATGATGCATGTCATAATATCCACAAAAGCATCCAAACAAGTCACAATTATGGAATACAATACAAAATCAAAGTAGAAAGGAAAAACAAGAAAATAAGTCCAGTTGCATCACAATCCTCAACTTGGTCACATGATCTCTAGCTATAAAACAATCAAGTACCTGAATTTGAAGGTTTCTTTTCATTATCTATACCTGCAACAATATAATCCCTTTGGGCCAAAAATCATGATCGAAACAGGGTTTGAGACTAATCCCAATAAGAAACCACCCATATATTTGATTCTAACTATTAGTGAATATATATGGTAGGTAATATAAAAAATGAAATAATAAACAAGGAAGTACTAAAATGTAAACAATCCTACCATTTCAACTAAATTCATTTACCATTATTAAATAAACAAACAGACAATCTCAAGCAACCCTCTAGAAATTTCTCACTATCTATCCCCTCTGGTTTATCTTTAAAAAGAATCTATGAGGAAGCACTCACCGTCAATTCCCCTTGTGTTCTTATATAGGTAACCTATATACACTATGGGGAAGCACTCAACAACCAATGCCCCATGTGGTCCCGAAACGTGGAACTACATACACTCTGAGGGAGAACTTATGTACACCCCACTATGGTCTCACAATGTGAAAACTATTAAAGACACTCTGGAAAAGCCCTCAATGTCCATCCCCCCTATATTCTAACTAAACCATGTTACTAGAGCCCTGTGCAAAGTAATCATTCACAAACGATATCTAGAAGCCAAAGTAAATCATAGTATACTACATTGATGAATAGCTACAAAGCATATCACATCGTAACATATAATATAACTCCATCATAACAACACTAGGCATGGAAAACAAAGCATCCTAACAGGTAGTTCTGGACCCAATGGACAAAATAACCAAACATGGGAAACATATCCATAATATGAGAAAATAAACCCTATTCACAATAAAAACAATTACACAAGCAAACAAAGCATTGTAAGAAATAATAGGGTTAAATTCCCTAAATGTGCAATACCCCAAACTAGGTTATTTGTCAATTTTTCAAATATAATTCAACGAATAACTATAGAAAGACACAACCCACCTACCTCGATGATGCATGATTGATATAGTTGAATCTCAACCGTTGATTCTACCTAGAACATTGTAGATCTAAATTTTTTTTTAAATATTCAACTGAGGATATCTCACAAAAGTGGATAAATCATGAGATGTGGATATCGAAGAAGGAATAACTCACTGTGGAGATTTCAACACAATCAATAACACTTAAAATGCACTATAGACGATGGGTTGTTGTCTCAGAGAAGAATCTTCACTCCTGGTCTCTCCTAGTCGAGACAGGGTTAGAAGAAGTCAAATTTGGGAATAAGACATAACCTCGGTCTGTTTAATGAAATAAAATAAAAAGTTCATGAAATTTAGTATTAATGAACATTCCATGTATTTTCCTCAACTGGCTTCCACTTTAGGTGGTCTCCAGGTCACCCAACATGAACATGTACTCAGCCATTACACAGCCATTACACGGCTACCCGCGGCAATTGGGTACACATCGTGTACTCCTTAAATTTCGAGAAATTCATTTTTTTCTAAAAAACACTAGAAAATCAGATCTATACCTGAAAATAATATCTGAGGTTCTTACACATATGAACCCAGTGCCTTTTGAAACTCCTTCCAGAACCACAATGTGAATGGACCATATCTTCTTGATAGTTTAGAATTTGGAAATCCATAGAGGATTATGATCTCACCAAATAGATCCTCCTGATATCATCATCTAAAAAGGCCTCCCGAATTGGTAGGATGAGGGAAAATTTTTTAATTATGTGTATGATCACCCATATAATGTCATTTACCTGATGTGATCTTGGAAATTCTATCCCAACATCCAAGGTGATGTCATCCCACTTCCACTCAAGAATAGGTAATGGCTATTAAATCCATACTAGTAACTATTGTTCTTCATTCACTTATAGACAGGGGGAACACTTAGTAAAAAAACCCATCTACCTATATTTTTATTCCCAAACACCAGTATTAGTATTGTATATAATGAAACATCTTGATAAGACCTGGATATATTACCCATATAGAGGCACAAAGCTCAAAAATAAACTCATATCAGATGCCTATTACAACTCAGATGCATTCATGAATGTAAAAGATACCATCCTCATTAACAACCCAATCAGGTAGTGGGTCCTCACATATAATGCTCTCCCATAAGAATAACACCTCGTGATTTAATAACTGCATCATCTTCACTCCCTCCCACAATAATGCGGTAACTGATAACAATGAGATTACATAATTTCCATGACAGTCCTGAACCCCCAAGTGCATATTATAAAATAGAACTATATGATTCCACTTGATTCAAGCCTAGTGATCTTCATTTTTTTCTACTAAGGGAATCAGCCTCTTCATTTCCTTTACTAGGAATATAAGTGGTCTATATGATAAAATACTATAGGTATTCAACTAACCTTCATTGCATGAGATTCAAATCATGTTGTTTGAATATGTACTTGGGGATTTAATGGTTCATTTAGACCAAAATATTCCTTCCCATGAAGTAAGGCCTCTAAAAACGTAAAGAGTGAAACAACTGAGTAACTCGAGATCATGAATTGGTTAATTTCTCTCACACGGCCTTAAGTTATGTGACCAATATTCCAAAACTCGCTCTACTTACTATAGAACTACTCATAAACTGATTCATAATGAATCAAAATAAACTATATATATTGTTCTTGGCTCTAATAGAATTAGTATTAGTTCTGAATTAAAAATTAATTTTAACTCATGAAAGATAGTATGGATTGTTTTTTACTATAATAAATTCACACCCTTTTTAGTCAATCCCACAATAGGTGCTTCTAGGTGTGTAAATCCCTAAGTGAAGAAATTATAATAACCATATATTCCCCTTTAACTCCATAGATAAAAATATATCCTATGATGCTCCTCAGAAACTATATATCTCACATTATTCCCATCAACTAATACTCTTATATCTAAGATAATGTGAATTAGGAAGTGAACTCTATTAATCAAAAAGAGGAACTTTGTGGGCATAGAATAAAAAAAAATTATCTCACTGAATTAAATTATGATATCAATGTATTTGTAATATTCATGTCAAGTATGATAATAGACCAAGATATCATCCACAAATACCACCAAAAGAAAATAAGGATACAATTATAAAACTAGATTCATCAGTTCTAAGAAAACTTCTAGTTCATTCATTAGAGTGAATGGCCTGAAAAAAATACTCATACCATACATATCTTATAAAGAATGTTTTTTGTGGTATTTATGATGTTCTAACACACACTTGATGATAATCAAACCTATTATCAATCTTTGAGAAACCCATTATTATACAAATTTAGTAAAATAGGTTGTATATATGAGTTTATGGATACTAGTTCTTAACTAAAAACATGTTTAAATGATTAAAATCCATGCCATGCCTAAGGGTACCATATTCCTTCAAGGAGAAAGGACTATTAAACCCCATGAATAAAAATTTGGCCTTTCAAAACCCTTAGCTTACAAATCCTCTAGTATCTTCTTGAGCTCCCTTAACATAGTGGTATCTATATTGTATAGTTGAATGGATAATAGTGCAGCTCCTGGAACATGATCAATATAAAAATCAACCTCTATTCTAAAAGTTAGTCTTGTATTTTTTGGGGGGAAATATACCTAAAATTATCAACTACCAGAGGTAAATCAGATTGATGCATTTTTGGATAATCAATATAATTTCTAGTAATATAATTTTTTCCCACCCAATCAATGATGCTCGGGTCGAACTCGGATTTACCGACGATCACATTCAACCATGTGAATAAAATTTTCACCCTCTAGTGACATAAAAATCACCCATATAAGATTGAAATCAATGTATTCATTATATAGAACCATTCATTCCATCCTAAAAATGATCTCAATCCATGTCATCTCAAGGAAAAAGATTTACTATATG
This sequence comes from Viscum album, assembly GCA_963277665.1. Lineage (NCBI taxonomy): Eukaryota > Viridiplantae > Streptophyta > Magnoliopsida > Santalales > Viscaceae > Viscum > Viscum album. Next base: position 1,712,995,325 of record OY728152.1, on the reverse strand, counting down.
AATCCCCACCTGCCTATCGTGAGTGGGAAATCTCTACACTGGCGTACACTCTCAGATCAATTTCTTGTAAAATATCGATTGTCATTATGACACATGGAAAAAGAACATTGATCCAAATGATCTCCACAATAGGCCCATATATGAAGGAATGAGAGGTGTATATGTAGAAAAGAGGAGATACTAAAGTTGTAACACCCTGAGATTTTATGAGCTATATTCTTTTAAATTTCTTTCATATCTTTTGTTGTATGCTATAGCAAGATTATCTTGCGCTATACGTGACACTGTATTAGCTTGCAGTATACACAACAAGATTCTTGGCTCGTGTTACACACAATTTCAAGTTCGTTTTGTAGAAATTATTCTATGCAACATTAAGTATAGATTTTTTTTAATGTATAAATGAAATAAGTTTTAAATTATGTTATACACAACACCAAAGGGATATTTCACTACACGCAACCCTGACCTGGCTTGCATTACACGCAATCGTGACCTTCCTCGATAGTGTGTGTTGTACGCAATATCGGGTTTCACTAAACAACGATATATGGTTATCACGAACTATCCGTTATGAATATTATTAACTAAATATTTAATTTTATAACATTATTATTCATCTTACTCATTTTCTAGAACATGGTATGAGAATAAAATAAATTTTTCGGGTAAAATAAGTATTTTTAAAAAAATGCAATTTTGCCGCCTTTTGATGACGCACCAACATTAAATCTAGTTTTTGACATGTTTATAAGTTCAATTTTACAAAATAAAATTATTATTTGGAATTAGGATATAAAATTTTACCTTGGATAAATTTTTCATATTATTCTAATAACTTTCATATTCTAATGAATAGTAAAAACACGCTATATTTTAATTAAAAAAAACTTTTTTCATCATAAAAATTTATGTGGTTAAATTATAATATTGAATGGTTTTAAAGTATAAATATAATATATTTTTTACCATTTAATATAATGTATGTCATTATCATTGATTTTACATTGAATTCGTATGTTAAATCAATTCAATCTTTTGCAATGTTTTAAACAAAAACTCGTTTTCTTTCGACAACAGGATTAATTTTAATTTAATTTATGGAACTTCTGTATATTGAATTTGGAAAAATGGATTCCATATTTGGAATCAATGGGTCCAAATTATATTAATATACTACTTTTTATTTTTGGGCATTATGAATAGTAACTACGGAAAATTTTATTTACCATAGTAAAAGGTAAATCAGGTAATTAAGGGTAAATATAATATTATAAAATTACCCTAACACTTGTCTTAATACAATTAGATGATTATATTTCATCTTAAGTCATTTTTTGGTATAAATGGAATCCATTATAACTCACTTGGAGGTGATTAAGACCTTTAGTTTATTTTATTTAAAGGAAAGTGAAATATGTCTCACTCAAACTTTAATAATTAAAGTATTTTTAATATAAATCTATACAGAATATAAATTCGGTTATGAATAATAATTTTAAAGCTAAAATGTTTTTATTTATCATGGTAATTTATTTGTAATTTTTAAGAGTTATTTAATTACCTTATTAGCTTATACATTAATGATGAAAAAATTATTTATTTAGTAAAAAAATCAATAATATTGTTTTTATTAAAATAGTAATACATATTAAAGGGGTCACAAACCTGACAAAAACTTATTTTTATTTTATATATACACGATAAGAATCCAATGACCAAATATATGACCGTTTGGAGTCTTATAAAAGTGATTATGACACTTATATTATTTTATTTTATATGATGTCAAAGTTTTCACCTTCATAATTTAATAAATATAACATTTTTAAATTTGGGTGTTTTAGATGCTAAATCCGACTAAATGTATTATTATGTAATATATAAGATTTATATTCATCCTAGAATTTTATTTTTAATTTTTATACAGCAAATAAGTATATTTAATAATTATACAAAAATGTTGTAGTAATTATTTTATTAAGATAAATATCAAATAAATGGTATTAAAAATAGTAAAATAAATATTATATGAACTATTTAATGTGAACCACTAATTTTATAGATTAATAGGACATGTTATTAACCTATTAAATATTTTATTTATAACATATTTTCTGTGCGGATTTTATTTAAATTCAAATAAATCAGTAGTTTCAAAATTGACACTATTGTTATTTATAAAAATAACATATTATTAAATTGTTTACAAATCACAAAAATATTTAAAAATTATAAATTGAAATTTATATAGTCTAAAATGTCATAAATTATCTAATTATGGATAATTCACACCACATAAGTAATTATTTATAACAATTTAAAATTTATATTCTTATTACCAAAAATAAAATTTAATAGATTAAATAAGGATAAATAAATTTGATAATGTTTAAAATAAATTCCCTACATGTCTAAATTTTATTGTTTGATAATATTACAAACAAATATCACCTATTCTTTGAATATGAGTCATTTTTGGAGGTTTTTAAGTGGGGTTAGATTTATTATAAATTAATACTTTTAAGATTTCCGAAGGTGCCCCTCTCCTCCCTTATAAAAAGGGAACCCCTCCCCACTTCTCTTCACACCCTTTTGAGCCTTGAATCTCAGAAAAACCCTAACCATTCCTCTTCTACACTTCCGTAGAAACATTCTGGAGGTTCTTTTCTTCTCAAAATACCAACACTACTTCCTTAAGAGAAGACTTAAAGGAGGTGCGTCGAAGAAGAGGTAATCTCTTCTTCCGATTCTCTCAAGTTTCTTCCTTCTTTTACTTCTTCTTATTTAGTTTTCTCATTATAAATTAATAAAATAAATATTAATTATATACTTATATGTTATTATAAATATTAAACAACCTTATTTCACCTTCTATTCATCCTATGTAAAATGAAATCACCGCGCGTGCATACATACGGAATACCGTCTCCACGCCGTGGTGTAATCTGTTTTCGACCACCACCTTACTTGGATGGGTATAATGGTGTAAATAAATAACTATATATGATTATTTTAAAGTGATATTGATTCTTAAATATTATACATATACTTCAATATAATTCCATGATCATGGGAATGATATCATCACTCGTGCGTACGTACGGACTACCGTCTCCACAACGCGATGAGATTCATTCTCCATGTTAACCATTCAAGAATGATTATAAAGTATATATAATGAATAATAATGAAATATATGAAATAATAATTCTACTGAATTTATGTATATGTATATATATATTTATTTCATCTACTTAATTCCATTCAATTCAATAAGGAAACGAAAACATCATTCATGCGTACGTACGGCCTATTGTCTCCATGAACAGTGTATTTCTTTCCATTTATAGATCTATTATATATATGTATATTCTGAATATATATTATATATAAATAAGGTTTTATATTCTGTAATTAAGTAATCATGATCTAAGTAATCATATTAATAATTAAAAGTCAAAACACGGACGATAAATGAAACGATTTTACCCAAAACACTGCTTTAACAAGGAATTTACAAAAGAAAGGGTAATATAAAATTGTAAGTGAATCATATATGATATGATAAATATTATTATGGTTCTGTTAAAAGTTAATAATATGCTTTAACCCACTATATAGGAGTCTCGGACAAATATGGAAGAAATTGGACATAAGGTAAGGGATAATGTTGCAATCTCAATTGTTTTCTATCCGAGATTGCTTATACGTAAGTATTTACGGGGGTTATTGTTATCATCCATGTCCATGTTTTCTAAAAAATGGTTTAATGTATGTTTAAAGTCCTTTTTAACCATTTTTAAATTTTACTACATGATTTTTAAGGAATCTTTCTTTTTTTTACCATACGAGGTACTTTTTTGACTTTTCCGGCCAAAGTACGAGAAGAATGTTTTTTTAACTTATACGTCATGAATGGATTTTTACGGTTTCAAAACACCTAATTTTCATGAAGCTTACTCTACAATATTTCATGACTATTTTCAAAAAAAATCCTTTTCTTTTAAAATTTCATGGCATTTTGTGAAAAGAAAGTGATTTTCAAGAGGAAAGGATATTTTCCTCAAGAATTCATTTCAAGTGCTTTATCAAAACCATTTTCCATCTAAGATGACATTATTTCATATGTGTATGTTTCAAGTATAATGTCTCTATGATTTATATGGTTTCACTTTATGATGAAATGATATCCATTTGTTTTATATAGATTATGTTATTATGGAATGATGTTTATGAAACCCAATTTATTCTTTGGGTTATGATAAATGATTTATGATTGTTTTGTGGCACACGTAAGAATGATTTCAATATGAGATGGGTGGGACCTATATCTCCCTCCAATTCATTAGGTAAAGATTTATATCCCATGAGATAGACATGGCTGGAATGTTAAGTTAAACCAGTTCAGTAATACAGGACTGGAACAAGGAGTGAACTCGATTCAGAAAGGGACCTTGTCTACTAAGATGGTCTTGGCAGCAATGCCTTGGATACTATGGAAATGATAACATGTGCTTAATGTTTGCCACAATTATATGTTTTATTCCCATGCTATTTTATCATGACTGATGTTCCATTATGATCTATGCCTTATGTACTTCCATGATTTATGTCATTGCTCAGGATTTTGATGTTTAGATTTTATGTTCAAGTTTTTGAATTCAAATGTTTATGGATTGTTTTATGTTCCCTATGTTTACCCTTACTGAGAATTAGAGCTCACCCTTTATATGTTTTTTTTCCAGGATTTAAATAAAGGTTTGAGGTAAGAAAACAAAAGGGGAAGATCTTTATGGGAGATTTTGAAGATCTTTCACCATGATTAGAAGATTATATTCCGAGTTTCCAAAGACACTAAACTATTACGGTCCATGTGTGTCTATTTTTTTTATGTATTAAGTATTCGGCAAAATTAATTTAATGTCCATGTACTTCAAGCTTTGGGTCTCTAGAGTTGGTATCAGAGGAAAGGTTTCGTTAACCTTTGGAAACTGGATGCGAAAACTTTAGTGAGATCCCTGGAGATATTTCTAAGGTATGTCTAGGGATGTCCCTAAGTTTAAGTATATATACAGGTTATAATCCTAGAATTACGATAAAGATCTTAGAATTAAACCTAAGATGTTAGATATTGAAGGTACTCCCCCTTTATTATTTTGTTTTCCCTAGCATGATTTTTTTCTCTCACGCTATTCTTTTTGGGTTTTAGACGATGGATGGAACCCAAAGGAATTGTGTTGATAAATGTAATGGACAATGCAATGATTGTCCTCCTGAACAACCAAATGTGATGGGATATGGAGTACAAAATCTTATTTTTATACTTACACAAGCTATGAATCATTCTGGAATTCCAAATGAGCAGAGAAGGGAACAATATTCTATTGAGTCCTTCATGAGGCAATGTCCACCTTCTTTCAGTGGGTCTTCAGATCCACTTGTTGCTGAACAATGGATCAATACCATTGAAAAGATATTTTCCATACTTCGTTGTTCAGAGCATGACAAAGTCATTTTGGCTGTTTACCATTTAGAAGGTGAAGCAGACCAGTGGTGGACTCTAATTAAGAATACAATGCCCCGAGATGAAATTGAATCCATGGAATGGGATGAGTTCAAGAACTTATTTTTCAATAAGTACTTCCCTCGTATTCTTCAAACAAAGATGGAAATGGATTTCCTTGAGCTTAAGAAAAAGGATGATGAATCTGTTGGTATATACGAGGTGAATTTTACAAGGCTTGCAAGGTATGCATCTGGATTTATCATCCAATCTAAAAGTAAAGTTGATCGATTCTTCAGTGGCTTAAAACCAAGTCTTCGAAGAGAATTAACTATAAGAGACTTTAGTAGCTATGAAGAAATTGTGTGTTGTGTTGTCAAGGTAGAACTGGAAGTTGGTGTTACATATCCATCTCATGGTTTTGACAAGAAAGGAAAGATGGAGTTCAAGGATAAATCTCATAAAAATGGTGAAAAGAATATGAATGTTTCTTTATGCTCAAAGTGTGGAAAGAAGCATGGTGGAGATTTTCTAAAAGGTACTAGAAAATGTTTTAAGTGTGGAAAATAAGGTAATCGAGCAGTTTATTGTCGAAGTAATGGGAAAAAGGTTTCTAATGATGTGAATAGAGAAAAGACTACAGAGAACTCTCCACCAACACTTCAATGCTTCAAGTGCAAGGAAATGGGGAATTATGCTAATAAATTCCCTAATATAAGGGTTAATGATGATCGACATGAGCAACCACTTAAGGCAAAGGACAAAGGGAAGTCACATGCAATTACTAAGGGAAATGTTGAATATGACAACGATGTGGTGGAATGATTAAGTGTTTACGTAATGGGATTCCAAAATAATGTTGTATATAGTATCGTGGAATATTGAAATATTTATGTATTGGTCTATTATGATTTTCAATAATTTTATGGTACCGGTAAACATGGAAAGTGATTGAAATATTTTTGGAAAGCAGATGATATACGCATAATGAAGGGATAAAGAGAAAATGAAATGAGCTCATGACTGATATAAGGAAAAAGTTATATCAAGGTTTGAGTATATAGAAATTTTGGGATTTTGGTATGTGGAAAGAGTTACCTTTTGACAGCATTCATGATTTCACTAAGGTTCAATGGGTATTAATTTTTCAATAGAATACATGATTAAGGTATTCACATGTTTGGAATGTGACCAACAAGATATATCGTATGATATATGGGGGATAAATGATGGTATTCACAACCTTGGTAGATGACATTTCTAGTAATTGTTTTCTTTATACTATGATCTTGGACATACTTATTTTGGATAAGCCTAAAGATTGGAATGGATTATATTGTACGTAAATTAGTATTGTCTAAGGCTAGAACTTTTTTTCAATATTATTGATGGGATGTTATAATAATGTAGTTTTAGAAAAAGGACAACCAGTAGGATGGGTGACAACCCGTTGTGTTAGACAATGTTGTGGGAATCGAACCCACAACCGAAGTGTGACAGACCTTTATCACCTACCACTGGCATACAGGAATTACCTTTTTAGAAGAAACTAGTTTTATTTTATAAAGCGGTATGATAGATGAAGTATAAGTCCATTTTTTGGAATAATATACGATTAACCACACCATAGATGGACTTATGTATATTTGATAACTTTTTCTAACCTTTTGTTTAAAATAGATGGAATGGCTCATCATTCTATCACATGATCTACTAACACTTCACGAATGAAAAATTCAAATTCATTTCTTTAAGAGATGAAGTGGAAATTGTTCAAGGCATTAACAACGGTGAGATTGTACCAAAATCAAGTAAGTATTTCTTTTGATTCGAAAATTATTCAACATTAGGGAAATGATCTTGAAAACCAAAAATGTTTTCCTAGTTCCCTCATATCTGATGAATCAGATGGTCCCTTAGATCATCACAAATTTATGGTTTTGTGACTGTTGGATTTATCATAGCCATGTCCTCTACCACTCTCCATCAAAACATGATGGTTAGATTTATCTTTCATATCCATATTTTCACCTATGTTATCCTAGGTGGAAACCCAGTGATTAGTTAATTTGGGTAACTGTTACATTTCATACTTTAGTTTTTAAAGAAAAGTTTTGGTATTCCTTTTTACGATGTGGGTTTCTATGAAAGAAACTCTCATGTAATAAACCATTTATAACCCCGACGAATTTCGAGGGAGAAATTCATTTTAAGGGGGGTAGAATGTAACACCCCGAGATTTTATGAGCTATATTCTTTTTAATTTCTTTCATATCTTTTTTTTACGCTACACCAAGATTATCTTGCGCTATACACGATACCATATTAGCTTCCAGTATACGCAACACTATTCTTGGCTCGTGTTACACACAATTTCATGTTCGTTTTGTAGAAATTATTCTATGCAACATTAAGTATATATTTTTTTCAATGTATAAATGAAATAAGTTTTGAATTGTGTTATACGCAACACCAAATGGAGATTTCACTAAACGTAATCCTGACCTGGCTTGCATTATACGCAATCGTGACCTTCCTCGACAGCGTGTGTTGTATGCAATATCGGGTTTTACTAAACAATGATATATGGTTATCACAAACTATCCGTTATGAATAGTATTAACTAAATTTTGAATTTTATAACATTATTATTCATCTTACTCATTTTCCAGAACATGGTATGAGAATAAAATAAATTTTTCGGGTAAAATAAGTATTTTTCAAAAAAGGCAGTTTTGCCGCCTTTTGATACCGCACCCACATTAAATCTAGTTTTTGACATGTTTATAAGTTCAATTTTAAAAAATAAAATTATTCTTTGGAATCAGGATATAAAATTTTACCTCGGATAAATTTTTCATATTATTCTGATAACTTTCATATTTTAATGAATAGTAAAAACACGCTATATTTTAATTAAAAACAATTTTTTTCATCATAATAATTTATGTGGTTAAATTATAATATTGAATGGTTTTAAAGTATAAATATAATATATTTTTTACCATTTAATATAATTTATGTCATTATCATTGATTTTACATTGAATTCGTAGGTTAAATCAATTCAATCTTTTGCAATGTTTTAAACAAAAACTCGTTTTATTTCGACAACGGGATTAATTTTAATTTAATTTCTGCAACTTCTGTGTATTGAATTTGGAAAAATTGATTCCATATTTGGAATCAATGGGTCCAAATTATATTAATGTTGGATCGAATATATAGATATGTATGTCTATTATATGTAACAATACAAGAGGGGGGTGAATTGTATGTTTAAAAAAAACCTTTTGAGTTTTAGCACTAAAGAGATTAGTTTAAATGATCTTAAACTAATACAAATATAAACACCCACAATTGTATTGAATATAAAAGGTATGATGTAATGTAATACTAATGAAATGTAAAACAATTGTATTCAAGATGAACACAATAATCAGAGTAATATAAAGATGAATGATTCTACCTTAAAGCATATAGAATCAATCAATACAATATGTAATAGAATGGATGTAATTGAAACAATTACAAATGTATAATAGATAGAAAAGGAAATAAAAAAAATTTCCTTTCTAATACAGATAGCAGCGGAAATGTAAAAGAATTATAATTCTTTTAACCCAAAGAGAAGGGTTATCCTTTCACCTAGGATAAAAGGTATGTCTCACCAACACCTTGGTGAGACCTCGATATGATGATCGGAACGTCTGTCTTCCTATCCCCGGCAGCCCTCGATTTTGTAGGTAATCGGCACCTCTGTCTTTCAATCACTTGAAAGCCCTCGATACGATGATCGTACGCACAAAGCAGATGAGAGAAGTCACAACATCTCTCTCTATAATCTCTATGGAAGCAAAGTATCACAGTTGTTCCATAAAGTCTCATTCGTTGTTTTTTCTCAGCTTCAAATGACCTCCTATTTATAGTCCTCGGGTTCCAACGCTCAGGTTGCCTCCAACGGTCATATTTCTCCGAAAAAATCGGAGGGACTTGGACACCTGGCATCATAACGGTCATATTGAAACAGAAAGAACGACATTGTTTTGATTAGTTTGTAACTAACTCAACGACATCTTATTGGTTAAAACAAGATATATGTCGATGATAAGAAATGGTACGATTCATATGAAATAAGTGTTTTTGACTAAGTACCAAAATAAGTAATGAAAGTATGAATAGCAGAGTCAGTATGATACATTTGACAGAGTCAGTACGATACGATTGACAGAGTCAGTACGATACGATTGACAGAGTCAGTACGATACGATTGACAGAGTCAGTACGATACGATTGACAGAGTCAGTACGATACGATTGACAGAGTCAGTACGATACGATTGACAGAGTCAGTACGATACGATGACAGAGTCAGTACGATATGATTGAAGAGACATTTGTGATTTCCAAAACAAAATATAGAAGTCAAAAGATAACATTTCACTCAACAATCTCCCCCTTTTTGGAAATCACAACACACTAAGTAAATATAACAAGAAATACATATCTCCCCCTGAGTTATTGGAAACTCTTCTGAATATGAATATGAATACAACTAACTCCCCCTTAGGTGTACACTTTCCTAAGGATTGTATTCATAGATTTTCCTTGGTTTCGAAATACTTGATTAAACCAATCTCCTTTGTAAAACATTCTCCCCCTTTATAAAACATTCTCCCCCTTTGTGGTTTACAAAAAGAATGGGGTTAATTTGGGTTTCCTGAAAGGGTTAGAGAGAAGAATTGCAGGACAAAAGAAAAGAATCATAAAAGTTATTACAAAACAAAGATAGGTTCCAAAGGAAAACAAGTACAACAGTCATTTGTTTTCTCTTTCCTTTTCCTTCTTTATGAGCTCATGAAGAACAACTTTCATCTTTTTTATTTATTTCTTGTCTTCAGAAATTGATTCACCCTGAGTTCTGAGAATCTCTTGTTGGTCCGCAAAAATCTGATCTTGATTCTTGATAGTCTCCTCTTGGACTCTGATTACTTCTTCAAGGGTATCAATTCTATCTTGCAGATTCTTGTTATCTTTGGATAACACAGAATTTTGTTTCTTCAATAAAACCATTTCATCCTTGAAAGATGAAACCTTTGAGAATTCAGATTGAAAAGCATTCATTCTCTCTTGCAATTCTTTCACTGAAGGAATATCGGCTCATTGGGAAGACAAAAGATTCAACCTTTCAACCATTTCTCTGTCAAGCTTATTGAAATCAATTGCAAGCTCATTTGACAACCTTCTTATATATTCATTTTCTATCTCATGATCATTTATTGAGCTCTCTGTTTTGTACGACCACTTGATCATCTTGTTGCAGGCCTTCTTATGAGCAACTGAACTTTCTGAAAGAACTTTCAAATCGGCTTCAACTGACAAAACTTTCTTTCTTAATTCTTTTACAGAGCCAAACTTCTTCTTTTGATTGTCAGTAATAAAATCAATCTTCCCTTCCAGCCTCGGGAAATATGGAATGGTCTTCTCAACCCTTCTCAAAACATGGACAATGTAATCACTCTTCTTGAGAGAGATTGTATGTTCTGAATCAGTATCTTCATCGTACGAAGCCAGTTCATTTGATCAGCTTGAATCTACAACTGGCTATTTTCCTTTTTCTTTTTCTTTCTGCTTTCTTTCTTCTTCCTCTTTATCGCTAATGACAACAACTTTATCAGTGTGAGAGGATTGAGCACCTTTTTTTCTTGAGGCGAAAATCTATCTGGTGTTCGTGCTTGATCGGCACGAGGAACTTGTTGAATATATTCACTTTTCTTTTGAACTGATTCCACTCTACTCTTCTTTGAACTTTGAAGGAATTATAAAAGAAAATCTTCTTCCTCTTCTTCCACTTCTTCTATCTCTTCCATCATTTGTTTTCCTTTTTCTTTCTCATGAAGGCTCTGTACGATAGGCTCTTGATGCACTTCTGTGGTAAGTTGAGCACTAGCTTCCTCAACTGCTTTCAAGACTTTAGAGACATCAAATTCCTATGTTTTTCTTTTCAAAAGAACCTTCTTCTTATTTCCCGCATGAAGGGTATCCTCAACCCTTAATCTCTCATCAAAGGCTTCGGCTGGATCAAGTCCAAACTTTGGATCACCTTGCTTTCTTTGTTCCTTATCCTTTCTCCACTTGGCTACAATTTCCTTACTGTACTTAGGCTTCTTCTTCGGCTTTGAGCTGGTTTGAGGATCAGACTTCTGAGGAACAACAAGAGAAGGAGTGTTTTTGGCTGGCATAGGTACCGATTGATTTTAAGCCGATTCAGCTTCTACATCTCTTATAAAAAGTTTTGAATTTGGATCAAAACAAACATTCAGCTTTTTCAACGTACTCTTATTAATCCAAGATGGCTTCAGATCTATCGGGTTTCCACTCAAAGGAAATGAGGCATTATCCTAATAAATGCCCTAATCTAAGGGTTAATGATTATCGACATGAGCAAACACTTAAGGAAAAGGACAAAGGGAAGTCACATGCAATCACTACTGGCGATGTTGAATATGATAACGATGTGGTGGAATTATTAAGTTTTTATGTAATGGGATTCCAAAATAATGTTGTATATAGTATCGTGGAATATTGGAATATTTATGTATTGGTCTATTGTGATTTTCAATAATTTTGTGGTACCGGTAACCATGGAAAGTGATTGAAATATTTTTGGAAAGCAGATGATATGCGCATAATGAAGGGATAAAGAGAAAATGAAATGATCTCATGACTGATATAAGGAAAAAGTTATATCAAGGTTTGAGTATATAGAAATTTTGATATTTTGGTATGTAGAAAGAGTTACCTTTTGACAGCATTCGTGATTTCACTAAGGTTCAATGGGTATTAATTTTTCAATAGAACACATGATTGAGGTATTCACATGTTTGGAATGTGACCAAAAAGATATATCGTATGATATATGGGGGATAAATGATGGTATTCACATGCTCGGTAGATGACATTTCTAGTAATTGTTTTCTTTATACTATGAGCTTGGACATAAGTATTTTGGATAAGCCTAAAGATTGGAATGGATTATGTTGGACATAAATTAGTATTTTCTAAGGCTAGAACATTTTTTCAATATTATTGATGGGATGTTATAATAATTTAGTTTTAGAAAAAGGACAACCTGCAGGATGGGAGACAACTCGTCGTGTCGGACAAGGTTGCGGGAATCAAACCCACAATCGAAGTGTGACAAGCCTTTATCACCTACCACTGGCATACAGGAAGTCACTTGTTAGTAGAAGATAGTTTTATATTATAAAGCAGTATGATAGATGAAGTATAAGTCCATTTTTGGAATCATATATGATTAACCACACCATAGATGGACTTATGTATATTTGGTAACTTTTTCTAACCTTTTGTTTGAAACATATGGAATGACTCATCATTCTATCACATGATCTACTAACACTTCACGAATGAAAAATTCAACTTCATTTCTTTAAGAGATGAAGTGGAAATTGTTCAAGGCACGGACAATGGTGAGATTGTACCAAAATCAAGTAAGTATTTATTTTGATTCGAAAATTCTTCAACATTGGGGAAATGATCTTGAAAACAAAATATTTTTTCCTAGTTCCCTCATATCTGATGAATCAGATGGTCCCTTAGATCATCACAAATTTATGGCTTTGTGACTGTTGGCTTTATCATAGCCATGTCCTCTACCACTCTCCATCAGAACATGATGGTTAGATTTCTCTTCCATATCCATATTTTCACCTATGTTATCCTAGGTGGAAACCCAGTGTTAGTTAATTTGGGTAACTGTTATGTTTCATACTTTAGTTTTTAAAGAAAATTTTTGGTATTCCTTTTTACGATGTGGGTTTATATGAAAGAAACTCTCATGTAATAAACCATTTATAACCCCGACGAATTTCGAGAGCGAAATTCATTTTAAGGGGGGTAGAATGTAACACCCCGAGATTTTATGGGCTATATTATTTTTAATTTCTTTCATATCTTTTGTTGTACGCTACACCAAGATTATCTTATGCTATACGTGACACCGTATTAGCTTGTAGTATACACAACAGTATTCTTGGCACGTGTTACACACAATTTCAAGTTCATTTTGTAGAAATTATTCTATGCAACATTAAGTATAGATTTTTTTTAATGTATAAATGAAATAAGTTTTGAATTATGTTATACGCAACACCAAAGGGATATTTCACTACACACAACCTTGACCTGGCTTGCATTACACGTAATTGTGACCTTCCTCAAGAGCGTGTGTTGTATGCAATACCGGGTTTCACTAAACCACGATATATGGTTATCACGAACTATCAATTATGAATAGTATTAACTACATTTTGAATTTTATAACATTATTATTCATCTTACTCATTTTCTAGAACATGTTATGAGAATAAAATAAATTTTTCGGGTAAAATAAGTATTTTTCAAAAAATGCAGTTTTGTCGCCTTTTGATGACTCACCCACATTAAATCTAGTTTTTGACATGTTTATAAGTTCAATTTTAAAAAATAAAATTATTCTTTGGAATCAAGATATAAAATTTTACCTTGGATAAATTTTTCATATTATTCTGATAACTTTCATATTTTAATGAATAGTAAAAACACGCTATATTTTAATTAAAAACAACTTTTTTCATCGTTATAATTTATGTAGTTAAATTATAAGATTTAATTGTTTTAAATTATAAATATAATATATTTCTTACCATTTAATATAATTTATTTCATTATCATTGATTTTACATTGAATTCGTAGGTTAAATCAATTCAATCTTTTGCAATGTTTTAAACAAAAACTGATTTTCTTTCGACAACGGGATTAATTTTAATTTAATTTCTGCAACTTCTGTGTATTGAGTTTATAAAAATGGATTCCATATTTTGAATCAATGGGTCCTAATTATATTAATAGACTACTTTTTATTTTTGGACATTATGAATAGTAACTACGGTAAATTTTATTTACCATAGTAAAAGGTAAATCGGGTAATTAAGGGTAAATATAATATTATAAAATTACCCTAACACTTGTCTTAATACAATTGGATGATTATATTTCGTCCTAAGTCATTTTTTGGTCAAAATTAAATCCATTAGAACCCACTTGGAGGTGATTAAGACCTTTTATTTTATTTAAAGGAAAGTGAAATATGTCTCACTCAAACTTTAATAATTAAAGTATTTTTAATATAAAGTTATACAGAATATAAATTCAGTTATGAATACTAATTTGAAATCTAAAATTTTTTTCTTTATCATGGTAATTTATTTGTAATTTTTAAGAGTTATTTAATTACCTTATTAGCTTATACATTAATGATGTAGAAATTATTTATTTAGTAAAAAATCAATAATATTATTTTTATTGAAATAGTAATACATATTAAAGGGCTCACAAACCAGAAAAAAACTTATTTTTAGTGTATATATAAACCATAAACATCCAATGACCGAATATATGACCGTTTGGAGTCTTATAAAAGTGATTATGACACTTATATTATTTTATTTTAAATGATGTCAAAGTTGTCACCTTCATAATTTAATAAATATAACATTTTGAAATTTGGGTGTTTTAGAAGATAAATCCGACTAAATGTATTATTATGAACTATATAAGATTTATCTTCATCCTAGTATTTTATTTTTAATTTTTATACAACAAATAATTATATTTAATAATTATACAAAAATGTTGTAGTAATTATTTTATTAAGAGAAGTATCAAATAAATGGTTTTAAAAATTGTAAAATAAATATTATATGAACTATTTAATGTGAACCACAAATTTTATAGAGTACTATGACATTTTATGAACCTATTAAATATTTTATTTTGAATATATCCTCTGTGTGGATTTTATTTAAATTCAAATAAATGAATAGTGTCAAAATTGACACTATTGTTATTTTACAAAAATAACATATTATTAAATATTTTAAAAATCACAAAAATATTTAAAAATTATAAATTGAAATTTATATAGTCTAAAATGTCATAACTTATCTAATTATGTATAATTCACAGCATATAAGTAATTATTTATAACAATTTAAAATTTAGAATCTTATTACCACAAAAAAATTTAATATATTAAACAAGGATAAATCAAGTTGATAATGTTTAAAATAAATTCCCTACATGTCTAAATTTTATTGGTTGATGAGATTAAAACCCTATCTCATCTTATATTAGAATATTAGTCCTTTTTGGAGGTTTTTAAGTGGGTTTAGATTTATTATAAATTAATAATTTTAAGATTTCCAAAGGTGCCCCTCTCCTCCCTTATAAAAAGGGAACCCCTTCCCACTTCTCTTCACACCCTTTTGAGCCTTGAAGCTCAGCCAAACCCTGCCCATTACTATTCACCACTTCCCAGAAACATTCTGGAGGTTCTGGTATTCTCAAAAGACCAACACTACTTCCTTAAGAGAAGACTTAAAGGAGGTGCGTCGAAGAAGAGGTAATCTCTTCTTCCGATTATCTCAAGTTTCTTCCTCCTTCTACTTATTCTTCTTTAGTTGTATCATTATAAAGTAATAAAATCAGTATTAATTATATACTGATATGTTATTATATATATGAAACAACCTTATTTCACCTTCTATCCAACCTACGGAAAATGAAATCACCGCGCATGCGTACGTACGGAATACCGTCTCCACGCCGTGGTGTAATCTGTTTTCGACCACCACCTTACTTGGATGGGTATAATGGTGTAAATAAATAACTATATATTATTATGTTAAAGTGATATTGATTCTTAAATATTATACATACACTTCAATACAATTTCACGATCATGGGAATTATATCATCGCTCGTGCGTACGTACGGAATACCGTCTCCACGACGCGATGAGATTCATTCTCCATGTTAACCATTCAAGAATGATTATAAAGTATATATAATGAATAATAATTAAATATATTACATAATAATGCTACTGTATTTTTATATATATATATATGTATGTCATCTACTTAATTCCATTCAATTCAATACGGAAACGAAAACAGTGTTAATACTTACGTACGGCCTACCGTCTCCATGAACGGTGTATTTCTTTCCATTTATCGATCTATTATATATATGTATATTCTGAATATATATTATATATAAATCATGTTTTATATTCATTAATTAATTAATCATGATCTAAGTAATCATATTAATAATTACAAGTCAAAACATGGATGATAAATGAAACGATTTTACCCAAAACATTGCTTTAACAAGGAATTTACAAAAGAAAGGGTAATATAAAATTGTAAGTGAATCGTATATGATATAGTAAATATTATTATGGTTATATTAAAAGTTAATAATATTTTTAAACCCACTATACAGGAGTCTCAGACACATATGGAAGAAATTGGACATGAGGTAAGGGGTAATGTTGCAATCTCAATTGTTTTCTATCCGAGATTGCTTATACGTAAGTATTTTCTGGGGTTATTGTTATCATCCATGTCCATGTTTTCTAAAAAATGGTTTCATGTATGTTTAAATTCCTTTTTAACCATTTTTTACTTTTAATACATGTTTTGTAAGGAATTTTTTTTTTTACCATACGAGGTACTTTTTTGACTTTTCCAGCCAAAGTACGAGAAGAATGTTTTTTTAACTTATACGGAATGAATGGATTTTTACGGTTTCATAACACATAATTTTCATGAAGCTTCCTATACAATATTTCATGACTATTTTCAACAAAATCCATTTCTTTTAAAATTTCATGGCATTTTGTGAAAAGAAAATGATTTTCAAGAAGAAAGGATATTTTCCTCAAGAATTCATTTCAAGTGATTTATCAAAACCATTTTCCATCTAAGATGACATTATTTCATATGTGTATGTTTCAAGTATAATTTATCTATGATTTATATGGTTTCACTTTTCTTATGATGAAATTATATCCATTTGTTTTATATGGATTATGTTATGATGGAATGATTTTTATGAAACCCAATTTATTTGTTGGGTTATGATGAATGATTTATGATTGTTTTGTGGCACACGTAAGAATGATTTCAATATGAGATGGGTGGGACCTATATCTTCCTCCAATTAATTGGGTAAATATTTATATCTCATGATATAGACATGGGTGGAACGATAAGTTAAACCGGTTCAATAATATAGGACTGGAATGGGGAGTGAACTCGATTCAGAAAGGGACTTTTTCCACTAAGATGGTCTTGGAAGCAATGCCTTGGCTACTATGGAAATTATAACATGTGCTTAATAGTTTCCACAATTACATGTTTTATTCCCATGCTATTTTATCATGACTGATGTTTCATTATGATCTATTCCTTATGTACTTCCAAGATTTATGTCATTTCTCAGGATTTTGATGTTTAGATTTTATGTTCAAGTTTTTGCATTCAAATGTTTATGGATTGTTTTATGTTATCTATGTTTACCCTTACTTTGAATTTGAGCTCACCCTTTATATGTTTTCTTTTCCCTAGGATTTAAAGAAAGGTTTTATGTAAGAAAACAAAAGGGGAAGATCTTTATGGGAGATGTTGAAGATCTTTCACCATGATTAGAAGATTATATTCCGAGTTTCCAAAGACATTAAACTATTACGGTACTTGTGTGTCTGTTTTTGGTATGTATTAAGTATTCCGAAAAAGTAATGTAATGTCCATGTATGTCAATCTTTGGGTATCTACAAATGTAGAGGCTACTCAAATAGTTCATCATACCATAGAAGGTATGATGAATTGATTCTAAGGTATTGACTGCACTACTTATATCTATCCTGATCCAAACACCTTTTATATAGACTAGACACCCTAAGAAAGACCTCATTGTTGGCATTGTATATCTTGTGTCTAACTAAACTAACTATGAATACCACATTTTTTTAGTCGGTCATTTTCACATTGGCACCTTGCATGATGAGAAGCTGCTACCCCTGCTCCTGTACATGGAGTCGGTTTAAAGCCTATCCCACTAGATACTAGGTTAAAGTATCTGAAAAATCACTAAATATGACCCATATTTCTGTATGACTGACATTTTACTGGGTCTCTAATACAATGTTGTTTTATATGTCCAATCCTACCGCACTGATAGAACCTCATATGGATACTCGAGTACTGATCGAAGGGACTAATATATACACATGTAAGCTCCAAATGAAACATACTTCTATTGGTCGATGGATATGTAGTTATAGGTCCCTAAAAACCTTGGATATCATTTCACAACCCATCCCATTGGGGCCCGTTTAATGACTCCCAAGTCCCACCACCAATAGGCCAGGGGATAGCGACTTTCACCAAGTAGGAATATCACTGACATGAGGGGCCTTATCCTCTTTACATGTACAAACACTCTCACACATCTCCAAGACCATACAATCCAGAAATGTAAAAAAACCCAAGAACCATACATTCATACATATAAATCCCATAATTGAAGTATGTATGGAAGTACAATAAAGAAAACAATGCTGAATATTAAATTGCCACAAAGAGTCCGAAAACATAAGTCCAACTTGAATGTATGTATAAGGGATTGCTGTGAAAAATCCACAGGAACATTCCTTGGTCTCTCTAATATCACTAGTCACCATCAGGTCCTCATTCCTCTTGGACTATGTCAAAATGTCGATCGAACGGACAAGATATGAAATGTGTTGCTAAATCCCATGCATGGGTGGGTATAAATATAATCAGTAAGATACCCCAAAATAATAATTCATATAACAAAGGAAAAAGTATTCATCCTTATAAAAGTATATTTCTCCATCACATATAACAAGAATATCTAGATATACTCACCAAAGGAACACAAATAAAAGGAAATTCACTACCATAGTATACATGCCAAGGATTCGAGCTTAAATATTTCATAAATCACTTCTCCAAGAGGACACGCCCAAGTGTTTGAAAACACTAATGAAATCTATCTGAGAGGTAGTGCTCAATGGGTCTCACCATTAGGATTATGCCTAGATACTCTGAGAAGAATATGATACATAGATAATGATCACTTCTAAATCCATGGGTTGGTACCAACAAATCCATATTGAATAACCCGCTATATAGAAGATTGGATCCTGTATAGTGTTGGTCACGACTATAATAATAACCCCACCTTGGTAAAAAATATGAATATAGGATCTCACTCTAGCCATCATAAAGGGATTCTAAAGATTCTATCCAAGAAGGCCTATTGAATGTATCGTTGCCTATGGAGTAGTATATGATTTCATAATAACACCTTGGGGTTTACTATGGGAGCACACCCTAAAAATACTTGTGTATGATAAAGAGGAGAAGGGATCCAAGAAATTCCTAATAAATTACACATCGTGTAGTAGGGGTCATAAACCGTGTCCCATGACCCTGAGCCCTACCCATGTAAATAGTCCATGTCTCTCTCCCATGTCAGTGTAGCTATACACGACATGGAGGCTGCCATTGTTTTCTACATGTGTTCCAGTATAGGAATTTAGCCCATATACAAGTACTCATGTACAAGTACACTACATATCCCAAGTACTTTGGTCCATGTCCTATCTATGTAAGGGAGTACACAGTGTGCTACATCCCACATACTCCAACCCATGTATGTGTACCCTCTGAAGTACATGATGACTCTTCATAGACAGAAAACACATCATGTTTCTGGGGTCACATGCCTTTTCATACATAAGTCCCTCTAAAACCCTAGCTACCTCATAGGGGGGACCACAAGATGTATGGATCCACACTACGCACTATGAATCATGAGTTTTTCAAGATTTCATGATCTGGTTTCCAAATTGTCAATCCATTATCCTATCTTAGATCTAGTGACCACATTGCAAAAAAAATCATAAATCAATGTCGAAATAACCATTCCCTTACTAAATAACATGATTCGGACCTTCGATCCTGTTGGAAAATTGATTTATACATCATTCTTCATTGCACATTAAAGAACATGAAATCAGGTATCCATGTCTTCCGATCCTCTACATATACTGCCTTCAAACCATTATCATGTCGTACCAATTCTATATCTATAAATTCATATATTTTCTCCACGAAACAGGTGTGAAACAATCGATTCATTGGGATATGTTAACCCACAACCCAAAACAAAGAACACATGTGATAAATGGTGAATTAGGGGGAAAAGAACAATAAAAATCAATGAGAATATACCTCAATCAATTTTCATTCCTATATCAGTTCTTTTCCAATATAATGGTAATAGATGAATAAAAAATCATAACAAATTCTCCTTCTAAATATCCCAATAATAAAACCCATCCCATAATACACATGATCTGTGAATCAGTCTATTAGTCGATTGATTCTCTTTTATCATAGAAATCCAAAACAGTGTGGATATCAAAATAAATTATTCCCTAACACTATTTATATCGATCTCTAATGATGAATGATGAGACATTATTTTTTTGGGGAGAACCTTCGATCCCTTATCATTCCGGTCATCGATCCTCATTCCAACCGTCGTTCTCCAAGGGAATCTCATCCCACACACTATAATAGATCTACAATGATTTGTAGGATTATATATATAACCATCAAAAATGGACATAAGCATGTATTTAAATAAATGTTTTTTTTCTATGTGAAAAACTTATAAAATAATTTTATTAATTATTTTATTCACTTTATTACCATGATGGTGTTCCCCAAATGTCATGTTCTAACTAAGGATAAGACATGAATAGTGTAAAAACCACATTTTGAACTCAACGATGTCCTTGGAATTCCAATCAAGGAACCCATTTATAATTTATTCCTCATTTTCAGAAACACTATGAATACATGATATTTAATATATTTAATATATTTCAAACATTTATTTTGGGAAAAACATGCCTCCAAATTGCACACTATCTCATCACATACTCTGAAAAATAAAAAATAAAAATATCCAAAAATAATACATGATAAATTAAAGTCATTACATTCTCCCCACCTTAGGGATTTAAATCCCCAAAAAGAAAAAACAAGTGATACAAAAAGAGATACGGGTAATGATCATGTATTTGAGCCTTTCTCTCCCATTTTCTCTCCTGATGATTACCATGTTGTCACTAGACACAATGTAAAGGAAATTTTCACCCAAGAATGATCCTCTCTATCCAACCCACAATCCCCACTATGTACTTAGAAAATGTAGATCCATCCTCTATGTACATCTAATCCCATTTGATAATTCATGATGGGTCAAACACATACCGCCTCTGCTATGACATGTGGAAGATTTCAAGTACTCAGTCTAACTATGGGGTAAGAGATCTATGGTACGCCACCTCTCCAACTATATGAATAATATTGAATGGGATAATAAACCTAAGTGAAAGCTTTCTACCCAAACCAAATATCCATAATCTACATTGAGGTGAAACCTATAGGAAAACATTGTCTCATTCCACATACTCTAAAGGCCTCTGTCATCTATCACTATAAGAATTATAAATGATCTATGTAGTCTTCATCCACTCCTATATGAACTTCACCTTCTCGATAGTTGTTCAAACAAAATCATAGACCATGAATGAAAACTATCTTGGGTCTGTCCAAAAAAGTGTTGAACTAGAGGGTTGACAATACAAGGAATCAAATTATTCAATACCAGTGATGAAATGATAACTATTATTGTATGAAAACTCCACATGTGGTCGGTGATCCTCCCAACTACGACCAAATTCCAACATGAAAAGACACAACTTCTCCTCTAGAACCAGAATGGTCCTGTCAATCTGGTCGTCTGTTAGGGGTGGAAGCACTGTGCTCAAGTAAAAATAGGTTTCCAAATCCTGTTATATTCCATCCCAAAACTGGGATGTGAAGTGAGAATCATGGTTAGAAATGATATTTTATGGAACTATATGGAGATATACTATCACATACATATAAATAATTCCCATTATCTCTACTGAACTCTACTCTCGAATTTCTATGAAGTGGGACAACATGGTGAGAAGGTCTACGACCACTCAAATGGAATCATGTTCCCCAGACGTACGTGGAAATCCATCCATAAGTTCTATTTATATCTCATCCCACTTCTAATATTATATAATAATTGATTGAGCTAAACCTGTAGGAACTTTGTGCTCATCCTTCACATGTTGACAGGTAAGGTATAGAGAGAAAAACAATGAATCTCCTTTCTTCATCCCTAGCAACCAAAACTGATGTTTGTTTCATGGTACATCTTTTTTAAAACTGGATGTACCAAGAAAGGAGATGTATGAAACTCTATTAGAACATCCTCCTACAATTTCATTGGTACCATCATGCATCCTTTGAAAAGAATGAAAAGCTCCCCAACTTTAGAAAATCCAACAGGAGCACGTCCAGTGGATATCAAAGTCTATAGTGTCACAGAGTCAAACCCACCAAGCTCTGAATCACTAAATCACTGCAAATGTGGAGGGGTGAAAACCATTTATATGAGGTAGGTTTCACCAGCATCATCCAAAAAGGATAAATACAATGAGGTCTACTTCTCCACTAACTTGACCAATAACTTCAAATAAGATATCCTATTAAGAGCATCTATTACATCTTCCCTTCCCAAGAGTATGGAAATTTTTTATTTCATTGTCTTATAAGAACATTATCCATCACTTCTATCTCATGTTAATATACATCTAAGAGATGATAAATTTGAGACACTTGTGATAATATTAGATGATAATCTGTTTAACCATCAAGTTGTGTCAATGCATCTTTACTGGGAAGACTACTTTTATTAACCCATGATTGTGTATCATGTAGTTCATCTCATGTGGTCTCAACTAACATGAAACAAATGCATTCAATACGTTCCTTTTAATCATAACACAACCAAGACCATCTCTTGATGAATCTCAAAACATAATGTACTCAACACCCTCCTCTAGAAATCTCAAGATGAGAGCTCTATTCAAACATTGTATCAACTTCTGAAAAGCCTTCTTGAACATCTATTTCCACATGAAACATATCCCCTTATAGGTGAAATCAATAATGGAAAAAATAGGTATACATTTTTAGTAATAATATTCCAACCCAATTATGTTTCATACCACCATCACTCTCTTAGGTAGATCACAAGATAACACTTCCTCGAAATTGGTTGAGCCTAATACCAATCCATATGATGAGATAAGGTGTCCTAGAATGTGTACTTCCTAATTCCAGAATTGTGACACTGATATATACATGTAAATATGACTCTCTCAGAGTATGTCTAGAAATATCCTCATGTATATCGTGTGCTCCTCCTCAGATTCTAAGTACACATGGACACCATCGATGAAGACTACCATGAATCGATCTATGAATGGATTGAAGATCCGGTTCATTCCTATCATGAACAATAATGGGGAATTAAAAATTCCATAGGGAATAACCAAGTACTCATATTTATTGATGTTGAATAAAAATGTTGTCTTTAGGATATCCTCATTCCATACTCACAAACGGTTATAGCCTAACCCTTGTTCATCCTTCAAGAACCAACATGAACCTCTCAACAGATCAAATAGGTCATTAATACTTGGTGGTTGATACTTATTCTTCATGGCCACCTTGTTCAAGTTTTTGTAGTCTAAATATAATCTCTAACACACGTATTCCTTCTTGAAAAAAACCTGTGGCTAACTAGTGTGAAAAATTGTGTCTAAAAAATTTCTTCCTCTAGAAGTCCTCCAACATCACCCTCAACTCTTGAAGATCTTTTGGAGGCATCCAATATGATGGAATATATATCAGTGTAAAAATGGGTTGTTTATCAATGGAATAGTCTATCACCTGATGGGGAGGTAGTTCGAGAACATTTTTCAGGAAGAGGTCCCCATACTCCACCACCAATGTAGGAATATGGGAACTTGTGACATCCACTACACAAATGGTCATTCATTCCTTTTGGTGTGTAATTGAATTCACCCTCTTATAAAATAGTCCAACCTATTCTACTTAGGTTTTCTTTTTACCATATAAGGATAACATGATTTCAAAACTGCAGACACATCGTTCCCTTCACATGAAATAATCATTTTGGTCATGAAACATGAATAAAAAATCGATACCAGAGATGACATTGTATGGCGTCATTGCTTCTACGAAGAGATCATAATAAAAATTCTCACCTCCAAGAGTCCTGTCACGCCATCTACATAAGTGTGTGATCACTATATTATCTCTAGTAGAAGACTCCAAGAAATAGTTTCATGAAAATGGCTCAAATTGAATCTCTATGTATCATACATGGTATGCTGAAATAATGGAATGACCATAACCTATGACTACTAGTGTTATAGATACATTAGAAAAGACACAAATCATACCTCAAATCATTCCCATATCCTATAGGACATATTATTTGACCGCATTCATATATCCCTACTCGTGTCATCCATCTCCCTGAGCCAAACATTGACCACATGGGGGTGGTGGTGGTAAAAATTCAAATGATTGACCACATCCTCCTAGTCTTCCTTATCCTACTCCATATCTTCTAACTTGTGGCCATTCCTTCTCCTACTGCTGACATATCCTCATCATCCCATATATGTTCTCTTTATCAGCAATACAAAAAGTTAGATAATCTCATGACATCACATAAGTTGCATCACCTCTCTCTGGGATCAATGGACCCACCATGTGAGCCTTGAACCATAGATCCTCTAACTTGGGACCTCATCTTGAAATTTCTTGAATGTATAGTCATCTGAGACAACTGTTGGATTCCTACTACAAATGTTTATACTTATTATTTCCCATTATTGGACACATAATGTTGTATCTTCTCATCCAAGAAATTCTCAACCACCAAACCTCACACAAGCAACCCAAAATATGTAGGAATGTATAAATGGATAACATTAACCTAGATGTCTCAAAGAAGTCCTCGCTCAAATGTCTGAGCACTGATAAAATGGTCACAAACATATTAATCAAGTAACTGGAAAGGTTGGTAAAGGTTGATTAATACCCAGTTACTACAATTCTACTAATCTAGAGCTTTAGAATTTCATGGATACACGCATCCCTTAGTGTAGCTGGAGAGAACTCATCTCTAAAAAGGTACTCAAAATATTTAAATGAAAGACTCACCATTCCATTCAAAGTAAATTTTTTATTAAGGAGACGAAGAAACCTAATACATAAGCTACGGGGGTCTATAGTAATGCAAACCAAGGGCATCCCCTCTGATAATATTGATGCATTCTGGCTTTAAGCTACTAGTTTGGATAATGCGCACATTTATTGACCTATAGTCTTCCATGGAAGCCAAGAAATCAGCCACCTTGTTCCCCTCTCGCCAGGTGTGGGATAGGATAGTGTTATGACTAAGCATCACATGACATCTTCTGACGATATATTCAATGTTCCAAGGTGTGGGACGATTGCCTTTCAGCGCTTCAATAAGGACTAAAGAGTCCATCTCCACTTCAGATATATCGACCTTCTTCTTAGAGCATACAGTGAGCCCTGTGTAAAGGGCACGAGCTTCTTCCTCGATGGTCGTCCCTCTCCCAAAGGAGCAGGAGAAAGCCAGCACCACTCCTCCCCTTGAATCTCTGACCACCCACCCTCCCGAGATCATCCCCATTTTGCAGGATCCATCCGTATTGAGCTTGTTCCCAAGGAAAGGAGGATCCCATCTGATCCACTTCCCAGTCGCAAGGGGAGGGAAAAACTGAGCTGCCTGCATGCATAGGAAGGGAGGATTCTTCTGCCAGTCCCTGTTACAAGCGATCAAGTCCAGGAGCGCAAATCGAATACGAGCGATGATGGCTCTACCTGTTGGGATCTCTCCTTCAAACCTAACTTGATTCTGGTATGGCCAGATGCACCAGCACCCCACACAAAGGATGCGGACCGGGCTAGACAAGCCTTCTCCGTGGCTAGCGAACCTTCGAACCACCTCTCCAAGAACAGAGACAGTGACTCCTCAGTATTGCGATACTTGTTGCCTCCAAGGAAACTCCAAACTGCATGAGCCCAGTCGCCACCAAAAAACAGGTGCTCTGAGCTTTCTTCCCTTGGTCGGTTGCAACAGTGGCACCCCGAGGCAAAGATAATCCTGAGTTTCTTGATATTATCATCAGAGGCCACCACCAGATGTCATATCCTCCAAGACAGGAAGTTCGTCGTAGTCGGTATCATACGACACCAAACCACCTCATTCCATTGATCGGCAGGTCTCGAAGAAGACCGAGACCTCCAACTTTGGAATTCTTTGTTTCTAAAATCCCTCATGGACGAGAAGGTAAATATGCATTTGTCCCTCTCAGAGTTCAGGTCAATGGAATCAAAGGTCTCCTGTTGTTCCTCATTCAGAACCGCCTTGATGAAGCGGGGGTGATCGCGAGCTTCCTTAAACGTGATCATGGGGGCCGGACAGCCTGGGAAGTCCAAAACAGAGCCTGCCCAGTTGGTGTTCCAGAAGGAGATATCCCCTACTCCCACAATCCATCGAGAACTGGGAGATAATGATCGGACCAAGGGCAGGACTTTGGACCAACTGGGAGAAACACTACTGGCCTCTTCATTACTTAGGAGATGCGACATATTGGTCCCCCATAGGGTGCGCTGATCCAGGATCTCCCAGGCCAGCCTGGCATTTGCTCCCTCAATGGTGTTCTGAAGACTCCTACAGTTGATCCCCCCTTCAAGAATGGGTCTATCCCATCTCTCCCACGAAGTCCAGTGCCGCTTCCCTTCAGACTTGGTGTCCCAGATGAAGTTTCAAAGTAGATATTCCACTGCTTTGACCACTCCCTTTGGAATGTTAGAGGAGGCCATGGCATGGATGGGAATAGCTGAAAGAACGTTGTTGACCAGGGAGATACGGCCACCAAAGGAGAGAAGCTGGTTCTTCCAGTTGAGAACACAACTGACCATCTTGTTCATAATACCATCATAGTCATGGATCCTGAGCCTACCCGACGAAATTGGAGTGCCCAAATATTCCAAGGGGAGAGTCCCATGCTTCATGTTTAGCCTGCTACTGAGGGAGGTCACTCGGCTGGTTGGGCTCCTTTTGGATGTAAAGAAGTGGCTCTTCTCCACGCTTAGCACCTGCCCACTCCAAAAGTAGTACTCATCCAGGATCACCTTTATTCTCTGAACTGACCTCCTCCCCCCATTAATGAAAATCATAGTGTCGTCTGCGAACATAATATGGGATATAGGAGGTAAGCTCTATTTCCTTATGAAAGGGAGGATTTTCCTTAGGGTGATGCTTCTGTTCAGAGAAACGCTGAGGGAATCTTGTGCCAAAATGAATAGGCTAGGGGATAGAGGATCTCCCTGTCTCAGACCTCTAGTTGCCTTGAAGAATCTGTGTGTCTTACCCATGAAAGAAATACCTAACCAGGAGGAGCTGACACATCTGAAAAAAATGTCAACCACTTTAACTGAGAAGCCCATTGTCGACAGGGCTCTATTCAGAAAGCCCCAATCGATCCTGTTGTAGGCTTTGTTCATGTCCAATTTGAGAGCAAGGTTGGATCCATGTGTCTTATAGTTGATGTCCCTCACCATTTCCTGAGCAAGATCAATGGCCCCCTGAATAGATCTTCCCTTCACAAACCCGTGATGCTCTGGAGAAATCCAGGTGGGCAGCCTTCTAGCCAGTCTGTGATTGATCAGGCCTGCCAGAATTTTGTAAGGAAAGTTGCACAGGCTCACCGGACGGTAGTGAGAGAGGGAGGAGGGGTCATTGACCTTGGGGATAAGGTAGAGTTTAGTGGCACAACCGACCCTTGGGAGGTTCCCACCATTGAAGAAGTCCTGGATGGCTCTTATGACGTCTGCTTTAACCACCTCCCACGATCCCCTGTAGAAGGAACCTGGGAACCCATCAAGTCCAGCGCTGCTCTCTGGGTCCAGCCTCTGCATGGCTTCGAGAATTTCCTCCTCGGAGGGAATAGCCTCCAACATAGCATTATCCATCACCGAGGCTCTGTTCGGGATTGACTCCCACATCTCAGAGGAGCCGGAAGGGTACCCACTGGCCATCCTAGGGTTTTGACCTGCGAGGAGGTCCTTGAAAAAGTCGAGGGCCATCCTTCCAACCGTGTCCCTGTCACCCACAATGGAGCCATCTTCTTGAAGGATATTGGGTTTCACCCAGCGCTCCCTTTCTTTTATACAAGCATGGAAGAATCATGTGTTTTTGTCACCCTCTTTCAACCACTTCACCCTGGAACGATCCCGGGCCCGTCTCTCCTGTTTCAGAAGCTCCTCTGCCCAGCTTGCCTTCTTCAACTTTAACTCCTCTCCAACCTCCTCATCCCAACCCTCCCCTAGCCTTACTTCCAAGGATGCCACCTCCTATTTGAGGAGCAACAGTCTACTATCTGTTGAGGGTCGGCACTTAGAACATACCATAAGCCCCTGTTTGACTCTTCGTAACTTGTTATGAATGGCCACCCAAGAGAAACCTTGGGTGGAAGCCTCCCACTGGGTCTTGACCACCTCTTGATACCCCTCCAGGCTCATCCAGAACTGGTAGAACCTGAAGCCTTCGCGGGGCGACTCCTTCGGCAAAAGAGATATCATGAGCGGGGAGTGATCAGATATCCCACGAGGAAGATGTTGTACCTCAGCCTGGGGGAAGATGTTGAGTGCGTTTGAGCTGGCCAGAAACCTGTCAATTCTACTCCAGCACCTCCTTCTTCCTCCCTGATTGTTACACCAGGTGAACCGGTCCCCGCGATAACCCAGATCGAGCAACCCTCTCCTTACTATAAAGTGAGAAAACTCCAGGCTGGCCCTTCTCAGGAAGGCGCCTCTCCCCTTCTTCTCCTCTGGTTCGAGAATGATGTTGAAATCACTAGCCACTAACCACGGTAGGTCCGCTGGCGAGAAGGCTTACAGGTCCTTCCACAGCCTCTGTCTATCCTGGGAGACACAGCTTCCATACACAAAGGATACATAAAAACTCTCGTCTCTCGTAGTTACTTTCACAGTGAGAAATTGGTCACCTGCATCAACAATATCCAAGGATACCTCCTTTTTCCAAAACACCCAAATGTGGTTGTTGGTCTCGTCAGCATGCATGTGGCCATGCATCCTGATATGTCGGCAGAACAAAGATATCTTCCTCAGTTGCTGCTTTGGCTCCAGAATGGCCACGATACTTGCTTTGTTCCCCCTAACTTCAGAAACTATTAGGTCTGTTTTAACTTGGGCGCCAAGGCCCCGAGCATTCCAAACCAATATGTTCAACATTTAGCAAGGGGAGAACCGGCTTTGGCCCCGGTATTCTTAGCCAATGAAATAGGTAGAGGGGAACCCTCTCTTTGGAGTCTCTGTTGAAGGCGAGTTCGGGCGATAGGGCTATGCACTGGGAGGTCAGCAGCCTGCCTCATCTGGGGAGGGATGGAGATAGTGACCTTCACTTCTACCTTTCGGAACAAGGGCGATATTATTCTGGCCAGAGGAGGGGCCTCCGGAGCCTCTGGAGGCTCCTTAAAACCCACGCCCCTATTCCTGGAGGGGATAGGAAGCAGAAGAGGGCTCAATGAGACACCCTAGTCTGACTCCGAGAGAACGTCCTCCAGAAGGAGAGGCCACCTCAGATGTAGAATCGAAGGGAATAGGAAGGCCACCAGATGAACCCACTGGTTCTCCAGACTGCTGTTGTGGAGTAAAAAGTACAACCCCGGGCCTTCTCTGAGACCCCGGATCTTAGTAGCCATAGGGACTGGTACCATTGTCCTGCACGGTAAGGGGGAGACTTCCTCAGGAGGTTCAGCCGTAGCCCCCTGGTCAGGCCCTGGGGTACCTGAACCCCCCCAGGAGGGGCCTCTGGATGCGCGAAGGCCACGCTTCTTGATGTTCCTACAGTGGATCCGCGAATTCCCATGGAGACAGCAGGACACACAGAACCGAGGTAAGACTGGGAAAGAGATGGTCTGCTACCAAGAGAACTCTGAAGAATCCTTTAAGACTAGCCTCTCATGGATGGGCGACGAAAGGTCCAATTCCACGCAGATGGGAAGCTGAAGAACATCATCACAGGAAAGAGTCTGGGCGTCAGCACATAGAAATCCCCCCAGGGCGTCCCCAATGACGTGGAGAAATCCTTCATTCTGAAAGGGAAGAGGGAGGCCTGACAGGCCAATCCAGACCGCCACTCGGGGACTCTCTTTCCCCCTATGCGCCTCCAAAGATCAAGGGGCAAGGTTGAAGCGTCATCTCCCAAACGCTCGCGGAGCCAAACACCAGGCCTGCACGAAGTTGTCCTCCGAAGCCAGCACTATGCAGAAGGAGGACTTGTGCAGAGACGATATCTGAGCCTGGCAGGATAGGCCCCAGGAAGCGACAAAGTTCTTGAAGGACGCTTCTGTGGGTTTCGCCACGCTGAAACGCGCTACAAGGCACCACCAGAGATGCTCAGAAGCTTCTGGAAAGGCCCCAGGGGGAACTTCCAATGAAACCGTAGCCCCGTCACGGGAAACCGTCGGGGAGAACGGCCTGACCGCCGCGAAGCAGGGAGACCGGGGGACCGAGGAAGAACCGCACAAGGCGTCGACATAGGAACGGGGACCACCGGGTCTGACCTGCGATCCAGATCCAGGAGCGCCTGGAGTAGGTTCCGGCATGACCGGGATTGCTGGCGAAGGATCACCATGGAGAGGGGCAACGGTCGGGAGAATTTGAAATCCTGGAGGCATGTCGGGCGCATTCAAGACAAGTCTCATCGAAATGGTTCAGTTTACATGAAAGACTCACATCAGCATAAGATATGGTAACAAAACCCCACCATCAACCTATTGATCCATGAAGAAGGATCACTGCCAGGACCACCATATGATCTTCTAGTGTCCTGACTGTTTAAAAAACACATGCCATCTTCTCAAGCCAGTCCTCAACCACTTATTGTTTGAGCTAAACTTAGAACTAAAGGGGTATCAATCCCTGAATCTCAATAAATATGATTATCTTGTGAACACCATCCTAAGGTACTACTAGTACCATGTGCTAATCCACATTTGGTGGTATAACTGGTGCACCACTTAGAGGTAACATCTTGTGAAATAGTCCCTGCATTGACACCTCATCACTGAAGAGATCATCCTCGTGATCCTAATGCTAAATCATAGATGACATATGTCGCGGATGAAACCTGAATGTAAAAAAATGTGTACCAAGGTCAATGATCATATGTTTAGAGTTGAAACAAGACAGAAATGGAACAGAAAACCCATTCCTAAATCATGTGTGTAGCACTATTTTCCCTCCTACCAATGTTATCATAAACTATATAGAAAAGTAGGTGATCAGTGTCCTAATGTATGGATGTGTCAGATTCCCCACAATCACGGGAGTCCCTAGCGTGAAATACAAACTTGAAACATTTAACATTGTTTCCCCAAACCAATCACATAGAACCCAGTCCTAAAGTAGAAATAACCGCTATAATACCACTCTATCATAAACCATCCCAACGAGGACCATTATGAAACTCCCAAATGCCACATCCAATATTCCAGGGGCTGGCGACTATCACTGAGAATGTATATCACTTTAATGAGTGGCCTTATCTTATGTACCTGTAAAAAAATACATTCCCAAGAACATAAAATGTGGAAATTAAAAAAATGAACAACCATGCATGCATACATCTAAATCCCACAACTAGAGTATGACATGAAGTAATAGAATGTAAAAAAAGCCAAATAAAATACTACCACAAAGAATGTAAAAACACCTGTCCAACATGAGTGCAAGTAAGAGAGACTCCTCTTAAAATTCCATAGGAACACACTTCTGTTTGTTCTATCTCACCAAGAACTATCTATTTCAGCTCCGTCTTGGACTCTATCAGAAGTTTTATCATCTACAAAAGATACCCCATGTGTGGGAAAAACACGTGTAGGGGTGAGTATAACAATACTCAATGGGAATCCCCGATAACACAACAAAAATAAAAATGGAAAATATATTCATCCCTACACATGTATATGTCTAGAGCACATATAACAAGAATATATAGATATACTAAAAATTCACACAAATTCAAAAGGAAAGTCACAACTATAGTATACTAGTCTAGGATTACATCTCAAATATTCCACAAAGCTCTCATTCGGGAGAACACACTCCTAAGTATAATTTAACTGATGAAATTCTTCAGAGAGGTATTTACCATTGGGTATCACAATTAGATGTACATGTTGATAGTCTTAAGAGAATATGATACATAGGTGAGGATAAATTCTATGTCCATGGGGTGATAATAATAACTCAATCAATATTAGCCAACTATGTATACGATGAGAGCCTATTTAGTGTTGGTCATGACCCTTCAATGAACTCCACCTTGGGCATGAAGATGAATATAGGATCTCACTCTCGGCCTCATGTAAGGATTTAAAAGACTCAATGCAAGAAGTCCTATTGAAGGGATCATTATCATAGTAATAGGAGGTGATTATATACTAACCCTTAGGTAATGAATAAGGGGAACACACCGTAATGTTTTTTTCAAGATAAGGAGGAAATGAGATTTAAGGCATGTCTGATAAAGTACATGACATGTATTTGGGATCACACAATGTGTTCATTAAGAACAATTTCTACTCGTGTAACTGGCTCATGTCTTTTTTCCATGTTATTATAGAAGTAAATGATCTATAAGCTTCCATATAGTATACCTGTGTTATATTACATATATGTAGCCTATGTACATTTACTCATGTATCAATAAATTGTTGAAATTGTGGGTTCCCTAGACCCAAATATTCTTTTCTTTTGATTACAACATTGTGTATGCAGTTAGCTATACATGAT
Organism: Viscum album; assembly: GCA_963277665.1. Lineage (NCBI taxonomy): Eukaryota > Viridiplantae > Streptophyta > Magnoliopsida > Santalales > Viscaceae > Viscum > Viscum album. Next base: position 1,712,962,032 of record OY728152.1, on the reverse strand, counting down.
GTTCTCTTACCATTATTGTGTAGACAATTATGCATTCACTATTGAAAATTTAATTTCCAAAGATTAATTGTCATATCTAAATGTTATAATAGTTCCAGGGCTATAATGAGAACTTCTAGATACGATGAAATTAATCTTAAATATATGTTATATGGTCTAGATACATCTTACTAATTGGATAAAGTGTATGTTTGACTATCAAATGTTGAGGGATCTTAAGCATTGAGATTTCTTCTCATGAAGTTCGCACTTGGTGATCTCCAGTAGTGAGATCATGAGGACTGACCCACCAATTGGAACATCACATGTATAAATTGTCATTGAATCTTCCTATCTAAAATCATGTTTAATGGTATCCTGACTTGTGATCATTACTAATGTATGTTATTTGAATGTGTACTTTGATGAAAGATGAAAACCATGGCTCTAAAGCCATTGTGAGGAAGTTTTTGTTGGTTCTTCATAGGTGGCATGGAATTGGTTGAATGGTCAAGAAAGGATTTATTGTTTATTGGTTATGGAAGTAATATATCTTGGGCCATGTTGATAAGGATGGTCGTACCTTTATAAGACCATGGTTGTGCTAGTCGAGGGTAAATCAGTCTAGTTAAATCAACAAACAATAAAGCATGATAAGGGAGATTAAACCTGAGTGTGGCATGCTTTATGAGATATTGCAGAATATGATATTATATTACACAGTGTGTGTTTGTAGGTTGGTTGTCACTGTTGTGACAATCCTTATAATTTTAGGGTCCTTGATGGGCTTCTAGATCTCGTTCTTGGTCTATGAGTATTATTCACTACTGTCGACATAAGGGCCTTGAGGGTCACACACTATAGTGTATTGACGAATCCGCCATATTCAGTTGAATAAGAGTTTTGGACATGGTTGGACCCACCCTGGGATCTGGGATTTGTCGATGGCTAATCAATCACCAATGAAATAAATAAATTCATGTTATTCAATTTTAGGATAATTAGCATTGAATTTATTTATTAAATGTATATACGAGTTTTAAGTAAATAAATTAAATATATTAATTGATGAATATTTAATTATTCAGGGTTCAATTATTATTTATGGGAATGACGTGTCAATTTTTGGACTCAATTATTATCACAAAAAATATTTTAATATATTACAATTAAATAATAATAATATTTCTGAAAAAGTTTAGTTGTCAGAAAATGTCATTGACAGTGCGTTAATTATTATGGGAGGACGATGCTATACCAGGTATTTTAATTAAGCACTATAAATAGAAGAGGAGAGTCTTTTGACAAGTACTATTCACAGCACTTCTCTATCCTCTCCTCTCTCCCATGATCTGGAGAGAGGTGATCTAGATCCAAGGATCTCATATCAAGAACTCACTCAGGCATCACCAGTTAAGCAATGTGATGATCGTTGGAGCATCAAAGGTGTCGTCGGAATTCCGCGCTAGCACCTGGATTATGAAGAATGACACTCACATGGATTCCTTGAAGCATGTGTGGACGATCTAGAGGTATTTGACTTCAGATTCTTCATGCTACGTTCCCCAACGATGAGCAGACGTCATGTGCGGATTCGAATTAATCTAGGTATATATATGGTATATTTTTGTTCTTAAAACCCATCACTTGTGGTCCTTGGCATTGACAGGACTGGTCTTCACCGACGTCGATCAGTTTATGTCGATCTTCAGTGAAAAATGTTAAAATATTACCTGTTTGGGGCTTTCGCTGCACGCCTGGTTCCAAAAAAGTGGTATTTGAGTGACACATGTCAATTTTAAACCAAATATATTAAATTTACATTAATTGAAGAAGAGGGCGTCGTTCCGGTTCCAATGCCACATACTGCATCTGAATCCGATACCGTATGGCAAGTTTGCAGCCATCTGATGTTTTCAACCGGAAGAGCTCCTCCTCCCTGGTGGAATTCCAATCGCCGAAATAGTGTTTCTTGGGACCAAATTCTTTTTAAGAATCTTAATTATTATTATAATTTTAATTATTTTATTACAATATAATATTTTTTTATAATAAAATAATTTTATTATTATAATAATTATTATTATATGTTATTATAATAATATAATTTAGTTTATCATAACGGTAATACTACTACAATAATATAATAATATAAATTTCAAAATCCTAGTAGATAGGATTTAGACAAATAAAAATGGGAGTGACCATGACCCAAGTGGGTCATGTTTATATAGAGGGGGGGAGGGGGGGTCGACCTGCAAATCCGGTCATGAAAAGAAAAAAAATTGTTTGGGTGTGGGGTGACCGGCAAAGCGGGTCTCCCATGAAAAGAGAAAAATGTACCTAAAAAGAAGGTCAATTTAAAAACAAGCTTTGCCCCCCCCCCCCCCCCAACTCACCAAGCTCAGCCGGGTCTTCTCCCTCACACTGACCTGGTGCCTCCCTCTGTGCTCCAGGCAGCAGGCCCGCACCCCGGGTCCTTCAGCCTCTGCCGGCGTCCCGCATACCTGGCCAGAACAGGCCTCCCATCGCCTTACCCGTGTAGCCGGTGCAAGCGTCGTACCCCTACCAGGCAGGCTCCCGCTCTAGGCCATGGATTCACCTCCTGCAGCGCCGTTCCACCCCAGCTGCTCCCGGCCGGCACTCGCCGTGCCGCACCTGCAGGCCCCAACAGTCTCGCATCCACCGCTTCAGTAGGATACTTTGCACGTCGCAGACCACCTCTTGACGACACCTCATTGCACACCTACCTTATCCTACACCAAGTCGCCCGACCCGACCCTCAGTTCCGGTGACTGAGACCATCTCGCAGTGCACCCGCACTCCAGTCTCTGCCCTCTGAACCAGTGGCCGACAACCACCGTGCCGAGATCCTCTGGTCGCCGCACCCGCTGGCACCCTGTACCGTTGAGTAAGCAGCCAGAGCCTCCTCCTGGTCCAGGTCAGATCGGGATTACCCCTTTCCAGACCACCCCTTGCTTGACCATACACCTACGAGCTGCATCGCACTGGCGTGCATCCTCCTTGTCACAGTAGCAGGCAGCCAGAAACCCCGGATGTTACCCGTTCCTCCTAGCGGCTGGTAACATGCCCTACCCCGAAATAGGCCGAGACAGTTTTCCCAACCGAGAATGGGCTTATGAGGACCTTCCTATCCCAAAAAAGGGATTGTGACTGCCCAGGTTCACCCCGACCTGCAAAGGCCCCTGATGTTTTATGGGCCCAAGAGATTTAATTTAATCAATCATTAGTTTTTTATTTTTAAAATTTAATGTGGCATAATTAATTAAATTTTTTATTAATTGAACTAATTATTTAATTAACTTTTTATTTTAAAATTTAAATTAATTAAATAGGATCAAACGACGCTAAATTGAATTAAAAATAAGTGTAAAGTTTTTAATCCAATTAAATGCGCTCAAATTTATTTAATGAAATTTTAATTTTTATACTTCATTTATTTTATATACACGATTTTAATGCGTATACTGGTCATCAGCTGGAGACCGACCAATTCATGTCTCGTGCTTGTTTATTTATTTTAATTAATTAAATATTAAATGTAGTGGTTTTTTAATAATTAGTATAATTAACAAAAGGGCCGACCTATGTGTCATCTTAATGTCGTTATATGTATAATGGAATTCACGCCCAATCTCATAGTGGTATATTTATACCCCGAGACCCTCAATCCTGCGTGAGAGTACAATTGTAAAATGAATAGACGAGGTATGACTCACTTCACGCAAAGTGACGGCGACACACTAGACAGGAGTTGGATGCATTGGATGAGAAAACATTGCTATCAATGCTTCAAGCCACGTGACAAAAGGTATTGTCCCCAGGGTCTCTATGGGTCCATTATTCACTCAACGGATCAATCATTAGAACCAGCTCATGATCAGGTTTTCATTTTATTTCTATATGGTTTATTATTTTGTGAATGTGTAGGTAGAGCATGATCACATAGAATAATAATAAAGAAGAATGCAATATAAAATGAACATTGGACGTGATATATTTTTCTATTTCATGTATGGTCTGTTGTGAGTGCCATCAGATAGTACGTTCTTACAAAAATATAAAATGATTTCTTTCATCACATTATAAATAATAAACAGTCAAAGATATATTATGTCATAACAGACTTCTGTCATTCATGTTTGGACCAAACTGGATGTTTGAGGTGCCGATCAGGCCATAGATGAGGGTTCCACTTACAATTGGGGAGTCCTTATAAGAATAATGGTTTGGCATAACTAAAATTGTAGCAAAGAAATACCCATATCAATCTTGTTATAATTTTAGAGGCAAGAATTAAGTAAATCATGTTTTGATTTTAGATGATGGGACTTCACTCAATAGATGATGGAACCATAAGTTAATGTGGCCAGTCATACAAAACCCTACCTTGAACCCCCCATGTAGTGGCATAGCCATAGCTTGTAGACTATGAGGGGTGGTTCCAGGATCCTTTCCGCTAGAATACTCTAATGAGTATTATGAATCTAGCACAAAGGGTTCCTAGAATCCAACAAAATAGTGGGATACATTAAATTATTTAATTAATCTATCAAAATTGTCTTAACTGGTAGTCATGATAAAAGTACTAATCAGCAAAAAAAAAATAGTTAAAATGGAAAGTTAAACCACAGGTTTAAAATATGCAATATTATAATAGACAAAGTAAATTTCCTCACTGACACAAGTGTCCAAGAATAGTAAAGGCATGTCAGCATAGTACTTTGATATAGGAAAATCAAGGTTCTAGTGACCTCAACATAGTTAAACTGCCTTAAAAAGTGAGGGTGAAACTTCTTATATGAGACTAATGTGCAATGCTTATGATAATTATATCATTATGCCTCCATCAACATTTGGTGTAAGTTGCAGTCGCTACACCAAAACATGGATGATATAACATGAAGTCTCATCTTCAAGATGTTTTCAAGGAGAAAGTGAAGCAATGATATGAATAAGGTGATGTTACGCCTGTATGTGTAAATTGAAATATTGATCATGATCATTAAATGGATCCCTTTCACATATCATTTTCACCCCTTTACTCATGTTTTGTTTTAAGTTATAAAATGAACATGTATTTAGTAAACGCTCCATTACCTATCTAGGTAAGGGTTTCCATTTGAATAATAATAAAATATAGTGAAGTTCAAATTATTATGGAGAATAAATTGAAAGACAATTTGAAAAGGTCAAAGGCATTTTATGCCAATGAAGCATTTGCGACGTCCTTCAAATAATGAGGTATAAACAAAGGTTATTTGCATTGAATATTATAAAATAATACTATGGAAATTAATATTCAATTAACTAAATTAAAGATGCAAGTTACCCTTTTCTTTTTAGGAATATTCATCAATTCCTATGATTTAGTTTTACTACCTAGGTATTAAGTACAATATGTTGGTGACATGTGTTTATTCTAATATGGTAACCAAGTATGTATAAAACCGTACTAGAAGTCAGGTGTATTCTCTAAGTGGCTGTGAAAGGGTGATACATAGGCTAGTGGTGAGAAGAACATTACTTTTTTATCTGCCAGGTGGATGATTCGTGTTGAACTACTATTGAGTATCACCATAAGCATTAATCTCATGTTTCCTTGGACACAAGGAGACATTATTTCAGGTTCTGGGATGAATTTCTATTTTCATTTAAAACTCAATCACTAGTTCAGTAATACATGAATCATAGGCAATTAGTGATGAATATAAATGTAAGACTTAAACCCAGGTATGTTAAGATAATCCATTGAAAATGAATACTAAAATCAGTCATAATGAATATACCAAGAATGGTATTTAGGCTCGGCATAGCTAAATACATTTGGTATTATTGACATCTTTGGTATGGAAAAATGATCCTTTAGAAATAAAGGTTTGTCACAACACTTTTTGAAATAGTTCAACAAGTAAGAATGAACTTTTCCAAGTATATGCTAGAGGTATATATACTTTGTAATACTCATTTAAGTAATTATGGAATGGAAAATTGAAGTATTTTCATGGTGATAAGATTTGTGTTTCTTCAAGTTGGCATACCGAAGAATATCTTCACCAAGAATTCATCAATCATGATAATATAGCATAGAGTTATTCCTAAATTCACATTACCTTATTGAAATCATGAAATTAATGCTAATAAAAAGGATTGATGATGAAGTCTTACATATCAAAATTGATCAACAAACTTGTAGCATGGAGAAATTCCTAAACTAACTTTTTATAAATCAATGTATTGTGGTACATAATATCAATGTTACTACTTGCTGAAACATCCAATATATTTTATGAAATTCTTTGCATATAACGGTATAATCCCATAATCATATGAAACTAAAATGACAAATGCATATCATACAAGTCATAGTATGATGTAAATCCATTATTTCATAAGAACATATGTTTGGATACAAAGAGTATGTTAAGACATAAACAAAATTTCATCAAGACAATTTTTTTTCATTTAGTGTAATAACCCTTACAGTTGCTTAGGATATTATATAAATCCTTATGTTTGAAAAGTAGGTAGTCATGTAATAGACTGAACTTCTTTATAAGTGTGTACATATCTATGAGAGATAGCGAGAACTATATTGGCTTGGGTTTAGTCAATGCTCAAGATGTAGAAATTGTTGGCATAGGAAATAGTTCCACAGGCGCATGTGGAACAGAGTATGTTCCAGAGAGACATACTACATAGGAAGGATATAACCATGGTGATGGTTTTTATTCACTACTGTTGGTGTTCTATACACTACTAGAGAAATGAGATTTGAAGACCCCTGACATGGGCGACCACCTTTTGCGGTCGCTAGGCTTTAAGAAAAGCTTCGACACCCCCACCCCCTCCCCTCTTGAAACCCTACCTGTGTCCCACGATCGTCACCGCCTGTCCCCCGTCGCCCTCCGCCATCCACCCTCACCGCCCGTCCTCTCGCCACCCTCCACCCCTCGCCGCCCCATCCCCTCATCGCCCTCTGCCCTCCGCCCTTCTCCCTTCACACTCCACCCCCTCCAGTCTCCACCCCCTCCGACCTCCGCCCTCCACCCTCCTGCCTTCACCCTCTTCCCTCCGGCCTCCACCCTCTGCCACCTCTGGCCTCCACCCCCTCTGCCCTCCTCCCTCCACGCTCCAGCCTCCAGCCTCTGCCCTCCATCCTCCTCCCTCCTACCTCTGCCCCCTCTTCCCTCCACCCCCTCGTCCCTCCGCCCTCCGCCATCCGCCCTCTACCCCTTCATTGCCCGTCCCATGTCCCCTCACTGCCCTCCACTCCAGCTCTCTGACATCCCCCGCACCCTCCCTCTGTCATCCCCCTTCCTCATTGCACCATCGTCGCCCATCCCCTCCCTTACAGTCCCCTCCCGTGCGGCACTACCACCGCTCGGTCCCCTCCCTCCCTGCACGGCCGCTGCTCGTCCCCTCGCCGTTGCCGCCCATCCACTCCAACTCCCCGCTATCCTCTATCCCCTCCCTCATCATCCCACCCTCACTACACTATTGCCACCTCATCGCCTCCTCTCATTCAGCTCACTGCCACTTCCGCCGCCTGTCCCCTCCCTCGCAGCACCATCTCCAGCTCCGACTCCCCTCCACTGCCTCTCCTCTCCCCCGTAGCACTGCATTCAGCTCCCCTCCCTTCCAGGTTTGTAGCACAATCAGGTATGACAAGACATAGGCTTTCACTTACATTCCATTATCTATTATATTGTTTTTATTTAGAGATATAATTTGATTATTTTATCAATGCTCCACAAGCAATTGGTTAGTATTTATTTTAAATATATTTGATGTGAAAAATGCATGTAATAAGTCTTGTGTAAATGTTTGTTATACAAATATTATTATGGATAAGAGTTGGATCGATCTTCCAAATCGAACGTCAAGAGAATATTTCAACGGCATTATGCAGTTTATTGACGTCGCCAGAGGATTTGAAGGTGATTATATTAGTTTTCCATGTATAAAATGTGCTAACAAATATCAATTAAAATGAGATACTGTGAGGGAGCACCTATTCTTTAATGGATTTCGGAAAAATTATAAGATTTGGTCCCATCATGGAGATGAATATGTTCGTTGTCAAAATACGGATGCAGTTCAGATGAATGTTGATGTAAGGATGAATGATCCAATGCATGAAATGCTTACTAAAATGATATGCGGGTTGGATCCTGAGGGCATTGACATCCAGATTTTGGAGACCGGTGAGATAAATTTTCACTCTAGTGTAGATCGGGATTCGAGGAGGTTTTATGAAGCACTTGATGATGCAAAAATAGAATTATATAATGGATGTACTTCTTAAAATAAATTGATGTTTATCCTGGAGTTGTTGCATTTGAAGACTTTGAATCAGTGGTCAGACACATCATTCGACATGCTGTTAGTGTTATTGAAAAATGTTCTTCCTATCGATGCTATGATTCCTGAGTCAAATTACCATGCTCGTATGTTGCTATAGAACATAGGTTTTACATTTGAGACCATAGATGTATGTTCAAACAATTGTATGTTTTTTAAAAAGGAAACTGCCAATTTGGATATTTGTACGGTTTGTGGTGCTTCCAGGTGGAAAGAGAACAGGGGAAATCAGACTCATCAAAGTCAGATTGCGATACATGGGAAACCGATTACCGTAAAGCAAATGTTTAACTTTCCCCTTAAACTGAGGATGAAATGATTTTTTATGTCATCTAAAGTTTCTAATTTTATGAGATGGCATGCAGAAAGAATTGATGAAAGTGATATGTTAACCCACCTGGTAAACTATCATGCACAGAAGGATTTTGATAAGAGACATCCCGAGATTACTAAAGATGATCGTAATGTCCGATTGGGATTGGCAGTAGATGGTTTCAATCCATTCAAGTATATGGTTGGTGCAACTCATAGCACATGGCTCACAGTGTTGGTACTGTACAATCTTCCTCTGTGGCTTTTTATGAAGCAACGATTTATATTACATTCATCTCTTATTGATGGACCTAGAGGTTTGGAGGATAATATTGATGTTTACCTTCAACTATTCATTGATGAGTTGAATGAATTTTGGGGCGATGGTGTGATCCCTTATGAATGTGAAATGAATGAAATGTTCAAAATGTAGGCTGCTTTATTGTGGACAATCAATGACTTCCCGACTTATGGAAATTTATCAGACTGGAGTACGAAAGGGGAATTTTCTCATCCATGTTGCAACAAAAGTAAAAGATATGTATGACTTAAACATTCCAAAAAATGGGCATACATGGGTCACATACATTTTCTCCCCCTCAGTATAGGTTCAAAAAGTATAGAGTGGCATTTGATGGTTCTATAGAGTTCAACTCAACACTAAAGATCATGATAGGAGTTGAAATGTTATCTCAGATTGAGGAAGAAAACATCTGCATGATATATGAAATTCAGGATTTGGTGGCTCATCTATTACGTAATATTCGTGCTGTGAGTAGGCCGCGCAGTCACAATTGGAAAAAGAAAAGTATTTTTTATAGTCTTCCGTATTGGGAAAATAACATGCTAAGGAATAATTTAGATGTCATGCACATTGAAAAAAATATTTGTGATAACATATTGTGGACCATTTTAGGTGTCAGTGGAAAATGAAAGGACCATGTTAATGCATGTCATGATTTGGAAGAAATGGGTTTAAGGAAACAATTGCATTTACAGTTAGCTGAGGGAAACAAGTCATATATGCCTGCTGCACAGTATACGATGACTAAAAAGGAGAAAGAGACATTTTTTTCCATTTTGAAGATGCTTAAGGTGCTTGATGGTTACTCTTCTAATATTACAAAGTGTGTGAATCTGATGAGCATGACATTGCAAGGGTTGAAAAGTCATGACACTCACATACTACTTCAACAGTTTATTCTAATCGTAATTTGTGATTGTTTATCCCCTAATGTTTTTTAGCCATTGATTGAGATGAGTAATTATTTTAGATAGATTTGTTTAAGAAATCAAACAATGAGTGATTTAAAAAGTTTGCAGGACAGAATTGTACATACGCTTTGTCACTTTGAGAAAATATTTCCCCCCTTATTTTTCAATGTTACGGTCTACATGAAAGTGCACCTAACTAATGAAGTAATGGATGCTGGTCTAGGTCAATTCTGGTGAATGTATCCTATTTAGCGATATTTTAGTACATTGAAACGATTTGTATGCAATAGAGCTCATATGGAGGCATCAATAGCCAATGGTTATTTGATGGACAAGTGTACTACTTTTTGTGCAGAATATCTTACAGACGTTGAAACAAAATTAGATAAGACCTCTCAGATTCTTGATGGTCCAGTTGGAGAAGGAACCATATTTTATATGGACAACATCGGGTGGATACAAGCGCATCGATATATCTTATTCAATACTCTATCATTTTCACCATTAATGCAGTAAGTGTATGATCACTTTTATTGTTTAAATTTTACATTTTTTGTTTGCATAAGTTGATCATTTAAACATCGCATTATCATTTGCAGGAAACACATTAATGAGATGAAAGAAGAGATGTATCGTGTGACTGAGTATCAAATTCAATAATCTCATTATATGTCATTTCATGATTGGTTCAAGGATTATGTACGTATAAATGTATTTTCATTATGAGTGAATTATTATAATAATTTATTTCTTCATAAATCATTATTGAATTCTATGAATTACGTAGGTTCATAAGCTGAGGGAGTTAGAGGAACCCACGCTAACTGAAGAATATATCCAACTGGCTGAGGTTCCATCTATAACAGCTCATCGTTATAATGCTATATATGCTAATAGTTTTCGATTTCACATTAAATATGTTGACAATGTAACGACCCAAAGTTTCATTAATGAAAATCCCTCTTGATCCAGTTAAATGTCTCTTTATGAAAAATGTTTTTATAAGATGTCAACTTCTTTAGTTTTACGTTAAGATTTGTGACCATTACTTTTATAGCCGTTGAACAGTGATCATCTGGGTAGTTTAAATATAAGGCTTTAACGAACCAATTTTCTACTCAGAAAAAGGAAGCGATGGCCTCATCCAGTAGAATTGCCCCTTATGAAGCCCATTTGTCGGAGCTCGGAAAAGAGGTGGCGTCTTTGGGCTTTGCCCTTGACCAAGCCCAAGCTGAGCTTCACCAAGTCAAGCTCGAATGTGATCATCTATGGGAAAAATGGAAGTTGATTGAAATTACAACTCGAGCGATATTATCCGAGCAACCCCAAGAGTCTGTCACCATCGCACACCTTACCCTTAGGTCTTATGCGGCTATTTTAAGGGGTTATGTAACAAATAAGTAGCACCATGTTCATGTACATTATTTTTTTGTATATAATAATGAATATAATTTCTAGTCATTTTTGATACATTGTAATTAGTTTTTAAAGTACAAATGGTGTTTTAAGTTATTATTTTATTAAGAATTATATTTTTGAATTAAATAATATTTTAATAAAATATTATTATTAATATTAAATTAATTTTTTTATTAAGTATAAATGATCTTATAATTTTATGAATGCAATTAAAATTTTTATTAAGGTTTGAAAGCCATTTCTGTCAAAACCCGTGAATTTTTTTATAAATGTCGGTTTTTATTTTAAAAATGAAAATTCACATATTTAGAAAATTATTTAGATAAAATAAATATTATTTTTGGAATCAGGACGTCGAAATTATCCAACAGTGAATTTTTCATAATTTTCTGAGACAGTCAAATTTTTGGGTAAAAATTAAATACCATTTAAATATTTAATGTGTTTTATGACATCATAATGACCCAATGGTGACGTAATAAAATACCATAATCCTTATGTTCGGCCAATATATGTTTTATCATTAAAATAATGAGGTTTTTGGTTTGTTTGACTCACTTTTCAAAGCATTAATGGAGCCCTCAAGATTTATTCAACACTTTGCCTTTTTAAATTAATTTCCATGGGAGTGTGACTCACCTCCACTTAAGCAACCCTAATTTTTTAATAAGTTCGGACCATGGCCTTGTAAAATATTTTTTTCCTCTTTCCTTTTCCAGAAACCATGGGCAAATACCATGGTATGGTTTGTGGTTTGGATTATTTTAATATAAGGGGTCCCAAACCTAAATAATAAAGAATTCTCTCACCTTTCCTATATAAACCCATCCAAGATCCCACTTCCTCCTCACTCAAAGACCTTGAAGTTCGTCAAACCTCTGCCCTACTCTCTCTAGAATCCTCCCAAGGTTCCCCAAGATCACAAGAAGCCTCTCACAAGCCTCTCTCTAGCCTTTGGAAGCACACTTCCAAGTAAGGGTTTTTTCTTCCTTTCTCATTTTTGTCAATTTTATTTAAGTTGAATTGCCCTTTTAATTTCAATTATGAATGTTGGGGTATGGTTTCGCACCTATCCCATACTGCCCTCTTATTGTTTGAATGATGGGAGACCCCTTTCTCTCTCATTAAAAGCCTCCCATGTACACCCGTTACTATGCCGAAATTCCGAAAGAAACCTTTTTCTCCTCTTTTATATTCAAGCAATACTTTTGTATCATGAATCTAAATTCCATTTCAATTATTGGGACATGTATCTATATTACCTCCTTACTGTCCATTACATGTAAATATGATGAGGAACCCCTTTCTCTCTCATCAACCCTTTTTTATGAATTCTTATGTCACGCCGTTACGCTGCCGAAATCACACCGATTTTCTAAGCCAATATCATTGTGTAGTGAATACCATGCCTATTTCTCCATCAAGGGTATTCACCTTTATGCACATTTACTTATTGATTATAATGTTTCATGTATTAATTCCACATTCCTTTATCGTGGAATAAATGATTATGTTTTATGAATCCATGTTTTATGATCCATGTGGCACACTTATGCATGAAATGAAATGTTTAAGAAGGGTGCGCCCTTTATAGCGCTCCAATGCATTGGGTAAAGTGTAGTATCATGATACATCATGTGCAATGAGTGTTTACTCATGCTAAATCAAGTGCAACGAGGGATTACTCGTGCTTCAAGTGCAATGAGGGTTTACTCATGCTCCATGTGCAATGAGCCTTGGCTCATGCTAATTCAATGTTAAGTGTTGTTGCCACATTTCCATGTTATGATTATCATGCTTTATCATGCCTTTATGTTCATGTTTCTCTTATGATCTATTGATATGCCTATTGCCTAACATGTATTGTACTCCTCATGTTATTCATTGTGTACTCCCTTACCGGGCTTTATAGCTCACCCTTTTCTTATGCATGTCCTCAGGTTATCCCATGCAATGCTAAGTATGAAGGAAAGTAGTGGTCATGTAAAGGATGTTTTCAATAAAGATGTTGTATTTCAAGTTTAAAGTTTTTATGTAATGATCCTAATCCCCAAAGACACTAAACCTCTCGATCTTATTTGTTGTATCAAGTGAAGTTTTATGTAATAAAGCATGTTTAAGTTGTAATAAAAAGCAGGGTTGTCATAGTTGGTATCAGAGGATAGGTTTAGTTATTTTTGGGATTAGGAAACCCTAGTAAAGCCTTAGATACAAGACTAAGCATAATAAAAACATCCCTAAGTTTTGGTAAATACTAAGTAAGTGGTTTATCAAACAAATAAATCCCTGTCTGGATACGAGCAGGTAGAGGCGGCTATGGCACAGATGTATCCTAGGGGTAAAACCCGAAAACACTGCTTTGAGCTAGACTCGAACGGGAACTGGTGCATGACAACGGGCCTTGCTGCACTCTTGGTTACGACACTCCCGGGGGATATATTTTGATAAATTCACAATCTTAGTATGAACCCTTATTAAGAGAAAAATGTCCCTAAGAATATATGATATAAGGAAGATCAGGAAAAGCCTGGATTGAATCCTATAGAATCATGAGTTAAAGAGATTAAAGTTTATTTATAAATCATCAACTTTTTTCTTTGGAATACCCTTCATGTGTTACCCCTAACTTTCTTTTTATTCCATCCAATGGCCGGTAATAGGAGAACTCGGGCTAACAACCGTTGTGAAGATTAGTGTGATGATTGTACTTATGAGATGCCCAATCCAATGGGAGCGGGAATCGAGAACTTTGTCACGCTTCTCTCTCAGCTAACTCAAGTTTTGAATAGAAACATTGGTCAAGAGGAACGTTCAACCCCCCCTAAGAAAGAACAAGTCGCTATTGAAAGCTTCATGAGACAAAGGCCTCCTACTTTTAGTGGATCATCCGATCCCACGATCGCTGAGCAATGGATCAACTCTATTGAAAAGATATTCTCCATCCTCCAATGCTCTGAAAAAGAGAAGGTTCTTCTGGAAGCTTATCGTATGGAGGCTGAAGCTGATCAATGGTGGACGTTGATCAAAAATACAAAGCCTGAGGAGGAGATTGAGGCTTTGGAATGGAAGGAATTCCGGAAGATGTTTTTCGATAAATATTTTCCGCGCACCCTCCGTCTTAAGATGGAAAGGGACTTCCTTTCCCTCAAGCAGAAAGATGAAGAATCTGTGGGAGTGTATGAGGAAAACTTCACAAGGCTTGCACGATACGCTTCCGGCTTTGTCGTTACCCCCGAATGCAAGGTTGACCGCTTCTTTGGTGGGCTGAAGCCTAGCTTGCGGAAAGCATTAGCGATCCGTGACTTCGACAGCTATGAGGAAATTGTCCGATGTGCCCTCAAGGTTGAAATGGAGATCGGAGAATCACATGGGTATCATGGGGACAAGAAGCGTAAGGTGGACTTCAATGCTGGTGGTCCGATGGATAAATCCAATGGCGCTAAGAAATTCCAGCACCCCACTTGCCAAAAGTGTGGAAAGAAGCACCCTGGAAATTGCCTTAGGGGGACAAGAAAATGCTTCAAGTGTGGAAGAGAAGGGCACCTAGCTGTTAACTGTCAGCAAGAAGGACCCGCAGCTGCGACAGAGGGGAGGAACGCTCCGTTCGAACCTCAACGCGTTGTTCAATGCTACAAATGCAAAGAACCGGGTCATTTTTCAAATCAGTTCCCTAATCCAACGGTTATCGGAGGCAACCAGCAACCTCCAAGACAGCAAGGAAGAACCTTTGCCATCACTTCTGCCGAAGTGAACCCCAACAACGAAGTGGTGATAGGTACGCTAGTTATTCATTCAAGAATAGAGAATGTACTTTTTGATTCAGGTTCTACGCATTCTTTTATATCTCAAAAGTTTAGTAGAACAATCCCTGCACCACCACAAATCATGGAAGTAAAGATGTCGGTGAGTACGGAAAATGGGGCAATCATTGCATCCCATGAGTATAAGTCCTCCCCTGTTATAATCTGTGGATTGAATTTCCCAGCAAACCTCGTCATACTCCCTTTGGTGGAATTTGATGCAATTCATGGCATGGATTGGCTTTCCTTATATAGAGCCAACATAAATTGTCAGGAGAGGGAAATCACACTCCATATGGAGAATCGACCCCCGATTATTTACAAGTGTCAGGAGGAAGATGAATCTCCTTTAGCTCCATCATCCCAAGCATGGATATTATTGCCTTATGAGCACGCATATCTAGCTCAGATGATTGATTCGAAGGAAGAAACCACCCTTGAAGAAATTCCTATTGTAAGGGACTTCGCTGAAGTATTTCCCGAGGAACTTCCTGGTCTTCCTCCAAGAAGAGATGTTGAGTTCTCAATTGAACTTATACCAAGGGTGCTACCAATATCCAAGACTATATAGAATGGATATTGTTGAGCTTGAAGAGCTGAAGAAACAACTACAGGAGAATCTGGATAAAGGGTTTATACGCCCAAGTGCATCACCATGGGGTGCACCAGTCCTCTTCGTCAAGAAGAAGGATGGGTCAATGCAGCTTTGCATCGATTATCGTGAACTTAACAAAATCACGATAAAGAACAAGTATCCTATCCGAAGAATCGATGACTTGTTTGATCAGCTGCGTGGAGCAAAATACTTCTCCAAGGTGGACTTGCGGTCGGGATATTATCAAGTAAGGGTGAAGAAAGAAGATATCCCCAAGACTGCTTTTCGTACACGGTATGGGCACTATGAATTCATATTAATGCCTTTCGGACTCACCAATGCTCCAGCAATATTCATGGACTTGATGAATAGAGTCTTTAGAGATTACCTAGACAAATTTGTGGTAGTCTTTATAGATGATATTCTAATATACTCCAAAACCAAGGAGGACCATGAGGAGAATTTAAGAACTGTATTGGAGACCTTGCGCAAGGAGAAGCTCTATGCCAAGTACAGCAAGTGTGAGTTCTGGTTGAAGGAGGTCTCATTCTTGGGCCATATCATCACAAGCAATGGGATATCTGTGGACCCCTCCAAAACAGATGCAATTGAGGGATGGCCGAGGCCAACATCGGTAACTGATATCCGTAGCTTCTTGGGGTTAGCTGGATATTATAGACGATTTGTGAGAAATTTCTGACGATTGTCCAACCCCCTTACCAAGCTAACTCGAAAGGGAGTAAAGTTTTCTTGGAGTGATGAATGCGAAGAAAGCTTCAAGGAGTTGAAAAGGAGGCTTATCACTGCACCCGTGCTCACTTTACCCACAAGTGGGGAACTTTTTGTGGTATTCAGTGATGCCTCAAAGAAGGGCTTAGGATGTGTGTTAATGCAGAATGATAAAGTAATATCCTATGCTTCAAGGCAGTTGAAAATCCATGAGCGAAACTATCCAACGCATGATCTGGAGTTGGCGGCGGTGATCTTTGCCTTGAAAATCTGGTGGCATTATCTCTGTGGAGAGAAATGTGAGATATATACTGACCACAAGAGTCTTAAATATATTTTCACACAGAAAGAGCTTAATATGCACTAGAGAAGATGGATAGAGCTCATCAAGGATTATGACTGTTCAATACATTACCACCCTGGGAAAGCGAACAAGGTGGTAGATGCCCTAAGTAGAAAGGATCCAGCTATTCTATCAATGATGAGAATTGAGAAGGATCCAATCTTCTTAGACTTGATGAAGATGGATATGGGAATCATAAAGAAGGGAACATCATCAATCCTTTCACAAATGATTGCTCAACCATCTCTTTTGGAAAGGTTAAAGGATGCTCAAAAGGATGATGCGAGAATCCAAGAAAAAGTGGAAGCTATCAAAAAGGGAAAATCCTCAGAGTTTAATGTTAATGAAGAAGGAATTTTGCGGTTTGGGAAAAGACTATGTGTCCCATCAAGTTCGGAGCTGAAGAAGGAACTTTTGGATGATGCACATAGTTCAAATTTCTCCATTCACCCAGGGAGCACAAAGATGTATCGAGATCTCCAAGAAAACTTTTGGTGGGATAGTATGATGAAGGAGATCGCTGAATATACATCAAAGTGCCTGGTGTGTCAGCAAGTGAAGGCAGAGAGGCAGAAGTCTAAGGGGATGATGCAACCATTGCCCATACCAGAATGGAAATGAGAGAACATCACCATGGACTTCGTCACTGGACTTCTAAGGACATCCAAAGGCAACAATGAAATCTGGGTTGTTGTGGATCGTCTTACAAAGACTGCACACTTCATTTCTATTCGAGAGGATTTCTCTTTGGATCAACTGGCATAGATATATATCAGGGAAGTGGTACTGTTGCATGGAGTACCACTATCTATTGTGTCTGACCGAGATCCAAGATTTACCTCAAAGTTTTGGAAGAGTCTTCAACATGCTCTGAATACTGAACTGAACTTTAGTACAGCCTATCATCCTCAAACTGATGGCCAATCCGAGTGGACTATCCAAACACTTGAGGATATGTTGAGAGCGTGCTCAATGGACTTTAAAGGAGGATGGTATCAACATCTTCCTCTGGTTGAGTTCTCTTATAATAATAGTTTCCACTCGAGCATCCAAATGGCACCATATGAAGCCCTGTATGGGAAAATGTGCAGAACACCGGCATGTTGGGATGAGGTCGGTGAACGTAAGCTGCTTGGACTAGAAATGGTCGAAGAAATGGTGGAGAAGGTGAAAACCATTCAGCAGTATATCAAGGCAGCCCAAAGTCGACAGAAGAGTTATGCAGATAATCGTCGACGAGACCTTGAGTTTAAAGTCGGAGACATGGTGTTTTTACGCATATCTCTATGGAAGAAGGTCATGAGGTTTGGAAAGAAAGGGAAGTTAAGTCCAAGGTACATCGGCCCCTTCGAGATTCTTGATCGTGTTGGGGCTGTGGCCTATCGACTAGCACTTCCACCTACTATGGCCAAGATGCATGATGTCTTCCATGTATCCCTCTTAAGGAAGTACATACCAGACCCTTCACATGTACTCTCTTCCAAGGTGGTACAATTAGAAGACGATCTTTCTTATGAGGAGCAACCAGTGAAGATCTTAGATCGTAGAGAAAAAGTTCTATGAAATAAGACAATGACCCTCTTCATGGTGTTGTGGAGAAACCACAAGTTTGAAGAAGCAACTTGGGAGTCGGAGGATATGATGAAGCTGAGTTACCCACATTTGTTTTAGTGTGGGAAAAGGAAAATTTTGAGGGCGAAATTTCTTAAGGGGGGAATGTTTTAACAACCCAAAGTTTCATTAATGAAAATCCCTCTTGATCCAACTAAATGTCTCTTTATGAAAAATGTTTTTATAAGATGTCAAATTCTTTAGTTTTACGTTAAGATTTGTGACCGTTACTTTTATAGCCGTTGAACAGTGATCATCTAGGTAGTTTAAATATAAGGCTTTAATGAACCAATTTTCTACTCAGACAAAGGAAGCGATGGCCTCATCCAGTAGAATTGCCCCTTATGAAGCCCATTTGTCGGAGCTCGGAAAAGAGGTGGCGTCTTTGGGCTTTTCCCTTGACCAAGCCCAAGCTGAGCTTCACCATGTCAAGCTCGAACGTGATCGTCTACGGGAAAAATGGAAGTTGATTGAAATTACAACTCGAGCGATGTTATCCGAGCAACCCCAAGAGTCTGTCACCATCGCACACCTTACCCTTAGGTCTTATGCGGCTATTTTAAGGGGTTATGTAACAAATAATTAGCACCATGTTCATGTACATTATTTTTTTGTATATAATAATGAATATAATTTCTAGTCATTTTTGATACATTGTAATTAGTTTTTAAAGTACAAATGGTGTTTTTAGTTATTATTTAATTAAGAATTATATTTTTGAATTAAATAATATTTTAATAAAATATTATTATTAATATTAAATTAATTTTTTTATTAAGTATAAATGATCTTATAATTTTGTGAATGCAATTAAAATTTTTATTAAGGTTTGAAAGCCATTTCTGTCAAAACCCGTGAATTTTTTTATAAATGTCAGTTTTTATTTTAAAAATGAAAATTCAAATATTTAGAAAATTATTTAGATAAAATAAATATTATTTTTGTAATCAGGACGTCGAAATTATCCAACAGTGAATTTTTCATAATTTTCTGAGACAGTCAAATTTTTGGGTAAAAATAAAATACCATTTAAATATTTAATGTGTTTTATAACATCATAATGACCCAATGGTGATGTAATAAAATACCATAATCCTTATTTTCGGCCAATATATGTTTTATCATTAAAATAATGAGGTTTTGGGTTTGTTTGACTCACTTTTCAAAGCATTAATGGAGCCCTCAAGATTTATTCAACACTTTGCCTTTTTAAATTAATTTCCATGGGAGTGTGACTCACCTCCACATAAGCAACCTTAATTTTTTAATAAGTTCGGACCTTGGCCTTGTAAAATATTGTTTCCCTCTTTCCTTTTCCAGAAACCATGGGCAAATACCATGGGATGGTTTGTGGTTTGGATTATTTTAATATAAGGGGTCCCAAACCTAAATAATAAAGAATTCTCTCACCTTTCCTATATAAACCCACCCAAGCTCCCACTTCCTCCTCACTCAAAGCCCTTGAAGTTAGTCCAACCTCTGCCCTAATCTCTCTAGAATCCTCCCAAGGTTCCCCAAGCTCCCAAGAAGCCTCTCACAAGCCTCTCTCTAGCCTTTGGAAGCACACTTCCAAGTAAGGGTTTTTTCTTACTTTCTCATTTTTGTCAATTTTCTTTAAGTTGAATTGCCCTTTTAATTTCAATTATGAATGTTGGGGTATGGTTTCGCACCTCTCCCATATTTCCCTCTTATTGTTTGAATGATGGGAGACCCCTTTCTCTCTCATTAAAAGCCTCCCATGTACACCCATTACTATGCCAAAATTCCGAAAGAAACCTTTTTCTCCTCTTTTATATTCAAGCAATACTTTTGTATCATGAATCTAAATTCCTTTTCAATTGTTGGGACATGTATCTATATGACCTCCTTACTGTCCATTACATGTAAATATGATGAGGAACCCCTTTCTCTCTCATCAACCCTTTTTTATGAATTCTTATGTCACACCGTTACGCTGCCGAAATCACACCGATTTTCTAAGCCAATATCATTGTGTAGTGAATACCATGCCTATTTCTCCATCAAGGGTATTCAACTTTATGCACATTTACTTATTGATTATAATGTTTCATGTATGAATTCCACATTCCTTTATCGTGGAATAAATGATTATGTTTTATGAATCCATGTTTTATGATCCATGTGGCACACTTATGCATGAAATGAAATGTTTAAGAAGGGTGCGCCCTTTATAGCGCTCCAATGCATTGGGTAAAGTATAGTATCATGATACGTCATGTGCAATGAGTGTTTACTCATGCTAAATCAAGTGCAACGATGGATTACTCGTGCTTCAAGTGCAATGAGGGTTTACTCATGCTCCATGTGCAATGAGCCTTGGCTCATGCTAATTCAATGTTAAGTGTTGTTGCCACATTTCCATGTTATGATTATCATGCTTTATCATGCCTTTATGTTCATGTTTCTATTATGCTATATTGATATGCCTATTGCCTAACATGTATTGTACTCCTCATGTTATTCATTGTGTACTCCCTTACTGGGCTTTATAGCTCACCCTTTTCTTATGCATGTCCTCAGGTTATCCCATGCAATGCTAAGTACGAAGGAAAGTAGTGGTCATGTAAAGGAAGTTTTCAATAAAGATGTTGTATTTCAAGTTTAAAGTTTTTATGTAATGATCCTAAGCCCCAAAGACACTAAACCTCTCGATCTTATTTGTTGTATCAAGTGAAGTTTTATGTAATAAAGCATGTTTAAGTTGTAATAAAAAGCAGGGTTGTCATAGACAATAAATGAGAAACAAAAAACAGTGGCATCGGTTGTCCACTCCTCGATTCTGGTTATTACTATGGTCAATTGATAGACATCATTGAAGTTTTATACACACACGGGTTGAAGTACATATTATTGAAGTGTAATTGGGTTGATCCATTGCATGGATGTAAAGTCGATCAATATCAGTTTTCATTGGTTAATTTTAACTATGTGTTATATAGAAATGAACGTGTTGATAATGAACATTTCATTTTGACATAACAAGAGGAATATGTATTCTTTATTACTTTGCCTTCGAATCCTTGTTGGCAAGTTGTTGTGAAAATGTCCCGGTGAGGAGTGTTTTTATTTGAAAAAGATGAACCTGAGACTGTTCCATTTGTTTCCCAATAGCTTGATCAACATACCGTAGTTCAACTTGAAGAATATATTTATTGGGTCAGAGTGGCCGGTGAAGGAGAAATGGTCAATTTTCATGCTTAAAGAAAGGTATAATTGTTTTCCCGCTATTCAGTATTAAATGTCCTTTGATATCATAAATTATCAAACAATTTTATAAATCCTTGTAACTTTTAATCCTCTCTTTTGGATGTTTATTCTTTTACAAATATTTAGGGTGATTTCTATTTAGGTATCTTCATGTTATTGTCGGTGTATCTTCCCATTGAGGTATTCTTCAATTGGTTCATGTGCTGCTTGAATTTTTATCAATTCAATCTGAAATTTGGCTATGCACTGATTGGTTTTGTACATAATTTGTATATCTTTTTTGTTAACTTTATGATTTTTTAAAATCCATTCACATCTAATTATTCAATCCCTTTTTGTTTGATTAAAAACTGTACAAGTTTTATTTTTTTAAAAACAATCCAATTAATCTTTTGGACACTTTGGATAGTCCCATTAATAATGTTTTCTATAACTGCAGGCATGTCAGGGGAAGAGGAAGCATAACCACATCATCCATCTGAGCCATCTATGTCTCAGGGTTGAGGTATTTTTGAATGTAATTGTGTCTATTTTTTATGTAATTGATAAACACACACACACACATATATATTTATAACATTTGTCAAATTATATATAAAATTGTTTTGAACAGGATCGTACTTGACTGCTTCTTCCTCTCGCAAGAGAGGCCATGGTCGTGGCATTTTATCATGGAATTATGACATGATGTTTGATGTTTCCTTTGATGAGCTATTTCATCCTGTGGGATTGAATTCCCCTGCATTTATTCGTCAGCTGGGTCATATCATACATGATCCACATCGATTTCCATTGACCACACGTGACTGGGATTCTATCCCTCTAGACACATTAGATCGTCTTTGGAGGGAGGTTCAGGTAAGAAGAACATTTTACTTTCTTCCCTATGTATAAACAATACTAACATATGCGATTTTTTTCATTAATATAAAAATTTGAAAGTATGCCTAGATGAGTTTCGGCCCGTGTGTACTAGCAAATGCCATAATATGTGGAAAGATTATAAAGGCAAATTCAAGAGGGACCACTAGGTACCAAATGTGGGTGCCCTTGACATTTTGGAAAAATTCCCAAGAGGTGTCCTCCCGACTCAGTGGCATGACTTAGTTGCATATTGGTCAACTGATAGTGTTGCGGTTTGTATATTTGTTTTGGTATATATATTTTCAAGAATGTGTGATTTGTTTGAAATTTAAATTAATTGAATATAGGAGGTGTCAGCACGCCATTATGAGAATCGAGCGTTGTAGGGACCACCTCACAGTCTCGGGAATTGTCACGTGTCTCAGATCTAACATGAGGTATTTATTATTTTTTTTAATTTATTAATTAATATGATTTTGTGTTTATATTATATTCATATACAGTTACCGGAGTAAGGTGCACCGACTGATAAAATGTCAGTGTGGAAGAGGACTCATGATCGAAATGATCCAGAGGCTGTAGCAATGATAGTAAGTGCTTGTGCTCATTACCAATAATTAAATAAATCTGTATATTAAAACAAAAACACACACATATATATATTTAAACATTTCACAGGATCACTTTGAAGATGAGTTAGAACAGCTTCCAGAGGACCAACAACATCTTACCATGCGAAGGTATTAGATCTTCCATCTCATTATTGGTCGGGATGGGCATATGTAATGCCCCAACCCCAGTTACCTAGAGTCGGTGCATTTTTACATAACATTGGCATGATCACAAGAAAGATCAAATCTCGAAAGACCGATTAGTTTAGTAGCCTTGGAAACACTAAATATATTCATAAAGTTTTACATTACATCATAAAGTGAAAACTACTACAACAACATATTGTCTCCATAGTCCACACTATTATCACCTCATAATATCACTTCAGGTCATTCATAATTTACTTCTTCACATCTTGGGAAAAATAAAACATAGAAAAGGGGTGAGCTCAAATGCCCAGTAAGGATAACAATATAGCGGAAACTTTCATAAATAAAAATAAACATTTAAGGCAATGTATAACTAATACAAAATCCTTTTAAACTTGAACTTCAATATAGTATGGCAAAAAAAAAATGAAATAATTCCATTTACTTATTCACGTGGATATTCTACTAATCGAATAATCACATGCAATATCAATAACCACTTTCATAATGATGGAATGCATAATGCCAGACTATCATAACCACATAGACAAGGCCTCGTGCCAAGACTACAAATAAGATTTTGTGAAGGCCTTGTTCCAAGACACTAGTTTGTCTCATGAGACCTACCGATGCATCGAGGAGCTATAGCGGGCTCCACCTGTCACATATTAATTCCAATTCATTCTTATATGAAAAGGTTCAAACATAACATAAACATTCGTATTAAAACTAGCATAAGAAATGTAAATACTTCATCCATGAACCATGAATGGTATAAAAGTAACAAATCTATAGTCAAACATATCACAAAACCTTCAATACAATTTAGAAGTTTTGTATCATAATAAATCAACTTCAAATAAGCGTAAAATCCATTAAAGGATGTTGACATAGATGAAATCAAAACTCTTTTTAGAGAAATATCTCTTTCTATTTTGAAATCATTTAAGAGTCATATATTTATAAAATAAAACATTTTCTTTGAAAATATTCTTATAAGATTTTAAGGGAAGCTTCGAAGATTTTATAACGGCGGAAAATAGCCGCACCCGCCGTATAAGTTAAAAAAACATTCTTACCTTAATTCTGTCGAAAAGGTTAAAAAGCACCTTGTTTGGAAAAAGACGGAAAGATTCCTTTATAAACCTCTTATAAAAAGTCAAACAAGGGTATAAATGACTTTAAACCATATTCTTGTAAATATTAAAAATGTCTTTAAATACATTTTTAAGAAACATAGATGTGGATGATAAAGAGATCCCAGTAGATTATTACGTATAAACAACCTCGGCTAATGAAGAGATTGCGAAATAAACCCTTACCTTGTACTTTTCTTTGGTTGAGGGTAGGTTAACCTCCTGTATAATGGTGAAATAATTGTTATTAAATTATACAAGAATCATATATATTAATATGATACCATATATGATCTTTTAACATTTCTTTGTTAATAATATCTTAGAATTATCATCGTTTCGGGTTTAACTTACTCATTTTCTTTTATATGTTTTGTTATGTAATCCATGTTTGTCATGGATAGGATGTATCTTATTCATATTCAGAATGATATCAAGTCTGTAAAAATTATTTTTAAATCATCAAATGATAATTATACTAGAATGGATATGATGGAGAATGAATCTCATCGCGTTCGTGGAGATGGTAGTCCGTACGTACGCACGAGCGACAATATCATTCTTTTGATATTAAAATAATATATAATTGGATGGTATATCATATATACAGAATAATTATCATGTTATATTTATTATTTACATGAATTACACATCATTATTATACCCATCCAAATAATAATTTATTGAATAACAATTACATCACGACGTGGAGACGGTACGCCGTACGTACGCACGTATGGTGACATGTCATTCAAAGGATGGATAGAATATTGAATATGGTTGTACCATATTTATAATAATATTACAGTATATAGGAGATACTGGATTCATTATTTAGAATGGTAATAACAAAAAAGGAATAAGTGGAAGCAGAAAGGAACTTGAAAAAGGGTGGTGAAATTATTACCTCTTCTTCGGGTTCTTCCTTTTGATTTGATCAAAAGGGCTTCTTAGATTGGCTTTCTGACTAAAGGAAGACCTCTAAGATGAAGTGAGGGAAGTTGAGAGAGTATTTGGGCAGAGGTTCTTCAAACCAAAAGGCTTTGAAGGTGTGAATTAATGAGAAGGAGGAGTGCCCTTTTATAAGAGGGGTGAGGGGCACCTTTGGAAAAGCTAGAAATATTATTTTATAATAAATTCATATTCGGTTTATAATGGCTCAAAAGTAGATTATTTAAATTTTAAGGTGGGGATAGGTCCAAAACCACTCAACCAATAGGATTTAGATAGGTTTGGGTCATTATACTAACCTTATCTTTAAGTATTAACTCTTAGTTAATTAGTTTCACTTTTACAATGTCTCTTTGTATTTTTATATTATATGGTTAATAAAATTACTATATACATACAAGTGACCCCCAAGTGGTCCATTAATGATACTCCTATCATTATATAAGTCTCTTGGTCAATCCTTAGATTTTTATTAATTTAATATAAATTAAAAATATAATATTTGTTTTAGAAACTCTTTTATGTCAATTTTGACACTATTCAATAGTTGATTTTTTAAAAAATAATAACAGAATTATTACATAAAAAAAAGTCAATTACATCAATCATAATATGTCATATTATCCTATAAAATTAGTTTAATTCATTAAAAGTCTCAAATTATATTTATTTGGGTATTTATAATATCAATTATTTTAATTTTTCACTATTATGGTAATTACTACATCGCCATTGTGTCATAACTAAATTAAATTATTTAATGTCTAAAAATTATAAATAAAATATAATTATGTAGGAAAGATTTTTATATTTATAATGAATATTTATAGTCTAAAATCCAACATATATAACTCTTTGTAAAAATTGTTTTTCTAAAAAATATATGCTTTTGTCATTTTTGTATTTATTTTAACTTAATTAAAACAAAGTGTCCCTATCACCTACAAGTGGCTCCATGGTGTCCCAAAATCGACCCAAAGATGACCATGGTCGTACATGTATCCACCAATAAGGTCAGGACACGTTTTAGGGTAATTTAGTATTATTATAATATTATTTTGTTTAACCCTTATTTACCGGATTTACCCTTTAACCATGGTAAATAAAATATTTACCAAAGTAATTATTCAAAATGTCTAAAAATAAAAGTTACCTATTTACACAATTTGGACCTACTGATTCCAAATATGGAATCCATTTTTCCAAATTCAAAACATAGAAGTGTCAGAAATTAATTTAAAATTAATTCCCGCTGTCAAAACAAAAAATGTGTTTTTAAGATATAATAACTATCAAAAGATTGATACTTGTTTATGTCCGGTTTAATTGTGAAATTATGTCCAATGACCAAAATTGTATTAAATGGTAAAAATATATTCTAAATATACTTTAAAACCACTCAAATTCATAATTTATCACTATTAATTATTTTGATTAACAAAGTTGTTTTTAATTAAAATTTAGTAATTTTCACTATTCATCAAAATATTAAAGTTATCCGAAAAGTACCAAAATTTCACCTTAGGCTAAATTCGATACTCCAAATCCAAAAATGAAGTCCATTTTGGGAGATAAAATTTCTAAAATTTTAAAAAGTAGGTATTACTATTCATAATGGCTATTTTGATCGGTTGTGGTGTGTGTTAGAACTCGATGTTGTGTACAACACACGCTATTGCATTATTCAAAGGGAAACATACCGTAGAAGCTTGGGGTGTTACATTATCCCCTCCTTCAAATAATTTCGTCCTCAAAATTTCTAGAATACTACCGCATGAAAAGACTCAGGTGGTTCTTCATCATAAGTTCATCGGGTTCCCACGTTGCCTCTTCCATCATATGGTTTCTCCACAAGACTTTTATCAGACGAGTCGTCCGGTTTCTCAGTACTTGTTCTCTCGTATATATAATCTTAACGGGCTCTTCGCAATAAGACAGATCGGGTTCCAGTTCTAATTCCTCATAGGTGAGTACTTGCATTGGGTCAGGCATGTATTTACTCAACAGAGATACGTGGAACAAATCATGAACTTTGGAGAGACTTGGTGACATTGCCAATCGGTAAGATACAACCCCAATTCGTTCTAGAATTTCGAAAGGTCTGATGTACCTGGGACTCAATTTACCTTTCTTACCAAAACGTATGACTCCCTTCCATGGAGATACCTTCAGGAAAACATGATCACCGACTTGAAATTCCAAATCCTTCCTTCAATTATCAACATAGCTCTTCTGCCTACTTTGAGCTACTTTGATATGGTTTTGGATTACCTTCACCTTTTCCATCGTTTCCTCCACCAGTTCTGGGCCTACAAGTTTTCTTTCACCAACGTCATCCCAACAGGTTGGTGTGCGACATCTCTTTCTGTATAACGCTTCATATGGTACCATCTGAATACTCGAATGGAATCTATTGTTATAGGAAAATTATACCATAGGTAAATATTGATCCCACATACCCTGAAAGTCAAGTGAGAAGGATCTCAACATGCCTTCTAAGGTTTGAATAGTTCGTTCTGATTGTTCATCTGTTTGAGGGTGGCAGGAAGTGCTCAAATGAAGTTCAGTATCCAAGGATTTTTGAAGACTTTTCCAGAATCTTGAAGTAAAACGGGGATCACGATTAGAAACAATCGATAGGGGTACTCCATGAAGTCTCACAACTTCATCAATATATAGTCTTGCTAGACGTTCCAGTGGTAGATCTTCTCTTATAGCAAGAAAATGTGCTGACTTGGTAAGACGATCCACAATAACCCATATTGCATCATTCCTTCTAGGAGTATTTGGTAGTCCCATGACAAAGTCCATCGTGATATTATCCCATTTCCACTCAGGTATGAGAAGAGGTTGCAATACTCCACCAGGCTGTTGCCTTCCATATTTCACTTGTTGACAAACCATACATGTTGACACAAAATCCGCAATCTCCCTCTTCATGTTGTCCCACCAAAAATGTTCCTTCAAATATCTATACATTTTGGTGCTCCCAGGGTGTATAGAGAAATTGGAAATATGAGAATCATCCAGCAATTCCCTTTTTAGATCAGGTATATCGGGAACACAAAGTCTCTTCCCAAATTTCAAAATTCCATCTTCATACACAAAGTCTCTCAATCTCCCATCATTCACAGCTTTAATCTTCTTTTGAAATTCTTCATCATCGGTATGATAACTCTCAATACTTTCTAGTAAAGATGGTTTTGCAACCATTTAAAAAAGCATTGATGTTTCACCTTCCCTGGTTATTCCCATGTCCATCTTCACTAGATCCATGAAAATTGGATCTCTTTCAATTCTCATATTGTTCATAACTCCATGATCTTTTCTGCTCAAAGAATCTGACACCTTGTTTGCCTTCCTCAGGTGGTAGTGTATCATGCAATCATAATCCTTGAGTAATTAAAGCCATCTCCTTTGCCTCATGTTGAGTTATTTTTGTGAGAAAATATACTTCAAACTCTTGCAATCAGTATAAATCTCACATTTTTCACCATAGAGGTAGTGCCTCCATATATTCAAATCAAAGATCACAGCTGCTAACTCGAGATCATGAGTAGGATAGTTTTGTTCATGAATTTTCAACTGTTTTGATGCATAGGCAATAAACCTATAATTTTTCATAAGAATACAACCAAGTCCTTTCTTCGATGCATCACTATAAATAACGAACCCATCATTCCCCGATGGTAGAGTCAATATAGGATCATTGACTAATCTTCTCTTCAGTTCGTCGAAACATTCTTCACACTCTTTTATCCAAACAAATTTAACCCCTTTACGTGTGAGCTTCGTTAATGGGTTATCCAACTAGGAAAAATTCTGGATGAAACGTCGATAATAACCTACTAAACCAATAAAACTACGTACCTCAGTTATACTCGTAGGTGCAGAACATTCTTGGATTGCCTTGGTCTTAGAAGGATCAACAGAGATTCCATCTTTAGAGACAATATGGTCAAGAAAAGAAATCTCCTGAAGCCAGAATTCACACTTGCTAAACTTCCCATATAATTCATGTCTTCTCAGAGTCTTCAGGATAATGCGCAAGTGATTTTCATGATCCTCGTAGCTTTTGCAGTATACCAAGATATCATCAATAAATACCACCACAAATTCATCGAGATATTCCTTGAAAACTCTATTCATCAGATCCATGAATACAGAGGGTGCATTAGTCAATCCAAAAGGCATTACTGTAAACTCTTAATGCCCGTACCTGGTTCGAAATGCTGTCTTCGGAATGTCTTCCTTCTTCACACACAACTGATGGTATCCAGATCAAAGGTAAATCTTTGAAAAGTATTGAGCTCCATACAGTTGGTCAAATAAATCATCAATGTGAGGTAGGGGATACTTATTATTTATTTTTATAACATTGATCTCCTTGTAGTCGATACATAACCTCATAGATCCATCTTTCTTTTTAACAAAAAGAACAGGGGCTCCCCATGGAGAAACACTAGGGAGAATAAATTCCTTATTACTCACTTCCTCTAGTTGTTTCTTTAGTACAACTAATTCTACAGTGTCCATTCTATAAGGGGTCTTTGATATAGGCCTTGATCCAGGAATTAAATCAATGGAAAAATCAACTTCTCATTCTGGAGGATGTCCAGGTAAATCTTTCAGAAATGCATCTACATATTCTTTCATAACAGGTACATCATCTATTTGAACATTCCTTTCCTCACCCACTATAATTTCATCCTCTTCCTCCCCAATAATTGAATTTAGTTGAGCTACTGGGGGTGGATCTAGATAAGAATTAGGTGGTGACGATTCTGCTCTAAAGATAAGGTGTTCCTTATCATCATCATCAAAAATCGTAACCTCCTTCTTCTTACAATAAATCTTTGCATCATGGTTCGAAATCCAATCCATGTTGAGGATTATATCATACTCAATCATAGGTATGACGATGATATCAGTGATAAAGAAAATTTATGTGCTCTAATGGGGACTGATTCACAAAACCTTTTTGCAATGATACTTCCCTTAGGAGTTTTAACTGACAACTCCCTTGTTAAATCAAATTGGAAATATCTAATTTTCTTAGAAAACTGGGAAGATATGAAACAATGCAATGATCCAGAATCAAATAATGCATTTTCTAAACTTGAGGATCCATTAAATTACCTGCCACCATGTCTTTCAGAGCTTCTACCTCAGCAGTAGTGATATCATAAGCTTGGCCTTGATCCCTTGGCCTTTTCTGAGGTAAGTTCCCCTGACACTTAGGACATTAATTTACATAATGTCCCATCTCCCTGCAATTGTAGCACTGAACATTGGTAGCTTCCTTCTTCCCTTTCCAATCACGATCTTGGTGTCCTTTTTCACCACACTTGTAACAGACACCCATTCCCTTCAAGAAAGTACTAGGGTGTTTCTTCCCACATTTACCACAGGATGGATATTCAACCTTTCCCTTATTCCCCTTATTTCCACTCCCAGATTGATCAGCAGATCTCTTCTTCTCTTAATTTTCTTTAAAGTCATAAGACTTAGAGAATTCTTTCTCTGTCTTGATAGCACATGTGACAATGTCTTCGTACGATGAGAAGGATTGTGAGACTAATGCTCAACGGATAAATGGTTTTAACCAATAAAAGAAACGATCAATCTTACTTCTTGGGTTATGTATATAATCTCCAACATACCTTGCTAACCTTGTAAAGTTAGCCTCATACTTTGCGACATTCTCATCCTCCTTTTGTCTCAGACTCAGAAATTGCCTTTCCATATCTGCTCGATGGTCACGAGGAAAGTATTTTTCTAAAAACAGATCTTTGAACTCCATCCATTCCATATTTGATACTTCATCATCTTCCTTTGTGTT
Organism: Viscum album; assembly: GCA_963277665.1. Classification (NCBI taxonomy): domain Eukaryota; kingdom Viridiplantae; phylum Streptophyta; class Magnoliopsida; order Santalales; family Viscaceae; genus Viscum; species Viscum album. The sequence continues at coordinate 1,712,930,862 of OY728152.1, read as the reverse complement.
TTGAATCAATGACCACCATTGATCAGCATCTCCAGTGAGATGGTAAACTGCCATGATAACTTTTTCCCTTTCACTACTCCCCAAAGCCTAAAATATTTTCTCTAGGGAATTTATCCATTGCTCAGCTACTAAGGGATTTGTACTCCCATTGAACGTTGGTGGTTGTTGAATCATGAAGAGATCTAATATTGATCCTCCACACTGTGGACCAGGGTGCTCCATACGGGTAAGGTTATTATTCATAACCTGAGTGAGTTGTCCCGGTATGGTGATTAGTTGATCGGCACTAGTTGCATCACTAGCTCCACTACAATTATCTTGAGCATGAGGGAAATATCAACATGGAGTGCGTGCATTGATACGGTTTCCATTTCTTCCACTAGGTGACATTTCTAAACAATGACATAAGATAGATCAATTTATGAATCAAAATACATAATTCCATACTTATAAAACACTTAACATAAATTGAACTATTTATGGATATAATCCATAATCATAAAAAAAATTTCTTTGAGGAAGTATATAATCATAAAACCTTAATAATGATTTGTAAAGAAAATGAGAGTTATCCTAAGCATATCCCCCAGGAGTGTCGTAACCAAGAGTGCAACAAGACCCATTGTCATGCACCAGTTCCCATTCGAGTCTAGCTCAAAGCGGTGTTTTTGGGTTTTACCCCTAGGTATATCTGTGCCAGAGCCGCCTCTACCTGCTCGTATCCAGACATGGATGTATTGCTCAGAAAACTCAAAAAATCTCTACAATACCAAAATTATAGGAAGTTCTTCTATACTAATCCTCAAAGTCCATCTTCAATCCATGTGCTCTAATCAGAGTTTATCTAAATCTAGCTTCCAAGGTTTGTACTAAACTTCCTCTGATACCAACTGTAATGCCCCGACCCTAGTTACTTAGAGTCGGTGCATTATTAAATAACATTGGCATGATCACAAGAAAGATCAAATCTCGAAAGACCGATTAGTTTAGTAGCCTTGGAAACACTAGATATATTCATAACGTTTTACATTACATCATAAAGTGAAAAACTACTACAAAAACATATTGTCTCCATATTCCACACTATTATCCCTTCATAATATCCCTGCAGGTCATTCATAATTTACTTCTTCACATCCTGGTAAATATAAAACATAGAAAAGGGGTGAGCTCAAATGCCCAGTAAGTATAAAAATATAGTGGAAACTTTCATAAATAAGAATAAACATTTAAGGCAATGTATAACTAAAAAAAAATCCTTTTAAACGTGAACTTGAAAATAGTATAGAAAAAATAAAATGAAATAATTCCATTTACTTATTCACATAGATATTCTAATAATCGAATAATCACATGCAATATCAATAACCACTTTCATAATGATAGAATGCATAATTCCAGACTATCATAACCACATAGCCAAGGCCTCGTGCCAAGACTACAAAAAGATTTTGTCAAGGCCTTGTGCCAAGACACTAGTTCTCTCATGAGGCCTACCGATGCAACGAGGAGCTATAGCGGGCTCCACCTGTCACATATTAAGTCCAATGCATTCCCATATGAAAAGGTTCAAACATAACATAAACATTCGTATTAAAACTAGCATACGAAATGTAAATACTTCATCCATAAACCATGAATGGTATAACAGTAACAAATCCACAGTCAAACATATCACAAAACCTTCAATAAAATATAGAAGTTTTGTATCATAATAAATCAACTTCAAATAAGCATAAAATCCATTAAAGGATGTTGACATAGATGAAATCAAAACTCTTTTTAGAGAAATATCTATTTCTATTTTGAAATCATTTAAGATTCATATATTTATAAAATAAAACATTTTCTTTGAAAATATTATTATAAGCTTGTAAGGGAAGCTTCGACGATTTTATAACGGCGGAAAATAGCCACACCCGCCGTATAAGTTAAAAAAAACATTCTTACCTTAATTATGTCGAAAAGTTTAAAATGCACCTTGTTTGGAAAACGACGGAAATATTCATTTATAAACCTATTATAAAAAGTCAAACAAGGGTATAAATGACTTTAAACCATATTCTTGTAAATAGTAAAAATGTTTTGAAATACATTTTTAAGAAACATGGATGTGGATGATAAAGAGATCCCAGTAGATTATTACGTATAAACAACCTCGGATAATGAAGAGATTGCGAAATAAACCCTTACCTTGTAATTTTCTTTGGTTGAGGGTAGGTTAATCTCCTGTATAATGGTGAAATAATTTTTTTTAAATTATACAAGAATCATATATTAATATGATATCATATATGATCTTTTAACATTGCTTTGTTAATAATATCTTAGAATTATCATCGTTTCGGGTTTAACTTACTCATTTTCTTTTATATGTTTTGTTATGTAAGCCATGTTTGTCATGGATATGATGTATCTTATTCATATTCAGAATGATATCAAGTCCTTAAACATTATTTTTAAATCATCAAATGATAATTATACTTGAATGGATACGATGGAGAATGAATCTCATCGCGTTCAGGGAGACGGTAGTCCGTACGTACGTACGAGCGACAATATCATTCTTTTGATATTAAAATAATATATAATTGGATGTTATATCATATACAAAGAATAATTATCATGTTATATTTATTATTTACATGAATTAAACATCATTATTATACCCATCCAAATAATAATTTATTGAATAACAATTACACCACGATGTGGAGACGGTAAGCCGTACGTACGCACGTATGGTGACATGTCATTCAAAGGATGGATAGAATATTGAATATGGTTGTATCATATTTATAATAATATTACAGTATATAGGATATACTGGATTCATTATTTTATAATGGTAATAACAAAGAATTAATAAGTGGAAGAATAAAGGAACTTGAAAAAGGGTGGTAAAATTATTACCTCTTCTTCGGGTTCTTCCTTTTGATTTGATCAGAAGGCCTCCTTAGGTTGGCTTTCTGACTAAATGAAGGCCTCTAAGATGAAGTGAGATAAGTTGAGAGAGTATTGGGGTAGAGGTTGGCCGAACCAAAAGGCTTTTAAGGTGTGAATTATTGATAAGGAGGAGTGCCCTTTTATAAGAGGGGTGAGGGGCACCTTTGGAAAAGCTAGAAATATTATTTTATAATAAATTAATATTCGGTTTCTAATGGCTCCAAAGTATATTATTTAAATTTTAAGGTTGGGATAGGTCTAAAACCACTCAACCAATAGGATTTAGATAGGTTTGGGGCATTATACTAACCTTATCTTTAAGTATTAACTCTTAGTTAATTAGTTTCACTTTTACAATGTCTCTTTGTATTTTTATATTATATGGTTAATAGACTTACTATATACATCCAAGATACCCCCAAGTGGTCCATTAATTATACACCTATCATGATATAAGTATCTTGGCCAAACCTTAGATTTTTAGGAATTGAATATCACTTAATTATATAATATTTGTTTTCAAATCTCTTTTATGTCAATTTTGACACTATTCAATAGTTGATTTTTGTAAAAATCATAACAGAATGATTACTTCTAAAAAAGTCAATTAAATCAATACTAATATGTCATATTATCATAGAAAATTAGTTTAATTCATTAAAAGTCTCAAATTATATTTATTTGGGTATTTATAATATCAATTATTTTAATTTTTCACTATTATGGTAATTACTGCATCATCATTGTGTCATAAATAAATTAAATTATTTAATGTCTAAAAATTATAAATAAAATATAATTATGTATGAAATCGTTTTAGCTTTCTAATTAATATTTATAGTCGAAAATCCAACATATATAACCTTTTGTAAAATTTTTTTTGCTAAAAGATATATGCGTTTGTCATTTTTGTATTTATTTTAACTTAATTAAAATAAAGTGTCCCTACCACCTACAAGTGGCTCCATGGGGTCCCAAAATCGACCCAAAGATGACCATGGTCGTACATGTATCCACCAATAAGGTTAGGATACGTTTTAGGGTAATTTAGTATTATTATAATTTTATTTTTTTAACCCTTATTTACAGGATTTACCCTTTAACCATGATAAATAAAATATTTACCGAAGTAATTATTCAAAATGTATAAAAATAAAAGTTACCTATTTACACAATTTGGACATCCTGATTCCAAATATGAAATCCATTTTTTCAAATTCAAAACACAGAAGTGGCAGAAATTAATTTAAAATTAATTCCCGCTGTCAAAACAAAAAACGTGTTTTTAAGATATAATAACTATCAAAAGATTGACACTTGTTTATGTCTGGTTTAATTGTGAAATTATGCCCAATGACCAAAATTGTATTAAATGGTAAAAATATATTCCAAATATACTTTAAAACCACTCAAATTCATAATTTATCACTATTAATTATTTTGATTAAAAAAGTTGTTTTTAATTAAAATTTAGTAATTTTCACTATTCATTAAAATATTAAAGTTATCCGAAAAGTACCAAAATTTCACCTTAGGATAAATTCGATACTCCGAATCCAAAAATGAAGTCCATTTTTAGATATAAATTTTTTAAAATTTTAAAAAGTAGGTATCACTATTCATAACGGCTAGTTTGATCAGTTGTTGTGTGTGTTAGAACTCGATGTTGCGTACAACACACGCTATTGCATTATTCAAAGGTAAACATACCGTAGAAGCTTGGAGTGTTAAAAAATAGATATAGTTTGACCTATGGAACATGGATTCCTCATTCTGTAGTATCATGCACTGCAGTTGTCGCTCCTGCAATTGCTCAGATGACACAACAGTTGTCAGATTTTGAAGCAAAACTGCACGCTTCCGAGGAGGTAAATGCGTAGTTTATTGCTGAGGTTAGAGCACTGTGGAAATATGTGAATCCAGGTGATGGTGCATGGGATCATACGATTCATGTTTATACTGTATTTATTTATTTAATTTCTATTATTTTTATTATGAAAATCTTCATAATTTTTATTTGTTGTAGGCCCCTAGACCATCAGATGGAGGTAGTAGTCACGACCATGCATGATGCATCATACTCACAAGGTGTGTTTCTTTTTTTATTGGTGGGGTTTTTATTGATGTTTAGGTTGGGTTTCTAGTGATATTTTTTGAGATTTGGGGGTATCATATGTGTTTTGTGATAATGAAATGTTTGTGTGCACGAATTGAGAAGTAACCATGAAACTGATTAATGATTTGAATATTCTTAGTTCATTTTATTCTTTAATTTTTTTAATTGCATGTTCAGTGAATAGTTTTGAAAAAAACATGTGATTCCTAATAGAAACCATGGAATTTTTTTTGGGTGACTAAGCTCAGGTTCACTATTTGTAGGCCCCTAGCCCACCCTAGACAACCCCCCCTACACCCCCAACAACCCCCTCTCCCCAGAATTGATTAGGACAATTGACCATTAGTTCATTAGGAAAATTGTTCATTAGGATGTTAGGCCATTAGGGAAATTGACCAATTGGCAAATTTTCCAATTGGATGTAGGCCAAATGGCCATTATGCCATTATGCCATTATTCCAATTGTACAACTAGAAAATGGGCCATTATTCCAATTGTTTGTTAGGTTACTATTCCATTAGGGCATTAGGGAATTAGGTGAATTGGTAAATGGGACAATTTGACATTGGGTCATTAGGAAAATTGAACTTTAGGCCATTAGAATAATTTATCATTACACTGTTAGGACAATTTTCCATTAGGCCAATTAGTCGTTATACCCCCAACCCACCACGGACACCCCCCACCCACGGACAACACCCCCCACCCCGGATAGCCCCCAACCACTAGACAGCCCCCCCTTGCATGCATTTCAAGCATGAAAAACACCTAAAAACATATATTCGGCCGTGCCGTGAAAACCGCATGGCCGAATGATGTGATGTCTCCATGTACACCTGAAAAATAATAATTAGGGTGTTTTCTTATGTTTTCAAGTCTTACCGATGTCGTTTGGTATGAATTTGATGTTTAAATGCATGTTTTGGCTATTTATGACACACCATGTGTGCTTTCGGTCCCCACAGTCAAATGACACCGATGATTGACATGTAGTATGCCCAAAAATTTCAAAATTCACCCACCCTTTGTTGTCGTTCAATTTAATGGAATTCCGAGGTCGTTCAGCCGGTTTTGTTCACCCCACACACCCTTTTCAAACGCACCAAAACGGCGTGTAACGGTCGAATTCAGAGAAAACGTGCTCAGAATTATTTGAAATCACAAGAAAACAATAAAAATACTATTCATGACATGTAGGAGGAGACGACACGTTAATCAGACGTGCGGTGTGCGCGGTACAACAGAATTTGTTGTTTCGAACAGTTCAGTGCGCTCTAAAGGGGTGCGTTGGGTGGTCAAAACCAGCCGAACGACATCAGAATTCCATTAAAACACACGACAACAACCGTGGTGTGAATTTTGAAATGGTCAGGTAGACAGAACATCAATCATAGGTGTTGTTGGACCGTGGTGACCGGAAACGCATTTATGGAGTCATAAAACGTCAAAACGACGTGCAATGGTTGAATTTAGAGAAAATGTGCTTGTAATGACTTAAAATCACACAAAAACAATATTAATATCATTAGAGACATGTATAAAGAGATTACACATCAATCAGATGTACGGTGTGCGCGGTACGACCGAATATGCTATTTTGAATAATTCACCGTGCTCTAAAAGGGCGCGTTGGGTGGTTAGAACCAGCCGAACGACCTCAGAATGCCATGAAATCATACGAAAACAATCGTGGTGTGAATTGTGAAATGGTCATGTAGACGACACATCAATTGGAGGTGTCTTGAACACGGTGACATAAATTCATTTCTGGAGTCTAAAAACGCCAAAACGACGTGTAACGGTCGAATTTAGTGAAAACATGCTCAGAATGATTTGAAATCACATGGAAAAAATTGGAATACTATTCTTGACATGTAGGAGGAGACGACATGTCAATCGGACATTCGGTGTGCGCGGTACGACTGAATATTCTATTTCAAACAGTTCGGCACGCTCTAAAAGGGTGCGTTGGGTGGTCAAAACCAGAAGAACGACCTCATAATGCCATGAAATAATACAACGACAACCATGGTGTGAATTTTGAAATGGTCGGGTAGATGTCACATCAATCAGAGGTGTCGTTTGACCATGGTGACCGAAAACGTATTTCCGGAGTCATAAAACACCAAAACGACGTGTAACGGTCGAATTCAGAGCTGACATGCTCATAATGACTTAAAATCACACAAAAACAATAGGAATAATATTCTTGACATGTAGGAGGAAACGAAACATCAATAGGACGTGCGGTGTGTGCGATACGACCGAATATGCTATTTCGAACAGTTCCGTGTGCTCTAAAAGGGCACATTGGGTGGTCAAAACCAGCCAAATGGCCTCGGAATGACAAAACGTCACATGAAAACGACCATGGTGTGAATTGTGAAATGTTCGGGTAGACGACATGTCAATCGGAGGTGTCATTTCACCACGGTGACCAGAAACGCATTTCCGGAGTCATAAAATGCCAAAATAACGTGTAACGGTCCAATTCAGAGAAAATATGCTCATAATGACTTAAAATCACAAAAAAACAATAGCAATACTATTAGTTATGTGGAGGAGGAGACGACACATCAATCAGATGTGTGGTGTGCACGGGACGACCGAATATGCTGTTTTGAACAGTTCAGCGCGCTCTAAAAGGGCGCGTTGGGTAGTGAAAACCAGTGTAACAACCTCGAAATACCATGAAATCGTACGAAATAAAATGTGGTATGATTTGTGTAATGTTCAAGTAGACGACACATCAATCAGAGGTGTCGTTTGACCGCATTGATCAGAAACTCATTCCAGAGTCATAAAACGCCAAAATGACGTGTAACGGTCGAATTCAGAGAAAACGTGCTCAGAATGACTTGAACTCACACAAAAAAAAATAGGAATACTGTTTTTGACAAATAAGAGGAGATAAGACATCAATATGACATGCGGTATGCACAGTATGACGGAATATACTATTTTGAATAGTTTGGCGCGCTCTAAAAGGGCGCGTTGTGTGGTCAAAACCAACCGAACGATCACAGAATGCCATGAATTAATACGAAAACAACTGTAGTGTGAATTTTTAAATGGTCTGGCAGATGGTACATCAATCGTAGGTTTCCTTTGACCACGATGACCAGAAATGCATTTCCGGAGTCATAAAACGCCAAAACGACGTGTAATGGTCAAATTCAAAAAAACTTGCTCAGAATGACTTGAAATCACAGGAAAACAATATAAATACTATTCTTGACATGTATGAGGAGACAACACATCAATCAGATGTGCGGTGTGCATGGTACGACCGAATATGTTATTTTTAACAGTTCGGCGCGCTCTAAATGGCACGTTGGGTGGTCAAAACCAGCCGAACAACCTCAGAATTCCATGAAATCACACAAAAAACCATGGGGTGAATTGAAAAATGTTTGGGTAGACGACACGTCAATCGGAGGTGCCATTTGACCGCAATGACCAGAAACTTATTTCCGGAGTCATAAAACGCCAAAACGACGTGTAACGATCGAATTCAAAGAAAATGTGTTCAGAATGACTTGAATTCAAACGAAAACAATAGGAATACTAATCATGACACGTAGAAGTAGACGAAACGTCAATCGGACATGTGGTGTGCGCGGTACGACCAAATATTTTTTTTAACAGTTTGGCATGCTATAAAAGGGCGCATTGGGTGGTCAAAACCATCTGAACGACCTCAGAATGCAATGAAATAATACGACAAAACCGTGGTGTGAATTGTGAAATGGTTAGGTAGACAAAAAATCAATTGGAGGTTTCATTTGACCGTAGTGACCGAAAATGCATTTTTGGAGTCATAAAACACCAAAACGGTGTGTAACTGTTGAATTCATAGTAAACGTTCTCAGAATGACTTGAAGTCACACAAAAACAATAGGAATAGTATTCGTGACATGTTGGAGCTGACGACACGTCAATCATATGTGTGGTGTGGGCGGTATGACTGAATGTTTTTATTACAGTTTCACGCGGTGTGCGTGGAGAGCATTCCTTTTTAGACCACAAAACCACTTTCCTAAGCTAAACCAAAGACTCCAAAACAAGAAACAAAAAATCCTAAAATGATAACTTTTCTTAAATTGGGGGTTTTAAATTATTATATCACCCATAATTTGATGTCAGATTTAATTTTATTATATATATATTAACTGAATAAATATGTTTAATTAACGTTTATTTTGTATAGTTGTTTTTTTATCTTATTTTATGTTTATTGAAGCAGAATATTGAAATGGATTGGACCTGTTTGGATCATTGAAGAATTTATATAATTTATTATTTATGATCATATTTATGTTTATGCTATTTGGATTTTTTTTTTATGATTTTACACTTTTTTTTGTTGATTGGGAATCGTGAATTTTTTTTAAAAAAATTTTCTCCAGGATAGCGACCGCTATTGTAGATTGCTATAGCTCAGCCGAGAATCAAAACTGTGACCACCACTGGTGGTCGTTGTAGCTAGGTCGAGGATCAGGACAGTGACCGCCATTGACGGTCACTTTTTCTCAACTGAGCAATAGGTCAGCGACCACCTGGTGGTCGCTGTATGCCGGATTTTCGGCCTCCTTCAGCGACCACCTTTGGCGGTTGCTATAAGCATACTGCAACAGGACTAAAGTGACCACCATTGGCGGTCATTGAGCGGTCTCTATAGGCCATTAGCGCCCGCTAATGGCAGTCTCTAATGGCTGAATATTTAGTAGTGATAATTCAAGTGAATAATATTTCCCAAAATTTAGAAGTGTATAGAAATTAAATAAAATTTATAAGACCATATAGAATTAAATTAATGGATTCAATGTACCAAAATGAAAATGGGATTATTATTTTGAATAATGTTGTTGGTATTTAATTGAGTTGATAGATAGATGGTAAAAGTGTAGTACCAATAAGGATCGATTGGTTTCAACAAGTCATTATGCCTAAATCCGTTAGAATTTTTAACAATCATAGATAATATCTATGATCAAATTATTTAGCATTGGATGTCATGACCACCAAGCGTGGATGGTGTCTATACGATGCAACCAGAAATGGATTTCCATGACATAGAATTCTAATAAAGTTTGCAAGTTACTAAAATCTGGTTTAGGATTCAAGTAAGCAACATGACCATTGACTATACATTCTCAAAAAATGATTTACACATATCTAAAAGAGGTTAGTGGGAGTGTTAGTGTTTTCTAGGAAAAGTTTGTTCGACAACATATGGAAAATAGTCAATGGTTTTACAATTAGTTAAGACCAAAATGAAATTTATTCTCCAGTGATTGACTTAATGTAGAAACCAATGTTCTCAAGAACAGGATATACTGAGGTAGATCAATAGGATTCTTAGTCCTAGTCCATCATACATATTGTGACATTGTATTGCAAAATACATGTTAGAACAATTCAAGAGATGAATTGTTTCCTATGTCACAAGGCATTAACTCTTTAGTTTGACATGTCCGTGACATATGAAGAGAAAAATGGTGAGTTAAGATCCATAGGTTGAAGAGAAGGATCAATCATATATCCCATGATATATACAAGAATTGATATTACCAGAATATGATTTATAATTGGAAAATATAAGTTATATCCAGGAGCACTATAAGGGAAGAAGTTAGAACTATCTGATTGTACTTTTTAACGTACAAAAGATAAGTACCTGGTAAATGGAGAAGAAGGACTCTAGTTTTCGGGGATAAAACTAATCTTCCATAGATCAATGTGATCTACTTTCATAGTTATTCAAAATAAGATGAGTGAGTCATGCTCATATAGTCCAGTGGTAGCCATACCTACAAATAATGAGTATGTTACAACTTCTAAGGTAGCTAAGAAGCAATTAAAAACAGTGATTGGTTCTAGTTCATGGAATTTCACTAGTAATAAAAGTATTATCATAATTAAAATTATGATATTATTTCTAGTTATGACAGTGAAAAAATGGGATATACTTGGGATACCATCTCATGATAATTTTTACTCTATGAAATGAGGACTCTATAGAAGAATAGCCATGGGGCAGAACAGTGGCAGGCCTAGTAACTAAAGATGTTACTCAGTAGAAACATGATCATCCTCGTGTGATAGCTAACAAGTTTGGTTAGAAAGTTGGCTCTAGTGCAAGTGGGAGTGTTGAAATAGTGGGTCCCTAGACCTGTATATTTAGTGATTTTGATTACCATATCATGTAAACATTTGGATATACATGATTTTATCTTACCATTATAGTGTAAACTTTTATGCGTCCAATATTGAAATAGTAACATCGAAAGATTAATTGTTGTATAGAATGGTTATTGCAGTTCCCAGGCTATAATGGGAACCTCTAGATAATATGGAATTATTATTAAATATATGTTTTATGGTCTAGATACATCTTACTGATTGGATATAGTAGATGTTTGACAAGAAGGTGCTAAAGGCTCAATAGCATTGAGAAATCTTCTCATGATGTTCACACTTCGTGATCTCTAGTAGTGAGATCATTAAGAGTGACCCACCAAGAGTAACACCACATGTTTCAAGAATCATTGGATGTTCCTATATACGATCATGTGTAATGGTCTCCTTACTTGAGATCATTAACAATATACATCACTTTGATTGTGTGCATTGATGAAATATGAAAACCATGGAAATGAAGTCGCAACAAGGTAGTTTGTGTTGGGTGCATCATTAGTGGAATGAAATTGGTTGAATGGTCTAGAAAGGGTTTTTCATTTCTGGGTTATGGATGTAATATATCTCAGGCCATGTTGATAAAGATTAAATTACCTTTATATGAAAATGGCCATGGAAGTCAAGGGTAAATCTGTCGAGTTAAATCCATAAACAATAAAGCCAAATAAGGGTGATGGCACATGAGTGTGTCCAGATTTATGACTTATTACAGACAAAAGGATTTTATTACACAGTGCATGTTCGTAGTTTGGTTGTCACTATTGTGAAAATCCGTATCACTTTAGGGGCCATGATGGGTTACTAGATCTAGCTCTCGGTCTGTGAATACTATTCACTACTGTTGATATAGGGGCATAGAGGGTCAACCAATATAGCATATTCTAGAATCTTCCCTATTCAGTTAATATGAGTTGTAGACATGGTGGACCCCACCACTGGGGTCCTAGGTTTGTCCAATGTTAAAAAATAACTGATACAATAAGTATATTCATATTATTCGAGTTTAGAATAAAGAACATTGAATTTATTTATTAAATGTATTTACAAGTTTTATATAATAAAATGATAAATATTAATTGAGGAATATTAATTTATTAGAGGTTTAATAAATATTTATAGGAATGATGAGTCAAGTTTTGGACTCAATTATCATCACATAATATATTTTTATATATTATAATTAAATTATAACAGTATTTTTCACTTATTATAGTGGTCAGAAAATTACGTTGATAATGTGTTAAGTATTCAGGGTTGGCAAGGCTATACCGTGTATTTTAATTAAGCACTATAAATAGAAAATGAGGGGATTTTGACAATAACTATTCCTGGTGCTTCTTTTTCCTCTCATCTCTCCCATGATCTAGAGAAAGTGGCTCAGGATCCTAGGATCTCAGGCATCACTAGAGAGGTGATGTGGTGATCGTCAGAGCATCGTAGAAATCATCAGAATTACGTGAAAGCACATGGATTATGACCAATGGAGATCCCTTAGATTTTATTAAGTGTGTGTGGATGATCTAGAGGAATTCATCTTCGGATTATTTGATCTGCGATCACCAACAATGAGCAGACGTCGTGCACAGATTCGTATTGAACCATGTATTATTATGGTTTATTTTTGTGCATAAAACCCTTCACACATGGTCCTCAACATTTATAAGGCTACTGTTTACCAATGTCGATATTTTTAAATCGATCATTGGTGGAATTTTTTTAAAATTTCATCTATTTGGGGATTTTATTTCATGCCCTATTCAAAAATAAATGGAACAACCCATATACTCTAGTCCATCCAAACATAAATATCATAACCCATTTTCATGTACCCTCTGTGGTACACGTCGTGTCTCTGAGGAGGGACCACATTCCGTGTGATCGGGGTCACAAGATGTGTGATACTTAATTTTTAAAGACCCATAAATTTCAAGGAATTTTTTTCTTAAATACTTTGGAATATTACGAGTCTGTGGATTCTGACGACACTTGATTCTGAGGCCCGGTGTGCCCGGAATCAATTTTCGAAGTTTAACTCGGGTACGTTCAGTAAACGAATGAGTGGGTTTTTCTATCCTTTAAACCGGTGCTCGGAATTGAAATTTGAGGGCACCGATGAACTCGCAGCACCGGTAATTTCTTAAGTGGACCTTTACCGTAGTTGCGTTTTAATCAGGTTGATAATCAATATTTGGGGAATTATATTGAAATAAATAAAATTGGTGTAGCACAATTTTATTTTATGGTTGGTGGTTATATCCTCCCAAAGGGAGTTAGAGGTGGGGACCACAACCACATAACCTCCCATGAGATGATATTTGTGGGGTGGGGCCCACACGTAACCTAAACCCTTAAACTTTCCATAACTCTTATAAACCCCCATTAAACTATCTTGTTTAATGTTTAAAACTCTCCCATATTTATGAGATCTCTCCACCTTCTCCTCTCTCCAATTAATTCATGCCAATGCCTTAATTAATAAATTTAATCCTCCAATTTATTAATTAAGTGTTTGAATGTTTTAATTTTAAATGGATTGTGTTAATAAAATAATAGGGGTAGCTTATTATTTTATTTTGGGAGAGCATTTGTTGTGTGAAGTGAGAACTTTGAGAGAATACTTTTCTTCTCCGATGAAGAACAATGACTTCTTCGACGAAGAACACCAGTTCCAAGAAGAACAACGACGCACCTTCCTTTATCTTCTCCACGATAAGTGAGGAGATGCTGCTTCCTCCTCGGACACACTCCGACGTCGTCTACGAATCCTCTCCCTGTGACGCCGTCTTCCGCGACGCCCGATGTGCGACGCCAATTATCAAGGTAGGGGGATTTTATACAATTTTAGTTGATTAAAATTGTACTTGTTCCTCGTTGATTTTCTCTGAAACGAATTTGGCCATGTGTTATCACCTAAAGCAGAGGGCATGGGCCGAACGAACATGGCCTGACGAACCTCCGCTAGAACTTGATCTTTTTGGAATCGACGATCGGAGGCAGAACGTGGAAGAGGCCGGCGGCGCAAGGGCCGATGTCGCTCATGTAAAGAAAAGTCGCGGCCAAGCGGGCCTCAGCAGAGGAAGCACGGTGCCGTCGCAACTTTTCGGGAACGCGGAGCCATGGCCAGGGTAGGCCATGGTGGAGGAAGCTGGCACCATCGCGCCGGCTGTGCAGAAAGAACCGCGGGCCGCTTCGGCGGAAGGACCGGCCGACCCGTCAGCCGGCCGGGTAGAGCAAAGTCGGGGCGCCAGGAGGGCGCCGCGTCGGATAAGCCATGGTCCGCCCATGCAGGTCGCTTATTCAAGAAGGCCCGCCATAGTATCTGGCCATTTTGGGAGGGGGGCACCGCTTGGCACCGCCGGTTCGGGCAGTCGGGGGGCCACGCCTCCCCCCCTCAGACCGCTCGGCCGGCTGGCCGAGCCAGCCGGGCCGCGTCCTGCCGGGCTGGGCCGCACCCTAACGGGCTGTGCCGTGCCCCTTGGGCTGAGCCGCATGAATCTTCAGGCCGGTGTGACACCCCTACCGGGTCGGACCCGCCAAAACTGGGTGACCTGACCCGCCAGCCCACTGGGCTTAACGGGCCGGGCCTGTTATTAACTTAAACGTGAATAACTTAAAGACCGCGCGTCCGATCGATGCGCCATCTATGGAACTGGGATACTTTCGACGAGGCGGTCCTTTTGAGATACTCTAAGTGAGTTTTGGGCATCATTGTATAACAGACGGGTTAGAAATGAGCATATTTCTAACTGGCCCACTGGAACGAAAAAGCCAATATCTCTCAGAACGGGCGTCCGATTGACGCGCCGTATGTCGCGTTGAGTTCCTTATGACGAGGAGGAACATAGGGATACATAAAATCAGGGCTTAGGGATAGTTAATATATCACCCCTTCACTCGAGGAGAAGATCCTCCCGGAATTGAGTATGCTGTGTGTGGGAACCCTAGAGCTGGCTGCGACTGCGACGACTACCGTGCTGGGATCCTCTGCGGGTTCGATGACGATGATGACTGTACTAGGATCCTCCGTGGTTTCAGAAACAATGAAGACTGTACTTGGATCCTACATGGGTTCGGCAGTGATGTTTACTATACTTGGATCCTACGTGGGTTCGGCAGCAACAACTTATATACTAGGATCCTACGTGAGTTCGGCAGAGGAGATGATTCAGAGGATACATCTAATCATCTCCACCCCTCTTCGAAAGTAGTATACCTGTGTGAACTGAGTCTTGTCTTTCAATCATTATCATTGATGTGATTGACTTCTTTCCTGTGTGGACCGGATTGTGCTTGGGCTCGGATGTTGGAGCCGAACTGAGATTGATGACTTAGGTATATGCATGGGAATATACCTAAGTAGAGTTGGTTGATACTTCGTGTTTGTATCTTTCCTTTGCGGTTTACCCTTCGTGGATTCTGGGAGACCTTCAGGGGTCTCGGGGTCTCTACTGAGTATCGTTATACTCACCCCTGCACTGGAAATGCCCGCACTAAGTTGTGTTGGTTGTAGACGATGGACAAAACTGATCGTGGTTGAGGCATGTGGAGTTGGACGGTATCTGGAGGTGGACTACCTGGCGGGATGTAGGCGGAGCAGACGGACGAACCCGAGGTATCGATGAAACTATCTATACCCACCCTTCCGGTGGGATTCCCGGAGGACGACTCAGTGGTTTCTGCTTTACATTACAGCTATTGTACTTTCATTCTCAGTTGTGCTATAATTTCAGTTGGGTTTGTATACTAGCCCATTTACTTTCCATCACTTAATTTTGTACTCAGTTTTACTTAGTTCTTACTCCACTTGTGTACTCTGTTGTGTTTGTTTACATTTATAAAGGCAATGCCTTCCCTTTTACTGGGATTTACGCCCTTGGTGCTAGTCGCCAACCCCTGACCTATGGAAGGCGGGCTTGGGGTAGTCCTGGAACAGGCCCTGAGGATGGGTCATGACAAATTGGTATCAGAGGAGCTGGCCGAGCAGCGAGTGGTGGATGACGCTTCGAGGCTCTACCACAACCACCACCAGGAGGACCACCCCGACCATAGGGATCTGGCAGAAAGGGGAAAGCTCAGCTCTTGGCAGTCGAGGCCTATGACCACGTCACACCTAAGATGATTCGAGGTACTATCTCTGTCTACTCCACTCTTGCTATAGTTCTTATAGACACAGGAGCGAGTCATTATTTTATTACCGTTGCCCTTGTTCTGAGCTCGGAGATTCCAACAGAGCCGTTGGCTTGATCCTTACAGCTAGATACTCCTACGAGAGTAGAATCAAAGATTACACACTAGTGCCGGCAGTGTGAGCTTACTCTAGGAGGCGAAATCTTCGGCTGGTATCTTCTTGTAGTGGCGTCGAGGCCTTACGATGTCATATTGGGTATGGAATGGTTATCTATAGTCCATGCCTAGATTGACTGTTTTAGGCGCAAAGTGCGGTGTGTCCACACAGATGGGAGTAGGTTCACCTTCACTAGAGATAAGGGATCCTTTGCATCACAGGATGGACTTACGTAGAGGAGAGGGCAGCCGATCACACATCAGTTGGCTAGTCTCATCCTAGGAGCGGTTGATGCGCGGAGTCTGAGTTTTCCTGTTGTGGTGGATCAGTATGCAGACGTTTTTCCTAATGATGTTCTAGGACTACCTCCTCATAGAGAGGTAGATTTCTACATTGACCTGTACCCTAGGACAACACCAATATCTACTCCAGTATATCAGATGGCTCCCACCGAGCTTCTTGAGCTGCGAGTACAGCAAGAGGACTTATAGGGAAAGGGATTCATCCGACCCAGTGTTTCACCCAGGGCTTCTCCGATTCTGTTCGCCAAGAAGGCGGATAGGATCTTGCTACTGTGTGTCGACTACCGTCGCCTGAATCAGGTGACCGTAAAGAACAAGTACCCATTTCCATGGATTGACGACCTATTTGATCAGCTCAAGGGAGCACGATGGTTCTCGAAGATAAACCTCAGGTCAGGCTATTACCAGCTCAGAGTTCGAGATGAGGATGTGCAGAAGACGACCTTGAGGTGTCAGTATAGCCCCTAAGAGTTCTTGGTTATGCCCTTTCGGCATAACTAAAACATCAGCAATGTTCATGAGTCTCATGAATAGGATCTTCTAGCCTTACCCCGATCGTTTTTTCATAGTCTTCATCGACGACATACTGATTTACTCGACTACTGAGGAGGAGCATGCCTACCACTTGCGGGTTGTACTGGACACACTCCGAGAGCACCAGCTTTATGGTAAGCTCTTGAAGTGCAAGTTATGGATTCGAGAGGTTCAATTTTTGGGGCACGTCATCTCGGAGGTGGGAGTTGCAGTGGATCCTGCGAAGATCAAAGAAGTACTTTCTTGGGAGCCACCCAGGAGCATGACGGAGGTGCAGAGTTTCCTAAGTCTAGCTAGGTACTATCATAGATTTGTGCCAGACTTATCTAGAGTTTCAGCACCGCTTTCAGCTTAGATGAAGAAGGGGAAACTCTTTGTGTGGTCAGATAGATGCCAGTAGAGCTTCCAGAAGCTGAGACATATATTGAACATTTCCCCCATCTTGAGGCTACCGGAGGAGGGTGTTGGGTACGTGGTTTACTACGATGGATCAGGGACTAGAATCGAGTGTGTCCTGATGCCAGAGTGGGAAATGATCACCTATGGTTCACGGAAGTTGAGGCAACACGAGCAGAACTACGCTACCCATGAACTAGAGTTAGCAGTAGTGGTCTTTGCCTTGAAGATGTGGCGGCACTATCTGATGCGCGAGCACTTTAGAGTCTACTCTGACCACTATAGTCTCAGGTACATTTTATCACAGAAGGACCTTAACCTGAGACAATGGAGATGGCTCGAGTTCCTCCAAGACTTTGACATTGAGATATTTTATACTCCTGGGAAGGGGAACGTAGTAGCTGATGATCTCAGCAGGAGATCTGGCATTCAGCTACTTGGAGAGGTGACATAGTAGTTAGCCACTTTGTAGATATCCTTTATGGATAGAGATGGGGTATCCTTTCTACAGTCCCTCACAGTCACTCCTCCACTACTTCAGTGGGTTAGAGAGGCACAACATGGGGACATTGACTATGAGACGCGATGTGCTCATATTTCCACAGGGCAGGCGCCTGATAGATTTTCTGAAGGAGGAGAACACGCCATTCTCTTAAGGGGACGTACCATGGTACCAGTTGCATTGAAGGAGGAAGTTCTGAGGGAGTTTCACACTTCCTCTCTAGCGGTACATCCTGGAGTGGCGAAGATGTACCAGGACCTCAGACGACATCACTGGTGGCCAGGTATGAAGAAGGCTATAGCAGAGTTCGTTTCATGATGCCTCACTTGCTAGCAAGTGAAGGTAGAGCACCAGGTACCAGCAGGATTGGTATAGCCCTTAGAGGTTCCAGTGTAGAAGTGGGAAAAGATATCAATGGATTTCATGATGGGGATTCCACGTATATCCAGGGGACACGACTCTATTTGGGTGATCGTTGACCGACTCACCAAGTTGGCCCACTTCCTTCCGATCAGAGAGTAGGGCTCAGTATAGAGCTTGGGATGCCTCTACATTCAGGAGATCATACGGCTTCATGGTGTGACATCATATATCATCTCCGTTCGAGATGCTCACTTTACTTCATGGCTTTGCAAGGGGTTGCAAGAGGCATTTGGGACGCTGCTATGCCTGAACACTGCCTTTCATCCTCAGACAGATGGCCAGATGGAGAGGACCATTCAGAATCTCGAGGACATGCTCCGTGCATGTGTCCTTGACTTTGGTCATAACTAGGAGGATCAAAAAACCTTGGTAGATCAACTCTGTGCTGGACTGGCCCTGGGGAGTCAGCACTTGTAAGACCAGAGATGGTTCAGGCTATGACGGAGAAGGTGCAGATCATCTAGGAGCAGATGAGGACTGCACAGAGTAGACAGAAGTCCTATGCTGATAGGAGATGGAGACCACTGGAGTTCGAGGATGGTGACCACGTTTTCTTATGAGTCTCACCTCGACGTTGATTACGGAGATTTGGCCGGGGCAACAAGTTATCTCCGTGCTTCATCAGGCCTTTCTAGGTCCTCAGCAGAGTAGGTGATGTGGCTTACTGCCAGACCCTTCCACCTCAGTTGCACCGAGTGCATGACGTCTTCCACGTATCTCAGCTGAGGAGTTACAGGCACGACTCGACCCACATCATTGATCATGGGGAGATGAACATCAATGACATGGATACATTCACGAATATCCCAATGGAGATCGAGGATCAACAGGAGCGGGTCCTACGTGGATGGTCGATTCCTCTGGTGCACATTTTTTGGCAGCACGGGAACCTCCAGGAGAGCACATGGGAGCGGGAGGCTCAGATGCGTGCTCAGTACCCTCATTTGTTTTCCTAGTTTATGTTGTAGCTTTACGGGGACGTAAAGTCCTGAGGTGGGAGTAATTTAAAGACCCTGAAATTTTGATGAATTTTTTTTCTTAAATACATTGGAATTTTACGAGTCTATGGCTTCTGACGACACTTGATTCCGAGGCCCAGTGTGCCCAGAATCAATTTCTGAAGATTAGCTCGGGTACGTTCAGTAAACGAACAAGTGGGTTTTTCTATCTTTTATACCAGTGCTCAGAATTGAAATCCGAGGGCACCGATGAACTCACAGCACGGGTAATTTCTTAAGGATACCTTTACCGTAGTTGCATTTTAATCGGGTTGAGAATTAATATTTGGGGAATTAGATTGAAATAAATAAAATTGGTGTAGCACACTTTTATTTTATGGTTGGTGGTTATATCCTCCCAAAGGGTGTTAGAGGTGGGGCCCACACCCACATAACCTCCCATGAGAGGATATTTGTGGGGTGGGTCCCACACATAACCTAAACCCTTAAACTTCCCATAAATCTTATAAACCCCCATTAAACTTCCTTGTTTAATGTTGACAACTCTCCCATATTTATGAGATCTCCCCACCTTCTCCTCTCTCCCATTAATTCATACCAATGCCTTAATTAATAAATTGAATCCTCCAATTTATAAATTAAGTGTTTGAATGTTTGAATTTTAAATGGCTTGTGTTAATAAAATAATAGGGGTAGCTTATTATTTTATTTTGGGAGAGCTTTCGTTGTGTGAAGGGAGAGAACTTTGAGAGAATAGTTTTCTTCTCTGACGAAGAACGATGACTTATTCGACGAAAAATTCCGGTTCCATGAAGAACAACGACACACCTTCCTTTCTCTTCTCCACGACAAGTGAGGAGACACCTCTTCCTCCTCAAACACACTCCGACGTCGTCTACGAATCCTCTCCCAACGACGCCGTCTTCCGCGACACCCAATGTGTGACGTCAATTATCAAGGTAGGGGGATTTTATACAATTTTAGTTGATTAAAATTGTACTTGTTCCTCGTTGATTTTCTCTAAAACGAATTTGGCCATGTGTTATCGCCTAACGCGGAGGGCACGAGCCAAACGAACATGGCTCGAAGACCCTTCGCTACAACTTGATCTTTTTGGAATCGGCGACCGGAGGCAGAACGCGGAAGAGTCCGGTGATGCAAGGGCCGACGTCGCTCATGTAAAGAAAATCCGCGGCCAAGCGGGCCGTGGAAGAGGAACCATGGTGCCGTCATGCCGGCTGTGCGGAAAAAACTAGGGCCCGCTTCGCGGGCTGCTTCGGCGGAAGGACCGACCGACTGGGTGGAGAAAAGCTACGGCGCCAGGAGGGCACTACGCCAGATAAGCCGTAGCCCGCCCATGCGGACCGCTTGCGCCAGAAGGCCGGCCGGTTCAGGCAGCCGGGGGGCCGCCGGTTCGGGCATCCGGGGGGCCGCCCCCCTGGACGGCTTGACCGGCTAGCCGAGCCAGCCGGGCCGTGCCCTGTCAGGCCGCGCCGGGCTGCGCCGGGCCAGGCCGCGCCCCTTTGGGCCTGGCTGCGCCCATTGGGTCAAGCCACGCGAATATTCGGGCCGGTCCGACACCCCTACTGGGTAGGACCCACCAAAACTGGGTGACCCGACCCACCAGCCCACTGGGCTTAACGGGCCAGGCCCGTTTTTCACTTAAACGTGAATAACTTAAAGACCGCGTGTCTGATTGACGCGCCGTCTGCGGCACTGGGATCCTTTTGACGAGGTGGTCCTTTTACGATAATCTAATTATGTTTTGGGAATCCTTGGATAATGGATGGGTTAAAAATGATCATATTTCTAACCGGGCCCCAAGAACGAAAAAGCCAATATCTCTCAGACCGTGCGTCCGATTGACGCGCCGTCTATCGCGTTGAGTTCCATTTGACGAGACGGAACTTCGGGATACATCAACTTAGGACTTCATGATAGTTGATGTATCACCCCCTTTACTCGAGGAGTGGACCCTCCCGGAATCGATTACGTTGTGTGTAGGAACCCTAGAGATGGATGCGACTGCGACAACTACCGTACTGGGATCCTCCGTGGGTTCGACGACGATGACGACTATACTAGGATCCTCCGTGGGTTCGGCAGCTATGAAGACTGTACTTGAATCCTACGTGGGTTCGATAATGATGGTTACTGTACTTGGATCCTATGTGGGTTTAGCAACGATGACTTCTGTACTAGGATCCTACGTGGGTTCGATAGAGGAGATGATTCAGAGGATACATCTAATAATCTCCACCCCTCTTCAAAATTAATATACCTGTGTGTGCTGAGTCTTGTCATTCAATCATTATCATTGATGTGATTGAATTCTTTCCTGTGTGGACATTATTTTGCTTGAACTCGGATGTTGGAGCCGAACTGAGATTGATGACTTAGGTATATGTATGGGCATATACCTAAGTAGAGTTGGTTGATACTTTGTGTTTGTATCTTTCCTTTGTGGTTTATCCTTCGTGGATTCTGGGAGACCTTTAGGGGTCTCAGGGTCCCTACTAAGTATCGTTATAGTCACCCCTGCACGGGAAATGCCCGCACTACATTGTGTTGGTTGCAAACAACGGACAACACTGATCGTGGTTGAGGCTTGTGGAGCTGGACGGTATTCGGAGGTGGACCACCTAGCAGGACGTACACGGAGCGGACCGACGGACCCGATGTACCGACGAGACTATCTGTACCCACCATTTATGTGGGATTCTGAGAGGATGACTCGGTGGTTGCGGCTTTACTTTACAGCTCTTGTATTTTCTTTCTCAGTGGTACTGTACATTAAATTGGGTTTGTATACTGGCCCATTTACTTTCCAGCACTTACTTTTGTACTCAGTTTTACTTAGTGCTTACTTCACTTGTGTACTCTGTTGTGTTTGTTTACTTTTATAAAGGCAATTCCTTCCCTTTTACTGGGATTTACGCCTTTGGTGTTAGTCGCCAACCCCTAGCCTATGGAAGGCAGGCTTGGGGTTGTCACGACACAGGCCACGAGGACGGGTCGTGACATAATTACCTCTGAAACCTTATCCTCCACAAATGGGGGACCACATGGCATGTGGCTCCAAAA
The DNA here is from genome assembly GCA_963277665.1 of Viscum album. Classification (NCBI taxonomy): domain Eukaryota; kingdom Viridiplantae; phylum Streptophyta; class Magnoliopsida; order Santalales; family Viscaceae; genus Viscum; species Viscum album. Next base: position 1,712,908,115 of record OY728152.1, on the reverse strand, counting down.
TACTTGAGGTGTATCATGGGGTTTTCCATATTACCAAATCAATTTTCTGTATTTCCAATACTTTGTTCGATCATTGATCCAATGATCACCTTGCTAGAAAATTTTGAATTAATGCATGATGAAAATTTTCATCATGGAATAATATGATTAGTCTAATTGATATTATTAGTAAAAGGATTTATATTTAATTTTTTATTACCTAATAAATAACATGAAATTGTGTATCTACATTGTCTGATCCTATGCCACTTCCACCATTTCACCTCTTTCACATTGTAATGATCTCAAATTGAAAAATTTGGATCTATATGATAGGAAATGGGTGTGAAATGATCGGTTCATTAGGATATGATGAACCATATTCCAAATAAAAAACACTCATGAAGTATGGAGAATCTGGGGAGAAAATCATAAGATAAATCAAGAGGAAAGGGAATAGATTGATGTGTGTGTTGATAATGGTTCTATTCTATTAGAAAGAAAATTGAAGAATAAAAATGAACTAATAATTTTCCTAAAATAATTCCTATAATAAAATCATCCCCAAAATATATACGATTAAAAAATCAATCTGTAAGTTGATTGACTCACGTTTGTTATATAAATCATGAATGAGGAGGAAATTCAAATTTACAATGTCCTACCTCAAATTGTATCAATCACTGATGAAGAAATATGTTGTGTCATTGTGGTTGGTGAGATCCTTCGATCTTTCCTCATTCAGGTCATTGATCCTCGATCTGGATTTTGTTCTCCAATGGTATCTCATGACAAACTCTACAATGTATCTCCGACAATTTTTACGATTTTGTGGAAACCTGGTAAAATTGACATAAGCATGTATTTAAAGAATGTTTTAGGTCAATGTGCTAATGAAAGAAATTAAATAATTTAATTAAAAATTATATTCACCCAATGCCAGTGAAGAATTTTCCACAAACAACATTAACCGACTAAGGTTAAGTTACATCTAGGTTAAGACATGAATTCTAAGTTCAACGATGCCCCATATTTATTATCAGAGAATCTATTAAGAATTTAGTACACTTTTCTAGAAATACTTTTTATGTGATATATTTAAAATAATTAATATATTTTAAATTTATTTGGGGGAACATGGGCCAAAAAATCGCATGCCGTCTAAGCATCTAGTCTTGAAAATAATCCATACAATTTAAAAAACAATACATGAAAAATCTGATTCATCACATATCACCATCAACCTCTCTCAGATTACGCTTCGTGATATGTTCTAGGATCACTATCCCAAATATGCTAGTATGCAAAATGATATTCACTTGTGATCAATGTTATACCCCCATCCTCAAATTTCATGGCTGTGCATAAATCATCACCTAAAAAAATAGGTACAAATAATTGGAGCTCCAATAAACAAGAATAATATCCCATAACTGACAAAGCTTCCTTCTCCATGTTCATAAATCCTCTAGCTCTATCATTCATTAATGTATCAGGAAAAAAATAATCATTGTAGGATCTTTTAAAAATCCATCCAAGGCATATCCCAATTATAATCCATCTGGGATTTATGGTCCGACTATCTCTTGGTATAACCATAAATCATAGACATAAATAATTTTACTCTCTTCTTGGGTGGAGTTTGAAGATACTCAAATATTGACAGTGTCACTTATTTCCTGGAATCCACCACCTATAGACCACTATCCCATGACAACATGCGAGGTTGATGCTGTTGGAACTCACGTATATAATATACTATTACTGAGGTAGGTCACAAGGCTCCCTAAACAGTTAGTATAAAGAATAATAAAGCCTCTATAAACTATGTATCATCACCCATATTAGGTATAAATAGCGGTTCAATAAGTGTCACTATAAGAGGTTCTACTGAATCTCCAAGGCCCCCAACCTCTGATGTATGGGCCTGACTACCCTTTTGGTGCATGACTAAAGGCCATTGTTGGGGGATGTCTCTATAAATTCCAAACACATTCCTTAATACTATTATTTATAACTTCTATAATTTCACATATAATAGTTGGATAGGTACGAGACTTACTATATAAGAGCCACAATTGTGTACCTCCTCCGAAATCATGGTTCTTGGAGATGTTAGGATTGTAAGGAAATACAAGAGGTACTACTTACATACCACTATGGTGGTTAAGATAATATCATGTTATATATTTGTGACTGAGTTCCTAGTATTATAAGAAGTTAAATTTCATGATATGTAGAAAAACACTCATTATGTTTCAATTAACATCCGTATTTACTAGAAAAATTCTCATTAAATAAAATTTCAACTAAATTTTTCATAAGAATACATCCATATATATAAATAAATATCATTATATACTTAAATTTATTTACATTACAAATTTATAAAGTCCCATAAACTTTATAAATTTATATGGGAATATATTTAATTTCAAAAAATTATTTATCTGATCGCTATATGAAAAGTTATCATGATTTCATGGCAATATAATTAAGGCACCAAGACATTATATAAAAAATGCATGAAATTATAAAAACAAGGCATGTAATATGCATGAAATATAAATCATCATGTTCCTATAATGATACATGAAAAAATACTTCCTTTCCATATCATTCCAAGGGTAAAAATCCATACTAATAAATAACATTAAAAATCAATCATGCCACTGAAAGGTGAAGTCAACAAAACATTAATAAGCCCAATTAAAAAAATTGTACCATCCCAGGTAATTTGGATTTTTACTATATGTGGTCCAGCTACTCCTTGGAACAATCTCATGATCTAATACTAACATGTCCAATTTCTACTTTCTACCATCCCAGTTATTAAGGAAAGGAATAGAAAAGACAAAATACTCATCTAATACCACTTTTTGATGTCATGGACATAGTTCACTCCTATGTAATAGAACTTGATTGTCTAGATAACCATAATTGTGCCTCCCCGTATTCCATAGGCTTACAACTAACAGAAAGGTTCTTTGGTGGAGTTATGGGGATACTATACCATCAAGATCATAGTCCACCATAATGGTAAATCCATATAAATCAATGTACGAATCATAAAAAATAACCAAATAGTGTAATAGTAATCAAACATCATATAAATTACCATGTAAAACAAATCCATCAACATCACATATAAATATGATGATCATGGAATGATATACAAAAAGGTGAGATAGGGGGTTAGGGAAATATTCATATACAACATGTTATAAGAAATGAACAAAAGGCTCATGGATATCTTTAATAGAATCTCAATAATAGACTCAATCATATTTCCATAGACACCATACTAGAATTTTAAAGACCTGTAAAATTCAAGGAAATTTTTTTCCTAATTTTCTTGGGAATTTTACAAGAACGCAGTTTCTGACGACACCTGATTCAGAGGCCCGGTGTGCCCGAAATCATTTTCCGAAGTTTGGCTTGGGTACGTTCAGTGAACGAACGAGCGGGTTTTTCTAACTTTTGAACCGGTGCTCGGAATCGAATTCCGAGGGCACCGATGGAATCACAACGCCGATATTTTCTTAGAAATGCCTTTTCCAGAGTTGCGTTTACTTGGGTGTGGTTTTTAGTTTTTGGGGTTAAGTTAAGAAATAAAATAAAGTGGTGCGACAACTTTATTTTATTTCACTTAAAGCCACTTAAAGCCACTTAAGCTAAGTTAAGCGGATAGGGTGGAACCCAAAAATATCCTACCCACTTGGTAGGATATTTGTGAAGTGGGGCCCGCATGAGCCCCACCATTTCTTTTCCTCTAAGTAACGCACCCGCGAAAACCTCTTTTAAATGAAAGTCAGCCGGTGCGTTTTCTTAAATACTTAACGCCCCTCTTAATTGGGAAGTTAAGTCGGTACCATTAATTCATCCAATTAATGGTTTGTTTTTTATCTTTGATTTTCTTTTGTTGGAATAAGAATAAAATAAGACCAACACATGTCTACTTGAGGGTTGCTTGTTGAGAGGATTGGGAGAAGCTCTCAAGCTTAAAGATCTTCATCCTCCTTTACGAAGAACGCGAAGAACGCGAATAATGCCGAACCCTCGGAGATCAACGACACGACGCCGTATTTCGCGACGCTGACGATTATCCTTCCGCGACACTTCTTCCGTGACATTACTTCCCCGCAACAATATTCGATCAACAACCGATTGAGGTAGGGGGTTGCGGTTCTTTTAATTCTCTGTGAATTTTTGTCCTCAAAATGGGTTTAATTGATGCAATTAAATCTGTGTGTTTTTAATCCTCGGAGTTTGACGGCGCGACGCCGTGTACCGCGACGACAGCGACGACCCTTCCACGACGCGACGATCCTCTTCTCCGCGATGGTCAAATCCGCGACGAACTCACGTTTGATGACAACGTTGAGGTAGGGGTTTTGATTCTTTTAAATCTTTGTGATTTATACCCGTGGAGTATGATTAATTATTTTGTTGTGAGACATTTAAAACCGCTAACGCGGTGGGTGCGGACCAAAGAACAAGTCCGAACCCACCTCCCTTTTGTTCTTGGTGTGCGGAATGGAGGATGACGACAAAACAAGCCGCACAGGTGATGTGAGGTCCTCGCAGTGAAGGACGGGCCCCGGGAGGGCCATTAGTGAAGACGGCGTGAAATTCCGACCACCGGAACTCGTCCGGTGGTCTGCGGAGCAACCCGCCGGCGCGCCGCCGTGGAGAACCGCCGCGGCTGAAGCTGCGGTGGCAGGCCGACCATCCCGCGGCCGCACGGGACCAGCGAAGGCAGGACGCAGCAACCCGGCCGCGTCCGCTGGCGAGAGGCGGACCCCCCACGTGGGGCTGTGGATCAATCAAGGGGGCGGCACCCCCCTTGCGCACCGCTCAGCCGTTACGACCGAGCCGCCAGCCGGGCCGGGCCGCGCCGGCCAGGATGGGTCACTCCCAGCCGGGTCGGACCCGGACCCGGGTCGGGTCGACCCGGTTCGGGCCAACCCAGGGGGGGTTGGGCCAGGTCGGTCCGGGCCCAGACCCCCCGTTTTCGGACCTCTTCGGTCTTTTGCCCATATCTTGGGATACGAACCTCCGATCGACGCACAGTCAGGGGCGATGTGGTCCTTGGATCAAGATGGTCGTTTTTACATATTACACTCAAGGTTTTGGAATACTTGGGTTCAGCCGGGTTGGTTCGTGCACGAAACCAACCAAGCCCTCGGAGCGGAAACACTCATAACTTGAGCTTCGAACGTCCGATTGACGTGCCGTCGACTTTGATGGATTCCTCTAAGTGAGACGGATCTTTTGGCTTACTCCACCCGAGGTTTGGAAGAAGGTGGAGTACGGTCGGGTTGGTTTTGAATTAAAAACCAACCGGGCCCCTGGGACGAAAAAGCCAATAACTCTCAGACCGGGCGTCCGATTGACGCGCCGTCTGTGGCGTTGAGTTCCTGTTGACGATACAAAACTTTTGGATACATCAACTCTAGACTATGTGTCAGTTGATGTATCAGCCTCTCGGCTCGTGGAGCGGACCCTCCCAAACAAGCTTGCTGTGTGCGAGAACCCTAAAGCTGGCTGCGACTGCTGCGACTGTGACGACGACGACTGTACAGAGATCCTCAGTGGATTCGACGACGACGACTACAGCACTTAGTGATCCTACGTGGATCAGTGCTACAGATCCTGTGTGGGTCCGATCCTGTGTGGGTCAGCGCTCAGCGGTCCTGTGTGGGCCAGCGCCTACAGATCCTGTGTGGGTCTGATCCTGTGTGGGTCTTTGCGAGGGTTAGTTATCTATCGATCCTTTGTGGGTCAGATCCTTTGTGGGTCAGATCCTTTGTGGGTCATTGCGGGGGTTAGTACCTATCGATCCTTTGTGGGTACGACGACTTAGATAAATCATAGGAAACATCTGATCGTCTCTATCGTCATATGAAGAAGTATACCTGTGTGAGCTGAATCCTGTTTTACTTTTCTATGTGAATTGTGTTGTGCTATCCTGTGTGGATTTACGTTTTGCTTTCCTGTGTGGACTGGGTTGTACTTGGGCTCGGATGTTGGATCCAAACAAGAATTGATGACTTGGGTATATGTATGGGCATATACCTAAGCAGTGTCGGATGTTACTTCATGATTGTATCTTTCCTTTGTGGATTATCCTTTGTGGGTTCTGGGAGACCTTCGGGGGTCTCGGGGTCCCTACTAAGTAGCTTATACTCACCCCTGCACGGGCTATGCCCGCACTACATTGTGTTGGTTGTAGACGACGGACAGCGCTGATCGTGGTTGAGGCTTGCGGAGAAGGACGGTACCTGGAGGTGGACCACTGGACGGGACGTTCTCGGAGCAGACAGTTGGACCCGAGAAGCTGTGGAGGCTATCTGTACTCACCCTTCAGGTGGAATTCCCAGTGGACAGCTCGACGTTGCGGCTTTACTTTCAGTTGCTATTTTCCCTTTCGAGTTGTACTTTACTTTCAGTTTGGGTTTGTATACTGGCCTACTTACTTTTCCGCACTTACTGTTGTACTCAGTTTTTAGTTAGTGTTTACTTCTACTGCTTGCTTGCTCTGTGGTGTTTGTTTACTTTACAAAGGTAATGCCTTCCCTTTTAACCGGGATTTACGCCTTGGTGCTAGTCACCATCCCCTGGCCTATGGAAGGCGAGCTTGGGGTAGTCACGGCACGGGCCCCGAGGACGGGTCGTGATAAGAATGGTAATCCATAATCCATAGAATTTCACTTTCCCTGGTCGTAACATGCATCCATAAATTAACTTTGAGTACATGATGATGATCAACACAAGGTGTGTAATATACTAAGTAGGAAACCACTAATGATGTGTAATTTCATCCAGTTCCTGAGTGTATAATAAAAAATGTGTAGGTAAAACTAGAAGTTGTAAATGATGTTCAGTAAATAAATAACCCACATAGGTCTAGGTTGGAATGGAATTCCCATCCTCTTCTACCTGCTTTGTATTAAATAGTAATATATCTGAGTAAAAAACCTGTCATGATTTACTTTATAATAAATTCTAGGGACCTAGCTCATATCCAAGGCATCCCCCATTGGTCATAAACATATAAGGAATAAATAAGTACCATTTCATCAATTATCCAAAGTATAGGAAGATAAGGAATTTATAAAATGTAAAGAACTAACTGAATCCATGATTATGATTTGGCTTGGAAGATGCATCATATAGTACATTCACAAAGATTGTAAATATTCTCACAACCATGGAATTCATTATCAAGAACCTAGTAATCACTCTAGTAGTAACTTAGAACCCATTACCATAGAAGCATGTCCATGGAATTCCTCACATGAACATACATATCACTATAGGTTTCGTATACTGACATAACCCTTAGATTCCATCCTTGGAATTCCATGTAAGGAGCCCATGTATCACTTGTCAAATATATAATGACCTGACCTTGGAGTCTATCCTTGTAATTCCATAAATGGAACCCAAGAATCACTCTTAGAATGAAAAACATTATTCCCACTGAGTTATTACTTGGAATTCCATTAAGGTAACCCAAATATCACTATAGGATTATATAATTAATCTTCCATGTGTGTCCATCCAAGGCATTCATTTCAGAACCCCTGTGTCACCCACAACACAATATAATTCATTTAGAATTCATTTAATAAAATAATCCAAATGATCCCAATAAAATTTTTGTTAGTCAGATCCCATGTATTAGACATGTCATGCAATAAATAGATTATCAAGGTCCCGAATTCTATAAATAAAATATTTTATTACAAATATCCCAATTTTCTACTTCAATTATAAAGAACTTCTCATGCCTAAGGAATAAGGAACATTGTCCGAGGTTATAAGAACATGGTATTCCATTCCCTATTTCATTTAACTCAAATCAAAAATCAATCAACTCCTTTTAAATCCCAATAGAATGGGGTTGAAGTAACTAAAATAATAAGTGAATAAAATTCATTGACCACCCATGTTGTTTTATACAATTTATAAACACAACCAAGGGTTGGTTCAATTAATGTTATTTAGCCTCCAATAATAGATAAATGGGTCCTATGAACTATATAGGACTTTTCAATTCATTGAATTTAAGGAAAATTCTATTTAAAAACTATCAATCAGAAAATCTGGCAAGTGACACAATAAAAAAACACATAAACACCATGTCTTTAATAGAAAAGCATGATAACACATAACTTTGTTTGGTAGGTGATTCTTCAGATATTTTTGGCCTCTAATCTAGGATAAAATACATAAAAAATAATGCAAATATAAAAATTCCTTACTAATAGGGAATATTAGACCACACAAAAATAAATACATTGATATTGAGATAAATGATGAATATAGAGATGAGAATAATGATATTACTGGGTTCCATCCAAATAAATAGACAGTGGATCGAGCCGAGTTTGGATAGTGGAGATACCTCAATTACTATCATTTGGTATGGTGGATGAATACTCAACGGAGAGGCTTGACATTCATGTAAGAGGAAATAAAAGGTGGGGAGGATTTAATATGAAATTAGGGGAAAAAGTTTCACATTTAAATAGGGGCACACAGTCTGGTAGCATGGTAGGCAAAACCATATTCCAGGAACTTCCCCGTCAAACTCCTTACATAAGCTTGGTTTATAGATAAAATAATTGTGCATAGATCTAGAAAATATATATGCAATTATGTCTGAATCACTCACATAGCCAATTTTATGGTCTTCATGGTTATAAAAAATAGTGTGTCCCCTTATTGTGCATTGGTGCACCCTGAACGATTTAAAAAAAACTCTCTGGATTGGGGGACACAAATTATAATAATCTTGTGGCCCATATGTTCCTTAAAAAATATGGGGATCTAGGATCCAAAAAATCACCTAATACCATTGTAACCCCGATGGCCTCATTATTCTCTCCTATATGATAAAATTAATGAACTAACTAGAAAATAGAATGTTCCATACCTCATGGAAACTCCAGGTTCTTAAACTATTTAAGTCACATTTGATAGAAATAATCAAAAAGAGACCAAAATACATATATAAGTCCTTAAGGACGATATAACTATCCTGAATATCGATAAATATTTCTAGACCAATGAATATATTTCTAGTTTACATGAAAAACCAATGATGGTGACTATACATGTAGTGAATCGAGTTTTACCTATAAGACGTTGGAATATTTCTAAGAATATTTATGAAGCCAAGTGCTGAGTCGGCGTGGGATTCTTAGGTCCGATTAGCCTCAACACGATGATATTAAAAATATTAAATATATTCTATCATGTCATCATGGTTTCTTTGGAAACATGTAATAACTCCTGAATGGAGTATTAGATTGAAAATTTGAGACTGTATTTGCGATCATTACAATGTGTTTACCCTAGTTACAACATAATATTTTTCTATTACTCAGTGTTGGGTCCGAGGAAAGTTTGTAGTGTTGTGTTAAATGGTGGATATTTCTTTAATTAAATTAAAATAATATTCCACCTCTCTCACACCTATGATTCACATGATAGGAGGAACAGAAGCCCCTCCCCTTATTCCACTTTGATAAAGGGATGACCTAAAGACTGAATTGAAGAAATGAGATGCCACTAATCTTGGATCTTTACGGTGATCACTCACTGATCGTACAATGTCATCTTCAATGTTCTTATTTGACCTTAATTCTTTGATTATTCACTGTGAGGTAGGTGTGTTATGTTATATGTACTTATCCCTTGGTTTTTGCATCGTTTTATGGTTTTAGATCCCATGGACGCTTTCTAGGGACCCCCTGAGGTTCGAGCTATGTGATTTGGGGGTAAATAGTGGTGATCTAGGATTCTCATATGAAATCTTAAATATATTTTCCTATCTAAGTGGCGTGTATACTAGAGGAACACACCGTGTGTTCTTCCCATTCTGGGAAGACGATGTTTGGATACTACACGCCATATACCATGGGTTTCACCCTGTGTTGTGATCCAATGTCATGTGGCCTTCGGAAATGTCTAGTGAATTTGTGTGGGAGTAAAAGAAAGTGTAAAATACCCATCCAGAGTAGACATAAATGAGAATATGACACTTCCAAGGGGACATGTAGTCCGTACAAGCCGTTTAAAATGGGATATACAGCTTTTGGAAAACATGGTTGAATGATACTTGTGAAGGGAAGACACCGTCGGGGCTCGGGTGAGGTGAGAAACAATGCATAGCTTTTGTAAATTCCATGTAGGTCCACATTCCTAGAAAATATGTGTTACCTAAACACATGGATTGGTGTTCAAGCGGGGTTATAAGCTGTATAGATACCTATAACACACCGTGTAGCCTCCTCATAGTGGAGTTTCTTCTTTTCAAATCTCCTTCTATAGAGCTCAGGTTTAGAAATGTGAGTAGCCTATCCAGAGTATATTTTCACATAGAAAGTGATGATGGCCATAGTTTGGGACTAATAGAATTGTGTGGAGGTGTTTTGTGTTTTTCTTGGGTCAGCGATGGTTGGACCAGAAATATTTGAGTATGATCCCTCAGTTCATCCCATTGAGAGTTCATGTGGCATTACATCCTTGGTAAAGGATTATGCTCCCCTTGATAAAAATAGTATGGATAGAGATATTTTATCATTCCATATAAGATATGGAATGATCATATATCATTTCATTAGAGTTTTGGTATCCCTCAAGAAAGGTCAGGGTGGGATCTTCTAGCTTATCTTTTCCATATATTGGGTTCCCAGTATCACTATTACCAACACTACATTGGAGTCGATAAACTATCTAGAAGGAAATACCTATGGGGTTTATGGGATTTTACATTATATGATCCCCTATGTTGGGGGAGATGGAAATAGGGTTGAATCATACTCAGTTATATGATCCCCTACTAAATAGTTGGTTTCTATATTGTGGTTTCATCATCATGTATTTGATCCTCTACATCACATGTTATACAATTCATAGATCGTGGAATTATCACAACCAACACTACACATGTGAAAATATTCTATATGAGTGATATGATATACATAACATCTAATTGTGATATATTGTAACCTAGTAGATTATGAGAGTGATACCTTATCTTAGGGAGATCAATGGTTTACAATATTGGATTTGCAGTGTCCCTTAATTGATCCTAGGAGTGATTCTATGTTCAAGGAGCCGTTGTTTAAGGTTTTCCAGAATGGGTTTGTAGTGTCCCATAGAGGATCCTAGGAGAGATCCACTTTCTGAGGTTTGAGAACTTTGGGGTTCTAGATGGGTTAGTAGTGTCTCCCATCAGGGTGGGTGATATCCCCTATCTGACTATCTAGATTCACTGATTTCTATTGTGAAATTATTACCATCAATATTTGACAGGAATGTTCCCCCGAATGTATTACCTTGGGATGGTGGTGTAAGGACATCAAATTTGAGTTATCTGATTGAGTGGTATCTCTCAGAGGTTTCATATGGGATGGATGCATTGTACTCGATGGTATGTATCTATCATATGAGTGTCTTCTGGGATAATATGGCCAATGGAGTGCATTATCAATTTAAACGGTTGCATTATAGCCACAAGTATGAACCTTTTTCAGGCTATGAAATCAGAACCTCAGGGTACATGGATTCAGAGATGAGTATAACTAGGTGTATTATGGAAGTCCTTGAGGTGATGTCACATCCCAGTTGATGCACCAATTTGATTGAGCTGACTAGTCATGTATAGCTATGGATGGTCTTGAGATGGAGTTCCTATATTGTTTGGGTTACCTCTGGTAGGGTCGAGTAGAATATTGAATTTTAGTTACTCACATTTCATTTGGGTATAGGGGGTTCCAAAAAATTATTTTTATACTCACCCTTGCAAGGAATTATCCTGCACGTGTTCTATCTTCTACAGACCACTGTACTTTTGATGGATTCCTAGGAGGACCCGGAGCAGGAAAAGCATAGTGAGCTAGATCTACTAGGGTGTGAACTGGAGCTTGACTGAAGATATTTTTTGTGGGTACATTTGAGAGCTATCCAATCCATCTGAGCGGGTCAGAGGATTTTACAATTTTCTTTTGGTGGATGTGTATTTTTCCCTTTTTATACTTCTTATATACTCTGGTTTTGAATAAATGTATACATGCATTTATTTTCATTTTATGTATCTTTTATCTATTTCATGGAGGTGTATGTGGTGCATTAGTACATGTACATTATGTGAAGTCCTCCAATGTGTGTGATATCCAACTTGGCAGTGGATGCCACACCCTAGCCTTATAGAGGAGGGATTGGGGAGTCACGACTTGAGCCCCATTGGGGTTGTTCGCAATAAAAATTAAGTACTAGATTTTTTTAATGACTTACTATATCCAACCACACCAACGCATAAACATTTTGGGAGTGTTAATTATACTATACATTGGATTAATTGGTAGGAAATCATGATTTGAGATCTTGAACTAAACCATTCATGATAAACTATGTTAATAATTGAGCCTACATTTCTTAACATGAACAATTGTATATTATTGAATCTATTTAAAATTAAAACGTGATTATTTACATGAGATATGAGTTAAAACACATTTATGAAAATAATATTTGATAACTAGTGGAATGACATAATGTTAGAATTACAATTAATACTTAATAAGTCTTAAAAAAATTGATTCATTATAATACATTTGTTACGAATGATATATGGATGGTTATACATTGTTATAGTAAGGAGAATTGTATTGATTAGATAAACATGAAATAATTACAATAGAAATATCATATTTAGATTATTTGAATCTCAATCATTTTATAATAGATGTTAAGAGTTATTTTTAAATGGGTTCATTCTTGTGGATGACTTTATTGAACAATTCTCATTATTTCAAAAAAAAAAATATTTAACAAATCATGTTTTTAATTTATGTAAATAATTATATATTTTGAAAGACTCCACGAATTTTTTTATGATCAATTATAATATTTTAAAAAATAGTTTTATTGATGTTCTAGAGGATCCTATTTTTAAAAAAAACTGATTTCTAAATATATTATAGTTTTCTCAAATATTAATTGATGATTTTGTTTTTTGATCAATAAAAAAATCTCTGTAAGAAATCATTTTTTATTTTATAAAATTTATTTTAAATTAGTGTGATATTGGAATTGAAATTGAAATTTATATCTTATATTTATCAGAATAAATATTTTATTTGTTAAAGTAAGTATAATAGAGTGATATTAATAGTTATTATATTTGACAACACTAAGAGAATTGATAATACCATGAATAGATATTACTAATTTTACTTATTTGAAGCTAGTAAAATATTTAAACAATCACTTTATAAATGTATGATATAAAATCAATTTTACCTTAATATTATCCTTCTTTATATTATGTTTATAATTTTTATATTTCCAAGATTGCAAGAAAACCCCAACTAGATTTCATATATGTGTATTAAAAAGAATTTTTATGTGCATCAAGAGTACATCAAACATTATCTTATCTTACATTAATGAGGATTCACTATATTTGTTTTCCTATTTAGATTTTTATTTTTGTCAATATATGTTAGAGAGAAAAAACCACCAAAACATTTCACTTTTTAAAAATGTCACTAGTTTAATGGTATAGTTAAGAATTATATTTTTCATATATTTTCCACTACTAATGATGAATAAAAATATGTAGATTTTTTTATATTAATGGGATAAACAGAAATTACTCAGTTTGGGATTTCATTTCAGATATAATAACCCGATCTTTCACTCATGGATCCAGTGCAAAAGACACAATCTTTATATTTTTGTATTTAATACCTATAATCATGACCAAATTTTAGTAATTAAAAAAATAAAAAATAGTTGTAAAATAATATGCTGCTTACATAACCAAGGATATTTTAGGTTTAACGTTTTATAGAATTAGGATAAGACCCTATATAATGTTACCCACTTCATTAAATAAGAATATTTCACAATATAACCATATTGTTTCAACATTACATAAAAATGATATCTCACATGAAACCCTTCTTGATATAACTTTCATAAAATATTTATTCATAACATGTTCTAAAGGAAACATAAGAAAGGGGTGAGATCAAATTACTAGTAAGGGTAATAAATGGAATTATCAATTGTATTTTTTAGCTAGCAAAAGATGATCATATTGGTATGAATACAATGAGAATAAAATAAGAGTGTTTGTAACCATTAAATTCTAGATCATAGAAAATATGACATGGAATAATGCTATAACAAAGACAAGAGTCATAAATTTCATTAACAATATGCCATGCGAAATCAGTCTTGATTAAAGGAATCATTATAAAATCAAGAATAGAGAAAAATTGTTAATATCTTAGAATATAATCTCCATCACCCATATTAAATAATATAAAAAATAAACAGAACCCATTTAATTCCATAGGGTATTATTCCATTATTAAACCCTTAATGCTTGAATTTAAAGATATGGAGAATTACCTAATGTATTGGATACCTATATCAATCCCACCATTCATATAATCTATATCATGATCATCCATCATCATGAGATATATTGGGCTCAGAAATTATAATTAATAATTACCATAACATAAATTAATATAAAACATGGATGCTTCCATTTCATCATCAATATTAAAGAAAAAATTACTACCTTTATAAGTTGATTTTGATGTGGAAAAGAAATGATTTTTCAGATTATGTATTTAAAAACATCATTATATTTTATACAGTGAAATAATATGGATGGTATCATAAGATTATTTTCAAAGTAAATAATATGAATCATTAATGTGTGATGGAAGAAATGTAAACCCCTTTAAAATAACATTTAAAACATTTCTTTGAAAATTATGGAAAATACCTCTTTCTGAACTTTTAAAAACAAAAAATTCACAAAAAATTTATAGATTTATTTTATTTGAAAATAATCATTGAAAATTGTTAAAGGTGATTTAAATCAAGGAATAGTAATGACAGTGGTGAAAATCCATTGATGCGGTATATTTTAACGTAATGATTCTATTCATACCTTTTGTAAGAAGTACCTCATTAATAGAAGGACATGTAGATTATTTTTCAACATTTTTTAGGAAATTAAAATATTGTTTTTAAATTTCATTAATAATAATTTCTAAATATAAAATAAAATTAATAAAAACATTCTAAAGAACATTAATATGGAAGATAAATGATTCCATACCAAAAAGATAAATTAGGTCAGATTTTCTATAAAAACATTATTTTGATCTCCTTATGTACTAAATATAGGAAAATGAATGGAAAAAAATTTAAATCTAAAAAATATATATAGAATCATAATAGATGTATTGTTAAAAAAAATAATGATCATAAAATTTCTCTGAAAGGATCCTTCATTAATAATAATCTAAAAAATAAATAGGATTGTAAAATTAATCATTTACCGCTATGGTTAATTTCGAATCAAAAGTCATTAAATGAAATAACATGTTATGGATATGTACATTCACTTAATTATAAGAATTAATGTGTCATAAGTCATTAAAGGGATAGAAAGGACACCATAATACGAAATCATTGTGCATGATATGAAACATATATCAAGAAAATGAGAGATAAAGAAAAACATTGAAATGATCATATCATTAAAAGTTATAATTAATCATTAAATTAAATATTTTCACATATTTAAATCCATTTAAGAAAAGTTTAAATATATCATGAATTAATTTAGAGATCATTTCACAAATAATCATGGAAAAAATCTTCAATAAATAAGTTTTATTGCCCAATGGATCAAAATTGAGTTACAAATCTCCTTACCACTTTGGAAACTTTTGAATAAAAACCCCATGGATTAAATAACATAGAATGTAAATTTAAATGGATTGATGTATGAAGAACTCATGATATAACATGTAAAAGGGGAAATATATGAACCATAAAAAAATTTAAATGTATAATATTAAACATGCCTCTATAAAGGGATGGTCATGTTAAAAACATCGAATTACTTTATTAAATATATCACCAAAACTATCAATAATAGTATTTTTTTAAAACAAAGTACATCACTACGTGGAGACAATAGTCCATCCATACACACATGCAATGATTCTATTTTAAAGGATTGGAAGGGTATGATGATTGATGACATATTGTATTTATAGAATCCAAATAATGTCATTAATATCACACATATATATACATTAAATATATAATTATATCCAGTCATCAAAGTTGATGATCAAATGAAAAATTCCTCAATTCATGAGGTAGTAGGTTTCACGTACACATAGACGATGGGTTCATTTCACATTTGATTGAAATAGAGATGAATAAGGTAATTAAATTAACACAATAACATCTAAGTATATGGTAGATACTCATGCCATTATATTGAAATGGTTAGGATAGAATTGACTTACGTATAAGATGTAAAATGGATATTATTGGTTAATACGATTACCTTCTCTTTGAAGACCCTCCAGTCCTTTAAAATTAAGTCTTTTGGATGTAATTTGGTTGAGACATAGACATCTAAGAATATTTTTGGAATAAATGGAAGTTATTTGGGAAGATATTGGTAGAGATACCTAGCTCAATAAGTGTGATAATTAGAGGAGGTGTCATGTTCTTATATAATTGATGATAGGGGCGCCATTGGTTTACTAAATGTATTAAATTTATTTAAATTAATGTTCTTAATCAAGTGGATCAAATTAATATATTTATAATCTATGATATTTATAAGTCTAAATAATCCCATAAAGTAAAATTTATACAAATACTTCTGATGATTCAACCCTTTTCTAATAGTTTTAACCTCTATTATACATTTAAACTATTTCTAAGATATCAATGTTTTTTAATCTTCATTGGTCGATCAGGTTAATATAAAAGTATAAGTGACAAATAAATGAAATTTTTTATCGACTATATATCCTTCAATTAAATGATGATAATATTCTTTTTAATTTTAAATCAATTAATAAAATATTATTTAACTTAGCATACCATTAATGTCATTTCTTGTACTATTCACATAATGCTGATTTTAAAAATATCAAGAAAGTAATTTCGGTTGATTATAATTTTATAAAACATCAATAAAACATTATATTTTTATAGAAAATGATATAACACTACAAATATCCCAAATTATATTTCTTTGTAGGTTTTTAAATCATTCAACAGATTTTTACAGTAAATGAACAAGCACTATGTAACTATTTTATAATTAATTATGTTAATTATTCCACATATAAAAACTGAAAATAAATTATCATGATAAAAAACTATTTCATATTTTAAATAAAAATTTAAAAACAAACTTATCATCTTTTTTATCCCATTGAAAAAATATTTTAGATATTAAAATAAACAGAGTGATACATTATATTAATTCGTTACATAAAATAATATTAACTACATTATCAAAGGATAGTGACAATATATTTCAAAATTTTAGAAATTTGTATGATTATGGTAAAAAATACTCATAAAATGTAATAAATGACTGATATTTTGTGTTTTTAAATTATTATCTTATAGAATTAATTATTTTTATCCCATTTTACTCTTACCACAATGACTATGCTTTTACCAATGTAAATATTCATAATAACGAAGAATAAAAAGTTATTATTTACCAAATTTAAAAATCATGATTCTAAATTTGTAATAAATTTTATTAAATTAAATTAATATAACTGGTAGAAATTAATTTTAGAAGTAACCCTTGAAATATGATGAAAAACTATTTTAAAAAATGCATTTTAATTATAAAAAGTTTTGATATATAAATTAAGAATAATATTGATTTGAATGAAATTAAAAGGATTGTTTTTATTCATAAGGAATTAATGAAATTTTAAATCCAATTAAAAATAATTTTATTTTTATTTTTAAAGTGTTATAAAATATTAGATAATTTTTTCTAAAAAATATATTTTTTCAATATTCAATAAAAAAATCATTATTTTTAGAAAAATCTAAGAAATATACCATAAGATAATTTTAATATGATAATTTTTTAAAAGATATTATTTTTATAAAACCAAAATTTTAAATGTTGAAAAATTAATTATAATATCTTTTAATAAAAATAATTAAAAACCATTATGAAGAAAACATAATTTTTAATCATAAATTGGTGTCACTAAAAAACAAGTTTTATTTCCAAATAATTAATTAATATATTTAATTTGATATGAACTTTTTAACTATAAATGTTATAATGACGTTACTCCTATTCATATAGATCAATTTCAAATTATTTTTAAGATAATCATATTTAAATAATAACATTTTGTTGGTGGTATAGATTAATGTGTCATGTCCTGCATGCTATAGAACATAGTATTTTATTTCAAAAATCTGATGGAATTAATGATGAAATGTACCTATAAATTGTGAAAATAAAATTTTAATTAAATATTTTAAAATCATGTATCACATTTCAAGTTAAATGCATTTTTTTAATACCCATGGTATCACATGTATGCATTTATTTTATAGTTCATTCTGCAGAGTTTTGATGATAGAGAAAAAAAGTATGAAATTATAGAATACTAAATAGAATTAAAAATCATTATAAGATACATGAGACCACAATTTTGGAGGATATGGATCAAGGGTTTTTCTTACAGTTGTTTCAAAGTTTTAGAGACCATATATTCAAGCCGCCAAGCTTTATAAAGTCATTATATTTTTGTATTTTAATTCATTTTCTAGAAATTTCTCTACTCATTTTTATAGAGACTTTAGGGGTCCCTCCCTTGGTAACTTCAAATAAATCCCCACTCCACCTCTTTACTTCATAGAACTTCTCTCTTTATCTCTACATGATTTCTCCAAAGTAATCATACCATATCGTTTATTTTCCTCCCTATTGTTATTATTTTTTCTAATTTTTATATCCATTTACCGTAACCATAATTTTTTTATAACCCTTGGGTTATGAATTATCTACATGTTATTGGGTTTGATATATATGGACTTTGTATACTCCATATATTCATAATCCTCTTTTATTCAAATAAGTGGTTTTGATTTCTTTAGATTGAGGTTGGGGTTTCTATACCATTCCTCTAATTTTAAATAACTATCAATTCCTAAATTTTATAATCACTTTATTATAAAAATAATATCTATATACATTATCTAGAAAGAAAATATAAGTGATTTAAGAATACTTAATGAATTTTGTGTTTGATATAGAGGGGTTTTCATAGGACATTAGGTACTAATTTCTAAAAAATAATTTTTTTAACATAAGGTTGTTGATAAAAATTCTATGAGATTTATCATGATTCAAATAGATTTATAAGTAATTTTTTGAGACATGATTTATTTTAAAAATGTAATTTCATTGATTTTATCTTTCTTGTTGCATGTAAATGTATGTTTGGTATAGTTTTTATTATTAATGACAATTTATTCCATTTCTATCATTACCCATTATATCATTGATGTAATTGATATATTGTGGGTTGTTTATTGTTATGATAATGATTTGAAGAAGGGACTATTTAGTGTATGGTATATCGAGGTGACATCCAAGGTTTATTTTTCTCATTAATTGATTGATTTATTTGTGTTGGTAGTTGATCTATCATAAATGGGAAACCATTTCTAGTTATGTTTTAATCTATTGGTTAGTGAAACAATTTTCTATGATTATGAACTAGTTGTAATCCACCATATTAGTTCATTCAATGGCTAGAGGGATTCTGGTCAAAGAGGAATGTAAGGATATGTTCGGGTCTATAACTGTTATGACCATTTCAGGGGCTAGATGATGGATCCTCTATGTGAAGTTATAGGTTGTATATTAATATCATGGTAGTTTTAATATGTCTTATTTTACATTAAATTATTTATTTTATTAATCCCATGTATTCTTATTTTCTTGTTCCATGACTATGTTTTCATCAAAGCAAGGTGGTTTTGAAAGAAAAATCAAAATTATAAATGCCATCTGTTTTATTTTTCATGTATATATTATAAAGGTATTTTCAAAAAATATTTTATAAATAGTGTTGTTAGTTTTTAATAAAAAATTAATTTAATATAATAACCGTGACATCCCACTAGGTCGTGGCTCATACCCAAGAAGTGAATTCCATTGTTTGTGAGGATTTTTTTATATGTTTTAGAAAATGGGAAAATCACTTCATTAGTTGGAACTAATAAAAAAAATATATATTCATGTTTTGATGATTAATATGCTCATGTGGTGATGTTGAGAATCATAGAGCGGTTCCTTGTGATTATTCATGGACATGTAGATTATATTGGTATATTTTATATAATGGGAACAATAATTTTTTCCATTTTTGTTGGTCTCTGGTTAATTTAAAATATGAAAAATAAAACCCTCAATAATTTATTGTAAACTCATTTGATAGATTTTTTATGTTATATATCATATATATGACTCATATTTTTTTGAATGAAATTTTAGAATGTGTTTATATATTATCATGGATTCCCAATTAATGGAAACAACATTCCATATTATAGATAAGAGTCTAATGTTTTATTTACTTATAATTTAAAGGTAAAATAATTAACAAAGGTTATGTTTTATTCCCTAAACATTTTATTCCATATTATAATGATCATGAATTTGATTTAGTCTAATCATGTTAAGTCTTAGGGGATTTGATATATTTACCAGATTTTATTTGATATAAAATTGAATC
The DNA here is from genome assembly GCA_963277665.1 of Viscum album. Classification (NCBI taxonomy): domain Eukaryota; kingdom Viridiplantae; phylum Streptophyta; class Magnoliopsida; order Santalales; family Viscaceae; genus Viscum; species Viscum album. The sequence continues at coordinate 1,712,887,485 of OY728152.1, read as the reverse complement.
AAATCCCACAAGATATTTGGGAAGTAACTATATAAAAGAGAAATTATTATCATAACTGGAGTGTCAATTGGAAGTCAGGTGGGTGTACTCTTATTTGATCATGTTTTACCTATTTTTGAAATATTTTTGTTTAAAAAATTTGTTGTTATATTTAATATTATGTCCCTATGGATAATTTTTAAAACAATTATGTTTTAAGAGTTACAGTGGGGTAAAACTCCATTTTTTCGATCACTATACATAGAATGTACACTATTCTGTGTGATTGTTCAGTATACATTGAAGAATCCTCTCAGTGTTTCATGATTTAATTACTATCTCTAGTGTTCATATAATAGAACATGATTTTCTTTGAAATCATTTTTATTGTTTTATATTTACTCTTTTATGACTAGTAATTATTTGAAATATTATTTTTAACTTATTGGGGATGCATTGAAGAGATGTTCATGAAGTATTTCATTAATTTTATTTTTTTATGTATAATATTTTCTATTTTTAGATTGTGAGATATGTTTTTATTTGGTTTATATTGCTTGATTTTTATAGATAATTCTTTCTAAAAGATAACTATTAAACCAAAAAGGGATTTGGGAATAAAATTTCATAAGGTTACCCTCTTATTTACCTAAACAAATTCAACTTGATCATTCATACCATTCAAATAATAGGTAGAGAAGGTGAGCATGATCTTCCTTGAATAATGGATCATAGTCAAAAGTTCAATGTTAAGAACCTACCTTCCTTCCATATAGAAAATGGGTATCATGAAATTCAGTAGAGATCAGAGAAAACTAATTTGTTTTTTTTTCATAAAGACTCCTATGACTTCTAAATTAATAGTTTTCACTTATCTTCATTATGTACTAATCCAAAGGGTTAAAATATGTTATAAAGTCCAAGATACATGAATTACTCACCATGAAGTGTTCAAGTATCTAAATAAATAGTAGTTCAATAATGAATATTTTAATATGGTTATAGATTGACAATTTTCCACTATTCAATAATAGATGAATTCTGGGAAAAAATATTAAACTTATTTTTATGAGATGGTTGAGTTCTCCAGTGAACTTGTCCCAAATTATAATTTCAAATCATACCAGTTTGATATAAGGTAGAGACCTGATATCTAGTTGTATTTTATTCACTTATATATATTCTCATATAAAAATATTTTTGAAACATCAATGGATGAAAAAACATATGTAATAGGAATGACTGGTATGAGAAGTCATTCAACTATAGAAGGTAGAAGTCATATTCTTTATATATCCATAAGAGTGAATGTGATAAATATTAATAGGAAAGTAATAGTATTGTAACATAGATAAATTAATCCATTACCAAGATTTAATAAAGGAATAAACCTCTTATGTTTATATAGTGAGGAAAGATCAGTCATTTAAACACATTTTATTAAAATACTCCAAGAGTATGTCATTTTCATGGTCAATTAATCCACCTAAAACATTTCTATAAGAATCATCCTTAGAAAAGTAATGATGAATCTTATTTTATTAGAAGATATATAATGAAATAATATTCATCCTAGGGATTTGGGAACCACTAAAATACATAGGATGAATGATTCCATATACAAAGTGAATATCATTCTTGTATGGGTTCCTATAATAGACTTAAATTTATGTATTATGTATGTAAGAGCATGAAGGTATTGAATTAGTATTTGGGATAATGATAGCTAAACATATTGTTCTTATCACTTATTTTATGATTCTGGATTTATTTGAAATATGTACCTTAATTGTTTTATATCATCTAAACTAATTCAACTATTTAGTTTGTGAGGGTACAATATGCCTTATATGATAGAGATAACAACTATTTTTTTGAAATGAAGAAGTATCATGGGTTAAAATTTACTTATTACCTTGTGGTGATTTTTGATATTGAGGTTTTAAGGGTTTTCCACAACCATTATATATATATATATATAATCTTTTTTTGTGTGTGAATTTGATGATTAACTCAAAATCCCATAGTGATTACCCGGAATAAAAGTCCATGTTTCTATATTTTAATTGAAATAATAACATTTTTCATGGTAAGTGACATATGATATTACATAGAGTGGGGAATATTCTTTTTGATAATGGAAATGCGACTTGTCACATACAAATTTTTCTCCAAAATAATATTGAATCAATATATGTTTAATTAATTATTTTCACCATAGATAGATATCATTACGTTTTTTTAAAAAATATTTCTCTAGATTTCCAATAGAGAATAAGATTGAATTTTTCATTAACCTTCTTTTAGGGTCAATTCCAATATCATATACTTTATATAAAATGGCCTTAAATGAATTAAAATTCTTGAAAGACCAATTATAAGATCTCAAAATCAAGGGTTTAATTCTCCATATTATGTCAATATGGGTTGATCGAGTTCTTTTTAGAAAGAACAATGATAACAATATATGTCGTTGTACTGATTAATAGAACGTCAAACTCTTGAATATTAATAAAAATTACCTATTTACTTACGTCAATAATCATTTCATTCATCTCGATAGTGTAATATGGTTTTTTAGAAATCAGTCATAGGTTTGAGTCATCAACTGAGGTCAAAAGAGGATAATAGGTTAATGAAAAAAATTCAGGAGTAGATATATACATTATCAATATCTTATATCACACTTTTGGATAATTGATCTTTTATCAATTTCATGGGTATAATGAACTGTATCTACCATAATTATCATGATTTTTATAAAAATATTTATAGATGATATTTTGGATTATTATAAAAATACAGAAGAGAAAAATGATCATCATATGATTATATAGGTAATAGTGAAGAAATTTTTTTTCTATAAGAAAAACTACCAAAAAACCAATTTTTAATTCATGAAATCAAATTACATAGATAATGTTTTTTTCAAAATAAGAATTTGAGTGTGTCTTAAGGATATTTATGCTATGAATTATTATCAAAATAAAAATATTATTTTTGAAATAAAAATCATTCATGGCCTCGTCTGTTATTATAGATTATCCATTTAGGGTCTACTAAGAAATACCTCTCCATTGACAACATTGAAATAAAAGATAATTAATATTTAATGAAGTAATGAACTAAATATATCCTTTTATGAGTTGAATATGATGATAATAGATTATTTATTCCTAATATATACTTAACCTTTTTATAGGATCCATAGAGTATTATGCTACCTGATATGCAAGACTGTTTATTCTTGAAAAACCATAATCATGCATTATCATATTGATCTCATTAGTCATTACCTTAAAAAGTTAATTTCTCCACCAATTAACTTGTGTTTGTGATCAAGATTAATTGTTGAAGTGTTGGTTACACTACTTATTTGTGGATAAATTTACAATTTACATTGATCATAAAATTATAATGATTATTTACTCTTAAAAGGTTTTGAATCTTAATAATAGATAATTGATTGAATATCTTCCGGCCATTAACATTTATCTACCATATGACCAAGTAAATTAAATGTAGTTGTTAGAGATCTTAGCAGAAAACTTTCTATGAAAATAGTGAAATACACTGAGAAAAAATGGTGATTGATAAGACTATTTATATAAATGAATTTGAATATAAATGAAATAGGGTCATCTTCTATTGTTGTCTAGTGTTAAATTCATACCCCCTTGACTGAACATATTTATAAAGAACACATGTCATATAAATATTTTAAATATATTATAGAAATTCTAAAAGGTTAGGTACCCAATAGTAATTGGTATCAATCTTATAATGGATTTATTTAATTTATAAAGTGGTCAGTCATACATTAATCCATGAGATAGTATTTTATGAAAGATGAACATCATTCCAGTTAGGCTACTCATCTTGGTGCCACAAATATGTTCCATGATCTAACGTATTGATATTGGCTTCTTGGTATGATGTGTGGGATTATTGAGTTCATGACACATTTCCCCACTTTCTATAAATTTATGATCGTACACTAAAATCAAATAATAATATAGTCAAATATTATCATTCATATTTGTTAATATGATAATATAATGAAGAAAATCATAATTTTTTCTAGTAATCTCCCCATAGGAAGAATTGAATATTGATCATTGTTGATATCTTGACTAAATGAACCCATTTCCTAACAATATAAGTTATTATAAAAGTAATGAATCATAGAATCCATTATATTAATAATATTATAAAAATTCAGATAGTGTCATCCAATACAATTTTTTACTAGAATCATATATTAACTTATTGGTATTTTATGGGTTTCTAATAATCCAGAGACACCTAGATAAATCGTAACAAAACATATCATCTAAAAAACAATGTTTTGATGGGTTGAGCAATTCAAATTCATGAAGATATTATTCATGACTATGTTCTTGAATTTATTTGTTTATATAGAACCAATTTCTATTTCTCCTATTGTTTTAAAATATCCATCTACAACTAATAAACAACATCTTTATTATTATACACAACCTCTCACTAGTTGTAATGATTCTTTAAAAATGATAATTATTACATAATTCTCTAGGTTTCTTGGAAAACATATTATTGTCTTAACCATGAGACCTCAGAATATTTAAGATGACATACTCACTTTTTTGTATTTTTTGATAATGACTATTCTCTCAATACTCAACATTAAATCCCATTCACGAGATGCCTGATCATTATAAAATGTAGATGATATGATATGGACTATGCCCCAGGATCACTTCTTCTTCTTCTCAAATTTTTCCACACATATATATTTTATTTCTTACTTATTGTTTTACATTCTTCACATTCTCAACCATAAATCCCATTTCATTGTAAAATGAAATTTTTTATTAGGTGGTTCACTAAATCCACACATCCTATCATTTACAAAAAATTTTAAATTATAAGGAATCTCATCCCTACCAAAATAAATATTTATTAGTTTTTTGTAGTTTTTATGTTCCTTAATATTCTTTTTAAAGACTCATTAAATACCATAACGTGGGGTTGATTTCATACATTCACTAATAAACACCAAAATACCCTTATATTATTATATAGACATGCAGTATCATAGTGATTCAAAAAACATTATAAAATCATTTGTTTGCACATTCTATATACGATTAGTTTCTAACCCTTAAAATATATGGATCAATATGATATAATATTTATATATATAATTCTTACAAGACATCCCCAATTATTGTAAATCAACCATTCATTAAACATATCTATGAAATTCAAAACACCAATCATGTATAACTACATAGTTTAGATGTAATATTAGTAACTGAAGAGTAGAAAATTATCATTGTACTGACATGCCAAATTTAATATCTAGATCTCCTTCACCAATAAACATATATTTATATTTTCTTATATTCATTTAGTTTATTTTATCTTATATCATGTTATCTATCATGTGTATAGCTTCAGATCTTTTTTATTTCTTTAATCATAGTTGAATTTTATCTTTTTAAACACTATGGAATAGATTTTTTCATCATCAAGAATAATTTCCCATAAAAAGGTGAATTTATTTAAAAATTAATTTTCACCTAGGTATATCTCAAAATCAATATAAGTCTCAAAGAATTATTCAGGAAATTCAATTCCATTCCATTATTGAATATTTATGATAAAAATATAATGATGTCTTAAATATTTGTGCTCAACACTTCATAGAATTAATAGAATTTATAAATTATTATATTCCAAACCTTTTCCATTTTTAATAACATATCATAAAAATATACATTCATGCTTTATGATCAGTGCCTCAATGTCTTAAATACATATATAAATACATACACTTAGTGATAACATACTCAAAAGCAGTTCTCAAAGACTTATGTTAGTTGTGAAAGCCTTATCATCAATGATCAAAGTCTTATACTCATTTTTAAAGCATTATGCTTGATAATTTGTCAAATTTATCAAATTATACATATTTATAGAATTACATTAGAACTACTCCAAGATAAATCCATACATTTTAAACCATATAAAAAAAATCATAAACATCCTTAATCACATCATAAAAAAAATACTTTTACATTCTCTTCAACATTTTTAAAAAAAATTAGGCAACCAATAACTTCATCAGTAATTACAATCCCACAATAATATGCTACTTTTGGATTTATTGGAAACTCCACTAATCCCTTTAAAAAACTTATATCTATTCAAAAAAAATCAAATCATAAGCTTTCTCATATAATAATTTTCATACCCCATACTTCAAAAATATGTTAATGTATTTGATAGAAAAGAATTTGTCGATGAAAGATAAAATGTGGAAAATGAAAGAGTTGAAATCCACTCAATTCGATCTACCAATCAATATTCATAACCATTGATTAAAATTTGGGTCACTATTTTTCTATACTCTAAATATAATTCAATGTTTAAAGGGGAGGGTTCTATAAAATTCCACTCAGTGAGTGGGGATGGTTGAAGATGATATTTTGGCCTTAACATAGAAAACCTATCCTTTAGTAATTATTTGATAAAGGATCTACAACTTGTTCCTCAGTCCCAAAAAATCATGTATTACATCACTATTTTAATCATTAACTTCATGAATGGATACCAGGGATCCATTTATTTCGATATTGAGTTTTGAACATGATTATGAAAAATATATATAACACTTTTTATATATTAGGAAATTCATAATGGACTGTGAAATTCAACTCTAATATAATCCAGGTAAACCTGTATCTAAAATATATTTTTATAGAAAACAATTGTAGAAATTTAATCGGAATAAACTATGCATCATTACAATAAACAATGCTTATTTCTATTCTATGAAACATAATTATCAATGAGGAAAATATTACCATTGTAAGTGGATTCGATGTTAATATTGTCACCAGAACAATCAGTATTATAGAGGACTTTCAATGTCAAATTGGAAGTGTATCTTTGTAGTAAGATGATACAAAATATAATATTTATGTAACTGATGATTTACCTGGATACAAGTATGTGAAACTGAATGGGATTCTTTTGAAATATGAAACATAATGTCACTATGAACGTAATTCCATTAAGAACAAAATGTCAGGTCTAGAATATTTGAGATATATAAAGAAATAGATTAGTTTTCTATATTCACATTGGTTTATAATTTTAGAAATCATATCTATAGAGATTTTGGTTCTAAAAACCATCATAATGGAGTTCCCATTACAATCTACTATTTAAAACATATTTTACAATTCCCTAGAGTACTTTTCTTGGGATAGAAAAATATGTTTATCTCCTTATATTAATTTTCACCCTATAAAGTAAGACATATCACCCAATATGATCATTTCAAAGTGTATATTTAGTTCATCCTAAAATTACTCATATATTTACTTTACTTCCCCAAAAAAATGTGTTTTATCTATCTTTCACATGGTGTTTTTGTTGATCATAAAACACCCAATTTTTTATCTAATGGTTTCATTATGTTTTTTTTTCAGTTATACCTAATTGTATTCAAGTTAATTTTTTTAATGAACAAAATAATGGAATCTTGAGGATATTAGATAATCAAAATGAATACTTAAATGTATTAGTGATAATATTTATGATTCCTAAAAGGTTTTTAAAATAATTTCTTAAGGGATATATATTCCATAAGAGCCCATATCATGGGGTGGATGAGCTATTTCATGATGTAAAGTGTAGTAGGTAGCACCAGCTACCAAACATCATGAGTCAGTCACTCCAAATCTCTAAAATACACATTGATCAGCAGGTGAAGACTCACTGACCTAACATTAGGAGAAAATCATGTCCAAAAACATCCAGGTAGATAATTCACTACTCAATGGAGTCTATGAGGTATTCAATTTCAATTACGAATATCATACTGGGTAGTAATTTTTTTGGTCAAAAAAACATATCTCTTAAAACATTAAATCCATAGGTAAACTGAAAGTATTTAGGAACCTCCCAAGTTTTCTTGAAGCCAATAAATGTTATACATGGGTACTTTGATCATAATCCCTTCTTAACTAAAAAAATTGATGGAATTTATATTCTTCAACATTGAATATATAAATCATTTTTGCCTCTTCTCTAAGGTATATTCTATATATTTTTTCTCTATTTCCAATGAATAAGGAACCACAACGTTATCTCTAACCATCACTCCCTATTTGTATCAATCCATAAAGAGATATATAAGACCAAATCTATAGAGTATATATGTATAAAAATCTATATTTTCTCAAACCTCACTCTACCATTTGGTTTGTAGGTTTCCATTAAACCCAATGAATGTATTATTTTATGTGTTTCCCTTAAAACCAAGATATTTTTTAGTTCTTGGGTATTAAATAAAACAAATGAATGCGGTTCTTCAGTTTCCATTAAAATCATGGTAATCAGTTATTAGACTTCCATTAATTCCTTATAATGGTAGTAATAAGTTGTATCTCTCTAATTATGGGTTAGAGGTGTAGGGGATCATCTTAGACTATAGAAAAAATTATTTTAAAATATAGTTTATATTAATTCAAATTAATCATTTTAATCATTTAATATAAATTCTCATACATTCATAATTTTGTTTTCATTTTGATTCTTAATTTACTTTGATGTTATATATTTTAACTCTAATGGAATTTGTTAAAAAATTACCTACAATATCACTTAATGCCAATAAAAAATGAAAGATTAATTGGTTTTATAAGTTTAATAATCGTTGTACGACTTCCTTATAATGATAAAAATTGATATAATGATTATTTAAAAGATAAAAGTGGTCACAAAAAAATAAAAAATAAATCCTTAAATAATATAATTAATTACATGGTGTATACGTATTCCATTTATATAAAAGTACCCATAAAACACTAAAACCAAATCATCCAAGGATTTAAAATCCAATATAAAAATTATTAATTAAATTATATGGTAAAATTATATAAAATGATATTTAAATAAAGAATAACCCTTACCTAATAACAATTAATATAAGTGGTTCCTATTATGATTCACTCAAAATATTTATGGGAATCCTCAAAAAAATTTAAAATTAAAATTAAAAAAAATCTTATGGGAAGGTTTAGGTTGGGAAATGAAAGAGGAATTACTTTAAAACTAGAAACCACTTATTCGATAATTAAAATAATTATCCAAACTTAATATAAAGGAATTCATGATTGTAATAAGAAAAATTTAAATAAATCCATTAATTTATTAAAAAACACATTATTTCATCATGAGAGATTTCTCTATTGTGGCCTCCCCACTATATTAAGAACTCTCATCAAAATTAAAACATTAAAACTCATCATGATTTCAATAATTACAATATAATATAGGTATGGAAAAACTGAAACATTCCAAACACAAAATCCACTATACATCATCATCAAAATTCATTGTTTACCATAATGAATTTCTATGATTAAAAAATTCCCATTAGTATAAGAATACCTACATCCAAAAATATAAATTACTAGAATGGATCTATGATTATAGGAAGTATAAATCATGGAACACCTCAAATAGTATCCATGGTAACATCAGCTTCAACATATTGATAATAGGGGTCCTCTAAAGGGGTAGATCTTGTTCCACCTCCCTTAGTAACAACTCCATTATGAAATCTCAATAGGTATAAAAAATATCCACAATTATAAGAGTTCTTTGGTGTTTTCAAACTTTTAGGTTTTTATACCTTAAGATCTATGATTGATAACACACTATGATCCTATTCCAATTAAAATATAGCTAACTAAAGAAAAAAACATTTATTACTTTCACTCACCTAATCAGACATGGATTTATTCCCCTTTCCTCTCCCGAGGCTTCCATCACCACCTATGAGGGCTTGAAAACATACAACATCTTTGAAATTCCTGCCAAAAATATTCTATTCCAATGACTTTCTCACTATAACTTAATAGGTTTTTTGTCCAATTGAAGACACTATTGAAAATATATTGGAATGAATTTCTCTTAAAAAACACAGAAATTTAAAAAAATGGAAATAGTAGCATCATGAAGATATGAAACCATTTCAAAAAAATGACATACATAATCCACCCAAAATAGGAAACTATGCTATAGGAAATACAATTACATAGATATTTGTACATTCATCTCTTTTGGTAAGTAATATTGATTTAATGTCACTTTAAAACCATCCAACGAAGAGTCATTTTACCGTATCATCTAAATTTTTTACTTCCATGCCATCCCACTTAGACCTCTGAGTATAAAAGATTCAAATATATGATTAAGAACCTTAGGAATCTAAAGATGAAAGATAATGATACCAATAATTCTCCACCATTCTTCATCTCTCTATAAGTTAGGTTTTCCTAGGAAAAGAGGATGACTTGGATTATGAAATTCTCAAATGATGGCCTTATACTGAGTTTGGAAAGGAAGATAACTATTCTTGGTGACCAAAAGAGATGAAATAATAGATTAATATGGAACTTGATCTACCAGAGGGTATACATGATATGATCCACCCACAAATCCCCCTTGAAATTCAATAAGACATAGTGAGGGGACACACTAAAATGGAATGAAACATTATCAAAAGAAAAACAATCCTCAATATTTAAAATTTCACAAAATTGAAGACAACTAAAATGGTCAATATCAAAATATCAAAATATGAATTGAAACTCATTACTATATAAAACATACACTTTCAAAATCATATAGAATGTTATTAAAATATTTATTCCATCCTAATTTTATATTCAGTGAACAATTTATTATTTTTAAAGGTTCTATTATAAAAATGTATAAAAATTCACAAAATCCACTTTTAAAATTCCCCTTGGACATCTAAAAAGTCTCATTACATTTCAAACCATTTTATAAATACCTTTATCAATATCAAAACTCAACCCTTTAAATTTAATACATCAACTTTCAATCAGAAAATGACAATAAAAAACCTAAATATCAAAAAATAATCAATATCCACTTAATTATTTCGAGGTAAAAATTAATCAATACTATAAGAAATCCAAACTAATAATTTTTTCATAAAAAAATAAAAAATGGTTTAATGGTTGTGCGTGGTTTTGATGAATGGTTTGGGTGACCAAACAAAAATAATATGACTACCACTAGAGGCCATCGTGAACCTGAATATGGGCTCCACATGGTTTTATAAACAACGTATGAAAACTATAAACCTTGTTATTCATTCCATTTTCACCCTTAATATTATTGAATACTTAGAATAACTAATGAAACACCCATGTGGGCCAATACCTTGTGAATTCAAATAAGAAAGAGAAAATTTAGAAACAATTCTCAAATCAAGACTCAAATCTTAATAACCCATTGTAACTTAGGTTTCATAATTGATGATGTTGATCAGGAACCTAATAATGGTTTACCACATGAATTTTTAAAATGTTATCTCATGTCTACCATGAATTATTAAAATAAATCTATGGTTTGATACTATTATTCCACCAAAAAACCCAGGACAACCATAAAGTAGGCACCAATGATGTCTGACGTCATGGTTTGAAGGGAATTACCGACCCATAGGGGCATAAAAAATGTTATAAGAATAAAATTTACTCTAGTGGGAGTAGTTTTCCATTGATAAATATATAATTGAACTTGGTAATTCCACATGAAATTTCAACATGACCATTCCACATAGTGGATGGGATCATACAAAATGAATAAAAAAAATCAACATAAAATAGAAATGAAATATTGGAAAATATTGATAAAAAATAACAAGGATAAATTAATTCAAATAACCATAAACTACCATAACAAAATTCTCTATTTCCAAATTTAACTAGAACAACATATGGCAGAAAATGAATGCAGATGAGTCCATCAAAATACAAAATCTATATAGTAAAGTTGAACAAAAATTACTACCACACATCTTCATGTATAAGTAAAGTACCCACACTTGTAACAACCATCAAAACAAAGCCATATCAATGGTCACTGTCTAAAATAAAGGGGATCCTTTTAAACATATTATTTAATTACAATTAGAAAAACATTCCCAATAGGTATCATCCATAATCCCAATGCACAATATTCAATTAAAAAATTATTTTCATCTTGTTTGAAGTTATTGTAGAAAATAAATAACACATTTTTATTTTTAAAAAGTATTATTTCATATATCATTGAATTAATCCATTGTATTTAAGATAAATGTTTTTTTCCAAAATAAAAAATCTATTCAAAACTCATTAAAGAAAATACAATGATTTTAGAATGAGGAAGAATTTTATCAAGACATGATTTATAAATATTTCAATATTTGGAGATACAAAGAATTAAAAAGTGAAGTAGAATAAAACCAAGAGGTTAAAAAAAATAAGAAATATATGTGCGACATAATCACAGTATCCATGGAAACCTAGGATCTTGGGGATGATCTAGAACAATTCTATCATAAACACTATATGCATACTAATATTGAATATCAAAAATCATACCCTAACTATTTATTGAATATTACCTAGATTGAACAAGGGGGAAACCATTTAACAAGATAAAGGTATTAATTTAGGGTCACCTGCATGAGTAATAATCATAGTATAGTGCAACAAGTGTCACCAAATTACCCATATATCTAAAAATGGATATTAATGAGATATTAATATAGTAAATACAATACATTACCATTTATAATATAATAATATCAATAAATAGAAAAATATCAACCTCAAATCTAAAAAACCATCACAAAATCTAACTCTCCTGTCAACAATATGAAATAAATAACATTATTCTATGGGAAAATCATCAGATGATATCATAATATAATAATTTCAACAGTATTTTCCAAACCAAAAAAGGGGATTGTTTCATGGGGTAAGTTTTTTTTAAAATCATTTTTAGAAAATGTAAAACAATCTATAATATCAACTTTCAAAATTAATGTGATCCAAAATATATATTTATTAATAATAACATAAACATAATAAAAAATTGATAATAAAAAGTTATAAAACAAATTTTATAGGACCCATGAAAACAATTTGTTGAATGAAACCATAACCCCTAAAATCTACTAGAATATCATATCATTTATTTTGAATCCTGAATTAAATTTGAATACACACATTCAATACACCCCTTCCACTAAAAATTAAGATAATTATACTAAAAAAGGAAAAATATGGGATATGATATTCAAGAGGAACCGTATAATATAACAACCCTTCTATTTATTACACATTAATACATGATTTAATTACATAAAATTATACTTAATACAGCCTGAAAGATCAATAATTATAGATTAATTTTTAATAATATACATTTCATTATAACTTTATACATGAATTACAACATCTTTATTGAAATATTATTTATCATGTTTGTGCTAAAAACTGCATTGGCTAACTTGGGGAAATACATAAGAAAGGGGTGAACCATAAATATCAGTAAGAGAATAAAAATGGAATAACATAAAGATAAGAATAAATGTTATACAAGGAATATCAACAAGTCATAAAGTAATATGAATAATAAGGCCTCATATAGTAATATAATCATAACATAAGAAGTGTGGAAACAACTTAAATAATAGCATCATAAAAGTAGGCCAAGGATAATCCTCCAGGACTACATGGTGGAAAAAGTTGGATAAAATATCTAGGTAAACCCCTATTCCTTCATGATGTATCATGATAGTAAACATTACCCAATGTATTGGATTGTTATATAATTCTGGGTTCACTATTAACTTTTATTTCATTATCATGCTTAAGTGTGCCACCTAGATCAAAAAAATGGATTCATTTATCATTAAAATTGATTCCAGGATCCAGGAGTGTGAAAAATGGATATGTATGTCCCCAATCAAAAGAAATATGTGTATAAAAGTGAACACCCTTGATAGGATATTTTTACGACATCACTACAAAATTGGTTTGGCATTTAAAAATTATTTTGAAAATATGGAATCATAACAATGTCACATAAAAATTCATAAAATGTGTAGATGAAGGAAAAATGGGTCTCTGGTTTTTTGGAATTTGGGTGGAAAATAATAGGTTCATAGAAGGAAATGTCCATACATTTAGAATATAAAAAGGAAATTGATAATAAATAATCATGAATAAAAGGATAAAGGAAATGATTCTTGAGAAATTTCGGCATGGTAACAGGTGTACATGGGAGGGTCTAATTAGCCACCAAAAGTATTTTTATTTTTAATAAAAGGAAAGGTGGATGAAGAGACTATAAATAAAACAATTAGGGTTTTAAAATAATTTATCCCAAGAGCAATAACTCTTTGAATTTGGGTACCCTCAAGAGGAAAGACACCCAAACTATAAAAAATAAGGATTCGGTCATTCCAAGTCTCTATAGAAGCACAAATTTCATCCAACATATTACCCTCTTACAACTTATGAATAATGATAATAGGTTTTTTCATAAGACACTTGCATATACTCAATGAATACTCAATGGACTATAGAATAAGTCCTTTATCTACTACTGTGTTGTAGATTGTTAACGAATCCATCTCAATTTCCTTAATATGAATATGCATCTGAGTAAATATGAGAAAGAAAATGCATATATCATGTGATAATGCTTGAAGGGATTCACCAATCTCAAATAAAACTGATAATGAAGCTAAAATAAGACATATAGGGTCTCTAATAACTCTAATACTATACATGTAACCCAAACTGCAAGAACCATCAGTGTTAAGTTCATTCCATAAGTGAGGAGGCCTCCCTCTAATCCATATTCCCCATGCTAAAGGATTATATTTAAAGGAGTATTCTGATGGAAATAGATGAAACATGTAAGGGAAATTATCCACATCATTTTACAACCTATAGAAATAAGGAATTTCGTTTTTGGTTTTGAATAAGATACATGTGATTGAACTCGTAGAGAAATATGGCATTTAACATTCCTATATAACCATAGAATCTATCAAACACTAGTGAAAATGATATATTTTGACCTTTTCTCAATGTTGTATCTTTCTACACCATGAAACAATTACTAAAGGAACATCTCAGTTGATAAGAACTAATCAGACCATCTTATAAACTACCCAAACGAGCTCTATATAGACTTAACCCAGTCACTATTGAAAAAAATTCTATGTATATTCAGAATTTAGATCTAAAAAAGATATAAAACTTGAGGAAATGATTATACCCCATACTATATATTTTTATCAGATGGATAATCATTACTCCAAATACACTAAAACAAGAAGAGAAATTTAGAAGGAGGATCATTGCACCGTAAAGATTCACTAGAAATGTCCTACGGAAAATTAGTATATTTAATTAAATGAAAATATTTGATAGATAAGGTATAAGTTGGGGAACCCATGAAGTCACAATTATCATGATCACATTTCATCATAATGCTTTCTAAGAGACTCACATGGTTGTCATCCAAGGTGGATCAAATGAAATTGGGTTGCCCGTTAGCATCCCTAAAGATAATATTATGAGTAGGGTAGCTTGGGAACCCAAGAGTTTTCCCTGACCTATTATGAAACCAATAGATCAAATATCGCTTTCCAATAAGCCAACTAGTATGATTCTAAAGGATAGGTAAATGTGGCTGAGTCAACACCTAATTTTTTTATGGATTATGTCAAGAAATGTTACATTTATATATATATGTTCTGAACATGTGTTTTCCCCATAATGATTTTCCATCTATTATCTTCTAAGAATGTTTCCCATCAAGACCATTATTGTTTCATGATATAATCATTATGTTTTGATACCTTTCATTGATATATTTATAAATCCTATTATTTTAATCCCAATGAAATTTTCCTTATAGGTGTCCATCCCATAAAATTAATATCATATTGCTCAAAAAGTTGGACATCAACTTTTTGTAACCTTCATAGTGGACAAGATATTTATTGGGACTAGGGAGAGAGATGATTTAATCAAAGTGATTCTCCCTCCAAATGAAAATAAATCGTTTTTCTAATTGAGAAAATAGCCAAAAAATTTATCAATTACCATGTAAATATGTTTGATGAGGAGGGTGTTAGTGGTTATAGGGGAACCTAAGTAATTCATGGGGAATGACAGTTTTTTTATACCATGATTCGTTTCTAAAGCCCTTGTTCTTCTTTCGAAGCATTTTTTAGGAACAAATAATTTAATTTTCTTCCAAATAAATTTTTGGCCACTCTAAGAAGAATAGTCCCCTAAATATTCATTAACCCCTTGTATAGACCTTCTTACATAGTAGAAGAAAACAATGTTATCATCTACAAACAAGAGATGTGAGATAACCCTATAAATCTTTTTATTACGATAATAGTAAATATTATGCATTGTAGTGTAATGAATAACGTAGAGGGTGATAACATCTTGAGACATGTTAAATAGATAGAGGGAAATGGGAAAACCCTTTCTCAAACCCACCCATAATTATTAATTGAAAATAAAAATTCCTAACAAGATAAAGAAACATGGATAAAGATGAGAAAGGAAAGAACCCTTAGTTGAATGTGTGGTTACAAAATCTTGAAAAGGAATTTATTGAGAACATGGGGTGACATGGGGGGACTATTGAGACGGTAAAAAAGAGTAAGAAAGTTATCCAAGTATTTTTACTAAAGAGAAGTTGGATCTTCGGTTAGTTTATAAAGGAAATGAGAGGGGAATTCCTAAATATATAACAAGCCTAGGTTTTGGACTCTATATAATAAAATATTCAAACAAACAGACACTTCAATGTTTTTTCCCATGGTTGTTGCCATAGTTTTGAGGTCTTCATTATTTTATTATGATATGGGCCAAAAATATTAATATACTTTCCTTTCTCATGTGGAGGTGATTCACCCATTTAAATAAATAAATTTAAAACTCTAAAATATATTAAATGTTTTATAGGATTCAAAAGGAATGTATAAAAATAATAAAGTAAGAATAAAATCACATAATTTTTTGGGGAAAATATTTATTTGGACGAGGATATCCATTATATTATTTATTACATCATTTTTGGGTGATTATTATTTCATAAACCACACTGTTTATTTATATGGTAATTAATTTTTACTTGATAATTTATTTCTCTCAAAATATTATTAAATATTCACTATTGGATGATTTTTAAATTATGATTCCAAAAATAATATTTATTTTATATAAATAATTTTCAAAATATGTGAATTTTTTCTTTTTATATAAGATTCAACATTTATTGAAAAAATGATGGGTTTTTGACAATAATAGTTTTGAACCCTTATAAAAAGTACATTTCACATCATAAAAATTATATGACAACTTATAAATAATAAAACATTACGTAAAATTAAAATTATATAAAAAATTATTTATATAAATAATATATTAATTTATAAAAAATAATTCCCGTAGTTTAGTTTGAATATTACCTGAACATACAATTTTTTTTTAATTAAATCAAAATCAAAATCATTTAAAAAGGCACAAAAAAATAGAAAAAAAATATTGTTATAAAAAATATAAATATTCATATTACTAATTTCTTGATACATATCTCTTTATTACAATAGTGTATGACCTAAGAGTATGGTGTGTGATGATGTGAATTTCATGGGGTGATTCGACGAACATCGTTTGGGTCGTGATCTTGATGAGCTTGAACTTCTTCCATAATTTTATTTCTATTAATTACATTGTTGGATCTCAACATGGGATTGGTAATGGGTAAATCCATGTGATACTTTCTCCATCAGATACTATGATAAATGGGCTTGAAGGGTAAAATCCTACTGAATGAGGCCACCACTTCCTTTCTCCGTGTCAATTAGATTTTTCAAAGCCATATATTTATATTATTCATGTGATCACAATATAATGACTATATTAAGAATGATAATTTTATTAATGGTATTTTAAATGTAAATATATAATCATAGAATTTAACGTAATTTCTATAACTATATTATATAATAATATATTTAATTATACCACAAATGGAAACATCATTTATAACAGTTCTTGTCATTACATTGATAAAAAATCCCAAAATAAAAAAATCAGACCAAGAAAATTCAATGGTCACCAAAACCACATTATGGAATGATGGTAATGTAATAAATAAGGAAGAGAGGGAATGATACTATCTATATGATATTAAATTGAGTAACTGGCCTTAAACATTGAAAAAATCCCATGAAAACACTATATAGAGGAGGGGGGAAAGAGGGGAGGTTTCTAGATCCATATCCATATAATAGTGATGAAAAGGGACCCAGAATTATTAAATATAAATAAGGTTATAAATGTATTTTATAAAATTGTAAAATAATAAAAAATCTACATGATTTTCCAAATCTTTCTTCAATCGTGCATAGTTCACTGGTCACACCCTAGGAAACCCAACAAGGGTTAGTTTCATGATTTACCCAATGGTGCACCTACTATGTGGGAAGAGCTATACTCACATAGGTGGATGCAAATTTTTTCCACATGGTTTATAAAATTGTTTTCTAATAATATGAGCATATTAATTAATTATGTAAGGAAATTCATGTTTAATCCACACAATTTTCACTGCCATGGGAAAAAAACATGCCACACATGGTAAGACCTATATTGAAAAAATTTAAGGTAAAAAGAAAAAAGTAAATTAATTAATTCAAATAATTGAATAATAAAATAATAAAAAACTTGGTTCTCGTATGACTTATTATCTCTGTTTTCATTCAGTAACTAAGATAAAACTCTAGAATTTTCATGATTGATCATACAGTTCAATTGATTTATTCATGATATTCAATTAATGTGTTTATACAGTTCAACCCAGTGACCTAATTTTTTCCTAAAAAATATTATAAGTATAAATGAGTTCTATTCTAAAAATCATGTGTGATTCAGATGTCTAATGTTTTCATAAATTTCACCATTCAAAAATATCTACATGATTTTATCTATTTCCTACTTTTCCATATAGTTAATGGAATGAAGTGACCATACTATAGTAGTGAAGGTTTATTTGAAAAATTATAGGTCCATGATATATATTTATTTGGTAATTTATTTTTAATTTATTCACAATTAGAGATACACAAATTTGGGGGTTAGAAATATATAATTTTTTGAAAAATCATTGTCCTCATGGAAAGAAAATATATATAAGTAACCATGCACATAACTAAGTGAGATGGATGTGGGGGGGGGGACAATGTTATTTCACATGGTTACTACAAGGCTGGTCTAACCATGTTGAATCTCTAGGGAAACTATGTGATATATTTTTTAAGAGATGGTACCTATATGGTGGTTACATTTTTTAGAAAACAATTATTCCAAATAATAGTGTCTTGTATATTACATTAACATGTGGAATTTACCATGTTTTAATTTTTTATTTTAAGCCTAATTTTTGACACCATACTTCATATCATAGGCCTATTCACCTTATTTCCATAGAATCTTTTCTCCCCATTCCTCATCGGTGTTCTACTATTTTTTTTTGTAAATTTATTCGAGGTAATACTCAATTTATTTTCTTTTCTTCCCCTCATACTTCCTTCTTACCATATTTACACAGAGTTTTAGAAACCTAGTACTCCATGGGGGCCGGACCTAGGACTTGTTTTGTGATTTTAATGAAACTGTTTTTTGGTTTAGGCTTGTGATGACTTTCTATTCAAATTTCTTAAGATATATAATGAAGGTTAGGAGATTCCATTGAATTTTTGGTAGATGTATCTAATGAATGGGTCTATCTTAGGGAAAACTTTTAATTCTTGGATTTCCTTGGGGTTAAAATTTTAATGAGTTATTTTGAGTTATTGTATTATTATTCATTTTAATTATTGGAATTTTTTGGATTTGAGCACATTTAAAAGGGTTAATTTTTTTCCCAATAAGTGTTCGATAAATTTCTTTAATAGGAAGATAATTCCAAAAGATATTTTAAAGCGGGTTTAGAATGTTATTTAAGTTTTACATGGGGATTTATTGTGTATGTGATTATGGGAATGGTTTTATCTATGTATTTTCATTGAAAGAACATGGGAGATGGAGGGTGAGTTGGCAACCTATAGGGATACAACACTTAATGTAGATTTTTCACTGATTAGGTTTAGTGGCCTGGTTCGAATGAGCATGCTAAAGGTATGTATTAGTTCCCTAAATAGATGATTAAGATCTTGGGGATAGTTGAATAGGTTCACCTATGTATGATGGAGTTCTTATGGATATTTTTAATGACCTTATATTCATATGTCAATCCCATGGTGTTTTTTTTCTTTTCATATTTCCAATTACATCATTGAGGTTTTAATAATTTGTATGTTATATATTTTTTATACATATTATTTTCTTATTACTTAAGTTTTCTAATATAGTCCGATTTTATATGAACTATGTTATTTGTGGGAAAAATTTAAAATATTAAATTATTTCAAAAAAAATATCAATCAAAACATAATGGTATGTATGATGATATAAATTTTGTGGTATCTTGGTAGTATCATACTGGCATTTGGCCTCACACACTACATATTTTTTTAAGAGTACACAAATTTAGTTTATAAGGGAACAAGTAAAGGAAAGGGTGACATGCAATTTTATTGATCTTCCAAAGGGTCGTGGTACCAAAATGTTTTATTTAATGGGTTGAGTAACTGTTGCAAAGCATGTGAGCACATATAGATCGTTTTTTGAATATTCAATTTCCTAAGATAAACTGGATCAGGCTAAGTGGCCTTGGTATATTTTGATTTAATTAATATATGAATATTATATATCATTTAAATATGATTATATAATATTTACTATGATTTTTTTATAGTTCTTCTACTAATAATCACATATTATACCTTTATATTTTGAAATTGTATACTTCCAGCACATTAGAATCCAATCCCTTGATATTCCATTCTATATTTCAATGAGGATACCATGTGTTGTTTATTATGATTATGAGGGTGAAATAAATCCTAAATAGGGTATTTTGATAACCTATTTTTTTATGAAATTCAATTGCGATAATGTATTTAGAAACCCAAGCCTTTTACACATATTATTACACAATTGTTAAAAATATATATCCAAAAAATACAACCCCAAAGATCCCAAGGAATATATTTTTTGAAGGGTGGGATCATAATACATCAATGTAAACTAAAACCAAGAATCTAAATTTCTTTATTTTCTAAGTGATATACTAAATCGATTTGAGCTCCGAAAACTACATAGAATAACTTGGGGAATAAATTGAATAAATGAGTGAGCTAGAGACCTTAGTAAGGGGATAAACATGATTAGAAAATAAAATGTGTGATTGAGATATATAAAATAATATCTTAAAAGAGTAGGAATATAAGAAGTCACATGAAACATGACATAAATAACACGGTATCTTAAGGACATGGAAACATTGGAAATATCGAAAAAGATCAAACCTTGAAAGAAACATGAGTCAAGGAAAACTTCCTTGACAATATTAAATGGTTGAAAATGCCTCATAATGGATTGTGTTTACTTCCTAATACCATCCATGATGCCTCATGAGACTAATGATTTATCCAATTCATTAGAGCACTATCTGGGTGAACCCATCATAACACATTCATGTTCTATGTGTTCTATATAATATAAATCAAACATAAGAAATAACATAAAAATTAAACATGTAATGAAAATGTGTTTTATGAACTATTTTCATATCATAATTAAAAAAATAATGGTTGATGGAATATGAGAAATAATCAAAAGGCATGTATTTCCATTTAAAATGATGGTATGAAACATTGGAAATATATGTGAGAGGAATGTATATAGAATTTATAAGAATTATATAACAGTAATGGTTGTTTTTTTCATTAATATATGTACTTTAACAAATATTTCTGGAGGAAAATAATCATTCCATGATGAAAATAATTTTTTCAAAACAAAAAATTAACATAAATAATCTGGAAATACATTTAATGGAAAATATAAATGGAAGATTATTAATGACTATTCATGAAAAATAATTGCCATGATAGTGGAAAATACTGCTTATTCTATATAATTTAAAACAAATTATCTCTTTAAATTTTCAATAAAAAGTTGGGAAGTACATCATTTTGAAAGCGACAAGAAGATTACTATTAGAAAGTTTCTTAAAAATTAAAAATTGTAACAAAACAAATTTATAAAATAATATTTTAATATGAAAAAAAATTCATTGAAAACACTTTAAAGAAAACATGGACATGTAAGAGAAATGGGTTTCAACCAAAGAGAGAATTAATATCAATTTTTCTTAAGAATAACATCCCAAACATTTTAAGTACCAAACATAATAAAATTGTATTGTTAGTTGAAATGTGTATGACTAAAAAATTTGGAATAAATTTTATTTATTTATTATAAAATAATCCAATAATTTTATTGGAATTAAAATCTAGATTAATCAATCAATATTAAAATGTGAATGAATCATAAACCCTTTAAACTTGGGTAACTATTAAATCATAACCCCCATGAATGAAGTATGCGAGTTATAACCTAAAATACCATTAATTATTATTTAATCATGATATAATATTTGAAAAGATATTATAAACACCATATAAAATAAATTAAAAGTGTTAAAGAACTTTTTTTTATCAAAGAAGGATGTTTTGAGATGGAAAGCCTTAACTCGATCCTGAATCATCACAAGCATCTCTTATATTATTTAATAATAAAATCCTGGTAGTTTTTTAATTTCATAATAAAAATATTTAAATTTTAAAAATCATTATACTTATTTTATGCCATGTCGTATTCAATTACATGTCCTATTTAGGTCACATCATAAGTTTTAATGATAAACGACTCATATGTCCAAAATCACCTTGGTAAGTTGACCAAGTTTAATGAAATTATAATTAAATCATATACAAAATTTAATAATTAAAAAAATAAATTATAATACATAAATTATAAATTTTAAATCATCCATGAAATATTGTCAAGAAAAATGAAATAAGTTAAAACCATGGAGGAAATAGGGCATACATATACATGAGTAATGTTTCCATTTTTCATAGATCATGAATGAAATAAGAGAAGAACTATTCTAAATTTTTATAAATATAATCATATAATAAATATAATATTATTCAATTAAATAACATTAAATATAATATCCATATTTTTTAGTAATATAATTTTTTTTTAAAATGAATCACATCACTTCATGTGTAGGTAGTCTGCCATACACACAAATGACATTAACACATTCAATGAATGATAAATTAAGAAATTACAGGATATATAAATTTATATAATGGTTAATATGGAATTATTATAATATATTATCAATTAATTAATCCTTATAAACTAGATTTATATGGTTGAAAATAAATCTCCTCGCTCCGTGAGGCTGTAGTCCTCTATAATAACAAGCGACGATATCATATTCCCTGAGAAATGTACATTATGACATATTATGTGATATTGTTATTAAATAAGTATAATTTTGTCATAAAATATGATAAAAATTCGTTAAATACATCATTATATCTATCAATGATACGTGTTGAAGTAAAACGAATTACATCAGTTCATGATGTGATAGTTTTTCATACCGATGATCAAAAGATTCTTTCCCCATTTGAATGATGATGATTTGGTTGTAGGTAATAAAATTAACAAAGAGAAAATAAAATTATATGTAGGATAATTATTTTGTTATATCATCATGGTTTAATAATATATAAGCGATTTTGATGATGAAATGAAATAAAACACTCAGTTAAGGATGTTACCTCTTTTTTATGAAATCTTTTTTAGGTTTATATTAAAGGCCTTCCTAGGTTGGAATTATTATCAATCCATTGGATAATTAATTATGAAAGGGAATGAAGGGACTCAATTAGGTCTTGGTTGAACTAATTCATTTTGAAAGTTAGTAAATGTAGAGAGTGGGGGTGTCCTGTTATATGTAAGACAGAGGATACACTTGGATCTTTTGGAAAGAAAGAGTTACACACATGTTTTTATCAATACTAAAGGCACTAAAATCGACCTTCTGTTATCCATATAAGATATATGATCGTTATAATACCATTAATAGTAATTTGATATGTTTGGAGTCTTTAATAACCCTTTTCTTTTTTAGTTTCACCCTAATGTAAACCCGTTTATACTTTATCTATGGTTAATAGTATTTAATATTTTCACAATCCATTTTGGTAAAAAATTATGAGAACTTTTTAACTGATAAAAATTATTATGATTTAGAATTTGGAATCCATTTTTTTCAATTTGAACTCAAATAAGAGTCATAATTTTATTTAAAATTAAACATAAAGACATATCAAAAAAATATTTTCCGAAGGATAAAATTTCAAATTTATAAATTGTGTTTATATTAAAATTAAATATAAATTTTTTTACAATGAAATATTTTTTATTAATAAAAATAAAATTGAAATATTTTTAGTTTTATGTCCACATTAAAATAAAATTGGGCATGTAGATTCATTAAATTAAATGGTTTTTTAATAAAAATTTGTATTGTTAATTATTCCTAAAAAAATGAACATTTTTGTAAAAATCCTAAAAAACACCATAAGATGATTTTTATATGCTGATTTAAAAAATTATGATGTTTTTATAAAATATTTTTTCTAAAATTGGTAAAAATTAATTTTAAAATATGTGCACAATGTGTGATGAAACTTTCTTTTAGAATAATATAGCTATTTGGAAAACATTTATTTTTATTTCAAATGATTCTTATATTATTTAAAATTGATACATAATCATTGAATTTATATTACACATGTGTAATACATTTAATTTTTATAATCTATTTTGTCTTATTCATATCTACCAATTTAATTACAATGTTATTATGGTATAATAAACAAGGATTCATTTAGATTCAGGGTTTCATGATCTATAATATATCAAATTGATTGAATTTATTTTAATATAAATATATCTTAAAGTCTCTCTGTGTTACATTATTTTCTAATCATGGTGTTTTTTCTCACATATGCTATCGAACATGATGTTTCTCTTTTAAAATCTAATAGTTTTACAAGGAATGAGATTTGGGCCTTATAAAGGAGTGGTCTATGAAACATATGGGGACACCTTATGATGAATCATTAAAAAAATGGTATTAGAAACCTTTTATAAATTATAGAGTAAAATATTCTGATGGTAGATCCATTATATTATAATAGAAAGGTCCAGTGGAGTTTCTGGACTAGACCTCTTCCTATAGAACCTTGAGTTACCTTGACTGTTAGAGAGTTTTGTATTGGAATTGAAATAGATTTTGTGTTGTTTTTATGTTATTTTTTTTGTTTAATATTGATTATTGGTTTCTGGGAAGTCTCATGTATAGTTTTGAGAAATTTTAATTTTTTAGGAGAAAAAGGGAAGAAAAATCAAAGGAATATGGTTTAGGTGCTCAGTTAGTGAAAAACATATGGAACCTGTGTGACCAATACTATAATCCTTCTAGTGTTTTTTTCATGGTTGGTGAATGATTATGAAAACTATGTGGCAAATCCATGCATAGTTTGATATTTTTTTAAAATATGGAATATTTCACCCATTTAAAATTTTAAATTGTTGTGATAGATGTTTTTACTTGTTAAAGGGTTATTGGTAATGCTTTAATGATTTATTTAATAATATCAGAATTATTAAATTTAATATTAATGGATTTACATGTCTTATGTTTTATAGATTATTTTTACAATAAAGGACCAATGAAAGAAATGTGAGGTGGTTTAGAGAATTCCCTATATGGAAGAACTCACATGGATCATTATATTGGTGTTTCAATCATCTATACCATAAAATATTTGGGTAATTAGGGTGGAAGAGATCATTCATGGATTTTGGACCATAGATATGTGTTTATCAAGTAGAACACCATAGATTTCTGGGGTGCAAATGGAACAAAAGTTCCCATGGAGTGGATCAAAAATATTAAGCATATCATTGATTTTATAATGACCAGGAAGATTTTATTTTTTCATTATTATAACCTATATAATGGAGTTTTTGAGTAGAAAGTTGTGGGAATACAGAGTGCAAGATATGTTTCTTGAGGATCTCTCTTAAGATACACTGAAGAAGATTTTTAATTAACTATTTCATCAAAATACCATCAGGTGGAAAGGGTTTGGGAGTTTATAAATTTAGTGTAAAGGATATTTTTTTCATAATTGATAGTTACACTGATATAGTAGGTTTGATAGGCCTCAAAAGAACCCCTTTTATGGTAATGGGTAGTCATATTTCATCACGAAAAAATCAAAGTGGAAAGGTTCCCAATAACCTTCGATTATGTACCGGTGTATTTGTGAGGGTGTATGGTAGTGATTATATTTTGTTGTGGGAATTTATTCCACAACATAATATACTTCCAAGATGTACCCAAGTTGTTCCAAAAATGTGGATGTCTAATCTATCTTTGATAGTTTTATTGGAACACCCTACATGAAAGAAGAGTGAGATCTTCCTTCACTAATATATATTTGGATTCGTTTTATACATCCATGAGAGTGGGTTCCCAATATCAAGAATATGTTGAATCCCAATAAGTTAAGTAGATTATTATAAATTCTAAGAATGGTGTCTATATATATCTTAACAAGTTTTGAAGGATTCCAATATTGGTCCACACCTATGTGAGGTATATATATATATTTTCAATAGATTTGGATTTGATTGATACATATTTATCTCATTTTATTAGTAAGTTAAAGATGATAAATTCATTAGGTTTGTTTGTATGACTCTATAAATTATACATGATTCCACTTCACATAGAAAGGGAAATTATCAAGGCTTTAAAAGTCCAAAATGATGAGTGGTGATTCTTGATATTATGATAATGTGGGATTTCGTGGTCCTTAACATGGTCATTTTGAATCTCATTATTTACGTAGAATGAATGAATATATTTAATATGTAGATTTATTTATAAAACTATAGGATTCAATTACTCTATTATAATGTGAACAGTCAAATATTATATAGAGAGTGGAACCCATAGTTAGGGAGAGAATGATGCATTGCGATATCCAATATTTCAAATTGATTTCATGTATGCTGTCTAGTTTTCTCTTTGATGTGGTGGAGTTGACCAATGTTGGTTAGATTTTAATTGTGGTGGACATTTATATCAAGGTATTTTTGGGAGTATTTTTTGGATATCCACCTAAGATGGGGGGGGGGGGTGTTGATTGACTTATTTCTTGGAAAAGTCTTCAACACTTTTCCATATTATGGGATGGCTCCCGCCATGTTGAATGAGTTAATGTTTGAACTAGAGGATCCTGAAGGGAAGTTATTTATTTGACCCAATATATCACCTTTTTCATCACTAATTCTATTTATAAATATAGTGGTTGAAGGCCTCTAAATTTTATTCAATTTCCATATACTAAATCGTGTGACTATTAAGAATAAATACCCATTTCATTAAATTGAGGATCATTTAAAACATCTAAGGGGTGCCTGATGATTTTCAAAGATTGACTTAAGATCTGGATACCATCAGTTAATAGTTTTAGAAGAATATGTTCCTATGGAATTATTCCAATATATGTATAGTACTTTTGATAATATTCTATTTCATTATGTGTTTTCAGTTCTCAAACATTTTTCAATTCTTTGATGAATTATTTCTTACAACACTATCGAGATCCCATATTGTTGTGTTTGTTTGTAAAATCATTGTGTACACTAACATAGGTTAGGAACATGTATACTTCTTAGTAATTTCCTTAGTAACCATGACAGTGAACCTCTTTTTTATAGTGTTACATAAATTCTAGTATAGAATTGGGAAGAGATATTATTAGGCCATGTTATATCAGGAAAAAGAGTTATAGTGGATGTTGAAAAGGTAAAAATACAGATTTCGTGAGAGCTACCAATGAATGTGTCTTAGATCTGGATATTTCTAATATTAAATCGATTCTATATGAATTTCATTCATGACTTTTTTACATTACCAATTATGTGGTAATATTTGACACAAAAGGGTTTATGTGAAAAAGGGATGAAATGTATCGAAGGTTGGTTGATTAAATAAAAGTATGGTTGAATTAAGATACATATTTGATTTTTCAAAAACCAAGTTTCAGTTATTCCATGTGTTTCAATAAGTAAGGTATAAGATTGGGGTGTAAGTTAATAAAAATTATTATGTGGTGACATGTGTACCTCACTCTCTACTCTGTTATGTGAATTATTGCACTACTTATGAACTCATATTATCCCTAATGATGAATTCTTTGAATATGTGGATACACTGCCTTTTTAGGGAGAAGTTTAATGTATATTCAAAATACAATATTCTGAAGTGTATTTCCACCCAGAGGGAATTGAATCATTATAAATGATAATGGATGGAGTATCATCAGAATTTTGAGTTTGATATATCATACACCTCTAGTAAAGAAAATGTGGTGGATGATTCATTGAGAAAAATTTTATGAACATTGGTTGTGAGAGAATCATGGGATGACTGTGACCTGATGGTTTTGTTTGTTGAGATTCACTTAATTTTTGAAGAGGAGGGTGGAAAGTTGCATTATAATTGTGTTTATCTCATATATTACATAGATAATAATATTTATCTTTGATAATAAGAGAAAAAATAATTCTAAAATATTAGTAGAGATCTAAATGGTGGGTAGACTATGGTTGGTTAGTATCAGTCTCCAAAGTGTGTTGTAATTTCTCGAAAATAGATTGAAATTATTATGATATTAAAAAAATATATTATTCAAGTTGGGAATTAATATAGTTGGAATATTCAACCTAGGGACACCATGTTGTTCAATGATATGAAACTTCATTTTTGGGGTATTGGGTGGAGGCATAATTCTTATGATTTTGTGTCTAGATTTCATACACTTCAGAGAATTAAATATTATAAATAAAGACAATTTGGTTTATTTAAATTACTTTGTATTTAAGTTTTGATTTAGGATGATATTTTAATAGATTTAGTGGCCATCCTACCTCAAACATATGATGGGAAGGATTATATATGGTTGGTTATTGATTGATTAAAAAACATGACAAATTTTATTCTTATCAATGAGTCATTAAAGGCAAAGGAGCTCAGACACCTCTCCATCTCAGAGATTGTATGTTTTCATGATATACCTTTTCTAATTTTTTTGATCAAGGACCTCAATTTAGTTTGTGGTTTTGGGGTAGTCATTCAGGATATTTGATTTCTTAGATGAAGTTAATACTATAGTATCACCCTGATAATATTGGCGAGACTAAGACGACTATCTATATTCTAAAGTGTATACTTCGAGATGGGAAGATATATTTAAGAGGTTATTGAGATAAACATACTACTATGGTAAAATTTTATTATAATTTTTTTTATCTATATTTAATTAAAATGGATCCTTTTGAGGATATGTTTGGGAAACTATTTTGAAAACCTCCATTTTGGACAGAGTTGGGTGTATACACCATGTTGGGGTGGATCATTATTTAAGACAATATAGAGAAGGTATAATTGATTTAAGAGTGGTTGAATTGATCTTAGAGGGTTCATAAATATTATTATTTTCATTGAAATAATCTGTTAGAGTTTTTGGAAGGTGATAAGATATTTATGAGGTTTTCCCTCAGTTGGGAAACCATTTTTCAGGGAGATATAGAAAGATAACACTAATTATATCAAGATATTTGATGTCGTGAGGCATCTATGGAAGGTGGAAAATAAATTTTTCTTTATAACCTCTTTTGATGTCTATTCAGGATGTGTTTTATATATCCCAGATGAAAAATTATCATCTTAATGGAACCCATGGGATCGATTTGGAGGATTTGGAAGTGGAACACAATAACACTATTTTTGACAAAAATTGTATATATTATTTATTATAAATAAATTGAAACATAGTAAATATATTAAATTAGTTTATGTGTTGTTGTATTTAATCCAATAAAATTATGAGATATGGGATCATGAGGAATTTTTGAGTGAGAAGTAGTCACAAACATTTAGATATTTAGTTTCTTAAAGTCATTTTGGTGTAGAAAGGGTCATGGTGGGGATAATTGTGACACTCATCACTTCAGAGGTATGCATTTACATTTTATTTAATTTTTATTATTTTTCAATTGTATATTTGAGGATTGGGGTTGTTGGGGGGGGGGGAATAAAAAAATTTATAGAAAAACACCAGCACATATAGTTAGAACACAATTCTAACTATGTGCATCACAACCTGAGAGGGTTATGTGGGGGGGGGTGGGTGGGTGGGTATTTAGTTTCACATGAGTATTGTATGGGTTTCCTAGCCTTATGAAATCTCTATGAAATCTATGTGAACTAATTTTTTATGGGTGTAAACTCACATGGTTAGCCCATGGTTTGAAAAACTATGTGTCTAAACCATGTGGTCTTTCATATTACATTGTAACTTTGAAAATACCATTTTTAAAATTTCAATTTAATGCATAATTTCATCCCTATTCCTCCCAATAACATGCCATACCCCCTATTTTCCTTAGAATATGATTTCCTTTGGCTCCATGATGTTATACCTTGGTTTATTTGTTTTTCATCAATAGAAGACATAATTTATGTGGTTTTTTCTTCTTATCCGTACCAATCACCTTATTCTTCCATTTTTATGGATTTTAATAACACTAGGTAAATATTAAGGAAAAACCTAGGTATAGGGATACGTTTTTAAAGTTTAGTTTTGGTTTTCCCATATGATTTCCCTATATTCCCATTTCTAATGACTTCTAATTAATGTAATGAGATTCCATTGCATTTGAGGTATGTGTCTCTACCAAATATGTCTCTCCGAGGGATTAATTTTATTTAGTTGGTCTTAAATGATTGATTATTATTATCATGGTCTCTTTTAGGCTGCTGTGTGATCCATCCTTGTGATTCTTATCAAATGTTGGATTTAAATTCATTTTAAATGGGGTTTTCAATGAGAAATTGGATTTATTCTAAATAAGTGTTTAATGAAATGGTATTATAGGTAAATTATCTCAAATAATTTTTAAAGGTGGTTTCAAATGGAATTTACATTGAGCATGATGTTTCCTTGATTATGTGTTGATATTCATGTGTTATGTGTGCGTTTTACTATCATAAGCACATAAGATAATTATTCTATGATGGTAACCTAGACAGATGAAACCCTATGTGTAGACTATTCATTGATTGGGGTTATTATATTGATTATACTGATCATGATATCATGATTACTTAGTTTCATAATTATATGATTTAGTTACCATGGATGGTTGAATAGGTTCACATGTTCTATCTTCAATTCCTAGGGTTAGTTCTAGTTTCCTTAGATATAAATGATTATCCCATGGTGTTTTTGTTATGTTGATTATTGAATATTTCATTAATGAGCTTATAATATATCATATTCCATTTTAAAATCTATTTAACTCAACTATTTTTGTATTCCTTTTTTTAGAACCTAACTTCATCTTATATGAAAAATAATATTTGTGTATTTTTTTTGAAATATAAATGTATTTAAAATAGGATTTTTAAACTAGAACAAAGGGTATGCATGGTGATATAAACATTTTATATTCATGATGGTATCTTATTGGGATTTATCCTCAAGCCTTATATATTCCTTTATGTATATAAAAACATGGATTTTTTAGAACATGTATAGAAAATGTCTCTATATATTTTTTTTTCACATCATGAGGCTTGTAGTTTATTTATGGTCTAATGATACTATTGATTGAGGTTTATAAGGTATTTAAGATCATGTAGAGCATTTTTATGAAATTTGGTTTTTTGGGTTGCAATGTATAGGCCAAAAGGCCTTGGAATATATTGGTATACTTTCTATATAGATCTTATCTATCACCTATTTATGATTATGGTTGGATTTATATGTTTTTTGTTATATTTTGTCTACTTATTCTCTATCCTTCAACAATTATATTATGAAATTGTATCTTTTGATGGAATGAGAATCTAATATCTTGATGAGTCATCCATACATCCAAGAGAAATAAAAAAATTAATTATATTTTTAGGTTGAGAATTTTCCCACATTCTTGATCTTGATACCATGGTGGTATTCAGAATCTTATGGGGATCTAGAACATGTTTTGGTTCTTATGGATGTGTGGTCTCTGTGATGGATCAGGTAGACATGGGATGGTTTATTTTAATTTTTATATTGATTTGAACTGTATATGAATTATATTGATTCCATATTACCTATTATTCAAATATATTTTAATTTATTATATCCAATGGTTACTCAAAAATTATTTAATG
This sequence comes from Viscum album, assembly GCA_963277665.1. Classification (NCBI taxonomy): domain Eukaryota; kingdom Viridiplantae; phylum Streptophyta; class Magnoliopsida; order Santalales; family Viscaceae; genus Viscum; species Viscum album. The sequence continues at coordinate 1,712,855,256 of OY728152.1, read as the reverse complement.
AAATTAACAGAAAAGATCAACAGAGAATATCCCATAACATTATATATCAATCCAAAAATTTGATGATTTCTTTTTGAAATATATTTTCGATAAAGAATATAGGATTCAATAACTGTTTTAAAACCTTGAAATATATGTCATTGTTTATTTAACACATTTATAGGGAGAAGTAATAAAAAATTCAATTCTTATATACATAGTCATTACGGTGATGATCTATTCATCACGAAGTGTTCATGATGTGAGTTTTACCATCACACCATTAGGATATTGTCTTGATATATAAGGTCTTAAAGCTATGAATTGGTCTTGAATTTTAAATTCATGTAAACAGAATGTGGATCAAAGTATTTTAATAAAATCCACCTCAATTCCAGTGGTCATATATTCTTTTCAGGTTAACTAAGATCACACGAGTCATTATTTGTGTTAGAAACAAGAGGCACTTGGGCAGTCGATTGATCCATATAGAGCTGCATGAAAGGTCATTTGTGGGGATGCTTTCATTTTAATGTTTAATTGATCCTATACCTCGATCTATGTATCCTAGGGGAAATGGGTTGGAGTGAATATAGCTTGTGTTTGATCCTAAAATGAGAGATTTATAAATCACTATGATTCCATAATATGTGAATTAAAAAACATGCATTTTTTATAAGAAAATACCAAGTGAAAGTCTGACCCAAACAAAGTGGAAGGGGAGTTTTCTTTGGTAATGTGGTTGGAACTAATATTTGAGGCATGGGTGTCTCTATCTATAATGTTGTAATAGTAATTAAGAAACATGAGGATATTATATATAAATATCCCATATGTATTTATAAAACATTTGAAGGGATGGGGTATTTTTCTCCTTTTACATATTGTGGTTGGACCCATGGAACGAGATCCATGTTTCACTATGTATTATTTGGTAACAATAATAAATCCATTTGTTGTTCTTAGATATGATCCTATATACAATTCTCACTATCAAATCTGGGTGGGGGAGAATTATTTTTTCTTCTGTATAGATACAGTTCTTCTTCAGGGAATCATTATTGGGGTAATTAAAATGATTGAGAAAGAATGAAACCTTTCATGAATGAGTTTTTCATTCTAGAATCATGTTGACTACATCCCATCATTTATAGTTGTTGTAGAGAAGTTATCGTGAGATAGTAATCTCCAAAATATAAAACCTTTTACAATGATCAAGGTCATGTGTAAGAAGAGGAGGTAGGCCTCTCAATAAGACCCCATGTCGTGAAGTCTAATATTTTTTGACTAGTAATTGTTTTATATAGTTTTAATATCATGTGGTATGGACACTTTCCATGTAGTATAACTCCATGTGTTAAGGATTTCCTTCATGAAATTTATCATAATGAGATTAGGACATAAAATGTATTACATATTAATATCTTTCTACTCATAATTCAATTTTATGATGACATATATGCTAAATAATTATTATGAATCCTCATGTAAGTTGTGGGAGTAATACATTCCTCATCCATAATGTCCACTGAATAATATCTATTAGAATATACCTTATGTATTATATATGGTCCTTCCGACATGAGTTCATGTATTTGGGGTTTATTCTATTGTATCATCAGTGTTATGAGAACCAATTCAAATGCTCTATAGAGGAATGACTAGATGTGAACCATTTTGGTGAAGGCTCATAAAATTTAATTCTGATGGACATTGTGGTTTTTCAACATACACAACACTTTCTCATAAATCCTTTCTTAACTCATATAGTTTATTTGTGATTTATTTCATTTAATTGTTGTAAAAAAATAGCTATTAAGAGTTAGTGAAACTATAATATTATTTGTAAAATAGAATTTTCTTCTTTAATAACTGAATATGGGGTATCTTTCATGGTATATTATGTGATTTTATGACATTCCATTAAAGGATACAGTAGTCTAATCATCTAATACCTCTTTTATTTTTATATCATTTTCTAGAGTACCTATCACAACGACTTGATAATGGTCACTATCTATAGGTTTTATTATTATTTATAGAAATGTAAATAGTTGAACTTGTTTTTATACTTCTGGTATACACTCTTAAACTAATGAGAATGGATTTTGTTGAAATTTTCCATTAGTATAATGTGAGGGAAAATGAATTCTGTGATAACATTAGACTTCAGAAGGTTTAAAATTCTCTTTGTAACAACACCATTGAGGAGTATTTCCTCATCTTATTTTGAAATGAATTTTTTAAAAATAAATATTTTCTTATATAGCTTAGTAGATACTGTGGGATATGGTCCCACATCACCCATTCCCTATATGGAAAATGACTATGAATATTTAACTAAGTATTGTAACTCTGAGGGATGAGGGATGATTTTCTCATGAGTCTGACATGTGTGAAACTTCCCAGTGAATTATACAAAGGCTTGTATCACTATCTACTAGTATTAACCAAGCCTCCACATTTGGTGGGAGATTGTGGTTCAGGGCTAGTAAGTTCCTTAGGATCCTGCATGTACATCTTTCATAATGAAAATTTCCCCTCCTTATTCAACAAATCTGAGGAGAACTCCATCAATGCATCATTTATATAGGGATTTCTCTTCATTTTCCCTTTCATTGAGGATTATGTTCACTTATCAGAATATAATTTATACTCTTTTGTCATGAACTAATTGGAGGATCCCATTTTGGATGTAAGTATTTATGGTATCATTCCATGTAGTGGTGGATATCATCTCATTGTGCTTTAGGGATATGAAAAAATTTATTTCCTCTGAGAAACATATGATGATGGGTGAGAATACACATCAGTGAGCGATGTAGAAGGTTATCTCATCCAGTTCTGGATCATCCATGACTATTTATACATTAAGAATTCCATCAATATGAGTATTATAAGATAATGATATTCAATGAATTTTCGGTTCAAAAGGGAATTATAGAAAATAATCTTATCTTACATTGAAATTATAATACTTTTGTAGAATACCTAAAAAATTAAAAACAGATACCCTTGTAAAGTTTTAGTTTAGTGCCTTGGAAAAAATGAAAATGTAAAAAATGGTACATAATTTTGCTACATTTTCTCTCACTAGGTTCACCAAGACTAGAACCCCTCTTATACATTTCATACATGAAATTTATCTTCATAACCTGGGGAAGGAAACATAAAAAGGGGTTATCTTGGATGCTCAATAATGGTAAATAATGGACCAATGTATGTATAAAAATTATAATATGGCTATGATAATGTCATAATAAAATTTTAAGGTCATAAGATGCATATTAAATATCATAAAAATGACATATGAAATAAATCATGAATGTTCATAAGAAATGAATTATAAGGGAATAAATATAATAAGTTATGAAATCATAACTGGGAAATAAGACAGAGAATTTTTGGAAAACATATAATAAAAGAAAATATATTGTCAAGGATACCTACCAAGACCTATATTACATGTTAGGATTGGGATATGACCCATGTACTTACTTTGGGCTTGGTCTAACTGCATATGTACTATAGCATCCCGCCTTTTTAATACATATCGTTTCATTACATTTTACATACAGAGGATCTTTAAAGTCTAGTGTCTTGGAAATCCAAAACATAAAACATGAGAACAACATAAAACATTATTCTAAACACTTTAAAGGCTTATTAGTTGTTCATCCTAAGTTCATTACAACATCTCATAACCTGGGAGCATACATCAAAGGAAAGGGTGAGCAGAAGGCCCAGTAAGGGAAAAAAGAGAAACATTTTACATGTGAACTTGAGATACATAAATAAAGTCATGATAAATAACTTTCATGCATGAGAAATAGATCATGAGGCATATAATAGTAAAAATAACATGTTTCATAACTTGAATATGTGGCTACAACATTTAAATTCTACAATAATTTCCATATCACCAAGGTCCATCCCCAAGGTGTCATTAAAAAAATACCAAGGTTATTCACTATGGTAGAGTTAAAATGGTCATCTCTAGAGATTAAGTCTTTACCCAATGAATTATAGTGCTATCAAGGAGAACCATTAATTTGTCTTTATTATCATGTGATCCACATATATCATCATCAAAAATTTCATAAATAACCCATATAGTATAAAAGAAATGGGTTTCATTTCATAATCATAACGTTTTAAACACTGCTTTAAAGACATGATCTTCATGTCACTTTAAACCCACAAAAAAGGAAAGTGGGTTTAATGTATGTAAATCCCAGAATTAAAATATAAAATTTTGATATTTATGTAAATACCCCAATAGAATAAATATCTTTGAGTATTCACTTAATAAATTAAATGAATTTGGGAAAAGGAGAGAGACATTTTGAGACGAAAATTCTACAGCATAATGGCTATGTTACAGGGTTTTAAAAAATATTCAAAAGGGAGGGGACATGGGTCACCCACTCATAAATGTTCCATAAAATAGTATAGGGAAATAATATAAAGGATATAAGAACATGGTAATGAAATTTGAAAGACATACCATTTGAAATGAAAATCATGGAAGGAAGACAAAAATAAGATTTCTCTTATGAAAATTCGGCAGCCTAACGACGTCACTTAAAACATAAAAAAAATTGAATTGATGAGATATAATAGGTTCTCTAATCATGTGAAAATAAAATGACAGAATTAAAAATATAGAGATCATACCCAAACATGAGAAAAAGGAACTTGAAAGAATTGACATGAAAGTAGAACTTTGAAAATGGGAAGGGTGAAAGAATCCCTTACAAAAATTCGGCAGCCTAACAGCGCCACTTAAACATTCATAAAATGAATTGATGAGAGCAAGAGGGGGTCTCTCATTATATGAACATGAAAATAATAGTATGATTAATATAAAATAACATCCCTAACATAAGAACATGGAGCTTAAAATAAATGACATAAAGAAGAATACATGAAAAGAAAGAGAGAGGTAGGATCCCTTACCTTGAAGAGTAACTTTGAAATCATGAAGGTTGGGACATTGGGAGGCTTGATGGAACTTTAGAAGGACTCATTTGGAGTTAAATAAACCATAACATCGTTGGGGAGGATTTGGAAATGAAATGAATGAGGGAAATTCTTGGTATTTATAGGAGAAGTGAGGGGACAAAGCATTAATTGCCAAGGGACACCTCATCGGTGGTATTGGAAAAACCATGGGCTTTCCCATGGTATTTGCCCATGGAATTGGCCACTTGGGACACCTCATACCTTATCTTACTATTCATAAGTCAACCAGAATTATTTCATAATTATTACATCCTTAATGATGTCATTAAACACCTGAAACTCAAAAACTGTATTTTCACTATTCACCAAAAATTCCACATTCTCAGAAAAATCCCAAAAGTTCAACCTAACAAAATTTAGATGCTATGAACTCAAAAATGAACTCCATTTTATGAAAATAATTTTCTAAATTTTTTTAATTTAATTTTTTAAATAAAAACACTATTCACTGAAAATTCAACTATTTCAGAAAAATCCCAAAAATTCACCTTAACCAAATATCGATGCTCTGATTTCAAAAATAAACTCCATTTTATGAAAATAATTTTCAAAATATTTTTAACTAAAATTTTAAAATAAACAAAAACTATTCACCCGAAAAAGCTAAAACTTAACAAGTTCTTTCTGAAACAGTTATTTACCTATTTTATTGAATCAAATTACTTAATCAAGGTGCCTAGATTATATTATTACTTTCTTAAGTGAGGTTACATATTACATTTGGTCATATTACTAGTCATAAGCATAAAATACCTATTCATAATTTTTTATTCATCAAAAATTAAGTTGATCTTATTAGACTCTAAATTTCATACTGAACACAACTGTAGAAGACTATTTTTTGAAAATCATTACACATAATTAATTATTTAATGTTTATATAAATATTTTAAAATATCATTTTTCTAGAATTCATCAATAATATACATACTATATTTATCTATACATTTGCAAATTCACAAACTTCACCATAAAAAGGCATGAAATTTTTTATTTAAATCAAAGGATTATACAAGGCAGTTATGGTCACGTTACATAGCCCCTTAAAACACCAACATAAGACCTAAGAGTTAGGTGTTCTAGGGTGATAGAATCTCAGGGCAGCTCTGCCAACATTGCCCGAGTAGTGATTTCTATCAGCTTGAACTTCTCGAGAAGGCGATTCTGTTCCAGCTTCACATGATGAAGTTCGGCTTGGGTTTGGTTTAGAGCAAAGCCCAAAGGTGCTACCTCCTTCCCGAGTTCCGTCAAATGGGCTTCGATCGGCCCGATACTACTAGATGGGGCCATCGAATCTTTTTTCTATATTAATTAATCAAGATCACTTGTATTTATATACAATAATCACAAAATTTAGTTTCCAATGGTCATATTGATCAACAGTCATATTGACCAACGGTCATATAACAGTAGAATCCCAATGGTCTTATTTTAATTATACAAATTTTATTAAATAAAATAGTTTTGTTGAGTATAAAATAAAATAACACACAAAGTTAGGAAAAACAAAGTATTCAATATTTCGGGTCTTTAAAATCACCCCCCTTAAGAAATTGCGTCCTCGAAATTTGAAAATTGGGCTGGGAAATTTCATTGAAAGTACTACACCAGAAAAAGAGTCAGTAAAACTATTACTTTAAAAGACAGAAAGAGAAGTACAAAGGTCACCTGAGTTAACCCATACTAGGATTCCATGTAGGAAAACATGAATATGGAAGAGAAAACAAAGGGTCAAGTTCTGATGGAGAGTGATAGAAAACATTATTAGGAGAAAATTAACCACAAGAAGATCACAAACTTAAGACGTGTTAAATGGTCTTTGATTACCCAGTAGGAAACATAAACCATCAATGTTTTTGTTTTACGTTCCATTTCATAATTTTGAGGAATTCATTTACTACATAGAATAAAAACATAAGAAAATACACTTACCTTAAAGTAGAGTTTCATCCCTTAATATGTAAAGACCCGAAAATTTTAAGGAAATTTTTTTCTTAATTTCTTTGGAATTTTACGAGTACGCAATTTCTGACGGCACCTGATTCCGAGGCCCGGTGTGCCCGAAATAATTTTCTGAAGTTTTGAAAACCATGGAATAAACAATTAAAATAAGGGGTGACATTATTTTAATTTGGTGAGCTTGTTGTGAGAGGATTGGGGGAAGAAAGCTCTAAGTATTGAAGTTCTTCTTCCTCATCGAAGAACGCGAAGAACGCCAAACCTTTGATAAAGAACTCTGTCACCGCAAAGGGGAGTTCGTCGTACCGTCTTCTTCCCTCTCCGCAGCCGGTGAGAGATGACATCCTTGGAGATCGACGATGCATCGCCATGTACCGCGATGCCGGTGATTCTCTTCTCTAGGACGCCGTCGACGCTTACAGAGTCTTCTTACGTGACGTTCTTTTCCGAGACGAACCATCGTTCAACGCACCTTGAGGTAGGGGATTTATTGTTTTTGTTCATGAATACTTTCGTCATCGATCATCATTTCCTAAATTGGGCTTCCTATTATTGCAATAACGGGAGGAGGTCGGACCGCATGAACACGGTCGACTCTCCTCCCCCCTTGATGTTTGAACTTGTTGCGACACGAGCAAAGGCAGCGCAGTGCCATCGCACCGTGCGAAAACAATGTAGAATGGGTGAAGAAGCGCCGCGCCGTTGCGCCACGCCGTTGAGGCTGACCAAGCCGTGACGCCGTCGCACCGCACCGGAGAACCTCAAAGAGGCCGCGGCCAGAGCGGGGACATGGCGTAGGGGCGCGGCGCCGTCGCGCGGCGCGGATCGGACAAGGCCGCGGTGGTGCGGGGAGCGGCAGCTGGAACCGCCGGCCGCTAGAGCAGGAGGGCGGGACTACGGCGGTCCCACAGCGGCAGAAACCGGCCGGCCGAACCGGGCCGACCGTTTCAGGGGGAGACCGGGGGTTTGTAACCCCCAGATGGCCGAAGGAGTGGCCCCCCACATGGGGGCCGCGGTTCTTCAATTAGGGGGGCAGCGCGCCCCCCCTGTTCCGCTCAGCTTGGCTAGCCGAGCTTACCACGCGGTTTGCCCGAGTGCGCCAGGCCACCGGCCGCCCAGGCCGGGCCGGGCTGCACCCAGGATGGGCCAGTCCGTGCCCACCAGGTCGGGCCGTGCCCTAATGGGCTGGACCCAGACCCGGTTCGGGTCGACCCGGATCGGGCCGGGTCGGTCTGGGCCCAAAACCCCCATTTTCGGACCTCTTTCGGTCTTTTGACCATAACTTGGGCTACAGACCTTCAATTGATGCACTGTCAGTTGAGATATGATTCTTGGATCGAGATGGTCGTTTCAGTATATTACACTCAAGGTTTCGGAGAAATTTGGGTTCGGCCGGGTTGGTTCGAAAACGAAACCAACCAGGCCCTCAGAGCGGAAACACTTATAACTTAAGCTTCAGACGTCCGATTGATGTGCCGTCAACTTTGTTGGATTCCTATTAGTGAGACGGACCTTTTGGCTTACTCTGCTCAAGGTTTGGATGCATATGGAGTACAGCCGGGTTGGTTTGACTTAAAAACCAACCGGGCCCCTCGAACGAAAAAGCCAATAACTCTTAGACCGGGCGTCCGATTGACGTGCCGTCTGTCACGTTGAGTTCCTTTTGACGTTACAGAAATTTTGGATACATCAACTCCGGACTTCATGTCAGTTGATGTATCAGCCCTCGGCTCATGGAGTGGACCCTCCCGAAATGAGCTTGCTGTGTGCGGGAACCATAAAGCTGGCTGCGACTACGATGACGATGACGACTGTACAGAAATCCTCCGTGGGTTCGACAGCGACGACTACAACACTCAACGATCCTGTGTGGATCAGTGCTTACCGATCCTGTGTGGTTTAGCGCTCATCGGTCCTGTGTGGGCCAGCGCATACCGATCCTGTGTGGGTTCGATCCTGTGTGGGTCATTGCGGGGGTTAGTACCTATCGATCCTGTGTGGGTCATTGCGGGGGTTAGTACCTATCGATCCTATGTGGGTATGATGGCTTAGATGAATCAGTGGCTACATCTGATCATCTCTATCATCTTTCAAAGAAGTATTCCTGTGTGAGCTGTGTCTTGACTTCAATCAATATCTTCGATATGATTGAATTGATTTCCTATGTGGATTGAGTTGTGTTATCCTTTGTGGATTTGGTTGTACTCCTATGTGGACATGATCGAACTTGGCATGGATGCTGGAGCCAAACGGGAATTGATGACTTAGGTATATGTATGAGCATATACCTAAGTAGTGTCGGATGTTATTCATGATTGTATCTTTCCTTTGTGGATTATCCTTTGTGGATTCTAGGAGACCTTTGGGGGTCTCAGGGTCCCTACTAAGTAGTGTATACTCACCCTTGCACGGGCAATGCCCGTACTACGTTGTGTTGGATGCAAACGACGGATAATGCTGATCGCGGATGAGGCTCGTAGAGCGAGACGGTACCTAGAGGTGGACCACAGGGTGAGACGTACATAGAGAGGACAGCTGGACCCGTGGAGCTATGGAGACTATCTATAACCACCCTTCAGGTGGGACTTCCAGTGGACGGCTCGACGTTGCGACTTTACTTTTCAGTTGTTGTACTTCCTTTTTCAATTGTACTTTACTTTCAGTTTGGGTTTGTATTATGGCCCACTTACTTTTCTACACTTACTATTGTACCCAGTTTTACTTAGTGTTTCTTCTGCTTGCTTACTCAGTGTGTTTTTTTACTTAATAAAGGCAATGCCTTCCCTTTTTATCGGGAATTACGCCTTGGTGCTAGTCGGTAGCCCCTGGAATATGGAAGGCGGGCTTGGGGTAGTCATGACACGAGCCCCGAGGACGGGTCGTGACAAATTGGTATCATAGGAGTCAGTTCTACCACAAAACTCAGAACTCTAATCATTATTTTCAGTGAAGCAATAATGTTAAGGGTACCGAGTGTGGTCTTCAGTTCAGGGAGTCCAATGTTGGTGCGATGGATGACGTATCCATACACCAGGACCCTGACTTCTAATTTCTGACTCAGTTCATGAAAACATTGATTGAATGTGTGTTTCTGAAAGTTTTCCTTTAGTCAGCTCAACCAGGTCAGCTCACCAGGTATAAATCATTTCACCGTGTCACATCTGTTCAGGATGTCTCCACGCAGATAGTCAGTTGGAGTTTCGAGAGAGTTCCCGATGATGGCACACCGAGCGATGAGGCTTCGTTGCAGGGCCCTCTGACTATGTTGACACCTTCGGGTGGTGTACCAGTAGCAGCACCACCCATTGGGTAGAAGATGCCACCAGCCATACTAGCGAATGGTGCACGCCGACAGAGCACGTTGCACAAGTTCCAGCAGCAGAGGCCTTTGAGGTTACGAGGCGAGGTAGATTCCCAGGTAGCAGAGGACTGGCTGGAAGCGATTGCTAGAGTTTTCCGCCTAGTTGAGATACCAGTAGAGTAGATGGTGGATATAGATACTAGTGTTTTCCAGTGAGTGACCATGAGGTTGGTCCATATAGTGATGAGGCTTCGGTATGTGGACCGATGCCTGAGATAATACCTTCGGGTAGTGTGCTAGCTGTATCACTACCTGTTGGTCAGAAGTTACAACTGGCGGTAACAGTAGATGACACTTGTAGGATTAGTGCCTTACGTGTGTTTCAGCACCAGATATCCCTCATGTTCCGAGGCGATCCTGACACATAGGCGGCTGAGGACTGTATTGAGGTGGTGGCTGAGATTTTTCTAGAGCTTACACAGCTTTGGCAGGACGACATGTCAGAAGTTGAGTACTCAACGAGGCGTACCAATCATTCCGGGTACTTGATGACTACGATACGATCAGTGCTTTAGAGATCGAACCTCTGAGCGAGGTGTGTTTAAGGATATTCGAGTAAGCACTCTTTCCTCTATGAATTCCTACTTATGGTAGGGTTCTAGAGAGAAACTTTTTGGTTGAATGTTCTTTGGATGATCGGTTGTAGCCAATGAATGTTAGCAGTGGGAAGATGTGAACTGGCGCCAGTCTCAGAGACTTGGGCGAGGAAGTGTTAAGGACAAATGAATCTGTAGAGCAGTAGACGTGGAAGCAGAGCTTGGAGAGCAGCATGAGGTGGTGTACATTTCGACATGTTACAACCACCCACCTTTGTAGTCCCCACCAGGCCCAGGGAGATGGAGGTAAGGGGAAGAGAATAGCTGCATGTGGTCACGGAGTGTGACCCAAGGGCTCTAAGAATGATTTGAGGTACGGTCTGTGTCTACTACGAGCTGCCATATCAATAGACATAGGTACCAATCATTCCTTCCTTCCATGAATCTTGTCTCAGACCTAGAGTTTCCAGTTAAAACTGTTGACTTGACCCTCACATCTGAAGATACCTTTGAGAGGAGACTTGATATACACACTTACGCCGACAGGTGTGATCTGACCCTTGAGGTGAGAGTTTCGGTTGGAATCTCTTGGTGGCAGCGTCGAGGCCTTACGACGTTAGTTTGGGTATGGACTGGGCAACCACAGTTCATACACTGATTGATGGTATTAGGAAAAAAGGTTGTGGTTTACTTACAACTATGGGATGGGTTTTCCATGGTCAGCGAAAAGGAAACCCCAGGCAGCACATGAAACTCTAGGAGATCACATGGGAGCAGAAGACTCAGATGCGTGCTCAGTACCACTTTTTGTTTCACCTAGTGTGTGTTGAAGCTTTACAGGGATGTAAAGCCCAGAGGTGGGAGTAATGTAAAGACACGAAAATTTTAAGGAATTTTTTCTCTTAATTTCTTTGGAATTTTACGAGTACGCAGTTTCTGACGGCACCTGATTCCGAGGCCTGGTGTGCCCGGAATAATTTTCTGATGTTTTGAAAAGCATGGCATAAACTATTAAAATAAGGGGTGACCTTATTCTAATTTGGTTATCTTGTTGTGAGAGGATTGGGGGAAGAAATCTCTAAGTCTTGAAGTTCTTCTTCCTCGTCTAAGAACGCAAAGAACACTGAACTTTCAACGAAGAACTCCATCATCGCAAAGGGGAGTTCGTCGTACCATCTTCTTCCCTCTCTGTAGCCGATGAGAGATGCCATCCTCAGAGATCAACGACGTGACGCCGTGTACCATGACGCCGGCGATTCTCTTCTCTGGGACGCCGTTGACGCTTACAGAGTCTTCTTCCGCGATGTTCTTTTCCGCGATGAACCTTCGTTCAATGGCACCTTGAGGTAGGGGATTTATTGTTTTTGTTCGTGAATATTTTTGTCGCCGATCATCGTTTCCTAAATTGGGATGCCTGTTATCGCAATAATGGGAGGAGGTCAGACCGCACGAACACGGCTGACTCTCCTCCCCCTTGATGTTTGAACTTGTTGCGGCACGAGAAAAGGCAGCGCGGTGCCGTCGCACCGCGCAGAAATAATGTAGAATGGGTGAAGAAGCGCGGCGCCGTCGCGCCGCACCGTTGAGGCCGAACAATCCGCGACGCCGTCGTGCCACGCTGGAGAACCTCGAAGAGGCCGTGGCCGGAGCGGGGCCACGTCGGAGGGGCGCGACGCCATCGTACCGTACCAATCGGACAAGGCTGCGACCTATGGCCACGGTGGTGCGGGGAGCGGCGGCCAGAACCGCCGGCCGCCGGAGCAGGAGGGCGGGACAACGACGGTCCCACGACAGCAGCAACTGGCCGGCCGAACTGGGCCGGCCGTTTCAAGGGGAGACTGGGGGTTCGTAACCCTCGAATGGATGAAGGAGAGTCCCCCCATGTGGGGGCCGCAGTTCTTCAATCAGGGGGTAGCACGCCCCCCCTGTTCCGCTCAGCTCGGCCAACCGAGCTGGCCATGCGGGCTGCCCGAGCGCGCCCGTCCACCGACCGCCTAGGCTGGGCCGGGCCGCGCCCATTGGGCTGGGCCGCTCCCGAATGGGCCGGACCCGGACCCGGTTCAGGTCGACCCTGTAAAGACCCGTAATTTTCAAGGAAAGTTTTTTTCTTAATTTTCTTTGGAATTTTACAAGAGCGCAGTTTCTGACGGCACCTGATTCCGAGGCCCGGTGTGCCCGGAATCATTTTCCGAAGTTTGGCTCGGGTACGTTCAGTGAACGGACGAGCGGGTTTTTCTAACTTTTGAACCGGTGCCCAGAATCAAATTCTGAGGGCACCGATGAAATCGCAGCGCCGGTATTCGCTTAGAAACGCCTCTTCCGGAGTTGCGTTTTCTCGGGTGTGGTTTTTAAATTTCAGGCTTAAAGTTATGAAATAAAATAATTTTGCGACAACTTTATTTTATTTCACTTAAGCCACTTGGAAGCCACTTGAAGCCACTTAAAGGCGGATTGAACTGAGCTGAACCGGATAGGATGCTATCCAGAAATATCCTACCCCCTTGGTAGGATATTTGTGAGGTGGGGCCCGTACGAGCCCCGCCGTTTCTTTCCGCTAAGAAACGCACCCGCGAAAACCCGTCTTAATGAAAGTCAACTGACGCGTTTCTTAAAATCTTAATAGACCATTTAATTGGGCGGTTTATTTCGTGAATTAAATGGGCTGTTTCTTTCGTTGAATTAATTCAACGAATTAATTCAATCGTTTCTTAACCTGTTTTCGTGTGTTGGCATATTAATAAATAAGACCAACCAAAACCTTTTGGGGATTACTCGTTGAGACAGAATTCTTTTTTCTTCTTCCTCCTTCGCGAAGAACGCGAAGAATGCCGAACCCGGAAATCGACGACGCGACGCCGTGATCCGCATCGCCGACAACGTTCTTCTGCGACGTCTCTTCCTCCGCGACGGATCTTCGATCGGCTGCTTGAGTTCGCCGACTCGACACTGGATTCCGCGACGACGCGACGTCTCCCCACGACGACGCGACGATCCCCCTCTTCCGCGACGAGCTTTTCCGCAAAGAACGCCCGTGCGCGATGATGGACGCAAGTGGAGTACAGTCGGGTTGGTTCTGCCTTAAAAACCAACCGGGCCCATGGGACGAAAAAGCCAATAACTCTCAGACCGGGCGTCCGATTGACGCGCCGTCTGCGACGTTGAGTTCCTGTTGACGATACGGAACTTTTGGATACCTCAACTTCAGACTTTGTGTCAGTTGATGTATCAGCCTCTCGGCTCGTGGAGCGGACCCTCCCGAACGATCTTGCTGTGTGCGGGAACCCTAGTGCTGGCTGCGACTGCTTCTCCGACAGCGACGACTGTGCAGAGATCCTCCGTGGACTGCGGTGACGACCGTGCAGAGATCCTCAGTGGACTGCGGCGACGACTGTGCAGAGATCCTCCGTGGACTTTGACGACGACCGTGCAGAGATCCTCAGTGGACTACGGCGACGACTGTGCAGAGATCCTCCGTGGACTCCGACGACGACCGTGCAGAGATCCTCAGTGGACTGCGGTGACGACTGTGCAGAGATCCTCAGTGGACTGAAATGACTACTGCACTCAGCAATCCTACGTGGACCAGTGCTACAGGTCCTGCGTGGGCCCGATCCTGTGTGGGTCTGATCTTGTGTGGGTCACTGCGGGGGTTAGTACCTATCGATCCTTCATGGTTCCGACGACTAAGATGGTTCAGTGATCATCTTTATCGTCATCCGAAGAAGTATACCCGTGTGAGCTGAATCTTCTATTTTACTCGATAGAGGTGGTGCGCTTGGTTTTAGCGGTAGACCCGCGATACTGGAGACGAGCGTATAGAGTACGGAGACCGTGTAGCCGGCTGAGGCCTGAAGACTGCTCGACTGACTCGAATTGGAGTGAGTCGACTAGCCCAGTGGACGGAGCGCCCAGTATTCGGCGGCAGACCCACGACGGACGGAGCGCCTGGTAGTTGGCAGCAGACCCGCGGTACTCAACTGGAGGAGTGCCTCTGTCGGCTATTTGGGTGAGCGCCCGATATTTGGCAGCAGACCCTCAGCGGACGGAGCGTCCGGTAGTTGGCAGCAGACCCACGGTACTCGACAGGAGGAGTACCTCAGCAGTCTTAGGTTAGTGAGCAGTACCTCAGAGTCGTGACAGGACCACTGTGCACTTCAGAGATGGGGCTCTTCAGCAGTTACATTTTTGATAATCCTGGTTTGAGCTGAGTCAATGATCCTTGTGTTTCCTCTTGATTTAGATGGGTTACCAGATAATTTTGATATATGTATGGGCATATACCTATGAGAGTTATCTATTGAGTTTTCCTGTGTGGATTTACTGTTTACTCTCCTTTGTGGATTGTGTTGTTCTATCCTGTGTGGGTATACGTTTGCTTTCCTGTGTGGACTGGGTTGTGCTTAGGCTCAGACGTTGGAGACAATCGGGAATTGATGACTTAGGTATATGTATGGACATATACCTAAGCCGTGTCAGATGTTACTTCGTGTTTGTATCTTTCCTTTGTGGATTCTGGGAGACCTTCGGGGGTCTTGGGGTCCCTACTGAGTAGCTTATACTCACCCCTGCACGGGCTATGCCCGCACTTCGTGGTGTTGGTTCCAGACGACGGGCAGCGCTGATCGAGGTGGAGGCGTGCGGAGCAGGATGGTACCTGGAGGTGGACCACTAGGCGGGACTTACTCGGAGTGGACGGCTGGACCGAGGAGCTGTGAAGGCTATCTGTACCCACCCTTCAGGTGGGACTTCCAGAGGACGGCTCGACGCTGTGGCGTTTCTTTTCAATTGCTGTTTTTCCCTTTCAGTTGTACTTTACAGTTGGGCTTGTATTTCCGGCCCCTTTTACTTTCAGCACAGCCTGTTACAGTTTTACTTAGTGTTTACTTTTCCTTTCTTACTCTGTGGTGCTTGTTTACTTTTCAAAGGCAATGCCTTCCCTTTTTATTGGGATTTACGCCTTGGTGCTAGTCGCCAGCCCCTGGCCTATGGAAGGCGGGCTTGGGGTAGTCACGGCATGGGCCCCGAGGACGGGTCGTGACAATTGGTATCAGAGGTGGTCGGTTCTACCGCAGACTCTAATCTTTCTTCTGTGTGAAGCAATAGTGTTTAGCGTATTGAGTGTGGTTATCAGTCTAGGGAGTCTAGTATTGGTGCGGCGGCCGACGTATCCATACACCAGGACCCTAACTTCTGATTTTCGACTTAATGCACGAAAACATTGATTGCATGTTTGTTTCAAGTTTTCTTCATGATTACTTGTGTCAGCTCACCAGGTATACTGTTTTGACCGTGGCGCACTTGTTTCCTTTTCAGGATGACATGATGCCAGCAGCCAGCTAGGGTTCCTAGAGTAGAGTGCGACGACAGCCCACCGAGCGACGAGGCCTCGGTACAGGGCCCGTTGACCGCAGAGGCACCGACGATACCTTTACCCGCCGAGCCCCCAATGCTTCCAGCACTGGCAGCTGACGATACACGACGCCTCGGAGCTCTGCATGAGTTCCAGCACCAGCGACCACCCAGGTTCTGTGGGGAGTCGGACCCCCAGGCAGCCGAGGACTGGCTGGAGGCGGTCGTCCGAGTTTTCAGGCTAGTGAGGACACCAGCAGACCTCATGGTGATCCTCGCGGCAAGCCTACTGCACGCAGCAGCGGGGCGATGGTGGAGCCTGATGCTCCAGGTACACGATGAGGCCTCCCTCATCTGGATGGACTTCGAGAGCCTCTTCCGCTCAGAGTTCGTCCCGGCCACCCTCCGTGCGGTGCGCATTCAGGAGCTTCTTCAGCTGCGGCAGGGCAGCTTGACGGTCGCTCAGTACGCGGCGAGGTTCACTGACCTTTCTCGGTACTCGACAGACATGGTACGGGACCCCTTCTTCCGGGCCCGGACCTTCGAGCAGGGATTGAGACACGAGATCAGGGCATCGATGATCTCCCTCAGCATCCCGACCCAGGCAGGAGTGCTAGAGCGAGCCCTCCTGATCGAGAGCTTCCTGGCTGAGTCCACAGCGAGACCTACCGCAGGGCGGCAGATAGCGGAGTCTTCGGCAGCAGGTAGCCGACGGATGACTTAGGGTTCCAAGCATACCAGACCTACCGGTGGCCGACTGCACGACTCAGGCTCAGTTGTGCGAGGGAGCCAGGGTGGAGTCAGAGCCAGGCGTGCCGAGAGTGGGCAGTGTTACTCCTATGGCGGGATTGGTCACATGGCTCGTGACTGTCCGACCTGCCATGCTGATGATCAGCAGTTAAGTGAAGAACCTCCCAGGCAGAGGCAGAGGTTCGACTGTGGTGGTCCGCAGGGAGGAGGCAGACGAGGCAGAGGAGCTGGCTGAGCAGCAGGAGGTGGGCGACGCTTTGAGGCTCTGCCACCACCACCACCAGGAGGTCCGCCCCGACCACAGGGAGTAGGTGAACATGCGAGAGCTCAGATTCAGGCAGCCGAGGCCTTCGATCATGGAGCTCTGGGAGCAGATGGACAGGAGCAGAACTAGTGGATACGTCCTTTGTACTTCTAGTTCCTTGTTGCTATTGTGTAGCGTCGTATTATGAGCTGCAATAATAAAAGACGCATACCTTTGTGATATTTTCATCCCTGTCCTCTTTCGTGATGTTACTAAGAGGTTCCAGTTTTGGCTGTTGACTTGACCCTGACTTGTGAGACATCTACTAGAGGATACCCAGTTACCACACACTGATGCCGACAGTGTGACTCAACCCTTAGAGGCGAGAGTAACGGTTGGATCTCTTGGTAGTAGCATCGAGGCCTTACGACGTCATCCTTGGTATGGATTAGTATCATCTATGTCAGGATTGACTGTAGTAGGCAAAGAAGATGGTTCATCCAGGGGATGAGACCAGATTTCTCTTATCGGCAAAGAAGAAATCTTGCAGCTCTTGTGGGACCTGAGATGGTCCAGGTCATCTAGGGGCGGATAATTACAGCTCAGAGCAGGCAGAAGCCTTATGCTGACAGAAGGCGGAGACCACTAGAGTTCGAGGATGGCGACCACGTCTTCTTGCGGGTCTCACCTCGGCGTGGTTTGCGGAGTTTTGGCAAGGTGGCTTATCGTCTGGCTCTACCACCTCAATTGCACTGGGTGCACGACGTCTTCCACATATCTCAGATAAGGAGATACGTGCACGACCCGACGCACATCATTGACCATGGGGAGCTAGACATGGATGATGAGGAGACTTTTACGGAGGTTCCGGTGGAGATAGAGGATCGACAGGAGCGGTCCTACGTGGCCGATCGATTCCTCTCGTGCGCATCAGATGGCAGCACGGGAACCTCCAAGAGAGCACTTGGGAGCGGGAGGCTCAGATGTGTGCTCAGTACCGCCTTTGTATCCCTAGTTTGTGTTGAAGCTTTACGGGGACGTAAAGCCCTGTGGTGGGAGTAATGTAAAGACCCGTAATTTTCAATGAATTTTTTTTTCTTAATTTTCTTTGGAATTTTACAAGAGCGCAGTTTCTGACGGCACCTGATTCCGAGGCCCGGTGTGCCCGGAATCATTTTCCGAAGTTTGGCTTGGGTACGTTCAGTGAACGGACGAGTGGGTTTTTCTAACTTTTGAACCGGTGCCCGGAATCAAATTCTGAGGGCACCGATGAAATCACAGCGCCGGTATTCGCTTAGAAACGCCTCTTCCAGAGTTGCGTTTTCTCGGGTGTGGTTTTTAAATTTCAGGCTTAAAGTTAAGAAATAAAATAATTTTGCGACAACTTTATTTTATTTCACTTAAGCCACTTCGAAGCCACTTGAAGCCACTTAAAGGCGGCTTGAACTGAGTTCAACCGGATAGGATGCTATCCAGAAATATCCTACCCAATTGGTAGGATATTTGTGAGGTGGGGCCCGCACGAGCCCCGCCGTTTCTTTCCGCTAAGAAACGCACCCGCGAAAACCCGTCTTAATGAAAGTCAACTGACGCGTTTCTTAAAATCTTAACAGACCATTTAATTGGGCGGTTTATTTCATTAATTAAATGGGCTGTTTCTTTCGTTGAATTAATTCAATGAATTAATTCAACCGTTTCTTAACCTGTTTTCGTGTGTTGGCATATTAATAAATAAGACCAACCAAAACCTTTTGGGGATTACTCGTTGAGACAGAATTCTTGTTTCTTCTTCCTCCTTCGCGAAGAACGCGAAGAACGTGAAGAACGCCGAACCCGGAAATCGAAGATGCGACGCCGTGTCCGCATCGCCGACAACGTTCTTCTGCGATGTCTCTTCCTTCGCAACGGATCTTCGATCGGCTGCTTGAGTTCGCCGACTCGACACCGGATTCCGTGACGATGCGATGTCTCCCCGCGACGACGCGACGATCCCTCTCTTCCGCGACGAGCTTTTCCGTGAAGAACGCCCACGCGCGATGATGGACGCAGGTGGAGTACGGTCGGGTTGGTTCTGCCTTAAAAACCAACCGGGCCCCTGGGACGAAAAAGCCAATAACTCTCAGACCGGGCGTCCGATTGACGCGCCGTCTGCGACGTTGATTTCCTGTTGACTATACGGAACTTTTGGATACCTCAACTTCGGACTTTGTGCCAGTTGATGTATCAGCCTCTCGGATCGTGGAGCGGACCCTCCTGAACGAGCTTGCTGTGTGCGGGAACCCTAGTGCTGGCTGCGACTGCTTCTCTGACAGCGACGACTGTGCAGAGATCCTCCATGGACTGCGGCGACGACCGTGCAGAGATCCTTAGTGGACTGCGGCGATGACTGTGCAGAGATCCTCCGTGGACTCCGACGACGACCGTGCAGAGATCCTCAGTGGACTGCGGCGACGACTGTGTAGAGATCCTCCGTGGACTCTGACGACGACCGTGCAGAGATCCTCAGTGGACTGTGGCGACGACTGTGCAGAGATCCTCAGTGCACTGCGACGACTACTGCACTCAGCAATCCTACGTGGACCAGTGCAACAGGTCCTGCGTGGGCCCGATCCTGTGTGGGTCTGATCCTGTGTGGGTCACTGCGGGGGTTAGTACCTATCGATCCTTCGTGGGTCCGACGACTTAGATGTTTCAGTGATCATCTTTATCGTCATCCGAAGAAGTATACCCGTGTGAGCTGAATCTTCTGTTTTACTCGATAGAGGTGGTGCGCTTGGTTGTAGCGGTAGACCCACGATACTGGAGACGAGCGTACAGAGTACGGAGACCGTGTAGCCAGCTGAGGCCTGAAGACTGCTCGACCGACTCGACTTGGAGTGAGTTGACTAGCCTAGTGGACGGAGCGCCCGGTATTCAGCGGCAGACCCACGGCGGACGGAGCGCCTGGTAGTTGGCAGTAGACCCGCGGTACTCGACTGGAGGAGTGCCTCTGTAGGCTATTTGGGTGAGCTCCCGGTATTTGGCAGCAGACCCTCAGTGGACGGAGCGCCCGATAGTTGGCAGCAGACCCGCGGTACTCGACAGGAGGAGTACCTCAGCAGTCTTAGGTTAGTGAGCAGTACCTCGGAGTCGTGACAGGACCACTGTGCACTTCAGAGATGGGGCTCTTCAGCAGTTACGTTTTTGATAATCCTGGTTTGAGATGAGTCAATGATCCTTGCGTTTCCTCTTGATTGAGATGGGTTACCTGATAATTTCGATATATGTATGGGCATATACCTATGAGAGTTATCTGTTGAGTTTTCCTGTGTGGATTTGCTGTTTACTCTCCTTTGTGGATTGTGTTGTTCTATCCTGTGTGGGTATACGTTTACTTTCCTGTGTGGACTGGGTTGTTCTTAGGCTCAGACGTTGGAGCCAATCAGGAATTGATGACTTAGGTATATGTATGGGCATATACCTAAGCCGTGTCAGATGTTACTTCGTGTTTGTATCTTTCCTTTGTGGATTCTGGGAGACCTTCGGGGGTCTCGGGGTCCCTACTGAGTAGCTTATACTCACCCCTGCACGGGCTATTCCCGCACTTCGTGGTGTTGGTTGCAGACGACGGGCAGCGCTGATCGAGGTGGAGGCATGCGGAGTAGGACGGTACGTGGAGGTGGACCACTAGGCGGGACGTACTCGGAGTGGATGGCTGGACCGAGGAGCTGTGGAGGCTATCTGTACCCACCCTTCAGGTGGGACTTCCAGAGGATGGCTCGACGCTGCGGCTTTTCTTTTCAGTTGCTGTTTTTCCCTTTCAGTTGTACTTTACAGTTGGGCTTGTATTTCCGGCCCCTTTTACTTTCAGCACAGCCTGTTACAGTTTTACTTAGTGTTTACTTTTCCTTGCTTACTCTGTGGTGCTTGTTTACTTTTCAAAGGCAATGCCTTCCCTTTTTGTTGGGATTTACGCCTTGGTGCTAGTCGCTAGCCCCTGGCCTATGGAAGGCGGGCTTGGGGTAGTCACGGCACGGGCCCCGATGACGGGTCGTGACAGACCCAGAGCGGGCCGACCCAGGGGGTCTCAGGCCAGGTCGGTCCGGGCCCAAAACCCCCATTTTCGGACCACTTTCAGTATTTTTCACATAACTTGGGCTATGGACCTCCGATTGACCCACCATCTATTGAAATGCGATCCTTGGATCGAGACGGTTGTTTCTGTATATTACACTCAATGTTTCGAAGAACTTTGGGTTTGGCCGGGTTGGTTCGAACACGGAACCAACCGGGACCTCGGAGCGAAAACGCTTATAACTTAAGCTCCGGACGTCCGATTGATGTGTCGTTGACTTTTTTGAATTCCTCTTAGTGAGACGGACCTTTTGGATTACTCCTCTCGAGGTTTGGAAGTAGATGGAGTATGGCCGGGTTGGTTTGACTTAAAAACCAACTGGGCCCCTGGAATGAAAAAGCCAATAGCTCTCAGACCGGGCCTCCGATTGACGCGCCGTCTGTCACGTTGAGTTCCTTTTGAAGTTACGAAACTTTTGGATATATCAACTCCGGAATTCATGTCAGTTGATGTATCAGCCCTCGGCACGTGGAGCGGAACCTCCCGAAACGAGCTTGCTGTGTGCGGGAACCCTAGGGCTGGCTTCGACTACGACGATGATGACGACTGTACAGAAATCCTCCGTGGGTTCGACAGTGACGACTACAACACTCAGCGATCCTGTGTGGATCAGTGCTTGCTGATCCTGTGTGGGTCAGTGCTCAGTGGTCCTGTGTGGGCCAGCACATACCGATCCTTTGTGTGTCAGATCCTATGTGGGTCATTGCGGGGGTTAGTACCTATCGATCCTGTGTGGGTCCGACGACTTAGATGAATCAGTGGCTACATATGATCATCTCTATTGTCTTACAAAGAAGTATTCCTGTGTGAGCTGAGTCTTGACTTCAATCAATATCTTCAATATGATTGACTTTCTTTCCTATGTGGATTGATTTGTGTTATCCTGTGTGGATTTGGTTGTACTCCTATGTGGACGTGATCGAACTTGGCATGGATGCTGGAGCAAAACGAGAATTGATGACTTAGGTATATGTATGGGAATATACCTAAGTAGTGTCGGATTTAACTTCGTGATTGTATCTTTCCTTTTTGGATTATCCTTTGTGGATTCTGGGAGACCTTCGGGGGTCTCGAGGTCGCTACTGAGTAGCGTATACTCACCCCTGCACGGGCAATGCCCTTACTACGTTGTGTTGGATGCAGACGATGGACATCGCTGATCAAGGATGAGGCTCGTGGAGCGAGACGGTACCTGGAGGTGGACCACAGGGCGGGGCATACACGGAGCGGACGACTGGACCCGTGGAGATGTGGAGACTATCTGTACCCACCCTTCAGGTGGGACTTCCAGTGGACAACTCGACGTTGCGGCTTTACTTTTCAGTTGTTGTACTTCTTTTTTCAGTTGTACTTTACTTTCAGTTTGGTTTTGTATTCTAGCCCACTTACTTTTCTGCACTTACTATTGTACCCAGTTTTACTTAGTGTTTACTTCTACTTGCTTACTCTGTGTGTTTTTTTACTTAATTAAGGCAATGCCTTCCCTTTTTATCGGGAATTACGCCTTGGTGCTAGTCGCCTGCCCCTGGCCTATGGAAGGTGGGCATGGGGTAGTCACGGCAAGGGCCCCGAGGATGGGTCGTGACATAATAAGTTTCCACCAAGACTAATATTATCTCCAACCAATGAGCATTCAAAAATACATGGTCTCATCAAAAGCACAAGAATAATCTTCTAGAGAATCACATAATCCACAAAAGAATAACTATATTTTTCCCTTGTCTTTAGTCATAAACTAAAACTAAAAGGTTAGTACAAGATCATATATTCCCCAAAATGGATAATACTTTATAAAAATAAATATGAATATTAATCTCCAAAATTCAACAAAAGTACCCAAAGTTGCAGAAAGACCACTCAATACACAATCATCCTTAAATTATTCAGAATAATCTAAACTATGATTGGAACCCAAAACTCAGAAGGATTTAATCACATAGTCTTCCATAATAAATCTTAACATTTATCTCCAAATAACATTGACTACTATTAAATTCTCATACTAAAGAGTAATTAACCTATTCACATATCCTCTATTCTAGGTTCATCATTTTCTAGAAATAACCCAAATCACCATATGTCCACAATAAATACATAAATTCTTCCCAAAAAATTAAACCATTCCTCCTCAATTTAAATGCTATAGTATTTTATTTCCCTTAGGCATATAGTACTCCAAAAGAGAATACATCATCCAAAAAAACCTTTATCATTTAATCACCAAATCATTTTCCTATACAAAGGATATTCATTTGATAAAACATAAGTTTTCAAAATCAACTGACTCTTGATCCATAAAAATAGCAGGTGCATTAGTCAGTCCGAAGGGCATAACAACAAACTCATAATTACCATATCATGATTGGAGGGCAGTTTTTGGAATATCATCCTTCTTCACCCTCAATTGATAATAACCAGAATGAAGATCAATCTTACTGAAGAATTGAGTCCCATGAAGTTGGTCAAATAAGTCATCAATTCTTGGATGAGAGTATTTGTTCTTTCAGTTTCTATAATCAATGCATAGCTGCATCGATCCATCCTTCTACTTCACAAGGAGAACTGGTGCTCCCCAAGGAGGCACACTTGGTCGGATAAACCCCTTCTCCAAAAGAACTCTGAGTTGTTTATTTAATTCCTCTAGCTTCACATTTTCCATCCTATAGGGGGTCATTGACATCTGATGAGATCCAGGTACATGTTCAGTGGAGAACTCTACCTCTCTTTCTGGGGGAGGTCCAGGTATCTCCTTAAGAAATACGTCAATGTATTCCTAGATGATGGGGATGGGGACATTTTATAAAAGAATAAACCCTTCATGAGAATATTATTTCATTTACGAATCTTTTAACTAAAAAGGATTTTATGTCTTAAAACATCATTCTTAGACAATTACATTTTTCTATAATTCCTTCATAATGTTTCATATAAAGCTTGCGATTAACCTAACATATCCCCCAGGAGTGTCGTAAACAAGAGTGCAGCAAGGCCCATTGTCGTGTACTAGTTCCCGTTCGAGTCTATCTCAAAGCGGTGTTTTCGGGTTTTACCCCTATGTACATCTGTACCAGATCCACCTCTACTTGCTCGTATCCAGACATGGATGTATTTGATTGATAAACCACTTACTCAATACCTACCAAAATACCAGGAGGATTTCCTATATTTAAACATTTCTAAAGTGTTATTCCTAAAGTTTTCATATCCTAATTTCCATAAATAAATAAACTATCATTTGATACCAACTATAGAATCCCGCCTTTTTAATATATAAATTTTCATTATATTTTACATACAGAGGATCTTTAAAGTCTAGTGTCTTGGAAATTAGGAACATAAAACATGAGAACAACATAAAACATTCATATAAACACTTTAAAGGCTTCCTCATTGTTCATCCTAAGTTAATTACAAAATCTAATAACCTGGGAGCATACATCAAAGGAAAGGGTGAGCGGAAGGCCCAGTAAGGGAAAAAGAGAAACATTTTACATGTGAACTTGAGATACATCAATAAAGTCATGATAAATAACTTTAAGGCATGAGAAAGAGATCATTAGGCATATCATAAAAAAATAACGTGTTTCATAACTTGACAACATGGATACAACATTTAACTTATACAATCATTTCCATATCACCAAGGTCCACCCCTAGGTGTCATTATAAAATTACCATGGTTATTCACCAAGGTATCGTTAAAATGGTCATCTCTAGAGATTAAGTCTTTACCCAATGCATTGGAGCGCTATTAGGGAAGAAACTTAATTTTTATTTATTATCATGTGATCCATATATATCACCATCAAACATTTCATAAACAACCCATATAGTATAAAATAAATGGGTTTCATTTTATAATCATAACGTTTTAAAAACTGCTTTATAGACATGATCTTTATGTCACTTTAAACCCATAGAAAAGGAAAGCAGGTTTCATGTATGTAAATCCCAGAATTAAAATATAACATTTTGTTATATATGTGAATACCCCTATAGAAGAAAGATATTTGAGTATTAACTTAATAAAATAAAATAATTTTGGAAAAAGAGAGAGACATTTTGATACGAAAATTCTGCAGCATAACGACTATGTTATAGGGTTTTAGAAAATATTGAAAAGAGAGGGGACATCGGTCACCCACTCATAAATGATTCATAAAATAGTAGAGGGATAGAATATAAAGGATATAAGAACATGGTAATGAAATTTGAAAGACATACTATATGAAATGAAAAACATGGAAGGAAGACAAAAATAAGATTTCTCTTATGAAAATTCAGCAGCCTATCGGTGTCACTTAAAACATCAAAATAATGAATTGATGAGATCAAATAGGGTCTCTGATCATGTGAAAATAAAAGGACAATATGATGAATATATATTTCATAACCCAACATGGAGAAAAGGAACTTGAAAGACTTGACATGAAAGTAGAACTTTGAAAATGGGAAGAGTGAAAGAATCCCTTACAAAAATTCGCCAGCCTAACATCGCCACTTAAACATTCTTAAAATGAATTGATGAGAGAAAAGGGGATCTATCATTATATGAACATGAAAAGGAAATTATTATTAATAAAAAAGAACATCCCCAACATAAGAACATGGAGCTTAAAATAAATGACATAAAGGAGAATTCATGAAAAGAAAGAGAGAGGTAGGATCCCTTACCTTCAAGAGTAACTTCGAAAGCGTAAAGGTTGGGACCTAAGGAGGCCTGAGGGAACCTTAGGAGGACTACTTTGGAGGTAAAGAGACCAGAAATTCTTTGGGGAGGATTTTGAATTGAAATGAATGAGGTAAAGGTTTGGTATTTATAGGGGAAGTGAGGGGACAAAGCATTAATTGCCAAGGGACACCTCATCGGTGGTATTGGAAAAACCATGGGCTTGCCCATAGTATTTGGTCATGGTATTGGCTACTTGGGACACCTCATACATTATCTTAATATTCATAAGTCTACCATAATTATTGCATAATTATTACATCCTTAATGATGTCATTAAACACCCGAAACTCAAAAACTATATTTTCAGTATTCACCGAAAATTCAACTTTCTCAGAAAATCCCAAAAATTCAACTTAACAAAATATCGTGCTCTAAATTCAAAAATGAACTCCATTTTATAAAAATAATTTTCTAAATATTTTTAATTTAAATTTTAAATAAAAACACTATTCATTGAAAATTCAACTATTCCAGAAAAATCTCAAAAATTCACCTTAACCAAATATCGATGCTCTGATGTCAAAGATGAACTCCATTTTATGAAAATAATTTTCAAAATATTTTCAATTTAATTTTTAATATAAAAAACACTATTCACCCAAAAAAACTAATACTTAAGCCGTACTTTCTGGAACAGTTATTTACCTATTTCATTGAATCACATTACTTAATCAAGTTACCTAGATTATATTAATAATTTCTTAAGTGAGGTTACTTAATCCATTTGGTCATATTACTATTCATAAGCGTAAAATCACTATTCATAATTTACTATTCATCAAAAATTAAGTTGATCTTATTTGACTCTAAATTTCATACTGAACACAACTGTAGAAGACCATTTTTTGAAAATCATTACACATTATTAATTTTTTAAGGTTTAAATAAATATTTTAAAATATCCTTTTTCTAGAATTCATCAATAACATGCATACTATATTTATCCGAACATTTGAAAATTCACAAACTTCACCCTAAGAAGGCATCACAATTTTTATTTAAATCAAAGGATTACACAAGGTAATTACGATCTCGTTACATAGCAACTTATAACACCAGAAAAGGACCTAAGAGTAAGGTGTGCTAGGGTGATAGAATCTTGGGGAGGCTCGACCAACATTTCCCAAGTAGTGATTTCTATCAGCTTGAACTTCTCACGAAGGCGATTCTGTTCTAGCTTCACACAATGAAGTTCAGCTTGGGTTTTGTCCAGATAAAAGCCCAAATGTGCTAACTTCTTCCTGAGTTCCGTCATATGGGCTTCGATCGGCCCGAGACCACTGGATGGGGTCATCAAATCTTCTTTCTATATTAATTAATCAAGACCACTTGCATTTATAGACAATAATCGCAAAATTTAGTTTCCAATGGTCATATTGACAAACAGTCATATAACAGTCAAAACCCAATGGTCTTATTTTAATTATACTCATTTTATTAAATTAAATAGTTTTGTTGAGTATAAAAATAAATAAAACACAAAGTTAGGAAACAAAAAGTATTCAAAATTTTGGGTAGTTACATGTAGCCTCTATATTTTATGATTGGGATACAACCTATATGCCTTATTTTTTTAATCATGTGATTAAACCCATATTAAATCTTTTTTTTGTGCTTAGCCCACAACCCACATGCCCTTTTACTTTTAGGATTTGGGATAAAACCCATATACCTTATTATTTTTCGAAAATTGGCTATATCACTTGTACAATTTTTATATCATATACAACTTATCATTACCCAATGCATTGGAGTGAGATCTAGGTCACAACCATCGCATAATAACCCACTCATACATGTTTAATGGGATAAAAAAATTTATATCATGACCCATTATAAAATAAAAATTCTATCAAAATTGAATCATAACCCATGGAATGAAATTGGAATCATTAATATTTTATCACATTATAACATATGGAAGAGATATATGTTTCATAATCTATTAAATAATGCATAACCCAAGAAGAGAAGATGCTTTCAGAAGTTTATAACCCTTGGAAGATAAATGGGTGTGGTTAGAATCATTCCATCTTGACATAATCCATTAAAAAATATATATGAATATAAAATTTTGATCACTTCCTAGATGGGTATGAGTGACATAAATGGATATTATCATAGATGAAAAATGAATTGGAAGGATATTTTGAAAACATATCTTCAAGAAAATATCTTATTTTCATTGATAAAGGATATTTGAAACATAAAAACTTTTGATAACCATTTTTTGAAAGTAAAATTTAAAACCTATAAATAATTCATTCAAAACATTTTGGAAACATTTTTATTAGAAAACATTTAAAGAGATATTGAGGATATTTTAAAAACCAGTTCATAGAAAATACTTATAAAAATTACAATGATGTATTGAAAATGTTATGAGAACCAATTTCCATCAAAATAAATTAAATATATATATATTTATAAATAAATCTTGAAATGTTTTTTATAAAACATGGTTTGATCGAACATAGATTTACGACCGAATAGATATGTACACTCGAGCTTTCATAAAAACAGTTTATTAACAATTTTATGTACTAAAGAGTGAACATATGGTACCGATACATGAATATATCATGAATAAATAAAGGTGAATTTTTTTTATTGTTTTTGAGAGATGGATCATACGATTTCATCAAAGGAATGACAAACATATACAATCTTGAAAAGCAATGAGATTGTTTAAATAAACTCAAATCACTTGGTAACTTTGATCCATAATCTCTAATTAAAAAATGAAATTACAAGAAGATTAAAATATCATTAAAACAATTAGATTCATGATATTACAT
Organism: Viscum album; assembly: GCA_963277665.1. Taxonomy (NCBI): domain Eukaryota; kingdom Viridiplantae; phylum Streptophyta; class Magnoliopsida; order Santalales; family Viscaceae; genus Viscum; species Viscum album. Next base: position 1,712,826,409 of record OY728152.1, on the reverse strand, counting down.
TTCAAAGTCTGTATATACATATAATGGAAAAATATAGGTGCATAACATGGCATGTGTCTCAGAGAAAAAAATTGAGACAAAATTACAATACCAATATTGTAGATTTTTAAAAATAATCCCCATGAAATAAATATCCTAAAATTGATATGTAAACACCAATAAATTTATGAATAATAATTATATAATTCATACATGGTATGTATACACAACACACAAATAGAAGGGATGGTGAATAAAGCATGTATGTCATGGAAAAAAAGATAGATGAAATTCAATTACCTTGTGTCTTGAATATCTTGATACACATAAGAACATCCTGTATAATAAATATAAGTTTACTTTATATATTTTAGAGAAATATATTCTTATATCTAATTCCATATATGGGTTTATTATGACTTTATATTACCGAGTTCATAAAAATTATTTGGTATGGTTAGGTTCTTGTAATATTTCCTTTGTTTTTTCACATGTGTCTTAATTTGTTATATCCATGGTAATTATACATATATCATGAATTCCATAATGTAAAAAATTATATAAATATCATTAATATTCACTATATTATTATTAAAATAATTTTTTGTAAGTATGAAATTGAATTCATCGTTCATGGAGACAGTAGGCCGTACATACACATGAACACTGCTTATGTTTTATTGACGTATTGAAAGGACAAAGAAAATAGAATATTTTTATATGTATATATGTATACAATATCATTAAATTATCATTATCATGTCATATATATCATATATTTTCACTATAAAAATCCTTAAAACATTCCATGTAGTGTGTACATTAATCATAATGCTTTAAGGGGGCGGTAGTCCACACTTCCTCAAACATAATTATCATATTTACACAAAATAGAAATTATATTGATATGCATTGTAAATGGTTTATATAAGATTAAAGGAATTATAAATTAAATATATAACATATATAAATTTAGTTTCGATCATAATTTCCACCATGATAGTTTGTAAAGGAATAATGAACAATCTTCATTTCGTGATGCGACAGTTCACCGTACACATTTAGAGTATGTTTATTACAAATTATATGGATGTGTGTGTATTTTTTTGGTAAAACCTAATCATAAAAACATCATATTTTATGTAATTTTTTTCTATATTGATATGGAATAATAAGTATTTTTGTGTGCAGTTAAGGGAAATAACATAAAAGAACTTGAGGAGAATGTTACCTCTTATTCAGGCAACTACTTTTGGTTTGAACCAAAGGGGTTCCATGGATTTCATTCATCCAAATTGAATGATTATAGGATTGAGGGCATGATATTTAGGATCTATTTTGGAAGAGAATGTTCTTGCAAATGTGTATTGAATGGTATGAAGTAGTGGGATTAGAGGAGGCCTTTTTATAGTGGAGGTGGAGTGGTATTCTAGTAAATTTTGGGAATGGGAATTCCACTCACATTTTTCTAGGGAAAGTGGACCCAATAATGGTAAGATTTAAATTTATGGTAATATAGGGTCTAAATACATCCCAAAAATGTATTTTAGACATATTTCTAGGTTCTTTAGGCCCTTATGTTTAAGTATTATCCCATATTTATGTTTTTTTAATGAAAAGTTGTAACATGAATTGGTCTCCCAATTCACCCTTCAAAAAAATTTATTAATATCAAGTGTTACAGTTCAAATCTAAGGTGTAAATAGTACACACTAGTAGGGGATTAAGGGAATACAATTTGATATTTCATGAAAAAAGTATATATTTCATAAGAACTTTCCAAGTTGTCTTGTCATCAAACTATCAAGGGAAACCTCCTTGAAGGGCAGTGGAAGTGAAACACCATCAATATGGCTTTCTCTAATTGATATTAAAGATCCCTTATATGATACATCAAATATTGAACCAGAACTACAACTCAGGTGGGTATAATATATAGATATCCTAAATATTATTCTTAAACCTGCAACCATACTCAGCCTATAATTCCAAATACAAAATGAACACCATATTACAATTTCTAAAAATCATCATCAACACTTCTTCCATCAACAAAATCATTCACCAATACATGAAGATTCCACCAATTCATTTCAAAATACTTGCTAAAAAACACACAAAAAACAGTAACTGAGAAAACATGATCTGTAAACATTCTTCCCAAATGTATATACTCATCTACAGAATTGAAGCTTAAAAAGATCATTTTGAACTGCCACATTTATATAAAGAAAACAAGGATAAGTCATTTCCATGTGATTGAGTAGAAATCCAAGATTGGATTTTTCTTAAATTCCTCCCATACTTTGATGAACATTATTTTTTTGAGTTGAAGGTAGGACTCAACAAACATATCACCATTCTTATATTTATAGAAATCCAAAGTATCATGTTACACCATCCAAGAGTACAATTTTTTCAGGAAGACCTATTTTCATTAATTTTATAAGAATCCCTCCCTATGGGGTCAATATCTTCTTCCCTATTGCGGTCCTCAGTTTCAGTTTCATCAGCAGATGTAGAGAAATGTTCAACAACCAATGAATGGAGGGGGGCGGGGTGATCATAACATTCTCGAATGCCTCTAAAGATCTGATAATGGTAGTTCTATCTATATTAGACTAGTCCCTATATTTTTGAGACTTTCTGATATTCTATGTAAGGAATCCGTTGGTATCAACCATTTGTTTTTTTTAACTTTTTTCTCCCTTGATTTCATTAATTCATCATGAGTTTGACATGATTTGTCATAATCATCATGTCTAGAGTCACAATAGTCTGAGTTGTCACTCATGTCCTCTCTATGTGAGGTGTGATCCATTTTTGTAGTCTCAAGCATATGAGACTCATATTTATTAAGAAGTAACATATCCCCAATTTTAGGTTGGTCATTGAGAACATCCTCTACGATATCCACGATATTTTCAGAGTGTAGTTTATTATTATAACTTGAGGACTTTTTTCATCATCCTTATGAGAATGAACCCCCTATTGGCCTAAGTAAGTAACTTCCATCCCTCTTTTCATATTTTTGGACCCAAATAGAGCTAAAATGTGAATGGGGCCCAGTACTGTGAGTCTTACCTTCACATTCCTTTGAAGCTTGTCCAATTGAACTACATTCCTGGAAATTAGAAGGAATGATTTCAAGGACAACATCCAAAACAAACCATAGTTTCCATTTTGAATCCAAAAATGATATGGCAGTTCTTGTGATATATTAACATCAACATAGATTCTAGAAAAAAAGGTTGTGAAAGGTTCTTAGTCACTGAGTCTAATTTATGGCTCTGTCCAAATTAACTAGAAATTTAAGAAAAGCATCCTACTTGAATAGATGAAGAGATGGACAAAGATATTTGAGCCAAATAAAGAAAACATGGGGCTTAAAATAAGTGGAAAAATCCTGGGACCACCTTAAAACCTTCATTACACGAACACTAGAAGTCTGTGTGCCTCTTGTCTTGAATAAATAGTAATTGTTTTTAACCATAAATTTAAAAATAACATTCTTGGAGTTCAATAGACAAATATGAATGTTCCCAAATCCGAAATTTTCAAGGGTCTTTCTAAGAAAGAAAATTCATGATATTTATTTGATAATAATTCTAAAAATAAAAAAATGGGGATCAGAAGAGCTATTAAGTACCTCTTCCTTTTAAAATGAGATATCTGAGAGACCACTCTACCAAAATATCATGGGATCAACTACTAATGTATTTGTAACCTCATGATCTTGCAGATTTAAGACTATGATAATGTTTGTGGAGGATCAAAGAACATGGATAAGGTTTCTTTCTTGTTCACCCGAGGGTAGGTTCTCCAGTGCGAACACCAACTTATATATAATTAGTATGTAGTTTATTTTAATTTTACGTTAAACAATGTAATTAATTTTAATCACATTTACTGATATTTTGGTCAAAAACTAAGTTAGTCTTATCAGACATCATAAATTGTTGAGATTCAAAATATGGAGACTGTTTTTCCAAATTACTATCATTGAAGTGGTATAAATTAATTAAAATATTGTCCCACAGTTGGGTCGACAATATCAGTTTTTAATGTAACAATGTTCAAACATTTTCGATGTTTTTAAATTCAATATCAAATTTAAACTGCTTATGATGACCTAAATTTGTATGAAAAATAAATATAATAGATAATTAAACATTTAAACCAATATAAAATAAAATTTAAAATGAAAAATAAATTAAATGAAAATGTATATTTGAACTAAAATTTTGAATTTTCCACTATTCATTATAAAATGAAAAATTCCAAAAAATAAAAAATTTGACCCTAATATAATTATTATTACTATATATCAAAGATGATGTTTATTTTGACAAACTGAATCTATAAAATTTCAAAATGTTGGATTTAAAATGGGTTCACCAAAAAGAGGTTGTAATAACATCTTATTAAAAATATTGGATTTTAAGCATAAAATTGGATTTTTTATCATATGAATTTAAAATATATTTGATAAATATAAAAAATAATTCAATGAATATTAAAAATATATATTACATTTGTTTCACTGATTAATTGAAATTAATATAATTTATTAGAGTAAAACATCATTGTGAAAATAAAAAGAATAATATTTTTTTATATTCAATCAGTTTTCAAATACATTTTTGATTAATTGGTGACCTATGAATTCATCTTATAGTTTTTTAAACAATATATTTTCATAAATTAGTTAATAATATTCATAACCTCTAATTTAAAATATTTCTTATATTTTATTATATTATCTAACAACATTTATAAAATACATTATTTTTTTGGTAAAATTGTGTCTTTACTATAACACAATCCATCTTTGAAATTCAACATTACATATAATGTAATCTAACATAAGTGTTCTATATATATAAGGATAAAATTTATCTTTTAGGTAGTGCAAGATTAATTTTTATTTTGTACAACACAACCCATACATAGTTTTTTAAAATAAAATAAACTATTTTATGTGCTATGTGTAATGAAAAATACCAATAAGACTAATTTAATTTAAAAATAGTAATTCAAAAAATTTCATGGTGTATCATTATACCACCATTAAAATAAATTTCTTTAAATAATTTCATTTATGTTATTAAAGGCTTGATACTTGAAAGACCTTTTGAAAGAAACCAACATTGTAAAAATGATTACTAAAACTTATTTTAAATAGGGAATGATGGAAACATAATGGTTACCCAAAGTAACATATAACTAGGTTTGAACATAGTATAAAACAAGTGGAATGTCAAAGCATGGATCTAGAAGAGATATATAACAACCAATGATCTAGAGGAGAGTGATAGAGAACTTGATTAGTAAAAAGTTAAAAATAAAAAATCCTTATATCTACGATTATCGAAGGGACAATTTTTTCATCGAAAAAGAAGGTACTAGGATAACCTATTTGGTTTAAATATTATATCTTTAGAGATGAATAATTTTCATTAGATATTATACATACTTGATTTTATTACTTTTCTTCCGTAAAATCTCACCCATGGGTCATCTCTTGACCAATTTCTACTTCACCTCTTTCTATGAAAGGGAAGGTCAATTTTTTCATTCCTTGAGCACTAATAGAACATTATATCCCTAATAAGACTTATAATCTCTCTTTAGCTACCATAAATACATGGTTTTTAGAGTAGGTTATCAAATATTTATAAATAGTCACGTGGTTTAATAATACATTAATCTCACAGAAACATTAAGAGATGTTTAACTTCAACTTTCCCTAAATGGTTAACTGTATAACCCTTATGAAATATGAAAATATAAAAATAGTAGAAAGAATATCATGAAATCATCTTAACATTGAGATGACATGTTTCATCACATACCAATCATGTGCATTCATTATATATTTTCATGAAAACATGGTCATAATCTGAATTTCAATAAATCATTATTGAATACATAGATGCTTTCAAATGATAATCCACCATTTATTCCTTAAATATGCTCTTCTATTAAAAAAAATTCATATTGGAATCATAGGGTCATCATTTTAAATAAATTAAATCAACATGATCTTATTAGTCAAAAATTTATGTAGAGGGAAATAATCAATTCTTAGACTCATGCTAAGGTCCTCTAATGGATCAATAGGTTTTTCATAGATAATTTTTTAGAAAATCCAACAAGAAATTTCTAACTACGGAGTTCCCCAATTATCATTGTTAACTTAATAAATTGTTATTTCATATGATTTATGCATATCTATTTTCTTCATAGGTTGTTGGCACTGATCACCCTTATTAACCCTTGGATCTGGGCACCTTTATGGGAAATTCCCAAACTCCTTACAATTAAAACACTAAAGTGTGGGAGGATCAGATTGTGGAATTTTCTTGTTGTTAGCATCATTATATAACAATTTTATAGTCACATATACATTCATCTTCTCAATTTACTTCCCTTCCACTCTACAAAATTTACTAGTCCAATTATGAAAATTCCCTCCATGATTTATTCCACACATTGATCACAAAGAAAGGATCACCTTCTTATCTATTTTGTTTGAATATTTTCTTTTAAACTCAATCCTCACTTCTTTTTAAAACCACGAAATTTATAAAACACCATAACCACCATTTAAACATTGATTTCACAATTCACAATATCTTTATTAATACTAAACTCTTTGATGAACAACAACCTTCTAATACTTTTCATTAATCCACTAAAGATCTTATCAATATTTTTTCAGAGTGGGATCATAATTCAAGAATTTTACCTTGCAAGTCTTGTGAAATTAACCTCATAGGTACTAATAGATTCATCATAATTTTTCTTCAACTCAAAGAACTACCATTACTTATTTGTATGTAGAACACTAGGAAATTAATTATTTAATAATAATTTCACAAACTCGTCCCAATCCATGGATTCAATTTCACCAATATTCATCATATTTTTTATTAGAGTACACAGATAATCCTTTTCACCATCTAATAAATAAATAAACAGAATGAATTTTTCATGATCCAGAAAATGGAGAATAGAAAATATCTTTTTAGTGGTACTAATAAAGTTGTACACAACAAGTGGATCACTATACACACTAATAGAAGGTGGATGTTTCACCATGAAGGACTCAAACATAAAATTGTTCATCCTTAGTTTGTTTATATGATAATTATGATTCATAGATTGAGGAAGACGTGTGAGCATATAAAGAGGTATTTTCAATTCAGATCCCATAACATTTAATTTTTTTGGAGGAGAATCATTTCATTTCCCCTTACAATCACCATTAATTTAGTTTCTCCATGTTCTATCCATTGAAAAAAACCAAAATCATAGAGTAAGAATCATTAATCACAATGAGGAAAAATGATTCCATGAAAAGTCATTTATAGGATGTATAAATTATGAAACATTCCTAAATATAAGAAAACATAGGTTTATCATAAGTTAATAACAAATAAAATTGATTTAAATAATTAATTATGGTTTTTGACGAGATTGTAAATTTTCAAGGCGTATCCCCTTTGAGTGTCAAACTGGGTGTGTAGTAAGGCCCATTATCATTTACTAGATTACCTATGGTCATTCCCAATACATCTTGTTAGAGTTGTTACCCCTTTGTAAATCTATACCAGACCCACATCCACCTGTATTATCTAGATAGTGATGTATTTCTAGGAATCCTCTCACTCTATCCTTTACCAAAATTCTAGGTCAGTTTCCTAAACATTTACTCCTCCTTATACTTATCCTTATATAAATACCTATAAACATCCTAATAAATATACCAAGTTATCTCACTAATGTTGTATCATCCTATTTCCCAAAGGTTATGAAATCTTTCACTCCAATACCAACTATAAAGACCTATTCATAATATACACAAACATTAAATATAATTTTTGGAATACATAAAAACATTTTACTAGGACACCCAAATACCGTATTAGTTTAGTGCCTTTGAAAACATGGAAACATAAAAACTGCTACCTAAACGAGCCACATGATCTCACACTAGGTTTTCTAAGACAAGAACACTCATAGAAATTTGAAACATGAACTATATCCTCATTACATTAGGAAGAAAACTGAAAAAAGGGTGAGCTCAAATTATCAATAAGGTTAAAAAATATAGATATGTAAGTATAAACATGATAATATGGGTATAATGATGTGATAATAACATTATAAGATCATACCATGTATATCAATGTTCATAAAAATGAATCATGGAAAAAATCAAGGCAGTTTATAAAAAATGAATCATAATAAAATAAATTTTATAATACCTAAAAGAATAACTGATGAATAATACATATAATTTGTTGAATAAATATAAGAATGGAAAATCATAGGTCAAGGATACCTAAAAATACCTTTATTACAAGTTAGGATTGGGGAACAACCCATGTACCTTCTTTGAGCTTGAGATAACAACCCTTGTACCCTCTTATTTTTATGCATGGGTTACAACCTCCATTCCTTCCTGTCTTAGAATTAGGCTACAAACTATGTAAATTCTAGTTTTTTTGGATTGGTCTACAACTCATGTACCCGATTAATTTTTGGATTTCTCTACAACCTATGTACCTTCTTTTTTAGGATTGGGATACAACCAGTGTACCTTTTGAACTCATAGGCAACTTTTCATTACCCATTTCATTGGAAAGAGATATAATCCCACCCATCACATAATAACTAAAACATACCTATGAAACAATATAATAAATCATATATCATGACCCATAATAAATATGGTTTCTATAAACATCAAATCATATCCCATTAAATAAAATGGGTATTATTAATAATTAATCACGTCATTTGATATAGAAAATTGATAAGTTCCATAATAATTTCATCAAATAATAACCTATGAAAAAAAGTAGGATTTAGAATAACACATCCTATGGAAGAGGAATGGTTTTTATAAGAATCATTCCATCATGACATAAAACATTAATAAAATAATATGATTGGAAATATTGTATAGTTTCCAATAAGGGAATCAGTAACATCAATGGATGTTATCATATATGTTAAATAACATAGAAGTATATTTTGAGAAAATTTCATAATGTAAATATCTATTATTCTTTGAAAAAGGATATTTAAAACAAAAATAACCATTTGAAAACAATTTTCATTAAAATAAACATTAAAACATATAAAAATCCTCTGAAAACTTTTTGGAATCTCTTTTCATTTAAAACATATAAACCGAGGTTGAATTTTTATTTGAAATCAATTTTTTTGAAAATACATTGAAAACATATATAAAAATCTTGAAAACATTTTCGACACAATTTTCCTTTAAAATAATGTAAAAATATATATAAATAAATCAGGAAAATGTTTTTTGAAAAATTGTTTTGAAAGAACATAGATTTATGAGATAAGAAATATACAATGTCATTATTTTTATAAAATACATTATTAACTATGTTATGTATGAAATAGTGGAATATTAGTTTGTATACATGAATATATCATGAATAAATAGATTATAATAACATTTATGAATTCTCTTGAGATATGTATCATGATATTTCATCCAAACATGCATAAACATAAACAATCTCAAAAAGCGATGGGATTATTTCAATAAACTCTTACCACTTAGTTACATTGAACTATACACCCCTTTTAATAAAATTAAATTAAAGTTATATTAATAAATCATTAAAACAATTATATGCAAGATATAACATTTCAAATTAATTATATATACCCCATTAAAAAATATAGGTTCATAACAAGGCTTGTGTCTTTATGAAAAAAATTATTTTAAAATTACATTACTGATTTGGTAACATTTGAAACAAAAACTCCATGAAAGAAATATATTCAATTGGATTTTTAAATACACATAAATTTAATTATATGAATAATATAATTAATCCATGGTTAGTATAAACACCACACAAATTGAATGGATGGTGAATCAAGCATTTATCTAACAGAAATAAAAAGTGAGATGAAATTTTCTTACCTTTTTTCATCACTCTCTTCATAATCGAAAGAATATCCTGTATATTAAATATAATATTATTATAAATCTTATAAATAAAAATATTCTTATATATAAATCCATGTATTGCTTTATTATGACTTTATATTACCCTCTCATTAACAATTCTATGTTATGGTTATGCTTAAGGTAATATTCTCTTTGTTTTTTGTATGTGCATTAATTTGTAATATTGTTTTTCCTCATAATTATATCTTTATTTAAATATTGTAATTCATGATATAAATATATTTAATATGAATTTTATGTGTATTATAATATTCTATTTAAATATGAAATGTAATACACCGTTCATGGAGATAGTATATCGTATGTACGCATGAACACTGCTTTTATTTTATTGATGTATTGGAAGAAAGAAAGTAAATGACTTAAATTTATAAATAGGTTTATATGGATATAATATCATTAAATTAGAATTATTATTTCATATATATCATATTTTTTCTCTTAAAATATCCTTAATAAATTGTATGTAGTTTGTGAATTAATCACATCACTTTGAGGGGGTGGTATTACACATATCCTCAAATGAACTTAATGTATTTAAAAGGAATGGAAATTATAAAAATACGTGTTTTAAAAGGATTAAGGATAATTAATGAAACATTAAAAATAATTATAATAATAAATATAATATATTATCATATTAATCATCATAATTACCACCATGATAGGTGTTATGAAAAAATGACCAATCATTTTTTTGTGAGGTGGTAGTTTGACGTACACCTACACAGTATGTTCAATACCCATTAGACGTATGTGTGTGTATGTGTAGTATGAAAAATAGCATAAAAAATACTATTATAATAAGAATTTTGTTTTTATAAATGTATAGAATATTAATATTTTATGTGTTGGATAATGGAAAACATAAAATAACTTGAGTAAGGATGTTACATATTATTCATGTAACTCCAATTGGTTTGAACCATAGGTTTTCCTTGGATTTCATTATGCCCAACAGGAGGATTATCATATTAGGGGAGGTTTTTTTTAGGAAATACTTTTGGAAGATATGGGTTGACCCTATGTTGATTGAGAGGTTTGAGGATGTGTAGGGAGATAAGGACTTTTCGAAGTGGAGGAGTTTTACTCTTGTAAAATTTGGTAAAAGGAATTCAAACTATGTTTTAACATGTAATGTGGATCCACTAAAGGTACAATGTTGATCTATGTGATTTTATTGTCATAATGTGGCTAGAAAATGTCATTTGGACTTGTTTATAGGTCATTTAGGCCCGTATGTTTAAGGATTAGTCATTAGTTTAGCTTAATTTTACCTTAATCAATGTAATTAGTTATAATTAATTTCAGTAATATTTTTGTTCAAAAACTAAGATCAAATTATTATATATTATAAATTATTTTCATTCCAAATATTGATTATATTTTTTCAAATTCAAATCACTTAATTTCCATAAATTTATATAAATTTAATCCCGTAGTCGTGTCGACAATGATGTTTTTGAAAGTAAAAACATTCAAAAGATTGTTATGTTTTTATATTCAATTAAAAAGTGAAATTTATTCTAATGAATTTTTTTTTGTGTATTGATAAATTTTTTATATAATTAAACATTTAATCAAATTTAATAATTAATTTAACTTGTTAAATAGATTATATGAAAAGGATGTTTTGAACTAAAATTCAATATTTTCCATAATTCATTAAAAAATTGAAACTTCACAGAAAAGTTAAAAAATTAACCAAACTAAATTATTATGTTCCAATTTTATAGATGAATTTTATTTTCACTTATAAAATCTATAAAATTTCTGAATGTTTTATTTAAAATTGGTTCACCATTAAAAGGCGTCAAAACATCTTAATAAAAATATAGGTTTTTAAACAAAAAACATGGTTTGGTTTTATCTAATGTATATAAAAACTATATGATGAATATATATAATATTTTGTGGGATTTATAACATATATATTACATAAATATCACTAATTAATTTTAAAATATTGAATTTATTAGTGTAATATAACTATGTGACAATGAAAATAATAATATATTCTTTTATATTCAATCAGTTTTCATGTTCCTTTGTAATGAATTGGTAATATATGAATTCATATTATATTTCTATAAAAAATATATTTTCCTAAATTAGTTAATACTATTCATAACCACTCATTTATCAGTTAAGTTTTATCTTATTATACTAAATAATAACATTTTAATAAGACACGATAAAGCATGTTACACAAGCTATCAAGGAAACATAGTCTGGCTTATAATTTAAGAAAAAAACACTATCCCATTTGGATAAAAAAAATTTATTTTTCATGTAGTGAAAAATTAACTGATAATTCTATATAACACAATTAAAACATGGCTATTTAATCTAAAATAAACTAATTTTAGTGTTGCGTGAAATGGAAAATATCAAAAAGATTTCATTAATTCAAAAATAAAAATTCACAAAATATCGAGGTGTTATAGAAATTATTTCATTAATAATCTCATGTAACTGAGAATAGAGTCCAATTATTACATTAGGATGTATTACTCATTATTTATCTATATGATCACTACCACAAAGTCACCTTTAACATTCTGATAGCCTATATTAAGCATAGGGATAACTCAATTCTTGTAATAAGGTCTTCATATTCTGCCACATTATTTGTGAAGACATCAATCAATGATAAGTAATATGGATAATTTTCCATTACTAAGGGAAAAAAATTCTTTTACCAACACCGCGGATCTCTGGGTCTTCCATTTTCTCTATACTATAACATTGGGAGGAAATTTCAAAATACATGTCCCACATTCTGGGTGTCTGAAGGGAATAATAAACTTTTTATCTATAAATTCAGTTTCCACATGCATGATTTTTGAGGTTGGATATGATAAATAGAAATTATCCAGTTCCTTACATTTGAATTCATTTTATGACACACATTAATATTCATAATTTTGTAAAAATACTCCCCATTAATCCAAATACCCATTTTATATTGGGTGGAAAAGAATATAATTGACAAAGTCGATACAAGTGACTATGTGAACTCCAAAATGGTTCATGTAATGCCTTATCCTCTTCACTAAACAAATGGTTATGAAGAAGTTACTATTGATAATATATCAGCAAGTATTAGTATCAATAATAGTTTGGAAGAGATAGTATAGACTATTTTCATTCATCACATCATTCAACATTGTGATGATAGAACTGAGTGATCATTCCATATAGGCCACATATATAATAAGTGTATTTCTTTATACTATTATAACTAAGACCAATGGATGTATTATGTATAGCTTAAGGTTCCCAAAATATTCTTGGTATTCCTCATCCCACTGGTAGGCGAATCAATTCTTCGTTAACATAGTGAGTGGGGGAGATTTTCTAAAATGGTTAGCTATTAAATGCATAATATGTATGAGGTCAAATTGGATAAATCTTAATTATTTAAGGTCCTATAGAGGAATTATTTAAAATATATTACTATTAATTTCACAATCATCCTCATTATCATTCTGGTTTACCCAAAATCCAAAAAATATCAATGTCATAATACCAAAAATACATTTCAGAGGATCTATCATAGAACTATGAAACTAAATTTTTTCAATGTTTTTTTGAATATTAGAGACATGAAAACAATTCTGTAGATAGTAACCACCAATTCATCAAATTTAAAATATTTTTTTCATCCCATGGTGTTTTTAATGACATGATTCATGAAGCATTGAAAATTAGAATTGGATCACGTTAAATTGAAGTTCATGACCATGTATCAAAATATACCTTGGGGAACCCTGAATGAAGTAGATTATTCAACTTTAGTGTTCGTATTGATCTTGTTATATATTTAACACTATAACGACCCATACTTTACATACATTATTAATACTTCAAAATTGAAGCACACTTATTACAACATATGACAAAACCACAAAGGACCGTATAGGTATAGTGTCTTTAGAAACTGGGAAACATAAACAACTGGTTCATAAATCTTCTACAGCGTCTCCCATTTATTTCATCATATCTAGGGTCCCTTTTTAGCATATTATACTTAATATCCATCTTCCTGACCTGGGGAAAAGAAAACATAAAAGGGTGAGCTCAAATGCTCAGCAAGGGCAAATAAAGGAAATAAAAATCATATCATATCTTTTTGAAAATCAAAACCTGCAAAAGAGATCATAATATCTTAACATGGAATAAATCATAGAAGTGAAAATGAGATCCCCATAATCATAACATAAAACTTGAAACTTTGTGGCATGCACACATAATCATGGAAAATCATTTCTTGTTAGTCATGACTCATTGCCAAGACTATCTTAGTGGACAAAGTCCCTTTCTGAACCGAGTTCACTCCTCGTTTCAGTCCTGTATCACTGAACCGAAATAACCTTCCGTTCCAGCCATGTCTATCTCATGAGATATAAAATCTTTACCCAATGCATTGGAGGGAGATATAGGTCCCACCCATCTTATAATGAATCCTTTCTTATGTGTGCCACATAATCATAAATCATACATCATCGCATAACCCATGTAATAAAAATGGGATTCTTAAACAACATGACATCATAAAACCATTCATATAACATAAAGGAATTCATAAACATAATTCCATCACAACATAGTCAAATCAATGTAATAATAGGGATAAAAACAGAACCCTTTTATTATCTTAGATGGAAAATAATTTTGATAAAATACTTGAACTCCATTCTTGAGGAAAATATCCTTTCTACTTCAAAAACATTTTTCCTTTCATAACATGTCATACAACTTTAAAATAAAAGAAGTTTATTAAAAATAATCTTGAAAACTTGTAAAGGAATATTCTTGGAAATAATGTTTTAAAAATCCATTCATGCCGTATAAGTTAAAAAAAAACATTCTTTGTACTTTTGTCGGAAAAGTCAAAAAGTACCTCGTACGAAAAAAACGACAAAAGATTCCTTTCACATTCTTTACTAAAAACTCACCGAAGGGTAAAATTGGATTTAAACCAGTGTAAGTGGATGGAAACAATATTACATATTGATGGAACATGGATGTGGATGATAAAATACACCCCAATAAATACTTACGAATAAACAATCTCGGATAAAAATGAGATTGTGATATTTCCCTTACCTTAGGTCCGATTTGCTTTGTACGTGTCCGAAGCTCCTGTATAATGGTTTAAATAATGTTATTGACTTATTCCAGAATCATACATATTGATATGATATCATATATGGTCATATTCTTAGCTTCTTGTTAGTAATATTTCATTGTTACTTGTTACTCGGGTCTTTATTGCCTTTTGTTCTTATGCGTGTTTTGCCGAATAAATTCTTATTCTTCTTTTAAGGTTATAGATACCTTATATCCAGAATGGTATTAGTGTAACATATATCATATTTATTCATTCAATTCATTTATATAATTACTATGTAATGATTATTATGTAGAACGAGTCGCATCACATCGTGGAGACGGTATTCCGTACGTACGCACGAGTGATGATATCGTTCCTATGATCGTGGAATTGTATTGGAGTATATGTATATTATTTCAGTATCAATATTACTTTATAATAATCATAAATAGTTACTCATTACACCATTATACCCATCCTTGTAAGGTGGTGGTGGAAAATAGATTACACCACGGCGTGGAGACGGTATTCCGTACGTACGCACGCGCGGTGATTTCATTTTTCCGTGGGATGGATAGAAGGTGAATTAGGGTTGTTTCATATTTATAATAACATATAAGTATGTAAGAAATACTGATTTTATTACTTTATCATGAAACAACTAAAGAAGAAGAAGTTGAAGAAGAAAGAAATTGAAAAGATCGGTAATGGATATTACCTCTTCTTTGGAACGCCTCTTTGAATCCTCCACTTAGGGAACTAAGATTGGTCTTTGAAGAAGACCAGGACCTCTAGGATTATTCTAGGGAAGTGGATAGGAGAACATGGCAGGGGTTGGCCGAGCTTGAGTGCTCAATTTGGTGTGAGGAGGAGGGGGAGGAGGTGCCCTTTTATAAGGGAGGAGAGGGGCACCTTAGGAATATCTCAAAATATTATTTTATATTAAAGTCAAAATCGGTTTATAATGGTTCCAAAGGGTCTTATTTCGAAGCTAAAGTGGGGAAGGGTCGAAATCCTATCAACCAATAGAATTTAGACAAGTTTAGGGTATTATTTTAACCTTATCAATTAGATTTAACTCTAAGTTAAATAATTTAACTTTTACCATGTCTTTTTGTTTTGTTTCACTATATGGTTAATACACATACTATAACATGCCAAACGAACCCCAAATTGTTTATTATTAATATATATATCCGTATCTAAGTAATTTGGCCGAAACTTAGATTTTTAGGAATAAAATAACAATTAATAATATAATATTTGATTTAAAAACTATTTTGTGTCAATTTTGACACTATTTGATATATGATTTTTGTGAAAGTCATAACAGAATTATATGTTCGAACCAAGTTGATTAAATCAACAATAATATATCATAGTAACCTAGAAAATTAGTGGAATTCATAAAAAGTCTCAAATTACATTTATTTTGGTGTTTATAACATCAATTATGTCAATATTTCATGAATAAGATAATTACTGCATCATCGTTGTGTCATAATTAAATTAAATTATTTAATGTCTAAAAATTATAAATAAAATACCATTATGTATGAAATCTTTTTAGATTTCTAATGAATATTTATAGTCGAATTTATCTTATGTATAACCCCATATTAAAAATGATTTACTTAGTAAACTTTGATTTTAACTATTTTAACCCTTCTTTAAATAAATTAATAATAAATGTCCTAATCTAATCCAAGTGGGCCTAAATGGTCATATTTTATTCATAAGTTTGTTTTTGGTCGAATTACACTTGTCCAATAGAATTAGGACATGTGTTAGGGTAATAGTAATATCATTAGTTACCCTATTTACTATTAACCGCGGTAAAAAAAGTAAAAAGTTACTATTCACCAAAAAATTATTTTTATCTCATTGAACCACATTTTACTTACTGATATCAACCGTGTCTGTCGGATTTTCGAAATTCCATTCACAGAAGCGGTAAAATTAAGTTTTATGCAAAATTCAGTTTTTAACCCACCACTTATTGGTTTCACTATTCATCAAAAATTGAAAGTTTTCAGAAAAATACCAAAATTTCACCCTAGGCTAATTTCGATATTCTGAGTCCAAAAATGAAGTCCATTTTGAAAAATAAAATTTATAAAATTTCAAAAAGTGGTTATTACTATTCATAACGGCTAGTTTTAATAGCATATTGTTGTTTAGTGAAACTCGGTATTGCGTACGACGCAAGCTATCGAGGAAGGTCGCGATTGCGTGTAAAGCAAGCCAAGCAAGTGTTGTGTAGAAAAAGATTCCTTTGATGGTTTATATAACATAAAAGTCTCGGGTGTTACATTCTACCCCCCTTAAAAAGAATTTCGCCCTCGAAATTCGTCACTTTGTAACAAACAGATGAGGATACTTCTCCCTCATCATATCCTCAAGCTCCCAAGTAGCTTCTTCAAGTTGGTGGTTCCTCCATAAAACTTTCACCAATCGAGTGGTCTTGTTTCGTAGGACTTTTTCGCTACGATCCAGAATCTCTATCGGCTGTTCTTCATAAGAAAGATCTTGCTCCAGCGGTACAACTTCTGAGCTGAGTACATGTGAAGTATCTGGTATGTACTTTCTCAGGAGAGATACATGGAACACATCGTGAACTTGAGAGAGATTCGGTGGAAGCGCCAATCGGTAAGCTACCTTCCCAACACGATCCAGTATTTCGAAAGGACCGATATATATAGGGCTCAACTTCCCCTTCTTTCCAAATCTCATAACCCTCTTCCAGGGAGATATTCGTAAGAACACTTTATCACCCACTTCAAACTCTAGGTCTTTTCTTAGGTTGTCGGCATAGCTTTTCTGTCGACTCTGAGCTGCTCTTATGTGTTGCTGAATAGATCTGACCTTTTATGCCATTTCATCAACAAGATCAGGTCCTAATAGCTTTCTTTCCCCAACTTCATCCCAGTAAGTTGGAGTCCTGCATTTCTTTCCATAGAGAGCTTCATAAGGAGCCATCTGAATACTGGAGTGAAAGCTATTATTATATGAAAATTCCACCAAAGTTAGGTGTTGATCCCAACCTCCTTTGAAATCCATAGAGCAAGCTCTCAACATATCTTCTAGGGTTTGAATTGTTCTCTCAGACTGACCATCTATCTGGGGATGATAAGAAGTGCTGAAACTCAACTCTGTATCCAGAGTATGCTGAAGACTTCGCCAGAACTTCGAGGTAAATCTCGGATCCCGATCAGATATAATAGAAAGTGGTACTCCATGCAATCTTACCACTTCCTTTACATATATCCTGGCAAGCTGATCTAGAGAGAAATCCTCTCTAATTGCAATGAAGTGTGCAGACTTTGTAAGACGATCAACTATGACCCAGATAGCATTATTGCCTTTGGATGTTTTAGGAAGTCCTGTGACAAAGTCCATAGTGATGTTTTCCCATTTCCATTCGGGTATGGGTAATGGTTGTAACATCCCCTTAGACTTCTGTCTCTCAGCTTTAACTTGTTGACAAACCAAGCATCGAGAGACATATTCAGCAACATCTCTTTTCATGCCATCCCACCAGAAGTACTCTTTCAGGTCTCTATACATCTTCGTGCTTCCAGGATGAATAGAGAATGAAGAACTATGAGCCTCATTCAGTAGCTCCTTCTTTAATTCGGGGATGGGAGGAACACAAACCCGATTCCGGAACTTTATTACCCCATCACAATCAAGGTTGAATTCAGGAACATTTCTCACCTTCTTTTGTAACTCGACATCTTCTTTCTGTGCCTCCTTAATCTTCGCATGTATAGATGGTTGAACATTCATTTGAGAAAGATAAGATTTTTCCCCTTCCATTATAATTCCAAGATCCATCCTTTGTAAATCCATAAATATTGGATCTTTTGTGATCCTCATCATGGATAAACTAGCATGGTCTTGTCGACTCAATGCATCTGCCACCTTGTTTGATTTCCCAGGGTGGTAATTGATTGAGCAGTCATAATCATTAATCAGCTCCAACCATCTTCTTTGACGCATATTCAGCTCCTTTTGTGTGAAAATATACTTTAAACTTTTATGATCAGTATAAATATCACACCTTTCACCATAAAGGTAATGCCTCCAAATCTTTAATGCAAAGATTACCGCAGCCAACTCCAAATCATGTGTTGGGTAATTTTGCTCATGGATTTTCAACTGTCGTGAGGCATAAGCTATCACCATATCATTTTGCATAAGAACACACCCCAATCCCTTCTTGGATGCATCACTGTAGATCACAAACCTTTCTCCACTACAAGGCAGTGTGAGCACAGGTGCACTGGATAACCTTCTTTTCAACTCCTTGAAATTCTCTTCACATTCCTCTGTCCAGACAAACTTAACTCCTTTCCGAGTCAACTTGGTGAGTGAATTAGATAATTGTGAAAAATCCTTTACAAAACGTCGATAATATCCAGCCAAACCAAGAAAACTTCGGATCTCAGTTACTGTTGTTGGTCTCGACCATCTTTCGATAACCTCTGTTTTTGCTGGATCCACAGATATCCCCTCTTTTGAGATTATGTGACCCAAAAATGCAACTTTTTGAAGCCAAAATTCACACTTGGTAAATTTGGCATAAAGCTTCTCCTTTCTCAGGGTCTTCAATATAATTCTCAAGTGATCTTCATTCTCTTCCTTGCTCTTTGAATAGACAAGAATATCGTCTATAAAGACTACCACAAATTGATCAAGATAGTCTCTAAAGACTCGATTCATTAGATCCATGAAGATAGCAGGGGCATTAGTAAGACCAAATGGCATCACTATAAATTCATAGTGTCCATACCTTGTACGGAAAGCCGTCTTTGGTATATCCTCCCTTTTGACCCTTAATTGATGATACCCTGAACGAAGATCAATCTTGGAAAATTATTGAGCTCCGCGTAGTTGGTCAAATAAGTCATCAATGCGTGGGAGAGGATATTTGTTCTTGATAGTGATCTTGTTAAGTTCTCGATAATCAATGCAGAGTCTCATTGATCCATCTTTCTTCTTAACAAATAGAACAGGTGCTCCCCAAGGTGACGCACTAGGGCGTATGAATCCCTTATAAAGATTCTCTTGGAGTTGCTTCTTCAATTCCTGCAACTCAATTGGGGCCATTCTATAAGGTGTCTTTGAAATAGGCAAAGCACCCGGTACGAGTTCTATTGAAAACTCAACTTCACGATTTGGTGGAAGACCCGGTAATTCCTCCGGAAAGACATCATCAAACTCCCGTACAATGGGAATATTCTTAATCGTGAGTTTCTCACCAACCATTTGAGATAAATAACCTTCATTTAGTGGAATCAAGACCCATAAGATGGAAGGAATTTCCACTGGAAGGTTATGTTCATCCTTGCATTGATAGACGATCGTAGATTGATCTGGAATATGAAATGTGACTTCCCTTCTTTGGCAATTGATATGAGATACATGTAGAGAAATCCAATCCATGCTAAGAATCGCATCAAATTCCACTAAAGGAAGTATCACAAGATTTGCAGGAAGAACTTTCCCACAAACTTCGATCGGAGAAGAATTATAAACTTTTGATGCGACTGTTGTGCCATTAGGTGTTGTCACAGCTAACTCAACATCTAATTGTTGAGGTAATACGGTGATACCCTTAGAAAATTCTTTAGAAATAAAAGAGTGGGTGGATCCAGAATCAAATAAAACATTGGCTACTTTAGAGTGGATGGTAAGTGTACCTTTCACCACTTCGTTATCGTACTCCACATCGCTGATAGAAATTGCATGTGACTTTCCTTTGTCTTTAGCCTTAAGATTTTGTTGATGTCAGCCATCATCATCAACCCTTGGATTTGGGCATTGATTGGCATAATGCCCCATCTCCTTGCACTTGAAACATTGAAGTGTAGTAGGTTCATTCTGTGTATCCCTTCCTTTGTTTGCGTCATTAGACATCTTCTTCCCATTATCACGGCATTCAAATGCCCGATGACCTTCCTTTCCACATTTAAAACATTTACTTGTCCCTTTAAGACAACTCCCTCCATGTTTCTTTCCACACTTTGAGCATAAGGGAAAGTTCATCTTCTTTTCAGTGTGCTCTTTAGATTTTTCTTTGAATTCCATCTTCCTCTTCTTATCAAACCCATGTGACTAATGGGTTACTCCAATCTCCATCTCGACTTTGAGAGCACATCGAACGATTTCCTCGTAGCTATTGAAGTCCCTTATGGCTAACGCCCTTCGAAGACTTGGTTTTAAGCCACTAAAGAATCGATCGATCTTACTCTCAGGTTGGATAATAATACCAGAAGCGTACCTTGCAAGTCTTATAAAATTTGCTTCATAGGTACCAACAGATTCATCATCCCTTTGCTTCAGTTCAAGAAACTCTTTCTCCATCTTTGTTCGGAGAATACGAGGGAAGTACTTATTGAAAAATAAGTTCTTGAACTCGTCCCATTCCATAGACTCAATTTCATCCCTTTGCCTCGTATTCTTAATAAGATTCCACCATTGATCAGCATCTCCTTCCAAACGATACACTGCTAGGATGACTTTATCATGCTCAGAACATTGAAGAACTGAAAATATCTTTTCAGTAGTACTAATCCATTTTTCAGCAACTAATGGATCAGTAGACCCGCTGAAAGAAGGTGGACGCTGCCTCATGAAGGATTCAACAGAATGTTGCTCCTTCCTTTGCTCGATTGGAAATCCTGCATGATTCATAGCTTGAGAAAGTTGTGTGAGCATGGCTACAAGATTTTGCATTCCAGCTCCCATATTGTTTGGTTGCTCAGGGGGACAATCATTGCATTTCCCATCACATTCTGCATTAACAAGGTTCCTTCGGGTTCCAGCCATTGACTAAAACCAAGAAGAATAGTGTGAGCAACACTAATTATAATAGGAAAACCACATAATTAAAGAATAAAATTTTCATGCTTAAGGTCTTATCCTAGGTTATTCATGGCCATTTCTAATACACAAAGATTGTGTTCTATGCTTAGACTTATCCTTAGGGTTCTTACTAAGGCTTTCACATCCTAGTTTCCAAAGGTTGACTGTACCTCCCTCTGATACCAACTATAACGACCCATACTTTACATACATTATTAATACTTCAAAATTGAAGCACACTTATTACAACATATGACAAAACCACAAAGGACCGTATAGGTATAGTGTCTTTAGAAACTGGGAAACATAAACAACTGGTTCATAAATCTTCTACAGTGTCTCCCATTTATTTCATCATATCTAGGGTCCCTTTTTAGCAT
The DNA here is from genome assembly GCA_963277665.1 of Viscum album. NCBI lineage: Eukaryota > Viridiplantae > Streptophyta > Magnoliopsida > Santalales > Viscaceae > Viscum > Viscum album. The sequence goes on along the minus strand of OY728152.1, from coordinate 1,712,804,037 downwards.
ATTATACTTAATATCCATCTTCCTGACCTGGGGAAAAGAAAACATAAAAGGGTGAGCTCAAATGCTCAGCAAGGGCAAATAAAGGAAATAAAAATCATATCATATCTTTTTGAAAATCAAAACCTGCAAAAGAGATCATAATATCTTAACATGGAATAAATCATAGAAGTGAAAATGAGATCCCCATAATCATAACATAAAACTTGAAACTTTGTGGCATGCACACATAATCATGGAAAATCATTTCTTGTTAGTCATGACTCATTGCCAAGACTATCTTAGTGGACAAAGTCCCTTTCTGAACCGAGTTCACTCCTCGTTTCAGTCCTGTATCACTGAACTGAAATAACCTTCTGTTCCAGCCATGTCTATCTCATGAGATATAAAATCTTTACCCAATGCATTGGAGGGAGATATAGGTCCCACCCATCTTATAATGAATCCTTTCTTATGTGTGCCACATAATCATAAATCATACATCATCGCATAACCCATGTAATAAAAATGGGATTCTTAAACAACATGACATCATAAAACCATTCATATAACATAAAGGAATTCATAAACATAATTCCATCACAACATAGTCAAATCAATGTAATAATAGGGATAAAAACAGAACCCTTTTATTATCTTAGATGGAAAATAATTTTGATAAAATACTTGAACTCCATTCTTGAGGAAAATATCCTTTCTACTTCAAAAACATTTTTCCTTTCATAACATGTCATACAACTTTAAAATAAAAGAAGTTGATTAAAAATAAACTTGAAAACTTGTAAAGGAAGATTCTTGGAAATAATGTTTTAAAAATCCATTCATGCCGTATAAGTTAAAAAAAACATTTTTTGTACTTTTGTCGGAAAAGTCAAAAAGTACCTCGTACGAAAAAAACGACAAAAGATTCCTTTCATATTCTTTACTAAAAACTCACCGAAGGGTAAAATTGGATTTAAACCAGTGTAAGTGGATGGAAACAATATTACATATTTATGGAACATGGATGTGGATGATAAAATACACCCCAATAAATACTTACGAATAAACAATCTCGGATAAAAATGAGATTGTGATATTTCCCTTACCTTAGGTCCGATTTGCTTTGTACGTGTCCGAAGCTCCTGTATAATGGTTTAAATAATGTTATTGACTTATTCCAGAATCATACATATTGATATGATATCATATATGGTCATATTCTTAGCTTCTTGTTAGTAATATTTCATTGTTACTTGTTACTCGGGTCTTTATTGCCTTTTGTTCTTATGCGTGTTTTGCCGAATAAATTCTTATTCTTATTTTAAGGTTATAGATACCTTATATCCAGAATGGTATTAGTGTAACATATATCATATTTATTCATTCAATCCATTTATATAATTACTATGTAATGATGATTATGTAGAACGAGTCGCATCACATCGTGGAGACGGTATTCCGTACGTACGCACGAGTGATGATATCGTTCCTATGATCGTGGAATTGTATTGGAGTATATGTATATTATTTCAGTATCAATATTACTTTATAATAATCATAAATAGTTACTCATTACACCATTATACCCATCCTTGTAAGGTGGTGGTGGAAAATAGATTACACCACGGCGTGGAGACGGTATTCCGTACGTACGCACGCGCGGTGATTTCATTTTTCCGTGGGATGGATAGAAGGTGAATTAGGGTTGTTTCATATTTATAATAACATATCAGTATGTAAGTAATACTGATTTTATTACTTTATCATGAAACAACTAAAGAAGAAGAAGTTGAAGAAGAAAGAAATTGAAAAGATCGGTAATGGATATTACCTCTTCTTTGGAACGCCTCTTTGAATCCTCCACTTAGGGAACTAAGATTGGTCTTTGAAGAAGACCAGGACCTCTAGGATTATTCTAGGGAAGTGGAGAGGAGAAAATGGAAGGGGTTGGCCGAGCTTGAGTGCTCAATTTGGTGTGAGGAGGAGGGGGAGGATGTGCCCTTTTATAAGGGAGGAGAGGGGCACCTTAGGAATATCTCAAAATATTATTTTATATTAAAGTCAAAATAGGTTTATAATGGTTCCAAAGGGTCTTATTTTGAAGCTAAAGTGGGGAAGGGTCGAAATACTATCAACCAATAGAATTTAGACAAGTTTAGGGTATTATTTTAACCTTATCAATTAGATTTAACTCTAAGTTAAATAATTTAACTTTTACCATGTCTTTTTGTTTTGTTTCACTATATGGTTAATACACTTACTATAACATGCCAAACGAACCCCAAATTGTTTATTATTAATATATATATCCTTATCTAAGTCATTTGGCCGAAACTTAGATTTTTAGGAATAAAATAACAATTAATAATATAATATTTGATTTAAAAACTATTTTGTGTCAATTTTGACACTATTTGATATATGATTTTTGTGAAAGTCATAACAGAATTATATGTTCGAACCAAGTTGATTAAATCAACACTAATATATCATAGTAACCTATAAAATTAGTGGAATTCATAAAAAGTCTCAAATTACATTTATTTTGGTGTTTATAACATCAATTATGTCAATATTTCATGAATAAGATAATTACTGCATCATCGTTGTGTCATAATTAAATTAAATTATTTAATGTCTAAAAATTATAAATAAAATACCATTATGTATGAAATATTTTTATATTTTTAATGAATATTTATAGTCGAATTTATCTTATGTATAACCCCATATTAAAAATTATTTACTTAGTAAACTTTGATTTTAACTATTTTAACCCTTCTTTAAATAAATTAATAATAAATGTCCTAATCTAATCCAAGTGGGCCTAAATGGTCATATTTTATTCATAAGTTTGTTTTTGGTCGAATTACACTTGTCCAATAGAATTAGGACATGTGTTAGGGTAATAGTAATATCATTAGTTACCCTATTTACTATTAACCGCGGTAAAAAAAGTAAAAAGTTACTATTCACCAAAAAATTATTTTTATCTCATTGAACCACATTTTACTTACTGATATCAACCGTGTCTGTCGGATTTTCGAAATTCCATTCACAGAAGCGGTAAAATTAAGTTTTATGCAAAATTCAGTTTTTAACCCACCACTTAGTGGTTTCACTATTCATCAAAAATTGAAAGTTTTCAGAAAAATACCAAAATTTCACCCTAGGCTAATTTCGATATTCTGAGTCCAAAAATGAAGTCCATTTTGAACAATAAAATTTATAAAATTTCAAAAAGTGGTTATTACTATTCATAACGGCTAGTTTTAATAGCATATTGTTGTTTAGTGAAACTCGGTATTGCGTACGACGCAAGCTATCGAGGAAGGTCGCGATTGCGTGTAAAGCAAGCCAAGCAAGTGTTGTGTAGAAAAAGATTCCTTTGATGGTTTATATAACATAAAAGTATCGGGTGTTACATTCTACCCCCCTTAAAAAGAATTTCGCCCTCGAAATTCGTCACTTTGTAACAAACAGATGAGGATACTTCTCCCTCATCATATCCTCAAGCTCCCAAGTAGCTTCTTCAAGTTGGTGGTTCCTCCATAAAACTTCCACCAATCGAGTGGTCTTGTTTCGTAGGACTTTTTCGCTACGATCCAGAATCTCTATCGGCTGTTCTTCATAAGAAAGATCTTGCTCCAGCGGTACAACTTCTGAGCTGAGTACATGTGAAGGATCTGGTATGTACTTTCTCAGGAGAGATACATGGAACACATCGTGAACTTGAGAGAGATTCGGTGGAAGCGCCAATCGGTAAGCTACCTTCCCAACACGATCCAGTATTTCGAAAGGACCGATATATCTAGGGCTTAACTTCCCCTTCTTTCCAAATCTCATAACCCTCTTCCAGGGAGATATTCGTAAGAACACTTTATCACCCACTTCAAACTCTAGGTCTTTTCTTAGGTTGTCGGCATAGCTTTTCTGTCGACTCTGAGCTGCTCTTATGTGTTGCTGAATAGATCTGACCTTTTCTGCCATTTCATCAACGAGATCAGGTCCTAATAGCTTTCTTTCCCCAACTTCATCCCAGTAAGTTGGAGTCCTGCATTTCTTTCCATAGAGAGCTTCATAAGGAGCCATCTGAATACTAGAGTGAAAGCTATTATTATATGAAAATTCCACCAAAGGTAGGTGTTGATCCCAACCTCCTTTGAAATCCATAGAGCAAGCTCTCAACATATCTTCTAGGGTTTGAATTGTTCTCTCAGACTGACCGTCTGTCTGGGGATGATAAGCAGTGCTGAAACTCAACTCTGTATCCAGAGTATGCTGAAGACTTCGCCAGAACTTCGAGGTAAATCTCGGATCCCGATCAGATATAATAGAAAGTGGTACTCCATGCAATCTTACCACTTCCTTTACATATATCCTGGCAAGCTGATCTAGAGAGAAATCCTCTCTAATTGCAATGAAGTGTGCAGACTTTGTAAGACGATCAACTATGACCCAGATAGCATTATTGCCTTTGGATGTTTTAGGAAGTCCTGTGACAAAGTCCATAGTGATGTTTTCCCATTTCCATTCGGGTATGGGTAATGGTTGTAACATCCCCTTAGACTTCTGTCTCTCAGCTTTAACTTGTTGACAAACCAAGCATCGAGAGACATATTCAGCAACATCTCTTTTCATGCCATCCCACCAGAAGTACTCTTTCAGGTCCCTATACATCTTCGTGCTTCCAGGATGAATAGAGAATGAAGAACTATGAGCCTGATTCAGTAGCTCCTTCTTTAATTCGGGGATGGGAGGAACACAAACCCGATTCCTGAACTTTATTACCCCATCACAATCAAGGTTGAATTCAGGAACATTTCTCACCTTCTTTTGTAACTCGACATCTTCTTTCTGTGCCTCCTTAATCTTCGCATGTATAGATGGTTGAACATTCATTTGAGAAAGATAAGATTTTTCCCCTTACATTATAATTCCAAGATCCATCCTTTGTAAATCCATAAATATTGGATCTTTTGTGATCCTCATCATGGATAAACTAGCATGGTCTTGTCGACTTAATGCATCTTCCACCTTTTTTTCTTTCCCAGGGTGGTAATTGATTGAGCAGTCATAATCCTTAATCAGCTCCAACCATCTTCTTTGACGCATATTCAGCTCCTTTTGTGTGAAAATATACTTTAAACTTTTATGATCAGTATAAATATCACACCTTTCACCATAAAGGTAATGCCTCCAAATCTTTAATGCAAAGATTACCGCAGCCAACTCCAAATCATGTGTTGGGTAATTTTGCTCATGGATTTTCAACTGTCGTGAGGCGTAAGCTATCACCATATCATTTTGCATAAGAACACACCCCAATCCCTTCTTGGATGCATCACTGTAGATCAAAAACCTTTCTCCACTACAAGGCAGTGTGAGCACAGGTGCACTGGATAACCTTCTTTTCAACTCCTTGAAATTCTCTTCACATTCCTCTGTCCAGACAAACTTAACTCCTTTCCGAGTCAACTTGGTGAGTGGATTAGATAATCGTGAAAAATCCTTTACAAAACGTCGATAATATCCAGCCAAACCAAGAAAACTTCGGATCTCAGTTACTGTTGTTGGTCTCGACCATCTTTCGATAACCTCTGTTTTTGCTGGATCCACAGATATCCCCTCTTTTGAGATTATGTGACCCAAAAATGCAACTTTTTGAAGCCAAAATTCACACTTGGTAAATTTGGCATAAAGCTTCTCCTTTCTCAGGGTCTTCAATATAATTCTCAAGTGATCTTCATTCTCTTCCTTTCTCTTTGAATAGACAAGAATATCGTCTATAAAGACTACCACAAATTGATCAAGATAGTCTCTAAAGACTCTATTCATTAGATCCATGAAGATAGCAGGGGCATTAGTAAGACCAAATGGCATCACTATAAATTCATAGTGTCCATACCTTGTACGGAAAGCCGTCTTTGGTATATCCTCCCTTTTGACCCTTAATTGATGATACCCTGAACGAAGATCAATCTTGGAAAAGTATTGAGCTCCGTGTAGTTGGTCAAATAAGTTATCAATGCGTGGGAGAGGATATTTGTTCTTGATAGTGATCTTGTTAAGTTCTCGATAATCAATGCAGAGTCTCATTGATCCATATTTCTTCTTAACAAATAGAACAGGTTCTCCCCAAGGTGACGCACTAGGGCGTATGAATCCCTTATCAAGATTCTCTTGGAGTTGCTTCTTCAATTCCTGCAACTCAATTGGGGCCATTCTATAAGGTGTCTTTGAAATAGGCAAAGCACCCGGTACGAGTTCTATTGAAAACTCAACTTCACGATTTGGTGGAAGACCCAGTAATTCCTCCGGAAAGACATCATCAAACTCCCGTACAATGGGCATATTCTTAATCGTGAGTTTCTCACCAACCATTTGAGATAAATAACCTTCATTTAGTGGAATCAAGACCCATAAGATGGAAGGAATTTCCACTGGAAGGTTATGTTCATCCTTGCATTGATAGACGATCGTAGATTGATCTGGAATATGAAATGTGACTTCCCTTCTTTGGCAATTGATATGAGATCCATGTAGAGAAATCCAATCCATGCTAAGAATCACATCAAATTCCACTAAAGGAAGTATCACAAGATTTGCAGGAAGAACTTTCCCACAAACTTCGATCGGAGAAGAATTATAAACTTTTGATGCGACTGTTGTGCCATTAGGTGTTGTCACAGCTAACTCAACATCTAATTGTTGAGGTAATACAGTGATACCCTTAGAAAATTCTTTAGAAATAAAAGAGTGGGTGGATCCAGAATCAAATAAAACATTTTCTACTTTAGAGTGGATGGTAAGTGTACCTTTCACCACTTCGTTATCGTACTCCACATCGCTGATAGAAATTTCATGTGACTTTCCTTTGTCTTTAGCCTTAAGATTTTGTTGACGTCGGCTATCATCATCAACCCTTGGATTTGGGCATTGATTGGCATAATGCCCCATCTCCTTGCACTTGAAACATTGAAGTGTAGTAAGTTCATTCTGTGTATCCCTTCCTTTGTTTGCGTCATTAGACATCTTCTTCCCATTATCACGAAATTCAAATGCCCGATGACCTTCCTTTCCACATTTAAAACATTTACTTGTCCCTTTAAGACAACTCCCTCCATGTTTCTTTCCACACTTTGAGCATAAGGGAAAGTTCATCTTCTTTTCAGTGTGCTCTTTAGATTTTTCTTTGAATTCCATCTTCCTCTTCTTATCAAACCCATGTGACTGATGGGTTACTCCAATCTCCATCTCGACTTTGAGAGCACATCGAATGATTTCCTCGTAGCTATTGAAGTCCCTTATGGCTAACGCCCTTCGAAGACTTGGTTTTAAGCCACTAAAGAATCGATCGATCTTACTCTCAGGTTGGATAATAATACCAGAAGCGTACCTTGAAAGTCTTGTAAAATTTGCTTCATAGGTACCAACAGATTCATCATCCCTTTGCTTCAGTTCAAGAAACTCTTTCTCCATCTTTGTTCGGAGAATACGAGGGAAGTACTTATTGAAAAATAAGTTATTGAACTCGTCCCATTCCATAGACTCAATTTCATCCCTTTGCCTCGTATTCTTAATAAGATTCCACCATTGATCAGCATCTCCTTCCAAACGATACACTGCTAGGATGACTTTATCATGCTCAGAACATTGAAGAACTGAAAATATCTTTTCAGTAGTACTAATCCATTGTTCAGCAACTAATGGATCAGTAGACCCGCTGAAAGAAGGTGGACGCTGCCTCATGAAGGATTCAACAGAATGTTGCTCCTTCCTTTGCTCGTTTGGAAATCCTGTATGATTCATAGCTTGAGAAAGTTGTGTGAGCATGGATACAAGATTTTGCATTCCAGCTCCCATATCGTTTGGTTGCTCAGGGGGACAATCATTGCATTGCCCATCACATTCTGCATTAACAAGGTTCCTTCGGGTTCCAGCCATTGACTAAAACCAAGAAGAATAGTGTGAGAAACACTAATTATAATAGGAAAACCACAAAATTAAAGAATAAAATTTTCATGCTTAAGGTCTTATCCTAGGTTATTCATGGCCATTTCTAAAACACTAAGATTGTGTTCTATGCTTATACTTATCCTTAGGGTTCTTACTAAGGCTTTCACATCCTAGTTTCCAAAGGTTGACTATACCTCCCTCTGATACCAACCATAACGACCCATACTTTACATACATTATTAATACTTCAAAATTGAAGCACACTTATTACAACATATGACAAAACCACAAAGGACCGTATAGGTATAGTGTCTTTAGAAACAGGGAAACATAAACAACTGGTTCATAAATCTTCTACAGTGTCTCCCATTTATTTCATCATATCTAGGGTCCCTTTTTAGCATATTCTACTTAATATCCATCTTCCTGACCTGGGGAAAAGAAAACATAAAAGGGTGAGCTCAAATGCTCAGCAAGGGCAAATAAAGGAAATAAAAATCATATCATATCTTTTTGAAAATCAAAACCTGCAAAAGAGATCATAATATCTTAACATGGAATAAATCATAGAAGTGAAAATGAGATCCCCATAATCATAACATAAAACTTGAAACTTTGTGGCATGCACACATAATCATGGAAAATCATTTCTTGTTAGTCATGACTCATTGACAAGACTATCTTAGTGGACAAAGTCCCTTTCTGAACCGAGTTCACTCCTCGTTTCAGTCCTGTATCACTGAACCGAAATAACCTTCCGTTCCAGCCATGTCTATCTCATGAGATATAAAATCTTTACCCAATGCATTGGAGGGAGATATAGGTCCCACCCATCTTATAATGAATCCTTTCGTATGTGTGCCACATAATCATAAATCATACATCATCGCATAACCCATGTAATAAAAATGGAATTATTAAACAACATGACATCATAAAACCATTCATATAACATAAAGGAATTCATAAACATAATTCCATCACAACATAGTCAAATCAATGTAATAATAGGGATAAAAACAGAACCCTTTTATTATCTTAGATGGAAAATAATTTTGATAAAATACTTGAACTCCATTCTTGAGGAAAATATCCTTTCTACTACAAAAACATTTTTCCTTTCATAACATGTCATACAACTTTAAAATAAAAGAAGTTGATTAAAAATAAACTTGAAAACTTGTAAAGGAAGATTCTTGGAAATAATGTTTTAAAAATCCATTCATGTCGTATAAGTTAAAAAAACATTCTTCGTACTTTTGTCGGAAAAGTCAAAAAGTACCTCGTACGAAAAAAACGACAAAAGATTCCTTTCATATTCTTTACTAAAAACTCACCGAAGGGTAAAATTGGATTTAAACCAGTGTAAGTGGATGGAAACAATATTAAATATTTATGGAACATGGATGTGGATGATAAAATACACCCCAATAAATACTTACGAATAAACAATCTCGGATAAAAATGAGATTGTGATATTTCCCTTACCTTAGGTCCGATTTGCTTTGTACGTGTCCAAAGCTCCTGTATAATGGTTTAAATAATGTTATTGACTTATTACAGAATCATACATATTGATATGATATCATATATGGTCATATTCTTAGCTTCTTGTTAGTAATATTTCATTGTTACTTGTTACTCGGGTCTTTATTGCCTTTTGTTCTTATGCGTGTTTTGCCGAATAAATTCTTATTATTCTTTTAAGGTTATAGATACCTTATATCCAGAATGGTATTAGTGTAACATATATAATATTTATTCATTCAATTCATTTATATAATTACTATGTAATGATGATTATGTAGAACGAGTCGCATCACATCGTGGAGACGGTATTCCGTACGTACGCACGAGTGATGATATCGTTCCTATGATCGTGGAATTGTATTGGAGTATATGTATATTATTTCAGTATCAATATTACTTTATAATAATCATAAATAGTTACTCATTACACCATTATACCCATCCTTGTAAGGTGGTGGTGGAAAATAGATTACACCACGGCGTGGAGACGGTATTCCGTACGTACGCACGCGCGGTGATTTCATTTTTCCGTGGGATGGATAGAAGGTGAATTAGGGTTGTTTCATATTTATAATAACATATCAGTATGTAAGTAATACTGATTTTATTACTTTATCATGAAACAACTAAAGAAGAAGAAGTTGAAGAAGAAAGAAATTGAAAAGATCGGTAATGGATATTACCTCTTCTTTGGAACGCCTCTTTGAATCCTCCACTTAGGGAACTAAGATTGGTCTTTGAAGAAGACCAGGACCTCTAGGATTATTCTAGGGAAGTGGAGAGGAGAAAATGTCAGGGGTTGGCCGAGCTTGAGTGCTCAATTTGGTGTGAGGAGGAGGGGGAGGAGGTGCCCTTTTATAAGGGAGGAGAGGGGCACCTTAGGAATATCTCAAAATATTATTTTATATTAAAGTCAAAATCGGTTTATAATGGTTCCAAAGGGTCTTATTTCTAAGCTAAAGTGGGGAAGGGTCGAAATCCTATCAACCAATAGAATTTAGAGAAGTTTAGGGTATTATTTTAACCTTATCAATTAGATTTAACTCTAAGTTAAATAATTTAACTTTTACCATGTCTTTTTGTTTTGTTTCACTATATGGTTAATACACTTACTATAACATGCCAAACGAACCCCAAATTGTTTATTATTAATATATATATCCTTATCTAAGTCATTTGGCCGAACCTTAGATTTTTAGGAATAAAATAACAATTAATAATATAATATTTGATTTAAAAACTATTTTGTGTCAATTTTGACACTATTTGATATATGATTTTTGTGAAAGTCATAACAGAATTATATGTTCGAAACAAGTTGATTAAATCAACACTAATATGTCATAGTAACCTATAAAATTAGTGGAATTCATAAAAAGTCTCAAATTACATTTATTTTGGTGTTTATAACATCAATTATGTCAATATTTCATGAATAAGATAATTACTGCATCATCGTTGTGTCATAATTAAATTAAATTATTTAATGTCTAAAAATTATAAATAAAATACCATTATGTAGGAAATCTTTTTAGCTTTCTAATGAATATTTATAGTCGAATTTATCTTATGTATAACCCCATATTAAAAATGATTTACTTATTAAACTTTGATTTTAACTATTTTAACCCTTCTTTAAATAAATTAATAATAAATGTCCTAATCTAATCCAAGTGGGCCTAAATGGTCATATTTTATTCATAAGTTTGTTTTTGGTCGAATTACACTTGTCCAATAGAATTAGGACTTGTGTTAGGGTAATAGTAATATCATTAGTTACCCTATTTACTATTAACCGCGGTAAAAAAAGTAAAAAGTTACTATTCACCAAAAAATTATTTTCATCTCATTGAACCACATTTTACTTACTGATATCAACCGTGTCTGTCGGATTTTCGAAATTCCATTCACAGAAGCGGTAAAATTAAGTTTTATGCAAAATTCAGTTTTTAACCCACCACTTAGTGGTTTCACTATTCATCAAAAATTGAAAGTTTTCAGAAAAATACCAAAATTTCACCCTAGGCTAATTTCGATATTCTGAGTCCAAAAATGAAGTCCATTTTGAAAAATAAAATTTATAAAATTTCAAAAAGTGGTTATTACTATTCATAACGGCAAGTTTTAATAGCATATTGTTGTTTAGTGAAACTCGGTATTGCGTACGACACAAGCTATCGAGGAAGGTCGCGATTGCGTGTAAAGCAAGCCAAGCAAGTGTTGTGTAGAAAAAGATTCCTTTGATGGTTTATATAACATAAAAGTCTCGGGTTTTACAAATACCCATCTATAATGGAAACATATTTGAAGCTAGAAGATTCAATTGAAAAAAATTTCTATGATTGGTATTAGTAAATGATAATTCAGGATGTGTCGATTGATGTCCTTAAAATGATTCAAACCCTAATATTCTTGTTCTCCTTCATGATAGGGATGATGTTTCGAAATAATTTTTGGTACTACACCCACTTGAACAATAATGATTTTATTAAATTTTAATCCACAAATTCTACCTTGGTAGCAAGATGGGGGAGGATTATTTTGGTGTCCTTAATACCACATGGGTTATTCGACATGCCATGATAATGAGTCGCCACATCAGGGATCAAGCTATAAATATCTATGTATTACCAAGATAAACCTTATTAATTTTTCATTGAAAAGGAAATATATATCTCTGCATCATCGATAAACAATGGGGAACTAAAAAATATAGGTTGTGTGTCTTCTTCTAATCCCAAATTTACCTACCTGTGCTCAACCATAGCGGTCGATAAACCCTAAAAAATGTAAGAGAGGTCTTTCGAATATCATTATATTCCTCTTCAATCTATATTTAAGTGAATTCATCTTAAATAATGGTGGATAATTATATAGTAATATCTATCTTAATCAATGTACATGAAACCAAAAAGAGAGACATTGATATCCTAAACTACCAAAGTCCTTGTTGAAGGATTCTGGGGATGCTTGTTTTCATTTATGAAGCTACCATTGGCAGGGGAGACATGGAAATACCATGTTTTATGGAATTTCATAGTGGTGTTTTTAACTATTTCTAATAGTAAAACAAAATTTATTGATCCAAATAGGGAATTTTCCTCGATAATACTTTTCAAACACACTTCATATTTTATGGTCATTATCACATAGACATGGGATGATCAAATTTCTTATTTATAATATCTCACTGAGGGTGAGTCTTCTATGTTGATCAGGTTAATGGGAAACACATAATCTCTTCTGATATTGTACTATGTATTGTTAGTTGTGATTCCCAATCCATTTAGGATGGAAACCAACATTTAACCGTCTGACAATATTTTTTTACATCCCATTTGTATAAACATTACTCGATGTATATTGATCAAGATATTAAAAGGGTGTTCAATACTCATATTGTTTTTCAACATTTTGGTTAATGGGGTATATCAAAAAAATTTGGAATGTTGATGGAAGATCGATTTCCTGGAAAGGTCAGGGTCTTCCATGTTAACATTGTATGTTCATTATTTCTACATAACCATGAAATCCACATTATAATTGAGGTCTCAGATCTAAACCTTGAGATTAATCATTTTGAAGGGCCTCTGATATATTTCATCGAACACATGAAAGTTCTGCTACATTATAGAAAAATTATCCGTGATATATACCAACATAAGTAATGTATCTATCTGGATATGTTCATTCCCCAAACCAATATATATAAGGTCCCTTCATATGTTGACATTTCTTATCATTAATAAATGAAATTTTGGTTTCATGTTTTCCTAGATAGATTCTTCCAGATATTTCTCTATGATCAATATTGTGGTATTCCATTATACTAACATAGTTTTCAACTTGTAATACTCAACTATGTTTGATTAAATCTTAAACTATATGGGAATCCGTAGGGTTTAAATTAATGTATCTATGATATATTCTTAAGGATAATGATCATCTAGCACTGAGGAATTGGAAAGGATAGCTGCAAGCTATTTTAAAATTTCATATTTTTGTGCTATAGTTCTTCTCTTCCCAAGGTGAGGATGCACCTTATCATTTCGATTAGGTGTAATATTATTTGAATTAACTATGCCTAATTTTTGGATAGAGTTAGTGGGATAATCTAATCTAAATTCTTTATGTTGTTCCATCATACACCTTCATTTTGGATGATAAGAAAATAAAACTCTTGGTTGACAATGTTTTCAAATTATTAGATTTTAATGACCTTTCAAGGGATCTAAGTAATATCTATGATCCTGATTGGATTACTAATGTTATCTACCATGGGTCAATGTGGCATATAGTATATTACTTTTGTAGAGATGTGACCAAAATATTTGGTTTAGTCATGACCATGTTACCATTGTACCCCTGTCTTTAATGGTCTCGGCCTCTAGCTCCCCATTCAGGTATAGGGAACTCATATTCATGACCTTATTCTTCATAATAGAAATGGTATAATATGTTTATAACATTATCAAAATGATAATAATCTATTTATATAATGTGAATTCCATTCGGTGGGGTTGATCCAATTCATTTTATATTGAATGGATTAAATATGAAAGAGTATTAGCTATCATGATTATTGGATGAGACTCTACCCCCTATGTTTTTATTATATCTGATGATTATGTATGACCCTAGGAGGAATATGATATGGAATCACCCTATGTGTCATAATATTAGATACTTGTAATCATTTTTCTCTCATGGTATCATGAAAACTATTAACATTCATTCAAGTCATTCAACTATCATAATTCTGTTCACACCAAATCATAAGATATTCCTGTCCACCCTCTTATACCAGTTGGGTGATGGTCACACAAGTTACCTATATATAATATTTTCCTAGTATCACATGTTTGGAATCAAACATACCATGGAGGATGAATTGGAAAACAAAATTAGTCTTGGATTGTGAGAACTAGCATCCAATAAAAAGGTAAATAGTCAGGGCGGTAAGTGAGGCATTCCACATTTAGTTTCATTGGATTTGGTATCTTGGAATGGTTATTTTCCATGTCAATAAATAAATAACCCGGAACCTTTTCAAATAGAAAGTAATATACATTATTATTTCATTAAATATATCATGGGCATCCTAAATATATATTTACATTTGGTTGATGGTTTTTCTATTAATCTTCTACTTCTCATTGACATGCACAAAGAGATTTGGGTCCTACCATTGTGAATTAGTGGCCGCCATTATTCATTTTATGTTGACAAATAAAGTATATATTCTGCCAGGACATATTTCTTAATTCATGTGACTGGCTTAAGATTTTATATGAGTTATCATAATTTAATATTATAAGAAATTTTATATTTTTGTGAACTCATAGAATCCACATATGTATTTCATTAGGATGAAAAGTGATTGAAGGTCACCTAAAAGGTTCTCCACCCAATGTTTCAAAAAACTATATTATAACAGTGGAATACATAGTGAGTATGTTATATCCTTACATATAGAAGTGGGTTTAGATAACCATTCATTTAATGCTTTTTTTTAAAATCTGATATCGAAAATCACCATGTTTCATAGTGTGGAGATTAATTTTTAATGGAATTAACAATGAAGGTCTTCCCACCTGATGATGAACCTTTTCAAAAAACTGTTGTTCCAAAAAAAGGTAGACCTACCCGAGTCCATACAAAGAATCAATTTTTTTCCTTCTTACTAGTATTAGGGAAAAACCTATGGTCACATTATGTAAAAAAGATTGTGATATTATTTTATGGTACTTTTATTCCATAAAAGGATTAGAATATAGGGTTAATATAATTGGTCTTGGGAAAAGTGACATCCTCCCATTTTAGAAATGGATTCCTTTCTGGTTACATGAGTGCAGATTGCATTTCCAGAGTTTCTGTTCGAGTATTTGTGGACTAGATATATTTTGGGATTTCTTTTGGTACTAAAATCTAGACTACCTATGATGCATGGAGTGTAGGTGAAAAATTAAGTATGTTTCCTTATTTTATGTCTTACAAATTCTCAATATATTTTAGGGATGGATGATCCCCATAATAAGGATAAGTCTGTCAATATAATAGAGAAAATTCATAATTTTCTTCAACCTCATTTTTATGTCATCATGTTGCATGGATACAGTGACAACCAAATGCCTTAAGGATATCCATGTATGTTTATTAGGTTTCTCTTGATGGGTGGAATTAGTTATATTTGTTTTCAATTGAATATGATACTCGATTGGAACATTTCCCTAGAGTAATTCCTCATAGATATGTATGAGGTTTTTATATGACCCTCATATCATGTTTTCTATTTCTCTACGAATGGGATATCAATCCTTCTAGGTGATAGTAGGTTATATCAACTCCCTTACCTTTATCCTTGGGGTAATTTCACAGAGGATTTTAAGATTCCTCATTTGAAAGATTCAAGTTCTACATCCACCTATAATACAGGTACATGATGCCTTAATTTTTGAATAAATATATCATACCTCACGAGTAACCATTTTTTCATTCAATCTCCCTAAATTCTCATATTGTTATCTGTCTTTTTTCATATTAATCATGATGACATTCACTGAGGTATAATATGCAATGGTGGTTTCCCCTTTACTATCCAAGTAGTAGGGTCGTTATATAGAACTTTTGTAACATCCCGGGTAAATAAAGAATATAACATTCTCATATTTATCAATATTTTTGAATAAAATGTTAATATTACTTTAAAGGGAATGCTATGCTCGATTGTGTACCCAATACGCAATAATGAGTTTCTTCGAAATCTTACGTTGCACACTAATAATATAATAATATTATTTTAAATAATAGTTAACACCTATCCGTTGTAATGGCGGGAATGAACATAAATGACTAAAAAATGATTACATATGTTTTTACATTTATCCAACAAATGTTAGAGGGTTAAAATGAAAATGAATCCAATTTTAAGAACAAACACTCTAATATTTTTAAAAGATTGTTTTACCGCCTTTTGACAGCGAACCTTTTTTTAATCTAACTTTTGACAATTTTATAAGATCTATTTGTCAAAATAAACTTATTCTTTAGAATTGGTACATTGAAATTTACTTTTGATAAATTTTTGGTATTTTTCTGACAATGTTCATTTTTTTAATGAATAGTGAAAAATACTGCATTTTACTTCAAAATTTCTTTTTCATCTAATTTAATTATATGGTTATATTATATTTTTAATAGTTTTTAAAGTACTGTTTAATTATTTTATTATCACTTAATACAATTTTGTTCACAGGAAGTAATTTCACTTTTAAATTGGATGTAAAAACAAGTTAATCTTTCGATAAATTCTACTTCTTAAAAACCCATCTTTTGTTTTGACAACGGGATTTACTTTTAAATTAATTACTAAACTTTCCGTGTTTTGAATTTGGTAAAATGGGTTCCAAATTTTGAATCAGAAAGTCCAAATTAAATAATTAAAAATCTTTTGTTTGTGGACATTATTAATAGTAACGATGATAATTATCTTTAATTATCATGTTTAATTAGTAATCGGGTAGTTAAGGGTAATAAAATAAAATCATAAAAATATAAAATGACCCATCATGTATCCTAATGCTTTCGGTGCTATCATGTCTGACCATGGGATTCCTTGTGCCAACTTTTGGGGTCCCATGGAATCACTTTAGTGTGGTAGTGACTTTTTATCATATTATTTTTTTAAAGAAAGGAAATATAACAAAGGTTTGAATATCATAATTAAAAAATTTTTAAATTCATTTACATAAATGATCTCTTTGACTATAAATAGTCATTTGAAATCTAAAAAGATTTCCTACATCATGGTATTTTTTTTATAATTTTTAGACATTAAATAAATTAATTTATTTATGACACTGTGATGATGCAGGATTACGTCATTAATGAACGATTTAAATAAAATGAAAAGATAAGTTAAAATCTAGGAATTACACTTGTCAAAAACCTATAGGATGAGTGGATTTCTAACCATTATCACCTTATCCTAGAAATATATAATTTTGGGACCTTTAAAATCTGAAAATCATTTTATAATAAAGTATCATTTCATGACTTTCCAAGAGTGCCCCTCCTCCCTCTTATAAAAGGCCCCCACCTCTACCCCCTTATCCACACCTCTCATGACCTTGACTCGTCCAAAATCTTCTCATATTGTGTCTCCACACCCCTCTATTACTCCTAGAAGCCTCACTTTGGGTAGTATTATTTCCATGGAAGACTTTGGGATCAAATCAAAAAGATTCACCCGATTTAAAGGAATATAAAGAAACGAACAAGACGAGTCAGACTTGAGGTAAGAGATCCTACCTCTCTATTTCTTTTTAAGTACTCTCTTTTCTATCATTTCTTTTAAGATCCTATTTATTATGTTGGGGGATGTTCGTTTATATTCCACTTACTGTAATTTTTATTTTCAAATGACGGGAGACCCTATTTGATCTCATCAATACATTTTTTGGAAGTTTTATGTGGCGTCGTTATGCTGCCGAGTTTTCATAAGGGTTTTTTCATCTCAATTTTATTCCCATGAGATTCATGCTACACTTGACACTATTTCCTTTTTTTTGGTGTGTGTACTGCCCATGATTGTCTTCTCTGTGTAATATACTTTAATTTATGGGTATTTACATCCTCATTGTATGACCATTTTTTCATGGGGTGTACGTTTTGAATGTTACCTAAATCAGTAAGGGAACCTTTCACCCTCCTCTTTTTAAAAGACTTCTTTTGTTATATATTTTAATTAACATGTTTTTATGTTGGGATATGTTCTTCTATATCCTTATTGATGTAAATTTTATGTCCAAGTGATGAGATACCATTTTCTCTCTCATCAACTCATTTTCGGAATTTTAAAGTGACGCCATTAGGCTGTAAACTATTTGCAAGGGAACTTCTTAACCCAATTTCAATTATTTGGGTTAAACCACTATTTCTTGATTATGTCGTACTATGAATATGTGTGGATGACCTATGATTGTTTTACATTTAATATCCTATTATATTGGGTGTATTTATATTTTTCACACATAATTATGTAATTGAATTATTCTTAATCTAAGGATACCGACATTGTAAGGGACTTCGTCTCAATCTCTTTTCATTGAGGCATATTTTGTTCTAATACAAGACTTTATTTTATAAGCTTTATAAAACACCTTTGACATTTCAAAGGGAATATTTTTCTTTGATGTGTTTTACTAAACGACAAAAAGGAATGTTTCTTTTAATGTAAGTGGTGACTATGACCTTTTCTGCCGTCGTGAGTATTATTTTATCTTTGGCTTCCTCAACAAGCTGTAATGTTTTTAAAATTAAATAAATACCATATAATCTTTTATGTATTTTGGTATTGAAAATGGTTTTGATAATGGATTTGTTATTTCAATATATTTAAGTGATATATTGTGATTGAAATGTGGAAATGTTTTCTTTCCTTTATAACTGTTTTATGTGTTATGATTTTAAAATGTTACTTGGACATTTGACAGGTGGTTACGTGATAGACCAAATTACGGGTGGTGCCGTGAATTCCAGGACGGGTGGTTACGTTATAACCTCCAATGTGTTGGGTATAGAAGTCGGCCGTATGACTATTCCATTTAGTGATATGTGTGGAAGTCAACTATATGGTTATTCCATTTATGTATGTTTATGTCTGAAGTTACCTCCATATGTTATGTGTTATTTATATGGGTCTTATGGTAATATTTTGGTTAAAAAAGGGTCAAAAATCATCTTTTTTTTTCAGTGAAGAGTATTTACTACTTCATAAAGGTGAAAAGTATTACTTTGATAAAGTATTCATGGTTTACATGATATTTTTAAGAAAACTAACAGTTTTCCTTCGTAGTGTATCCTTTACTAGGCTTTTTATGCTCATCCCAAGTTTTTAAAATGTTTTCCATAGGAATTAAAGAAGAATATGGTCAAGGCTGGGATCAAGGAAAGACACACTATCTAAAACATGGAACTAGACATGTTTCTTTTTAAGATTTTTTATTTTATGGAAACTTAGTAGAACTGTATACTTTGTAATCTTTTGAGATGTAAAAGTTATGTCCTAATTCTCTAAAACTCTAAACTTGAAAAGATCCTCTATGTGAATTATTCATTTAATTCAAGATTAAGTAATGTTTTAAGGCCGGGTCCTTATAGTTGGTATTAAAGGTCGGTTTAGATAACATTAGAGGTTACAGTGTTGTTTAAGCATAAGTGACAAGTTGTGTATAACCACAATGGTTATCATATTAGATGGAGCCATTTTTATGGGTTTGAGATAAATTGGATAAGTATATATTAGTGTTTATCTTCCTCTTTAGTACATGATGATTTTGTTGATATACTCACAATGACATTTTGGTTTTAGTAAATGGATGGATATAGTAGGCAACAAAGTAAAAATGGGTATAAAGGAAACTGTGGTGGTTCTCTGATTAAGAGATTGGATGAAATGGTGGATTCAATGTGGAATCTTGTGGTTACTATAAACCAACTATCAAGGAGTCATGATTAACCACTTGAACCTTGATGAGTTCTCTAATGCATCGTGTACGAGAGAACCAACTCGATGTGGAAGTTCATGTAATAATTATAAAGGTAACCATTAGGGTTTATATGATCCTTACTTTTGAGGTAATTAAGGGTTACTATATGTTATGATGGAAAATGAAAGGCATGAGATAAACATGAGGTTAAATTATGTTATGGTTATTTATGAAGACTTTATCTCTTTTTGGGGAATGTTTTAAGGATTATATAGTTTTGGAAAAAGGACAACACATAGACCGTGTGACAACCCTTCACATCGTACGAAGCTGCGGGAATCGAACCCACAACCAATGTGCGACTAGCATCTATCGCCTACCACTGGACTATGTGAAGTACCTGGTCAGTATGACTAATTATTTTTATTTAGATGATCTTATTAATTCGGAATAAGTTTATTTTGGGTTATATACAGAAATTATTAACCTATCATGGACGATATGTGATTATGTTAATTACATTTCAGTATGAGACTTTAAGAGTAACTGATGTTATTTGGAGGTAAATGTTACGATTTACCATGGAAGATTATGTGATTAAATCCTTGAGAGATTTGGGTTTCAATAATAGTTTGGTTTATTTTTGAAGAATTTTAAGGGAAATTTTGTATTGAATTTTCTCTGTTAAACTTTGGGTTGTTTGACAAATTTTTGAGATTAAGAGTAGTTTTTATTTTTGTAAAATATTATCTTTCTTTTTGGATTATCTGATCTTATACTAATTTTTTTTTGTTTTGGTTATGGTCAAAAGACATGGGAAATATATAGTTCTCTTTTTTGGATTAGGTGATTCTCTAGAATTTGATTATAGCGCTCTTAATGTGAACAAGTCATCCTAAATACTCTTCTTTTGGAGAAAATATGAGTTTGTGTAAGAAATCTAGTAAGAGATGAAAGTCTAAAAGACAAGTAAGTATATTTCCTTATGATTTAGTTAAGCACATAAATAAAATCCTCAATGAAAAGTAAATTAAATTGTTTTTGTCTGTTAACCTTTCCTACTGGGGAATCAAATACTGTTTAACCCATCACAAGTTTGTGATTTTCTGGTGGTTAACTTTCTCCTAAACATGTTTTCTATCACTCTCCATCAGAACTTGATGGTTTGTTTTCTCCTTTATATCCATGTTTTCATGGAATCCTAGTATCTATTGTCTCGAGTGACCTTTTTACTTTTCTTTCTTTATTTTAAAGTGATAGTTTAATTTACTAATTTTCCAATGTGGGGCTTTAAATGATGTTTTCGAGCCCAATTTTAAAATTGCGAGGACACAATTCCCAAAAGGGGGGAAGGATGTAACATCACGGGTAAATAAATAATATTACATTATCATATTTATCAATATTTGTGAATAAAATGATAATATTACTTTAAAGGGAATGCTATGCTCGATGGCGTACACAATACGCAACAACGAGTTTCTTTGAAATCTTATGTTGCACACTAATAATATTATAATATTATTTTAAATAATAGTTGACGCCTAGCCGTTTTAATGGAGGGAATGAAAATAACTAACTAAAAAATTATTACATATGTTTTTACATTTATCCAATAAATGTTAGAGGCTTAAAATGAAAATGAATCCAATTTTAAGAATAAATACACTAATATTTTTAAAAGATTATTTTACCACCTTTTGATGGTGAACATTTTTTTAAATCTAACTTTTGACAATTTTATAATATATATTTGTCAAAATAAAATTATTATTTAGAATTGGGACATTTATATTTAATTTGGATAAATTTTTGGTATTTTTCGGAAAATGTTCATTTTTTTAATGAATAGTGAAAAGTACTACATTTTACTTCAAAACTACTTTTTCATCTAATTTAATTATATGGTTAGATTATCTTTTGAATTGTTTTTAAATTATAATTGAATTATGTTTATATCACTTAATACAATGTTGTTTATTGGAAGTAATTTCAATTTTCAATTGGATGTAAAAACAAGTCAATCTTTTGATAAAATTTTCTTCTAAAAAACCCATCTTTTGTTTTGACAACAGGATTTAATTTTAAATTAATTAGTACAATTTCTGTGTTTTGAATTTTGTAAAATGGGTTCCACATTTGGAATCATAAGGTACAAATTATGTAATTATGAATCTTTTGTTTTTGGACATTATGAATAGTAACAACGGTAATTATCTTTAATTATCATGTTTAATTAGTAATCAGATAGTCAAGGGTAATAAAATAAAATAATAAAAATATAAAATGACCCCATCATGTGTCCTAATGCTTTTTATGGTGTCATGGCCGAACATGGGATGCCTTGTTCCGACTTTGGGGTCCCATGGAATCAATTTAGTGTTATAGTGACTTTTTATCATATTATTTTTTATAGAAAGGAAATATAACAAAGGTTTGTATATCCTAAGTAAAACAATTTTAATTTCGTTTCCATAAATGATCTATTTGACTATAAATAGTAATTGGAAATATAAAAATATTTCCTACATCATGGTATTTTTTTTATAATTTTTAGACATTAAATAAATTAATTTATTTATGACACCGTTATGATGCAGTGATTACCTCATTAATGAACAATTTAAATAAAATGAAAAGATAAGGTAAAATCTAAGACATAAATTTGTCAAAAACCTATTGGATGGGAGGATTTCTAACCCTTATCACCTTATCCTAGAAATAAATAATTTTGGGACCTTTAAAATGCGAAAATATTTTTATAATAAAGTAATATTTCATGACTTTCCAAGAGTTCCCCTCCTCCCTCTTATAAAAGGCCCCCACCTCTACCCCCTTACCCCCACCTCTCAAGCCCTTGGCTCATCCAAACTCTACTCATATTGTCTCTCCAAATTCCTATCTTACTCCTAGAAGCCTCACTTTGGGCATAATTCTTTCCAAGGAAGCCTTTGGGCTCAAATCAAAAGGAGTTACCCAATTTAAAGGAATATAAAGAAACGAACAAGACGAGTCAGACTTGAGGTAAGAGATCCAACCTCTCTCTTTCTTTTTAAGTACTCTCTTTTATGTCATTTATTTATACTCATCTTTCTTATGTTGGGGGATGTTCTTTTATATTCTTCTTACGGTGGTTTTTATGTTCATACAACGAGAGACCCTATTTGACCTCATCAATCCGTTTTTTGGACGTTTTAAGTGGCGTCGTTAGGCTGCCGAGTTTTCATAAGGGATTTTTCATCTCACTTTTATTCCCGTGAGATTCATGCTACATTTTCCACTATTTCCTTTTGTTTGGTGTGTTTACTGCCCATGATTTTATTCTTTGTGTAATATACTTTAATTTATGGGTATTTCCATCTTCATTGTATGACCATTCATTCATGGGGTGTACGTTTCGAAAGTTACCCAAATTGGTAAGGGAACCTTTCACCCTCCTATTTTTAAATGACTTATTTTGTTATGAATTTTAATTCACATGTTATTATATTGGGATATGTTCTTCTACATCCTAATTGATGTAAATTTTATTTCTAAGTGATGAGATACCATTTTCTCTCTCATAAACTCATTTTCTGAATTTTAAAGTCCGTTAGGCTGTCAAATTTTTTGTAAGGGAACTTATTAACCCAATTTCAATTATTTGGTTTAAACCTCTATTTCTTGATTATGTTGTACTATGAATATGTGTGGATGAACTCTGATTATTTTACACTTAATATCCTCTTATATTGGTTTTATTTATATTTTTCACACATAATTATGTAATTGAATTATCCTTAATCTAAGGATACCAACTTTGTAAGGGACTTCATGTCAATCTCCTTTCATTGAGGCATATTTTGTTCTAATACAAGACTTTATTTTATACTCGGTATAAAACAACTTTTACTTTTCAAATGGAATCCTTTTCTATGAACCGTTTTACTAAACGACAAAAAGGAATGTTTCTTTTAACGTAAGTGGTGACAATGACCTTTTCCGCAGCCGCGGGTATTATTTGATCTTTGGCTTCCTCAACAAGCTGTAATGTTTTTAAAAGTAAATAAATACCATATACTCTTTTATGTATTATGGTATTGAAAATGTTTTTGATAATGGATTTTTTATGACAATATATTTAAGTGATATATTGTGATTGAAATGTGGAAATTTTTTCTTTCCTTTATAATTTTTTTAAGTTTTATTATTTTATAATGGTACTTGGACATTTGACAGGTGGTTACATGATAAACCAAATGACTGGTGGTTCCGTGAATACCCGGACGGGTGGTTACGTTATAAACTCCAATGCGTTGGGTATGGAAGTCGTCTGTATGGCTATTCCATTTAGTGATATGCATGGATGTTGAACGTATGGTTATTCAATTTATGTATGTTTATGTCCCAAGTTACTTTTATATGTTATGTGTTCTTTATATGAGTCTTATGGTAATCTTTTGGTTACAAAAGGGTCAGAAATTATCGTTTTTTCAGGGAAGAGTATTTACGACTTCATAAAGGTGAAAAGTATTATTTTGATAAAGTATTCATGGTTTACTTGATGTTTTGAAGAAAAATAACAGTTTTCCTTCTATTTTTATCCTTTAATGGGCTTTTTTTGCTCATCCTAAGTTTTTGAAATGTTTTACATGGGACTTAAAGAAGAATAGGGTCAAGGATGGGATCAAGGAAAGACATGCTATCTAAAACATGGAACTAGACATGTTTCTTTTTAGGAGTTTTTATTTTATGGAAACTTAGTAGAAGTGTCTACTTTGTAATCTTATGAGATGCAAAAGTTATATCCTAATTCTCTAAAACTCTAAACCTGAGAAGATCCTCTATGTGAATTATTCATTTAATTCAAGATTACGTAATGTTTTAAGGTCGGGTCCTTATAGTTGGCATCAAAGGTTGGTTTAGATAACTTTAGAGGTTAGAGTGTTGTTTAAGCATAAGTGACAAGTTGTGTATAACCACAATGGTTATTATATTAGACGGAGTCATTGTTATGAGTTTGAGATAACTTGGATAAGTATATCTTTGTGTTTATCTTCCTTTTTATTACATGACGATTTTACTGATATACTCACACTGACATTTTGGGTTTAGTAAATGGATGTATATAGTAGGGACAAAAGTAAAAATGGGTATGAAGGAAACTATGGTGGTTCTCTGATTAAGATACTGGATGAAATGGGGGATTCAATGAGGAATCTCGTGGTTATTCTAAACCAACTATCAAGGAGTCATGATTAACCACTTGAACCTTGGTGAGTTCTCTAATGCACCATGTAAGAGAGAACCAAATCGATGTGGAAGTTCAGGTAATAATTATAAATTTAACCATTAGGGTTTATATGATCCTAACTTTTGAGGTAATTAAGGTTCACTATATGTTATGATGGAAAATGAAAGGCATGAGATAAACATGAGGTTAAATTATTTTATGGTTATTTTTGAAGATTTTATCTCTTTTTTGGGGAATGTTTTAAGAATTATATAGTTTTGGAAAAAGGAAAACTTGCAGACCATGTGACAACCCATCACGTCGGACGAAGCTATGAGAATCGAACCCACAACCAAAGTACGACTGACATTTATCGTCTGCCACTGGACTACGTGAAGTCCCTGGTTAATATAACTAATTATTTTTAGTTAGATGATCTTATGAATCAGGAATAAGTTTATTTTAGGTTATATATGGAAATTATTAACCTATCATGGAAGATATGTGATTAGGTTAATTACATTTCAGTATGAGACTTTAAGAGTAACTGATGTTATTTGAAGATAAATGTTAAGATTTACCATGGAAGATCATGTGATTAAATCCTTGAGAGATTTGGGTTTCAATAATAGTTTGGTTTATTTTTGAAGAATTTTAAGGGAAATTTTGTATTGAATGGTCTCTGTTGAACTTTGGGTTGTTTGACAAATTTTAGAGATTAAGAGTAGTTTTTATTTTTGTAAAAGATTATCTTTCTTTTTGGATTATCTGATCTTATACTAACAATTTTAGTTTTTGTTAATGTCTAAAGAAATGGGAAACATATAGTTCTCTTTTATGGATTATGTGATTCTCTAGAAGTTTATTATAGTTCTCTTAATGTGAACAAGTCATCCTAAATACTCGTCTTTTGGAGAAAATATGAGTTTGTGTAAGAAATCTAGTAAGAGATGAAAGTCTACATGAAAAGTAAGTATATTTCCTTATGATTTAGTTAATATCATAAATAAATTCCTCAATGAAAAGTAACTTAAAAAAATGCTATCTGTTAACCTTTCCTATTGGCAAATCAAATATCGTTTAACCCATCACAGGTTTGTGATTTTCTGGTGGTTGACTTTCTCCTAAACATGTTTTCTATCACAATCCATCAGAACTTGATGGTTTGTTTTCTCCTCCATATCCATGTTTTCATGGAATCGTAGTATCTGTTGTCTCAGGTGACCTTTTTACTTTTTTTTTCTTTCTTTTAAAGTGATAGTTTAATTTAATCCTTTTCTAATGTGGGGCTTTCAATGAAGTTTTCGGGCCCAATTTTAAAATTGCGAGGACGCAATTCCCAAAAGGGGGGAAGGATGTAACATCCAGGGTAAATAAAGAATATTACATTCTCATATTTATCAATAATTGTGAATAAAATGTTAATATTACTTTAAAGGGAATGCTATGCTCGATGGCGTACCCAATACACAACAACGAGTTTCTTTGAAATCTTACGTTGCACACTAATAATATAATAATACTATTTTAAATAATAGTTAACGCCTAGCCATTGTAATTGCGGGAATGAAAAGAACTAACTAAAAAATGATTACATATGTTTTTAAATTTATCCAATAAATGTTAGAGGCTTAAAATGAACATGAATCCAATTTTAAGAATAAATACTATAATATTTTTTTAAAGATTGTTTTACCGCCTTTTGATGGAGAACCTTTTTTTTAAATCTAAATTTTGAAAATTTTATAATCTCTATTTGTAAAAATAAAATTATTATTTATAATTGGGACATTGAAATTTACTTTGGATAATTTTTTGGTATTTTTCTGAAAATGTTCATTTTTTAATGAATAGGGAAAAATACTGCATTTTACTTTAAAACTTATTTTTCATCTAATTTAATTATATGGTAAGATTATCTTTTTAATTGTCTTTAAATTATAATTGAATTATGTTTTTATCACTTAATAATATGTTTTTCATTGGAAGTAATTTTACTTTTCAATTGGATGTAAAAACAAGTCAATCTTTTGATAAATTTTACTTCTTAAAAACCCGTCTTTTGTTTTGACAACGAGATTTACATTTAAATTAATTACTACAATTTCTGTGTTTTGAATTTGGTAAAATGGGTTCCAAATTTTGAATCAGAAGGTCCAAATTATTTAATTAATAATCTTTTGTTTTTGGACATTATGAATAGTAACGACAGTAATTATCTTTAATTATCATGTTTAATTAGTAATCAGGTAGTTAAGGGTAATAAAATAAAATCATAAAAATATGAAATGACCCCATCATGTGTCCTAATGCCTTTGGTGGTGTCATGGCCGACCATGGGATGCCTTGTGCCAACATTGGGGTCCCATGGAATCACTTTAGTGTGATAGGGAATTTTTATCATAATATTTTTTAAAGAAAGGAAATATAACAATGGTTTGTATATCCTGTGTAAAACAATTTTATTTTCGTTTACATAAATAATATCTTTGAAGTCATTGGAAAGATAAATATATTTCCTACATCATGGTATTTTTTTTATAATTTTTAAACATTAAATAAATTAATTTATTTATGACACTGTGATGATGCAGTGATTACCTCATTAATGAACGATTTAAATAAAATGAAAAGATATGGTAAAATCTAAGACTTACACTTGTCAAAAACCTATTGTATGGTTTGATTTAGAACCCTTATCATATTATCCTCGAAATAGATAATTTTGGGACCTTTAAAATCCGAAAATAATTTTATAATAAAGTAACATTTCATAACTTTCCAAGAGTGTCCCTCCTCCCTCTTATAAAAGGCCCCCACCTCTACCCCCTTACCCCCACCTCTCAAGCCCTTGGCTCATCCATACTCTTCTCATATTGTCTCTCCACATCCATCTATTACTCCTAGAAGCCTCACTTTGGGAATAATTCATTCCAAGAAAGCCTTTGGGCTCAAATCAAAAAGAGTTACCCGATTTAAAGGAATATAAAGAAACAAACATGACGAGTCGGACTTGAGGTAAGGGATCCTACCTCTCTCTTTCTTTTTAAGTACTCTCTTTTATGTCATTTCTTTTAAGTTCCTCTTTCTTATGCTGGGGGATGTTATTTTATATTAATATTAATATAATTTTTATGTTCATACGACGAGAGACCCTATTTGATCTCATCAATCCATTTTTTGGATGTTTTAAGTGGCGTCGTTAGGCTGCCGAGTTTTCATAAGGGATTTTCATCTCATTGTTATTCCAGTGAGATTAATGCTACATTTTCCACTATTTCATTTTGTGTGGGGTTTTTACTACTCATTATTGTATTCTTTGTGTAATATAATTTAATTTATGGGTATTTACATCTTCATTTTATAACCCTTCTTTCATGGGGTGTACGTTTCGAAAGTTACCCAAATCGTTAAGGAAACCTTTCACCCTCCTCTTTTTAAAAAACTTATTTTGTTATGTCTTTTAATTCACATATTATTATTCTGGGATATGTTATTCTATATCCTTATTGATGTAAATTTTATGTCTAAGTGATGAGATAACATTTCTCTCTCATCAAATCATTTTTTGAATTTTAAAGTGACGCCGTTAGGCTTTCAAATTTTTGCAAGTGAACTTCTTAAACCAATTTCAATTATTTGGGTTAAACCAATATTTCTTGATTATGTCATACTATGAATATGTGTGGATGACCTCTGATTGTTTTACACTTAATATCCTCTTATATTGGGTGTATTTATATTTGTCACACATAATTATGTAATTGAATTATCCTTAATATAAGGATTCCGACTTTTTAAGGGAGTTCATCTAAATCTCTTTTCATTGATGCATATTTTGTTCTAATACAAGACTTTCTTTTATATGCTGTATAAAACACCTTTGACTTTTGAAAGGTAATATTTTTCTATGAATCATTTTACTAAATGACAAAAAGGAATGTTTCTTTTAATGTAAGCGGTGACAATAACCTTTTCCGCCGCCGCGAGTATTATTTGATCTTTGGATTCCTCAACAAGCCCTAATGTTTTTAAAAGTAAATAAATTCCATATACTCTTTTATGTATTTTAGTATTGAAAATGGTTTTGATAATGGATTTGTTAGGTCAATATATTTAAGTGATATTTTGTGATTGAAATGTGGAAATGTTTTCTTTCCTTTATAATTGTTTTATGTGTTATGATTTTATAATGGTACTTAGAAATTTTTTGGGTGGTTATGTGATAAACCAAATGATGGGTGGTTCCGTGAATACTGGGATGGGTGGTTACATTATAACCTCAAATGCATTGGGTATGGAAGTTGGCCGTATAGATATTCCATTTAGTGATATGTGTGGAAGTCGACCGTATGGTTATTCCATTTATGTATGTTTATGTCCCAAGTTATATTTATATTTTATGTGTTCCTTATATGGGTATTATGGTAATATTTTGGTTACAAAAGGGCCAGAAATTATCTTTTTCTTAGTGAAGAGTATTTAATACTTCATAAAGGTGAAACTTATTACTTTGATAAATTATTCATGGTTTACTTGTTGTTTTGAAGAAAACTAACAGTTTTCCTTCTTTGTGTATCCTTTTCTGGGAATTTTTTGCTTATCCTAAGTTTTTGAAATGTTTTCCACAAGACTTAAAGAAGAATAGGGTCAAGGATGGGATCATGGAAAGACATGATATCTAAAACATGGAACTAGACATGTTTCTTTTTAAGAGTTTTTATTTTATGGAAACTTAGTAGAAGTGTCTACTTTGTAATCTTTTGAGATGTAAAAGTTATGTCCTAATTTTCTAAAGCTCTAAACCTGAAAAGATATTCTATGTGAACTATTCATTTAATTCAAGATTAAGTAATGTTTTAAGGCCGGGTCCTTATAACTTTATTCCCTTTAAAGGGTTATGTTAGGGTCTTTCCCTAAACCATTGTTCTTGTTTGGAAATACTGTCTTATGAAAAATTCATGAATTGATTTTCTTCATCTGGAACACCACCTTTTCAAGACTATTAATAGTGAATTTTTGGATTTTTATGATCATTCATGTTGAGAAACCTCTGAATGAAAGGGGTGTGTATCATGATGTGATGAACGTCTTAGATACCAACAATCGGTACTGACCACCATGATTTCAAAGGACCAATTTTCTTTGAGTTGATATTAAAAATTTCCCCATACCTATGAGATGAGGTTGACTCTGGGACATTTTCTACACCCTCTAATTGGGTTGGTAGGGTTTTAATGACTCCAAGGGTGTTTATTGGGATTAATATTTCCCCAAACCAATGACCTAGGATTGTTTTGGATCTTTTAATATATTATTCAGGACCCTAATGAGAGTTATAGACCTAGTAGTGGAGGTGGTAGTTTAAAGTCCCCCATCCCTATGGGATGAGTTGTCACATGGAAAAATTTCAAGATAACTTGCACTTTGATCCACCTGATTTATCACAATTTCATTCTCACATGGAAAGTGAATAGTTTCTTCTTGTAATAGGGGTCACATTGCATGGGGTGATATCAGTTATTTTGTGACTTTGGATTACATAATTGATATTTACTACCATTTTTTGAGAGGCCCATCATAGGAGCCAATTGGTGGCCCTATCTCTCCATTCATGGTGTCTATTCATACACATACTGTAGTATATTCATTGGATTGACCAATTAGAAAATTCATTACATAGTCCAAATATATTTCTTACTACTAGGACATTTCATGAATTCGTGAATGTAGATATTTGATATCCTGGAGATGGGGTGAAGTGTAATTATCTATACTCTCCCCATCCATGGATATAGATTTCATATAGGGGGTTTCATAATTAGTTATTATATATAAATCATGATGTGGATTTAATTTAGTTGTATTCTTTCATTGTGCCTCGCTGACATTTTTTCTCTAGGAATAGAGATATCGGTCTAGTCTATTTGAATAAAGAATGTGTTTATGTACTAGATATAACCTTAATAACCTTGTATATAAGGTGTCAATATTTTAACCACTGAATGTTTTCCCATATATTCAAGAAAAAATAAAGAACACACTCCACTTTTATCTCATCTGCTTCTTCATTATCAGATGTAGTGATGGGTCATGACATTATTGGGAGGTTGTTTCTAGACATCTCCCACCGTATGTATCCATGACATCCATTTCATTATTATGTTCATATTCTTCCACCACATCATACCACATAGGACTCTTATCTAGATCAACATATGACTGAGGAATAGTGTTTCGAGTAGTTGATGGTGCACTATATACAATAAAACCTTATGTTTTGTGAACTCGTCTATACATATTTTTCTTATAGGGGGAGGTTCTCATTACCTAGGCATCATATTATTACATAGAGGTTGATTATGGAAGATATTTGTTGAATCATTCATGTACTCAATCTAAATAATACCATGAAG
The DNA here is from genome assembly GCA_963277665.1 of Viscum album. Taxonomy (NCBI): domain Eukaryota; kingdom Viridiplantae; phylum Streptophyta; class Magnoliopsida; order Santalales; family Viscaceae; genus Viscum; species Viscum album. Next base: position 1,712,772,451 of record OY728152.1, on the reverse strand, counting down.
AAGATTATCATGAAAGTTATTTCCTTATTCTTTACTAAATGATCTAGTATACAATTGAGGTGTTTTAGATATAAATCATCTAGCCTTAGGGATACTCATATTGTGCACAATGGGAATAAAATATTCACTATGCATTATGGACAGAATACTCCAATTATCCTTTCGAGGTTGAGATGTGATGTGAGCTTGGTGCATAACATTCAATAGAAGCTGTTGACAACTATCTACTACTACTAGAATATGATCTTACGACTAAGAGGATGCTGGGGTATGATTGTCATCTTCTATATCATCATTAGGGAAATGATCCTATCTTTATATGGTTTCATTAGTAAACCCTATTGAAATGGAACTATAAACATGGTTCAAATATTAACTCCCCATTGGAATAATTCAGTAGACATCCTAAAAGGGAGATGTGATATGTGCCTCATCATGTCTATCCACTAAATGATGTTTCTGTAGCCCTTTATTGGAGAGAGTTATATTGTAAGCCTCTCCCCTGTATGTTAATGGAATATGCTGACTAGATTCAATAGAAAGGATATGATCCTTCATTGAGGTTATGACAAAATTATATTTTGGACCTCAATAAGTGAATGGACATAGGCCTATTCTTTTTTGGACTATTGAATATGCTACTGAACTTTTGGATAGGAATATGTGCCTTTCTAGATGTGATTTCCATACTTAATTGATGTATCCCATTCAAAAAAAGAATATGATCCTAGTCACGTGTCTCTTTCTATGCCAAAAGATTTTGGTAATTCTTCTAGATGGGTGAAAAAATATATGCTTTATTTAGAGAAGACACCAATTCATATTGATCATGGTGATATGTTTATTGGTCTATTGGGATTGGAATATGATCATGCCTCTATATCTGTACTAGTTCTATAAAAGGATGACTGAGAATTTATTTAATTTTTATAATGTAGTTTCACATCACTAGAGTTTTTGCAGGAATATAAACCTAAACATTCTGGGTCACTAAGGTATAATGGAATTAATCTTCAACTGATATTAGGAAATAAGGCCACACATGTACTCCTTTTTCCATAGAAATATATTGTTGAGATTCATGTGTGTGAGAGAGGATATGTTCCTCCATGATTATTTCTACTGGATTGTGTAGAAATACTTAGTCTATCTGAGTTGTCATATTAGAAAACTCATCAATTACTTCTGAAATATGTTAGTGGACTTTTCTGATTGAAGTGTGGTATAAGACTGATCCCATTGATATATATCATTCCATTCCTAATGAGATATCCTTGGTTCCTGGGTATGAGTATCTAGGGAGAAAATGAATTGGGTATTTCCATCAATAGGAAACTGAGATACATTAGAAACATGGAACTGGTAAAAAGGGTTGATAGGATCTCTCTTTTAAAACATCTAAAATAGGATGGTTTAGTGGTTGACTCCTCATTGTACCTTCCTAAGGAATGTAGTATTTTTACTATCATCCACCATGGATAGGATCCTAAAGCTATTGGTGGTGGTGATAGATTTTGATGGATTCAGTACATTTTTTTCTTGAGAGTTACTAGATTGTAGGATTTATTGTAACACCCCATGCTTCCACGGTACACTTCTCTTTGAATAATACAGTAGTGTGTGTTGTACGCAACTTAAAGTTCTAACACACACCACAACCAATCAAAGTAGCCGTTATGAATATTAATACCTAATTTTTGAAATTTTATAAATTTTATCTTGCCAAATGGACTTTGTTTTTGGATTCGGAATATTGAAATTAGCCTATGTTGAATTTTTGGTATTTTTCTCAGAACTTCCAATTTTTTTATGAATAGTGAAAAATACTTAAAAACAACTTTTTAATAAAAATAATTTATAGTGATAAATTATTGTATTGAGTGGTTTTAAAGTGTAATTAGAATATATTTTTACCATTTTATCTAATGGTGGTCATTATAATTAATTTCACTTTGAAATTAGACATAAACAATTGTCAATCTTTTGATATATATTGTTTCTTAAAAACACGCTATTTGTTGTGACAACAGGAATTAATTATAAAGTTAATTATTGCAACTTATATTTTTGTAATTTTGTAAAATAGACATCATTTTTGAATTCAGAATATCAATTATAGCTTAGGGTGAAATTTTGGCATTGTTCTGAAAAACATCAATTTTTGATGAATAGTGAAACCACTAAGTGGTAGTTAAAAAACTGATTTTTCGTTTAAATGAAAAATTACCACTTCTGTGATTTTATTTTCAAAAATATGACATACATGGTTGTCATTAGGAAGTAAAATGTGGTTCAATGGGATTAAAATAATTTTTTTGGTGAATAGTAACTTTTAAGTTTAATTAATCGCGATTGAAGGTAATTAGTGAAATTTAAGGTAAAAATGATATTATAAAAATATGAAAATAACTTTACACTTGTCCTACCTCTATTTTATGAGTCATGGCCGATGAATAAAATCCATGGGTCAACTTGGGGACCCCATGGAGCCACTTTGGTAGGAAAATGACATTAAAAACTTTTTATTTAATGTTAAAATAAAAATGTCATAAACATGAGTTCTTTTACTAAATGAATTTTTAAATGGGGTTATACATATCATATTTTGACTATAAATATTAATTAGAAAGATAAAAATATTTCCTACATCATGATATTTTTTTATAATTTTTAGACATTATATAAATTAAATTATTTATGACACCATGATGATGTAGCGATTACCTCATTAATTAAAAATTTTAATAAAATGGAAGGATAATGTAAAATCTAAGAATTACACTTGTAAAAATCCTATTTGATGAGTATATTTCTAACCCTTATCACCTTATCCTAGAACTATATAAGTTTGGGACCTTTAAAATCTGAAACGCATTATATAATAAAGTAACATTTCATTACTTTCCAAGAGTGCTCCTCCTCTCCTCTTATAAAAGGCCCCCACCACTACCACCTTACTCACACCTTCAAAGCCTTTTGGCTCAGACAAACTCTCCCCAAATACTCTCTCAACTTCCCTCTCTTACTCATAGAAGCCTCACTTTGGGAATAAGTCTTCCCAAGTAAGCCTTTGGATCAAATCAAAAAGAGTTAACCAATTTTAAAGGTAGTGTTTTCTCTTGTGTTCTTATGTTTTATTTTGCTTCTCCAACACCCTAAACTCTATTTATTCATTTATTTTGTAACAAAACCAGTATCCTCAATATACTAGGATGTTTTTATGATAATTATTTGATTTACACTTACACACACCTTCGTCTAATGGTTAAAGAACATACTGTTTCTGTGGGTGGCGAAATACTGCCTCACGAAATGATGATTGTTCAATATTATTTTAACACCTCTAATAGTGGCCATTTTGATGACACTATTTTCATATCTGATATATATATATATATTATGTTTATGTTTTCCTTATTCTTATTTATTTTCCATTTATGGCATACTTTATGATTTCTATTATGGGTAAACGCGATAATTTCATTTTAGGAAGTGTGGACTACCGCCCCCTCAAAGTGATTTGAATCGTTAATGCCATATATGGGATGTATAAAGGATGGAGTAAATGGTATTATACATTATATTATACTGGAATTATATTATACCTTTATATAATTATAACTTAATTCCATTAAATACGAAATAGAAATGAAAGTAGCGTTCATGCGTACGTACGGCTTACCGTCCCCATGAACGGTGCATTTCATTTCTTACCTCTAAATGTTATGTAAAATTATAAATGAATGTATATAGTGGATATATATTACATATATGATATATACATCATGAATATAATTATGAATATAATGGATATTTTAACACATGAACAAATTTTAATTTTAAGAAGTTTATCTTTGAATCAAGTACCAAAGATCGACAAAACGACCGTTATTAACATAAATAATTACATAATGTTCATAACATGGTAATAAGTAATATAAAAGGGATAATGAACTTGAGAAATGTTCCTAATCAAATAAAAATTAACTCTAGTTTATTATTCCGGAGGTTAAAGAGTGGTCGATTCAAGTCAGACACGAGGTAAGGGAATTTCTTAACCCAATTTCCATTCTTTGGGTTAATCTCCTACTTTCAAATTATGTCATGATATTATTATGTCCTATCTTGTATTTTTAATTTATTTATGTGTAATTATAGTGAATACACATAATAGATCTATTTTATTTAAAAAAATTTCTTTGTAAGGGACTTCGTCTCAATCTCCTTTCATTGAGGCATATTTTGTTTTATACACAACCCTCTTTTATACGGTGTATAAACCCCTTTGACTAATACGTTTATTCAAAAGGAATATTTTTATACAAAGCGTTTTACTAAATGACAAAAGGATTGTTTTTTCTTACGTATGTAGTGACAATGACTTCTCCATCGCCGTGACTATTATTTGAGTTTCGGCTTCCTCTATAAGCCATAACTTTTTTTAAATGAAAAATAAATACCAAGATTTAATTTTCTTTTATTTTGGTATTGAAAATGGTTTTGAAAGTGTTTTTTATTATATCAATGTGTTGTATTGATATCTTGTGATTGAAATGTGGAAATGTTATGTTTCCTTTATGCATGTTTTATGTTGTATGATTATGTTATGGTTTATGATATGTTTAAACCTGTTCATATGAGGAATGCATTGGACTTAATAAGTGACGGGTGGAGCCCGTTATAGCTCCTCGATGCATCGATAGGTCTCATGAGACAAACTAGTGTCTTGGCATGAGGCCTTGACAAAATCTTATTTGTGTTCTTGGCACGAGGCCTTGGCTACGTGGTTATGATAGTCTGGCATTATGCATTCCATCATTTTGAAAGTGGTTATTGATATTGCATGTGATTATTTGACTAGTAGAATATCCATGTGAGTAAGTAAATGGCATTATTTAATTTTACTTTTTCCATATTATGCTAAAGTTCAAGTTTAAAAAGGCTTTTGTTTTAGTTATACACTGCCTTAAATGGTAATGTTTATTTATGAAAGCTTCTGCAATATTTTTATCCTTACTGAGCATCTGAGCTCACCCCTTTCAATGTTTTAATATTTTCCAGAATGTGAAGAAATATTTTATGAATGACCTGTAGGGATAGTCAGAAGAGGATATGATTGTGGACTATGGAGACTTTGTTATTGTAGTTTTTCACTTTATGATGTAATGCAACATTTATGAATGTATCTAGTGTTTCCAAGGCTACTAAACTAATCGGTGTTTCGAGACTTGATCTTTTCTGATCATGCCAATGTTATGCAATAATGCACCGACTCTGGGTAACTGGGGTCGGGGCGTTATAGTTGCTATCAGAGGAAGTTTAGTACTAACCTTGGAAGCTAGATTTAGATAAACTCTGATTAGAGCACATAGCCTAAAGATAGAATTTGAGGATTAGTATAGAAGAACTTCCTAGAATTTTGGTATTATAGAGATTTTGTGAGTTTTCCGAGCAACACATCCCTGTCTGGATACGAGCAGGTAGAGGCGGCTCTGGAACAGATGTACCTAGGGGTAAAACCCGAAAACACCACTTTGAGCTAGACTCGAACGGGAACTGGTGCACGACAACGAGCCTTGCTTCACTCTTGGTTACAACACTCCCGGGGGATATGCTTAGGATAATTCTCATTTTCTTTACAAACCATTATGAAGGGTTTATGATTATATACTTCCTCAAAGAAAAAATTTGTTTTTATGATTATGGATTGTATCCATAAATAGTTCAATTTATGTTAAGTGTTTTATAAGTATGGAATTATGTATTTTAATTAATAAACTAATCTAGTTTATGGCATTGTTTAGAAATGGTGCCTAGTGGGAGGAATTGAAACCGTATCAATGCATGCATTCTGTGTAGGGATTGCCCTCCTGCTCAAGATAATTATTGTGGAGCTGGAGATACAACTGGTGATGATCAACTTATTACCATACTGGGACAACTCACTCAGGTTTTGAATAATAACCTTACTCGTATGGAGAACCCTGATCCGCAACATAGAGAATCAATGTTAGACCACTTCATGAGGAAACAACCACCAAAATTTAATGGGGGTACAAATCTATTAGTAGCTGAGCAATGGATAAACTCCTTAGAGAAAATATTCCACGCCTTGGGGAGTAGCGAAAGGGAGAAGGTTATCATGACAGTTTACTACCTCACTGGAGATGCCGATCAATAGTGGTCATTGATTCAAAATACAAAGGAAGATGAAGAAGTATCAAGTATGGAATGGAGAGAGTTCAAAGATCTTTTCTTAGAAAAATACTTTCCACGTGACCATCGAGCAGATATGGAAAGGCAATTTTTGAGTCTGAGACAGAAGGAGGATGAGAATGTCGCAAAGTATGAGGCTAACTTTACAAGGATAGCGAGGAATGCTGTAGATTATATACGTAACCCAAGAAGTAAGATTGATCATTTCATTGATGGGTTAAAACCATTTCTCCATCGAGTATTAGTCTCACAAACCTTCTCGTCGTATGAAGATATTATCTCATGTGCTATCAAGAAGGAAAAGGAATTCTCTAAGTCTTATGACTTTAAGGAAAGTAAGAAAAGAAGAGATCTTATGATCAATCTGGAAATGGAAATAAGATGAAGCAGTGAAGAGCTGAATATCAGTCCTACAGTAAATGTGGAAAGAAACACCCCGGTACTTGCTTGAAGGGAATGAGAGTCTGTTACATGTGTGGTGAAAAAGGCCACCAAGCTCATGATTGCAAGGGAAAGAAAGTTGCTGTCAATGTGGAATGCTATAATTGTAGAGAGATGGGGCATTATGCAAATGAATGTCCTAAGCGTCAGGGGAACTTACCTCAGAAGAGGCCAAGGGATCAAGGCCAAGCTTATGCTATCACTACTGCTGACGTTGAAGCTCTGAAAGACGTGGTGAAGGTAATTTAATGGTTTCCTCAAGTTTAGAAAATGCATTATTTGATTCTGGATCATCCCATTGTTTCATATCTTCCCAGTTTTCTAAGAAAATTAGATATTTCAAATTTGATTTAACAAGAGAGTAGTCAGTAAAAACTCATAAGGGAAGTATTATTGCAACAAAGTTTTGTGAATCAGTCCCCATTATAGCACATAACTGTTCTTTATCCGCTGATCTCATTTTCATACCTATGATTGAGTTTGATATAATCCTCGGTATGGATTGGCTTTCAGACTATGATGCAAATATTTATTGCAAGAAGAAGGAGGTTACGATTTTTGATGATGATGATAAGGAACACCTTATTTTTAGAGCAGAATCGTCACCACCTAATTCTTATTTAGATCCACCCCAGTAGCTCAACTAAATTCAATTATTGGGGAGGAAGAGAATGAAATGACTAAGGGCGAGGAAAGGAATGTTCAAATAGAGGATGTACCTATTGTGAAAGAATATTAAGATGTGTCTCTGGAAGATTTACCTGGACATCCTCCAGAACGAGAAGTTGAGTTTTCCATTGAATTAATTCCTGGATCAAGGCCTATATCGAAGACCCCTTATAGGATGGACACCGTAAAATTAGTTGAACTAAAGAAACAACTAGAGGAATTGAGTAATAAGGGATCTATTCTCCCTAGTGTTTCTCCAAGGGGAGCCACTATCCATTTAGTTAAGAAGAAAGATGGATTTATGAGGTTGTGCGTTGACTACAGGGAGATCAATGCTATAACAATAAAGAACAAGTATCCCCTAACTTGCATTGATGATTTATTTGACCAATTGCATGGAGCTCAATACTTTTCAAAGATTGAAATTCGATCTGGATACCATCAGTTGTGTGTGAAGAAGGAATACATTCTGAAGACAACATTTCGAACAAGGTACAGGCATTACGAGTTTACAATAATGCCTTTTGGATTGACTAATGCACCCTCTGTATTCATGGATCTATGGAATAGAGTTTTCAAGAAATATCTTGATGATTTTTTGGTGGTATTTATTGATGATATCTTGGTGTACTCCAAAAGATACTAAGATCATGAAAATCAATTGCGCATTATCCTGAATACTCTTAGAAGGCATGAATTATATGGGAAGTTTAGCAAGTTTGAATTCTGGCTTCAGGAGATTTCTTTTCTTGGCCATATTGTCTCTAAGGATGGAATTTCCGTTGATTCTTCTAAGACCAAGGCAATCCAAGAATGGCCAGCACCGACGAGTATAACTGAGGTATGCAGCTTTATTGGTTTGGCAGGTTATTATCGAAATTTTGTCCAGAATTTTTCCCGATTGGCTAACCCATTAACGAAGCTCACATGTAAAGGGGTTAAATTTTTCTGGACAAAAGAGTGTGAAGAATGTTTTGAAGAAGTAAAGAGAAGATTAGTCAACGCTGCTATATTGACCATACCATCAGGGAATGATGGGTTCGTTATTTATAATGATGCATCAATGAAAGGACTTGGTTGTGTCCTTATGCATAATGATAGGGTTATTTCCTATGCATCATGACAGCTAAAAATTCATGAGTAGAACCATCCTACTCATGATCTCGAGTTAGATGCTGTAATCTTTGCCTTGAAGATATGGAGACATTATCTCTATGGTAAAAAATGTGAGATATATACCGATCACAAGAGTTTGAAATATATTTTCTCATAAAAAGAACTCAACATGAGGCAAAGGCGATGGCTTGAACTACTCAAGGATTATGATTTTCCGATACACTACCACCCAAGGAAGGAAAATAAGGTTGTATATGCTTTGAGTAGAAAAGATCACGGAGTTTTGAACATGTTGAGAGTGGAAAGGGATCTTATTTTCATGGATCTAGTAAAGATGGACATGGGAATCACCATGGAGGGTGAAACATCAAAAAAATTTCAAATGGTTTCCAAAACATCTTTACTAGAAAGGATAAAGTGTTCTCAGGCCAATTATGAAGAGTTGAAAAAAAAGATTAAAGCTGTGAATGATGGTCGATTGAGTGAATTTGTGTATGAAGATGGAATTTTGAAATTTGGGAGGAGACTTTGTGTTCTCGATATACCTAATTTAAAGAGGGAATTTTTGGATGATTCTCATAGTTCCAATTTCTCTATACACCCTGGGAGCATGAAAATGTATAGAGATTTAAAGGGACCTTTTTGGTGGGACAACATGAAGAGGGAGATTGCTGATTTTGTGTCAAGATGTATGGTTTGTCAACAAGTGAAAGCTGGAAGGCAACTACCTGGTAGAGTATTGCAACCTCTTCCCATACCTGAGTGGAAATGGGATAATATTATGATGGATTTTGTCATGGGACTACTAAAGACTCCTAGAAGAAATGACGCAATATGGGTCATTGTTGATCGTCTCACGAAGTCAGCACATTTTCTTCCTATAAGGGAAGATCTACCACTTGAACGTCTAGCAAGAATTTATATTAATGAAGTTGTGAGACTTCATGGAGTACCCCTGTCGATTGTCTCAGATCGTGATCCTCGTTTCACATAAAGATTCTGGAAAAGTCTTCAGAAGGCCTTGGATACTGAAATTCGTTTGAGCACTGCTTACCGCCCTCAAACAGATGGACAATCAGAAAGAACTATTCAAACCTTAGAAGACATGTTGAGATCAGGATGACTTGACTTTCAAGGAATGTGGGATCAATATTTACCTCTGGTAGAATTTTCTTATAACAATAGCTTCCATTCAAGTATTCAGATGACACCATATGAAGCGTTATACGGAATGAGATGTCGCACACCAACCTGTTGGGATGACGTTGGTGAAAGAAAAGTTGTAGGCCTATAACTGGTGGAGGAAACGATGGAAAAGGTGAAAGTAATCCAAAACCACATCAAAGCAGCTCAAAGTAGGTAGAAGAGCTATTCCGAAAACCGAAGGAAGGATTTGGAATTTCAGGTAGGAGATCATGTTTTCTTGAAGGTATCTCCATGGAAGGGAGTTATATGTTTCAGTAAGAAGGGTAAATTAAGTCCCAGGTACATCGGACCCTTTGAAATTCTAGAACAAATTGGGGTTGTAGCTTACCGTTTGGCAATGCCTCCAAGTCTCTCCAAAGTTCATGATGTATTCCATGTATCACTGTTGAGAAAATACATGCCTGACCCAACGCATATACTCACCTATGAGGAATTAGAACTGGAACCCGATATGTCTTATTGCGAAGAGACCATTAGGATTCTTGATACAAGAGAGCAAGTGCTGAGAAACCAGACGACTCGTCTGGTAAAAGTTCTATGGAGAAACCATAAGATGGAGGAGGCAACGTGGGAACCCGAGGAACATATGATAAAGAATCACCCGAGTCTTTTTATACAGTGATATTATATGATATTTTGAGGATGGAATTATTTGAAGGAGGGGATAATTTAACACCCCAAGCTTCCACGGTACACTTATCTTTGAATAATACAGTAGTGTGTGTTGTACGCAACATCGTGTTCTAACACACACCACAACCAATTAAAGTAGTCGTTATGAATAGTAATACCTAATTTTTGAAATTTTATAAATTTTATCTTGCCAAATGGACTTCATTTTTGGATTCGGAATATCAAAATTAGCCTATGTTGAATTTTTGGTATTTTTTCTGAGAACTTCCAATTTTTTTATGAATAGTGAAAAATACTTAAAAACAACTTTTTTAATCAAAATAATTTATAGTGATAAATTATCCTATTGAGTGGTTTTAAAGTGTAATTAGAATATATTTTTACAATTTTATCCAATGGTGGCCATTATAATTAATTTCACTTTGGAATTGGACATAAACAATTGTCAATCTTTTGATATATATTGTTTCTTAAAAACATGCTATTTGATGTGACATTGAGAGTTAATTAAAAAATTAATTATTGCAACTTATATGTTTGTAATTTTGTAAAATAGACATCATTTTTGAATTCAGAATATCAATTATAGATTAGGGTGAAATTTTGGCATTGTTCTGAAAAACTTCAATTTTTGATGAATAGTGAAACCACTAAGTGGTAGTTAAAAAACTGATTTTTCATTTAAATGAAACATTACCACTTATGTGATTTGATTTTCAAAAATCTGACATACATGGTTGTAATTAGGAAGTAAAATGTGGTTCAATGGGATTAAAATAATTTTTTGGTGAATAGTAACTTTTAAGTTTAATTAATCGCGATTAAAGGTAATTAGTGAAATTTAAGGTAAAAATGATATTATAAAAATATGAAAATACCTTTACACTTGTCCTACCTCTATTGGATGAGTCATGGACGACCAAGACAATCCATGGGTCAACTTGGGGACCTGATGGAGCCACTTTGGTAGGAAAATGACATTAAAAACTTTTTATTTAATGTTAAAATAAAAATGTCACAAACATGAGTTCTTTTACTAAAACAATTTTTAAATGGGGTTATACAAGTCATATATTTGACTATAAATATTCATTATAAAGATAAAAAAAGTTCCTACATCATGATAGTTTTTTTATAATTTTTAGACATTAGATAAATTAAATTATTTATGACACCATGATGATGCAGCGATTACCTCATTAATTAACGATTTTAATAAAATGGAAGGATAATGTAAAATATAAGAATTAACCTTGTCCAAAGCCTATTATATGAGTATATTTAGAACACTTATCACCTTATCCTCGAAATATATAAGTGTGGGACCTTTAAAATACGAAACTCATTATATAATAAAGTAACATTTTATTACTTTCCAAGAGTGCCCCTCCTCTCCTCTTATAAAAGGCCCCCACCATTACCACCTTATTCACACCTTCAAAGCCTTTTGGCTCAGCCAAACTCTGCCCAAATACTCTCTGAACTTACCTCTCTTACTCTTAGAAGCCTCACTTGGGGCAGAAGTCTTCCCAAGGAAGCCATTGGATCAAATCAAAAAGAGTTACCCGATTTTAAAGGTAGCTTTTTCTGTTGTGTTCTTATGCTTTATTTTGATTCTCCAACCCCCTAAACTCTCTTTATTCATTTATTTTGTAAGAACACCAGTATAATAAATATACTAGGATATTTTTATGATAATTATTTTATTTACACTTAAACACACCTTCGTCTAATGGCTAAAGAAAATACTGTTTTTGTGGGTGGCGAAATACTGCCTCACGAAACGATGATTGTTCAATATTCTTTTAAAACCTCTAATGGTGGCCATTTTGATGACACTATTTTCATATATGATATATATATTATGTTTATGTTTTCCTTATTCTTCTTTATTTCTCATTTATGGCATACTTTATGATTTCCATTATGGGTAAACGCGATAATTTCATTTTAGGAAGTGCGGACTACCGCCCCATAAAAGTGATTTGAATTGTTAATGACATATGTGTGATGTATAAAGGATGGAGTAAATGGTATTATACATTATTATATTTTAATTATATTATACCTTTATATAATTATAACTTCATTCCATTAAATACGAAATAGAAATGAAAGTAGCGTTCATGCATGCGTACGACTTACCGTCTCCATGAATGGTGCATTTCATTTATTACCTCTAAATGTTATGTAAAATTATAAATGAATGTATATAATGGATATATATGATGTATATGATATATAAATCATGAATATAATTATTAATATAATGGATATTTTACCACATGAACAACTTGTAATTTTAAGAAGTTTATTTTTGACTCAAGTACCAAAGATCGACTAAACGACCATTATTAACATAAATAATTACATAATGTTCATAACATGGTAATAAGTGATATAAAAGAGATAATGAACTTGAAAAATGTTCTTAAGAAAATATAAATTAACTCTAGTTTATTATTCAGGAGGTTAAAGAGCGGTCGAGTCAAGTCGGACACGAGGTAAGAGAACTTCTTAACCCAATTTCCATTCTTTGGGTTAATCTCATACTTTCAAATTATGTCATGATATTATTATGTCCTATATTGTATTTGTACTTTCTTTATGTGTACTTATAGTGAATACAAAAAATAGATCTATTTTATTTAAAAAAATTTCTTTGTAAGGGACTTCGTCTCAATCTTCTTTCATTGAGGCATATTTTGTTTTATACACAACCTTCTTTTATACGGTGTATAAACCCCTTTGACTAATACGTTTATTCAAAAGGAATCTATCACGACCCATCCTCGGGGCCCGTTCCGTGACTACCCCAAGCCCGCCTTCCATAGGCCAGGGGCTGGCGACTAGTACCAAAGGCGTAAATCCCGATAACTGGGAAGGCATTGACTTTATAAAAGAAAACAAGCACCACAGAGTACAAGAGGAAGCAAAACACTAAGTACAAAAGAAATGATGAAAAGTAAATAGGCCAGAATACAAACCCAAAAGAAAGTACAACTACAACTGAACAAGGTACAACAGAAAAAAGACAAATAGCTGGAAGAAGGAAGCAGCTCCGGGGTCATTCTCCTCGGATCCTACCAGAAGGGTAGGTACAGATAGCGCAGCTCCTGGTCGTCCACCATGGATCCTACCTGAAGGGTAGGTACAGATAGCCTCCTCCACGCTCTCATTCGTCAACCTCCTCTGTGTGTCGTCTCGTCGTGTAGTCCACCTCCGGGTACTGACTCGTCGTGTAGTCCACCTCTGGGTACCGACCAGTCCTCGAACACTAGACCTCCGTCAGCACTGCCCATCGTCTGCAACCAACACAACGAGGTCCGAGCATAGCCCATGCAGGGGTGAGTATAACGATACTCAGTAGGGACCCCGAGACCCTCAAGGTCTCACTAAACCAACAAGGATAACCACAAGAAGATCTCAACAGATAACCTCTACTTAGGTATATGCCCATACATATACCTAAGTTATCAAGTAACCCATCTCAATCAAGAGGTAAACACAAAGGTCATTGACTCAGCTCAAACCAGGATTTTCATTATCGAAACCATAACTGCTGAAGAGCTCCGTCTCTGGAGTGTACAGTGGTCCTGTCATGAATCTGAGGTACTACTCACTAACCTAAGACTGCTGAGGTACTCCTCCTGTCGAGTACCGAGGGTCTGCGGCCAACTACCGGGCGCTCCGTCTGCTGTGGGTCTGTCGCCAAGTACCGGGCGCTCCCCCTAATAGCCTACAGAGGTACTCCTCCTGTCGAGTACCGCGGGTCTGTGGCCAACTACCGGGCGCTCCGTCCACTGTGGGTCTGTCGCCAAATACCGGGCGCTCCGTCCACTGGGCTAGTCGACTCACTCCAAGTTGAGTCGGTCAAGCAGTCGTCAGGTCTCAGCCGGCTACACGGTCTCCGTACTCCGCACGCTCGCCTCCGGGAGGGTCCGCTCCATGAGCTACTGGTTGATACTCAAAGTATCACAAGTCCCACAAAGAAGTATCTCAAAGGACCGCCTCGTCATAGGGGTCTCAATGCAACAGACCGCGCGTCAATCGGATGCCCGGTCTGTGAGTTATTAGCCTTTTCGTCCCCGAGGCCCGGTTGGTTTCGTGTGCGGACCAGTCCGGCCATAACTCAAATATACCCCAAACACTCATAGGGTATACTCTTAGGGACCGTTTCTCAACGTGATCACCAACGCCGCTGACGGTTCGTCAAACAGATGTCTGGTCTGAAAGATATCATCTTTTCTCCGTTCTAGGGGCCCGGTTGGATTTCGGGCACAATCCAACCCAGCTATAACCCATCTGTATCCAAAACTCGGGTGGAGGATGCCAAAAGTTCTGTATCCTCAACAGGAATGCAACGCAACAGACGGCGCGTCAATCGGACGCACGGTCTGGAAGTTATTGGCTTTTTCGTCCTGGGGGCCCGGTTGGTTTTTAAGTTAAAACCAATCGGACTGTACTCCAACTGCGTCCAAACCTTGGGCAGAGTGAGCCAAAAGATCCGTCTCCCTTAGAGGAATCCATCAAAGTCGACGGCACGTCAATCGGACGTCCGTAGCTCAAGATATGATCGTTTCCGCTCCGTGGGCCCGGTTGGTTTCGTGTCCGAACCAACCCGGCTGAACCCAAAGTAAACCAAAACCTTGAGTGCAATATACCGAAACGACCGTATCGATCCAAGGATCGCGTTACCACTAACGGCGAGTCGTTTGGAGGCCTGTAGCTCATGTTACGTGCATTTGACCGAAAGTGGTCCGAAAACGGGGGGTCTGGGCCCGGGGCAACCCGGCCCGACCCCCCTGGGTCGGCAGAACCGGGTCGACCCGACCCGAGTCCGACCCATCTGGGCCCGACCCGGCTCAGTCCGGCCCGACCGGCTGGCCGCGGCTCGGCCAGTGTGGCCGAGCCGAATCGCGGAGCGGGGTGTCCCCCTCCCGCCGCTAATTGACGCCGGCAGCGGATCCGCCGGCCGCCAACCCTCCAGTCGCCGGCGTCGCCGCGCCTGCGTGGCGCGCCACTATCGCCTTCCGCGGGCCACCGGAGTTGCTCCGGTGGTCCGTTTTCTTTCTCGCCTGCGCCGTTGTCCCTCCTGGGTTCCGTTCTTCACTGCGGGATCATCAAACTGCCCTTGCGTCACGTTTTGTCGTCGCCCACCAAATCCGCACAACCACAAAAAATGGAGGAGGGTTGTCGGGCCATGTTCGTTTGGCCCGCACCCTCCGCGTTAGTTAATAACAACAGGAGAAATATTCAACACATGAAACAACAATTTTAATAAATTTAAATTGTTCATATGAAACCGGTTCTTTAATTTTAAAGAAACGTTCACTGGAATATAAAGGTATTTCCAAAATAAAAATCCCTACATCATCAAGTTGTCGCACGCGCGTTCTTCGCGGATTTGTTCACCGCAGAAGGAGGCGATCGTCGCGTCGTGGAAAGGCATCGCGTCGTCGCGGAAGGGCGTCGCGTCATCGCGGAAGGGCGTCGCGTCGTCGCGGAAGGGCGTCGCGTCGTCGCGGAAAGAGGCAATCGTCACGTCGCGGAAAGGTGACGCGTCGACGAACTCCGAGGTTCAAGAACATGAAGATTTAATTATATCGATTAAATCCATGTGTTGTTATAAACCACAAGAAGATTTAAAAGAAACCCGAAATCTCATACCTCAAGCAGTTGGTGATCGGAGATCGTTGCGGGGAAGAACGTCTCAGAAGAAGCGTCATCAATCTCCGAGGGTTATGGCGTTCTTCACGTTCTTCGCGTTCTTCGCGTTCTTCACGAAGGGGGATGAAGGCACAAAGTTTTCAAAACATCTCAACGAGCATTTTTCGAGAAGTCGTGCGTTGGTATTATTTTATTATTACGCCAACGGATCAAAAACAGGTTAAGAAACGATTAAATTAATTCATCGAATTAATTCAATGAATAAAACTTCCCAATTAATTCAACGAATAAAACCGCCCAATTAATTAGTGCGTTAAGAAATTAAGAAAATGCGTCTGTTGACTTTCATAATGACGGGTTTTAGCGGGTGCGTTACTTAGCGGAAAGAAACGGTTGGGCTCATGCGGGCCCCACCTCACAAATATCCTACCAAGAGGGTAGGATATTTCTGGATAGCACCATATCCGCATCGACTCAGCTTAAGCTGCTTTAAGCGGCTTCTAGTGGCTTCCAAGCGGCTTAAGCGAAATAAAATAAAGTTTGTCGTACAATTTATTTTATTTCTTAACTTTAAGCCCAAAAAAATTAAAAACCACACCCGAGCAAACACAACTCTAGAAGAGGCGTTTCAAAGCAATTACCGGCGCTGCGATTCCATCGGTGCCCTTAGAATTCGATTCCGAGCACCAGTTCAAAAGTTAGAAAAACCCGCTCGTCCGTTCACTGAACGTACCCGATCCAAACTTCGGAAAATGATTCTGGGCACACTGGGCCTCGGAATCAGGTGCCGTCAAGAACTGCGTTCTTGTAAAATTTCAAAGAAAATTAAGAAAAAAATCTCCTTGGAATTTACGGGTCTTTACATTACTCTCACCATAGGGCTTTATGTCCCCGTAAAGCTTCACCACAAACTTAGGGATACAAAGGCGGTACTGAGCACGCATATGAGCCTTCCGCTCCCATGTGCTCACCTGGAGGTTCCCATACTACCAAATAAAGTGAACCAGAGGAATCAATCGTCCCCATAGGATCTGATCCTGTCAATCCTTGATCCTCACTAGAACCTCCGTGGAAGTAACCCCATCGCCATTGTCCTGCTCCTCATGGTCGATGATATGTGAAGTGTCGAGCATGTATCTCCTCAGTTGAGATACCTGGAAAACATCATGCACCTAGAGCAACTGAGGTGGATGGGTCAAGCGGTAAACCACCTCACCTACCCAGCTGAGGACCTAGAAAGGTCCGCTGAACCTCGGAGATAACTTGCCTCTCTAGCCACATCTCTGTAAACCTCATCGAGGTGAGACCCGTAAGAAGATGTGGTCGTCATCCTCAAACTCCAGAGGTCTCCATTTTCTGTTAGAACTGAAACTCAAAAGATCGCTGCCACGAGGGTATGGTTGACTGACTCAAGAGTGATCAGTCACACCCTCCTGTGAAAGAGTTTATCACGTGCTACCTGGGGTTTCCTTTTTTCCGACCAAGGAAAACCCATCCCGACATTTGCCTAAAACCGTCAATTTGAGTATGAACAGTTATTGCCCGTTCCATACTTAAACTAACGTTTAAGGCCTCGACGCTACCACCAAGAGATTCCAACCGAAACTCTCGCCTCGAAGGTCCGACCACACCGTCGGCGTAAGTGTGATCATCGAGTCTCCTCCCAAGGTATCTCCCGATGTGAGGGTCAAGTCCACGGCTTACCGGAAACTCTAGGTCTGGAACAAGATTTTTGAAAGCAAGGAATGATTCATATCGACGTCCGTTACTACAACATATAGTAGTGGACACAGACTGTCCCTTGAATCATTTCTAGAGCCATTGGGTCACATTCCTTGACCGCACGAAGCTGCACTCTTCCACCGCCCTCCAGCTCCCTGAGCCTGGCGGGGATAACTATGGTGGGTGGTTGTATCTTGTTAAGATGTACACCACCTCATACTGCTCTTCTAGCTCTGCCTCCACGTCCGCTACTTCGCAGACTCATCTATCCTTAAAGCTTCCACTTCTTGAAACATTTAACATGCCTGAGTCTCTATGACTGGCACCGGTTTCCTGTTTCTTACTGCACTGTGCAGTCTTCATCTGCTCTTGGATGGCCTGGACCTTCTTTAGTCTCACAAGAGCTGATATGATTTCTTCTTTACCAATAAGAGAAATCCGGTCTCATCCCCTGGATGAACCACTTTCGTTGCCTAATACAGTCAATCCTGACATGAATGATGCATTCATTCCATGGATGACGTCGTAAGGCCTCGACGTAACTACCAAGAGATCCACCTGTCACTCTCGCCTCCAAGGGTTGAGTCACACTGTCGGCATCAGCGTGAGATCACTGGGTCTCCTCCAGTAGAAATCTCGAAAGTGAGGGTCAAGTCAACAGTTTAACCGGGACCACTCAGTATCAACCAAAAAAAAGGACAGGA
Source organism: Viscum album (assembly GCA_963277665.1). NCBI lineage: Eukaryota > Viridiplantae > Streptophyta > Magnoliopsida > Santalales > Viscaceae > Viscum > Viscum album. Next base: position 1,712,754,074 of record OY728152.1, on the reverse strand, counting down.
AGGCAAACATCACAAGATAAGTGTCTTTTTATTATTGCAGCTCATAGTACAAGACACAAAGCAACTACAGAAAAACATCCACAAAACTAGAAGCAACAGGATCAATAGACTACAGGTCGGAAGCTAGTCCCGCTCCTGTCCATCTGCTTCCGGAGCTCCATGACCATAGGCCTCAGCTGCCTGAAGCTGAGCTCTCCCATGTCCTCCTGTCCCCTACGGTTGGGGTGGGCCTCCTGGTGGTGGGGGTGGTAACACCCCGAAGCGTCGTCCACCTCCAGCTGCACGGCCAGCTCCTCTGCCATGGCCACCTTCCCCTTGAGGTCTGCCCTGATCGAACCTCTGCCTCTGCCTCGGAGGTTCTTCATTAAACTGCTGGTCATCTACATGGCGGGTCGGACAGTCACGTTCCATGTGACCAATTCCACCGCAGGAGTAACACTGTCCACTCTCAGCACGTCTGGATCTGACTCCACCCCGGTTTCCCCACACAAATGAACCTAAGTCGTGCAGTCGGCCACAGGTAGGTCTGGTCCTCTTGGACCTCTGCGTCATCTGTCTACTGCCTGCTACAGAAGACTCTGCCGCAAGCCGGCTAGTGGTGGGTCCTGCTGCTGGAGACTGCTCAGCAAGGAAACTCTCCACTAAGAGGGATCTCTCCAACACCCCTGATCAACCGTGCGGGGGGTCGTACAGTCACGTGCCAGGTGACCCTTCCTACCGCAGGAGAAACACTATCCGTTTCTGGCACGCCTGGCTCTGACCCCACCCCGGGTGCCCCGCACCACTGATCCTAAAACCCGAGATCGTCCAACTGCTGGTCTTGAAGTCTTCCCATGTGAAGGTCATCCTGTCATAAAATTGGAACAAGTGGCTCCACCACCTGCCTGCTGCTGCCTGAAGGAGGCTGGCAACAAGGATCACCATGAAGTCTTTCGGTGTCCCCACTAGCCTGAAGACTCTCACCACAGCCTCCAGCCAATCCTCAGCCGCCTGGGGGTCCGTCTCTCCCTGTAACCTGGGTGGCCTCTGGCGCTGGAACTCGTGCAGTGCACTCATGTAGCTTTCATTGCCTACTGCTAGGGTTGGTGGCATCGGTGGCCCAACTTATGGTAGTACCACTGGTGCCTCCGCTGGTGCCTCAACTAAAAGAGGGCCCTGTACCGAAGCCTCGTCGCTCGACAGGCTGTCAGCACGCACATCCCTTCGGGCTCTAGCTGGTCGTCTGTGAAAAGGCATCCTGGAAGAAACATCGTGACACGGTCAAAAGATTATCCCTGGTGAGCTGACCTGGTTTGAGCTGACATTTAAAAACTTCTGGAAACACACACGCAATCAGTGTTTTCATGCACAAAGTCGGAAATCAGTTGTCAGGGTCCTGGTGTATGGATACGTCGGCCGCCCGCACCAACACTGGACTCCCTGAACTAAAAACCACACTCGGTACTCTTAACACTATTGCTTCACAGAAAAAAACATCAGAGTTATAAGTTCTGCGGTAGAACCGAACTCCTCTGATACCAATTTTTCACGACCCATCCTCGGGGCCCGTGCCGTGACTACCCCAAGCCCACCTTCCATAGGCCAGGGGCTAGCAACTACCACCAAAGGCGTAAATCCCGATAACTGGGAAGGCATTGCCTTTATAAAAGAAAACAAGAAGCACATAGTACAAGCGGAAGCAAAACACTAAGTATAAAAGAAATGCTGAAAAGTAAATGGGCCAGAATACAAACCCAAAAGAAAGTACAACTACAACTGAACAAGGTACAACAACAAAAATACAAATAGCTGGAAGAAGGAAGCAGCTCCTGGGTCGTCCTCCTCGGATCCTACTTGAAGGGTAGGTACAGATAGCGTAGCTCCTGGTCGTCCACCACGGATCCTACCTGAAGGGTAGGTATAGATAGCCTCCTCCACGCTATCGTCTGTCAACCTCCTCTGTGTGTCGTCTCGTCGTGTAGTCCACCTCCGGGTACTGACTCGTTGTGTAGTCCACCTCCGGGTACCGAACAGTCCTTGAACACTCAGCCTCCGTCAGTACTGCCCGTCGTCTGCAACCAACACAACGAGGTGCGGGCATAGCCCGTGCAGGGGTGAGTATAACGATACTCAGTAGGGACCCCGAGACCCTCAAGGTCTCACTAAACCAACAAGGATAACCACAAGAAGATCTCAACAGATAACCTCTACTTAGGTATATGCCCATACATATACCTAAGTTATCAAGTAACCCATCTCAATCAAGAGGTAAACACAAAGGTCATTGACTCATCTCAAACCAGGATTTTCATTATCGAAACCATAACTGTTGAAGAACTCCATCTCTGGAGTGTATAGTGGTCCTATCACGACTCTGAGGTACTGCTCACTAACCTAAGACTGCTGAGGTACTCCTCCTGTAGAGTACCGTGGGTCTGCGGTCAACTACCGGGCGCTCCGTCCGCTGTGGTTCTGTCGCCAAGTACCAGGTGCTCCCCCTAATAGCCTACAGAGGTACTCCTCCTGTCGAGTACCGCGGGTCTGCGGCCAACTACTGGGCGCTCCGTCCGCTGTGGGTCTGTCGCCAAATACCGGGCGCTCCGTCCACTGTGCTAGTCGACTCACTCCAAGTTGAGTCGGTCAAGCAGTCGTCAGGTCTCAGCCGGCTACACGGTCTCTGTACTCCGCACGCTCGGCTCCGGGAGGGTCCGCTCCATGAGCTACTGGTCGATACTCCAAGTATCACAAGTCCCACAAAGAGGTATCTCAAAGGACCGCCTCGTCATAGGGGTCTCAACGCAACAGACGACGCGTCAATCGGACGCCCGGTCTGTGAGTTATTAGCCTTTTCGTCCCCGGGGCCCGGTTGGTTTCATGTGCGAACCAGTCCAGCCATAACTCAACTATACCCCGAACACTCATAGGGTATACTCATAGGGACCGTTTCTCAATGTGATCACCAATGCCGCTGACGGTTCGTCAAACGGACGTCTGGTCTGAAAGATATCATCTTTTCTCCGTTCCAGGGGCCCGATTGGATTTCAGGCACAATCCAACCCGGATATAACCCAACTGCATCCAAAACTCAGGCGGAGGATGCCAAAAGTTCTGTATCATCAACAGGAATGCAACGCAACAGACGGCGCGTCAATCGGACGCCCGGTCTGGAAGTTATTGGCTTTTTCGTCCCGGGGGCCCGGTTGGTTTTTAAGTTAAAACCAACCCGATCGTACTCCAACTACGTCCAAACATCGGGCAGAGTGAGCCAAAAGATCCGTCTCCCTTAGAGATATCCATCAAAGTCGACGACACATCAATCGGACGTCCGTAGCTCAAGATATGAGCGTTTCCGCTCCGAGGGCCCGGTTGGTTTCGTGTCCGAACCAACCCGGCCGAACCAAAAGTAATCCGAAACCTTGAGTGCGATATACCGAAACGACCGTCTCGATCCAAGGATCACGTTTCCGCTGACGGCGAGTCGTTTGGAGGCCCGTAGGTCAAGTTATGGGCATTTTACCGAAAGTGGTCCGAAAACGGGGGGTCTGGGCCCGGGGCGACCCGGCCCGACCCCCCCCCCCCCTGTGTCGGCCGAACCGGGTCGACCCGACCTGGGTCCGACCCGGCTGGGCCCGGCCCGGCTCGGTCCAGCTCGGTCCGGCCCAACCGGCTGGCCGCGGCTCGGCCAGCGTGGCCGAGCCGAATCGTGGAGCGGGGTGTCCCCCGCCCGCCGCTAATTGACGCCGGCAGCGGATCCGCCGGCCGCCAACCCTCCGGCGGCGCGCCGCCGCCGCCTTCCGTGTGCCACCGGAGTTGTTCTGGTGGTCCGTTTTCCTTCCCGTCTGTGCCTTTGTCCCTCCCGGGTTCCGTTCTTCACTGCGGGATCATCAAACTACCCTTGCGTCACGTTTTGTCGTCGCCCACAAAATCCGCACAACCACGAAGAACAACGGAGGGTTTTCGGGCCGTGTTCGTTTGGCCCGCACCCTTCGCGTTAGTTAATAGCAACAGGAGAAATATTCAACACATGAAACAACAATTTTAATAAATTAAAATTGTTCATATAAAACAGGTTCTTTAATTTTAATGAAACGTTCACGGGAATATAAAGGTATTTCCAAAACAAAAATCCCTACCTCATCAAGTCGTTGGACGCGCGTTCTTCGCAGATTTGATCACTGCGGAAGGAGGAGATTGTCGCGTCGCGGAAAGGCGTCGCGTCGTTGCGGAAGGGCGTCGCGTCATCGCGGAAGGGCATCGCGTCGTCGCGGAAAGAGGCGATCGTCGCGTCGCGGAAAGGTGACTCATCGACGAACTCCGAGGTTCAAGAACATGAAGATTTAATTATATCGATTAAATCCATGTGTTGTTATAAACCACAAGAAGATTTAAAAGAAACCCAAAATCTCCTACCTCAAGCAGTTCATGATCGGAGATCGTTGCGGGGAAGAACATCTCGGAAGAAGCGTCGTCATTCTCTGAGGGTGACGGCGTTCTTCACGTTCTTCGTGAAGGAGGATGAATGCACAAAGTTGTCAAAACCTCTCAACGAGCATTTTTCGAGAAGTCGTGCGTTGGTCTTATTTTATTATTACGCCAACGAATTGAAAATAGGTTAAGAAATGATTAAATTAATTTATCGAATTAATTCAACGAATAAAACCGCCCAATTAATCCAACGAATAAAACCTCCCAATTAATTGGTGTGTTACGAAATTAAGAAAACGCATCAGTTGACTTTCATAATGACGGGTTTTCGCTGGTGCGTTACTTAGCGGAAAGAAACGGTTGGGCTCGTGCAGGCCCCACCTCACAAATATCCTACCAAGAGGGTATGATATTTCTAGATAGCACCCTATCCGCATCGACCCAGCTTAAGCTTCTTTAAGCGACTTCAAGTGGCTTCCAAGCGGCTTAAGAGAAATAAAATAAAGTTTGTCGTACAATTTATTTTATTTCTTAACTTTAAGCCCAAAAAAATTAAAAACCACACCCGAGCAAACGCAACTCCAGAAGAGGCATTTCTAAGCAATTACCGGCGTTGCAATTCCATCGGTGCCCTCAAAATTCGATTCCGAGCACCGGTTCAAAAGTTAGAAAAACCCGCTCGTCCGTTCACTGAACGTACCCGAGCCAAACTTCAGAAAATGATTCTGGGCACACCGGGCCTTGGAATCAGATGCCGTTAGAAACTGCGTTCTTGTAAAATTCCAAAGAAAATTAAGAAAAAAAATTCCTTGGAATTTACGGGTCTTTATAGAATATTTTTATATGAAGCGTTTTACTAAAAGACAAAAGGAATGTTTTTTCTTACATATGCGACGACAACGACTTCTCCGCCGCCGTGACTATTATTTGAGTTTCAGCTTCCTCTATAAGAAATAACTTTTTTTAAATGAAAAATAAATACCAAGATTTAATTTTCTTTTATTTTGGTTTTGAAAATGGTTTTGAAAGTGTTTTTTATTATATCAATGTGTTCTATTGATATCTTTTGATTGGAATGTGGAAATGTTATGTTTCCTTTATGCATGTTTTATGTTATACGATTATGTTATGGTTTATGATATGTTTAAACCTGTTCGTATGAGGAATGAATTGGACTTAATAAGTGACGGGTGGATCCTGTTATAGCTCTTTGATGCATCGGTAGGTCTAATGAGACAAACTAGTGTCTTGGCACGAGGCCTTGACAAAATCTTATTTGTGGTCTTAGCACGAGGCCTTGGCTATGTGGTTATGATAGTCTGGCATTATGCATTCCATCATTATGAAAGTGGTTATTGATATTTCATGTGATTATTTGACTAGTAGAATATACATGTGAGTAAGTAAATGGCATTATTAAATTTTACTTTTGCCATATTATGCTGAAGTTCAAGTTTAAAAAGGATTTTGTTTTAGTTATACATTGCCTTAAATGTTAATGTTTATTTATGAAAGCTTCCACAATATTGTTATCCTTACTGAGTATCTGAGCTCACCCCTTTCAATGTTTTAATATTTTCAAGGATGTGAAGAAGTATTTTATGAATGACCTGCAGGGATAGTCAGAAGAGGATATGAGTGTGGACTATGGGGACTTTGTTATTGTAGTTTTTCACTTTATGATGTAATTTAACTTTTATGAATGTATCTAGTGTTTCCAAGGCTACTAAACTAATCGGTATTTCGAGACTTGATCTTTTGTGATCATGCCAATGTTACGCAATAATGCACCGACTCTGGGTAACTGGGGTCGGGGCGTTACATTTATTGTATAGATAGGTCTACATGAAAAATCGAGGGTCATGATTCCACCTTGCTGGTGGTGCCCCTTGACCATCATGTTTTCCAAATGATGATGAAGTATTAAAGTATGTGATATTGTTTTGAGATCCATATTTGTTACTGTCATTACTAAGGTTCCAACATGGATACCGAATGATGCCATGGTATTGGGTCAGGGATATGTTTATAAGAATTATATATGTTGTGACATGGGAAAAAATAATAAGTTCTTCAATTAATGCATGATTTCTTTTATGAAATATACACCACACAAATTGAATGGATGGTGAATCAAATATTTATCTCATAGAAATAAAAAGTGAGATTAAATTCTCTTACCTTTTGTCATTACTTTCTTCATACTCATAAGAATATATTTTATATTAAATATAATATTATTATTAATATTATATATAAAAATATTCTTATATATAATTCCATATATGGGTTAATTATGACTTTATGTTACCCTCTTATTAAAAATTCTATGTTATGGTTATGCTTCAGGTAATATTCTCTTTGTTTTTCGTATGTGTATTAATTTGTAAAATCATTTTTTCTTATATTTATATCCTGATTTAAATATTGTAATTCATGATATAAATATCGTTAATATGAATTTTATATCTATTATAATATTCTATTGAAATATGAAATGGAATACACCATTCATGGGGATAGTATGCCGTACGTACGCATGAACACTGCTTCTGTTTTATAGATGTATTGAAAGAAAGAAAGTAAATGGAATAAATTTATAAATAGATTTATATGGATATAATATCATCAAATTTGAACTATTATTTCATATATATCATATATTTTCACTTAAAATATCCTTAATAAATTCTATGTAGTGTGTGAATGAATCACATCACTTTGAGGGGGGTGTTATTACAAACTTCCTCAAATAAACTTAACACATTTAAACTGAATGGAAATTATAAAGTTATGTGTTTTAAAATGATTAAAGATGATTAATGAAACCTTAAATATAATAAATATAATAAATATAATATATAATCATATTACACATCATAATAATCACCATGATAGGCGGTATTTAAATATGACCAATCATCATCTTGTGAGGCTGTAGCTCGACGTACACCTACATAGTATGTTCAATAACCATTAGATGTATCTATGTGTAAGTGAATTTTGAAAACATAGCATAAATAATACTAGTATATTAAGGATTTTTTTCTTGTAAATGTATTGAATAGAAATGCTTTATGTGGTGGATAATAGATAACATAAAAGAACTTGAGGCAAGATGTTACATCTTATTCGGGAACTCCATTTGGTTTACACCAAAGGTATTCCTTGGAATTCATTATTCCCAAGGGGAGGATTCTCATATTTGGGGAGGTTTTTTAGAAGATATGTTTTGGAAGATATGAGTTTATCCAATGTGGATTGAGAGGTTTGAGGATAGCTGGGGGGATAATAACTTTTTGTTTTGGAGGAGTGACACTCTTGTAAAATTTGATAAAAGGAATTCATCCTATGTTCTCACATGTAATGTGGATCCACTAATGGTATAATGTCGATCTGATTGATTATATGGTAACAATGTGGCCAAAAAATGTCATTTGTACTTTTTTATAGGTCATTTAGGCCCGTATGTCTAAGAACTAGTGATTAGTTTAGCTTAATTTTACCTTAATCAATGTAATTAGTTTTAATTACTTTTACTAATATTTTTTTCCAAAAAAAAGAAGAAATTATTATATATTATAATTATTTTCATACCAAATATGTATTCCATTTTTATATTCAAATTACCTAATTTCCATAATTTAATTTAAATTTAATCTCATAGTCGGGTCAACAATGAGGGTTTTTAAAGTAAAAAAGTTCCAAATATTGGTTGGTTTTTATATTCAATTAAAAAGTGAAAATGATTCTAACGAACAAAATTGGGTGTATTGATAAATTTTTTATATAATTAAAATTTTAAAACAATTTATTAATTAATTTAACATAATAAATAGTTTATATGAATATGATGTTTTGAATTAAAATTCAATATTTTCCATAAATCATTAAAAAAATTAAACTTCAAAGAAAAGTTAAAAAATTAATCTAACAAATTTATTATGTTCCAATTTTAAAGAAGAATTTTATTTTCACATATTAAATCTATAAAATTTCTGAAGGTTTTTTTTTAAAATGGGATCACCATTAAAAGGCAGTAAAAACACCTAATAAAAATAATGGCTTTTTTCCATAAAACATGGTTTGTTTTTTTCTTATGTCAATAAAAACTATATGATGAATATCTATAATATTTTTTAGGATATATAACATATATATTGCATTAATATCACTAATTATTTTTAATAACTAAATTTATTAGGGTAATACAACTATGTGACTATGAAAATAATAATATATTCTTTTATATTCAATCACTTTTCGTGTTCATTTATAATTAATTAGTAATATATGAATTCATGTTATATTTCTATAAACAATATATTTTCATAAATAAGTTGATACTATTAATAAATAATAATTTATCAACTAGGATTTAACTTCATATACTAAATAATAACATTTTAATAATATATTATAGTTATGTAAAACATGATAAATCATGTTACGCAAGCTATTGATGAAATATAGTCTGGCTTGTAATTTTAGATAAAAACAATGCCCGATGTGGATAAAATAAAAATTTATGTTTCATGTAGTGAAAAAATAACTGATAATTCTATATAACACAATCCACACGTGGATATTTAATATTAAATAAACTATTTTTAGTGTTGCGTAAAAAGTAAAATATAAAAAAGATTATATTAATTAGAAAAAATAATTCACAAAATATCAAGGATTTATAGAAATTATTTCATTTATAATCTCATGTAACTGAGGATAGAGACCAATTAATTTATTATGATGGAATATTAAGTATTTATCTATATGATCACTACCTCATAATTACCTTTAACATTTAGATAATCTATATTAAGCATAGGTCTAGCTCTATAATTGTAATAAGGGCTTGATACTCTGCCTCATTATCTATGAAGACATTAATCAGTGATAAGTAATAGGGATAATTTTCCTTTACTAAGAGAAAACATTCTTTGACCCACACCATGGATCATTGTGTATTACATTATATCTCTACAAGAACTTTGGAAGGAAATGTCAAAATACATCTCCCATATTCTGGGAGTCTGAAGGGCATAATAAACTTCTTATCTATAAATTTAATTTCTATGTGTGTGATTTCTGAGTTTGGGTATGCTATAAAGAAATTATCAAGTTCCTTCCCTTTTATTTCATTTTATGACACACATTAATATTCAAAATTTTGTAAAAATACTTCCCATTAGGCCAAATACCTAGTTTACATTGGGTGGAAAAGAATATAATTGACAATGTTGATAAAAGTGACTAGGTAAACTCATTAATGGTTCATGTAATGCCTTATCCTCTTCACTAAAAAGATGGGTATGAGGATGTTATTGTTGAAAATGGATCACTGAGTCTTAGTATAAATAATAGTTTGGAAGAGATAGTATAGACTATTTTCATTCATCAAATCATTCAACATTGTGATGATAGAACTGAGTGATCAGTCCATGGAGGCCAAATATATGATAAGTGGATTTCATTATACTATTATAACTAAGACCAGTGGTTTTATTTTTCAATTCTTAAGGTACCCAAAATATTCTTGGTATTCCTCATCCCACGGGATGGTGAATCCATTCTTTGTTAACATAATTAGTGGGGGAGATTTTCTAACATGGTTAGCTATTAAATGCATAATATGTATGAGGTTCAATTGGAGAACCCTTAATTATTTAAGTTCCCATGAAGGAATTATTTATACAATATAACTATTATTTTCACAATCAACCTTATTATCATACTAGTGTACATCAAATCCAAAAAATTTCCATGTCGTAACACCAAAAACACATTTTAGAGGATCCATCATAGAACTTTGAAATATAATTTTTTCAATTTTTTTTGAAGATTAGGGATGTGAACACAATTTTATTGATAGTAACCACCAATTAATCAAATTAAGTTTTTTTACCCTATGGTGTTTCTACTAACATGATTCATGATGTATTGAAAATTAGAAGCGGATCACGTTAAACCGAAGTTCAGGACCAGGTATCAAAATATACCTTGGGGAACCATGAAAGAGGTGGATTCATTAACTTTATTGTTCATATTGGTCTTTTTAAATATTTAATTCCCATCCAAAATGGAAACATATTGGAATCTATAATATTCATTGATAAACATTTCTATGATCGATATTATTAAATGATAATTTCTGATGTGTCTATTAATGTCCTTAAACTGATACAATCCCCAATATTCTTGTTATCCTTTATGATAGGGATTATGTTTTGAAATCATTTTTGGTTCTACACCTACTATAACAATAATGATTTTATTTAATTTTAAACCCCAAATTCGACCGTGGTATCATGATGGGGGAGGATTATTTTGGTGTCCTTAAAACCTCAGGGGTTATTCAGCATGCCATGATAATAAGTAGCCACATCAAGGCTCAAGTCGGGAATCTCTATGTATTACCTAGATAAAACCTTTAAATGTTTCTTTGAAAACGTAATATACATCTTTGTATCATCAAAAAACAATGTAGAACTAATAAATATAGGTTGTGTGTCTTCTTCTAATCCCAAATTTACCTACCTGAGCTCAATTATAGTGGTAGATACACCCTCAAAAAATGTTAGAGAGGTGTTTCAGATGTCATTATATTCCACTTAAATATATATGTAAGTGAATTCATCTTAAATAATGGTGGATAATTCTATAGTCTTATCTATCTTAATCATTTTACAAGAGACCAAAAAGTGATACATTGATACCATAAACTGCCAAAGTCTTTGTTGGAGGATTGTGGGGATGCTAATTTTCATTTATGAAGCTACCATTGGCAGGGGAGACATGGAATTACCATGTTGTAGAGAATTTCTTGGTGGGGGTTTTTAACTATTTCTAATACTAAAAGAAAATTTATTGATCCAAATAGGGAATTTTCCTAGAAAATACTTTTCAAACACACTTCATCTTTTCTGGTCATTATGACACAGAAATGGGACAATGAAATTTCTGGTTTATAATATCTCACTGAGGTTGATTCTTCTATCCTGATCAGGTTAATTGGAAACACATAATCACTTATGATATTATACCATGTATTTTTTGGTGTGATTCCCAATCCATTTAGGCTGAAAACTAACATGTAACCATCCTACAATGTTTTTTTAACATCCCCTTTGTAGAAACATTACCTGATGTATATTGATCAAGATATTCAAAGAGTGTTCAATACCCATATTATTTTTTATCATTTCCGTTAAAGGGGTATATCAAAACTTTTTGGAATGTTGATGAAAGCTCAATTTTCTAGAAAGTTTAGGGTCTTCCTTGTTATACATTGTGTATTCATTCTTTTTTCATAACCATGAACACCACATTATAATTGAGTTCTTGGAACTAATCCTTGAGATTAATCTTTTTGAAGGGCCTCTAATCTATTTCATCATACATGTGAAAGGTCTGCCACATTGGAAAAAAATTATCCTAAATATATACCTACATAATGAATGTATCTACTAGGATATGTACATTCCCAAAACCGTTATATATAAGGTCCCTTCATATGTTGACATTTCTAATCTTTAATAAAAGAAAATATGGTTTTATGTTTCCCTAGATAGATTCTTCTAGAACTTTCTTTATGATCATGATGGTGGTATTCCATTATACTAACACTGTTTTCACCATGTAAACCTCAACTATGTTTAATTAAATCTAAAAATCTTGGTGAATCCATAGGGTTTCTATAAATTCATCTCTGATATATTTTTAAAGATGGAGATCATCTAGGACTAAGAGTTTGGCTGGGATAGCCACAAGCTATTTTAGAATTTCATATTTTTGGGCTATAGCTCTTCTCTTCCCAAGGTGTAGATGCACATTATCATATCGATTAGGTGTAATAATCTTTTAAATAACTATGACTATGATTTGGATAGAGTTATATGGATAATCTATTTGAAATTCTGTATGTTGTTCCATCCTACCCCTTCATTTTGGATGATTAGAAAATAAAACTCTTGCTAGACAATTGTTTCAAATTATTAGATTTTAATGACCTTTAAAGGGATCTAAAGAATCTCTATGATCCTTCTTGTATTACTAAAGTTATCTACCATGGGTCAAAGTGGCATATAGTATATGATTTTTGTAGAGATGTGACCACAATATTTGGTTCATTCATGACCATGTTACCATTGTACCCCCGTATTTAATGGCCTCGGCCTCTAGCTCCCTATTCAGGTATAGGGAACTCATATTCATGACCTTATTCTTCATAATATAAATGGTATGATATGTTTATAACATTAAAAAAATGATACTGATGTTTTTATCTGACGAGAATTCCATTTGGTGGGGATGTTCCAATTCATAATATATTGAATGGGTTAAATATAAAGGAGTATTAGATATCATGATTATTGGATGAGATTCTACCTCCTATGTTTTTATTGTATCTTACAATTATGTATGACCCTACGAGGAATATGATATGGAATCACCTTATGAGTCACATTCTTAGATACATGTAATTTTTTCTCTCAAGGTATCATGATAACAATTAACTTTCATTCAAGTCATCTAGTTATCAAACTTCTGTTCACACCAAATCATAAGATATTTCTGGCCACCCTCTTATACTAGTTGGGTGGTGGTAACACATTTCACCTATATAGTACATTTTCCTAGTATCACATGTTTGTAATCAAACATGCCATGGAGGATGAATTTGAAAACAAAAATTATTGGATTGTGAGACCAAGCATCCAATGAAAAGGTAAATAGTCGGGGTGGTATGTGAGGCTTTCCACATTTAGTTTCTTTGGATTTGGTATCTTGGGAAGGTTATTTTCAATGTATATAAGAAAATAACTAGGAACCAATTAACATAGAAGGTAATATACATTATTATTTCATTAAATATATAATGGGTATCCTAAATATATATTTACATTTGGTCGAAGGTTTTTTTTCATCTTCTGCTTCACATTGATAGGTACAAAGAGATTTGGGTCCTACGTTTTTGCATTGGTGGCCAACATTATTCATTTTATATTGACCAAGAAAGGATATACTCTACTGGGACATATTTTTTGATACACATGATTGGGTTAAGATTTTATATGAGTGATCATAATGAAATATTATAGGAATTTTTATATTTTTTTGAACTCATATAATCAATATTTGTATTTCATTGGGATTAAATGTGTTTGAAGGTCACATAAAAGGTTATCTAAAAAATATTTTGAAAAATTATATTATAATAGTGGAATACATAGTGAGAATGTTATAACCATACATATAGAAGTGAGTTTAGATACCCTATCATTTCATGTTTTTATGAAATTTTTGATGTTGGAAATCACCATTTTCCATAGTGTGGAGATGAATTGATAATGGAATTAACAATGAAGGTATTCTCATCTGATGATAAACCTTTTCATAAAATTGTTATTCCAAAAAAGATGGACCTACCAGATTTTATACAATGAGTCCAATTTGTTTCCATCTTATTACTATTAGGGATAAACCTATGGTCACATTAGGTTAAAAATTTTGTGTTATTATTTTATGGTAATTTTATTCCATAAAAGGATGGGAATATAGGGTTACTATAATTGGTCTAGGACAAAGTGACATCCACCCATTTTGGAAATGGATTGTTTTCAGGTTACATGAGTGCATATTGCATTTCCAGAGCTTCTGTCTGAGTATATGGGGAATATATATATTTTTGGATTTATTTTGGTACTACTATCTAGACTACCTATGATGCATGTGGTGTATGTGAATAATTAATAATGTTTCTTTCTTTTATGTCTTACTAATTCTCAATCGATTTCAGGGATGGATGATCCCCCCAATATGGATAAGTCTGTCAATATAATAGAGAAAATGCATAATTTTTTTCAACCTCAATTTTTATGTAGAAATTTTTCATGGATACGGTGCCAACCAAATTACTAAAAGATAACCATAGAGGTGTATTAGCTTTCTCTTGATGGGTGGAATTCGGTATATTTTTTTTACTATTTAAGATGATACTTAGTTGGAACATTTCCCATGAGTAATTCCTCATAGAGATGTATAAGGTTTTTATATCACCCTAATATTGTGTTTTCTATTCCACTATGAAGGGAATCTCAATACTTCTAGGCGATAATAGGTTATATCAACTCCCTTACCTATATCCTTGGTGTAATTTCACAGAGGAGTTTAAGAGTCCACCATTGAAAGTTGCATGTTCAACATCCACCTATAATACATGCACATGATGCCTTAATTTGTGAATCAACATATCATACCTCACGAGTAACCATTTTAAATTTTGTCTCTGTAAATTCACATCTTGGTATGTATCATTTTTCATATTGATCATAATGATATTCACCGAGGCATACTATGCAACGGTGGTTATCCCTTTACAATCCAAGTTGTAGTGTAGTTATATTCCACTTTATTCCCTACAATAGGGTATGTTAGGGTCTTTATTTTAACCATTGTACTTTATTTTACATATTGTCTTATGAAAAATTCAAGAATTGATTTCCTTCACCTAGCATACAAACTTTTCATGCCTGTTAACAGTGAATTTTGGAATTTTTATGATCTTTATTATTGAGAAACCACTAAATGAAAGGTGTGTGTATCAAGATGAAATGGAAATCTTGGATACCAATGATCGGTATTGACCACAATGATTGAAAAGGACCAATTTTATTTTAGATGATTATAAAAATTCCCCCATCCCTATGGGATAAGGTTGACATTGAAACATTTTCTGCACTCTCTAATTGTGTTGGTAGGGTTGTAATGACTCCAAAGGTGGTGATTGAGATAAAAATTTCCCCAAAACAATGACCTAGGTTTTTTTGGATATTCTACTTTATTATTAAAGATCCTAATGAGATTTATAGACATAGCAGTGGAGGTGGTAGTTTAAAGAGCCCCATTCCTATGGGATGCGTTGTCACATGTAAAAATTCCTTGATAACTTGCACTTTGATCCACCTGATTTATCACAATTTCATTCTCACATGGAAAGAGTGCAATTTCTTCTTATAATTGGAGTCACATTTTATGGAGAGATATCAGTTAGTCTGTGACTTTTTATTAAATATTTGAGATTTACTCCCATTTTTTGAGAAGCGCATAATTTTAGATGATTGGTGGCCCTTTCTCTACATTCATGGTGTCTATTCATACACATACTATAGTATATTCATTTGATTGACAAATTGGAATATTCATTACTTAGTCCAAATATATTGTGAGCCTCTCTCTTGTATATTTATGGAATATTCTAACTAGATTCAATAGAAGGGATATGATCTTTCCTTGAGGGTAACACCAAATTATATTTTGGACCTCAATAGGAGAATGGACATGGGCTTATTCTTGTTTTGAATATGGGATATGCTACTGAAATTTTTGATATGAATATGCACCTTTCTAGAGGTTATGGGCATTTTTAATTGATGTATCCCATTCAAAAAAAGAATATGATCCTAGTCATGTGTCTATTTCTATGCCAAAAGATTTTGATAAATATTCTAGTTGGGTGAAAAAATATATGCTTTATCTAGTGAAGACACCAATTCATATTGATCATAGTGATATGATTATTTTTCTATTAGTATTGGAATATGTTCATGCCTCTATATCTGTTCCAGTGCTATAATAGGATGCCCAAGCTTTTCTTTAATTTTTATAATGTGGTTGTAGATCACCAGAGTTTGTGCAAGAATATACATCTAAAAATTCTTGGTCACTAAGTTATAATGGAATTCATCTTCAATTTATGTTAGAAAATAAGGCCACACATGTACTCTTGTTTCCAAAGAAATATGTTGATGAGATTCATGTGTCAGAGGAAGAATATGTGCCTCCCTGATTATTGCTACTGGATTGTGTGTAAATACTTAGTCTAGCTCAATAGTCATAAGAGGAAACTCATCAATTGCTTCTGAAATATGTTAGTGGACTTTTTTAATTGAAGTGGGGTATAAGACAGATCCCATTGATATGTATCATTCCATTCTTAATGATATGTCCTTGGTTCCTCGGTATGACTATCTAGTTAGAAAATGAGTTGGGTATTTCCCTTAATAGGAAACTGAGATACATTGGAAATATGGAATTGGTCAAAAAGGTTGATATGATATCTCTTTTGAAACATCTAAAATAGGATGATGTAGTGGTTGACTCCTTGGTGTACCTTCCTATGGAATGTGGTATTTTTATTATCATTCCCCCTGGAATGGATCCTGAAGCTATTAGTGGTGGTGATAGATTTTACTGGATTCAGTACATATTTTCTTGAGAGTTGCTGGATTTTAGGATTAAGTGTATAGATAGCTCTACATGAAAAATTGAGGGTCGTGATTCCACCATGCTAGTGGTGCTCTTTGACCATCATGTTTTCTAAATTATGATGAATTATTCAAGTATGTGATATTTTTTTGAGATCTATAGATGTTACTATCATTTCTAATGTTCTAACAGGGATACCAGATGATGCCACAGTCTTGGGTCAGGGATATGTTTATGAGAATAGTATATGTAGTGAAAAAGAAAAAAATAACAAGTATATCAATTAATGCATCATATCATGTATGAAATATACTAAAATACATATTCATTGTGTAAATACCTAAACATTTATAAATAAAATTCCCCTTGCGATTTAATTAAATTCTTTATTATATAAAACCAATATAGAAAACACATGCACTTATTTAGTTTCATAATATCCTAATAGAATAAAAATAAATTAATAATCATTACCAATTCTAATGTAGTTGTTGAATATTGATAATTTGATGAGTATAAATATAGGTTTTTGAATCCAATTGGCATATCCATGAGAAGTTGTGGCCTCAACCTGTTGGATTGTACCCAATGAAACCCATTTATTGAAGCTTCTAAGGGAGATATATTATCTAGGATTTTGTATTTACCAAGACCAAGCTGAGATCTAACAACATAATAAGGATTGAAACCATTTACGAGAGATGTTAGAGATCATTGATATCACACCCCAAACCATCTACACAATATAGATGCATTAAAGTCTCAAAATTACACAACATACTCTTAGGGAAATTTTTGGTTTAGTAATAGTATATGTATGAGACCCTAAAAATATGAAAACCTATATTTTTTTAGATTAATTAATATATTTTAAACTTATTATTGTTACATTATAAATGATTTTGTTTTTGATACAATAAAAAACCAAATTATATTTTTAGGTAGTATTCAAAATCAACTAAAAAATTTATTTTGAATAATTAATGGATTACCTATGTAAACAATAATTTTTTGGAATTTTTGTATTAAATAATGTTTATTAAATATAAATGATCATATAATTTTTATGAAATCTAATTTTATTTTTATAAGGTTTTGAAAACAATTATTGTCAAAAGAACACTACATATCTTGATTAATGTCAATTCTTATTTTATAAGTGAAAATTCATATATTTATAAAATTATGTTGAGAAAATTAATATTATTTTGAAATCATAACATCAAAATTATACAATGGTTAATTTCTCATTATTTTCGGAGAGATTCAAATTTTTAGGTAAAAATTAAATATGTTATAAATATACGATGTCTATAATCACATCATAATAAACCAAAATGATGTAATTAATAATATAAATGTCATTAAAGATGCAATATATGTTTTCCCTTTGAATTAATTTTATTTTAATGATATTTTAACAATTTTATAAATCCATTTGGATTGATCCAAAACCTATAATATATTCAAGTGTTTTAGAATAATTTCATTAAGGACATGACTGACATCTACACCAGTAATGGTAATATTTTAATAATATCATCCCTTGACCTTATAGAATATTGAAAACCACCCAAAATTTGATGAAATCATAGGATAAAATCAAGGTAAGGTATTTTTTGGTTATTTTATTATATAGATTCAAAAACCGATGTTTCAGAAGTCAGAAAATAATTATTGGCTCACATCTTATATAAATCCACCTTACCTCCCATTTATCATTACATAAAAACCATGTATAAAGTTATTAATCTATCCTAACCTCTCTATAATCCTCTCAAGGTGCCACCAAGATCTCAATATGCTCCTCCCAAGTATTTCTAATCACCCTCTCATGGTATGTGGTCCTCTTCTTCTCCTCTTTTTTCTAGTTTTTTCATTATCTTATGTATTTTATATTAATTTCTTAATGGTGGGATATGTTATTAAATATCCCACAAATAGTGAATGTTATTTATAATTTATTTGATTCCCCTTTCAATCACATCATGTCCTGCCATGAATATTCATACTCCCCTGTTATATTGTTGATATTTCTCTATAATTTTCCATGCCAAACAATTATGTAGTGAATACACACATCCATTTCATGTCAAGGGTGATCACCAATGTATTCAAAAATCCAAAATCATGGAATAAAATATTATTTTCAATGAATCAATTTTGTACAATCTAGGAAGCACAGTTAAGCATGAGAATGAAATAAAAGTGATAGGTGCACCAAAAATTATATAATTATCCAATGCATTGGGTAATGTTTATCTCTCATGAGATATAATGAAAGGGATTAAAAAGTGAACCTAATGGATTAAGAAATTTTTCCATCATGATGTCCAAGAATTTAGCATTGAAATACATTAATGTTGTATTTTATTATCATTTTGACACATTTCCAATGTTTCCTCTATGATTATGATGTTGTATCATGCCTCATTATTCATATTTATGATTCTCACACCTTTTATTCCACATTGATATGCCTATTTTCTATCATGTGTTAAACTATTCATTTTATTCCATGTTTAGTTCCTTGATGAGAATTATATTTCGCCCTTTTCAATGAATCTCCATAGGTTATCTCATTCAATTTTAAGTACTAAGGAGTATTATGATCAAGATTACCGGTTTTTAATAACAGTGATATATTCCATTTTTTATGATGTTTTGTTAGATACATAATTCCCAAAGACACTAAAATTATTTATCTTCAAGGTTGTATTATGTGTAATCTTAATTAATAAATAATTAATGAATTTTTAAAAAAGATAAGTGTTTTCATAGTTGATATCAATGTAAAAGTTTATTTATTTTTTGGGATTAGGAAAACAAAACTCTAGTGAATGCCTTAGCGATAAAAATACATATAAGAAAAAATACATAAATGTTCAGTAAATTATAATATATTTTCTTTCCATGAAAATAAATCCCTTCCTAAATAATAATAATGGATGTGGCTTGGGAACATATTTACAAAATGGAAAATTTTTAAAACACTGCGTTATAATAGACTCATCTAGGAACCAGTGCATGACAGTGGTCCTTGTTTCACAGCAAATTTGACCCTCCTGGGGTATATGATTTTCTAAATTCAAAAACACATTACAAACCATTATTAAGGGAAAAAAATTCTTATACGAATATATGATAGGAAATAGACCCTAGATAACATATATTAAAACCTCAAAATTCATAAGTTATGAAATAAATTTCATTTATAAGTTATCCAATAAATGTCACTGAATTCCAATTTATGTGTTTAATAATTTAGAAACACACATCCCAAATTTTTCATTTTTTTAATAGAAAATGGCAAGAAATATGAGGAATCAGGTAAAATACCAATGTAAAGGGAAATGTGATTACTTCCCAAACAAGGTGCCCAACTCGATGGGAGTAAGAATAAATAACATTATGAAAATACCCTCTAAAAAATAAATAGTTTTTAAAAACAAATCTATATCAGGAGGAGCACCCAAATACCCCTAAAAAATAATAGGTTATAGTTGATAACCTTATGTGGCAATGAACTCCAACATAGAATGAATAATTGGATTTCTTGATCATGGAAAAATGTATCAACACCATTCAGAACATCTATATATCCTTCCATGTTCTGAGAAACATAAGTTTCTAGTACTTGTTACTTATATTAATGGAGAATCTGATTAGTGGTGGAAATTGATCAAAATAATAATCTTGAATAAGAGATAGATGTGATTGGGTGAAGGAATACTACAAAAATTGATAAATAGTGTTCTCAAACTCTCTAACAGAAAGTGGAAATGTATTTCCTTACCCACAAGAAAATTGAGGAAGAATCTATCAGGGAATAAAAGGAAAAAATCACAATACATTCAAGATACACCATCGACATTGTTGTTACCCACTGAATCCACAGTTTAATTATTCTTTTGTGGGATCAATCCTAGTCTATAAAAACCCATGGAAATTTGAGGATTTGATTTCCATAAGGGAATTGTCCGCTGTTCCCTCAAATTCAAAATGTAGATCCGCTGATCTAAAGGGTATCACCCAGAAATGAAATCGAAAGTGGATTTGAATTATAGAAGCCCAATGTATAAATATATCAATTCTAACAAATATTAACATTTCACATGTCAAAAGTGAAAAAATAAGAACCCCATAAATAGACTAAGCGGTACAATGAAATGATTTAGGTGTGGGAAGGAATGACACCTTGGTAGCAATTGCTTATGGGAGAATACAACTAGTTAGTTGGGGTAAAGGAATGACATAGTAGAACCTCTGTTCATTTTTTATTATTTTAACATCATAGAATGATCTCAATTTTTAAACCAATACACTAAGAAAATGGTTTTCATAAACAACCAACAACCTTTAAGGTACCATGGGTGATATTATTCCATAACGGTTGTAATGGTGGATCCTAAAAACAAAGTGGTGATAGGTAAGTACATTATTTTTCAATAATATTGTACAATGTTTTTGATTATGGTTATATTAATTCCTTCACATCATGAATGTTTAATATAACTATTCAAATATAACCAAAAATCCTGGAAGTAGAGATGCCAGTGATAATGTAAAAGGAAAATTATTACATCTAATGTATATAAAAACCAACTTGTCAAAATTTCTGGACTAAACTATCCATAAAATCTTGTGATACTCCCTTAGTGTAGGTTTATGAAATTTTTTGAAAACATTGTATTTCCCTATATAGAGCCAATAGAAATTTCCATGATAACGAAATCACTCTACATATAGAAAATCGACCCCAAGTTTTGTACAAGTGAAAGTGGGAGGATGAATCTTATTTATCACCAACATCCAATGAATGGATAATAATTACATATGAGTAATCATATCTACTTAAAATGATTTAGTATAATGAAAATATCATCCTTCAATACATGAAAATTATGAGTGAATATAGTGATGTGTTTCCTAATGAATTCCATAGTCTCTGTCCTTACAGAGAGGTTTACTTCTCAATAGTGATTATACCTAAAAAATTATATTATATAAGACTATATATTGAATGAAATTTTAGAAACATGATGAACTTATGAAACAAATATATGAGAATATGGATAAAGGGTTCATATTTCTGTGTGCTTCACCTTGGGGTGCACCAGTCCTCTTCATCCAGAATAAGTATTGGTAAATGTTCATTTTCAATGATTATCATGAGCTAAACATGTCTATGATAAACAAACAGTATCCTCTTACAAGGATTGAAGACTTATTAAATCAACAACATGGAGCACGATACTTCTCCTACACGAACCTTCAGTTGGGACATTATTAAGTAAGGGTGGTGGATGGTGTCTATAATACTACTTTCCCTACAAGGTATAGGTACTATGAGGTCATATTAATTCTATTTGAACTCACTAATTGACCCCTAATATTCATTGATTTCATGAATAATGAATTTAGGTATTACTTCATAAAATTTGTGGTAGTATTTATATATGTTATTCTAATGTACTCCAAAAGCAAAGATAAGAACGATGTGAATTTGAGAATTATTTTCATGACCATAAAATGATATAATCTTTATGAAATTTACTATAAATGTGAGTTCTAGTTTAAGGAAGTTACTTTAATGGGGAATATTATAACAAATAATAAGATATCTATGGAACCATAAAATATATCAGTAATTAAAGGATAGTTGAGGCCATCATCTATGATAGGAATTTGTAGTTTTCTGGTGTTAGCTTGGTATTACAACTAATCTTTTAGAATGTTCTCATTATTTTAATACCCTCTAACTAAGATAACTAGGATCCGAGTATAGTTTGATTGTAATGATTAATGTTAATATATCTTTAAAGAGTTGGTAAAAAAGATTATCACTATGCCTGAACGTAAAATACCTATAAGTGTGGAAAATTTATTGGTGTACAAGATGATTCAATGAAGAGATTTAATTGTGTGTTAATTAAGAATGAAGGGAGATATACTATGATTCAAGGAAATTAAATGATAAAAATATAACTACCCAAAATGTTATTTGAAGTAAGATATTGTGATATTTCCATTGAAAAACTGGAGGAATTATCTATTTATGGTGAAGTGTGAAATAGATACAGAGCACAAAAGACGAACTATATATTCACATAGAAAAAGTTGAATATGTGCCAATGAGGATGGTTGAAGATGATCAATGACTATAACTTGTCAACCCATTACTATCATGAGAATGAAAATATATTATAAGATTCTTTATATAGAATGGATCATGTGACTTTAACATTATTGACAATTGAGAAGGAATCAGTCTTCCTATATTTGAGAAGGATTGACATGTTAATCATAAAGGAAGGAACATCATGAGTCTTTTCACAAATGATTACTCAATTATCCCTTCTGAAAAGGATAACAAATAAAAAAAGATATAATATGAGAATCTATAAAAAAATCGATAGTTTATGGAAAGGTAAATCCTTGGAGTTTAATGTTAATAAAGAGTGGGTTGTCAGATTTAGGTCATGGATATGCTTAGCATCAAATAATATGTTAAAGATGTATCAGTTGGTTGATGCTTAATGTTCAACTTTCACAGTCCATCTATGAAGTACCAATATGTATCAAGATCTATGATATAGCTGTTGGTGGTAAAATATCAAGAATGAAATTGTAGAATATACATCATTATGTATTTTATCTAATCAAGGGATGGTAGAATGTTGGAAGTATGAGGGGATGTTTAAACTATTACCCATACCTATAAGGAAATTAGAAAACATCAGTATGGACATTGTCACTATTATTCTTAATAAATCAATATAAAATATTGTTAAATGGATTGTGGTGGATTTTATTACAAATAAATCTCACTTAATTTCAATTCAAGAGGATTTCTCACTCAATCAACTCAACATGATATACATATATAATTTCAAAGGCTACATGGAAAAATTCAATCAATTATCTTTGACTGAGACTAAAGATTTACTAACATGTTTAAGAAGAGTTTCCAACAAACATTAAATACTGATTTGAACATCATAATTTCTTATCTCCCTCAAAACAATGTCCAAGATTATCAAACTATCTAGGCACATGATGGAATGTTGTTAGAGTGCACAACTAACTTTAAAGGAGGATGGGGTCAACATCTTCCACTAGTCAAGTTCCTATACAATAGTAGTTTCTACTAACCGATGTAAATGTATCCCTATGATGAAATTTATTGGATGATACACAGAACACGTACATGTTTGGATGATTTTTGGATCAAAAACATTAGTATCCTGAAATGATCGAAGAAATGGTGGAAAATGTAAAGAGCATAAAGTGGTACATCAAGGATGTTTAGAGTCAAAAAAAGCATTATGCGGACAATCATCAATGATACGTAGAGTTTGAGTTGGATAAACATTATTAATCCACATATCTCTATGGAATAAAGTCATGATATTTGAAATAATGGAAACATTATCACAAGATACATTGATCCCTTTGATATCCTTGATCTACTTGGATTGGTGGAGTATCCCCTAGAAGTCCTATCTGACCTCTATCTAGTATACGGTGTGTACCAGGTAAAAATATTAAGGATGTAAATTAATGACACCTCACATATACTCAATCCAATGGTGGTACCATTTTAGAATGATCTTTCATATGAGAAGCTGGCGGTGAAGATCTTACACCATAGAGAATAATTTGTACAGTATAAGAAAATACACATGTTCAAAGTTCAATGGAGAAACCACAAGTTTGAAGAAGCATTTTGGAATTTGAGGAGGTGATTAAAAAGTGTTACCCTCATTTTTGTGTGTGTGAAATGTAAATTTATAGAAAAAAATTAATGAAGGGGGGATTTTTGTAATGATTCAAAATTTTATAAATTAAATTCACCACTTGATTTAGTTTAATGCATTATTATATATTATGGATATAGAAAAAACATGAACTTGTTTGTCTTAATTATACCATTTAATATTTAAAACAATATTAACCATCATTAATATTGATAATATAGTCATTGAATAGTTATCATAGGATTAGAATAAATATAGGGTAATAAAAAATTTGGCTGACACAAACAATGGATGTGATGGCCTCAACTAGTTGGGTCTTAACATATGAAACCCATTTATTGGAGCTTCTGAGAAAAATAAAATCACTGATATTTTCCATTGACCATGCTCAATATGTGATCCTACAACTTAATCATGGGAAAACCCATTTACAGACAATATCTAGGCTCATCATGTTCATGCCCCAAACCATGTACACTGAACCACCCCAGGAAAGTCTCACAGTCACACTCCTTACTTTTAGTGAATCTACTAGTGTATTAAAGGTAAATGAATCAATACCCTAATAATATGAATATGTATATTTTATTGGATAATTAATATAATTTAATGTTATTATTGTTACTTTAGAAATGTTTTTTATTTTGATACAATATAAAAAAAATTACATGTTTGGATAATATTAAAATTCAATTAATGAATTTACATTGATTTATTAATGGATTTATAAGATAAATAATATTTTATAGAAATATTATTATTAAGTATTTTTTGATTTAATATATATGATCATCCAATTTTTATGATTTCAAATATAATTTTATAAGGGTTTGAAAAGTGTTATTTTAAAAAAACACATCATTTCTCAATAAATGTAGATTCTTATTTTAATATTTAAAATTCAAATATTTATAATTATTTTGGGTAAAATTAAATTTTTTTGAATAAAAATTTAAAAATTATCTAATGGGATGTTTTTTATAATATTCAGAGAGTGTCGAATTTTCGAGTTAAAATTAAATACGGTATGCATAAATAGTGTGTATTATGAAATTATAAAGACCCAAAATGATGTAATAAATTCAATAAATCGTATAAAATAACAAATAAATGTATTACATTTTAAATAATATAATTTTTAAGTTATTTGATAAATTTTATAATTCCATTATGAATCCTTCATGACCTATAATATATTTTATGGTTTTAAAATCATTTCATTATGGACATGATGCACTTACACATCCAAAAGATTAATATTTTAATAATTTTACCCATTGATATAAAAAAATAACAATTTCCACCTAATTTCGTAGAATCCATGGGGAAATACAATGAGATGGTTTTTGGTTATGGTTATTTTGTTATATATAGAGTCCAAAACTTATGTTTGAAAAAGGATAAAAAATTTCCCCACAAATTTCCTATATAAAACCACCCAATATATAATTTATCTTCACTCGTAAACTAAATATCACATCCTTACACTTCACTCACAAACTTAGATACCTCCCATGGTTACCCCACAATCTCAGGAAGCTCCTCCCATGCTTTAGGAATCACCATATCACAGTAAGGGATCCTCTTGTTCTCCACTTTATTCAATTATCTTTTATATATTATGCATTTTATTTTAATCTCTTAGTGTTGGTATATATTCTTCCATATCCCCCTTTATGTACATTTTATGAATAAATAATGATATAACCCTTTCACTCACATCATGACCCCCATGAACATTCAGACACTCCCATTATATGGCCAAAAGTTCACCACAATTTTCCTTGCCAAACAATTTTGTAGTGAATCCATGTACACATTTACGATTAATGGTGTTCACATTTATGCACTTATACATGTTTATTGGGGAATATCATGTATTAATTACAAAATACATGTTAATTTATGGTTAAATAAAGATGAATAAATCCATTTTGTTCGACTCATGTGGCACACATAAACATGAGAATGAAGTGGACGTGATGAGTTTTCCTTGAATTATATAGCACTTCAATGCATTGGGTAATGTTTTAGTCTCATGATATGTCATCTAAGGGATTAAAAAGTGAAATTAATCTATCAATATGATTTTTATGTCATGATTTCTTGGTATTTATCCTTGAACTATGTTTATGTGGAAATGTTTTATGGTATTGCCGCTTTTACCATGTACCCTTTATGATAATCATGTTATATCATTTGTCGTTTTCCATGTTTTTAATTACAAATACTCTTATTACCCATTGATATTTGTATTGTCTAACATGAATTACTTTTTTATTATTATTTTACATTTATTACCTTACTGGTCTTTATAGAACACCCCATTCATATGTTTGTCCATAGGTTATACCTTTATGTTTTATATATAACATAATATTATGATCATGTTATGAATGTTTTAAAGAATAGAGATTTATTATATATTTTAAATTTTTAAATAATGTAACTAGTTCCCAAATACGCTGACTTATCAATCTTCAGAGTGTTATTATCAAAACTATTTTGTAATAAATCATGAATTCATATGTAGTAATGATATTGTTTGATGTACATATGTAACACACTTGCTCATTCTTGTTATCTGTTAATTTTTTTTATTAAATGGAATATATAGAATGGCCAATCCCTAGAAAACAAAATTATATTTAGTTATTGAAATATTAACATTGGCTTCACCATTTTTATTTTCATAAGTGATGAATAAAATTGACCTATATTTGGTCAACCCATCACAGTCAATATTGAAAGATTCACATCGGGCTCACCATTATTGTTTCAAGAAAAAATATTTTTTATGTGTGAAAACCAATTATCTATTATTATTTAATGATAGGTAATTATTCTATGTTATGGGTTTTAATATTTTTTTAAGTTTATTCATACATGATTATTTATTTTGGATTCTAATGGAAACACCCAACATCTCTAGCATCTATATTGATCTATGGGCATATTTTACAAAGGTAAAGAGACCTTTAAGGAAACATAAGAACTTGTATAAGTAATGTGGATAGGAGGGTATGACCAAATCAACATTTTATGGAGAAATATTTTTCTCTCTCGAACACTCATATAAAATTAAGACATGTTTATGAATATTTCCCAAATCATGATACATGACTACTAAACTTAATGAAACCATAAAGTTTCAAGTCCTTCTATATGAAATAAAGAATCCTATTAATTCACCCATCGACATGTATCAAATGTTATCTGTATAACTTCTATTGATTATTAATAATGAGTTAATTATTTTTATTTGAATCCATATGACCAAGAATACTAGAGTTTGCTACCATATTAAAAGTAGATTCATGTTTTTGTATTAGAATTTAACCTCTGATAAAAATCTTATGTGTCCTATTAAAACATGAATCAAACCCCACATAGTTTATAGGGTAATAAATTGTGTTTTTTAGGTTCCTATAGAAATGGGGTATATGAGGAAATTATAGAATTGGGTTTGGATATCAGGCCTTAGGAAGGTATCCTATGGATCATGTTTAAAGTAGAAATAAATGTATTTATAGTTCAATTAATATACCATGATAGATTATAATGATTGGAGTTATTTGTATTATGTTTTTTACATCATCACCACAAGTATCTAAATCCATGTGATTCATGATCAGTGTGAGAAATAATACATATTTGACAATCAGACATGTTTCAGTGGATAAAAGATATGATTTTCTTGGGGAATACATATTGATGCTTCCATTATATCTGAGCATGTCTCACATAATGAGGATTCTCTTATACTTCTCAGGGATTTCACACTAAGGATAATATTTTTGCGATATGTCAATTATTCTTAAGGAATGATCATTTCAAATACCTCATCTTACATGTGTCCAGATCAAGGTAAGAAACAAGAGATAAAAATCATTCAGGGACACGTCATATAGGTATGGGGCCTACATTTTGAAGTATCCCTAATGGAATATTATTAGAATTATTGAGAGGGATATAACACCACAAAGAGTGGTTTGAAATTTATGTTCGAAATAGAGCTCTCGCAATATGAAGGAGTCCTACATATCGTGTTTATAATAGGAATTAGAGTTTTATAGTTCACATTGATTCCTAATCTAATGATGGATTAAGAATTATGGCACCCCATAGATGGTGGTTCCCATGATCCAGAGTAAATAGGATGTCGAGGGACATATATGATGGTTGAATCCCATAATAATTATATATCCCTATTCCTATAACTTATAATATATGGTTAAAAAGAGACATCTAATGGGAATTTCTGGTTGGCATGATGGCCCTATGGAATGAATATGTTTACATGTGTGTTTAAATGTTTTACCACTAT
Organism: Viscum album; assembly: GCA_963277665.1. Lineage (NCBI taxonomy): Eukaryota > Viridiplantae > Streptophyta > Magnoliopsida > Santalales > Viscaceae > Viscum > Viscum album. Next base: position 1,712,725,316 of record OY728152.1, on the reverse strand, counting down.
AGAAACTCTCATAATAAAGGGAATTATTGGTCAAATGATTATGGTTAGGTGTCACACGGTTCTAGGGAACATATGCTAGTATTCCAGCCTGACAAGGATGACATGTTTAAGGGTGTCTGGCTGACAAGGATGATATATCTTAGGATATTAGAAAAAATGGACATGGATGCTTTTATGAAAAGGATAAAATGAATAAGGATGTATATCTGACATGTATGAGGATCTCTATATTATATGTATGAAATGTATGAGGATTTATATATGACATGAATGAGGACTTTTACCTGACATGTTGATGAGTCATCATGTTATCAAGATTATATATCTATGGTATTTCATATCAAACAGTCAAAAATGTCTATAGGTCATCTAAGGATCAATTCAACATGTCTCATGTAATTTTTTTTGGCATTATAGAAGATCCAAGGGATTTACATAAACATGTCTAGCATGTACATAGGTTGTCGTTTGATCTTATGAACATATCTAATGGGCATCACATGATCTAGTTTACATGTTTGAAGGTTGTCATGTGATTTAGAGAACACCTCAAAGAGAATCACAAAATCTCAAAGACATGTCTAAATCTTATCATGCCATTAATGAATTGATCATGTATAAATCATGATACATTCACATGAGAATCAGTAAATCTACCTTTAGATATTGCTTCCATCAGTTTCAAAACTCATTTCATAAATGTAATAGTGTTTTAAAAAATTTACTTACTAATGCATCATGTGATAAAGATGACATAGTAAAGGTCCTTCATGTGATCCATTTGATATTTTGGTGATCAATAATGTGATCAATGAGTTGATCACTCAAATCCCATAAATATTCTTTTTGATGGAGTAAGTCAATCCTTAGCTTATATGGGGTAATACTGTTGGGATTTCATAGTCTTCCATTCCAGAAAGTCCACTATTACATTCATGTGTTTTTCTATTTTTGATTTGTCAAGGGGGTTATATACATCGCCATCACACACACAAACACACATAGATCTATTTATATATTCTTATTTTCATAGTGATTTAGTCTTGTATCATGGCTTCAGTCAGGAGGGTAAATGTTTTTATAAGTTGATAATTTTTCATATTCATCTTATGATCAAGTCACTTGTCCTCAATGGATTTATACCATTGTTTCATTATAAACAGAATCTGCATGATCACTTCATTGTTACATTCTTTCTTAAACCCCTGTTTTATCTAAGGGACTTCGTGTGATCAGACCAACATATTGTATATCCATTCTATGATTAGGTTGAAAAGTATGGAGCCTATCACATGATCCTAATCAACATATCCAAAATCTGTATCAAGGCCAAGTTGAAATATCTAGGACCCTTTCACATGATCAAGCTTACATATCCAAGGGCCTTTTTGAAATCAATTAGACATGTCTAAGACACATCACATGATAAATCCATCATTTTCCAGAGACATATAGATATGTGGTGGGTTTCCCATAAGGGATTCACATGATTAGTGACAATATCACATAGAGCACATAATATTTTCATACGATTATGTGGGATTGTTCGATGAGCTTTGTGTGATAAATGAACAGATCAAGCTGAGTGAATGTTATCATATCAAGATTATGAGGCCTAATCAAAGGGGCCTCATGTGTCCAATGAACAAATCAAACATATATTATTTTACCATTGATTAAATATCAACGTAACTCACTTTAAATAATGGAACTATCATTTTCAGCCTCAATCGAATGAATGCCTCAAAGGTTGTCAGGAGTTTTTCAATTGACATGTTGTGTGATTAAAAAGACTCATATGAGGGTATTTTTGTGATCAGTAGGGATTACATATGGGGATTCTCATGACTAGTGAACAAAATACATAAAGTGGGTAACCCTATCGTGTGATGTTCCTACGATCATGTCATCACGAGTCATATTGAATGTAACAAGACTCGTTTGACCGAAGAACTTGATCTGTTGCCATGATTCTTCATTATTCCTTTTTATGTAAAAATAATACATGTGATTTGGGTATATTTAGCTCAAATATTTTAATTAAAACATGAAAGGAATTCGTAAATACTTTACATAACTGAAGGGTATTGTACCCAATAAAACATGGAACATAAATCATAAATCCTAACATAATTATTTAGTAATAAGATATGTCATGAGTCATATGAGTATGGAATAATGAGTGAATAATATTAACTAATTGTAACATATAATAAATAATTTGTATAAAATATGAAAGTAGAACAATAATAAGAATATAAATCATAACGTATGTTAAATTTAACCACCAAGACATTCATATCATTATGTACTAGGCTAAAAACCTAGCCATAACAATGTCAAATTGGGATAACCATTATGATATTATGAGTTGTAAAACCTGTCATAATTAATTTGAGGGGTATAAAAGACCAATCCATCATATAATGATACACCAAAAATTTTATTTTTCAATAAACCTAGAAGTTTCATAATTCCATTATAACATAGTTTACCGTGGGAAATTTATGGGCTTTATGAAAAATTCATAATATACAATCAAATTAAATCTAGTGAAATTTTTTGGATGGTATTATTAGATCATATCCCTATTGAATATCATGAAACACTAATTTAACAACCAAAAAAATTTATAAATAAATTTAATATAGAATGCATGAAACACTGATTCTCTACAAAACACCACTTTTTTATAACCTTTCCAAATAAACTTAAATTTTCCACCTCTATGTTTTCAATTTAAAAAAATTGACATACACAGTTGTATTTAGTAAGATATTTAATGATTGATAAGACAAACTTAATTTTTGGTGAATAGTAACATACCATTACAAATAGCCACATACCCATATGAATAGTAATGAATAGTAAATTGGCCAAAAAATTAGAAGCTTCTCCCATGAATGTATAAATACAATCTATAAAACATAAAAGTGAATTAATGTTCAGAGTATAATTATTTGTGTTTTTGCGTAATATAAATATTTTAATTAAGATTTTATTATTAATTTTATAATTTAAAATGGAAACTTATTTTCATAAAAAGTAATCATCAAATTTTATTTTATTGTGTTATTGTTATAAGATTATTTTTTTGGTCCTTTATTAATTTCACAAGGTGTTATAAAATGAGTTATAGTTTTGATGTGGGTTTTTTGGAAAAAATTATGATTTGATTTAAAAATTAAATTTAAAATATTTAAAAAATTATTTTCAAAAAATTGAGTTCAATTTTTAATTTTTCATGTCAAAAAATGGTTGGGAATAATTTTTGTGATTTTTTTGAAATTCATGTATTTTCAATGAATAGTGAAATATAGTAAAATATCGCATATACCATTTTTTTCAATACCCTATTTGAGACATCATGAGTTATGTAAGGCCACTTGGTTCGAACTCAAATTTACTTATTACTAGGAGGGGTTACATGAAACAAAAATGTTGGTTGTCTTGAGGGAAACAATTAAATAATGAGTAAAATATTAAAAATTCACTCCTCTCATCCACTACAACCCCCCCCCTCACTCCCTCTTCTCTACACTCCTATAAAGTGTTTTTACATTCATATGATATGACCAAATACCCTTACTTAGTAAATCCCCACGTCCAAGAGCTTTTGGTATTTCTAAAAGATTGAACCCTCTCCCCTAATGAGGCCCTCAAGGAATATTAATTCAAGAGGTAAATTCATATTTTCATTTAGATTATTTGAAGTTCTATTTTATGTGGTATGAATTTCATGTTTTAATAACATGTTCATGTTTACATATTACCATTTCCCTATTATATTTTTTGAGTCTATTATTAATGTGTGGCTCCTATCCCTTCTCTTTTTAATGTTTTCAAAAAACATGTTGCACAGCCGTAATTGTGCCGAATTTTCATCTCCAAATCCCTCTCTTTTTTAGACCACTTATTATGTCATTACCATTTGATTTAAAATGTTTTATTCTAGGTTACAAAATTATATATCCCCCTTACTTTACATATTATGTATGAATTGTGAGATACACCTTCTCTGTCTTCAAAATATTTTATGAAATTTTATGCGATGCCGTTAGGATGCCGAATTTTCAGGAGGGATTTATCAACTTTTCTATTATTTTGAGTTCCTTTATTTTATTTCCCTTTACTCATCACCCTCATTGAAATGATATGATAAATTTATTACCTTACATGAACTGGACTATTATTATGCTAATTTAATATTTCATCATCATCTCTCCTTTCCCATTCTTTTATACTCAAAATGAAAACACCATCCAAGATGTGCTAATTTACCACATTCAAGGACGATGGGTTTTCAATTTCTACTACAGTTTTCAATTATGGTCATCAAACCATTTTTATGGTGGAACTAGAATATAATATATCTATTATTTCTCATTAATGGTTTTGGAATATTTTTTTACAAATGGTTTTGATTTATAAAGGAAATGAGTTCGTGGTGTCCAAAAACTGCCAATTAACACGAACAGTTATCATTAAATAATTTATATAATGATTAAAAATTAACACTATGTAATCAAATAAAATTTAAAACCATTTTACCTTAAATATGTTAACTAATAAAATATATCTAATTTTCTGGATGAAAAAGCTTCATATTTTATTATTCCCAATTCATGTATATCAGTATACCGATCATGAAACAAATAGACCCGAAAAATGAAATTGAACCTCTTAACCCATAAAAAAGGATATGAATGGACATAATAAGGATATAATAAATAAATTAATCATAAAATAGGTTCATTAAATATTAATTAATGAATTTAATTTGGTTATCTAAGACACTATGATCATGTGAAGAACACCATTAGACTTATGGTAATGGATTTTTCATCTCTCTTCTATTTTTTGTGAGATTTTCTGTATTCACTACTATTACATGTGTATGTATACTTCCTATTGATGTAACATATCAAGAATATATTAATTTTTATGGTATTCAATGTATCATTTTAATATTATTAATTTTGGGTCATATGAATCGATTGATTACAAAATGGTAAGGGATTTATACACAAACATCCATTTTTCATTCGGGTTACTCTTAATCTCTACATACCTAAATTAAATTTTTATTTATTCTTATGTACTCCACCAAAATTAAGTTTTAATTTCCTATATATTTTTTCCATCATTAATACTTATTTATTTTATGTGGATTTTCATGTTTTAAAAGTCTCATTCAAAAGTTTATCCCGATAAAAAAACCAGATTCAAGGGATTTTTTTTCAAATTCTCACCCGTTTTCATGTGTACAGTAGAATCTATTTTAAGCCAACATTAATTTTTACAAAAAAACTCACTTTATTATAAAAAATGATCTTGGATCATTACTGGATTTTATATTAAAATTTTTTCCTTTCTACATTAAAATTATCTTTAATAATTTCCATAAAATTCTCTAAAATTGTTTATTTCTAAACAATATTAAGAATTGTTTTTACATTATTTCACTTATGTGGGACATAATTCATTCCTCAAATATAATTTCAATGTCCTAGTATAATATTTTTATGGGATATTCATCCTTAAAATCCAATTTCATGGAAAATATAAACTATTTTACCACAATAAGATTTTATTTCAGCATCAAATATAATTTCAAGGACATTATATTTTACATTATGGGGTATACATTTTTAAAACCAGATTCATGACAAATAAAAATGATTTTCCAAAAAAAATCTTCTTTCTAATGTAAAAAGTATTTTTTTCATCTCACTTTAACTTTTTGGGATATATGCTTGGTTCACAACTTATTTTGTGATTGCGGTGTATGTAATTACCTATGGTATATCATATCAAGAGTCTCTTTATTATTATGATATTCTAATGGATTATGATTTGAATGTTTCATGGTGTTATTAAACACTTTGGAATGTTTAAGGATTATTTCCTCAAATATTTTTCAATATTCTCATTTAAAATTATCTTCATCTATGTCAATGTCCTTTGTTGAATCTTCTTCCTCATCATGTTTTATCCCTTATGTTAACATCCACCATGTTTTATTTAATGGTTTATGATTAGTTTGATTATGGATGTTCTATCTTGAAACCATTCGTCCTATTACTCCAAAATGACATGTTTATGATTAATTATTGGGGAATGTTATTTAAACTTCATATGTTTGTTAAAATATGAATGTGTATGTTGTTTATGTTCACCCCATTCATATGAGGAATGAATTAGACTTAGTAGGTGTTTGGGGGGGCCCACTATAGCCCCGTGGTGCATTAGTAGGTATCATGAGACAAATAGACATGGACTTGGCTGAGGCCTTTCCAAATTTGATAGATGGATTTGGTTGAGTCCTTAATTATTTTAGACTTCTTAGTTGAGGCCATAATGGTATGTTTTAGAATGTCCGTCCAATGCATTTCCCTCAATATGAATCTATAAATTCATAGATCACGTGGTTATTAGACTAGTAGAATACCTATGATTATATTTTATTTTGGAAATATTTACTCAACTCATATTCCTACCATATTATATTCAAGTGTATTTTTAAAAGGCATGTGCTTTTAGTTAATCACTTTGTTTAATGGTTTGGTTTATTATATATTCCACTATATTACATACCCTTATTGAGCATTTGAGATCACCCATTTCTTATGTTTCACGTTTATCAAGTCCTCAAGATATTTTTATGACTACCCTATAGGGACAAACATAGAGTTTTGGATGTTCCCAATAAAATAGATATGTTGTTTTTCATTTAGAGTTGTAATGTTGAACCTATGTATGTATCTGGTTTTCCAAAAATACTAAACTAATCGGTCCATAAGGATTTTATTAATTGTAATTAAGATAGGGTATTAAAATAAGGCATTGGATCCAATCTTCTGGGGTTGGGGAATTACAGTTTGTAACAAAATAATTTAAGTTGAATCCATGGGAACTAAATTTTAAAAACGCTGGTTATGGAACAAATCTCTAAGATGTATTTGAGGATTAACAAACAAGAACATCCTATAATTTTGGTAAATAAAATATTATGTGTATATTTCTAGAAAATAAATCTTTTTCTAGATATAATCAAGTAGAGGTGGCTCTGGAATAGATGTACGTAGGAGTGAAAACTCTGACAAAGAGTTTCGCGATTGACCCGAGGTATCTGGGTACATGACATTGGGCCTTTATACACTCTTGGTTTGACACTCCTTGGGGGATATTCTTAGTATAATTCACATTTTATTTACCCACCATTGTGAATTATTTATTCCCCTAATGTAACTAATATATATCGTTCTAGGATTTACGATGCATAAATTTATGCTTTGTGTTAAAACATGTTTAGAGTTTTTGAGAGTTAATAACTTTATGAGCTAATATATAATATGGAGTTGATTAGAAATGGCACATAGAAGAAGGAATGGGAAGAACACCAATGCATGTGATGTGAAGAGTAATAAAGATCATATCTCTAATGGTATTAATCCATATTTTCAAAGGAATATTGTCTCCCAAGTAACCTCATCACATGATGAAATAATATCGTTTGTTAACAGGGTATGTAAATACTTCTCTGAGTCCTATGGATTTGAACAGAAGAAAAATAATAAGAGGATGGAAGAGAGATACATGGATAAAGGGAATAAGAGAAAAAGTGTTTTCTCACATGGGATAACAGTGGAAAGAATCATCCTAGTAAATGATATAAGGGAAAGGGTGTTTTCTATAAGTGTGAAAAAAAGGACACCATGTTCATGAGTTAAAGGGTATGAAAATGGTTTCCATTGTACAATGCATCAACTACAATGACTTGGGATACTATGAAAATAAATTTTCCAAGAGTTAATATAATATACCACAAATGATGATTTTGGATAATGATCAAGTTATGATTCTCCAACAAATTAAGTAAAATGATAAATAAGTATAGTATTGAATCATTCCATTTGAATGTTTTATCCATAATTTACTAGTTGTATGAATTATGAGATATATATGTATTGTACTACAGTACTCTTTCACTAAGAATTTGAGGTTGTATGATGAATGGTATAATGGAAAAATGATTCTGTAGAATGTTAAACTTTTTTGAAAAAAATATGATTGAGGGAAAGACAACTCTTAATATATATCTAATTTTGAGATATTGATAAATAAATGATTTATTTGGGTAAATAATGACTACATTAGAGTGAATTATTAACCTGTAGAGAAGTGGTGTATACTATTATCAAAGGAGTTTACAACTATTTTGGATTTAAGTTATATATCCAATAACATGTACCCTACTTCAGGAATATGGAATAATTCATGTTTCCAATATAGTTTTTATCATAATTCATGTTATTACCATATTTCATGAGGATAAATGATTTTGTTATTCACATGTTTGGAATGTCAATTTTAGATATGCTTCATGTTTATTAAGGGTTAATTATATGTTCATCATGGAAATTTAGATACCTTGATTATAAAGTGTTGAATCCTTATATTGTCTAATTTTAAGGATTTATGAAATTATTTAAGGTGATATTTTTATGGAGTTTTAGAGTTTAATGTCACTAAATGATGGTTTGATTATTCTTCCACGAACATGTTGTCCAATTAGAATGTGTTATTTTGAAGTAACTAATGCATTTCCCTATCCTATTATTAATAGGATATCTTAAAAATATTTTTATTCCGGTTTTCCCACAAGGGAATTTTTAAGTGTCAACCATTAAATTTATACGTTCAATTTCTAATTTCTAGGAAAAAAGTTTTGTAAGGAGGGGATAATTTAACACCCCAATAATTTAAAAATAAATTTAATATAGAATTCATGAATCACAATGTATCTTCAAAACACCACATTGTTATATCCTAGACATGTAAACATAATTTTTCCACCACTGTGTTTTTAATTTAAAAAAATTAACATAAATGATTGTGTTCAGTATGATATTTAGAGTTTGATTAAACAAACATAAATTTTTGTGAATAGAAGCATACCCATATAAATAATAACATACCCATGTGAATATTACTGAATATTAATGAATAGTAAATTGGCCACAAAAATATAAAAACTTTTCCAAGGAATGTATAAATACAATTTAGTAATCATAAGAGTGAAAAAAGGATCATAGTATAATTATTGGTATTTTTGTATGTCATAAATATTTAAATTACAATTTTTGATTAATTTAATAATTTAAAATGGAAATTTATTTTCATAAAATATAATCATAAATTTATGTTTTTACTGTATTATGGTTATAAGAGAATATTATAGTACATTGATTAATTTTTCATGGTGTTATAAAATGAGATATAGTTTTAATATCATTTTTTTTCGAATAAATTATGGTTTTATATAAAAATTAAATTAAAAAAATTGAGAAAATTGTTTTCAAAAAAATAGAGTTCATTTTATAATACTAAATTCTTATTATTGGTCGGCGTTAATTTTTGAGATTTTTTTTTCTGAAATTCTTGAATTTTTAATGAATAGTGAAATACAGTAAAATACCGTATATAAAAAATTATCTATTAAAGAAACTATTTATAACATCAAGAATGATTTAAGGCCACATGGTTCAAACAATCATGCATTTATTATTATTAAGTGCCACATGAAACATCAATATTGCTTGTCTTGAGGGAAATAATAAAATAATGATTAAAGTATTCAAAATTCACTCCTCTCCTCCAATATGAAACCTCCCTCACTCCCTCTTCACAGTGTCCATAAACTACCAATTAACCCAAATAGTTACCATTAAATAATTTATATAATGAGTAATATTCACTTTAAGTAACTAAATGAAATTAAAAACCATATAACCCTCAAGATATTAACTTATAACATATAACTTTAATTCTGGACAAAAATCCTCTTTTTACATGTTTCCCATTCATGTATATAAGTAAACCGATGTTGAAACAAATGGACCTGAACAATGATATTGAACCTCTTCACCCATACAAAAAGAAAAGATTGAAATTAATAATGTTAAAATAAATAAAATACATGTATAATATATCCTTAAAATATTAATTAATGAATTTAATTTGGTTATCCAGGACACTAAGATCATGTGAAGAACCCCACCTGACATAAGGTAAGGGTTTCTTCATCTCACTTCCATTTTGTGATATTTTCTGTATTCACTTATAATACTTCTGTATGGTGATGTATACTACTCACTGATGTAAAATATCATGAATATCATATTATTTATGGTATTAAATGTATAATTTGAATATTATTAGTTTTGGGGCAAATGAATCGATTGATTACAAAGTGGTAAGGGATTTCTACATGAACCTCCATTTTCAATTGGGTTACTCTTATTCTCTACTTACGTCAATTAAAATATTATTTATTCTTATTTACTCCACATAAATTTTATTCTTATATACAATATATTTTTACCATCCATAATAAATCTTTATTTTATAAATATTTACATGTTTTAAAAGGATCATTCAAAAAATTTATAACGATAAACAAACCCGATTCAAGGGAAATTTTCAAATTCTTTCCCATTTACAAGTGTACGCAAGAATCAATTTTAATCCACCATTATTTTTTATAAAATCCTTTATTTTATCCTGATAAATGATCTCAGATCATTTATGGATTTATGAGATCAAAGATTCCTTTCATCTTTAAAATTCTATTTAATACTTTCCTTAAAATGCTCTAAAATGTTTTATTCTTAAGGAATCTTAAGAACTCTTTTCCCATGATTTCAATTAAGTCGGACATTACCAGAAAGTTTAGTCAGAGTCAAACCTCTGACCATCTATTAAAAATAAAAGAAAAAGAAAAGTACATCAGACAGGCACAACAAGGTGAGAACAACAATTACATATCATAAAAGTCAGACCCATCGCCACATCCCTGATACACCATTTCCTCCGCAGTAGCCGATTCCCACTCCAAACTTTCATAATGTTTCAAAATATCAGCATACTTCCTTCTAAGATTGAGCTTCTCCAAAGAAATGAGTGGTTGCGCCCAAATTTACCCTACTGGTAAAAGCGATCGATGTAGTACATGTAGGGGTCGAGTCCACAGGGACCGAAGAAGTAACCTTGAGACACTATGATTTGGTGAAGGATGGGATATGAAGTAGCCAACTTTGGTTTTGATTTTGGATGGTTTTAAAGAACACTAATAAACCTACGTGAATTCAATTCAATGAAAATGGGTTGATCTTAAGATTATGCTCGTGGTGGAATGAATGAATTTTACTTCTTTAGACAATTTTGGTTTTATTAATTCTTGATGAATCCATTCTTCAAAAATAACACTACCTTCATCATTTTCTGGTTTGGTGCTTACTAAACACAATTAATAATCCCCTATACACTTAGAGAACCAAACTCATGATCTCTCCGAGGTATATAGTCATTTAGTAATCGAATTTTGTTTGCTCAAACACAGTAAAGATGAAGAGTAGAAATAACTGAATAATGGATGTCTTAAATTAATTATCCAATTAACAACAATTCATTCATAAAATAACATTCAATACATCCTTTGAATCCTCCTAATATCAACTCATTAAAGGGTTAGCCCTCCATTTATGGTATACTCTCAATGGTGGGCAGAAGATGACTAACAAGAATTGAATTGAAGAAATTAAAACTGCGGAAATAACGATCACTCCTCCGTGTGTGTGAATGAAATTCACAGCTATGTGTGAACTAATTCACAACAACAAAAAGATATCACTGTGATTTGTGATAATAAAGTTTTAATAAATGAAATGAAAAATATATAAGAGAAAGAAGTTGATTAAGAACATAAATATACAACAACGAAACTTACATGGAAATGGAAAACATTACAAAGGAAATTTGGAAGCATAACCTTACAATGAAACAAGAAAAAAAAGATGATAAGAAAAATATCCACCCCTATTCCCTTCAACAATAGAACCTTATATAGGCATATTAGGAGCCTTAGGTACACCCCCAAATAATTAATTCACCCCCAATAATTAATAGAGTCAAATGGAGGGTGAATAATCAAAAGGAAATTGATGTTTTGAATTTGACCCGGAAAACTGTCCAGATTCGTCCACCACATTGACATGTGAATTATAAATTGGAGAAGGCCGAATCTGAAGGGGCTGTAGAAGAGAAATATCTTAATCCATCTTTACTCTATGATCTGTAAAACGTTCAGGAAATTTCTCTCATATTTTTGGAAGTTATAGTCGAAATGGTGGGACAACTTTTTGTGCATTAATGTCGGGTCCACCATTTAAATCTCAACTTCAGATCCATTTATCATCATGATAACGTCAGAATTAGCTCTGGCCATAGTTGAATAAAATTATCCTCATATTTTTATATTTCTACTTTATAAAGTTGAGCTTCATTGGGATTAGTTTGTGGGCCCCGCATTTTTTTGATGGGCCTTAGGCCCATTATGCTTTTTTCCAGCAAGTTTCTGCCTTCAGGTGCAAAATTATCCATCTTCCTTTGGGATTTATCCATCGGACCTAAAAGATAAAATGTTCCAAACAAAGTGATCAATAATATCCCAAAATTTAAAATTCAGAAAATGAATATAATTTTTTCCACAAACAAATGAATGATTGGGCCCAAATTTGCATTTTAAACATGAATTGCATTTTTGATGAGAAATTAAGTTCTATTTATGTAATGCACTAAAAACAATTTTTATGGACTTTGGAATAATTAATATAAAGATATTAACAATTAATATTAGACTCTTTCAGTGACTAATCACACCCCCCAATATCAGTTTTTCTAGTCCCGAGCAAAATATATTACAAATATGAAATTCAAATCCCCTTTTCCAAAAACATTTAAATACACATTGCTCACCCAGAGACCTCATACCAAAAAAATTATGGAACCCATCAAAATCATTTAAAACAAGCTAGGTTCATAAGCATATCCCAAGCCCAAGCCCATTCTTTTGTTCAAATTCATCGCCACATTTCATCCAATTTCAATTAAGCATGATAAAGTGTTGTGCATCACAAAAGATATGGGGCCCATTTTATTGTTCAAGGGGGAAAAATGGAAGCACTAGGTGGGAATCACATTAAACCTTAATATGTGTATCCATTTTTTTTGATTTTTTTGATGATTTTTTTATCCACAATAGATATGAAAAGACTAACTTTGGGCAAGACAACTATGGAGTCACGATCCCCAAGTGCCGGACGCCACACATATTGTCAATTTCATGCTCTACAATCGAGATATAAAGCCTAACTCTGGGTAAGACAACTATGGAGTCACGATCCCCAAGTGCCAGACACCACGCATTTGGACAAAACATTGCTCTATATGGTCAATTTTTTTTATGGATACTCAAATTAAACTAAAAGTGACCCCAGAACCCTATGCTATAATGAAAGGGACCCAAGAACGCAAATTTACACCCATGATCTAGTAGACATGCATTGTGGAATTTTTATTAAGAGGATGAAAATGTAAACATTGAAAAATCACATCGGACAACTGCACTTTCCAAAAACTATGCTCATGAACTTAAACTTGCATTAAAATCAGAATCAAGGCATGAAAAATTTATTTGATATCCAATTTTAGAGTTTTCAATGTGTGTTATCATGTTTATGGTTAATGGAATTTTTCTTTTCATGCATGTTTTTATTCACAAAATAAATCATTTTTTTATCTCCCCCCAACTTAGAATAACACTGTCCCCAGTGTTTAAAGAAAAGAAAAGTTTGAAGGGGGTAGGATAGGAGTTCAAAGATGAAATTGAGAATGATAAACATGGAACAAATTCACATGGTTTTTAAAGTTGAAGTTCATGATGCTTCAGATTACTCCATTGATCACTTGGGGGATGTAGGCACCTCCTTGATTGAACATGTATCACCCAAAATAGTTCCTGAACCAAAAAAATAAGGAAAAAGCAGACAAAACAAACAAGACAATAATTTATTTAATTCCAAGTACCATCATTTTTATGTTTTTTTTTAAATCAAACTAATGATACATTGTCTTCTTTTAAATTTTTGGGTAAGGTATTACTCAGGAATCACACCGCGTGACACGAATGAATACGGTGCTCCCCTTCTATACCCATCCATACTCATAAAAGAAGAACAGGTCAAGAGTCTAATTTTTTTAACCTAAAAAAACATAAATAAAATAAAATAAACTGTTGATACATTGTCTTCATTATATTTTCTGGGTAAATTATTACTCAAGGATCACACTGCGTGACACGGATGAATACAGTGCTCCCCTTTCATACCCATACTTACTCATAAAATAAGAACAGGTCAACAGTCTATTTTTTATTTTTATATTTAAAATATCAAAATGATTTATTAATCCTATTTGAAAAATAAATATGATTCAAAAAATATTGTAAACATGAAAACCACGGGTTTCCTCCTGTGCATCACTTTTGTTTAACGTTGTTAGCTCGACTTGTACCCCCCAACTTATCCAATTACAACTTTAGATATTTTAATTAACCCATATTTTTCTACTTCAATAAGATTGAGATTGATTATTTTTTTGAAATTTGTTTCATGTAAAATCCTATTTTCTACAATGATTGGTAAAATCCAAGGAATATATGAAATTGTTGATCGAGTTGAACTTATATTCTTTTCTAAGACATCAATGACCATTCCAAAATAATTGGCTTATTTAGATGAATGAACTAAAACTGCAAGGTCTTTTTAATCACCTATGATGGAAATCTTTTCTGGGGAAGGAAGGATAATTATTTTGAGTTCTAGTCAATTGAAATTTCCTAATAAAGATTGGAAATCTGAATGAAAGTCAGTTTCTTCTCCAAAAAAATTAGAAAGAATTGGTTCCGTTTTAAAATATGATTCATCCCCAGAAGTGTGTAGTTGAATTTGAGGTGTGGGTATGGGCTCAATGTTTGGTATTTCTCCCAATTGATCAGTGATTTGTGTTTTTGAAAAATCATCAATGGAGAAATATTCAGGACTCTCCATCCACAATGTCAAGTTTCCCTCTTGTGAATACAAAAAATCAGCTTCCTCTTGATTTAAACACCCATCAACAATTCCTTGATTATCTTCAACTATCCCAAATCCAATGGTTGGTTCTTCAATAAATTTATTTGAGGTTTGGGAGAGACACGATTCTTGTATTAGTGATGAGGAAGAGACAACCTGAGTGGGAATGGGTTCCATAACCATTTCAATGCTTTGTAGTTCTACTCTTAAAGATGAAACCTATAAATTCATTTTATCCATTTTTTCACACAAATGTTCAAGAAGTTTCTCAGAATTAGGATTGATAAATGTTTGGAAATCATGAACTTCATTATGTTTGATCTCTTCAATCATCCTTGATAGGTATGGACATTGATCCGTTAAAAAATCAACATCCCATTGATTGTACATCTCATCTGGTGTTGTGTATTCAATCATGGTTTGTTCAACAAAATTTTATATGTGAGGTGATTCAAAATATTGATTTTCCAGTTGATTATAGCCTTGGTAAATTAATGGGTATTGTTGAAGATAATCCATTGGAGTTGATTGAAAGTTGTTTTTGGGATTCATTGGACACGCAGAAATAGAAAGGGGAATAGAAAAGAGAAGTTAGGGTGAGAATAGTGAAATTGGGGTGAGAAAAGAAGATGAGTGTCTAAGGTACTTTCTTGGGTCCCCGGCAACGATGCCAAAATTTGGTTGCACCCAAATTTACCTTACTGGTAAAAGCGATCGATTTAGTACATGTAGGGTTCGAGTCCACAGGGACCAAAGAAGTAACCTTGAGAAGCTATGATTTGGTGAAGGATGGGATTTGAAGTAGCCAACTTTGGTTTTGATTTTGGATGGTTTTAAAGAACACTAATAAACCTACGTGAATCCAATTCAAAGAAAATTGGTTGATCTTATGATTATTCTTGTGGTGGATTGAATGAATTTTACTTCTTTAGAAAATTTTGGTTTTATTAATTCTTGATGAATCTATTCTTCAAAAATAACACTACCTTCATCATTTTCTAGTTTGGTGCTTACTAAACACAATTAATAATCCCCTATACACATAGAGAACCAAATTCATGATCTCTCCGAGGTATATGGTCATTTAGTAATTGAATTTAGTTTACTCAAACACAGTAAAGATGAAGAGTAGAAATAACTGAAGAATGGATGTCTTAAATTAATTATCCAATTAGAAAAAATTCTTTCATAAAATAACATTCAATCCAGCCTTTGAATCCTCCTAATATCAACTCATTAAAGGGTTAGCCTCCATTGATGGTATACTCTCAATGGTGGGCAGAAGATGACTAACAAGAATTGGATTGAAGAAATTAAAACCGCAGAAATAACGAGCACTCCTCCGTGTGTGTGAATGAAATTCACACCTATGTGTGAACTAATTCACAACAACACAAGGATATCACTGTGCTTTGTGATAATAAAGTTTTAATAAATGAAATTAAAAATATATAAGATAAAGAAGTTGATTAAGAACATAAGGATACAAAAAAGAAACTTACATGGAAATGGAAAACATTACAAAGGAAATTTGGAAGCATAAACATACAATGAAACAAGCAACAAAAGATGATAAGAAAAATATCCACCCCTATTCCCTTCACCACTAGCTCCTTATATAGGCATATTAGGAGCCTTAGGTACAACCCCCAATAATTAATTCACCCCCAAACAATTAATAGAGTCAAATGGAGGGTGAATAATCAAAAGGAAATTGATGTTTTGAATTTGACCCGGAAAACTGTCCAGATTCGTCCACAACATTGACGTGTGAATTCTCAATTGGAGAAGGCCGAATCCGGAGGGGATGTAGAAGAGAAATATCTTAATCCATTTGTCCTATATGAGCTGTAAAACTTTTAGGAAATTTAGCTAGGCCTTTTGGATGTTATATTGGAAATGGTGGGATGGATTTTTGTGCATTAATGTCGGGTCCACCATTTAAATCTCAACTTCAGATCCCTTTATCATCATGATAACATCAGAATTAGCTCCGGACACAGTTGAATAAAATGATTCTAATATTTTTATATTTCTACTGTATAAATTTTAGCATCATTGGGATTAGTTTGTGGGCCCCACATTTGTTTGATGGGCCTTAGGCCCATTATGCTTTTTTCTAGCAAGTTTCTGCCTTCAGGAGCAAAATTCTCCATCTTCCTTTGGGATTCATCCATCGTACCTACAAGATAAAATGTTCCAAACAAAGAGATCAATCATATTACAAAATTTCAAATTCAGAAAATGAATATAATTTTTTCCACAAAAAAATGAATGATTGGGACCAAATTTTCATTTTAAACATGAATTGCATTTTTGATGTGAAATGAAGTTCTATTTATGTAATGCACTAAAAACAATGTTTATGGAATTTGGAACAATTAATATAAAGATATTAACAATTAATATTAGACACTTTCAGTAACTAATCAAGGAGATCCTTAGAAGATTTTGCAATCCGTCCAGCCTTCCCACTAGAAGCTCTCGTAGTCATAGGCATTTCTTCGTGGTGGGTCAGTCTTCACTTCCTCCACCACAGACACTCTATTTTTGCAACCCTGAACCATATCACTATAGGAGGGCTGAACCATAACACCATCATTTTCTTTCTCACTATCAGAGCAGTCCCCCCATTTACCAGAAATGTACACCACCCTATGCCTGTCCCTCTCACCTTGATCCTGTTGAGATTGAATGTTGACATACATAAAATTAAGGCAGGGGGTTGTTGACAGAATCACAAACACCATGCATGCCTTTTTTCACATTACAATCTCCAACTAAGCTGTCTAGCAGTGAACCATTGTCCATATTTTCTTCAGAGCCCTTCCCAGCAATATATGTCGTCACAGCCCCCATATCTTGATCACAAGTGCCAACACCAGCTACCCTTGACTCAACATCAGCACCTAAAGAAATAGAATTTTGATCCTCATGAGTCCTTTCAGCATCCTGCTCATGATCCAGGACCAAATCAGCTTCCAAGAGGCATGTAAACCGATTGCCGATCTCAAAATTGGTCGCCTGCCTCCCAGGTGTTTCCTGCATCCCATCCACTATCATCAAGGCACCGATGTCATTAGCAGTTTCCTTGATAGGGGTTTCTTGATTCCCAACCAGCTTCACAATACCAAGATCCATGTGTTGATAGTGCCTCTCAAACCCCTCTTGAGCTCGGGCATTAGGACCTGCAACAACTACTTGCTCATCATTGACAGTGACAACTACTGCAGGTGCACTCACAATTTCTAGGTAGAGAGACCACACCACCATTTTGCCCACCCAGGTCCACATCTTTCTCCATAGCAGCACAACTTCATTCAACAGAAACATCCCTCTCAACACTAGCACCCACTTCCCTTCGGGGGCTTTCCATCAAGGATGGAACTCAATCATTGGAGTTCCAGCAATGCCTCCGGCATCCTTAACAGAAGAATAAGGATCACCACTACATTTCAGGAGATCAACCTTACCCAAGTCCCGCTTCAACCTATTAAAAATATCACTGACCTTCAGTCCAGGAGGCTCCACACCTGGCTTCTTCATTTCAACCCCCGTTCCCAGAGCCCCACTGTCACTAAGTTCACCATCTCATGCCGAGGAAGTATGGGTTGTTCTACATTCACCCCACCATCAATTGAATCTTTCCCCTGTTTCCTCAAACTCCCCACAGTAGCAACTTCATGAGAAACCAAACCATCCCTAACCATCCTGCACACCCTCCTGTTTAGAGAGCCATTTCTGCAGGCAGAGACACCATGTCCCAGCCGATGGCACACACTGCAATAATCATCCCACGATTCAAACTTAACATCCTGCTTCCATCGTAATTCTTGCCCATCAGTAATCCACACCCAGTCCACCGGCGTCTTGGAGACATCAATATCCACACATATGCAAGGGCAGATGGGATGAAACACATTTTCAGTTTTGATGTCTGAGCACAGGTAGCGGCCGACCATGTTCCCAAGCATAGATAGAATGGAAGGGTTCTGGAATGGGAGAGGAAGGCCTAGGAAACGTACCCAAATCGATGTACTCTAATTATCCCACGGCATATGGAATTCAAAATTCCACCGAAGAAGAAAGAAAGGCATACCTCCACACCGTCGAGGAGCCTTAGACCACGCCATGATGAGATCATCCATAGACCCAAAATGAATCATTATGTGCTGTCGATCGAGAAGACCAATCACCGCCCGATCTTGCAGGTTCCAGGATTTAAAGAAAAACCGATAAAAAACATCAACTGAGGGACGAATTTGATGAAATTGAGCCACCAGAGTCTGCTTGAAAAGATCTGTGGAAGAGTTAAGTTCTGAAGGTGCTAAACATAGTTGAGGTGCTCCACGAAACAAATCTGGAACTTTAGGGAAAATTGAGATTCGTGGGAATGGGGGAAAGAATTCAGGATTATAAAAGGGAATGAAAGAAGGTGGGGGTATCTATGACGAAGAACGAGAAAGAACTCCCCCCTCCGTTGGGGAGGGGGGAGGGAGGACCTTCATCGCCGGAAAATATAATTTATTTCACCAGAATAAGACATTATTTCAGCCTGAAATATAATTTCGATGACCTTAAATTTTATTTTATGAGATATACATCTATTAAACTAGATTTCGAGAAAATACAAATTATTTCCCAAATGGAATCCTCATTTTAGAGTAAAAAGGATTTTTCTCATCTCACTTTAACTTTTATGGGATATATGCATTGTTCACCTCTTATTTCTTGATTGTGGTGTATGTACTTCCCTTTGGTATATCATATCAAGAGTCTCTATATTATAATGATATTATATGGGACTAGGATTTGAATGTTTCAAGGTGTTTTGGGACACTATTTAACATCTAATGATCATTTTCTCAAGGATTTTTCAATGGTATCACTAAAAAGTGTCATCATCTATGTCAATTACCTTTATTGTATCTTGTTCCACATTGAGTTCTATCTCCAATTATATCACCCACCTTGTTTTATTGAATGGTTTATGATTATTTTTATTATGGTTGTGCTATCTTGAAAACATTCACCATATTACTCTTAATAGTGGTGTTTATGATTAATGATTGGGTAAAGCTATTATCATTTCATATGTTAGTTTCATTATGAAAGTGTATGTTATTTATGTTCATTACATTCATATGAAGAATACATTGGACACATTAAGGTTCGGGTGTGGCCCGCTATATCCCTAGGAGCATTGGTAGGTCTCTTGGGACAAATAGATGTGGACTTAGCAAAGGCCTTTCCCAATTTGATATTTGGTTTTGGCCGAGGCCTTAATCATTTTTAGAAGTCTTTGCCGAGGCCTTGATGTTATATTTTCAAATGTCTAGAATATGCATTTTCCTCATTATGAATCACATAATTCATAGTTGATGTGGTTATTCGACTAGTAGAATTCATATGATTTTTTTATTATGGAAATATTTACTCAGATCATATTTCTTCCATATTATGTTCATGTTTATTTTTAAAAGGCATGTGTTTGTAGTTATTCACCATGTCTAACGTTTATGTTTATGATATATTCTGATGTATTGTGTACCCTTGTTGAGCATCTGAGCTCACCCATTACTTATGTTTCATTTTTTTTTTCAGGGCTTGAAGCTCTTTTTATGAATGCCCTACAAGGATAAACACAATGTTCTGAATGTTCCCAATAAAACTTTTAGGTTGTTTTTCTTTTCATGCTGTAATGTTGAACACATATATGTATCTGGTTTTCCAAAACTACTAAACTAATCGGTCCTTCATGATTTGTATCTTTGTAATCATGCCAATGTATTAAAATAACGCATCAGATCTGGGATTCTTGGTTTGGGGTGTTACAACTAATGGATGTTGAAATATATTTAAAACTCATTTATAAGATCATTATAAAATTTCATTGAAAAAAATAAAAATAAAATTCCAATACATTATGATAAAAAATATTTTAAAGGAAAATAATTTATAAAAATAAGAAATATCAATTACGTTGGAAAATAATAAAATCATGTAATGGATGATCTATAGGTAAAACTAAATAAAATTGTGGGAAAATTAATTCAGGAGGAGATTGTTTAAAAAAGATTCATTTTACCCCATTGTATAAAAAGTCAAAGATAATAGAAAATATAATGCATGGAAAATTTTAAAAAGTGATTCCATTCATTATTTTATAAAGGAAGTTAAAGGAAATATTAAATTAATGCATGTAACAATATAGGTATAGGAAAATTTTACTATAAAGAAAAAAAAAATTCATACGGATTTGAAATAATCATGACTGAAAAGAATATATAAGGTGAACTCTAGTTATATGAAACATTTTAATTGAGTTTTGATCTAAAGGGATGTGATATGGTGTGAAATAATTTTAAACCCATAAGTAACCATTAATGATGGAAATTGATGGGGATTAATATAGAAGTAATAGATAATTACTCTCAATGTAAACAATATAAAAACAACCTCAACTTTAAACATATATTTAGAAATAATCCATTACTTTGGACTTTTTCATGGTCAAACACATTCAAATCACTATAATTAAATAAATTTATTTTGTTTATATGTATTACATACTTATTAATGGTTATTATGCATAATACTATACATTTATATTCTTTATTTCAATTATCTTAATTTTTAATTGTTAAAATTAAATTTCTAGTATTAATTATTTTATCTTCCAATCAAGTTTCAACATAGTAGTTCACAAACTTGCTCCAAGATCATTGGATAATAATATAATTTTAAAAATATATATTTAATTAATTCTTGTATATAATTATAGAGTCCCATGTTCATTAAATGGGTTTTACAGTGATGGTTAACATGTAATTCTTAAAAATAACCTAATCTATAATTATTGAATTAATAAAATAATTAAATTTGTTAGAGAATATAATATGGATTATTAAAACTAAAAAATTATTAGAACATATAAAATAATATATTATTATATTATATCTTTTTATTTAAATTTTATTATTCATTGATGATATAAAAAACTGAACATCATTGAAAAATGTGGCATAACCGACCGAAATAATAACATATTATACAACTTACAAAGTAAGATCATTTAATTTTTTTTAATAATATAATATTTAATGAATCATAATGATTTAAATATCATCAAATTAATGTGATAAATCATTTTCAATTATATGTGGATAATAAAATGATAATGAATAATGGTTAAAGAGACCATAACACATACATTGAAGACATGAATCTCCCTTTAGAGAGTCTCTTAGGATGAGGGATTTGATATTTCATCTTATGACTAAAGGTTTACATACATATAGAACCTTGAAAGGGATATAGTTTGGGTGAATATCCATGATATATTTAAAATAATGGTGTGTGTTTAGGTGGGTCTAAGAGGATCCCTTTTAAAGATGAGAATGGGTGGTATTTTTTAAAATAATCATTCTATAATATAAATGGAATTTAATTTTCACTAAAATTTGATTTTAAGTTCCAAAAAATTTACTATAAGATAAAGGTAAATCTACATGTAATTCATCAACACATTTATATATAATGTTTTTCAAATATCTTATGTCCTTATCGATTATTTGAAATGTGTTACCTCATTTGAGAATTTACCATGATGACTAATTTTTACCTTTTTGACAGGTTTTTATTCCAGAAAATAAAATTTTTCTTATTAATTTTATTTATAACTGTTTAAAAATAAAACAAATAATAGTACATTAAATTTCAGAAGGTGAATTTTTTTTTTATTTTAAGTTTGAAAAATTCATAATTTATTTTGAAAAATATATAAATTTTTCATAATGAAAATAAATTTATACCTAGTCTTTATCAAATAATTATCATAAAATTAATAGTAATTTATTATAATATATTGAAAAATTAATTTCAATTATCTTCTCATATTGAATATTAAAAATATTTATTTTAAATAAATTCATATAAAATGTATATTAAAAATAATATTTTTAAAAACATAATTTTTGGTTGTCCATGAATAATTAAATTGGTATTCATTATATTAACTAATTATTTATTTAATGTTATTAATTTTTCATACTAATAATTCCTTGAATTTTGTCAATTCATATTTTTGGAATAATTATTTTAAACAAATAAAGTTAAATAATTCATAAAAAATCATTATAATTAAAGAAGTTTTCTTATTTGAAATATAGACTTTTAACATTATTTAAATAAATATTATTTTGATAAAAATTATTCATTTAAATATATTGTAAGATAGTTAGTTTAGTATTATTATAGTCAACCATAATAAATAATTTTGTAATACTTTCAGTGATTCATGTAATAAAAGATATCAAACACATAAGATTTATTAAATGAAAATGTATCATAAAATAATGGGGTGTTTCATACATGGACATTGAGAAGAAAGAAATTTTTTTCATCTAATTGAGAGTTTTTTATGTGGTAAATGTTTTCAATAATGTATTTTGGGTTTTTGTTGATAGTAACTAATTTCTTATAATATTGGATAATTTTTTTTTTACAAATTTTGATTGTTTTTGTTCTAGATGGTGGATTTCAGATGTTCCAAATGTTATCCTACAAGATATGTCCTATAATTAATCCAAAAAGAAGAAGCTAAATATAGTACAAAAGTTATTCAGTAGTTCTGGAATATATATGAACTACATTTTTAATTAATTTTCAATTTAAGTTGAGTTTTTCCAAATGTTAGTTCTCTAGAAAAATAAAAAAAGATTTCCATTTAATTTTAAATAACCACTATGGATGTTCAAAAGGTATATTTAAATTTTAGAAGTTAATTTGGGATTATAAGATATATTTTTTAGGTTTTATGAAGAAAATATAATGTGATTATAAAAATGTTATATTGAGATATGTTTATGGATATTTGAAAAAGTCATGGACATCCATGTGTATACAAGTGTTAATGCTGATTTGAGGATTGGAAAATGAGAAATTATCATACTATATATAAGAGTTACTACTAGATGAAATATGGAAATAAAGGTAACAACGCAAATAATATGAATGAGGTTCATGTCTTGAAGGGTTTGGAAGTCTACAATAAGATATAATGTGTGAACGACGATCATTTCAGGACTTGATAGAAAATTGATCACAATGGGAATGTAGTGACTTGTGATTGCTTATTTCAGAAGGGATGAGATCCAATCACAAATACAATTTTCAGTAGACATATTTGTTCTAGGATCCATTTCCCATCACAAATAACTATTTATTTTTGTGATTTATAGTGGTAATCGCCTTCCCATTCCAAATAATTAGGCATGAATAAAATCCATATGTAGGAAAGTAAATTATTTAGGGGAAGCATATTGTCATAAAAAATAATATACCAACTATTTAGAATTCATGATGAAAATATTCGAAAATTCTTTTATTCCACCTTTACAAATTGAGACAAAACCTATCATAACCACTCAAATAATTAGGATGGGTCCCATCATTAATAATCTATTTTCATCAAATAATTTGAGATGAAACCTATCGTAAATGATTTTATTTCACCACCATACATATTTATAGTGGGAACTATAAGTGATGGATTATATGAGAAAAAATAATATTTTTGATAGAGTTATGTCACAAATAGTCCAATAAAATATAATCTAACCTATATATACAACCACTGCATAAATTTCTCAACATAAATATTCCACTACTTTCCTTTCCCTCGCTTGTTTCTCCTTGTAGATTTTTTTCTATTTCTAGGTATATAATGCACTCATCATAGAATCACTACATTAATTACTATAAACCTCTGTTTTAAAGTATTAATTTTATTCATTTTAATTATTAAATTTATTTTTATATTTAATATTTAATATTATTATCATTAATTAGAAATAATTATTTGTAATTTTCATTAATTATTTGCAATGTATATTGATTATACATATAGAAACCCCAACCCTATTATCAAATATTTGATGCATGCTTCTATTATATTGACTTAAAATACAAGGAATTTCATCCTAAAGGACTGAATAGTATTTTAGTCTTGGTAAATTGATACATACATGAGTCTTATGTTACATTTTAATATTCTATTTTCAATAAAATTTCTTTTCCTTCAAGATGAACACTATTCCATCTTACATATCCTTTCACATCAGTCAATGTAAAATTCATGGAATCCAGGGGAAAAATTAATGGTGAGATCAAATGCACTATTAGGGTTATGTATTGTGGTGGAAATATTTAATCAATGAGCATAATAAAAATGGAGTGGTTTATAACTAAACAAAAATTCCATTCAAATAACATGATAGTCATGGGGAGATATGGAAGAATCAACATGGAATGTTTAATAACTCAAACACATGAAAACTAACCAACAAACATAGAATGAAATATATCCATAGATAATGTAATAATATGAATATAATGGATAAGAATAATAAATGAATTATTAATGAAGGAAATTATTAATTACATGACACCTTGATTCCCAGGTACATGATACCTTCTCCATCGAGACCTTTCATAATATGGTTCAAATAATACATGGTGAAAACCCTCAAATTTATCCAACTAATTCGTCTAATGAGACAACCAATACATCAAGGGGATTTATCTAAATAGTCCCCAACCCATGTAATATTATTCCAAAGCATTACTCATATTCCAAATAGTCTATATAATTTCTAAATTATGTGTTTTATCATTACGTATCTGTATTGATTAAAGGATATTGATTATCAAAATTTCCCATATTAATTGGAAAACATTAAAAGTGAAAACCATACATAAATATAGTATATTGTTTAAGAAAAAATCATATTAATATCAAATTAATTTGGATATCTCAGTGAAAATTAATTTCTACTGAAATATTATTACAATAATGTGAAAGTATGAAAAGAAATTATAAAATCACAAATAAAGTGATATTTCATGAAACCTTTTACCACTTCATACTTTTCAAGTCAAATCCATATATATGGAATAATTTAAATTGGGAATAAAAATATAATTAATTATGAATGAATCTTTATATAATCTTTCAATGGGGAATTATATACACCACATAAATGTTAATTACTATAAAATAACAAATATGCCTTAGTGGGATGAAAATTAAGATGATATACCTTACATCACACTTCCTTTTAGTTGAACATGCATTAAAATAATGTAAAATGGTTTTAAAAAAGTTATTAAATAATAAAAAACGACTTTATTATTTATAAAATGATATATGATCCTGTCATAACATCTTTGTAATGTCCCGGTTCCGGAAGCCACCTAGAGGCGCCCCGTACCTGGTTGGTCACATGGCCTAAAGTACATTTCCCCAAACACCATAGGCTACTGACTAGCAGCAAGGGACTTGGGTTTGATAGTGGGGAAACTATGCCCTTATTGGTAGAGTACACAGTGGAAGAAAAACAAATACATAACAGAAGAAACCATAACCATCCATACAAGAGTAAACAATACACATCAGAAGATGAACATTAAACAACTGGAGAACACACACATGTATATAAAATAATGTATGGTATATATGTCTAGGAAAGCATCCCAACAAGTCACAATTCTGAATAAAATACTAAACCAAAGTGAAAAATAAAAACAGGTAAACTCCTTAGCATCGCAAGCCATATCTTGGTCCCACGCTCTCCAGCTCCACAGCAAGTCAAGTACTTGAAGTAGAAGGGCGCTTTCCCTTATCTATACCTGCAACAATATAATCTGTTTGGGACCAAAATCTTGGCTCAAATAGGGTGTGAGACAAGGTCCCTGTAGGCAACCACCCAAAGATATGTGCCTAACATTCAGTGAATACATGGCAGTAAAAATATAGGAAGCAGTAAACAGGAAATCACACAACAGCTACAATCCACAGTCTAGCATACAAGGTACACAAGTAATAGCCAAAAAACAAGAATAACAATAGATAACCCCCTGGGTAGTTCTCACAGCCTAACCATTATGGTTCAACCTACAAGTACTAGCAACCCTCAGGGAAGCACACACTGTCTCACCCCTCTGGTTCAGCTAAAGAATAGACTCTCTGAGGAAGCACTCACCCTCAATTACCCCTATAGTCTCGTATCGTACAAAAGGCTCTCTGGGGAAGAACTCAACGTCTAATTCCCCCTGTAGCCCACATCGAGGAACTACAAAATCTTTGAGGAAGCACTCAACGTCAATTCCCCCTGTGTTCTCACATCTTAAATTAAAGACACTCTTGAAAAGCCCTTACGTCCATTCTCCCTATGGTCCACTAAACTAGGTTCTCTCAGCCCTGTGTAAAATGAACATGCATAGCACGCATATCATCCGAAGTAAACCTCAAGAACTACTTGGATATCATTCTAAGGTAAAACAACATAACAGTACAACAGTTCCACTATCCTACAACTAGGCATGGCAACTGGAAAAAATCCAAATAAGAAAACCAAGCATGGAAAACATCCAGAGTACATTAAAAACTACCCAATTCACAAGAAATTACCTCTACTCAAGTAATCAAGAAAAGCAGGCAACAACAAGGGAAAAACAGGAAACACACAATACCCTGTTCAAGGGTATTGGTGGAATTTGCACAAAATATTCAGAGAATTCTTACAGAAAGGCATAAACCACCTACCACAATTCTAGGAGAACAATATACGTGAACCACGATGATTGATTCTACTTAGAATGTTTAGGATTTGAGAAAATGTCAAAAAATCTAAACCAACTATATCTTGAGAAAGAGGAGGAATTGGACAACAAGGCTCTAGGAGAAGGAATAACTCACCGCTGCGGTTCCAACGCAATCGACGACGGTCGATTCAGAGAACAGACGGAGGCATGGGAGCTCGGAGAAGATCTATGGCCGTACGGCTTCTCTTGGATGAATGAAACCTAGAAGAAACGTGTTCTGTCCGTCAGGCGCAACCCCGGTGCGTTTACTGATAAAAAAAATAAAATACACGGCGTGTACTTCTTGAGTACATGACGTGTACTCAATTTTTCCATACTCCAATTTAAGAGGCCTCCACTTTACACCTACACACCATGTGTGTGGCCCAGACATGGCCAAAAAATGGCCTGGCGCGGCAAGGGAGTACACAGCGTGTACTCATAAAGTACATGACATGTACATCAAAATTTTCCAGAAACTCCCCTTTTCTCAAAAACTCCACACAGAGGAAAGTCATACTTGAAACGAAGATCCGGGTTCTTACAAACTTCCCCCAGTAAAGAAATTCATCCCCGAATTTCCCTAATGAGGCAGAGAAGAAGAAACCCCGAATAGCTCCGGCCACTACGATCGTACACCGACCTCCCTTTCCCAGGTCTCATCCTGTACTCACCCGTGCTGCCATAGCACCCATACTAGAGGAACAGACCACCCCCGGAGAACCTTTGCACTGCGATCAAAAATCTAGATAGGATGCTCCTCTAACGATGCATCCGCTTCGAGCCCAACCTACTCGGGCTGAAAGACATGAGATGGGTCTGAAAAGTAATGTTGGAGTTGAGATATGTGGAAGACGTCGTGCATGGACCGGTACCTCTGAGGTAACTCCAACTGATAGGAACCAGACCAAATCTCTCCAATATCTCAAATGGCCTGACATACTGCGGTGAAAGCTTACCCTGTCTCCGAATCCTCTTGTGTACCAATCTCGGTGCGATATGTAGGAAAACCTGACCCCGACCTCGAACTCCATAGGTCATCTCCGCAGATCAACATAAGACTTCTGTCGAGACTGTGCTGTAGCCATCCTCTTCTGAATCAACTCTATCTCCTCTAAGGTCTCCTAAACAAGATGAGGTCTCGGTAAAGATGCCTCTCCTGCCTCCAACTAGCATAAAGGTGATCGACATGGCCTACCGTACAAAGCCTCATAAAGTTCCATATGAATAGTCGCCTAAAAAATGTTGTTGTATGTGAACTCCACTAGAGGGATATGCTTCTCTCATGAACCTCCAAAGTCTAGAATGAAAGCTCGAAGCATATCCTCAAGCACCTAGATCGTATGCTCGGATTGGCCATCTGTCTAGGGATTGTATGCTGTACTCAAAAGTACCAGTGTACCCAAAGCCCTCTGAAGCCCCTACCAGAACTGAGAAGTAAAGCACGCATCCCTGTCTGAAACAATGGAGTTTGGAACTCCATGCAGACGTATAATCTCTCGGATGTAAAGTCATCCCAGATCATCAACACTGAAGGTCTCCTTGATCAGTAAGAAGTGAGCGACCTTCGTAAGTCTTTCGACAACAACCCAAACAACATCGTTCCCTCGAGGTGACCTCGGAAATTCGGTCACGAAGTCCATCACGACATTGTTCCACTTCCACTCTGGAATGGGTAACTACTATAAAATGCCTACTGGTCACTGATGCTCTGCCTTCACCTGCTGACAAGTAGAACACCTCAAGACGAAACCAACAACATCCCTCTTCATACCTAGACACCAGTACTGGCGATGAAGATCTCAATACATCTTGGTGATGCCAGGATGAACTGCCCAAACTGTGGAATGAAAGTCCTACATCAGCTCATCGCGTATATCTGCTAGCACCCACACGCGTCCCTGGAAATGCAAGATCTCATCCTCACCC
The DNA here is from genome assembly GCA_963277665.1 of Viscum album. Lineage (NCBI taxonomy): Eukaryota > Viridiplantae > Streptophyta > Magnoliopsida > Santalales > Viscaceae > Viscum > Viscum album. The sequence goes on along the minus strand of OY728152.1, from coordinate 1,712,695,767 downwards.
ACTGTCCATCCAGGAAGAGGGTCCTCTCCTGACAAACTCTCCTGCAGGACTAAGCCTTCTATGTCTGATAGCTGCCTCATCCATACCGATCAATAAGTGTAGAGATAACAGCTACAGAAGATAGGTAAGCCTGTCCCTGTCTATCGTGGACCTCCAGATGCATCTCAAAGAACAATACCATAAGGTACCACTCACTACTGGCCTCCTGAACTTCCTAAATTTGAGTTCTCCTGCTCAACGCATCTACCACTACGTTTCCTTTTCCCGGTGTATATGCAAGCTCAAAATCAAAAGACTGAAGATACTCGACCCACCTGTGCTGTCTCAGATTCAGATCACAATGAGTGAAGATGTACTTGAGACTCTTGTGGTCAGTGAAAACCACCAAGTGCTCTCCCAAAAGGTAATGTCTCCAACAGTGCAAGGCATGAATGACAGCTGCCAACTCCAGATCGTGGGTCGGGTAGTTCCTCTCATGTGGCCTCAACTACTGAGACCCATACAGAACGAATCCGACTCCCGGTATAAGAATAACGCCCATTTCGATACCTGAAGCATCACAATAAATAGTATAGCTCTTTCCTGGATCTGTAAAGACTAGTATCAGTGCTTATGTCAACCTTCCCTTCAGTTCCTGAAAGGCTAACTCACAAGAATCGGACCATAAGAACCTCACCCCTTTTTTTGTCACACCTGTCAATGGTGCTGCTAGGCGTGAAAAGTATTGAATGAAGCGTCTGTAGTATCCAGCCAACCCTAAGAAACTCCGTACTTAAACGACGTTCTTTGGATGCTCCCAGGAAACTAAAGCTCTCAATTTCTCTAGGTCCAAAGATACTCCTACCTCTGAGATGACGTGACCCAAGAAGTGAATCTGGTCCATGCAAAAGTGGCACTTAGAGAGTTTAGCATAAAGATGATCCTCTCTCAGTGTACTCAGAATGATCTCAAGATGGGTATCATGGTCGTGTTGAGTTTGAGAGTACACCAATATATCGTCCATGAAGACTATAATGAAGGAATACAAGTAAGGATGGAACACTTGGTTCATCAGTGCCATGAAAACTGCTGGCACATTTGTGAGGCCGAACGGAATGACCGTATACTCATAGAGACCACACCTGATCATGAAGGCTATCAGAGGTATATTTGATGTTCTAATGTGCAACTGATGATAATCGGACCTCAAATAAATCTTAGAGAACACTTGATATCCTCGAAGCTGATCAAAGAGGTCATCAATCCTCGGCAAGGGATATCAGTTCTTGGCCATCAACTGGTTCAGCTTTCGATAATACACACAGAGACTAAGGGTACCATCTGACTTCTTCGCAATCAGGATAGGCAAAACCTAAGGAGAAGTACTGGGTCAGATGAAACCCTTTTCCAGCAACTCCTCCAACTGCTTCTTGAGCTACTGTAACTCAGGTGTAGACATCCTATAAGGAGGAATGGACACCGGTGCTGCTCCTAGAATGAGCTCAATAGAGAAGTCTAGCTCACGCTTTAGAGGCAAACCTGAAAAGTCCTCTCGAAATACATCCCTGAAATGATCCACCACAGGAGGGAAGTCTAACTGTGAAGTCCCCTAGTCATCCAGATAATGAATAGAAATATGGGCCGTCACCCTTCCTAGCCCATGATGCTCGAGTCCTGCTCAACTCGCATGAACATCCCATTCGCCTCTATAAAGAAAAGATTCACCCTCTGGTGAAATGAAACTCACCCTACAGAGATAACATTCGATGACTTCCTGGAAGGGAACCAACCACTCCATCCCGAGAATGACATCATATCCTATCATCTCTAGGACATAGAGATCCCATAAAAAGTGATACCCTGCAACCTCGAGAGGGCACTCTCTACACTGACGTACACAAGATGTCCTCATCCCCAAAGGTGTGTCTAGTGTCAAAAAATAGGCAGAAGAAAAGATACAGAGCCCAAGGATCTCCACAACAGCAATAGAGATAAATCTATGCATAGAACCGGTATCGAAAAGGGTTGAAGATTAAACTAAGGCTACTAAAATCATACCTCAAATTGTAGAAGGTCCGGGATCCTGCTCCTGATAGGTCTAATCCACCACAAAAATCTAGCCTACCCAGTGGCCCTGTGACCCTGCCTGACCACACTGAGCTGATCCTCCCTACTGGTGCTGAAGGACTGGTGACTGACTACCAAAACATCAACCTCCACCTCAGCCTGAACAGATAGAAGAACTCCAATTTCTCGACTGGTGAGAAACTGGTGGCGCTGCTCCTAAACGTGGAGTCATGGAAGAACCCCTGTCACCATCTACTGGTGATAAAACCTGGCAGAAACGCTGAAGGTGACCCATATTGCTGCAAGATCGGCACTCCACTAGGTCTATCTAGCATTGTAGACTCATGTGTCCTGCCCTTCCACATAGGTATCAAACTACCTGGATACCTGAAGATGTATCTCGCCTCCTCGGATCACCGTGCGTAGACTCCTTACAGCGCTTCCTTCTGTCAATTGGAGGAACACTAGCACTGGATGCAGAACTGCCCTGGCTCGCAGCTCTGGAGTCTCTCATATTGCGCTCCGCAATCAGTGCCTAGTTGATGATGGAAGTGATGGAAGTGATGGAAGTCAACTAGAAGAGATTCACCTGTGAGCGGATCTCCCTCCTGAGACCATCCTCAAACTTCCTTGCCAATAACACCCCATCTCCACCCTAGAGGGGTGTGAAATGCTGCAGTTCGGTGAAATGAGAGGAATACTCCAAAACAGATAGAGTACCCTGATCTACAATCAGGAACTCCCGAGCTCGATTGACCCTCAGGGTCTCTGGGGAGAAGTAGTCGTAAAACACACGCTGGAACTCCTCCCAAGCCATAAATTGCTGATGTCCCGCCTGTGAGATCACGTCCCACCACCTCTTGGTGGAGTCTCGAAGCATGTAGGAAATGAGCTTGACCCACCTCTCTTGAGGTGTTTCCAGATGCTCAAAGATAGTTAGCATGGCCTCCAGCCATGACTCTACAGCCTGTGGTCCTCCTTCCCCCAAGAAAGTAGGAGGATGCTGCTGCTGGAAAACCCACGTCAAGTCTGCCATAGACGAGGCAGGAGGTGGTGCTCCCTGAAAGGTCTGCATCATCCTTATAAATCCTTCCCTGAACTGCGGGTCAGCACCTGCAACTGGTATGACAGCCGGTGCCAAGGCTATCCCGACCAGGGGATCAGCAGGAAGTCCCTGATCAGCCATATCTGGTGTCTGATCACCGTCTAACAACTGACATAAAACCGGAGGAAGTCTCTGAGGCATAGCTCTGAAGGATCAAAATCATACCTTAGATCCAGAAAACAAGGACAAAAAACAAAGGAGTACAAAATGGAAATAGGATAAGGAAACACTCAAGTTTTACAAAACATGACTACAAGGTGTGTATAAACTCTAAACGGCATGTGCTTAATTCAATTCCCCTACCCGTGTCTCCTTGCTTGGATAAGACACAAGGTATTCTTAAACTGAGACTACACGGCGTGTTCCCTATGGACACGACGTGCAGTAGACAAGGTTTCAACGACCCGTGTTGTTAGTTACATGACCGGTTACACGGCTGAGACTACACGGCGTATTCCGAACAAACACGGTGTGTACATGAATATTTTCCCGACCCGTGTTGTTGGCGACACGACCAAGTACACGGCTGACCCTTACACGTCATGTTCAGAAAAAACACGACGTGCATAAGAGGAGATAACACCGACCCATGTTGCTCGTGACACGATCGGGTACCTGGAACAAGACTACACGGCGTGTTCTTTACCAACATGATGTGTTCCTTACCAACACGGTGTGTTCTACTCGAGCTTCCCCGGCCCGTGTTGTTAGTGACACCTCCGGGTACACAGATCTATACTACATGGCATGCACCTACCGTACACGGTGTGCTCCTGGAAATTTTCACAACCCGTGTTTCTACTCACACAGTAAGTGACATAGTTTAAAACTACATGACGTGTATATATAAAGTACACTCCGTGTATTCTGGGTTTTTCCATGCAGTAGCTCTAAAACTACACTGAAGCCCATAAAGCACTAAAAAACAAGCATGAAGGTGCCAAATTCCGATTCGTGAGGGCCCATACTCCCCATGAATCAAATCTTGGCATCCAATACAGTCATATATAAGGAAAAATAGGTCAATGATTCACCAATTTTTGATTCAAGAGGGCCCATAATACCTCAAGAACCAAAATTTGGTGTTCATTTAAGAAAAGTACAATACAGCAGTCATCTATGAAATAGCAGAGATCATATCAAAGAATCTCTCATAACAACATGCATAATCTACACAAAGTCTATCACAACAATATGCAATCACTAATGCACCCTAGATGTCATGGCAAGAATGCATGGCATGTGATTTCTAAAAGTTCCTATATGATGCATGAGATGGCATACCCTCATCTCATCGGGTTGCAATAGAAATAGAACCACAATATCAACAACAATAATAGTACAAGGCATGTGAATCACTCTAGGTGAAATCAGATCAACTGTAACATAGAAAAACTAGAAAACTGTAATATGCGAGGTAGATTGGATTTTACTTGTACACGGGTTAGCTATTCCCAGGAACAACTTAATACCAAGTACCGAATTCTTCCTATCCCTGGCTAAAGGCTCCAAACAGTAATCAAGAGAAAAGAAACCCTCTGATACTGCTTTCTAATGTCTCGGTTCCAGAAGCCACCCAGAGGTGCCCCGTACCCAGTTGGTCACATGGCCTCAAGCGCATTTCCTCAAACGCCAGAGGCTACCGACTAGCAGGGATGACCTTGGGTGTGATAGTGGGGAAACTATGCCCTCATTGGCAGAGTACACAATGGAAGAAAAACAAATAGATAATAGTAGAAACCATTACCATCAATACAAGAGTAAACAATACACAACAGAAGACGAACAATAAACAACTGGAGCACACACAAATGTATATAATATTATCCATTATACATATATCTAGGAAAGCATCCAAACAAGTCACAATGCTGAATACAATACTGAACCAAAGTGAAAAATAAAAATAGGTAAACTCCTCAGCATCGCAAGCCATAGCTTGGTCCCACGCTCTCCAGCTCCACAACAAGTCAAGTACCTGAAGTAGAAGGGTTCTTTTCCTTATCTATACCTGCAACGATATAATCTGTTTGGGCCCAAAATCATGTCCCAAACAGGGTGTGAGACAAGGTCCCAGTAGGCAACCACCCAAATATCTGTGCCTAACAGTCAGTGAATACATGGTAGTAAAAATACAGAAAGAAGTAAACAAGAAAGCACACAACAACTACAATCCACAGTCTAGCATTCAAGGTACACAAGTAACAGCCAAACAACAAGAAGAAGAATAGGTAACCCCCTGGGTAGTTCTCATATCCTAACCCTTATGGTTCAACCTAAAAGTGCTAGAAACCCTCTGGGAATCACACACAGTCTCACCCCTCTGGTTCAGCTAAAGAATAGACACTCTAAGGAAGCATTCACCGTCAATCCCCCCTATAGTATTATATCATACTAAAGGCTCTCTGGGGAAGAACTCAACGTCTAATTCCCCCTGTGGCCTATGTAGAGGAACTGTAGACTCTTTGAGAAATCCCTCAATGAAAATTCCCCCTGTGGTCTTGCATCGTAAATTAAAGACACTCTGGAGAATCCCTTACGTCAATTATCCCTATGGTCCACTACACTAGGTTCTCTCAGCCCTGTGTAAAACAAACATGCATAGTGAGCGTATCGTCCCAAGTAAAACTCAAGAACTACTTGGTCATCATTCTAAGGCACAACAGCATAACAGTACAATAGTTCCACTATCCTAAAACTAGGCATGGAAACTGGGAAAATGCCAAATAAGTACAACAATCATGGAAAACATCCAAAATATAGTAAAAACTACCCTATTAACAAGCAATTACCTCTACTAAAGCAATCAAGCAAATCAGGCAACAATAAGGGAAAAACAGGAAATACACAATACCCCATTCAAGGGTATTGGTGGAATTTTCACAAAATATTCACATACTTCCTACAGAAAGGCACAAACCACATGCCTCAATGCTAGGAGAATGATATACGTGAATCACGGTGACTGATTCTCCTTAGAACGTCGAGGATCTGAGAAAATGTCAAAAACGCTCAACCAATGATATTTTTAGAAAGAGGTGGAATTGTATAAAAAGGCTCTAGGAGAAGGAAGAACTCACCACTACTGTTCCAGAACAATCGACGACGGTCGATTCAGAGAACAGACAGAGGCATGAGAGCTCGGAGAAGATCCATGGTCGTACGACTTCTCTCGGACGAACAAAACCTAGACGAAAGGTGTTCTGTCCGTCAGGCGCGACCCCAGTGTGTTTGATGAAAAAAAAAGAAAATACACAGTGTGTACTTCATGAGTACACGACGTGTACTCTATTTTTCCATACTCCACTTTAAGCAGCCTCCACTTCACCCCTACACACCATGTGTGGGGCCCGGACATGGCCAGTACATGGCCTGGAGCGGCAAGGGAGTACACGGCGCGTACTCATATAGTACGCAATGTGTACTTCAAAATTTTACAGAAACTCATATTTTCTCAAAAACTCTGGAAAAATGAAAGACATACCTAAAATGAAGATCATGGTTCTTATAAACTTCCCCCCGTAAAGAAATTCATCCCCGAATTTCTCTAACGAGGTAGAGAAGAAGAGACCCCGAATAGCTCTCGCCACTGCGATCGTACATCGGCCTCCCTTTCCCAGGTCTCGTCCTGTACTCGCATGTGCTTCCATAACACCCGTACTAGAAGAACAAACCACCCCCGGAGAACCTTCATTTTGCAATCGAAAATCCGAATAGGATGCTCCTCAAACGATGCATCAGCTTCGAGCTGAACCTCCTCAGGCTGAAAGAAATGAGACGGGTCTGAAAAGTAACGTCGGAGCTGAGAGACGTGGAGGACGTCGTACATGGCCTAGTACCTCTGAGGTAAATACAACCAATAGGAAACTGTCCCAACTATCTCCAATACCTCAAACAGCCCAACGTACCATGGTGAAATCTTACCCTGTCTCCAAATCTTCTTGTATCCCTATCTTGGTGCAACACGCTGGAAAACCTAATCCTCGACCTCGAACTCTAGAGGTCATCTTCGCTGATCAGCATAAGACTTTTGTTGAGACTGTACTGTAGCCATCTTCTTCTGAATCAACTATATCTTCTCTGAGGTCTCCTGAACAAGATAAGGTCCCAGTAGAGATGCCTCTCCTACCTCCAACCAGCATAAAGTTGATTAGCATGGCCTACCGTACAAAGCCTCGTAAGGTTCCATCTGAATATTCTTCTTAAAACTATTGTTGTAGGAGAACTCCACCACAGGGACATGCTTCTCCTAAGAACCAGCAAAGTCTATAATGCATGCTCGAAGAATATACTCAAGTACCTGGATCGTACGGTCGGACTGGCCATCTGTCTGGGGATGGTATGCTGTACTAAAAAAGTACCTTTGTACCCAAAGCCCTCTAAATACCCTACAAGAACCGAGAAGTAAAGTGCACATCCCTGTCTGAAACAATGGAGTCTGAAACTCCATGGAGACGTACAATATATCGGATGTAAAGTCATCCCAGATCATCAACACTGAAGGTCTCCTTGATTGGTAAGAAATGAGAAACCTTTGTAAGTCTGTCGACGAAAACCCAAACAACATCATTCCCTCAAGGAGAGCTCGCCAGTCCGGTCATGAAGTCTATCGCGACATCGTTCCACTTCCACTCCAGAATGGGTAACTGCTATAAAAGGCCTGCTGGTCACTGATGCTATGCTTTCACCTGCTGACAAGTAGAACACCTCAAGATGAAACCAACAACATCCATATTCATACCTGGCCACCAGTACTGGCGATGAAGATCCCGAGACATCTTGGTGACACCAGGATGAACTGACCAAACTGAGGAATGACAGTCCCGCGTCATCTCCTCGTGTATGTCTGCTGGAACCCACACGCATCCCTAGAAATGCAAGATCTCATCCTCGCCCACTATCCATCTAGGAAGAGGGTCCTCTCCTGACACACTCTCCCACTTGACTAAGACTTCTGAGTATGATAGCTGCCTCATCCGTACCCGATCAAGAAGTGTGGAGATAACAACTACAAAAGATAGGTAAGTCTATCCCTGTCTTTCATGAACCTCTAGATGCATCTCAGAGAACATATCCATAAGCTACCACTCACTTCTGTCCTCCTGAACTTCTTGAATCTGAGTTCTAATGCTCAACGCATCTGCCACTGCGTTGCCTTTTCCCAACGTATAGGCAAGATTGAAATAAAAAGACTGAAGATACTCAACCCACCTGTGTTGTCTCATATTCCGATCACGCTGAGTGAATATGTAATTGATACTCTTATGGTCAGTGAAAACCACAATGTTCTCTCTCAGAAGGTAATGTGTCCAACAACGCAAGGCATGAACGACAGCTGCCAACTCCAGATCATGTGTCAGGTAGTTCGTCTCATGTGGCCTCAACTGCTGTGACCCGTACGCAACGACTCTGACTCCCTGCATAAGCACAACACCCAGTCTGATACCTGAAGAACCACAATAAACTGTATAGCTCTTTCCTGGCTCTGGCAAGAAAAGTATCGGTGCTGATGTCAACCTTCCCTTCAGCTCCTGAAAGGTTGACTCACAAGAATATGACGATAAGAATTTCACCCCCTTCTTGGTCAAACCTATAAATGGTGCTGATAGGCATGAAAATTTCTGAATGAAGGGTCTGTAGTATCCAGCCAGCCCAAGGAATCTCCATACCTCAAAGACGTTCTTAGGCTACTCGCTGGAAACTATAGCTCTCACTTTCTCTGGGTCCACAAATACTCCTGCCTCTGAGATGATGTGACCCAAGAAGTGAATATGGTCCATCCAAAAGTGGCAATTTGATAGTTTAGCATAATTTCGATGCTCTATCAGTGTACTCAGAACGATCTCAAGATGGGTAGAATGGTCGTGTCGAGTGTGAGAGTACACCAATATATCGTCCATGAAGACCATGATGAAAGAATCCAAGTAAGGATGGAAAACTCGGTTCATTAGTTCCATGAAAACTGCTGGCGCATTCATGATACCGAACGGCATAACCATATACTCGTAGAGACCATACCTGCTCCTAAAGGCTGTTAGAGGTATATCTGATGGTCTAATGCACAAATGATGATAACCGGACATCAAATAGATCTACAAGAACACCCGGGATCCTCGAAGCTGATCAAATATTTCATCAATCCTCAGTAAGGAATATCTGTTCTTGTCCGTCAACTAGTTTAGCTTCTAATAATCCACACAGAGCCTAAGGGTACCATCTGCCTTCTTCGCAAACAGGACATGAGAACCCCAAGGAGAAGTACTGGGTCGAATGAAACCCTTTAACTACAACTCCTCCAACTGCTTCTTGAGCTCCTGCAACACAGGTGTAGCCATCCAATAAGGAAGAATGGACACCAGTGATGCTCCTGGAACGAGCTCAATAGAGAAGTCTACCTCACGCTCTGGAGGAAAACCTGAAAATTCCTCTAGAAAGACATCCCTGAAACGATCCACCATAGGAGGGAAGCCTAACTGTGAAGTCCCGTGGTCATCCAGATAAAGACTAGAAATCTGGGCCATCACCCTTCCTAGCCCATGATGCTCGAGTCCTGGTCGACTTGCCTGAACATCCCAATCACCTCTAGGAAGAAAAGATTCACCCTCTGGTGAAATGAAACTCTTTCTGTGGCCATAACAGTCAATGACTTCCTTGAAGGGAACCAACCAGTCCATCCCAAGAATTAAATCATATCCTATCATCTCTAGGACAAAGAGGTCCCATAAGAAACAATACCCTACAACCTCGAGAGGGCACTCTCTACATTGACGTACACTAGATGTACTCATCCCCAAAGGTGTTTTTAGTGTCAACAAGTCGGCAGAGGAAAATATACAGAGCCCAAGGCTCTCCACAACAGCAACAGAGATAATGCTATGCATAGCACCGGTATCGAAAAGGGCTGAAGATAAAACTGAGGCTACTAAAATCGTACCTCAAACTATTGAAGGTCCGGGATCCTGCTCCTAATAGGTCTACTCCATAGCAAAAGTCTGGCCTACCCCACGGCCCTGTGACCCTGCCTGACCACTCTGAGCTGATCCTCGCTACTGGCGCGGAAGGAATGGTGATTGAATTCCATGACCTCGACCTCCACCTCGACCCAAATGGCTGGAAGAACTCCAGTTCCCCGACTGGTGAGAAACTGGTGCTGCTGCTCCTGAATGAGGAGTCATGGAACAACCCCCATCACCTGCTAATGGTGAGAAAATTTGGCATAAACTTTGAAGGTGAACTATCTTGACATAAGATCGGCACTCCACTGGGTCTCTCTGGCACTGCGACCTCATGTGCCCTGCCCTTCCACAGTGGTAGCATACTACCTGGATACCTGAATATGTATCTCACCTCCTCGGATCACCATGCATAGACTCCTTATGAAACTTCCTACTGTCAACTGGAGGAACACTAGCTTTGGAAGAAAAACCGCCCTGGCTCGCAGCTCCAGAGTCTCTCAGATTGCACTCCGCAATCAGTGACTGGTTGACGATGGAAGTGATGGAATTCAACTGGAAGAGATTCACCTACGAGCAGATCTCCTTCCTGAGACCATCCTCAAACATCCATGCCAAGAACACCCCATCTCCAACCCGGATGGGTGTGAAACGCTGGAACTAGGTAAAACGAGAGGAATACTCCATAACAGATAGAGTACCCTGCTCTAGACTTATGATCTCTCGAGCTTGATCAGCCCTCAGGGTCTCTGGGTAGAAGTAGTCATAAAACATGTGCTGAAACTCCACCCAAGCCATAACTTGCTGATGTCCCGACTATGAGATCATGTCACACCACCTCTTGGAAGATTCTTGAAGCATATAGGTAGTGAGATTGACCCGCCTCTCTGGAGGTGTTTTCAGATTCTCAAAGATAGTCAGCATGACCTCCATCCATGACTCTGCAGCCTGTGGTCTTCTTTCCCCCAAGAAAGTAGGAGGATGCTGCTGCTGGAAAACCCGCGGGTCAAGTCTTCCATAGACGAGGTAGGAGGAGGTGCTCCCTGAAAGGTCTGAATCATCCTCATAACGCATTCCCTGAACTGCGCATCAGTGCCTGCAACTGGTATGACAGTCGGTGCCAAGGTTGGAACGAATGGAGGTTCGACAGGCAGTCCCTGATCAGCCATATCTGGTGTCTGATCACCGTCTGGAAACTGACGTAGAACAGGAGGACATCTCAGAGGCATAGCTCTGAAGAATCAAAAGCATACATTAGATCAAGAAAAAGGAAAAAGAACAAAAGAGTACAAAATTGAAATAGGAGAAGTAAACACTCAAGTTTTACAAAATGTGACTACACGGCGTGTATAAACTCTACACGGTGAGTACTTAACTCGATTCCCCTACCCGTGTCTCCTTGTACAGCTAACCCACATGGTCTTCTTAAACTATGACTACATGGCATGTTCACTATGGACACGACCTATAGTAGACATGGTTTCAACGACCCGTGTTGTTAGTTACACGGCCAGTTACACGGCTGAGACTACACAACATGTTCCGAACAAACACGTCCTGTACTTGAAGATTTTCCCGACCCGTGTTGTTGGAGACACGGCCAAGTACACGACTGATCCTTACACGGTGTGTTCTGAACAAAAACGGCATGCATATGAGGAGATAACATCGACCTGTGTTGTTTGTGACATAGCCGGGTACCTGGAACAAGACTACATGACGTGTTCTTTACTAACACGGTGTGTTCTACTCGAGCTTCCTCAACCCGTGTTGTTAGTGACACGATTGGGTACACGGATCTATACTACACGACGTGCACCTACCATACACGACATGTTCCAGGAGATTTTCACAACCCGTGTTTCTGCTCACATAGTCAGTGAAACGATTTAAAGCTACACAACGAGTATATATAAAGTACATAACATGTATTCTGGGTTTTTCCAGGAAGTAGCTCTAAAACTGCACCAAAGCCCAGAAAACACTAAAAAACGAGCATGAAGGTGACAAATTATGATTCATGAGGGCCCATACTCCCCCCGAATCAAAGCTTGGCATCCAATACAGTCATATATAAGAAAACACCGGTCAATGATTCAAAAATATCCGATTCAAGAGGGCCCATAATACCTCAAGAACCAAAATTTGGCGTTTATTTAAGCAAAGTACCATACAACAGCCCTCTATCAGACAACAGAGATCCTATCAAAGCATCCATCACAACAGCATGCATAATCTACACAAAGTCTATCACAACAACATGCAATTGCTAATGCACCCTAGATGGTATGGAAAGAATGCATGGCATGTGATTTCTAACAAGTGCCTATATGATGCATGAGATGGCATACCCTCATCCCATCGGGTTGAGACAGAAATAGAACCACAATATATAAAACAATAACAACACAAGGCATGTGAATCACTCTAGGTGAAATCAGATCAACTATAACATAGTGAAACCATAAAAATGTAATAAGTGATGTAGATTGGCTTTTCCTTGTACGCGGGTTAGCTACTCTTGGGAACATCTTAATACCAAGTACTGAATCCATCCTATCCTTGGATAAAGGCTCCAAAACAGTAATCAAGATAAATGAAACCCTTTGATACCACTTTGTAACATCCTGGTTCCGGAAGCCATCCAGAGTCGCCTCGTACCTGGTTGGTCACATGGACTCAAACACATTTCCCCAAATTCCAGAGGCTGCCGAATAACATTGAGGGCCTTGGGTGTGATAGTGGGGAAACTATGCCCTCATTGGCAGAGTAAACAGCAGAAGAAAAACAAATAGATAATAGTAGAAACCATAACCATTCATACAAGAGTAAACAATACACAACGGAAAAAGAACAATAAACAACTGGAGCACACACACACATGTATATAAAATGATGCATGATACATATGTCTAAGAAAGCAGCCAAACAAGTCACAATGATGAATACAATACTAAACCAAAGTTCAAAAGAAAAAAAGGTAAACTCATCAGCATCGCAAGCCATAGCTTGGTCTCACGCTCTCTAGCTCCACAACAAGTCAATTACCTGAAGTAGAATGGATATTTCCCTTATCTATAACTGCAACAATATAATCTGTTTATGCCCAAAAGCATGGACCAAACAGGGTGTGTGATAAGGTCATAGTAGGAAACCACCCAAAGATCTGTTTCTAACAGTCAGTGAATACATTACAGTAAAAACACAGGAAGCAGTAAATAGGAAAGCACACAACAGCTACAATCCACAGTCTAGTATACAAGTTACAAGTGTAATAGCCAAACAACAAGAAGAACAAAAGGTAACCTCCTGGGTAGTTCTCACAGACTAACCCTTATGGTTCAACTTAAAAGTACTAGCAACCCTCCAGGAAGCACACATAGTCTCGCCCCTCTGGTTCAGCTAAAGAATAGAATCTCTGGGGAAGCACTCACCGTCAATTCCCCCAATAGTCTCGTATCGTACTAAAGTCTCTCTGGGGAAGCACTCAACGTCTAATTCCACCTGTGGCCAGCATCAAGGAACTATAGACTCTCTGAGGAAGCACTCAACATCAATTCCCCCTGTGGTCTCACATCATAAATTAAAGACACTCTCAAGAAGCCCTTACGTCCATTCTCCCTATGGTCCACTACACTAGGTTCTCTCAGCTCTGTGTAAAACAAACATGCATACCACACATATTGTCTCAAGTAAACCTCAAGAATTACTTGGCTATCATTCTAAGGCACAACAACATAACAGTACAAGAGTTACACTATCCTACAACTAGGCATGGAAACTGGGAAAATTCCAAATAATCAAAACAAGCATGGAAAACATCCAGATTACAGTAAAAACTTCCCTATTCACAAGCAATTACTTATACTCAAGCAATCAAGCAAAGCAGGCAACAACAAGGGAAAAACAGGAAACACACAATACCCTGTTCAAGGGTATTGGTGGAATTTGCACAAAATATTCAGAGACCTCATACAGAAAGGCACAAACCACATACCTCGATGTTAGGAGAATGATATACGTGAACCACGATGACTGATTATCCTTAGAACGTCGAGGATCTTAGAAAATGTCAAAAATGATCAACCAACGATATCTTGAGAAAGAGGAGGAATTGTATAACAAGGCTCTAGGAGAAGGTAGTACTCACCACTGCAGTTCCAACACAATTGAAGACGGTCGATTCAGAGAACAGATGGAGGCACGAGAGGTCGGAGAAGATCCGCGGCCATACAACTTCTCTCGGACAAATGAAAGCTAGACGAAAGGTGTTCTGTCTATCAGGTGCGACCCCGGTGCATTTAATGAAAAAAACGAAAATACATGGCATGTACTTCTTGAGTACATAGTGTGTACTCCATTTTTCTGTACTCCATTTTAAGCGGCCTCCACTTCACCCCTACACACCGTGTGTGTCGCCCGGACATGGCCAGCACACGGCCTGGAGCGGCAAGGGAGTACACGGCTTGTACTCATAAAGTACACGACGTGTACTTCAAAATTTTCCAGAAACTCCTCTTTTCTCAAAAACACAAAAAAAGGAAAGAAATGCCTGAAACAAAGATCCAGGCTCTTTCAATCTTATCACACATTCGCTAATAATCATTAATTGATTTCATTGTTTCGAATGATAATGCCTCTTTTACTCATGCAAGATTCTTTATGAAAGATACAGTTCCTGAAAACATTATATATTTATATAATCACAATATTTAAATTCCTAATATAATTATAAAATAATTACATTAATTATAGGTTTAAAATCATTCATTAATTAGTGTTATAAAAAATAAATCATGTTAGGATCATAGAGACAATATGTCGTACATAGAGTAATGTTTTCCATTCATTAATGATCATTAAGGAAAATATGTATGTAATATTTTCCCTTTAAATAAATATAATAATTTCATTGAGGTCACATTATATAAATATTTACATCAATCATGTGTTTTGGTGATGAAAAGAGAGTCACATCTCTTGGTGAAGCTGGTAGTCCACACATGAATGAATGACATTATTGTCCTCCATTAATTAAAAAAGATTAAAAATAAAATGATATATCATATTAAATAGATGATAAATATTCCATTTATAAAATAATTATTTCTTTTATATAACATATAATCATTACTATTTTTCCTCATCAAGATTTATTTAAATGTGAATGACTAATCACATCACTTCGAGAGGCGGTGGTCTTCCATACATATGAGTGACAATATCATATTTCTTAAGGAATAGAAGGTAAAAATATATATTAAATAATGAATACATAGGAACTGATATGTTATATATTTCATATATATATATATATATACTTTATATCCATCATCATACATTGTCATGATAATTTGAAATGGATGAATGGATTCATCGGTTTGGGCGGCTGTAGTCCGCCGTTCATAGGAATGAAGAATTCAAAACCGATTTTATGAAACTATATACAATTTGGAATGTAACCCTAAAATAAAAACATACAATCTTATGGATGATAATTATTTTATTTTATTAGAATGTTTTTAATATAATTTAATGAGGTGGAGAATGAAATAAAATAAAGATTCAGGTTTAACAACATTAACTCTCTTTTAGGTATCCTCATTATGTATGCAACAAATACTTCAAAGGATGGGTTTATGCAAGAAATAACGATTCTGAGATTATAGGAGGGAATTTTGGAAGTGATTTGTGATGTTACTATCTTAAAAAAGCGGTCTAATGGTGTTAAGCAGAGAGGATAGCGTGTGATGTTTTATAATGGAAGAAGATGACGCATTTGGTATTTTTGAAATGAATTGAGTGATCCAAAGTTTTCCATATATAAAAGGTTCCAATATGGGTCATTATATAACCTTATATATGTAAGTGAGTAAATATTTCTACAAAATGGTTTTTAAACATGTTTATAGGACACTTTTACCCATATATTTTAAATTTAACCTTCTGTAAACACTTTTTTACCATAACCCTGGAAATCATTATTTTTGATGCATTCACAATTAGTTATGGTAAATATTTAAGACGAAAATATTAGAAATTAGAAATTATCCTTTTTAAAAATATTTAATCTATTTTTCCAAATTCAATTTAATATATAGAAAAAACATAATTTAAAATTAATCTCTCGAACATGTTGAAAATTTTGGTTTTAAAGAGAAACTCTAAAAAAATTTACAATGTCATTATATCATAATTAAATATGTAGTTGATTTAAATGACCTAAATAGTGAAAATATATTAATAAATAATATTAGTTTAAATTAAAGTGAATTTAAAAGATAATTTGGCATTCTTAATTAATTAATTTAATATTATTTTTTTGAAATAAAATTAAATATTTTTCACTATTCAAAAAAATATAAAACATTCCAAAAATATCCAAACAATTAACCTTAAGATACTATATTTTTTTTTTCTGATTTTAAAAAATAATATTTTATTTTCATATATATTATCTTAATTTTTGGAAAATTAATTTAAAATTATGTGTGAAAACCGTGATTAAAGAGTCTTATAGAAAACACAATTTTTTAAAAATATTTCTTTTTTCCTTTTAAGAAATTTATATTTTACTTGTTATCATTCTAGAGATATTAAAAAAATATAAACTATAAATTTTTATAATTTCCTTAATCCTATTCAATATTTCCATTTTAATAACTACATGATAACTATCATATTAAACATTAATATTAATTGTATATGAGTTATTTTTAAAACATGGTCTTGGATTTAAAGAAATTTGTTGAAGAAATTTGTTGCTGATTTTAATTAAATATAATATCATGTATCAAACAAATAATAATGTCATATATTATATCTTGATATTAAAAAAAGATAATAAGAATTGAAAAATTTTCATCCTCTCGATCCACTAGAATGACCGCAGTCATGAATAAAGATGTAGAAATAAAAAATAATGTTAATAATAAAATATTCACTATAAATAAAAAATTATATATAACATTTGGAGAGAATATAACTGAATGATGTATATAATAATAGGAATTTATATGAAGGAGTAGACCCTTATGGTCGTTGGAATAATAATATGGAAATTTGAACATTAATGTAAAGGATATGAATATCAATCTAGACACTAGAATAATAACATCACCTATGGAAGTATAAAAAATATTTATGTTTCTTACAAATGAAAATATTATATATTTATATCATTTAATAATTAAATAATGTTTTATGAATGATAAATTAAGTATTTTCATTTTTTTTAAATTAAATGTTTATTCCAAATTTTATAATTAGTATAATGATTTAAAATAAAATATATTTCCATAAAATAGATTGATAAATTAATATTCTCTTTATTTTAATTATAATACATTTTTATTAGACGTTATATAATTTTCTCTAGTGTCTTATAATCAGTTATAAAATAAAAATACTTTTTTAACAAATGATAATATTATTTAAAAATAAATTTATAATATGTATATATTTTATTTCATCAAAGTGATTCCAATATTGAATTCTAATCTTCATGAATTGGTTAGGGTTATTTGTTGAAATTTTTCAAAAATAGTTGATTTTTTGGTGAAAAGCGAAATATAGTAATTTACAACATTTATCACATACATGACTTTTTGAATCATGGAAGTTGTATGGATGAGGTAATCAACCATTAGATCAAAATATCTAGATCCATTTATTTTATGTAGTCATATCAATAAATAGTATTGGTATCATTGAGAAAAAATAAGAAACAAATTTATATTATAATCCAACACACCATTCACCTCCCCCTATAAATAACACACCTCACCTCCTCTTCTACTAAATCATTATAAGCCTTGAATAATGTATTCAATATATCAATTTATAGTAAAAAGTTTCTTCCCTACATCCATAAGCTTCTTGTCTAAATATAACATGAAACCTATCTTTATTAATTACGATGTCATGGAGGCCTTATTAAAGAGGTAAAATCCTCCACATTTTTCTATTAAATTTCTTCATTCATATACCTCATCATTTACCCTACTATCCAAAGTTACATGATAACTCCATTATAATAAATATAGGGTAATTTTTAATTTTCAATAGATTATCTATCACTAAATATATTTTATTTTTCTTTTATCATAAAAATGAAAATATTTTATGTGATATGTCGATTCACCACCTTGGTGGACACTGATTTTTATTTCTCCATTATCCCCATCAAGGATTTTCATAAAAAAATTATTATTTAATATAATATTTTTATATTTATACAAAATATTTTTTCATTACCTATAACTGACATATATACAAAATTTAAAATTATAAAACAAATCTTGGTCATGATGATCAAAAAACTGCCAAAATAAACCAAATATTTATCATTGTCATTTTATCAAAATAATCAGCCCCATATCATAAATAATTATATATAGTAACATTTAAAATTTTAAAATATTCTAATACTCTATCATTCTTGTTATGTATATTTCATTCCATTTGAAAGGATCTCCTATAATTAATCTCAAGGGGACCAATCATATTTTCATTAAACAAACACTCTCAGAACGACAAAATTAACCATCATAACTCATCTAAAAGGATATAAGTGAACATAAAATTTTCATATATATAAAATAGGTTTCAGTAGGTTATGAATTTTTTAATTAATGGATATAATTTTATTACCCAGGAAATTAATTTCAAGGGAAAAAATATTTAGACATATGGTTATTATATAAATCTTTTACATTATGTTTATGTGTTCCAAAATTATGTCTCTTATAAATAAACTTACCTTTAAAACATTGATATCACTTATTAATTGAATAATATTAATTAAAGCATATAAAAATTCCACAATAGGGTCGTATAGGTATAGAGTCGTTAGAAAGTAGGAAGCATAAACAAATGGTTTGTTGGACATCTTCATTGTCTCCCACTTATTTCATCCTAATTGTACCCATGTTTGAAATATCTTACTTAAAAACATTTTTCATGACTTGGGGAAAATAAACATATGAACGGGTGAGATAAAATTCTTTTTATGGGTTAAACAGGGAGATATCAAGAATATCATAATCATAAAACCTAATATCATAACATTTGAAAATTTTATCCTAAATATAAAAGATCATGATTTCATTCCATGGGATAAATCATTAAATTTATTAATAATCAATAAATGTTATCCCAAAAGTTAGAAAATAAGACCTGAATTATTTTGGTATACTCATAATCAATTAAAATCATTTAATATTATCCATAACTCCTTTATAAGTCCATCATAGTGGAAAAAGTCCATTACTGAATCGAGTTCACTCCTCGTATTTTCCCTATAACACTAAACCAAGATCATTTACTATTCCATACATGTGTATATGAAGAGATATAAATCTTTACCCAATTTATTATAGGAGATATATGTCTCACAAATATCATAATAAAATCATTCTTATGGTTCACAATTTAAAATAAATCATTCATTATAACCCAAGGAATAAAATGGGGTTTTTACATCATTCTATAACAACATAATCAATGTAAAAAAGGGATATCATAAATAAAATTCCATCTTAAAAACTAAAAAATCATAAGAATAGAAATTATGTTATACTTGAAACATAAGATGATTAAATAATTCCATCTTATATGGAGAATAATTTTGAGATAACATGTGATATAAACTCTTGAGAAAAAGATACTTAATTCTTGATTTTTTTCATTTCTAAAAATTTATGTAGTTTCAAACAAAAATATATTATTTGAAAATAAACATAAAATCATGTAGATGAAGCTTCATAGAAATAATTCATTATTAAAACATAAAAATCCATTCATGTCGTTTAAGTTAAAAAATCATTATCCATGTACTTTTTCCGAAAAAGTAAAAAAGTACCTTGAATTAAAAACATCAAAATATTTATTTTATATCATTTAATTTATATTAACCAAGGGGTAAAATTGACTCTATAAAATTTTATAAGAATATAAATAAATTTTTTTAATACATAATTAGGAAACATGGATAGGGATGATAAATACACACCAGTAAATACTTTCGTATAATCAATCTCAAATAATAATGTGGTTGAAAAATTATCCCTTACCATTGGTCTGATAACCAAGGTATGTATCGAAACCTCATATATAATGATTTTAATAATTTCACTGACATATTTTCGAATCACAGTCATTTTTATGATATCATATATGATCATATTATCATCCTTTTTTTATAAATTTTTCACTCATCCATTGAGTGTTACCTTTTTCATTTTCATACGCATGTTTTGTTGGATAAGTTGTCATTCATGTTATTCAGTTATAGTTATATAATTTAAAAACTTATATTAGTATTATATATATAAAATTTATTAATTACATTAATTTAAATAATAATTCTTTACTTAAGACCATGTTAAATGAATCACATCGTACCATGGAGCCCATAGGTCATACGTATGCACGAGTGGAATTATAATTCCCATAATTGTTGAATTGTATTAAAAAGGGTGGTTTAAAATATTTCATAATCATTATCATGTAATAATATTCATATAGAGTTTTTATTTACACCATTATTCCCATCCAAGGATTATGGTGGGGAAAAATAGACTACACCACGGCGTGGAGATGGCAAGCCGTACATACCCACATGTGGTGATTTCGTTTTTGATAGGATGGATAAACGATGGAATATGGTTGTTTCATAATCATAATAAAATATTAGAATATAATTTATGCTGGATTTATTACTTTATACTTAAACATATCAAGAATAGGTATTATAAGAAGAAAGTAGTTTGAATGTATCTGTAGAGGAGATTACCGATTTTTCGATGTGCTCCCTCTAAATCTCCGCTTAAAGAATTATAGTCAGTCATTAAAGATGACCAGAACCTATATAATGTAAATAAAAATGTTGATAAAGGAAATGAGATGTGTATGGACGTGATTTATGTATAATAGGGAATCTAATTAGTTTGGTATGAGGATCCGTTTTATAATTGAGTTTAGGGGCACTTTTGGGATCTCCAATGTTATTAATTTATAATAAAACAAAACCCCAACCAATAACCCTCCACACATTAAAATTCATAAGATAAGATGATATAGGATTGTAATATCATCATATAATAAATTGTTGACACGTTTTATATCAATTTAAACCATATAATTTAAATAAAAACATAGTTATTCTTTTTCATTTTTAAGTAAGGTAAAAATTATTTATATTTTAAAAGGGTAGAATATTTACTTCTATAATGTAAATTGGAATATAAATAAATAACATAAAACATTTTAATAATTATCATAATTATTATTTATTTTTATAAAATGTTTTATCATTTTTAAATAATTAAATAAAAAAATATTTTCACAAACAATGAAAAATTTCAATTTTGAAACTGTTCAATTAATTGATTAGTAAAAATGTTCAGAAAACGAGTTAACATAAAACCGATTATTTTAGTATATTACTAAAAGATAAAGGTAATCTAAAATTTAAATTGGATATATAAATTAGAATAAATTACATTTATTTTATTATTTTTTAAAATATTTATTTTATATTTCCCTTAATAAAATAATTACATCAATAGTTTTGTGTAATTATTTAATATTCAAATTTGTTGAATGAAAATTAAAAATAAAATAAATTGAAAAATATAAAAAATCTAGATTTCTAAATAATAATTATAATTAAATATAACTTCTGTAGAATCCTTAATAAAAAAAGTTATACATATTAAAACATGAATGTGGAAAGTTTATCTAAACTCTAAATAAAATAATATAAGTGTAATAATCTCTTCTATAAGGATCCATATTTTCAATAACTTGACCTATGGATGGTTATGGTCAGTATATACTTGACTAATATAAATTTTTAAAGTTTTTGAGTCTTTTAATGGTTATTATCATTTTAATAACACTACTAGAATTTTACCCTTTACCAACCATTCTGAACCGTTGGTAAAGGCTGGGAAACCCTTGGTATATTATATAAAAATGGTTTCCCAAACCATGGCCAAGTAAGCCATTTATATAGGTTTATACAAACGGTTCAATATAAACTGTTGGTATATGTGTTAATGTAAGACATATACCAACGGTTTCACAAACTATTGGTATATGTTACCCTTATACCAATGGTTTAGAACCATTTGTATACAGCGTAAAATATACATCCAAAGGATATACCAACGATTTAGAAAACTGTTGGTAGATGTTTATACCAATAGTTATAACAAAACTGTTGGTATAATATACATCAAATGGATAAAACAATGGTTTTGAAAACCATTGGTATACAAATGTTGTAGCTCCATAGTAGCTACAACCACCAGCCACCTCCAACCTGCAACCTACAACTCTCCATGACCTGCAACCTACAACCTGAATCCAAAAGGCTACATGGGATGTTTAAAATTCATCTAGAATTCAGAAATTTTGAAATTTAAAATTCATTCTTCACTCAAACCACTACATAGGAGAAAAATACAAAATCCAATACATCCATACTCTAATACATACAGAATTGAAATGCAATAACACCCATAACACCAATAAAAAATTAAAATCCAATAGATCCAGAATCCAATATACATAACAGTAATGAAAATTTAGAATTCATTACCAATATAGAAAAATCCAATACATCAAGAATTCAACAATTTATAATTGAAAAGCAATAACTCCCATAATAGTATTAAAAATTTAGAATTCACTCCTCACTCAAACAAAAAAACCAATACACACAAGAGAAAAAACCTATATGTTATAGGAAGCACATGGGATGTTTACTCCTTGTCTTAGGTTGACTATCTTAAAACCAACAGAAAAAAATGGGAAGAGTGGACAAGGATCACGGTACCCATAAGATAGACAATGGTAGTGGTCATGTGCATAGACCTAACATGAGTTATAGGAAGTGAATGGGATGTTTATATTCCCTTAATGACTATGTATCCATGTATAACTCATTCCTGATGTGTTAATTGGAAACATTAGCCTATCTCGACATATGAGATGGGTTACCAGAATAGCCTACATGTTTTTCACAGACTTCTCAATAGGAATAAAGGGGTATGTGGATAATTGCAATTTGGTCTCCTAGGTGTTATTTGAGATGAATCCCCATTTTTGGTAGTGGGTATGAATATTCAATTATGTCTTTGGTTTTGGGTTCCAAAAGGGACTTTGTTTGGTCCTAGAACCCACTGTTTGAGGATGGTATTGGAGTATTAAATGCCACGTGTTTTAGAATAGGGGTAGGAGTTCCTCACATGAGAAGTGGATTGTGTGAGGCTGGACCATGGATCCTTGTGATAAAGTATCAACACAATCTGAATACATTTGGTCGGTTATCCATATGCATGTTGATGTTTTCACTTAAATTCCTATCCATTTACAATTAAAGTGAGACATCTTGAGTGGTACCAGCCACACCAATCCTCGGACTGAGGAAGGGTTGACTCTTACACGCCAAAAATGACCCATGGATCATTGTCATAATGTATCAACAGAATCCTAATGTGTTTGGTCAGTTTTCCGTATGCCAGTTGTAGTTTTCACTTAAAATGTTGTGCATTTCAAATAAAAGTGAGACACTTTGAGTGGTACAGGGCACACTGTGCCTCGGATTGAGACGAGGTTGACTCATACAGGTTAATAATGACCCATGGATCCTTGTGATAAAGTATCAACATAATCAGAATATATTTGTTCAGTTTTCTGAATGTCTATTGTTTTTACTTAAAAAAATAGTGTCCATTTTAAACAAATAATAGACACTTTGAGTGGTTCTGGCCACACTGTGCCTCAAATTAAGGTGGGGTTGACTCGTACATTTCACAAATGACCCATGGATCGTTTTCCTGAAAAATCAATACAATCAGAAAATGTTTGGTCAGTTTTTCGTATACAAGATGTTGTTTTCACTTAAAATCCTGTCAATTTCAATTAAAAGTGAGACAATTTGAGTGGTACCGACCACACCATGCCTCGGATTGAGGCGGGTTTGACTCATACATCTCACAAAGGAACCATTTATTGTTTTCCAAATGTATCTACAGAATCTGAATTCGTTTGGTCAGTTTTCTGTATGAAGGTTTTTGTTTTCACTTAAAATATTGTCCAATTCAAATATATGTGAGACAGTTTGAGTGGTACTGACCAAACCATGCATCATATTGAGGTACGGTTGATTCTTACATGTCACAAATGGACCATGGATCATTGTACTAATGTATTAACATAATCTGAATGCGTTTGGTTGGTTTTTTCGTATGCCAGTTGTTGTTTTCACTTAAAATGTTGTCCAATTCAAATAAAAGTGGGACACTTTGAGTGGTACTGGCCACACCATGGCTCAGATTTCGGCAGAGATGACTCATACACATAAACAATGAACCATGGATCCTTGTGCTATTGTATCAAAAAAATCCGAATACGATTGGTCGATTTTCCGTATGCCGGTTGTTTTTACTTAAAAGGGTGTCCATTTTAAACTAAAGAAAGACAATTAAAGTGATATCAGCCACACCACGCCTCAGATTGAGACGGTTTTGACTTTTACATGTCACATATTACCCATGGATCATTTTCCTAAAGTATCAAAACAATCCCAATGCGTTTGGTTAGTTTTCCGTATTCTAGTTGTTGTTTTCACTTAAAATGTTGTCAATTTCAAATAAAGGTGAGACACTTTGAGTGGTACCGGCCACACCATGCCTCATATTGAGTCGGGGTTGATTTTTACATGTAAAAAATGACCAATGTAACAATTTTCTAATGTATCAACACAATCATAATACGTTTGGTAAGTTTTCTGTTTGTTTATTGTTTTTTCTTAAAACATCATCCATTTTAAATAAAAAAGAGACACTTTAAGTGATAACGGCCACACCGTTCCTTGGATTGAGGAGGGGTTGACTCATACATGTCACAAATGACCCATGGATCATTTTACTGATGTATCAATACAATCAGAATGCATTTGGTCAGTTTTTCGTATGCAAGTTGTTGTTTTCACATAAAATCTTGTTCATTTCAAATAAAAGTGAGACTGTTTGAGTGGTACCGGCCACACCGTGACTTCGATTGAGGCGAGGTTGACACGTACACATCACAAATGACACATGGATCATTTTCCTCATGTATTAACAGAATAGAAAAGCGTTTGGTCAGTTTTTCACATGCAAGTTGTTTTTGTCACTTAAAATCTTGTTCATTTCAAATTAAAGTGAGATAGTTTAAGTGGTACTAGCCACATCGTGCCTCAGATTGAGGCGGGGTTGACTTTTACATGTCACAAATGTCCCATGTATCGTTTTACTAATGTGTCAACAGAATCTAAATGCATTTGGTCAGTTTTCCGTATGGTAGTGGTTGTGTTCACTTAAAATGTTGTCTAATTAAAATAAAAGTGAGACACTTTGATTTGAACCG